>JAMPIT010000174.1:2500000-5000000 GCA_026261815.1 Monarcha castaneiventris obscurior | reverse complement strand
AAATTGAAAATGTTAATCCCATTCCCTCATCCTGCATTCCTCTCTGTCTGAGCAGGGTGGAGGTCTGCTGGTGCAGATGGATGTCTCCATAGTGTGTGTCTCCAGAAGCTGGGCTCTTACACCCAGTACCTTTCCCTGGGTCCCAGTCTCCCATTTCTGGCACTTGGAGGCATGAGCCCCCAAGGCTGTGGCTTCATTCCAGCTGCTGGGACAGATGCTCTGACACACACCTGCAATGGCACACACACACACACCACCCACCCACTGGGCCTCGCTCCTGGAACTGGGCCTGGCCACACAGTTCATGCAGAAGCTGCTCCGGGTTACCACTCTCCCCTTCCTCCCACCTCATGCCCAGAGACACATGCACCAATGCCCACCCACCCCAGAGAGTCCCTCACCCAGAGAAAGAGATAGAGAGAAGTTCAGCAAGAGGATGGGACAGATTTCACTGATGGGGTGGAGGACACAGACAGATGAGTGTGCTGACCAGCCCCTGTACATACATAACTAATCCCTTTTATCCCCTTACTCTTCTATCTTTCTATGTGTGCTCCTTCCCAAATCACCTTGATCCTTCCCTTTCTCCACCTCTGGTTCCTGCCCTAAACATCCCATCAGTGCTATGCAATCCTGCAATGCTCTTCCTCTGCATTTCACAGTGTATCTCCTGCCCTAGGCAGTGGCCCCCGCAGAGTGGTGAGGGACCTGGAGAGCAGCTCCTACTGCCTCATGGGGATGAATGTCCCCAGTCCATGACACTGAGGCACTCCTGTGGCAGTCTTGGAGGAGCTGGGTGGGGGCTATTTCTCTGACTGGGTTATTGGGGTTTCTCCACTGTCTTGAGTCCTTGTCCTTGAGTCCTTGAGTCCTTCATGGATGAGGAGATGGGCCTTCAATGGCCTGATGGCTAAGATGGGGCTGCCATGAGGTGGGGCAGAGTGTAATTTGAACTCCCTTTCCTACCTTTGTGCCTCTTTGTTCCTCTGTGTATGTGCAATCAAGCTTTTATCCCATTAATTAAGAATTTTATTATTGGAATGCATCGCAAAATCACTTTTTTTCCTCCTCATGTTTCTTTTCAAACAAGAGGTTTTCAAATTACTTAAGTGATGGTGAAACATTTCCTCTTGGGGAAATCCATATTAAAATATTAGGCAGGAATGTTTCCAGCTGGCCTCTCTTAATAGTTTTTGTGGTGAAGATTTGTACCTTATGAAAATACTTAAACAGCATATAAATCCTCCTACCTCCCACTTGTGCTCCTAATAGGGAAAACCAGCTCGCTCTGCACTAGTCATCTTTGCCAATAATTTTAGGATGGAGAATCTTTGTCTGGAAGTTCTCCAGTATTTCTCTTGTTTGTAGGGTGAATCTTAAATAAAGTAAATGCCTAAATTTGTGATAGCTAAAACCAGGTAAGATGGTTCCCATTCTGTATATCATTTTGGAGGAAAAAGGTCATCATTTTTTCTTGCAATCACTGCTATGTGAAAATGTAGAATGCTTTTCCACATAATTTCCATAAGTGTTTAGACTAAAAATGTCTGATCAAGCAGCTGCATTTCAGGAGGTCCAATAGCCCGTAAAAATAATCAGTGGAAAATCATGCACCCATTTTTGTACCTTTTTTGATTTACAACTGTAAAAATCTGTCCAAACCCTTTATCCTGCAAGGTATTTACCAAGAAACAGGGGTTGACACTGCTATGGATTCCACTGCAAATACAGCATGAGAGACAAAAAATCCTGGTAAACCTCATGCCACAAGTTTAAATATTCTGCATCACCCCTTTGTCACCCATTGCTCCTGAACACAGCTGATTGGGACTGAAAGTGCTTTTTCTCCAGACAATGTCCTTGCATAGTCCTGCATCTCCAGGTACACTCTTCTCCACAGACAGCTGACCTTATGTTGAGCGCCTGTGCCATGGGGATGTATTGTTATGTGGAATGGTAGATAGGAAACAGTGCAGTGAGGGCAACTGAAGACTTTTCTATCAGTCGTAACTAATATTTTCTTTCTCAGATTCCCTTCCCCATTCCTTATACTTGCCACCTTGATGAGTTTCAGAATGATCAGGGAAACAAAGACTTTCTCAATTCTCTCTGCATCTTCCTGTTCAAGATTGACAGATATAATAACATCAAATAAAACTAGAGTGGTTGAGAAACACTGTTGTAAAGTTTAACTGTGGTTTAAAGCCAGCTGACTAAATAGCAGTGAAGAGAATTTTGCCAATTATCTCAGTCCCTAGCTGATTGAAAGATTTAATGGAAGTATCTTTGCTATAAATACAGCATTACTCTTCTGACATATAGAGAGAAATTGCAGGAAGCATACTGTATTTTTAGCAAGATTAATTTAATGTTGAAAAATGTTACTTCTTGAAACATTAGGTATTTTATATACAGTTGTATAATTGAGGACTGTGATTATCACAGCAAACATAATCTGATTATGAAGGTCCTTTTTTTATCTATTATAGATACAAGTCTAATGTATGCCTTTTAGAACCTGTGTCAAAATGAGCATGGCTTTATGAGGCATTCAACCTCTGCCAAGAAAAACAAAGTGGTGGGGTACCAAGATAAGTGATGTTGGTAACAAGATCTGTGCCCTGTAGAAAATCACAACCTCTTCTTGCTGCAATGCTTCCTCTGGCTTGCATAAAGCATGGTCCTGGCACACCCTGCCTGTTCCCCTGCCAGAATTTGGGGTGGCTGGAGTCCACCACAGCTGCCAGATGAGTGCATTGCACTGAGACAGGGAAGGCATTGCCCCCACCAGCTCCATTTTCTGCCAGCACAATGCAGAGGAAAGCATGAGTCACCCTGCACACACTTCTTGTATGTGTTTGATTAGCTAAGATTTTTTTAATGTAATGAAATTTTTAGAGAAGATGTATAATGGCCTGCGTTTTCCAGAGTAATAGGTTACTTTGCCTATTCTCAGCTTCTTTGCTGAAGTTGGTAAAACTGAGTGTTCAGATCTCTTCTAAAAACAGACCCCACTTTAAGGATGAAGTCAGGCACATGCCTTGGTTTAAAAAATGCTGGCTGTTCTGTCTTCTGGAGGGTATGTGAAGTATGCATATATTTATAGCAAAATCTGCACCTTTTGTAGTCTTGATTTTACTGTTTTTTTCTGAATTAAAAAAATGCTCTACTCAGAATGTTTCCCAAATGCATTGCATCTCAACATTGCTGTTAAAATCAGTACACACCTCTTTCTAAAATGTCTCCTATTTTTAAAATCCATATTCCTTATGGTTGAAATTCCTCTTGCCTTGTAAAATAGCAAATGATCTTATGGGACTCGATGCAATGCAGACTGCAGGCAGCCCAGAGTAATGAGGACTGTGGACTGGTGGTATTTGGCCCTGCATGTGCTGGGTCCTGGTCTTTCAGCATAATGTGTACAAATGAAAGAGATTTCTTAGTGGGTTTTTTTGTTTGGCTTTTATTTTTTTTTTGTTTGTTTGTTTTTTTTTATTTTTTTTCCCTTTAGACCATTTTGATGTTTTCTGGATGGGATTGCTATATAGCTCTGAAAACTGGCTACTGCACAGGTCATGTAGCTATTTTGATATGTATTTACATTGCAAATTCTACCCATTTTAGAAATATTTGGAGTACACATATTGCCATGTAATTAAACCGTGATGGCTCCAGTGGAAGTCTTGGGCTTTATCAAGCTCACAGTATCAGTTGAAAAGAAGTTTTTTGAAGAAGAGGTACACTACACAGTGTGGAGAATAATACATCTTTTCACAATTTATTGAACGTCATTTACATAATTCAATTTTTTGAAGTCCATAAATATTTATTTGGAAATGCTTGACATTATGATAAGATGTACTAGTTTGAAAGCAAACCAGTGAGAGACTTGAAACCAGAAATACAATTTAATAGGAAAATTAAAAATAAATGCAATAGTACAAAAACACTGACAGAGTCAGGATACAACCTGACTCCCTGTCAGGCAGGGTGGCGGTAGCAGTCTGACTAAATGCTGGCTGCAGTCCTTCTGAAGTGATAGATGTGGTTCTGTTGAAGTGGTGATCCTGTAGAAGGGTCTGGTCCTCCTCTGAAGGTCCAGTTGTGGTTATATAGCTCTTGTCCTCTGGGAATCCAGTAAGTAAGGGCTGACTGTGGTGTTCCAAACCTCAGATTATATTCAGGTGGGAATGTTTGGTTCCTCCCCCTGGGCGGAGCATCTCACAGTGGGCTGATGTAATTTTCTGAGTCATGCAGTGAGGCTGGATGGCCCATTAACAGAAGATATCTCCCTGGAGGGAGTTACCAGGGATGTGTCATGGAAGAGACAAAGAACACTGCCCCACCTGGATGGTGATAGAATACATACTTTTGGTTACATCTTACATTGTAACCTAAGACATGTGACTATATCAGTTCCCATGTAGCCTAATGAGAATTAAAGAAATTAAAAATCAGGGCACTAACACAGGAAAGTCAAAAGAATCTTATAAAAATAGCCAAGAAAATATGATACGAGAAAAGAAAATTGGACACATTTAAAATGAAATCTGACATGCTATTCTCAGTCCACCCCACTGTGTGTAGGAACTGTTGAACAGTGGCTGTTCTGTGATTGTTTTTCCAGAGTCAATCCCATTCTCAGAAAAGGTCCTGGCCTGATACAACCAGTATGCAAAAGGTATGTTCTTTTTTAAGATGTTCCACACACGAACTATAGGAGAATCAAGAAAAGTATGAGCTGCCGAGCATCCTTTTCTTCTGGGAGCTGAGTGGAGAGAAGGGCATTCAGCATTCCACGGGATGGGCTTTCACTTTGTTTCCTTTTAATTCACTTTTAGCTCTTTTTCATCAGATCAATTTCTAGATAAGAAAGTGATGAGGTTTCCTTGCCTCTCTTGCCCATAATTGTTGGATTTGTGGGAATTTTGACATCTCTAATATAGGAACATAAAGGGTCCTTAATGCTAAATCTCTCAATTAAGCATGCCTTTCATGGGGTGAAATATTTTTTCTAGAAAACATCTCATTACAGGCCAAGAAAAATCAAACAGACTTAGGGCATTGCTCCCTCCCATAAAAAAATTACAAGGAAGTCAATGTCCTGGAAATGCATTTATTCACTTTTTTTTCCTAGTGCAAAAGAGCCAGTTCTCTAAAATGAAGGAGCAGAAGGTTTAGCTAATCTCCCTCTGAATTAAGTTTCTGTTTTTTCTACAAGCACAAGGAAGTTTTTGCACCAATCTCTTTGCAAGACCAGGGTCTACTACTGAGTGCATTCTGATCAAAATCAATATTAGACCTTTGCACACTGGGGTTTGTGAAGGAGTTCAAGAAATAAAAATCTATTTTCATAGTAAAGAAAATAGAAAGCATGAAAAACAGTCCAAAATAAGATTGTAAAGTTTCTCATTTGAATTTTAACAGAAAAAAAATTCAGATTACTTTAAGTTTAACTGCACAATGTAGATGCTTATTTGAGATATGAAGGAAGTATTTTCTTCTAGCTGAATTTGTAATCTCTTTCCAAAAAGCCTTTATCCTCTGGAGTAGACATGAACACAACAGTGTGAGCACAAGTATAGCATTGCATTCTACAGCTGGAACAAGCAAACAAAAAGCCTCTCTGTAATTGGATGCATACATTAATGCATTCGAAGGAGACCCTCTTGGCAGCATCTCTGTGGCACAGAAACAATATTACAGCTAGGAGCAGCTCTCTTCTTGTCTGCTCCACTCCATCTTGTTGATACAAACCTGAACAATCAAGCTGTATATGAAGTGGATGCACCCGTTTAAGTTGCAAGCATCATTTAAAATAGTCAGTTAGTTGCATATTTTACATATTGCTATACTGTAATTATGCAGCTGTATCATGCTTCTCATCCAGAAATTCCTGGAAATCTGAAATTGCTTGTTCCTTGTTGTGGCCACAGGCTGTTGAAATTCAAATGAGCTTTTTGCTCAGCCACAATTGTATTAAGTCTGCAGGACAGCCTGTGATGCCTGGATTGGAGGCAGGAGACAACTCTTGTTAGGAAATGTGTGTTTGAGTGTATTTGTACTACTGAATGATAGCTAATCATCTGAAAGGAAGGCTCTTCAAGGGAGTGATGCCTTGCCAGGAGAATAGGAACAATTCTGGGTCACATCCTTAGAAGTAATGAATTCTCATTTCTTTTCAATCTAGCAAATGCCCTCTTTAAAGGTTAATTCTTAAATAGTCACGTGGGAGCAGATGTCTCCTTCAGTCTGATCTCTGTGAGTCAAGCAGACTGCTAAGAAACTTCAGTTTGTCTCTTTCGTTGCCTGATGCCCCTTTGCTTCAGATTAAAACTGCTGATAGAGATGATTTCAGCTGCCTCATCTCCTGCATATTTTTAATTGCTGAATAAAGGAATGAGCTGAACTAACTAAACAACAGCAAACAGATATCTAGGCAAGTTAAAACTGCTTTTCCCAAATTCCTCATTGTTACGTGAGGTAGTGAGGCAAAAGGGAACACGGTTTTTTTCTATATCATTCTGGTGGCACAAAGGCTCTGAGGAGACAATTGCCTTGGCTGAGCAAAGGACCATAAAGTCTGTTGTGATAATATAGTAAATTATCATTTTCTCTTATTCAGAGTGATCTGGCTGAAGGCTGAGTATCAACTAAAGTATGTCTGTGACAATCAGAAAGGATGCTGTCCTTGTTCCATGGCCCTCACAGACCTAGATAATCACCCCCATCTCCCATCCGCAGCTCTGAAATTCTTGCAAAGATAAAACAGAATGAAATTGTTTTGACACTGTTCATTCATCTGTATGAGTGTGGAACAGGAAGGCTTGACAGGAAAATACGTCAGAGACATATGATAAACTAATACTATCCAGATGAATGCAAGAGCTGCCTGGAATATAGAGATGGTGGGCAAATTGCTTGAAATGAGCCTTATTGATTCCACTCCGTGTTGATGGGGCATATCTGAAAGATGAAGTTTCATTTAAGCACTTGGTCACTGCAGTAATTAATTGAACCCTGGGACAGTAAATGTAAAGGACTGGCTCTGATTCTTTAGGAGCTGGTGACTCTCTCTCTTAAATATGAAGCATGTTAATAGCAAAACAGCTAATTTATTATGATGAAATGGAAAAATACCACAGCACCCTTGTGGCCCAGATAATGTAGCAGCAGGTTACTGCTCTGATGAATAGGGATGTTGATCAGCAGATGTAGCGCTTTCTAGTCTTAGAATAGATCAATTTCTTCTTTATGAAGAATGATTCCTTTGGAGTGCTGCTGAGAGATGTGGACATTTACACCTGAGTTAATCACCCCCAGAACAATCCAAACACTACAGGTATTCTTAGCTGTTATTTTTCTTGCTATATAAATAAGCAATTAATTTGTAAAACAGGAAACATGAGATAAATTTGATTTTGGTTTCTATACCTTGGTGGTATTTCTATAGGCTTCTATGCTCACATTATATTTAAGGAAGGTCAGACAGGGGAAAGACCATCTCCTGTGGGCTGGGAAGGCTGCAGATGGGAACATGTAGGGCTCCTAGACTGAGTGAACTGTATTTGGGTGGGCAGCCTAGAGAAAGGCTGGGGTTCAGTAGATGGCACTCTTCCCTCAGAGTCTGCTTCATCCCTGCCTAGGTTGAGCTGATGTGGAGCTGGGAGAGGGACATGAGCTCAGTGCCTTCCACATTATTGCAAACACAGTTTGGAAACTCTTTACAAACCTCTGGGAGCTGCTGGTTATAGGCCTAGTGCTCCGTCAGCATTATTTAGAGGTGCCACTTATAAAGCCCCTTTTTCTGGCATTCTGGCCCCACAGCTCCCTGCTTGCCTTTACTTGGTGGTTAGAGGTGACTTGTATCTGAACACACAGAAGAGCGCAGGAGTGGAGCATACACAGCTGATCCAGCTCTGGCAGCAACTCCCTCCCAGTTTTTCTCTCAATCAGTGTCTGAGATTTCTTACAGTCAGGTTTCATAGTAGACAAAAAAATGACATAGTGACAGTGTTGATGAATGCCCTGAACAACTTTTTTGTGGCCATCACCAAGGAATAGCATTATAATGGTATTACTGAATGAGTGACATTTAAGATGATATATTATGCTTTGCATAAAGATGACTCCTAACATAAAAATCAATGTCTGGATTTTATTATGTCATTTAACTTAACTCTTGATTTTCATTAATTTGGGAAACGTTGCACTCCCAGCAGATACTCAAAAAGGAAAAGGCAGCTTTGTCCTCTATTGCAAGCACATAAATAGTAAATCTCCCCATGCCAAGATTCAGGTCTATTTGCAGAGAGTTCCCTGCTGTTCTCACTGCCCCTACTTTTGGTATGGTAATAAGATCTTCATGATTTAAGATTACTTCAATAATTTTATGTAACAGTCTTTTCTTGTGGTCCCTCCTGATCTCACTTCCATGCTTAGCCTGTGCCATACTTAAGAGCTTACCCAAGGCTTTCTTCAGCTGAAACAAAGGTGAAGCAGCACCCTATTGCCTCTCCTTACATTTGCAGATGTGCACTGATGTAGCCCTGCACATTTAATCATGAAGAGAAAACACAGAGCTGGAAATGAGGATGACTATTCTACAGTAAATTCTAATTATCCCTTAGTGTCAAACTGAAATTGCCATCTGACTGTGATCCAGCTTGTGAAAAACATCCTGAAAAATGATTTAGGGAATAGAAAAATGACCTTTTTAATACATATATAAATGTCTTCTTTCAGTAACACCAAATGCTTTCATGACACTTTTTCTAGGACAGTTTCAAAATTATAAGGTAAATTTATATTAGATATTATGAATAACTTCTTGACTGGTAAGCAGGATGAAACTCACAAAAAAAAAAAAAACCTTGTGAGGCTAGATTAGACAAAGCTCTGCCAGGGATGCTCTATTTAAGTTGATGGTACCTAAAAAGCAAAGGAATGGACAGTCAGTTGCTATCTTCAGGCAACTCCCAGCCTGTCAGTTCTGAGATACTCTGCAATAAAACACATTATCACTAGCAGTGAAAGAAAATGCTCTGAATTTCTCGAAATGAAATGTTTCAGCTATATCGAAAAGGAATGTGTAGACTATTTTTGTAAAATCTACAGATAGAAACATTCCTGCAAAAGTGCTTTGATTTAAGTAGGACACAATCTTCCATCAGGAATTTTTTTAACCAGTTTTCATCTCTTTGGGGAGTGCTTTGCTACACCACTGTAACTTTCACCAGAAGTTCCTCCAATAGCCTTTTCCTTGGGTGTTTGCTAGAGAAGTGGTTTCACAGTTCATGTGTTTCCCAGTCCAATGTGTTTGGATTGCAGCTCTGCAGGACCGCTTGTCAGTCTGGCTTGTCTGACTCACACCAGAGTGCAGCACACTGAGGGGAGAGGTCCTTGCAGCAGCACATACATTGCAAGAGAGAGGGAGGTCATGCTGTCGGGTTTCAGGTCATTGACAGAATCCAACCCTGCAAAGGCTATGTCTGTGCATTGTTTGTGTCCTGAAAACTTCAGCCAAGAAACTGTCTATGTGGATCTAATTGCAAGTCAAATTGACAAACAACAGTATGTGCTTGACTCTCGCCATTAATCTAGTTTTATATTGTCTGTAACCAGAAACCATGTCCCTTTATCAGAGGGTTTTACAGGCTGTGTCTACAATAGTAAATAAAACAAGCAGGGGCAGGTCTCCAGTCTTGAGGCCAGTTGATGCTGCATGGTGTGTGTCCAGCCAGAAGGAACTTTGCTCCCCTTCTCCCATAAATCAGGACTGCCATGTCCAGGCTACCACTGCAGAGAGGCCTCTGCCCTTGCTACTCCTGAGCCCTTCCTAGGCAATGTTTGAGACAGCAAAGCCAAAATCAGTGTTGGGGACTGTGGTAACAGTAGGAGAACATTACTGTTGAATGGAGACTTGCAGACCAGCACTTGGCCTGTACCTTGACCTTCTTTAGTTGATTTCTGTAACTGTAACCATATGTGAAATTGTACCCACTCTGTATTTTCTCTTCTCAGCATTTTGCTAAGGTAAGGAAGGGCTATACTGACTTTCCATGACTCCCTACCCTCACAGATAACACACCAAGAGGTGGTGTGGCTTGCCCAGGTTTTTGCAGTAACCTTGTAGAAAAGCTGAAATGCCCATGCCAGGCCCTATGTCATACCAGACTACTACTGTTTAAAAAGGTGCACTAACAGAACCCTGTTTTATGCAAGGATTTCTTTTGTCCATTGTGGCAATGGGTAGGGACTTCAAAGTATGTGTACTTTGAAGTATTCTAAATCATATTTATGAAACCAAAAGAAACCTCAGAATAGATGGGAAACAATGAATTTTTAAATACACTTCTCCCCTTAAAAAATTGATAAGATACAGTGTTATTTTTGCCTCCTGTTTGTTTAGAGTGAAAAATTTATTTCAATTAGACTGGCAGCTCCTCACCCCCAAAATGTTCCATAAGTATCAGCTAAAAATGCAGAATCAACAGAAAAATCTGTTTTATTAATTGCTCACAAACATAAATCGTGCAGACAATACAACTCTACTTCCTGCTTGGGCACTTTTCCAGGCAGAGCTCCAGCTGAGATTTATTTCCTTTTCTTTAATTTTAATTGAATGTGCTGCTACAGATACTGTGCACAAATATGAAGCGCAGTAACTGAGTTAATTACATATTTTTTTCCTTGGAAAGCATGACTTTACACATCCCCTTAATGCAACCACGGTTCCTGTGTAATCTCGCTCCCTTTCTCACTTTGGGTTTTGACAGATGGGCTGTGTCAGACTGAGCAGCCGTGATCCAAGGTGTTACCACTCTGGGCTCCCCTGTGCCCCGTGCTGGCGGGAGCTGCCGCTCTGGAGCAGGGTGCCAGAAGCCGCAGTGCTCTGCTCGTGGCAGCCGCAGCCGGGTGGGGCACTGATGAGCTGGGAGTGGGATCCGTGCTGAGCAGCAGGTACCTTTGTCTCGGATGCCTCTGCTACGGAAAGGCCGGCTTTGGAGAGATAAGGGGGTGGACAGATGGGGTGATAATGCCCTCAGCCACACTTGCTGGTCTGTCAGAGCCCCCGGCTCCCTCTAACAGCATCCCAGCACTGCCTCCACACTTACAAATTTTCTGTTTCAGTAATATCAGCACAAATTTCCCTTTGGCAAACTCCAAGTCACTGTCCTGTTGTCTACCATGTGCACACCCAAATGTTCAAAAACCCTAGCTGGACTCCCCAAGCCATGCTATGATAAAGCATTTGAAAATTGAATTCTGCAGTTTTGCCTTATGATATTCAAACTGTACAAGAATAAAAGATAGCACATGAATTTTTTTTTGTAAATTTGGTTGGGGTTTTTTTGTTATGACAAAGCTGAATTTTCACATAACTGCATGAATTTTTAGGGACACAGTGAACTCCTTCTTCCAGGACTTCTCTGAGACACTGGGGTGGCCCAAGGCACTGCCAGAGCAGTGTATGTTCAAGCTGTGGTCCCACATCAGTGCGACTGCCAGGTTCTGCATGGGAGACAAGGAAAGGGTTTCATTTTAAGGGATTAAGGGTCTGTGATTGCCCCCTGGAGCAGAGGTGACATCATTTCTTTCCTGCAGGAAAGAGAAGGCAAAGAAGAGCAGCATGAGACTGTGGCAGAGGGACGTTGCTGTCAGACAACTGTGTGGTCTCTGGGGGTGAGGGAGATCGTCATCCTGCTCCACGTTAGCCCAGCCCTATGGAAGCAGAGTGACGGCCACTGTAATCTCAAGGGACTAGTCTGCCTGGAAATTCTTTTCTTTGGCACAGTCAGCATCTACTCTTCATATATCAGACCCTACATGACTTGCTGCCTCTTCAGTGTTGCAGCTCAGTGTGTTGGTTTTGATCATTAGAGCCTCTCACTGTCTTTGTGCATTACTCTGTTCAGCTGGGAATTGTTTTCAGTGAGAGTCATCTGCTCTGGAGCTGATCCCAATCTCAGCCACAGATAACATCAGTGAAATGCAAGGTCTAGACACAGATTCATGATTAAGAAATAATGATTTATAGAACTCTTTGACAGATCAGTATATGTCAAGATATGTAAGAATATTTTAATGTGACTTCAATAGGCAGATTTGCTGAGTGTTAATGGCAAATCATTTGTTCTTGGTAAGGATTTACCTTTTTAATGTGCATTGTATTTACTTGTGCAATAAGTGTTAACCAACTAGTAGATATATTTATTTCATTCTATAGCATGTATCAAAGAGCTATTTATTCACAGTACAGTGATCATAAATTTGGTTTCCTTAGTGATTTCCCCTGTGTGCATGAACTCTGGTTTATGTTCAAAATTCTTTTCCCTGTTAGATCAAATTATTTGTCTTCAGGGAAGATGGGTAGACTGAAGTGACACAGTAATATTTGTGATAAAAATCTGAAAAACGAGTGCTTTTGTGATTATTTACAAGGCAGATATTGGAGAACTGTGTGTTCATTATATTGTGCTAAAAATAATAGGCTCAAAAAATCTGGCTTTTATCCATAGAGGTGGAATGGAGCATGTGTTAATTCCAACACTTAAAACTGCACATCAGGAAGATAGATGGAAGAAGAAATTCTCGAAAAACTCCTCAAAACATAAGTTTCTTTCTAAGATTTCACTCCTTCATATGGATTTTCTGCTCCATAGTCTTGTGACTCCGGAGACATGCCTTAGATCACTTCATTGTAATATCATGTGTTGAACGGAGCAGTGTTCGTGTGAGCAAATGAGAGTAGGACGAGTCCCTTGGGGTTTCAGTATCCGGTGTCAGGCTGTTTGAGGAGAAAAATAATCTATTCTTACACACTTTATTCCTTCACATTCTTCATTTCTACCCTTAAGAAGGATTTTTGAAAATATAGTAAGCATTTGGGATTTTCAGACTAAGAAATTTAGAAATGGGGGAAGAAAATTTGATTTCTTTGACTCGCTTAAAGCATTAAAGCCTTAATTTTACCTTTATTTTACCTTAATTAAACCTTGTTTTTTAAGAGCAAAGAAACTTGACATATGAAGATGCAGGTTTATATGAGGTTGCAACCAGATTTGAGGCTGTAAAAGTAGGATCCGTTAAAGATGTTAGCAAATCCACAGACCCAGTAATGTGTAATGCCCCTTGCTCTGCAGCCTGTTGGGAGCTGTGCTGTGTTCTGACTCCCTTTGAGATGGGATGGCTGACAGTACTGTATTTTCTCTTCATCTGTAACTCTCTTGTTATTTTTTTTAATACTGGAGTGCAAGCGTGAGATAAATTACAGCATTGTCTTGGTTGTGTGGGATGCAGTTCTTAGACCATGGATGTGTTATGTTTGCTGTTATAATGGTGTTCGGGGGCTGTGGTCAGGATCTGCTCAGCTGTCCTAGATGCTGTCACACTTGCAGAGTTCATAATAGTTGTAGAAGTAAATCTTGAAGAGGGACTTGAATGTTTGAAGCTAAAGCTTTGTTCTTCACTGAGCAAAGAAAGAGTGAAAAGCCTCTGGAGGTAAAGTGGAGCATTAAGTAGCCTGTGGCAGCAGCAGTGATAGTGCAGGACATAGGTAGGGGAGTTTGAGCTGAGGTTAGAAACAGAAAATACTCTTGTTCATTTCCACACTTCTAGCAAAATGATGGTGTTCAGTTACCAAGACTGTGACTGCCTTAGAAAATTTAGCATCTAAAAGAGCAAAGCAGCATTTTCTACACTTTCACCTTCATTTTGTCGCTGTTCTCTGCATTCATCCTTCAGTTGCTCACACACTGAGTGACTGCAAAAAACCAACCAAACAAGCCCTAGCAGATCTAGTATTTTTTTTGCTTGCTTGCTTTTTTTTATCATGCTTAACCAGATAAAAAAATGAAAGCAGGGGAATATGACAGCTGAGGAAGGGAATGGAAAAGGTTTTAATGTAAAACAGCTCGTTTTGGATTGACACAGGAATTGATTGTTTTAACGACTGGGAAAGTAAACTATGCTTAAAGGCGAATTATTTATTGTTTGAGACATATAATTTCTTCAGCTCATGTCTTGTAAAAGTGTTAGGATCTGATTCTGTGGGAAAACTGAGGATGGACAGTGAAGTTCATCTCAAATTTTCAAAGCTATATTGACTGTTTTGCTCTAGTACATTGTGACAACATAGCAGCAATCCTTTTGGCAGTCTCATCGCCCCTAAAATTTTCTTAAGTGGGCTAAGTGGTCGACAGTTTATTAATGTTCCCATAATGATGCCATTATGCAGCTTGTTTCTGTACTGATTTCCTAAGTAGGACACAACAACTTTTGTGGTGGCAACTCTTGTGGCAAGGGCTGAGTGAAGTGTGTCACACCATGTGAGTTAATTTGGTCTAACAGCAGTTCATTCCCCAGACAAATAAGGAAAGGCACTGGTGTATGTGAAGAACAGTCTTGAGCTATGTTCCTTTAATGTTGTTGTAATAGTGTGGAAGTGTTTTAAAAGGGGTAAAGAAATTAAAATTCATAAACTTAGGACTTGCATGGCAAACCTGACATTAGAATTATGGCAGTTGATTAATGCACTTCTTTTAAAATTACTAAGGAAACTTATAGAATACTAGCTATTAGCACATTATTTACTCAAGGTATCTCAAGATGTGTGGTCATGATAGCTTTTGCCTTAGATACTTCCTAATGACCAGCAACATTTTTGTTTTCTTATTTGAAGTTTCTCTGAATAGTTCACCATAATATCAAATAATGTTGCTGAAGGGTAGTTAATGACCCAATATATAGCTATTATAGCAAAATGATGTCCGTTAAGGAAGCAGCCTTTAAAAGAATAATTAAACAATTCTCATGGAGCTCTGGATGGTAGAAGTGCAGCTCCTTAGCATGATATTTATTTAAGCACATTTTAGGAGCACATTTAAGTCAGACATTTGTTTTTCTCTAATGGACACTGGAAGTTCTCCACCACTGAACAAACAGATTTTCACAGTTCTAGTTGTGCTCCTGAGCAGTGTTTCTCTTGAAAGGGTTTCTTACCAGCTGTGGACTTACAATTTATTATGTGATGCTGAAGGTCTAATGTCTTAGTTAACAGGCTGTTAATTATGTTAATGGCGCTTAGGAAAAGATTATTATGAAATTTAGTTAATAGTCCTTTGCAGTGCAAAACCATCATAATATAGATATATGAAGATATCACCATGGTGTCTCTTCGTGAATGAGAAGATGAAATAATGAAAAGGATACAGTGCTTGCTGCTGAAACCTTACAAAAAGAAAAAGTGCAATTTCAAAATAAATAATTTCATTGGAGTCATGGTAGAAGTCTTGCTACAGCCCATCCAGCCTCTGGTGCTGTTGTGTTTTGTCCCATTGTCACTGGTAGTCTTTCAGAACATGATAGCATTCAAGGTGTAAAAACTGGGTAAGTATACAAGTAATGAGAATGAAAATCCCTGAGGTAAAGCCATGTCATGAGATATTTCACTACAAGGAATAACATAGGCAGATATTTCCATGAATAATGTGCTAATAAAGTAGTGTGTTTGTAAAACTAGATTGAATGGAGCAAACTAGACAGGGTTTAATAAGACATATGATATTATTATGGAGCTTGTTTGTGCTTATTTGCAAGTCCTAGATAAATTTGCATGTGGGATATTTGATACATAATGGCAATTCTGGAGTCACTTGAAAGAAGTGAAAAACCCAGGTGAAGATGTCCATGAGAAAACAACATATAGTTCCACAAGGTAAAAACCCACAGTGTTTTTTGGAGTCTTATATATACAGTGCACATCTTTATGTTGAGTAGTAAGCTAGGTGATTTTAATTTGGATTTATTAATCTTTTAAGTTATTAAAACTTGGCACATATACTCTCTGTCAATTAGAAAAATGTAGTGTTATAAAAAACATACTTTAATAAGAATTTTCTTCAAACTAATTGTTTCAGGATTTTCAAGGAAAAATAAGGCAAACTAGTTTCCCTGTCTTGCTACCCTCAAATCCTCCACCTTGCCTTCAGGTTTCAAACAAAAAATCAGTATTTATTAGGAGTCAGTAAGTTACTGGGTAATTATACTTAGCCTGGTATAAACTAGGAATTCGCAGGATGGACCTCTGGATACAGAATCACAGAATGGTTTGGGTTGAAAGGGACTTTAAAGATCATCTAGTTCCAACCTCCTGTCATGGGCAGGGACACCTTCCCAGGGACCAGGTTGCTCAAAGCCCCATCCAACCTGTCCTTGAACACTTCCAGGGATGGGGCATCCACAGCTTCTCTGGGCAGCTATTCCAGTGCCTCACTGCCCTCACAGTGAAGAATTTTTTCCTAATTTTCTAAACCTACCTCTTTCAGCTTAAAACCTTTCCCCCTTGTCCTGCCACTACATGCCCCATCTCTCTCAGCCTGTCCTCACAGGAGAGGTGCTCCAGCCCTCTGATCATCCTTGTGGCACTCCCCTGTGCTCACAGCAGGATTAGTATGGAAGGTTTCTCAAAGCCATGACCAGACATCTTTTGAATATCTCCAAGCAGGAAGATTCCAAAACATCTCTGGGCAACCTGTGCTGATGTTTGACCAACCTCATACCAAAAAGTCTCTCACTTATGTTTAGATGGAATTTTCTATATTTTTGTGGCCATTTCCTCTGAATCACTGGACACAACCAAGAAAAATGTGGCTTTGTCTTCTTTACACCCTCCTGTCAGGTGTATCATTGATAAGATTCCTTTGATGCTTCTCTTCTCCAGGGTGAACTGTCCCCATTCTTTGAGCATTCTCTTGTGTGAAAGATGGTCCTACCCCTTAATCGCCTTTGTGTCCCTTTGCTGAATGCACTTCAGTGCATCCATGCCTGTCTTGTCCTGGGAGCCCAGCAGTGGACACAATGCCTGGCTGTGTCTCCCCAGGGCTGAGCAGAGGGAAAGGATCACCCCTGCCCTGCTGACAACATTCCTGGTGCAGCCTGGGAGGCTGCTGGCCTGGTTCGCTGCAAGGGCATGTCACTGGTCTGTGTTCAACCTGGTGTCCACAAGGACCCTTTTATGGCAAGCTGCTTTCCATCCAGTTAGCCCCATTCTGGTGCGTGGAATTATTTTTATACTTAAATTAATTTTTTTTTTAAATGCTAAAAGCAAATATTTCAGCCTTTCTCTTAAAAAAACCCCAAACAAACATATTTCTGCTTTTCTTTTATTTTTTTCCTCCATAAAACGGTCAGAACATTAGCTGAGCTTCAGCAATATGGTAAAACGCCACTAAGAACACCAAAGCAGCATTATGTGTAACCTTATGTGTACCATAACGAAGCTTGGAATTAAAATATGCAGAAATATAGAAGGATTGTGATAAACAGTTGAAACTTCTAATGAGAAAAAAGACATGGATGATTGTATACTACAGACAGTTTAAGTTATATCCCATACTTTTATGTGGGTTTTTTGTTGTAGGTTTTGCATTTTTTTAAGAATTACTCAAATAGCACAGCACATATTGCTCAGTTTTCAGTATTAGACATTGTCTTTCAGGGTCAGCTGAAGAAATGCAAAGGAATCAAGGATATAGTCCTACGGCCAGTTCTGGCATATTTGGAAGCAGAGATGGAGCTGCTCCTAGGCATTTTTTGAGGGCTAAATGTGCAGTTGACAACAGCTGGAAATTGTTGGAAATTGCAGACATTGTAATTGAGACTGTGAACAAGAAGTGTGTGGGGGGGGCATAATTTTCTTGTTTGGATTTGCCACTACCTTTGTTATGAGAAAACTTGGGCAACTAAAGGCACTACAAAAATGCACCAGACATTTCACATTTTGTTGACACAAAACCAAAAGACTGTCTAGCATCTCAAGCAAGATATCATTAATTATGAAAAACAATCTGATGAGAATCCATCATATCCCTGCTCAAACATTCCATTGCAATGCAAAAGATTGTAAGAGCTGAATTAATTAATTAATTAGTATACACTGCCAATGGTATATGCCAATGAGAATATCTAGCAGGAAATCAAGTTATGAACTGGTAAAAGCAGGTACACTGGTAGCTCATGCTAAAGAGATTTGGTTGGTGAAAATCTACCATTTAAAGACCAAATCTTCAACTGAAACATTTCAGTTTTTCTGTGACAGCAGAAGTATTGGCTATAAAGGCAGAGACAGTATCTGTCAAAGGAGGTGTGCTTTTGGGCACCTGGAACAGTATGATAGAGAGTGCAAAGAACAGTTTTATTGAACAGAAACATCTTGGAACTAGCAGGACAAAAGGAAGCAAAACAAGAATTCGCATAGAGGATGGACTGGAGACTTTTGTTTGGTTAGATTTCGCTCCTAAAAGATTTGATGGCAAGGAAAGGATCTACAATCAGGATATTTGGTTTTTTGTCCTGGGTGCCTTACTGTGATTTGAATACATGTAGTGTAGAGTGAATATGTGCATCCAGAGTGTAGACAGTTTGTTTTATGATGCCTTTTCTCTTTTGGCCTCAAAAACAATAAGAGTATTTCCACTGTATATTTTCAGAACTTGATGAGTTTTAAAAGCATTCTTCCCATGCGAGAGCATCATATGAAGAAAGGAATTACCAAGCTAGAACAAAAAAGATTTTTTTTTGCCAGATAAAACAAAAGGAATATTAGCCTCTTCAACAGCATACTTAAGAGTTTAATTTATACACAACATAATTGATCTGAATCATAACAAAACAGAATAATACCTTGGAGATTTCAAAGAAAATGTTAGTATTATTACTCGACTCAAATACCAAGTAATGGTAATATAAAAATATTTATTTTCACAACATGTTGCAAACATGACAGCTTGATAATATTCTTGATGATTATAGCTGACATTTTCTTTGAAAAATAATAAACAGTATGATCTCCTGGAGCAATTACACAAATGATTATTGGGAATGTGCCCTGAGATATTCACAGAGAGTAGCTCTCAGAATGGGGCCAGGGTTCCTCCAAGGCTGGTGTCGTGGGTTGACAAGTGCCTCCCATCTCTCATTGAGCAAGTAAGAACCTGAGCCTGAAAAGAGAGAAAAGAAGGACTTTCAGAAAAGACATAATGATTATTGAAAAAGGTTTAGAATTACTGTGCTTCAAGTGAAACACAGGAAGCCACAATGCCATTTTTTGTTCAAATAAAGCCGATCCATTATGTTACACAGAACTCACAGAAATGTATTAAGCACTTAAGGATTCCTCAGTATAAAGAGCTGTACTGCATATCTCATCAGTTAAATATTTATTTCTGAGAACAGCTAAGGACAATACTTTTATGTGCAGAAGTGATAATGCTGTAAATGCAGACAAGTGATGGTAAAATCCCTGTAGGATGGTAAAGCTTCAAGTACAACAATGTTTCACAAGAAATCTTGGAAATCTTGAATGCCTCATGTCTTGAGCAATGAGGGGAAGTCAATACAGATAATTTTTAACATACTGTACAGTGCTTTGCACATTACCAAATGTGGGTGAATGAATGTCTGTGCAGAGCAACTGCAATACATTGCACAAATCCTAGGGCTGTGAGCTGATTGTTTGTAGCAAAAAAAGCCATGAGTAACTATGCCACTATGCAGCACTTCTGAAGTGCAGAATGCTTCCTGTTATGGGAATTAGGGACTTAAGACCCTAATCACAAGACTTTTGTAGAAATTAGTTGAGTAATTTTCATTAATTCACATAATTTATTTTATTAATTTATTGCATTCAATTAATCATAAATTAATCACATAATTTATTAATTCACATTCATTTCTATCTAAATAAATACAGGTTTTTTATAAATAAATAATCTCTCTATAAGTAGTTTCGTTTATGAACAAAACCTGATTATTAAAACCGTAGTTACGTTTGTGACACTGCAGTTTGATGTTTAATAACTGAAATTATCATGTTGCAGTAATAATAATGGCTAAAACTGTCTATAAAAAGTTTTTTGGAAGTACAATGCTACATGGGCAATCTCTGTGCTGAAATGCATGTTTTGCACTCCTTTTATATCATGGAAGAGAAACTATGGGATGTATAAGCTGAAAACTCAGCTGATGCCAGAACAATTTCCTAACTATTATAATGTTATTCACTAACCATGTCATCACTTGGAGTAGGATATTGATATTTTCTTCTCTAGAGGATCACAAGGGTTAAAGGGATAATATTTTGTTCTTTATATTAAACTCTTCCATTTGATTGCACGTTGGGGTTTTTTTTCCTTCCACAACTCTTTCTGAAGCTAAAAGATGGCAAGGCCCAATTTTGTGTATGGTTTATGGTCTAGTGATAGTTCTGCATAGGAAGAAATTGCCTGCTCGACACAATGAAAATAACTCAGTAGAGCCCCAAGAATATGTTGTCAGCAGCACTGTGGGGTAGTGCAGTGTCATATTCAGCCTCACACATGTAGCCTGGGGAAACATGCTGATGGAGAAAGTGTAAAACTTACATATGGAGAAGAGCATGCCTTTCACCAGCAGTCAGAAGTGTCACAAGTGTCTCTTCCTCACACCTGCTACAGATCACAAGGCTGTAAAGAGGATGGTTTGGGCCAAGTTGATGTCAGGACAAGAAAAAATGGGCACAAACTGAAAGACAGGAAATATTTTTTAATGTGAGGGTGACTAAGGACATTGTGGAATCTCCATTGTTAGAGATGTTAAAAAGCTGTCTGGATTTTGCCCTGGACAACTTGCGTTTGGTGGCCCTGCTTGAGCAGGGGGTTGGACCAAATAACTGACAGAGGTCCTTTCC
Source organism: Monarcha castaneiventris obscurior (assembly GCA_026261815.1). Taxonomy (NCBI): domain Eukaryota; kingdom Metazoa; phylum Chordata; class Aves; order Passeriformes; family Monarchidae; genus Monarcha; species Monarcha castaneiventris. The sequence goes on along the minus strand of JAMPIT010000174.1, from coordinate 4,979,272 downwards.
AGCCTTGACCACACTGTGACTCTGCAAAGACATCCTAGAGGTCATCTATGTGGATGAAATTCAAGAAGGTACAAGAAGGTTTCTTATACCTTCTGCTCGCAGTACAAGAAACAGTATTACAGTCAAAGTCTGTGATGTGGTCAGAATTTCTTGGCAATGCACATTTTGACTCCAGACCAAACATATACCTTAAGGACATGATGTTTGTAAGAAAATCTTAATCTTTTTCATCAGTTCATACTCTCAAATTCAGGTTTTCTAATCCTCTGAGTAAGAGGAACAGATCTTTTCACCTTACTGTTTACTGGTATTATTCATATACACTATTATAGGCAAACTTGACAATACTCGTATATAAAAAAGCACAGGTCAGACATTCACTGTACAGGTAATGCAAGATATTTCAGTGCAGGTGTAGTAACCACAGGAAAGCATAAAGGAGAAGGTCAGTAGTTTGTGGCTGAGTATTTAGTCTACTGAACATAATAGCATTTGGGTGGACTTAGTAATTGCACAGTCCAGATTTCAATTTCTTTTCTGACTGGGTGCAAAACGTGGGTACCTTTAAGCAAATAATTTGTGCAGACAATTGTGATAATTATTACCTGAAAGAGAGATTGCAGAAATACCTGATCAGTTTCATAAGCCACTGAACTTACTGAACATATATTTTCCGGTCTTTTATTTGCAGACACAAATATGTAAATGATTCTCTAAAAATCTAGGCTTACTATTAAAACTTCTTAATTTGTGAAACTGGACTGTGTAGAAAGAAAAGACAGAAGGAATTTAAATGAGTCCAGATAGATTTGCATAATGTGGGAATATCACTACATTTTAATATCTATTATAATGTTTCTGATACTTAATAAAATCAGGTTAGTGCCAGATTTTAGTAAAGGTCGTCATAGTGCATTTTCATTTTATAGCTACAACATTTCCCCATTTATTAAGATTATTTTAAACTGAATGAATTAAATGAACGAATGACATACTAGAGAGGTAAATATTAAGGAAGGAGAATTATTATTTACGTTAAAGGATGGTATTGGCAAAAGATCAAATGACTGTAAATTGTCCATGAATAAATTTAGAGGGGAAATTGGAAGAAGGCTCCTTATCCGTCCAAGAAATATGGTTCTGGAACTGTCTTACAAAGAGGGAGGAGACTGAGTAATCTAAACTGTTTTGTAAGTAATGTGATATGCTTTGGAAACCGATCACATAACTAAATAGGAGATCTCATGGAGTGAGATTTGTCAGAGGATCCTGGGAAGTCATTCCATCCCAGGGCACAAGTTTGCAGTGACAGTTTTCAGATATGTGGTGTGTTAGTATTCCCAAAGAGGTCCCTTAGAAATGCTATTGCCAGAAATTCATATAATCATGTCCATGTTGCTGAGTTTCTATTCAGCACTGGTTAGAAATATCAGTTTCCTATATTGATCTATATTTGGCTTTCTTTGGGTCTGCATTCATTGTCCTCTGAAGCCTTGGAGGTAAGCAAGTGGACAAAGATGGGGTGAAATTGTACTTTTAATGGCTTTACATCCTTAGGTGTCTGGTTGCTGTCCCTGATCACACAGTCAGTATAAAACTGGCAGGTGCCAGGTATAAGCTAAAGAGAAAATTCTTTCCTGAATTTAAATTAGCAACAGTCCTGCAGTCTGTGTCTATCTTAGGACTCTCTCTGAGTTTTATTTAGCAACTAAAGCACAGGGACCTGTGGTATTAGCAAGATTCTCTCTGCTTTTACCTAGGGCATAGTTCAGGCTTGGCTGCCTGAAGAAATCCTGGGAAGATTTTTTATCCTTTACTGAGTGGTATAGATGTTTTCAGACTCTTTTCAAACCAGACAGCTGTGGCATGGCTGCCTGAAATTTGGAAAACTGGACTCTGTGAAATGGCTAATATCCCCCATCCTTTGTTCTCAGATGAGGTAATCACCTTATTTTAAACAGAAAGTTTAAATTCCATTTCTTAACAAGTAATACACATTCCTTAATTTTCTAATTCCATAACCATTTTCTTACAGATTTTTTGCTTCTTGATCATCTTTCTTCACATTGACACTCCCTATTTCACTATATGATTATGTGGGTGAAAGGACACACCTGAAATGGAAGGTTTTTCTTTGATTCTGCTGCAAGAGGGAAGAAAGGAGGATACAATGTGATCAGTATTTATCAGTGGTTAAGCCTTTGTTCCTAAGAACAAAGATCCCATGGAAGCCAGGTTGTGAAGTCTAATGACAAAGCTGAAAAGACAAAATTGCTTTGCACTTGCTTATGACACCTGCCTTTAGCAATGTTTTGAGCTCCAAATCTAAAAAACAACAAAATGCCCTCCTCAATAATGTCAGTTCTCACCCTTTTGTGAAATACTGCAGGCGGTGTCTTCAATACCACCCACTGTCTGTTCATCTGAGGTCCACAGCTAACCAGCAGCACCGCTGATACCAATACCAAAACTTCCAGTTCTCATCTCTGTATGTTATGCATTGAGTGTGATTATAGCATGATGGAATTATGATTTGTAGTGTTCCTGTTGTTTTTCATAATGTTCTCCCATTAAATACCACGAAATTGTGAGTGCAATACGAAATAATTCTGACCTTTTTCTTCTTCAAATTTGTCAAAGGACTCCAAAATGACAGGCAAAGACCATTAACTTATGTATAGTCTTGATTAAGAGAATTTGCTATGATGACCACTGCTTTTCCCCCTCTAGATTTTCTTAAATCTGATCTTCTTCACTGTTCTGGCTTACAACTTCTTCTTCAGGGTAAGGGAAAACAACTCCTCCTATTCCCTGTTGCAGAAATGAACTTTACAGTGCAAAGGCTGTCTAAACCCACATTCCAGCTGTCACTGAAATTTTTAGCATATTACAGCAAATAAACCAGTCTGCTGCTGAAAAATAAATTAGAATTAGAAGTGGTCAGAAATGCTTTGCCCTGCTCAGCTTGCCTATGAAATATGTGATGAATTTCAGTAAAAGAGGTTTTGATCACAATTTCCATCAAAACTTCACTTTCCAACAACAACATTTGAGTAGTTTGCCAGACCTATATAGCTTCTTGATTAGGAGAAAATCTCGTTTGGACAGAGCATTGGGATATGTAGTTCTTTTAATTTGTTTTCAAGGACATGAACTATATTGTAAGGGATATAAGGGAGAAAAGTAAAGAAAGGCCTAAGGGCTCCAATACAGTAAAAGGAGTTTCAGATGGCAGAAATAAAAATTAAAGCATGAAGGAGAAAATAAACTGGAAAACATATACTAAGTGGGATGGAAAGAGCAGTAAAGCTAAAAGAGACCTTAGGGAAGAGAGAGGACAGCAAATTAGACATGAATTTGCAATCTGATATTGAAGGAAAACAAGGCAATGAAATTTCAGCTATTTATACAAAAGAAGTGCATCATAAAAATACTCCAAGTAAATGAAGTAAACATTTTGCATCTAGCTTTCCCTTTGGTGGGTTTATAATCCCATTTTATAACTAGAATTGCAAATATAGAGTGTAAAAAGAGTGGAGGACTCGATCTGGTAAAATATAGGCCTTGTGAGCAGTATCCATCTTGCCTGATTTTACATGTCTAGAAGTTAATTGACATCAAAGGAGCTGCCTGTCTTAAGAGGAGACACATCACCCTTTGGATCTGTCTTTTTCTACAGAGTGTCTCAAGGGTGACCAATTTAGACAGCTGAACTTTCCCATAGCTAAGTTTTAAAGAGGTGAATCATGTATTTTTGTTTCTAAAAGACCTGAAAAAACTGAGAATGACATGAAGTGTCTAGAGAGGCTTTCAAGGTTTGAAAAACTACTGAGATAAGACTGATGATCTCATAGCAGTTAATAAGTATAGAAAAAAAAATGTTTTGAGGAATGTGAAAAAATATTTGAGGTATAAATGTACATAACCAGTAAAAGGGGATTGAGGGGGATTTAATAGTTTGCATCTTGTACCCGAAACACACAGTCCAGTTCAGATGAAGGAAATGAAGAAGCTGCAGGGAGAAAGTTTGATCCTTCAGTAAGATGTTTCTTTTTTTCCCACCTTCTCACAGCTGGGATTTACTATTGCAGCACTGTCAAAGCCTTTCCATCAGTTTAACTGCGAAATGGAAGGATATCCAAGTTGTTACAACTCAGAGAGCCATTTAATAGGTGCCTTCCTTAAACTGACTCACTATCTGAGTATGTGGCATCTGGGTGCCATGGTCAAATTCAGATGAGCTGCAACACTTTGCACACAACACCAAGTTTCTCAGAAAAACACTGCTTTTGTGGGTAACCACTGCCTATATCAAAATTGTTGATTTCCTGTTCTTTTGCATTCTGTTTATTACAGATGCAGAGAAGATATGTTAACCCTCAAGGTTTCATGATAACTAGCATTTCATAGAAAAATCTGCGTATTTTTTGGTGTAAATTGTTACTTTATTTGTAACAAAATTGGAAAGCTATTCTTTTTATGGTAGTTTTCAAAAGATGAGGTACTTTGTTTAGTTTTGGTTTTTTGTTGAATTGTACATTTCCTTATTGTTGAAGTGTAAATGATTCTATTGCTATCAATTTCATTTAGCTAGCATCTTTTTAATCAATTCATTGCTTTTGCTTACTGAAATAGTTTTCTCAACATTAAACATGTTGACTTACACTTATGATGAAGGAACTCAAATTAAGACTGACATAATTAAGCTCTGAGGATGTCATCCCCTTGCCCTTCCATAACCCTGTGAAGCTGAACCATCCTGTCTTGTGACATGCAGCCTTTTATACTGAATGAACAAAGCTGAGGTTGACACAAAATATATCCTGGAGTCAGACTTGCAAAGCTCTTAAAATTACTCACCCAGACTCAAAATCTAATTATCTTTCAGCTTTCTTTCTTTTACCATGAGAATGGTCAATAAAGTGGGTGCAAAGCCAACTCACAAATGACATTTTAGATGCTGATGGGAGGAGAGGGAAAGGAGAGAGAATTTTCCAAACCTGAAAATAACCCTTGTCTCCAAAAGTCAGAGGTAAGCTTAGGCACCATCAAGCTTAAATGCAGCATGATACAGTTCATGTTATACTGTTTAGTATGCACTGAATGCACGGAGGGAAGAGCATGAAAGAAAAATAAATGGACTCAGTACAAAATAAATGGATAACATAAGGCTTTTGAGACTAAGACAACATTTCACTGCCTCTTACTGTTTATTTTATTTTAGGTTGAAGTACTTTATCCTTTATATTTCCAAGTTTCTATATTTATCTGTGGAGCAGCTGGTACTATTTGTTCTGGGTGATTTAATTTATTTATTGCTATGTATTCTAAAGACATGTAGCTCTATCTTCTAATGGTTTTACTGTGTGCTCTTTAAATTGAAACAGTTGATCAGGGTTTTATTTTGCTACACTCTCTTTTGAATTCTTTAAAAGGACAATTGTATTTCAATGCATTTTTCTTAAAAACGGAATTTAATCAAAGTGAAGGATAGATTTGAGTAACACTGTATATATTCATTAAACATGAATATCAGGATGCTCAGGATTGCATCATTAGATTTTGTTCTTTGGTTAAGATGTCCACAAAGTCTGCGAATGTATTTGCAAAGTGATGTATGATCTAGCAAGATCCCAAATAAAGCTACATTTCAATTGAATGTATTTGCTTTCAACAGTTTTCTCTGACTTAGTACTAGATAACATTTTCTTTTTGCTCATGTTCTATTGTCAGATGCAAATAAGAATTTAGGAATCTTGTAAAAATAATTTTTTTGCATTGCTAGTATTAATATGCCGGTCCAGAAGTACTTTTTTTAAAAAATGAAAATATGAGTAAACATAACCTATCCTGATATCCATTCTGATCTGATTAGTCTGAAAACACAGATCTGTTGGCTGGGGAAAAATAGTTTGGTAGCCATAGTAGAAGGGAGATTTTACATTACAAAGCTGTTCAAGAAAGAAGTGAGTGGTAGATCTATAAAACTTTTTCTTTCTTTTTCTGTGCTGCTTCAGGAATGAACAGAGAGCTGTAAGAAAGTTGTTATTGCATGCAGACTCTATCTTTGATGACCCCTGAGAAATAAATCAGCAGTAGTTCCTTATGCAAGACTCCAAATAGCAGGAGCATTGCCACAGCTGACTCACACTTGCACTGTTGATGCCATTGTTTAGGTTTTTGCCAGTGCCTAAATAATCACCAGAGGATACCATTTACATTTACTCGGGGGCAGATGAAAGAAACTTCCAGCTGAAAAGAAAATCACATTAAGGTCTAAAAAAATAAAGATGCATGAGCATTCTGTTGTAGACTGAATATGTTCTAGACATTCACTTTGAAATTTTTTTAGACATTCACTTTTAATTCATGTGGGGGATTTTTTGCTTGCAAACCTAGGCAATTTTTTCATTATTTTTTTCTGATTTTGATGATTTTTTTCTACACAAATTTTTTTTAATGCATGACAATTAGGAGAAGAATTATGCTTTAGAAAACTCACAAGTTTAAGAATCTCTCTATTCTAGTATAATCAGGGAGTGCATTTGAGGGAATGTTTATAGGTGCTTAATGCACTACCTCTTTGGAAGCGCAGGTTTTTTTGTTGTTTTTCTTTTTTTTTTTTTAAGGAAAAGCAATTTGCTTTGACTTTTCCTTTTTATAAAAAAGAGTAGGGGCTTAAAATCAATTTATCATTCACATCCAGGGCTGGACTTTCAAAGCAGATCAGTTTGCTAAATAAGTCATCTGAAAATTTGACTGTTGGAGTCACATTAGAGCAGCTGTGCCCTCGAATCACTTCTGAGAAATCCGGTTTTTTTGTGCATCCTACAGAGCACCACACATCTGATGCATCTTAAACCAATGCTCTGAGAGCAAACGTTGTGTTGCGTAGTCATTATCTGAAACCAGAAGCTGCTTCTTTACAATTTTTTTTGAACAACTTTATGGCTTGTGCATGTCGATGCATTGACAGATATCACACCAGCTGGGTTACAGATATTTTATGTTTTTGAACAGAGGTTGTCAGTGAGGAGCAATTCTCTGTTGAACAAACACTGGAAAATCTGAAGAAGCACAAAGTATTGTGCTTTGAACTGTCATATCTGTAGGCAGAACAATACCGTAAATGATTCTCTCTGCTGTGTCAGAGCATCAACCCCTTTGAGGCATCAAATATGGCTAGACCAAATGTTTAATATTTGTAAGAGTAAAGGGAAGGATGCCTGGCATTCAGTTCTGGCTCTGGAGTTGATGATCTGAACTCCAAACTGGCCTGTAGAGAGGAAAAAATTGCTATGCAAGCAGAAAAGTTTTGCTTCTCTTCCAGCTGCAGTATGAAGTTTTCTTTGTTGGTGCCTTTTAATCATTTTACAGTCCTTAGAAAAAAAGCACCCTATAGAAATTCAAAGTATAAACTGCCATATTAAAAAGAGTAACAGAGAAGCACAAGTGCTCATATATCTGTAAAAGCCAATAAAAGCATATTTTTACGAGTCTACAAAAACATTCTTTAAGATCCAGCCCTTGAATGACATGCTCATGCCTTTCTTACATGCTGGCCTTTGAGGAGCAGCACAGCAGAGAGCAAGATGAATCCAACTGGCCAGCTTAGAAGAGGAACTGTTTCTGTCAGAAGTGTGCCAGACTTCAGTGGTCTGGCTCCCACTGACGGGTGAAAACAGCCCGGTTGTTGGTCAGAGGCTGCTCTTACCAGCAGCAGCACTGTACCAGTATACTCTCAGCCTGTTCTAAATATGCTGCTCTATGAGTCAATGCCATTCGCCTTTTCCTGCTGCACTGACGTGAGTCCCTAGAGGAAAGGGAATTTAGGAGTCCCTCATGAGATTTGTGTCTGATGGCCTTTTGATAGCTCTGGGGCTCATATCACTTTGATCCCTTCAACTCAAATGGAGTAGGATGTGTTTTCCCTGCTCTAGGCCTGCCTATATTCCAGCTGAATAAATAGATCCTTATTAATGTTCATTTGTGCATAGGCTTGCATTTCTGCTTGTGACTAGATCTTGACTGGCAGCCCACTGGTGTAAATTCAGCCCCACTCCAAGCTCCAGCCAGGCGAGGTTGCTCTCTGCCGGTATCTAAAGGTATCATGTCTTTAGGGGGAGGATACAGTTCATAATCCATTACTATTTAATTGTATCCTCTCTGTTGATACTGCTGTCGAGGGCACCAATTAGTTTCAATTGTGCAGGTGGTTTTAGCAGAGCAGACAGTTAGGCTAATGGGAAACGGACTGTGATCATCTACCTCATTTCACAGAGCTAAGGAGCAACAATCTAATTTGAACTGAGTTCAATTATTCTTGACTGGAACTTGCTTTAAACAAGCAACTTCAGTGCAAAAAGGCTGTTTGGGCCATTCAGCCCTTGATTTCTGTTTTGCATGCACAGATCTCTTCATCAAAAGGACTTGACAGTAACTGGCTTTGAAGCAGACAGTGAAACATTCCTGTTTGGCAACATCTAACGTATGGTTCCTTCCCTGCACAGCCATTTTGACTTTTAATTCTTCAGGTCTGTAGGAAAACTCTTCCCGTTAAAATCCACACAGATAAATCATTGAATAAGAGCCATAGCACTAGAAAAATTATCAAATGACGTCTTACAGGATTTTTGTCAGCTCACAGATTTATGTTTTCTTGTGTGCCCCTAAGCCTGTGTGGGCAATTAACAGTATTTATCACTGTTTTTTGTCTTCTATTCTGGTTCTGAAAACTTGAAGATGACAAAATACAGAGGGAAAAGAAAACCAGAATAGAAGGTAGACAAAATTAAGGTGTGAATGTAAAATGTAACTACACAGATATGCTCACTGATCGCTGATCATTTCCCCAGGAAAAGCCAGAGAGCTTGTGAGGGCACTCAAGGAGTCAATGCCTTTGTGGTCTTAGGAGGTAGATCTTCTTGCCACACACAAGTACTTGGCTTAAAGGCCATGTAACTGCCAGTCTGTCTGATTTTCTCTTTCTGTAGCCTTTTGAAATAAGGCTGGCTCATCCTCACTGTCATCTTGTTTTTCTTTCTATTTCTCTGCAGGGCTCTGGTTCTGGATGTCCACACTACAGACATATCATTTTGATCTCTGTTTATTCTTGAACAAGTCAAGATCTGATGGCAGGAAATCGTGGTTGGGACACAGAGAATAACTCCTTCCACAGGGTGCACCACTTCTCCCTCTTCCTGCCTGAGAAAGTCCTCCAGCAATAACACCTCAATAGGCCAGGAAAAGGAGACCATGACACTTCCCTAAGGGGCAGAAATCATGCAAGGCAACAGCCTTTAATGAACAGGAGATAAACACTTCAAGACCACAGCACTAAGAGCTTGAGACAAGCTCTGAAGCCACTTTATCTCAATTCCACTACACCTCACCACCCATGCACAAGGGACCTAGAGCTGGGACTGTCACTCACCGCTCAGCAACAGCCCATCTGTCCCAGGTTCCCTTCCTGATGACTGAGTGTGGGATGCATCATTACTGCAGGCTCTGGATCCTGTGTGACACTCTGTAATACTGTACTGCTCTCCTGAACAGTCCTGAACCCGGTGGGGCTCACGTATGTGGGAACTGCTCCTCTGGTCCTCAGGAAAAAGGAAAGGGGAACTACTCAGGGCTGTGGTGATGAAATGCTGGGACACATTCCAAGCAAAGGTGTCCTCCATTTTCTGCTGGTGATACAGAGTTAATTCCTCCAGCATTTAAGAGCTTCTGCATGAGAATAAACTAAATGAACACAGACTCTTCTAGATGGGAAAGAGATGAGTGAGGAAGACTAGTTAGGAGGCCGTATGATGAACAGTGACACTGAGATCGTGGTCACTCACTGATCAGTCTCTTTTGATACAAGGGCTTGGGGGATTGAAATGAAGTTGGAAAATAGTAGGCCCAAAGTAAATAAAAGTCAGGCATTCTTCAAATATCTAGTAACTAGTCTGTGAAACACCTTGCTACAGCATCTTGTGAAAGTCCATATCTTTCAAGAGCAGCTGGACACATTAGCAAATCAAAAAGTCAAAAGTTCTTAGACATAATCACCTTTGCCTTATGATGTTCCCTTTGTTGGAGGTGAGAAAAACATTTTTTGGAAGTTCTTCTAGCTTTTAATTTCTCACATTCTGTGCTCATATCTAGTTGTGGTCACTGTTGGAGCCAGCACCCTGGAGTTTTGCTGTATGCTGACAAAGCCTTTCCATTTTACTTGAACCCTTTTCTGAAGGATTAGCCACATCATGCCAAGGCTTTCTGAACATCAGATACTTGAAAGGGGCAGCAGGCAATATGCTCCAGTGATACATGATAAAAGTTGTCCATAGACATGCATGAGAGGGTGGTGGTCTCACACGGGATGTGTTAAACAGACGAGAAGATATGGTCCTTATGAGAGGGACTGCTTTTGACGAAGTGTTAAAGGTTCTGCACTAAAAAATTCTGTGCAGATGTGTGTGCCACTTGATGCACATCATGGACATAGATGGTCCATGCCAGCAGAATAATTCGTAGCCTGTACAATGTGAGCAGGTCCCTACCAACTGACCATGGATAGCTATTTGTTCCCTTAAATTGCTTTCGCAGTCTGCATGGACAAAAATCAAGAAAGTGAGCTACCAAAAGAGTTTTCTGATGGACTAAATACCAAAATGGTGTTGTTTGAGGATTATTTCTTCCTATATTAATAGAAAGGCTATCCCAAGTAGGAAAAAAATATATTTTAAATTAATTGTGTTTGTCTTTTGAGTTCAAAAGTAAATAAGGCATTGAGAAAAACAGGGAACTGTGTTGAAATTACTACTGTTGTTATTAAAAACAACTCTTTTGAGCCTGTGGCTATGCTGGAGGGAGTAATAAACATTTCAAAAATCAAGGGCTGATTTACAAGTGCTGAGCAACTGTGGTAAAAATTTCAAAGGAGCTCATGTCCTATTCAAACTATGATTAACCTACCTTTTGTTCTTAAATTTAAATGCTATAAATTTTACTTTTAGGAAATATTACCAAAGAAAGAAGTATAGCCAAGATAATATTATTTTCCCTGTACAACATGTCTTCATGTGGTCAGGTTTGGCATAGGGAAAGGGTGATTATGCTTTGCTTATCTAATATAGAATTTTAGGAAAATGCAAACACAGATCTTTTAAATATTCAGTAGTTTCCATTCTGAATAGAAAAATGTAAATATTCTACCTGATTTATTAAAGATGTCAACAAAGCAATCATAATCTGACAATTTAAAGGATTTATTCATGGTCAGCATTCATTTTGGTCTTTCCTTAATCCCAGATCATGATTGAATCTAACTAACTTTTATCTGACATCATGAAGATTGGGCCTGTTCTAATCATGTTCCCTCTGTCAATGACAGAAAGGGATATTCTGAGCTCTGAAGGCCACTATGAAGAGAAATAATCTTCAACCACGGCATTTGATAAACGGTATTTGTATCACCCCCCAAAAATATATGGATTTGGAGATTAAGTGATGATTGCTAGAAAAAACTAGCTTAGAGGTTATTCTTTAAATGTGATTATTATCTCAAGCCCTCTGTATTCAAGCTGTCTCAGAATATAGAGAATGTGGGGTAAAATTATCCTTACAACAATGAAAAGAATTTGTTTATGTATGGCATACTCCTTAATTGTGTGAAACAATCAGGGGAATATTAATTGCCTTCTTGATGAAGAGACCAGCAGTTCAGTTACTTTTAGAAAATAGTAAAATGTACCTTCTTGATTTAGCACAGAATTCATTCAAGCCTGTGAAAATTTGTATTAATTCGATATATCATTGTTATAAAAACTGCATTGTACATAGTTAGCTTATACAATAAAGTGTAATTTAGCACTTTTATTTTCAAAGTATGTTTGTCTGTTAATTCACTCACACATTTTAATGCCTTCCCTTTTTTTTTTATGGTCACAATTAGCATAAAACAATGTTTTTCTCTCCAAGGAAAGCACAATTTAATATTATGGACATGTCTGAAAAGTAGTAATTATGGAAAACAGTCCTGTTGCTGTTTGGAGATCTCTTGAACCATGCAGGTTCCAAACTGAATGTTTTTGGTGAATCTGTTTTTTCACTGGAGAAGTCATCACATGGAGAAGTTAATGGAGATAGACCTTAATCCCAAGCATAGGAGGCCACTCATCCCAGAGCAGAAAGACTTACAGATATCAGGAGAGACTGAGACCTCAGATCAGTGAGGTCCAAAATGAATATGGGCCCTATGCCTGCGCCCGTGCTTGTGCAGTGAGGGAGCTGCAAACCTGCATGCTACATTAATCATGCCTTGATGCACAGGGAATCAAGACCCTAAATTCTGTCCAACTTGGGTTTTTCAGCTTGCTGGAAAGGCACGGAGCTCCTCCTTCACATGTAGTCACACACTAATAAAACATGCAGAATGATGAAGAGAAAGATTTTTCTGCAGGGGCATTGAACTGGCCAGAACTTTAAAGAGTATCCCCTTAGGTGTTTCCTTCTAGTGAGTTCTCAAACAAAAGCCTTTAAGCCACCAAAGCTTGGTTGTATTAGAAATACAAGCTTAAGTAGCTTTTTAAGTAGCACAATCTCAATGTGACTAGCAATAACAGTGTCTTATAAGAGATTTCCTTTGCCTGCTGCAAGTCTTTGCATTCACACTTACATTCAGCTGATTCAGAAACTTTCTGTGTTGCCACAAGCTCTTCTCTGTCCCTTCTGGTCCTGATGAGGACTCTTGCCACTGCCTCCGAGGGCTGACGACTGGCTTCTCTGTGTGTTCTCCATCTGAACACATGCACTGCACCTCAGAAAAAGAGCTAACTCCCATTCCTTTAAGAAATGTCATTTGACATCCTGTTCTTTTGAAGAACATAATGTGCAGCTGAGGACAAGCAAACTAAACATATGTGAGCATTTTTTCTGGTAGGGGTTTGAAATTGTGCACAGGTCAATGCTCAATACATGCTGGCATTGGTGGGGGGGGGCTTGCCTCTGGTACTGTAACGCAGAGTGCTCTATCTTCCACCTTAAATCCCTGGCGGGCTTTGTGGATGAGAAGGATGTTTTCATGTATCAAAAATTATCAACTGAGCAATTCTTCTGCTTCCCAATGAAGTGCAGGTTGAAGATTTCAACTTTTTTGTTTTCACTAGTCCACAATTCATCCATATCTTTAAAATTCCAAGTGACAGAAACGTTATTCTGTACTTTATTTACATTTTATTTGTATTTCGAGACAGGCCAAAAGAGATTTCGTCTTCATTTTTATATTTTAATGGGATGGTTCTTCTGCTGTTTCATAGGCCTAACTTGCAAAAAGGTGTGGTTCCCCATGCACCAAAAATGAAAAAACATGATTGAGTATAGGTATAGATAGATATAGATGATACAGAAAAAGATGATATAGATACAGATATAGATATGACAGTGGAGAGAAATATTCCATGCACTGGAACATATTTTAACTTAGTTTGTGTACTGAAGGTCAAACTCATCTCTGAAAGATGCCTACAGATTTCCACTGAAGATGCTTGAAGTTACAGGTGTTTCTCTGAGTTCAAAATATAGCCCTAAAATATTAACAGCCTTTCTCAAGAAGCTGAGAATGATAAAAGTCTTGGACAACTTAAAGTAGTAAGTCAAAAGTCAGTGTGAATTCTCTGCAGCGGAAGCAGTGAGGGGAAAATAGAAATATGTTCCGCAATAATTTATAGGTTTGGAAGATTAATGGAGAAAAAGGTGCAGACATTCAACAGAGATAAAAAGCAGTATTATCCAGGCCAACCCACACACAGAGATCAAAGTTAATTTGAAAACATAAGCGTTTAAAGAAAAAGAAAAGAACAGCTAAAGTAAAGAGAGGGTAACACTGAGGAGAAGGAAAAACATGTTAAAAGAAATACAAGCAATAGCAGAAAAGAACAAGAACAGAAAAGTAGAAAGGAGAAAATGTCTCTCTCAGGAAGTTGCTGGTATCATTAAAAAGTATCTTGATGTTAGAGATATTTCAGAAAAACAGATTATTTCTTTGGATGAAATTATGCACAAGTAGAAGGGAAAGAAAATTACTAGTGGAAGCATTAAATGTGATGCAAGTGCATGAAAGTGTGGAAAAGTGAATGTTCCAAGTAATCCAGAGACAGAAATTATGTGACCATCAGGGAGGAACACAAACCCCTCTTGACCATGACACTGAGTTACAGCCTTCCATTAGAAAGCTCCAGCCATTTTCCAAATTGCATGCACTTAGGATACTTTTCCAAATGTTTTAGAGATTATAGGGTTTGAAAAGGAAGGCTAAGAAATAGGAAAAAGAGGAGATTAGTGCACTGTATCAGAAAAAGCAACACATGCTAGTTCCTCCTACTCTTCACCTTGTGTCTTCCTATATAGCCTTCCGTAAAACGCTGCTTTCTCTTCTCATAATGAATTCTCAGGGTGTTGCAGCTGTTAAAAATGCTCATGGCCTTTTGATTACAAAGCAGGGAAACATCTCATAGAGATATAAGAAGGTGTCATTCCTACCTTTCTGGCATTAAGGAAACCGACAAAACACTGAAACACTTCAAAGGGAACTTGAGATCTTGCACAGAATTTGGAAAAAGCTGTAAGAACAGTATCAGTATGAGGAAGCCTGCTCTGAAGAAGAGCTTAGATGAATTTGATCTTATCTTTGTCAAGGTCAAGAAGTACTTATACAAAGAAGAGGACTCAGAAGCAAAATTTTCTTAGATCCATTTTAAAAAAGCATAGTAGGATGCCATAGCTAATCAGAAACAGGAGAACAAGTATAAATTATATTAATTCTAAGGAATTTTGTTCCTGATGTTTTTAAATCTAGCTTGAAGTCTCTCAGGTAGCTACACTGCATGCTGGGAAGTTGTGGACTTGACTGGATCAGGTTTGATGGTATACAGGAAGTCAGATTAGATGATCATAACAATGCAGCTGATTTTATAATGTACATGTCTTTTCTTAAAGACTTTCTATTATTGCAAAACTCTTTCTCTGCCCCATTGTATTACATCTGACATATTTTTTTCTTTGATAAGGTAGACTATTAACTCTGAATACATACAGGTTCTTGCGTTATTTAATGGACTTTCTCTGGCACCTATTGCTGAGTTTTTGACTGCTTGGAGAAGCATTGTGAACATCTTTGATTAACACAAATTAGTGAGGGTATTTATGCTTTCAGAGCTTTGTAGTTTGGTCATGATGACACAGTAAGAGACATTTAACTAACTGCCCAGAAGCTTTTATGCTACTTAGGATTTAATCTGTATCCAGTCAGGCTCATATTTTCACCTCTTCCAGCTTGTGTTCCTGTGCATAGACACACACACACAGACATATTTTATAAAATTGCCATGTCAACACATTTACATGCATTAAGCACTTCTAAAAATAATATTTGTGTCCATGAATGTTGAACCTAGTCATGCAAAAGCTTCTTCTTCATTGAGTGGGCAGAAAGAAATTCTGCAGAATCAGAGAATATTCTGAGTTGGAAGGTACCCACAAGGATCAAGTCCAGCTGCTGGCCCTGCACAGGGCAGCCCCAAGAATCATATCATGTGCCTTCTTGAACTCAGTCAGGCTTGGTGCTCTGCCCACTTCCCTGGAAAAGTGCCGTACGCTGCTTCACATGAAATCATTAGTCAAACTGTAAGAATCCAAGACATTTTCTTGCACTTTGGAGATATTTCTCTGTGTTATTGATTTTAATGCTTCCTCCGAGGCTGTGAATCTTTGTGCTCAGTGTGCTGAAGTCTACATCTTTCGTAACAAGTATTCAGCAATCCAATGTTTACATTGAATAGCAAGCAACAATCCCTAAAAGCTTATTCTTTTTCTTCTATGCATTCAGAGTATTGTCAGGGTCTTCCTTTAGCTCACTGTCTTTCTGTATGTTTATTCTGTCACTTAAAGATGTAATCTGTTGAACATCTTACCAGTTTGGACATAATATTTGCACATGACTCGTACATCTTTAGTATTTCATCGAATTGCATTATATGCAGAGGTTTAGGGGAGAAAGGTATGACTTTAATTCTTAAATCAGATGACCTGTTAAATATGCAGTGGACTCTCAGGCACTTCTGGAAGCAGTTTACAGTCTTTACGTGTATTTTAACCCAGCCTGATTGACAACTTTATAAATGTAGGTCATTCAGCCATATATAGCTTATCTTTCAGACTTCTAGTTATCTGACTACAGGAACACTACTTCCCAGTTCCCACTTGAAACTTCAGCCCACCCAGGTGTTTTTTGTTACACTGATTTGCGAAAACTTCAGAGCTTCTTACTGTTTATAGCAATATCACTCATTCAGCTGTGAACGCCATTTTTCACTGTAGAGTAAAATCACCCCCTTTTTGTACACTATCATTCTCCTGGATGGCCCTGAACTGATGTCAGAAATACTTGTGCTACCTCAGTATGTTTCTCTTGAATATTCTTTTTCTTTTCCCAGAAGATGCTCATATGCTGCCCATGAAATAATCCCAGAAAGTGGGAAGGCCCTGGCCTCTGGGGTACAGTCTGTCAGTGCTTAGGGCACAACCCATGTTTAGAAGCTGATAACATACCTTTCTTTTTTTGAGTACCATTTCATGACATTTTGAGTTGACTGGGAAACCCGATGGTTATTGAAAGTGCTACTTTTCTCCTTCTGGGATTTATTGACTATCTGATCCAAAGCCTTTAATCTCCCATAAATGTTTATTCTTTCATTTGAATTATCTTATGAGGAACTGAGAAGAATACGCAGATAGTGTCACCCAGACCTTGTTCTCTGGAGCAAACAACCTGCTCTACTCCAAGGCCAGATGAATAAGGATGCTCCAGTTGCTGATTTTTAGCTCTGGATTGGCAGTGAAGCTACACAGGAAGAAATTTTCCCAAGGCTGAATGGCAGAGTAGAAATTGTTTGGATTATAGGTGGCTTTGGAACCACATGATCCTACTTAGGCACCACTACATTTGATTAGGTATGAGAACTTTATTGCAGTCTTCTGAATCTTAAGACACTCAAATTCCCCCCTCTCCTGTGTTTGCTGGTGTTGCTTATTTTCTCCTGCTAAATCTGTTCAGTTTCATAGGAATAGTACTTGTTAGGGAAGAGTCATTGGAACTAGAATTAGGCACTTGTCCATGAAGAGGCAAAATTGAGTTTTAGGTTTTATTCAGCCCTTTGGAGTTCTGGGATGTTTGATGCCATGTCTTGAGCCAATGGCTCTGATATATCCTCTGCCTGTTCTGCTGCAGGGGTATCTGGAAGAAAACAAAGAAACTGACTCTAACTTAATAATGGCTAAGGCACTAAGCTGGGATAGGGCTTGCTTTAGAGCACCTACCTTCAGATTTCTATTCTTCAGTGAATTATCCACCATCTTTATTGGGTATTGGCATGAAGTGTCCTGGTAGGAACTGTATTTTGACTGACTGCCAGCAAAGTTTAGGAGTATGGTCAGCACACAGCACAAGGTTATAGAGGCTCAAGCTCTTTCACCATGTGCTCCTCCAAAGGATTTTGGCCTTTAACACACAGTGCTAAATGGTTCTTACTGCATTTCTTATGACAATGTTGAAGGGGTCTTCATTCCTATATGGATTCTGCCGGGGGTATTGTGAATGTCTTTGACAATCTGAGCAGAATTTCAACAAATAAATGCAACTTATAGACTGCTCTGCAGAGGTGATGAGAGGGGCCAGTAGTGTATTCTCTCTTGTGTGTTTCTGAGTCTCAGTCTGCTTTTGTGAGTGTCAGGGCTTAACCCCAGCAAGCAACTAAGCCTCATGCAGCCACTCACTCATTCCCCCCTAGTGGGATGGGGGAGAGGATTGTAAAGGTAAAAATAAGAAAACTCATGGGTTGAGATAAAGACAGTTTAATAGGGAAAGCAAAAGACACGCACACAGGCAAAGCAAAACAAGGAATTAATTCATCACTTCCCTTGGGCAGGCAGGTGTTCAGCTGTCCCTGGGAAAGCAGGGTTTCATCACAGGTATTGGTGACTTGAGAAGACAAACACCACCACTGTGAACATCCCCTCCTTCCTCCTCTTTTCCCAGTTTTATATGCTGAGGGTGATGTCATATGGTCTGGAATATCCCTTGAGTCAGTTGGGGTCAGCTGTCTCAGCTGTGTCCCCTCCCAAATCCTCGTCCAAAGCACAGCCTCATACTAATTACTAGGAAGAAAATTAACTCTACCCCAGCCAAAATCAACCCTTTTAGCCCTAGAACTTGAATACACAAGGGATTGGTGCAGCAGCTGTACTGTTGTTCAGAGAAGGAAAAGAGAAAAGACTGAATCTGTCTTTGAAGTTAGAATCTGCAGAGCAGCTGTAAGAGCATGCACAGAGTGCAGTAATAGATCATGGACCGTATCATCTCCTTTTTCCTCATGTTTGTACTGTGTGCTTCATACAGATATATGTGTGATAAAAGTCTGCCTGTACAGAGAACTTGTTAAATTATATATTTGCAGTAATTTATCTAAAACTGTGATACACTGCACCACAAATGTTAAAAGCTGTTACTGAGAAGATAGCACAATATAAAGACTCCAGTGATTTTTTACTATTCAGGGTCGATGGTGTCTAATTCAGTCTCAAATTCAGAGTAAAAATCTTAGTGGCTGTATTTTAGAAGCCCTTATAACAAAGAATAGAATGAAAAGAAAGAAAAGCAGTGAATAAGAAAAGTCAGCAACTTGGAAGACAATTTGTAGATATCAGGGTGAGTCAGAAAGATGCATGTCTATCCTACAAACTAGGTTTCCTCCCTTAGGCAGGAAAGCAACATCACTCTCTTTTCTCCCTCCTTCACCTCTTCTTCCTTTGATACTATACTGCTGGACTGCACTCATTATTATAATTTTCCTGTTTTCCTACATCTTTTATTGAATTTATTACAAAACATTTGATAATGAGGATAGCTATCCTTGCCCTGGATGAAGGGACATCCAGGGATGTCCTTATTCCTCCTAAGCATACAGTTGGACCTAAAATCTGAAACACTTTCTGAACCATTTCCTGCTGCCATTCAGGCTTTTAAATGTTGTTTGTTTGGGGTTTTTTTCAGACAAGGCAAAATACAGAGCAAATATAAGGTGAAATAAATTACTTTTGATGTCCTGAGCTAATAAGTCCTCTAGCATTGTGGAAAGATATAAGATGCTATGCTTAGACTGTGAAGCATGAATTTAATATGTCCTTTTTGTTATTTTCCTGATGGCAACCCGCAGTATTTGAAACACTCTGACAACTCCCCTGCCCCAAATGAAGCTGTCAGAATACATTAGCACTGTTCCAGTTGTTTCCACAACTCCTCAGCCCTGCAATGTACGTCCTATCCACTGTGTAGCATATGCATTATACCTGTCATCAGTTATAACTGCATCATGTGAGCACGGTTTCACAGATACTGTGGCATCAACATGGCCTGCAGTTGTTGAGAGGACAAATCAATCTGCAATCTTAGGGGTGCAGCTTTTAGCACCTGGGACCTGTATTCTGCATAGATCTTTTTTTTTCTAGCTCCATAAGATTTCTGCTGGTGAAGACCACAGGGGCATTTGCTCCATCCTGGTTTGCAGCAGCTTGACTGAGAAGGGATTTGAAGGCCAGGAAATGAAGCAAGTGTTTGGTAACCAACTGGGAATGCAATATCTTTGAACAAATGTGCCTACACTTGGCAGTTTCTGTTACATATATTGGCATTTCTAATCTACTAACAGAGAACATTTTAATTGTACTTGTCTTATCAAACCTGCATAAAACAGAAAATCTGCTGAGTTCTTCAAGATGCTCCTTTGTTTTAAGCACTGAGACATTTATTGCAGTCTTTCCAGCTTTATTAATAATGTTATTAATATTCTTTTTGCACAGAGCAGTAGTGGAAAAGTGCCTGGTACTCGTGGGTGTTTCATTATTTAAAATGTAAATAAGAAAGGCTGCAAGAAGTTAACCATCTCAGCAGGAAAAAAGGAACAAACCTTTAGTCTGGCAGATATGGGCTTATCACTGTTTTCCTCATTAAGCATATGAAATACTTTATAGTCCTATATTTGTAATGTCAACAACAATATTTTTCTTTGTTCATCCACAGAATTATCCACCTGCCTGTTTCTTTAGGAAAGGAATCTAGATGCAAATTTTCTGAATAGCCTGTAAATTGATTTTATTTTCAGAGTTACGAAAAAAACTTTCCTTGATTCATCCCTTACTTTTTCCTCGGTTGTGCTGACTGGGTAGGCTAAATTAAAGGCAAAGGTAAGCATATTTCACCTGTCACCATTGAGGCCTTGGGGACGTCTGCATGTGGAGCTCTCTGTGGCATATATAAAAAGGAGGGACATGAGCTTTCTTTTGGGCCTGTACACCTCAGAGGTTTTGTGCTCTTGGTGGATAAGCCCATGTCAAACTGAGCTGAGAAGGATTTGAATTGGCTGGGATTTGGCAGCTTTCATATCCTGGTTGCAGCCCCCTGATGTGAACATCAAGTTGATAATTGTTATCCACATTACAGAAAATATTTCCCTACAGATTCTTCAACTGAGCAGCACTGTTCTCCCACTAGTCCATGTTCGTTTTCAGGTATTCAGAAATCACAGTGAAAGTGGTCTGAGAGCAGGTCCAAGTGACATGGGTCACCCTTCATTGCTGGAAGATTTTGGACATTAGACACCGGTGCACCACACACAGGAACTGCAGCTGCTTTCCTGTGGTTCCTGTCCCTGGTACCTGCCCCAGGGTAGGCAAGCATTAGGTAGGAGGCAGCTGTGCACCTCTCATATCTGCAACTGGTTGTTTTGTCCAGCAGCAATGAACTTGGTCTAGTTACGTATGTCACAACAGCTTGAGGTTTGAAAATTGCATCACACCACTGCCTGATCTTTCATACAATCATATAATTTTTTAGGTTAGAAAAGACTGGTAAGATGATTGAGTTCAACTGTTAATCCAGCACTGCCAAGTCAACCACTGAATGCCTTTTAGCCACATGTAAATGTCTTTTAAATAACTTCAGGTATGGTTAATCTACCATTTCCTGGAGCACCCTGTTCCAGAGCTTGACAGCCCTTTTAGTGAAGAAATGTTTCCTAATATCCAATCTAAACGTCTTAAGGCCATTTCCTCTTGTTCTATTGGTTGTTACTTGGTAGAAAAAATCACCCCCACTTGGCTACAAATTCCTTTCAGGCAGTTACAGAGAGCAATAAGGTCTCCCCGGAGCCTTCTTTTCTCCAGGCTGAACACCCCCCTTCAGCTTCTTCAGCCACTCCTCATAAGACTTGGGCTCCAGACCCTTCACCAGTTCTGCTGCGCTTCTCTCCAGCACCTCAGTGTCCCTCTTGTCATGAGATCCCCAAAACTGAACACAGGATTTGAGGTGTGTCCTCACTATTGCAGAGTACAGGGGGCTGAACCTCCCTAGTCCTGCTGGTCACACTTTTGCTGATGCAAGCCAGGTTTCCATTGGCCTTCTTGGCCACCTGGGCGCACACTGGCTCACATTCATCTGCTGTTGACCAGCACCCCCAGGTCCTTTTCTGCTGGGTCACTTTCCAGCCACTGTGACCCAGCCTTTAGCACTTCAGGGGATTGTTATGACAGAAGTGGAGGAAGTGGCACTTGGCCTTGTTGAACCCCAAACTGTTGGCCTCCACCCATCGATGCAGCCTGTCCAGATCCCTCTGCAGAGCCTTCCTACCCTCCAGCAGATCAACGCTCCCACCCAGCTTGCTGTCATCTGCAGACTGATTGAGGGTACACTTGTCCAGATATTTGCTCCTTCACTGGATATTCATTATGACTGAAAAGTGAAAATTAATTACTGCAGATTTAAACTATGAGTTATATTTCTTCATCCCTTAACAGAGGCTAAGGCAGGAAGCCTTTGGAAGCCATATACACAATCAAGGCTCCAGAACTTGCAGAGTGAATGTAGTTGGGCAGTATTTGGATTTTACTGAGACTCTCTGCCTACTTCTCAGGTATTTGACAGCCATAGGAGATGCATCTTAAGAGTAGTATAAAAAAAATCAGTGTAGCACAGAAGCCAGAGTAATTTTTGAGTCAAAAGTGTGAGAACAGAGGAGCAATCATTAATATTCACTGTTGAACTTCAGTTTGAACAATCCTAGTCTTTAGGAATATATATGTATAGACTGATGGTGGATTTTGTGGACTTGTGTATAGGACTAGAAAAAAAAAATGAAATTATTACTGTGGCAGAGTTCAAAACATGAAAAAGCATTTGAACTCAAAGGTTATTTTATTACTTACAATACCTATTGTAAGTAATACAATACGTACAGCAAGGATAATTGTCTAAGTTTATGTTTGCTTCTCAAAGGTTCAGCATCTTTGTCTGTAAAATAATGTGCAAAAACTGTTCCCCTCTATTCACATCACATGCATTTGTTTACTGGTTTTCTCCATATGTTATGGAACAACCTAAACTGACCTCATGACAGCTTAGATATTTTTTTAGCTGTGGAAGCTACAAAAGACATTATTCTCATCCTTTTATACTTCTCTTTTATTCTCTTTTTATAACCACCTTCAAAGACACTTTCCAATTTTCATACAAAATTGTGACTAAAAGGGGAAATTTTGGCTCACGCTTTTCTGAGCTTTTGGAGCTTCAGCTATTGTTGGAATATTGAAGGAATGTCCACTTTTGAATGTTTTCCTTCTTAGCCTCTTTTACTACCTGAATTGGGAGTGGTCATTTTATTCCTTTTAGCATTTATTGGTGTTGAGTGCTTAGAAGCACTGGGGGAGTAAGGTGGGGGAGAAGAGGAACAAGGAAAGAAAAGCTGTTAAACTGGAATTAGGGAGGAAGCATGTACTTTATATGACAATAAAATAGTAAGAATACCAGTTCTGAAGGTTAGAAAATACAAAGATAAAGCCACCTCTTCAGAAACTTCCCTGAACTATTTGATAGCCTCTCATAATGAACTAGATATTGCTGACACATTACTTGCCATCTTAAAATTTATCTGCCACATTGTCTATAAGGTATGCTATCCCTCATCCAATTTATTGTCCAACACATGCAGTTAACTATTAATGAAAGGACAAAACTGTATGGATTATTAAACAAATGATATATGGAGCTGTCTACTTAAGTGCATGATAGCAGAAAGGTAGATTAATATAGTATATGTCAATATATGGTAATCACTTGAATTATGCCACCACAGCAAAAGACCTAAATGATTCAACTTGAGTACTTAAGGTTAGGAACCTAAATCTGTACTTGGGCAACTGCTTTTTCAGGTGTTAAACATGCAGGTCACACCCTTCACTGAGCTCAGCAAAGGCTGTGATTGCTAATCTCTCCTGAAAATAAGATCATGTGAGTTTTGTGCTACTCTGCCTAACTCTTGGCTTCAGTTTGGAAACTTTGTCCAGAGGTATCTGAGGAAGTGAGGGTTAAACAACCCTTCTGTCAGCTTGACTGAGATTTATTGTGTAATGCACTTCCTCCAAAGAAAGATGTTTAACACTATTGATTGCAAGGTTGCCTACTTAAAATAGCATAATGTGACAAATGATGGATATCACACAGAGCAAAATTGTAAGGTAATTCAATATATGGGCATGTATGGTATGTCTATCAGAATAGCAGCTTCATTTTTCAGGAGGGTGAGTTGGAAGGTCATCTATTTCACTTAAAGGCATTGAACGTTTTTGTTAGTTTGACAGCCATTATGGGCTTGATCCTGTTATTTAAGGCAGTCATTAAACTCCTATTGACCTAAAGTGGGTAGGAGAGGGGCCAAGCTTTAGAATATGCAGAGCAGACACAATGAAATGAAAAAAAACCTGATGGATAATATCGCAGAGTGAAAAAAACATTGTGGTGGCTGCAATATATAAACAACAAATATCCTCAGAATCATCTGATTATTTAAAATGTTTTGTATCACAGCATTACTTCTGCTAAAAATTTTCCTGCTAACCTTTGGATTTTCTCAATCTTTCAAGAAATTTATGCAACTTTGTACTGTTTCTTTGCTGCATCATAAGAGCAGATTAACTGCTTACACCTTTTAAAGCTGTGTTTATTCTTAGATTTGGGTTGTATGACGGTCTGTAAGCTTTACAAGAATCAGTGGTTTTAATGGCATTTAGACTAATTTTTAAATCTGTACTAGGAAAACCAGGTAGGAAGAAGGCAAAGAAAGTTCTTTTTGGAAATAAGTATGTTTATTAATGAAGAAGTCAGTGAAAGAGACAAATTTAGGAGAAAAAGAATATTTCTATCATCGCAATGCATTTCATGCTTCAGCACAAAACCAAAACCAAGCCTGTTATTGTCTTCTTTTTTTCAATCTGTCATGTGTCATCGATCTCTTTCCTTCTTATTTGGAGCTTCCTGTGAAACTTTGGGGTATTTGCTGCACATGTTTAGGAGCACACTAAGTTTCTTTCTTAGGAAAGAAACTGGGACTGGTCTGATGTACAAATGGGCTTCTGCCCGCTTGTTGATGCACATTTCAACTTGACACATCCACCCAGATAATTCTCATCTTTCAAGACACACTTGAGGAAGACCCAACTGCAGGGCCAGACCAAGGGACCACTCCTTGTGGAGAGCTACTCTGTTATCCTGCTAAGTACTGGTCCCTGAGGTACAGAAGTTCCTCAGTTGTTAGCAATGTTTTTCATGGGTATCTTTTGAGAAGAAGGATGCGAGGAGGTAAAGAATTGCTTCATTGAATGAGTCTGCAGAGCCATTTAGGTAGCTCAGTGACACCTCTGACTGCATAGTGAGGATAACCCAAGATTTTATGCAGGACATGGAGAGTCATCCCCATCTTTCACACTGAGGCCATTTTAGTTAAGTGCTTCAACATCAAACCCTCAATGTTTTGTTTTCAGGAATCAATAGCATGTTAATTTTTAAAAAATTGTACTCAGATATAACTCAGCTTTAGTATTTCGCACTTTTTCCAATAAAAAAAATAATAATTTCATGATCTGAAGTAATGCGATGAAATAATAGGTCAGGTTTAAATCCAATCTTCTCTTCCTTGAAACACCCTGGAGTTTAAACTCAGAGTAAGTTTTAGAAAGAAGTTACTATGGTTTAAGCTCTGACACAGTTTTAATTCAAAGCAAGGTTAAATGAGTAAATTATATTATTTTTATAAGACAGCAGATGAAATGCAGAAGCTCAGAGAATGTTTGCTTTGGTTTTTGCTCATTCAAGCTCAGAAAGACAGAGAAGACTGCAAACACACCTGTCATAAATCATAGAAATATTTTAAAAAATCCTGCAATGTAAATGCTTTCAGTTTTACAAATCAGTATATGATGTATTACATCATTAATTTGAAAGGTTATATATGATGTAGCCTTATTTAAAAAATTATTTTAAATGAAAGGATATTTTGGACATTAATAGCAATAAAATCTGGAAATACAGTTTCAAGTGGGAAGTAAGTTCAAACAATGCAAATATAGTACTCTAAGGACTTTCTCTGCTCCATCTTTGTTTACAAGAATTTTAACCTTTTTACCTCTCCCAGAAGAGCACAGGGAATTTAGAAAAGGGTATCAGATTTTCTGTAATCCTTTAATGAAGGCTTTGCTTGACTGTAGTGTGATGTTAAGCAAGGATCAATTAATTAATTAATTAATTAAATCTCCTGTTGTTTCTTTGACATTTCCAAACATAGAACAAAACGAGAAGGTCAGAGTTGTTGCCTGAAATGCTACAAACAGATGAGAGGATTGTTTCTCCCCTGTTCATTTATCAGAAGGCACTCAGTTTATATTTAGAAAGCTTCTTTATCATACCTGATGTGATATCATATCTTATTTATCATATCATATTTATCTGTCTGAAATTCTGAGTACTCTTTTCTCTGTCTTGAGTTCCTTGTTACAAACATTTTATTGTAAGCCTAAGATTGTCTATAACTTAGAACACAGCAGTGTGTACTTAACTGTAGTTAATTCTGATCTATTTAGGCTTGCACTGTTAAACTAAGTAGAAAGATTCATTGTTTTTTAATTATACACTCCAATGAAGGTACTACAGTTGACTAAGTTTTGTCTACTAGAGAACAATTTTAGCAAGTGCTATCTCCTTTTGTTCTTTTGGAGTTCAAGTCCATCATGTGAATTACCTGTCACCCAGAATTCTGGAGCTCTTTGTTATAATAATGCTTTTATTCTAATTCCAGAACTGTACCAAAATGTGTGTCTGG
Source organism: Monarcha castaneiventris obscurior (assembly GCA_026261815.1). Lineage (NCBI taxonomy): Eukaryota > Metazoa > Chordata > Aves > Passeriformes > Monarchidae > Monarcha > Monarcha castaneiventris. Next base: position 4,953,029 of record JAMPIT010000174.1, on the reverse strand, counting down.
ACTACTTCATTATATAGAACATAAAAGTACTTAAGAAGTTTCCTTACTGTCCCAGGTGCCTTCAGTAGCTTTTGGCTTTGAGATCAAAATCTCTCTGGAATCCTGAAGAGGAATACTAGAAAGGAATCCATGCTTTTAGCTGTTTCCAGCGCAGTATAATTTGTTCTATTTAAAAAGATCTAGATACATTTGATTATTTAAGAACATCCATCACTGATACTTCAATTTTTTTATTTAACTAGGTGCCTATTTTCAGTCTTTCTGTCATTCTTCCATCTTTACTTTTTCTTTGGTTGTGAACAATACAGACAGCTTGCTACTTTTCTACCAGATGTAATGGTCTCTGAGCCACTGCCTGTAAACTGACACAGGGAAAAAAATTGCTCAAAGGACTTATGACACTTTAGAAACTGTGATGGATGACTTTCAAGGCTGCTGCTGCCATTTCCCTTTTTTTTCCTTTCTTATTTGAAATGTGACTTATTCCTTTCCACTAATTCTTTCTGAGTTGTGAAGAAAAAGTAAGGGAATGTTCAAAAGGATACACAACAGACTTTAAGGATTTAATTAATTAAATTTCTGAGAAATGTTGATTAACAATGGGTTTAAAGCAGACCTTTTCTCAGGGTCGGCCCCAAACGAAATCATAATCTGGGTTTTGGTCACCGATTTACAGTCGCTAAAAGTACCTAAATACAAGGTTATAATGTACTGGATGCCCAGCTGAAAAACATGATCTTTAGAAGCAGAGCTAACAGCAATGGGAAAGTAAATCAGCTGATTTGGTCAGTGTTTTATAAAACTGGTTGTTGTTTCAGAACTCCTACAACATGTGAGTAGACCTGCACACTTTCTGGGTCTTATGTGACAGGAAGAAGAGATTGGGAAAGACAGGGGTGAATCTGGAGCCTTCCTTACAACCAGTGGTCAGAAAAGGAAGTTGCCCCTCTGGCAAGATCATTGTTGCTCAGAATCAAATGTTTAAATGATGGACTGCTTTCTGAGATTTATTCATTCCGCACTGGCACTGCATGTAATTTGACATTTAAAATGCATTAACACAGTGCTAGTTGATGTACTGTATTATGCAGCCTATCTGTTTTGAAATGGAGTTTAGCCTGTCAGCAAAATCCTCCTTGCTGTACTCAAATAAACTTAGTCAGCCTTGGATCAAGGTGGCTTAAGGGACCTACATAATTTTAATGCCTCTGTCATGTTTTTTTCTTTATTTTTTATTGAGGTTGTCATACTTGAGTTCTATAGGATCTTTCTCCATATGTGAACATACGGACATTCCCCGTTGTGTCCACAGGGCTAAAGTATTTATAAAAAATAAAATAACTTTAATTCCTGTGGTTACTTGATGTCTTTACTTATATGATCCTCCTTTATCTTTTACTCTTCCTTTGTGCTTGATGACTATTTTTTCAGCATTTTGCAGCGCACAGTGTTAAGTGATTTTTACCCCATACAGTCAGATATTTAATTCCATAAAAACCCATTACATATTTCCACATTGCACCTCAATAAGTATTAGGAAAAAACCAGTTAATTGCTGTGCAGGCTTCCTCAGACCTGGATAACTCCTGGTGTGATCTTTGGCAAGATGTGGTGGTCAACCCAGTGATTACAATAGGAAGTTCAAGTAACATCACGTACAGACAACTTCCCAGGAACAGTCCATATCTTGTTATTGTAATGACTGACATAGATTTTTACAGAACAATTTTCTTTTTGCTGTGTGAAATCAAAATTCTTCACTGATCGGGAATGAAGGACACCAAAGCCCACCTCTGAGGCATCTGCATGGTATCCCACCCTTAAATTCAGGCAGATCCTCTTTCTTCCTGTTCTTTGGTTGGCTCTTCTTGCTTCAGGGAGCATATTTTATTTTTAGTAATTGGGAGTTTTTCTGGCTAGTGATTTGGATAATTGAGATGACTCTGTATATATTAATATTTACCAGGTGCTCATAGCAATCTTTCTTCCATGACTGCTTCTGTATTTCCCCACTACTTATAAGACATACATCACTAGTCTTTCATTCAGCAACATGACAGCTTCAAATCCTTCTGAGGCTCAATTGAATGAAAGGTTGTTATTCTTGTCAGTCTGTACGGGGCTTCTGTTCCTTTCTCAAATGTGCAAACAGTGCATGGCCCTGTTGTATTTCTTACCTCTGCAATGAAATTTCTTTCTTCCTGTACTCCAGGGGTTAATTTTCTTAAGAGAACAGTGGCAAATGTGCAATATAAGGGTTCATGCTTTAAGATTTTGGATTATTAGATCAATTCCTTACTTTCTCCTGTAAAGTCACTTTTCTAATGCTGAAAACCATTGGTTTTTTTTTTTTTTTTTCATAAAATTCATGTCATCGAATAGCTTTTGTAGTTTTCATGTTTGTTTTATAGTACAGCGTTTTTGATGCTACTTCATGGAGAACCAGCACTTACCCCTTCAGAGGCTGCTTCAGCAGTACTGAGTAACTTTCAGTGTTGCACTCTGTAATCTACTGTGCTGTTTGCCTGCAGATGCATTTGCCTGCTAAGAAAATAATTGCTGAGGGACTGCAGATAAATCAAATGTATCTACTTAAAGTATGCTTAAGTCTATCTAACAAGTCTATCATAGTGTTTCCTGCTGGACAATGTTCTGTTCTTATGTTTTCAATACAGACAAAACCCTCTCAGAGTCTAGAAGGGTAGCTGTTTATTTAAATATAAATTAATAAATGTAAAATTTGCTTCTATACAAAAGCCTTTAATTTGTCATTGTTATCTTTTAAATGGGGCTCAAGTAGCATAGGCACATAGATAAATGTATTTATTGTAGTTCATAAGGAAGTGAGCAGCAATTTCTATATTGCTGGCTTGTTTACAAGTGCTTTTGTAGACTAAGGTGAGTAATCACTCACTAGATAAGTTTATCCTCTTGAGCTCTACTTTTGCAATAGAAAGCATGACACTGGGCCACCACTGTTCCTGAAGCAATAATCCTTTCCATCCACACTTCTTTCCATGGCATAACACTTGATGAAGTTAACCCTGCACTACTCATTTGATGAATGAAACTTGGTAAGATTTCCACAATCTTTGAAACTGCAGAGGTGAGGCACAGGAACTTGCTCCCATTTCTATGACTATTTTCCTGCCTGAAAAAATTGTTTTTTCACCTACCATTTCACCAGTAGAGATCCGAAGACACTGAGCTGAATTGGTAAAATATATTTACTTAAATGAGACAGGTAAGACTTGTGAGTTTAACTTTGCTGAACTGTTGCAGTAGCCCTTTGTAGCAGAAGGAAGTGTTACTGGCTTTACAAGCAAGCCTCAAATGTATTTTATTGAAATACATTGAAGCTTCTTCCTATATTTTTGTGAAAATTCAGTTACACATTCTATCCCATTTCATTCAAGCTTGCTATAAACATGAAAATAAAAGTCAATTTATTTAAAGGCTTATTGGCACGTTGGAGAAGAAATGAATGAAAATTTCCATGTTATGTGAATCCCTTGACAACAGTAAAATATCTATGGGATTTAGCAGGATCATCAACAATATCAAGTTTTTTGTTTCCCTTTTTACACTAATACCTCTGGTTGCTAAAGCAGTGGTCATCTATTCTGTGTTTTGTGAAGAGCTCTTCCACTCCCAAGAGAGTGGTTTTATTTGCAAATTGTTTCATTTCCATTCAGTCCTAGATATTTCTTTTGACCTCACAATCTTTTAGACTTCCATGATTCACATCTGTCAAGCTAGATTCCTCTCTTTGTTCATCTAGTGGATTGTTTGCCTAGTCTTTGTAGCCCCTCTTCAACTTTTTATCTCTGTAGTTGAATTCATGTCCCTGATTTCAGAGCCGCAGTGATATTTTACTGATAGCTCTGAGAAAGGGCCTCGTGTGTCTTTGATAGGAGAAATCATTTAAGAAATAAATGTCTGCAGCTCATAGATTTTTATGAATGTCAGATTTTGTTGGAATAATATGCACACAGTAAATGCAGTCACTTTGTATGTGTACTCTATTCCATGACATGTAAATTTAATAAGGCAAAAAAATTAGCTTTGCTTTACCAGTGAACATTATTACACCTTTGCATGGCTGAGGGATCAGAGAAGTTCTGTAAATACTCATATAATTAGGATGGAGATTTTTTAAACTTGCTGTTTGTTTAAAGTGTTCATCAGATTGTTTGATACCATCTTGGTTTATTTCTTGCATTTAGGCTGAATAAACATTTTCAATAGCATAGATAATATGGCAAATTCTTACTTGCAACATTAGAAAATACTAACATTAATTTATTTTGAATCTAATGTCTCCTGAACTAGAGTCATGTAGTTTTAGCCTTGCTGGTTTTTGCTTTTTTTTTTTTTTGGTTTGTTTTTTGTTTGCTTTCTACTTTAGGATGTTAAATTTTCACAAAAATTCATTGTTTTTAATAATTACTCTAAAAAGATGACAGTTTGTTTTAGAAATGAAAAAATCGTCCTCAAAAAAAATGAGTGCAACTGGATAGGCAAAGGTTTGGTTGTCCTTTAAAAGACATTCTTGGTCTGATAATTATTGCTGACATAACTCGTGGACAGAAGCATGTACCATCTTCAAAAGTACTGGTATTACATTTATGCACACATAAAATATTGCTAGAACTAGGACTAGAAGTATGAGAAGGGAAGGAGTCATAGCACCCAATTTTAGACACTAGGAGTTAGCTATCAAGTGAAAACTGATCATTCTAGAATTCCTCTGTAGGACAATTAATTTTACTTATCCTTAAGTCTTATTATGAGATGACCTTTAGGAAGTGCTTACTTTCCAGTAAGTACAAAAGAAGCCTAGTTTGACTGAACACCATTTAATTAGGACAGATGAATCTCATTATCTTAGCACTAGATGATACTAATGGCTTCCAGTATTCAAAAGTAGCCCTTACTTAAACAGAAATGTATGAACTAGAAAAGAAAAATACTTTTAATCATGAAAACATCAGTTCTTCTGAAAGAGATAAGATAAATATTGGGAGTTCTCCCTAGCTCCTGTGTTCTTACAAGAAGGTTTGTTTCCTCCAGTACTGAAAAATCATCAATTTAACTTCATCCAAATACATTTGCGCCTCCCTTGGACAGACCCTTTCCAGCTGTGCTGGGGTGAGGACATGCTCCCTGCAGAGCTGGGCTCTCTGCTCTTCATGGGAGTTTTCCATTGCCCACGTGAGCTGTAGGAACCCTGCTACATCCCTGCATGCCTCATCCTCCACTGCAGATGAGTCTCCAGGCTGAGCATACACAGATGTTTTTGGGAAAGCACAATCCCCTCTGCCATCACTTTTTCTGAAGTGGTTTACCCTGACCCAGACAGAAATAGCCAGAACAATAAGTCAGCCTTCCCCTTCACTGCCCAGTCACAGTCTTTTAGCCCAGCTTACAACCTACAGGCTCCAACACAGTAAACTTCTCCAAATCCTTTAAACTGTCACCAGAAAATGATCTCCAAGAAGTCAACCTATAAGTTTCACAGGGAATTTCCCATCTCCATTCTATCATTTCCAGCTTACCACTAGCAAAATTCTGGTTTTCATGGCCAATGCAGATAACCGTGAATAAGGTTTCATAATCATATTAGAATTGAACGATAGAGCTGCACAGGCTGGAACTCCTGCTGTTCATCACCTTTATATTGTTGGGATGTGCACGGAAAGAAACAGGGTTATCCTAGGTTCCAATACAGATGTATTCTATTACCACCAGCTGTGGGCCATTAGCTGTTATCTCCTGCTATGACCCACCCCTGATAACAGACAATGGGCCAGCAAGAAACCACTGCATGACTCATGGGCTTATCTCATCCTATTGTGAGATGCTCCGCCCAGGAGGGGGGAGCCAAGCATTCCCACCTGGATATAACCTGGCCTTGGAATTCTCAGAGGATAAGGGCTACTACTGGACCTTCAGCTGGAGACCAGGCTTTCCATGGGATCACTGCTTCGACTGAGCTATTTCATTTGGACTGCTACCACCACCCTAACAGGGTGTCAGGTTGTATCTGACTTTGTCAGTATTTTTTTTCCTTGTATTATTTCACTTATTGTTTAAGTTTTTTTTACTATTAAATTTTAACCCTGACTTGCAATATCCCACTGGTTTGTTTTCAAATCAATACAAGGGTATACTTCAGAGTTTTGGAATTTTCAGAATTAAAACACTTAAAGTGAACAGTACTTAAAATTTGTTATGCTATACTCACAATATTTATTATTTTTTTTCACCATCTGCTTATAATTGCTCTGCATGAATCCGGAGGTGCCTGCCTCCTACCTCCACTCCAAGGAGTCAGACTGCGTTATTTCAGAAATTTCATGTTCTGAAGTACCTAAGAGATCTCACCTTTCAGCACAATGGTCAGGAAAAAAAAAGAGCTTTTTTCACCCAGCTGGCTTGGTGCCCTGCTTATTTAAGCACATATATTAGAGATGGGCCATAGCACTGCCTTCGTTTCTTTTGCCCTGCTTAAGAAGGACAACAGTGAGTTGTCTCAGCTCTTTGACAAAACAACTGCAGATGCTAGTCATGAAAATCACCTTCCTTGGTGGATCAATTTTATCTCCCTATTCTCTGTCATTCTGCAACCCTCCTAAGCACTTGCCAGTATGTGGTTGAGTGTTCATCTGTTGGCCAATATTCCTAAAATTCTTGCTAAGCTCAATATCTTTCACTGGATCTATTGCTGAGTATTTGTCTGCATTACATCTTGCATTACCCCTATCAAGCCTCAGCCCATTTTGGTGCTTTCTTTGGGTATTTGAGATGGAACAGATGATTCAGCTACTCTTTTGACTATGTTCTCAATGTATTAGTTTTGCTTTAGATGAATGCACAAAGTTTCAACAACTTCTTTGGGCAGACTATTTAAAAGCTAGATGTATTTCACAGTTAGGAAGGCAGAATAGGTGAAGTTTTCTTTTTCATGTTGTACAGGAACTAATTGTATATTACTTATGATTTTATTGCTAATTTAAATTCATATAAGAATATAGATATCCCCTGACATTTTTACCTGAGCTTTTTTTATTCCTTGAAATGGCAGCTATTATGAAGAAGTAAATTGAATTCACCAAATTTTACATTCACATAGTTACCAAAGGCATTGGCTTCTATTTAAAAAAAAAAGTGAACAGGTCTGTTTATCACACAACAATTAATCCTGTTTAATAGTTGAATGACCCTTGCATCAAATCCTGTATTCCATTTTTGAATCCTAGCAAGGGAAATGGTAATTGAGGAACATCAAATGGAGAGACTTTTATCTTCCCTTAAAATTCTTTTTTCCCTGTGAAGGTACAGCTTCTCCTTTTAATTTTATGCCGAAAAGGAATATTTAAATATTTCAACATAAGACAGTAGACTACCAGTAAAGACTGATAACAGCATTTATCTAGGATGAGTTAAGTTCATGACTAATAGTCAAAATAGCAATTACATAGAAAGCAGCATTGCAACCGGCCTTGTAAACTCACAGAAATCAGTACTGCACACACAAAAATCAGTGTAACTATACCAGATAAAATGTTTCTTTGAAGTTTTCCAGGTGGCTTGGTGTCTTCTTCAAACACAGAAGCTGATTTTTGTTGACAGAAACAGGTACTTTGCTGTGAAATATGTTCAGATTTTAATGTGGCAACAGTACATTTAACCTGGAGCAAATATGTGAAAATGTCATCCAGGACAATTACTTTCCAAGCAGAAGAAAATGCATTTTTTGCATGTAGCATTTCTGAAAGTTATAAACTATGATTCCTCACCATCTTACAATGGGAGCTAAAATAAACAACAATCAAAACCACAAAAAAATTATCATATCCAAAGTGGAAAATAATTTTAACATTTTTTGTTTGCTAATAATTTTCCATTCACAGATATAGGGATTGGTAAATAAAAGTTGCAATAATTTATGTAAATGAAGAAAAATGAGCCTACTAGTTTACTGTTTATACAGCTCCCAATTTGTCATTGCCAGAAATGTGCCTACAATTCTGGTAAGTAGCCTTGAGTCTAGAATTTCCACAAATTCTGAATGTGTATTTCTCCTCCATTTTTCTCCATTGAAGAAACTGGAACTGCACAAAATGGTGTAAACTCTATTGGAATTTATGAAGTTATTTTCCTCTGAGGTGACTAATTAGAATTATAGTTAGATCCTACATGGGTTCATTCCCCTCGTATAGACGTGTCTTTCTACTGGCCCCCAGGGAGAGTAGAAGAAGAGAGACAAGGGAGTAGAGACCCTAGAGACAAGGGTGAGATCGCAGTTGATTTTTTTATTATAGACTGGAACAGGACATATTTAATTTCCATACCATACTATTGCAATTATATCCTTTGCAATCAGTCAGACAATCCTTTCCAGAGTTTGGTGTCCCAGACACACAAAATTAGTCAAAAAGTAAATAAACTGACCACCAGAGATTATTTGCAAAGTATCTATTGAGCACCTGAAATCAACCATATAGATGGGAAGTAAGCCTCAGATTTTCCAAAGCCTGCTCTTTTGTTGATGAATAAAGTAGCCAGTGCTCATTTACACAATTCACATCTCCAAACTTAGGCTTATTCCTTACTTATGCAGTATTAAAATTCAATGTCTGTTGATGCTTTTTTCCACGTTATGAATGTCTTATCTGTAATTATGTCATAGTACATAGAGAAATGGAAAGGCCTAAATTCCATTGTGCAATGGAAAGTCAAAGTACCTTTTCCCCAGCAGTCCAACATCATTTAAGTATGGATCAGTTGTAAGATAAAAAAAGCTATCTTGCATAAGATGCCCTCATACCCAGAATTCAACATTTTTAGTATTGTGAACTGTTTGCAAATCTGAGGAGCAAGAGTCCAGTTGCTCACTAAAGTGTAATATTGGTGCTGTAAGCACTCCTTTGCCAAGTGATAGTTCTATATGCACTGCATAGGTGTTGACATTGTAAAGCATGCTGTAATTTATTGTCAGTCATTTTCCTTTTTTTTTTTTCACAGCTGAAGCATATAACACATCTGGAATATGTCCTAACATCAGTGCATGAGACTGTTAGTTATACAAGAAGAGTGTTCAGAATGTGTAAATTGTTAATCTTTTCTATTCTTTGGTACCTCTGAATGAAGGCACTAACCACTATTAAGTATTCAATACTCATGGCAAATACATCCAAAATTCAGCATTATTCCATCGACTTAAAACTACTGCATATATTTGTAGTATCTCAAATTCTATTACTGCCTCTGTTCCATGGAAGAACAGATTTTCTCTTAATCCCTGGAGACTGTATAGTATTAAGAAGACATTAGTGGTGAGAACAACTTTATTTAAAGTCTACTAAGTTATGAACAGAGTTGTATATATTCATAATGGAGCTCTTTATATTAATCACCTCCACATTAATTTCTGTATATAAATCCTAAATTCTAAAGAATCTAAAAAGCATTGCAAGGACCAGGGAAAAACCCACAAAAACCCCACATAGGATTATAAAGCATAATTTTCTAGAAAGTCGCATACAAATCATGAATATGTACAGCAGAAGTACGCATGGGTACACTGGGAGGAAGCTGGACTCTGTGGAACAGTGCAGCTCCATCCCACTGTTCTCTCCCATCTTTGCTGACAAGCCGCTGCTGTCCTGAAGAGAGCAAATTCCACTTTTTTTTATGTTTGAGTAAGGGCCCTGAGTGCATCTTCCTTGCCTGCCAGTGCAACCCCCTTCCCTTGGAATGTGGGGAATGATGTCACGATGATCCTGCCCTGCTGCCTGGCTGGGGGTAGTGAGTCCTGACCTGCTGGCTGCCTGCCTAAGGTTGCTAAGAGAGATTGTCTGTTCAAAAACAAATGGCAGCAACATGTTACTGAGGTTATGAGATTATGAGACTAGTCCTGAGCTAAAGGAAAAGTTTTCAGAGCATGGCACATTGAAATGAGTTTTCAAAAGATCAACATCGGCCTTCTAGGTGATTTGATATTCCTTCTTCTTCAAAAGGAAGTCAATATAAATTACTTTTGTATTTTAAGTGTGAATCCTTTTCATTCATAAAATTATCTTTTTCTATATTCCAAGGTAGTAGATGGGTCACATCAGGTGTGGAAGCAAATGCGCTAAGATACGAATTAGCTGTCTGATCTTGCTAAGAAGGTAACCCCCAGGAACATGACACCAATTGATTTTAGATACTTCATTTTTTTAATGCTATCCATGACACCTCACATCTGAAGTTTTCCATTTTAAATTTTGAAGAAGTTTAATCTCAGAGAAAGCTTTATTCAATCATTGTGCTTTTAGATGAATAATGTGCACACTTTTCCCTGAAGTTTAATGCAATACAGTTTTGTTTTCATGTATTTCTGCTTCACCAGTCTAGTCCATTAAGGCATTTTCAGAATCATAAATCAGAATATCTCCACCACACTGTGCATGTATTCCTTAATAAAATCTGGGAATGTCTCTCTGGGGATTTTTTGTTGTTTCTTTTTTAATCAGTATGTTCTGACTTTTTTCTGAGTGAGCCTGTTGTAAAATTCCTTGAAGACTGATATCTATAACACTGCAGTCTTGGCAGTTGTCTCATACTGCTGTATATTTTTTAGTGATTAGGGTTCTGGTTCAACAGTGTCTACCCTATGAAAGTCATAAATGATCTACAGTGATGCCAGAAGGCTTTGATACTCTGTATTGTCCAACATGATAGGCTGTCTTAGTATTATTACTTGGAACGCTGCGTTCATAATTTTATAATTTTATATTTTCACTGTCAGAACATGAAATGTCACTTTGGTGGAAAACTGGGATTTGATTTTTCAAATTATTTGTTGCCTTTGGTGAAATTTAACCTTATTGCTGCTCTTACAGATGATGATTCTCGAGTATATTTAAAAGATCTTTAGAGTAGGAACAAAAATGAATCATGGCAATTAAAATCCTCTTCCAGCTACAACAACTCTTTCATACATTCTTCTCTAAAGTAATGTTTCATATTCATAATACCTTAAAAATTAAGTGTGGAAAGCATATTCAAAAACATTTTCAAAATGCTTTCACTTTTCACCTGTAATTGAGTCACCAATATTAGCAATCATCTATGAAACTAATTTGGCTTATTGCATTACTCATCCTCATATCTTAATTATTGATTAACACTCTTACTGACAGTGAAAGGTTCCCTTTGAAACATAATTACTGCATTGTAACACTACACTATGACTGTCTCCGAAATTATCTGTGGCACAAATTTTCTTTATAATTAAAATAACATGTTTAAATTCGCATCTGGGCAGTCAGGCAAGTATCTTCATACTATATTCATAGGTATTAAAGGACCATTTGTAACAGACAAGGGAATTAAACATCATGATACGGTTTATTTCTCCAGAAAATTAACTCAGTAGCCAAATGAGTTGGCTTTTGCCACCTGCTTAGCTTCCTTCATTGTCTGTATATCCCTTGAAAAGCTCATGTTTATTTGATTAAAATGCAGTGTCCCTGAATAATTAAAAAAAAAGTTTTTCTAGCAACATTCTGTTAGCACCTTACACATCAGTCATAACATGATGAAAATATATTAATGTCCACATGAAATTATTATGTATGATTTATTATTAATTTTATATTCTGTTTTAATATATCATACCATGTGTAAGTTTGGCCAGAGGTCTTCTTCTAGTCTTGAAGGAGATTGCTTTCTATATGTTGAGTTTGAAGAGACATGATGCAAAATTTTCATGTATTTAACAAGCTTGAGTGATTACTTCTTAGTAGCCAAAATTCTCTGCACACTTCAAAACAATTTTTGACCTACTGAAATGGACTCTAAGGAACATTGTCTTGTTGGTCACAGCACAGCAGCAGTTTCTTCTCTATCATCTGGGTAACTATTCCCAAAATTGCTTATATTGCGTCTGGTCATCTGTAGTATTGAAATGAATCAGTTTACCTTGTCTGCATCAGTTTATTTAAACCATCAACTTAATTCAGTTTGTGTTGTACTATCCATAGCATAATGGCTTTAGGGAAAGTACTGTGAAAGTAGTGTCAAGTCCACTCCCCAATAAGCAATCCAAGTTTAACAAGAAAAAGTCAAAGACCTAGGCTAGAACTGAGTCAGTTACGGAGCCCAGAACATAGGTTGGAATGTACCTAAATCAGACTAGAACAAGAGGAAATCTGTGGTTGTGAAAAGCACATTTAGTAAGCAGTGACAGGCAAGTGGGACAAGATGTCTTCTGGGGGGCTGGAGAGAGCTTGAATTGTCGAGGACTCTGTGTCGTCAGTGGTATCAAGATGTGTTTGTACTGTAGAAGCAGGAGGGGAAGATGTTGAAGATTGAGTTAGGAAATGAGTAAGCCAGTGTGTAGGCATGGGAAGGATGCAGTCACGGGGGCAGCCTGAGAAGTCAGGGAATGTATGGCTCTCATGACTGGAAGTGCTGTCACAAGGGTCTGTTGTAAGCCAGACAAGGTAATATTTTTATTGTTTATTTTCTCCCTATAACACGTTTCCACTACTTTCTTATTTATGTTGCTTTTCATGAATTTCTTCTTTACAAAAGTAGTCAATAGTCAGTGATAGAAGTAGTTTGGGGATAATCAATGTGTATAATTGTCTGATTGTCTTAATCAAAAAATTTTATTGCCCCTTCCTGTCAGCAATTATTCTTTTTCACTCTGTGTATCTTCTGTTTTGTGTCCTTAACATCTGAAGATTTCTTAATATATAAATTGCATTTTTCTGTAGTTTTACTATTAGTAGACCAATTAGCATCTCCACCTTTAAGGATCGATAAATCACATTTTACTGTAGTGATATTTCAGATTTTGAAAATCAGAGAGGCAGATGTCAGCAAAGTAGTTTTAAGCTCAGTATCTTTGGAGATGTAGGGAATTATGAGATCCAACCAAAGACACTAAACTGAGACATATCATCCCATCTTGTAGTCACTCGCAAAAATCTTGTCCTTTCCTTTCTCTCAGTGTATTCCTCCAAAATTACTGATCTTTCTTTTAAAATTAAAAAAAAGTTAGGTACATGAAACAGTTTCATTAAAGGACTCTGCTTTGTGTAACCATATTCCCAACTCAGACAGCGTTAGAGATCCAAACTTCCAAACAATGTACATTCTTACCCAGCAAAATATGCAAATAAAGAGATCTTTGAATTTCTGCAGCTGGTCCAGGTCTCAGGCTTCCTGTCATCCTCCATCCTGACAAGTAATTACTTTTATGCAATTTCCCTATGTGATTTAAAAGCTGTGCAATGTTTATAGAATGGCATGTGTAGCCCATATACTGATAATCAGCCCGGGGTGCCAGCTGACAAACTGTGTTTGTGGTGCTCTGGTGAGCAGGGATTTTTCTGTCCAACTATAACATCAAAGAAAATCATAGAATCACAGAATGGCTTGGGATGGCAATGATCTTAAAGGTCATTTAGATCCAATCCCCCTGCCATGGGCAAGGACCATTAGACCAGGTTGCTCAGAGCTCCGTCCTTGAACACTTCCAGGGATGGGGCATTCACCGCTTCTCTGGACAATCTGTTCCAGTGTCTCGCCACCCTCACAGCCAAGGATTTCTTTCTAATATTCAATCTGAACGTACCCTTTTTCAGTTTGAAGCCATTTCCCCTTGTCCTATCCCCTACATGCCCTTGCCAAAAATCCCTCTCCAGCTTTGTTATAGGGCCCCTTTAGGTCAAATATGCTGCATGGATTGCCTCTAACACTTCCTTAGCCTGTCCTGTTGGGTTACAAGAGAAAGTTGTGTAGATTCCATGGAGATGATAGAATAGATTTTAAAACTAAGAAGTACTTTACCTTTCAGGTTTTTTGAGGTTTCATACATTTCTTAAGAATAAAATGATCTTCAATACTTTGAATAGATATTAATTTAGTTAATAACTTAAATTTATATCAATGTTTTCATGAGTGTTGGTCTACATTGAAATGAAGCGCAAAAAATTAATCAGACCAAATGTAAACCTTTTTTGAATACCACTTTCAGGTCCTACGAATTTAAAATGCCTATTCTATGAGCGCATTTCTTTCCTTTAGAGGGGTCTCTTTGAGCCCACTTTCTGTAAAATTTACCATTTCAATTCTGCTATTAAAATAGCTTCAATGATAAACATTCAACAATCAATAGTTGCTAAGTTATTTCATTCATAGTATTAGGTGCTTTCAAGCACTATTGCTGCAAATGATAATATTCAAAGTACACATGCAATTGATCATTTACTTGTTGAATAACTCATTCTCAGTTATTTTCCATTGCTACTGCTGATAGGAATCTTTGGAAGGATGATTAATGTGTTCTAGATAGCATGCTAAAGCCACAAGATTTGCAGCTGCACACTTGCCAAAAGAGAGAAAATACTTCTGCTCTGTAGTGCATGTAATTAAGCATCCAGCTGTTGAAAGTGTTATAAAATAATGAAGCATATTTGGAGAACTTTTAAGCAGGATTTCTGCTCTGTCTCATAGCAGCTGGTACAAATGGAAAAGCCTAGTAAACAAAAATTGGCATTGCTTCTTCCAGTCGTGATTTAACAAGAAATTGATATATGCATACCCTTAAGAAAAAGGAAAGTCAACAGAGGAACTGAAGTAAAAAAAAGTGGGGAAGGGATAGTCAGAACTATTGACTGTGAATAAACCACTAAAACCACATACAGATAAGGAAAGAAGTAATTTCCTATGACATTACCTGCTAAGCAATGGCTTACCAACAGTAAATTTTACAGACAATAATGTGGCATTTCCTTGCATGCACAGTGATTAATGGCAAATGAAGTGCATTTTTGAAAGCCTCTTTATACTTTTGCAAGAGGCAATAATAGCATAGATTTACACTTCTGCTGGTGTAAATCAGTGTATCTCCAAGGAAGTCACCAACATGGTGCTCATATATATTTGGTGAGAATCTAAGCCAAAGGACGGAAGCTGAAGTCAAAGAACAATCCTTAGTCACGCGCACAGTTCCACAAATACCAAATACACATTGACATAGCCATGCTATTAACCTTGTGGAACTAAGAAAGGGCCAGTACATGGAAAGCAGGCAACTATAAAACTTTCACTTGAGCAGCCTACAAAATAATAGTGGCTCTGAGCAGCCCAAAAGATGGAATGGATCACCTGTGTCACTGAATCTGTTTCAGATGTCATATAAAGTGTTATGTAACACACATATAATGATTTGTTCCCTAAAGCAGGTGCACTCCATGTTCAACGTATTTATATATTTTCTATACTACTTCAGTTAGAAAGCTGTCCCTGCATCTACGTTTGCAAAGCTTGGATGAAAACCTCTCATTTAACTATGTATTTATTTACGACTACTATACTTAGATGCATTGTACCAATGGGAATGGTTTCATGGGATCTCAAATAACACAAAAAATGCTACTCTGGTCCATGCAATTTAGATTGAAAATTATTGTTTATTGTAGTAATATTAGAAGGGATTATGATCTAACTGGTCACAAATAGAAAGCACTAGAGCACTGGAGCCCATCTTCACAGACAAAACTTAGGGAGAATGGTTTACATGATAGTTTTTGAATGTATTTCACTATATCTTGATTTGACATGATTGCAGTATCTGCTTCCATCTATGTATTTCATTCATCCACCCATGTTTTAGTAGGATGACACTACCTTTCTTCGTAAAGCAAGATTTCTAGAATGAAGCAATCCCATTGCTTTTGTTAAAGGCAAAATCCTGGGCTGGTGGATAGGTAATCTGCCTGAACACCCAGAAGCACTGTTTTAGCTTTGTAGTCTGACAGACTGCTGGCAGTTTTCACAATTCTTTAACTGTTTCTGTCTAATTCCTGACATCTGTGCAAGTAAGAATGGGATTTATTTAACTATTAGCATTTCTGCCTGCTAGCTTTCTTCAGACTTTTCCAAATCTCTCAAAAGCTGTTTAGCAGTTTTACAAATTGTGCTTGGCAAGGCAAATTTTTAGTAGATTATATTTGCTTTTTGCAATTTTATCCTGACTTTCTTAACCTCCATCTTCTGTGAAAAACAGAGAGATTAAGTACATTGAACATTACTAGACAATTCAGTTTCAACTTTTATTTGATATTCTTGTGCTTTTCAACAGGAATTTTTATTTTTCATGCTGCCTAACTTCCTTCTATCATAGCAAGAATAAATGAAAGTAGCATATTTCTGGACCTGAAGTTTCTGTGCTAGTAATACTCAAGTGATCATACTTTAGCCACTGCTTCATATAGTGTAATTGTTTTAAAGCAAATGCTATACATTCTAAGTGGGAGAGGCATTGAAAAGGGATGTAAAATATATAATTTTTTGTCATATTTGAAATGATAACACTCATCTTACCTTTGAAGCACATGCTTTTGTTTTTAAAAGCTCATGCCTTTTTTAATACAAGACCTTTCTCAGTGAGGATTTGCATGTGTGAGTAGTCAATTGGTAGCTAACATAGCAAACATATGCAGACACAGGATAAAACTAAACAGCCTGAAAGTTGGTAGTGAAAAACCAATTTGTTAGGGACCTGGTTTTATTCTCCTATTTATTTTTCCACATTATTTTTCTAAGCCTTTTTTTTTTTTTTTTTGTAAGAAGTTATCCTGAACCTCCTAACTTTGTTTTTAAAGGTGCAGTTTATATGTACAGTAGATCTGCAGAAAATAGTTGAGGTATGACTGAGGTATTGCTGTTTTGACTGCTCCTATTATTCCTTCTTGCACAATAGTGCACTATTCAGTGAAATTTGAAGCATCTTGTGCAGTGAGGAACAAGGTATTTTGTAATAGCTGTCCATCTAATGTGAGGGAGAGTCAAGGTGAGGACTCTCAGAGTGGAATTCCTTCCACCTTTCTTTTCCCAACTGCCATTTAGGTAAATAATCTAAAATTCCTCTATTGTTTCTTTCCATAATCATTTGAGACTGAATCACCTGTACAGTTGATTAAACTTATCTGAAGAGTTAGCTGGTTATGATGAATCATTCTCTAGGGGTGTCTACCTTTTCCTATTTGGTGTAGAAAGACCAAGATGACTTTTTTAGGCTAGACATCTTCTTTTCAGATGAGTGGATTCAGAGATGTGAATCCTACCACCATAGCCTAGCGGAATCTAGAAATCAAGACACCCAGTCACCTTCTTTCAGGCTATCTGTAGACTCAGATGTATCCCAAGTAACTTTACTCAGTTCCTTAATTCAGAGGTTTTGGTATAATCAGAAGCATGAGGGACAACTTCATGTGCTGAATCTTCTGTAAAGACAGATGTGCTATGGAGTGAATATATGACAAATTTTACTTTCTTGCAAATATCCCTTCTTTTGCAAGAATATATTTTCATGCAGAAATACATTCTTTCTTTACATTTAAAATAAAACAAGACATTCAATCACTTGTTTGCAATTACCTTGCTTAAGTGAAAACATATGAATAAATTAGTGGAACTTAAGCCTAGGATTATAGCATGAAAGAATAAACTTTTTGAATAACCCAAGCTCATTACAAGCCTAGCTTGCTTAAAAAGTCTATTTATGTACTTTCATGTATTTCTATGAAAGGCACATTCAGTGATATTGAAGGTCATTAACACACTTGATCTTGCTAATACCTTGCTGTAAAATTCTTATTGTACTTCTGCTGTTTCTGCACATGTATAAGACATATTTCCTGAGCCATAGAATGCACTAACATACTTTAACTCAATATGTCCTGATAAAGAAATGCTACTCATAAGCTGCTGTATGAAAAAATAAAGTAGGAGTGTGTGGTAGGTTTAAAACTTGATTTGATGGTCAGGTTGCTGGGCCAGTGGGAGAGCTGGTAACGCCTCTGCAATTTATATATTTAGAGGAAGAGCAAGCATGGGAATTTTGCCTTTTGTTCCTGCTTCCCGCCAAGGGGTGGCTGGGGGGAAGGCTCTGGGCCCTGTCCCAGAACAGGTCTGGCTCCCCTCCCCATCCCCAGCCTGGCGGCACGGGCAGAGCCACCAGGGAAAAGCCATCCTGGCTCTGCAGGCAGCTGTGAGCAGCCTTAAACCACAGCGCAGTGGGGGACCGCTTGGCCAAGATAGATCTGAAGTCACCATGGCCTCCCTGCAGCTGGCACAGCTCACACTGAACTGGAAAAACGCCCCTATGCAGCCATCAATGAGAAACATGGCAAGTATTTTCCCCGATGCAGAGCCCAGACAATACCAACTTTCTTCCAGGTCAGAGAGAAAGGAAAAGTGAGATCACGTGAAATGAAGCTAACATGGTGACTCCAAGGTCAGTTGTGGGGGAAGGGAAAAGAGACTGGAGGTGCTTTTAGCGCTGGAGCTGAAAATTCTTCTTGCAAGTCGAGGTGAGAACTGTAACATTATGAACTGTTTCTCTATAGCTCATTGAAGTGCATTGAGGGGATGCAGAAATCCATGCACAGCTCGTGAAAAAGTGCTCAATGCCAGAGCCCATAGATGTTGTGAAAGGCTTTTAGAGATTGAAGAAGAGAGCCTTTGCTTTCAGGCTGGAGTAGCTCATCCTTAAAAGACTAAGCCCCGTGGCTATTATGGCTCATGATTGGCAGTGTGGGAAGACTGCGAAATTAATGGTAGGGATATTTTTTCACTACAGCAGATTTTCTGGGCAGACTGTTGGTTTGTAAAAATTTGAACCATGCTAAAGGAGTTTGTAGAGAACTACCTCCTGTGGGAAGGATTCCATGGCACAGCAGAAGCAGCTCTTTTCCTTAAACATGAAGAAAGACTCTTAAGAAATGAAATACTGACCAAACCCCATGTTTTGTTTCCCTTGTGCAGGTTGGTGGAAAGAGGGGGTACTGGGAGCGAAAGGTGTACTGGGAGTTTGCTTTAATTTCTTATTATTTCTTTTTAATTTTAGTTCTGTTAGTAATAAATCTTTATACTGTAACTGTTCAAGTGTAGAGCTTTTTTGCCTTGAAGTTTTTCTTTTCCTCAATAATCCTTATTTCACCATATGAAAATGAAGTTTTAATTTCTCCTTTCTCTGCTTAATTATAGCAGAGGCAAATAAATAAATAGATTTTGTGTGCTTGGTGCCTAACCAGCGTCAAGCCATGACAGAGTGTTAGCTTTAACGTACACAGTTACAATGCTAAACCACAGCAATCCTAGTTGAGTTGATCTGTGGTGCATATGGTATCTAAAGGAAATGTTGCAAAGAGGGTACTCTTAGTGCTGTCAGACACCTAAATGTTTGCTTTAGTGGTTTGAATTTGCCTGGATTATCTCCAAACTGGAGGCCAGGTAATCACAGCTGTCTTTCTGCAGCCTTCTGGATCAAGGTGACTGCTTTGCTTTTGTGTTCAAATGGATACATTTTTGTTGGGTCTACAGAATGGAGGGTGTGAATTTTTGAGTATCTGAATAGTGTTTCTGGGAAGCTATTATCACCGCCTTAAAATGAACACTTTATTGCAATTATGGTCAATTAACCTATCCCAGTCTATGACTATAACCAAATGTATGAATATACATGGAAGCTAGTAATACATGAATCTTAAATCATCAACAGAAAGAGTTTTCGTACCATTCAAAAATCTTAGGGTGACTTGTTCAGGTGAACATATCTGTACAGCAGACACCCAACATTAGGTCAGATGAATTCTACCCTAAAATATTAAGTATAGCTGACTCCTTGTTATTGCATAACAAATATTGCTTTTTTATGCTTTATCTTACGAATAGTCCAAAAATAATCTTAACTGTTGCTCATATGCAAGAATATTTGCCACTACAATGAGTTCTAACTAAATACTTAAACAATCAGGTTAGATTACAGTTCTGTTCAGTTCTTTTTCTTTATCCTCCTTATTCACAACAGGTATATAGTCAAGGTCAAGTTTCCTATTAGTATGCTAAAATACACAGCTCTTGCCCAGGAGTTAGTCTAATAACTTATATGTGTGAGAGTTGTAAATCACTGGTACATTTAAAATTTGGCTTCTAGGTATTAAGCAAGGCAGTGCACAGCCTCAGTTTTGCTTTGTTTTGCTTGTGTGATTACAGGGGAGCTTTTTATCTCTCTTCTAGGTAGGAGAGCTGATGTTATCATATCTAAAATTCATATTTCTGAAGTAGAAAGTATTTCAGATTTCAGAATCTTCTGGGAAGTTTTCCAGATCCTCTCTGTTAACATCACGGCCTTAGTGCCAATTTGACCTAGATAATACCAAGTACTGGAACTCATGGAACAGTAATTCATGATGAGGAGCTGATGTTTGACATTTAGTTTTGGTTTTATACCTGTATGGGATGTCAAAAGCAGAGCTTTTCGTCCAGTGTAGTCAATATACTCCTGACACCAGTTCCAGTCACTTGTCCAGTCCTCCATTCCAATTCATACACCCAGCATTATTAGAAAGCCATGAGGAAGGAATCCTCCCAGCTCTTTGCACCTTTTGCTCTGTAGTTTAACTCAGAAGCCTGCAAAACCCTCAAAGAATAAGAGCTCAGCATCCCTCCCTATCACTTGTGAAGACTTTCACATTAAATTTTAAGACTGAAATGTTGCGAATAGCCAAGAAAAGCTTTCAGGTTCTTCATACCAGTCTTTCCAATTTAAACATCTTTCTTTTTTTCCACGATTTAACTTTCATTACAATTAAGCATACCTAGCTCTTAGAGTCACAAAAGGTCTTTGAAAAGATAAGCTCAGTACAATTTGGTATGTTAGACATGCCTGCCAATATGTGCAGAAAGCCTGGGGCAACGATATATAGCAGGAAGTGTGTCTATTTGTCAGATATTATGAAATTATGAGCATGATAGCTTCACTTGTTAATTTTTGTTTCATTTTGTAGAGCATGTTAAAAGCCATACCTAATGTACAGGTGTGTACAAATTAGTTTGTGTGGCCTTTCACTTTTTTTCCACTATTGAGTAGACCAAGAGCCTTTTTATGTCTATGTAGGACCACCATTTATTTATTTTGAGAAGAATCTAAGAATTTCAAGTCTGGAGGATTCACTTAGTGGATGAGTCTTTGTCTGCACAGAACTTAATATTCTCTTATACTCTTAAGGACACTTGCATTCAACTACTCCTTTGCATTTTTTTCATGTTTGTTATTTACATTATTTTGGTAAATAACAAGAAAAGGAAAAGGCTGTGTCAGAAAGATTGATAGATGTTCTTCCTGATCTTCAAGTTTTGTTTGTATATAATTTATTTCTTAGCTCAGTCTCCTACATTTCTTGAAGCATTCAAAAATTTCACATTGTTTAATTCCTTGACTAAATGTACTGTGAAGCTGAAATTTTTCCTCTTTAGCTTAAACAGGTGGTGATTTTACCTCTGGAGGTCATTGCCTTTTTAAAAAGAAAAATTAAAGGAATGCTCATCAATTGGATTGACATAAATTTGACTTAAGTTGTGAAAGGTGAACATTAAGCACAGTTTACTACATTTTTCATCATGCTATGCTTCCTCTTAAATCATTCATACAGCATAAAGGTGTCTGTTTGGTTAACATTCAAGCTGAAATTGAATTTTATTTTGTTAATCTTATAGTTTCTTATAGTAACTTGTAGTAATCTTATAGTAACTTGTGAGGGAATGTGATTTTAAATGGAAGAGGTTCACTTCTCTTTCTGCAGAAATAAAAATCCTAAAATTAGTGACACAGAGATATAAAAACCCAACAAGACTACTAAACCAGCACTGTAATATACAAGGTAAATGGCACTGTGGAAACGGTGGCTGTAAAAAAAAAAAGTGCAATACATTCTGCATTAGCCAAGTGCACAGTCTTATAAAAACCCCCATCACTCCAGCACTGCAGACCAAGAGACATGATTCCATTTGCTCTAGTTTGTAGGAAGTTTGTCATGAAGTATCTAATATCTGCTGGAAGGCCAGCAGCACAGATCACAAGCAATCCAGGTGTCTGCATTGATAAATTCATTACATGGATGACAGTGTTGTTGATGAAGGACATGCTCTCCTGGACCTGATCCTTAAAAGGAAGGAAGAACTGGCTGAGGATTTTGGTTGTTGGCTGCAGTGGCCATGAGATGGTGGAGTTTGAGATACTGAGAGGAGGCATAAAGGCAAACAGCAGGATTCCAACCCAGGAGAGTGAACATGTTAAGGCTGTACTTGCAAGAATCCCATGGGAAACCACACTGCAGAGAGGGGAGTTCCAGGGCAGATGGTTGGTTTCAAACATCGTCTCCTCCAGCCTCAAGAAGGGTCTGTTCCAATGAGCAGGAGATCAAGCCATTGTGACAGGACAAATACACGGGTGAACAAATTGCTCCTGATTCAGCTCAGGCATGAAAAAAACACATGTAAGAGGTGAAAGCCCAGTCAGGTGACCCAGGAGGAATGCAAAATCCCAGAACTAAAGTGATGCCTTTTTGCTGGTCCTGAAATTACGAGCCAGATGCAGTTAGGTGATAAAAAGGGGTTACCTTTATAAGGATCCTTAGGGGTACAACTTGCGAGGTGGAAAGTGCCTGAAGATGCATAAGTAACATAAAGCACATACAATTTTTATATGTTTAGCAAATTAGAATAACTGACAAGAGTCCCCAGTTAGAGACATAAGTCATGAGGTAATCCCTCCCCAGTTCAACCCTTTCTGAATCCCCTCCCTTAGATAGGAACTAAACTTTGTTTATGAAAACATGTCTCAGAGATCTAGTTCAAACCTTGGCTTCCCAGAGAATCTAACCTTGGACCCCCAGCTTGGAGCTGCTGGGGAATTTATTTTCTCTTTTTGTCTAACAGAGCAGGTAAAATGCTAGCTACGCATACTATAATAGGCTACCGAGCTGCAAATGTATATGTAAAGAATATAGAGAATATATAAAAGCAAAAAAGGCAAAAATCAATTCGGCATCAGCAGTACAGCTGGAATCAACTGGCACCTTTGGGCATCATGTACTCCAACTCTCCCACTCAAAACAGGGTCATCTGTAGAAAATGGCACAGGTCTATGTTCAGCTGAGTTTTGAATATGTACAAGGATGGACACTGCACAACTTCTCTGTGCAGCCTGTTTCTGTGTTCAGTCACCCTAAGTCAATGCCCACAGTCAGAGACCTATGCTATATGGTCAAATATTTTAAAATTTTGTATTTAATTTAAAGAAAAAACAACAAACCAAAACAAAAAACAAGCTAGAAAAATAAACAAGAAAAGAAAATAAGTATGCTTTTCCTGATAGCCAAAAGAGGCATCTAATCTCTATAGTACAGATATCTTTTTTCACATCTACTTTACTAGGAGTAAAAAAGTGGTGCCTAGCTTCTGTATATGGAAAATGGTGAACAGTAGGTATCTTTGAATGCCTCTGGAAAGACTTCTTGTCTGCCTAGTTTTAGGTGCATAAATTAGGCAGACTGATGCCCTCTCAGTGTGAGTCAGTTATTAGAAATAGACCAATGTAGAAGAATGCAGTGAGGAAATGAATCTGGGAAGACACAGCTTATTTCCCTTCCAACAGAGATTTCTTTAAAAGAATGCGAATATTATGTAAGTTCAATAACAAGTTTCATTGAATAAACCAGTTTGTTCATTCTATCCCCCACAAATATCTATAAACCAAAAAGGCTGTCATTTTTTACTTCACACATCTACTCAGATGCCTGGCTGAGCTACTGCACTGCTTTAAAAATCTTGACACATGATCTAATCTTTTGCCTGAAAGGTGAAGAGTTGTACAAACCACTTCGGCCATTATTATTCTGTTAAAGGCTGAACTCCATTGATTCCAATTTGTTGTTACCTCACAAAAGTCATCAGCATGCACTCGTGGAACTGCTGCAGAACTAATTGCTCTCTGGTCCACACTCTGAGTATGAATGCCCAGGAATAAAATCTCATGCCTTAAAGGCATAGTAAGAAAGGTAAGAAAGCACCCTGCCCTTTCAGAGGGCTGCTAGTGTCCATGCCCTGTGCTTTGGTGATGCTTACCCCATATATCAAACTAAGAAATATTTACCTTCTGGAGGCCAGGCCTACAACCAGTTATAAATATAGTAACTGGACAAGCTTCTTAAATGAAAATGTAATCTACTCTTGTTGGTAGCAATAAAACTGAGTGTAAAAAATCATTATAATCTGAGCCAATCCCAACAGTGATGCAAATTGATATAGTTGTCTACATCACATATTTTTACTGCATTTGCTTGCCTATGATACAGTAGCTTTCAAGTAAACTTGGTAACTGTGAGTTTTTCTTCCCACTGCAGGAATAAGAATCCAAGGGGGACTGGAAGCTTCAGGGATGACTGCAAAAGGGGAAAGTTTTTGTTACAAAGGTAGGTGGTAAGCAGAAGCCCATCAGAACCTAGTTTTCATCTGATTTTTTTTTGTAAAGAAACTTGCCATACTCACTTTGGAAAAAATACTACTTTTTTAAATTAGCTTTTTTTCTACATTTTATTAAATCTTCCTTATCCAGGTTTACACTGTTATTGCATGCATCCTCAGTCTGTAAAGAAAATTATATCCTTGGTATGAAGTACGAGTAAGGATGACATAATTTGCCCTATAGTACTCACCATGGTACAATAAATCCATCATACTTGGTAACATCCATGGAATAGAAGTCCACAGCCTAGAGGGAAGTGCCTTTTTCAGTAATTACTTATTAGAGATTGACTTTCTTTGACATTCAAAATGGCAAAAAGCCTGTAATTTTGATTGTTTCTGCCTACTTGGAGACATGGTTTAGGTGTGCAACTTGGCAGTGTTGGGTAAATGGTTGGACTCAATCTTAAAGGTATTTACTAACCTAAATGATTCTGTAATTGTATTGTTCTATAATTCTCACCTCTCTTTCCTGCCATCAGTCTCTACTGCTTCTCAACAGCAGCTTTTTCACCCCTTGGGAACTGCGTCTGTCTTGCTGTTAAATGCTGATGTGCTGTTTCCCTACAAGGGTAAAATGAGATTAGAAACTTGGCTGTGTGAGATGATAGGAACTTGTCTGAAAATAACACTGTCATCCCATTTTAATCACCCTGAAATGTTTATCAAATATTTTCTTCTTGTGGTTTATCTTTCTCTTTCTTATTTTTTGAGACTTCTGCTGTTACACTTTAATAATACATTCATACGATGAATATCCAAGTAATTTTGTCACATATGATACAAAAATGGCTTCACAGAGCAGAGGCACATTAATCTCAAAGCATGCATCTCAGACTGAAAAAAATGCTGTTGTAAGGAGACATATGGTGTAGGGATAAGCTACTCATCTTCACTGCCTTTGCTATCTATGGAGAGAGTGACTATTTAATCCTTCCTATTTTAGAGACTTATTTAAAAAAAAAAGGATGGGATAAGTTGCTTTCAGTAAGTTCCTAACATTTTATGTTGACTGTATAATAATCTTATAATGACCCTTAAGTTAGATACTCAACTTTTTAAGTTTCTGATGAACATTAATGAATTGCATCCAAATGAAAGCAATAAATCTTCCTTGAGTGACCCCTATACATGAACCTTGCTGAATGTTTCAACTTTACTCATGCTTGGCTCATACTCATTCCCTTGGCTTAGTATGAAATGACTGAATATTTCGAATTTCCCTTTGCACATAAAGAACAGACCACAAACAATGTTACTTCTTCACTAAGGCACCATTTAAAATTTTAAATGCTAAATGTAGTGCAAAAAACTAATATTAGATATGGTCCTGTTTTATTAGTTTTGACAAGTGATTCTTATCATTTGAACTTTCTGTCTGCTGTACTTAGAAAATGGATTCATTTTTCCTTTAAAGGTTATCATACCTGAAATTCAAGCAGTTTAGGGTGATCTTTTCTAATCAGTATGCTAGCTGCATTAAAAATGGCCTTTGACTAAATGTATTAAATCCTTCTGCTTGCAAGTTGAAAAATTTGTACTTTGTTAGATATGCTATTATTCCCCATTCTTGCCCCCAGACTCAAATCTATTCATTACATATTAAAAGCCAGTAACCACCTAGATTGTTAGAACCTATGAGATGGAAATTATGTTCCTCTTTTTTTTGCCTGCAGTAGGAAATTGTTACAGCTTTGGTCTCCAGTAGAAAGGCATCTTGAAAAAAAAAAAAAATTGAGTCACAAGCCAAATAAGTACCAGGAAACAATTAGGGGTTTATTTTTATTTGAAAATTCAACATTTACTCAGTGAACTCAAGTGGTGTGTTCACTAATTTATTTCTATACCTTTTTTCTTTTTTCTTCTTTCCGTAGACACACACCCACAAACCCATGGATTCATATATTCACAAAGTAGACAGTGAGAGCTTGCCATATGCAAATATGCTGATTAAGGTTAAAACCACAAAATTGATTTTCTTTTCTCCTTGTCACTGCATACAAAATACCATTCATTCTTATAATGGGAACAATATTAAGTGGAAGTTCATTGTATTGACTCTTTCAAAAATCTGTCTAAGATTAACGATAAAACTTCCTATTATCTAGTGGCCTCAGGGTATGACCTGTATTTTAACAATATTTTTTAAATAACATTTTTTCTCGTGTTTTTTTTTTTTTTTTAAATCCTCAAAGGTCTCATTTCATTCAGATATGCAGAAATCTCCATATCTCCCAAAGCTGATTTTTTATGTCCAGCAGTTAAAGCCATATGCACAAGTATGCACAATAAATAACATATGGCTAATTTTCTTTTTTGTTGTTCTTGTATTTTTCTCAATGACATATTTAAGTTTGACAAGTACTATATGTGATTGCATTTACAGATTCTTATAAATAGGTGTAAAATCTTTGCTTGACAGGTTACTTATGCCAGCTTATTGTTCCACTCTGTTTTAGTGACAGAGAAGAAGTAATTAAAACTTCACAGTAAATTTTGCTTACTGATTTACTGATGGAAACCAATGTTGATATGCTGTACTGAAGTGTGAGTTCAAATGAAGAGGTACATTGCAACAGATAATTTATTCTCAGTAGTGTCACTCAATCCAGACAGCAGATAGGAAGCACTTTTGCTCCAGACTGCCAGCAAAAACAAGCAATATGAGTGCACTCGGCACTCAGTATATGTTCATAAGGTACTTGTAAAGACAGATCTGAGGGTGAAATGAGAGAAAGGAAAAAATAAAAAAGATAATTTGTGTCTTCAGAGGAATTTTTGGGTTATTTGGAAAAGTTTTGGATTTGTATTACGGGTTCATAGTTGGACTCATCAGTCAGACTATATAACAAGTAAAATTGTGTTCCCTAAGTGCAACTCTTCCTGAAACTGAATCTTATAAAAGGGATAAGAATAGCAAAGCTAAAGTAATCTGACTAACATATTTTTATGTGTTCATGTATATTAACATTACCTTTTTTCTTTAGAAAGATATTATTAAGCATGCAAAGTATATTAGAAGGAAGACATCTTTTTCACCCTATTTATCATCTCAGGTGAAGTATATCAATAAAGCATCAGGAAAAGCGCAGTGACTAAAGAAGTGATTTATGGATAGTTTAGGCTTGTTAAAACAGGTTAATGTCAATGCAATTAACTTCTGGATCAATTCAGTCCGCTGCAAAGTGCAAGCTGACAGAATGGCTTTAAAACCACATCCCGAACAAAATGAGAGCATCAATGAGCGTCCGGCCTCGGAGGAAGAACCTGCTGGTGACAAGGCTGACCCTCTTTCAGTAAAAAAACTGGTTTCTTTTGTAGGAAACTGTTCAAGTAATGGGCCGGTGAGCAGCATACTGATCAAATAGTTTCAGACCTGTATAAAGAAAAGGAAGATGGGATAACAAGACAGTGTATAGAAATTAGAAGTTAGACAAAGTTGGAAGTAACAGTACTGCATGATCAGCAAGTAGCCAGGTCACAGGATGTCAGCTTCACTTGAAAAACATTAGATGCTAATTACATTGATTGGATAAAATTCTGCCGGGAAAGTGAATAAATTCTTCATAATTTACTCAATTATGTAATGCCATTATAAATTAGCAAGGAAGTTTTTTAAGGTGTTCAGACCTCTTCTTAAAGTGAAAGTGTATGTAAACCATGGGAGGTTAAAATTTACATCAAGAAAATTTAGAACTGTTAAAATGAGGTATGAAGGAAAGGCAGATAATAAAAACCTCTCGTATTTCAGACATTTAAATAAATTTCCATGTGTAAAACACCATATCGCATATTTAAAAGCAACTTTTCTGTTTCAATGTTTCATCATGATATTGCAACAGCAATTGAATTCAGTCATATATATTTTATACTTGATAGGTCACTGCTCCTAGTGTAAGTGGTGGCCCACAGAATTTCAATAATTTCCATTTATTTGCAGCCCAAGGTTAGTAGAAGCTGCCCTGTAGGATGCCAGCCTGTGCTACCAGTGATTTAGAAGAGCTTTATGAAACTGTGAAGTAGAGCTTCCACACTGAAGCGGAGCATGGGAACAAGAGAAAGGATCCTGGATTAACTTCCCCAATCCCTACAAGAGGAGGCACAGTGGAGTTGGGAGGTACAGGCTACAGGGCTGTCCTTCCTTTGGTAACAGTAGCACTTAAATATATTAGTTTGTGCTAAAGGAGTGCTTCCACAAAGAGAAACAAGACACCGTCCTTCCTGTGTCAGCTTCCAAATCAGTTAAACAAGCATTGATCTTCAAGCATCAATAATTGCATATGTAGTTTTTATACTGTATGTTTTAACAAGCTCCTCAAATACTAAGAACAGTTAAGCTGGCAAGAACCAACAAAGGCTTGTTAAATGATGGCTCCATGAGTAAGAACCTTCCTCTATTTAGTTCTCTTTTGTAGCATGGATAATGGAGACTCATAGTATTTGCTTGGTTATCAGTCTTACAGGAAGTATTGAAAACTACCAAACTTGTGACTTAACTGTCTTTCAATTTAGTATTTCTGTGAATTCTGTCTTTCAGTAATTAATTCAAAACTGTAACTTCCTAGATGTTTAGCGACATGAGAAGAGCTTTAGTAAAGCTGAAGTATTGCACTGTTATAGCTTTCCCCTTCCAGTAAAACCTATCAGGTTACACATCAAAGAAGAAAATGAAATCTTTGAAACACAGAATAACATAGGTTGCAAGAGACCTCCAGAGGTCATCTAATACAGCCTCCTGTTCCAAAAGGATGATGTTGCTTATGACAATTTCCAGTCAAGTTTTGCACAACCCTAAGGATGGAGATTCTACAGCCTTTTAGAGCCCCTGTGACTACTGTCATGGTAGAATTCTTGTTCCTTATAGCTTTTTTTTTTTCCCCATGTTCCTGTGTTGTATCTTAAATTAATTCTTTTGTGTCCTAGTGCCTCTTGGCAAATAATCATCGATTTTGTACTGATGTGATACCTTCAAGGTCCTTACAGCAAATAATTTAATAATTTGGTTTTGTATCTTTCTGAGGACTAAATTTATGAAGTTAATTTTTTAATATGTGAAATGAGCTCTGCATAATTTTTATTACAGAGAAGAACTTCTTGTCCATGTATTTCTATTATCGGCTAAGTTCTGAAATAAAGTCACTATCAAAATTACACCTCTACCATAATTTTTGCATTTTTGCATGAACTTCCAACACATTACTCTGTGTCATTAAAGGCTGCAAGTATTTGATACTTTCATTGACCAGTAGGTTTCACCAAAGTAAAAAGAAAAACTTGTGTATGCAGAGAAAAGCTTTTCCTAGAGTTATTTAGATCTATTTACTTTTATGTCAGGGTGTTGTAATCAGCATTATTTTATAGCTTTTCAGAATCACCACAGGAAGTTTGTTCGGAATTTGAAGTTTTATCCCTAAGATTATTTTTTCTTATGAAGATTCTGAAGCAGTGACAACTTCTTGAGTATGTTATCACTGAAGAAACCTGTCTTTTAGAATTAGGCTGGTGTTTTATGAGGATGAAAAGAATAGTTGAGGCGAGGGGCATGTCCTGGGCCCTTTGCGAAGAGAACCTACTGAACATGAATATGGATTCTCTAGCAGCCTCTCTGATGCTGTCTGGGAAAAGAGAGGAAGAGGTGTTGGGAATGAAACTGCTTCAGACTGCGTGGCTCTGTAGTCATCTCCTGTCTGGAGCAAATAGGCCTGTTCATCAGGCCAGATGATGTTTCCCAAGTATTACTTTGCACAATTGTAATGGGTTGAACAATTTAGAATAAGATTTTCATCATGTGTTTTTCTTCTTCTGTTTTGCTTCGACTGTCTTCCTGAAGCACATCACAAATATCTGGGGGCACCCTTGAAAAAGTTCA
The DNA here is from genome assembly GCA_026261815.1 of Monarcha castaneiventris obscurior. NCBI lineage: Eukaryota > Metazoa > Chordata > Aves > Passeriformes > Monarchidae > Monarcha > Monarcha castaneiventris. The sequence continues at coordinate 4,922,785 of JAMPIT010000174.1, read as the reverse complement.
CCATACATGTAACATTACAGGTAGAGGATTCTACGCTCACATTTTTCATTCAACATGGGAAAATGCAAGTCTGTGACATTGATAATAGTCAGGGACCAAGAAGGCAAGGGTTTTTTAGCCTAGGTTGCTCCAACTTGTATTTTAAAGAGATCTCAAAACACGCAAGGATTTTTTTTTTTTTTTTAATACATATTTTGTGACATAGCATATGCTCCCCAAGGGACACATATTTGCCAATCCTATAGCATCACTGCTCTGGGCCTCTGTTACAACACTGTCTGGCTTTTCCATGCGACAGCAGGCAGACATCTGGGCCAATAAGGAAAATTCTACCTGAAGTCAACTTATCCACTGATTTGGAAGTTAATTATAAAACTAGATTATTTTAAATTATATGTTCTGTATAATCACAGAATTCAGTTTGGAAAAGACATCTAAGATCACTGAATCCAACTATTAACCCAGCACTGCCATGCTCACCATTTTACCACACATGCCATATCCACACATCTTTTGAACACTTCCAGGGATGTATTATCACCATTTACCTGGGCAGCCTATTCCAACCAATGCCTGACCACCCTTTCAGTGAAGAATTCTTTCCTAATATCCAACCTAAGCCTCCCCTGGCACAACTTGAGGTCATTTCCTCTGGTCCTGTTACTTGCTACCTGAGAGAAGAGACAAACAAGTTGCTACAACCCCCTTTCAGGGAGTTGGAGAGAATTATATGGTTCCCCCTTTAAAGCTTTAGTGGTACTTAAAGTACAATTTCAGTAATCTAAAATCATGACAAAACCAGAAAAAATGTATGGATCAGACATAATTAGAGATTGTTTCACCTGAATTAGCTTGTTGTATTGTCTTCAATAATGTAAGTATTGAAATATATGCTCCCTTTCAGAGATTCTGAGGGAATTTATACTATACTCAGTCTACCTTATATGGCCACTGGATGTAATCATTATTCTTCCAAAGCCAAGCTTCTGATGTATATTTTCTGGCAATATATCAGCTGGTTATGAGAAAGCAGGCATATGCATTTGAGTCATCTCTAGTAATTTTCACTTGTTTTTATGTTTCACATGGCATGTTATCAATACCTCCAATGGTAATAGGTACCCACTTTTATGTGTGCCTGCTGCTTCTGTTTGTGTTACGCTTGCTTAGTTCAACAGCTTCTATCTCCATGCATCTTGCTTTGTTTTTCCAGGAAAATTCCTGACTTTAGGAGTTGCTAAAAACTTACTGAGACCTATTGCTCTCACAGTTATCAAATATCTGTTCTACTTTGTATGCATCCCAAATGTATAATTTATAGCAGAACAGAGGTAAATTGCCTGAAGCATATTGTCATGATAATTGTTAGCTTCATCATATTGTGTCAATTCTCACATAATTTTGTCAAATATTTTCAATTTTTAGTTTCTGTGCTTCTATATAAACAAAGAAGGCCAGCCACATAAATACATCAAAGTGAGAGAAGTGTAGGTAAGAATCCTAGAAATACGTTTTATGTATTTTGTATTTGCCGCCCCTTCACTGTTGAAAGGTACTTGTTTCCTAAAAATGGAATAAATACTGTAAAGAATTAATATGGATTAATACTGTAAGGAGAAGATGCCCCTTCTAATTCTTCTGCTTGTTTAAATATCCTTTGACATAAGTTACCTGACTGTGTAGTAATTGTAAGGTAATATAAGGCTTTCAATTGATTCTTTTTCTTGAAGGTACTGGCATGTTTTGGCTTGGTCTTAAATTTCTTCTTGTCCTCTTGGTTTAGACATTACTGATAAATCCTTATATTTTTGGAAGCAGATATTTTCAACAAAAATTTCTTGACTGATAACTCACACAATTTTGATATTAACTGTTGGCCTGTTTGAGCAGAATTTAATCCATTAAATTTAAGTGGTTGAGTAGTATAATCTCTTCAATGTGACAGGAGAAAAAAAACCTCTATAACTCCAAAACCAACAAATAAAGTTTACTGGCCTGCTGAATATTATTTTATTCTGTGTCCATTGCACCTGTACTTTCTTTAAATTATAAGGAAATGTTAAACAGTATATACGTGCTGTCTGAAATCTTACAGAAATTTGCATTTCAGGAAGTTTAAAGTTTGTAGCATGAAACCTGGTTGGGCAAATGAATTAAATTACAATAGCCTAACGGATAGAGAAACTGTTTTCCATATGACAAGATAATGCAAACAAAGTATACAAGGAATTTGTTATTTCTTGTTTTATCTCTGTATTTGAGTGCACGTAGCATTCCTCATCTTTTTCATCCTGTTTCAATAAATTCTCCATGCATCTATTCTGCAGTTTTCTTCAGATAAATATTCATATAATTTATATTTAAGCCTTATGAGAAATAGATTTTAAATGAAATAGATAATTCATACTGACTTCCTACTGATTGCTTTCTTCACTTCCTTCCTTCCTATCAGAGAAAAGTTGCAAGAAATATTCTTCAAATAATTATAAAATAAAACCAGGTCAGTCTAGGTGAAAGAAGAATATATAATAAATCTTAAGCTGCAAAGGAAAATCCTCAGGGATTCAAGTTCTTGACCACTGCATAACTGCAAAAAGATCAGGGTCTTCACATATCGCTACCAGAAAACTGATAATGCCCTTGGAAAAAGTGTGCAAGGTTACTTTTAGGCAAAAAGTCCTAAATTTCAAATTATGCAATGTAGTCTTTTGGCAATTAACTTTGCTGCTTTGTCAGTGGTTCACGTACTCTTCTTCCACACAAATTATTGCATTTTAGATTATACTGAGTTGGAAGGGACCATCTATGTTTGCGTTGAATGACTACCAACAGTACATGTAACCTGGGATGGTTAGTAATCCAAGATCTCTCTTAGTGATTGTGCTTCATAAGAGAAGATTAACAAATGTAATAAACCAAATGGTAAATGTGTGTGAGTAGCAGCATTATGTTTGCAGGGCATTCTTATTAGGTTATTTCCATTATCACGTATACCACTTTTCATATTGCTTTGAATATGCCTTGTCAGCTCACATTCCTATTCTAAATGCCCTCCTCTGATTACTAAATGGAGAGCTATTAAACCAATAATTTTGAATCTGAAGTATTAAAAGAAAATACCTGAATATGCAATTATTAATGGATGTAAGTGTTTGCATGATTAAACCTATAATTGTAAGTTGTCTTGTGGCTGAACCTGTATTATTTTCTGCAATCGAATTACACTAAAATAACAGGGACCAGTCCCTGACTTTAATATCTAGTTTTAGTGCAAAATAATAGATGAACAATTCTGTAATTCTTTTGCTAAACTGCCATCAGTTAATCATTTTTCAGGGTATGAGTCCATTGGTTATTTGATTTAGAAAATGCCTGTGTCTGCTCTTTAATCTACCACTTGCTGGTATATTAGCATTAAAACTATGGGAATGACACCATGGCTCTTTGAGGAATGGCCTGTAACCTTCTGTTTTATAACCTGGAATCACATTCACTTTTCATGCTTGCATGGCATTGGTGGTTCATAGATATTCTGTGACTGATTAATAGATCCAGCTGCTTTTCCTTCTTTATTGTTTCCAACTGAGAAGCTCCTGGATTATAGAAGAAATTCTCATTATTGGTCCCTGCATGAATGACCTTTACTTTCTGCAGTTGAATTTCATACATATTTGTATTCCATTCCTTAATGTCACGGAGTCCTTCCATTACAAGGATCTGATCTTTCCCATGCTCACAGGGTTGCCAGTTTTGTGTTAGCAAGTGAAATGCCTTTGCATTTTTCTTTCCAAGGGTAATAATGAAGATATTAAATGGGTGTTGATTAGTGCTTCATTGCCTACTTGTAGCTCTATATTCTCTTACAGATTTTTGAAATTTCCGTTTGAGTTTGTCTTTATATGTTTTGCTGTTCACATTCTAGTTATCTTCTTTCCCATTACCATTAATAATGTCCAATATAATACTGAGTGGCACCAATATCTTATCTTACCAAAGTACATATTTATATTGTATACCATGCACTATGGTGTATATTTTTATTTAACAAAATACACTTCTTGCACTCAGTGCAAGAAATTATTTTAAATATCTGATGAGTCTTTTGTAATCTACCTCTGAGAAGCAGTCCTAGAGGAGAATGAGCACTTCTAGATTCCTTCCCCAGTAGCTGGAATAATTCTGTTGGATATCACCTGAGGCAGGCGTGTCTCTCAGTAGCTACCCTAGTTTGGAGTAATTCCCTTGGTCTATTCCATTTGAAATCTAGGGTGTGTCCCAGCATGGAAAGTGATCAATGTCCATATATTTCCCCCTGCTTCTTTGAAAATTCCTTTCATCCCTGACCTCACAGTGTTCATGCTTATTCCTGGCAGGCTTTATAGTGACTTTCTTCTGGATCTCTTGTAGTGGCAGGTCTGTTAGCCCTCACCAAGGACTCTCCAGTCACAAAAAAACTGCCTCTCATCTTAAAGCTCTATTCTGAGTTATTTTTCCTGTCTGTTGACTATCCTGCCTTCTCTTCTGTATAATGTCTTTGTTTATACTTGGGCAATTTCTCAAAGCTATCTCCATTACCTCTTCTCTTATGGGACTAGCAGCTTCTCTCTTCTGTCATCCTATCTTCTCTTTCAGCATGTTTCTCCTCATTGCTGCCCAGTGCAGCATAGCTGTTCCTAAACTGGTGCTTAATCCTCCTGCCATGTTCTTACAGTTGTTCTTTTTTTGGTTTATTGATCTGCCATTCAGCTTCTGTTGTTCAGAAAATGTAGGCCATCAGTTTTTTATGCTGCTTTCTCTCTTCCACTTATCTTGATATTCCTGTCTGGACTTCTGTTTTCCAAGTCCATGTCCAGTCCTCATTTCTTCTTCTCCATGAGCCTCATGGGGAAAACTTCTCACAAACCTGGGTTCTATCTAGCACTTGCTCAGGAAGAATGCACTTCTCACAAGTTTGTTGGGTTTTGTAGGTTTTTTTTTTTTCATCTTCCCTTTTTGGTGAGTGGTTCACTGTTATTTGTTGCCTGAGTAACTACTTGCACTCCTTACCTTGGCTTTAAAGATAATCATAGGTGGGTTAAAATTGCTTTACACAAACTCAGTGTTTTCTGTCATATGCTGGGCTTGTTAGTCAGTGATCTCCATGTTACAGTCAGACTTTTATGTCTTGGAGTTTACAATCTATATGACACCTCAAAATATAGGAACAAAAATTGAATTAAACAGAATTTTTTTTCCCAAGTAATTCCACTGCTTTTTAGCTGAAGACCATGGTAACATAAGGGTAGCCAATGAAGCATTTTTTTAGAAAATATTTGCTCTTCCTCTTCTGCTCTGAATCAAAAATATCCATATATATGCAAGTTTGTCTCCTGTTTATCAGCAGCGGTGTCCTAGAAAATGCTTGCTGTTCAGTGTTTCTCCATATCTGTCAGATGCAATTCTCTACAGAACACCCAGAGAAGAATGTTGTAAAAGTAAATCACTGGAGACAAGGTGAAGTGTGTACTCTGTTTTTCTAATGCATTTCACTGCCCTGTTCTTTCTCAAAGCATGAAGCTGTAATCCAACAGACCTAACTGATGAAAAGGCAAAATACTCTTCTCCTTTTAACACAATTTCTGTTCCTTTTTCTATGAAAACTTCTCTTGGAGACTGAATCTGACAACTATATTTCTTTACTAAAGAAGTTTACAGTAGAAGTCAGATATTGAAGAATGTGGTTTCTCCTTTTTGGGGCGCATAATGAATTATTTAATAAAAAAGGTTTAAATTCTATTGCACTCTTCAAAAGTACATGTGTATTTTTACTAATTCGATGCAAAGTTACTGAAATTAGAATTGTACCAAAATCCAAACAGTTTAGAATTCTGAAGAAATCTCAATCTTCAAGATCAAATGAAGTTTAACCTTCCTTTACAACTGGCTAAGAATCCTGTTCCCTGAAAATTTCTTCCAACTCTGACTGTTGGTGAAAGAAGAGACCTATTTTCTTAGCATGAAAAAGAAAATTGATCACTGTTTCACCTAAGGTCTGTTGACATCTATGTTTTCTATCAAAATGAATATAGGAGAAAAACCATAGAGAGATAAAGCAAAATTACTTTCACAAGCATTAATTGCAGTCTATAAAATTGCTATACTTTTAGATCCCGTAGTTTAAACTGGTACAGCTTTTAACACTCCTGAAAATTTCTCTTCTGATGAGAATATGGATGATATATATGATCTGATCTTTACAGTCATTCAAATAAAGAAAAATTTGAAAAGAAAGTGTACTTAAAAGTACACACTAAGCATATTATTCACATTGAAGACCTAGTTTTCACATACAATTGGAAGGACGGTAATTAGACAAACTAGACTACAATTCTTTGCTATCATACTCAGAAAAGTACAAGGCTTTTCTTTCTTATTTTGTCACTAGGAATCTGCTTCAAATGGATTAGTGACGTTTTTTCTACTAAATGCGTTAAATTCTTCAGAAGCTCTTTTGTCTAGTAGCCTAATAGTGCTTTCTAGAAAAATTTGAGTGCAACTTCATTGTTGGAAGATTATGAAGATAAGTTGCAAACTCTTTGATTATTTCCTAAGTTTTCTGCTATATAATATGTAACCCAGGAGGGGTTTTTACATTTTATTACAAAAGCCTAAGTTTCAAATAGCTTTGTAAGATCAATTCTGTTTCCATGCACTTTGAAGATGCAATACAATCAAGACACTTTGGGATGAATTTTAAGAGTTATGCATGAAAAATAATCACATACAGTTTGATCATAAATAAAGGGGGGGTTTGTGTGTATTTCCTACAGATTGCTTTGAAAGTTTACCCTTTTAGAAGTTCATAAACTGCAGCAAAGAAAGGTCTTAAGGGTTAGACAGAAGTTCTAAAATTTTTAAAATGGTTTCTATAACACAGTCTTTTTAAATTTCTATAGGCGTGACCCAAAGTGTGTCAATGTAAATGCAGTTGTTTCGCTTCTTTCCAGTAAATTTTACACCAAAAAAATCACTTAATTTTCTCAGGGAAAGAAAGCATATGTTTGTAAGATTTGGACTCTGCTTCTGAGAAATAATTAGATAATTGTGATGAAATGTCTTATCATCACATGTGTTGGACATTTAAATAATTTATTAGTAGAAAGACTGTAGTTGGACTGTAAAGTGAGCCTATTATGTATCAAGACTTCCTTTAAATGTCCCTACGAGGTAAACAGAAAATTTTGCATCCTACTGCTTGATATTGACATTTCTGAAAATTAAGACAAACAAAAAAACCCCAAAAAAAAAAAAATCAGGAGCCGTTGAGGCCAGTCCTGACATTGCTGTATTATTTTAAGATGCAAATTGTAGGAAGTACTAGAAAGAGTTACTTCCAGGGCTTGACTGACCCTTTATATTTCTTAATGATTTTACCGTAGATGACATAAGCCAGAGAGCACTGCAGTCAACTGAACTTTTACTGAAATTTATGTGCAATGCAAGATTGCACAATATTTATGGCTTTTGCACCATATTGTATTAGGATTAATGATGGCTTCTTCAGGAACACTCACTTCTAAGAGAAGAGAAACATAATGAAATGTAATGCCTCCTTGTTTTCTCCCAAGATATTCTGGTTCTATTCACTTTTATTTACAGTGCAGTATTTGTTTTATTCCAAACCTGTAGATGATACTACATTTGGAGTGTTTAAGTCACAATGGAGAACTGGAGCTAACATGCAAGAACATAGCAGCACTTTCACTTGTTGCAGTGAGCCATAGCCACCGCTGTGGTATCCTGGATCCCGTTGGACAAAAGGTCCAGTGGTTTGACCCCCCCAGGGGCCCAGGAACCATAAAATGGCTGCCTACTCCAACATGGCTGCCCTGGGACAGGGAGGTGGGAAAAGCGGTTTGTTTCTGCAGAAAAACGTGCCAGCTCACTCATGTACACTGACCGCTGCACTCCCCTCCCCGGGTTACGTAATTGGCTCAGTCCTCCTTTCGTATTGATCCATGCTCACCCTCCACGCCTACCCCGTCCCCACTGCTTATGATGTAATGCTCCCCGCCTCTGTACCGCCCTCTAACTGTTACAGTATTGGTTCTGTAGTGTATGCTCCACCCTAGCCTCTGGGGTATAAAAACCCCAGTCAGGGGCTTTTTGGGGCTCTTCTTGACCCCTTTCCCTGTTGTCAATAAACCTATTCCTGCTTCCCCCAAGAAGAGTCCCCCGCTCCTTCCTTCTCCCCTTGCACCTTATCCATCGGTGGTTGGGGCGAGCCCTGCCTGGGACTTTGCCCATCCTCCCACGACCGATTGGCCTCCGGCCTCTCCCATGACCTTAGGCGAGGATTGCCCAGTGCTCGGGTCCAGCCCTTTGGTGATCACTGTGGCATTCACTAACTTTTGAAAAAAAATTGCTGTTGCTAGAGATCACGCAACTGTTCAAACTATGAGGATTTAAGAGTTTAGCAGAAGCTGTGGACTATTGTTCATCTAACTAGAAGTATTGATGCCTGCAAATGACTTCAGAGCTTAAAGGAATTAAACTAGTTGAAAAGCAAGTAGAATAATTTATTGTGTAGAATTTATTCTACAAATTTAGTTAGAGCAGTCTAGATTACTGATTGCAGACACTTTCCCCTGAGAATTGATCTCTTCCTACTGTGAATTGCTCATGAGCTGCTTTTCAGTTGATTAATTATAAATGTTGTGGGAATGGGGAAAGAACAGCCTCCACACCACTTAAATTTAGGCAACTAACTTAAGTGCCTGAGACAGCAGGCTAATCTACTAGGCTTCTTATATACTCAGTGGAAAAAGGATAGACTCTTCCTCAGGGAGAATTTAAATAAAATTTTTAAGCTCCTGCTCTGACTTGCAGTACTTTCATTTTTCTTCACAAATTCCTAGAATATTCTCAGTTTTTTCTGTCACTCGAAATGGATAATTCCCCTTAGTACTCTGAATCTATAATTTGCTCTTGAAGAAATTAAAAACATACTAAAACATTGGTTTAAACACATTAAAGCAAAAATTTTGCTGGAGCATAGCAAAAATAGTACACAGGTATGTTCAACAAAACTGGCTGTTCCCTGGAAGGGTTTAAGTAGAAATGGTAGAAGGGTCCAGCTGGGGCAGAAGACATCCTCCTAAAACCCTGCAAATAGTGGAGAATCATGGAATGGTTTGGGTTGAAAGGAACCTTGAAGATCAGCTAGTTCCAACGCCCTACTATGGGCAGGGACACCTTCCATTAGGTTAGGTTTTTCAGGGCCCCATCCAGCCTGCCCTTGAACACTTCCAGGGATGGGGTATCCATAACCTCTCTGGGCAACTTGTTCTAGCGTCTTACACCCTCATAGTAAAGATTTTTTTCCTAATGTCTAATCTAAACCTCTTCTCTGTCAGTTTAAAGTCATTCCCCCTTGTCCTATACCAATAGGCCAAAGAGTTTGGGTCCATCCTTTTTTTTATAAGCCCCCTTTAAGTACTGGAAGTACTGATGGAGAGATTAAACAGTACCTGTCCCAGTACAAACCTCTAAGAGACACCACACACCACTCCTCTCTGGACACCAAGCTGTTGATCACTTCTCTCTGGATATGACCATCCGAATGATTCCACATCCACTGAACAGCACATCCATAAAAATTCATAGCTCTATGATTTAGAGAGGTGGGTGTAGTGGAGAATCATGGCAAAGGCCTTACAGAATTCCAGATAGATGACCTTGAGAGCTCTTCCTTTGTCCACTGATGTAGTCACTCCATCATGGAACGTGTCTGGGTTGCTCAGGCAGGACTTACCCTTGGTGAAGCCATGCTGGCTGTCCCAAATCACCTCCCTGTCCTCCCTGTGCCTTAGCACAGCTTCTAGGTGAATGTGTTCCATGATCTTCCCAGGCACAGAGATGACACTGACAGGTCAGTAGTTCTCAGGGTCCTTCTTCCTACCCTTTTTAAAAATGTGTGCATTATTTAACTTTTTTCAGTCACCTGGGACTTCATGTGATGAGTTTTTGAAAATCATGGAGAGTGGCTTGACAACTATATCAACCAATTCCCTCGGGACTCTGGGATGTATCTCATCAGGTTCCATAAGCTTATTATGTTCAGGTTCCTCAGGTGGTCATGAAAACTCGATTGTCCCTTAGAGTGGGAGGCTTTGCTCTCCCATTCTCTGTCTTACAGTCCCTCTACTCAAGTGGTATGGGAAGAGAGGTTACCAGTGAAGACTGAGGCAAAAAAATGGTGGAATATCTCAGCCTTCTCCTCTTTTACTGTTAGTGGTTAGTACATCTTTCTCATCAGGTGGGGTATGCTTTCTTTGGCTTTCATATTTTGGCTAAAATGCCTGTAGAAGCCCTTATAATTCTTTGCATCCCTTTCCAATTTGTGCTCCAGCCTCACCATGATCTTTTTAACCCCAAACCTACGCAACTGAAGAGTGTCCATAAACTCTTCTCAGGGTACCTGTCCCTGCTTCCATTGCCTGTGTAGTTGCCATATGTTAGAATAACCATGATGGAATTTCAAACAAAGCTAATGATATGGATAATTAATCAGCTTTTATAACACCATCTTGTAAGATATGTCGTGACCAAAAAAAAAAACTACTAAGTTGCTGGACACATGAGGTGTAAATGAGTTATCTTCACAGAAACTGTGGTAAAATGACCTAGCTATACAGGCAGTGGTCTAGATACGAGTAGCTGTGCTGCAATTACTCTTTATTTGGCTACACACAACCTAGACTTTGGGCAGATTTCCTTTCTTAGTTTGAAGAACTGAAAAACTGGGTTAAAAAACGGCAATTTGGAGCTGCCTCTTGCTTGGTCTGATGCTGTCCCAGGAGCAGTTTACCAAAGATATGGTTTATTGTTTTTGCTCTCTACCCAGGTCAATTGATCTCTTAGACTTAATGTTTGCAATATCAATGCTTGAAGTTGTGATTTCAAAATTTCTATTAAAAGCTACCAGTATTGACTAACTATACAAGTACAAAACATTCACATAAATCTTCTTTATTTAAGCAAAATCTTACAAATCCTTGTTTCAGATTTTTTGTTCAGATCTATAAAGGGTTGTAAAACATATTTTCTAAAAGAGTTTGTAACCATTGCAGGAATCCAACTAGTAGAGTGGGTTTAAGGGCTAAGGATTTAGTTAGGTCCTCTCAGATCAGCAGGATACAAAGAATCTCAGTTTACAATAATTAAATAATTATTTGAGGTAATCCTGGGCATACTTGTTGATGTATTGGAAAACTTGTGCAGAGGATTACATGCAGGAAAAACAGAAACAACAAAAGCATGAGACAAAGCAAAAAGAATGAGCGAACTATGGATCACTAAGAGTAATGAAAGTATACAAGAGGCTTTGAAATAAATTTCAAAACAATCTTGAAAAAAATGAAGTTACAGTCAGAAAAGAATGAGATTTACTAGGAAAAAGAGAGCTTTCAAACAGGAATAATCTGCTGCATAATTAGAGACAGGAACCAATTCTTCAGAGAAAGATTTTCAGTTATAGCTGTTAGCAAACTGAATGTAGGTCAGCAATGCCACACTGCGTGAAAGAAAACAAATTTGGAGAATGTGCCAATGCTTGTACAGCCTGTCAGACACATGCATATCCTGAAGATAAGAATGGTTTTCATTTCTATCCAGTCATGATAGAAATGGTCATGGCAGTTTGTGTCAGCTTCTTTCTGTCTTCTCCTAGGCTTTAAAGGAAGTCCAAATAAAGACCATTAACTTAATTGGCCTCCTTCCCTCCATTTCCCTTTTTTTGTCTTCTCTTCCTCTCTTCCATTTACCAGTTCCTTTATTATTTAGATGGGTTTCCATGCTCCCAGTCTATGAAAAGCTTCTGAAATTTTGACTGGTAGTCCTGGAAACCTGTTATCTTTCTCACTCATGAACTTCCAGACTCTTGAATTGAAGACACAAAGTCCTAAAGGGACAGGTTTTTGGATCTCACAAATTCTTCTAGATTCCTTTCAAGAAAATGAGCCTCCAGCCTTTGATTAGTAGGTATATGAGTTCTCAGGAGACATGGGTTTTGGTTTTGCAAAAATTAGTTTGCCTTTTTCAGGAAATGGGACAAAAACACCTTTACATATTTAGAGATGAGTCTCTTAAGCCTAAATACCATGTTCCATTTGAGATCTGGATTTAGTTCTGAACAACTCATCTGAAACAGATATTTCTGTCTGCTCCCTGAGGGATTTATTGGCAAAACTAGCCATCTATTAACATTATCTTGAGACTTCACACAGTGAGAATAGATACTATAAATCTTAGTTGTATAAAAGCCCAGAAGCTATAAGGTTTTACTGGGCAGCAGACAGAAAATTCAAAAAACTTCAAACTTGTTTATTTTACTTAGAATGAAAGAATCTTCTGAGTGAAGCTTGGCTGGAAACATCTTTGGAGACAGCCATTTTTCCCATCTCGCACTAATCAATTACGTATCACACCTTGCCCTTGCACACTTTTCCTAAAGACATAAAATTATTTTTCATGGGCCATGCAAAATAACAGGAGCTTGTATTACTAATTACTATGTCAATGGCCTTGGACTTGGATGAGATTAGAACTAACAAAATAAATTAATAAATGTATCTATAATATTTCACTGCATTAGTGGCAATAGTCTGCAATTTAAATTTATATTACTTGTCAGGATTCATGTTTCTCAACTGTCAGATGAAATTAAGATTATACAAAACCCAATTAGTTCTGATTACTTCTGTTAGTTTTTCCTGACTGGTCTCTCAACAATTATTGCAGAACATTGTAGATTTACTTAAGCAGAGGTAAAAATTTTCTTGTTAAAATTGGAAGATGGCTACCTACTCAGAGCTTGTCGGTAAGAGGGTACATGGTATCCACGCTTGGAGGATTTGAGGTCCCAGAAATACTCTTTTACTTGTGTTTCTTAAATTTTGTTTTTGCCGTACTTACTATTTTCCTTCCACTTTCATCATGAATACTTCATTCTGGCTAACTTCATTTGCAAGAGGTATTTTTTCAGCAGTTGCTGTTACATCACCATAGTTACTCTGTTATTATAGTTTATTGCACTGCATTTCCAACCAAATCATGCTCTAGCAAAGAAACAAAACATTACCACTTATCACAACTACTGGCTTTATTTTAACTTTTAACCAATAAAGATCTGATTAAAATTATTCTGGATATAAGGCTGGTTTTTGTACAGTATTATACCTGTAGTACAGTTTACTTATCCAAAAATTTTTTTTAATCTGTGTTGCCAGTTTGCATTTCTGCAGTATCATAACAGGGCTAAAAAGCCACCATTGCACTCAATGGAAAGAAGAAGTTTTATTACATTATGTCTTAAAAAAATCTTACACATTTGTGAAGTTTAAAAGTTCAATTATTAAATACAAACCTGGAAGATGAAAAAAACCTGTTCTGTTCTATTATAGGTGTGAGAATAGGTACAGAGTTCATGCCTTTTTTTAGAGGTGTACTACCCTCTAAGTTTGTAATTTATGTAAATCAGAAAACACCTAGAGGGAAAATTTTGTGATTGAACTATGACGGTAAAAATAAATTTAAAAATCTTCACAGGACTGAAGTTTCCTATCTCCTTTAAAATACTTACAATGAAATTACTGGAAAACACAAATATTTGTATTTGCTTACAAAAAAACCCAAATAACTTGTTACTCATGGAAGTTACATCCCTGGCGTGAAGCTGCACTGCTCCACATTAGCCTTTCTTCTTCCTTGATCCTTATTCAGAGGCAAGGAAGGCAACTAGAGGTGTCTGAGATAACTTGCAATGGCTGTTCAAGGCATGCAAAAAAACCTATGGAATCTTATCCCAAAAGTCTATAGGGACAATACCTCTTATTTGGATCCCAAAAAAATTAATGTAATCTGTAGGTCATCAAGTCAGTATTCTTAATCCTGAAGGTACATAAAACAGCTGAATTCTCACATCTTGGGCCACTCTTAATTTGGGAAATGCTATTTCTTCCTAAATAAAATTAAGGCATCAGAATTCTGCAGTAATTAACTGCTCTAAAACAAAAACATTTTTCTTTCAAAGGCTATATTAGAATTATAGAATCATAGAACAGCCCAGGTTGGAAGGGACCACGAAAGATCACCTGGTCCAGCATTTGGTGGGAAACGGAACCTAGATGAGATTATCTAGCACCATATCCAATCGCATCTTGGAAGCCTTCAGTGATGTCCCTGGGAAGGGTGTTCCAGTGAATGACTATTCTTGCTGTAAAAAATATCTCTTATATCAAGAGGGAAGTTCTTGATACTTCAAACAGCATCTTAAAATGGGAAGAAACACTTAAGCATTTTCACTTTTTGAAAGTTTCTAATCATATATTTGGAGAGTTACAGAGCCTGAGTCCTTTGAAAGCTCTGCAAGATGTTTCAAGGAAGAAATTAGGGTAATACTTCTGCAAGGCAGCATCCTGCTTTTGATCTCAGCTCCACATTATTTTCCCTTGCTAAGGAAGGGACTGGTACCGCTGGATGAAAAGTAGTAGTCTGAAGACTTGACTCTTAGGCAGTCATCTACGTATGACTAGGCTTTATTGTGTCTACTCTTGAAGAGCAAGAGAGAGCCAGGATAAAATACCCATTAGGATGTCAGGAAAAGCCCATGGACAAGATGAGATTGTCAAGCATGTCACTGGAGAAAAACCAATACATTAAATTCTACCAAAAATTTAAGCACTCATCCTAGGAAATTAAATATGAACAAATTATTCAGTGTGATAAATTTAGCAGAAGTAAGATGGCTGATTTGGAGACTAGTTGGAAAAAGAGAGCCACTTGAAAGCTGCTCAGGATAGAGACCAGTACCAATCATACAAAAGTTAAAATCATACAGATACACAAACAACAGGATATAGAAAGGAGGAAGAGAAAAAATTTGCCATCAACTTAACAATGAGGAAGTGCATTTATATTTTATGACAAAAATGTATGCCTTCCAAAAAGGAAGCCAAAGCAATTTCAGGCAGGCTGTGGGACTGGTGCAAGGGTTTGTGTAACTATGAAGTAAATGTCGGCTTAACATCAATAGCAACTGAACAAGACTCAGAGAGGATTTGTTCATCCTTGGAGTTATCAGATGAGGGCCAGGAAATTACAGCTTGTCCCCATCAGGAAAACTTACAAAAAAACAAGAGAGATACTGCCATTATTGTAATTCACAAACTTCACATATACCTTGATTCTGTCAGGGCGTTACTTGCTGAAAACAGACCTTGAAAATATATTCCTATGTCTACCTGATCTGCCAAACACATTACCTGAGGAGGAAGAAGAAGGTTTTAGAAATACACCAAGTACAATAGATCAGACATTCAACTTAAGAAATTGAACAGAAAATACTGAGAATATGAGATGGAACTACACTGTGACTTCACAGGCTTTAATAGAGCATTTGATCATTCATGGCAACAAATACTATAGACTGTGATGAAGACACTCAAGATTAGCAAACGAACAGTGACAACCACTGAAATCCTTTATTATAGTGCAGGGAATAAAGTCCTTGAAGGCAACACACTGAGTAAGTAGTTCCATATAACAGCTGGTATAAGAAAGCAATGTCTCCTATTGCCATATCTCTTCAATAGTTCCCTTGTCAAAGGACTCTGAAAACTTTGAAGCAGTGCTATCAGTCAGAGGTAGTAATATAGGTAATCTATCCTTTGAAGATGATGTAGATTTGATAGGAGGAATGGGACCAGTACATGGAAAAGCAATGACAAAGCCGGGCAGCACTGCAATGATATATGGTATGGAGATTAGGACAAAAAATAGCAGTGTAATGACAATGAAGATTACTGACTCTGAAAAAGAAATAGATATCAAAAGCAAGAAAGTTGAATGGGGGGACTTATTCAAGTACCTCGGTACTACTACCATGAAAGACAGGAAACTTGAAACAGAAATCCAAAGAATTGCCCTCATGCTAGCAGTGCTCACAGTCCAAAATACAACCTGGAAAGACAAGAACAACTTTAGTAGATCCAAGAGAAAAAAAAAAAAGGAACTTTTTAGAAATATTGTGTTCTCAAGAGCATGAACAGTGTGAAACAGGTGAAACTCAAACAGCAGCAACAGAATGAAGAATTCAAGCCTTTGAATTCAGATGTCGCTGCAGAATTCAATAGATACCATGTACAGTGCACAGAACTAACAGCTCTATTACAGGGAAGCAGGATCTGCAGTAATTGGATCCCATGAGCCTCTGCTAGCAGCATCGTAAAAAGAGAAGCTGGAAAGGTTTGGCATTGTTACTAAAGCAAAGGTTCCAGCAAACATAAATTTGCAGAGAAAAAAAATTAAAAGAGGAGGAGCTGTTTGTGGACAACCTGGTAAAAAACATCACCAGAAGCTGGACAGGCTAATCTCTAGCAGAACTTCTTCAAGCAGTTAAAACGACCTGAAATGAAAGATTATGGTTATCACCTTACTATGACTGAGCCAGCCAGAAAGAGGAAAGGGATTATTGCAGTACAAAAATCTGTTATAAACTCTATCAATACAGAATTTCTAAGAAGCCACATAACTGTCACAATATTTTATAAATAGATAAGATGTATTTTTTTGGTTCTTTACTGACTTTTTTTCTTTCTTGTATTTGTTCAGGTGATATTTAATCATTTCCAGACCTGCACTTCTTTCCCTAGGTAAAAGGAAAAGAATATTTGCTCAATACATTGCTCTTAGTGGATTAGAGACAAATCTGGCAGCTTGAGAGAGACGAAACTGTCACAGCTTCATGTGCCCAGGTTCATCAGTAGTGAGACTGTAGTAGTGTATATTCTCTACATATACCAGGCACATGCACAAACATGTCTACACTACACTTAAATGTACAATGGTCTGCACAGATCAGTACAGAGAGACACAGAGCACTTTCACACAGCACAGAAAACAATGGCCTCATCCTGCTTCCCTCTCTGCTGAGCAGGATGGAGCTCTGCTACTGGGAGTATGTATGTGTGCATATGTACAATATGGTTCCCCCCACAGCTGGGCTTACACTCCCAGTCTGCCCAGTAGCAGGCATCTGGACACACAAGCCCCTGAGGCCACAGCCATGCTCTAGCTGCTCGTACAAATGCCCTCACAGATGCACACATACACAAAGAACCATCTGAAACTCCCCTGATCCCCAATAACCACCCCTCAACCTATCCCTATGGTCTTTCTCTTAGAGACCCCCTGACTCCCAGACCACCACACTGATCTGGTGGCTCATCTGGTTTGACCTTTGTTGGCACTCACACACTGAATTTACACAGTTGCTCCAGTGGTTGGTACCATGAACATCTGTGTCCCTGCAACCTGAGGTCCCACTCCAGCTTCTGGCATTTATATCCACCCACTGGGGTCTTGGCAGGTGCTGCCACCTCCAACCTGTAGTCAGCCTGCAACCACAGTCCCAGATGCACAGAGGCACATGAGAGTTCCTCATCTGGAAGAGAGTAGAAAGGGATTTAGTGAGGACACAGGACAGTCTGTGCAGATCAGCTTCAGGGCATGGACAAACTGGTTTACCAACCAGCAAACTATTTACACACAAGAGCCCCTACTTCCCTCTTTATTTTCTCACTATTCTTCCTCCCCAAACCACCTTGATTCCTCTCTTTTTGCACCTTTAATTCCACCTTTAAACTTCTCGTAACAAAACTTGTGCAATTCCCCAGTGTTCTTCCCCTGCACCATATAACATGTCCCATGCCTTTGGGCAATACCCTCTCAGTCCAAAAGTTGCTCTGACATTTACCTATGGTGATGGGTTTCATATCTGGACAACGAGGCTGCAGCTGTCCTGTAACAGACTTGAAAGTGTGTTTCTTCCTCTGAGACCTCAGTTTGTGTTCCCTGCTCTCCTTGTTCTCCTGTCTGGGTCTGGGGAGATGGTCCCTTGATGGCTTCAGTGATGCTTCTGGGAGAAGCCAGGACAAGGCATTATTTGGGCTCCTTTTTGGGGGTATAGACAAGATTTATTGCACAGTTATAATTGGCTACTGTCATATGATGTTACCTTTTCTTCTGCTGAGCAAGGTAAGCGGTTGTACTTGTTACTTCTACTGTTTATTTCAGTTTAATTTTAACTTTTACTGCACAACCATCATGTAGGCATCCCAGAGCAGGTTGTTTCTCAGCCTGTTGGAGACTGACATGGATTCAGTCTGTGTTTTTTCATATTTTTCTTCTGTAGTTATATATCTAGCTGCAGTCTACCACTGCTGTATTCCTTCGCTCTTCTCCTTTTCTATCAGGAGAGTTAAGATGAACATCTTTTGTCAGTGCAAAACTTGTGATGTTAACAGAATCCAGGAGACATTGGAACTGTGAATGCCCATAACTCAGATCATTAGACAGAAATGCATCACCTCTGATGTACCTGAGCTCCTCGAACTCAGCAACACTATCCTCACTGTACTTCTGTAGTTAAATTTCAGCTGGATTCAATGGCCTGTCATGAAAACCCTTGGACAACAGCAGCCATTGCTTATGCAATCCCTGTTGCTAACTCACTATATAGATATTCATGTTACACTGGGTCCTGTAATAAACCAAATGCACTTAAAAATATTTAATTAGCACACCAACACAATGAATATATATTTGAAATTCATGCTGAGTCTCTCTACCTGTGGTGCTTCATTTGAAATCTGAATGTTTTCATCTTTCTGTTATGCTGCACCATCCACAAAAAAGTCTTGGGGGAGTCCTCTGAAACCCCTTCCTAATTTACTTTAAATTCATTAGTCCCCTAAAAGACTATCTGACATGTGAGCCACACAAAATATATTATGGCTTTTTTTTTTTCTTGATTATTTGGTGAAAAACTACTGATTACTAATGAGCAAAGAAAAAATGAAGGTTAATCCTCAACCAAAGGTTATGGTGACTAATCTAAATGTGTAATATTATTAAATAGGAAAAAAAAAGAAAAAAGAAAAAAAGGAATCAGAGTAATTTATTTGCTTTGGACTTTATTTCTTGCTTTGAATCTGCAAAAATAAAGTGAAAATAAGATATGACACGGACATTCTGTGTTATTTATATGCAATAATAAAGAACAGATTTGCATTATTTTTCCCCACAAAAGTGGAGTATTTGATGCATGTGGCAGTCTTGTAAACACTGAAGATTCTCACCAAGATCAGGTTCTGACCTTGCAATCTTCATGTATGTTAATGGTCCTGCAGCTTCAACAGATAGTAAATGGGACTAATCTTATCAGTAGATATTATTGCCACATATAAGTATGGTACATTTTGTGGTATTTCTGCTTGGGTTGGATGAAGAGATAAAATTCTAATTACTGAGAAATCCACCTGCTGGCTTTTTACTCTCCTGGTTCAAAAAAAAAAAAAAAAAGCAAAAAAAAGCAAAGTGGATCAGAAGTCAGAAAGAGTTGGTTATTGTAAAGATAAAGTAAGAAATCAATGACAAGCTGTACTACAGATGTAAGCCATAAAGGAAGGGTTGGGTGGAAGATGGGAGTCCAGCAGAGATGTGGGAGACAAGAGCAATAATAGCTGGCAGCAAAATGTGAAACTTGGTTTAGAGATAAAGCACAACTGTTCAAAAATACAGCCAACATGTACAACTGAAAAAAAAAAAAAGTCTAGATACTTTTGGAAACATTTTAATTTTATGTATTCACCAACAGAAACTTCCCTAGTGGAACAAATACATTGCATCCATTTCCAAAACAACAGAACGGGTGCACAATCAGCCAAGTGCATAATGAGTATTGCTGTTTCCATGGCTTTGTTTTCATCTGCCTGTGTGTGGTACTCTTGTAATAGTTTCTTGTTTTCTTGGTGTGCCTTTCCTGAACTCGATAAAAAAAATTTACAGGCTTTACCCATATCCTCTTTATCTAACTTATTTTTATTTTCTCTAATGCAGATGCAGAAGCACCAAAAGGATCATTCATAAATAAAAGTTCTAAGAAAATGATGCAGGAATTGCATTAAAAAATTATCTTTTCAGATGTCCTGAATAAAGCATCCAGTATTTTGTTTTGCTTTGATGTGCTGACAGTTGTTTATTAAACCACCACGATTAAGATAAATATTTTCAGTATCAACAAGCACTGGGAATTCTAGCTGTGGTTCAGTACAAAGGATTTTAGCACTTTATGCTGAAATGGCAATGGAAGAATTTGAAATGTTCAATGACCTGCAAGCTCCAATTCTATTTGCATACCTTGCTGTTGTACCATTATTTAGATAGTGTATGAAGTAAGGCATGTAAAAGTCTAGCTGTTTAACTGTCTATGCAAGCTTTTTATTTCCTCTGTGAAATTTCTTTTTCTTGCCCAAAATTGCTCTTTGGTCTTCTATTTAAATATGCTTTTCATTATTTTAAGCAAATCTAAGGTTAGTAAGAATCAGTCATGACACCGATTTGCTCGTAATTTGCAATTTCTAGAAGCCTAGTGCTTCTTCTAATTTTGAACTACTTTTAAAAATAACATTCCTAAACTTCTTTTAATAAATATTCCATTGATTTAACGGATTTCTGTTGTCTGGCATCAGCTGAAGAGCTGACTAATGTTTCTGGCTGTGAATAAATTTTTTTTTGCTTTTTGAGTAGAGTAAATTCTGTATTCTCTTCCTGAAGTTTGTCAGACAGGCAGACAGACACACAGAAGTGGTAGTTCTTAAAGTAAGATAGCATAATTGCAAGTGATGAAATTAGTGGGGATTAGCAAGAAAGAGACCATTCAATCTTCTAACTCTGTCCACTTGGATTATAGAAGCAAAGACTAGCTCACCCTGTTGATTACACTACTATATTCTACCAGGCATTAGCAATGAAAATACATGTGGTTAGTTCCTGGGAGCTGGACTGACTTACCATGCTGCAAAATCATGGCAATTTGTAAATCTGTCATTGTATTCAAAGACAAGGGAAACAGGGTCTTTTCCATATTGATGATACATCTATGATGAATGTAATACTGAAAGCCTAAACTTTATGCTCCTTTACTAATTTAAAAGTTGTTGCTCTGGCAGGAACACAACAGGTAATGTTTGCCGACTGTGAATATATAGTATGTAGTGGAAATGGCAAAGGATCAATTTAGTTTGCAGAATACAACATGTGGGCTGTGAATTTCTTTCCTCTCTAATCAATATTTCATAGATACTGAAAGCCTGCAGCATAAAAATTTTCCAAATTCTAAGTGAGATGCTTCTTTGTATAAGTTCAAAGAATCATTTGTAGAAAACTGACCTGAAGTATTTTATAGCTGAAAAAAATATTTTTTAAGTATGATCTGGGACAGAAAGAGAGAGAGAAGGCACTTTCCATTCATACCTTTCATGGTATTCAAAGTTCCAGTGATTCTCCCTGTATTTGGGAAAATATACATCAGAAAATTGTGCTCTGAGAATGTGCTGAAAGCAACCTCTCCTTCACATAAAAGCCTTCACAGATCCAAAACTTCAGACTGCTTGCTCCAGTGAGAGATTTTGTTCATAACACTGCAACGACTTTGGGTAAGTGTTAGAGGCAGAGAAGCTGCAAACTTGTGTTTTATATGACTTACATTTGCTCACTGCAGATGGAATTGCACAGAAGCTTTTATAAGTTCCTGAATATGTTGTCTCCCACTGGAGCTCAGCCTATGGTATTCCATCCTCAGAGCTTAACTGCACCATATAGTCCCAATGGCACTCTGTAAGTGAAAATGCACTTTCAGAGTGTTTAAGTGACCTCGATTGCACGAGGCAGGTGGGCCCATTTCAGATGTGCCAAAGCAGCAGATCTCTTAAAGAGCTGAGGTACCCATTCCAAGTCTGTGATTTAAGTAATTTTAATTAATCTCTACTCCAGAACACTGCTGCTTACTTCTCTGCCCTGCTAACACATTTTTAACCGGCAGTTGCCAACATTTTAACTCAGCAAAGGCTAGACATTGATAGCTAAACCCATAACCAAATAAAAATTATTTGCTCCATTTGATGTCAAAATAACCACTAATGTAAACATGATTTCTGTCCATCATCATTCCCCTCAGACATACAACACAACCCCCTGCCCCTCAGATATTTAACTGGCGAAACTGCTGGAGAAGGTCTAAGTGATAGTCTGCTAAGCGTTTTACTCCCAGACCATCACTGCATTTATTGCATATAAACAATGCTTGTGTTGCTTGTGCCTGTTCCATATTGTTTAAAACTGATCTCATAATTTCCTCATCTTTCTATTCCCTCCAGTGTGCCTGGAGTTCTGATTAGTAATTTACCACAGAGTTCTATAACAGTGAATACTCTACTGCTGCTGTTAATTAAATCTGTGTGGGTAACTATTCACTCACTAGAGACAATCATTGCAGCGAGATATTGTCAGGCCTGAGGCTTTGCTCTAATAGAATCTGTACATATCCCAGAGGTGATATGTTCTGTATCTGGAGAGGAAGCAGTGAGCCAGATCTTCTAACATATCCAGCCAGTGATTTGGTGAATGAATGCCAAGGGGACAAGCTTCAAAAGACAGTGTTCCTAAGACTGAAAGATGGGCAGAATCAGAGCAAAACAGTATGGATATTTTATCATTCTTGATATAATGTAATCTCTAACCTGAGATTTAGTCCATGTTTCTTTTAACTTTAATTTGGGACACATGACTGACATGGAGTGCTTTAAGTTGTTAAAATTAATCATTTAGAGAGATGTCATACACTGTGAATGGCATTGTTATATTAGGAGCATAGATGAGTTGAGGACACACATGGAAAAGTGGTTTATAGCACAATACTGAAGAATTGCATAAAGGAGCTTTAAAGAAACTACTGACAATTTTCCATCAGTTAGTTTCAGTGGTGACCCATAAAACATCCCCCTGTCAGATAATGATAGCTTTTGCCATATTCAAGGTATTTTCAAACGTGTGTCAGGAGTTTATACACATCACAGGAAAACTGAAAAATTTTAAAGGTTACCATTGTCTTCATTAGCCCCATCACATTAACAAAGGGACAGTTGCCTCCAGCAGGCAATTGCTGCCTCACACACTCTGCACATGAATTGCTGCAGTACAGGCATCTGCAACAAGATCCAGTCTATTGTTAGGGGGGAATGCCTTAACTGGCTTACACAAATTGTTTAAGAATTATACAAAACATAGTGTTTCTCCTTAATAAAATCTATAAAAACAGTATATTATCTTCCAGTCTACAAAGCGAGCGATTAAAAATTATCTTTCTTCATACAGATGTAATTATCTTTTTATATGCACATGGGGTTGTATAATAACTAATGAAACAAAAATTATTATAATAGGTGAAGAAAATACCTGGTTAGTAGGCAGTGGAAATGCTTCTCTCAAATTTTGGAAGATGTTGTGAAACTAAACTATATTTTTGCATGTATACATAATGTTAGTACTCACAATGCTTTATCTGTTCAGAGAAGCAGTTTCATAAACATCAATGTAGTCATAGATAATAGTCTATTTTCCTTGTTCGATAGATAAAGGTGAACAGAATTAGAACTGATTTGTTACATATACATAAATAGGTATGTATATATATACAGCTAATAAACATATAACTAATAATACACTAAACTAATCTTATATAAAATATATCTGATAAATAGTTGTATATATCCAAAGAAGAGGACAAATAGATTATTAGGTTTTACAAAATCTGGAGACAAGCAGCTTCCTGGAAGTAGGTCATTGCCTAGAGTTGTGATCTCAAATGTCAACCATTTAAACCTTGCATATCTAATCCAAATGGGTCATCTAAACCCCAGCTGTAGCCACTGCAGTAAAAATCTCTGGAAGATTTGTCACACCTATTGTGGGTATTTTATTATTGTGCCTATGTCTCTTTCTGCACCTGTCTATCACTGCACTGGTCAGCAGATCCACTTGAAGACCACACTGTTCATGATAAAAAAACATGAGCAATTGGCATGATTTATCTCCTGAGCTCTTGACAGCTTCATAATTTTCTTCTGTTCAGGGACTGGAAGAGTTTTGACAGGTTAATGTTTTGATCACTGGAGGGAACCAGAGGTGATTCACTGAGGTACTTTGATGTCAGCAGATACAGCTCAAAGTGCCCAGGGGAAGTTGTTGTTTAGGTTTAGTATCAGGATCTTGTAAGGTTGTTGCAGGTGCTGGAATGAAGACTGTTGGCTTCTGCTCACTGACAAGGAGAGAAGCTCAGCATTTTCCACCATGACTATTTTTAATGCATGCATATTTCAGAAGCACATTGTGAAGAAACTCGGGTAGACCCAGACCCCACAGGAGATTTGGCCACATTGTTCCTCTTTCATGTGACTTGTGTGGATTCTGCTTATCTGGCACATGAAAGTCAACAAGCACAGTAAGAATGGTATTAAACAACACTTGAAAAAGCCTGTGAATATGCATTTGAGGGTCACTTCATGACACACATGTCTATGAGGATATTTCCTGACTTATCATCCTATATTATTGCTTTTCTATGACATATATATTAAATACTGCATGTACACTTACTGTATCCAGCTATACAAAATGAAACAGCAGTGAATTTAAAAATACCCAGAAACAAGTAGAAAATGAACAGGAGGGCCTTCTTGTTGCTAAGTTATAATTAATAACTAAAACCAGCTATGGTTTCTTACTTTCCACTGTTGTTCTACAAAGTGCTCCTGGCTTTAACACATTGAAATATTCGTAGCTGGTTCAAATGAAAATTTTCTGGAAAAAATATTTGCTTTACAATTCTCCTTTTAAGAAGGACTCTCTGTAAATTTTTATTTGGTAGGATAAACACACAGAATCCTTCTAGTGGAACATACTAGAAGTGTAGGAAACTCGAACCCTGAAGCCTTTGTAAATGCTATTGAAAATGGTGTAAAGAGGGATTTCTAACAACAACAAAAATTAATAGCTTTTTAAAGGCAATTTAAGATAAAAAAGATTAATAGCTGTGTGCTTTACTTCCTCCTTTTGCCATCTCTGTCTAGCACATTAGGGAGCTTCTCAGTTTTCCTTTCTATATCAGATTAACTTCTTTACTGTGATTAGCACTCAGTTGGACTGTTTACGGTGAGCACAAGCGGAAAAAAGCATGACTTAGTGAAATTGCTAATAAATGCTTTGTGAAATAACTGTGCTTTGCAGAAGGTAGGCAAAGCAAAAGAAGCTACAGCTTGATGACACCAATTAAAAAAAATAATTCACAAAAATAAAAGTCAATTATAAAATTCTGCATATAAGTTCATGAAGAGAGATGACAAAGAGAAATCAGTAATTTCTTAGATGCTATCAGTTGCTTCTAGTACAATGATCTCTACATGCTTTGTATGTATATTACAATATACAAACATGAAAAAGGTGAGATTGTTTCAGTCTGTCTTTGGCAGGAAAGATTTGTTAATGATTATTTTTCTGTAACTCTAATTTACAAAGCAAGGTGACAAACTGAGCAATGAGAGAAGGATGAAAAGAGGAACAGTATCACTTTGCATTTTAGCTAAGATGTTGAGTCAGCAAATTACATATATCTGCAGTATAACAGCTTACTTTTGCTAGCCTCTGCTCTTGCTCTTCCACCTTAGAAAATTATGACTCATATGTTTTAAAATAAATTCAAGGATTAACAGTCGAACATACTTAATAATGAGGGAATCAGAATTGCAGTAAGATCATGAAAGGTAAATAAATATGCCAAGTTTTCTATTTCATCGACAATAAGATTCAGTTTCATAATTCCTTAGCAATCTGAACTCTTTATTTACCTTAAACAGAAGAGATTCTTACAGATATTGAAGTATAACCTCCTTGATTTGTCTATAAGCACTTGAGTGTTGAGTTTCATTTTGATTATTGCTCAGAATCTGCTTATAGTATTTCTTTTTCATTTCAACAAATTATTTAAATGTGTCCTATTCTTGAAGCCTTTATTCAACTGAACTTTATATGAGTACTTGAGCATCAGCAGTACATTAATGAGTTTATAAATTTCTGAGTTACAGGAATTATCAAGCTGGATCACAAGAATCTTCCTTCTGAACCATCATCTTATCTACAAGACCTGTATCAAATGCTCCAGTGAAAGGTACAAAGAAACTAGGAGTAAATGGTCATGAAATAATATACCCTCTAAATAGTTTTCTACAGACTTTGTTGTACACAGAAACCCCAAAACCTTTATTCTTAATTTGCTTGGACATCAGCACTAGCATCAGGGAACGGTTTTAACATTGCCTTCAAGAATGGCTTTCTTTCCTGTGTCATATCTGATTTGCATAGATAAGTGGTTAGAAAGATCCATAGAATTAAATCTTATGCAATAACATCAGTATCTTTCCTGTATAATTCCAGGCATTTTCTCTGTGATCTGTCAAGCAGTGAGATAAAAGCCCCACTACTATGCTTTCTGATGGTTTTGATATGAGAAGAAGAAAGAGTAAGGAATTTCAACGCAATGAGAGTAGACTCTTGCTTTTAGTGCATTCACACTGAACTTTAGGCAGGTGATTGTGGTGCCCAATTTAGGACACTGTCTACCCACAGCTTTTGTAACAGTTACTGGAGAGAAAGGAAGAGGAACCTCTCCAAAGAGTGGTCGAGATCTTGGGTGGTCTGAGCTGCTCTCCAGAAGGGTCTAATTTTTCTTTCCTGATCACCAAGGCAGAAAGCCAAGGCAACAACTGTCATGATCACTTGCAAATGTGAGGGATTGTCCAAACAGGAGCAGCCTAATAACACCTTCTGTGGTACTTTGGTAGAGTCTTCTACATTCTCTGGTTGAACATGCATTAATAACCCAAAAGAAATGTCAAAATTGATCTATTGACTAAATGCTGTTTTCAAGCTAATGGCAAACTTAAAATGGGGGAGGGATGGGACATGAACATCCCTTCTTACGTTGTACAATTATCCATTATTAGGAATTGTTTCAAGATCTGTTTAATACACTGACTCAAATAGGCAGAGCACTGAAAAGAGACAGGAAAAAAAGGAATACAAAGGGGTTAAAATCAGAGTGAAAATCAAACCATTTTTCGTCTGTGATACCTGGCATCACAAAAAATAAATTCTATATGAGTTTGAAAGTAAAATATGTACATTATCAAAATAAAAGGAGATTTAGTGGTATGGGAAAAAGGAAGCATGTGGGACATAGAAATGAAAAGCTGTGTACAACAAATGTTACCAGGCATGAAAGCCTGCTGGACTTGATGACCGGGTTTAAAGGAATGTATTATAGAATCACAGAATCAAAGAATGGTTTGAGTTGGAAGGGACGTGAAAAGTCATCTAGTTGCAGCCCTTCTGATGTGAGCAGATATACCTTCCACTAGGCCAGGTTGCTCAACAGTCCATCCAGCCTCTCCTTGAACATCTCAAGGGATGGGGCATCCACAGTTTCACTGGGCAACGTGTTTCAGTACCTCATCACTCACAGGAAAGAATTTTTTCCTAATACTTAATCTAAACCTACCTTCCTTCGGATTGAGGCGTCTTGTCCTATCACTGTATGCACTTGTCAAAAGACCCTCTCCAGCTTTCTTGTAAGCTCCCTTTAGATACTGGAAGGCTGCAGGAAGGTCTCCCTGAAGCCTTCTTGTCTTCAGTCTGAACAACCCCAACTCTCTCAGCCTGTCTTCATAGGAGAGATGCTGCATACCTCTCTCATCTTGTGGATCTCATCTGACTCTCTTCAGTACATCCTTCTAGTGTTTGGAGCCCCAGAGATAGACTCAGCATTCCAGGTGGGGTGTCATGAGAGCAGAGTAGAGGAGAAGAATCACCTCCCTTGACTTGCTGGTCAAACTCATCTTGCTTTTTTTCTGATTGTCTCGCTAAGACAGCAATGAAATGAAACAGTCAGAAAAGTTGACATTAGCCCTAAAATGCTGAGACAAATCTGCAGTATTAAAATAACATTTTCTGTGAGACACAGTGAAGAACATAAAGTGAAGAAAATCCTAAATTGAGATTTTCAATGTAATCTAAACTGTCTTTCGATGTACCTTTGTCTTATAGTTCTTAATTGCATGGTGACATATGCCCTGATGTAGTCTACCTAAATTAGATACTTACTGAAATACCTAAAACTCAAGAGTAGTTATTCAACACTCTTCTGATAGCCTGTCAGGAGGCAGGTAACTTTTACATCTGATTCTATCACTGCAGGAGCTGAATGGTCCCTGAGGTGGTCTGTTTCATCCCACTGACCTCAGAAAAAGTGGAAAGTAGAGGCACCTCAATTAAGTGCCTACAGCATGATGGGATGAATAACAGCAGGAACAGGACTGATTCGGTTCAGAGAGGCATCTGTCAGAATGAATGGTGCAGGTTTAATGAGCAGCTAATCAATATTTGGTATTCTCACTGCTGGTAAGTGAGCGAGCACATGTCATCTTTGCTGAACACATCTAATTTTGCTATCCTTGTAGAATAATTAATTTCCTCATTAGTATTTCTATGGTGCTCCTCACTGAAGTATCTGAATTACTCATAAAAATGAATTGGTGCATCTTAATACCCTGTACAAGACGACACACAGAGGCAAAGACTCTCAGGATATGCAATGCTCAGCTCTGTAACACTCAAGAGTTAATATCCCATGGCCACAGTGAAGTTCATACAGTTCAATTATACTCCCAGATCAATTTGCTTTAATGGAAGACAGTGCTTTTGACTGGAGCTTACATGTGTCGGGACACTGAGGGTTAGGAGGTCCATACTGACCAGCTAGATAGTACAAAGATGTGGTTGGCTATGTCTGAAATTGAAGGTGGCTGCCTTGGAAGTTCAGCAAGACTTCTCTGTTAAACCTCTCTTGAGCTTTTTTATTGACACATAGTCAATTCTCTCAATCAGGTATTTAGCATGTTCACCTCAGGAACTTGCCCACCATATACCCAGAGATGGGAAGCAAGGGCTTCAGTGCCTCAAATTACCATATAGGTTATGTTTTACCAGAATATGTATGGGAATTCCTGGCAGGAGTCTAAAGAATTCTTAATACAGGACTCATATATCAAGAAGGAGGGAATTAGAAGGAATATACGTCAAAAAATCAACATAATTAGTCCCAGGGACATGTCATTTTTGGATCTCAAAGGGCTCTAGTTAGGCCTTTTTAATCCTGTCTTTGCAGACTTGATCCTTTGCAGAACATCTCCTTGAAGCCTTCTGTGCCTGTGGTCATCTCAGGTATCTAAACAAGGTCGGCAGGGTTGCCCTGCATTCCTCTTAAATTCTGCCAAGAAAGCATTTCAGACACCTTCTGCTGCCTGAGAAGTTGAAGTCTCACTGCCTGCTATTACCTGAAGACTAAGAGCATTCGTGTGTGAAGCTTTTCTGGGTCACCTGGCATGGTGTAACTGACTTTGCTGTGGTCAGTTATTCTTGTGTCCCTTCCCTTCTGCTCCAGGAATGAATAAGGCAGAAACCTTCTCGGCAAATTTTCCTTTATTACCAAGTGCTTTCTTATTCCCTTGGGAGCACTATTTTCTCAGACAGGAGCCCTCCAGTCGCACAGTTCTGCCTCACTGCCATGCAAAATGTCACTGTTGCGGTTTTTTCACCTACCTACAACTATTTTTCTGTTTTCCAGGTTCTAACTAGAAACATCTCCCAAAAATGATCCCCCTACTGGTTACTAGTTTCAGTTTTTCACCTGCTTGGCCTCTGCTCCCCATTCAGTATCACATTTTAACTTTTATATTTCCCACCTGATCAGATCTGACATTTCCTCCTGCGTTTGCTGGTTCTGAAGTTCTACCATATATCACAGACCACTTACATCACTTCTGTCTATTAGTACTTTCCATTTACAACCTTTGAATGCAATAAGAAAAAAAAATTAAATGAGGTCCATCTCTGAAAATGATGGCTTGTACCATAACTAAAAGCAAAGGCCTAATTATGAGAACTATTAAAATGAAAATATCCAAATCAAGTAACACTCAAACTTCAATGAATAAAATATGGGAGCAACAGGGTGCAATAAAATTCTCAGAGTGGACAATAACATTTATCTGGTATGATGAAGGTTGCAGAAAGAGGATATAGAATTTGTGGCACAGAGAATTTCAAGGAAATTGTCTTCAGGGATTAAGTGTGGGATTTAATAATCCCCTGTAAGTGGGATTATCACTTTATTCCTTTTGAGATAGATACACTGAGTTCAATGTCATTAGCTGTATTGTGTAAGTCTTTGGGAGAAAAAGAAAACCTATAAGACTGAGGGTTTGGTTAACACAAAAGGCTGCTTGCATCGACCTATTTAGCTATAAGTTGCAAAGTACTTCATAAAGCACTTCACCTCAGCTCTTACAGCTGGGAAATCCTCATCTGCAGTTAGTAAACATCGTCTCAAAATAATGTTATAGAATACATTGGGACCATGTAGAAGGAATTGTGGCATAAACAGTAAACAGTTGCATACTTTGGGAAGAACAGAGAGAAGCATGTGAAACATTACAAGCCTGTCTACTCTGATGGTATCTACAAATAAAGTGCTACAAACTCTCACTTGCCACCAGTTCAATCCAACTATTTTGTCTTGTATGTGAATCTGGCAAAATATTGCACTGTTTGAGCATAACCAGTGGGAGATGTGGTCATTTACTTTCCCTTGAGACTTTCCCAGCATGCAAAGTTGCTCCTGAAAATAAATGATTCACAAATTTTAAAGGTATACATAATACAAAATTAATCTTTCCCTGGCCACTAATATAACTGACTTTTTGAATAAAGACTTCCCCCCGCCTTTAATTAGTATTATGAAGAGTGCAATGGATTTTTCTAGTTATAAAAGTTTGCCATATGTAGCCAGACAAAAAACCCCCGACAAATTTTTCCATATTAAAAAAGAAATGGGGTGGCTTCTCTAACTACCACTCCAAAAGAAATTCACTTAGTTGTGATTTTTGTTAAAGAAAAAATTTCTAAAAACACTACTGTGAGTTACTTAAAATGTTTGAATTTAATTACTGTAGATAATAAAAATTAATCTAGCATTTCTAAATGTAGGAAAAGTTATTCTTTTCCTACATTAAAATTTCAAAGCAGTTTTCAGTAGGCTTTTAGTATATCTAGGAATCATTTATCAAAATTTGTATGTCTGTGTATATTAAGCAGAACTACTTTATATTACTAGGATTTTAATCACAGGAGTCTAGATCAATATTCTGCATATGGTGAAAGTGGAGTGCTCTGTTGTCTTTGGTCTTGCCTTGCACAACATCACTTTATCAAGGTCCAAGAGAGAGTTAAATTGAAAGAGCTAATTTCACACGTGGAAACTGTTAATACTTGCCTATAGTGTTTCATTCCAGAAAACATTGTTATGTTGAATTATTACAGGAATTGCTTAGTACTATTTGCCTCCTTTTGCTGTTATCCAGTTAATATGTTATTTTCATTAATCAGGAGTTCTATAATTAATGAAGTGCTATTACACAAATCATGTGTTTAATGAACAATATCAGAATTCAGTGGATAGATTCTTAATGATTTACGTGGTGTGCCCAACATTGTTTAATACCAAAACAATATAGGAGATGAAAATGCCCAGTAAACATTATTTTTGGGGCATTCTGGTTTTGAGTCTTTGTGAACAGAAATTGAGGTTGCACTTAAAAGAGCTTTCACAGCAATACAGAGCTCTAGTTTTCACCTGAGAAGTCTCTAAACCCCTCTTGCATTTTGAGTGATTTAAAGACTTTTGACTGTAAAGATTCAATCGATAGTTCTCTCAAGAGCTTAAGATTCTGACACTTAGATAGGTTCATCCTGAAGCCAGAGATAAGACAATCAGCCAATTTGGAGTTAGCAGCTCCTGACTGGCTTAAAAAAGGACAGTGAATTCTTTCCTTTATGCCCAGATGCCTGGCAGGTCTGTTCACAGGCAGAGAAAGAATTGGACCACAGTGCTCCTGAGGCGGAAATGCATAACTGTCACCTTTTCAAAGAGGAAATGAAGGTGATATGTGCTATCCTAAAGGGATGTCAAGTCAGGCTTGAACTGGGGTTCCACTCCTTTCTCATCTAATATGGGAAAGCATTCACACTTCGTGTGTGTGCTACATGAAGTCAGAGCAGCATGGACTCATAGTTTCCAATAGTTTACAAAGCAGGATCACTGCAATTTCAAACTCCAACCACAAACATTGCCCTTTACTACAGCTCCTGCAAACACTTTTTTTACCCTACTCCTGTTCACTAGTCACATTTTCTGTAGGATTAATTTATAAATATTTTTTTCTTAATAATTATTTTTGTAGTGAAATTTTCAGCACTTTAATAAATTCTTCTCACTTTATGTTTTTCTGAATTTCTTTCTCTTTACAGTCTTCCCTTTCTCTTCCCCCACCTCCTTTCCTATATTACTATTACCCATACGGGTGCTTTTCACTTTCTTCAGTGCTTTATCATCGAATCATTATGGTTGGAAGCACCTCCATGATAATCGAGCCCAACTTTTGAGCGTACCACCACCCTGTTAACTAATCCACAGCACTAAGTGCCACGTCCAGTTGTTTATTGAACACTTCAGGGATGGTGACTCCACCACCTCCCTGGTCAGCCTCTTCCAATCCTTTCACCTTTCAGTGAAGAAATTCTTCCCAATGTCCAACCTGAATCTCTGCTGGCACAACTGGAGGCCATTTCCTCTTGTCCTGTTGCCAGGTACCTGAAAGAAGAGACCCACCCCCACCTCCTTTCAGGGAGTCATAGAGAGCAATAAGGTCACCCCTGGGCCTCCTTTTCTCCAGGATGAATAACCCCAGCTCCCTCAGCCACTCCTCATAGGATTTCACACTATATGGAATCTAATCTAATCTAATCTAATCTAATTAATCTAATATTTTTTGCTCCCTAAGTATTTTTCTTGCTAGTACTACCTACTGTCACCTCTCTTTCATCTCCTTGGATGGGATCAGAGAATGAGTTCTTTAAATATAGCAGCTGACACTCTCAGAGAGTAAAAATATGTGGATGCTGCTCTCCAAAGAGAGTTAGCTGACAGATTTGTATCTGCAATGCCTAAAATACTTTTTGAAAGTATTTTCTGGCATGTTGCTAAGAAAATAGCTGAAAGGAAGATATATATAAATGTAAATTTCCTGGATATGTTTTTTAAAGTAAAATGTGTCCTTTCTGGGTTAAATATGGTGTAGGAGAACTAGTAAGAAATAAACATACTGAGGCAGTGTATGTCTTGCAGGAACATCTTAAAATCTGTTTCAGTTTAAAAGAAGTGTGTCTATCTGTTTGTATACATACAAATATAAAAATACTAGGGAAACATCATTGTTTAACAAAAAGCTTCAGGAGATACTTAATGAGATACCATTTAAAGAAAACCTCTCAAATTATGTCCTAAATTCTTTGAGGGTAGGCTTGTTAAGAAATTATGTCTGAAAACAGAAAATAAAAAAATAATATTTCTATTTCAGTTAAAACAATAACACAATTATTTTTTTCTCAAGATAGAAAATGTGCAAAACCAGCAGTGCTCCAAAGTGTGCCCAAGTAGAAGCACATTAAGAAGACATTAGCAGTATGGAGTCCAGAGCTGCATGCCAAGCCTGGCAGGCCCAGGGTTTGTGCTCAGGTGGGCTCAGCTCTGCTCAGACAGCAAAGGGCACATGATGGATTCTGAGAATTTAAAAGGAAATTTTTCTAAGCTTGAAATTAAATCCAAAAAGGGTGACAGAAAATAAGAGGTATATATCCATGACTCTTCAAAACAGCTTCTCAGAGATTCCAACAAACAAGATTTACATAAACATACATATTTACCAAATTTCTGTGGGATATATTGTGGTTCTTCCAGACTGAATAACACTTCTTCCAGTGCAAGAGTCACAGATGTCAAACAGTTAGTGGCCTGAAGATTAGTTGCTGTCTTATCTGTGTTTGTTCTAAAGTTCCATGGAAATTTATGCTACAGAATGCCTTCAGTTAGAAGGCATTCTGTAGCTTCAAAGGCACTCAAAAGCACTTCTACAGAAGAAATAAGTTGATTACTTGCAAACAGTGCATAATGGAACTGGTGTGAACAAACATGATTCTCAACACATGCAGAGTTTCATTTCTCTGAAAAGAGTAGAGTTGCTTGAGAATGGAGATGGCAACACAAAGACTAATCAAGAAAGTTAAAGACCTGCAAACTATGCTGTGCTATGCTATGCTATGCTATGCTATGCTATGCTATGCTATGCTATGCTATGCTATGCTATCCTATCCAAGGTAGGTTCATGAACTTATTTCTTACTTTTAGAGTGCCTGAACACTGTTCAGAGAAGTATTCACTGCTGTGACTATGCATCTGCCACATACAGTTATGTTGTATTCGCCTCTTCCAGGGGAACAGCACAGTAATAGTAGAAAGTAAGGACTCTTACTTTCCTAGAATTTTAGCCTTTCTTCCATCATTATTTTTCAAAATGTACATCTTGTGACATATTTGTTAGAGAGGGCAAGGTAAAAGAAACACGGTCTGCACTGGGGGCAGTAGCAGAGGAAATTTGTGATGGCATATTTTTCTGGAGGGTGTGGGTACTGGGTAGGGAGAGCAAGGAGGGCATTTTTGCATCAGTCTCTAAGAAATTCGTGTCACCTGCATATCTGAGTTTTACTGCTTCAATAGAGAGCTCTGTTATGATGGAAGACTAGAGCTGTCACTGATGCAGGGCCATGACCTTGAACTTCAGTATGGATTTTATAGAATGAGCACCAAACTTATTCTCATGAGGGACTAGATCTGACAATCTGGCATCTGGTACATACCCCATTTGGCAAAAATTATTAAAGCAAATGCATCTACTGTAAAGGTATTGGTATTTCTGTATGGACTTCACTTATACAGTCTGTTGCTCCTTCTGCACAGAAAGCATTAGATCAGTGGGGGAGGCCTGATGTGGAAGGTAAGGCTCTTTCATCTAGATGCTCTGCCACATGAATATGATTACCCTGCCATGGTGCCGGAACTGGGATGTCTGCAGAGTGATGTGCTCTAATACATGGATTAATCAGTGTCAGGGTGTGTTTTTCTGCCCATAAGCTCTGCTGCAAAGATTCATAGAAAATCTGTGTTCCACAGCCTTCTCCAAAGGACACCGCTGGAAAATGAGCTTGGTATGTTCATGATGACCTCTGTTGCTAGGAGATACATGGCTACGTTTTGTGCCACTTGGAAATTTCTTAGGCACTGAAGATATCACATCAAGGTACATCAGTAATCACTGGCCAGCTGAAGATTGCAGGAGGCATGAATAGCTTATGCTGCAATAGATTTTGCCTGCAATATGGGGTGAAGCCTAAGTCTCAGTAGCTGAGGAAACAAAGTTCATAACTCTTCAGAGACTGCTTTCTGAGACCAGTGAATAGTGCAGGAACACTCCTGGAGTGTGGTCTGAAGTGACGACACCTAGGTGCATCCCTAGTTAAATGACTCTCTTTCATTAGAGAGAGTCATTAGGTGGTCTCATTCAAGCACCAGATCATCTTGCTGTTAGTCCTGTGTTTGCAGTGAAGGATTGATTCAAACTTGGGATGATTTCAAACCAGTGGGATGTCGCTGTTCTCACCGAGGACGAGTAGAGAAACGACACAGAGTCCAGGCTCAGGGATAAATGGAAGCGATTTAATAATTTTTCCAAAGGCTTTTGTATGTTAGTTTGCAAAAGTGTGTTAAATGGCATAAGGTAATTGGTCTTTTGGCCATCCACCCCTTGAGGGGATTGGCCAAGTTCTAAGATACCCATTTCTAAATATTTATCTAGTTAGAACCATAACAATACTGCAAAACAACCTGCAGGTGCAAGAAGTTTACAAAACTGTAACAGTGTTTAAAATAATCTGCATGGGAAAGACAGAGCTCTCACAAAATGCTGCAGAGAGCTAAAGAAATTCCCTGCTGAAGCTTTTTCAGCATCCATAATGGCATTTGGTTCTAATTCTATTCAATTCACCTACTTAATCTCTGAGTGTTGGTGATGTAGCATGATGAAAATATGATTAATTACTGTGAGAAATCATAGGGGTGGGGAAGAGAAGGAAAAGTTGGTGTGGACTTCTTATCCTGTGCTCTCTACCAGAGGGATTCAAAGCCCTTGGCATTTTCATGTTGATGATTAGACACAGTCCCAGTCTGAATGGAGAAGCTGTACAACCATTAGCACCCAATGACTGATAAGAGCCTTCAGATATCTGTGCTCAGAGGTAGAGTGACAATTGTTCAGCATGAAGATAATGCCAGGCTGTGAATCCCAGTTTTGCAGACACTTACTTCATAGGGTATTTCATCAGCAGGCATTAAAGTCTGACAGAAAGACTGCATTTTCCTTATACCCTTCTCTTCCCAATGTCTAGTGTGGACAGCCACTCCATATGCAAGGCATTGTGACTGAGAGACCTCCCTGACTATTAACTGTACAGTGCCACAGTTTACAAAACTCCTAAAAGCATGAAGTACCAAGCAAGGGGATATGGGTGCACTGATGGGAATTCGTTTGTAGAAGCAGTCTAGGGAAGTAAAACTGATTTGATTGAGAGGTGAAGATACCCAAAGTGCCAACATTTTAGGTCCCCAAAAAATCCTGATGTAACTTGCATAGATCACATCTGAATTCAATCTAGACGTATACTACATGGAAACATGGGCAACAGAAAGAAGCTTCTCTGTTCTTACATCCTGCAAGAACTCTACCAGAGATGCTCTGAGATTTCAGGACTCTGTCAGCTTTAAGCCTTACCTAATGGAGTGGTGACTTTTGCCAGAAATGTCTGCTTAGTAAGTACAAGAATTGGGTTCCAGTGCTGTTCCAGGGGTGCAATGAATTTCTAGCAGAGTGCCCAGATGACTCTGTTACAGGCTGGCTCCTGGAACAGATGGATTTTCATCATGGAAAGGGTCTGCATGAAGCTAGAACTACAGGAGTCATGAGGTCAAAGGCAGAAAAGTAAGTGACTATGCTGGCATCTTAAAATTCAAATGAAGGTGGGAGTTGAATTATTTTAAGTAATCCCTGAATTATTTAATTTATATTTTTTTTAACCAACTGTTTTGGAATAAAAAATATAGAAAACCTAGGTATCTTTTATTGCAACCAGAAGTACATGTCTCTATGTGTGCAAATACATAGGCACATAGTAGACAAAAAGAGGTGGATATGCATCATTCAAGTACATTTCTGAATTTTCCCAAACCTGGTGATATAAATAGTAATTATATTCCATTGCTGAAATATCTCATTTCTCTGGCAGTTAGTTTTTCTGTAATCATGAATTCTCTTTGCACTGCTCCTTATTTCAGACTGAGGGACTTGGCACTGCAACACTTGTTGTAACAAATGGAAGGAGATGGGCATCTGTAAAGTGTAGTCTCATTTACTCTTCACTTTACTCAAGATGCGCCTAGAGAAGGTAATACATTTTACACTCTGTTCTGGTGATGAATGATGGTGCTTTGGTAAGAATAAAAATAACTCAAAGGTTTTATTTGTGTCTTCTTATAATTTATTCCTACAGAACTCAGCTTTAAAAGGCAAGAAATCCTACTTCTAGCAAAAATTACTGCTTGTTTGATTTTATTTTAAGCACATGGATAGGAGGTTTTGTATTGACATGACAAGAGGGAGATAGGATCTTGCTGAGGTCTTCCTGATTTCCTCTTGCAGTTATTGATTGCTTTTCATGTTAAAATTAGCACTGGGCAATTTTCTAGGCAAAACCCAACAGTTATTCTTTCCTGAAAACTTGCAGTTGTCTGGTGTTCATTTCAGCCCTAGCAACAGCAGAATATAAATGGCAAAGCACCAAGCTTATTGCCAATATGCAGCTAATAAGACATCATAATTATTAGTTCAGATGTATACAATGGGACACACATATTTCTGTAAGTTTGCCCTACTTCCTTGGCAACTGCTTGTTTTAATTACTTCCTTATAAGCCATATGAAGATAACTGGAATGTTAAAGTGAAATTTTTATCGTATATCTCCAGGGAGGCCAAGCAATATATGTTCCTTGAAATCACACCCTTGAAACAATTGTGTATTGGTTTGCAGCACTGGCTACTGTTAGGCAGCAGTTCCAGTATAAAAAACTATCAGATAAAAATACCTCAAAGAAATTTACTAGCCATCATAGGTTTGATTTTATTGCTTATCATGAAACTACACTGCAGCTGTTCAAGAGAAGAATGTACTGAGCTTGTCTGTGAAGGTATCTGCAAAACTCCATCTTTTGCAACTGTTCTGTGTGTGAAGAAACTGATTAGTCCCGGATTCTTGTATCCAAAATCAGAAGCAAATATTTTTCTACTGTCAGGTTTCTTATTGCTTTTTGGATAAAGGTGCTTATGTCTAGATTGACATCATAAGCATGGAAGAGGCTTTTGAGGTGTTTTAGTTCCCTGCTCTCACAGCCTCTGTACACCCTAAGGAGTACCTCTGAGTGCCTGTCTCTCAGTGCATGCTCTGGCTTAGTGCCAGCACCTTGCTGGGACAAGGTGGAAAGATACACTTCCTGTCAGCCTCTTGCTTTCTTTGCGAATGTAAGTTGATTGAAAAGGATTTTTAATGTGCTGTGGCTAACATTCCCAGAATGAAACACTCATTCACACTTTAAAAAATAAAAAAATGCATGTGCAGCTTAAACCTATATATCTTAATAGTCTTTAAGAAGAGAGTTAACAAATAAATAGCACTGCTATCTGAACTTTTCAGTGAGTTGGCCCTGATGAACACAACTTCTGCATCCAGAATTACAGGTTTATTTCTTGTTGCTTCTTTGTTTTTCATACCACAGCACCTGGTATTTTTCAAAGCACTAATGAAGAACTTATCTTCATAACCCAAAATGAAAGGGTCAGCATCACCTTTGCCTCCTTTGTAAGGAACTGAGACACAGAGGAATGAAAAACAACATTCAATGAAGATTCTAGACTATTGTAGCTCAGTTGTTTCAGATAGTTCCAGCCAATGTTAAGTGCACCCACACGCATGCAACAACTCCATGTGTCCCTGAGGATGTTGAAAAATAACTCAGAATTAAAATTTGTATATATTCATATTAAGATATGTGTTTAAAACATTGTAGCTGTTCCTGGGTAATTCTACCACAGGAAAAAGTCACAATTAGCTGGTGAGTACTGGAAGGATTTGCCTTGTATTAAAAAGGAAATCTGGCAAAAATGGTCTTCTTTGAATAATTTAGCCCTGAAAACAGACGGGCTACTGAAAGCAAGACAATTGTCAGGAATGAGGTCTCTGTAATTTGTGAGAGTAAGAGAGGGAGAAAAGATGTGTATATCCAACATTTGTGGCCTAGTGCAAGATTTTCCACATAACATGAACTCACACCCCACAACTGTCAGCAACTGGAGTATGCTCAGTGTATGCTAAACTTTGCTGTAAATTTTAAATGGGTTTCTGTGTGGTATGGATAAACCGAGACTTCCTCAAAGGCTCATGACTGGGTTAACCAAGACCTGTTCTTCTTGTGAATGGTGAAAATCGGATGTTCATCACTTGTTTTATGGCTCCATTAGTTTCTCAAAGACAATAAAAAAGCTTAACATCCAGAAAGTTTATGTGCAAAACCCATTTTTCCTGATGTTACTCTCTGAGTAGACTGAATAATTTCTTTCGAAGGTTTTCAGCTTCTTTTTGTGTGACCCAGGTACACATCATGAAAAATGTACTTCTAAAGATTAAGATATACAGAAAATTAAGATAAAATCACTGAAAAACAAACTAAAAAATTTAGACAAATTTGTAAAGGGCAACAATATTTTTAATAGCTTTTTCTGTCTGGAGAAGACTACTTAGGCACATTGTCTCTGATTGAATCTCCTGGGTTTATTGCCTTATTTGTGTGAATATTTTCCATGAACAGTGATGCAGAAACACTGACTTCATTAATGATACATGCAGTTAATTTCTTGGCAAAATATTTCTGAAGGAACCCATTGCGGGGAATTAGCTTTATGCAAAGCAAATCTTTATACCAAGGAGAAAAAATACATTATAGCCAGAAAAAATAGCTCTTGTGCTACCTCTGATTCCAATGACTGTGGCTGGCTGGCCCCTCCAGTCTTAAAGAAAACATCTTCTAAATGAGAATTAGACTGAATACTATCCAGTTTAAAAGCAGGAGCCAAAACCAAGGGAAATATTTGGATTGCATGCCAACAAAATAGCAGCATAAAAATTGGCTTAGCTTCAGTTCATGAAGCTTAGATTTAGTTCATAACCTTAACTATATTTATTAGATATTATTAGAGTTGAACATGGTGTGTGAATGTAAGAAAGCATCACAATGAAAGTGCTAAAGGCTATGGGGTCTGGTGGTCAGATAACTTGAAAACTTACCTGATAAGGAAAGGTCTTCCTAGGTTATATACGTAACCCAAACCAATTGTCTACTCATGCTTTCTGGAATAACTGTGACAGGATAATTTTTCTGTTTATAGTTTTCCATCTCCAGAATATTTACCACAACTTTATTTTCTGGTTTCACATTAAGTCGGATATTGTTCTGCCTATATTTCTTCTTTCAGATGGATCTACATCTGTGAATTCTCAACATTTCTAGTGAAAAATGACTGTCACATACACATCACTGAAAAGCTGGGCTTAGGTTCTTTCCACCTAGGGCTGTGTGAAGGGCCATCCTCAAGCATAATGCTGTAAGTGGAACCTCGGAATGGTGTTACCACCCAACATGTAAAGGGTCTTGTGTGTATTTTCATACAGTATTTTGTTCATGGATTTTAAAATTATTGGGGAATAGAAATGACCACTGTAAAAAGAACTGGACAAGAATGGATTTTTTTTTATCTCTTACTGCTGCCTGAAAGTCACTGAAAGCCTTTTCCTAAAACACAATTCTCCATGAAAGTTTTATTTACTATGAGACAAAGAGGATTAAATAATATCTGAATTTCTGTGCTTGTCACCATGGGGTATAAACTTGTAGGATTAGTCAAATAAATGAGACATTGTAATAAAGGGTCCCCCCAGTCTATATCAGGAACTGCAGCTTATAATGTCTTTAATTACTCATCAGGTTCTGATTTCAAGTGCTCTATGCCTTTCCTAGAAAAGCTGCTCCTGGCTCAAATTTGTATCTGTATTGAGTTTGAGGCTTATGTAAGTGTCTTCAGTATTTTCCCAATGATTTGTGCTAGAGCTGCTCCTATGCAGAGTTTCAGATTGTAGGAGATTTTGCCTATTTGATATTCTGATTCTTTTCCCTTTGAAGTTCAGCAAAAGTCTTGCAATTAATGCCTGGGAGAATAGGATCTGAGAATAAATGAGGATGTTGGAGGAGTCTCTAAAAAATTACTTCTATAGCACTTTGCCTTTGTCAGAGAAATAGATCTGCCTTGGTTTTTGGCCTCCAGCCTTTTTAAGAGTCAGAGTCTCACATGCACATCAGAAAAACATTCTCTGCATCATTCCTAAAAGACATGTCCTTGAGCTTTACTCATAAATTATGAATAAAACTGGAGATTATAGGATTACTAAAAAAAAATGTGATGGAGTAAATCAGTACCTAAAGGGGAGATTGTGCTGAAGGACTGACTGTGCTGAAGGAAACTACAAGTCTTCCATTGTGGTGACATTCCTGAAGTACTTGACTTAGGCCAAATTGTATTTGATGCATTTATTGATGTCCATTTAAACCATAAGAATGTACTAATGGTAGCTGCATACATTTAGAAAAATAATTCAATGTACTAGGTGTAAGAATATAATGAATGAAATTTATTGTCTTGAGAACTGGAGATGCAGACAGATGAGAAAAAATAACATTATTCAGTAGAGGCAAAAGCTGTGAAATTTCCTCTGCTTTCAATAGCTGATTAGATAGAAGCAGCAGGGGAAAAGAAGGAACTGGATGTATTAGCTGACTACAAGATGTTTTGGAAAATAA
Organism: Monarcha castaneiventris obscurior; assembly: GCA_026261815.1. Lineage (NCBI taxonomy): Eukaryota > Metazoa > Chordata > Aves > Passeriformes > Monarchidae > Monarcha > Monarcha castaneiventris. The sequence continues at coordinate 4,880,831 of JAMPIT010000174.1, read as the reverse complement.
GACTGTGAAAAAGTCCAGTGTTCAATGCTAATATCTCTTGAAATGCTAGATTTTCTCAGCTAGAAGAAAATTGAAGCCAGAACACATGCCTTCTTCCCTCTCCAGCTGTGTTGCTTGCAGAGGTAATGACCCCAATCCTGTTCCCAGCTGCTAATCACTTTCTCCTTCACATCATGATGTGTCTTCTAACTCACTTTAGCCAAATGAGCCAGGTTGTCTTAAAGAGCTTCAACTGAATATGAAAATGAGCTCTCCCAGCTTATTTTACTAGAAATAAAATATAATATTTACTTAACTGGCTTGCTGGCATAATCTAACCAAGTGATAATCTATCAGGGTATCTCCAACAAGAAGTAGAACAGAAAATGGAATGGTAGCCTCTGGTTACCAATAGTAACTTTTTATCATTGCCATAAAAATGGTAAACTCTGCGCTGGGTGTGATTAGAGGTGGAAGATAAGGTATAACAATAGCCAACAAGTACAATGTGCCAAAACACAACTGCCTTTGCATTTGAGGGTTACTTTCTGTGAAACTGGGAAACATAGATAAAATGTTGGAAGACCTGAAGAAGAATACATTTTGTCACTACTCATAAGAAACACAGAAGTCACTGAATCATACAACTTCTAGTCTAATACCAATTCCCAGAAAAAGATTTTACCAAGGAATCAAACCTACCTCTAAGCATGTAGAACATAATAAGTAGATAAATAACAGACAGCGCTGAATTGTCAACAGTAAATCACGTCAAACCTGCCTAATTTCCTTCCATGACAGAACTGCAGGAACTGTGAAAAGGGGAAAAGCAATAGATGTCGTATAATATCTTTTGTACGGCATTTGAAATTATCTCTTGTGACAATCTCATAAGCAAATTTTGGAGTCATAGTCCAGATGAAAACTACCAGGTGGGTGTTAGACAGCTTTGCTAACAGTACCCATGGAGTCCTTGGCAATATTTCACTGTCAAAAAAGAAGGAAGGGTCAGGTGGGAATATACAGGGTTTTGTCAAGGGTCTAGTTCTGTTCAATGTTTTTATTAACAAATTGAACTGAAATTGAATTGAAATGGAAAAGATGCTTATTAAATTTGCAGATGCCATGAAACTGAGAGACATCCCAAGGATGGAGGCAGGGTTAAAGTTCAAAATTATCTTGACAAATGGGAGAAATGGCCTAAAAATTGGATGAAATACAAGGTACAGCACTTAGGCAGAAATAATCAGCAAGATGAAACCAGTATGGGAACAGTTGGCTCACAAATAAGTTTCAAAAGAAGCCTGAGAGGTACAGGGCAAAAAACAGGGCAAAGATTTTATGCTAATATTTGTATGTTGCATGAGAGTTAAAATGTGTACCAGTTGGAGACATTATAGTGGCAAACAAAGAAAATTATGACTACTGAAAAAAATTATTCAAGAGAAAAGAATGAATGAATGGGACTATCTATTTAAACTGCAGCAAAGACATAAAAGGAAAGCCATAACTGTCTTCAGGTATTCTAAGTAATGCTGAAAAGAGAAAATATCTGCACTCCTTGTGAACAGTGTCTCCAGATGAAGCAAGAAAGACTGAGTTAATGAAACAAAGAGGGGAAAAATCTAATGAACAGCAAGATTAAAGCACAGGAATCTTTGTGCAAGGAAGGCTGTGGAGTTCCACTCACATCTTAAATATAGATCATCTGCCAGGACTGGCACATACAGGTGACCTTGCTGTGTGGCAGGTTTTGATAGTGCCATTTAATCTAATTTTTATGTGATGCAATGACTATATTTCACAATAAAGAAACATTCTTGGAATTTTTATTTCATAAGAATGTTTCTTTATGAAAAGAGGGGTCCTTCAGTAAAACTTAATATGCAGTTTGATATATGGAAGCATTTCATTACAGAAATAGGTGTAGGCAGAAATGATGCCATGATGATTTTTCGCCTTTTCTTTTATACCCCTTTTATATACCTTTTTATAGCTTTTTGTACTCTTAGTGTTTTTTAGCCTACATTCTTAGACTTATTTTATTAAGTTAGGAGACTAAACATCTTAGAAGCCCCAGACACCAAGGTCCTCTCCAGAACACATTTTGTAAACTAAGATAGGACCATCCAAGGGAAGGTTCCTTGGGGAGGGGGGCTCACTCGAGCCTCTCATCAGGGAATCTTTGATAGATAAGCTAATTAGTAAGACCTACAATGTTATACCCAATCTATTGTGGGTGTGCATTGCGGTGTGCATTGAGGTGCATTCCACCTGGACGTGGTGCACACAAGAATCCTTAAAATAAATACTGAGGTAAAACCCCTTTTTCCCTTCTAACAATGTTTATTCCTGATTTTAAGACCAGGAAAAGGCATCACAAGGAACTCTTGACAACAATTTATTAGTAGTACTATAATCTGAAACAACATAATGTCAATATGGAGGCTTAAGTTAGTGAAATGACAATGAAGGATCTCATTGCAACCAATTATAGTAGACAAGAATTTCTTCTGCAACCTTAGGAGACTCTCACGGGTCAAACTTAATGCCACTGTCTACAATTTTGGAAACAGAAATAAGGGAGTCCTTTCATACACAACAAGCACTACTGAAAATACTGGGAAAAAAAGCAATCGGCTTTGCTAAAAGTTTGAATATATCTTGAAAGAATTTTTGGTTTATTATCTTTTAAACCTTTATTGATGTCAGAGTTGATCTGCTATAAAAATCTTTTGATAAGTAGTAATGATCTCATTAAATCTGAAAGTTTTTTTCTATTTATGATATAAACTCCATTAATTGTCTGAAACTCCATGGACTTATATCAGGCTATGACCAAGAGGTACAAGAGGCATGATGTGGTAAAAATGTCGTGAGAAGACAATTTGAAAGGGTGAGAAGAAGTGGTGAAAATTTTACTGTGTAAAAATTTTATTTCTCCCCTTAGTAACTATTGTTAATGTTGATTTGGTTCTAAGGGAGGCTAAATGAAAAAGACAATTAATTAACAATTAATCTTCAATAATAGTAGTTTGGCATTTGTGTATATGTTCATTTTATCATCTAAAATAGTAAGAAATCTTAAAAGATGTATCAGTGTGTACCATTTGCTTAAGTATTCCCTGACCTTAGATAGGAGTCCCTGACTCTTCCATCAATGGTAAGTCAGCTGCTCCAGATTTTTCCCCTTGGTCTCAGGGATCTAGGATTTATGGAGGTTGGTCTTGCTAGTTAAAAACTGAGGCAATTATCTACGGTTCATAATGGTGGTATTGTTTAAGTTGTAGTTGAGAGGGTGGGGGGTTTTACTGCCTTATAAGAGAAACACATTAATTTTGCTCATTCTGGCATTGTGAATGTTGTCTTTGGATTTTATCTGAGAAGCTGGTAATAGGAACGTCTGTCTGCATATAGACTGACTGTCTATAAGTAAGTGTAGTCTGAAAGTGTAGCCAGGAAAGCGTTAAAATGTATCTTAGTGAACAAAAAATTCCATGTTTCCTTGATTGTGAAATTACCATGTATTTGCTGTCTCCTTCAGAAAATTTGGAGAACTTTCCATTATGTTTGTCTCTTTCAGTTCAATAATTTTGATTCTTTCTTTCTTTTAAGCAATCCAATTTTTTTAACATACACTGGATAAAAATTCAGATCCCTTTGTGACATATGAGTAAATATGTTATTAAATCATTAAAAATAAAACAAACAAGCAAATGCAAAAGACAACCCATGAAACCTTAGCTCATCCTCAGACACTTTGCAGGAAACTGGGGTTTATAGAATTTGTGGGAGGTTAATATGAGACTTATTAGATCAAAGATGAGACAGCTCAGTAAAGAAAGATCTCATCAAACAGATCCCCCCAGCAGCCATGTTGCCCATTCCTACTGCAATTTATCTAAAATATAGTATATTTTCCAAATCACTGGACACCTGTTTCAAAGGTAAGCTTTGCAAAGAATATATACATTGTTGAATTGTCAGGCTGTACGCAGGCGAATGGCATGTGCTAGGTAATAGTTGATACAATAAAATGCTTTAGTTAGAGGAAATTTGACCCAATTTCCTGGAAGGAAAGGCAGCTTCTTCAAGCATGATTTTTATTTCCAATTTTGCATTTATCAGGGATGAAAGCAATATTTTAAACACAGGATAAATTATAGTTACACCTTTTAACAAGGCATAATAATTGTTATATTGCAAATGATCTGTCTCATGGCATAAATGAAATAATTTACAATACATTGGCTGATAAATTATTACCCTTCTTTGACTTGTGCATGCAAAACATTGTTAAACATATTTTCAATACCAAGAAAAAATGATAATGAGTATTGCAAAGAGATCAGGGAAACTGCAAACAGAAGAATCCTGACAAGCTCTTTGAGACTAAAACCCCCATTTTAGTGTAAAGTGCAACTACAGCATTTCATAATCAGAGAAGTAAAAACCTCCTATTTCTGCAGAAAAAACTCAGTTTCTGAAAACTCTTCTATCATCTGAAATGAGTAGAGGTTTCCCCTAGAATTCACAGAGAATTCATCTAGCTCAATATAGTTAAAAATCCCAGAATTACTGTCTGACAGCTTAAGAAGACAGACATGCACACACTGAGCTGAAAATCTTCATAGTTGCTAGTGAGAAGCCTACTTAACCTTCACTAAAAAAATTACTTTAGGGTCTTTTTCTGTTGAATGCAAGAATTTTTTATTACCTTTACTATATAATGACCTTTTTTCAGTAGCACAAATAGCTACAGTTTGTTTGAAAAATAGTTGCAATCTTATCAGACAGTCATTGTGGTCTCTGGGGGAAAAAAAAGTGGTAGGGCCATATGGGCCACATTCTCAGTGCCATTATGCTCAGACAGAAAACCAGGCTATTTAATTCAATTACATTGATTTTTTAACCTTTTAGAATTTATCCTCTCGAAAGAAGGCAATTGTCATTAAAATCCATCCAAATACTATCTGCAATGAAATAATTACACTGTGCTCACACCTATGACCTCAATAGACCTGACATATTCTCTTGAAGACAATGGAAGGAAGAAGGAATCTGTGAAGACTTCTGGAAGCTACCACAGGAACTCAAGCTGTACTTCACATCTCTGTTGTCTGTACAGGGAATTGAGAACAGAAACAAAAGACACTTCATGAGGGACTCAGGCTGCCTAGCCTTCCTTCTGCCGTGGTTACATACCTAATGGAGAAAAGAAATCACTTTTTCCAGCACATTATGATGCCAAAAGTATCCCAAAATCCTATGTTCAGGGTCCTCCTCATCATGAGGAAGCTTGATCCCCCTAACCACACTTAAATCACATGGTGTTTTGAGTGGTGCAGTGAGGATTCTGGGTTGGAGCAAGGAGATCTGGAAGAAGACATCTCATTTGGACAGAATGAAAAAGACAACACTGTGCATATTTATGGGAAAATGTGTCTGGAAAAGAAAGAGGTATTCCTAGGGATGGAAATTGAAATATGAGATCTCATTCCCTTCCACTAAGCTGCTTTCTTTTCTTTTTTCCTGAGACATTGACCAAAGTAAGTTTCAGTTTTTGTTTTCCTTCTATCATTTGCAGCTCTGAGAAAGTCCCATAAACCAGCATTAGTACTCTGGTGTGAAGATCTGCTCCAGAATTCATCTGACGACTCTGCCAATATCCATACTATATAAAAATTAATGGGTAAGTTAGAAATTGTGTTAATTAGTTACCTAATTTGCGACTCTGACAATAAGATGGACATTGTTTTTGGGTTTTTATTGGCCTAGGGAACATGCAACATTTATTTATATTTGACCATGGAGCACTACCATGGGAATTGTTTGATGGCCTTTTTTATTGAACTGTGGTTGTTCTTCTGCAGTTTTTAGTAATTTGGTATATGAATAATTTATTTCCTCTTTTATTTAAACTTTAATGTCCAGATTTGCTCTGATAGCAATTATACATTTTGAATAATTATGAATTCTCAATGAGATTTCCTTTGTTCAGAAAGTCAATACAAGATCTGTTGCTCATGCCATCCCATTCACCACTTTAAATATCTATCATGCCTCATCCACACACCACATTAACGAATGGCTTCTTACAGATCCATTGATTAAGGAATTCAATTTGCCAGGTCTCAGTTTTGCTTTCAAAAAAGAATGTACATTTCAATGCAGCTCAAGAAATGGCATTGAAAATATGTATTATTTTGGGTGATTTAGGAGCATTTCTAGAATCTGTTGCATTTCTTTGTCATGCTTTTGTGGCCATGGGTCTATACTCAGCAGCCTTCTGTGCTATTTTCTCAGTGAATCTTAGGCTTAGCTTGTCATAGCAAGGATTTGCCTCTTTCACCCTTTCCAAAATAGAAAAGATCTCCAAATTGAGATGAAGTTCATATATATGTAAAAAGGCTTATATTGGTGAATAATACTGTACTGTAGTGCAGATTTTTACAGTAGAGTTTTGATGGCAAAAAATAATTTCCAAATGCATCATAGATATTGCAACAAAACTGTCCAAAACAAAACAGCTTTTAGATTGAGGTGTATATGGTGTCATCAAAACACTGATCAAATTAGTGTCTCCATCATCTGTTCGTTACCTCCTGATTTTGAACAAATTTCTGCATTGGGCTTCTTTCTTTGTTTTGGTATAACAGCGGTAGTGTTATTAATAACATCATGCTGTTTAAAAGGTTAAAACCTCTAAAGCTTGCCTTTTGTTCTTCTGTTGTCATTCCAGGGTCACTCAGTTGGCTTCATTTGCTCTGAAAAACTTGGACCAGACTATTTTTTCATTATGTTGGTCTGAGTAATTTTAAGCATATGTGTGAAATGTAAGTGCAAAGAATATCAGCAAAATCTAGTATTGTCACACAATTTCTTTCATTACTAACATTTTGTTATGATATTAAAAGGACTTTTTGAGCCTTTTCTAGATGCACTTTGTTAGAGAGATGTTAATATTATCCAAAATAATAATAAAAATTAAAAAATTTAGAAGTTTTTCCAAAGGCAAAAAAGAAGCAGTAATGAAGAGAAGAATGAATTGTCATCAAATTATTTCTGTATAAAGAATTCTAGAGGTAAGAAGATTAAAAAGAGACTGAATCCTCATAGATGAGTGTCTATGAAAATATTAAAAAGCACCCCAAATATCTCAGCCTTTCCTTGGGGCTCTTAAGTAGATAAAACAACCTTATAATGTCTCATAATATAACGTAACATAACATAATGTAACATAACAGCTGAAAAATAAAAACAAGCTGTCATTAGAAATGATTGGTGACGGGAGCTAAAAATGAAGGCATTTTCCTGGGAATAAAGGTAGAATCTTTCACACTTGAAATAACAACTGAATTATTTTCCAGAAGATATTGTCTAGTTCACCCTTAAGTCATGTGATTCATTTGGAAATTGCTTGGTAAAAATAATGTCCTGCCTTATGCAGAGAGTAAGACAAAATTATTAATATGATACTTTCTAGACTTAAAATCTATGAAACTTCCATTGACAATCTCATTGTGATTTGAAGGCACTCAACACACAGACATATGAAGGCATATTAAATAATGTAAAATTGTCAATGTGGCTCCCTGGAAGGTAAAGCAGATCGAAATGCTCATCTTTTGGTCTTAAGTGATATGCTGGTGAAATGCAGACCATTATTAATTCCTAAGGCAGCCATGTGTAGGAATAGATCTTGACTTTTCACAGAGATTGCACAGAATCCTGTTGCTACAGTTACAAACACTACTATTTGTTGTCCTCCAGTGAAGCTGATTTTTAAAAATTACTTAGTTTTCATTGTCAGGTCTTACTGTCATCATGTAATGACAGGGAAAACTAACAGAAGGCTGGTTGCCTTCAATACTTATTTCTGTGCATTTCTGCTCATTTACGTTCTGTAAATGAGAAAAGTTTTGATTTCTTTCAGCTAGATTCTTAAGATTCAGTTGATAACTTTGGACGTGCTCACTTTGAAGATGATGCAATGATTATTTAATATTTTCACACTGCAATTTCTGCTCTATACTTTTGATTTTTTTTCTTCTTCTAGTGAGTTATAGAGTTATGAGAATTTTTAAAAATCCAGCTGCTCACTTAACTAATACTTACTGAGAAGGACTTCATCATTAGTTCTAAGTGAGATTGGAAGAATGCCTTCTATTGTAATAATTTGTGAAAATAAAAATTGCTTGGGTAATAAATTTGACCAACAACCCAATTAACAACAACTTCACTTCTAAAACCCCCTCAGCTGTAAAATTTGACCCTTGGAAAGTTCATCAGGTTCTCAAGAGAAGTGGAAAGTGTGACAGAAGAAAATACTGTTTTCCAACTTCTTGAATCTACACTTGAAAAATTAATTTTAATTTTATAATTTAGTGAAACCTCTATCAGTAAATGGCCTCAGAGTCTCCATTTGCATTGTGCTTTAAACTGTAAGATATTTGAGTCAGTGACTTTTTAAACTGTTTGTATATGGGTAGTGTTAATAAATTATAATTTCATAGATCTCTTCTAATACCATGCATTTATTTCTGTTTCTGATTAGAAATGAATGTAGAATTAATAAGAAAGTGTTAGAATGTAAAACAAAGCCAGTTTTAATGTGAAGGCAACAAAGCTTAGCACTTTTGCATGATGCACATGTACTGTATATGTTTCCTAAAAATGATTAAATATTCACAGCACATGCTTTAAATTTTGCCTAGATTCTGAAAATTTAAGTGTTAAGCCTCACCTACAGTTCACCTTCTTTTGCTGGTTCCTATTACAGTAAATGGCATTTTTATGCATCTCAGTAATTTTCAAAGGTCATTTTATTGGCTCAAAATACATGTATTACAGAAATAGATTATGTTATCCATTTGCATTTCTTCTGTAGGTAATAAGAGTCCCAGTTACTAACACTTCACTTAAAATGCATATGTATGTCATAGCAAATGATTAGGCTAAGATCTTCAATTAGGCATATATGAAATACGTCTCATTACCAAAGCCTATTAGGATTTTTCTGAGACAGCTTGTTGAATGGTGGCAGAGAAAAGAGAAAATGTGGCAGCTACAACAATAAGAGCAAAAAAAAAAAAAAAAAAATTTGTATTAAATTTTCTTTTATCTGCCATAGGTGTAATATAGTGAGATCCTCTGTAATTTCCAGCTACTGCTTCATGGTAGAATTAGTCATTTTTTTAAAGCATTCCACATTAAGTCTTTTGGCTTAATAACTATTAAAGTAGGCATTTGGAATACAGTAATTTTTGAGGAGAAGTATACATATATCTCATGGGAATCTAAGAATATTTTTCAGAAAGGTAACACTTATATTTAAATCCCTGATATAATGCCAAGAGCAATGAGAATGAGAAAACAATAGTTAACATTTCTCTTCTTTGTTTTGCAAACTTTTTCCTGTTAGAGGGCTTGATTTTTTATCCTCCAACTGGTTTTTATGTTGTCTGTTATTATAAAATTTCACTAAAAACCACTAGGTACTTGTCAGTTGTCATTTATTAATGTAGTAAAATAATGGTGGATAAAATCCCCATTGCTTATAGTAAATTAAGGAAGATCCATAAGGAATATTATTTTCTTCTTTCTGTACAACAGAATATTCTTTAGGAGTAGAGTTTTACTTAAACTCTTCATCATTGGATTAATGAAAGCTCTTAGGCAGAGATTTAATTTCAATTTTTCATTAGTCTGTTGTCTAGAAGTAAATATAAGCATACGTTCAAGTGCTGTAATGTGCTGGAATTCTACTTGCTGGGTTTCATGCTGCTAAGTGGAAGCACTCACATGAGATTTGTGGATGTAGTTGACATGTTCAAATTGCAATAGACATTTTTTAATGGGAAGTTGAGCTGGAACATTGTTTCCTTTGCTTCAAGACACTTTTAAACTCTTGGAGGATTTCTTGTTGCTGGCATTCTTTATTTGTATTGTAGTTCTACTGGCTACAAAAGGCACTTTGACTCCTTTTGTGTCTTTTCCTTGAACAGGATTTTTACACTACTGGAATAGAAAATGCAAAATAAACCAGAGATTTCAGTAAACTCTGTTTGGGCTCTGTGCTTTGGGTTTTTTCATTCTATACTAAAAAAAAAATAGGGAAAAATTAAAATAAAAAGAATGGAACACATTTGCACAAAGGAAGACAGTTCCTAATGCATTATAGTTGAATATTTTTTCAAGTGCCCACTGGGAAAGTTCACAAACTAGCAACATAACAAGTCCAGCTTGGACTTATTCATATTTAATGGGACTAACTTCAGAAGAGTTGATGAAGCGTTTATGTAAACCCCTCAGGCAGCTCATAATTGGTTATGTTAAATGAATCTGAATATATTTTGAAGAGACAATAAATACTCAATGCCTTGAAAATATCTGGCTGAACTTGTGAAAAATCACAGGGGTATTTTTAGAAGTTTGTGTTGCTGCAGTATGATTACTGTAAAACCTTAGCATAATTATAATGAAAATCACTGCTATGAGCAGGGGAACTAATTTAGCTGAGCTCCAAGCCATGGGGAAGTGAGCTGAGACTTATACAGGCCTCAACTACTTACAGTCATTGCTTATATTGCTTCCTGAACTTTTAAAATGTTTTTACTTAGAAAATAGAATTAAAATACCAATAATCAAGGTGGGAGGGACCAGGATCTAAGACTTCTCCCTGATGAGTACCAAATCAGAAGATTTAATTCATATTTCCTGCTCTTGTGCTCTTGTGTGTCTTATCAGTAGGCTAAATAATGATACCCTTTTCAAACACATTTCTTGCACTCTTGACTGCGTAACTTGAACAGGTTGTTCAGAGAGGTTGTGGATTCCCCATCCCTGGAATTGTTCAGGACCAGGCTGGATGGGTCTTTGAGCAACCTGGCCTAGCAGAAGGTGTTCATTCTCATGGCAGGGGCATTAGAACTGGGTGATATTTGAGGTCCCTTCCCACCCAAACCATAATGTGATTCTATGATCTCTTAATAAATAAAAGGCCTTGTCCATCAGGTCACTGCACAAAATAGGGCTCTCAGCTCAAGGAGAAGAAAACATGCAGTATGTGCTTCATCTCAAATTCTGCTGAACCTAAGTTCAGAGGATTACATCTAAATGCATTTTCCCAAGCTTCTTTGCAAACAGTGAGGGCAAAAAACCCACACTTTCAGAGAGCAATTTGTCATGGGTGAGTTACACCCATGTGAAAATTAGTGCAATTTTCACTTCTTCAGTTGTAAAAGCAGCTCCTGTGACTAACTCAGATATCGATATGCAGATTTGACCAGTGTTTGATAACTGTTATGGGGAGCCTTGAATGTCTAAGCTCCAGAGAAGTACAAAAGTGTTAAGCAGGTAAATTTTCTGCTGCATTTCCAGAACTGCCTAAATCATTACTGTCAAGATAAGGGACCCTAAATGCCTAGATTTTGTGCTGTACAGCACGGCCCTTGAAATTTGAATTAAATAGTACTTTGTAAACTTGTCTACTTATTGTGAGTTTCAGGTATTTGAAAAATTCCATGCAGTACTGCAGTTTTTTAATATGATGGGCATCTAAAGAATAATAGTACCACTGTATGAGTATAACTGAAGGAAAAGTCTTATCAGTAGGCATTTCTGCTTTAATGAAATAGAATAACACTGAATAACAAGCTGTTTCTCTTTTAAAGAACTGGTAAACCCGTAAATTTTAGAGAATATTTGATGAAAGCCGATCTCCAAATCATGAACAGCATCACAGTTTTGAGTTCTGCCTTCCCAATTTTGGTTCTTGCTTTTCTACATACCATCAGTGTTCCAGGTGCAATGCAGTGGGGAACCACAAGGATAACTTTATTATCAAAAATTTTTATTACGTTAGGAGATTTAAACTTCACAATACTGTGAAGCACCAGGAACAGAGAAAGTATGATTTGGTAATTTGAGAACAGGTAATAATCTATTTATTATAATCTTGTATTTGCTTTCCTTTTCCATATATTTTAAAATTTTTCCTCTTGATTATGACCATTCCCTCCATTTAAGAGTTAGGTTTTGATTTAGCAAATCCGCACAGTCATTCTGCAAATATACTAGTTTTCCACACAGCAGGCAAAATTAAGGAAAAGCTGATTAGAAGTGTTTATCAAAGTGTTTAGGGTTTTGTTACCTGCTGTATAGCCCATAATCACTACCAGCACTTAGGAGAGAAAAGAAAAAATTGACTGCTTGTACAATTTACTAAGTCATTTGAGCTGCTGTACAACTGTTATTTTCTGATTAATGTAACTGCTGAAGCAGGGTACATATAGATGATTATGAGCTTCATGCATTAAATAATTATCAGGCTTTTCAGTGTGAATAAAGTGTTAAAATGATTTATGAATAAAATTATTTCAACAGGAATAGCACAAGCTTAGATCATGACTTGAGCCTGATACTCCTTAAGGGTTCTGTCATTGATTTTGAGAGGCGTTAATGGAAGGTGCAAACTCACCATCCATTTCTGGAAGACTCCTCTTGATCTCACTGGAGTGCCAGGCCTGAGCTCAGTGACAGGGATTTCACATGTAATAGCTAACTGCTCTTCCAGTTCAGTTCAATGAGGGACCCCTTAAGATAATTTATGTTTTTTGCTTTGTGTATTAACCTCCATAACTTCGGTCTGGGCTCAGTAAAGGGATTTAGGTGCTAAAGTAGATCTTAAACAGAAATAAGAAAAATAAATTACCATATTAAAAATAATTCAATCTCAGATGCTTTCCAAAGGCACCATTGCCTGAAGTGCAGTGGTGGGTTTTTGAGTTTGGTGGGTTTGGGTTTTTTTAACATTAGTTCCACAGGCTTCTAAAAATCTGCCCTCAGTTTTAATCAGGGTGGACAAGTCAGTACCAATCACTGCAGCTATTCAGGATTTGTGAGTTCATCTACCTTTATTACCCCAAAAGTTCAATTCAGTCAGTTTTCTTGGATCAGATTCCTACCACTGCCTTCCTTCTCAAAGTTGACCAAAGAGTTACCAGCTCAATTTTAAAAGCAACTCAGCAATTAAAGCATAAATTAAAGCATAAACAAAGGCCCTGAATTTAAGTTCTGCCTCAGCCTGGAGTGACCAAAACCAAAAAATATTGACCTCCTTGAATGTCTCATTCTCTCACTACTTCAAGACTAGTTTGTTACTCAACTCTTCTGTGAAGTCTGTCCACATTCAAAGTGGAATCAAAGTACTAACAGGTCCAGGAAGAGTCTTCAGAAGTGAGAGTGGGACACTGGCTGGAGCAGAGAGGATCAAAGATGCCTTGTATGCATTTATTTCAGAGTGCCCTTGAACAGAACTCATATCAGAGTATGTTCTGGGATCATCCTGCTTCCTTATTTCTCCTGCTTCCCTTGGTACCCTAATGAGTCCTGAGGTGCTCTGTGCATCTTAAACAAGTTTCAGCAGAAGGAATGGAGACTACAGATTAAGAGCGTTAGAACAATGATGTGGAGAAAGGGCATCAAATACATGGCGGTCATAAATTAACTGGCCTGACAGATGGAGCACTGAATGTGATACAGCTTGACTTTTAGCAAAGTTTGCAACACACCTCTAAGTGACATTTTCATAAACAAAGTGGACAAGTATGTTTTGTGTAAAAAACATTGCTAGGTGAACACGTGTTGTGGTGGCAAACTGCTTCTGGAGGAAGTGTCACTTGTTTACTCCTCACCACAAAGAAATTTCAGGAGAAATATTGCAGAAGTCTGTTCTGGATCTGAATTTATTTGATGCTTTCATTAACGGATCAGGTGATGGAGTGAGGAATAGGATGCATTCTGCTGATAAGTCAGGCTTAGAATAGCTGCTCTGTGGAGAGGGATGAGAATTCAAAACAGTCTTAATAAACTGAAGGGATGATTTCATTGAAAGAAGATGAGATCTAAGACAAAGAGATGAAATATGAATTAGAAGCTGAATTAGAAAATTGAGACAAACTGACTAAGCAGCAATATTACAAAAAGGGATCTGGATGTTGCAGTCTGACACAAAAATGTGATCAATTTTCAAAATTGAAAGGAAATATTTTAGTATATCTTAGCGAGAACAGGGTATTGAAGATATATATGGATATATATATATATAGATTGACAAGGATTTTTTAAAGTCTTTTTTTTGGGGGGGGAGAAACACATTTGGTGAAAGACATAATTTGGAAAGAACACACAAGGTAACAAATATAAGAAATTTCAAGATGATTTGAAAGAATTGGTTTGTTTGTCCTTAAAAAAGAAGATCAAAGAGAAATGTTAACCCACCATGTGAAAGAGATACTGGAAGAGAACTACATACCTTTCTGAGAAAATTAGTTAGGCTAAATATTGATAGAAATTTTAAAGTATGGAGTTGATTATTAAAAAAATATAGAATGTCATTTACTGGAAGTGAACTAAACCAAAGCAGATAAAAGGTTTATTGTGGCTAGTGGGCATGCACACACCTGCCCCAGAGCAGAGGTCGAGACTGCATCTACACGTACATCATTATACTGCTGGATGCTAAATAAATTATTGTTTGTAAGGTGACTTGAAATTGCAATTTAAATATCTTAATGTAGTCTTACACACTGAAAGTCTACAACTTTCTACATAAAAAAAAGATTGCTTTGGTGAAGAGCCAATGATATCCTTATCACTAGAATGCAAGTACAGGGAAAAGGATGAGTTCTATTAGCTCTGCTGAGTATTTAGCTTTGCAGAAATGTAGGCAGAAAAAATTTAGGCCTCAGTAGTTTCTTCAGTATAAACACATTACTGATATGTAGTTTATGGTGATGATTTTTAAGCAAAAGACAGTCTGGTTAATTGGGGAATACACATAAAATATGGTAATAGCTTTGGTTGGAACTTTTGGACTGGATATTAGCATTATTTTGGAATCAGCTATTTTGGTTAACAGCCTGTAACATTAAATTGCAATAAGAACAGCGCCATGGTGAAGATGTTGTAAAGCTGGTGTATATTTTAAGTGAATCTTCTGTTTAGCCAATAAGGAAAGAGACTTATCAAAACATTAACTAATATTATTTGAAAATGAATGCAAAATTGAAGTATAAATTTTTAAAAACCCAGAGGTTTATAAGCATATTAGAAGCACAATACTTCAGAGGATGGTATTTTTTGAGGCCAGAATGTCTTCTGAATTGGGCCAAATAAAGATGGTTTGAGCATGGAACCAGACAGTGAGTTTCTGACAAATTTTGCACAATGAAAGTACTTTATTTCAATACTATCTATAGATGATCATAGTGTATTTGTCAGATTCTGCTGAAATAAACCTCCAGATTCCTGCAATCATTTCAGATGGATTGGACAGAGTCAAACTCAGCACATGCCAGGTGTGTTGAACAGACCTCACTTCATCTAACCTAACAATCAACTCAGACATTCCAGGAAATCATCACATATTTCTGTTTATGGTCCTTGCTGCAGAGAAAGATTACATCCATTTATGAAGTTTAAAACAGATCAACATCAAAGTGCTTTATTGATTTATAAATGACACACAAATAACTGATAATCAGTGAACTACAGGCTCAGGATCAGTATCAGTAATACAACAGATAGACCCAAATTATGAATCAGAAATGTTAATAAACATTCACAATTACTTGAATGTTCTTTTGTAGCTATCACTGAGTGGTTCTAGTACATATACATGTCCATCCACACATCCACACACATCACAGGGGTCATCACAGACACACTGCTCTCCCTATGCCCTCCTGGCATGCCATGTGGGTATCCCTCTGCAGTCCCCGGGAAGATGCAGATGCCATTTTTCACCCCACAGCCCTGCTCTGTGCTCATCACAAGTAGAAAACCTCACCAAGAATTGACCTGGTAGCAATATAGTATATGCACTTCCAGGACAAGTTCCTTAGCCAGGCAGTAAGGTTTAAAGAGCAATAAGCCTTTTTGAGTCAGTCCCACTTGGGCTGGATAAAATCTAATAAATTTTCTAGGCTATTTCTCTGCTAGCATTGAAACACTCCCCAAGGTACACTGCTGTATTTTCCAGACTTAGTCCAGTACACTTTTATGTGCATCAGGCAGTGTACCTTCTTGCCCATGTTTTGTTTATTTTTTTATGTCTGGTTTGTATTCAAGTACAAAAAAGTTCATAAAATGAAGACAATATCTCTTTCCTGAAAGTTCCTGGTAAAGTATCCTATTCTCAGGTGTCCCTTTGACATGAATATGAAACACAATCTGATAGTGAAACGCATGCCATGAATAGCATTTAACCTAATGTGCAACCCTGGTCTTAGATGAAGGAAGTTCCTGCTGGCAACAGGGTGTGGGTACAGGGGCAGCATCTGAACAAACCTGGAGACAACACCTCTAACAGTTATGTATTTCCCACTATGATACATGCAAAACCTATTCTAGTACCAGAATTAAGAATGATCTACCTAAGAGAACCTGAGGGACAAATACAGAAATAAAATAGCAGTTGACAAGTAGAAATAAAAACATTGGAGAAATTATGCTTGTGATTGCATGTGCAGCTCTTCTAACTGGATGTAAAATGCAGATAATTGCCCAGGCAGAACCTTTCTCTGTACTCGGAGCCTCCTCCCGGCACTGGCTTTAGATGCAGTAAAACACACAGACTTTGGCTTTTTGTTCCTCATTGGCAGCTGCTGCATGACGAAATGTTCCAAACTTGCTCTAGGAGAGCTTCAAGTCAGAAGAACCTACTCTAACTGAAGTTAACTAGAAAATCAGCTTTGGATTTCAAAGACATCAGGGTAAGTTTGGAAAATGTTTGAAGACTTAAGTGTATGCAATTTTGGCAAAGTATCTGCTAATTTCTAATGAGACTTGATGTCGTTTGAGCTTTATAATCTATTACAGAAGACAGACCATTACAAATGAAAAGTCCTGCAAACCACCTTATTTTTTTTTATTTTTTTTTCTGAACAGTAAATGCTTATCCTATTATGTTTTATTTTAATTCATGAGAAGTGATCTCAGTTTCCTTCTCTATTAAAAAATCAGCAGGATGTCACTGCAAGTTCTGAGCTGATTCAGACAAAAATGCTGGTTTTATTCTATGAAATGAATATTCTCTGAGTAGTTGCCTCAGGATTATATTACTAAACAGTGAAATTAAATGAAAAGCCAATGTAATTCTTTGTTTCTTTCCTTTTTTTTTTTTCTCTAAGGAAAAAGGCTTAAAGAAATCAAGCAGTTTGTTTTCAAAATAGACAATCAATTTCTTCAAGAAAACCAAAAAAAAAACAAAAAACAAAATCCAAATTAATTTCATTCTCAAATCCTCCCCTCTTCCCCTAGCCCCAAAGTCCCTCATAAAACCCCAGAGGAAGGCACAAAGGGTATAGGCAGTACTGAAATACAATTTTTCTTGGTTATCAACTGACAAAACCAAAGTCTAATGGAACTGGAAGTGGAGCTGTCCCTTTAGACACAGAATCACAAAAACACGGAATAGGTAAGGTTGCAACAGTGGGTTGTCATCTGAGCACATATTACAGGATTGCATCCAGATGGTTTGGTTCTTGAATATCTCCAGTGAGGGAGACTCCACACCCCTTCTGGGAGACCTGTTCCTGTAAAGAAGTTCTTCCTCATATTCAGATGAAACTTTCCATGCATCAGTTTCTGCCTATTGTCCTCTTTCTGCCTCTTGTCCTATTGCTTAGCATCACTAAAAACCTGGCTTCATCCTTTTGACAGAATCACAGAATCACTGAGGTTGGAAAAAACCTCTGAGATCAAGTCACACCTTTACACGTTCACCACCTTGTCAACTGGACCATAGCACTAAGTGCCATGTCCAGTAATTTCTTGAACACTTCCAGGGATGGTGACTCCATCACCACTTGGGCAGCTCATTCCAATGCTTAACCACTCTTTCAGTGAAAAAATTCTTCCTGATGTCCAATGCAAACCTCCCCTGTTGCAGCTTGAGGCCATTTCCTCTTGTCCTGTCCACCAGTTGCCTGGGAGCAGCCACCTGGGACCGACCCCCACGTGGCTACACCCTCCTTTCAGGGAGTTGTGGAGAGCAATAATGTTCCCTCTGAGTCTCCTTTACTCCAGGATGAACAATCCCAGCTCCCTCAGCTGCTTCTCATAGGACTTAACCCCTGGACATTTCACCAGCTCTGTTGCCCTTCTCCAGATACACTCCAGCACCTCAATGTCTTGTCATGAGTGGCCCAGAACTGGACACAGTGCTCCAGGTCCAGCTTCACCAATGTCAGCTACAGGGGACAATCATTTCAATCATTCTGCTGGCCACACTATTTCTGATCCAAGCCAGGATGCCATTGGCCTTCTTGACCACCTGGGCACACGCTGGCTCAGGTTCACCTGCTGTCAACCAGCACTCCTGGTCCTTTTCCATTGGGCAGCTTTCCAGCTACTCTGTTCCCAGCCTTTAGTGCTGCAGGGGCTTGTTCTGACCCAAGCACAGGACCTGGCATTTGATCTTGTTCAACCTCATACTGTTGGCCTCAGCCTATCTATTCAGCCTGTCCAGATCTCTCTGCAGAGCCTTCCTGCCTGCAGCAGATCAACTCTCTCACTCAGCTTGTTGTCATTTAAAAACTGACTGAGGATGCACTTGAACCCCTCATCCAGATCTTCAGTAAATATTAAACAGGACTGGCCCCTTGGTGAACCACACTGGTGATGCTCTCTCTTCAGATACTTAGATACATTGATAAGGTTCCCTCTCAGTCATCCCTTGTCAAGGTTGAACAGGCCCATCTCTCTTAGCCTTTGTAAAAATAGATGCTCCAGTCCCTTAATAGTCTTCTGGACCTGCTCCAGGAGCTCTTTGTCTCTATTGTACTGAGGAACCCAGAACTGGACACAGAACTCCAATGCTGGGCCCAGTACTGAACTTTGGGGGACACCACTAGTGTCTCAGACTAAACTCTATACAACTGATTACAACCCTCTGGGCTCTTATTTCTTGAATATTTTATACTTGTTCAGCATGTGTAATTTAAGGCAACATGGGTGGAATGAGTCAAGTCTCTAAACCAGGGATTCAAAAAAGGGATTGAAAAGAATGATTTTCTGCCTTATGTAAAATCCCCAGCAGCTTAGAAATTCAGTAGTAAGACTCTGCTGTTCAACACCTAACTTTCTACACTGATTTGTATTGCATTTGGAGGAATAAAATGGGAGTAAAGTTAAGTTCCATAAATGTGAACTAAATTTAGCATGAAATGTTCTGCAACAGGAATACTGATACTGAAAAAAATTTTAAATATCCAAAGTTGGAAATCAAAATTACTGAATAAATATATGTAATACTGTAGTATGAAAACAAACAAAAAAATCTGTTTACATTAATAAAACAATCCTTACTTAATATTATTATTTATTATATAAAGATTGCATGATTGACACCAGTAGACTTCTTTCTGTCTTTGTCTTGTCTGAAAACCAGTGCAATTCTGCAGCTGCACAGGGTCAGACCACAGGTTTGCCTAGTCCAATAGCTAGCCTGTTGCAGTAGCAACCATAAAAATCTTATAGAAAGATTAAGGGGAAATGGAAAATATTATAAAGCAATTTTCCTTTTATATCCTATCAGTTTCTCACAATCATGAGGATTAAGAACTTCTGAGCTGCAGGTTAGGGACAAGACTCATTTTTAATAGCTGCTGACAGACTTTTCCCCATATACCAAACTAATCCCTTTTTCAATTCAACAAAGCATTTTGTGACATTCTTTTGTCTGAATTGAGCCTGTTATCAAATAATTTCACTGGTTATGACCAGTTTTCTGTAGCATAGGAAGTAGTGAATAATCATATCCCATTCCTCTCTCTTACCCACACAAGAAAGTGATGTCCTGTTTCAATTGTCTCTTATCCAATAAGGAAACCTAATCTATTCAGTTTTTCCTATATGGAAATATGTTTTGAGTCGCTGTTCTTGGTCATTGTCTATATTTTCTGCATACCTTCTAAGATGGGAGGGTAGTAGTTTTCAAGGGGTAGACTTGGTCTTTCCTAGGGAAGATGGTGTATGTGTTTACAAATTAGGTGTTCAATCACATTTTGTCATCTGAGCTCCTCTTTAATTTGTGGAGACACATTAGCATCTCTAGCATTGTATCACTTGGACATTTTTAAGTGAGGGGACTTACTGTGTTTATTTTGCGCTTTTCTTTTTTCCTAATGTAGCAAAAGTGGATCAAACTAATTTACATCCTAGAGCTCACGTAAAATATATTTATGCAACCAACATGATGAATAAATTCTGGTCTGGTTTCAGTGGTTTTATTAATACTATCTACGTTTACCTTGTCTTTCGAAAACTACAAAGTGTTGAGCAATTTCCAGCAGAATGAGTAACAAAGGTGTGCTAATTTCTGTAATTCATTCTTGTTGAGATTTTGTTTGGTTCACCTGAAAACAAAACAACAAATGAATGCAGTGTCAGATATAATTGCATGTCTGTAACTGGAAACTGAAATCAAGATTTCTTTCTGGCATCCACCAGAAAAACCTTATCAAAATCACTAAATCCATTCTGTAATATTTTATGACAACAGATAATCCTGACAATAATTTTGTGTAAACTTTTGTATGTATTCATAAGAATATTTTATTTCTGTACTGAATTTCATATCAGTAATTACTTTTTTTGGTCAAGTATTTAGCAGTTCTAAAAGTATCCAGTTTAGACTTGTGCTTACTGTAATTATATATCTCAAAACAATTGAAGCAACAAGTAAGGAATTCTAGAACCACAACAAGCTCTATTCTCTCTTATATTGTCACATCAATATTCGTATAAAATCCTTATCAGAAAAATGTTATTTCCTTCCTTTTAAAAATAGTTTTAAGGAATTTGCATGGCTTGCTGACCAGCTTGTCTGCAGCCTTAAGTGGTTTTTTCTTTTGTACAGAGCAAGTGAGCAGCCTCTGAGTTCTAAGGGACAATTTCTGGAAGTGTGAGAGAGCTTAGTGATCTATAGCTTTCAAACTTAAGACTCTGTGCTTATGTGGACACATTTCTCTTTCCTCTACATTGATTTAAGGAGCAGCAACTGAAGAGGAAGGCTTTTGAATTATGTTCTGAGTGGTCTTTGGATACTAAAGGGCTCTGTAAAGGATTCCATGATCATCTAATCTAGTCCTCAGAATTGAAGTCAGTGTGAGTTCGCTGCTGGATTTTATGAAGAAGGGATGTTTCAGAGAAAAGAAACATTATTGTGTTCATGTGTAATTTGGTTTGGGGGAGTAGAATCTTGGACAAAAATAGTATGCGAAATTTCTAAATACTTTTAGATTAATTTGAACTATAATCAAACTTCTAATGCATTATATTTTCGGTTTTTGCAGAAATGATCTTTACAAGTAAATGTAATTTTGTAGGCAGAAAAGATTAGGGATGAAGGAGGCTGGACCAGGAGTACATAACTAACATAATTTTGTTGTCAGCATTATTGTTTTAAAGGGAAAGTATAAGAATGACATTGAATGTTTCTGTAAGAAATGATGGGCAGAAACAAATTAATTAAGATGTATTAATGGAAATAAAGTTTCTGTGTATATAGGCACTATAATACGGCATTTGAGTTTTAGGGTCAGTCTAATCATGATGGGTTGAAAGGAGATTTTTATTTCTATACCATTTTTTCTAACAAGGCATTTTCTGATGAGGACTCCATATTAAAGTAAAATAATCAAAAAAGAAAATGAAAAAATCTCAAAGGGACTATTATATCTTTTATGAAATGCGAAAAGAGTCATTAGTTTTAGAATTTACAATGATTCAGATACAGTTTTCCTTTTCTGTAAGAGACTGGACACAAGTATAGTCATTTCTCAGAGAACATTGGGAGGTTGCATGAGTGAAGGAATTTAGAGCATGCTGTACCTTTAAAGGCAGATGAAAAGCTTTTCTGATCTTTGAGTATGAACTGGAGAAGGATGGCTTATTCATTTCCAATCTGAAAGACATTTTATGAAGTAAAAAATTTGAAATATATCCAAAGAAGACAGTGCCAAGATCAAAAGTGAGGGAGATGTCAAAAAAAGAAACTTTGCAAAAGACAAGATCTATTGTCTTTTAAGACAAAATTAGAATATGTGTAGTTTTAAAGGTCTGTGAAATGTTCTGTATAGGTTTAAGCTATACTATTAAATGCTGGTCATTTATGAAAAGAATGCAAAATAACATTTCCGTCTTTCATTTCAGGAATCTTTGATCTTACACTCTGAGGTTTTTCCCATTATCACACAAATGCTCTATCAGCCATCCACCTGTAGGCATATATCAGCTCCCCGTGCCCTCTTTGGTCGCTCTTCTGGAATTGTTGCAGAATGCTCATCTAATTTTGGAATTGAGGTACAATGCCCATCGTGGCAGCAGTAACAGGACATAATCCTCACTCATTTTCAACATGACCTTTTCAATGTTTCTGAAGATATTTTCAATGTTTTTTTTTTTTGGGATTTTGATCATGAACTGAAGTCAATTAGATTTGATTGTCTTGGCAGAACTCCAAACCGCTTGAAATATATCACTAGCCATGAGCAATTGCTTATGCATTGCAGTGAATACAAATCTCTCCATCTGTTTTCTGTGATTTTCTCACTTATCTGACTAGAGATATGCTTTTACCATTCTTACCTTGTGCTAAATATGGCAGCATTGTTCATCCTTAAGCATTTCTTAATACCAAGTTCCTATCACATAAAGCCTCAGTTATTGAGCAATGGTGTCTTTGTATTGCTGAACTGGCAAAACACAAGTGTTGTAGATATTAAGAATAAAGACACCTGCCTTTAGAAATGAATACAGCAGACACCAGGAGAGAGATCATTTATGTAGCTATGCAATGGTCTACAGGAAAAAAAAACTGCTACATAGTGACTACAAAATTCACAGATGAGTATTGAGTCTTATTGGTGGTAAAGGTCTGGAGAATAGAAAATTCTGTTTCTAAGTATGAAACCCATAATTTGATTTTTCTCTTGTTTGTTTTTGGTACCTTTTCTTTTTTTCCCCCTTTGGTTTGGTGTTGGCTTGGTTTTTCTGTTTCGTAGAACACTATTAAATGGGTTGATATGAAATACCTCAGCTGTGCATTGGCCACCTCTGAGACTTTTTCACAGTATGTAGTCTGGCATTATAAAAATGGCTTTAGTATTGGACTCATAAAGCTTCTGACACAAAACACACACTTGCTTCTTTTGAAGTCTATATATATTGGTATGCATTTATCTCCTGGCTTTGTGCTATTACATGGAATATGGTACTTCATATCTGGATAACAGAGAAAATAGATACATATCACATTTGAGGTCTGGAAAAGATAAAAAAAAGAAACGTGCCTTACAAGACTCAACACAGTACTATTACATGCAGAATACATAAATCAACAGATATATTAGACATATTAATAGAATTCCAAAACTTGTAAGACATCCTTGCGTCTTGTATAATTATTGTGAGGAAATTGAATTTTTGTAGCAGTCTGTTGGGACAAGAGAAAACAAAAATCAGCACTGTAGCAAACATGATACTGTTGTAATGTATTATTCTTCTCACTACCTAACACACTCAAAGAAGACTTATTCAACAAAGACAGTAATTCAAGATGTTCTGAAATACACCATAAAAAAAAAGGAAAAAATTGATCAGCACTGAACTGCTTTCATATGCTTACAATACGCAAAGTGATGCCAAAGAGATCTTCTGCACACGTCTAGATCAGTTAGATATCCAGAGCTCTTTTATCATCAACACAGAGGAAGAAACACTGTAAGAATCCAGCCTATCACACCTAATTTAGAAATTTATTTTAAGAGGGGATGAAGTTAATTGTATACAAGTCTGCTTGATTTCACTGGCCACAATGAAATTTGCTCAGCTGCAGGCATCTACATGGCAGATATCCATGTTTAGCTACCTGAATGCCATTGGAATTTTTGTGTTTTGTTTTCTTTTTAATTCTACAAATTTAATATGTTATAAAATAAAATATTTTATTTGTTCAGATTCCTTTTCATAATTTATTTCTCAGTCTTCCAGTCAGTTGAAAACATTTGTATTATAATCAAATTTCTAGCTGACAGTTTAATATATTTCAAGCATATGGGAGCTTTTGTATTAAGGCAGAAATTCCAGCCAGATTTTTGAGCAGTTTAAGTTCCTGCTTTTCGTTAATTCCAGCAAATTGGGGAGTGCACCCAGGGGAAGAGGTAGAAAGAGTGCAGCCCATACTTCCTAGATCCCTCATAAATTGTTCAGATTACTAACTTTCAGCGCTGTTACGTACATTTCACCTAATTTCAGGTCTGAATTTACCTAGCTTCAGGTTTTTTTCCTTTGGAGAATTTTCTTTTCCTGTCTCACAGTACATTCCTACTGCAAAACACTTGACATGCAGTACTTGTAGTAGCTATACATTATTTCTGAAGATTTCATTGAAACTTAGTCTTGAAGCAGTATGTTTTATCTACAGTCCTAGTCAAAATTATTTTTTATACAATTTAAAATTGTCACATTGAACAGAGTCGGGTTTTCTTATTATTCTGCTAGTAAATAAAAACATATTACTATTACATTCTATCATCATAAAATATTGTTCATTATAGTAAAAGTTGGAGATTATAGAGGATAAATAAAACAGGTGATACTTATATTTTTGACCTATCAGTGTATTGGTTTGAAAATAAACTAGTGGGAGATCGCAAGTCAGGATTAAAATTTAACAGAAAAAAAATTAAGTGTAAGTGAAATAATACAAGGAAGAAAAAATAAAGCACTGACAAAATCAGATACAACCTGGCACCCTGTTAGGGTGGTGGTAGCAGTCCAGATGAAGTAGCTCAGTTGAAGCAGTGATCCTATGGAAGGTCTGGTCTCCAGCTGAAGGTCCAGTGGTAACTCTCATCCTCTGGGAACCCAGCAGACAGGGCTCCCTTAGGCAGTTCCAAGGCCAGGTTATATCCAGGTGGGAATGCTTGGCTCCTCCCTCCTGGGCGGAGCATCTCACAATAGGATGAGATAAGTCCACGAGTCATGCAGTGGTTTCTTGCTGGCCATTGTCTGTTACCAGGGGTGGGTCATAGCAGGACATAACAGCTAATGGCCCACAGCTGGTGGTAATAGAATACATCTATATTGGAACCTAGGACAGTCAGAAGTTCTAATTATAAAATTGTAATGTTTTGGGATTCAGAAATTTAATTCCTGTCTAGATAACTAAGCATTTTAATAAAGCTGCAAGAAACATTAAAGAAGTAAAATTATTTTCTTAGATTTTCCTTTTTTAATTCCTGTATATTTAATAGAACCTTAATTCTGTCTCTCATACCATGAATTGAAGCAATATGGGGAAGACAAGTTGGATATAACTGGAAATTGATAAAATACTAGTTTGGTTAATTAAGAACACAATACACAATGGAAATATTACAAAGTGAATTCTGTGTCAAGTATGAGTGCAGATAGGTATCCAACTTTCATTGCTTTCTTGGAAAAAAAACCAACCCTTATGAACATTGCTCATTTAAAAAGGAAACAAAACACCTTCAACTAGTTGTTTAAACAGAAAAGATAGACTTCTGGAAATAAAATCTTTATTCAAGCAAGCTGCTTTTAATGTAGCTGTGATTAGGAGGAATTTCTTAGATCCAAGATTCGAAAAAAAAATAAAGATAAAGCACTCCATTACATCCTGAAGCTAACCAGGTAAAGTAACCAGGTAAATGTTTAGGCAAAGCTTGTATGTGCACACGTAGACACACAGACACTTCTCATCTCTATATGAAGTGGGGATTTGGATTTCACCTGTTGTGGCCTGATCACATCCTTCTGCTTCTCCTGACCATTAGAATTCATTCAAAGCAGGGAATTGGACTTTGTCTCCTTAATGACAGTAGACTTCCTTTAGGATTAGGTGTAAAGAAGTTTTGTTTTAAGTCCATTTAATTGAACTCTTCTTTGGAAAAATTATTCCACTGATATAAGAGTGTATCTGTGTGTGAGAGAGAAATATGAAAAAAGAAGCTTTGCCTAAACATTTACCTGGTTACTTTACCTGGTTAGCTTCAGGATGTAATTGAGTGCTTTATCTTTATTTTTTTTTCGAATCTTGGATCTAAGAAATTCCTCCTAATCACAGCTACATTAAAAACAGCTTGCTTGAATGAAGATTTTATTTCCAGAAGTCTATCTTTTCTGCTTAAACAACTAGTTGAAGGTGTTTTGTCCAGCAGTAAAATAGTAAATACGGTAAAATATATTTGCCCATACAGACTTTATTGAATTACATTGAATTTACTGTGCATTCGCAACCTGAGTTTATCTGTCTACTTCAGTCACACCTAATCAAGAGAATATTGAATTATTACCAGACTGTCTCATTTAGTTGGCTGCTGAAGTGCACCAAACATTAATCATTGAGGAACTAGGACTAATGTTTATTTTCTACTTTTTAGTATTGAAGAAAATGATTTGCTTCAAAAATCCAAAAATCTGGATTTACAGATTGCAGTAGCAAGGTCAGCAAAGACTAAGATGATTTCAGTGTCTACAGAATTATTAAAATATAATGTGTTAATATGGGATGCAACAGAAGGAATGGCAACATAGAAAATTTGAAAGAAAGGAGGTGATATTGATTTAAAACATATGCTATGCAACTGACCAAATGTTGTAAGACTTCCCTGTATACAGCAATGTCATTTAGTTTGCTTAGACTAAACACCTAAAGTGTTTAAGTTGAACATAAATCAGCCACTGGTAGAGGGAGGGCAACTGTTGATCAGCATAGAGAAAATTCATTAATTTTCCCATCACAGATTTGCCAACCTGTGTCACTTTGTTTTCTTGCAGAGATTTAATGGCAGATCAAGGCAGTAGGGAGCTTTATATTACTAATACTTCATTATTTAAATCACATTTGTGAACATAATGAAAACTATTATCTTAAACACTTAAAAGTGGACTACAGACATAAGACTAAAACCAGTGCATTTTTCTTGTGCCATTTCCCTGATTTGTTCTCTCCTCATGTCTGTATCTGGTTTCAAACTGCTTCTACCTATTTATTATGCTCAAGATTAAAGTTTTTCTCTTTAAACTAGATCCATCCTTTCATTTATAGTTGCTCTCCTTATCTTCTATCCCATAATACCCATATGGAATTACCACAATGTGAAATTTGAGCTAAACAGTAGTCATAGAGACACTATACCTCCTTTAGAAGAATGCTATGGGAAATTTACACTGGAAATTTGCAGACGTGGTAATCTGTAGAAGAACTATATATCACCAGAAGAAATCCAAACTCTTAATAGTGCATTGTACACCACAGCTAAATAGGTCTCTCATCCCTAACCCTCCTGCTTTCACTGCAGTTTTATTATCCTTTCTGTTTAAAACTTTCCTGGGATTTAAGCCTGTTTTCATGTACTTCGCTTAGATAAATCAAAAATTAGTTCTTACTGGCTATTAATTAAAATACGGAGGGAAAGATCCATGGTTTCAGTACTTCTTTTCTTGAATTTTAAATCTTCTAGTGCTAATTCTGATTATATTCAAGGGGAGTTGTTTCATTTTTTTTTGCTGACAGAGACAATTTATAATGGAAAATTTACATAATTACAGGATAAATCAGATCAGGGTATGCTTTTATAGTGTTAAGCAAAACTATATCAGATACATTACAAGGGAAGAAGAGTGGTGGTGTTACCTAGCTACATTCAATTTCATAAGCATTTTAATAAATGTAAGTTGTGTTTGTTCTTTTCCATGTGTGGAAGCCACATTAACTCTAAAGAGAAAGCACTGATAGTAAATTGCTGCCAGGAAATCTTAGTAGCAATTCAGCAATTCAGACCACTAAGTCTGCCAGGTGATAGGTGATAACAAACCTGTTTTCTGTGTCATCTTCTACAATCCAAAGTGATACTAACACTGTAAAGTAAAAGTACCCCACTTTTATACCCAACACACAAAAAAAAAAAAAAAAAAAAAAAAAAAAAAAAAAAAGTAAATCCTATTTAAATAGAATGAAAATTCAGAGGAATTTTATATACAGCTTCACAGAAAAAGGTTTTGGCCTTTTCTGGCTGGTAACAATCCTATGCTAAGAGAGGGAAATCTTCCTTGAAGATAAAGAGAAAAGGAAGAAACTGACAAATTCACCAGGCATATTGTTGCAAAGGTCCCACATTTTTGTTTTGGGGAAATATGTATAATATATTTTAACATTTTGAAATATAGATGGATTTAAAAAGTCTACACAGGACCTGAAGGCAAGGATGCATCACTGAGTTTGTTTGTTTATAGAATGAAACATGAAGCCTTAGAGAGCCTGATGCCAAAACTGTCAGTGTACCATGAATCACTGGTGCATAGGATAATGCATTATTTTTATATGCTTCTCCCTGAATAAAAATGACAACAAATAAGAACAACTTAGCAGAATATGGAGGACAAAAACCAAAGCTGAAACATTTTGCTACAGTTCCTGAGGTCAGCTACTTTCCAAAATATTCAGATTTGCAAGACACTAACTCACAAACGCACGGTCTTACTTATATGGTAAGGTATGGTAGTCTTTTAATTATGTGTTCAATTATTCAATCTTAATGTATGAAGAATGCTATTTCTCAGTCACAAATCAGCTCAGTGATTTTTAATCCATATAAACCAGGCTGCTGAAGGGGAGCAATGAGCTAGACTGCTAGCATGCACAAGTGGGTAACAATTTTTTTCCACTGGAGAATTCTTCTATGATATAGTAACAATAAATCTATTGCAGAAAGTAGAGGTATCACATTGCATTTTTCAGTCTCCTGCAGGGTTTAGACCATTGCTGTTGCTGTGATGTTCTCTATTTCAACTGTGTAAGTGATCATCTTGTGATAATAATACTTCTCCTCTTGTACATTTGGTGTAATCTTGCAAGCGAGTAACTCAGTTTATCAAGTCCATTTGAGGTAATCTCTGAGCTGTCTAATTGTACTATGTTCCATTGTTGGTACTCAGTGCCTCATTTGGTAGTTTTTCTCTGTGGATTTGAAATACACAATGCAGAAATGACACACATTATTTCTAAATATATCTTCTGTTTAGCTATAATCTTCTGAGTTAATATGATTATTAGTATTCTCGTGAGTGAAAAAAAAATGCTCCCCTAATCCTCATCAATTAAGAAACAGTATTTGTTTCACCATTTATTACAGTGTGTTTTTAGCCTAATAGCAACGTGCTGTAGGTGGTACTTAGAACTTTTAGAGCAGTTTGAGTAATTCAAGTAGTGCCCCTGTGACCTGGTGAGTGGTAGTCTCACTGAAGTAGATGCCTTTAGCTCTTTTTGATTTGCTTTTAAGAACATCTCCCTTTTACAATATTAACATGTTTTCAAGGCCACAGCTCTTTAATTTATGGTAAATTGAGATACTCACAGATGAACATAAGGAAAATATGAATTAATGACAGAATTAGGTATGAGAAACTCCTGCCTCCCAGATTTCTGTCTGATCCATGACAGCAGGTGTTCCTTTGGAGCACCACAATTCTGAAAAGGATTCAGTAACAGATGTCAGGAGTTTGTTGTTTGTCAGGAGAGCATTACCAAACAAGTGTGAAAGACTGAAATGTTATGGTTAATGGCTTAAAAATGGTTATGAAGGACTTTTTGCCCATTATGGCAAAACCGTATAAAGAAGCTGTGACCACTTAAGCCTACCCTTCCCTGAATATGCCTCCTGACTAGAACTTTGGACTGTGAGTTAATCTACCTGAGGGATCTTGAGATAAAATGAAGCTGACACTAGAGTCCAATTATCTCAGGTCTAGGGAGGAGTAAACAGGGCTGAGGGAGAGGTATGGATCCACAAGGAAAGCCAAACCCAGCAGCAGTCCTGAAAATCAGCTCTGGCTGGGTTCAGGGTGGGGAAGGCTGCAAGCCCACTGGCTCATCTGCTGAGACCAGGTTTCCACAGACTGTTCCCCAGCCAAGGGAGAGGAGGAGAGTTTTAGGTGTGTGGCGTAACCTCTGGTAAAAGGCTGTGAGCACCCATCCTCCCTTACACAAACAAACTGGCTCAGGTGTAAACTGCCCCCGCTTCACCCCAGGAAGACCACATCCATGGGACATTCCTGTGGGAGGCAGCTGAGGAGGTGTCACAAACCATCAAAGACCCCCAAACCACCCCTGAGACTAAATCCTCACGCCTTCCACCAGATGACTGCACGTGATGCAAAGTGATGCAACAGATCCAGAGTCTGTGGCAAGAGTGTGTCAAACTTGCCCCTCTGAAAGGGGTGGTACCTGGGCACTCCCATCTGGCCTGAACATATATTAATCCATTGGACTCTGTGTTTTGCAGGACTCTCACCACCAAGAAGACCAGAAGAACAGGATCAACAGGATGCCATGGGGATCCATGGAGTGGTGATATTTTCTTCTTAATCTGTTTCTCTGTCACTCTTTTTGTCTCCCCAACTCCCCCGTTTTCCTTTTTTTTTTTCTCTCTCTCTTCCCTCTTGCATTTACTGTTAAATAAAAGCCATACTACTGCCATTGGCAAATGGTCTTGTTTGCATATTAATTTGGGCAGAGGCATTTCTCTAATAATTTTAATAACCAGATTGTAAGTCCCTTTTTTTTTAAAGAAATCTATGCAGCAGTGGGGGAAGATGTTGGAAAATTCTTTTAACTTTAGTGCTATAGTGTTTGATCCCTATATCTGTGATAAATATTCTTGTGGCAGGAATTGCTTCCTTATTTACCTACCTCAGTGAATAATATGTACTAGCAGATGTCTTAGTTTTGAGAACAAGGATTGTGTGTCAGGGCAAAGAATGATAAGAGAAGTACATTATGACCTGACCACATATTTGAGACACTCTCAAGGAGAAGAGATTCATTAGAAGATCCAGAACCATATCCAAATAAGTCCATAAATAATTAGCATAAATGCATGTATTCAGGCAATGTAATGAATATGTAATACAAATGTGATAAATATGTATTAGTTTTAAGAATATAACCTGTTCTGTTAGGTTGCTGAGTATGCATTGCTTTGAGCAATCCCCATGCTTCCAGAACTGTTAATGAAGTAATGTTGGCTTTCTAACATAGCAAACTGGTTGGAGATTTATTTCGTATTTTTCAGGGACAAGAGGAGGAAGGAGGCATTGAAATGAGTGAGATATTTGAGAACTAAATATTAGGTCAGCAAACGTGTTACAGGGCAGTGAAGCAGTGCTCAGTGTTATTGCTAGTGGCTGTGTGGACTGTCTTCTTAATCACTGGTTGAATTGCTTTACTAGCAGTTGCTGTCAATGGACATCAAAGAGTTTGGGACAACTGGCATTTTCAGAAAAGATAGGTAATTGAATAGACTGAGCAGTGTGATAGGAAAACAATTGGAGAGCTCCTAAGAATACATGTGCTATTACATTCACATTGTACAGTTAAATAAGATCTCTCCTTGCAGCTATGAACAGGAGTAAGATTAAAACAAAGATTTTTCTCAGGTAGTCTTTACGCATTAAATATTTAGTTCATGCTCACCTGATTTAACTGAGCATTAAAAAAGAAGTCATTTGATAATGAGAAGAAGATATTGCTACTCACAGTGAGTAGATGGAAAGGATCTGCAGACAAATGTGCTGTTTGTTCACCTGTTATGTAACTAAGAATATTTCTGAAACTTTGAAAAAGAGATGGCCTACAAGGCTTCAAAAATAATGCATGCAGGAATTGAAAATCTCCATTAACACAATGGTGAGTATCTGGATCATCATAACAAGCACTGTGACTACAGCAATGAAATTGGTTATTGTTAACACATATTTAGTTTCAAGGCTTTGCACTTTTTGCAATTATGTTGAAAGCTTAAGACAACCTTATGAAACACGAGAAAGATTTCAAAGCTGTGTTTAGCCTTTCAAGACTGTGTTTGAGCGATTTACTAGAATGTTTAACTTTCAAAGAGAGTGCCCATTAAAAGCATTAGTGGGGGAATGCACGCTAGCATTGATTTATCAGCTCAGATCCTAGGCTTAAGTGAACTCAGGGAAAACAGAGATGAAATAATTCAAACAGCAGTCAAAATGTGAATAAGCTACATTTTTATACTTTAAAGTGTAAAATCACCACTTTTTCATATCTGATCACTTTTGTCAATTTAAGAGAACTTAAATATAACTCACTTTGGAGTTGATATCCACAAGCTCAATTCATCAGCAGATAAAGGAGAGCAGCCAGGAGAATGCTTTGGTGATATCTTTCAGACTAAATTATTTCTCAAATAGGCATGGAAAGCAAAAGAAGACCTCTTAAAGTTGGAAGATGAATAGGCAAGTTTACAATTATTAAGTAGATTAATCAACTTTCTTAACAAAATTTTAGTTTATAAAAATTAGTTTCTGACTGAAGATAATTTAAAAGGAAAATCAATATAATTTAGAATTACTTGTAAAGTGATAAGGCAGACCTTTGCTTTTTGCAGCATTAAAAGTTTGATCTAAATATATCCAAAGTAAGCCTGCAGTCTTATTTTCCACCTCCATACTGACTGATATAATTTTTTCCCCTTTATTCCATATCACAGGTTGGGATTTGTGTTTTTTACATTCCCCAATTTATTATAAAACTTATTCCTTCACACCTTAAAATCTTTCATTTAATTTTTGCCCATATATATTTCAATCTCTTCCTTAGCCTAAATCTCATTTTATTCCCCTTTTAACTTGTCCCTTTACCACCCGTGAAAGACTTTACATTGAAAGGCACCTTAGCCTGTCCTTGTGACCACATCCTTCCTTGTGACCACATCCTTCCTTCTCCACATTCCTGCAGGGGTTCATCTGTGGCTCCACCAAATTCAGTGCTGCTGCACTCTGCTATTCTATTTCAATGACATTACCTGCCTTCACCCCAACACCTGTATTTCCCCCTAAGTGTTTTTTTCTTAATTCGCAAAATCCTACTTCCTTCTTCTCCCCATTTTCTGTAATTAGACTAAAGGTTTATTCGACAGGGACTGTTTCTAATAACATGCATGCACAGTGCCCAATTCAATAAGGCTCTTATTGCTGTGAGAACCTCTCTGCTTTATGCATATGAGCCTGAATAAGCCATTCCGTAAAGGCACACCAGACTACAGAGCAAAGCCACACAAAAATATGGAGTGGTCAGCACCTGTGCTACTGCCTCTGATTGTCCAGTGTGAATAACCAGGTAAGATATCGTGACTGAGCTGCCTGCTGCTGGTACTTGGCATGTCACCAGAGCAAGGCTTGAACTCACCACGGGATCTACTGCAAAGTTTCTTACCAGCTCAGCTGACACCCCTATCCATAAAGATGCTGTAAAACAGGCAAAAAATAACATATCCAATAATTATTTTTTTCTGGACTGGAACTGTATTGTCTGGATAAGGATAATTCCTGGAATGATATTGTTCTGTAAGTAGAACTTCACTCCACTTGCTGGCTGATGCAGAAAGGAGGCATCTACAGACAAGGTCTTTCTGTAAGTTTTGGATTTCCTTTACTGTAAAGACATTCCTTGTCCTTAAGTCTAGAGAGGGGAAGGAAAGAGAGCTGAATGCTCCTGCTGCTTTAGGAATGAAAGAAAACACAATAAGGAGAACTTTTTGATGATTTTTGGCCCTACTTTGCAGCTGAGATTATATGCATTTGAGCTTAATATTTTGCTTTTCCCTACTGAGTGTGGCAGCATCTCTTCCACAGATATCCTAGAAGAGAAAGACAAAAAAATTTCCTTATATCTGAATACTTATCTGAGGGAAAAATTCTTAAGGTGTTGCTAAGGAAATGAATGTGAAGATAGGTATCTGAGGCTATTTCTGCTCAGAGATGGTATTCACAGGTCCTTGCAACCATTTCCTCTCCACCCACTTGTGTTTAAGAGACCTCCTTAACTCTCTTGAGTTCAATGCATTATAAAAGCTCCTTGGTAAAACAAAGCTAAAAATGGAATTCATTATCTTATAAAAGTACCTTAACTATTATTAGTATCTTGGCACTTTCTCTAGATTGTGAATCTATTGGGACTAACTTACTGAAGCCCTATTATTGAGGTATTAATCATATCAGACATCCAGCCATGTCTGTCAGCTGCTCAAAATAAGTGTAACATTATTCTTTTTCACATGCAATGTCTCCAACTTTCCAGCTGCCAGATAAGAAGAAAAAAAAAGATGCGGCACTCATTTGGAATTCAAATGTAATACCACATTCATTCCCAGTCCAGAACATTTAACACATTCTGGGCCTAATTCTCTGTGGGAGTATATTAGTGCAGCATCACTTATACCAATGGCTGGTTGACATCAGCTGCGAAACTCTGCAAGGTACACACAAGTAACAAGCACAAATCTCATGAAAAGTAGGACCTTTCCACCTCTTTACCTTAATTTGTGAGCTGTAGGTCAGGAGTCCTTGCTACTCTAACACTGACTCTGTGTTCAATGAGTTTTTCATACATTTCCTAGCCTAGGAGATTCTCTCTTTTCCTTCAAGGTGGAGGAAAATTGTTCAGAAAAGACTTCAGAATGGGAAAATTTCAGCTCTCAAGTCTGCAGATGGTAGGGATACATTCAAGTTATAACACTCATTAAGTTATGGGTGGTCCTGAAAATTAAGAATATGCTAATTGACAAACAGTTATATTGTTTTAACTGCCAAAAGATTTTCCCCTCTTTGACGCTTTCATTACTGGTATTATCAATCCCACAAAATTTCTTTTGCTGTCTATCATTTACACAAATTCTCTGACAAAGGACCACAACTCTTTCAACATATAAATAAATAAATAAATAACTTCACCTCCTACCTGCTGGCTTTATTTCCCTGTAGATCACACTCATCTCTAATTCCCACAGTTTCTTTTTCAACTTTAGTCCACCCACATTCAACATAGCACTGGGTAACACACTGCCCTCATGATATATAATCCCTTAGGCTGATCTGTCTGCTCATTTTGTTTATGAGGCTGCAAAAGCCTGGAGTAGAAGCTCCAGGCTTGCATCCCGTTGGTGCTGTCTGTGCAAACTTGCTCTTATGTGGTACTTTTCTGGTCCCACACATTAAATACTCAGGTACTAGCACAGAGCAATGTCTCAGAACTTTTTCTCCTCATTGAATTGGCATCAAAACCCCTTTTTGTCTTGCAGGGAAAACTTGTCTCTTCCTCCACTACCTTTTTTCACTATGAGACAGAAGATAGATTTGTACATTTTAGTTCTTCAAACTTTACCTCAACTCAGATTATTACATGCCAAGATTGTTTTACAACATGAGGCAGTTCTACTCCATTAAAACTCATTTTTCTCACTAGTTATACAAGGGATAACATTTTTGTTTAAAGGTTGCTGCTAGGAGAAGCAGCCATTTTTTGTCCTCATGCCTTAGGTTGTATTGTCAACGTCTGAGCTGACCCCAGGTTTCTAAGCCAAATACAACCTCATCAGCCAGCTACCTAGCTGGGATTCACACTCTGACAGGCCTTTCTAGCAGGCAGATGGCTTCTATCTGGGTAATCAGTACCCATCATCACATGTTGCCACTATCCAAGATATAAGGCAAAAGAGGATTCCTTTGTTATGCTTTCCCAGGCTATTCAGGGCCACAAATCACATTTGTGCAGTGATGTTCACCAGAAAGGTTCTATGTCTGTGAAGATACATGCAGCTGTGCCTACACACTATATGCTGGTGAGGAAGTCTCCATGACTCTGTAGATGCAAATATAGATTAGATAGTGCATTAATGTAGACCCACCTGGCTTGTCCTTTCTGCAGACAGGAAGAGGAAAGAGAGTTTATATTAATACACATAAACTTGCAGCAAGACCCATCATACACATAAGTCCCAACTGTATCGGCTGGACTTCCACAGCTACAAACACCATTACCCACTGCAGTTTCCTCATCCATATCCTCCTATTCCTTCTCCAAGTCAACCGCTCCTTTCTTTCCTCTCTCTCTTTTCATTCAACTGGTGGTTTCTCCACTTTTTTTCAGCCTCCTGGCTCTCCTCCATCTTGTGCTAAGTAAGTCCTGTGGTACAGGGACTCTCATTTTCTGCAGTCAGGTTTATCCCAGAGAATTCCTTTTTTTTTTTTAATCCTAAAAATTGTGTTCATCTTTTGTGTTAAAGCTTTCTCCCTTTTATTCTTCCCCCTTCCCGACTCTTTAAAAAGCAATTACTATCTCCTTCTGGGAAGTATTTTGTGTTGCCAATACAGTCTTCCTTGCCTGACTACAGCATCCTGCTCTTCTTCCTCAAGTGAAGATGCTCTTTTTTTTTGCAGAAACAATGCAAAAAAACATGAATTAAGAAAATCCAGATGCTGCTGGCACATCACACACCACTTGGAAAAGCCACAGTAACAAGATCCTTCTAATACAGTTTGGTCAAGTCTGTAGTGTATGAACAAGTCCTGCTGTGCCAGTCAACTGCTTGTTGCTTTCAGTCTGCAGAACTGGAACTTAAACACAAGACAGTCTGTGCTGCTGGCCCCTGAACTCATTCATACCTGTCTGAGGATACAGATGCTTTGTTCTGCAGCTGAACCAAAGTGTGAGCCAATACACATTCATTCCGGACAACTGGGAGATTTGGGCTTGAGCAAGAACCCGAAAGCAACGTAACATGACAGCAGAAGACACCCGAGGAGGGAAATTTCTTGTGTGACAGAAGTGTTGATGTTCTCTTCCGTTAATCTTGATGGGAGTGGTAGTGTAACTAATCCAGCTGTGAAAATGGTAAGACTTTACAACTCTTGTGTTTCTTCCCAAATACTGGAAAATATATCAAATGTATCAAAAATACCAATACAGATGAATTATAGGATAGGTGAGCTTGATATCACTTTTCAATCAGAAAATTGTGCATCTGTCAAATGTTGTGACATGACAACCTTCATTAGTATATAAATGCAAAACCATCTCTTAAAATATGAATGCCTGAAGTTCATGAAATCACTGGAAATGAAAAATATTGAACATATAAACAAAGGATGTAAAAAAAAAATCACCTTTCAATATTTTGATTGCCCATCTTCATGGTTTTTACATTTCTATTGAATGTAGAATTTTGTCTTAGAACATTTCCTGTATTAAAATTCTGTTATTGAGAAACTACACAGTAGCTTTAGGCATCAATGAGTAAAAATTCATGTATGTTATGAAAAAAGGGCAGCTTGACAGATAAGGAAAAAAATTATTTATTTGATGTTAAGATTTATAAAGTATTGTTTATTTACTTTTTTGTTTTTTCACTTCTACAACTTATCTTAGTGTACGTAATATACAACTGTATAATGTCTACAAATGGATTGGTGGTTTGTTAGTGATCCTCAATGAATATAATATGCATGCAGTGCTTCTAAAAGACCTCCACTGAAACCATCTCATTAAAATTTCTCTCTTACATTTCCCTAATTTTTATTAAACACAACAAAAGACGTCTGTCATTCTCAAAGCTCCTAGCTTTTATCTAAACAGCTGAGTACATTGTTCATGTTTTCTGTTTCCTTTATACCTGGTAATCTGATTTTTAAAAATACAGCGTGTTTTAATTAAAGAAATGTGTGAATATATGCAAGGGAAGATAATAATAACTGCATTACAGTAGAAACTTGTTAATTTGCATTAAAGATAGGGAGAGCTATGGTGAATTACATAATTTTTCAAATTAGCATCAGAGTGAATAAATAAAGAAAACCAGGGGGTAGTTAATCCAGAGAAATTTCATTAATTCCTTTTACAAGTTGTTATTTGGCTACAATTATCTGCAATTTTGTTATACTTTTATTAAGAACTAGTGGAATATCTGATGTACCTTATGATACTAAAAATGATTTCTGCTCCAAAAGGTTTCTGGTGAAGAGGACACCTGCAGAAAAACAAGTGACCATTCTAGAAAACACAGAGGTGAACATGACCTGTCATTCTTCCTCATCATCATCTGTATCCATTGCTGAGGTGTTCTAGCAGTGAGCATGATAGTGTTCATATGCATACTGCAACACAGCCTATAAAAACAAAGCCTTTAAAGTAGACATTGGAAGAAATTGAAAGGAGTTTTGGGCTGCTCATACATAAGTGGAATGCAGATTACTGAGGTTTTATTGTATGATGCAATGAAAGTGAAACATATCAAAGAACAGTTTCCTTTAAATTTAAAATAATTCAAAGGTGAATATGAATGTACCTTTAGGACTTTGGCAAATAGGTCCTGAGCTCTTAAAAAACTGTAGCAGATTGTGTTTTGACTACCAAAGGAGATATTTCTTGCCGTTTTTTACAGAATCATAGCATATGTAAGGCCACTTAGTCCAACCTCCCTGCTCAAGCAGGGTCATCTTAGAGCACATTGCTCAGGATTGTATCCATATGGCTTGTTGTAAGTTAAACAATACTCGGCTCAATATTGAACCTTGGGAACACCACTAGTGACAGGTCTTCAACCTGTGCCACTGATAACAACCCTCTGAACTCTGCCAGTTCTCAATCCACCTCACTATGAACTCATCCAGCCCACCCTCCCTGAGCTCACCTATGAGGATGTCGTGTTGAAAGCCTTGCTGAAGTCCGGATAGGCAACACCCACTGCTCTCCCCTCATCTTTCCAGCCAGTTGTCCCACCATAGAAAGTAACCAATCTGGTTAAGTATGACTTCCCTTTGGTGAATCCATGCTGACTACTGTTCACCTTCTTGTCTTCTACATGATTACAATGGTCTCCAGAATGCGCTGTTCCAGGTGGGGTTGACTGGCCTGTTCCTCCTTCTCTCTCTTTTTTGAAGATTGGGGTGACATTTGCTTTCTTCCAGTCCCCAGGCCCCTCTCCTGACTGCCATGACCTTTCTAAGATGAGAGTGCCGTAACAATGAGGTGTGCCAGTTCCCTTAGCACCTGTGGGTGAATCCCACCAGGGCCCATGAACTTGTGGATGTCAAATTAGACTAAATGATCTCTAGCCTGAACCTCTTCAAACAATGGAAAGTCACCCTTCCTCCAGACCTTCTCCCTAATCTTCTGGGTCAGGGATTCCTGAGGGCTGGCCTTGTCAGTGAAGACTGAAAGCAAGATGTTCAGTATCTCAACTTTCCCTGAAACCTCTACTGCAAAGTTCCCTGTTCCTTTCAGTGATGGGTCCATATTTTCCTTAGTATTCCTTTTGTTATTATTTAAATTATATTAAAATTGAATTATATTCAAATTAATTGAAAAAGTCCTTCTTGTTGTCCTCAACATCCTTAGCCATATTAAATTTCAAATGGGCCTTGGCCTTTCTTGTTTCATTTCTGTATACTCTGATAACATCCCTATATTAATCCCAGGTATCCTGTCCCCTACACCTCATGTACCTCCTGCCTATGTATGAGTTTTCATAGGAGTTTCTTGTTCATCCATGCAGGTCTCCTGCCTCTTTTGCTAAATTTTTCATCCATGGGGATGCTCTACAGGGCACATTAACATATGATTATTCCAAGAAGATCCCTGAAGAGGGCAACGTTAGCTGTCCTGAAGCTCAGGTGTATAACCTTTCCATTGCCCTGCTCCTTGATCTCGTAGTTGCAGTAGTTAAGGCTTCCCCCAGCCCTCACATCTCCAGACTTTCCTTGTTTGCCACCATAAGCTCCACCAGCACACCTTTCTGCATTTGCTTCTTCCTCCATTATCTGTTATTTTCTTTTAAAGTACAAGAATTGCAGAGAGAAGAAAGTGACAGGATTTTTTTTTTTTTACCAGAATGTAAAAATTAGGGCAGTAACACTATAATTCCATTGTATACTGCTTCAGTTACACTGGCAGTGGGCATTCAGTCCACTTGGTTGTGTCTGCCCCAGAAATGGTCGATGGACAGTCGTCTGTGCAATGTGTCTAAACTAGAAGTGATTGGTGTTCTTTTCAGTTTTGGTGTAAATTTTGACCCAGATACTGTGCTGGGGCACAGCAGGTCACAGTAGTACAGATGGTGTTGGCCACACTGGCAGACAAATGGCTTTGTAAGCCACCCTACCTTGCATTCAGCTTGCCAAGTGCTCAGGCTACCTCCAGCCTGCAACTGCCAGCTATTTCATCAAACCTTCCTCTGCCTGAATGTGGATTGTCAGGACAGAACTTAATTGAAAAAGCATGGAGCATGCGAGGAAGGCACAGACATCTCTTTAGGCGAACCCCTGTTCTGCTAAATAATCTAGTTCTGGATTTATTCCCAGGCAATCCCAGGTCGTCTACTTTGCATATGTGTTAGATAAAACCCAGGATCTCCTGAACAAACTATGTCCTTCTGAGAAAAAAGTCATGAAATAGTTCAAGGGATAGTTCACTTGGGATTTCTGTTCCTCCATGTAAGATGGACAAGAGCATCAGTAGCACTGTTTCTATGGCAACGTCTTACCTAATTACTGCACAGCCACGAAGTATTAGTAACCTCTGTAATGGATAGGGGGCTTCTTTTGTGTGCTGTTCCAGAAACACATGGGCATATGTTCATGATAAAAGTTCTCAACGTATTCACATCTTCATTATCTAAATGCTAGCTACTATTTCAGCCAACTTGGTCACATTTGAATAAAATGCAGTGGTCACTGAACTACAAACATTTACTACAGTGCTCTTGGGTACTTCACTGGTTGGCATCACAGTAGTTTCTTCATGCAGCCATGAAAATCCACTGTGATAACTTTTTAGTGATGATTACAACACATTTCATTTGGATTTGGACTTGTCCGTCCTAATCTGGGACGCAGATGAAATTTTCCAGCAATTCTGTGACCGCATACTCCCACAGGTACAGGTTCTGTTGATACAATTGGCCTTTGTTTGTTTGGATGGCAGTGTGTTTCTTCTTAATTGCCATAAGTAGTGTGCACCAGAACTACCAGCTGATGAATGAGGAATCTGTGGGACTGTGTGTGCTCCTGCAGCTTCTGCTCTGCCATCCACTACATGGAACTGTTCCATCCTGATGCATGAATTCATACAAGCAAAGGCACACTGTGGAGCTGGAAAAGAGACTATTAAAAAAATCCAGTTTCACATCTAAGTAACTGCAATGTTAATTCATTTTAGATGGTATGGGCAGATAGTATATCTGACTTTGCAGTATGCTGGAACATTCTGGATTATTTGTCCAAATCTGCAGCAGCTGTGGATAAAAAGCCCCTGTGAAGGAACACTACCTGCACTAATATTTGATTTATCTGAAAATGGATCACTTGAACAGCACAGATCATGGAAATGAGATAGTGCAAAACTAAGTGCTCAGGAAGATGGGAAATAGGTGCAGTGCAGGAACAGATATTAGATATTCAAAGGGCTATTCAGGGTCCAGGTGTAGAGGAACAAAGGCAAAGCATGATGGGATTTATTATAGTTGGATTCAGTTCAAGGAGAACTCTCTCTAGTAAGATGTTAATTTCACAAAAGGTTTCAAGAATCTCAGTCTCCCGTTAAACAAAATAGCAGTCAGAAAATAGAGCAGATGCAGTAAACCATTAAAAATGGAGGATCATTTTAATATGGATTTTTCTTGCCACTTTAGTGTGCCACTTAATAAAAACCCTAATATGGGAAGCACTATAAATATGTCACTCATCATAAAGCTGCTTTAAACAATGAGAATGTAGTGACATAGCAGGATGATTGTAGGCACTAAAATAACATACACAGTAATTCTGCTCTCTCACCCAAGTGCTGAAGAAAATGAAGTGGTAGTAAGACTACAATGGCTGCAATCACTTTTATTTTATTCATGCTCCACTGAAGTTTGATGCACATGCTCCTGCCTGTACTATACATTTGTGTTAGGTAACTGGCAGTATTTTAGTAATGGGGATAGATATGTGTGAATGCAGGATTAAAACTTCCTTTCTTCTCTCAATGCTATTTATATTTCAAACCTTCTCGTGTCTAGTCATGCCACAGCAAAATGTAGCTCTCATTTTAGTAATTGTGTTTTTTGTTGTCAGCCTACTTGTTTTCTCAGTGTACTTCCATAAGTTTTTGTCTTGGATATTTTATTTCAATGTGTTTATCACAACACTTCATTTTAGATCTTTTCAGTTGAATATCTGATATGGAGGTGTTATCTTTCTTCACATCTTTTCACTTCATTCTTCCCTTTCTATTATTTCTTTATTCGTTACCTTATTCTTCTTTCCAGTTATTTTTCAGTCCCCTTTCCTCCTTCCACTTAGCTCTTTATACTTCTCCTTTTTCTTACTGAACCCTCTATCTTTTTCTCTCTTGACTCCTCTCATTTTTTTTTCCTATTAGCTGCTCAGCCTCACATTTCTCATTTGTGTTTTCTTTTCTTCCTGCACCATCATTTGTTTGATTTTTATACCTATAGAAATATCTTCAAATGTACCAAAATGGAGGGGAACTCATTAGGAAATGGCGGGGAACTGGATAACTGAGAAAGGGAAAATTAGCAAACCATGAAATAGGAAAGTATGGTGATTTACAGGCAAAGATGGTCCATTTGGTGGCTAAATGACATTGTCTACCACATATTATTGAAAATACTGTAGCTTCCTTTGTGAGAATGAGGTCTGGGTCTAACATTAGCTCAATTGGTCAGAGCATGGAGCTAATGAAACCCAGGTTGTGGGTTTGATACCCATATGGGCCATTCACTTTAGAGATGGACTTGATGATCCTTGTGGAACTCTTCCAACTCAGAACATACTGTGAAATCTGTGTGGGTGAGGTGGATGGCTTTATCTGAGAAGAGGGGCACAAGGTTGCTGTTTCTGTAAACTCCATGACAATGTGGAGACATCTGACATTTTCTTCTTCTTAAGCTGCCCACAATAACTCCCAATTTTCTTCTTAAATGCTTTCCTTCCTACAGCTCAGTGATATCTGTTGGTGTTCTGTCAAAGTGTCATTCTGGAAATTATTTTGGTGGATAATAAGGTTCTGTTAAACCTGGTATGTAGTATCATCCACGTTGCCTTTATTAATAAACTTTTTTGCAAGCTTTTCATAGAGCTGGCATGTAATACCTACCATATAATAATGACGTCATACAGCATGGCATTTCAGGAGCTGGTACAGCTAAGTATGGCCCAATTAGTGCAGTAACTGTGTAGCAGTAGAATCAATGTAGAAATCTCTGACAGAATTTCTGTGAGGGTAAGAAAGGGCAAGTAAGCAGGCATAATGTATTACTATTAATCAGTAAACATTATGATGCTAATGTAACATCTCCTTAAGTAGCCTTAGTACAACATATGCTGCATTAGTAGCAGATGTCACAAATTCTGAGGCCTTACATATCATGTGCTATCTCTATTAAAAAAAAATCACTTCCATGTGAAAAATACATCCAGAGCTTAGCATTTTCTCTGCTCTTGTTAGGAAACTTTGAATACTAGTATTGTATTTTACTGGGGAGACAGTCAACAGTTCTGGCCAAGAACACAGTGTAAGTTTAGGGTTGAAAACAGATA
Source organism: Monarcha castaneiventris obscurior (assembly GCA_026261815.1). Lineage (NCBI taxonomy): Eukaryota > Metazoa > Chordata > Aves > Passeriformes > Monarchidae > Monarcha > Monarcha castaneiventris. The sequence continues at coordinate 4,837,355 of JAMPIT010000174.1, read as the reverse complement.
CAATATGTCACATTGTGGAGGAAATACTTGCATGCATTAGTTTTACATTGTAGAGCAATGTATTTGGATGGGAGCAAGAGACATCATCGACAGTGAGTAGATGGAGGCTGCAATGATGGTGAGAATATATAATATAACATTCTCTTCACACTAGATGCTTAAATAGTACTTCCCTGGAATAATACTGTTATTAACAATGTGTCTGAAAAGAATGCGTTTAGCTCATATAAATGAAATCTGGATAATGTCATTAAAGTCAGGTTTCCTTTACTGTAAAACTTATTCAGTGTCTAATAAAAAATGAATGAGAAGGTGCCAGTGTTTATATTGTGACTCTTCAGTTGTTTGAAGTTATAAGCTAATTTTTTTTTTTTTTTTTTTTGGGTTGTTTTTCATATTAATATCCTGATGATGTAATTAGCTGTAGTCACTTCAGATGTTCCTATTCTTTGTGACTTTTTTTTTTAAATTATGGTCTAAATAAAGGACTGATAGGAGGGTAGCATATGAGAACTGTATCTCAGAGAAGTAAAAATTCACTGGACCATATTTGATAAAACTGATATGGGGACATTACTTCTTTATATACAGAATTACTGATATATGTACTGGAATGTGTGTGTTCAAGGTAAATATTTAGATTTTGAAAATATGTTTGGAATAAAATAGAAGAATTAAAAGCATGAAATGAGCTAGGAAACCTCCTACCCCTTCCATTCCATTCTGTAGTGAGTATTAGAGAGTTTAAAAGCTGTATAATGTATTTAGTAAAATTAAGGTGATAAGCACATGAACTTGTTTTTAATTTATCCCCTGGAAGACAATAAATTTTAGTTTGTATGACTGTAGGATAAAACTGTCAAGATGAATAGTTGCCATGCAAAAGTGTCTGTCCACAGCCTTAGGAAAACATAAAAAAGAGTCTGATCATAATTTATAAACATGCTCATGGCCAGTAAATTTCTGACACCAGAGAACTTTTGAGTCTAGTTTAGGAATGCAAAATGTAGGCTTTTCTCCAGATGAAAGAAATCCAGACAAAAAGTTAGTGTTAAAAATTAAAATAATTGAATCCTGTTCTCTTGCTAGGGCACAAAGATCACTTCTAGCTGATTTTACTTCCATACATTGCAGTTATGCTTACCAATAGTTCTGTCTACTGAAATTTATTCATTCACCTGGAAGTTTGTTTGAATAAGCAAGTGGTGGATATCACTATGCTTACAATAAAGCCATGGATGCTGTGAAGAATATAATGTTTTATGAGAGAGCCCCTTAAACTCACTAGTAGAATCGTCTGAACTGGGAGTGAAAGCAGAGGCTCAGTTGTATCAGACAGAAGAGTTCAGCCAGAGATGCCTGGACCTGCCCAAGGGCTCCATTTTCCTTTGGGATCTCCAATGGAGAATTGAACACTCTGTATGATGGGCAACAGACCAGCAGCAAAAGCTGCTTCTGACTATCTGGGGTGCTCACTGGATGAGCATCAGAGCAGTGGATGTTTTACTGAACTGAAGTTGGAGTTGGAATTGGAGCTGTTATCTGACTAGACAGCTCTTATTTGGAATTTCTATTTCTTTAGAAAATTGTTATTCATATCAAGAGAGGCTTTCTCTTTCTTTGACATTTTTATTTTCCTTTTATTTAGGGAAAAATATACTTGGTGTTTATAGGACAGTGAATGATTTGGCAAAGGCTCCCTGAATATTGCTGGAGAAGAAAGTATTTTTAGGAAGTATGATAATAGGTTAATGGTCTAAGCCATAGTTATATTTATTTGCGAAAATTGGACCATTTAACTAAAGAATTGCCTAAAAATAATTATCCCAATTCTTCCTGCTGCCAATATTAAGCACATACTACTGCAAAGTTAAAATATGTTTCCATTCAGAAATAACTCTGGAGAAAATTACACGTATATCCCAAATTGAAGTATGTCTAAATGGGGGGGGGGGGACGTACATCAGAAGTTTTTAACAAGTTTTTTAAGGATCCACCCGAGTCAGTGTTTTCTACATTTTAACCAATTTTAGGATGAAAGAACACATCGAGAAGATTGAAAAAAAAATTTTTTTCAATATTGGTATGGGAAAAAATGCAAGATGAAAATATCAACAGATCCATGTCTCTGACATCACACCTGGACAGAGTGCCCTGTTGGGTTGTGCAGAATTCCATTACCTAAATACCAAAGAGTGCTACAATGATGACAATGTCAATTAACTGTTCAAGTCTAGTTCATTTAATAATTGAAATTAAAACCTAAACTGACAAAAAAATTTGCATTAGTAAAATATTTTCCTGACAAATATGTGGCTTTGGATCAATGTAATTCATGTTTAAAAACAGGGCTGTAAAATATCAATGTGGTATGTACTAAATGAACTAAAGATGGTCTAAGTTACATGTGTCAAAGACTATGGTTAATGGAAAACCTTCTTCCTCATGGGTTAATGCAGGTTATTTGTCCTGGCCCACTGCCACACATTCTCTTCATCAATGTCCTAGCTAAAAAGTAAAATATTTAAAGCTGCCAAATCTTTCAACTCTGGGTTGGACTCTGGGTCCAAAAGTGGTAAAAGGCAGTTGTTGTAGCAAAACCTGTACATTCAAACAATGCATATTTTAACACACTCAAATCCAAAGTCTTTGCTCTAAGTCCAAAGAAAACTCACTAATGTAAAGCATACTTCATTCCTTGCATGATTCTGTAAATATTCTGGAAAATTTGAAAATTTTCAAGCACTTTAGAAAGATAAAATTAGTGCATTCTTGCTCTGTACCCATCTCCCCTACCTTATTAAGTTGTGAAAAGCATGCAGATTTCAAGCAATATCTTTCGCTGACTGGTGACCACAAAAAGAGTCCTTCTTAGAGAAAGCTAGTAGGAAGCAAACACAAGCCTTATGGATCAGGAGGGATTTTGTCATACTCATTAATCTTGATTTTCCCATCTAATTACGCATGTCTTCTTTGCCCTTTTCTCCTGAAATGCAAGAATTCTTTGTGTCTGAAGGGGACCATTTTCTGTCTAAATAAGTGTTTAAAAATCAACTTCCACAAAACCGTCACCTTCAAAGGAAGTGGTACATTTAAATTATCAAGTGCTGAAATCGTGTTCTTCCCTACGGTAGAAACAAAAGAGAACAAGGTCCTGCCAGCTGCATCTTACAGTCAAGAAACTGACTCCAACAATTCATTCAGCACCTTCTGTGAGGTTTTGAACTTCCAGCTTTTGAAGACTTCCATGAGTTATTTCACAGCATTCTGAAGTGAAGAGAACTTTAGGGGGCAAAACATTGTTTGTGATGCACTTAGCTTAAGAACTTAGGCTGAATTTTATGCAGCTTCTTTCTGCTTAAGGAATCAGTCAGTGTCTTCCCATATGATTCTGTAGCATTGAGATCCAATGAATAAAATATTCCACTTCATCATAAAATATGATGTTTATTAAATGCACATTAAAAAAAAATTACTGGATACATGCAGAGCTTGCAGTGGTATCAGGTAGGACTGGATTAATCTGCCTGATTCTAGTGGAGTTTACTTGTAAAACATAACTTATTACACTGTCATAGGATATGCTATACTGGCACCTCATCCCAGGATTTTATTGTGACTATTACAGCTTTCAGTAGTCAAGCCAGGAACTCCATAAAACACTCTGAAATTGCATTTTTGAAATTCCATCCCTGCTTACAACTATAAACTCTGGAGAACTGAAATTTTAATAAAATAACTCAGGAGTATTTAATTCTCCTCTACTCTGGATCTGCTCCCTTACTTATTCTGTAAACTATTAAATGTTCAGTCCTTTAAAGCCTGCACTTGATCTTCAGAATGTGCAGAGATGCTATGGTATGACTGAAGAAAGCATGGAAAAGAAGAGCTGCAAAATGTTATTGACTTTGTTGTGTTAGTTACTACTTCAAATGAGAATGCACGATCCCTACTCTCTCTGCATCCACAGTAACAGGAGGGAGAGGTGAAGGAATAGAGTTGATTTAATTGTGCAGACATAAATAAAATTTTCAGGACAGGAAAAAAAAGCCATTGCATAAATACTAGACCATTTTCTAGTACTTCCAGCCACCTAGAGAAGGAGCTCATCATCGCATTATGACATAAAATCAATACCTTGCAAAAGTCAGAAATGAGATCATGAAAGAGCAAGGTGTTGTATCTACAAAGGTTGCATATATCCAGTTTGGTATTTAGGATATGACTTAGTGAAGGGAAAAAAAGGCAAGAATCTTTCTCATTCAGAAGTGTACAACGTGAGACAAAACGGGCATTTAACAAGCCTCTGTTTATGTTTTTATCAAGATGAATTTGGATGGGTTTGAAGATCTGTACTTTCTGCAATAATCACTGCAATGAAGTACTTAGAAAATAATGTTTTAGCAATATTTCTGTTATGACAGTAATTGGTAAAAAGAACCAAAACTGAAGAATGTTTGTGGATATTGATGGAGCAATATTTATTACATTTCAATAACATATTCTAGGGTAACCCTTGCACAACCCTGACCCTGTAAAAGGAGAGAGGATGATGAACTCACGTATACTGGGGAAAAAAATCCTAGTGATTTCTTATTTGTAGGAACTTTTGGAAGATTTATATCATTATAAATTTAACTGGTAAAGAAATATTGATGCAACAGAGAAATTACTGCATTATTACATGGGACTGACATAATAAAAACCTCATTAAATCAAGTAATTGTACAGTGTAGTGGATTTTTTCTCATACAGATTTTTCTTGCATATGTCAGGCCTTTACTTAATTATATTAATGTAACCTATCTGTATTCATTTCATCTGCACTGGAGTATCTCAAGGTGAAATTTGGCTGTGCAGGACAGATTGACATGGGAATTAGTTTATAGTTTAGCACTGGGTTTTGAAAACAGACTCTATCCCATTACATTTTTCCACATGGAACCTACTTCAGTGGTCATTCTACCCATGAAGCACTCTCATGGAATCGCAGAATCTTCTGAGTTGGAAGGGACTCACAAGGATAATTTAGTCCAACTCTTAAGGGGCCTGTACAGGGATTGAACCCATGGTGTTGGCATTATTAGCACCATGCTTGACCAAGAGTTAATAATCTCTTCTTCTGCATTTCTAGCTAACCACCTCACATAACAATGAAAAAAATTAGATCTTCCTTCTTTTTTTTTTCCCCTCTCAAAACCTTCATTTTCAGAGTTAGAGTGAAATCAGAACTTTTAAAAGTAGAGAATTATACCTAAGTAACAGTTTCAAGGAGGCTCATTTGGATCCTACTCTGAGCTGCTGGACCAAATATTTGAACATGTTCCAAATGAACACCATAATCACTGAAATACTGGTTATTCAGAAAGCAAGTGCAGAGCTCTGTTTCTCACTCTGGCTTGATCAATTCCTTCCTGAGCCTGAGAAACCTGTGTCAAAATTCCTTCTGTACAGGACTTAGTATTTTGTATGAAAATTTCCTGATAAGTGCAAGGTATGGGGAATGATCTCAGTTCCAAATCTAGGAGCTATTTTATTATTTTCCTGCTGCCATATTATTATTATGTCTACTTAAAGATTACTTTAATCACTCTGTGTTGATTGGGACCATTAACTCTGAATTTAGCTTTACAATGAAAATGGGAGAAAATATAATGCCTTCTTTAACATATTGATTTATAGTGGAAAATGTACACGGTATGCATGTCTAATGTAATGAAGGTAATCACGAGGCACAGTACATGGTTACCTAAAAATCATATTTATAACAAGAGAATTGTGATAGTGATTTCAAACAAATGGAGATGTTTGTATGAAAGACACAATTAAAAAATGTGAAACTGTGTCTTTTATTGAAACTGCTAGCAAATATGTCATCTAAGATGTAAAATAAAAGGAAACAGAAAAACAGAAGGAAAAAAAAGCATATTACAGGGACAAATTTGGAGGCATACACTTTGTATCACAATCTGTTGTTGTTGTTGTTGTAAGTGTTGTAATTCAGCTGCAAGTCATTGACTGAGAATTCCTCTGGAAGAGAATGTCTCCTGTTGCTCCACTCAGTCTCAGCAGAAAACAGGTGTGTGTGTACTGAAAACAGTATCCACATTTCTGCTACAGTATACATATTTCCATCCGGTCTGGGATCTATTCAGAGATATGGCTGAACCAAATCTAAAATAAATACATACACAAGTGAGATTGAAGTTGCAGTGTGAATTTGTGCATGCCATATGATGCTGAAGACTTTTGTATAAGCAAAACTGTTGGAGGGGACAAAGAGTAGTTAAAATTCCTAAATCTCCATGGGGTATACAGACTTCTACATAAAACATTCCAACACAATTCTATTAAGGTAATTTAAATCTATGCTGATACTTGTCATCCCAACAACAAATATTTCATTGAATGATTTTGTCCGACTGAATTCTTTTTATTAACTTCCTTTTGACTACTGATATCATTAAGAATTTGGAAATCAGTGTCTGAAAATTGGTATCCAACTCATAAGATGAGCCATCCAAAAAAAGTGATAATTGAGATAGGAAGCTATGAAGTCAGAAAGCATTTCTAAGAAGTTAAACCCCACTGTTAACAGATTGGTGATCTGGTAGCGATGGACTACACTGATTTCATAACAGCAGTGCAATTGAAGCTGGATGCAGCACCATTAGGGCTAGGCCCTGCTGTACTACACTGCACCCACACACACCTCTGCTCTGCTTACCCCTCCACTGTGCCCCTGCCTGCCTTACAAGATTACTCATCACAGTTTCAAAGAAAAGCTGTCCTGGGACAGCTTTGGATTTGGATCAGAGGTGATGTGGCTTTGACAGAAACTATTAATAATTTATTCTTATTTTGTTCTTGCTCTTGGGTTTTAAGGGTTTTTTTTCACTCAAATCTTGACTAGGAGATTTTATAATTGTCTCTGAATTACTATATTATAATGAAGGGCTAGCAGAAAGGTCTTCTAATATCAGTAATGAGAGACCTACAAAATGTTCACCCAAGCTGAAACTGTCCTTTGCTGAAAAGGCTGGTAAAAACTCACCTCCTTCATGCTTCCTGCACTTGGATGACATCAATGAGAGATGAGCACTTCCACTGAAAGGTGCTATTCCCAGGTGCATGATGCAAAGTTCTCTTTATCTCAAAACTGTTATGTATAAGGCAGGGGAGAAGGGGAAAATTGCACAGTTTTCCTGAAACAAAATCTACAAATCTATGGCTTCCAATGTCTGGCAGAAGGGAGGTAGCATATTAATCTTTTTCCTATTGCATGATAGCTTTAAAATCTGTAAATACAATATGCGTTGCCTTTCCTTTAACATTTGTGCTTATTTATAGATATGGCCACTGAACGTGAATTACAGCTTGAAAGTCATTAGTCTTTTATCTTAATTTTTTTAAAAACGTCAAAAGGAAACTAAAGCCCCACACTGAAAAGCAGAAGACAGTCACAAGACATCCACAATTTTGTGAGAATGGCATGCTGATAATGAGAGAATATAATTTTTTGTCTGCCTCATGTGGAGTCTTACCTAGTGCCAGTAACAGTATCATAATGGATTAGACAGACATCATCTCTAATACTGAGCAGTAGTATCTTTTTTCCTCCTTACTTTATTAGTGATAAATTCCTGAAGAGTTCATTATTAATGTTTTCCACTGACAGCTCTGATTTCAGGATGTCCCCTTGCACTGTGACAACAGGTAAGAATTAAGGATGTTGTACTCCTGGATGACAGAAATCTCCTGGAAGGACAGACCTTCCAAGTTAACTGATTCTCACATCCCTCAGGATCTCAAATATATGTATAAAATAAAATGCGCACAACTCTAAATAAGTGCTTGTAGTGAGGAGTATTTGACCTTTATGAAAAAACCAAAATGTCTAGGCCTATATACAACACTGCAGCAATGTCTTCGAACATCTCATCACTAGGAAATATCTTTTATCAGTTATCCATCAGGAGATTAGCTTGTGTTGCTGACACTGTGAAAGTGAAATGTTCAGCTAAAATAAGCAGTACTATATTTTTTTAGTGATGACATGTTATTTTTTTTTAAAAAAAAGTAAGTCGATACATGAGGAGAAGCTTTGATGAAATTTATGTATATACATGCATGGAAGTCATGTATATGTATAGATATATATATAAATAATTAAACAAACACACACACACACAGAGTATTCGTGAACTCTGAAATAAATGTTTTGAAATCAGGTAGACAGGTCCAGGGTATCCAACAATTGTTTAAAGGAACCACAGTCAAACTGTAAGGCACCTGACTACTGATAATTACAAACAAAATGAATTCAATTTTTGCAATTTTGCACAAGTTCCATGGGGGTTTGGGAGGCTGCTTTTTCTTGTTAGCATGTTTTAATTAATGCAACTCTTCTAAGTAGATTATTTAAATGCAGTTACTTCTACAAAAAGCACACAAGAAAATAAGATACAACCCAAATACGTGTAAATCCACCTTCATAAAACTAATACAACTTTCTGTCATTCTCGCTATAAAAAACAGTGTGGTTAATCATGTGAAAATATTGGTGCTTTCTCCCAGGAAATGTGACAAGAACCTTGATTGCATAGAAATTGGATGGGAAAAAATGCCATTTCTTCAGTGTCAGACTAACTGCTTCTGCAAGAAATATTGGATGCAGAATATGGTTTTTTGTTTGCTGTAAGGATGCTTTTTCCATAGTACTTTCTCTCTCTTTTTTTTTTTTTTTTTTTCAGCTAAGGAAGAGATTTAGCTATCTAAACCTTAAACCTAGTTTTTGGTCTGTCTTTATCTCTCTGATTCCTCTGTGTTGCCTTCCATCCTAATAACTATGCACTAATACACAGGACAGATTTTTGGAAAATACAACTGACAGTAAATTTAAGACAGACTATGGTTTCAAGCTGTATTTATCATGACTCTATGTAGCCCTGTTTTGAAGTCTTCCTTGAGATCTACAGTAGAGGCCATGCTTAGTTCAGAACACTATAGTTTTGTGGGTTTATACCAGAAAACTTACTGTAGCCTGCACAATCTAAGACCTCCAGGTCTGCAAATGATTCCTCTGATATGCAGCAAATACTTGCATTTGGTGTCAAGAACTGGTAGCAGAACACAACACATTGGGGCTTTAAGGACTACTTCTTGAGCCAGAAGACCAGAGGAATATGGGGAATGACTGGTTAGAGAGAGGCAGGTGTAGGACTTCCCTTGTCTATCTGAAGGACTGGAAGCCAAAAAATGTAAAATGAATTATGGGAGAATCTGAGTTGGAATCAGATACCCAGAGACAGACAGCAGATGACTAATGAGGTTAGTGCTGGACCCTAGGAAGACCAAGACTGGCTAGAATATAGGAGAAAGGACTATTGAAAAGGGATGGGAAAATAAAGATGCAAGGCATATAACATTGGTGAAGAGCTAAAGCATGTGGAAAAGCAAAACAGCCTGAGAAATGGACTGAGCCAAGGAATTGGGAAAGAAAGGTGAGAAAAACTATGGACTAGGGAGTTAGGCTACTTTCAAAGTGAGACTAATTTCAGCAGAAGGCAGGAAAAGGAATGTAGAATGTAAGATTGTCTATAGAGACAAACTTGAAATGATTGACAAAACACTGAATAAAAAGTTGATTGTGAGTGGAATGGTCGGAGGGACTGCAAGAGAGGAGGAAAAAGCAGGCTGGGACTGGAATTGGAGCCTAAACCATCAAAAATAGAATTTTCTGGGAAAATGTGCCTGATTTGTCATGAGAAGCCTGTGGAACAGTGAAATGAGCTGGCAGGCCTTGGGGGGAAATAAAAGAGAACCAGAACTGACAAATGTGTCAGGAGGATCAAACATGGCATCAACCCAAAGTGGAGTCCATAGCTCGGAGTGGTTCAGTTCTCTGTCCATCAGCTACTCTTTGTGAAATCTGCCTGTCAGGTGTCCCATAGCTGATCAATATAGAACCTTACAGAGGTTAATAGTCTACTCCTTTACTGTTAGAACAGGTGTCAAAAGTGTGCATGGATGAGCTATATTGCAATTCAAAATTGCAACTAGAATATACAGGTAAGAAGGAAATTAATTTTAATTTTGTAAATAATATAATGCAAAGTTTTTTTTTCTTGTTAAATATAATTTAATTTAAATTTAGGTTAAAAAATTGTGAATAGTGCAAACTTCAGCATGTAAAATTAAAAGAATGTCATAATGCATCACATTGCTGTGAAAGCTCAACCAAATTCCTTTCTAGCAAGTTTTTCTTTCCATGAGTGTATGCATCAGATTCTTTTTCTTTTATTATAAGGTTATGTCTGTGGATGACCTGAGTAGAAATGCAATGTTACCAGGCTGGTAAACAGAATATCAATCTCATCAGAAAATTCATATACAAATCATATACAAAGCCAAATGTAATACTGGGAAAGGAATGAAATCCATGGAAAATATTTTCATGGCCCTTGCCTTCCTATTTTACGGGACAGTCACCTGTCTCTGTATTAGCTGGGTCCACCAACCAAATTATTATCCTGTTTCCTGTAGTACCTTCCAATTTTTAGTTTGGCTTGTGAGAAGGACAGCTGGAATGCTGGGTAGCCAAAAATGTTGTCTCCATGGAAGCTCAGTAGCCCAGAAAGGTAAGTGTCCAGGAAGTCAAGGAAGCTGGAATAGCCAAAGATAACCAGCCTGAGAAAATGGGCAAGATGGGCATTTACCAGCTGGGCAGCCTGTGAAGGAAAGGAGAGAGGTACCAGAAAACTGTCCAAGTAGGAAACACAGGTGTTCTGCCAACCTAGGGGCCTCTGAATGAGAGAGCTCTGAGGAGTCAAATGGCATTGAATGTGATACCATGGCAGAAAGTGATGATTTGGCTGCTACTCTTGGATTAGTCATTTCTATTGAAAACTGTGACCAGTCTTTGGGATTTGTTTCATAATTGTATCATTGGGGGCCTCACAGACAGTCCTATCAGCCAAAAGTGTTACAAGATCAGAGAGCTTAAGATAATGTAGTTCTTGATAATGTTACAAGTGCAACGAGTTCCTTGGCATACTAAACCAGAGTTTTGTTAGCCAGAAGATATGATTATTTTGATAGAAAAGTAGAGAAATAAGGTGACAAAAGAAAACAAATCATGAAGGAAAGGTAATAATGGGAACCCAGTTCCAACAGATGGCATTATGTAAAAATCAGCTAAACAGCATCAAATGTTTTATTTATCTAGCATGGTCTGCTCAGGATGCCTGTTACCATATGGTGAGGAAAGTTCAAATACAGATATGCCCAACCCCAAAATCATAGGAAATGGTGGTCTGGAAAAAGTAAAAATGAAATTGAGACATCAGCACCCCTTTGGTCACTGTCCAATTAACACTGCCTAAAAGAGACGTTCCACTCTCATAAACATGAGTAAATCTAAGACTTTGGAAATATTACAATAAGTGCACCTTCCAGAGGTATCTCAGTTTATTTCAGTACTACGTGGTGTTCTGACAAGAAGCCTGCAAGTCTGTTTATTGCAAGGCTTTCAATTTTAGTGATCTATTTTACATGTTTGGGTTTTTTCATCTCAGTCTTTTGCCTATCAAATACAAAATTTTATGTAACAGGCCGAACCATCCCTGAGATTTTGAGCTGGCATTTATTACTTTGGACTACTTATCACACAGCATTTTGCACATTCTATCTCTAGGAGAATGAACTTTTTAAGTGCATCAGCTATAACAATTGATATGTGGGCAAGTGATGAAGGGCTGTTACAGTTCACTGAGTATCTTTCTTTCCTTCTGCAGACTTATCTAAGTCATCTCCTTTCCTATCACTCCCCCATACTGTCCCAGTCCCACAGATAATTTTATAGACAGGCTGCCCTTTCCAGCACTTGAGAAAAACAAAACATGGCAAAACAAAAAACCAAATCCCTACTGGAATTATTGGGGTAAAGAAATAGCTCACCTGAGATGGTTTTTGTTATCACATGTTAATTTCCATACTATGGGACATCCAGTCTGGAAGTTCAAAATGAAGGACATATTGTTTTGAGTATTCTGATTGAATATGACTGAATGATTAAGCCTGAAAAAACACTGTTTAGCATGAAAAATAATAACAGATATGTTTTCTTTCTCCATCTAACCTTTCTATCTGTGATTTCTGTCTCTTAGCTAAGGTGGCATGATTGTGAGGCTTGTAGCAGCCTCATCCTGCTCTGTCCATTGCTGTTTCAAAATAATGTTTTCTGCTTTAATGATTAGATTTTCCATTTCAGTGCTATGTGTCTGCTTGTGTACTTGTCCCTTCTGTGAATCCTTTGTCAATGTAATCAAACATTACAAATGTCCATTACAATATATTCTGGAGGAGAATACTCCCAGCAACACTGCCAGATGCGATCCTCCAGCTCATATCACTGTAGTGAATGCACAGACCTTTCAGCAACAGGCACAAGTGAATGTATCACTCCTCTCATCCACTATGCTGTATCCAAATGTTTTGTTTCCTTTGGACAGCTTTAATGCTCTTTCTTCTGACATGGATCTTGTTTTTCAATAGCAAGTTCTACTGGGTTCTGTTGCCCTTCTGTCTGACAGCAGATCAGATGTCTAGAAAAAGTCCTCAATAAAAGGCAGTTAGCAGCTCATGGAAATGAATGAGGTGGCACCCAGAAAGTAGGGAGACTAGATGACAAGAAAGTAGGAAAAAGAAGTGGTTACTTGTGTTGGATTAGACAGTAATTTCCCTTTGCTGATTTAAAACTTTGCTTGGATGATGATTAGATTTTCATAGCATGGTGTAATTTTGTGTTTTCCTTTTGGAAGACAGAAGTAGAGTAGCTTCAATAGCTATTAAGGAGCTCCTATGTATGCCTTAAGCTGTCCATGAACATTACAGATTTCTCCCCCACCCACCTCCAACCCATGATAGAATAGCTGGCCTGAACTCTTCACACACAGAGAGAGGAGACAAAAATATTCCTCATCACCTACTGCTGGTAATTGTGATACTTTTGGATGTTGAAATAAGATTGTGATTTATGAATCTGAGACATGAGCTTACATCTAAACTCAGTGAAACATTTCTGAGTTTTAATTCTCTTGCCATAAATGCTGCTTATCTGAAACAATCATGTTTAAGTGATGAGACAGAAAAGAATAAATTAAATACACCACTCAATACAGACATATGGTATTCTGGACTTCAGTTATAAAGAGAAAGCAGTGCTTGCAGCTAATGCTTTTATATAGTTAAAAAAATAATATTGCTGGCATGGAGAATAGAGAGAAACAGAAAATACATATGTTCTCCTGTTACAGTTCTTGGGTCTAATCTTGAGAGAAGATAGGACTGGGTGTTTTAATATTCCTAATTTATTATCTGTCTGTTCATTTTACTGCATTCAGTTGTCAAAGAGAGTGTGCTCTTCTGCTACAGAAGGCTGCGAAGTATTACTCTGTGGAATTGCCCTTGGTAGGAGGGTTTTTCCTGTGAGATGACAGTATGGCAGATTCTGACCGGTGTGTATGGATTAGTGGTTCTCTTCTGATATGAGTAACTCTTTTTCTGAGGTAATTATTTTGACAAGAAGGGGTAGTCATTTTTGTAAAAGCAGATAAAAATTTTACTACTGGTGTCAGTTGCTTGTGAAAGATAACTTTACATCTGTGAACACTTAGAAAGGGATTTGCCTAAATTCAGCCCAAAGAAGAGAAATGGCATTCCTTTTGAGTAAAAAAGCTTTACCTGTATAAAACCTCATACCATTAAAATAACACAGGGTGAGTAAGGAGAGAAGTAAGGGGTATTCTGAGTAAGTAAGGGGTCTCTTCACGAAAAGGCCATCCCTGTCCTTTCCGAGTATGCACCTCAGTCAGTCAGTCAGTCAGTCAGTCAGTCAGTCAGTCAGTCAGTCACTCTTTAACAGGAGTACTTTACAAGTGAGACCTGTAGATAAAAAAAGCTTTCCCCTCCACCCTAGTCCTTCTACACTATCATGTCATACTTTCACCAGGTTTCACCAGATAGCTTCTTCTACCAGCACAGACATGGATGTTAAGAGGTAATTCACTCTTTTAAGCCAACATTTCTTTGCTTAGGGTCTAAGAGTTCATGTGGGCTTTCCACTCAGGCCTATCTGGTCATGAATTCTCCCTTCCGCTTTTCTTATAAGCTACGACTCTAAAAAATAAATTCAGAATTTGGGGTAGACAGTGTGAGGTTAGGGGTAGTCCCTAGTTCAGGATGGCTCCGTGTTTCTGTGAGGAGACTTGAGTTTGCTTTGGCTCTATTTACACCAGCTTGAAAACTACAGCATCTGTGAGGAGCTGAGAGTGAAAGCCCGTGTTTTTGGCATAATATGCTTACCCCTAGGTGGTGAACTAGGTGGGAAATGGATATACCAAGGCTGTGAGTGCCCTCTGCATTGGACGGTGTTCTTGGAGAAGGTATGACTATATGCTGGCCCATCTGTGGACCTGGAGCACCCTGAAGGCAAAGCATGTATGAGTGAAACTGCCCCAGAAAGTGCAATTTTCCCATCCAACTAAGCTCCAGCTTGATTTCTTAAATTTTAGTTTGCTTATGAATTAGTGAGTTCCAAAAAGCTATTTCTAAACATGCACTGTTTCCTTGCACTGTTGCATGAAAACTTCCTTCATCCTATGCAGGAGAGTTGCAAAGATCACCAACTAATGAAATGGAAGTAATTAATTTAATCAATTAAAGAATCTAGTTCCCTTTTGTTTCTAGAAAGGTCTTGCAAGGATAACTCCAGGGAAAGAGGGCAGGGGAAAGAGAGATTTCCTGATGAGATTTGTATTTACCTCCTGGGGCAAATGTTCTTTGAAAAAATTTAAAGCAGCAAACTAAGCCAGTACATTTAAGCAAACTACCAAGCCATTTTCATCAGCAACATTTGCATCATGAATCACAGTCTGTGTCACAAGTCAGGAGAGAGCAAGATCCTGCTGTATATTGTTCCTGTCTCTCTCTTGCCCAGTATTCATTTTACAATGCTTTATGCATGTGTTTTATAAAAGTAAAATATTGAGTACAATAAAACATGTCTAATTAAAATAATTTCAGTAAAAATATGTGAATAGCAAATTTTTACTTCTAGTAAAAAAATTGTGTTAATGAATAGGAAGAAAGCAAAGTGTATCTTGACGTAGTTTGGATGATTTAGCAAACCAATTTCCAATAATCTTTAGAAGGGTCTTATACTCTCCATTTTAACAAAATCTGTCAATATCTAGGACATTGAAACAGTGAATGCTTCTGGTAACGATATAATTTAATTTAATGTGCATTTAAATACTTGTGGTGCAATTTTCAACTATCTCTGCAGGTACCATGAGAGATTTATGCTACCCCTCTCTGTTTCTGTCATTTTTAGGTAATTTCTTTCCTGTTTTCTGTAATTTGATTTTTCTCCATTTCTGTTTTCCTCTACCCATCCATCTTTTCCTCCAAGCTTATCTTTAACGTCAGCTGAAGACCAGCATGAAAAGATATGATTATATTAGAATAAATTTGTCTGATTTTTATTATGATGACAGATGTGAAGCTTATTTGTCCCTTGGAGATAATGATTAAATGTCTCCTTGCTTTTGCATTGAAGAAACAGAATCTGAAGTTGAACAGCAATGCCGAATTTTTGCCCATGGGTCTATTTATCTTTACAATTTAAACTCACAACTGCACAAATTATCAGTATATAATACAAATATTTTCTATTAATTTTTTTTTTTTTTTACATTTGGCTTTACGAACATACTACATTTAAGACAAAATCGAAGCAATCTTCCTCGTTTAATTATAAAGTTGCTTTTTGACATTTCTCTCTGAAGAGATAATTTTCACACAGCTAATTGTTACTATGGTGTATGACAGATTGCCTTTTGATATTTTGTAACAGTAAACGAATAAAGGCAAAACAAGTACATTTTTGCAGATTTTCTAACCACAAATAGCACCCACCTCATGATCTCTGAACAGACTTAAAGTATCACCTGTTAACAGCCAACATGCTGGGATAAATCTAGGAGCAGAGAGTACTAGATAGGCACACTTATGTTGCGCTGGTTTAACCGAGAATCCAGGTCTTTTTTCTTTTCCCAGCAGCTCATGGTAGGGAGTTCAGTGCTGACAAGGTGATACAGGGTGTTGGTAGGTGCTGTGAATAAACATAGTTAAAGGGATTTTATAATGAAAGCCTCTCATGGCTCCTCAGGCTTGCCCCATGGCCTGAGGGTGCACTTGCTCCTGCAGCAGTTCCTGAGCTGATAGTGGAGAAATTTTCTGTGCTGTGCAGTCCTGAGAGAAAAGGCAAATAGTTGTTTTTCATTGTCGTTAAATATTAAATCATGCTTCTAAATTTTGCTCCTGTAGCTTAAGCAACACTTAAGTTACTTCAACAGAATTTGACTAACCACAGATACACCTCATATCCTCTTCAGGGAGTAGCTATATGGGAGATTTTATGAAAATATTGCTTTTCTAATTAATTCGCATATTATATCATAGCTTACAGAATGTGACAATCATGATGGCAATAAAACAGAAAGGAAATATAGTTTTTCATCACAGATAAAAGATACAGTCCTAGCAATGACTTAAATGTTTTATGTTTGTAATATTGAGATCACTAATAGTTCTTGGAATATAGAGACCTGTTATTTTATCATATTAAATTATTTTTCATCATAGCCTTCCTGAATTTTACAGGAGGCAGGATGCTGTGAGTAATTTCAGTCTTCTGTCTGTATTAGGAAGATAGCCAGTTCTATCAATATGAACATTGATATTTTATTCAACACAAAAAAGTAAGTTCAATAATATGCAATCTGAAACACAATACAAATCTTGATGTTTTTTGGAACATGAAAACAGTGTATGTTGAATACTTCCATAGGAAATATTTTAATCTATCTATGATTCATGAATATATTGAGAGGAACACAACAAAGTTGTAATTCTGTCAGACTGTCTTCTAGACCTGATGTGCCTCAGAACAGGGCAGCCTTGGGTGCATTAGTTAGAGGTGCATTAGTTAGATAATCAGCCTTTGGCAGCTCAGGTCTCTGTGTGTCACCAACATGCTCATTGCTGTGGTATCTGTTGCAGCAGGGGGATGCAATTGGTTAATCAGAAAATTTGGACAGATGCAAAGTTACCTGAACATTTTGAAGATACAAAATTAGAAAGGCTGAAATGTAACAGGTGCAAGTGAAAGCCATGTTAGGAGTGTAACAGGTAATAGACCAAAACAGTAGAGCTGGTACTGTTCAGGTTTTTCTACTTTCTTTTATATTATGTTGTGTGTGTATTCCTACACTTAAAACGAATTGTGGTATGAAATTCTCTCTTTATCATTTTTAGTTTACTATTTGCATAACTACTACATTAGAATTTTTTCCAAGGTATGCTGACAGCAAGTGCTGTGGTGTGGCCAGGTGTTGACTCTGCATCTCTGCATTAGCACCACAGAGGAGTCTTCTCATGCAGCTCTTGCACCTGCTTAATTTCTTGCAACCTATCATTTCTCATGGAAAAATGTGGAGTCTGTCCTCAATGGGCCATGAGATACCCCTGGCAGGAGATCCCTGGCTGTTGAGGCAGGTGTTGTGTAGTCTTGGTCCATTCCACACCCATTGTGGAGTTTGTAGGTGGAGGGGCACCACTCAGGCATGCTGGGCACTCAGCCTAGTAACAGCGACCTGGCAGCAGGCAGTGCTGCTTGGCAGGCACTGGGGCCAGGTTGGAGGTTTTTGAGTGGGTAGTGTCCAGGAGCATGCACTGTCCACACAGCGTGTGAGGTGTGATGCCCTCCAGATGGCAAGTCTTGCTGTGCTATCTGGGGTATTGCCATGTTCCACCGGGTGCTCAAACAGCTACACAGTATTTGTGGCTGGGGAACGTGGTCTTGCAGTGTCCTCAGGGTGCATCAACAATTCAGTGTAATTGCAGCTACAGGCAATTGGAGTGCAGGTATATCCCCTGCTCCATTACCTTTGCTATGATTTAGCTACTGTCATGGTTGACACTGGCCAATTGCCAGGCACCCATGAAAAGCTATCCACTTATTTTCCTCTGCTATAGCTGAGCAGAGGAGGGGAAATTAAGACAAAAACTTCATGAGCTGAGATAAGAACTAAGGGAAAAGCATTTCAAGGCAAAACAGGTTCAAAACTTAAGACAGTATAAAGAAGAATTATTATTAACAGAATTAAATTAAAAAGGGTAATGAGAACTAAAAGAAACCTTTAGAACACCTTTCTTTCCCAGTCCCTCCCTCTTTCTACCGACAGCGCAAGGAGATAAAAACATGGGGTTTTAGTTAGTCTTTCACTTATTAAAAATCTTTCTTCAGTATGCTTAAGGAAAAGAAGTTTCTTCTGCTGTGCCGTGGGATTGTTGCCTTGGGAGATGGTTCTCTGCAAACTTTTCTAGCGTGGTTTTAACTTTCCCAAACAGCAGTCTGCCCGACTCGCTGTAACATGGATCCCTCCCAGAGGCCAAGCAGTCTTCCCACAACTGCCTAGCGTGGGTCATTTTAGTTCATGGGGTTTTGTCTTTTAAGGATGACCTGTTCTAGTTTGGAAGCAAAGGTCCTCTATCTCTGTTTGAGTTCCCCACCAGATCACAGGTTTTTAGCATCCACGCGCTCCAGTGTGAGCACTGATCCTCATGGGCTGTGTGTGGATCTCTGCATTCCCCCCAAGCACCTAATGAATTACAGGGAAACAGTCTGTTGTACCATAGTCCTCACCAAGACTGGCAGAAGCATCTCAGCTCCGGTGCTTGGAGCACTTCTTTTCTCTCCTTCTTTTCACTGACCTCGGTGCCTCCATGTTGGTTCTCTTCACATGTCCTCACTTTTCCTTTTCTCTGGCTCAGAAGAAAGTTGGTGTCTGTAGGTTCGTTTGTTCTCAAGTTCCATCAACTGAAAAGTTCTTGTAGAGCTTCACTGCGATGAAAAGGTTGATTTTGTCTGGGCTCCATACTGGGGAATGATTCGCCATGTTTTCGTCGTCGGCCACATGGTCCCCACTGGGTGGCCCCAGCTGCACAGTCTTGGCCTCAGGAGAGCCCTGGCCTCAGGAGGGTCCCGGCCTCGGGATGGGCCCTGGCAGGGCAGCCCTCACTGGGATGTGCCCCGGCGGCTGGCTTACCACCCCTTGGGAGAAGAAAAGATAGCTTCCCACGGTTTTTCCTTTCTTAAATGTGTCATCACAGAGGCGTTACCAACTTCTCTAATTGGGGTACTAACCTGCCCATCGTCAGAGCCTTCAGAGATTGGCTCCGTGTTGTACACAGTAGAAACTTTGAGCAGCTTGTTCCTGCCCACCAAAAACTAGGCTGTTTTTAAACTAGCACAGCTATTTAACATGCTGCATGTGCTTAAAGAAGGAGTCAGCGTTATACAGTGCTGGATTGTGCTAGCTTGGCAGATGACTGTGTTTAAAAATCCAGGACTTGATTTTATATACCAGTATTTATTGTTGCATTGTGTTTCCTTGCTGCCAAGTGGTCTTGGGACCTGATCACTGTTTTACATTTATTCTGTTAAAGATCTGTAGTCTTATGGTGAATAAAGAGCAATGACAGGCCATTTGGTGGCACAATAAATTTTGCGGGTAAATTGTGAAGCTGTATTTTCTGCTTGTTTGGCCAGAGTGGCTCTTGTTTCCATGGTCTGTAGTACCTCTTTCTTGTGTTTTGCAAAGACAATATGTATTAGGAATGTTTTCAAAGTAGTTCTCAGGAAATGTATGGGAAAGAAAGGAAGAAGGAAAAGAAAAGAAGGAAACCTGAAAATCTACTTCTGACACCCTATAATTCAATGATCACATTCCAGAGTCATAGACAAAGTTAAAAGAAATGGAAATTATATTAGCAATGCCTATATATTTCTGTCACTTTCTGTCCATTTTTGTTTTATAGTCATGTTATACTGCTTATTGAGATTATGATTGTGATGTTCTATCTTTATTACTTTGTGGCCTAACCTTTCAAGTCTGAGCTTTCATGGACTAAACAATAAATTTTGCTATAACAACCTCACTTAATTCCCCTATAAAACTGATGTTTTCTGACGCTTGTTCACTGATGTGTACTATAAATATGGCATCCATAAATTTTAGAATTTAGTCTCATTTGGTCCATACAAAACAATAATAAAAGCCTATAAAACAGGAAGCAGTAAGAGGAGAGTATTCAGTAGTAACTGCATCTAACTTTGTTCCCCAATTGAGAAAATATAATTCAAAAATGTCTTGAAATGAATCATTTCCCAAAATTACATTTGCAATATTATTGATTGCTAAATTCCTTCTTTAGCTGTTACTTAAGGGCTAAAGTATTACTGGGAGAACGTACAGATGGAGGGAAGGGTAATCAGGAGCAAGACCTCTGTCAGTACATGTGTGAGCTGCGGAGCTGTGTGGGAAGCAGAAAACAATTAGTTACCCTCTTCTCTGAGGAAGTAGAGAGAGACAGGGGTGTCTTTGTCTACTGACAGTGAATGCAGTCCTGCCACAGGGGTTAATAGTTAATGGATGACACAGCCTAGCATGAAGCAAGGGGGGAAAAGAGGAAAGCTGCTTTTTTCTGAAAAAACTTTCTATATTACAAACTCTTGCCAGCTTTTCTCATGCATTGGACCTAAATAACAGCCTAAGCTCAACTTTCATTTTGTAATAGTCTGTTGCTCTCCTCTGGGTTCCAGATGTGCACTTCTAATAGCAATAATGACAAAGCATAGCTTCTGATTAACGCTAATGATGCCAATTGTGAATTGGCACTGTGACAATACAAATGTTTTTTGGACTGCTTAAGCTTTTTACCTTAGACCCACCCCTGATCTGTCTCCACCTGAGACATTCAGGTAATGACTTTCCCTCATCAGATTCCCTGTGGGATTTATGTAGAGTTTTTTCCCCTTTTCTTTTTTTGTTTTTCAGGGGCTCTCTTGAACTGCACTCTCTGTACAGTTAGATTGGTTTTTTGTACAATCAGTGGCTAGAATAGAGATGTCTTAAAAAGACATGTGGAAAGGGGAGAAACCAATAACCCATTAATCCAACGATTAATGAATCATTGGATGATGATGTATGAAATTATACACAGAGAGAAAATGGAGAACAGAGGCAATTTTGACAGTTGATTATCCTCCTATCTTCATATTTCAGCCATCCCAGGTTTGTCACTGGTATGGTTGACAGATATATTTTTCCAGAATATATTTAATAATTACTAATTTCAAGTCTAGCAAGAAGTTCTAGATACAAAGAGCTGGATGGCAAGACTCAGTTTCAGCAGGAAAAATTATCTGCATTCTTTCAGCAGCTATGTTGGCTATTGCATTTATTTGCTAAATGTTTTTCATTTGGTCTTTCTAAGGCTGTAAGAGGTCTTATAATTTTTAAACATAAGATTATAATTGATTAAATTGGGAGAAACAAGTCCAAGAAGGCAAGTGTATCTTTATTCAGACAGAACTGAATCTTATCCTATAAATATGTAAGTGCCTAAATGATGTCATTGTACAAAATTATGTTGAAAATACAGATCTCAGAGAGCTGTTTATAGTCCTACTAAAAAAATGTAACCTTAAGGATTCAGGAAGTTAAATCAGCTAAAATTAGGCACACCTCAAAACTGGTTTACATCAATTTTCTTTGCAATTTATGCTGGCTGCTCAAATATCATGGAAGTGAAAGGTGCAAAAATGGATGGGTGAACTGACAGATGGATATGAAAAATCAGAAAATTAGTTTAAATTTCAGGATTTTAATAAATTAAGCATGACAAGCATAACACAGGAATCCATTATTTATTTAGTTCATTTAGCTTTGTTTTTATTATAAAAAAATTGTCAGTACATATTGGAAATTTCATTTATTGCAGAATAAAAGAACATGCCGTTGGCATCTGATGATGCCAAACCCAGAACTGCAAGAAAACACACATTCTGCTGGCAGGATTAGGGTGTGATTCTGAAAAATATGGTCATGATTTAAGAAAGTTTTGCACAATTTGGCTACTAAACTGACAGAGTAAATTTTAACAGTCAACATTTCCTTCCTTCCTTTCTGCCTGCCTGCCTGCATCCCTGCCCCCTTCCCTTCCCTTCCCTTCCCTTCCCTTCCCTTCCCTTCCCTTCCCTTCCCTTCCCTTCCCTTCCCTTCCCTTCCCTTCCCTTCCCTTCCCTTCCATTCCCTTCCCTTCCCTTCCCTTCCCTTCCCTTCCCTTCCCTTCCCTTCCCTTCCCTTCCCTTCCCTTCCCTTCCCTTCCCGTCCCTTCCCTTCCCTTCCCTTCCCTTCCCGTCCCTTCCCTTCCCTTCCCTTCCCTTCCCTTCCCTTCCCTTCCCTTCCCTTCCCTTCCCTTCCCTTCCCTTCCCTTCCCTTCCCTTCCCTTCCCTTCCCTTCCCTTCCTCCTCTTTGCTGCAAATGTGGCCTTTTTTGGTACTTTCTCTGTTCCTGTTCTTGACAAATTTAATCTCTAATTTTTCATTTGCTGAATTAATGCTGGTACTCACAATAATTTTCTTTCAACATTCTTTAGAGCTTTTCTCTGTTTCCTTCTAAACTCCTACTTGGTATATATGCATTGTCCTTTCTGCTGTCAGTTTTTGGCATTTTGATGGAAGTTTATGGACCTTCATTCTGTTATATCTAGAGAAATTTGGGTCTTAATAAGTCTAAACAGTCTAGATTCATAGTACTGGATTTAAGTCTGTAAGAAGTTCATCTCTTCACTTCATTGTCTGCTGTTGCCCTCAGCTTACACCAGTCACAAGAAACTTCTCTTTTTCTTACAGAAAGCCTCTTCCCTTCCCCCACTGTCACCTCCAGTAATGACTATCACTATCTAGTGTATCCATTTCTACCTTTCATTCTCATGCTGGTTGTCCAGTTTATTTTCTCCTGTGGGATTTTAAAACTGTTTCTTTCTTTGGATTTTTGATAGTACAAGGACCTTCACACCCAGGAATATAAAGATATGAAAGTGCATTTTTTTTTCTTTGGCTTCACAGGTAACCTTCATGTGAAAAAATTATTTGCCTCCATGGGTCAGGCTGAACTTTGTTTCATGAAGACACTTTGGGTCATATAGATCCAGTTTTGTCCTACAGAATAAGAATACTACCTGCAGTAGAAACCAAGCTGCTGTGAATTAAGGATTACACAATGTGCTATCACAAATGGAATATTACTTACTACATTTTTAATACTTCACTAAATCTCTTATCTATTGAACATATCTTCTTGCTAAGTCTGAATGGTGTCGTAAGACAACCCCTTACTAGGGCTAGAAACTATATGCACAAAGAAATAAAAATCTAATCTCTGTTTTCAGCTGTAGGCTGTACAACATCCCATGTCTGTTTCCTGTTGTGTTTTCCAGGTAAGTAATACTTTCAAATAAACAGAACATAATGTGCAAGAGACCTGATATTTTTACATTTATGCTGCATTTTATGTGTGAATGAACACAAGCTCTAACAGAATACTTTTTTGTCTGTGTCCCACTTTGAGTCTGAAGGAAAACTTGGGGTGCCAGAAACTGTTTTTTGGAACAGGTACCTACAGTTATTTATATATGGATATCGTTGTTCACATTTAAAGGATTGTATGTAGATAATATCAACAATAAAATTAGTGTGCTTCAAACTATTTTGACATGATAATTTTTATATTGTTTGGTTAGGTGCTGGATAACATTTGAACATTTTTTTTTTATTCGGGGATAATGCATTATTGAATATAAGCCAAAACATGAACTTCTGAAGATTTTGGATATTATTTCACAAATGCAAAGAGTGTTGTGCCCATTAGAATTTAGGAAAAGAGCTCTACATGTAATGATTTGTCCACTCTTACCTATATGAATACATATATAAACATATATTCCAAAATAGGAAGTTAGTTTCTTTTGTTCTTGGACTGTATACTTTGATACACTGGCATTAAAAATTTTTACATCCTCTTTTGGCTGTCAGGATAATCAAGTGCCAATAACTCTAGCTGCAACTATTCAGTGATAAAACAATCTTACTAGCTTCCCAATCTTTGAAGAGCTAAGTAAATACAAAAAACAGTTTTCACTTCTTTGTTGATCTAGTTAATTATAGTGTAGAGAGAAAGACTAGCAGCTGTCCTGCATATGTATCATTTTTGTCCTCTTTTTCTTCCCTCCTGATTTGAACCTTACATGGCTTCTGAAGTATTTTGGAGGTTAATAGACTGATCCAAATCTTTGTATCCATAGCAATCCATGGATATTATAACACTCACAATAAAAACTGAAAAAAAAGATGCTAGAAATATCTTCAGTATGAAAGTAAATCCCAAAAGAAAACAGATGCTGGGTAAATATCTTGTGGTGAATTATTTTTAAAGAGCTTAGACAATTAGCAGTAAAAATTTGGGCACGAAAGTCTTTCAACTCATGCAGGCCAAACTTACATTGCAATAGGTCAGCCCATACAATGGTGTTGCTTTTTAAACCAAATTTGAAGCACACGATTGATTATTTTACTTATTTAAAATACTCAGCAGAGCTGGAGAATGAGATATTATTCTTAATGGCAACCTAATAAAATTCCAGACAGGCCCACATACTGTGATTACCATCAAAAGACCCAACAGTTGCACTGAGCAGGATACATCTGGGAAACTAGTATCTGTTGGATAAGCATGGGTTCTTCCAGGTCATTAATCAGCATGACTATTTTTTTCAAAAGTAAAAAAACAATGGAAAAACACAGATCTTTCAGAATGAAAGTTTTAAAAAAATTATATATATGTAGGATTTGGCCTAAATATACTGACAATCAGGCTTGAAGTTCTGTACAGACTTGAGAGCAGAACTCAGTTTATGAAAGCTCCTATTTACATAGTGTCATCTGTTGGATCACATTTTACTGATCTAAAGACTGATTTCTGTTTTGATCTGCTCCAGATCTTTACAAGACTTCATAATTTGACAAGTCACTTTAGTAGCACTACAGAAGAAATGGCTTTTATTAAAGAATTCAACAGCTGACAAAAAGTAGTAATGCAAACTTAGGTCAATGAGGGAAAAGCACAAACAAATCCAAATATATCCATGAAGAAACCTGCAAAGAGAAGTTAAACAATTCTTGTTGCTGGGAGTTCACCTGCCACATTTTAGCCGTGAGCAAGTTTGGCATATGGAATTAGTTCAGATTCCATAATTAGTATGGAATTAGTTTTCAAATGAATTTGAAAATAGCATCCCACTCTTACTGTATTTGCCTAGAAAACTTCTTTTTCAGAGACCTTGCAGCCCGAAGTGTTAATTATTCTTCAGGATTGTTTTCAGACAAACCAAAATATATTTGAAAATTATCCAATTACTTTCAGTGTGAAGAGTGCTGCTTTAGTCTCTTTGGTATAATAAGGTCATAATATAGATGACTGGATCACTACTGCTTATCAGTGGCTATGCGAACATGAAATAACATCTGGTGGTGGGATGGGATATGTATACCTATAATATTAATTTTAAACTTTATAGAAGTTTAAAATCAAAATTCTCTTAAGAATAAAAAAAAGCAATGGCTGAAATTTGAAATTTATTTTCCTTGGCTTTGTTTCAATGACTAGAACATTTATATCATACTGTCAAATGTGTGAACTTCAGTTACCAGCCTCTGTGAATTGAAAACATGTTTTTACTTGTAAAAAAAAAAAGTTGAGTTTTACACAGAGGCACTCTTTGTTTACTGCTCAAGAAACTGCATGAAATGTTATTTGTTAGATTTCATTAAAATCTCCTAAATATAGCAAAAGACTAAAGTGGGCCTACAAAAAAGCTAGAGAGTGATGTTTTACAAGGGCATGTCGTGATAGGACAAGAAGGAATGGCCTTAAACTAAAGAAGTGCAGGTTTAGATTACATATTAGGAAGAAATTCTCTACTGAGAGGGAGGAAAGGCACTGGAAAAGCATGGGGGTGCCCCATCCCTGGAAGTGTTCAAGGTCAGGTTGGATGGGGCTCTGAGCAACCTGGTGTAGTGGAAGGTGTCCCTGCCCATGGCAGGGGGTTGGAAGTAAAGGATCTTTAAGGTGCCTTCCAAGTCATTCTCTGACTGTCTTGCACATGTGAACATGTTCATTCCTGTGTCAGTAACTGGAATAACCATCACTATGCATCAGTCCACCATCTCCTGCTATAAGTGTATCTCAGGCTAGCCAGAGATATCCCAATCTTTCAATAATGAAAAAAAAGTAATTATGGTATTTTGCATCATTTTCAACAAGTGATAATTAGTCTTAATTAATTGATAGACATAATCATCTGTATTCCCATACTTCACATGTGGGGGAAGGAGAGGCTGCATTGCAATGCAAAAATTGTCATAATGTACGCACACCATGATCTTTTCTAACTTGCAAGACTATTGATTCATAGTAAGATGGCAACCTTTGGTTTGGTATAACTTGTTCCTAAGCAAAGAGTTCACAGCTCCAAAAAACACTCATTAAATTAATGGAGCCCTGCTGATAAGCTATATATTAAAAAACTTTTTAAATAATGAAAGGTAAAATTGTGTTTTCATCAGGAATTTTAATTACCAACTGAGCTTTGTGTTGTGAGAAGCATTTAGCAATAGTACCAGCTTAACTGAATGGTACACAGCGAGAAGTGTTTGTACTGGCTTTTACCAAAAAGCAGGAGCAAGATGGTCCTGGTAAATTCATTGAATGCTTTTCACTAAGATTTCCACAGTTCTTTTATTTTCCCTTGAATCTGCAAAATAAGAAAAGTCTGAATAATCATCATACATTCTTAATCAAATTATGATGAAACAGTATTGGGATAGTTTTTAAGACTGGGTTTAAGTCTGCATCTCAGGGATAGGTAGCCATAATAACCTTTCCAGCATTCAGTATTTTCTATGGTATTGACAACATATTGCTACAGTTAATTGTTGGTCTTGATTTTAAGGCTGCAGACTTCAAAAGGCCAGATTGCCTGAGGACTAAGAAAAAATCTCTTTGATTTGAAAATGAATGTTCATATCTTGAAAAGACTCAAATGCATTTATCCCAGTAATTAAAGAGGGAATTCGGACTGGATTTATGTCTGCTGACTTAGAGTTAATAATACAGATTTGTGTTTCAAAAGACTTTAAATGCAAATATCAACTCTTTGATGGGATATGGCTATTGTTAACTTTCGTCCTGCATGATGTCATTTACTCAGTAACCTGATTCAACAAGTGTATAATAATATCAATTGGCCTGACTAAAAAAATTTAAAAGACATCAATAAAGATAACATTCTAAACTGAAGTAAAAAGAAAAAGGAAGAAGAAAATGACCTTCAACATTTTTCTAGTGAAATTGCCCATCTGATAACTATGAAGTTAAAGATGTAAGCATGAAAGCACCCTTCTCTCAGTATACTAATAATAAACTGCTTGCTTCATGTCTTTTCTTCTGTGGTTTTATGTAGGCATAATACTCTTAATCATGAAGATGTACTTATAGAGCAGTACAGTTTTGCATGGCAATTCACTGCAATAAAACTAAAAAGCATTTTGCTGCATTCTCAAATAATTTTTTTCTCAAATACAAACTAGAAAGTAAAACATATCACTTAGTGTGCCTCTGTAGGTGGTTAGTACTCTGAAATCTTTCTCTTTGTTATGCACTATAAAAATAAACATTATTTAGTGTGAGAATTGTAAGGGAAATATTGGTGAAGTTGAGAGTTGATACAGTAGATAGTGAAAGTTTTATTACACCGATGTTGCTCTGTTCTGAAAATGTTCTACTCAATGCTTCTGATAATAATTGAATGCTATTTTGATGCATCCCACACCTCATATGTTATCATATTTGCTTCTTTGCTTTGTATTAAAATCTGAAGTTCACATTTTGACAACTTTTTTTCTGAAAGCTAAATTCACAAATCTTTTTAAACCCACAGGACAACAATACCACTTTTTGGCTTTTGCTTTATTTTCTCAAAGAGTTGACATTTTGAGAGTCAGCATGAACATTTTAGGTCAATGCTGCTAGAGTTGCTGCCTTGAAAATGTTATCTTATTATTACTTTTTTTTTTAAAAAAAGATATTTCAATAAAGGTAGAAAGATTGTACTAAAATAAGATACAGAAGCATAACATTTCCAGCCTTTCACTATTTTGATCAGACACCAGGATGGTTTGAACTCATTAGGGAAGAAAAATATGAAATGCTGCTGGTATTGATATCTACAGAAGGTGCACATATATCTAGGAATAGTTTCTTTTTTAATCTTCAGTATTTCAGTTATGGAAAGTAATGTTCCTGCTGAAAGAAGAAGAAAGTAAACAAGATGAACTTAACAAACTTTTTATAGCAATATTGCAAGAAAGCAGCAGGAATAATGAGCAGAAAGAGAAGCAAAAGGCTCCCTGAGGGACTAAATTAGGGCCAAAAAGGTGTAATCTCATTTTCAGTTATGTGCAGGTCTCATTTTAATGAGTTGCCAAGAGTCCTCAGACATAACTATATCCATAAACAGCGTGAAGAAATGGCTCGGAATGTCCACATTTTTAAAGAATCTATATCTTTAGAGCTTCGCTGATCCCTGATATTCTTCTACAGTTAGCCAGCTCTCAAGCAGTCTGACTGCAAGTCCTGAGTCACAGTATGGTGATTTGAAATAAACTATTTTTGGTTGCAACAGACTTGGACCTGACTTCTTTCAGTAGATGTCTTTGTGACTGTGGTTAGGATTTCATAGTGAGTCACTTCTTGATTCTATTTACTGAATCCTTCATAGTTTGTAACACAACAGAAGAGATGAGACATGTGAGACACACTGTGTCATTGAACCTCTGGGAGAATAATGGAGGGATTTATCTTGCAGGAGGTCTTCAGGAGAGCACTCTCTTTTGTAGAGTTAATGGTAATTTGTGTAGAAAAAGAAAGGGAAAAGAAAAGATAACGTTCTTGTAACAATAGTCATGTGAAAATAGCTACAGACAGCCCAGAGGGAATAAAGCATTAAGCTCCCCAAAGGATCAGGACCTATTAAGCCATTGCCATCCACTCATCTAAGTAATACAGATGTAAGGTTAGAACAATGCACCTTCTATTTCCTTTTCAGAGCAGGAAATAGTACTTTGGAGAAAATAATACCGGTCAGTATGTCATCAAAACATCATACTCCATAAAATAATCTATGAGATTGGTGACTATATTTCAAGGCTCTGTTCACACGGAAGACAGGATGTTATTCATCATTAGATATATTGGCCTCCTTTAGTTATGAATTCTGATATCTTAAGGTGTTTGGGTTTTCTTTAAATTTAATGTATGACATTAGTTTCCCGTATTTGTAGTGACCAATGAATTCACTCCTGTGTAGATTTTCACTTTTAAACTGGCAAATTCATTTTACCTAAACAACAACACATGGGTAAGATTCGTTTCACGTATTTTTGAACATTTAAAAGTTAGAATATAAATTTCTTCTTTACTATTCAGTGCTTTATAATTCAAAGGAGAAAATATCTGAAATTATTCATCTGAACTATAGAATAAATTAATTATAGAATTAATTTTATCAGGCTCAGATTTTGAGTCTGTGATTTCTTCTCACACTTAGATATATAATTATTAAATTCTGCCATTTTTTTCAAGCACTTCCTTTAGTGTTTGGGTATTTCTTTTAAATGATGACGATAGAACAGGAAGCCCAGTTTCTTCAAGACATGACTTCTAAATCAGGAAATGTTAGCAGATTATTGTTCTGAATGTTAAGAAAGTGAAAAGTCAAAATATTTTTACTTCACTGTCTTTGCTGGATGAGGACCACTCGTAACAGTGACTAACCTCAGTTTTTGCAAAACTGGTCAATACTTCTGCAGATGCTGGCAAACACAAAGTTGAGACTTGAAGAAAAGTAGAACACCAGAACAAAAAATATATTTCCCAACTTGTACAAAAGAAGTTAATTCACAAAAGAACACCAGAAATTTTTAATTTTAAAATTCTGAATTTTGAGTTTAGAAGATGTTTTTTCTTCTGTCACTTTTATATTAATAGTATTACAATATTGTCTAATTTCAAGTTAAATGTAATGTTATACTATCTAAAAATATCAGATATCTTAATGGATATACCTTATTTTTTAAATTTCACTGATGGAAATCAGATATTTAACTGCATTTGAGAATATGAATAAATTCTGTAAATTTGAAGTCATCATAAACAATCATATATGTACTGACAGTCAGTGAATAATGTTACATGTGAAACACAGACATGAATATCTCTTGTCTTGCAGAAAGGCTTGGCAAAATGTATTCTAGTTTTAAAATACCTGGTAAACTTGCTACAAAACTTATTTACAACCACATTGCAGAGAACACTAGAAATATGTATTTAGAAATAATCTAGAATTTTTTTGAGATGGATGCAATAATTACAGAAATCTACTTTTTCTCTGGTTTAAGATTAAATATTGCATTACAGTGATTAACTAAATTAGGAAAATAATTCACCAATTACATCATAGACCCAAGACTTTGCACTAATTGTGACTGCTCAGGTAGTTTATCCAACATTACATCAGATTTCCCATCTGAAATGGATTCTGCGTAAGGACATA
Organism: Monarcha castaneiventris obscurior; assembly: GCA_026261815.1. NCBI lineage: Eukaryota > Metazoa > Chordata > Aves > Passeriformes > Monarchidae > Monarcha > Monarcha castaneiventris. The sequence continues at coordinate 4,806,716 of JAMPIT010000174.1, read as the reverse complement.
TCCTTTCTAAAAAATTTATAGTTTAATGCAAACCCTTCATATTTCCCATATAAATAATAAAGTTAATTTTCAGAAATAGACAAAATTTGAAAATTGAGAACTCAAAATTTGACTCTCTGATCTTTTTCTTTATAAAGATTTTGGTGTTTTTTTCTGGCTTACCTAAACACAAATTAAGATTCCAGACAGGAATTAATAGAAAGTGTTCTCATTAAATGGCATTAAGGAGTCTTTTAGAAAAACTACTGGTTTCAGCAGTCTTACTGAGTGCAAGTGAAATGCTGAAAATATTTGCAAATGCACATGAAGTGTTCAGAAAGATGATATTACCACTGTGAGACTTCTAATTTCTTTACTGATATTGTTTAAAAGGAGGAAAGAGTCATCCCATTAGATTCAAGGGTAGTAAATCACATTTACAAATTTTACACACAATGTGCTCACTTGAATACCCAGAATGAGTTGTTGGACATCTGTGCTGTATTCCAAAGATTAATTTTGCTATCCACTGTGAAAAGTGTAGTCATTCTGTAGTTGCCACTACCAGCATCATCAAGTCTGTGAAGTTTATTGTTAGTTTTGAGTTATTTGGCTCTTGTTTTAAACTGAAACTTTTAAAATATCTTCACATGGGCATGTTCGTATTTCATTGTGAGATTTCATTCTTGTAACGATTATTTTCCTGTTTATCTCTTAGCATCGCATGCAATATGCTAGTTGTGATTCATTGTCTATGAGCTTCCAAGATTACACTATATGAGGTCATTTTGCAAAGGTGATGGAAACTGACTTTTTTTTCCCTTGTTCTGTCAGCATTTATGCTATTTTAAGAAAATTGTCTTGCATAAAAGCTACATTATATTGTTGTGCAAAAGTGTGATATTCTTTGCCACATATGTGCAACAATTCATAGTAATTATAGAGTATTTTTTCTAGACATTAGAATAACCAAAGTCTGCTGGCACTTCTGTTAACAATAGAAATCAAATGATATTTGAAGTTTATAGAGGTGAAATCTCTTAAAAGGATTGGTTTTACTTTTTAAGGGTGTTATTTTTCTAAAGACTTCTGACTACATCTTGGAGAAGACTTACTCACATGGTTTTTATATCACTTCATTTCAAGAAAAGACACCATCTGCATTCCTTTAAAAGCAGCAACCTAAGAGGCACTGGTGGAGCTGAGCTGCTCAAAGTCAAGAGTGGCTCTTTCAGAGCACACCAGACATGCTGACTCCATTAAAAACTTACTGCTTCAGATTTATGCCTTACAATAGGCACAGGTATTAGACAAGACATTAAAGAAAAACAACCAATTTTAAACTGTAAAACTAGAGCACCAGCCTATGTGTACTTTTTATTTATTTATTTTGCTGTGAGATGCATTGTAATGAAATGTGAAATTGATGGCTAGACACTTATGTTTCATTCTGCAGATTCTGAATTGTGATTGCCAAACGTTTTTGCAGACTAGTCCCAGAACCCTCCTGTCTTGTGTTTACAAAGGGTTACTAGTTTGGTGGAGCCTGTTTCTCTCCGTTAATCACACAGTGATGGCCTAACATCCTTAGGGATCCCTAGGAGATCCCATAATTTACTTGAACAAGAGAATCAGGTGCTGTACAAACAGTAAGAGGGATTCAACAGTATAGCTCAGGCAAGTGAAAGGGGCTGTGAGAAAGTACATATCTAGTGGGATGGGGCTCCACAAGAACTTACAGCCCTTTGCCACAACCTTCCTAATTTTTACAGTAGTATGATCCAAGGTTACACTGATATCCCATTCCATTAATGATCTTGGCAGTCAAATCTCTGGGTGAGGGAAGAGATTGCACAGCTGGTTGGTTCACTGAGGGCCTTCACAAAACATTTCTCAGTATGTTAGACCTTCCATCTTTAGTCATTCTGTTCAGTTTATTAAACTATTGTAATCTTTATGTGTTTCTTTTATGTAACATCTATATCACATTTTGCTTATATGCTATATTCTATATTAATATTTCCCAGAAACTTTCTCCTTAATTCAATGTTTTGCATTTTTTAGGGAAACAGACTGAACTTGAATTTTTCTTAGTTAAGCCTCTCTGAGGATTCACAACCAGGAGTAAAGGCACCTAATGTAAGTCCCTTGAGTTAAGTCCTTGTCATCAGCCATGGAAAGGCAGTACTTTGTTTATACCAGCTGTTATTGCTGAGAATAAAACAAAATGTCAGAATCATGAGTTCTGCTTTAGACCTGAAGTAGAAATTTGTACAAAACCCTGCATTGTGACTGAATAAGAGTAAAGAAATCTTTTTGTTGAAGATCTATTGCCAGCAACTGTTGCTCTCCAGTTCTGTTAAAATATGGAGCAATAATACTGATAACTAAATCCAAGGCTCAAATACTGCTTGAATGTTCTAGGAGAGACATAGGGTCCATGTGCTATTTTATAACTTCACTGAAACAGATTGAAAATCTTCAGTGTGTCACACCTAGAGCAGACAGTGATAGTGTGACAATCAAAGCCCGTCCTCAGACAGGGAAGTGTAGATCGGTGCCACCTGATAAATAAATGTGTTACTTCCAATTCTATTACAGAAGCAGTGAAAATGTGTCACATTAGCTTAACATTGATTCATTGAATGCCTAAGAGGAACACTGGCAGATTGCTTTAATTAACAGATGTACAAGCGCTGCTGATGTTTTTCAAAGTGAAATTTCCTTGCCTCTTGCTGAAACCTATCAGGCTGTCATTCTCAGGTGACAGAATGACAAGAAATCAGACCAACTGCTATAAAAGCTTTTCATTCTCAGTACTGTGTCTAAATATCTATGTTAACAATATGTCCTTTTTCACAACCATATTTTAGTCTTTAGTCTTAAGGAAAAAAAAGACAGCAACTTCCTATCAAAAAAAGTCAGCAGTTGGATCTCTTGACTTTTCCCACAAGATGAAGTAGGCTAATTATAATGTTCTTGTGCTCAAACATTATTTCATTTAAACAACAAACTGCTTACATGTATGCATTAGAAACCTTGCTGCTGGACTGTTTCCTGATTTCCACTCACCTCACTTTGTGAAAAATAAAAGGCATGTATGATATCATCCAATCTAACATAAGCATCCACCTCGAAATTAAACTGTAGATGTCTAGTAAGAGTTCCTTTAATGCAATATTATTAGATGTATTTCAGGTATTCACAAAACTAGTTCACTTAAGTGCTTACGTAAGGCAGGTGGAAATTGTTCTGCAGGACTTGGAAAGTCACCCTGGTACAGTGCTGAAACACCCAATCCTCCAGTAGCTCATCTCTGTTCTGAAATTTGAGAGGCTGGATTTAATTTTAGATTCAGTTCCAATTCTGCTCAAAAGCATAAATTAACGAATACTGATGTTTTGTGTATCTGTTTGCGTGTGTATGTATCTGTAAGAAAGGGAGAAAGAAAGCTCTGTCTCCCCAGCTTATAAACCATTTCAAAGGATGAGGTAATAACATCTCCTTCAGGTCAGCTGTCATGAGATCATTGTCATTTTGAGGAAAAACAGAAGGATAGAGAATTACAGGTTTTGTTGCATGTGACATACTCATTGTTGAGGTTTAAAAAGTTGGCCTCAGATATGTGTAGACAGGGTACTGTTCATGCAGAGCTGTGTCCCAGACCATGTCATGCGTGAGAAGAATGCCTTAGAGCAGATTCAGTGAGACTTTAAACAAACAGCCTATTTCATTCTGCATGTTGGAACTGTTTACAAGACCAAAGCCTTGAAAAAGATCATTTCAGACCTTCATGTTTCTCTGTCTCTCTCACCCATCTATTTATCTAGCAAAGGCTTGAAGTCTGCAAACAAATATGATTGCTGATGAGGGCACAGCTTCCAGGGACAGTATGCTGAGCAATCAATGAACAAGAGGGAAATCTAGTCCGCTAGTCACAATAATTTTGATATTGTTCACTAAATACTTGCCCTAAGTCAGTTAAATTCAAGAAGTGATATGTATGCCTGTAGACGTATTCAATTTAATTTCTCTCTGTGGTGTTGATGAAAACCTGCAGCTGAAAAAAACTTGTTATTGGGAAAATTCTCTATATACAAATGAAATGTTCTGTTTTGGTAAACAGACAAGAATAGCAAAATTGTTTGTATTATCCCATAGGCTTTGGGCCATTCCAGTTACACCACACAGGAAAGGTGACCTTGAAACTTAGAGGTAATTCTTGGCAGGTTTCCTGAACTCTATTAACACTTTCATAAGGAAAATGACTGCAGCAAAAGAACAGGTACAGAAACATTTCTGAATGGAAACCAAGTGTTAAAGAATTCAGTGTTACACCAATAAACACAGATGCTGGAAGATATGTATTTGATTTGCGTTGTTAGAACCTCTCCAAATGATAGACCTTATGACTGCTCTATCACTGAATTATACGGAAATATGTATTCAATAGAAGAAATGTATAATAGCAACATTAAATGGATTGGCTTTCTCTCTAGCTAATGAAAGACTTGTCATAACTAGTGTTTAAAAAAAATGAAAGAAAATTTGTGGAAGCAACAGTAATTTCCAGGAAAATTAAAATTGTATACATATAAACCTAAGTAATTCCTGAGAAAGCCAGACTCTCATACAACAGAAATAGTTTTGTCAATAAGAAAATGGATCTGAAGATCATTTACCTGCTTTATTGACCAATGATGAAGTATAGATGAGAAAATAAAACTATATTAAATTGAAAGATTTCTAGCTGAGTACTGTAACATAACATATACACCAGATTTAATTTTCTTAAAGTCACATATTTTAAGTAATTTTTCTCATGACACTAAAGTTAACACATTTTAAGATGCTCTGAAAAAGGACATCCAAAAAGTATTTTAAAAGACAGAAACTGAGGGGTCTTTTTACCTTGAATACTTTCACAGGTAACCATGAAGTAATTCTTACCATCAAATTATTTTTTATATTTTCTTTTCAAGTCTTTTTTGTCTTTGAATTATGAAATTCAATATTTTAGACTTTGTATATGTTAATCTGTTTTAACACATTTAGAGTGATAGAAAAAGGCATAGTTTGGGTAAATTGTCATACAATTTAAAATGAGAACAGCAAGAGATTTGGGTGCAAATATTTTGTTAGTGATAAAATTTTAAGACAGAATTTTTATTTTAGGAAAGAATTCCAGAAAGAAACAGATAAAGAATAGAAGGAAAAGAGGAAGAAGGAGAAAATTGGAGGAAAGAAAACAAAAGAACAAGAGACTCAACTTCACCCCAAGAGTGCAGTGTGGATAACATTTCTCTCCACTTAGGATCCTATTGGGTCTGTGATTTGTGTCAGGACCCTCAAAATCAATGGGAAGTGATACGTCTGGATTCCTGGTTTGTCCTCAGTATTATACACAGTTAAATATACCTTGACCTATTTCTTGGCCTCATTTTTTTGAAAAATGAATAAGCTAACCAAAAAAGAGAAACATTTTTGTAGGTTAATTTTATTAATTACTCCACAATGCAAGATAAAAGACTGTCATCTAGTTGACAGCCAAAATAAAGAAAAATAGATTGTGTTTCTGTTTATCAGTTAATCTTCTTATCTTGCACTTGATCACACTGTTTGACTCCTTCATTAAGTCCAACCAGAGACAACACCAAAGTGCCTCACAGAGTAAAACAGATCAATGACTTAAAGTCCCATACTGGGAGAGACCTGACCCCAAACACTTTCATTTGGTATCCTGCTGAAATCTTTATGATTTCTCTTCGCCTTTTCTTTTTCTTTCACTTAATTACTGGCTTGTTTCTGCATTATTTATTCCTCTAGGTTATGTGAACATGTGAAATGGGGCACGTCTCATAGCATTAAAAAAGAACGTTTTCTTAGAAAGAACTTTGTAAAGACAGAAGTGTCACAACTGCATATTCTTTTTAGTAAAAGACAAAATTTCTTGGTGTTATTTCAGTAATAACTGGTTTGTATCTCATAGGCATCAAGTTTGGATTTATATAATTTGCTTTGCTGGATAAAATCATGATTTATTTTAATTACTAATCATCCTGGCAGGTATCATCTACTCATATTTACATACCTTACATCATGCCGTAATTTAAATAATTTCACCTACTCCCCTCGTTTATATAGGAATTTGAAGCCTTCCAGCTTGATTTTAAGGACTTTCTATAATTGCATTCCTACCTAATTTTGGAATCTTGTTTTCTATTTTCCTGTTCACTTGCAGTTATCTGGTCACAGACTTTCTCCTAAAGTCTTTTTGGAGCTTTTCCTGTACCACTTTTTTATTTATGTTTAAAAGGGTGTGTGCAAAAAAGCTGGCATAAGAACACTTTGCCTTGCTGCTAACCTGTTGTGCAATCCTGAGTGTCAAGGAAGAGGAAAGAGGAAAATGGAGCTCATACCAGTCACTGTGTACTTATTATGCATGAAATCCTTGGGAGACAACTGTGTCTTAAAACTGTCACCTTATAGATTTAAAGAATTTATCTTTGAATCCTTAAAAGAGTTAGAGATTTGCACCTTTTCTTTCAAGACCTATTCAAATCTCTTCAAAGAATACTTCTGTTAATGCTACTCAATAGTGAGTAAACTATAATTGATGTGGGATCTCATTCCCAGATATTCATCAGTTGAATAACACTGTCATCACAGACCAATCAACTCACACTTCCGTGCGCTTTTAAAGATTTTCTCTGAAAAACATGGATAGTATAATTTTGCCTTTGTAGAGAGAATGCTGCAGGAGGGCATGGGGAAATTTCAGTATATGTTCTGTCAGCATAGTTGCACTACAGTGAAGTACAGGAGTTATGCATAAAATAGTTTTAAGCTATTTTAGATATACGAGGAAATAAGCAATGCATCAACCTATGATTAAAGGCATACAACCATTGCTTGTGTCTAATTTTATGTTCCTCATGTTCCCAGATCCAGATCAGTAAATCTTTGAGGCTGCATGATAAAACTTCAGTTCATTATGGCATCTGTTATGTTCAGTTCATCAAATTATTGCATTAATATGTAGGAAATGCGTGTCTTAAGAAGAGAAAGTGGAAAAAATATATAGCTCTGAAAGAGTGTATTTTTCCTCCAAAATAAAGGTGGAAAGGACTCTATGAGTTTCCTAAAGGCACACAGAGAGTAAAACCAAGCAGCATCATTTTGTTGAAATCAGTAAATAATGTATGTAGATGACATAGCTGGCCACTGCGATATATGAGCGCCTGTCAGAGACTGAAATAGTTAATGGCTTAAACTGCAAAGGTTAATTGTCTTAACTGTCTATTGTAGCAAACTGCAGAGAAACAGCTGCTCATCTACTGAAGCCCACCCCTCCCTGTATATGCCTACTGATCTGGACTCTGAAAGGACCTTGAGATAAGATAAGGTGGTACTATTGTCCAGCTATCCCAGGTCAAGAATGTATCCACAAGTGCAAGAGATTGAACAGCTAACCTTTGGCCACCTGCAGTAACACCCAGGTGCTGTAGGAGACTGGTGATAATGGCTTGAACAATTGGTTGGGTGCTTTGCTGGTGATGCACACAGTGGCCTTCCAGGTGCAGAAGCGTGTGCCTGCCTGAAGTGTCAAATTGGTATTCCAGATAAGGAAAAAGGCTTATAAAAAACATGATAAGACATCATCCAGTGGTGGTATAGGGGATGCTCCCCACCTAAACTCTACACAATATAAATTCCATGAAAGAGAAGTTTTGTGGACTCTTCTCCCAGTCCTATCCCACCCCACTTGATGGATACAGTCTGCAACCACCAACAAGACCAGATGAAGAGGCCCATTGGGATTTCATTGGATCTATGGAATGGTGATAACTTTTTTCCTACTTTGTCACCCTCTTTCTTTCCTCTCCCCTTTGCCCATCTGTCTCACTCTCTCTCTCCCTCATTTACTGTTAAATAAAATCTCTGGACTTCAGCATATGGTCTTATTTGCACCGTAATTCAGGCAGAGGCATCTCTCTAATAATTTCAATAATTGGATCTTAACAATATGATCCTTATTTCATATCTCTTTTGCTCTGGTGACAAAGATAGTCTTAGGAAGCTTCTTCACGCTACTTTGAAATACAGCATGGGTGCACACAATTCACTTGTTAAAATATATGCAAGAGAGGAATGAAAGCATTTAAATTAAATGAGAATATCTGTAGTATCAGGTCATACCATTAGTAAAAAATGTTTTAAAATAAGGATAAAGCTATAGAGTTCTGTATTCAGGGACTTTCACTGAGTCTTTAAAATATTGACTGTACCCTTAGAAATTGATCATGTCTTAACCTCCTCCCCTATCTTTCCTTTTCCCTCACTCTTGTTATTAAATACACTGAAGAAATGCAATGGATATTTTCATCAAAAAATATCAACTCTTGTCTGAAGAGATGAAAACAACCCTACCATGTCGTAAAAATGTTTTGTTTACTTGTACTCTTATTTTTATTCATTAATAGTTTTAAATTACATTGAGATATCCAATTACGAATAGCAGTAGACATAATGACATCCCTGGGCCTTTACAGAAAGTCTCCTAAGTTGTCCTCCTTTTGTAAACAACAAAAAAAAAGAAAACAATTAGAGGAAATGATCCATTATTCCATAAAGTTCACAAGGAAAAAAAAATTTCAGCCCTTTCTGCATCCCTAAAATAAACAAATAAAAGTGAATTGAACACAGGGGAGGAACCTCATTACATTTCCTAATAACAGCATATTTGAGAGCCCATTAAGAGCAATACCCAAATAGTTTCCTCTGTCAAGATGTCATTTTAGAGAAAAGACAGAGAAATGAAAAAAAAGGATAAAGCATTTGGAAAGATGGCATTTTCCTTTTTTATTGTTATGAGCCCTTTATATTAATGTGTATTAATACTGTCAAAGAGTACATTATCCATCAGTTCTTTTACTTAAAGAACCATGACCACTCCTAAATACATTTACATGCCCATAATATAACAGGCTTTGATTCTACACATACATACACCAGTACTTATTTTTGACTAAATGTAAAACTTTCTGCTTTCAGATCATGGGGGCAGACATGGATTCTGCTCAGAAGCCCAGGTTTAGATGTACAGGGTGCATGAAGCAGGATATAAGCTGAGGCAGGCATCTCTGTACAACTTCTTTCTCAACAGCTACTAACTCTGTAAGGAGCCTACATTTGGGTGTCTTGTTATTATCATACTCAATAGTTCTGTGATTATCTCATATGTCAGTTTCACCTAAATATATTTCACAAGATAAAGTGACAAAGAGATCTTGACTGTGACTAGATGCTGCAGAAAAATTCAGTGTTATACTTTCTTTCAGGGCATGACCACAGTGGAAGGAGCCATCAGCTCTCCTGCATGTATCTCAGTAGTTCAGTATTTTGGTACTCTAACACAAATCATGTGACTATTTACTCATTTAGGCACTGTGAGCATTATATTGGTCTGTTAGATGCTCTAGTTCCCTCCAATTAAAGTTATATCAATGCATCTAGATATTTATTGGGTGTGAGCAAACCTCTCTACCCTACAGATTGGGGCACTCCTTTGGAACAAGACATACCTGTGTTGCAGTGTGTGGGGATGGTTTATACATCAAACTGCCTTCCCCTGTCACTCTCACAGCCATTAGTTTTTCCGTCTACCTCCTCCCACCATGTTGCATTATGTTTGTGACCTGTACAAATTTTGACATATGCATTTGTGTACCACATATACTTTTAAAATATCAAGAATTTATTTTAAAACTTCTTATTGCTGCAATGTCAGTGTTGACCAGATGTTTCTAAAATTCACTGCATTGGAGGGTGCTACAAGAGTAAAATACTTTCATTATTTTTGGGATTGTTGTATTCTGCATTTCAGGGAAGATAACTTGTATCCAACCCTGACTTATCATTTGCTCTTACCTTATTTATTCTAACAACTGACTATCTGCATTTTACTGTATTTTCAAATTAAGACCAAGTTTAAGCAAACCACATTTAAATTACCAACACTGATTGTTTTCATATAATGAAAGAAGCTTAATACCATTCCTCTGGGTGATATAATTTATAAGGTCTTGAGAATACATTTGGTAACAGTCTATGGGGACAGATTGCTATGTAGATTTACAGAACTTTGCTCATAGACAGAAATTCAAATTTTCCTCCCAGGAGTCATAACTTATTTCATTCAAGACTATGAGAAGGTGACAGAGTTGGGTCAAACTTACTTCAGATTTGTTCAGAATCCTCATGGGAAACTAAAGAAAAAATGGTTTCTATAGCAACTAAATGCATCAACATTATGTTTATTAATTACACATACACGAACAGCAGAAACTGCAGGGAAAAAACCCATGATGAGTCAGGACCTCACACTAGGACCAAGAAGCTATTACTTATAATGAAAATTGAGTCACTTTGTTTGGTCTTAGTCAGTATGAAAGAATAGCATTAAAGCAGAAGCAGCTAATCAGGTGTCTGCTATCTGCATGTATGACTTTATGTCACAGGTGTAGGATAAAGTACAGTTACTGTAACATATGAATGCTGTCCTCTGTGTTGTTTGTTTTGGTTTGTTTCTTTCCCACCACCCCTTAATTATGTTCCTTTTAGGTAGATTTCATCATAATATTTGGGACCATGGACATACCTTTGCTATCCATAGGGCAGGATTTGGTACTGTAGGATCTAGTCTTTACCTCAGGTGTTTTGCTTTTTTTTAATGGGAATTGTTGACCATGAAACCTCTGACATATTAGCACTATACAATGAATGGTAACTTCCACTACCTGGCCTAGTAGGTCTATTCATACTCTTGCCTTTTTTCAGTGATATTAAATGCTTTCTTCAGTATATCACATATACTATTTTCTCTTACCTATTACTTCTATAGTTTTATCTCTATAACAGAACAAGCAATCAGTTTTTCTGGTAACATCAAGTCTTTGTATATCTGATCTAATTTGTACTTGTATAATCATTATTCTCTCTTGCAAGCCTTTTCCCATCCAACCTTTCCTTTTCTATCCTTTTTCTCTAATATTGTCTCTTAAATTACAAGAAAAAACTTTCAGGAAATGCTAGAGATGGAGCTATTACGAAAGAGCAGCAACATTTTTGATTTTTTTTTTGCTGCTTTTTAATTTTCCATGAGATTGGGATAAAGAAAATGCTTGGAACTTTAAAGATCTTAATGATGGATTTCAGCACAACCAAACAGCATGACTAGAATTAAGTGGCAGCTGACACTAGAGATAATAATTGCATCAAAGAAAGCCAAACTGCAGCATGCCAATAAACTGAATGACCTGCCGCTGCTAGTAGCGGTGTTCCCAAGGAAGAAAGATGAGGTACAGCAGGGTGAATTCTAATAGGAGTAGGAGCTCTGCCAAAGTGATTTCTGTGTTAAGCTTCTCTTCTGCCCTCCTGATTTGGAGCTGTTCTGTTTGACAGACTGCAAGCAGATGCACTTGATACAATTTCTCAGTGCTGGGGGTTGTGGCAGGCTGGTCCCCTACCCTTTACCAGTTCCACCCTTGGTTATTGCCTTCACCAAGATCTTTACCAGCAAGGCTGTCCGCAATCACTTGAAGAAGAAATTTGGGGCTGGCTGGGGAGTATTTACAGCTCATTTGAAGACAGATGTAAGGTTATGCTGACAATAAATCAAGCCCACCTTCCAAACTGGGGCAAACCTGTAGCCACAGTCAGCATCATGCCAAAGCCAAGGTAATATGCCCTGCTTGGAGTGCTTTATATTGTGCCAGCCTGCTGTTCTGGGGGATGGAGCACAAGCACAACCAGTTTGACTTCTTGCACAAGACTGTTTAGAGGCACATACTTGAGTCCAGGTACTACTTTAAAATCATCTAAGTAAAGGCACCAGAACGGAGGTGAAAATTTTTCTTGGTACACCTCCAAGTTTTGAACTGTTTCTGTTGCTAACTAAACTGTCGTGCAACTAGAACCCATCACATTTGCTACAGCTGTGTGGGCGTTAAGAGTCAAAGAAAAAGCTCTGAAAGAGCCTCATGATGTTATTGCCAGCTTTTGAGGAAAGCTAATAAAAACAACAGCTGGGGCTGGCAAACAAAGAAAATCTAAAATCCAGTATGGAATAACATTGGAAAAAAAGGGAAAAGGTTTGGTTTGGGGTTTTTTTTCCAATTTCTTTTTATTCAAAGACTCTTTGCAGCCTGCTTCTGGTCGGGAAAATCCTCAGCATTACAGCATTTAGAGTGGCAGCTATTGGTAGACGATGGCTTCCAGTCTATACCAGTCAGTTCATTACCACATTGTTGCAGTTGGTGTCCATGAACTTCAAACAGCCTTCAGCTTAACCAAGCACCCATATTCTACATTGAATAATGATGCACTAGAAATGCACAGAAATAAATTGTAAGATTGCATATCCCTGTTGAAAACTCATACACTTGGCTACCTGATCAGCTCATAATTTTTATGTAAGAAATTTATCTGTACAAGAACTCTATGGAAACAAGATGAAAAAAATCCTGTCTCTCATTGTGCTCACAGCCTGACTCTTCAGATAAGTGTGGATTGCTTGCCTCAGAAAAATGTGCGTTAGTTGGCAGAGAATGTCTTTTAAAAACACACAGTAGAGCAGAGAATAAATAATAAATGATAATAGCATATAACTCAAAGATCTTTAGATCTCAAAATGCTTTATGTAGCTATCTTCATGACAAAGTGACATCGGGACAAAGAGAGGAGGAGTAATTTACTCTGTATAGCACAGCAGATTGTTAGAAAGACCAGGAATAGTAGTGAGTATCCTGAGACCAAATCACTGCCCTATCTTCAGGACCCATTGTGCCTTCCATTATTGCTGGATAACGAATGTGGGGGAGATAAAGCACTGACAGTCCTAAGCCACATTTAGTCAAATATAGCCCAGTTGTTTTGCATCTGAGGTCTAGAGAAAAACATGCTTAATAAATTCCAAGATTTTCTAGTTGATCCTTCATTTGTTTTGTTTGACTAAAAAATAATACAAAAATAAAACTGGTATTTGGAGCCTGGTTATTAAGTTTTCAAATTTCTTTCAAAAAGCATTTTCTCTTTAAAATTTTAAACAAATCAAACCAGTTGGAGAAATTTATGTAAATAAATATGTGTAAACAAATATGACTTGGTGACAGGTATAACTTCATGTGATCAGGATCTAACAGGCAGGCATTATTGAATCTAAGAGTTGTTGCTGTTCCCATAAGTCTGTGAGTTTTCTACTATTTTAGTAGATATCTATTTTTTAAAAAGGTGGCTATTTTTAAAAAAAGATACCTATTTTTTTAAAAAAGTACACTTTTCCAAGGAGGCTACGTTACAGAGGACAGATAAATTTGTTTGTCATGGCAGAACTAACCCAGTGGCTCCAAAGAATATTACACTGGTAGATGTTGCATAAATTAATCAAAAAATATACATAGGACAGTGGAAACATTCTGGAGATCTTCAGTACAGTTCACATAAGACTTATGTAGAAATGCTAATATAGCCATTGCCCCCACACAGTCTTATTAAAACCACCCCAGAGATATAAAGAAGCAGACTGTGACCATGAGTAGATAACTAGCTGTAATAGTAATGGGAAATGTCACTAAATGTCATTAGAGCCTGACATAACCTAAATGATGGCAGTATGTTTAGTATAATGGAAGGATATAATGAGAATATGGCATTTCTTTTAAGGACAGTAGCAGATTCAGACCAGTAAATTAATTCAGTAGTAATGGCCAGCTGAGTAGGAAAGTAACTGGTTGTGCTGCCAAAACCTCTTTAGATTCATAGCAAACCTAGAAACATAAAACCTTTAACGGAAAAGAAAAGCAATCACCTTTATGAGGTGCAACAAGAGGTTGAAGCACAGATTGTGAAAAAAGCACTGTAATAAAGACTGCTTCTTTCACAGTTTCCCAACACGTACATAACTAAGGTTCCTAGCAAATAGAGTGAATTTTAATTTCTTCAGAAGAGCCACAGAAACTCCAGTAATTAGATAAATCCCATGGAAGTCTTCTATTTTAAGTGGATAACCATGGAATCAATTTTATTCCAGAAATTAATTTATCCTGCTGAGTTCACTGTCTGAATAGGGAAATCAAGACTAGCAAGCAGGGTCTACAGTCTAGTTGTACCCCACCTTTAAAGTGGAAGCCTTATTTTTGAAGTAAAAGAAGTGAAAGATGCCCTCAACATTAGGAAATTTACAGTTTGCTATGGATTTTCTTCCTTGAATTGTTGGTTTGTTTTGTACCTTTAAAAGCTGTGATGAAGGGGAACTTTTTCTGAGTAAAGAGAAGTGATAGAAACAATTACGGTAAAAAATAAACAGAATGAAAATAATTTAGCAATAGGGAGGCTTTTTAATAGTTTATGGTTAATAGTGTTATTTGCTCCTAATCATCAAATTATGAAGAAATATATTTGCAATTGTCCTTAGAATAGCTCAGTATTTATCAGCAATAATAACGAAAAGAAATCAATTCAGAGTTCTCTATCTTAAAGTTACTTTTCAATAGTCATGCTGATATTAGAAACAATAGAGATTGTTTTCCCAAACTGCAGTTATGAGATGGTGGGCCTAAGGTGTTCATAGGGCAACTCTACTGAAATCAGTGACTCAACACCCGGAAGAGCTTTATATGCTCAGCCTTTGTAGGGATAGTGAAAGAACGATGTGGACTAATGCACCATAAAGCAGGACTAAAGCCATTTAATCTTTGCTTTTAGGAAGACAGCAACTGAAAATTGTGGGGAAATTGGAAACATATCAGGTTTCTGATTTGCATTAGCTATGTTAGCTGTTAGTGTTGAAAATCTTGATCTCCAGTTCATGTTAAAAAGCTGAAGTTAGACAATAAAATTTTAAAAATTAAGAAAAATAAAAATTAGTTTTTCAAATTCCTCATCTATATGCATATTCTAGGCTGTACGGCTACTGGGCAGGATACAATTACAGCATATTCCTCCCCTTCACCCAGTTCTGTAGAACTTCCAGTGATTTTAATAGGAGTGGCAACAAGCACTATGTCATCAGCTGAGACCATTTCTAAGAGAAAATCTGTGATTTCCCTTCAGCTCTTGATAAGTATTTGGCAATTAGGATTGTGAAGCTTTGGTGATTTTGTACACAGAAGGTTACTTTATCTCCTCACTCTGTAAAATAAATGACAATTATAACTTATTCCATTAAAACATATATATAACAGGAAGGAAAACCTAATGCTTTTCAGGTATTTGTTCTCCCAATTTAGAATAGACCCCAGCTTCTTTTAAGTTGCAAAGAAGGGCTGCTGGGGATAGATGGGTGATATTCTGGAGAAGATGGAGTTCTGCTGTACTGCTTTTCAGAGGGTGATGAGATGGCAAGCAATACCCAAAATTCTTAAGAGTAGCAGTAAATGCATGGCTCTGGAAATTCAGGGATCATCTCTATTGTTGTTTCCTAGGCAGGAGACATTGGAGAATTATCCTGCTTCCAAAACATACATTTTTCAGGGCTAAGTGAAAGCAGAAGCTAGTGCTTAAACTGGGTGCCCTTGGACCTATGGTAACCAGAATATGGACAAGAAAACTGCAACAGCTTTTGTTTACCATGGTCTTGTCACTTGGCTAGATTGCTACAAATACAGACAAGTTTTATCCTTGGTCAGACCCTACTGTGAGAGTCTGTAATTACAATGATTCCAGAGAAAAACAGCAGATTTAATCCAACAGTTCTTCTTCATGGTTTCTGCAGTCTTTGCTGAAGGTGTTGTGGTAAATATATCTTTTTGGGGGTGGGATTGAAAAAAAATGATTTCACTGAAAAAAAAGAAAAGAAAACAAGAATTCAGCTTCATGCAAAGAATCACACAGTTATCAACTCTGCTGTAGTACACAAAGGAAGCTCATTAAATAAGGCTTTTTCTGGAGGCCATAGTATATAATTACTGTTTGTATGTTCCTTGTTATCACACAGCTTTGGAAGTAACCTCCTGAAATCCAGTAATTCAGGGCCTTATCCATCCACTGGACACAATAATTATTGCCATCCTGAGATAAAGGATAAAAGAGAGATCTAGATTTGTTATGATCAATTTAGGTACCTTAAGACATGAAATACTAGAATTAAGCATTTGGGTTTTGGTGGGATGTCTAAAAACCTGGCAGAAGAAAAAGTGATCCTTAAGCAGAATGTCTCAATTCCAGTCCCAGTTGCAGGGATGTTATGGTGTCACTCCACAGGGTCATCCAACTCACAGAGTTAGGCTTGGGTTTTATTTGACTAACTATGGAGTTTATAAACAGTAGGTACCCACAGGCATCAAAACTTTCTAATACTGATAATGAGCACTGTCAGTTCAGGTGCATCTCTGGATATTGGCAGTTACCCAGGCTAAAGACTGAAACACCAGATAAGAGATGGGCTGCTATCATCACAGATTAGGGTCTTTCTGGGTATGTTAAAGCAAATTAAACTAGGTGTCATGAGAAGCTTCAGAACAGGGGAAGCGATATCTAGTACTTGTAGATACCTGCAGCATTAGGGTGTAAGCAGTCCAGGCCTTGTCTAGAGTCTAGCAGACTTTCAGGGTCCCAGTGCAGGTGGGGTTAGTCAGAGTAATCTGGGTAGAAACAACATTCGGCATTATGAGAATGATGAAGCTGGGTTATGAATCATGGTAAAGACAGCAAATGCCAATTTTCTACAGATTATTTTCAGGAGTTCTAAAATAGATATTTAGCACATACTTAATATAGTATTGTAGATTGAAAGACAAAGAAAAGAAAAGAACATATTTTTGTAGCCTAAGACATATCTATTTTGTTTAAAAAATTATTCCTTGTTATTGCTATTAGTGTTTTTTTCTGTCTTAAACTGAGACATCTAGATCTAATTATTCAACTGCCTTTAAAAATACAGGTCCCAGAATAGTTTTACTTAATAACTAATCTGTTAAATGTTAAAGAAAAACAGCTTTGTAAATGACTGTCACTTTCCTATTGTAGTATCACTGACCCATGTCTGATTATAGAGCACATTTGTCACACTGGTTTGAAAGGTCAAGAACAATTTTTTGCTTTACAAAAGCAAGTCACTAGGCAAGACTATGTTTAGATACACAGAAAAAAAAACCCCCAAAACAGATGCTAACATTTCCTTCCAACAAAGGGAAGTCTTTTCATCATTATGTCTACTTTCATGTTTGTCTTAGGTATACCAGTTGGCTGAAAAAGGTCAATATTTATCCAATCTTACTACAGAGTGATATTAGAAATGACAGCACTTTCCTGCATTTAGGAAAATAAATATCTAGGAATAAGTAAAGGTGCCATTAATTTGCATAAATGTTGAAATTTTTAACAGGGACCATTCCATAGACTTACAAGAATGCATATGCATTTACACATAACAGATTTGTTTCATAACACAGTACTTGCCCAGCTTAATTTGCTCTTCATCTATGAGTTTACCTATTTGAGTGCTCCTCCTATTTTTATACCATAAATAAACTAAAAAGCACTGTGGTCTAGAAGAGGTTTCCTTAGAAAGTCACCATTTAATATCATTGGTGTTTTTTCCCAAAGTGTATTTACTTTTACATGAATCACTTCTATGTGTATAGTTTCTGTTTGCATTTTTGTTATAACCATTTACAAATTACACTATATTTAGAAACAGTTATTTGATATGCAGGAAGTCTTTGTATTTTATCTTTCATGACAGAAATCTTTGAGCGGAAAATTGTTTCCTTCCCATCTGATAGAATTGAAGACTGATGGCAAAAGCTTCCTCCTGTAGAACTTCGAGAGGAGGCAGTATGTTAACTGGTGGTTGCATACTACATAACTGTGAGAAATGCACATCTATTGCTATCAGTTTTAAAACCATCAGATTACTCACATATTTATTGTGTGAGTAATCACACATAGTTCCATAAAAATTCCCACCTGCTTAGAAACAACTGTGTACATAAGAGCTTTACTGATGGCAATGAGGAATGAAGTTGTATCACATCATCTCCCATCCATCTTAAGAGAGGAAATATAGACACCTCTTTGCCTGTACAATTACATTTTCCTTATTTTTTTAACGCTCCACCCAGGGATTTCATTATTCAGAAAAATCTCCACTCTTTACTATTTTAGCACTTTTGAAATGTGATTTTTCAGTAGCACTGGGAGAAAAGAAAATCTCAGAAGGGGCAAAGTATTTATTTTTCTGCACTTTATTTTCTGCATGCACTATTTTATGGCATTCTTAGCTGCAAGCCCTATCAAGGAACAATAAGTCACGGAAATGCAGCATAGCAAGTGAAATTTTATGAGAATTTTCAACATTTTGAGTGACAGGAACTACAATCTTGAAGTTTTGTTTTCTTAGTGTTTGGGTTATTTTTTTGTGCAGGGAATAATGAAAATGGCATGAATGGACTTCAGCGCTTCAAGTTATATACATGCTGAAGTGTTCTAGTGGCAATGACTTGATTTGGATTATTTTAAAAGTTTGTAGGTTAAAAACAAAGAAAGAAGCCTGGGTTTTTGTATGGTGAAGTACCAAATTTCAGTACTGCAATTTACACTCCAGAGGAGTAGGTCACTCTGAGGTTACTTATAATAATTTTGACCCTCCTCTTTTCTTGTTGCTTCTCTCTAGTTCTTTCTTCTCTTGTATCATTTGCAGGCTAGTTTGTGACCTTGGTATCAGTAGGGTCAGCTTCACTTTACAGTGACATCTGTAGGATCAAGACAAAACCCAATGCAGACTTCTCTACTTCCCCCACATGAATTAATCAAAACAACTGTGTTATGAAAAATGTTGTGTTGTTTTTTTCTTTTACTCTTCTACAGCTGCATGTAGTTACGGCAACTTGTTAGTGGACCTCAGGGATCTGAATACTGCATACAAGAGCTGGTTTATGCCAATTATTATGTTGAGTGATGAAACTGCTTTGTATCATTTCATTTGTGGATATGAACAGCAGGTGAATGTTATAGTTTCTGCTTTCCAATTATAAATCACACAGACTGAAATCTCAGTTCTCTGAGTAAGGGCTGTAAAAGCAGTGGAGTGTAAGGAGAATACTGTTTCTTGTGAAAAGGAGTCTGAGATTAGAGTTTATTGACGTGGGGTTTTTTTCCCTACCTCCCTGTCATAGTTAGCTTTTAAGACCAAAATTGAAAAATTATTAGACAAAGGAACTGAATGGAAAGCAAATGAAACATCTAACTACAAAGACTGTATTTAGGAATATAAACCATAAATAGGTCCAGCACTGATACATTCAAGTGATTGAGTGATATGAGGTTCTCTTTGGGAATAACTGGTTTTCTATAGGTGGGCTTTCAAGACAAAAAAAAAAGAAAGAATTTGGTAATGGTAACAGGACTCTCTTTCCAATCCAATTTCTGGCACAGATTAAGCATGTCTTTAAATATGTATAATTTTGAGATCCTCCTTGAAGTATATCTGCAAAGATCTGTGTGACACTTGAGTCTGCAGTTTAGACTAATGTGGATGGACAAAGGCTAAGATTCTTTACAGACAAAAGAGAACATGTTTGATGGTAACAGTACATAACTAACAACATCAAAAGGACTGGATTCAATTATTGAAGGAAAATCTTCAGAATATTTTTTTTCTGAAATAGGTATTCTGCTAGCCATATTTGTAGTCTGGTTTTGGCTCCCCAGTGCAAGGCAGACTGTACTTACTGAAGTGGGCGCCCTGTGTACCACCAAGGTGGTCAGGGGGATGGAACACACAGCACAGAAGCTGAAGTCCACTTATTTAGGTAATCCTGAAGAATAAAAGACTGAAGGTAGACATAGTGATCTCTACAGTCACTTAAATTAAGGCTATAGAGGAGATAAGGCATCTTGCATATGCATAGAGAAAGGACAAAAAACCCATGGTCACCAGTTGCAAAAAAAGGAAATTCTATAATTATTAAGAGAAATAAGATCACCATCAGGAGCCCAAACATAGGAACAGTTGCACAGAGATTCTGCATTCTTAGACATACTCAAATGACTGGGCAGAGTCTGGCTATGTGATCTTCCTTTGAGTTTGGGGGCAGAGGGGAGGAAAGGCTGGATTTGAGACCTCCAGATGTGTCTTCTGACCTAAATCACTCTATTAGTCCATAATTCTCACTCTGTTAATTTATGATTCCATTCTGCAAGTTCATGATTTGTGTTTCTCCCATGTTTTAAATTTGGGAGAGGAACTGGGAAGGGGTAACTTATTATCGTCATGAGCACATATGGTAATTTCTCCCAATAATATAGTATCTTATTCTTCTTGTCTATGCAATTTTGTCTAGTAAGGGCTATGAAAATTGTCACTGAGTGGGTGTAAGTCATATCATATTATCTACCTTATGTGTATGCATCTCATAGGAAGCTATTTTTAGAAGGTTTTTTAATTCTGTTGACTGGGGATCAGCAAGGACCAATTTGAATTGAGCTCTGCTCCTACCAACAAGTATGAGGAAAGAAAGAACAATATTCAGCTCTTACCTAGTTTTTCAGTGAGTTATAACATTCTGAGATGTACATTCATTGACTGCAAAAGAGTCACATACTAATGAAGTCCCAAGATAGATCTACTAACAAAGGCATACAGTAGTAGAATACTGTGCTTCATTATGTCTCATACTTATCTGTGGTGCATTATGCAGGTTCAAAAAGAGATGTGCAGATTTTTGAAGCAAGTAGCCTGTTTGTCTTCCACTTTGACTAGGCTTGTGTTTACACAATACTAAATGTGCAGAACAGTTCGAAGGTCAAAATTGACTGGGAGAAATCTCTGTAGAAGATTTTGTGCCATTAAAAAACAAACAAACATAGGAAGTATTTAATAGAATTCTGAAATTTTAAAGTCTTATCTGCTCAAAGAATTTTTTTAACCATCTTGCTTAAAGCAGTGAAATTACACATCAAAAAATGTGGCATTTTTTTATAAGAGTTGTGTAACTACATAATTGATACCATCTGGTGTTTCAGAAAAGACTAATCTGATTTGGGATGAACTATGAAAATCACAGGTCAGCATCAAGAAAATGTATTTCTAGGTTACCAAAACCATAAATTTAAGATACTGAACTTTTCAGCTCACTGTGTGAAGTCTTATGCATGTAATTATGTATTTGCTTGATTAAAAAGTTTTTTGTACATTGGAATATCAGAAAGTTACACTTCTAATTTATTTTTAAGTATAGTCACACTCCTTTTTTAATCATTTTTCTTTCATAGTCATCTAGTTTAGCTCAGGAAATATTTCTGGTCCATCTGGTTTCCCTCTGTATAAGTCTGGAAATACAAATTTTTGTGCAGCATGAAACTCCTATTTTTTTTAAGTAGATAAAATATTTACAGTGACTCCACTGACTGGACTCTACATTGCTTGTGCAAAGGCTATCTGATTGCTCTGCAACTATGATTCAGTGATTCTAGTTCCCAATGTAATAACTTTTGCTGCTCTGTTTTTCAAATTCATAATTCGATTTCAAATTTTATGCAGGTTATTACCATGAATCTGTGTGTAACTGCCCCAATGAAATGGCAGGAAGGAATCTTGAGTGAATTAGGAAATGGCCCTTTGTCATGTTCTGGTAAGCCATTGCTAACAGCCAGTTCTACCCTCACTGTCCACTGCAATTACTGATTTTCAGCTCATCGGCACCTGAGTGAGAGTGAGATGAATAAAGTTACATGCAACATGGGGAAAAATTTGGGCCTTACAGTAGTGTTACTAGCTAATTGGCCTCTATCACTGCAGTCAGAGCTTGGGAAGCTGGGAAAGAAGTGAAATTTTGGGCCCACTTCCAACACTGTGTATATCATATATCTAGAGTTTGCTAAAGGTATCAGATCAGAAAGATCACATTTTGGAATCCCCTCTTATGGATCTAAATGACTGTACACTGCAAAAAAGAAGCCTTCAGGATCACAGTAACTTTTAGAGAAGCCCCAAGTGCCTTTAATACTGCCCTATTCTAACTAGATGAGCTTACCCATCACTAGGCAGACTTAAGAGTCATCTGCTTTTGATAATGTCAGCTGGGATTTCCAGTCAGGTATCTCACTAGAAATGTGGGTTGCTCAGCTTACAAAGTGTGAGGAGAATGGATCCTTTTCAGAGATACCTGCAAGGCCCAGGGGATGAGACTAGTGTGGTACAGCCTTGATTCAGACAAATCTGACAAGTCTAATTCCCTAGACATGTCAAAGAGCTGGAAAGCAGACAGCAGTGAGCAGATCCAGGATTGTAATTGGGAACAGGAAAAGGCAAGTGCCAGCTGTTTTCTAGACATGGTACTCAGTTTTACTGTTCTTTTAATCAAATTTATGTCTGCTGTTTTTTGAAGAAAATACTGAGTGGTCTTATGCCACTGAAGGTATTACAAAGGTGGGAGGGAAATATGTTGCCAAAATAAAGATGTAAAATATGGGCACATATGTAAAATTTTCCATCGAAAACATAACAGTACAGTTGAGGGAAAGTCTGCTTTCTAGTCACCCTGGTACAAAAATAAGTAGGGTTTGATGGCACACTCATCAATGTTATTTTATTAAAGCCACTGGAAGGTGAGAATCAAATAGGGCATAAACAGTCCCTTTTATGACAGCAAAGAAATTGAGAGTCACAAAGAAAAATGAAAAGGACAGTGGTTCTTTTTTTACTTACATTTGTTGTTTGATTTTCTTTTTCTATTTCATTTTGGTTTTGTGTTTTATTTTTAACTCCCCATATTTAATAATTTCTAAGTGGCTTAAAATATATAAATTTATGTTAAAGGCTAACTTTAGCATCAAGATAATTTTTGATTAGGCTTTTTTTGGGGGGGGCTGGTTAAATGGAAGCAAGATTTAATTAAGTGTATATTGTCAGGATTCTAATGTAATTAATTTCTGCTCAAGAAATTTTTATATTCTTCATAATAATCATGGGAAAAAATATTACTCTATTTGCTGAAACATTTGTAACATGTTTGAGAAAAAAAATCTCAGATTTTAGCTGAAGAGCCTATTCCTTAATGTACAAAAATACCTATGCTTGAGTGACCTAGCTAATGATGAATACAAGGGAAAATTCTCCTTGTCCCCAAACATAACTGCTAAACAAATATGTGTCTACAAGCTTTTTATCACACCTCCCTGGAAAATGAAACAAACGGTTATGTAGCTGAATAAAGCTGCTTCACTGCTTCACTGCTCTTATTCAAGATATGGCCTCTATCCTTGAGTGGACACCAAAAATCTTTAAAAATTCTCAGAGACAAAACAGAGAATTTTAATGGGTGAGCTTTATATTTTGTTGCACTTTTCTCCTGTTTATATTATGAAACATGTTGCAATATATAAAGATAACAAGTACTGTGTCTTGGCTATGGACAACTACAAGAATTGTCAACATTCAGGATGTTTTATTGTCAATGACAAATATGTTTTATAACAGAAAGTTCCTTTGCAAGTCTAGGATGTCTAACTAAAATTTGAGTGGCTGCTTCCATTGAATTACACTACCATTAATCATCTCCACTAATTCAATAAAAACACTGTCAATACGATAAAACACTTTTTCTATTGAATTAATGAGGGTGGTTGGTTACTAATAGGATATGACTACATTAGGGAAATGTTTAAAGTAACATGATAGATTAACAAGGAAACATTTAATAAACATTTCATATAATTTTTAACTCATTCCAAACCCTATGAGAAAGGAATGGAAATATGTACCATGAAGATGGCCACTGCATAAACTTGCTGAATATCATCACTTTACTATTTCCCTTGACAGTGTGTAAACTAAGACATATGACTGCCCCTTTCTTGATCTTGTGTTTTGTCATTTATAAAACGTGAGGAATTGCAAACACACTTTTTTCAGTGCTATAAGATTTCCCAATAGAAATACTGAACATGAGCCATACATTATTCATATGCAGAGAGGTTTTATCTTCCTGTGAGAAAAGATGCTCTAAACCCACCTCAAATAATGATTGTTTCTGCAGCCTTAGGCCACTCACTTATGGCCTTTCAGAAGTTGCACTTAAATTTTCCATTGGTTTTAGTTAATGTAATATACAAGTAGCAGTATCTCTGCCATTCAGGCTGTTCACCTTAAGCTGAACCTTAAGCTCAGTTTCTTTAGCTGTAAAGTAGTTGCAACAATACTTGTATCTGTCCACACTGACTTCAGAATTAGTGACCTAATGGCCAGAAATCAATTTCACTATGAGAATGACTTAAAAATAATAATCTTATTTGGTAATTGGAAGGCAAAATGGCAACTTCCTGAGGATGTTTGGATATACTGCAAAGCAGCATAGCTACTGTAACACGAAAAGCAGAGTAATATAGTTACTTGTCCATGGAAGAGCTTTACCTGTCCTTTGGTGCCTGCACGTGTCTAGTGTATCAGTCAAGTCAATGAAGAGGTACTGAAGGGATAGCAATTCCAGCCATAGAACACTGCATGCATTTAACACTGGACATGGATTTATACCAGCCATGATGGAGCAAATAAGGTCTTTCTGTCATTACATCTTGAGAAAAACCTTCCTCCATGCAAGTGGTTCTCTTTACCTGATTTCAGTTTTGCTGTATGTGATAAGTGTGATAATGTGATAAATCCTGGTTTAATGTGGTATGAACTTTATAGTGGTGCTAAATAGATTTGCCTTCTTATTGGAGGGAAATTAAACCCTGTATAATTTTGCAATGTGTGACTCCGGATAGATGTGTTCTATCCATCTTTGGCTTCAACCTGCCTAGGGCACACAAAGTACACCACATTGTGATGACATATCATGTACTTATGAAACATATGAAACAGGTAATCTTCTTCAAATTAATATATCATGGTATGTTTGACACATAAATACTACAAAAAATTAATAAAGTTCTTTACAGTTTGGAAGTAGTGAGATGGATATATCCAAACTTGGTATTTTTTCAGGATTTTGGGGAAGCAAGTATTTTTTTGACTCCTTTTTGTTTAAACAGACAACCAAAGGAAAGTTATTAAAGTTTTACAACATTGCAGTCCAGTATTAGAGATTGATTTACTTTATTATTTTGAACCCTGATAAATCTCATAAAGCAAAGTTATGGTAAGAAGCATCTCATCTGAACAGTGTTTTAGGCTAATAATAATAAGAATGTTAAAGAAGGAAATACCACTGATTATAATGATATATAATAGAATATTACTCTTATACAGAAGAAAATTCTACTGTTTTGGAAGCTTAATATAATTCAAAATGTAAAAGATACAAAGTAATTAAGAAAATTCTATTGAATTCTATTGCTTCTATCATAGTAATATCCAGTAAAATATTAATTGTTCTACAAGATTAAAATGGATGATTTATAGTTGTTTTAAAAGACTGCCTTTCTGCTCTCACAAACACCGTGACTTTTGATGGAAAATGATATCCAGAGTCTTCATTTGCTAAATATGAGAAAGAGGTAAGTGGACAGGGCATTAAAGAGCGTGAAAATGTAAGAGTAGAAACCAAAATTGTAATATAATGCCTTTTTAGTAACCTGAATTCTATTTTAAAATCAATGTTTTGACATTGCCAAGCACTATTAGATAAGATACATTTGTAAAAGACCTCCTACTAAAAACTTCTAAAAATAACTAGAAAATAATTATATTTCTCAACAATTGAATCCACCTTTTTTGTTAGTTTCTTTTGTTTTGGTTGGGTTTTTTTTTGTTTTGTTTTGTTTCTTAATATATAGGCATATATTAAAAATTTTAAGAGTCTTAAGCATTTTCAAACTCCTGATAGGCCATATCATGTGCATAAATTCTCTCAGGCATTATCCCCATTAGTAATATCACTATGGAAAAATACCCCTTAAAATTAGTGTTAAATATTTGGTTTCTTATAGTCATAGTGACTTGTGTTTTTATTAAAAAAGTGAAGGACAATATTAAAGCTATACATTTATCCATCATTATTAATCTTCTATTAAAATAATCATGCAAAACAATTGATGTGTAGGCATTACCATCAAGTTATAGGCTTCGTTCCACATGCTTTGCAAAGGATTTATTGGGGTCTTAGCAAAGTGCTTCCTTTCACAGCAAGTATGAAGATCTACAAGTTTTTTAAGAACTCCTAATAATCAACTGTTTTCAAAATTTATCAAGGGTCCAGCAACTACTACTTCTCTTCTGTGCTCTACTTCTCTTCACCGCTCTACTACTTTTATCCTAGTAGAATTTGCCAGTTACAGCTGGACAGCTGTAAATTGTGTTCCAAAAAGGAATACTTTCTTTCTAAAATTTAAATAACCTGGAGACCTCAGTTAAAAAAGAGAAAAAGAGATTAGTACTTAAATATGTACATTCCTATGTTTAGTGCCACTTCGAGAGCTTTAAAAAGTCTTGATAACACTTAAAGGCAGAATGATCTTGAATGTTTTACAACACAACTGATATTTAATTAGCCTCAAATCTGTGCTAGAAAGACATGTTTGTATACCCAGAGCACTACTCTATCCAAGAGTGAGCATATTAGAGTTTATATTGCCATTTCATTTCTCAGTGGTACATCTTATGGAGTGCTGTGTTTGGGGCAGGGGGAAAGCAATCAACTGGAAAGGATTCTGGTGAGAGCACAGCACAAAAATATAATTCAAGGGCAGCAAATAAAAATGTTAAGATGACGCTTTGATATTGCTACTCTTTGAAACACTATTGTTGAGATTTTAATGTTCACATTGTAGGCACAGGTCAACATCTGTATCTAGGTATTTTCAAACTGTTGATGACTTATATATGTCTACTTTGATGGCACAGAGATGCAAGTACCAGACAAGTGGGAACACATATTACCTGACTGCCTTAAAATTTCACACATAGCATGTGGATAGATAAAGTTGTAACTGATAAAACTTCTACTTCCAAAATACAAAGGGCTTTTAGTATTTAAAAATACCCCAAAGACAGAGACAGTGGAATACCCTCTTTGCACTCCAGTTTTCAGCGTAAAAATCAGGAATATAAACTGTCTTAGTTGTTTGGTATGGGTACTGGGAGAACAGTCTAGTGGATTACATCCCTGACTTTTATCAGCAAAACCATTAATTTAAAGCAGTTACATAGTTCTCTGAAGGAGCTGTGTGTCCTCTCACCTCTTAAGATATGTTCCACTAATGTAATCTCTGTGCAAACAACTGGTTTGTACAGTGTGAATCTGATTTAGCAAAGTGGTGTTCAATCCTACTAGGATTGCCTTATTTTTTATGGCCCTTAAGGTCATCATCTGTGCTAGCAATATGTAAGGAAGGATCCAGGAAGAAGAAAGAGGAAATATTTGAGATGTGGAATTTCCTTCTGTAGTGCCATTAGTGTAATTAAAAAAAATAAACAATTCATATCTCTAAAGATATGCAATGTGGTTGCGGGCAATAATGGAATGTTACTCCAAAATTAAACAAATCTGGATATTCTCATGAATATTTCTATCCTCCAACAAAGTGAATTGGGCATTTCTGCATTTTTCTGACTTTGTTAGCTGTTGTCAAATTTCTGAGTGTATGGCAAGACAGGACATCAGAAAAAAAAAAAAAAAAGAAAGCTTTCTTTCTCCTGACAAAGTTATTTACTTTTCTTTATATTCTAGAGGATGCTAGACTTTTAGAAAGAAATTGTAAAATGAAGAAAATTAATATTAATTTGGATCAAAATAATAGATGGAAGTCCTTGTCTTCTGTTCGTCCAACCCGAAAAGATAAACTAAGATTTTTTTCTCAAAGAATCACAGAATCAATTAGTTTAAGACCTCTGAGATCATCGAGTCCAATCTACGACCTAACACCACCTTGTCAACTAGACCATGGCTCTGAGTGCCACGTGCAGTCTTTTCTTAAACTCTTACAGGGACAATAACTCTACCAATCACCCTGGGCTGTTCATTCCAATGTTTAATTACCCTTCCTGTGAAGAAATCCTTCCTGATGAAGAATTTAGGCTCCTACCTAAACATCCCCTGGCAGAGCTTTAAGACTGTGTCCTCTTGTCCTGTAATTCATTGTCTAGGAGAAGAGGCTGACCCCCACCTGGCTACAGCCTCCTTTCAGGGAGTTGTAGGGAGTGATAAGGTCCTCCCTGAGCCTCCTTTTCTCCAGGCTGAAAATTTCTCCTTTAAACCTTAGATTTTATTGCATGGAGCTTGTCATGTACAAAATCATTCCTCCAGAATATGCTCTGTCTCCTTCCAGCTGAGTAACAGACCTTTCTTTCCATGCTAAATTACCTAGGAATATTTATTATCTCAAGCAAGGACTTAATATATGATCTTAATTATAAAATGCTCTTAGATAAAACCTGTCAAGCTCTTAATAAATGAATGCAACTCCCAATGTCTCTGATTAGCAAAGTAAATATAATTAAAATTACTAGAGTCCCTAAATTTAATTATTTATTCATGAACATTCCTTTACTTATTTCAGTAGAATTAAAAAAACAATCTGACTATCTAAAATACCAGATTAAGTATAAAAGCATTGATTTTACTTTTTAAAAGTAAACTAGTTTATCAGACTTTTGTTGAATTCCCAGCTCAATAAAAATATATATATAGACAGAATTCAACAAAGATCTACTTCGAGTTAGAGCTGGGGAGACAGTGAAGACTAATGTGAAGTATTGCTGGAGAAGTTATTCACCCACTTCATTTATCCTTGAAATTTCCTAATAGATTTTTTGCCTTGGCTGATGCAGGATTGGAGAACAAACAAAAGAACCTTGTGCAATTACTATGACTGTGAGAGGAAGTTCTAAATGTGAATTGATGCAGTAAGATTAAGTAGGTAAGGTTTGGGGCATTTTGTCAGAGAAGGTAAATGTCTGTTTCTTTGCAAATAGCTGATAAAATAGACTCACTGTGATGTTTGAAAAATTACCTTTCTAGAAGAAATATCCCATTCAGCACTTTCCATTGATTATGGACCGTTGACTGTGTCTTGGGGTCAGAATCTGGCTTTCACTTCCCATTTTTCTGTGAATTTCTCAGGGTTCTTCATTTGGCAAAACTATTTGCCTAGTCTTGGCTAATGCTCCTGGTCCCACGGCCCACCAAATAGTTCATTTTTGTGGGTGAATCTGAACAGTTGCACACATTGAATTTTAGACACATACATTAAAGAATTTACATGCTATAAAAATAGCAAAGTACAGAGATTTTGAAACTCTTATGCTATGCAAGTGTCAAATAATGTTCACCATATTTTAAATGGACAGAACAGAAGTAAAATATCTTTTTGTGCATCATGAATTAAAAGAACACAGACTACAAGCACTGGGGTAACTCTCACAGCTCTTCCTGTTTGCTTTGTGTGTAAGTCTGCCTGTCTTATCATCTTACCTGCTCCCTGAACAGGATGATAAAAATATCGGTAATATCTTCCAAGGAGATGTATGTTTTCCGAGACAAAAAGTTCCTGCCATACTTGACTCCCCTTCTGAATTTAACCTTGTGGGTGGGACCCACTTAAAGCTTTTTGAGGGCAGTCTGCAAGATGTTTATGTTGTTCTGTTCTTCAGACTTCTTTGTGATAGTTCCCTTAATAGTTCTCTTTGCACTGTACCTTACAGCAGCACAAAGCACTCTTTCTCTCCATCTGTGAGCATGTCACTCTGACTATACAGATATCTGATTTTTTCAGAATTCTTCAGTGAAAATATATTTCAGATGGCAGCAGGCATTCTGCCATGGTAAAACTATTCAGCATGTAAACATTGTTAGGATGTCTGATCTAGCAGCGTGAAGTCACTTTCTTCAGATCTGAGAGACACTGGTTTAATTCTTTTCTTTGCAGTAGGCACAGCAGATAGCCCTTAACCTAAGCTTGATAGGGCTTAGATGAGAATTTCCATGTTCAGCACCAAAATTCAATTTAGTTATCAACAACTGAATAAAATTGTCTCAGTGTCTGATGGCATTTTCCAGACTTTGCCTGTAATTATCCATATGTGGAGATGCTGAACATCTATGACCCTTAAACCTTGGTGGGACTGTAACATAGGTATTTCTCTCTATCTTCCAAGCAAGATCTTTCAATGCTTAAGGTGCTTCTAATTGAGTTGACACCACAAACTGTAACTGGTCAGCATCCACATTTTATGCAGTGCTTCAGTGTCTGGGCGCACATCCAAGATATCAGTGATGCTTTCTCCAGCCACCTAGAAACAGAGACTAGACAAGAGTAAGGGAATAAAGATAGGTGTTTATTTGAAGGGCCTTCAAGGTATACCCTGGGGAGCCAGAGGCTGCTTCTATAAAATGGACCCCAAGATGGACGACAGGTCACGAGTTCTTCACACCTTTATAGGTTTGGTTCATTTGCATACCACGGTTAATTCTCCAGTTAAAGCCCCAGTTCAATGATGTAACTCCCCTCAGCTTGCTGCCCCCTTAGAGTCTTTGGTTTACACATTTTGGGCCTAGAAGAGCCTGGCTGTCCTTGAAGGCAAAGCCTGGAGAGGCTTTGTTATGTCTATCTTGCACGAGAGAGCAGAAATTACAGGCTACAAGGAACTTCAGAGTTACACTCTAAGCAGTACAGAATTTGAAAAATATAAAAGTTAAAACCTAAGGCATCATCAGAGCCCTGTGACAAATCTCTCACTCTGCTGTAGCTTTCAAGATGATATGGATTTCAGTAGTTTCCAATACGTAAGAGATACATGTGCTGTGAACAGTGAATCGCACCACTAATAAATGCTTTAATAGTGCCTCACTGTGCTCTAAATGGTGCAAATGGTGCAACAACAAAATGGTGAAGCAGAATTTTGTTAATTTATGTGTGCTCAGGATGCATCATGTAAGCCTTTGCAGTGTGCAGATATTTAGGCAATGCTGATAAAGTCCCTCTAAAAAACCTAAGTTATTTGCTTGAATATTTTTGTGACTGATTTTTTTTTTGGAGTCTGTAATTGAGTCTGTAATGCCTTTGTTTTCAGATACATTTTTCCATTTAGAAGACAAGCTACTGATGGCATTCTCAGTACTATGTCCCTGAACTCTGAGGCACTTGCAAAAAAATGTCTGTGTTACTAACATTTTCTTGTTTTCATCTTGTCCCATGGAGTGTTTCTATGTAAAAAAGGCTCTTCCAGGAATTTCATTAAGGTATTGGGAAGTCCAGTGTACTGAAGCTGAACTCTATTCCCAGAACTATCAGCAATCTGTCAGAGGCAAGGTTTCCTGGAATAACATCAGAACCTCTGCCTGTTATAGCCAAAGGAATGGTGTTAGTCCCTCCCTAGCAAATTGTATTTAAGTGTAGTTCACTGTGAAAGAGACAATTGTTTAGAAACCCCAGAGGCATTAGGTACATTACTAAATCTTAGGCAGCCAGACAGATCTTAAAGGTTGAGACTGCTGAACAAACCGGTACACTGGTACATCTGCAAATTTACACAGTGATGGAATTTGAGTACAGGGAAGGGTGAAATGAGAGTGAAGGAGAGGCCACATCTTTCCCAGATGACAGCTGACAAAAAAAATTGAAATTTGTGTTTTTCCAAATATTTTTGTACGCATGAATTGATGATAAATAAAGCAAGCTTCTGGTTTTGTATCTTTTTTTTAAAATTTCGACATAGAATGAGCAGATCAAACTGGAGTCTTTTTGTGGAATGAAATTTGCAACAAAAAGGGTCTGTTCAGAAAAAAAAATAATTCTGGAGAATTTGAAGACGTTCATGAATATGAAATAATAAATGTGAAACAAAATATTTTGACATTAGTGAAGTTAAATGTTTTAACACTAGTGATATGAGTAAGAAAGTCACAAGACTTCCCTTTGACACTAATTTTGTCATCAATATGATACATTTCTGCAAAATGATTTGATTCCAAAATGCAGCATTTTCTGCAGGATTTTTTCTTTTTTTAGCCATGCATGGCTTAATATAAAAACATCTGGAAATAATATGAAACCTACTCTTTTCGCCTAATTAATTCCTGGAAAAAAATACTGCTTATATAGGGAAGCTTCTTCAGAAAAGCAAAATCAAGAATAACTGAGGGGATGACAGTGGAAGGAAAAAAAAGGTGGCTCCATGCTCCAGTAGCTTTAGAGGGGTTAATTTCTCAATCTTATTCTCAGCCTTTTCACATATTTGCTCTATTTGGCAATAAGCTGTCAAAGAACGGTTTTTCATCCAAGTAACAGTCCTGACTGTTACCAATTGATCCAAATTTATATATTGAAGACCTGAATGTCTTTTCACACTCTCTACTCTGAATGGTTTTTAATTAGCACTTAGTAGGCATCATAGCAGAATAAAGGCTGAAATAAAAGCAATCATTTTGATTTTTCTCTTTTATATTATAGCAAATGAACATAGCTTGAGAGATCTTTGACTCTAAACATTAAAAAGTACACTGTGATTTATGCCAAGTAGAACACAGTCTGAAGGATGAGAGATCTGTTACCTCTGTGACTGCCTTTGTTTTGCATAATGCAATTAAATAGATACATGCCAAAATATGGATGATGTGGAATGAGTACACTAATTGTACTTGTTGCATTCATTTTCATTCTTTTACAGTACGAATTCATTTTTGAATGTGGACTCTTTACACCTTTAACTGTGGTGATGACTCTCACATGGCAGAGTATAATCATGCAGAATAAACACAATCTGTGCACTAGTTGTTTTCACTTTTTTTTCCTTTACAACATCTAAAAGAAGTGACATTTTGCCCGTTTAGGTATGCTCTTATATTCCCAGTTTTCTATGACTGGTGAAAGTCTGTAGGAGTGAAGTATTACCCACTTTAGAGGAAGATCAAGTTAAGAATCACTTAAGCAAGATGAGCGTACCCAAGTGTATGTGACCAGATAAGATTAAATCAAGGGTGTTGAGAGGATTGCTTGACACCATTGTGAGCCTAACATTTCATCATTTTCGAGTTTCAGATGACTGGAAAAGTTCCTGATGGACCAAAAAAGGCAGACATCAACCTTACTCTAAAGAGAATAAAATAGATACCTGATATTGACTAGCCTATCTTCAGTCTCTAGGATTGATAACCAAATCATCCCAGAAGCTGTGGCCAAGCTACTGACAGACTATATAAATGGGAACAGCCAACATGACCAAGAGTGAGTCGTATCTGACCAGCCTGATTGCCTTCTATCATCACGTGACGAGCTGTACAGATGAGAGGTGGCAGTGCATGAGATTTACCTTCAGTGTAGCAAGACTTTTGGCAGTCCTGTAGTATTGTACAGTCAAATTGGAGAGACAAAGCTCCTGGATTACTTATGCCCTGATTTTTTGTCTGTCTTTCCAGCAGATACTGGAGTAGCTGAAGTCCTCTATAAGAACCAGGGCAGAGAACATGAGGGTGCTCTTATTTGTAGAGGATCTTGCCCACTTCTTTTTCCTGGTCACCTAGCCTGATGCCCACTACACTGTCGCTCTCTTTAATCTGTATACATAAGCTCTCAGTTGGCTCATGATCCACCTGCAGGCAGGAGAATGAATCCTATGAGTCTACATTTCTATATATGATAGGACACAATCTGTTCCTTTTCAACCTTAGGCAGTGCAACTCTTTCTCTTTTTCTCACACTGATAGGATGAGGAGTTAATGCCCATTCTCTTTCTTCTCTACATGTCAAAACTTTCTTTGTTGATTTTATTTCTACATCTCTCTTAATAAGATGGGTAATTTTTGTCATCTGCCTTTTTCTTAGAACTTAACTGTTGCAAATCTTCCTTGACATTGATATGGCCTACTAGTCAATGGAAGACAGAACTGCTACAGACCCTCAGGACCTCAGGAAACCTGCATATGTTTGTGTTTGACCATCCCATGCAGCCCACTAGGGTCTTCTACCATTTTCTTACCATGTGTGACTTGGAATCCTTATGCCCACTCAGAACACAGCTGTTTCAGGTAAAAATATCTGTAAAACAAAAGGAAGCTTCTGGAATTCTGAGTCTCCTTTGAAGTGTCATAAAGCAAGAATCTTAGGCCCATCTAGCTATAGTTAATTTTTAAACCCCCTGACTGATTACTTGAAATAAATATATATTTGTTCATTCCACTTTAATTTTTTGTCGTTAGATTTCTGTTGGTAGATTATAATTGTTTAAATGTTCTCATGTCTGGATTGGAAAAACTAATACTCCAAGAAGTGAACATATCTGGTACCTTGGCAGCAATATAATCTGATTCCATGTTAATTTTAAATTATAGTTGCAATCAGAACATCTTTCTGTATAAAGGAGATTATACAGAAGTATTGAACTACAGAACATGTGAATACCTTTCCAGGTTGCTAACACTGAAATTACAATTGTGCTGTAAATAGTAGTCTAGTTGGTTTCCATGACAAAGAATCTCAACATGGTAGAATGAATCATGCCTGTGAATGTTAGCTTACGGTGTCTATAGACACGTACATATATATATAAAAAATCCCAAGACAGATCTCAACAGTGTCAGAGGGAGAAAGCAGAAGAATAAAAATGGGGAAAGTGTAAAATCATTATTAGAAATATGAAAAATAAGTAATGAAATTATAAGTAGTTTAAGTTCCTTCACTCTTAAAGCTGAAGTCATGTTGCTGCTACACCAATGTTCTTATATCACATTGGTAAGCTCACACAACATTTAGCAGTCATTTACTGCTCAGCCTCTTGTAAATGTGCCACAAGTTGCCCAGCTTGGATCTTCCTTACACAATTAATTAGTTTTCTTTTCAAAAAAACAGGATTGATGTAGAATGTGTAATATTCTACTATTTTTCTCCACGTGTCAGTGTTCTCAAATATGTCCCGGCAATGGGTGGCTGCAGGCCAGAAAGCCAATCATACTCAGGGCTGCATGAAATGAAGAGTGACAAGAAGGTCAAAAGATCTGATTCTCCCTCCCTATTGTGCTCTCGTGAAACCTCACCTGGAATACTGCATCCAGATCCGGGGCTCCCGACATAAGAAAAATGATCTCTTGGAACCGGTCCAGAGTAGGGCCACAAGGATGATCTGAAACACCTCCCCCATGAAGACAGGCTGAGAGATTTGGAGCTGTTCAGCCTAGAGAAGAAAAAGCTCTGGAGGCATCTTAATGTAGCCTTCCAGTACTTGAAAGGGGTCTACAAGAGGGCTGGAGATGGGCTTTTGCAAGGGCATGTAATGATAACGCAAGGGGAGTGGCTTTGAGATGAAGGAGGGAAAGTTTAGGTTAGATATTAGGAAAAACTTCTTCACTGTGAGGCTGATGAGGCAACACTGAAACAGGTTCCCCAGAGTAGCTGTGGATTGTCCATCCCTGGAACTGTGCAAAGCCAGGTTTGGTGGGGCCCTGAGTGAGCTGGTCTAGTGAAAAGTTCCCTGCCCATGGCAGGAATGTTGGAACTAGATGACCTTTCAGGTCCCTTCCAGTCCAAACCATTCTATGATCCTATGATCTCTTGTGAGCACTACAGTGTGCTTGACCACTTTAACGAGCGTAATGAGCTGCAAGAGGGTAAGTATGGCAGGAACTCAAAGTGATTAATTTCCCTGAGCCTTAAAAAGATATTCTAGTTCTGATAACATCCAATGATATGCATCACTTTTGGCTTGTACTTCTTCCAAAGTGATTTATTTTTTTTTAAAGAACACCTTTGGATTTAAAGAGACTCTGAGAATAACAGTTTTCGTTCAACCTATTGACCTGACTGTTGAAATTTAAGCATGTACTTGAGAGCAAAGTACGTTATTTAATTTAATTTCATTAGAGTTTTAGGACTGTAAAAAAAAGAATAAAGCAGCAACAAATTAAGTTCTAAATGACAAACACATGTCTCTGTAATATGAAAGGATAAAATATGTGGGGGTTTTATGATGCAAGTAATTGGGAATATGATTTTAATATGATTACAAGTAATTTAGTGCTTTCCAAATTGTGCAATAATAGATGATTATCAGACAAATTAATCTGAAATATTCCAGTTCCTCCATTTTTGCAATAAACTGATATAATTTCAATCCTTGATTGAACATGTAAGAAACATATTTCACTTGGCCTTCACTAGATTTGACAAAGTTGTATCAGTCACGGTGTACAAAAAGCATGGCGTATTCCAGGTGTCATCATAATTCTACCGACTTTCATAAAGTTTAAAAAAAACATCAAAAAAGCATTGGTTAGGTATTCTGGTAATGTAGCTCTTGATAAATTGTACTCTGCTGTTCTACCTGTTCCTCACTTAAAATACATGAGATAATGCTGGATATTAAAGAATCTAACCATAAAGGCTTAAAAAAAGCCCTGTACCTGGATTCTATGAT
This sequence comes from Monarcha castaneiventris obscurior, assembly GCA_026261815.1. Lineage (NCBI taxonomy): Eukaryota > Metazoa > Chordata > Aves > Passeriformes > Monarchidae > Monarcha > Monarcha castaneiventris. The sequence continues at coordinate 4,770,394 of JAMPIT010000174.1, read as the reverse complement.
ATGAAATCTTGAGGTAACTGAGGCCTATGCTAGAAATCATAGACTTTGTATAGTTTATTGACTGGTTTGATGGAAGCTAATTTGCATTATTGCTATTTTTATTGCTGGTTTGATAAATAAATTAATAACAGTGTTAATGTGTTGATGTTAGCATATTTTAAACAAATAGTTTAAGTTCATTGCTTTAATAATTGTAGCTTCTCTTATTTTCATAGTATAGCAAGTCTGTTTCAATGGTTTAAGCCATCTGCTTCTTGAAGATGTTATTTTCAAGCTCTATTAGGTTTTTTTCTGTTTACTGTATGTAATCTAAAACATTCATGATGAGAAACTCATATTCATTCATGTAGTTCTTTCTCATAATTGTTGGCAGTTATCGTATACCTCTGATGTGATAATGCTTAAAATATGCAAGGCTTCTTCAAAGTTAAAAGCACAGGTCATTATAGTCAGCTTTAACTCATGTATGGTCTGAAGGGCATAAAATCAAGCAAGAGAGAGATACAGAAAAGGGAGATGATAGAAAAGAGGTGAAATAATAAAACATCGAGTGAGATCCAAGTAACAGGAAATACCAGTAGGCAAATACTTTCTTGGTTATAATTTCTGGTTTCTTGAGTAAGTTTCTTTTTATTTTAATGTTAAAATATGCTATAATATCCATCATCCTTTTTATATCTGTAGATAACATCCATAGTAGGAAAAACTTGCTACACTTATCCACAGCCCCTTCCTCTCCTAGCTAATTAAAATATATACATTTTTAAGTAAGGAAAATACATGAAAAGCAGTTTTCAAAATCAAATTTGAATCAAGGAGCCATTAAAGAAAGGTTTGACATCTGAGTAGGTTTTGCAAAATTGGAGAACAAGAGCAGACAAAATTTTTCAGGTTTTACAGAAAAATATTTTCTATTTCTTCAGTGAGTTGCAGTACAGAAGTGGGTGATTTCATTAGCTTTTCTTTAGCCTTATGAAATAAAAGAGCATTTAATTGTGAGGAGCATAATGGATACATGAGACTATACCAAAACTGGAATCAGAGGGAAAACAAAAAGGAAAAAAAGGTGATGTAAAGACAGAAAAAGGAGATACTAAAAAACTTCAAGTGTTTGCCTTGAAGAAGATGGAACAGAAAGGTACAATGGATGTGATGTGGTGAGATCAAGGGCTGGGACAGCACCTGCAGTACTTGGCAGCTCCATTTTATTTGAGCTGGTGAATATTGGGAACCATGTGAAGGATATTTTGCTAAGCAAGAGAGATGAAACTTAGTTTTCAAATCAAAGAGAAAAAGGTTGGTCTTAAAAGTATTGTGAAAAGGAAAGCAAAAAGACTAGTGGTTTAGATATACACAGTATTGCAAGAGCTGAAAATATTTTCTGAGATTGCAGGTCAGTGTTTTCAGAACCTTACAGTTCAATACTACCACAAAAATAAGGTCTTAGTCTGTATCTATGTTTAATATGCTAGTGAAACTCCTTAGTTTATCATAACAAACACCAAAGATATCTATAACACAGAAATCTATATGTGAGTGGGCCAGCCTAGTTAATATAGTCAATGGAGTTTGGGATGATACATCTCTCAGTGAAGCTGACATTTTAATATATTTGATGAATCATAAACCACACAAAATAAATATTTTCTTCACCAACTACAAAGAGATCAAAGAGCAGCCATTTGGAATGACTAAAGGATTCATGGATTCAGAATAGCTTTTGAAATTAAGCATGCATCTCAATAAAATGCTGAAATGAATCTAAATATGGGATACTGACTTTAAAACTGCATTTATTTTTAGTGCATTTAATCAATGAGAAAACTAAAATAATTCAGTTATGAAGCATATATTTGGTAATATATACCAAAATCCCTTTGTTAAAAAAATACCTGAAAAGATTTAATGCATATGAAGAAAGGAGGAGTAAAGAATTTAAAAGTTCCTAAAATAATAAATAACTAAGTTTAAAAAACCCTCTATAAATTCCATGATACCCTAACTCTTCTTTCTTCCACAAATGTATTGCTTTTCATTATTCCTATACTTTTTAAGAGCATAGCATGGCCCTAAGAAAAGAACTTACCATTTAATATGCTTAACATGCCAAGCTCTGGCTACATGGTACTTGTCACTACCTTTTATAATTTAGCATAGATATCAAATGGAAAGAACGTATCAGAAGAACATTTTTGGCAGTACATTTTGGATAGCACATTCTTTTGCAATGCAGACATATAACATAACTGATTAGCCCTCTGCTTAGCTGTGATCATACCACAGTACCCAGAAGAAGAAGCATAACATTATAAAAGCACAATATTTCAGTGAGCACTTGAAAATAATGATGTGTGAAATATATTTGCAACAATCTTCAATGAAAGAGTAAGTTAATGAGCTACTTTAAAAGCTCTAACTAACCATCTAGTCTAAGGTATGGTTTTCCATCTTCTCCCTACTGACTCTACTATAACCTACCTGGCTTCACAGTGGTAAATAGATAGATATAGTGAGTGGGTAAGTAGTAAGTAGAAAAAGTAGCCAAGATGGATCTGTCTTGATACTGTAGGGCTAAGTCACTAAATAAAATAAATAATCCCAGATGAAGTAACTATCATTAGATATCAGTTTCTGGTTTTTGCCTTCACATCATTTAGAAAATGTATCTGCAATTCTAAAATATCTTTTTCATGTGCATTCTCAAGCTGATCAGAATTAGAAATGCAAGATACTCAAAATATTCAGCAATTATAAGTCTATTTTGTCCAGACTACTGTTTTTAGGAAGACATAGAGAGACTGCTGAAATCATGTGTTTATTTGTACCTTGTGGGATGTTTGCTTAAGAATTGTTACAGGCTAGTATCAGTAAGAGAGCCAGATTGAAACGTTCTGTAAATTAAGAATTTGTATTTCCTTTTTCAAATGCAGACAGCAACTTCATACCTATTTGCTGAACAGATACAAAATAAACCAAGGGAATTATCATGTTCGCTTGCTAACACCTCTCTGTGAAAATTGAGAGGATATTTTTTGGTTGAAACGCACTTGAATGACTAATAAGGACTCACATCTTGCTCTGTGTCCCTTATAGTCAAAGAATGCCATTTACTGGGCCAGTGAAATCTGACTGCCTGGATCAAGTTGACTCATATTGTGACACTCACTGGCTCAACAGAACAGGGAAGTAACCTGAGCCCTTCATAGAAAAAGATCTATTAATGAGACCATTTTTTTTTCCATTCCAGAAAAGGTCTCATTGCAATCTTCAATGAGCTCTTTATCCAAATGTTATTATATTCATGGAAGTGAGGCTGCCTTAAGTGAAAAAGATGAGAGACACAGAAAACACTTATGTGAAATGCTGTGATATTTGCCTTGCTGCTTTTACTGTATACAATGAGTGCTCAAGATATAATTGAGGCCCGTGACTGGATTCTATCTTGCAGCACTTCTCCCTTTTAAAATCCATGTTGAAAGGATTTTCTCTACATCTCAAAACTTCAACAAATCTCTATCTTCTAAAGCTTAGAGATGCATAGCAAAAAAATTCACAGAAAATACATTGTATGGCAGTTCATAGTTATGCGCAAAATATGTCTGCATTCTCTGCCCTGTGGAATTACTGAATATCAGTCCTTTGTTCCAGTGCCAGCATTGCAAACAAGGAACTGACCTATTAAAGTCAACAGAGTCAAACATGGTAAGAGATGATGTGACAGGAGAATCATATCCTTTATCATTCTCTACCTCCTTCACCAAAGAAAGAGCATTTTCAGTTTTAATCTAAATTCATTAATGCCCCTGCATTTTAGATGTTGTACACAGAGTCAGCTCAAGTGTACTAATAATTAGTGGTCCTCCAATGGGACACACCTCTTGTATTGTATCCGTGAAGAAAATACTGCTAAGAGCACTGATTATGTTTCATTCCCCTCCTATCAACTTAATGTTATTTATTGGCATCACTTGTAATGGTACTATTGTTCTCAAAATATCATGTCCTTTTCCATCCAATGTGTGTTATTTTCCTACTTATGAAGACTTTTCTTTCTAGCAAATCTTTCCTATTATATTGTTTAGAGCTCTGTAAAGGTCCATTTCTATCCCTGTTGTTGAGCACTTTCACTTGTAGCTGAGATTAAAAGAGCACTCAACATCTTCAGTGAAAGCTCTTTGCCTTGCAGGATTGATCCTTTTGTTGTTTCCTTGCAGGATTGATCCTTTTATTTCCTTTCTTCTTCATCCTGTCATTTCTGTACTTCTATAGAATGGGGAAGGGTCAACTCCTCCTCCATCTCCTTTTCACTACTCTTTCATTTGCAGAGGATAGAAAGTTTTGCAAAAGACAGGAAAATATCTGTATAATGCAGGAGCAATGCTCTTCTATTGCATACAACCCAGCACTTCCCTGCCTCCAGGTTTCAGTGTAAAGGGGATCATGCCATGCTATCATTTTGAAAAATGTCCTGGAGATCAATGAAGACCAGTTAAAGGCACTAAGCAGAAAATGTGCTAGTCTGAGTTGGGGAGGGATCATATATTTTTGAAAGACATCATACCAAAACTTTACTCTTGGTCTTCTGTGATAGCAGGCATGTTCTTGCATACCTCCTCCTGCAAGATGGACCAAAGAGCTTTTTTATTAGTTTCAGTTATGAAATTTTTGAAAATTCCCATTTCAGAAAAAAATTTCTGATTCCAAATAGACATTTGATCTTATTCATTGGCAAAGTAAATAGGCTCATATAATAGGATTTTGAGGGGGCAAAAATCCCCCCACCCCCAAAAAACCCAAAACATTGTGAAATGTTATCAGGGATTAAGTTGTGACACTTAACACAACTGTGTGAGATGGGATTTCATGTTTTTCATGTTTTGTATTCAATATATCTCATCTTTTATTTAGAAAATCTTGATCAAGCCTGAGGTTTTCTTCATTTCTCTGTAGGAAAATTTATATTTCGTTTGTAAGGAATGTGTGCTTCACAGAGGCAATAAAAATTTGAATTATTTTGTTGTGTACTCAAACAAGTGAATATTTTATGCTTTCACTGAATTTCCAAAATGTTCTCAGCAGTTTTATCATCTATATAAAATGCCTGGTGCTATACATTGTATGGAAAATTTCCATATGGAGGAGTACTAAGTGAAAGATTATGAGTGTTTTAGTAATCCTGGTTCTGGAAGGAAGATTTGAAGAAGTGTGGTTTTGCAGTACAGGAAACAGGTACAACATTTTGAAACTGCATCAGCTGCATACAAATCAGGACTCTTTCAAATAAATCGTCCCAGGCTTATGCCATATATCTACAAACTTCACCATATCATTGTATGCATTGTGCTGTTAAACGAATGGATCAATTTTTAGAGTAGAAGGCTGTCAGGCCAATGTCTTGGTACATATTTGAATTGCTTACTAATGTCTTACAAAGGTAAAAAAGAACCCAAGGTTATTTGGTACTTCTACAGTCTCTTTGCTACATGTTCAGATGCTTGTGTTTGCTTTTATTGCAGAAGTACTTCTTTATGTGTAGTAGCTCAAGCTAAATGAGTGGATTGTCAGTGTCAACTGATTTTCTTTGCTGTTTTAACTACTTTCATGTAGATAAGCATCTGAGTGACATAGAAAATCTATTTTAAAATCCACAATGATTGCACAGTTAGATATTTATACAATATTCTGCTGCTCTGCATACTTATCTTTGACCTTCTGCAGTTACCAAGCACATAACTCTCCATCTCACTTAAAATGAAACACCCAGATGGAAAGAGGGCTTCAGTATGTCTAAGTCACATGCATGTCCTAGCTATAGAGCCTGTGAGGGACAGAACAGCCTTTCTTTGTGAAAGCATTTTCATTTCTGATTTTTTTTCTGTTCATATTTACCTGAAAATTGTAAAAGCGAAAATATTGGTGCTTATAGTCAAAGCATAGTACAAAGGCCATAGATATATCAGGGAACTAAATATTTTTAAAAATCCCCATCAACTTTTGAAGATATTCTTTAATTAATAAGGCTATTCATATTTATTTTAAAATTTCTGTAGGATGGGCCAAGTGCAAAAATATAATTGTACTTCTGTTAAACATACACAGCAGGGAAGGAACTCACAGGTTATTAAATGAAGATAATCCTTTGCTTTCTGTGGTCCCTGCTTAATTCAGTTACCCTGCCTCTCACACAGCAAAACATTTGGCTGTGTATTTTTAAGAATCTTAAGAGAGGAATTTTCTCAGAGCAGAGGAAATTGAGTGTCATTCCTTTAATTTCTTTGTCATAAAAGGGTGTTATATTTTCTCTTGGGTGGGCAGGCCTCAGCTTTTTATCATCACCTTGAAAATCAACTGGCAATTAATGTAGATTATATATGACTGGTGTAACACAATAATGAAAAAATGCAGGTCCCCCAAATTCAAACCCACATCAGTATCATACAATTATCCAATAGGGAGAAGCTTTTCCTTTTTAGCAAGTAGATGGATCTTTGGAAGTTTGAAAGCACTTTTGCTGTTTTGTCAGCAAATGTATTTCTGTAGATACAGCATAAATAAGGATCTCTGTGCTAACCATTAAGGGAAAAAAAATCTTATTCATTACCAAAACCACCAAAGAATCACAGAATGGTTGAGGTTGGAATGGGACCTCTGAAAATCATCTGGTCCAACCAGGGCCACCTAAAGCAACTTGTCCAGGCCCATGGTCAGACAGCTTTTCTAATATCTTTAAGGATGGAGACACCACAACCTCCCTGGGCAGCCTGTACCAGTGCTCAGCCACCCTCTCAGTGAGAAGGCGTTTCCTGGTGTTCAGAGGGAACCTCCTGTGTTTCAGTTTGTGCCCATTGCCTCTGGTCCTGTCACTGAGCGCCACTGAGAAGACTCAGGCTCTGTCCTCTCTGCACCCTCTCATCAGCTGTTTAAATACCTTGATGTGATTACCCTGAGCCTTCTCTTTTCCAGTCTGAACAGTCCCTGATCTTTCAGCTTTTTCTCACAGGGATGGATGTCCCTTCAACATCTTTGTGGCCCTTCACTGGACCGTCTCCAGTACATCCATGTCCAGAACTGGACACACCACTCACCAGTACTGAGTGGAAGGATCACACCCCTGAGCCAGCCAGCAGTACTTCGCCAAATGCAGTCCAGGATACCATTTATCTTCTTTGCACCAAGGGCACATTGCTGGCTAATGTTCAGCCAGGTGGACACCAAGACCTGCAGGTCTTTTTCTGCCTAGCTGGTTTCCATCTCGGTGTTGTGCTTGTTTCCCCCCAACCCCATCATATAGCAAGAATTTCTGTGTTTTGATAGTCATAATAAAATTTATCACAGATTTACATTAATGCAACAGAGGGTATCTCTCATAAACCCTTACAAGTTGTAAGTTCCTGAATCTTATACAAAAATCATTTAAAACACATCTAATGGATGGGAAAAACTTAGAAATTGAATTTTACTCCAAAATTGTACAAGATTATCCAAAACTTATATTTGTCCTAGAACTATCCAAGTTCTACCCAGTAATGGTAATAATATTTGTTATATCATTATGTAAATTTTCTTTTCAGGAAGTTTAGGAATGTATAAAAAAAATAATTTTACCTTGAAAAGGTAGTTGAAACTTCTCTTAGATTTGGATGGATGTTTATGTGAAAGAAAGATTTTGTTTTAGCTATACCTATATGAACATCCTTAATACTTATTATGGGGTTTCTGTCCTGAAGCTCACTGTGAAGTGCTGAATATCACCCATTTTGCGTGCTAAACATGTTATAAAAGATTTGACTTCTTCTCTTTGTACAGATGTGCTGGTGCTCCTGAAATGATAATTTTCAATGCTTTCCTGAGCTATTTTGAAACAGCCTCCTAAGGTGAAGGATGGTGGGGATACCAGAGTGGGCCTTATACTAAAATTTTGTAATGAGGAAAGAAGTGAATTCTTACTACATCTGTCCAAATGTATCAAATGCCTGGTTGTTGCTTTAGATTGTAAACATTTGTGGATATGAATATGTTCACATATATATTAGATCTGAAATGGGAATTTTGAGAACTACAATAATAATAGTAATAATAGAACTGATAATTCTCATGTCTATTAAATTAAATGGTAACTATGATGATAAAGAGGATTAAATTTTCTACTAAAATTATGCAATTATACTGAAGAGAGACAAGAGGATTTCTGTGGTCTGACTATAATGAATTAAAACTTCAAAATATGAAAGGATTTTGATTGGAGTTCAGAAAAATCCTTTGACAACATTCTAGGGAATTAAATGCTTTCCATTTTTTAAGAACAGTTTGTGGAATGTCGATTTCTGTAGATATAAAAAATTAAAATTATCAGCACTCTTTTTGCCAGTATTGTATCCCAACAAATACATTGCTTTTAATGTTCTATTGGTTGAGATAATGTGCAGAAAGTTAGTTAAATTGTCTATATAAAATATGAAGCTTAGATCTCATGTAGGAGAAGTGGTAAACGTCTAAAATTATTTCAGTGTGCTTGCCACAAAAGGATTTTTAATACATGGAAAATGTGTGAAAATTAAAGAGTAAGTACCATGTAGTAAATGTAATATTCCTTATGTGTTATTTTCAAAAGTATCAGAAAAAGTAATAGTATACCAGCACAATGCATTTATTTTGTGTTTGACTTTTTAAAATATGTTTGAATATTCTTTTTACAGGATCCTGGGAATGTGATAAAAATGGAACAGATATCAAGTTGTTTAACCAAAGGAAACCTTAAAATGATATTAGAATTTATTTGTCTTTGTTGTTATTACTATAACTGTCTAATTTTGTTGTGTCAAATCACCAGAAAAGTATTTAATGAACAGTTAGTTTGCTGGATGCTATATAAACACTGGGGAACTTGGCATTTTCCATACTCTAATTGGAAGGCAAAGAAACTGATATGTAGGTCAGTGATCTTCACTGAGGGAGTGGGAGAATTCTGAGCTTCTAATACACAAAGCAAAAGACTCCTGTGAGTCACAAACAATCCATTCAGTCAAAGACAGGCTGCAATTAAAGAAAAATGAGTTGACATGTGTGCTTATTCATATCATAATGATATGAAATTATTTCCATTCCTGTAAGGGAGAGGTAAACAGAATAGGACTGATCAGACTGTGAGGACAATTTGCTGTAGCTCAGGCATCAATTAAAGCATAAGAACTATTTTGTGGTGTGTTCAAAGGAGAAGTTGTAGGGTTGCACTCAGGTTAACATTTTGGGTCTAAACACAAAAAAGGGCTGGAGCATCAACCCAAGGCCCCACTACTCATCCGCTGGTCCAGGCTGAGGTTTGCCAGCTATTACGCATTCACACACACATCCCACTCCCCACCTGGGCTGGGAAAGATACAAGCACTCATTTTCCCCAGCAGCTGGCACCTGGAACACGGACTGTATCCTCAGGTCTTGTTTCAGGCACTGATCCCCTCACCTGCTCACTCCTGTCCCCCCAGTAGCTGGTCTTGGGACCTGCATTGTTCTCCAGCCACAAGTGGAGTTTAAAGAACCCACTCATCCTAGTCATATACACTGAGACCCCACTTGCTTCCATAGCTGACACCACGAGTCAGGGACACCCACACCCTGGTCTGGCTCCTGGATCTGACAGCAATTTTCACTTGCACACATACAGGTCCCTCTGGTAGCTGGCACTGAGTCTTTGCAGCACACACGCAGAGGATAGAGTGGGTTATACAGACCTTATCTACAGATATTGTAGAAAAAGATTTAAAAAGAAGATAGAACAGACAGCCGTGATCAGGTGCAGGACTCAGTCAGACAAGAACACTGACTGGCTCTGTTTTACACAGACCCCTTTTGTACTTTTATGTCTACCTCCCTATTTGTTCCTCCCAGCTCCCTCTTCTCCCTGTACATTCCTTACAGACTTGTACAGCTCTAGAGATTCCCACACCCCTCCCAGTTTGGGATCCTCCTGGTTTACAGTCTTACCAGTTACCAGGTTTAGGCTGAGCTTCCTGGAAGTTGCACCCTTAATTTCTTGACAGCCCATCAATTAATGTGAGTGGTGAAGTTTATTTCTTGTCATTATTTCCATGTTTGTTTTGTCAGGTCCAAATCTCATTATATTTTGTTTCTGATTTCCCCTTTTCCCTTTACTTTCCCAACTGACTAGGTCCCTGATCAGATAACTTCTCTGGAATAAATATTCTCACAGACTCATTCCCTCATCAATTAACATGACTGACCATGTTTGGTTGTTGTCACTGTCTCCTTTGCCATTTGTCAGTGAGGTGTTTGTCCATCTATGTCCTTGTTTATGGCTTTCAATTTTACTTATCTCTTGCTGCATTTGAAAATGTCCTTGATCAAGTACTTTAGAAAAGCAGACTCTTTCCTTCCACATACCCTTACTGAAACATACTATGAAAGGAGCTACTTGGCTGCTGGGTCCCACTGGGACTCAGGCTTGAGATTCAGCAAAAGGACTTGTAGCTTTTTTAGCCAAAAACAAGAGGTCTCCCAAATTACTTCCATGTCCCTTGAGGGTCTGGAATTTCACAGATAGTTGTCAAACGTCTATGTTTGTGCACACCTCTGTGCACCATTTTTCAAAATTTGAGGTATTTTAAAAATCTGGTTAATAACTTGCAACAAAATAATATCCCAAATCAGTAATAGCCAGATGATATAAAAAGTCTGTAAAGTGAGTCAAAAGTCATAGTAACAGTGTATATGACAAACTGAAGATATCATGTACAAACATACAAATTCCAGTTGACTCTTTCTCAATAGATTCAGGGAATGGTGGAATATGGTTGCCTTTTCCCTAGAACCCACGTTCAGATTTCTATCCCATCTTTGCAATGAAGGTGCTGCAGATTGAAACCAGGAGGAAGATGATTGCCTCCAGCACAAAGGTATCCCAAACCAAACAAGCACAAATTAGCACAGATTTCATTACTGCTTTGCATTTATGGACAGAATCAATATTGCCATCCATTTGCTTCTTCAGTTTGGTGCTTTATATTTTTTGACAGGCAGGAGGGAAAAACAGAGAGAATTGGAATAAAAATTAGATGATAATTTACATTTTCCCAAAAACTTCCCCAGTTTGAAGCACGGTATTAAAACTGCCACAATACGGTACTACCATGCAAGATACTGTTGATGGCACTGTTAATCATTTTGGTTTAAAGTAGTTTCTGCAAGAGGTAGTAAGTATCATGTGTAACTTGCCACTGCCTGATGTTAAAAAAATATTTTTGTTTTTGCTAAGAAATATTAATGTGTATGAACTGCATTGTGGCAATGCATTTCTTATTGTGAAGAGCTGTTATGTTATCACTACTGAATTCTCCTCCAGGTGTAAATTTAAAAACATGGAAGTAATTGTTATGTCTTCTAATCTTCACTCAAGTCTCCATAATTACATGGCCTGCTTCCTCAGATGAGCCAAAAATGTCAGTTTCTAGTTTCAAGCTTATTTTCACAAATCTGCAATTTTCGAATAAAATTTTTGTGACTCAAATATTGAAATTGTGTAGCTCCTTCACTCTGAAATGCGTGGGTCTTTCACTCTAAAATGAAAAACAGATAACAGGCCAGTCTCCTGTCACTAGATTCAAAGTATAAATTATGGGTGTTACCCTTCTTCAGCACCCGTTTTACACCATCACATTTCTATTTGAGCAAACTGAAGGATTTTAAATAAGAGAGTTTTATGTTTCAGTTTGCTGTCTTTTAGTTCACAAAAGAAAGGGATTGGGTCATAGTAGCATGGGAGTTTCCAGTGGGTCAGAGGTTGTCTTAGGTAACAGCTGGTTCTGGAGTATTCAGCAGGCCCCTTTTTCTTCCTTTTCACACTAAGTATAAAACTATAGTTTCTCATGCAGACTTAACACTTAATTAAACAAACATTCTGCTCAGATTCGGAGGGCTAAAATATCTAGGACTGATTCTCATGGTAGGATCTTATCTAGTCAGAATTAAAAGTGTGTACTATGGCTCCCAATGAGCGGAAACAACTGCAAGGGAACATATGGGATGAAATGAATCTAATAAAAATAAACACACTTCCTAGAGTGATATTGACTTGTAACAGCATCAGGTGACATGAGTATTTGTAAGGGTTTGAGAGAGAATAGGAAAATATGCCAGATCTAATTTGGTAGGTTTATAATTTGCAGAAACAGAAGGTTAGGTTTCCATTTTAAATAAATAATTCACTGTTAAATTGTCATGAATTACATTTGCAGCCAGACCCACCGCCTAACTTGGGGGCTTTAGCATCTGCTGAGCATATTCCATACATTTCATCATCAGAAGGGCATGATTTGTAGACTATGCTCAAGTATGAAACACCTACCATCCCCCCAAAGAATGTTGCAACCAGAAAACCTTGAAAGATATTGTAGAAACTGTAGCTGCAGCATATACAATCCTACTTCTAGGTTTTTATTGCATGCAACAGGATATTCTTTTATGTAACAAAATGAACAAATCCAGTCCATGATATATGCATTATGTAATACATGAAAAACTTCAGTATGCCAGCTAGTATTGCTAACATAAAATAAGTTTTACACAAAAGACAGGGATTTTAAAAATTAATGCAGCTGAAAATGAAGAGTGTTATTCCTCATAACTGCTCAAAAATGCGAAAAAATTATGCCTACCAAGAACTGGGAAAAAACCTTTCCTGGATATAAATGTATCCTAATATTCTAGGCTCTCTCATGTAGATAATCACTGTGCTATATCAGTTGTATTTGGCACAGGTCAAATATTTTGCATGGATGTACTCCTTCAGCTTTTGTTTTAGTGTTCCATTACACTCTGCTCTCACAAGTAAAGAACAGTGTCCATTCTTCAGTTAGTGTCTCTGTCTCAAGTTGCATTTAATACATACAAAACATGAGTTGGTGCAGCTTGTGCATTCAGAAATTCAGTGTCAAACTATTTTGTGGGGGTGTTTTGGAAATTATTTTAAGAGGAAGAGAAGTACATGAGATGTGTAGTTGCAAAGTGAAATAAAGGGCAGATACACAGCTACTTTAATAATAATTAGGCCAGCTCTCTCTTGTGGCTAGGCAGCTTGGCTTAGTCAGGATTCACACTAAGCATAAGAGATGTCAGTGCAGCAGCACACCACAGTAGTGTCACTTGTGCTCAAGAAGCAATCCTGTAAGGTACTAAATAAGTGCCTGCCATTTTAAAGGAAATGGCAATTGGAAATGAAAATAAAATGTATACCATAAAGATCAAGTTGAAGAACATTTTAAAGTGCTGTTTTATATAGAAGTAACCATAGAGAAAGCCAGGGGTCAAAATCAATCAGTTTAAAAAAGATTGCTACTGGCATATTTGAGGAATTACATAACCACAAGTCATTAAATTCAGAAAATTATTGTGATGTATTTTTGGTGGCTACATGCCACAAATTCTCAACCATTTCAAATCTGAAATACAAGGGAAACATCATGTTTTATTACTTCCAGTGATCCATACCTTTAAACCATCAATTTGATCATTACAGGGGCTACTGAGAATTGGTTCCAGAAGACAAATATAGGTCACTGCAATCTGCTATGCAGGCAAATGCCAGGATGTATTTCTGCTCTTATTGTGCTGCTTGTTTGAGAAAGTCATACCTCTGATGTAAGGTAAAAATTGCTAGTGCTGCAGAATTTGCAGAAGTGCCTTTTTAGCTTAAACCAATAGTTCAGTTGGTCTGGTTTGATATTCTGAAAAATGAGTAACATCCAATGCTTTGGAGAAAAGTCAAGAAAATTCTGTAATGCACAACTGACCAGAGGGAAATATATTCCTGATCTTGGGTAGTCTAGTGTTTGACTTATGCCCTAAAGCATAAATATCTGCATGTTATATTTTTTTTTTTTTTTAATGCAGCTGTGGGCAATTTTTACACATTTACACTTTTCAAATGCATTTTTGAAAAAAAAAGTTTTTACATTCTAATATTTTTGCCTGGGCACTGGTCAAGACTTCATTCAGGACAAGTCCCTTTTTCCATTCTAGATTCTGCTTACGGAGAAGACGACCTTAAAGCCTTAAGCATAACAAAAATATATGTATCATCACGTAATTTCAATTTCCCATGCAGGCTGGAATATGAGGATGTGTAATGTCCTTTTTTAATACTAACATTTTCTCTTATACTAATTTAGATTTCTGTTTCAAATTTCATAGTGTGATCTGGCAGACAGATTGGAGCAGGCAATATCCAGATCATAGAGCTGCCAAAACACTTTTCAGTTGTGTGAAAGAAGCCACTTTTCAGGCAAAGTCAGCCCATCACAGGAAACACATTGAGCAAGATAGTCCAAGTTCCAGCTTGAACAAAATTACATTTCTTTTTTATGTTGGAGGCAATATTTTGTCTTAATTTAGGTGTTTGCTCATTATTTAATTCACTAAAAAGTGGCATAGTTTAAACTTCTCACTCTCTAAAGCAGTTATACTGCCTACCTAAAGATCATAGAAAAAAGTACCCTATGACTACCAGATTAAGGACAAGATGAACCTTTGTAATGCTGCACAGAAGTAGGGAGAAGGACGTAGGGAACACAAAGAAGCTTTACATCCACTCATCCTCACATTGCCCTCAAGGGAAGTCCCCAGACTAGAGAGGCTTGACATGCTGTGGGAAAAGGCACATCCACACTACATATGGGAGGCAGAGATTTTGTCCATATTCATCCCAGGCAGGGCTCCAGACTGACAGAAGATCCTTGAAGAGGCAGTGTCCTTCCCCTGTCTCTCTCCATCGTCCCTCAGCTGACACTGAGCTCTGCTAAATGGCACATGTAAAAACTATGTGAAGTGGAAAGAGTCTAATCCTGCAGTGGTTTAGGAAAACTATCTATTAGGGAAACATGAAATATGTTTTGCTGGATTTTCAAATGTTTGTTTCCCAGAGACATTTGTGTAACAAATGGCTTTGTGTAAGAAAATCAGCATCGCTATTGTGTTTCTGTTCCTCAAGTCAGAGAAATAGAAAGATTTTAGTAGGTATCCGTGTTTATCTGTTCAGAAAAATGTGCTTCGGGAGGGCTGAAATGAATGATTAAAGACAGATACAAATTTATCCGGCAATTTTTTAACATATTGTGGTGGTTTGGGCTGGTGTATAGTTAATTTTCTCTATAGTAGCTAGTACGGGGGTATGTTTTGGATTTGTGCTGGAAATGGTGTTGATAATATAGGGATGTTTTTAGCTAATTCTGAGCAGTGCTTACAGAGAATCAAGGCCTTTTATGCTGCTTGCCCTGATCCACCAGCAAGGAGGCTGGTGAGGCACAAGGATTTGGGAGGGGAAAGAGCCAGGCCAGCTGACCCAAACGATATTCCAGACCATGTGCTTTCACGCTCAGAGCTAGGGGAAGAGGGAAGTGGAGGACATTCAGAATGATAGCATTTATCTTCCTAAGTAGCCATTATGTGTGATGGAGCCCTGCTTTCCTGGGGATGGCTGAACACCTGCCTGCCCATGGGAAGGGATGAATGAATTCCTGGTTTTGCTTTGGTTGCAAGCACAGTTTTTTCTTTACTTATTAAACTGTCTTTACTTGAAGACACCTTTTGCAAATTGTGTGTAAATTCAGCTCCCATCTATGTCTGTAAGCCAGACAGCTCAAAATAATAAAAATCCAGGGAAGTAAATGGAAATATTTGAAAAATAGTGATGCAATATATAGTATTAATTCTTTCTACTAAACTGACATATAGCTTGTCTGATACTGTACAGGTGTATATGTGAACAGTTTGCATTTGACTGAGCTACATGTCCAGTGGCTTATTTCTTGAAATTAAAAAGGGCAACCTTTGCCCTTAATTATTTTGTCCCTAAATTCCATGAAACGATTATGATATAAAAGCAAAGACGATTGTATGACCAAAACCAAAATAAATCAAACAAACAAGCCCATCTCATACCCAAAAATCATCAGATTTTTCCTTAATAAATGCTGATGGACAAAGTTACTCAAAAAATACACTGTCTAAAATGAATTGAATTTTAGTTTGAAGTTTCAGAGTATTTCAAATTCTTTTGATCAAAGGGAAAAAAGGTCATTTGTGATTCTAAAGAAGTGGTGATCGCAATTACAGGAAAATTAATATATGCTTCTTCCTCTCCTCAGAAAATAATAGACTCTTTCAAAAGCATTAGAGTAAAATAGAAAACAGTCAGGTAATTCTGTACACAGTGTCCCCACCAAATTATATATTACATAGGAGAAACTGAGATGAACTTCTGGATAAATGCAAGTAGATGGAGAGATGTTTCAGCCACTGATTGGATGACCCTTATTGAACTTTGTTCATTAAGTCCTGCTAAGGGGTCTTTTCATGTTCTCTGCAATACCACAAAAACTATGAACCTACTTAAATAAAACCTACCACTTAAAGAAGCTGTATGTCTTTTGGAAAACAGTTGGAAACACAACCATTTTACTTTTGACACTTAATGTTACATGTACGCAAATCTGATAATAGCTCACCTAGATGAACTTCCTACCCATATGAAGAGCTTTGCTTTTGAATTCCATGCATATATTATACATATAGTGTGTATATTTGTGCAAGAAACCACTTGTAAACAATTCTTTTGGGGGGGGAGGAGGAAGTGGTGGTGAAATAAATGTGCCCTATGTACAGACTTAGGTAGTTTAAGGAAATAGTTGTAAGTTTACAGCTAATAAACAAAAGAAACAGAGGCTCTATGCTTCCAAGACAGGGCGATGACATTAAAACCCTCATTCTGTATTATCCTTCACTGTCACACAACAGCATTTTAAGTCAATCGTTTATCTAGGCCATCTGCTGAAAACCTGGTTGTAAGGAGCAAATAGTGAATGAAAATATGGCAAGACATGCAGGTCTTACAACACAAGCTTCTGTAACAGAAAAAGAGATTTCAGGCTCCCTTATACCAGTTGAAAACTGGTCAATGTAGTTATTGAGACCAAGACATGAATTACATCAACTCTTTCTTGTCTTTCTATCAAATTAGCAATTTATAGATTCCTACCCTGGCAGATAGGCTTATATTACAAGGAATTGTAAAATCAACAATGATGCAATCCCTCAAAACCAGACCAAATCAAACCAAACCAAATAAAAGAAGAAAACCAGAAAGAAATTGACTAGATACCATTATGCTGCATGATTTACAAACCTGTAAATTCTCACTTCTAGTTTTTGGAAGGAACATATTTTGAAAGTTCAGCTTTACCGAGTTATTTTAAGACCTTGTGTCCTCGTTACATTTCTTGTAATGTGGTGCAAGATCTGCACTGTATCACAAGAAGTAAAAAATGTAAGGGCATACAGCTTCTATTTTGTGCAATAATTATTACCATCCCTGTACTTTTTCAATCAGTCAAGGAATATTGGGATTAGCTTTACAGGTTGTTAACATTCAATTAGAGAAAGTACAGCTCTGGTTTGAACTTGGCAGTATGACTTTTATTCTTCTTCATTATGTAAAATTTGTTGGTATATAACAACTCTAATTTTACTTTAATAATTAGCTGCCAGATATTTTCAAAGCTAAATAAGTTCTTTTTGTCTTAATGTGGAACATTGAAAGAAATAATGTACAACGCAGAAACAGGATATATATATATGCATATATATTTTCATTGTATTCTAGGTTAATATATACATCATCTTAACATGTCTCTTGAACAAACACAAATCAAAGTCTACAACCCTCATGATTTTTTTCATGGTTAGCCAAATGAATCTTCACCTAGAATATGCAGATTTTTCTGTGTAGACCTGCACATAAATTAGTTCAATTTCTATTGAAGTATTGCTTCATCAATCAGTAACGCCCCAGGGGCCAGTTATTAGTGTTACAGAAATTCATCTTTAAGGCAGAGTAATGTTTCATCATTATATTTGTGTCATGATTACTCTGACAGGTTAATTTCAAAGATAAGTTATTGAGCATTCAGGAATATTTGTCAAACAGACAAATGAAAACATTGTATATATTAATTTTCTGAAGCAATAAGACAGAACTATTGAAGAGTTGACAAGGACTGCAGCTAAAACATTTGCTACATTCTGTGTCAGGAATTTCTTAACACTCAACAATGGAAAGAAATAAAAAGCAAAAGCAAGTCTTCCAAAATTCTGTGTAATTCTCACAGCTCAGGTAATACTTGTGCAGTTCTGGTTCCCTGAGTTATAGAAGAATTGCCAAAACCAGAATATACCTGCTTTTTACTTTTGAAGCATTCAGAAATACGTTTTTCTTTCACATTTGTCACGTAAGTAGGATGGTCTTCAAACACTTTACCTAAGGGATTCCTACATGAAACTTTATGACTATAACCTCCAACACCCTGTTGTACTGTACTGGCAGAACGCACAGTTAAATACAGTAATTCTGTGAACTAGGCATCAGCATGGGAGGAACTAAATACCCAGGGATATTGTTGGGTCACCAACCCCAGAGGTATTTAGAAGACATGTAGATGTGGCCCTTGGGTACATGATTTAGTGGTGAACTTGGCAGTGCTGGCTTAACAGCTGGACTCAATTGTCTTAAAGGTCTTTTCCAACCCATATGATTGCATGGTTCTACTCTATGATTATACAGTTTCCAGGAATTCAGAAAATAACCTCTGCATGTGTCACCTCAAAACGACTTATAAGGGAATATTTTCTATATGGTGCCAAAAAATTATTCCATCAAAATCAGGTCTTGTACCAGACATGTCATAATGGAGGAGTCTAAACTCTTGAACCAGAGTTGAAAAAATATGGTCAGTATTTATAACTGCTTATGGTTATGAATGATTGCATGGGAAAAAGAATTACAACTACTGAAATAAGTAACTCCTCCCCACTATTTCATGAGGGCACATATTCATGTCTTTAACACAACTATCTAGCTTGTAATTCATCAGACTTGGAACTTCATAAGATTTAGCACTGAATTAATTTTTCATTTATGGTGTGTAACGTATCTGTTAAACTTCCATTTAAGCTAGTTACCCATCACAGAAATGGGTAGACAAATGAAAGACAAGAAAAGGCACCCAGAAGGATGTTATTAGGAATGGTTCTTTGGGTAGAGTTGCAAATTTTCTTTTGCAATTAAACAGATTTCAAAATGAACAGGTCAGTAAATCTTAAGAAATGTGTTTGTTATGACTAGGTACAACTTTTGAAAACAGAACTGCTACTTGCATTCAGAAATAATGCATTACATCTTCCCAATCAACTTGCTTGTCTTTGTGTTTTAGAACATACCCATATGTCTTGATATGTTAATTTCAATGAGGTTGAATGTGTCTGTCTAGAAGCTTGACATTGCACGTGACAATAAAGATGACAGAAAAAAGTTGTGTATAGAAAATAAAAAAAGATGATTAAATGTGGGCTACATCTATCCCCAGCAGTTACAGGTTTAGATTTTATTCCCTCATCCTGAAGTCCTGATTCCACTGACAGTAGTGATGCCTATTTCTCCTGGCTGCGGTATCTGAAACAGTTACTGACTTAGAATATACAAACACACATTCATTAAACACACCTGGAAACATTTTTTTTCTGAGACTGTGTCAACAAACATCTCTTTTGACAGGATTTTGAAAGTGTTTGTGCATGATTGTGTGCTTCAAATTCAGGATTGTTTCTTGGTTGGATAGTCAGGGCAATTTTGTGAAAGAAAACAGAGGAAAGCTTAGCAGAGCTGGATAGGCTCCAGCAAATACATTTGATGTGTAGGACTTTTTTGCTTTTTTCTTTTCAAAGCTTTTACCTTCTGTTAATCTTTATATTACTGCATTTTCAATT
Organism: Monarcha castaneiventris obscurior; assembly: GCA_026261815.1. Classification (NCBI taxonomy): domain Eukaryota; kingdom Metazoa; phylum Chordata; class Aves; order Passeriformes; family Monarchidae; genus Monarcha; species Monarcha castaneiventris. The sequence continues at coordinate 4,750,567 of JAMPIT010000174.1, read as the reverse complement.
GCCCTTCCCACAGATAATATGAAATATAAGGACTCTGCCATTTTGACCTGATGATTGATTCAAGTTACTTGCTTTGGACTAGATCAAGCAGGACTGTCTATCCAGGTGCCAGGACAGCAAGATCTGTTGGTTTCTACACTGACACAGGTTGTCCTTTCAGTCATCCATGACTCATGCAAAGGGAGGGGCTGAGGCTTCTGCTGTGAACTACAAATGTATTTGCAAAAATTCCCTTTTATTTTTACCAGGAATTTTGATGTGTGATAAAATGACCATAGGCCCTTTAAAATGTCCTGTTTCAAATTAATCAAACATGATATACCACTGTCTTGTATCCTGTTCCACTGATGTTGTGATGAAGACAGGAAAACATTTATCAATGTCGTATCTGTCTTCATAAAAAAAGGCATAAGAAAAAAAAATGCTCCACTTGTGAAATGAGGCCCTAAGCAGTATAGTATATCAATACAGGAAGTATTTTATGCTCTGTGCCCATCAATTACCTTCTCTATGTGCTGTAATCAGCAAAGGTGTAACAATACATTTTGTTCCTGCTTGGAAGAGCAGAAAAGTGGCCCACATGGCACATTACTGCAACATGCCCTGAAGAGTCTTACAGTAGGAAGCAGTTATTTTTATTGTGGAAGTGGTGTGTCTATTCCTTCATTCTTTATTGTTACTCATGCCCATAACAGGAGACCTGATAACGAACTGGGTCCTCTTATCCCTTGTATTATACATATAATGAGAAATCAGGCCTGCCCTGTAACAGAAAGGTCAGGATTTAGCATTATAACTGTTGCAATAATTTTACCCTAAGTCCATGGTAACAAGATAGTCAACTACTTTTTGTGTTTGCTGCACAATCACAGAAAGCAAGATGATTGACTTTAGCAAAGAATAATTGGATGATGAGTGCTTCTTTTTTCATGTAATGTGGTGCAGTCCTTTCTTATTTGGATCAACATTCAATTTAAAATAGATTTTTCTGTAGCATTTGCAGGTCAGTGAGCAAAAGCTTTCCTCCTTGAAATACAGGAGCAATTTTTAATTTCCTGTGATGTGTATAGATCTACATGGCATAACAACTACATTGGCAGCACAGAAAAATTAAATTTGAGGCAATTTTTGGCAGAATAAGAAAGGAAGAGAAAAGTGAATTGGACTAACTTCAGGAAAACTCATGGAAAAGTTTGGAAGAATATAAATGTGATTCAGAACTGTATGGTTACAATATCTGAATATTGTTATGTGAAATAGTTTAAATATTATAAAGGCTTTTGACCTGTATAGGGCAATGTTTAATGATATCTTGTACAGAATTAATTCAGTGAAAGTCTGCACACACGCAGGAAGGTAAGTAGACAGTCAACTACATAGCAACTTATTTGTAAGCAGAACCATTGACTTTAATGCCATGGATTCCCCCAAGTTATTTATAAAGGTCTGATCAAGCTCATAAAAACATGAGGATTTAGGTCAACAACAGCATATTCTCTAAGAGAAGGGAATAAAGGTGATTTCATTTGTCAGGCATTGGGGGGACTGCAGAAAGTCAGACACACTTCTGTTAGCTCGTGGATATTATAAATACTATAAAGGATCAAATCTGAGCTGCTGCACAGCAGAAGCAATAAAAATGGGAGTGTACTGGGTAAGACATATGCAAGAGGTAGGATTTCTTTGCTCTTTCTCTCTGTGCCTCCAAATACATGTATTTATATAAAAAACCAGGTTATGATTATAAGTCTTACCTGTATCCTCCATATGGTATTGGCTCAGGATCTGACAGCACATTCCATCCACAAACACAGAGGATGAACTGTACCAAGATGTGTCACTTTGTCAACATTTCTTCCACCTCTCAACTCATGCACTTATTCCTTCAGCAATACAGCAGTCCTCTCACTATGCTACAGACTTCTTGCCAGCTTGCTTCCTTTTCTTCTCTTCATAGTGGAACAAGGAAGCTCTCATTCAGTTTTGGAGAGGAAAAGAAATATTTTCAGCCAGTATCTGCTTCACAAATAGCCTCTCTGTCTCCTCTTATTCAGCAGACTGTAATCTTCCACATGACCCAGCAATGTGTATTCACAGTCAGGAAAGCCAACTGTACCCTCCGTGCATCAAAAAAGTGACAGGAAGGTAAAAGAGCTGTTCTCCCCCTCTACTCTGCTCTCATGAGATCCCATCTAGAGTACCATGTCCAGCTCTGGTGCCCCCAATATAAGAAGTACCTGGATCTGCTGGAGTAAGTCTAGAGGACAAATATGAACATGATCAGAGGGCAGGAGCACCTCTCCTATGAAGACAGGCTGAGAGAGTTAGTGGTGTTCAGCCTGGAGAATACAAGGCTCTGGGCAGAATTCACAGCACCTTCCAGTACCTTAAGGGGCCCGACAGGAAAGCCAGAGAGAGACTTTTTACAAGGACTTGTAGTGATAAGACAAGACGAAATGGCTCCGACCTGAGAGAGGGTAGATTTAGATGAGATATAAGGGAGAAATTCTTTACTGTGAGGGTGACACAACACTGGAACAGGTTATCCAGAGAAGCTGTGGATTCCTCATCCCTGGAAGTGTGCAAGGCCAGCTGGATAGGGCTTTGAACAACCTGGTGTAGTGGAAGGTGTCTTTGATGGTGATGCCTTGAAACTAGATGATCTTTAAAGTCCCTTCCAACTCAAACTCTCTAATTTTTTTGACATTTTCTTTTAAGAAGGAGTTTTAAGGGCTATTGTATTTGTACAGTCATTAAATGATTACCATTGCATAGTTGAATTTGTCCCACCTACTGAGGAAAATGCATTTATGCTGCCTTCTGACTGAGAATGGAAGAGTCACAGGAGTCCATTCTAGGAAAGATAAAAGCTTGTCAAATACGTATATTTATTTATAGGAGTAAGGAGAAGGCAGATTCACTGAAATAGAGAAGAAAAGCCTCAGAGGAACAATGGCCTTATGCCAATATAATCTCTCAGAGTATTCAGTGTTTTGATTCAAAAAATAATTTTAATTTCTATGCAATTAGGACATCTGATTCCTCATTTTTCCAAATGGTCATGAGCTCACTTTTTATGCAATATAATGTTTAATATTAATCTTAATTTATTATGTGTAAAGTAGTCAATAATGCATATCATATAGATGTCTTCTCTGTGCTTCATTTAAACAACTGCTGTGTGTGGAATAGATCATTACTAGAGGTAAACAGCAAGTTACCTTGATTTACACTAGCTGAAAATGTGGATTGTTAACTGTAAATCAGAGACTTATATAATTAAGTCAAATAAAATCAGAGGTGGATTTAGGGTACTTAAAAAACTTTCTGTCTTCAGTGTCAGTCAAAACGAAGCTCCAGTGTTTCAGTTACTCTGAAACTAAACACCGGGAAAGATGAAGGATGATTATTAATCAATAACGACATTTTGTCTTGGAAAGGAGTGATTCATAGAAGGATTTAGGGGTCATTGTAGCTAATCAGCATGACCTTTTAGCACAATACTGCAGTGGAAGGGCCTAAGGAAATCTTTGTATAGACACATATATAGTGGATGATACAAAGAAAAAAAGTGATTTGGCCTCTTTAAATTCCACAGGAAAAATTGCTGCTGGACTCCGGTTCCCCATTTCAGTATCCTCGCAGCAAGCAAGATATGGTAAGATTGAACACAGTTTGAACAAGAGGTACATGGAGATCAAGCACTGGACATAAATGCTATGATGTAAAATTGAGGTTACTGATGTCCGAGAAGTCCCATCATTACTCCATCAGTACTGTTGTGTGTCACTGTTCAAGGAAAAACGTATTGGGATATGACAGAGTGGCAGTCCTGGCAGTAGTGACCACAAAACACTGGAGCTCAAGATCTTGAGGGATGGAAGAAAGAGAGCAGATCCTGGACTTTAAATAAATTATGGCTGTACACATAAGGATTGCACAGGAAAAAATTACAGTGACCTAATGAACATGATTTGTTTTAAAACATGAGATGAGCCATCTAGCCACACAGTGGAACTAAATGCTTAAACATATGATAATTTCAGTTCAGGTGTATCCTGGGAAAAAATGCAAAACTACTTATTCTTGTGTAACTTGCTGCCTGTTTTTTAAATCTAGAGCACCTGAAGAAGACAGTCTTTTCATTTGTCTCTAATTTCATAGCTATATGTAGCTTCTTAAAAAAAGGAAAAAAAGGGAAAAAAGTGAAAAAAAATACCTCTTCCTACAAAATAGTGTCAAACTTAAAATGAAACTAAACTTATATTTTCATAATCTATTTTCTTGACAGTCAGAAAGCATTCCAAAATAGAATATATAAATTGAGAGAGGAATTTTTAATATTTTCTGACATATAAAATTATCTTGATATATATTTATGTAGGAAAATATGCAATATTTTCATAGAGTTTATTTCCTTAATGATTAGACACTTTTTTTTTTTATTTAAGAGTGAAGGCACTAAGTCCTTGACAATTGGAAACATTCCTTCTTCCAACTTTGACATGAAGTTTTTAAAAACATGTATGCTTTAAAGGTTTTCTTTTCTTCCTATGGGAGATTTCCAGGTTTCTCAGCTGTGTATTAAAAAAGTTTCAAGAGAATGGATGATAATTCCTTCTTTCTAGACAAGGATGTTGTATCAGTTTTCAAAAACAAGTGGTGACAAGTAGATTGTAATGACTGTAGAAAACAAGCACAGGGCTTTCATATTCAGAGCAGCAGTGCTGAAAAACAACACCAGCAAAGAAAAAAAAAATAGTAATATACCAGTACTTAAGGAAAAATTCAGTAGCAATTTAAATATTTTCCCAATAAGCAAACATCTAATCACAAAGAGACCTTCAAATATTTTCTCCAAGTTATTTGGGCTTCTTTCAGAACAGAGAACTAGAACCCTTGATGATCCCTCATTCAGGGAATTATGACAATATTCTTTTATTATTCAGATAGGTTACCAAAGACAGCTAGATCAGAACTCCCCATTAGAGGTGCTAATCTTTGTCAAAAAGCCTGTCTGGGCAGCTGGAATGTCAGTGAACTGACCACACTCAGTCAGGATGAATCCAGTCTTTGACATGGAAGAAGGTGTCCCTACCCATGGCAGGGGGATTGGGATTAGATGATCTTTAAGGTCCCTTCCAACCCAAATCATTCTATGATTCTATGATCTTGGACTTCTGTGCCAACAGTTGTGCACTTATAAAATATATTAGGAATTGCTTATTCTTAAATATTTTTTTTTTTTAATGACAAGCTATTACTGTGAGGCATTCAAAGTGAGTTTTAACTGATAGGAGCAAAACTTAAAACAAATTCATCTTTCTCTTTGACCTCAACATAATGCTTAAACAATGAGAGATGACAGAGTGTGAGTAATGAAGCTATAATTCACACCTTGTGCATGAGTAGGTACAACAGTGGAGCCTGAGTGTTGTTAAATTCACAAGGTGTAAAATATTATGCCATAACTCAACAAGAAGTCAACTCTTAATTTAAACAAATAAATAGAATTGGAACAAGGTAAAACAACACCAAGCAGCAAAACTTCATATTACAGCTCAGTAGTTTTGTGTAATAGTACATCTAAAAAGAAGCATTTCTACCTATTCGTTACTTATACGGAAAAGATAACCAGCATTTTCCTGTAGGTTTTCAGAGGTTTCAGAAGTGCTTATCTACAAGCTGCCAGACCAGGTGAGCTCTGAGTGATGTGTGCTGTGTTTGTGCTCAGCTGCTTGTCGGCTTCTGTGAGGTGCATGGATAAGCCTTCCAGCAGCAGCTGGGGCGGAGGTACCTCAGCCAGGAGAGCTAAAACATTTGTGTAGAGATAGGAAAACAACAAGGGGGAGATTTTAAAATTCTCGGTTCTGAAAATCTAAGTGATAGGTGATGTAGGTAACACAGGAGTCTACGTTACAATGACCTTATTTTGTTTTTATATATAGCTTCCAAGTCACTGACTGCTGGTTGAAACTCAGTTATCAGTGCCCATGGATCTTTTCAAAAGATTATTTAACTATCTGTGCATTTGGCCTTCAGCACAAAGGGAGGATAAAAAGCTGTAGGAATTCCTTGTTTGTCTGGCGTTTTTAATGTATCTTCACAGTTTGTTAAACCACTGCTTTTTCATTAGTCCAGTTCAGAATAATATTTTCATTGAAAGTTTTGTGTAAGAATCATTGTTTTCTGGTAATGTTTATATATCATTTAAATAAGCTTTTCATGCACTTTTCTTTCAAAAATTGGAAATTTAAGATTTAAGGAATTTATTTTGCGTTTTCTTCCTTATAGTAATGAAGAAACAGCAAAGGAAGTCAGACATGGATTCAGAATATGAAATAAAGTCTCTCAAACACAGGCAAATTCAGTCAATCAATTAGCCAGTCAGGATGCTGTTTTCTCCAATTGCAATGAAAGCAGTCAGGAGTAGCTAGTCTGGACCTGACACAGACTCTGTCATTGTCTTTTTCAGTCTCTACAATGTTCATAATTAGGGAGTTTTGGTTTCGATTTTCATAAAAGTTTCTGTGAGGAACGAAAATTTTTAGTTTGCATTTAGATGCTGAAGTTATTATCCCTTATTTCCTTTCCTGGTACCCAAACTAAATCTGGTGTCAGTTACATCAAAAATGTTTTTCATTGTCACTTTTAAAAAATCATAAATTCTGAGGTTTTTAATTTCATTTATTTTTCTATTTTCATTGCATGTTCATAAGGAAAAGACTTTTCAACTACCCAAAGTATTAATTTAAAAGTTAAAAAGCACTTAAAGGTATTTAATTTGTGTTGTTAATGACATAATCCTGCAAAAAGCTTCACTGAAGAAGAAGATTTGCATTGAACTTGTTGCAGCTATAGGAAAAATGAAGTATTCAAAGGTAACATTTATAGGACTCTTAGGAGTCTTAATGCAGCTAGAATTCAATAGATAGAATTATTAATGTGAAAACTATTAATGTTTTAATAAATATATCTGTTAAAATTTTAAATGTTCCATCTAGTTCTGAGCAGTGAAAGAACTAAATGGAAAGGTTTAGGTGAAGGGTGGAGGGTGTTGCTTTTTTTCATAGAAATCAAGTTCAGAAAAAGTATATCTAAAAGAGAAACAAACTATTGAACATTATGCATGCAGAAGAATTATGGTCTGTGCTCCTTCTTCAACTTAAATAAGCAAATTGCTATAGATAAATAATAATAAACCACTAACAAATAGTGTATATGTGATTTAGTATGCAACTAAGCTGTTAAATAGGTGGGATGGATATTTTAACCTCTGTATTCTTACTTATGTATTAGAACACTGCTCATAACAGTAACATACGACATTGATTATCAATTGTTGCTCATAACAGTAACATACTACATTGATTGTTTATCAAATTTTATAAAATAGTCATGAATGTATGTTTGTTTAAAATGTGGCTAATGTATTTTTTATAGCCACAAAATAAAGTAGGGAACACACTCAACAGTTCAAAGAAAACAAGAATTGCAGTTTTCATCATAATCTGTAGGTAGTTGGTTTGGCAAAAATGGCCTGGAGATAATTATCTAACCTCTTTCCTCTTTTGTAAAATATTTTTAGAAACAAATATCTCAACTGAAAAAAGGCCATCAGTGATTCTAACACTTAAGACTGCTAAAACAATTTTATTCAATATTATCAGTTAAAATCTGAATAATTGAACACTTAGAACAAGTGTTACAAGGCAAGAGCTGGAAGCTTTACTCATTTCTTCAGAAGAACATGAAAAATGAATAATCATGGAAATTGAGTACTTTCTATTGCATCGAGAACACAATATAGTGGAAGACAAATTAAATAAGAAGCAAAATGCTTAGTCTTCAGTCTAATAGTAAATAACCTTTTCTCTGATCTGAAACAAGAGCTTGAATAAGAAAGCTTAAAAAAAAAAAAATGGAGCAAGTGTGTTCTATTCTTAAGCAGCAGGACAACATTTGGAATAAACTGTTTGGAGTGCCAGAATTACCTTTGTGCTTCTTGTTATTTACATTAAGAACTACTGAACCTTTGGGTACCAAGAATGGAATACGACACTGAAAAGTACATGACACATCAACGACTTTATTTTTTATATAACTAATATAAATTTTAGAACCATAGAATCATTTAGGTTGGAAAAGATTGTTGAGTTCAACCATTAATCCAGCACTGCCTAGTCCAGCACTAAACCATGTCCAGTGCCACATCTACACATCTTTTAAACATCTCCATGGATAGTGAATCAATCCCTTACTTGGGCAGCCTGTTTCAGTGTTTGACAACCCTTACAATGAAGAAATTATTTCCTAATATCCAGTTTAAACCTCTCTTGGGTCAGCTTAAGACCATCTCCTTTTGTCCTGTCACTTCTTACTTGGGAGAACTGACCAATCCCCACCTCACAACAACCTCCTGTCAGGCAGCTGTAGAGAGTGATATGGTCACCCTTGAGCGTCCTTTGCTCCAGGCTAAACACATAAGCTCCTCATAAGCCTTGTTCTCCAGATCCTTCACCAGCTTTTTTACCCTTCTCTGGCTGCACTTGCCCTTCTTTGAACATTAAATTTATATTTTAAATCTAAATAATTCAAATACTGTGTTTGATTTCTCTTTAATTGTGTTTCCTCCCAGCCTCTATTTCTTGTCTTTTCAAGTTGATTTCCTAAATTCCATGTTTTGTCTTTCACAAAACATCATCATAGGGATAGTGAACATAATTTTCCTGACTTATTAGAGATGCTAAAAAGTTAGGAAATTTATGCATTAGTCCTTTTGACATCCCTTTGACTTTATAAATTCATGGACAAATTCAATGGCTATTGTAAGTGTCTACTTTATATCTTATCCTCTCACACACAAGAAAATTCCAGAGAAACATTAACAGGTGTTGTTTTGTAGTGTAATACATGAGCATGTAGAATCCACCTATTAATAATTAGCAATTTCCAATATTTTAGGTCTTCTGTCATCTCACATGAACAAAAGAGCAGCTTTTTGGCGAGGAGAACAGGATTGGTATACGAAAATAACACAGAAGAGTGCACAGACTCACAAAAGCTTGCTGCGGGAGTTAGCGGACTGTTCCTAGACCATAGAAACCATTTTTAGCTGATGTATAATTCTAGCAAAAAGGTGGCAAGTGCATGCATACAACAGATTAGATAAATAATTCACAAAGATTAGGACGTCACTTTGGTAACAACTTTTAAAAGATATTAATTTAGCAAGATTTAAAGATGAAGATTAGATTATCTGTTATATACTTACAGTCTTTTCCTTCTTGAAGTATTATTGGTCTTGCACATATTGGGTTTTACAAAAAGATGCTGTGTTCTGAAATTTTTTTCAATTTTATTAAAACTTTTGCTATTTGATGTTATCTTTAAATGGGTCCATGAAATGGATATGGCTTAGTGATCATTATGAAATTACTCTGTTTAATAGTTTTAACATAGGTTTTTAATAGGTGGTTAAAAGTGGTAGATGCATTCCTTGTTTGTAGCTAACGTTGTCTCACATCAGTGATTTCTGATGACCTTATCTGCCACAAGGGTGCACTGCTGGCTTGTGGCCATCTTGTTGTCCATCAGGACTCCTAGTCCCTCTCCACTGAGCTGCTTTCCAGCATGTTGAATCCAAATGTGAATTGGTGAATAGGGTTATTCTCCCCAAGTACAGGAGATCCATGTGTCTTTTCCACATCAGAGAGAAACATACTTCCACAGCTTTTTAATATATAATTATAGGCTGTTCATTCAAGCACATTTTTGAGAATGAAGAAATGCTATTTAATTTCTACTGAGAGAAAGGGAAGCTATCTTTAAGAACTCAAAATTTCACTTTTCTTGAGCTTTATGTGGTACCTGTTTTTCCATTTTTCCAGCCTGTTGAGATTCTTCTGGATGGCACATCCATCTAGTCTATCTGCCCCTCCTTCCGGTTTTGTTTGCCAAGCTCCTGAGAGTGTAAATTGTCCCTTTATCCTGATCATTAATGAAGACATTAAACAGTACTGGCCGTAGTACATCAATTGTTACTGGTCTCCAGATGAAGTTCATGCTGCTAATTACAACCCTTTAAGCCCAGCAGTGCAGCCAGCTTTCAATTTGCCTCCCTGTCCACTTACCTAGCCTGTATTTCATCAGTTTGTCAATGGGGATATTAGAGTAGACAGTGATGAAAGCCTTGCTAAAGTCAAGATAAATATCTCCTTATCCACTAAGTCAGTCATTTCATTATAAAAGGCTATCAGCTTGGTAAAGCAGTATTTTTCTTAGAAAGTCTATGCTGTTGATCAACTCCCAGTCATTTTCTTGTCCTTTTCAAACCTGAGTTTTGTCAACATTTCCTTGTTCATCTGCAGGCCTTCTGTCTCCTTGGCTTTATTTTCTGCTCATAGGGATGGGCCATCCTTGAGCTTGAAGAATGTGATATTGGAAAGGATGAGGTGATCCCTCCTGTCTCCAGGATGATGTCCCATGGACTCCTGCAAGAAAAATCATGATCAGGTCAAAGTCTGCTGCCCTCTTGTCCAGAATTGTGATTCTACTGTTTGCCTAGTTCCTTTCTCTCAGGATCCTGGACTCCACCATCTCATGATCACAGCAGCCAAAGCTGCCTTCAAACCTTTACATTCCTCAAATTTTTTTTTTTTTTTGATAAATATCATATCCAGCAGAGCTCTTCCCCAATGTCCATATCCAAATCCATGCATGTAACCCGTCACTGCAGTATTCTAGGTGTGAGCTGTCCTAACACACCTCTGTGATCCTACGTATATCTCCCTGAACCTTTCTGTGGACCTCTAGTTCCTTCTTGTGTATCCCACTCTCTGTGTATTAGTGTACAGACACTTCAGAGAAGCACTGAGTCATGCTGATTTTCCAGGAAAATACTAACAGCTTCCCTTTATGCTGTTCTTGTAGCACCTCTTCATTTGCATGCATGAGCTTGGAGTGGGACTCCTCCTCTGTTTTGTTGATTATAAGGCATTTCATGCCCATATCACCTTCCTTCCTTTGCTTGAAAACCTGGTTTACTACTTCTTCACTTGTCTGTGAGTTTTCAACTCCCTCACCCCATCATCCCTGCTTTCCTAACCAGATTGGCCAGTCTCTTGGCCTTGCTTTTCTCAAACACGCTGTATATGCAAACTTTATAGTAGTGGCCATAATGACATAATTTTTGTATCCTACAGAACATTCAACTTACTCCTGATCTTTTCCTTATCCTTGCCAAGATCTTTGCCTTATCAGAGTAGTGAATAAATAGCAAATATCAGATGGGGATACAAAACAGTTGAAACTAATAGGAACAAAAATATCTCTGTTGACCTACACCAAATCAAGCACTAGCAATTTTTAGTTTTTCCAATGAAACATATTTTAATAACAGATGTAAGAGAAGATACTGAGGTTACATTGCAGTCATGTATATGGAGAGTTCTTTCTAGTTCTTTTTGTCTTGGAATATTAACTACCAGTTTCTCTTCTCCTCAAAATGTTGGCAAGTATTTGCCAGCTGGGTTTCAATTATTATTGCTAAATATGTCTAAATGTTGTTATTTTTTCTTTCTGGCCTGGCAGTGCTCTTAAAACAAATATGGTCTAAACTTCCCCATGTGAAAACATCATAGCACAAAACTCCCCATATTTAAATCAAGACAAATTCTACCTTCCTTCAAATTAGAGAGGCTGCACGCTTCATATCTTTTGTCATTCATAGAAGAATACAAGTGGTAATGCAGGTCTCTAGTCCAACCTCCACTCCAAAGCAGGGTCAGCCATAGTTTCTCAGACTTTTATCCAGTCAAGTCTTGACAATCTCCAAGGACAGAGATTGCACAATCTTCCTGAACACCTCTTCCAATGATTTGCTGTCCTCATGATGTAAAGGTTTCTCCTGTACCTGTGTGGGCGCTCCCTTGTTTCAGCCTATTTAATTTTCTCTTCTCACGGTGTACCATTGTGAAGAGCCTGGCTCCATCTGCTTTATAATCTCTTCAGAATTACCAGGGTTTCTGTTAACATCTGCCCAAAGATGGCTTCTCTCCAGGCTGGTCAAGACTGGCTCTCTTGCACTCTCTTTCCAAGGGAAGTACTCCAGACCCTGGCCATTGTGGTTGCTTTGTGCTGAATGCACTCAACTTTATTAATAACATTCTTCTACTGGGGGACAAAACTGGGAATTGTATCATTCCAATAATGTATTTCAGCTAAATAATAGATATTACATTAAATGAATGGCCACAGTGCTTTCAATTACAAGTATTTTCAACTACAATTTTTCATCATATATTTCAAATATAACGCAGAAGAAAGCATCTTAAGCTTCTGGAACTGAAGAGCAGTGCCTCCTAAGAAACAAGGGACCAAGAAATGAAAGAAACTAACATCAGTGGCAAAATGAAATAATGAAAAATTTCCTGTGTGAAACAGTAGAAAAAGTACATGAGAAAAACACAAGAAAATAAAATCCATCAAATGATATTCAACAAGAATTTAAAACTGCTGTTTGAAGAAATCCTTAAAGAAAAACTCTGTGGAGGTAATAAGTACCAGTTCCTTGTACTTTAACTGTTCTGTACTCTTCCCATTGCAGCAGTTTTAAATAGGATAAATTGCTATAGAAACTTTAGTCTGACTTGATGTTGGTTTGTCCTTCTGAATTGAAAGAGAAAGCTCAGTATTTTAGCTCTTCTGAAAGCTAGTGCCTTCTGATTCAAGACAAGTGCTGTATCTGTACCCAAAGGTGAAGGTATCTAACACAGCATGTAGTGATAGGACAAGAGGGAATGGCTTCAAATGGAAAAGAGGGCAGGTTTAGATTAGATATTAGAATAAAATATTTACTGGGAGGGTGGTACGTTGAAGACCAAGCTGGACTGAGCTCTGAGCAACCTGGTCTAGTGAAAACTGTCCCTGTCCATGGTAGAGGGGTTGAAACTAGATAATCTTTAAGGTCCTTTCCAACCCAAATAATTCTGTGATTCTATGATATGTACTTAAAGCATTCACTTGTTTTAAATGAGTGGTCTTGAAGAAGTCAGATCACTGCAAGGTTGTGAAAGAAGAGTGATTTGTTGTGCAGGTTACTGGTTAAAGATATATTACCAGTGCTAAATAACAGAATCGCTATGCACTTTTCATGTGTGGTATTAAAAACTACTGTAAACATGCTTTTCTTTTGTCATGTGCCCTGTTTGTTCCTTAGGTGATCTTTAAGGACTCTTGACAAATTTGAGAACTGTAGGTAGCATCCGAAAAAGGGGTCACATCAGAAATAACTGCTTGAGAGAATATAGATTTCCACATCAGATTCTGTCTAATTTTGTTATATACCTAGAATCTTACTCAAATGACACCATAAGCAGTAGCATATGCTAGATTTTGTAGTCTGTTAAATAATACACTGATTATAGGAATAATTATATATTTTCTCAAGTCATGATAATTAGTGTCTGGAAGACTGTAAAATATTGAAGTTTGTTGAATTAGCAAACAAACAAAAACATCTGAGATACCAAGGATAACTCATGAAAACATAAGTGCTTTTTTATTTTGACAATTAGATTTCTGCTGTTTTTTCTATTTCATAACATGAAACAGACTGTAATGGGTTTTTTTTTTTTTTTCAAATGATAGTTTAATAATTTGAGCTGTCACTAAAAGATTCTCATCTTTAAACTTTGTTGAGATGTGAAGATAATTGCCAAATTTTAGTTTGAATTACAGAATCTGTAGATTACTGGAATGAGAAAGGTTATGCTAGATTTCAAACGATTATTTCGCCACCATTTACTTAGAAAGTGATTTCTGATATTAATCTTGCCATTTACATCAGAAAGGGCAGACTGAAATGGGTTCTTTCTTTTTTTCCCCCCTGGAGTTTGTTCTTAGGAGTCACTTACTCAATCAGAGTGGAGTATAATGATGAAAAAGCCTCCTGGACACTGCTGTTTTATCTAAGGGTAAGACTTACCCCATCATTAAGCTCTACAGCTGCTTTTTTCTCCTGTACCTTCTCAAGAAGAAAGTGCAGACACAGGAGTGGGAAACTGGGCACTAGGGAGAGGTCAATGAGAAGGACTTAGTCTTCTCTTTGAAGAATGAAGATTTCTTCTGGCTGTGAGCACTGCAACTGGGGCCCATGTTTTTGCAATCTCAGAGATTGTTAGTGTACATTACATGGACTCTACTTACAGCCTGTTTGGAGACTAAACTTGGTCCAAAATGTAGGAACTCACTCACTACAGAAGGGATTCAGGATCAACTGGTGACAACGTGACTGGAGATAAGAGTCAGGTCCCCAGACAAAAAGAAAGCAAAGAACAAGAAATACTTAAAGCTCTAGCAAATTAAAGGAAAAACAGTCAATCTGGAGAAAATAGCAGATTTTTATAAAAAGTAGATCAGAAATTCCTTTTAATATTTTACTATAAAATGATATGGCAACTTACATGTCAGGGAATAAATGTACCATTGACTGAACTGGGAAAATGTACTACTATGAGCAGGGTGTTTTTAATCACTGAATATTTACCATCTACTACTAGCCATTGGATCAGTGGCAGAGAGTGAGCTGACAAGATAATTGCTCTTGTCTAATGCCACAATAGTAGAACAATGACCCTGTAGACTTGACAGTGTTGAGGAGACCTTAAGTCCATGCCTCTAGGCCTGCTTGTTGTGTTTTGCTCTGAAATTTACTTAGGGGCTCTAAAATGAAATGAGAAGAGTTAGATTTGTCTTTAAAGCATAATTATGTGGTTTTTTTCAGACTCTTCATTAACTTTTTACTCAATTCCATGATACATGCTTGTCCTCTGGAGCTGTGTCTGTCTCTGTGAGAGAGAAAAGCTTAAAAAAATGGGAGTTCTTGAAGGCATGTGTTATAGGAAACAAAAAAGTCTTGCTTTAACATTGATTATTCCTACTTATTTTCCAAACAGAAGTAAATCACAAATCTGTTCTAGATTGGTCTATGGAAGGCATAGCAGCATGAAATTCAGTAGAAAGTTTTAAGCTGTATGAAATCCTTTTAAAACTTTTGAGATTGTGCATGTGTAAGAAACCAAAGAAATCAAATGAACACAATTATTTAGAGCATTGTTGCTGAGTGCCTTGGCAATGCTGTTTATTTTTTGGATGTATATGTATTACTTTCTGTCAGCTAATACTTTAAAAATTAGAAGAAAGGACTTGTTATCACTACAAGAGCCTGAATTGCACTTGACAAATTGTCTCTAGTCAAATATTCTTTATAGGAGATAATTGGAAGAAGTCATTTTAAGTCCCAGTAGCTGTATCAAACTGAGGGCTACTTACAAAAATGTCCTTACCCTGTAGCTGGAGGAATGAACAGTAGTGTATATGTGACAGTTTGAGCTAAGATGAAGTGTGCTTCTACTTCAACTATAGCACAAATGGGAATAGCAGGTACAATCTCTGTACTATATGCCAAAAGTAAAGTAACTTGAAGAGCTATACTGAATACTGATAAAACATATTTTTAGTATATTATAAAAATAAAATGCCAAGCAAGAAGACGGAGGCTTGTTATGACAAAAATAATAGTAGAAAGAAGAAAATGCATTCTTTTCTTTCTCATCTAACGATTTCAGTTTATCGTAGACGTTAATTGAGCACAGTCTATTGATGTTCACACTTTAAAATTTAGGAGCTTTAACTTAGACATGTAACATATGGATAAATTTTAGGATATAATTGGAAAGAATCTTTAATTCCCTGAATAACCAGAAGAGACAGATGCCTTTGAAGACCTCTAAAGGGACAGTCTTTCTGCCTAAGTGTTCAAACATATGCAGGCACAATCTTTTTTCTATAGATTTTCAAAGGCATCTTCTCTCCAGTGACTATTGACATTTTATTTGAGAGTATTGCTTTTCTCCACTACCATCTACATATTAGGAATAAGAGCATTGACTGAGCCATGCAGGTTAGTCAAGAAAACTCACCACATATTGTTAGTAGAACCAGAGAAAATGCATTGGTGCAGAGACATATAATTTGTACCTAACCCAGGAAATAACACAATTATATACTTATTAACTAAATAGTATTATTAGTTCCAAAAACTTTGGACCTTAATATGTCAGACTCAACTGAAACATGACAATAAACTTGTTCGGTGTTTCTTTGCTATGCTCCAAATACATAAATGTCTGTTATTATATTTATAAGTACTAGCCATTGAGGTAATATTTTTTCTCTGATGGCTTAAGAGCTGCAGGGAAAGAAATTACAAAAAGACTAAAATTAATTTAGTCTCTAGAACTGCACAAGGAGAAGGCATTACTGCATACAAAAGTATAAAACTCAGGGTTGCAGACATTTTCTCAGATGTTATATTGCACTCATTTCCTTGGATTGACTGTGCAAATAAGACTTTTCTGACAATGTTTTTAGTTGAGTTGAAACATATGACATATGACAAAGATTAGGTTTTACACTTCTCTGGAAACATACAGTTGTAGAAGCATACTGGCCTAAAGGCATCTCTAACTGGGATGTTTTCTGGTGTACCTATTATGTGAGAAAAGGATTCTCCAAGAGATTTTATGTTATTGAGACAGGATGCCTTCTCACTCAAAGATGTTTTAGTGGGGACAGAAGTTTTTGAACAGAAATTAAAAGCAAAAGAACATTAATTATTTTCAGAACAGAAATTAATAAGGAGAGTAATGACAAAGCCGTAAAGGCTGAAGTGAATTTTTGAGCATGGGTGCAGCCTTCTGCTGTGCATAAATGCTGGGCTTTGCCTCAAGTTGCATCAGATCAACACAACTTGTAAACACTACACTCATTACTAAAATTTCATGTAGTTGTGCAGCCTGGGGAAAGAATGCACAGAAGAAAACTTATTAATAGAATTACATAGCTTACGTAATTTTTCCACCCTATAAAAACTGTTTCAGGAGGGTTAATTCTCAACTTTAGCTTTTGCTTGAAACATTTTCTGGAGTCTTGTCTACATGGTATTTAACACAACTATTAAGCAAGCACCTAGTTGGCAATTATTTCTTCATTCTGAAACAGCTGCTTTGGATTTAAAGATATTTAAATTGTTAATTACTGGGATCAGTTTCATTACATCTTCCATGTTAATGGCAAAATAGATAGTATAAATATTTTAGAAATGGATGGCATAATAAATCAAAGGTAGCCATTAAGAAACAGTCGTTTAAATCCATGAAGATGATTTCTCCAGTTGTGCCATCTCTTTCAAATTTTGCAGAGGAATTCTGTGTTTGGAAAATTAATGTGTGAGCTCTTTGGGTAGAATCTGTCTGGCTTAGATGCTTGTCATTAAAATTCCAAGTGCTTAGGCTGTTAGGTTGTTAACCTAACAACAGGTTAAGTACTTCTCAAAGTATAAATTCTATATGCTTATGAGTACAGGGACAATGGGAAATATGAATATCTCCATTCTCTTGGAGTTCAGTCTGCTTAGACTCCTAGGAACAATCTTATGAAGGGAAACACTACTGTTTCAGGGATGTTGCCTGCCTTCTGCTCTCTAGTTACAGTGGAATCATCCAAGGTATTGTAGTCAGAAGGTCACGAGACATCTTCACTGAAAGCTACTTTGTAGCCCAAAATGCAAGAACCATATTGACAGCAGAGACATCGGTGGGGAGGACACCTAACTGGATATACTTCATGTTTTTCCTGGAACAGATATGCATTTCCTATCAGAACAGTATTAATAAAGAAAGGTCTTTTAAGCATACAGAGTACAAATGAACACCTTCTCAAGTTCTCCCCTTCCTCGCCTGCTGATTGCCTTCAACATATTAAAAGCCAGGATTTCTTCCTAGGATGTAAGTCTATGTTCTGTAGGTAAGAGGTCTTCTGTTGCTCAGAGGAGATTGGAACTGCATTCACAAAACAATTTATTTGCCTGACTGTCTACCCTTCCTAGTCCCTTTTTGCTGTGGGTGTGGTGGATGGCTAAATCATTCACTGAAAAGATGACTGCACATTATATTACATCACCAATTTCATATATATCCAGTAAAATTTATAGGGTGAAAAGCACAAATAGAATCCTGAATTGTTATAAACAAGGAGTTAAATGAATCTGAGTTTGTTTCCTCTGATAAAATAAAAGAGAACAAAAACTAATTCAGGGAAAAAAAAATAAAAAACAAAAAACAACCCTCCCCAAAACATCAAAATCCCAAACCAAAACAACAACAAAAAAAATAAAACCACCCTTCTAAAACGAGACCACCACCACAAAACTCTGTGTATCTCTTTTAATATGTAGATTACATCTCAAAAAGCATGGTATTGATGCATAATATAGTTCTTTTTTCCAGTACTGTTACGTATTGATGTGACACTACTAGCATATTGACAAGTGGACTTAATGGGGGGCTATTACAAGAAGCTAAGTATTTTTACTCTAAACTTTCAGATTTGGTTTCAATTGTAAGAAATCTTTAAGGTAACCTACCAGGAGACTTTCAAGAGCAGTTAAGAATGTTTTAAGGCTGATTGAGTTGAAGAGTAAACTTTTCAGTACTCCTAATGAAAGCATAGATCAGCCAACACAGACTCTCTAAAATCCCAACCTGAATTAATAACATAGGCTTCTTTTGAGACAATCTTAAACTGAAAAAGAAAATAAATTCACTGTGAGGAACCAGAAGCGGAGATTATATTTTTCTTATCTTATTTTCCATTTGTGAAGCCAATGGTTTTCTTCTGCCACTTGCCAACCTCACAATCTTAACTTCTTTCTCACTTTACCACCCTTACCTCTCTCATAATTTTCCCCGAAAGTACACTTGACAATTTTCTCTCCCTCTGAGAAGTCTGACAAGATCTTATCTGTTATAAAAGTGGGGGTGCAGTTTATCACACATCTGTCTGAAGGCTAAACATAAATAGAGGAGAAGATAGTTTGATGAAGGTCTATTTAGTATCAGCTCTAGTACTACGAATTTGTTTTTTATTCCTATGTAAAACCCACAAGGTTAGTTTGGTTATTTATGGATTGATATAATTGCCTAACACAATACATAAAATATATTCTAACTGCTTGCTTTCTAAATAATACCAACAGAGTGAAACACCTTTTTAAACCTCTTGGCTATGTTGACACATAAGCCCTTTCTGTTGCAGTTCTGTTACTTGGGACAGCCTTTGTGTGTCCCAGTGTTTATCCATTCCATCCATGCTGGACTAATTGTTTTTCTTCCTTTCACTCTAGTTTTGATTCCTGTGAAAGGATTTGCGCACTAGACAGAGGTAGTCATTTGGTGGTCACTTGTAACTGATTTATGTAGGAAATTAATGAATCACTCAGTTGATATATGCAAAAATATGTGTTACATAATTACAAAACTTAAAATAGATTTGTTTCTTCGTTTGTGGGCTGTATTATAGCTCTGAAAAGCAAGGTTATTATTCACTCTGGTTTTGCCACTCTAATTTTGTCACCATTATTTTGCTTACTTGTAAGTTTTAACTTCGAGCACTCAGCCCTGTTGTTTGCTGCTCACATTGTACCTATGTGCCACTCTTGGCACCCATGAAGTAGATCACTGACAGCAAGTCTTGAAACAGAGGTGTTGGGGAAACAGAGATGTTCTGTCTTGAAACAGACTTGTGGGGGAAAAGAAAGGAGAAAAAAATAAAATTCAACATTAAGGTAGAGAGTTATGACTCCTCTTACTCTACTCACTAATATATTTACCATAAAAAAATATTAAGGGCACTATCCAGAAACATTATAATCTGCAAAGAATAGTCTTGTGAGTATTGGCTGGGTACAGATAAATAACTAACGTTGCTCAACCCCTGAAAAAAAGGGCACTTCAATCTTTTGTTTACCTAAGTAAATTGGCTTTAAAGTTACGGGTATCTAGATCTGCTGTAAAAAGGAGAAAAAGAGGGTGAATTTGTAGAAAATATGAGGAGCAACCAGCACAGAAATGCCTTCTCCTGAATATTGTGTTGTAAGACATTACTATATTCATATAATTTCAGAGGGAATTGCTTCCTTTCACATTTTATGTTTTGGCACCACAAAAACAGCAGACCCTTTATTTTTTGTAAAATCTATCCCTGACCTCTGGAAGTTTTACTGGGCTTATTGGAATGCAATCAAGAAAAGGAAAACTTAATGCAATCCCATGCCAGTTCCATTGTGCAAGAAATGTTGTTTATCACATGCTTCCTGGGTGAAAAAAAACATAAATTAGAAATATGTCCCAGTGGAACGTAAGCTACTTCTTGCTACTATAGATTTTTGGTCAAGCCTCAGCAGGTTAATAGCTGTCCACAGTGTACATGAACTTATTTCCAGGTCATTGGAACCAGAATTCTATGCTTGAGAAATACCCTCAATGGTAACTCTGCAGGAGCACATCAAAAGAGAGGGGACTGGCAAAGCTGCCCTGGTGTAGCTTTTACCCATCAAAGCCTAAATGCTCCTTTGCCTGCAGTCAGGCACTGCCCTGACTTCGCTGCCTGCTGCTTGTCTCCAGTGTAGCCATTATACTTGCATGGCAGACACTAAAGTAAAAATGAGATGCTTTTGCTGACAAATGGACAAACAAACAAACACAGTTTTCTGCCTGGTCCTTAGTCACCAGCTGGGGTTAAACCATGACATCCTGTCTATTGAATATTGCCGCCTTATGCTTTTAAACACAATTTGCATTCTCTTGTGGATATAAATACATTCAGTTACAAGACCTTTCAATTTTTTTTTACTGAAGTTCTTTAATTAGGTAATCTAATTATGAGATCCAGACTCTTTTGCTAAGTAGAACTTCTGTCAAATATGATACGCCATAATTTGCCAGACTCAAAGAGGAACTTGAATTTGACTTTTCAACTTTTCAAATAACAGCCTTGTAATATCATTAAAGGTTTCTTCAAAATATTACATCACAGATACTCTTGATTTATTATGTTTAAAATTGTAACATTTTCCAATATTTCTAATTTTCTAACAGTAAAATTATGTCTATAATCTGTTAAAACTCAATCTATCTGCTAAATATTGTTTCTTTGCTTACAATTCTTTACATCAAATTTATATTTTCTATTACCTGAATTTAGAAAAAATGAGAATAAAACTGCAGTGTGTACATTCTTTCTGGAAGTTGTATTTCATTAAAATATTTCATACCCATCTTGGTTTGAGAATTATTGCATATAGGCCTACAATTTCTGTACGCATTGTTCTAAGATCATTTGCTAGAACAGTTCTTCATTTCAACATGTTCCATTCTTTTCCTCCCTCTTCTATATTCAATTGGGGAAAAAAGGTTGCAGTACCAGCTTACCTTTTCTGGTTTTAGTCCTAATAATTTTCACACACAAATATCTTTTTTTCTTGTGTAATGCATTAGAAAAAGATGCCATCTGCAATGTGAAGTTCACCTGGTTATGAAGACTATATCTGTAGTGTGCAAACTAACAAATACCCTTGTTGCTTTTGCAAATATTTCTTATGCTTTCTATATTAACAGAAGACTTCTGTCAGAGACTGAACACACTTTTTAATCATTTCTCCATGCCCAGAATTGGATTTCAGTGCTCTTACCTCATACCACGGAAGACTCCAGGCAGGTTATCAGCTACCACACAATTTTGTCAGAATTATATCCAGGTTTGTAAATCACACATCTAGAGCAGTCTCCTCAGTCTCTGCTAACTTCTTTTCTATCATTGACACTTTCACCTGAGGGTATTCTTTCATGGTGATCCCTCGCAATACTGGTCACATATATAGAAACAAAGCATTTGGCAAGTATGCATTAGAGACAATTTCATCACTGTGAATACTGCTGGTAAGTTTAGATTGAGGTTTAGGGAGAGAGAATGTATAGTAGAGGTCCCCAGTATTTACAGAACACCCTCAAGAACTTGTTTATAACCATCAGTTAGAAAAACCCATTATCTGATGCCTAAAATGTGGATGTCAGTCTTTATCTGAAAGATTTCTATATATGCTGTCTATTTCTTATCTTGTACTAGACTATATCCTCAGGTGGAAGATAATGAGAAATGTGAGCCAGGGTTTACAATTAAATTTACTGAGCCCTCATAACTGAGTTCTTATCATAACAAAAAACAAAGTAATAAATACTAACAGCCAGAAAGAAAACAAAGATCTGAATCTATGAGGGAAGTTATAAATCCTGCTTGTATTCACCATCACTTTTATATTTGAAAGTGTGATCTTTAGAAATCTCTAGTGCTCCATGTATTGATTTTATTCTTGTGGAAATCAGAACACTACTGGGAAAATCTAATTTGATTGTTAGCCAGGGCATGCAGGCAGACATGGGAGATTGAAAGTGCTCCTTGTTATTTTAGCATAAATTCCTATTATTTTAGCTGAGACTTAGTGTTTGTTTCAGACAGCTAACAACTCATGCAAATAAGCAATTCTGAAGTAAAACTAACATATTCCAGAAAGCATAACACTTCCATGTGACCATCTAAAATATCCAGTTACCTGAGTCAAACAGATGATGCAAAGTCTGCCTTCTTATAAAACACAATGAACTCTACACTCATACTGGATCATATTCATATTAAGACAGGCTTGCAGAAGGCAAAGTGTTAGTTAGCTTCAGTGCTACTTACAGATTTAACACTGTGGCATAATCACGTGAATATGAAACATCTAATTATGCATGCATTTTTGACAGCAATCTTAAACATCTGTGGGATCCAGTAATAATAGCGATCATTCTACTATTCTATCTATCTATCTATCTATCTATCTATCTATCTATCTATCTATCTATCTATCTATCTATCTATCTATCTATCTATCTCTCTATCTATCCTTTTTTTGCCTTTTGAAAAATTGCCTTTTATAGCAATTGGAAAATTCTCAAAGGAAACAGACAGTGATTCCAAATCAGAGAAATTTTCATTGGCTTAACATTTGCCTTCTTATCCTTAATATACCCTAAGAAAGCAGAAGACAAACTCAGCAAACTGAACTGCTTCTTTAGAAGTGGCTGAAAGTCTAGTCCTACAATTCAAGACCCCAACAACTTAGAGAAATGGACTGGTAGGAAGATAATGGAGATCAACAAAAGTAATTATGAAGTTCTGCACCTGAAGAGTAATTATCCCACCAACTGGCACCAGCTGAGGAAGCCTAGCTGGAAAGCAGCTCTGCAGGAAAGGACCAGGGATTTGGGTGGACAAGTTGACCACAAGTCAGCAATATGCCCCTGTGGCAAAGATTAGCTCCTGCCTGTTAGGCTACAAGAGGTTGCCAGCAGGCTGAGGGAGATGATCCTTCACCTCAGCTCACTCCTGGTGAGAAACCTCTGGAGCAGCACGTCCGGTTTGGGATCTGAGTGCAAGAGACACATGGACACATTGGAGTCCAGTGAAAGCCCATGAAGGTCTCTGAGGGACTGGAACATCTGTCAGATGGGGAGAGGCTGAGAGAGAGCTGAAGGACATAAGACTGCGGCAGTTTTATCCATGTATATAAAAGCTTGACAGGAGACTAAAGAGCCAGAGTCCTCTCAGTAGTGCTCGGTGAAAGAAAAACAGGTATTAGACACAAAATGAAATATAAAAAATCCACTCTTTTAGTGTGAGTGTGATCAAACCCTGGAAAAAATTGCCCAAGGAAGTTGTGGAGTCTATATTTTCGAAAATGTTCAAGAAGAGATCAACACAATACTGAATGAGCTGCTCTAGCTGACCCTGTTTTGAGGAAGGATGTTGGATTACATGATCTCCAGAGGTCCTTCCCACCTTCAAACACCCTGTGATTATAAAGTTTGTCACCTCACTGAATTTTCACTGGAGTTTTAATGCATTATTCCAGTAAATTTGCTCTTCCTATGCTTATTTTTCTGATAGTTTCTGTCCTGTGAATGGTTCACTGAATGAGTTTATTCTGCTCCCAGAACAGATAAATGTAAGTCTTAAAAAGAGACTTGCAGTATACCTCTGTGAGTGGTAGTTATTGATGATGAGTTACTAATCCACTTTTACTTTTTAATTTTCTTAATTCACTTCTTAGAAACACTCCTCTGAAAGCATTATATTGTTAATAACAGAGGAAGCGAACCCTACTGACATTAGTTTCCCAAATTAAATGAACATTCATACTTTTTTTTAAAACATTCTTAGAATTCTGATGACACCCAAATTTTGTACTATTTTCATAAGTGGAAGGTCTTGGTTGTGTATTAAATCTGTTTCCACCAACAAGGGAAAGAATGAGTCAATTCTTTAGTACTTCATCAAGCTGTGGTATGTAAAAAGGAGTCTTAGTGAAAAAGGTACATATCTGTATGTGTACATTCAAACCAATAAAAGGAAAAAGCCAACAAAATGGATAATTCACCTTAAATATCTTTTATGTCTTATTGTCTTTCAAGAGACACTGTGAAGAGTATTATCAAGTTATACTGCCTCTTGTTAGAAAACATTAATGTTTCCAGGGAAGACACAGACTCTCCAAGAAGGACATTAGAAATTATTGCAAGGACTCGATAATTTGGTTTCCTCTTTTTTAAATTTTTTTTTTAAACTCCCTCCCCAGGAAGGGAGTAAAGATAAAATAAAGGGTAAAGATAAATAAAATGTTACTTTGAATCCACTGAAAATGTTACTTTGAATCCATTGAAGAGACTTTGTTGCATTATCTCTTTTAACCTTCCTGATCTCCTGTATTATGATCTGTGTTGAAGCTGCTGAAAGGAACATTTCTTAAATTTGCTTTAATAACCACTATTTAAAGTGATACAAATATTTTGCAAATACAGATCTGTCATAGCTATATTCAAATTTAAAGATAAAAGGTTATTGTATTAATCCAGTCTAAGACTTTGTAGAAAAATAAATGCAGTGGACTCATTCAAGACACTGTGCTGCATAACATCTGCATTAAATGCATGAATTAAATATGTGACACCAATGCCATTATAAGACTAAGATGAATATGTAAGCAGAAGCAGCCATGGTTGTTTAAAGTTTCACACAGTCTAAATTGCAAGGTCATTTCCATAGTGATGATATCAAAGTTAGAAAAAACCATGAAGACTTCATTTTTTTTTTCAGTTTGTGTCTATATTTTATTAATATGCACTCAGATATTTTTTATCTTTTCCTTGCTAAAAGCAACACTCTGTATTTCTTTTCACAGAAGGGAAAAGGATATGATGCTTATCTGAAATGTCAAAGTGATTTATATAGTGAGTTGTGAGTTATACAATAAGTTTTGTAAGTTACAAGTGCCATTCCTAAACATGCAGGTTTCATATAATGTTTGTATCTCCTAGAAGATAAGTGAATCACTTGAGAAAAGTGATTTGCATATTTGAAGAAATATTTCATTACACACTATCTGAAGAGCAGAATATATTTAATATGTTGGTAATCTTGAATCAAAGAGATTAAGTTTAGTTTCTAGTAAATCTCCATAAGTTTACCTAGAAATAATTTATGCCTATTATCAAGAAAGCTTGCGTTCTCTTTTCAAGGCAGACAGAGGGATGCAATCTTTTTCCATTACACATCTGAAACTGTACAGGCATTCTGTATGTATACATTAAGACTTAGAAGAGATTAACTAAACTGGAAACCACAGTTGCACATATTTAACAAATGTCAAAATGGAGTAATGATTTAGAAAAACTGAAAAATAATTCAATGTTAAACCAAGAAATCAGCCTCCAGGATGAGTTCAAAGGCCCCTTTTCAAACATATCTCAGAAGCAATTTACAAATCTGATCTGTTTTGTGACCAATTGTCTCACATTTATTCTTATTTTAAGATACCTAAAATTTATTACATTTGTTATATGAAAGGATTAGGTAGTGAGATCATTGTTTCCTTTACTTTCCATCTGAACAAAAAAAAAAAAAAAATATACAAATTCAGTTCAAACTTCTCCATAAAACTGTATTAAGGATCACAGCTCAAACATCTTGCTCTCCACATACATAGAGAAATATGCCTTAGGTTAAATTAACTAAAATTTCAGAAGCACACAGATATCAAAGGTACAATCTTCAATTCATTTAATAAATTCTATTCTTTTTCTTGTTAACTATAACTATGGGCTTGTATTAAAATAGAGATTCTAATGGATGAATGTCCTAGGTTCCAATATAGATGTATTCTATTACCACCAGCTGTGGGCCATTAGCTGTTATCTCCTGCTATCACCCACCCCTGATAACAGACAATGGGCCAGCAAGAAACCACTGCATGACTCATGGGCTTATCTCATCCTATTGTGAGATGCTCCGCCCAGGAGGGAGGAGCCAAGCATTCCCACCTGGATATAACCTGGCCTTGGAATTCTCAGAGGACAAGAGCTACCACTGGACCTTCAGCTGGAGACCAGACCTTCCATAGGATCACTGCTTCAACTGAACTACTTCATCTGGACTGCTGCCACCACTCTAACAGGGTGTCAGGTTGTATCTGACTTTGTCAGTGATTTTTTTCCTTGTATTATTTCACTTATTTTGTTTTTAATTTTTTTTCCTATTAAATTTTAATCCTGACTTGCCATCTCCCACTGGTTTGTTTTCAAGCCAATACAATGAAGAAGACTTATTTTTGTAATTTTAAAATTTTAACATGATTAAAGCAGAAATTAATACAAATAACACTGGTACCCATGTCATACATAAAGAAAAATGAGTCTGTTGATTATATATGTTAGAACAGAATCACATTTTCCTGCTCATAAGTCAGTACATTATTTAAATCAGCATTACTTTATTGTAATATTCACCAATTCTAAATGCATGTTTGAAAAAGATTTCAGTTTTAATATTACAGATTGTTTCCTACGTAGCTCTACCTGTAATCTCTGAAATATCCCTTCTCACATTGTTTCAGTTTTACCTGATCTACAGGGCCTACAGTTCCCCAGATTTCTTCCTGGGACCCAGATGATCTCCATGTATCTTCTCAGGGTCAAAATTCATCATATTATACTGCAGGTTTTAGAATAATTTCCTCTGAATTATGGTTTAAGTAAACTGAATTTATGTTTATTAGTCTTCAGTTAAGACAATTTGGGAAAAGCGTATTCTTCCAGATCTAAAACATAATTAAACATATACCTCCATAACTTATTTGTTTTCATCAGTTAAATTTTTTTTAACTACCACCTAGAATTCAACGTACGAGTGGAAACACTGTTTCCTTGTCAAAACATCATATAATCTGCTGACTTTCAGAGAATAGTCCTGTATTAGGACTTGGGGTGCTGGTGGATAAGAGCATGAGCCTACAACGTGTGCTTGAAACCCAGAAATCCAATCATGTCCTGGGCTGCATCCAAAGCAGTGTGGGCAGCAGGGTGAGGGAGGGGATTCTGTCCCTCTGCTCTGCTCTGTGAGACCCCACCTGCAGTGCTGCATCCAGCTCTGGGGTCCCCAGCACAGGAAGGAGCGGGTCCAGAGGAGCCACCAAGTTGATCAGAGTGATGGAGCACTCTCCTATAAGGAAAAGTTGGGAGAATTGGGTTTGTTCAGCCTGGGAAAGACAAGGCTTTGGGAGGACCTAATTGTGGCCTTGCAGTACCTGAAGGGGCCTACAAGAAAGATGGAGAGAGACTTTTCCACAACAGAATGTAGTGAGAGGACAAGGAGGAATGGCTTCAAATGGAAAGAGGGCAGGTTTAGATTAGATACTAGGGAAAAATCTTTACTGTGAGGGTGGTGAGGCACTGGAACACATTGCCCAGAGAAGGTGTGGATACCCCATCCCTGAGAGTGTTCTAAGGTGGATAGAGCTCTGAGCAATTGAAACTAGATTATCTTTATGGTCCCTTCCAACTCAAACCATTCTGTGCTTCCATGATTTTCTTACTTAATGCAAATTTTTTATATTTCTTTCTTCAGGTGAACTCCTTTTCAAATACTTCATATGGAGTCTGAGTAAGTATTATTGAAGAAGAAAATAACCAAAACAACCCTGCTTGCTTAACTTTAGCAGTTGTCTTGAGAGGGTTACCTCTACTCCCTCTCCCCTGTTTTAATGCATTTACTTCTTTCTTGTGCTCTACTGACCTAGAAATCTGGGGAGTTAATGGAAGAACATAGTGGGTAAAATACTCATTTAATCTGTGCAGACAAGGGTAAGTGTTGTGCAAAGGCTGCAGAAGATGAGTCAAATCAGAGTTCAAGTCTGAATAGAGAGAATATTCCGGTGTGAAAAACCTGAGATATAAAGCTAAATTTCATTTCCCCCGGACTTGCCATTCTTCATCAAAGCTCACAAGTTAGAGTGTCCCTTGATACAAAGAGACATTCTGAGGAGTTCTTAATGTGAGACAGCTGCTTTTGAATCTTTTACACTTTCTTTATAGTGAAAGTAGTATTTTGAATACCTAGCTACTAAATGTCAAGTCTTTCTGAGAAAATCGAAGGATCATAATTCTTCTCAAAAGTCATTTCAGTTCTCCCTTTGGATAGATGGGTATGAAAAGTTGCTCCTGGAAACTAGATTATCTAATTTGTCTAGAAATAGGTAAAAATGGCAAAAGAAGTAGCATCCAATCTGATAAGAAAAACCTGGGTTGAAAAGAATTCCAAGCTACAAAAACAACCTGTGGGCACAGGAAACAAATAAGGTTTAAAGTGTCTTCATCTCCTGGATTCATAACCCAGGACACTGCAGAAGACAAACTCTTACACTGAAAATAATATAAGTTTCTCATCCATGTATTTTATCCTGATTTCTAGTTCTAATTCAGAAGTACTCTATATCCTCTGAAGTCTTCTCAGTGCAGTGCCACAGTGCTCTCTATACCAGTACGTGAAAATTGTTCCTCTAAACAAGTGGCACCATCTTCTGCTAATTTTTCTTAATCCAGTTTGCTTCCCTTCTGTTTTAATGAGCAGTTCCTTCCGGAAAATAAAGATGGCTCATAGTGTTTTATGGTTCAGCATATTTTAAGATATTTGGTCAAAAGTTAGAATTCTAATGTTGCTTTACAAGGAAAGTTAAATGAGACTCAGATTGACTCTGCTCTTTGGTATCACTGACATCAAGAATTTATGGAGCTGGGAGATGTCAAAAATATCCAGTTAGTTTTTAATGGGTGTGTAGGTCTGAGGTAATTAATCCATGCAAGTTTGTGCAGGAGCTATTGCTGGATGGAGCAGAAATGCACTCAAAATACATGAGCTGATCGTTCAGAGAGAAGGTTGGAGGTGACTGGCATATGTCCTATCTAGTTAAATTTATAGATCTCTTCCATTTTTGCTGCTCTGGATATAAATTATGTTCCTGTAACTTGACATTGAAAGGAAGCATGCAAAGGAATGGCAACTATACTTTCCTTCTATAAAGAAAATAAAATCAAATTTTAACAAAACTAAACAGAATGTTGTAAAATGCAGGTTCAGATAACCTGCACGATTGGTATAACCTAATTCTTATGAGTTGTACTTAGAAAGCTGGCAGGTATTTGCAGTGTTAGCTATTCATACTAAGTGTGGCTTTAGCAATCATTTTTTCATAAGTATTAAGGTTTTAATAAATCTAACCATGGAATTAGAGTTCTCAGATCTCATTTTCCATAAAGTTCTTCAGTGTATGAAAAGCGAAGGAATAGTTGAGCTCAAATTTCTCCAGAAGTGATTTCTATGTCTTTTTCAGAATTGTACTTGACATAAAAGTAAAAAAACCATTTTGCTTTTAAATAGTATCATGTATATAATGTTCATTAAGACACTTTCCTCCCAATAAACCTGCAATTACTTCTAAGTAATACATAGGAAATAAAGAGAAGTGGAATTTTCCAAAGGAATTTGAAACAGCTGTGACTATTGAATTAAATATAGTAAAGAAGTAGCTGAAAGAGGGTAGGTTTAGATTAGATGTTAGGAAGAAATTCTTTATTGTGAATGTGGTATGGCACTGGAACTCAGTTTGCCCAGAGCAGTTAGACATACCCCATCCCTGGAAGTGCTCAAGGCCAGGTTGGATGGGGCTCTGAGCAACCTGGTCTAGCGGGGGTGTCTCTGCCCATGGCAGGGGGGTTGGAACTAGATGATCTTTAATGTTCCTTCTGATAAAAAACATTGACTGATTCTGTGATATTCACTATTATTTGATTTAAATTCTGCTGTATGCACTAGGCTGCTAATTGCCATCTTTAAACAATATGCATCATAACTTAGTTCAAGATCTTTAAAAGCTTTTTGGTTTTCAGTTATCCACTTTTTCCAAGATACAGGAAACATCCTCTACTAGAAGCCAGGAAATTTTGCAGCATCTTGAAAAAGCTGTATTTTTTTCCACATTGCTTTTGAAATCTCTCAGACATGTCACCTCTAGTACTATTATGACTATTATTCAAAATTTAAATATTTTACTCCTGAAAAGTGTTAGAACAGTGAGCAAAGAGGAAGAAACTGTACTGAGCTCTATTTTAATATGAAGCATGGGAGCAGTCCTCAAAAAACAGATCAAAAGCCTGTATTATCCTAACCTAGATAAATACCATAGCTCCTATGTCTACCTATGGATTCAGGCATTTCATGTCTTCACTCTTCCACATAAGAAACAACCATACTTCCACAACTTTTTCACGTATAAGCTATTGACTGTTTATTCAAGTACATTTTTGATAATTAAGAAATGCAGATTTAAATCCCACAGAAAGAAAATGAAGCTATGGTTAAGAAGAGAGCACATAATTATTTATAGCTTTTGCCTTTAGCTCCTTTCACCTCACATCTACCTTCTTCAAATGTTGTGAGAATAATTACAATAAATATAATGAGTTAGTCAGGTGCTGTCATGAGGGGACCTTATATACAGCATACTAAAATGGATAGGTTAAGGTTAAACCCTCCTCTACTTCCTAATGATATAATTAGAAAGCTTTTAAATTTAAATAAAAGAGCACTCAAAGTGCCTATCTCTGGCTTTTTGTGTGACCTAAAAGACACTTAACTCTAGAGATCACTAAGAATGCGTTGAATAAAAATGCAAATAATAAGAAACTAACCAGTGTTGTAAATATGAATGTATATTCCTGTATCACTTCTCTTCATTTAAAGAGTTTTGTGTTTCTCTAGCAGTCAGAAACTGTTGTTTCTGTTATGCTGATAGCTTCTAAATCCTCAACAAGTGAAATCATCTGTTCTCTCAATCCATATGATAATACAGAGTGATTATTATGGCCTACAAGTAACTATACTTTCATTGTGGCAGCAGAGGTTAGGGCAGATCCAGGCAATTTAACCCCCTGTACTAAAAAAGAAAAAAAAAAAAAAATATATATATATTAAAAAAACCCCTCAGAATATCAACAGCTGTGCTTTTGTTACCTATAAGGCTGAAAAAAAATTACATGGTAGAAGTTCCACTGCCTGGGCTTTCAACAATGCTGTTTTGAGGTCAAAGACAACCGCTGCAAATATAGCGCATCTCTCTCCCTTATTCTTGCTGAGCTATAATATAACACTGCATAAAATCTCTGTGCCACAGTGGATCATACAGAACTATGATTTCCAGCTTTCAAGCTTTTTCTTTCTTGTGAGATAGCTATAAAACACATTTGTTCTGAAAAAGAAGGTGGCTGTGGGAAGGACATCTTTTCTATACCTGAGCAAAAATGCAGGGAGCAAAATCTACTGGCAGACTATGTGTATCATACTGGGGATTTCCAAGTTCAAAGTCAGTGCCCCATTACTGGGCTGATTTTGTAGATGTTTTGGGAGTAACTGGTTGTACTGGGTTTACTTGGGTTGGAGTTAATTTTCTTCATAGTATCTCATATGGTTCTGTGCTTTGTATTTGTAATTGAAGCAGTGCAGATAACAAACCAATTTTTACTGAACGGCACACAGCATCAAGGCTTTCTCTGTTTCGTACTCTACACATTCCACACTCTCTCCCTGTGAGTGGTCTTGGGGTGGGCAAGAGCTTGGAGGGGGCACAAAATTATAGGTATTTTTAACATAGAATAGTTGGACACAGCAGCATTCTGGATCCTTGACAACAAATTCATTTTGACACGGGCTAAAGGTAAATGAATGCCACACCTACAGAATGAAAACTGCATCATTCATACAAGAGTCCAAAAAGGATTTAGCAGGAAAAGAGCTGAAAACAGAGTAATGATACACAATGGTTTTGCAAAAAGGACTAGTATCATTCACAGAGGGATAAATGAGGGAAGGTGATGTTTGGATTTAGCATGAGTGACACTGCTATTGGAATCATGTATACAGCTGTGCTGTTGCCACTCTTAAAATGAAAAAAAAAAGTGTTATTATTAAAAGAGAATTTATCTTGTAATAAAACAACCAGATTCGGTAACTCAATTAAGTGCATAAGCATTTTCACAACAAAGAGTAGGCATGTACTACAAGAGTTTTTTGTCTAGCCAAATAAATGGACAAGAACATAACATTAACTAGAAAAAAAAAAAAAGAAATTCAAGGAACACTCAGAACTTGTTAGAATACATCACACAGAGGAGCAAGCACAATTTTCATATCTTGGTGTCTTCATGTCAAAACTGGGCTTCTCTCTGAAAGGACGTATTTCCATCAAACACATATTACTTGTTTAAGATAGGAGTAAGTGAAATTTCATATCCTGTGACCTAGTTGTCCCACTGCAAAATCAAATAAGCACCAAAATTGTCCTTCTAGATATAGACTAAGAAAAACTGTCACATCAGCCCTGAATAATGAAACTATTTTTGCTTTTTGTATTGCAAAACTACTCACCAGCTTTCCCAAGACTATTTTAAGTGTCATCTCTGAAACTTGTAATAGAGTCTATTCGAGACAGTATCATAATTTTTTCTGTTCTACTTCTATGAACTGAAAAGGTTTTTTAAAGAAACTGCTCCGTAAGTGTTGTGTTTTTACTGACCTGTGTGGTACATTTAGAATTCCTCCTTTTAATGGTTTGACCATAACTATTTCTTATGCAGCACGAACTGATCTTGGCTTTCAGCTTATTAACGATTTAGTCAGATTTAGTCAAATGTCACTCTCTTTTCTCTACTATAATGAATCTGGTGCTGGTAAGACTCAGGAGCCATAAAGACAAAATCTTACAAACTTCCTTGCTTTTGTTTCTTGTCCTAATATATGTGTGTCTTCTAAATGCAATGATGAGTCACTGTAGCTGCAACTCATTAGTAGTCAGAAATTTGAGTTTTGTTAAGTTCTAGATAATGCAATGCTGAAGTGAGAAAGTCTGGTGGAAAATTGCCTGCTAGGGCTTAGCACATTCCTAATACTTAAGCAAAAACCTTCCCTTAATGACAAAATCTTCTAAATTAGCTGTTTCAGAGTCATTACAGTCATGGGTGGAATTCAACTTTGGATACACATAGTTGGCCTACAGCACTCTGTACCTGGAGTTTCTGTCACTACAAAGGCCATGTGTCTCCTGGTTAAGTCATAGGTCTTTGCTTAAGTCTGCCAGCCATGACACTAAATGCATGTGCTTACATACCTGAATCACTCGCATAGTGCTTTCATTCATAATTTCTTTTAATGTATGCTGCCTCAGCCTGGCTTGGTGTTGTGTTTCAGATTTTTGACCAAGGCAGTGTTGGTAGCACACCAGTGTTTTAGCTATTGCTGAGTAAAGGGTTTATAAGTTTCCCACTCTGCCCCTAGTAGTCTGGAGATAGGGAAGAGGTTGGGAGGGAACACTGCTGGCACAGCTGGCCCAAACTGACTGAAGGGAAAATCCATACCATACAATGTAATACATTTAAAAAATGGGGGAGGTGTGGAGTTTGCAAAGGGGAATTTTTTCAAAGCAGCCACTGCTCAGAGACTGGCTGGGCTTTGGTCTGGTGGTGGGAGGTGATCCTTTATATCATTTGGATTTGATTAGGTTTTATTCCTCCTTTACTTATTAAGGTGTCTTTATCTTGACCTACGATTTATCCTCACATTTGCTTTCCCACTGCTACAGGAGCAAGTGAGCAAGCAGGTGGAGGGTGCTTAGGTGGCAGCCAAGGGAACACACCAGATAGGGTCATGCAGAAAATCTACTTATTGACATTGAAGAGTCTGGCAGTTTGAACCCTCTTGAGAAAAGGGGTGCTCTCAGTGCCTTGGCAATTGCATCTCCAAAAGGTGAGGGCTCTTGGGGTTGGGGCGATCCTGCTAAGGGAAGGGGAATAAGCCAGTTTTTAACCCACTCTAATGCCCTAACATTTAAATGTAAGGGGTTTACCAAGGTTCCTGTACTCTGGGTTAAACACACAGGAGAAATACCAACCAGATGATTCTCAAGAGGTCAAAACTACTTTACTGGCAAAATACAGAAATACAAGGAACTTTGGCAAAAGGTTTAGTATAACATCAAATCAACATCAAACACTTATCACAGCATTAATTTGGCCCATTCAACTTAGTAAACTTTAAACCTGTTCGAGCTTAAGTTAGAAAACTTTAAACCCATTTGGTGTGCTGTTACCCATAATGTTCCAAGGAAAGGGAATTAGAAGAAAGCCAGAAAATGTGTGGAAAACCACATATGTAGCTACCAACACCTAGGTGCCAGCAGTGTCCAAACAGAAAATCCAAGCAGGGCACTGGGTCAACGGGGATGCTTGCCACACGCTCAGCCTTAAAAACCCCTGGGCCTCCATGGGCCCTCCCTCCAGGTGGGACTTCTGGTCATTCGGCCACTCAGGAGCTGGCTTAGGCAAGAGTGGGGCACTGCCTCTGGTGTGCCAGTGATTGGCAGCTCTGCCAGGCTGGGGTGCAGGCTCTAGGCTGGGGGGTGCGGTGGGTGCCAGGGCAAGGGCCAACCTGCCCCCTTCCACACATACATGCGTCCCAAAATGTCTTGAGACATCAATTTTTCCAGTCTCTGACACCCACTTACCTCCATGGACAGGAAAAAGGCAAATACATCACCATATTATCTAGAAGCATCCAAAAAGCCAGGTACACGAATCACTAGGGGCCATCAATTATCACTTTTATGTCTGTGAAAAACTCAATTGAGACTCAATAGGTCTCAATAGAAACCTTAATGTAATTCTGAATTGGCAATAATTGGTCAAACAGTGGTGTTGGAACTACATAATTTTAAGTAAAATACTGGTGTTTTGCACCAATGTTAAAAAAAAGTGATCAGAGTGATGGTTTATCTAAAGTTTGTCATTAACTCCATTGACTTCCAACTAGAATGAATGATAGTAATGGAAACCTGAGGACCTAACTCATATAAGGATCTCAAAATTACAAACACCTAAAGCTTGATAAAATAAATCCCAGCAAAAATCTAAGCTTATCTATCTTCATTACCTCACACAAAATTAGCAGAACCTATGTGATGCTTGGGTGGCCAAAATAAACTGAGATAAATCTCACCATTTCTAAAGAAAGAGCCACAGAAATATTCTTTCACAGTGATATGGTAAAAACCCCAAAATGTTTCTGACTATCAATATAAAATGGTGAAAAAACATACGGTATGCGTGGTAGGTATACTATTATAGACATACACACTGCATCGTACAGAGAAAGGCCAAACCAGCCCAGCAAGGCTTTTTGACATTTTGAGCTGAGAGTCAAAATATTCCTGTCCATTTTTTGTTTTTTGTTTTTTTGGGTTTTTTTTTTTTTTTTTGCCTGGAACGTCTCTGTATTATCTATAGATGAAAACTGGGCATATAGAAAATCAATGAATGCAGAAACGTAATGCCTTAGAAATTCTGATTTTATAATCTGTCTTGTTAAAATTCACAGTTCAGTACTATACTTAATTATAAAGAAAGAAACAAAAGAATGTATGACAAAAATCAGTTTGATATTAACAAAATACCCAGAAGATCCTAATATATCAATATCCTATGATAATGAGGTCTCATTATCATAGTTTCTTAAAGCTCAGATGACAGGAGGCTATGAGATCAGTCACAAAACCCAAATAGGGAAAGCAGTCTAGGTCAGTCTAATTTGAATTTACTCTCTGATGCGGAGGGTATCTTAAAAAAAAAAAAGCTTTTAATATCTACTAATTTTTTTGTTTTGCTTTACATTTAAAATGATCCTTGAATATTGTATTATCAGGTATTTTAAGAAACTGCTCATCATCCCAAAGGTTTTAATGAATAAACTTTAAAGATCTAATCCTGACCACAGCCATATTCCCTTAAATCATTCTGTTAATGTCATTCCCATTTTAACTAACAGCAATTTATGAGTAATGACCACTAGGCATGTTCATATCTGAATTGCTTAATGAAAAAATACAACTTAACTATACAAATTTGCATAATTGCATGTGTCAGTAAAACAGGAATAAAGATAGCAAATTTTATTTCTTACAAAAAAGTTGGTAAATAATTCAGTGTAATATGCAAGTATTCTTTACACAGACACTTTAGTAGTCACTGCCCTTAAACAGAGTAGTAGGTCAAACTCTCAGCAGTCCCACACATATGACCCCAAACTCCTACCCTTCTGCAGGATTAATCTGTGGGTTTTATAACTTGTTCATGCAGGTATAATTGCAACAGTTATAATGACAGTTATTAACCATCATTTGATATCTTTGTACATGTGTGGATGAGTGTTGCCTTCAAATGTCAGTGAACAATTCCCATTTTTCTGCAGATAGCACCCTTTAACCACCTTATACCCCTCCTCCCTTGTGTCCAGTCCCACCTGTTTATGGTCCAGGGGTCCAAGCTTTGGCATGGTATCCTCAATTTATACCTCTGAAGAAATTGTTAAGCTGTGAAAAAGACTAATGAGAAAGTTTATACAGTGGCATCACACAAGGGAAGAAAGGTAAAGATAGAAAGAGAGCATTGGAGTAGAGATCATTAGTTTTTCAAGGACTAAAGAAGAAAAAAACACCACCATGGAAAGGTAGAAAATTATAAAGGAAAATAAAGCTGGAGAACTGAATGACAAATGGCAACTCAGTAACTTGGGTATCTGTTTCACAGAGCAGTGGAGGATGACCATTTTAATTCCTGACCAAACCTTAAATAACTAGAAAAGACCTTTAAGATCATTTTTTGGACTAGGAACACAATACTGCTTATACTAGCCACTCCTTCTATCCTGGCTATCTTTTGTGTGAACTAGCTAATAGAGACTTGCTCTACACTTTCAAAATGTATGTGTTCTGCTTGCAGAGTATCCTTATACATGGCTAAAAAAAGCACCTGAAGAAAATGATCTTGATAAGAACAGCTAACAAAGTACCTTTTTAGGGTATTTAGTGATAAAAAGTTATGTGAGTCCTTTAATCAAACTTTAGGTGTCTGTAATATAGACATCTTCACTAGACAAACCTGAGATAATTGTTTCCTTTTGAGCTAAGGAAG
Organism: Monarcha castaneiventris obscurior; assembly: GCA_026261815.1. Lineage (NCBI taxonomy): Eukaryota > Metazoa > Chordata > Aves > Passeriformes > Monarchidae > Monarcha > Monarcha castaneiventris. The sequence continues at coordinate 4,713,224 of JAMPIT010000174.1, read as the reverse complement.
AAAAATAAGTAATTTCAGGGTACAATTCAGCTGACCTATTTTAAACATCAATCTTAGGTGAAATCAATACTACCTTAAAAGTACCTCCTTTTCTCATTATTTTATTTTCCCACTATTGACAGAAAAGGGGGCCCTAGAGGATTGGCATGGATGTAGAAGTATCCTTTGAAGACATGTTTTGGGTTAGATGACCTCCACTCAGTATATGTGAATTTGTATGGTTTGTTCAAATCAGTGCATGGTTAGTCCAGCTCTCTGTAAGGACAGAGAGAGATTCAGTGTGAAGCTCAGACAGATAGTCTTCATTTTAATAGACATTTCCTTATCTTAAAGCTTCCTTAAACAACTGAGTTTAGTAATAGGCTCAGTAGTTGGAGAAACACATCTTTTTACCCATTAGTTCCTCAGAAAATTACATATTTTCACTCAATCCATATCAAGAAGGCATGCTGAACTTTTTAGTTCAAGTGCTCTCCTTCATTTTATCTTATCACCTTTTCATTTGATGACAGCATCTAATTTTTCATGCTTTGCTTCATCACTTACCATCCCCTTACTGCTGCTGGAGTATTGAACACCATGATCTCAACATTAACCAGATAAGGGGATGAATCATGGAGCAGGTTTTCTGATCAAGCAGCTATACACTGAAGGCAATCATAATCTGGCTAAATATGTAATGTATCACAGAGACCTTGAATAAATATGCACTGCAGCACTATAAATCTTACCCACATGTTTAGACATACTCAAGAGTTTCCTTGATCACTTAACTCTGACTCTGGTAAACAACATATGGTAACTGTGATAGAGTATATTTTCTGTAATTGAATCCTTTTATGTTATTTCCTATGGGATCAGACAGTTCAGGTCAAGTTTGGAGGTGACACACACACAAAATGTTGTAAATTACACACTCATATCAATGTAAAAAAGAAGGTCTAAGAAATAAAAGATCTCAGAATTTGGCCCCATGGTTATTGTCCTCTGATTATTTTAAGCATGTGTTATAAAACAGTGAATGTTACCATACCATGCAGGATATGGGCTGCTTTGATGTCATTAACTGAGAAAGCTCTGAGAAGGTTTTTGCAGTGCAGCTGTTGTTTCTAGCTGATGACCTTCCTTGATGGCTCAATAGACAGGCTAGAGGGAAAAGAACAGGGTTACACTGACCATGTGTGGTTTTCCCCTGTATCTACCTTTTGTTCTGCTGCACAGTGAGAAAGGCTTAGTCTTTCAGGTCGTAACTTCGTACACTTAAAAACTTTATTTGCCAAAATATTATGATAAATGGAGTCTGAATTTTTTTTTTTTTTTTTTTTTTGGAGTGTGTTCAGATTGTTTAGGCTGAAGGCAGTATAACTTGGCCCTGGCCTAATCCTGAGTAATATCCTATGGGGTATGACATGAGAAGCCTCTGGTCATAAAAAATAACACAGCAAGTTATAGATCACACCACAAGGTTTCACAGGTGATAAAGGTGGAGTTACATAAGAGACCATGGAACTGCAAACTGAACAGATACCAGGAGGAGGGCATCGGGGACCTTTTGTGCAGTGCAGTCTGGCAAGGTCAACAGCAGCTAGGTAACCATGTGAACAATGTGAGAAGAACAAGAACTACTGGACCAAGACTCTCTGTGGGAGCCTGTGAAGCAGCTTGATCACCACAGTTTAGCAAGGACAGTAACCCAAATCTGTCATTCACACATGTAAAACCTTCTGAGATTTTCTCTGGAAAAAGAGGATGCTTTCACAACAATAAAACTCCCAGATGAACAGATTAGGCATCCTGTGAATACATTATTCAGTGGTATCACTGTGCCAAGTCCATCCCAGGCCCAAAGGCATCCTCATCTACTCATCACTTCCAGACAGATTTCTCAAAAGAACACTAATGACAGTGCTTTGTTAACACCAGTCTTAATACTAGCACCTTACTGCTCTACTACAGTGATTGTCATTTTCCTGCCTAACAACCCTATGACCCTGGTTTTTTGCTATCCCACAATCACACAATCACTGAGGTTGTCAGGAAGCTCCGGAAATCATCTAGGCAAACCCCCCTGGTCAGAGCAGGGTCACCTAGACCAGGCTCTTTGGGGCCTCATTATTCTGTCTTCCACTCATTATCTCCTCATTTCTTTAGTGAGGATGCTATGGAGAATGATTTCAAAAACCTTACTAAGGTCAAAACAATCTACATAGACTGCTCTCCACTTGTCCACCAAGCCACTCATTTCATCATAGAAGGCTATCAGGTTTGTCAGGTGGGATTTCCCGTTCAGAAATCCATGCTAACAGCTTCCAGTCACTTCCAGTCCTGTAAGTGGTTTGCAGGGTTATACACTCCTTCGCTTTCTCAGTGATCAAAGTCAACTTGCCTGTAGTTCATCTATTCCTCCTTCTTCCTTTCTTCCAGTCCTCAGGGAGCTTCCTTGGCCAACATCACCTTCCCAATATAAGAGAATGGCCTTGCAATGATACTGGCCTTCTCCCTTTGCACTTGTGGATGAATTCCATCAGGTCCCATGGACTTCCATCTGTAAAATTTGTTTAAACGTGTCCTTTCTTGATCCTTCTCTATTGAAATTAGTGCTTCACTTCTCCAGAATGTGTCTTCTTTTTACTTTTTTTTCTTCATGCACTCTGTAAAACGATTCTTTTATAACAGATTTTGCTCTGTAAATAAAAGCAAGGGCGGACATCCCTCAATTCTTTACTGGAATTTATTGTTTTCCTCAGAAACAATAAATTCCACCTGCATTCAGCCATCAGAAAATCCTAGACAGAAATGGAAGAGAGTACTGAACTGACACGAAGGAACAACATAATTACAAAACCTGCCTCTTCTTTCATCTCTTTTGCAGTTTTGGCTTTGCTGTTTTATGCTTCTGTTGACTTAGATGTTTTTAAATAACTGCTTGATAATTTGGTCAAGGTCCACAGCCTTTGATGTAGTTCTTTTCTTGAAATTTCAATTTAGGGTACTGACATTCAGAAAAGATTCATTTTTTTCAGTCTGCAATGTATACATATATATAAGTACTTAATAGCATAGGCAGTATTCATTTGCTAAATGAGGTGTATATATTTTGTTGTTTTGTTTGTTTTTATGTAAAATAGTTAAGCTACAAATGTTAAATGAAATTTAGACTGAAAAAGAAGTCATCAGTATTTTTGTCTCCTTGAGCTTAGGTCATTCTGATCTTGAATTCATTTGGCTAAATGATCTAACCAGTTTTATAAGAATGTCCCACAGATGCTGCAATATAGTTTACTACTTCACAATAAAATGAAATAAAAAATTAATGCTTTTTGATTCATTACCTCTTGAGAAGAGTTTTCATGAGCCTATGATGAATATTCTTCCTTTTCTATTCTGTCTGAAGAAAATTTGGAGCTGGAACAGATAAAAGCTTTTGTTCTCTATTGAATTTGACTATTTTGGAAAGTTTTCTTTCAGAAAAAATATGTTCAGAGACCAAAGTTCTTCTTTTAAACACCTTGAAATATTGTGAACTGTTTCAAGATACTAAATAACAGTGACTGTAGAGCTAAAATTCAATATAACACATTGCATAAGATAGTAAGTTTTCCTTTGAAGCAAAATTCATCACCAATTCTAGAATAACTACATTGAGAGATATGAAGTGGGAAAGTATAAAGGAAGAAAACAGCTAGATCAGCTAAAGTGTTTCACTTTACTGATGTTTTAAAATTTTACTAGCTCTTCCAGCAAATCTCAACTTACTGTTAAACATCTGCATTATATTTTGATATCCTAACGTGATTTAATTACAAAAGAGGTATAACCTCCTGCAGGAGTCCTGCTTGTAACTGCTAATGAGCAAGAGGCAATAAACTATCCTTTATAAATCAATATGTGAGAAATTAAATATGAGTGCTTGGACTTGGTTGGCCCCATAGCTAATGGAACTATGAAAGACATGATTAATTAGAAAGGTGTTTTAGAAAGGTTAATTAGTTTACTTTTTAAATTATCTGCTGAGATAATGTGGTGGTTAAGAAAAAATTCCTGCATCACAAATTAGCCAATGATTTTTCTGAAGATTCAGAATAAACATATTTTGGGCAGCAGGTAAATCTGTTTATTATCTGACAATATTTTTCATTTATTACATCTCTTGTCTTTAGTTATCACTGTACAGTTAATCTAAGCAATAAGAATTTCAGGATAGGATTATCATTTTTAATCCTCTTAGAAGTCATTGAACTTAGTTTTGTTTTGCTTTGCTTTTTTTAAATTTAGTTTATTAGGGAAATCATAGACCTTGACTAATATCTCAATTGTCTGGGAACAATTTAACCAGCAAGACGGCCCATGTCAACTTACAAATTAGTACATAATTTGAGTTCAAAAGTAGAGGAAACAAATGAAAAAGATGTAAAGAAATAAAATACTCTAAAAATATTGATTAGCTTCAGAGGGAGTTTTCTTAGCTTAAATAAAGATAATTTTCAGGGGCTTTTTTAAAGTAATAAGGTAGATGTGAGGAACAGTGTACCCTAAACATAAAGAGCAGTGTGGGAGACAGCTGGAGTGCATGTGTATGTTCAAAAGTATCTATGAAGGACATATCATTGTCAAAATCTGTGAGTACTAAAGACAAAATTATATTCGACGATACACTAGCACTACTTTCAAGGGCTAGTGAAAACACTTGGAAACAAAGATAAGAAGTTCATGTTTGTGAGACAAAAAATCTTGGGAGTTTACACAAGGAGAGGGATCTCCTGCATCAAGGAAATGAATGAGTAGTGTCCTCAGTAGGTATGTAACAGACAAATTTACAACTGTGGAAGTCAAGGAAAGCTTATATAGTAGATGATTTGCAGAGCTGGTAGGAATCTAAACTGCAACTACTTGGACAGAAGAATAGAAACAATAAGATTTATTCAAACCTTGGGCGAAGAATTCTCTTGAGTGCTCACAGTCAAAGCTAGTATTTCTGTTATAAATTTAAGCAGTAGTAAGTTAGTGCTATTGTCTGCAGAAGAAAAATAATTAACAAAATGATCCAAAGAATGAGAACTACTCAGATGGCTATGCCATATGTCAATTACTGAATGAGGGCTATGAACATTCACAAGATTTTAGGAAAACATCAGAGTACTAAAAAGTGACCTTTAAATATGCAGATGCATATGCAGATAAATATGTGGATACAAATCTCATTTTCATTGAACAATGGCATAAATCTTGCATTTTATTCATTGCAACTCACTAAAGGAATAAGCAAAAATGATCCACAGAAAGATACATAAAACAATGCAGCATATTTATTATTTATAGCTTCTGAGAAATTTACTGATCACTAACTAAATAGATAAGAAGCAAATAAAACTGCAGAGCAGAATGGCAGAAGCAGAGGGTCATCAAAAAATGAACTCTGCAGCAGTTTCCTATTTTTTAGAAGTGATTCAAATATTTAAAGAGATTTGATTTGTACCAAAATTGAAAGTACATTGGATCATTGTAGGCCAGGCTGTTCCTGAGAAAATCTTCTCTTCCCACACGTAAACTTTCTTTCTTACATTGAAAGAATATCTTAACCCAATTCTTCTATACCTTCTTTATAACACTTGTTGGAAACATTTTTTTGTTTGTTTGTTTCTCTTGTCTCTACCATCAACACAATTTAACAATGCCATTTCCTTAATCTGAGATTATTTAAAAAAAAAAAAATTATTTTCAGTTATCTTTTTGATTTCTTACTACCTTTCAGTTTCCAATATTCACGTCAGAGTGTGTAATATCCATTCACCACTGTCTCTACATTTTCAATTTTCCTGTCATCTTCTTGTAGTCTAGGACCAAAGCTCTCAAAATCAAGCTCAATAGCAATACTTGTTATTTAAATTGCATTCCACCATTTACTAATACTCACAAAGGGTTGGTGTGGGTTTTTTCTTTCTTTTTATTTTTTTTTTTCAGCTTAGAGCCTAAAATTACCTGATAAATCCAGTGTGAGGATCATCTTTCAGTGAGGGTATACTAAACAAGTGCATTTGTCTCAGTTAGTGGAAACTTAGAAATCAAGATTCAAACATATGTAAAAATTAAAATGTAGGTTTTGGAGCATATCTGTCATGCTTGTCACTTCTCTCATCACATTAATGAAAAAAGTGGAAAAAATGTAAAATAGAGGTAAGCAGGAACAGCAGCAGCTCAAACAACATTTGAGATATTGATTTTATCAACATTACTGGAATCTGGATTTTTTGATTATGTAAATAATTTTACGCAAGTGGTGTGGTTTAACCCCAGCCAGGCACTAGGGCCCACACAGCTGCTCACTCACTCCCCACCAGCAGAATCAGGGAGAGAATCTGAAGCGTAAAAAGAGTTTGTGTGTTTAGATAAAGACAGTCTAATAGGGAAAGCAGAATCCATGCAGACAAATAAAACAAAACAAGGAATTAATTCACTGCTTCCCATGGGCAGGCAGGTTTTTCAGCCATCCCCAGGAGAGCAGAGCCCATCACATGTAACAGTGACTTGGGAAAACAAACACCATCATTATAAATGTGCTCCCCTTCTTCCTTCTTCCTCCCACTCCATATACTGAACATGATGTCACACGATCTGGAATATCCCACTGTTTAGTTGGGTCACCTGTCCAGGCAGTGTCTCCTCCTAACCTGCCATGCTCCCCCAACTCCCTTGTCAGCGTGGCAGTACAAAAAGCAGAAAAGGCCCTGGCTCTGTGTAAACCCTCCTCATACCAGTCACTGTGAAGAAAACTGACTCTACTGCAGCCAAAACCAGCACAAAGCAAATATCTACCTATTTATGAAAAACATGGCTGTGAGAAAAGAATCCAGGCTAACAAAGAAGTTGGAAGCCCAAAACCAGACACTTGTGGGGTGATGATACCAAAGAATGGAAATGGTGATGGTATCAGAGAGATGAGTTTTAACAACAAAAAAATACATGCTAAAAGCAATCTGAAACCAGCTGAGTGACTTTTCAGTGAAGGTACTGTTCAAAGAGTTTTGTCTGCACAAAATTGGCTAATAAAACACGTCTCTAAAAAATTGAGGAAATCTCGAGGACTGAGGGGACTATTAGAGTTCACGATTTCCTAAAGACTTTGCTGCTGAGTGATTCTACATCATTGTCAATCTTGAAATTCAAGCTACAATATTGTAGCTTGAACTAAATGTTTTGTATGTCAAAATATAGGAATCTGTGAGTCTTATTTTGTAGTGGTTTTCTGCAGTCTGGAGGATTTGAAAATGTTCAATTCAAAAAGAAAGAAACTTTTTGAACAAAAAAGACAAGTGAAAATTTGCATCTCTATTATTACATTTTCCCCTAATGTAAATTATTGGGAAAAATCCACATGAGACATCAAATTGTTTTAAGTCCATTAGATTTTTTCTTTTATTTTCTTGATTTGTGATTTTAACAAAAATGTTCCCAAATTACAAAATAATTCCCTTAGGATATCTTCCTCAGTTCTTTGCTGAGAAGTTATAAATTGTAGACAACAGGATAGCTTTTTATTTAAGCCTGTAATTTTTTTCATCAGATTTTCCTTATTGCTAGATTGTGTGTTTGGGGTTTTTGTTTGTTTTGATATGAATTAGTTACTGCAGTCCTGTGCTATATGAAAAGCCTGTTCCCTATCCTCTTCGCCCAGCTCATGATGAGATCACAGATGAACATTCCTTGAGCTAAGAAAAGGAAATATTTCTTGTCTAGGAGCTAGTTTCTACTGTTCGTACACTGACATTGGGTACTGCCTGAAGGGCACAATTCAGGCTAAATCTCCATCCAAATAGATTTTTCAATATGGGAAGAATATAACAGTGACCTTTTCCATTTTGAAAGGTTAACGAATGACTTCCAGTGTCTCTTCAATGGTTGACTGTAAGGGAAACTCATGGCAAACATACGTTAGGGTAGACACATACGGCATACTGTTATTTTTGGTTCACTGGATCCCATGTGTTGAGTTTGGTCTGCTATCAGTGAGACAGGCAAAGGAAAACACTACCTGAAAAATCAGGTGATTGCTCCATTATATTTCATTATAAGCTTAAAAATGTGCCTCGTCCTGACTTCTAACTGCATTGCTCATTGTCAGGTTTACTGTGTCTTACCGATAACATCATGTAATATCTGCTGTAATGCCAAAAGATAACTAAAAGGACTCATAGCTCTTATTACCTTTCACATGTGAATGTTTCCTGTTTAAGGGCTATAAGAACACAGGACAGTGGTCCCTAAAAGAAAAGAGAAAGTTCTTTTTTAGTTTTCTTACATCCAATTCCCTTGTTATGATTATTAAAAGAAGATTAATTGACTCTGTACAGGAAAACTATATCTGTGAGATGAAGATTTGACTTCCATTTATGATGACTCAGAAATGTCTTTATAGATTTCTTAATTAATATGAACAGAGTAATTCCAATCTGAATATTAGATGCTGCTTATGAAGAAATAGATGACTTTAACTGGTTTTCAAGTTGAATAAACTGAAATTAATATAATAATGTAATAGATACATTTAGTATAAGCTACTTTGGGAATACTGCAATGCAAGTATGAATAAATTAGTGCTTAGGCATTGTGCAGTTGATAAAACTGAGCAGGTACAGGACCACTTTTATTATATGGGCCCATATGATCTTAAATTTTTATTCAACAAGTAGTTTTCAGTTTAGCCTTTCCAGAGAAAATAAATTTCCTTACCTGTTCATATTAAAATCTGGAAAATATGGAAAAAACAATAAATTGAAATCTACCCTTTTTGAAGGGATTATGGCAAAAAGATTCAATGCCAAAATATTCAGTGTACAGTGCAAAAAGAATAATAACTAACAAAGCAGAAATTACCTCAAGGATATTATTTACGATGTATCTATTTTGTCAGGGAATTGAACTCATGACCCAAGTATTGGAAAGTGCTGGGCTTGCCTGTTGAGTCACAGAAAAATCTCATTTACTGCCAGTAGCAGTCCTTTTAAACTCAGCTGGGAAAACTTTCAGACAAAGGGCCTTCACCTTGAAAGGGTGAAAGATTAAACTGAGGAAACTATTAAATGGAACAATCAATGACGACTAGTTAAATAAAAAAGAAACTCTCAAATGAATATAAATAATTGGCTGAATTTGTCCCTCGTGTGTCTTTGTTTTCTTCATTAGAAATACACCAGGAGTAGGTTTGTCTCTGTGTGAAGCAGAACACAGAAGACAAGCAAATAAAAAAATGTACTGTATAATATAACATGACAAGCAGTCACCTGGGGAAGTATTGAGGTTAAAACTTGTTTCATAATTGCAGATTTCTAAAAAAGAATTATCATTGTTTTAATGTGAAAAAACATGAAGCAAGGGTTGTACAGCAAGGGTTATATGTTGCATCATAATTTCTTGGAGTTTCAAGTCAAGGAAAATGAGAAGCAAATCCTAATTTAGTTTTAAATAACACAGAGGATCTGAAAAAATAAAGACCATTCTAACAGTGACCACAGTCAATGGAGTTCAAAGTAATTAGAGGACAAAACCCCAAAACTTTCATATATATATTTAAAAATACAAAATAAGCATATTCAAAAATAAAGGAAAAAGCAACAACTAGCAGGGCAAATTGCTTACAGTAGGCAGAAAGATTGAATAGGTATGAGAAACAGCATATAATACACTTTTATCTCAAAATATATTATATAAAAAAATGGAATAAAGATTCAACTTTTCTTTTATCTTCAAGCAATATTATGCTTCACAAATCCTTTAGTAGTCTCAAAGTCAAAAACTCTGAATAAATGTGATCTAGCCAGTACATCATAGTGTGATTGTCAGAAAGCTTTTGATAACGTTGCTTGCCACATTCTGAGAGACATAAAAATGTTGTGGGATAAGAGATATATCCTTTTATGCATTAATGACTCACTAAAATAGATGAAAAATACAAATAAGGGGCAATTTTTCAGTTGGCGATAACACTGTGGAAATCCTTATCCTCAGGGACATGAACGTGATACATAAACTTCAATATGTTCATAAAATATCAGGGAAAGGGTGGTGATTAGTGGAGTAGCAAAATTTGCAAATGATAAATAATTACTGAAAATGGTTAACTTAAAGAAAACTGTGAAGAACTAAAAAAAATTTTCATGGCACTATCTGATCAAACAAATCTAAAAGAAAAGAAAATTCCTACCAGCTAACATAAAGTATTACACAGAAGAGAAACAGCCCACCCTAATAGTTACTGTCAGTCAGAGAATAAAAGCTGAGGTGAGTAATTCTTAAAGGATGGTTTTTGAGTGTTATTTAGCAGCCACAGTGGCAAACAAAAAGCTGGGAATTGTTAGGAACAGAATAGGAAGCAAACCAGAAAATGTGATTATGTTACCGTGTAAATGGATGGTGTGTTCATGTATTGGCTGCATTTCAGTGTAAAATTCTGACTGTCCAGTCTCAAATGAAATACAGCAAAATTAGAAAAGAGAGAGAAGAGGATGAAGGCCTAAAGAAGAGATTACCAACTCTTAATCTTGGAACAGAAGAGTGGGTGGCATTCTACAGACACTGAGTTCACTATTTTTCACATCTTAAAAACTGATAAGTATCCAGTGAAGTTGTCATGTGGTGGTCGACAGTAAATGAAAGAAGATTTTTTTCACACAGTTTATTTAAGATATGAGGTTCCAGACCAAATATGTCAAAAGGCTCTTGTGCAAAACTACTTAAAGAAATTTCCATCTGTGGCTCATCTAGATAAAAGATTCACAGAGTCCCTAAAGCATTGATAGCCGAGACTTGAGAGAGAATTGCATAGAAGGGTCAACATACACATCTTAGACTTCAGCTCCCTGATGCCTTCAGTCTAACTCTAGGCCTCTGGGTTGGCTTAAGTGCCTCTAGATGTTCCTGTACAAGAAAGAAAAATGAAAGTTTTGTCCTGAATTCTGCAAGCCTGAAATTATTTAGGTCATACTTTCATAACGTAAAATAATTGGTGAATAAAACACCTTCATAGATTTTATGTTATGCCTACCTTCTCTCCCAATACTTTGCTACTCATTTCTGCTCCCATAGTGAGGCAGATACCAGCTGAACCCTACACAGACATTTTTAGTTTGGGGTTAGAAATGAAATCAAGTTAGTGATTGATCCTAAGAGAGCCTTACACTTCTTTTCTTTTTTTTTTTTTTTTCCTTGAAAGTTGCAGCAATTCCACAGCCTTGTTCACAATTCATCCCATGAAAGACTAGTGTCAGAGCAGGTGAGAGGAAAGGAAGTTAGTTACAGAACAGTGCTGGAAAGAGACAGGTTGGAAATATCTTTGTTCAGTACTGCCATCCACTTCTTTACACTATAAAACCATAGCCTCCAACACCTCAGTTGGATGAGATGAATCACTAATTCAAAGCTTTTCCAAAGTATTCACCATATTCAGATGTAGGATTCATTCAAGCTAGACTTCAAAAATGTCTGGTCTGACCCTCTATGGGTGTTCTCCCGTAAGTGTTTAACGGATAAAATTGAAGTTAAAGGGGTCTGTAATTATATTCTCGGAGTTGGCTGTTCCTGTGATTTAATGGTTTTAATGGATCTACAGACAACAGCGATACAATAGAGCACAGAACAGCATTATTCATATGGAAAAGACCAGACTGTGTCTCATTTGTAAGAGCTTTCAGATATACCATTGCTACTATTGTTCTTTTGGTGAATGTAGAGAGTCTAAGGTGTTGAATGGAAACCATGGCTTGGTACAAGTCTCTGGACTTCATTTTTCATTTAAAAATTTTCATACTGGTTTTTGTTTCTGATTACTAGATGGTTAGGGAGAAAACTACTTCTCCAGACACACTTTGGGCTTTACGTGTAAATTTTATGCAAGATTGTTTTCTTATTTATGTCTACATTCTGTGAATGTGTCTACATTCTGTGAACACTGGGGATTTTAAAGAGCAGAGTTCTATTTATCTGCAAATTAACTTTGTAAGAATTCAGATACCCAAATACCCAAGCATAAGCCTTAAGAAAATCTGCCACTGTATGTGTTTACCATCAAAGAGAATGGACCAATCATGAACAATTATCTACTAGACATAGTCAGTTCATAGTCAGCTATTGTCAGAATTTATGGGACTTTCTTCTGGTAACAAATAGCTTTATTCTATTCCTGTTCAACATGATTCTTCCACTGCATTGTGTCACATTACATTTGGTTCCACTGCAGACTGATGTGATAATATCAGGCATAAGCCAATGGCAAGTGATGAGCGAGAGAGGTGAATGCTCTATCATGTTAGGAACTACTTCTATTATTCAGTACTGGAAAACTTCAGCTGATCATAATTGTCTGCTTGTTTGGACATCTCTATGAATTTAATATAAAGATAGCAATATGTAACTGAATTAAAATTCAAAGTTAAAATTCACACTTAGATATTCATGGGAGCTGTATTTTTCAAAAGGTGGTAATTATTCATGACCAATTCACATAAGATAGTTTGAATTTTAGTGTTTGAATTCTTCTGACTAACTTTTATGCCACTTTCTACACTGCTATAAATTGATGTAGTAGTTTCCCACCTGTTTTCAACACATACATATTCCACAATGGATCTGATAGATTTCATTTTCTCCTCAGTACGATTTTACATTGGCAACTGAAAGAGCATTTATAGGAGTATCAACATTGTCCTTAAATTTGAAAAACAAATTATATACATTCAGAAATCAACCAATGAACAATTTTAAAAGAGAACAGATTTTACAGCTTGTTGATGTAATCGGATAGTCAGACAAGCCTCCAGGATGCTGAGAGCCTTCTTTATTTTTTGCAGAAATTAAGCTTCCAAGACCTAATGAACTATTTAAATGTGCCACTGCTAAAGGATACTTGACTATAGAGGTACTTCACATATAAGAATGTTTTCATTTTTTACTGTAAAAATTTCTAAGAACCTCACAAAGGTTTCTAGATTTCAGAAAAGAAAAGAAAGTTAATGTCTCATGAACTGAAAGGGAAAGGAGACAACTGATAGCTCCAATGTACATTGAACCACAAGACCAGATAGGTTTTCCTAATCCGAGAGAAACAATTACATTATATTTTAATACAGTCATACATATCGTTTCATGGTAATAAATGGCATATTTTAAGATTATTGGAATATGAGCTAGAGCTGCAGTTGTTTTATATGTTTGGCAGGAGTGCAAAATGTTTCATCTGTAGTACTGTGTTTACAAAGGTCACTACAAATGCTAACCTTCATGACCTTTAAAAACTCACACCTTTGCCAAACAGTAAGAAATGTTCAGCGACCAATTTATCCTTCAAGAATTTCAATATACTCAATGTGCTCCTGCAAGGGTATCTTATGTACCAGTACACTAGCACAAATATGAAAGGTAGTTGATCTGTAAGATTCAGACTTCTAGGGTAAAGAAACATGTTGGCAGATCATGCTGACAGCGTTGGTTTACACTTGAAAAGATGCGATAACAGAAATCATGTGAACTTGGACTGCTGGGTCTCCTTAGGATTTCAGTGACAGGGACAACCATGTAAAAGATAATCAGATCATAAATAGTTATTAAAACCAGAATTTTCCTTATGTCTTGGCCCTGTGCATTATCCTTTGCATTCTTCTCACAGCAGAAACCATCAGTGTACTGAAATCACAACACAGGCATTCTATAGCAATTGGAATACACAGCCAAATCAGAACACAATCTTGGTTACTCTTACTGGTCTCTATTTGCCAACTATCATGATGCCGGGCATCCACAATCGGCAGGAAGAATTTGTGGGTTGAATTGCTCTCTTCAAAATTCATTTTGTTTGCTGCTCTAATTTTGTACTCTGTGTTGGACTCAGCCACACATACTGCCTGGGCTAGCTCAGATCCCCTTTGTGTTGAGTTTTCTTTCCAACAGCTGTGGTTACTCCTGTACTTTTCCCTGAGCTTCAGGAACCCATTTTCTCTGAACCTTCTTCCATTGTTGGGGTGTATGGGTGTTCACAGTAACTCACAGTCAAGCTCCTTTTCATTGCTCTTCATTCCACAGCAAAGAATGCAAACACCGTCAAAAACCATAACTGTGAATGCAATGGGATCTAGGTCCTTCTTCAGACCAGTAAAATGGCTTATATACCCCTCATTTCAAACAAATAGAAACAATACCTGAAAAAGAAGCCAAACCATCTTTTTCTTTACTTCAATTTTACTTTTTTCATCTTCCTGTTTTGGGGGGATTTAGGGGTTTTAGGTTTGGGTTTGGTTTCTTGTCTTTCATGTTTTGGGTTGACTAAAGATAGACCTACTGAAATACAGTAGAATTGTTTGTGCTTACAAAAGGATAAAGCTTCATTCATAAAACCCATATCTTAATGTAGTGAGGTGAGTAACGTACCCAGAAAATGAAGGTTGGAACTTTAACCTATAGGAAGATGAGTAGTATGGAAGACTATATGCCTTTAGAGACAAAAACTTTATCAAAAACCAAGGTCATTGTGAAGAGTCTTTGGGTAATTCGAAGACTTAATTTGAAAATCCAATAAGGGATTTTGTGATCCATGATCTGCAGTAAGTGCTATATGATTTTAATGTTACTGAAAAAGAAAATTCCTGGAAAGAATAAAGTACTTGAAGAATTAGAGCCAAGAGCCACAATACTCAACATATTTAAAGTTGATTTGGGTGATCACACAAAATACTTTTGGAGAAGATTTGGAGATGACACTAATATAAAGGGAGTCTGACCCTTCATTCTGAGGGACCTTGATAAATTTGAGGATTAGGCTAAACGAAATCTAAGTTCAGTCAGAAAGAACACCACTGAGTCAAAATAACTGCTGCATCTATTTACAGACTTCAGGGATATCCTGACTCCATATGGGGAAAAACACAATGTGCTCTACATGTTTTCTTCCATCCCTTCCCCTTCCTAGGGTGATTTTGCTTTTAAAGGAATCTTGTGTTTGAACAACAATATTTTCTGTTCATATATACAGTTTCAGAGATGGGAATCTTCTTGATGTCCAGGGTGCATATTTACTAGTGAAACTAGATGCAGCTGTGGTGGTTTACTAATGTAACACTGGTCAAAGAGGCTGATTGCTTCAATGCCTGCTCTCTTTTTGCTATACCTCTGCGGACCATATGTTTCTCTGCACCATAATAGGTTTCGCCTAGATTGCCTGCAAACAATGTGGACAATGCAACCAGCAAACGCATTGAATAGGGCTTATCATAACCTGGGGCAGTTCTCTTTCAACACCTGGACTCAACTAGGTGAGGGCAGAAACTATCAGGAAAAAAATGTATCACAGTAAGTACCCTTGTTCAATTGATCTGTGTGGCTTGGACAAAAAAAAAATGAAATATGAAGTCTAAGTCACATCAGCAAGTCTTCTGGGTTTTTTTGGGTTTTAATTAAGAAGGCAAGCATGAGAAAAACTTCTGGTTAATTTTTGAAGACTAGATTTTCTAATTATATTTAGCAACGTATACTTGAAAAAAATTATCCACACTTTTTACAGGCACATTTTAAGTGCTGCTGCATTCCTCACTGAAAGGTTAAGGCATGTCAGGTAAAATTTTACTGTAGATCAGAATTCCCAGTTCATCTGAAAAGCTAATATACCATGATATGTAGAAAATATTTGAAAAAGACCAGGGACTACAGTCTTTTAAGAAAAGAAAAAAACCAGTAAAAAAATTGCATGATAGGGAAAAAAATACACTTTGAACTATGTTATGGAATAGTCTTATTGCTCTTTTTCTACTTAAAATACCTTTTCATAAAACCATAGAACTGTTTGTGTTGGAAAGAACTTTAAAAATCATTTAGTTCCAAACCCCTTGCCATGGGTATGGAAACCTTCCAATAGACCAGGCTGCTCAAAGACCTATCCAGCCTGACCTTGAACACTTCCAGGGATGGGGAAGGCAGCCCTGGGCAACCTGTTCCAGTGCCTCACCTCACCCACAGTGAAGAATTTCATCCTAATATCTCATTAAAACCTACCATCTTTCAGTTTAAAGCCATTATCCCTTGTCCTATCACTGCATGCCCATTGGTAAAGGCCCTCTCCAACTTTTTTATAGGCTTCCCTTAGTTGCTATAAAGCTACTATCAGGTCTGCCTAGAGCCTTCTTTTCTCCAGAATGAACATGCCCAACTCTCTCAGCTTGACTCGCTAGGAGAGGTGCTTTGGCCCTTTGACCATCTTTATGGCCTCCTCTGGACTCACTCCAGCAGATCCACATCCTTCTTACACTGGTGGCCCCAGAGACAGACTCTCAGATGAAATCTCATGAGAGTAGAGGGGCAGAGGGGCAGAATCAACTCCATTGAGCTGCTGCCCACATTTCTTTTGATACAGCCCAGAATATGGTTGTCTTTCTGGGCTGTGGGTGCCCATTACCGAGTCATGTTGAGCTTGTTGTCAACCAGCACCCCCAAGTCCTTCTCCTCAGGGTTCCTCTCAATCAATTCTCTGCCCAGCCCGTATTTGTGCTTAGGATTGTTCTGAGACAGGTGCAGGACTTGCATTTGGCCTTGTTGATCAAAGACTGACGAGGTCTGGTCTTGTCCGTGATGACCGACAGAAAGAAGGTGTTCAGTAACCCTGCCTTCCTGTGTCCTCTGTTACCAGGGTCTTCCTTCCATTTAGGAACAGGCCCACATTTTCCTTAGTTTTCCTTTCATTATTGATGTGTTTGAAGAAGCTCTCTTTGTTGTCCTTTACCTTCTTGGCCGATTTGATTCCAGATGGGCCTTGGTCTTCCTTGTCTTATTTCTACCTACTCTGACATCATGTCTATATTTATTCCAAGTTTCCTGACCCTCATTCCCTCTCATGTGTATTTCCTGCTTATGCTTGAGTAATGACAGTTCTTTATTCATTCACACAGTTCTCTTTCTCTCTTTCTTGCTCATACATTGTTCTTGAGCTTGAAGGAAGTGAGCCTCGGACCTATCTTCCCTGCAGGACTTCTTTCCATGGGATTCTCCTAAGAACACCCCTAAAGAGACCAAAGTTAACTCTCCTGAAGTCCATGGTTACAGTCTTATTTGCTGCTCTGGTTCTTCCTTGCCCAATACTGAACTTCACAATCTCATGGTCACTGCAGCCCATGAAGAAGGCTTCTTCACATCTCCAATGAGGCCTTCTCTTCTTTATTAGCATGAGGTCAAGCAGCATACCATTCCTTGTAGAATCCTCCGTTATCTGTCAGAAAAATGTCATCAATGCAACCAGAACCTCCTGGACTCTTTGTGCTTCCTTGTGTTGCTTCTCCAGGAGATATCAGGGTAGTTAAAGTCCCCAGCAAGAAGTCTGCCCTTTTATCTTAACCCCTAAACTCTTGACTTGGTCATCATCCAACCCAAGACAGAGCTTCATACATTTCAAGTGTTGCCTTATCTAGAAGACAACACCACCACCTGTTCTGCATATTAGGAATTCTTTTTATTCTCCAGGGATGGGCTAGTGTTTTTCTGAGCATTTATATAAAATAAATACATGTTCATGGAAATGATGTCAAACAGCTTTAAAATTTTTAAACAAGTAAAGCATTCTTTACATCATGCAATATATATCTGTCTTGTAATATGGCAGAAATGCAAATAAGCACTCATAAATTATGGTTTTCTTTCCAAGATAACTTCAGGTCAAATTCAGCCCTCGACTTCCCAGTCAGGTGTGTTATATAATGGACTTCGGCACCAAGCTATTGCTGATGTAAGCAACTCATCTCAAAATAATTGTTGCCCTAAAGGAATGTTTTAATGCAATACTTTTAACCCAGAATACCCTAAATAAACCCAAGCAGTAGAGAAAAAGCAGTCAAAATTGTGTCTCACAGCATGGTTTCCTTTACAGTATTTTTGCCTATGTGCCATTCTACAATAGAATATGAAATATTCACCCATAACTCTTCCATGATTCCTACAGTGGAATGTCATGTGAAGATTACTGTAAATTCTGAATTTGAATGAGAAACTGATAACATCTGACAAATTGTTTACATATACATTGAGTGCATGCTGCTTTCAACATAGACAGGTATTTGAAACCCAAAAAGTTATCATATTGTGTTATTTTTCCAGTTATTTACAACAATTAAAAATTCATTTAGATATATACAATTGAGGTAGAGGTATATGATGTAATAACTTTAGATTAGTCTTCTGAACTAGCAAATATTCTGCCATATGTACATGGTCCATGGGTAGTAGTGTCATAGAGTCCATCTATACAGGAATAAATGGAAAAACAAGCTATCACCAAAACCCAGTGAGACTATGATACAATGCATCAATTAGCTGACATTTTTTGTTCAGTTTTAAAAACATTTCATGATAAGATGATCAGTACTTTCAAAAATGAGGCTGGAATGACCTTTATATTTCTGGATTAAATAGATTAATTTGTACCATTGTGCTCTGGCTCTCACTCATAGTTGAGCAGCCTTGTTACAGCTTCTATTTAAGTAGGTCACAATTTATATTAAAAAAAAATCTAGATTTAGAAACATTGGTAAGTAATGGGATTTTCAGGAATGCTAAGCTTCTGACAGAAGTGAATTGCCAACATCAGCAATTAAAAAAAAGTCAACCAACTGCTGTCTACATGTGGACATAATAATAGACTCATATATCTTTAGACAGTATTTTAGGATCCTATATTTGTAAAACTTGGTCTTAATGATGCGATTGAAATGCTATTATTGGATTACAGCCTAGATCATGTTCACCTTGAAAGAACCACTGAAAACTTATGGAAAACATAATTACCACAGAAACCAGTATTATGACTTCAAGAGGATAATTATAAAGAGCAGATAAACTCCTGAGAAACCAAGATCCTATTTTCATGTAAATGTTACTACTTATAATGAGTGAAGGGAAAATGACCTGGAAAAACGGTGGAAAGACGGAATTGTTTTTAATAGCTTGTCTCTCAGAGTATGCTGTGACCTGTCTTATGATCTTTAGCTCCTTTGTTCTTTTCCTGCAGCTACTATAAAAGAAAAAACCCCAGTATTTATTTTGGGAAACTGAAACCAGTAGCTCTTTTTCATTTTTTCCCCTCCTGTCACAGTAACCAAGCACAGCCCTCATGTACAGATTAGGGATTTTATTCATTCAACAAGTTATATCATCCTTCCAGAGTTAGAAGACAATTTTTCCTCAGTGAGTATTGGTTTTGTTCCTAGAGTGTCACACCAGTGATTCAAACATGGCTGCCAGGTCAATGAAAGAAAATGCACTGACCTCAAAAAGACACTTGAGTTGTTGGAACAAAGAAAATCCACTGATTGTTCAGAATTCAGGCCCCAGACTGGATTTGCAAGAGAAGAGCTGAGCGCTTTCTGTCACTATGCTGCACTGAGCAAGGGGAAAGGTTTGGAATGACTTGGTGCAGTCTCAGTCTGGGCTGAGAGAAACAAAGATTGGTGGGTCACACAGTCAGCCTTATTACTTCCACGGCATTAGCACATGGAGTATTGTTTCATGTCATGAGTTACATCTCTGATACCTCTTGATTTGCTGAGGTAATACTATTTTAGGGAAACACTTGTCTCAGTAGAAAATCCTCTGATGTTTTTTTTTCGCCCAGAGTTGGTAGATCTCAGCTACAGCCAATGAGGAAGAAGGACAGCTGGTATACCCAGAACATTTTCCTTTACTTATATCAACTTCAGGTAACATGAATATAGAGAATAGCCAGAAAAAAAATGTATCCAGAAGCTCTGTATTTCTGACAAAAGAATAGAATTGGATACCATTATTCCTGCTTTTTAATTGAATGGATTCTTCTTTTCTTTTGAATGAATTGAGCAAATTTGACCTAAATTTAAAATGATTTTGTTCTGACAGCTTAAATCCACCAATAAATATATTCAACATTTTCAGTTTTCACTTCAATTTATCTCTATTTATGTACTTTATATATAGAGGAATATTTATGTAGAATGAAAGAATGGTAATATTTGCTCTACAAGAATTTTTTATATACTTTGGATTTAGTGAGCTTCTACCTATACAGTACAACTCTAATTTACAACGCCCAAGGTAAAATGCCACAATTTCATAGGTTATCAAAATTTTGTTTGGCTTTTTTCTTTTTTTGGGGGGGTTTTTCTTTCATTTTTTAGTGTTTGTGTTGTTTCAACTGTTAAATTCTGATTTATGGAGGCAGTGCAGTGAATCACTGAATTACTCTGAGAAACTACCCTATTTTACATTCCTTAAGACTATCCATTCTGAAAAGTAAATTCAAAAACATTTTACTTTCCAAACTGAGTGACTGGTTGACAGACTGTTCTACTGAACTTGAATTCTTTTATATAGATCACAGATGAGGATATATTCATTGCCATAGATAATGCTTAGGAAAAGAAACAAAGAAGAGGGTAAACTATGCATTGCTAAAAATCTATAATACCAACTTTGGTTACATATCTTCTTTTCATTAGTCTTCAATGTGATTTCCAATTATCCGAAGTACATAGCAGAGGCAAATCAAAACCAAAAAGAAAACAATGTAAACATACAGAGACTACTGGAAAAAATGTGGTCTCTAGAAATTCAGGAATTTGAGGCAATTATTATCTCAGTAATATTTCACTGTTACCTAGTTACATAAAATCAGTGAGCAAACGACTTTGATTTGGAGCTGCTCTCTGTATCAGACACAATTTACTTGCAACATCACACTTCAGAAAATAAGAAAATATTTCTTTTCAGTTGTTTGGGTTTTTTAAATGTAAAGATGCAAATACTCTCAGGTTTGAAACAGGCACTGACAATGTTACTCCAGGATGTTTAATTCCATTGAACTGAGTGTTTTAGCATTAAGAAAATATGGATATTCACTACTAAAAAAAACATGCTTAATATTGTCAGAACAACAGGTTTGGGTTATTTTCCCAACTAGACTGTGGTGCTCAAGCTCATGGCTGAACCACAGGTTACCATAGGCAGCTCTGGTCAAATAATTGCAATATTTTTTATCACCTTTACAATTTCTCCAACTTTTCC
The DNA here is from genome assembly GCA_026261815.1 of Monarcha castaneiventris obscurior. Taxonomy (NCBI): domain Eukaryota; kingdom Metazoa; phylum Chordata; class Aves; order Passeriformes; family Monarchidae; genus Monarcha; species Monarcha castaneiventris. Next base: position 4,692,170 of record JAMPIT010000174.1, on the reverse strand, counting down.
CTCTTTTTCTCTACCACAGTCTCATCCCAATAAACAGCCCTTTCCTTTTAATTTACCACCACCACTATCTTGGTCCCAGTTTTGTTTGCTGCATCCATATCTATTCTGTTATTTCTGATATTCTGATACTGATTCTGTTACTTCTGACACCAGTTCTGGCATTTCTGCTATGGTTGCATAGGTCTTCCTGGCCTTACATGGTATTACTGCCGTGGTTACATAGGAGTTGCTGTCTTGAAAGGCCAAACTACACTAAACATCCCCAATACCAATTTGTTTATTCTCTAGTAGAGTTGTATAAAGAGTATGGCTAGAGTAAATAGTTTACAGAACCAGGTTTTTAAAGGCAGTGCCTAATTTTTATGAGCAAATGATATGTTTGAGGGATTCCACAAGAAGAGCTATAGCAGTCTGCGTGGTTTTCTACAGACACTGAAAATAGTAAACTCCAAATAAAACATAAGTAGTACCCAATCATAATTTGTTTCAAACTATCTTTTCCCTTGTTTTTTCTTAATACCTATTCCATGCTACATGTTTTGCAGAGATCAGACCTGAGGGGGGAATCCTGCTGAGCAAAAGATAAATCCACAATGCACCATATGCCTATTTACTGAGGCAATAAATAAATAAATAAAATCACAGAAATACAAAATATTCTGAGATGGAAGGGATCCACAAGGATCATCGAGTCCAACCCTTAAATCAATGGTCTGTACCCACTACCTTCATGTTCTTATAAGTTTAATTGTAAAACAAGTCCTTCAACAGTGAAGCCTTTAAAATGACCTGATAGGATCAGTCTTCTCCAGAACAAAACTCTGTTAATAATAGTTCAGCTTCATCAGCACTTTCTGCAATAAAGTTGCTTTTATTTAAGTCTTTCCTGCCTCTTAACCTGTATAACTTTCAACATTTAATTTAAAAATGAACCTAAAATAGTTTACTAGCTTACCATAGTTTATACAGCAGCCAAAAGCATTCATGTGCACCACTTTACTGAATTAAAATAATGAAAAATGTAGCATTTTTGAGTAGATTTAGCATGTTCCAGCATATTTATTTTCAAATTGAAATTTAAAGAAACCCAACGATAAAACAAACCTTTGATCCATATGTGTGCTAGTTGGGCAATAAAGCCCATAGTAGAGAAACATCCTAGAACCTACTGTGAAGATGATAGATAAGATAGGTTGCACAGATGCTAAGATCTGATGAAAATACCTTCGTATACCCTACATCAAACTACCAAAGATGTTTCATGACACTCACCTCTTCTAGTCTTCAAAAGCTAAAACTTCTAGTCACTGCATACAATCATTCCTACAATCATCAGCCAGTATTTTAGGGTGTTCCCTTTCCCTATTCTATTTTTTTTTTTTAGCATACCCTCATACTTGCTGGCTTTTACAATCATCTCCTCCTTTCCCAATTATTTTTTTAATAGAACACAGCTGTCTGGCTGTGGCTGCCCTGGACATTAAAAGGGCCGATGCCTTACTATGCACCTCCTAAATAATTTTTGTCTTCAACCTCTTATGCAATAAAACAATGTTTCTATAATTAAACAATTCTTTTTGGGGGCATAATACTTATGAATATTAAAAATGTAGAAAAATTTTGTTAATTTTTGTCATTTTTGGGTGAGGTGGTGGACCCTTGACCTGGCCAGTTACAGCCAGGTGGAATTTTGGAGTTGTCTAATATATGTCACAAAACTTTGCTGAGCATGATAGTTTATACTTGGATAAGCAATGTCTTCCAGAAATACATCCAGACTTTACATGAAGACTTTAAAATATGGCATCATATTTGCTGTTTCTACTAGTCTCTGGATAAACTGATAAAGAGAAGGGTACCTTGACAGTACTGAACACTGAGTACTCCTATTCCTACAATTCTCAAATGAACTTTTGATGTGGCTGTTTGCTTGTCCCCAGCAAGTCTCACATTTTTAATAAATTGAATAAATCTACAGGCTAGTAGTAGAAATACATTTTTGAAGAATCACCTGTAGGCTCTAGAGACTGCTCTCAATCTTAATATAATTGTCAGCAGAGTTCCATATTGAGTACAGTTTAAAGCATTTCTGGAAATACATCAGAGGCCCAAAAAACCTCTGAGAAAAAAAAAAAATAGTGGGAAAAAGAAATTCTGAGCAAAAAACTGGGGACAATGGAAGTTGCTATTTATAAGGGCCATTACTTGAAAAGAGAAACAAAAAAAGTGGGCTGCAAAAGACACTGTAGCATTACATATTAATAAACATTAATAAGAACATTATACTTGATTAATGAAAGTTCAATTTATTGTACAGTTCAAAGTTTCAAGTACTGTTTATCACATATGTACTAACAAAGACATTCTACATGTGCTTGGATAAGACCTAAATTAATATTTGAGCCTTTCAGTTCTTACTATTACAGGAAAATTAAGCAAGTTTACTAGTTTATGATATTCATTTTTCCATTGATCTAAATGCAGTTACACTAATTTGCAAAGCATCCTACTATTACACAATATTGTATAAAACATCTAATAGAAAATATGTTCAAACAGGAATATCTATTATGACTACTAAACCATAGCATATGAAGTTTCAAACAGGTATAAGTGAATAAATTTGCTCAAAGATTTCTCTGAACATCTGAACATATTAGTGATTTATTGTGCCCTTGGAAGGACAAAACTGTGATTTGATTGAAATGGTGTCTCTTTCTTTAAAGAAAGAAAATTATCATGGAGCAGAATATTAATCATGTTTTACCCAGCAATTGTTAGCTTCATTGGTATTTTGCCTATCACCAGTCTTTGAGATTTCAAAGAGACGACAAACTATATACCATTGATTCCAGTTGTTGCCATTTGTAACTGACACATTGTGAAGGTAGAATTAATCATTTGATTGATAGAAATTTGTTTTAACAATGGGATTTCAAGCTGGGTTGTCTCTGTTTTCCTTGGAATAATTTTGCCTTACCTTATAAACTGTTTTTCATGCCAGCAGAAATAATTTACAATTTATAATTTAACATTGACTCTCCTCCACTTTTATCTATATTTCATAGTTTTCTCCTACTGAATTCTTTCTTTGTTTTCCTAATCTTGATCATATGAAACTGAACATAATATCAGTGTGGAAGAGAGTGACATACCCATAAAAATTGAGACTTTCTTTAAAGAGTTCCTACTTTCCAGAAGTTCAGTTCTTTCTTTCTGTCTTTCTGTCCTTCAAAGCCCGGTGTGTCAACTATTTCCAGCAGCCATGTCATAAAAAGTCCTTCTCGGGGAACACAGAGACCCTTATGTTTTTGCTTTGTCCAAAAATTAACAGTACTTGACTTCTAAAAGCTTTTCTCTGTCAGGACCTTATCTTGTGGGATAATAATTTATTATTATAAGTAATAATTTGGCTGCCTAGGCTGAGCTCAAATGAAAACCCTGCTAGCATTCCCTTAGTGTTTTGAAGAATTCTGAGCATTATTTTTAAGGAGTTTTTATATGAAACAGTTCCTGCTATGCTTCACTACCGTAAAAGGGGTGATTTGGCATTGAATGTCTGTGATACAAGTTCAGACATGATCAGGTAATTAACTCAGGATAATTAACTCTGAAGAATTTGAGAAGTTCTTCCACAATAATTGGCTTCAGTGTGTTTGAGGAAAAATAGGAGATGTAAGTGGAACTTGGGGAATTGCAGCTACAGATCCAGTAGTAGCAAATATTGTGTGGGGATTACACATACAAGTAACGGCCAGACTGCTCCAGAAGTCAGAAAAATGAGAGGAGTGTCATCTTTAGATGGTGCATTGTCTCCACCCTGAGAATTCAAAGCCTACATAAATAGAGATGAAGTCTATCTGCTTTGTTCAAAACATGGCTGAGGCAAAAATTTCAGAGACAAGAAGACAATGCCCACTAATAGTTCATCCCAAGTATCTCTCCTGGTGCCAGTGTCAGCAGAGCAGTTAGGAAGAGAGAAGTCTCCAAAGTTTGCAAACAGATAATCTTCAGATTTACCATTTCAGATCTGCTTCCATAGTGGACATTCACTGTACCTCAGTTTGGCTTCCCCCTTAAGGTTTGTCCATGGGTCTGTAAGAATCACAGGCAATTCATTAACATAGTTTCAGAATTAGAAACAGCTCACCAATTTCTTATTCAGAAAGTTTTGCACAGACAGAGGTATTCCTAGGGCTACTGGATTTTTTTTTGCAGACCAATTTGACTTCCCAAACCAGCAAATCAGAGCATTATATAGCTGAAAATTTACACAACCTTTACCTTTTAAAAACCAAAAATAAAACAAAACAAAACAAACAAAAAAAAAAAAAAAAAGAGGAAAAAACCCCACCAATCAACCAACCAAAAAAAACCAAACCCCAAAGCACCCAAAGAAACATTAAACATTTTCTTAGTGGAGATAATCAACTGCCGGTTTTTGACTCTTTTCTTACTACCATTCAGTTCTATGCTGGAGAACAAGAACTTGAGGTTTATTCTAAACATTTCAAGAAGAAGGAGATTACTTGCTCTTTTTAAAAATCAGCTGATATCCTATGCCAAAGCTTGCCCAGTAGACTTCTGTAATATGGCACAGGTGAGCTGGATTTGGAAAGTAACAGAGAGAGCCCACAGGCCTCTGGCAATAGGCCAGGGCTTGTATGCAAAGTGCAAATTTTTCCATTGTGGGGAGGTAGGGAGTGAAGAATAGAGTGCTTTTCTTGGTTACATATAAACAAAATTAATTGTAAATTCTGTACATCTGTATGTGATATTCTGGTTACAAAGAACAGCTTGGTTTATAAGAGGTGGGATTCAAACAACTTTTAATAGTTTCATTGACGTTTGTATTGATTCAGAACAGAATCCATTCAATTCTGAGAATTAGTACAAATATATACTTTGGTGAGGAGACAATAGAGTACAACAGCGGATCTAAAATCAAAATGATGAAAATCTCTTTATTAAAAGAACTATAGAATCATGGAGTCATAAATTCATAGAATCTTAGAATAATCTGGGTTCGAAGGGACCTTTAAAAGCCATCTTATCCAACCCTCTGGAATAAGCAATGACATCTTCAGCTAAATCAGATTCTCAGAGCCCTGTCAAACTTAACCTTGAATGTTTCCAGGGTAGGGATGTTTACCATCTTGCTGGGCAATCTGTCCCAGTGTATCAATACCCCCATTGTAAAAAAGTCTTCCTTGTATCTAGTCTGAATCTACCCTCCTTTAGTTTAAAGTCACCACCCCTTGTGCTGTTGAAAGCAGGCCCTACTAAAAGGTTTGTCCCCATCTCTCTTACAAGCTCCCTTTAGGTACTGGAAGGCCACCCTTAAGGTCTCTCTGGAGCCTTCTCCTCTCCAGGCTGAACAAGCTCAGCTCTCTCAGTCTGTCTTCATAGCAGAAGTGCTCCAGCCCTCTGACCATTTTTGTGCCCCTCCCCAACTTGCTCCAAGAGGTCCATGTTTTTACTGTGCTGAGGACACTAGAGCTGGACACTGTACACCAGGTGGGATCTTACCAGAGAAAAGTAAAGGGCAAGAATCCTAACTCTATCTGCTGAGGGCCCTCACTAAAGGCAGATGCCTCTCAGTTTGTCATGTCATCCCACAGATTGTCACAGGCAAGCCTGATACTGTTCCCCCTCGCTTCTAGTCTAGTTTAAAGGTCTGTCAGTGACCCAAGACTCCCTTCAGCCTCTGAGGAAAATATGCCTCATTTCATGCAGACCATCACATTACCAAAGAACCCAAAACTGTGGTGGTGATGCAAGCCATGGAGTCATGCATTAATAGACTGGGTCCATCTATTTCTTCCATTGTTGCTGCTTGCAACTGGCAGTAAAAAGGCAAAAATTTAACTGTGCTGCAGATGCCCTTATCAACCATCCCAAGGCCCTGAAATCTCTTTGATTGCCTTTGGACTACATGTTGCAGCTGCATGGCCACTCACATAGAAGAGAAATAATGGGTAATAGTCCAAGGGCTGCACCATACTAGGAAGCTCCCTAGCAACGTTCTTAACCCTAGGGAGGATGCAGAATTCCCTAATACAAGGGTCTCTCTGACATACTGGTTCCTCTCAGAAAGGAGTCACATGCAATTATAATTTGCCTTTTTTTTCCTCGTGGATGTAGTTGTGATTTGGAAGCAACGCCGTTCTGACCACGGCAACACCTCTGGTGCAGAGGAACCATCATGTACAAAATCCATTGACTGGTCTTCCACATCCAGAGCCTCATAGATGTTGTACATGGGTACCCAAGAAAACAAGTTTGGAAAGAAGGGGTTTGTCTGCCACCATATGCATGAACTTGTCTCCATTCACTCCATTCCTTTAGCTGCCGCCTTGAACCTGGAGTGAGGAATAAACCAGAAAGGTTAAATTAGTGATGGAGATTTCTCACAGGACAGAATCACCCCAAGTATGACTTTTCACCTAATGGAGTCGGAAGGCTGGGTGGGTGACTCATTCTCTACCAACAGACTTGTCAAACAGAAAATAGTCCTAAAACATAAATGAGTCCTAAAATATGATGAAATGAGAATCAAGAAGGGAAAATAAAAATAGGGATAAGATTTTAAGCATACTTTTTGCCTAGAAAGGGATAGTTTAAAAGAAAATCTCCTTATTCTTGTCCTTGCAAGATTAATAAAATGCTTAAAAAAGTGCTTTTGGCCTTTAGCATTAAAAGGTCTGCTTCTGAATAAGAGAAAACATTTCCAATAGCTATAAGAACAGTACATTTATTCCAGTATTAAAGAAAATGGGTTTTCTCAAGCATGGATCTTTTTACTTCAACATCACAGCTGATAGTAAACAGCAATTTTTATCCCTCGCCACATAATCCAGAACCCTTTTTGTATGTGGAACAATAAAATGCAGTATAGTGTCTTAGAAAATATTCTGGGACATTTTAAACACCATTTCTTTTAAGCAATGTTTTTAGAGGGGGGGAAAAAAGAAAAAAAAACCCACAATTATAAAAACCCCAGCCAGGAAGAGCAGATGAAGGCACTGCTTTTCACAATTCTTATAGTAAACCAGAAGACTTGGTAGTGTAGAAACCCTTTGGTGACACAGGGTTTCCATGGCTTGTAGATGCAATTGGTGTTACAAATTCATGCCAAAAATGCATCACACAAAGTTAACCTTGTAGGTATGATTGGAATGAACTGCACAGTGCTTTGTCATAGACCTCTTGTCTCTCTCTCTAGAGAATTACAGGGAGCTAAACCTTTTCTTTTATATCAATATAAGAAATATCCTGTTATTTTATGACATGACTAAGTCATATGCACATAATTTTCAAACTGTGCTTCTTTTTCCAACCTTTGTGGTGCTGTGAAATTCAAGGACAAAAAAAGATAACCTGGTCTGCTGCCAACAGCTATGCAGTTTAGGAAACTTTCTGAAACAGGCATCTACAAAATCCTTTTTGTAATAAATGGGAGTTCTTGCTAAGCTCATCTTTTTATGTTTTTTGTAAAAAAAAGCTAATCTCTGCTATCTCTTCAATATGTTATCATGCCACCCAGCTATCACATTTATTTTTAGTCCCTAGATTAGAAAGACTTGTTTATAAAACAGTAAAGTGTTCTGAAGTGTCTTAGTGTTTAGTTCCAAAGAGTTTGCTTTCCAGATAGCATAAACTTCACCACCCACGAAGACACATTCTACCTGGTCATGTAATATATGCTCATAGCTTGATGGAACTGGACAGATGTACTAATTCAGACAATGTTACTATTTATCTAAATATAGTCAAATGCAGAGGGAACAGACATGTAAGTGTTCTTACAAAGGACCTCTGATGAAGTTGTATCAGCTATCAGTTGAAGAGGTATCAAATCAGATGAGTGATACTCATTCTCCACAGCAAGTAGTCCAGCACAATAATGCAAAATGCAATAACAGCTTGGGAATTAGAACAAGGATTGTAAGTATACCTGATTTCTACTCCCACTTCCAAGCTCAAATAACTTGAAGAAGTCATGGGTGTTTTCCATTACCAATGCCGTGTGCTAACTTTGCAAGCTAAATTAGGCACCATACATTTTGAAGGTTTTGAGTATCAGAACTAACACCAGTGAGAGGGCTGAAAACTTCATCTTTTTGATGAACTGATTGTCAATCACCAATGTATTGATTAGATGTCTCTGTTTTGACACACAAGTTTTGAAATATTGTGCTCAGTTTGCACATAATATGAAAGGTTGCAAGGACTCTTCTGCAAACCACACTTGAATATTCAAGACTGCAAAAATGAGAAAGTCTTACCTCAGTTAGAAATATTTTCAGTTTCCACAAGGAATATTTTTTCTTTTTCTGTTAGTTTATTTTCCACAACTGGGTCATCAAATGCTTTTACTCTCACAAAGTTTTTTCCTAAAAAGCTGCAGCACCCCTTTCGACTGCAGCAGAGCACTTAATTGGGCTTTTACGTTTTTCAGTGCAGCTACACTTGATGCTCACCCTTGTCCTATGTAATGTTTTTAGTCAGTCAGAGCAAGGTTTATCATCACAATAAGCAGTGTCATCTATAGGAAAGATTATATCACAAAGAACACAGGATTTCTAGGTTATATTGTCAACTCAATTATGGAACTTGCATTTGGACAATTAATTTCATTTTTTCCTTCATTAAATGTGGATAACTTTACAAGCAGCATCCAGTACAACACAGTTACTGATCTAATACATTTATACTCTGTGTATACTACCTTGTACATGAAGGCTTATGAAAAATTCAAGCTTTTGTGGCTCCACAGGGATAGGATAAACTGTCCATTGATCAGATTTTCTGTAGTTAATTCTCTGTAAGACAGTATCTTCCCTACAAGATTGTACGTTTGGGGGGAGCAAAGTAGTCAGACAGTGTCTTCAGTGAAAGCTAAGAACAAAAGTTTTCTGAGCAAAGTTCTACATCCACAACAATATTATCTAAACTCTTGTTATTTTCCAGAGACCTATGCAACCTTCCCAGGTTTACTCGCTTCTGGGTTCTGAGGTCTGGGAGCCCTGAGTCTGGCTCCTTACTTAAATGGTTGTGCAATTTACAGCCAGTTTAGCTGCAGAATTTCTCTTGACCCTTTAACAAGCAAGTCTGGTGAACTCAGCAGAGGATCACAAGCAGAGAACATAAATGAATAGCTTTTGATTATTCCTGGAGTTTTGGTAGAGGGCTATTTATCTCAAGCCAATTTTTTGGTTTTGTCTTTGCTTCCTAATAGCCTTCTTGACATTTTAATCAAACAAAGAGCATCATAGTGATTAGGCTATGCATGAAACAACTCCATTTCTGCCTTTATTAATATTACCAAATCTATTTATTCTTGTAATTCACAGCATGTGAGCAAGGAGAGAAAAATATTCTCTGCTTATGGAAACACTTGGCAAACATTGACCCTGAAAGCCCTATTTTTATTCTGAGGAAAAAACAGTAAAAACTCGGTTGAGATATTTGTCTACAAGCCTAGTTTTTTTAAGCCCTGATTAAATAACTTGAATAATTCAGACTAAACAAACAATACTTTTACATAGTTTGAAAAATACATTAGGATACACTTCAACTATACTCTTAATGTTAGTGCTTAAAAAACCCCAATGTATCTGCTATTCAGTAATTTTTATTCCTAAGAAGAGAGTTGTCAAACACATAGCCTTTGAGAAAACACTAACAGGTGGAATGGAAAAGGCATCCATATGGGATATTTTTCACATTCCCCAGCAACTAGAAAGCAAATTAGTTTATAAGTCTGACTTCTTTCTTATGTCATGCCATTAAGAACTTCGTATTTTGCTGCTTTAGTAGGCATTCTGTGGAGCTGGTATCCTGCTGGGGTCTGTACTCATGTAGAGAAGGAACAGAAAGAATAAAAATTCATTTCCCAGTGTCTTGGGTTTTAATGTCATGACCTATATGTACTGTACATTTTCCAAGTATTGCTGTATTTTCTTCCAGTATACAGCACTTAATATACAAACATAATCTAAAAATTCAAAGAAAAAGTATTTTTTGGAAATTAGCAAGTATAAGGTATTAAATTTAATATCTCCTGTCCATTTGTAGGCATCCCTGAAAACTTCTAAAAACCCTAAATATGTATAGAAGTATATTTATTGAGGAATTTGGAATATTATTTCACTAAATTCACTATAAAGAAATATCAATGTTAATTTAAGCAAGTTTACTAGCAATCATCCAAACAAAAATACATAGCACACATCTCATGTAAGCTGTGCCAAGCATGCCTCTGCAGACCCAACTGATATTTTTGAATTAAATGTGGCAGAAGGATGGCTAGTGTATTGCCAGAAATTTTTCTGCTGTTGTAGAGATGAACAGGGTACAGAGAAGATTCCTGTGCTATGGAGAAGGCAATTTGGACATACTGTTAGTCTGTAACTCAAAAAGGCACATCTAGAACAGGCAGGCTGTCTGGGCTGGAGATTATCCACGTGAGCTTCGTGCAATGGCTGTACAAATACTTCATTCTAACTCTCTTGCTACTATCAAATATACATTTTTTTCTTTTTTTTTTTTTTTTTTTACTTTGGAAAGGACCACAAGGGTTATCTTTCTATAGGGACAGCTGTAGTCCATTGCTTGACTGTCTAATAGGTCATCACAGTGAACGTTCTCCATCCAGAGCTTCTGACAGAGTCCTTCCAGCAACCATTGTTCCTGTTTCGCTCCTTTGGAAAGTTATTATGATGTCCCTTTCCTTTGTCTTCTAGTACAACTGTGGTTTCTACAACCACAACACAGCTCCAGGATCTTACACCAATGAAAACACAACTCTCCATTCTCTGAAAGCAATGATAATATCTCAGAAATTCTTCTGAATATTGTGCTCTGAGAAAGAAGGAAAGCTCTTCAATTTCATTTAAGTAATAAAATTCAATCTTATGGAGTCCTGTGGATTTTTTGGGTTTGGCTGCTTGGGGTTTTTTGGTTGGTTGGTTGTTTTTTTGTTTGTTTGTTTTGCATAAGCTTAAATCCAAAGAGACATATGTCTTTAAGTCTGGTTTCTGAGATCAATCATTTTCTGCCAAAATGCTCCCTTTTTCAAAGTTGGTTAGGATCAGATGCTTCTGAAAATAGACCTGTGCTGACCAATTATTGCTGTTATATAAGCTTTAGTACTTCTTTAAAGACTGAGCCTGTCAAGAATTTAATTTGACAAGCTGAATCATACCAGATCATATATGATGGATTTCAAACTAAATTGCATCTGACCATCTGTACACAGCAGGAGAGCACATCTTTATGGAATTCTTCATGTATTCATTTTTTCTTTTTGCAAATATATTATTTCATACTGTACTTCAAGAGATTTATTTTGAGAGAGCTATGTCTTCTGTGTTATGGTTTTTAAAGTGCAGAATGGCTGAACTATAAAAACTCTTTCCTAACAGCACAAATTTGTGGTGCATTATGAAGAATCAAAACAAGTCATTATTTGCTGTCTTGTCCTCTTGGACAAGGATTTTTAAATACTGTCATTACCCCTAGTCTGTACTACAGCAGTGGACCAAATTATAAAATTGTTCGCTCAAATCCACAAACTCCAGTAATATTTTTACAAACAGAATTCTTTTAGTGATTCTCCCTTAGATATAAAATATATCTAGTTTATACCCTTTTCCCCAAGTAAGATGATTTCATTTCCATGACTGTATAATATCCAATAAAAGCTTAGGTAAGGTGAATCTCGATTTCAAACAAAAAAGGACTTGATGTTCCCTGTAAAATTCAGGGGGACAGAGTTTGAGATGGTCTGGCAGCTTTTCTAAACGTCACAATGACAGGTTTATTCATATATTCTGGGAAGCAGCGTGTATTAGGATCTGATTAATCCTATACTAGACCTCTCTCTCTAGTCTCTCACATGGTTGGATGGGAGATATGGAACAGCTATTGAAAAAAAACTTTGCATCAAAGAGCCACAAAATGAGTTTCTAACATTTGACTGAATATCTCTGACTTCATTTAAACACTTTTTTTTCCCTGTAACTTATCATTCTCCTGATACTGGTTAAAGTCTTTTTTTCCTCAAATTAACGAGCTTCTAAAAGAGTTTCCACACATTTTAATGTGTATGCAGATACGTCCTGAAGATATGAAAATAACTACTAAATATTTTCTGAACTGTTTCTGGATGTGACAAAAATACCTCCCTAATATACTTGTACAGTTATCTGCAAATGCACCAACTCCTACTTTTGAAAATGAAGTGGACAGGTTTCCCTGTGTGTAGGAGTACCTTTCTCTTTGATAGAGTCCTTCCTACCCATTAGGGATTGATCCATAACTTCATTTCAGTCTGCTCTGACAGCTAAACTGTTCTTTATACTTCTTTCTCAGTTGCTCCTGCTCCAATTTTCTTTACATATGGATGAAGATCCATGAACTTTTCCTGAGCTCGTAATATTTCCCCAATTATTGTTTCACTCTGTTTCCCAATGAGGTAAGAAAAGTCTCTGCATTGTGTTCATGAGATCTGGAGTGGCTGATACTTCTATAGTTTGGGAGAGAACTGTAAATTACATGGAAAAGTATGTGTAAATTCCTTCTACCATCAATAGAGAGAAAGAGGCTTTTCCATAGTTTTCTAAAATGGGTCATAAAATAATTTCTCTGTTTTTTTATTAGACAAAGAATGCTTGTTTTTGCACTTCAGCAGGTTATTGGATTCTCTGCAGATCAGTGGGGTATAAAGCGAAATGCTATGCATGACAAATTTTAATACCAGTGATAGGATTATGCAACAAATACCAATGAATTTGCTTGATCTTTCTCGTGGCCTTTGAACCTGCCTTTCAAGCTATGTGTTGTGCTATATTGTGGCAGTTTGTTTGCATGGCAACAATATTGAATTGGACAGTAGAACTACCCAGTGAACAAGCGATGAATGTCATCTATCTGGACTTCTGTAAGGTCTTTGACATGGTCTCCAGCAACATCCTTCTCTCTAAATTGAAGAAATATGGATTTGATGGATGGACTATTCCGTGGATGAGGAATTGGTTGAATGTTCTCATCAAAGGAGTAGTGGTCAATGGCTCAATGTCCAGATGAAGATAGTGATTACTGCTGTCCCTCAGGGGTCTGTGCTGGGACCAGTACTCTTTAATATCTTCATCAATGACATAGTGGGATCTAGGTGCACCCTTGGCAAGTTTGCAGATGACACCAAGCTGAGCAGTGCAGTTGACACCCATGTGGGATGGGATGCCATGCAGGGGGACATGGACAAGTGTGACATGGAAAGGTCCTGAACTTCAACAAGGTCAGGTGCAAAGTGTTGCACCTGGGTCAGGGCCATCTCCTGGTATAAATGCAGGCTGGGGGATGAATGAATTGAGAGAAGCCCTTTGGGAGGATGACTTGGGGGTGCTGGTGAACAGAAACCTCAACATAGGCTGATAGTGTGCACCAGAAAGCCAACTGTATCCTGCACTGCACCTAAAGAAGCATGGCCATCAGGTCAGGGAAGGTGATTCTCTCCCTCTCCCTTGCTCTTGAGAAAGCCTGTCTGGAGTATTCTGTCCAGCTCTGGCGTCCTCAGCATAGCAAAGACCTGTTGGAGCAAGTCCAGAATAGAGCCACAAAAATGATCGCAGGGCTGGAGGACCTCTGCTATGAGGACAAGCTGAGGGAGCTGGGTGTGTTCAGCCTGGAGGAGGGAAGGCTCCAGGGAAACCTTATTGCTGCCCTTTTAGAGGCTTTAAACTAAAGGAGGGTAAATTCAGACTACATATAAGGAAGACTTTTTTACAGAGGGAGTGGTGAAACACTGGAATAAGTTTCCCAGTAAGATGGTAAATGCCCCATCCCTGGAAACATTCAAGGTTAAGTTGGACAGAGCTCTGGGAAATCTGATCCAGCCAAAGATGTCATTGCTTATTGCAGGGAGGTTGAACTAAATGACCTTTAAAGGTCTTTCCCAACCCAAACTCTTCCATGATTTTATGACTATAAATTAACATTTTTCTGAGATTCACCTACTTAAAAAGAAGGGGAAAAATTTAACAAAAGGGTAATCACTGATAATTAATGGCCTTTCCTGACACTAGCTCTACTCTGATAAGAAATTATTATGATGCCTAGCCAGCCACAAAATGCCACTTTTAGATATTTTGATAGCAGAACTCAATCATTTCAAGTTCTGCATATATGATGTACAGCTCCCTGTTAACTTGAAATTAACTTGCTTTTCCTCACTGATAATCAGGAAATTACAAGAGCTAAGCATTATTACTACTACAGAAAAGGAACCATAAAATAAGTGTCTTTCTGAGATTTGCATTTGAAAGATTTAGTTCTCTGCTTTTGGTCATATTTGCATGCCTTCTGTAACCATAAATTTTTTAGATTTCCTGGCAGAAAAAAAAAAAAAATCACTGTAGCATATAAAAAAAGAAAGATTAAATTTATATTGAAAAATGTAGTATATATAAAAAAAAGTGAGATACATCACAGATTTTTACCTGGTCTGTATTTTTCTGTCAGTTGAGCTGAGGATCTAAGTTTAGGTCACTCAAAGCCATAAAATTTAGGAGAAAAAAAACCCCTTCTATGCTTCTACAAGGCTTCTAAACTTCTGTGCAGAAAATTCTTAATGCACTTTATAGTCTAGCTCGATCAAGTCTTAGGAAAACCAGGATGACAGTTTGAACAGGCACACCTCAGGCTCTGGAGTTAGGTATCTGAAGGCAGGACAATCTTCCTCAAAGTCTCAAAAATATTCCTTTGTTGAGAGGGAAGTAATAAATTTGAAGATAAGCCCCACTCTATTTTTTCAAACAACTAATTATGAGTCAATCTTGTCCTTTAAGGAAAAGAACAATGTGGTGTTTAATGCACCCTTCCCAAAGAGTCATGAAGCAAGACTCATGTTTGACTCATTTTCTCTGAAATAGTTTAACCCACAAATTCTCCCTCTCCAGCCAGTATCAAAATCACTAGGACTGCTAGTTATTTAGTGGGAGAGGGAGAGGGAGAGGGAGAGGGAGAGGGAGAGGGAGAGGGAGAGGAGGGGAGAGGGAGAGGGGAGAGGAGAGGAGAGGAGAGGAAGGAGGGGAGAGAGGAGAGGAGAGGAGAGGAGAGGAGGAGAGGAGAGGAGAGAGGAGGGGAGGAGAGGAGAGGAGAGGAGAGGAGAGGAGGAAGGGAGGAGAGGAGAGGAGAGGAGAGGAGGGAGGGGGGAGAGGAGGGAGGGAGAGGAGAGGAGAGGAGAGGAGAGGAGGGAGAGGAGAGGAGAGGAGAGGAGAGGAGAGGAGAGGAGAGGAGAGGAGAGGAGAGGATAGGAGAGGAGAGGAGAGGAGAGGAGAGGAGAGGAGAGGAGAGGAGAGGAGAGGAGAGGAGAGGAGAGGAGAGGAGAGGAGAGGAGAGGAGGATTCCCTGCCTTGTCAATAAAGGCATTTACTCTCGGAAAATATTTGTATATTGTATGCCTATTTTAGCCTTTTATAATCTTGCTAAAAATGTGCCAATTAGTATTAACTCTGATGTATGACAACTATGGCACTATGAAATGGAATCAGGTGGATAATAAATTTCTTATAGGTGGTGAAACTACCTTTTTATGAGTTCATTGAACAGCAATACTAAAATTGCAGAGGGAAAGAAGTACAGCGTCTTCTGACAAGTAAGATTATAAAGAAGCAGCTGCCTACCTTTATATCAAAGATATTTATTCTGCAGTGTACCAGAAATACTTTCTAATTCTGCTATTTTCCACAAATATGAGTCTCCTATTATTCAGCACAGTGGAAAAATACATGCCTACATGCTCTACGATGGCATATCAATGACGATGAATTGAATCAGAACACCAGCAACAAAGAAAAAATGTGACTCAAAATATGGTATGTATTTATGCCTCATAAGATACTTTGTTGTAGGGGCCCCCAGTGTATTGGCTTTTGAAACACGAGACTGTATTTCTGCATAGCGGTGTGACATGCAGCTATATCAGCTTTTAGGAGCACTTCAGTGCACTGCCTGGTAGACCCACACTAAGCCAAAATTATCTTTGGCATAACTGATTAATTCTACCATATTTAGTGTTTATCTCAGCTATGCCCATGCAGGGAGAAGCAAGTCTTCTAGAGGAAGTAGAAAAACCCACTATTTTAAAGAAGAAATAGCCCTAAAGAGTTTGCCAAATCTACACATGAAGGAAAAAGGGAAATAATATTCTTAAAAAAAGTTTCAGGAATAGCAGATGTCTATTTTCTAATTTTTTTTTCGTCTTTTGTCTCCTAGACCAACCCATAACACTGACCCAAATTTTCTCAGGCAAAGATTTTCATGATGCTTTACATCACTGCCTCTAAGTAGCACGTTTATGTCCCCGTGTGTCTCCCGTGCATTTAAAGTCAGCTTCCACTCCTAGCCCCCAGGTGCCCTTCACAGTGTTCTGGTCTGACACCTAGGAAGGAGGCAGAGCCATGCCATGGCTGTCTGACCTTCCTGCATGCTGATTGATCAGACAGCTGCAGGTTCCACTTGCTCGGTCACTTGTTTCCAATGGGGATTGACAATGACCAAGTTTTCCCTGCCTTCCCCTCAAGTTAAACTTCTCTCATCCACTTACAGAATGTATTCCCCTCTGTTGAAAATTTAAATGGAAATCACCACAAGTTAGACTGACAGATGGGCAATGTGATCATGTGATAGGTGGGCAAAAATACTGTACAACCCAGAACAAAAGAGAGTTGAGAGGTAATTTGGCAGTTGGCAATTTCTCTTTTGTATGACATTCATCAATTCACTGTCTCTTATGGCACAAATAGTGATTCTAGATGCTGGAGTCCCAGAGAACTCCTAATCTGGGCTACTTTTGTAGTACAAGATTGTTCTTTTAAGAAGACAAATTGAATTAAGTTCTTTACAAAGAAAAAGGAGAGAAAGAGAAGGTCATGTACTATAAGACTATAGAAGTCTGGCAAAAATGCTTAAACATGCTTGGAAAATTTTTAAAGAGATTACAGCTTGTTGATCAAATTTGATAAAAGCTCTGATCTGTTTGATTTGTTGACTATAAGCAGTGCCTGGGGATATCTTTATGTAACAGTCCATTTCAGGTTATGGAAATTCAGTTTATCCAATCTTCTGGAAAATAGATTTCAAATAATCAGTTTTGAGGACTTGCCAACTCTCTCTTTGTACTGTGTAAGCATCACTTAGTTTTGGCTTTTAGTCCATCCTCTTTCTGGCAGTCCTTTCTATGATACAAAGAGATTAACATGCCACAGTATGAAACAAAAAAGTTTGTTCTTTTTAAGAAAAAAAAAATTAAAAATGTCATTCTGTCCCTTAATATAAAATTCTTATTTTGTCTTATTTGTCCTCTGTGAAATTTACATCAAACCTATCAAAATGTGTATGAGACAATGAAGTAAAAAAAATATTAACCAGAAAAATTTCCCAGCCCATCTGCAAAACCTGACACACTGATTAAGATGCCACTATGGTGTCTCCATTTTTTTTGTTATGTTACAAAGTACAGAATTAATATGCTGTTTATATGTTGCATTTTAGATATTTTAGATGTTCAAAATTATTTTGATGCAATGAAAGAACTATTAAAAACAACATGCTATGTCTAGAACCAGTTTCCACTGCTGAAATCAGTGAATTAGGTTACCCTAGATCACTCTGAAATAGTCCCAAATATCTTTAATGCTGTTATAGTGCCAAAACCTATTGAAATTCTGTGGGTGTTTTGTAGTTAATCTCTCCTGAAAGTGTGAAAACTAATCTCATTGTCTTTTGTTCTAATCCAGTGCAGAGATGTCACCCTTCTCACTAAGATTACCAACTTCTTTATCAATATCTATTCACTATATTCCCATAAGACGGGTTAGTAACTACCTTATACACAGCCAAACTTATATAACAATTTAAAAAACCTTCCCTAGGGTCATTCAATGATTGAAGACTGGACTTTTGACTGACAGTTTCTTTGTGCGGCTAAGTGGCCCCCCTTACTCACCAACCTCAAATTCTACTACCCATTCAACATTGGCTTTTCAGTGATAGCCAGCCGCACTGACTATTTCCAGACAAATGATTGCAGTTGGAAATACCTGATAGGGTATGGTCGGGAACCTCCCCTTGCACAGCTCAGGTCTTCTATGGCCATCTCTGAGACATGAATTCATCTAATCATAGAAGCATTTAGGTTGGAAAAGGCCTTTAAATCTGACTCAGTCTCACAGTCTCTCCAGTAACAAGACTGATTGCCTATTCCTGACAGGCAATTTACACTATATAGAATATATACATACATATTTATACATCTGTCCACACAAAGAACAGACACACAGAGCACTCACATGAACACAGAGAACCAATGCTCATCCTGCTTCCAGCTTTGGCAGGAAGTCTGGTAGAGGGAAAATTGACAAGATTCAGGGCAGCTACTGGGCTTATCCACCCAGCCTGCCCAGTTGCAGTTTCTGGATCCCAGCCTCCTCAGATGCTGGCACATCCACACACACCACTTAATCCCAAGCCACTCCCTTCTGGCCCATTCAGCTTTATCTTCACGAGTGATCCACCACTCACTCTCACACCTGCATTCTCCCCAGTTGACACTACAGACCCATACACACACATGGACATGGAGTGAAGAGCCTCTTCCTAGAAAATAATGGAAGGAATTTAACAAGGAGACAGGACAGACTGCAGTGATCAGGCCCAGGAAGCATACTGACCAGTTCCATTACATGTGAATGGACTCTTCTATTCCCTTACATCCTCTATTTCGCATACTTGTTTCTTCCCAAATCACAAAAATACTTCCCTTTTCCCACCTTTGTTTCCTCCTTGAAACACACCTTAATAAATTCTGTGTAATCCCAATATGTTCTTTCCCCATACTGTGTCCCATACCCCTCAGCAGGAAGTTCCTTTAGTTTTAAAGATGATACAGGGATCTGGTCCTAGTGATTCACTGTGATGGGTTTCATATGTGAACAATGGGGCTGAGGCTCTGCTAGGAGTCTGTCCTGGGAGTGGGACAGACAAGATGCTTATTCCTTGGAAGTTGTAAATTGGATTTCCTGTCTGGCATTTTGCCAGTGTTCCACTCTTGGTTTATGGAGATAAACTTGATGCGCTGATGGCTCCCTGGCAATGGGCCTGGGAACAGACACAGTACATTCTCTGCATCCCAAGTTCTGAAATCCAGAACCTCTGTCTGACACTCTATTCATTGGAACATCCTGCAAAATGCCCTGAAATCCTGGTTTCCTTCATTGGCCTGATTAGGCACTTAATTTGCAAGATACTGTCCCATTGATTCCCTGCACTTGTGTTGTCTGGTAGACAGGAAAATAGAGACTAGAAAAAACAACCAAAAAAACACCAAAAAGTTATGTCTGAACTACCTGCTTTTGTAAGGTAAAATAATTTTTCTGGGGACATATTTCCACCTCCTTCTTGCCATGCACATCCTATTCCTCATCCAGAAAGTTCCTACACACTTTTCATCAAATAACGCTTTTCATCTGCTAGCATATACCAAGTCTATCGCCAGTCTGGCAGGGGAGGAGACTAGTAGTGTTACTTCTAGAGTTTTATAAGCACTCTTCCCTTCTACTCTTGTGGCTCCTAAAATCCAAATGGTGTATGATAATATATATATTAGGGTGAGTTTGTTGTGGAATAGAGAGAGAAAGCATAGCTGTAATGTTTTCCATGCAGCCAAGGCAAGATTTTTTTTTCAGTCTGAGGATTTGATTCCATGCTGATAAAAGCCACCACCGCCACACCCTCCACCTGCCCTCCCTCCCACCCTGAGCAATAGGAAGGCACTGAGGTTTCCACTTCATGTGACATGCTTGGTATCTTTCAAGGGTTTGTGTTTTGGTTTTTTTTTTTAATTCATATTGACAGAGAAGTTTGGACTATGAGAATTTATCTGTATGTACTAGGGCATGAAAATGGAGGGGAAAATGGTGTCACTACTTTTCTATCACAAATATGAAAAGTAGCTAAGTTTATTGTTTTCCACTTTGTTGAAGGTGACACTCTGTTAATCACATATTCAAACAGATAAAATAGCAACTGAAGGAAAGATTCGTCACCCCTCTCAACGTCCAAATAAAAAAAAAATTAAAAAAAAAAGAAGGGATATATTTTATTCGAACACTGGTAACCCTTCTTTCTGCATTTTACCTTTCCTGCTCAAGAATCTAAAAGTGTAACTGTATAAAAAGGAAAGACTATTGAATTACAAGATGGTATTTTCTTGTAAACATCCAATTTAATCCTGCTTCCCAAAGGAGCAGGAACAAAAGTTCTTATTATAAAAGTTGCAGCTTCAACACTGTTTCAACATGGATAGGAGTTGCCTTAGACCAGGACAAATGACCACCTGCAAAATCTGCACACTAGACAGAAAGAATTAACATATTTGAATAATTAGCTCATTTTTTGAATATTTGAACACCAAGTTGTCTCCTGATGCCTAGTTTTGGAAGTCTGGAATGCAGACATATACCTCTGAGCCAGTTGTCTAGACTCCTTTTATTATCAATGTTGAGAAGCAGGAACTTTTAGAGTGTAATTAATATGACCCAGTTTAAATGTCTTCCTCATGATAAGAGGAATAACAACTCGGAATTGCCTTTTTTATGTTGACTATAAAAAGACTTCAGAGACATAGCTCAGGTGTTGGTGTCTACCTGATACACATACAATACAAAGTCAGATGAAACTTCTCCCAAATGTCTTTTTAATCAAACTATTTTCCACACAAGTAGCATAAGTTCTTTTATCTTTAATAACACAAACCATTACTTTTTTAAAAAATGAATCTGATCCAAGTGAAGATGAGATCTTGTCTGTACTTGTTATGCTGGAACGTATGAAGCAGGGACACAATTTTGATATAAAATAAACTAGCTTTTCAACAATTTATACATAAGTGCTATTTAAAATATGCTAGCCAGGATGAACACACAGGGAAGTTTAATTAGGTCTCTCTTAGACTAGTAAGTTTGATGAAGTTTAGAAAAGAAGAAGTCGAGTAGCAAGTGGAGATTTTAAACTCGCCAAAGTTACAGCCTGCAAGCAGGTCTAGCTAGAATGCCACCCCAATATGGCATAGCAACTTTAACAAAATTGGAACTAAAAGTGTGTGCAGAAGCAGATGCCAGAAGTTGAGCACTTGACAAGAAATTGGGCAGGCTCCCATGTATGCAAACCCCAGATTATTTTCCTTGGAATATGCCATTTTGTACTCTTCAGACTAAGACAATATTTGGAACAATGGCACTCAGAATGAAAACACCAGAAAATAAACACTAACTTTCTTGGTTTTATTTATATGAAGACAAATAAGCAAGGCAATATGTGGTGGCACGGGAACTTACATTGTGCTGGGGTGGCCAGAGGGTCTCCCCGCCGAGGTGGACTGCTCCTTGGGGTGACCGGTCCCGGTTTGGATTCCGTGGGTGTCTGTCAGCCTGGTCACTCCTCCAAAGCTTTCCCATTGGTTCCCGCTCCCTGATCCCACCTTTCCCCTGGCCTGAGTCAGCCATGTTCCTCGTATTTGCCTCTGCAGCCTTTGGCAGTGAGCATGCAATAAAATGCTCTTGCCGGAATGGCATGCAGATACCCTTCCTGCCTCCTTATCACTTTAATAAGTATTAGCAATACGTTATCATGTAAACCTAGAGAGTTTGGAACTATAATCCTAAAACTGAATACCTCCATTCATATCTATTTGTTACAGTTATTAACACTAGAATATTTTCTTTTGCGTGAAATACTTTGTTGCTGAGCAACACATGCATAAACACCCCAACTATCAACAACATATCCATGGTTCCATGCATATCGAGGTCACACAGGAGACATTACATTATTTTCAAAGGGTGTGCATGCTCTGCTTGTACAGTGTTCTGTTCTGAGGCTTCATGTACCCAGAACTGGGTTGGCAGAGAAGTTCAACAATTGCACTTGCTTTGCAGCTGTTCTTTGGAACGGCTTTTGGAACACCTTTTAGAATGTCCCATATTTAAGTCCAGTTTCCTCTTTGCTTATGTTTCTTAAATATCATGCTTCTGAAGTCTGCTTCTGTAGAGCACTTAATTTAATGGGGTATGAACTCTCCTGGAGCGTTAAGGATTTAAGCTGCAATTATCACAGGCTGAATGCTGTTTTTCAAAATCCATTTTACAACTGGCTGGTTGGAATTTCGATAGTGATATTACCATATTCATGCCTAAGTCCCCCATGGAGCACTTATGTCATGGCTAGCCATTTCCTTATCATTTCTAGTTAATGCAACAGGGTTCTGTATACATATCAGATGTTCAAAATTCACACAATTTAGAGCATATTTTCCAAAAGACAAGGCACAGGTCCCACAGAGGTGTCATAATGTCTTCCTTTGCTTTTATTCCCAAACCTACCTCATGTTCTGGGAGAGATATTACTGCTTAGATGCTGGCAGACACTACCAATTCAGCTATCCACCTTGCCCTTTCTCACTGCCTCATGATTTCTTTGTTTCAAGTGTTATATCCTCTACAGAGGGGCCACAATTGCAATGGCATTCAGGATAAGTAATGGAGACTATAGAAGAAATTATCACACCAAGATCAGTCAAAACATGTATAAAAGGACTATGTAGAAAGCCCAGCTTCCAGAGCACTCTTCCTTATCTTGTCCTTGGAATCAGGTAGTGAAATGGAAACATTTCTATTAGATGTTAAATGGATGCCAACAGAGCAGAGACATCTGTCAGAATACTACCAACTCACAGTAACATGATATTTTACTAAAAGATTATTTGAGCTTGAAATCTGCTGTATCATCCACTTGATCTAAAGAGATGAAGATCCATTATAGCTAATACAAGGTTTTCATGTTCAATAAAGATATCAGACCATGCTCTTACACACAAGAAACTATAGGTTCCAACTTTACATTTAGAAAAAAAAAAACCACTTCCTTGTTAATAGCCATTCATTAACTGTAACTTAATTTGCATATATTAAAGTACCTTTAAATTCAGACATCTTTAATTGTTTCAGATGTGAAATTCTAAGATTTTCTTTTTAACCCTTTTGACAGCTGCAGTATTTAATATCCAAATAATGAACAGCACGTTTCTCTGGAGTTGAGATTTTGTTGTGATTTCATAAAATAATTAGATTTAATTAGATTCTAACTTTAATGGGCTTTTCTTTGTGAGTAAATTACCTGACAATGTGTTAACTGTCTAACAATGTATCCAGCTCTTAATAACTTCTGGTAGCAGTTTGTTAGCATCTCAAAGGGTCCAGTGTTTGACCAGACACCTGTGTGCAGTTCTGAAGGGATTCTCCTGCATGACCAATAATTGCCAAACATGAAACAAAGTTTCACACATTTAGAAGCAAACCACACTGCTCTGCTATCAGATAGGAAGAATACAGATAGAAATCCTTCCTATGTCATAGGGTGTTCTTGCTGATGGTGAACTTTAGTTTAAAAGGCAATTCTATGTTTTATCTCTGGGATGCTTTTGCAATTTGTAAGGTCTTCCTTCTTTTCAAAGATGTAAATCCACTACACCTATGAAAATCTCCATTTTCCACAGGGGAAGCCCACAATATTGCTCTAATGTACTTAGGAGATGGAAATTCTGATCAGTACATAAATTTTTTTTTATAAATAATGTGAAAGTTATAACACATGTTCCTCTTCTAAATACCTTCCACATATCACTTGGGGGACACAAATTTGTGGAGGAGAGCTTTGTATTCCTACCTGTGTGGTCTGTGCAGACAGCATGATACAGTAGCAGATATTTATAAATAAATAAAGTGTTTCAGACATTCTATAGCAAGAACTTGATGGCCTGATAAATTCCAGTTCTGGTAATATTCTTCTGCTTACTTAAAAAAACACTTTAACTTTTAATCTCAAAAAAGAAAAAATCACACTGCAGAAGTGTGTAAAATGACTCCTGTCTGCACAAACCTTAGTACAAATCTCTATATCCATGTCCATGACTATGACAATTCATTAAAAGCTGAAAAGAAGTAATGAATGTGATGGCTTTGTGAGAGAGAAATTAAGCTATTTCAGCCCCTTTGCTGGTAAGACAAGGAGAATAATTAAATCTTGTTATTCTTGCACAGAACATTCTCTTAGCTTGTTTTGTAAGAAAGTGAAAAAGATTCATAAATTATTATTATCAAGACATCTGCATCTGTCAGTATTTGATTTTCAGAAATATGTGTCTGTGTCTCTTCTCAAGTTCTCTTTTTTTTTAAAACAACTTTCTTACTCTTTGCTCATTCACTGTTCTTTCTTGACTACCCTTCTGAAGAGTTCATCACGCTGTCCTTGAAACTGGAAAGAATTGTGGTTTCTTCCCTTTCATTTGAGAAAATCACATACAGTTCTCATAAAACACAGAAAACTTCAGTAGTGACAGATTTTCATTATTTGAATTTAGGAGAAAATTCCTATGACTCTTTCAACTCCAGTTCCAAAGGTCACTGTAGAACTGGATAAACTTTTTATATTTCAGTCTATCTTTCATAACTTTGAATTTGTACTGCACAGCAATTAATACAAGCTATTTTCATGAGGCAGTTGTTTCTACATATAATAATAATAATGTGTTTAAGTCCAATATATGGAATCTTGATTTTAAGAAGGAATATGTAGAATTACTTTAATCTTTATTTTGAAGGCATATTTATATTAAGAAGCTAAGGTCTTTTTGTCAGCTGCTCTTTTCTTTTGCACTGAAGTCAATAAAAAAAATTTTACTAGGCAGAAATTTGATTACAGTATCAATATCAGTTTACGAATAATTCTCATTTGTAAACTGGCTGATGTTACTGGTGCACAAATATGAAAATATTTTTCTGATCAGTTTAGATAAAACAGATCTTCCAAAAATGTTTTTGAATGTGTATTCTGTATTCTGAAAATCTGATGCAGTAAAGATCTTCTGATCTTAATTTCAGCTTGCATGTGTCCAGGAAGGAGTAACATCTAAGTAACTTATATGGGTACTCAATAAATGAAATCCAAAAATTATGACATTCCTGAAATATTAGCTGTTAAATGGTAAAAAATTACTTATCTTCCTCTCAGAAGGAAATATGTTTAAATTGAGTGTGATACATGGGACCATGTAGATAGGTACACAGCCTAGTCTTAATTTTGTCTAATTTTAGTCTTACAATATTTCTAGAAAAGTATTTTCCTGATACTAAACAATCTATTTTTGATATAAAATTGTCAAAATTAAAGATAAAATTTAAAATAAGATTTAAAAAACTGAGAAAAAAGATTAGACAACATAGAAAAATATTTGATTTCTAGTTAAATATTTCCCTTTAATAAAAATGTAGATTTTCTTTTATTTAGTTTTAGTACTATGGAAAAGCTCTAATTTTGCCCCAAATAAATAAAAATCCATGTCTTTCTAACTGCATTTTAAAAAATAAAAATCTGTCTGTAGAAAAAAATTAAAATGTGTCAGTCCTATAATTGGCTAGAGAATAGAACACCAATTTAGGTAATGGGATGTGTTTTCAGCTCCCTGCTTTGTCTGAGAAATACAAAGAGTCCAATTCTGACTGTCCTGTGACACTGATCAGAATCTAACTGGAAATTTCAGGTCTCCTTCAGTAACAGTATTTCAAGCAGGTAGTATTCGAATTCTCCAGAGTATCTTCCAGTTTTTCATTAAACTGCAAAACAAAAACAAAACCAATACCAATCCAAATTCAGTAGTTTTTTTGCCTTGAGATTTTTATTTTTATATCTTGGATTATTTAATTTTTATTAGTCAGCACATATTAACATCAACCAAAACAGAAGAAAATATTTTTTCAGTATCATATTGTGAAACCTTCAACTCTTTTGCAATTCATTAATCAGTAGAGTCAACATCCCAAGTCCTGTTCCTTGCAATAAAACCCCATGTTTTTTTGTGTAAAATCATCAAGCAAGTAGGAAGAAGGCTTTGAAGCATTTACCTGGTTACTGTTGCTTAGGAAACAAGCAGCTCAGTATTAACAGATATTTATCACTGAAGGACCATATTAACTAGTGAAAGACAAAGTGGACTCACATGCATTTTCAACAAAATCAACACTTGGATCATTGCCTAAGGATAATCCTTTGGGGTGTTACTGCCACTCAATTAAAACTTCAGGAATAATAGAACAGTTAGTGCTGTTATACTACCCCAACAATGCTGTGGAAAATGATACAGTAAGTTACTTACTGATTTCAATTTTATTGAAAACAATGGCTCTGGAAAGACATGGTTTCAGTGCAAGGAGCTTTTTTCCCAGTTACACAGAGCTACCTGGCACTAGGAATATTGTGTACTCTCTGAAAAAACAGGTGGATGTTTTTCAGTATATTAATTTTGCAAAACTGGTTAATTTCCTTTCAAAGTTGATTCCAGTGTCTTCTTCCTACTTTGAAAGGAATATTTACATAAGTAGCGTATTTTAGCTTGATTGATTGATTAATATCAGTGAATGTAAGACAGTAGTTTACTTTTGGTGGATGGCATCTGAGATTATGTTCAGATCTGCTCCTTGCTCATGTTAGAAGCTGGAATAAAACCAAGGCACAACCTGATAATAGAGACTTGTCATATATGAGTAAGGCTATTATGCAGGTTGCTTTAGAAGAGCCAGATTAGTCCATAAATGTAAAAAAAAAAAAAAAAAAAAACCCAACCAAAAAAAAAACCACAAAAACCATGGATTGAAAATGTAAACAAATAAGCTATGAAGCTATTGATTTCTAAAATAACCTTTCCAAATTCTATGCAGAGTATTGGGCACCACGCTCACCCACGCTCTAATTCCTGAGATGTTAAGCACCATTTTCAGTGGTCCTTATCGTATGGGTAAACAATGCTACAATCTTAGAGACTGTTTTCCTCTTACCAATCTCACCTGAGAAGCCAAGAAGTTTTTCTAGAATAATGTCTTTTCAAAACTCAAGACTGCTACTGTATCCTTTCTTTGTGGTCCACTGAAGGTGACTTAGTATCCTGCTCTCTCTCACTTCTGCTATGGCTGCTTGGTTTGCCATTTTGCCCATGTCCTATCTACCTACTAGGACACAAACTGCCTGTTAGGATTCATGCTTATTCTCTGAATTTAAATTACCTGTCCCCTTCCATCTCCTTTCTTCCTTTTTTATTCTTAATCCCTCTTTTTTTTATACAGACAAAAATAAAGAAACAAGCAAAAATCCCAACACCCCCCAACCAAAACCCTGCCACGACATACAAACAGATAAAAAACAAACCAACAAAAAACCAACAAAGACCTGCAAACCCCAAACCAGTAAAAATCTGGGTGGGTTAAGTGGTTTGTTTCCATAAATATATCCAGAAAAATACATTGACAGACGTGTGGTGTACTACTAAACAAAACCCAAGAAATTCAAGCATCTATTTCTAAGAGACTAGAGTAACATACAATATTTTTTGCTCCTCTTAAAGAATACCAGATGAACATTTCTAAAACAATGTGCTGAGTAGCAGATGCTCAACAGATAGGAAATGCAACAAATGGTTAAAGTCTGTCAAAGATGAAAATAGATAACAAAAGAATGTCCAGCAACCATATTTCTGTACTATTTACCTTAACACTCTATGTTTACATTAGTATGAACATGTGTATAATTTGAGGAACAGGTAACTGTTTTACTTTACTAAATCTTTTGTGATTCCTTAATGGAACTAAATTAAGTAACATGATTGGATATGAGACATTATTGCTACTTGACAAAGCATCATTTGCTGACTAAAACTACAAAATATGAAACTGTCACAGACAAGTTTGAGCAATATTACCTGCTCTTCTGTCCTTGTCTTAAAATAAGGGTCATCTTTTTCTTAGTGACAATGGGGTTACAGATATGTTTCTTAATTTATAGTATCTTGTTATCTGGTGGTGTCAATCCTCTGCAGGTTGCAGGGGGATGAAGAAAATTAAGGAGAAATTAGAGGCTTATTTGTACAGCAAAAAATAATGTGCTCTAAGGTGGACTCTGAATGCACAGTGCACCATCAGTTCTATTTCTTACTCTCAAGAGGGAGGATCTGTTATATATATGCTATATGATGTATATATATATATCTGTTATATATGCTTATAGCAGAGGTCCTTAAAGCGCTCTGAATGTTGTAGGTCTCTCTGGGATTCCTATCACATCAGCAGCCTGCACAAATATTCTGGTGAGTTGACTAAACATCTTTCAGTAAGAATATGCTGCCACTTGCAAATAAGGATCTCACTCACCTTTCCTAACTGATATTACCCTAAAGAAAGTAGATATGATAACGGGAAGCATGTGATGGAAAGTAAATATATTCAAGAAGCATTGGCTGCATCTGAGTTTCCCTCTAAAAATACCATGTGAAACACTCCAAAGGTGGCTTTCTACTACAGGTAGAAGCATGGATAATGATTAATCTAGACTTAGGACTGTCCTGCAGTGTCTACATATTGTTTTCTGTAACAACAATTAAAAACTTTAATTTTCTGAGAAATGTATGGTAAAATATGTTTCTGATTTAGAATATTGAAATAACCCACCATTTTTTAAAAGCAAATATGTGTAATGCAGACTTAGAGACAGCAAACCTTTGTTACACTCACAATGGTTTTCATATTTAATCCATCTTTTCTGATAAGCCAGTAGCATACCCAATAGCTGTTTCATAGCTGTCTACCTGCGATAACCGCTGACATGCTGTATTGTGATGCTAACTACAGAAACACTATTTTGGTTGAATAGTATGCCTCCTGAAGGATTTGAAGACCACAGAAATTCTCTCAGTATAATTAGCAGATAAGACCTATGCGATGCATCCTTGACGCTGAATGCTGACAATTAATTGCACATAAGCAACATAACAGCCCTTTGGTGAGAGAAAGATGCAGCAAACTTTTCTTTCTCTTTCTGCAGAGACTCTCAAATAAACATCTTTGAGGATAATGTTTTATCAATTTTCACCCAGATGCACTCCAGGTTACAGCCTCTCTCCATAATCTGTTCCAGTGCTTGACTACTGTCATTGTGCAGATTGTTCCTAATACCACTTTGGAATTTCCTTGCTGCAATTTGTGTCTACTCGCTTCTCTTGCACCTCCAAGAAGAGTTTGACCTGGTCTTCATATCCTTACAGAAGGTAGCTGCAGGTAGCAATTATGTCCCCGGGGAATATTCTTAAACAAAGCCAGTTCCCACAGACCTTGCACATGGTGTCTCATCCTCCTAACTTTCTTGATAGCTGTTCATTGAACTTAAAGATGTATGTCAAAAACTTCCATGTCTTCAGGAGCCAACCTAGATAGAGTACTCTAGATGTGAGCAATAATGTTCAATAGAGGGAAATAATTACATCCTTTGGTCTATTGCTCATATTCATGTTAATATAGTTCAGTATGTGGTTGAGCACCTTCACTACAGCACCATACTGATGACCCATGCCTGAGTTCTTGTCCACCAGATTCTTTTGTGGAGAGCTCTTCCCTAACCAATAAGACACTATTGTTATTCAAGTTTATTACATCCCAAATGCAGGACTTGGCACTTGCCTTGTTGATCCTGAGGATTTTGGCTACACATTTCTCCACCTGTCATTTTTTTAGAATGGGTGGTGCACCCCTCATACTGACTCTGACCGTTCCCTTATGGTTCTGAAATATCCAAACCAGGCCTTAATTGTTAAAAACAGAGGTAAAGATCATTTTCTAGGTGTTCTGTCACTAGACTTGATGCCTCACATTTTCCTTAGGCTTCCTTTTGCTTGAAAAGTACATTTAGAAATACTTTTCTGACTTTCCATCTCACTGTAGTTTCAGCTTCATCTGACCTTTTTTTTTTCTTAACTCCTTCCTGGCATGTGCAGGTTCTTCCCAAGAAGCACATCCCTGCTTCCTCTTTCTGTATACATTGTATTCTTGTACTTCAACTCAATTCATCAGTACTGCA
Organism: Monarcha castaneiventris obscurior; assembly: GCA_026261815.1. Lineage (NCBI taxonomy): Eukaryota > Metazoa > Chordata > Aves > Passeriformes > Monarchidae > Monarcha > Monarcha castaneiventris. The sequence goes on along the minus strand of JAMPIT010000174.1, from coordinate 4,662,155 downwards.
GTACTGGCCTTCTACCATGGTTGTTTGACATTCTGGACATCAAAATGGATTATTCTTGTGCTTTGAAGAGTTTTTTCTGAGTATCAACTAGATCCTCCAAACCTCTTTGTTTTTCAGAGGAGATTCCAATGAGATGATTTCAAGCATATTGCTGAGTTAGCTGAAATCTTCTTTCCTAAAGTCCGTCTTAGAGATACTGTGAGGAGCCAATTCAGCTTTGTTATGCCTCACCAATGGTTGTCAGAGGCATGTGGAGCAGGGGTGCGCATATGCTACTTGAAGGGGGCAAAGAGAAGAAATCTTGTCTCTGGGAGGACTTCGCCTGGCAACACCTCCCAGGAGGCAGGCAGCAGGAGACCCTGTGGAGGGGCTTCTCCAGTCAGGTTGCGAAAAGTTCTCCACTAATGTATGGCAAAGAAAGGTTGGACCGGACCAATGGCTCCCTGTCCTCGGGCAGACTTAGGGCGGGGCCAGGGGGCATAAAAATGAACTGCGTTGCTGCTCGCTGGGGCTTGCTCTTGTTCGCTGTTCCCACTCGCTCCCTCCTGTGCCCTGGCCCCAGCTGCCTTCTGGCTCTCCTGCCCTCTGGCTCGCCCTCTCATCTCTCACCTGCCTCCCTGTGCCCCTGGCCGCCGCCTTGCCTGGGCTGCCTGCCTCGCCGCTTCGCCCCGCGTCCTTGCCTGGGCTTCCTGCTTCCAGCCCTGCCGCCCCGATCCAGCCCCTCACCACGACCCTGTCCAGGGTCCTGCTCCTCCCGTCCGAGCGCCCTCTCCCCGCGTGTCCGGGGCCATCGCCTGTGGAGCCGCATCCCTCCGGGAGCAGCACAGGGAGCGGCCCCAGCCCGGCCACGGGCAGGCAGCGGGCACACCTTCCCCCCGCCTGGACACCGGCAGGACTGCCCTGCCTCGCTGCGGGTAACGCCCTCTTCTTCTCTCTGTCCTCTCTCTCTCCTCTCCCCCAGTCCTTTTCCATTTTCCTTTCTTCCTTTGTGTCTCTTCTACCCATCTTTCATTCGGGCAACTCCTTTTCCTTCTCTTTTTTGTTACCAGTAAATGGTTATTCACATACAACGTTTTCCTCGTTTGGCTTAATTTCACTCCTGGCCATCCATTTTTAAAAGAACTCTCCACAGTTCCCCATAGTGGAACACGACAGACACTAATATTCATCTTGCTCACTTCTCTTAAGAACTTAAACTCCCTTATCTTGGGAGCATTTCTTTCTGATGTCAGATTTGCTGTTTACCTTACTAACCTTTAAAAGGAAGATTCAGTCCTTCCTTAATCATAAATTGAATGTCCAATAGCCTTCCCCTGACAGCTTACAGATCACTTACTTGTGTCAAGAAATAAACCTTGATGCTCTCCAGACATCTGCATTGCTTGTGCTCTCCAGTATTGTCCTTCCAGCATATGTCAGGATGGTAAAGCCCTCTGTGAGAGCCATGGTCTGTAACAGCAAATCTTCCTTAGCAAAATATACCATAATGTCACACACTCCATGCTGCTGTATCCCTTGATCCTTACCTACAAGCTCTCAGAGGCTTGTTAGCCACTCCAAAGAACAGGTCAGTTCACTTAATCTGTTGCTTTGTATAGAGAATGACTCATCTTCTTCATCTTCCTGGACAGACCTTTCTAATGAGCAAGTGTGACAAAATTGTACATTCCAAGAGATTGATGCATGGAACCAACTACAGAACTCTTAAAGGGATGAACAGCTTTCTATTCAAGTCATATGGTCTAGATAAATAGGATCCTATATTTTATTTCTATACTGGTGAGCATAAGACGAACTTTTTATATTATGCAACAGTATGCCAGATTGTATCCTGTTATTTTTGCTCAATATTGTGACATTTGTAAAAGTTTCAGCTCTTCAGAATGCAGTTACTTGTACATGAGTGTGAAAGAAGCTCACACCAGGACTGAGAAAATTTATCAGTTCAATTAGACTGGTGTTTTAGAAGGCATGTAAGATAATACAATAATATTAGTGCCATGGTTTAACCCCAGCTGGCAACCAAGTATCATGCAGATACTCACTCACTTCCCTTTCCCCTCCCTCCCAGGGATTTGGAAAGAAAAGAAAATAAAACTCTTGGATTGAGATAACAACAGTTTAATAATGGGAAAAAATAGTAATATTAACAACAACAAAAATAATAATTCTAATAATGATAATGGGGTAAGAGTAAGATAAAACACAAGAAAAACAAGGGATGAACTGTACAATTGCTCCCCACCTACTGACCAATGCCAAGCCTGTTCTCAAGCTGCAATTGGTCACCCTTCAGGGTAATTCCTCCGTTTTATAAACTGAACATGATGTTCTATGATATGGAATATCTCTTTGTGTAGTTCAGATCAGCTGTTCTGGCCATGCTCCCTTCCAGTACCACTCAACAGTAACCAAAACACCAGTGTGTAATCAACACTGTTGTCATATTGAATCCAGAACCTAGCACTGTACCAGCCTTTAAGGAATTAACTCTATCCCAGCTGAAACCAGAGCAATTAGGTAGTCATGTTAAAGAAGAATACAACTGTCTTCGGAATAAATATCAAGTGCATTTTTTCTCTTCCTTTGATTCCACACGGAACACTTATTTTTCTGTCAAAATTATGGCTAATGACTGTCTTCTGCATTAACAAAGACAGAGCACAGATGGTAAGAACAGGGAAAGGATACACTTAGAGACCTGGCATCTAAGACCTCAGTGTTGATATTTGAAGCCCAGAGGAGACAACACCTCCTGTACACCAGTTTGTCTTCCTTGCCAGCCCTGTACTCTAAGCTGTCAGTTTTGACTCTGAAAGAGAACTGCAGACTGTTTCTTACTCCTATAGTTTCTTATTCCTATATAATTAATGGTCAACTGTAATAAAATCTTCTTTTTCTATAGAAGTAGAGAGGACAGCCGTTGCTATTAATACCTATTACAGAACTAGAGAAGTATTTCCTCTAGAAACTGAGATTTTCTCATTTCTTATTCTTTTTGTTATGAGTATGTAAAAGGCACACTTCTGATACCACTTCAGAGAGGGTCAGTGTGATTTGAATAAGAGCAAAGCTGCAGCACAGTGTTTAGAAATGCTTGCATAAGACAAATGATTAATACACTCTAGCACAGAAAAAAAAAGGAATTAAGGTTGTAATAATTTATTGCAGTTCACTGAGAACATTTTAGTGCTTAAATACATTTCTGTTTCAAGATTAATTAAATTATGATTACACTAATCTATTACACTCGGGTCTTTCCTGTGAGTCCATGGCCATTTAAAGGAAAATTAACATGTTTGTGTAGAACTAACACATTAGGAGTGTAAAAGATTATGTGCAAGTTTTCTCTTTCTCATGCAGCAAAGAATAGATAATTGTTGATAAAATTTTGACAAGAGTTAATGAAATTTGTATGAGTTTCTAATTTGAAGTATATTAATGTGTCACAGTGGAAGTGCTCTTTAAATATTAAAATTCTCAAAATGTATTCAAAAGCGTATGGTACATCTAAAAATAATTTTATCATCCAAAGTTAACGAGGAAGTTGTGTGCTATGGCACTCTAATTGTAATGTACTTTTCAGCCCTTCAAGAGACTTAGGCCCAATCAGCTATCACAGGAGACAACTCCCACTAAAAACCATCTGCAAAACATGGCTTCTGAAGGGAAAGCCACAGGGACCAGCAGCAGGAAGCATTAAGCAGAGGTGTGGTAGTACTGAACCACTATTGTGGTGGTTTCCTGAGAGCTTGCAGAACTTGGGTCTTTTCCTTTTTTTGATTTATCAAAATCTCTTATTCTACAGCCATCCAAAAGAGAAAACTGTCTAGTGCATTGGACAACTAGGGGAATGGTCTTTTAATTGATTAGTGGGAAGTACTGGATCATCTGTAAGCAATACTAACATTTACTAATTTTCTCGTTTTCCAGTTTATAGAAAATAAGAAAAATCTTTAAACCTTCAGGAAGAATGTATCAGGAGACAGATTATTCTTTTCTGTCCTCACGAGTTTGGCTGTTCTTATTCACATCTCTTCCAAACTTCTTATGCTTCTGCAGTGTGCTACAAAGGATATGCCTCACCAGACAGGATTTGCAAATTGAGTCAACTCTATACGGGATTAAGACCAGCTTGCACATAGTTCAGCAAGCTTATTTATACACATAAGGCCACGGTTGAAGAGATTTTTACAGAGGCAGAGAGAAACAGAAGAGGACAAACCTGCAAATTCAATTGGTGGGCTGTGAAGCTATGAGTTTGTTTAGACACAATCCATTCTCATGATTTTTATTGGGAAAAAAGTGGAGGACTTGTAGTCTTTCTCACGCTGTTTTGGGAAGTTTGATTCTATCTAAGCAGTAAATATATTCTAGGCATACAGCCAAGACAGAGAATGGCAGAAGAGACAACCAAGGGGAAAATGAAGAGAGACTGTCAGAGTGCAGAGTCCAAGAGAGGGGAATTTAATTAGGTAGGAAGCCATTAGGTAAACAGTTAGATGGAATTGGTGAATATTCAGAATTTAGTTTCTCATCAAAAAGTGAATAGGAAGTGACAGTTAGACTACCAACAGCTGCTGAATGGGCAGCTAGAGATAAGGAAAAAGCATCTAGATAGAGAAGATAAGCATTAAACTAGAAGTTAAAAAACAATAACTGGTATGGGAACTATAATTGGTTTCTTAATATTTTTTTACTGCCTTTCAGCTGGGAGCTGTTTTCCTTGGTGGAAAGATATAGTAAAACTAGCATTCTCCAAAATGTTCTTTATTAAAGAAAAAATTTACAATATGTGTGGAAGAGACATTACAAAACTTGTGATCAGATGCAGAAAAGAATAAGTTCATTCCAATTTAGCAACCATGATAAGCACATAGTTGAAGTAAAGTAGGTATTTAACTGCTTCTACTAGCAAATGTTTGTACAAATTCAGCACTTTTAAAGACATTTGTCTTTTAAGCACTTGGGGCATGGATTCCGTGGAGCTTCCTACACATGGAAACAGACTTTTTTACAATAGTAAACATTTCTATCAAACGCATCTACATCAGTGAGGAATTCTTCACTGAAAACCTGCAGTTAAACCTCAAATTTTCTAAAACATATGTTATATGAATTAAAAATAGTAAAAATACTGATGTGCATAAAAAATGAATGTGCAGTGTCAGTCATGGAAGAATTATTTGATCTTGCAGCACACTGATTTATTTATGGGGAAGAATGAGAAAAATATCCCTTCCTTCTCTCAGTTTTTTTTCCTCAGTGATCCCACATGTTCCATAATTTCATAGAAAGGCGATGCATTATCTCCCTCCCATTTATATTTCTCCTGGCTTATATTATAATTCTCTAAATATACCTCATCACACTATTTACCTTGATACCCAGATGTAAGATACCTACTGATTCTGGGATTCTTGCAAATAAATCACTCTTTCGAGAGTGCATGCTGCAAGGCCAGGTTTAACTGAAGCATCTAACATTTTTCAATTGTAGAATGTCTCAATAACACTGCTATGCAGAACAAAGATGAGTAAATTGATTTCCAGAATTAAAGGAGTAGATTATTGCTCCTCTACCGATGGCCTACCGTAAATCTTGAGGGGTAAAAAATCTATTAGAACAATTAAGATTTGAATAGACAAAAAACATCTAAGGTCTACAAATAGGCCTATAAAAAAAATACAATTTTTATATGACTAATGTTGCTTCAGTTTGCTAGTCTTGCTCACAAACTATGAAGAAACTTAACAATATATTAAAGTCTTCACAGTAAATGTCTGTAAATTTCAATAAACCTCCACCCTGTATTGATGTGGGATTATTTCTCCCCAAGTGCAGAACTGGGCATTTTCCTTTGTTGAGCTTCACAAAATTGCTCTGTTCAATTCTCCAGCCTGTCCAGATTCCTTTGAATGGTAGCAAGAAATTCAAATGAATTGGCCATAATCCCTATTCTCCATCTAGAATCACCTGTAAACTTGGTGAGAGTGCACTCTGTCCACTCATCCAGCTCATAACTGAGGATGTAAAACAGTATTGGCCCTGGTATCAACCCCTTCGGTGCACCATGAGTCTCCAGCTGCACTTTGTGTTGACCATAATCCTTTGAGCCTGACAGTTCAGCCAGTTTTCAGTCCACCTCACTGTCAATTTATCCAGCCCATACACAAATACTTCTCTTTTTTTTTTTTTCAACTTATCATAGGAACAAGGGGAACTGAAACAATAAAGAATTCAAACATGCTTATATAAGTACCTTATGACACTGCAAGTTTTTAAATTTTATTCCGCTGCCCAATATACTTGTTGTTTCCCAGCTCACCCCTTCCCTTGTAATATCTATAGAACAATGAGGATTTCAACCATGCTGTCCTCTTTACATTGAATTTTGCAACCAGCTTTGCTCAGGTTGTAGAGGGAATATGTATCTCTGTTTTACAACTTCTTTGATTCTTTGGTCTATAATTATTCAATAAGGGAATTCTTTTGCTACTTTAGATCAAGATGTACAAAGACTGTTTGTGGTATACATTCTGAATTACATATGTCAAAATGTGTATCATGAGGAAGAGCTGTGATTTAAATTATCATGGTTTTGAGACTGTCATTTAGCAATTTCTGGCAGAAAGTCATGAGGCATTTAGCATCTTGAATAAATAGTTCAGCACACTTCCTTTAAAACACACTGATCTATGTAAACAAGTATTCCACTATCAGGAAGAACAAGTACATACTTGCTCTGGTCCTTAGATAATCAGATATCTTTCTATCAGAAAGAAAATTATCTGCGTAACCACAAAAGTCAATAAAACCAAACTCATTCCCTATTGTGGATCCTTTCATAGGTTACACTTGTCATCCCACCCTAAATATTATATTTTTCTTTCCTCTTCTCCTTATTCCCTGGCTATTATTCACTTCCTACTCACTACATTGACATACAGACAAGAAGGAATTTTCACATTAACAAAACCCCTTAGAGGTTGTTCTTCTTGTGCTTATGAGTTAAACATTAAATAAGAAACAACCAGATGGAATAATTTGATTCTATTAATTTCATTTCTGGTCAGTTAAGAAAATGTAGCTGGCCAAAGGATAAAGAAAGTATTTTTTATCTATCATCTACCAAAAAAAAAAAAAAAAACAACCCAAAAACCCAAAAAAAACCAACCAAGAGGGGTGAATTATCATTACGTCTGCAGGTCTGGATAGATTTTAAACATATATGTTAGCCTATCTTAAGATAATTTCCTGGGAGAATGTTAAAATGCCTATTTAAATCATTGGGATCACTTCTACTGCAGCACTGGGAAATGTCACAGAAGAAATGTATAGGACTGAAAGCATAGGAAGGTACTGAATAAGCTTTATGTAGGAATCAATAACCACAAACACCAGGAATGTATGTGCTCCAAATGCTACGGCACATTAATTACTTCTAACAATTGGATGAGAAATGAAAACAAAAAATGATAGGAAGACGAAAGAGTAGGAAAGAATAAGAAAATATTTAAATTCTTGGCTCTAAACAACTAAGGAGAAAAAAAAAAGAACTTCAGCTGTGCAGGTGCCCAGAGTTTAGTAAGATAGGGGCACATACAACAAGGACAAAAGACCACCAAGGATACTTGCAGAAGGAGGTTTATTTTTTTACTCTACATTTGGGAGCAATATTATATAATTATGTGTAGAGAAGAAGCTGTAACAGGAATTGCAAAAACTTTTGAAAATCTGCTGATAAAATATCAGTGGACCATGGAAGACAGACTGTCAGATGACAGCTTTTAGGAAAGCTACTGTGCTCAAGCTTATGTCTAACTATAAGGAATACGTACAGCTAATGTGATCAATTAAATTGTCATTTTAAATGAATTGGTAATACTGAGGTGTAAAATTAATTTTGAAAGAACCAAGAAAAGTAGTATATTTTAACTGATTAAAAAAGGAAATGGTAGAAATAGTGGGACTTTTTTCTTTATTTTCCTTTTACTCATGGTTCTGTTGAATTGTTGTCATATTGAGAAAAAAAGCAAGTACAAGAATCTAGGAAGACACAGAGGCTTTGAAAGGTTTCTATTAACATGTTTTGTGAATGACATTCCTTTCTCTTTAAAAATGCAGATCAGATAAAGCTTTTTGGACAATTAGGCACTTACAGGAAGACAAAGAATCACATATTTTCAGTAAAAGCTAGGTGAACTATTTTTCTTGGATTTGGCTTGGAATAGGCATATTAGTGCCTTATGTTTACTTATTTATTTGTCATTTTACTGAGATACTCCAAATATGCTACTGTCTTTACAATAATTGCAAATTATAATCGCAATAAAATTTTAGCATGATTCAATTTTGCATGTATGTGTATATATTTGCCTTTCCTTTCAAGTTTTATTCCCAAGTCATAGATAATAAATGGAGCATTTACTTTCAAAATTGAAAGCAATACTGCAAAATAAATGAGGTGTTGTTTAATCTATAATGGTAGGTATACAATTAATCATGACCAATATAAGATAAGAATCTCACTATTTATGTTGATTTTTTGAGAAGAAAACCAAGGGAAGCCTAACAGCAGGATTAGAAACCATCAATTATTTCTTTGGTAAATGCTATATTGAAGAAAATGTTATTTTAGTGCTAAGATATTTACTATTAAGGAAAAATTTAAATTAGAACTGACCTATGAGAACTAACTGCAGTTTTGCTGAAATCACATATAGCTAAAAATCTGCCTGTGTTTTAACCCTCTTTATAGGATACACTACCTATATAAAAGAGATCCATGGGTTGAAACTTGGCTTTTTACTCTATCAGATCTGTTGTAATTCTGTGGAAAAAACCACAATTTTCACTGAGGTTCTTATATCAGTTCCATCAGAAACAATAGTTATTTTCTGTGGTCTCCAGTGGTACATGTTTGAGATATTAAATAGATGTGAAATTCTACTCTTAATTTGACCCTCTTTCCAATGAGGTCAATGAGAATGGTGTCTGAGTCACTTAAAGAAATGAGCCCTCATGGAGTGCTTTGGAAAATCATATAATTTCTCCATTGTTCATGTAGTTAACTATGGCCTAAGGCATAATGAAGTAACATAGGGGTCGAGATAATCTAAATTCTGCTTAAACTGAAGTAGCATTTTGTTTGTTTTCTAAATATATGAGAAGACAGTTTACCATATGAAAGAGAGGGAGAGAGATGGAGAGGAATGGTGAAGAGGAAATAATATTGGTATGCAGACAGACTGAAAAAAGAAGCTATAAGTTGCTTTCCAGCTTGTGTTGACTGTGAGAAAGAGTTTTGAAAGAAATTAGAATCTGTTGAGTCTGACTCTTTGACACACTCTCATGTGGTAGCTCAACTCTCCTTGCCTTAAAAGATGCATAAACCCAGGTTCACCAGAAGGTCAGCCAGGAAACTCAGTATAGCGTTCTATTTATGTAAAGAAAGATGTCCTACAAAATAGTTTAGAATGGCTATCCCTTAGTTTATGATTTTGATGTGGAAAGTCATGACTTGTAATAGATGCATATTTTAAGGTGTAAACAGTATTGTACACAATGTGTGTGTACTTGATTTATTGTCCTCTTGTTTCTGATGTCAAACTTCAAGTTGCATGGAGTATAGAATCATAATATCACCTAATCATTTAGCTTGGAAAAGGCCTTTAAGATAACTGAGTCCAGCTGTTAACCCAGCACTGCCAAGTCCAGCACTAAACCATGTCCCTACATGTCTTTTAAACACCTCCAGAGATGGTGACTCAACCATTTCCCTGGACTGCCTGTTCCAGGGCTTGACAACCCTTTCAGAGAAGAAATTTTTCCTCATATCTGATTTAAACCTCTGTTGCAACTTGAAATAATTTTCTTTTGTCCTAGCCCTTGTTACTTGGCAGAAGAGTCTGACCCCCACCTCACTACAATCTCCTTTCAGGCAGTTGTAGTGAACAATAGGGCCCCCTTGAGGCTCCTTTTCTTCAGGTTAAACACCCCCAGCTCCCCCAGCTGTTCTTTATAAGACTTGTGCTCCAGACCCTTCACCAGCTCCACTGCCCTTCTCTGGACTCACTCCAGCACCTCAAAGTCTTGTAGTGAGGGGCCCAGAACTGAACACAGGATTTGAGTTGTGGCCTCACCAATGCTGAGTACAGGGGGCAATCACTGCCCTGGTCCTGCTGGCCCCACTATTTCTGATACAGTCCAGGATGTCATTGGCTCTTTTGGCCAGCTGGGCACATATTGGCTCCTGTTCAGTCAGCTGTCAACCAGTACCCCCGAGGTCTTTTTTCACTGGGCAGCTTTTCAGCCACTCTGCCCCAAGCCTATAGCATTCCATGGATTTGTTGTGACCAGACTTTGCCTTGCTGAAATTTCTGTGTTTGCCCACTGATCCAGTCTGTCCAGATCTCTTTGCAGAGCCTTCCTGCCCTCTAGCAGAACATCACCCCGTCCAACTTGGCATCATCTGCAAACTGACAGGGAGTGCTTGATCCGCTCGTTCAGATCATCAACAAAGGTCTTAACCAGGACCGACCCCAATACAGTGCGCTAGGGAACACCACTCTGTAACATTTCTGTTCTGACTAGAAAAGTGAAAATATGCTGCTGAAAATCTGGCAAGGAATTGCTAGATTTCAAGTCAAAATAGTAAGGATATGAGCAATGTGAAAGACAACATAGCAACATCGTGCTTCTCCAGAAGGCTGTTGATTCGATTGGTCATGAACTTCTGTGAGTGTGACAACATTAAGAATTTTGTCAGACTAATAAGCAAGCAGATGAAAACAAACAAACAAACAAACAAAAACTCTACAACCAACCAAAGCATAAATAATTGGCTTTCTCATCACATCTACAGCACTCTCATATTTTACTTCTTCTTATTTGGTATAGATAGTTCCCCCCTGCTTCAAAACATATCTTATCTACCAAAAACCAAAATTTTAGTGAGATGAGTAGACAGCAGAAAATATTTTTAAATTCTGCAACTCAAGATTTCTGGACCAGCTGGCCTCAGGGCTAATTTTGCTTCTTGGGTTTGGCTATAAAAAGAATATCAAAGTATTTGTTGCAAGTCAAATAATGACTGTACTCCAGTACAAGAATAACTCTCCCTTTTTTCTTAGAGAAACCTCTGTGTCAATGCACACAGCATCAAAAAGATACCTGATATATGGTTTTGTGATTTGCAGATACAAAACATTTCCAAGAAGTTCTGCAGGGAAAAAAAGTAAAATGTGGGAAACACAAACCAAATCCTCACCCGTGAGAGGACAAAAGCTGAGATGATGGAATGTGGTCTGAATATGCTTCTAGATTTGAACAAACCTGCTCTCAGTGACAACTGAAGTTGAGGTTTTCTACATTAGAAGTATAAATTGGGTTGCCTGAAGGCAAGAATGTAGTGAGTGTGCTGATTCTCTTCTTACCTATCTGAAATACTTCCTTTTACTACAATGGAGCTGTGCAATCATACAGTTCAAATGGTATAGAGATCACACTGCAGTCAACGAAGAGAAATCCTCCTTTTCTTTTGCAATAAAGACAAATCTGGCAAGAGGAGTTCTTAATGTAATTTCCTTTCTCTCATTCTGAACAGGAGCTTCAAATGATGCCAAGGGAAATTTGCATATGGTAAGACTCAGTGAAAACCAGTCAAGATGTCAAACTTGACCTAAAGTGAAGGTTTAAAATAGATTTTTGTGGGATTTAGAAATTATCCACTGTAACTTGCTATCAGCTGTGTTACAGACAGTTTACTTTCCTGCACTTTTAGATGATGGAAAATCTAAGTTGTCCTTATATCATATTTAGAGGAATAGAAACTCTATTCCTCTAAATATGATATATTTAGAAACTGAGTGAGGTTGGACTATTACTTCATTTATTTAACTTGAAATCATAAGTTTAAGCCTTTTATTAAAAATATAAAGAACAACATAAAATACCCGATAATGCTGGTTAAGATTGATCATATTTGAGTTGGTTCACTGTTCTTTGGGAAACAAGGGAAGAAGCAGTTTCATATATGCTAGAAATGTTGTAAGTACACTGTGAAATGAGGTAAAAAGTGTCTGAGTAAAATGAGCAGATGAAATTTTTTCACTATTGAAAGCTGTGTTTGACCAAAACTATATATACATGTATGTTTTTTCAAAGAGTTGATCTGAGTAAGAATCAATACAAGAATAAATCCAATTTTTTTTTAAATCATTCTTTATCCTATTTCACACTTTCAGTTTGCACCTCCTGTATAACCAAACTTCCCTTTTAAAACCTGGCAGAATTTTGTGCCTTCAGTTCAACGTTGCCTCTTCCAGCACCAGAATCCGTTCTACCTCGTCCTTTGCCTTTCCTTTCCTGGAATCCGACCCGTGAGTGTTTGTTGCCTTTTCATGCCAATGTTTTTCACTCTAAATTGTCATTGCTCTTTAGTCTAATCACAGCTTGGGCAGTTCCAGACCTTCAAGTTGCAGGAACATGAGACAAATAGATCTAATGTGATCCAGCACAGAGGTATCATGAGTTTTGCATGAGTTTAACACATGGGTTTGTGGCTGAATTTCACCAGTTAGAATTACTGGTGTCTTTCTCTTACTTGTCTTTTTTTTTTCCCTTTTTAATTTTTTTTAGTGGTTTGGGGTTTTTTGTTAGTTGTTTGTTTGTTTGTTTGTGATTCAAAACAAAGCAATCAAGACTGAGTTGGGGCAGAATCACAAAAGCACATAACAAAACATTTTATTATTTCTGAAAAATGAAAATAGTTTTATTTTACTTGATTGAACAACTCATCAGCTGTTCATTTTTGGGTTTGGATCACTACAGTCACAAATATTCCAGACATTTAGTTGGTACCAGAGTAGACTTAGGGCTTTAGCCTCCCAACTCTTAGGGCTCCCTATACTTGAATTATACTTCTTCAGAAAACTGCATTTAGTCTGGCTCAGAAACAAAGAAATAAATGTAAAACCAGACAAAAAATAGGTTTAACAGAATAATAGAATATGTTTCAAAATCAGACTAGAAAACTGGACTAGTACTGCCTGAAAAATGAGATGTTTAGATTTATTTCAGGCACATTAAATCTTTAAATCTGCTAATGATTTCAAGTTCAGATACTATTTTCCACTACATACAATTCAAGAGAATAGGACAGAAATTAAACTAGGGAAGACGTATATTGAGGTACAAATCCACCTATCCCGAATAAGATAAATTGAAGAAAAAATGGATAGCATCTTGAGGGAACATAATATTGAAGTAGAATAGACTTAGGATGAGCTCAGTAATCTATGATTAGCCTTCCCCAAAAGCATTTGCTTTAAAACTCTCAGGAAACAGAACTTATTTCCAGCTTCAAGTGAGAAAGATTTTGAGTATTTATTTGATGCAAATTTTATTTTTTTCAGCTGTGCTGTTCAGTACTCTGCTTACAGAGCTTAAATATTATTTAGGTTTTGAGCTAATGTAAGCAATTAATTCATAGCTAGTGATGTATTTGATGAATTTTACTCTCTGCAGTGCATGAATTTTCAATGAACAGGTTATAATTTTTCTCTGACTTATTCAGTATTTGAAATTATTACCCAATAAATTTATTTTCATAATTCTTCGATGGTAAATGGCTTGGAAGGAGATCTTTTGAAAAGATGTATGTTTACCAGGTGGTCTAGAAAAGAGAACTTTCCATACAGGTCAATCTTCTTTTCCACCTAAAGAGCTTTAATTCTTGTCAGGAGAAGCAAAGATATAGATTAAAATCTTTTTAGATGGTGCACATTCTGAGATTTCTGTTGCTCCCACTTTTTACTGAACTTTCTCATATACCTGAGAAAACAAACAAATCTTTGAAATTTTAATAGTAATTCAATTCCTTTTTGCTGTGAAATAGCAGGGGAAGAGTGTGAATTTCATGGAACCCACAAAGCTGACTTGAAAGATAGCATAATGTATCTCCAACATGACAAGCTCCTGGAAAGTTATCTAAAGTTTCTCTTGTCCACACACTTTATTGTATTCTTTCTGAAAAATAGACCACAAAAATTAAATAATTTTATAATGATATGATATTAAAATCTTTCCATATATAGACTGAGGTATTTTACCTGTTTGAAGACTTTTTTATTTAAACACATTTTCATTTGAACATCAAGTAACTGAATACTTTTAACTACAAGGAGTTTTTCTGCTGACTTTTTCACGTATGGAAACATGAAACAATTTTTCTTTAAGGGGATATCTTGTTTTGTCAGTACCTATTCTAGTTCCCTCATTGTCCTAAGTGTTTCCTCATTGTCCTAAGTTTTCCCTCTCTGCATTTGCAACATGCCTCTGTTGAGAAAAAACAGGTCAGAAATATTCTTGTGTCTCAACACAGACAGGATCCCAGATCAGATGCCTCCTCCTGAGACCTCCAATCTAGTGCTCAATGCACACATGAAAAAGTGAGTTCTCTGCAAAATACAGAGGCCATCCTTTTTCTTTTACCAAAAGCTTAGTGGTGTGACAAGTCTAAATTGCTGTGGGGTGTATAGATCTTTCACAGCTTGCAGGAGCTACTGCAAATAGAAAAAAAAATAAAGCAACAATGACACTTTCATCCATGTTTTAGAAGGAGTAATTCTTCCTGGTTTTTTAGTGGTTTTTTTTTTTTTTTTTAATAAATTATAAATCAGACCCATCTTTTTGATAAAAGATTCTAGGGTCTATATTTTCATATTTCCAAGATCTTTTTTTCTGCAATGTTATTGACCTAGCCAAGTATACTTTTTGCTCAGAGTGCTGCTTTCTGCAACTGTGATTAGAATTGCTTTTAATGAAAGGTTATTAAAAGTAATGTTTTTATTAAAAATAATTAAAAATTACATATTGTGAAACTAAGCCCTAAAGCATCTAAGGCACTCAGTGAATCTGGCTCCTGATTTAGAGGTGTTGAGTCTGTTCCCATGAAAGATAGATTAAAGGCATTTTTTTAGATTATATTAAATATTAAAAATTCAAATATTAAATTGCATTTTTAAATGTATGTTGATACATAATATGGATTAACTTGAAAAAGTAAAGAAATGATTTAACAATTTCACCCATATCTTTTTCATCATTCCTTCCTTAGACATGTCATACAGTGAAAAAAGCAGGGAGATGTTTTTGTTGTCATCTGACAGATTGAACAAAAACATTAAAACTTGTTTACTGATCTACTAAATCCTCATGCTGTTATTCATAAAGGCTACATCAATTTTCTTGGGTTTTTTTCTGTGGGAAATGGTGGAACTCAGCTACTCTGTACAATCTTCAATACTTTTCTTCTTCCCTCTCAGCACAGCCCTGTAATGAAATCAACATGGCAGATAATCTCCCACTGTAGCAAAGCTCTTTAGATGCTGCAGATTAATGTTCAGCATCTTCAACCATTGCTCTGGGTAGGTAACATTTTACTCTTTCTGTACTCAAACTCTTGTGAAGCCTTTCCTGACTTGCCTTTGTGCTACAGATGCAACAGTTAAAATGATCTGAATTGAATGAGAGGCTATTTGGAACAAAAGAGGAGTAAAAGAGTCAGGTTGTCCTTTTCTGATGATGGAAGCATATCTTTATGAAAGAACTGAATGGGATTTCTGCAGAATTCCATTATTCGTTTCAGTGCAATAATACAATCACTGTACAGTATGAACCCAGCAATCAATAGTTTAGCATACTGCTTTGATGAACTGTTTCTTCCTGCTTCCAATTTATACCTTAAAGAGGAGCTTTGCCTATAGAGTTCAATGTGTTCAACTAATACACCAATTAGCTACTGTGACAAGGTTCTGCATTATCAAAAATCAAAGCTTTCCATAGAGAATAATCTTCTTATTGTAGAAAGTTGGTCAGGGAGGAAGTCAATGAAAGACCAAGGATATGTATGCACAATATTAATCTCCATGTAAATTATACACATTAAATAAGGATAGGAAGAGCCTCTGGACAGGACAGCAGTATCTTTTGAAGAAAGCTACTGAAAAAAAACCCACTAAAAATGTTTAAATGATTAATGCTAAACACTGCACACTGTGATCTCTTTCAAAAAAAGATTTTTACATCCCAGGATTTTTGTGGAAAAAGTGGTCTGAGTTATTAGAAAAATGATAAGATCTGTTGGATTTATCTCTTTATTTACATTTTGGCTAATAATTCTGTTATAGTATTTTTAAATGTGGTCGCTCCAGATTTTTAAATACTGTTATGCTTAAGCAAAAAAAAAAAAATAAAAACAATTGCAGAAGTTGCAGTTCTCAGGTGGTGGGTTGACCTTGTTTGGCTGTTGGAAGCCTTCCTAGTTGCTCTCTTACTCTCCCTTCTCAAAAGGACATGGGAAGAAAATAGTTGAGAACATTATGGGTCAAGAGGAAAACAGAGGGATTGCTCATCATTTACCATCATGGCAAAAGCAGATCAACTAGGCAAAAATTATTTTAAGGTATTTTCAATTAAAACAGGTTCAGATAGTGAGAAACAAAAAAACTAAAACACCTTCCTACCTTCCCCCCAGGTCTTTTTCACTCAGACTCATTCCTTTATTCCCAACTCCTCTATTTCCCTGCCTCCAAGAAATGCAAAGGGATGGGAAAGCAAAGGAGTTGAGCCCAGTCCATACCATTTCTCTCTTTCTCATTTCTCCTCCCACTTTTCCCCTGCACCAGTGTGAGTCCCTTCCATGCGCTGCTGTCCTTCAGGATAAACCTGCTTCAGTCTGGTCTCTACACATGATCTAAGAAATATCCACCTACTCCAGTGACTGCTCCTGCCTGGCCTGCAAGGATGACATCCTCCCCCTCCTTCTTCACTGACCTTGGTGTCTCAAACTTTTTTCTGCCTCACTTTTCACTGCCCTCTGTTGTTTTTACCCTTTCTTAATGTTCTCCCAGACACACCATCATCTTGGCACAAGTTCTGTGCAGGGTCTGATGCAGAGCAGTCTGGATCTGGTCATGTCCAGCATGGAGCAGTCCCTGGCCTCTTCTCTTCCACTGCCGACACCTGGGCACAGACAGCCAATGTCGTGCACACAGTCATTAATACTGCCTACTAAGCTGCCCTTGCTCAAAGAGGAACACTGTAGAGCTGATGTTGTGGTCAAGAAATATTGATATGAACCCCAAAGGCATTAGAGAGCACTCAATATAAGCTTTTCTGACCACCCTCTGCCTCCTTCATCCTATGCTATACAGGAAAGACCTGGCACAAATTACCAGCATATGGAATATTAGAGCTGCGTTCATGAGTTGCTACTTTTAAATTGGAAGAAACCTTTATCCTTTCCCCCATTTGGCAGATCTCCTCAGTTTTGTGGTATTTATCTTCTCATGCAGAAAAAAAAGGTGATTGACAGAAGCAAAATAGGACAATCCATATGATTGTGTAATCACACTAAAAAAAATTAGAGCATTTCCAACATAGATGGCTTGGGCTGAAATTTGACCTGTGTCTCAGAGCTGTGCCCAAATTAATGGGGGTAAAATTAATGGGGTTAGTTGCTCACTGTTCTTAAAGTCTGAAATCTGATCAGGTTAATATATAAATATTTTTGGTTTGGGTGCCTTCGGTTTGCCTTTCATCCCTGTAAGTTTTGGAGTGGACTGAAGATGACTGTTTCACATGCTGACTTTTGAATTCATGTATTCCAAACAGAAAAATATTTGGCAGATTACCCAAGGAATGGAATCTGCTTTCCATGAAAATTGAAATCAGTCTCTGGCAGATGGCATATCTAATGCCAAATGAAGGAAAACTATTTGTTAGTAAATATGAGTCTGAAGATTTCCCATTGTTAACTCATGCACACAACTGAAGAAGAAGGGCTGCTTTACTTGTTTAAGAATCTCCCATGTGTTTGGTATATCCAGGTCTGGAAAACATGTTTTGATGGTGATGAGGTAACACTTCTCAATAGAGTCTGGACAATTTACAAAATCATTGTCTTTCCTTGATAGAAAATGGAGCTCAACTGCTATCATTCTTCCTGTATGTCTGTTAATTCCCTGGGCAGTTTGCAGTAAACTTCCTTTTTCTTTTCCTTAGCTGTTTGAAGCATTAGACTATTTTCTGGAATATGTGATGCTGGCTTATATGAACCAACAGAAGACTTCAGTTTGAAGGGAGAAATACTTTTGATAACACTTGAAGCAGAAGGTTTACTTGTAGTTTCCAACAGAATAAAATGTGTGATTTACTTCAGATTCTTTACACATTCAAGACTTAATTAGTTTTCATAACTTTTCCTGTGTCTCTCAGAGATTCTGATATGTGTATTAATTTTCTATTATTTAATCTTTGTGCACTGTAAACTTAAGGCACCCAAAATCTTTTTATTCCATAAGAACCCAAAATATTAGGGTTAAACATTCTGTTAAGTGACAGAGAGAACAAGGTCACTACTTTCTTTTTTATCTTCAGGCTTCCAACATATTTTTAACCTGTTTTTCCAGTGCCTTGACCTGCTTTGCACTTGTCCAAGTAGGATTAAAAGTACTGGAGAAAGTAATTTTATGGTATGTATATTTATTGAAAATATGAAGACAAACTGGGGACCTGTTTTGCATCTCTTCTATGTTTAAGCATATTTAAACAATTTTTAGCTCAGACGTCATCAAACTAATTTCTAAACTTTTCTAAAAATATTTTGTATTTATCAAGTGAAACCAATAAAAATCCCTTCTGTTGGTGCACTAAGCCATAGATCAATATACTTTGATAATTTACTTGTTCAACCTAAACAAAATCACTTAAATCTACTTACAAGGTTTCTACCAACATAGCTAGATCAATTTCTAAATACATTTTTTTAGATTGATACAATTGTTTAATAGAGACATATGCACAGATATCTGTGTGCAGTAGAAATTTGAGGAAAATATTTTTAAGACGTATGTTTTATTCTGAATTATAATTCAGATATCTCTATATATTTCTTGTGAATTTCACCCCTGGCTCCCACAAGGTGACAAAGTGGATATTTGGTAAGATTAGAGTTATATTTATGATTCTTTAAAATTTCAAGGGAAGGATTTTACTCCAAAATAAATCACTGAGGTACTTTTAAAGGCAGGCATTTGGATTGGGCACAAGGTGCTTTAGAGAATATATAAAAACTAAATTACATGTGAAAATGCAAGTGAAATGAATCCACAGATGTCTGAAAAACAGAAGGTTCCCTAACAATTCCCCAAGTTTACTAATCACCTTGTCTAAGATGTATGTTGTTTCTTGGGAGGAAAACCAAAAAAAGCTACGCCTGCCAGTCTGGGTTCAGTGCATGGCTAGGGTTGTATTTGAAAGTCCTTAATGAAGGTGAGAAGGGAAAGGTAAGGCACAGTCTCATGGTGCTCTCAGGACAACTCTGAAGGCTCTTCTTGCCCCTGGATACAATACATTAATTTGTATTTATACAGTAGAAAATCCACTCTGTCTTTCAAACAGGGGTAGAAGAGGGAGCCTTGAAATCCGTGGCTATCATTGAGGCTTGGCTTGATCCACCACAGACTGACACTGTGACACATTATATTATGCTGTTTGGATGAAAACAATTTACAAATGAAAAATTTTGATCCAAAGAGAAAACTAATGGTAGAAAAATTCAGAATTAATGAGATCCTTCAGAAGTCAAAATACCATTATTATATACTGAAACCTTATGTAAGATGCTAGAGAAATACCTACTTTTATAGCATGCTTTTCACACTGCATTGGTTATATCAATCAAAATCATATCTCTATGAATGAATTACTCATTCTCTTGCCTGAAATTTTTTGGGATTACTCAAGCTTTAAGAGACCTCTTTTTTCTCATTTCCGTGTACTTTAAAACCAGGATGAACAGAAATAATGGCTGAGACCTATAATATCCACCACATGCCCTTTCCCAGCTGACTGCTTACTTTGAAACCATTCCCAGCACTGCTGGCTATGCCCTTTTAGCAAACTCTGAAAAAGCAGGTAATGCCTACACTTCCTCAAGAGCTGCTTTCCTCTATGATCCTTTTATTCCTAAAAAGACACAAGATAAATACAAAACAAGGGAAAAACAGGCAGAAAGAGCTTTACTTTCCACCTCAGTACCTACAATTGCTCCTTGCTTATTTTTCAAAACACTTTTCTTGCTTTAGAGGATGATTATCCAAAAATAAAAGCTAAATAAAACATTAATAGGTCACAGAAACTGCCAGAAACCAGTCTCTTCTTCAAAATAGCTGCTGTCCAGTGTTTGCTATTGAAGTCTAGAGTGCCCATGGTTTGCATGTTTGAATGCCCTGCTGGCTCTCAAGAGCAGAGCAGCAGGTGGAGGAGAAGGAGAGTGTGACTTACATAAAGGCACAAGCCAAACAAAGCTGCTTGGTCTAATTTTAAGCTTACAAGAACTGAAAATGTTTCTTTTAAATATATAGGTTAAGTTTCTGGAAGTATAAGGGATCCATTCAGTTTTAAAAACCAATAAAAAAGTTCACTATTTGAAAACAAATTATTGTTGTTGTTGTTGTAAAAGATGTGTTTACAAAATATATTAAATACAACACTGCTTAGACTTGTCCTCTGAATAACGGGTCAAGCCATTTGTATATCTTCAATGGATTTCCACCCATTTGTATCCTCAGAAACATCTACAGGGTTTATAATATCTAATGATTTTTTGCAAGATAGTTGTGGTAGCCGGTGAATATATATTGTGTTGAGGTGACCAAAAGGCTTTTACCCAGGGTGCATGGTTCTGTTAAATTAATCTGTTCCAGTTTGAATTCCCCAGCTGGCTGCTAACCTCTACCCCTGGGGCTCTCCCATTGGTCCCCACTCCCTGATCCCACCTTTCCCCTGGCCCCAGGAAAAACCCTGAGCTAGCCATTGTTTTCCTATTTGCCTCTGAATGTTCGATAGTGAACATGAATAAATCCTGCTGGAATGCAATCAAATATCCTTCCTGACTCTTTTGTCACAGACTTAATACTGAATCTGCCCAGGCACCTGTGGGAGCATGTGGGACCCCACGGAGCCAGGCTAGAACAGTATTAGATAATTACTTAAAAGTTTTGGCGTTTTCAAGGGAATACACATGCAGAAAAACACTGTATCCTATCACAAAAATCACAAATTCTGAACAGTAAGTTACATGCTCTTTGTTTATGTATGGCAAATTTTCCACCACCTTTCTGTGAAAGAACTCAGCTGTGCAAACATTTTCAGTACTTTTTAAAATTTTCAATTTATGCAGGACTTCTTAACTATAATATATTTACTCTATTTTCACAAAATGAAGATTCCATAAAACATTAATTGGTATTATCCTTGAATATAGTGTTACATCTTTTTCTAAACTAAGCTCTCATAATAAAAATATGCTGTCTATGAAAATCACTCAGCTTTGCTTTTTGTTTGAATTAAAAAAATCCATCTTTGGGTTCTTTGCCATTTTATGAATGGTTAATGATGAAGTAGAACGTAGACTATACTGGGGATAATGGCTGGTATTATTATCTGTTTACAGTTTTTGGTTTATGCCAAGGAAAATGATTTTTTATGGATTACAGAGCCACAAAACTATGTGCATGTGCAAACACACCTGCACTCACATACCACTCGTTCCATTGACCCTAAAATCCATTTCAATAAGGCCCTGGATAGGCTTGTGCACAATATAATTTTTCATATTTTCACAGCAGTGATCCTATGATTTTTCTTCCTCAAAACCTTCAACTTCCAGTTAAAAATTTGAATTTACATGTGGATTGCTACTCAGCAGAGAGGTATTACTTCTGAGATTTTGTTCTTCCCTCCAAAGGAGGGAAGTGTCACAGACAAAAAGCACCCATATGTGATCGTCCACCTGAGCAAAATTAATGCTCACATAGTCTGAAATACTAGCACACTGACATCTTAAAACTCTATCCTTACAGTAGTGCTGCATAAGTTGGGGTTTTTAGCCTTTTATACTGATAACACCACCACTAAATTTCTGAGCTCCTTATAACAGATTGGACAGTTATCATATTAACTGCTGTGTAAACTAAACCAAAATAAACTAGAAAAAATAAATCCCCACTACGAGTTATATGCCCAGCTGAACTATTCACAATACTTAGATCAAGCCCAGAGGAACCTCATACAGATATTACTGAAGGCATTAAATATTGACTGTTGCAGTTAAGCTTCAGAGCAAAATACTGAGTATGACAGAGCAAAATAAAATGGTTTCAAATGGAGTTGAGGATAAGGGCAGGATTTAATACCTCAGTGTCAAAACATTTTCATATGAGTTACAATAACTGGGAAAGGAGTCTTTAAACCTATGAAATTAATGGTTTGCATTTTAAGGAAAGCCCCAACATTTTAAGAAATACCTGTACAATCAAGACTCTGACTTCGCCTTAGCTCTGGTTTGTTATGGTGTCACAGAATAAAAACACCACAGATATTACAGTATCTTCTCATGTACTCTTTTTGTATTTTTAAAGACATTTTTATTTGCTTATGGAATAATACAGGCTCTCTCATGTACTGCTTAATTTCCCCAGCATTGGTTTTGTTTAGAAATGCAGTGCTGTGGGGATGCTTCCCAAACTAATGTGTAGATACAGACACTTTAAAATACTATTCTCTTAGCTGTCCAGTAATAATATTTTTCAACATACAGGACCACTTTCATTCACGTCATTGAAAACAACAGGATGTTTTCATATGCATACTACTTAGAGAGTAATCTATATGCAAGGAAATCCTCAAGGTCAGTTGATTGCATTAATTTTATGTCAAAACACAAAGGTAACTACTTCAGAATTATTCATGCTCCTGTTTTTAAGTGTACTTTCTATGCTCACAGACATTCAATATAATGGATGCCAATTGTTAGCTTTATTGCAACCTCCTTTCTAGGGACATTATTTATTAAAAGAATCATAATAATTTGAACTCTGTAAAAAAGTCAACAGATTTTATTAATGCATGTGTAATATCAATCAGAAAAAAAAAACAACAGGCAGACAGCACAGAGGTTCTGTTTTTAAATTTCAGTTTTATGTTTGTCTTAATTTGAGAACTAATAGCTTATTTGCAAATATTGAAAAGGTTTGTTTTGTCCTCAAGGTGTGAATTGGCAGTTTTAGGGAAGACCTGGTATATTCTTCTATCCTTTTGTTTAGTAGTAAAGCAGAATAGTGCCACTACATTTCAGTACAAATCAAAATGTCAAAGAACGGTACAATGTAAAGCATTTTCATTTCTGTAAATGAAATTACATATCTCCACTTAATCTTTGTCTTGTTTGTACTTTTTGCTTGTTCAGTGATCTACAGAAACATGCATTTTCTACAAGTTAAGTCACCTGGTTTAACCTTCAAGCCATTTGTTCCCATTCCAGGCATGATTTTACTTATATGGTATTTGAAGAACTACAGTCACAGACTAAGGAATACACAGGGAATAATTGTTTAACATTGGGTGGTTTTGTATTATCTTGCTGAAGCATAAATTTTCAGACAAAGGAAAAGATTGGTTTAGGCAGCTTGACTTTCAACTGTTCTATATCCTTGAAACTGTAATATACAGGATTCATGTGAATGTGTGAATGTGTGTATTCCTGTGATATCCATGGTAAGATTTTAAGCAAGTGAGAGCCAATACGTGAGTTTTGAGAGAAATACCTACTTATTTTCCTGCTGCTCTGGTTTCTGCTACTTTGTCTTTTTCATCATAGTATGCAGTCCCACAGAGCACAACATCACCTTTAACAGACCACTGAGTTGCTAGATAACAGCATGTGCCAATTTAAAATCAATCAGGTCTATGTCTTACCATGCTCCCTTCCCTTCTTCTACTGTTTCTCATGAGCAAAGGTCTAGGTAAATTATGGCAGCAGCTGGCAGGGAATGAGGAACAAGTTTCTTTAATGATGAAACTGAGACAGCAGTTTAAAACACACCAAGAAGTTTCCTCTGAGGGTTTGAAATGGATGCAGATCCACAGGCACATTAGCTGAAGGGGAATGACCTTTTGGCATCCTAGGAGGATGTCTTCTCACAATAGGGACTCTTTTATTAGTGATACATCACTGTCAGAGAAGGAAAGTGTTCAAGATGACACTCCTGTAAGCCTCCTTATGTTCACAAAAGGCAGCATTAGTCATTGCTATTTTCTGTTTAGTGGTGTGCCAGAAATAATGACTGTTCCTCCTTAGAAGGTGTTCCCACCTTCTCCTTGTGCTATGGCTATCTATTCTTCTTGCAGGCTTCACAGAAGAAATTATACTTGAAAGCACTGCAGTGGGCACACAGTCTGGATGGCCAAACAGGCAGGGAGTTTCTTGCTCAGAGATGCAGGGAGGAAGCTGAGTAGGTAAGCAGCAGAGGAATGACAGAAGTGATGTTGAGTGAAATTGAAAACTGCCATTTTTTGCAAAATTGAAAAGAAATAGAGTATTTATCCAAGATCTGGGGCATCTGCATATGTCTACCTTTTTTACTGCACATCTGCATTTAGCTCTTCATTTCCCACATCATGATGAAGTAGTGCAACATTAGTTGTCATAAAGTGGATGTTACGCACGGTTTGAAGATTTCACCTTGAATCTGATGACCTAGCTTGATTTTGAAAATGTGATGCATTAACCCA
This sequence comes from Monarcha castaneiventris obscurior, assembly GCA_026261815.1. Taxonomy (NCBI): domain Eukaryota; kingdom Metazoa; phylum Chordata; class Aves; order Passeriformes; family Monarchidae; genus Monarcha; species Monarcha castaneiventris. The sequence goes on along the minus strand of JAMPIT010000174.1, from coordinate 4,637,513 downwards.
TTATTTGAACCCTCATTTTTCATTGAACGTGTCTGTGTGTTGTACTAATATCTGACATTCTTACAAATACTAATGCATTATACTAATTTAGTTGAAAATATGAAAAGCTGTAATTCCTGGCATTCATTTGTATTAAACAGTCATAGACTTGTCAGAGGACTACACAGATCTCTTGTTTGTACTGCCCAAGGTTACGCATACTTCCACATCATACAAGTAACTTATGGTCTCACAGCTGAATAAACACCCATCTGGGAGTAGAAATAAGAAAGCAGAATAAAATAGTTTTGATTAAAAAAATTTTTTTTATTTTTTTTTAGCACCAAGACCTAATTCACTGAAGTTTTTGTCAAAAGAAAGTTGAAATAGATTTTGCATTTTGTACTTTATTTCTCTAAAGTCAGATTAGAGAAAGTTTGTGTGGGGAGGGGCAGCTAGAACTCGAAAGAGCCAAAAGAAGCTGGAAAATGAAGCTGGATTTTTCACCAAATTTATCAAGACTAGAACTGGATACAGATGTTTACAGAGAAAGCGCAGGTGAACAGAAGGCTGACAAGGTAATGTCCTTGAGGTTATTGCCCTTCCAGAACCCTAATGTCTATGTCTAACTATTCTTCAGCTGCTAGAAAAAGGCTCAAATTCTCCTATTTCTTTATGCACTGCAGCACACTAATGTCAATAACCTACTATTGTCACTGGCTTTATGGCAATTACTTGAAGCAGCAGAAGCCAAGTAGTTAAAATTTTTCAGTCTTGATGTGGACAAATGATATATATGTAATTGTGCTGGGTTTGTCTGGGGTAGGGTTAACTTTCTTTCTAGTGGCTGGTGTGGGTCTGTGTTTTGGACTTGTGCTGAAGACAGGGTTGATAATACAGAGGTGTTTTTGTTATTGCTGAGCAGGGCTTACACAGAGCCAAGGCCTTCTCTGTCTTTCATATGGCCACACTGGTGAGGAAGTTGGGGATGCAGGGGAGGTTGGGAGCAGACACTGCTGGGACAGGTGACCCCAAGTGACCAAAGGGATGTTCCAGACCATATGACATCACACTCAGTATGTAAAGTTGAGGGGAAGAATGAGGAAGGCAGGAGAGTTTGGACTGATGGTGTATTGGCCATGTGATGGAGCCCTGATCTCCTGGGGATGGCTGAACACCTGCCTGCCTGGGGGAATCAGTCAATCAGTTTCTTGTTTTGCTTTGCATTTGTGCATGGCTTCTGCTTTCCCTGTGTCTTGGGGTGACTTTGTGATGTGTATCATAAACTGCTGAACTGTCTTTATCTCAACCCACAAATTTTCCACCTTTTGCCCTTCCAATTCTCTCCTGCCAGTGGGGGAGTGAGTGAGCAACTGTGTAGTACTTGATTACTGGCTGGGGTTAAATCACAATGATGATGTATTGTGATGGCATCCCTTTATATAAAGTTTATTCTTTAAAACAGAAGGAAAATGGATGTTATGTTCAGTATTAGTATGCATTCATTGCACAGCAAAGATGTCCCCAAAATTTAGATATTGATCCCTTACAATCATTATACATTTCCATGTCTTGTCCCAGTGCATTTTGTGGTAACACTTAATTTACATGGCCATGTCAAGCCACTTCTATGAAATGCCTGAATTATTTCTTCCATGAACCTGTAGCAGGGTTGAATTTGCAGCAGGAATGCCTTTACTCAGAATGCACACAATTTTTTGTTTTCAGAGGTTGGAACATATATATAAGATTGCACAGGCTTGCAGAAGATGAAAGAAAGGTTTCATCATATGGCTGTGTCAAATGTCACTGACACCAAACTTTCTATAGCATATACTACCCCTTATCTTCTTAAGAATGCTACAGAGATGAAGTACTATTTGGGAAAAAAAAAATATACAAAAAATCCAGGAAAAGGCTTTTTCTGAATCAAAACATAGTATTGAAGTCAGAGGGATTTGGTCAGTGCATGTAAATGAGCCATGAAACCTAAGCAAGCAAAGAGGAGAAAACAAAATATTAACTATTTGCTCATTAAGGGATCAGATATTCTGTGCAGTGAATGTAGGGGGAGTTCTGTGAACATTGCAGTTTACATTCTGCAATTTAGGTCTGTATCATAATACATTTGCATACAGCAGCCAAATTAAGCCAGTACTAACAAACGTAATTAAGGCAATCACTACTTTTCTGATTGATATTGTACATACTGCATATTTTTATATAAGTGGTGTTTTCAGCTGCCTGATACACAGTCGTGTATGGCACCCTACCACTTAAAATAGATATTTTGGAGCTTACGCAAAGTAGGCAATGGTGTGAATCAAAGTTATTCCTGGAATTCAAATTTTTTCAAAGGCACTCCTAATTTTCTGTATAAACTGTTTGCCTGTCTAGTGTGTCAATATGCTCTGCTCAGAATAAGGCTGAAGAGGGCAGGCAGAAGAGAAGGTATAATATGCCCTGAAACTCATCTCCTTAAAATATATGCATTTCTAATTGCTCATTGACAGCTCATAAACCTGAGAAGCCTAGGAGAGTTTTAGGCTCTGAACAAATCTACTTCAGAGTAACTTTTAAATTAAAAGAAAAGAAAAATAACCACATTGGAACACAGTAAAATAATTCCCATTTTACAAAACTGAGGATATTTATGACTAAAAGAACAAGAACATACTCTTAAAGGGTGAAATATCATGAAAATTTATAAAGAGAACAGAAATTTGTGGACAATATAAAGACTCTGAAAGGGCCTCTCTCCTGCAGACCCCTATATCCTACTCTCCTTGATAGCTACAGGGACTTACATTTCCAGTACAATTTGACTTCTGAAGATGCAAGCTGCAGTGCCAAGAAGGGGATGAATAACAAAGAACTGATTGGAATTATATCCTTTCCTTTCAAAGACAGGAAAGGACCTGCAGAAGATTTTCAACTATTACCTTGACAACAATGAAATCAACGTTCCTTGAAAATCAAAAGTCAGAAGAACACAGAGATGGAGAAGCAAAATTTGTGAGTGACTGTTTAAAGCTCTTTTCTTATACTTTGCACAACTAACAGTAGTATGTGAAATCTCTATTCCTGTGAATAAAAGGTAATTTTTAAAATCACAAAATCACAGGATCTTTCTTATGTTGCAGTGACCAGCACTGCACACAATATTCAAAGTCAAGCTGCCCCAGAACAAAGCAGGGCAATCCTGTCCCTTGCCCATCTGGTGATGCTGTGCCTGATGCTCCCAGGACATGGCTGGCCCTCCTGGCTGCCAGGGCACAATGGCTCATATTCAACTTTCCACTGAACAGAACCCCCAGGTCCCATTCCATACTTTCCAACATCTCGTTTCCCAGTCTGAACATACGTACAGGGTTACCCCACCCCAGGTGCAGAATCTGTAACTTTCTTTTGTTGAACTTCATATGGTTGGTGATTGCCCCAGTCCTTTATTTTATCAAGGTCTCTCTACAGAGCCCCCCTGCCTGCATGGGAGTCAACAGCTCTTCCCAGTTCTGTGTCCTATGCAAACTTGGTCAGTATCGCTTTGAGTCCCACATCCAAGTCGATAATGGAAATGTTGAAGAGGCAACCATAAGAGTTCCAGCCTGCCTCTCCCTGTAGACTGGTATTTTAAGTGCTGTATTGGTATAAAGTACTGTTGGGAGGAAAGAGTTAAAAGTGGAAGAATAGCAAAGAGGATGGTAAATTCTCTCAAGTGGCCTTGCTGGGAATGTTAAAGCCTGGAGAATATCAGTGCGGGAAAACTCCATTTATTATGCTTAATTCTGTTTGTCCTCTGTCTGTTTTGAGAAGTAGAATTCCTGTGTAGAGATAACACACTCTCACCGACATGCTTGAGCCCCTGCTGAGAGAGATCAAAAGCTCAGAGATCACAGTGTGGTGATAAGCCCCGTGTGTGTGAGGCCCTTGGACAGATTGGAGCAGGCAGCAGAGCCTGCTAGGATGTACTAACCCTGACGGTGCCTGCGTCCCTGCTTCTGTGTGTCTGCAGCCCAGCGCTGTCTTGGGATGTTCAGTCAGAGAGGTAATGGAATGAATCTACTCTTTGCATTTCAGCTGTGGTTCTGTGGTCACCCTGGTTACCTGCATGTGTTGATTCACACAAATGCCAAGGCTCTGCAACTTGTTGGACCAGAAAAAAGAATTTAAAAATGGAGTTTGCCCTTTCTAAATGAGTTGTGACCACTGGACTATGTGAAATTAAAGGAAATGTACTGAAACCCCAGTGCTACTTACTTTGGTGATGACAGAATTTAGGTTCTGAGTAATAGAATAGTCCTTTATCTCTACAACATATTCACCTGCAAGGCAGAATATAATTGTCTTCTCTCTAGTATTACGTCTCACCTTTTGTAATTTATCTTTGACCTAAGTTTCACTGATCAAAAATTAAATGCTTACATTTTATTATCCGAAGACGTTTCTTTGTAAATGTTTTTTTTTTATTTGTTTGTTTTTTTTAATGCCTGCTAAAACAATATGACTTCCATCCCATGGAATCCCTCTGATTTATTTCTTTTCATTTAAACACTGAAAAAATATTATTGCATGACTAGTCTTCCTTTGTTTCTAAATGATAATTTGAGTCAGAACAGCAATATGTAACAGAGATAGTAGATCTGATACACTTTAAAAGGTGCATTGAAATCACCCAGTTTCAGCAAAATCAATTATTTCTATACAAACATTAATCCTTTCTAGGGTAGTTCTTTAACCGTCTCTTGGCATCTTTAAACTCAGTTTAAGTATGCAATTTTAGTATTTTTATTTTCTCAGAATCCTTGATGTATCAGATAACACATTTGTTATATTTCTTAGCTGTCATTTCACAGCTATTTGATTACTCATAGTTATTAATAAAATATTTTAGTAACCAAAATGGACAGAGGATATCTTTCAAGAGATGAGAAATGCTATTGAGAACCGCATCATAGCCAAGTCAACAACACAGTACGGATTCTCATGAGGGTATGCAGGTACCTGAAAGGCAGTCACTGGATCAGATACCCCCAGGGGTAGAAATTGCTGACACTGGGAGTAGGTCACCAGGTCCAAGGGTGTCTGAGGAAGAAAGCTGAACCAGTCTGCTGAGGGATTGCTAATTATTAAGGAAATAACATCCTATATTGCTGTTTCTCTCTGCCCTCAGGGAAATTCGGCACCAGGGCTGTGTCAGAGATAAATGGCTGTTAAGATCTGACTGCAGAGGGATTCAGCATGTGGAGGTCAATCTCAAACAGGTGATTTTGAGATGAGGTGATTTTTTATTTCCCTTCTGAGAAGGCCATCCAGCAAACTGATGTCTGAAGAGATACCCTGTTTCCCTTTGCTAACTCAGCATGAATGGTGGATTATTACACAGTTAAGTACAGCCATTTCACTCACATCTAAGGACAGCTTACACCACTGAGTTGGAAAAATTATTTTCCTCTTCTGGTAACTTAAGCTATGATATTAAAAAAAAAAAAAAAATCAGTACTTGAATTATAGAAAACCTGCAATGCACAAGTGAAAAATAAATCAATAAAATATCTTTCCTAACAAAATATGCAGTTTATTACAACACTGGATACTATATTGCTTTTCCCTGAATAGAAAGAAGGTGCATCTCTCTGTTTTGTATCAGCATATTTCTATCTTGCAATAAATTGTATCTATAAATTATTTATACTGTAACTTGTCAACACAGAAATGTGCTTCGGAAGCAAGCTATGTGTGTATATATAGAGGGAATATACATATATTTGTACTGCTAAAGTGAAAGAGGGGTAGAAGATGACAGAAAGTGTATATATAAGGTAAGTCTTCTGCATAGCTAGTCAAAGAAAAAAGGAACAACAGGAAAAATAAAAATATATTTTACATAGAAATAAACTTGTTTTATAGTGACAGTTTTCAACATACACATTATCATGAAATTCTCTTAGTCTTCTGTAGAAAGAGGTTAATATTTTTTTCTGGAAACTCTTATGAGATATTATTAAAATGGGGCGTTTAGTAGAGAACTAACAAAAACAAATGTATATGGTAGTCGACTTGCCATAGAGAAATTGTGTAAAATTGCTTAATTATTTCTATTCAGCAGAAAATTCAGGTAAAAAATTATACCTGTTTGGCAGACTTTTTAGGTAAAACTCAAGAAGTTACAGAAAGGGCAAATAAAAATATTGTATGTGAAGTACTATAGATTCTAACTCCATGTCTAGGCAAGCAACAAATCAAATAGTGCTGGTTTTGACTTGCCTCTGAGCTATATTCTTGAGAAATACAACATTCTGGCACATGGACCAATATTTCTATGCACAATCAGCCATATCCCACAAGGAGTACACAGTATTTGATGTAAAATCAGATACACTATTCTTCATATTGAATGAATTTTCATTTATGTCCACTGACTGTTTCACTAAAGTAAAATATCTCTGAAATAAAAATGTTGCAAGTACTTCAAACATTGCTCTTTGAATCTCTCGTTATAGGCTTTTCTTCTCTTATTCTTTGTTCTTTAGAAATGAATAGTTAAACTGTGAACAATTAAGATGAATCTATTTTAGCTAAGGAAAAGAAAATAACTTGAAAACCTAGACCTATAGGATTGGATCTATAACTAATTTCTCAGATAGTTACTACTACTAATATATATTGTTCTTTCTATAATGAAAATCAAATTTTGATTTTACTTGAATAAGAGAGTCTTGGGTGCACAACAGAACATAAGAATAATTTACTGATACTTCTCTTGTGTTGTTAGAATTACTGAAAACACAGCACTTTAATGCCAGTTTTCAAAATTTTATATCAGCAAGTAAAATCCTGTTTGGAGGACTGATTTTAAGGGGAACAGGTCAAATAATCTACTGGAACACACAGACACTCACAAATATATCTCTCCTTTGTATTGAAATAGTTTTTTCAACTGATGTTGTTTACAGGTTTTGTAACTGTTATGTTTGTGCAATTTGGAGCCTGTCTATTAATTGGGGATAATTTCTTGCACAGCAAGAAAAACTTATGACTGTTTTGTATTATCAAGTGTTGTAAACATAAAAGCAGTAAATAGATCAAAGAAACTTTACATGTTTTTCTTGAAGAATGATAAAAAAGTATTGAAATGGGGAAAAAACCCAGATTTACCATATGAATTTAAATGATAATAATGATGAACTATCATACTGATTGTTGGAGAATTACTACAATGAAAGGGTAGAAAGTCATTATCTATCCTAAAAGACTCCTTGTGAAGTTTTCATTTTGATCTAGAGTAACAGGCTGAATTTTAATGTCAACAGTATAGATTATTCCAGTATCATTCTCAGTGAAATAATAATTTCCCATACATTGATTTTGAATATAGTAATTTCTGTATTAGTACTGTGCTTGCAATAGAAGTGTGAAAGAGACTGCAAAGGATGTTACCAATGACAGATTTGAATTTCTCTATATAGCTGTGAAAATAAAGGAAAGCCTACTACTTGGAACTACTCTGATCCTTGGTCCAGTAGGACCTGCAGAAAAACTGAAATAGCAGCTTTTGCTGAAAATAAAATATTTATGGACACAAATCTCCATTTAGGCTTTCACAAAGCTTTTGGGCTATGATTTCACAAATTACTGTATTTTGTTGGGGTTTTTTTCCTCTATGCCATACATAGGGTCTGTTTTTAATGAAGCAGATGTGCATTAGTATTGATCCTGTCAACAAAGTATTTATCAAACTACTTCTTGGTAGAATATTTTTGTATCACTCAGCCAGGTTTTAAACAAGTAAAACAGCACTTGGCATTCAGTTTTGACAAGTCTGATTAAATGATAAGTCTTGCTACCTTTATTTAGCCAAATTTAATAAAGTTCTCTTCTATTATTTGCTTCCTATTGTTTGTAATTATTCTGAACTAACATGTTCTGGGAATGTAATTCTTCAAACAAGAATTCGACCAAAGCTTTCCAAGAAATTTCCAAGAAATAAGCAGAGAATTTTGATTCCTAATATTGCACCTAATTTAAATCTCCCATTATTTTTCTGGTTTGTGTGAGAACAGGTTCAAAGTAAATAGAAAGGTTGAGAAGTTATGTAATTAATGTTATTTACATTTTAAGTTTTATATGACTGTCTCTTAAGAACCTTCATTCTTTAGATTTCTCCAGAGGGTTTGCTTCAGAGTTACTTGAACAAGAAGGCACTGGCTTAAAAACACTGGATGCTGCATTTGAAATACTATTTTCCAAACTACACTTTTCAGAGTTGTGATATGGCTTTGCTGGGGATAGGATTTCTCCTCTGCATTTTTTATTTTTTGGCCTCAGAATTTAGGAATCTTTCCTTAGTCGTAAGACAAACCTCTTTGCATGGAGATTCAAGAGATCTGAGCTTTGAACTACAGGAAAGATAGGTGCAGCATAGAGATTGACACTTATTCGTAGACATCTGCATAATGTGGTCTCTCTTTGAAAATTTGGTGGTTTAATTATTGCTTTCATTTGTATCTAATTTGTTGTTTTTTAATTATTCAAATAAGAGTTCTTTGTGTTTTAGTATACCACTCAACAGTTAGATATTTTCCTATATTTAGATCCACAAATTAAAAGGTTCACTATTTTAGGATATGTCTGCTTATTCTAAGGCTAAATTTAGTTATGGCAGAAAACACTACACTGAGCATATGCCAAAAGAAACTTGGACTGAACCTGTAACATGGCAGTTGGGATCCTCTCCTATAATTCTATGTAGAAAAACCCTAGAACAGAAATAAATTTATGACATGAAATTCAAGAAGTGTTACTGCAACTTCACGGCTTGATTTGACTCTGTACATTTCTTGTGCATATGCATATAATTAGGAAACAAAGGAAGCATGGACAACTTAGAATTCATGATATGAAATACAACCTCTATGCACTGACAACAAGCAATTAAAAACTCTGCAACTTTCAATTTGCTGGTGATCATATGCATCTCTAGAGACCAACAAGAGTTGAAGTCTACACAGTGAATGTGTTCTGACTGTGGATCTCATATTTTCCAATATTTTGCTATTAACTTTGCTAAAAAGTTTTAACCACCCTTTCTTTTAAGTGTCACAGAGAGACTGCACAATATTTTGATCACTGAATGTATCCAGCTGACCTGAGAAGAATGTAACTGTTGTAGGAATCACCCCTGATTTTGAAGGTCTTGGCCCTCAGTGACTGATCTGTAATTATCACATAGATCTCGTGTGAGTACAAGTATATTTTTCAAAGTATGATATGATAGCATATGAAAGAAAACATATCAGTGACTACAGCTTCATAACAATAAGGAAATACTCCTTTCCCATTTTATCCTAATTATGTTGTGTTGTTTTACTGTGTACCCGTGCCCAGGCGCTGGCCACAGGGGCTGCAGGAGGGCTCTGTGAGGAGGGGCAGGGACTGCTCTGGGCTGGACTCAGCCAGACCCAGAGGGCTCCAACCCACTCACTCACTGCAGGGCATGGCTGGGCCCCTCAGCCAGGATGGAAAGTGCTCTTGGAAAACAGTTAAGGAAAGGCAAAATACCCTTTCAAAACAGTTATGGTCTGACCATAACTTCTCTTTCGCCATCAGTTGTGCATAGCTCAGGGACAGGGAAGAGGCAGTAGAGATGACAAAGGAGTGAAGTTGAGACTGGAAATATGTGTGTGTGTGCAGGTGTTTTAATTTTTGTTTGTCACTATCCAAATCTATTTTAATTGGCAGTAACCTTATTTTGCCCTAGTCCCTATTCAAGTTTTTTTGCCATGATGGTAATTGTTGAGTGATCTCCCTGTCTTTATTTTGACCAATTCACCTCTCTCACTCTCCAAAAAGGGTCACATCACTGTAGATCACACACAGCTCTGTGATCTACAAGAAATTTCTCCGTCTGATTCAAGTCAGTTTGGCAACAAAAAGGTAAATGAACTATTCTAATTTGGAATTAGAATAGGAGAGAGGTGAGGGGGTTTACACTTTATTATATTTGGTGACTAAATAATAAAAAATGCAAAACATCATGTTTGTCACAAAAATAAAACTGGCCATAGATGACTGAAGCTATCCATATCTAGTCAAGGTCCTTTTCAATGCTTTGCAATTATCTCACATCGATAAATGTTGTAAGTGAAGGATAGTATTTAGAAATCACCTTTATATCTTAAAAGAAAGCAGAAGGTAATTGTGATGTGCTGACTTTGGTGGGCTGCCAGACCCTAATAGAAAGGCAGCCAGATAGGCTCCTTTTGCTGCACTTTTTTACCCCTCTAATCTATCTGGCCACTGTGAGATGGAAGTATTTGGGTTGAACAAAAATTTTGCAGCTACAAGCACTGGAGTTATTTCCTTTCCTGTTCCTAGGTAAACCTTTTTGCATTCCCATTTCTCTCCCACAAAAAGGGAAACTCTCCCTTCCTTTCCCAGCGTGTCCTTCTTATTCAGCCTGTACCCATCACTCACTGCACTCCAGCTGTGTGAGATATCCCACCACATCTATATTCCATCTGTAGGCAGACCTGTAATTCCTCCTTTTGTTCCCCATGCTACATGCATTAGTGCACAGGCACATGAGAGGGGCACTTGCTCATGCCAATTTCCCAGAAAAAGTGTGAAAGTTTCTGCCACCATGCCATCTTCTTGGCTCTCCCTTATTTGTATGAATACATTGGGATTCGCCCTTTTCTGCTCCACCTTGCTGATTATTAAGTCTGTCTTGTCCACATCACCCTGCAGCATTTGTTTCTCAACCTGGCTCACCATTTTCTCACTCAACTGAAGGTTGATATCTCCCTTCACTGTAATTTCTAGTTTAAAGCTCTACTCACCTGGCCAGTAAGCCAGCTGGCAAGGACGCTTTTGCCCTGCTTGAAGAGAGTCCCATACTCATAAAAATCAAATTGTTTTGTTTCCAAGTGCTATTATTGCATAACTTGTAGTATGAGGTCAAGCATCTACAAAATATTTAGCCTAACTGATTTTGACTTCCAGCTGAGACAATCTGCAGCAACAGGTGGCATGCTTTTCTTCTCTGTTTATGCTTCTGTCCAAAATGAGAAGGCAATCATCCCCATTATTTAACACTACCTAGATACATTATTTGATGTGTCTAGACCCTAAACCCTAACAGAAGGTTTTAGTATCTGAAAAGAAGTTTTTCTAGAAGGATCACTGTAGACAGCTTGAGGAAAATATTTATTGAAATTCATGAAGGCTGTTTGGAATTTTCACAACACTTCACTTTAAGTGGTTCTACTTCTACTCTACTTGACTACCCACATTTTCCTGTTATGTAGCATAGCCTGTTCAACAACACCACACATAATGACCAAGTAGTCAGACATCTAACGTCAGTGGCAGACCTGATTCAGTGTGTCACATTGCTGAACCTACTAAATCACTGAGGTGTGGAACAGAGAGATTAAATCTTCCTCAACACTTTCGATAGCGTGTCCTTTCAGTGACAGCCACTATGAAGGGGCCAAGGATCCCACTGTGACAGATGTAGCAGGAAGCAGTGTCTCTGACATGAGGACTCAGGAGAAGACAAGATGATAGAGAAAAAAAAGGCTGAGGTCAGATCCAAATCTATTAAATTTCATTAGTCACAGCATTCTTCACTTCTTTCCTACCTTGAGGGCTGAGGTGTCTGTCTTATTGTGGTTGGCAGGAAACCTACAGGCATTTTGTCTAACTCAGTTAACCTGTTTGGGATCCTTAAATCTGTGTTAAAATGAAGATGCATATGATGATTGAAACGACTATGAGGGAATCTTAATTTTAATAAAATGTCACATGCATAGATGAAACCCTTCACAGAAGCATAAACAGATTAATTAAAGATACAGACTTTAGAAACAAGACAGAAGCCTAAGAAATAGCTATTAGCCCCTAAGCAAAATGTAAACTAACCACTTCTTAAGGAACAAAAATATCCCCCAGTAGTTTGTTGCTTTGGTCAATCATATTTTAGTTGCTTCAATTTATATCAAATCATGTTCCCTATAGTAGGAAGCTGTGAGAGAAAAAAAAAAAAGGCAGGAAATCTATATATAGGAAAATGTTAATTAAGATAAATAATAAAATATTAATAGTAAAGATTGACATAATGGGATGCTTCTTAGTAGTCACCATATAATATACATTGTTAAGTTGGGTGGTACTCCTCCAGTTACCTCTAAAGATTGTTTTGAGACTTATCAATATAAAGCTTCCAGAAAAATCTTTTGGTGGACAGAAGCCATAGCCCTACTCCATGGGCATCTAATGTGAACACATCTGAACACTGCAGGCCTCAGGACTGTTTTTGATCTGAAGCATGTCATCTGAGAAAAACAACAGAGAGATATATAGTGAAATATTGAAGCAAAGAGAATTTCAGATAAATTCAACACTTAGTCTTTCCATCTGCATCAACCTATTTCCTTTTAACCTTTAAAAGTGATCCTGAAGAACATCATGCTGGGTCGTAAGTGTCTCATGTTTTAAAACTGCAGTCTATGAAGAGCTTGCTTGCTTGTAAGCAAGTTTATGTTCCTACAATGATTTTCTGTGTTATTTTTTAGCTCTGTTCCTCATAGTGTTTGGCTCTTCATACACTTTTGTCAAGAATGCATATTTTCTCATGGTATTGCATCAACTTACCTGCTGGTTTTTTGAGAGAAAAGGGAGAAGTAACAGTGAACTAGAGCTAATGTTGAGGAAAATGGGTTCCAAATTACTATTATAGTATGCAACTGCTCAAAACAGGGTAATTAAATGTTCAATCTTGTGGAATTAATTGAACAGAACAGATAATGCATTGTTTAGGCATTCTGAAAATCATAGAATATGATGTATTAACATTGTCCTGGAATTTCCCTTGAAAAATGTAGCATATGCTGATAAATAACATTGTCTGTAATACTCTAAAAACCTTTGTTTTTAACCATTCAGGTTAGTAAGTTTAGAGAATCAGAGATCTCGCTAGCATATCAAGTGTTTTAACCTACCCTTAAAAATTAGTCAGGTACTAGCATTTACTCAAACCCTCTCTTGAAACAAAAAGGAAACACATCTGATTTGTAAATTGAAATCCCATACATTTTTAGTGACATTGAAATCTTAACAGGCTAAGTACAGATTTTGCTATTACTGAAAAAAAATATAGTATAGTATTGTGGAAAATATCCCTAATAATACAATTGCAATTGTTACACTCACTATTCCTAATATATACTCTTTTTCTACTTTTACAACCACACTTCCAGTGTTTCTGAGTGGATCTGAAGGCTGTGGTTTCACTCTGGATGTGTGGAGAAAGGTTTACAGCAAGCTGACAGTTTCCGAAGCCTCTTCAAGGGAAGATCATGATGTTGATAGTTTTTTCCTTTGTTTTTGATAGGAGACATTTTTATACATAAGAGTTGTTTTAAAAATTTTTCTCTCATGCTTACTCTTTTTCTTTTTTCATTGGTCTGCACCTCCATGTTACATCTATATTTAGTAGATGTAACCTGTCATAATTGTGTCAGATGCTTGTTTTTCATTCTCAAAACCAATTTTACATCACCCCCATCTCCGTTTCTTCATCTGGTGAACTCTTTATATCTCTGTGGTTTCTAGCGTCACATATGTATCTCACCTATCCTCTTTTTTACTCCTCAGTGCTGCATTCTGCATCCTCACTTTCAAGGCCTTTGTTGAAATGCCATGCCTGTATTCTGCACTACATTATTATTTTAGAGTTACAAGTATTCCATTCTGTGCTGAATATTTCATTCTGTGCAGAGCATTTTTCTTCTAAAAATATAAGCACATGGTTTTATCTCAAAATTACACAATGAAAAATAAAACTGATCAGACCTGGTCCTATAAAATGGCCTTTATTTCTAAAGAAGTTGAAACAAAATCCCTTGTAGGCCAGAGCAACTTTAGATAAAGCCTGGCAAGCCTCATCCCTGATCCTGTGACCTGTTAAAAGTGTTGTCAACACTACATTTACTGGTCTGCAGGGCTACATTAATAACTGCCAAGGATTGTTTCTCTCAGAAAATATTCCCGATATATAACTGAGAATGTCCTTGCCTTCAACCTGTCTGTCAAGTTATTTTTTTGTCTCTTAAACACTTTATATGCAGTTCCAGATGGCACCATTTGTTTTCAGAATATTCGTAGTATCCCTTTCCCTCCTTACTGGATATGAGGTGCATGAATAACCGCATGAAGAATTAACTTTTATCTAAATAACTTCATTCTGGCACAAAGATTTTTAACAAGTTCATTTTCTGACTGCAGTTCATCATGGGGAAAAATCTGCCTCCAAATTCTGAAAGGGTAAATTTTGGGGCAAAACACTCTTGATTGTTCTCAAGCATTTAAGTGTTCAAATGAAAATTGAAGTACTTGCTTTAGCTTCTTTCCAGACAGACAATTATCAGAGTGCCTAAACCATAGTCACAGTCAGCTCAACACTGATTGAAGAGAAGCACACTGCTGAGTTAGCAGCACTTCTGCATAAAGGGAAGATATGAACAAAGAATGTAAATAGTGTTGGATTTGTGCCAAATCTAGAGCAAGGTGGCCAGTCCCAGAGACTGTGAACTCCTGCCCCCTTCTCTTGTCACTCATTCCTATTACAAAGTTTCTCTTTTCTCCTCTGAGTTGTTTATAAAGACACTAGAGGAGCAAAAAATTCCTCTATCAAATTAGGAAAATAAAGGAAAAAAATGAGAAAACAAGAGTAAATTCTCACATGGTTACCCTTTCCAAGCATACTGGAAGAAGAGATCTGTAACAAAACTAAGATGAGATTGAGACTTAGTCCTCTCACCAAAAAGATTTAGATGCTGCTTCTTCTTATGTAACAGTGCCACAAGAGCATGACTATTAAAGTTTTCAGCTGGGATAGATCTCGAATTCTTAGGGTGAAATTCTTCTGGGCTTCCCCTGGTTAAAACAAAAACCTTGTGAGAAATTTTGAGCAGTGCTAAATCCATCTGCACCTGATGACACACAGAAAATTTCAGTAACTGTTTTATTACCTTCTTCTTTCTATTTAAATATTTTATTTTAGAGAAAGGAAGTAAAGACATTATTAATTTATAAATTCATTAGTTAAATGAGGATCCTTGAGGGCCGAAATTCTGTCTAGTAAGAACCAGTGACCTTGTTTACCACAGAGACTGTGTCCTGTAACACTGAAAACTTGTGGGGTACATGGGAGAAATGCATTTGCTGACAGACTGTGGGCCCCTGTGGGAAAGGAATACATTAGCTTCAACTGCTTTTATTAAAAACAAGTTCTCTAGAGCAAAGAATGAACTCATTGAACTTTTCTATACTGTGGGTATCACTAAAAACGAATCCATCGTTTGGTTATATCTCTGAGATTTTTTAATGAAGGCAAACTTTATCCCTCAGGCATCCTGCATCCTGCAGTCTTTGTCTTCTCTGCAGGCATATAATCACACTGCTCATAATTCATTAAGTCAGCACATATGGTCATATCCACATTCAGAAAAAGCTACTGGCAGAAGGAGTGACACATCTGAAGGGACTCTGTTCTCATCAATATGGAGTCTGAGGAGGACATAAGAGTGAGTATTGCCATTATCAGACTTCTTGCTAGGTAGTTATGGAACTATGACATTAGAACTTCTGATAAGGGAAGAAATTATTATGAAAATTCAATCTAGGCAAAAAATAATGAGAGAAAATAAATGAGTTTCTGATGTTCACGAGATACAAAACAAAGATATGAAAATTAACTTTCCTGCCTACAAAGCAGAGTTTCCACTCATGTTAATTCATATCCTATATTTATTTAGAAACTCCCAAGCAAGTCACATTTTATGTTTTTAGTTTATACAACTCATATTCCTGTAGAATATAGGACCATTATCAGACTCCTTTACAAAGGCTACATGATTACTCAAGCTAACAATGACAAAAATAATTATCATTAGATTGCTCAGTATCCTTTCCTAAAATTCCTAACAAGTTTTTAAGCAGTACCAAGAGACTGATTCTTGCCACCAAATTGAGGGCAGAGCCAAAAATAATTGATGTTACATTGACAATGACAAATAAAAATTTTAAATTACAAGGGAGGGTTTAAATTAATTTGAGAAGAAATTGAATGCCCTGGCAAGAGAGATCATACATTGTTGTGAGTCAAAACCAAACTGTCCTAAGAGAGGCTGTTAAAGGCTAACAAAATGAACTTTGTTCTAAATTAAAGGCACCCTAATGAAATCAGCTAACAGAAAGACTTGTATAACTTTTTAATTTTGTAGAGGATTGTGGGAAAAGCCCCCTGTATTTCTTCTGCTTTTGCTGTTATCTGTACAACATAAAGTGAATAACTGCTCCTAGGCCTAGTCCATGTCACTCATTTGAATTCGCAAAGCCTTAGTCTGAAGCCAGATACCATTTTGCTTTTTCCCTTCCTTGACACCATGAATCGGGAATCTAATTCCATTTGCAGTGTTTTAGAAAAAAATATTTTGAGTGCATAAGTAGCTACAGCTCTGAGGATAATGGGGGGGGGGGTATGTTCTAAACATTTTTGTTATTATTATTATTTTGCATTACTTACCATGCTGAAAATGCTTTTTCTAATGTATAATTTCAGAAACACCGATGAATAAATATGTATCTAGCAGACATTGTTACCTCTCATATCTCTCATTTCAGAGGACATATTTCAAGCCCTGATGGAGACAGAAGGTTTGGGATTTTTCACATTCAGAACATAACAGCTTCCTAAACTGACAATGTGATCAGATTCAGGTCCTTTTCCCCTACCCAGTGATGTTATTGTACATGAGATCAGGTTAAGATCCATTAAATATGGATTTAGGAAAAGGATAAATTTTTTTATCTGGATTAAATTCTTGCTTTAGTCCCAGTCATTAATTGTAAAACATTAGTGATTAGAGGCTTCCAGCATGATGAACGTGATACCACATGCATACATGGTGGGAGACCACACCTGTTCTAATGAGCCCCTGTTACCCAAAGGAGCAACTAATTAGTTACAAACCATCTTCCATTTATTATTTATTTGACAGTGCTGATCAAATTAGAGGGCAGAAATGCATGGAATTCACAGAGAAAATGCATCCACATCACTCATATTTATAGCATACCTTGTCAAAAGGCTGGTCAGGCAAAAAACTCCTTGGAAATTCGGTCCTCCCCACAAACACAACTTCCAACACCTTTGGTTTGACACGAGTGAAATTCCACGGATACTTCTGTAATCTGTCTTCTGGCTGAATCCTCCTTGGAGGCAGCTGCCTCTGCACACCCTGGACAGGTCCAGCTGACCCTCCTCAGGCTGTGGCTGGTTTTGTTGATTTGTGCATTCAGACCTCTTTTTTGCTTTTTGCTAAGTTAGACCAGTGATTAATGGGCAGTTCCTATTAGTCCTTCCTTCACACTGAGCAGCTACAAGATTTATCCCTACCTACCTGGTAAAACCTTAAGTCATAGCAAGACATGTAATGGGAGAAAATTTGCTGCTGCACTGGTTAAGGCAATTGCCTGAGGAAATGAAGAAGTGAAATGGATGACCCAAGAGAAGATTCCAGGTCTCCTGAGTTTAAGTCTTGTGTTCACAGTGTCACAAGTAGTAATAACACCAGAAGACTGAAGCAGACTCTCCATAAACCCATTAGTAGAAAGTGGGAAATGCAAGGCAGAACATATCAGTACATATTTGAAGAAGATACTCTGTGGCTATTTTACATCAAAAGTGTAAGAAAAAATTATCCTCCCTTTCCTTTCTCAAGCTTTTTTAATCTAGAAAAAAGAGATAATGCTCTTTACACATCATCTGCCAGAAGTTTCATTGTGTATTAAAAAGAAAGTTCACAAAAATTATTTAAAAGAAATGTGAAGATGTCTAAAGATTTAAAAAATAGTTGAAAACAAAAGAAAGGCTCATAAGTAATCCTTGTTGTCCTCTTCTTCTACAATTCTACTTTTCTTATGGCCTTACATTTTAGTCAAAAAAACCAGTCTCTTTAAGACACTGCCTCTCTTTTTTTCCCTTTATATCTGGTCCCCATTTATGAAACATACAAACATTGAAGTAGAGTTGAGAACCTAGAACCCATCACACAACAGTTCATTATGTACCCTTGGTTTTTTTTCCTTCATATACCCTGGATCTTGATTATTTTCTACACAATAATAAAGCAGCCAAAGGAAAAATACGTGATCCACACTAATTTCTGCCTCCATCTCCAACTAGTTTATCCTGAAATGTGATAAACACAGTACCCTCATCATTTTAAAATGAAGCAGAAAGTGCTCCCCTGTTGGATATTGCTTTGTATACGTTCTAGGTCTAGACAGGCAGTGAGCAGTTGCCAAATCTACCCTTTTCTCATTCAAATCATTCTGGGCAGGTATGACAATGAGCAATTGGAGGCATTTAAGGATTTTTTTTCAGGCCAAAGCTTGGTGATATTGAACTCTTAGCTGTCTCAAGTTTGATGGTTGCAAAGGGTGCTCTATATTAGCCTGCATCAGCCTAGGAAGTTTACCAATGTCCCACTTTAAAGTACTTAAGAACACTTCAGACCCTATAATTGAAAAGAACCTGATAACAGAATACGCTCATCCAACATGCATTTTTCAGGAGCTTCCATTCATGGATTGAATTGCAATGAATTCAATGTTCCCCAAAGGATGCTGAAAAATCTGCTCATGGACTTTGAGTACACCTAGGAATTGTTAAGACACAATACGTGGGTACTATTAAAAGTACAGGATAATGGATGTGGAAGATTAGACAATCCAAAGAAAAGAAAAACCTTTAGAAATGTCAACCGCAGTCAGAATATTCTTGTTCATATTACTTACTGCTGTATAAAAATTCTGGCATTTAATCATTAAGTACAAGATTTTAAAGATGTGATAAATCTGTACCAGCAATTTGTACCAGCACTTCAGCCAGAGAGATAACTTGGCAAAAACATCTGAGGGAAAGAAATAGACACAGATCTTAATCACAATGTTAATCACACTCTAATTATCGTTGCTCAGATTGACATAAGAATAATCATTAGATATTAAACTGCAGTCTTCTGTCTCAAAAATCTAATAAGAAATATGTTTGATCAATATGCAGAATCATTATCCAGATTGACAAGACTATTTTCCCTTTTGTTTAATTGATAAGCAAAAGATTTGCTGTATCCTTATGAAAATAGCAACAACAAAAAGTTTTAGATCCTTAATTAACTTGGACTTGCCAGAAAATATGAAGGAAGAAAAAACACAGCAACAGCTATTCTAAACAAGACAGTTGAAGTGGAAAAATTTAAAATAAGAATTTGTTTTCTTCAAAAGAGATGTTTGATTCTCATTAAAGACCTGCAAGAATAAGGTCTTTCAATAGATATCTGCCATTATTGTTAAAAATGTAACATTATTTTCAGTACCTATTTAATTTCAGTTTTCAGTAGCTGGTTCCCAATATAATTTTCTTTCCCACTATTATGTCGAACACCCAATAGATATCAAATTCTTCTTCCATGCAGATTCTGAGTCACTTGATACTAGACATGGGGGATCATTTAGACATTTTAGATGAAGTGTCTAAATGTAGGTGTATAGGCTCCCGCTCTACTCATTGGATAGCAAAACAAGCAGTTGTTGTGGGTAGAAGAGCAGTTCAACTGACTGGACATGAGAAATGGGAGTCAATATATTTAACTTCTGATCTCTGCATGTAGACGCTACTGTCAATGGAACCTAGAGAATGATTCAGATCTGCAAAAAGAACATTAGGAGCTCTATACTGTTGCCTAAACAAAATCAGTGCTTTTTGGGACAACTTAGAAACTGAGGCAACATGGGATATACAGGTATGACGTAGCACCTAGAAAAAAGTAGGAAAACTATGTCTTCTACAGATTCAGGCCAGAAAGAACAATTTCAAAAGTCTTAATGTCATTAGGTTCTTGTAGTGTAATCTTACTAACTCATTAATAGTGTTGTTGCACTCTGATACTCACTGTTGCTTAAAAAGCAAGAAAAACTTAATTTATTGGAATCTTGTAATGGTTTCATATTTGCACAGAGAATCAGATTTCCAGTCATCCACTGTAACTAAACCATCACAATTCATCACTGTTGATGCATTTAAAATACACACAAAACATCTCCTAAACTTCCACATACAAAACACTGTCCTGTGCAGCTATTTCTGCAGGAAGAGTTTGCATTGTCTGCAAGTGTCTTATGCACACACAATTCAGTCATGTCCGCAGCAGGAATGACCTAGGTGAGTCCTTTGAAGCCTCCACACAGAATGTTAATCAACCCAGGCATCCAAACTGAACTAGACACAGCAGGAGATATCAAACTATCCAAAGCTTCCATCTGAAGGGCTTCTGTTACTATTAGTCAAATATGTTATTGTGAAGGTTCGATCAGTCAGTCACTTCGTTTCTAGTTGATCCATTGTCTCAAGCCTGTCCATTAATTAATTTATGCAGGTGGCTGGAATGTTCCTGGACCACCCAAGGAATTAATTATTTATATATACTGGTGTGCGGAGACCTGAAAGCCTGCTGCCCCACAATTAGGACTAAAGAACACATACAACTCACTTATAGCTTAAGTCTCTTGGCACAGTGTTTAACAACAAAAACTATAAAAGCGTAAATTATTAAGGCTATTTACTTTACAAAAATGGTTTATAAAGGAATGATAGTCCTTTTGGTATCAACCCCCATAACTGATAAGGCAAAGCACATAAAGTGTGCAACGTCAACTATCTGAATGTTTACAGAAATGACAAAAATAATTAATAATACTTACAATAAAGCAATGGAATGATGCCAAATCCCACTGGATTATACTGCAGGAAAATTATACAAAAGTAACTCCAGACATAATAGAGTTTTGGTACTTGTTGCTAAAAAATTTTGTTTACTGGTGTGATTGGACAAACCCAGAGTCAGGGCTGAGCTCTGAAAATATTTATACAATCTCAATTTTCAATGTACATTTTATAATTTATTCTGCTTCTCTAATTATGTCTAATAATATGTCTTCTGTTATGTCTTCTCTTTTAACAGACTTAGAAATCCCAAATAAAATTTGTTGCATTACTCAACATAAAATAGATTTGCATAATGTTAACAATAGGAAAAATACTTCCTAAACTTCTGTGACTCACATAGTCAATTCAGTTGGTGAAACATAAATGCTCAAAGAAAAAAAGGACTGTCAATATTTTTAAATTTATCAGATGTTCAGTTAGTGTCTACTTTTGTAAGTGTTTTTCTAAACACTAATTATATGACATTTTCTAACTATAGGCTGCATATGTATGTTATATGAGAACTGAAGAGCAGATTAATTTCTCTGAAGGCATAATAAGAACTTTGTTCTTGTCCCCACTGAATTCAATGGGAATTTTGCCATCAGCTTCAATGAAAGCAGGTTGAGGTTTTAGATAGTTGACACAGAACATATTTTAAAGCCACCTGTGCAAATGCGACCACTGAGCCACCTTCTGTTGCTACTGTTCTACAGAATTTTTACTCTCCAATGGTATATTGCTTTCACCTATGAGCATTGATTAAACTCATCATCTGCACATTTTTAACCAGGTATCACACTTTGTACACTTAATCTCTGCTAGAATTAAGAACTCTGAGTAAATGATCTTATTTTGAGTTTCTCAGGTTTTTATCGCCATGAAAACAATCACACACATATGAAAAGTTCAGATAAGAAGAAAATCTGTGATGCTATAAAAGTATGGCTCTTAAGAAGGTGGGTATTGGGTTTTTTTTAGAAATAATGGAACATGTATATTCAGTTTTTCCATATTAACTTTACAATTGTACTAAGAAGATGCCAAATATTGAGGTCAGTTTCACATATTTATAAAGAGATAGCATCCATACATAGCTGTAGCTTCCATTTATTTGAACAAATGGGAAAAAGAAGTTTCAATTTTTTAAATGTAGGCAGACCATTGTTTAGTATCACTACAAAATAATTACAGGAATGGGTTCTCCCTTGTCATTGCATTATAATGAAAGTTTAAGTAGTGTGTCTTTAACTCTTCAGCCAGGACACTTTTTCCAGCATTCAATCATCTATTTTCATTTGGGCTGTCTGACTGCCCTCTTTTGCAAAAATATCATCTGTTCTCTTGTAAAAATGTTACCTTATTGTACTGTAAGGAGAATTGCAGAAGTATTTGGAAATATGTTTTTAATATGAAAGACTTTTCATGAAGTTTTGATGCAAGGCCTTAGAGATCAACACCATGTTGGGAATGGGGTATGTAGTTTGTTGCTGTTATTGACTGATTTGGGTCTGCAGCCAATTATTATGACTGTGGAAATCACTAAAGATTTTCAATACCATATGGTGTGCCAATCTCAGACTTTGACCAACCAGAAAAAAAATTTAAATGAAAAGATATTAAGATTTAAGATTTAAGATCGGCTTTTTGGAATATTTAGTATGTATCACATTGTAGTAAAGAGGCTATATTATGGAATTGTATTCCAAACACAAAACTCACTTGTACCCCTCTTGTGACTACTTACTGTCTCTGTGAAGAAAGCATTCATCATATACCCTGAAAAATAATGCTGATAATATTGAAATTAATTGAGTTTTGTTTAAAAACCCCAAAAGAACTATTTAGCAGCTGCAAACAGAGGAGTAACAGATGATGAGTTGATTCTCTGAAGTCACAGTACTGATACTGTTGATATAGAAGTAGGTGATAGGTGTACATGGACATATGAGTATATTTCGTCAGCTTTGTTATTTTGTCTCAGTTTTTAACAGCTAAAATATTTTGAAACTGTTGGACTAAACTATATAATCTGTACACAGTCAATACCCAGGGCAATTTTAACGGGAATTTGGGAAAGTCAGTCAAAATAGACAGCACAAACATTGATCTAGGATGCTAATAAATTATAATTAATGATCTGCAAATTTTATTTGCATCATGGAACACTGAATACATAATAATTTTCCCATAAAACAAATTCTCCTATGATTTGTCATTTCTTAGAGGGAAGTTCCAGCGAAGTTACTGTGGCTCTCTTCAATTTGATACAGAATCATGAGCACTAATTTCAGTGACATCTGACATTTAAACTTGTCCCTATGTATTGTTTTTTTCTTGTTATTTTTTTTCATCCAGTGCTGTGTCTTGTGGTGGAAAAAAAACCCAAACAAAAAAAAAAAAATCTCCAAAAACCCCCAAAAAGAACAGGAAAAAAAAACCCCAAAAACATCCAGTCATATCAGCTGTATCTTCTTCCATGTATAAATTGTGTACTTATCTACAGATATGACTGAAATTGTAAACTTTTAAAGTGACAGGCTGACACAAAATGGTACATGAGTGTTTTATACCCAATATTTAATCCCTGAATTTCTGCTGGTAGCAACTCTACTGTTTGTAGTGAGTAAGGAGTTAAAAAAAATTTATTAATCTGCTAATTGAAAGGCCACTTCCCTCAGTCAATTTAATGTCCTTAGCAGTAGGCTACAGGCTTCACAATAATTTAACTTCAGCGTTGGGACTTAGTGATAATTGTCATGTGCTGTTGTGAGTTTGTTTCACCTGTGACTTAAAAGCAAGGAAATGTAAGGCAAGGCTCAGGAGGGCTTTTTCATGTAGTTTTACACTTTTCTGCAGTGACTTATTTTGCTGTAGCTTAATGCTGATTCTCTAATGGTCTAACTATACATGATATAGGTATAAGAAAAGTGAGGAATTGCTTCATGATGAATATGGGGGCTAAAAAGGAAAGAAAGAAAGGTTTTTAAGAACACATGAAAATAACTCCAAGAAGATCCATGACTGAGCAGGTGGAAGAAATCTCCACCATCAATGCCAGGGAACTCGTAAAGAATAAGGGAATCTGGTAGCTCACCCCTGAACACCCTTCTCATTCATTCTTCTCATTTTTCTTGAAGACTAACCCTGTCATCCTTAACACCAGTGGGATATAAAAGTGTGAGCACAAAGGGCAGTCAATTTTTTGTACAAGAATTGTAAATATCCTGAAATGAAAGTTTTGAAAAACTTTGTATTAGACGTATTAGTGTTTGTTGTATTTTTGTTAGGCTGTTAAAGCTAAAATTAAGATAATAAGAGGTTTTTGAATCTTCATGCAAACTGTATTCGTTTTTTGATCTCAACATAATTTTGAGTGGAAAAAAAATTATGGAGCTATTAACAAAGAAATATAAAGAATGGGGTAATGTCCTAAATCCGATTTCTGACAGGTGAAGTTGTGTGCAGGAATTCAGGAAAATCAGGAACTTTATTACAGTATGATTCTATATGTCTCTCTAAAAAGCAAAATTTGCCAGGTTTAAACTTTATTAAATTATTATATTTTTTATTTTAACCTTATTTTTATAAATTGTATTGTTTATGTGTATTCTCAAAGGCTAGTTCTGAAATGGAGCAAGGGCACCACACTGGTCAATGACTATGTCTGTTACAATAGGACTTAGCAAAAATATTACACAAGAGAACTGTTTCCCAGCCAAAGCCCAGGCACAAGTTCAAACGATGTATCACAAACCAAGAACTGTGTTAACAAGGCAGTATGAATAAGCTCAACCAATCTGGTAAGAAAGTGAGGAAAAAATATGTGAATGTGAGCCTTGCCCTTCCATTTACCCTCAGGGCGACAGAATAGTGCCTGGCCTTTTTTAGTTACTAATACATATTTAGCCTGTGCCTTGCCAACCATGCCTCCCCAAACATGCCTCCTAACTTTTCTTACTTATTAAAAAACTGGATGGTAAAAGGCTAGAGACTCTGAAATTGTTATGATTGAGGGGAAAGATTTTAGCTTAAAATCTACTCCTTTTTCTTTTTTTTTTTTTGGTCTATGCTGTAATATTGGAGCATTATGTCCCAATCAAAGGAAAAGCTTCAGAGGTGGCATTTTCATAGACTGTAGAGTCAATGAGCAGCAAAATATAAATCCACAGTCCTTCTTGGTTTTAGGACTAATTATTTCACAGAAACAAAGCAGGATGACCTTCTTTCAAGCACTGTCACTGATGATGCCGTACTGCTTTCTTCTTTTTATAAAATACCTCACTGGCTAGCTCATTTCCCCAGAACAGGAGAGACCTAGGGTCAGTGCCAGTTTCTGTCTCAGGGAATACAAACTCTCATCTCTTATCTCCTTGGCAAATGCAATAATCAACAAGATAGTTTATTTACAGCAGCAGGAAGTGTCTCTCATCTTGTTGATTCTATATAGAAAAGATTATCTGGGACAGATGAAAAGCAAAAGACAAAGAAAAATAAGAAAGTGAGAATATGTTTATTAAACATTCTCTGTGAAATGGAGGACATTGTCAATATCAAGACATGCATAAAAGACAGTTAATCCATTTTATTCAGGACTATTTCTTGTAAAACACAAAAAAAGATCTTTAGAGCAAAGACTGGAGCTCAGATATCTCCTCACCAGTAGGTTCTTTGGTCTGATGAAACTGAAGTTCATTTTGCACAGAGGTACAGTTTCAGTAGTTGGGGGTACAGATTCATAAGCCCACACAAAGAAAGAAACCCAGCACATGGCTCTTGAGGGGACAAGCCATATAATAACATTTGGGTTTCATTCTCTCGAGGCAGACTGAGGTCAGGCTGGCCATGCCCTCAGCAATATGTGTAGTTCCACGAGGTCTGGACACAGAGGGAAAAGATGTTCCTGATTAGGCTGGAGATCAGCCTGCAATGTGCATCCAAGGTCTGTCCCAGACAAAGGGTTGTAGGCAGGGCAGAGCAAGCTATGATGCATGTCCCAGGACCCCTGCAGGAGAAGAGCTACTTACAGAGCCCTGTTCAGGGAGCTGGAGCAGCAGCCAGGCATTTCTACAGCATCACTGAGGATGATGCCCCAGGCTGGTAGGGGCCCTGGGTGCATGGTTAGTGATGGGGCTCCCAAGGGTGACTGGGCAGGAAGAGTAAACCCCTTTGGGGGGCTAAATTCTTGGACAGATTTCCATTAGGCCTTTGAGACTGGAACCTACTGTGTTCTGTATGAACAGTCTAATTTCTGAGCTAAAGCAGAAAAAGGAAAACAACACTTTGCTCAGCAGAGAGGTATTAGGATAGCATCCTTGGATTTAGCCATCAGAAATCCACCTCACTTCAGTGAAGGCTTCTATGTTCTCTTACAAGTAAGGATAATTCCCTGAGGCAATTCTGAACATTTCCTCCCTGTCCTGCAATATCTGTGGCTGTAAAATCCAAGCCATTTTTAAATCCTCTAGAATTATGCAGGAAAGTAACACCGTGAGAACTTGGACTGATTTACCACCTTCCCTGCACACTTATTTCTTCAGGGAACTACTGCTGGGGATTATATCAGACTAGCTTTCTGTTGAGGAAATCCCACAAGAGAAAACCCTTTGTAAACGAGCAAGTATGAAATTTTACCAAGAAAAGATAGATAGTAACATGTTATCATCACAAAGGATTTTCTCATCTTTAAATAAAACATAATTGG
Source organism: Monarcha castaneiventris obscurior (assembly GCA_026261815.1). Lineage (NCBI taxonomy): Eukaryota > Metazoa > Chordata > Aves > Passeriformes > Monarchidae > Monarcha > Monarcha castaneiventris. The sequence goes on along the minus strand of JAMPIT010000174.1, from coordinate 4,610,997 downwards.
ATATTCCTTTACATAGCTTTTTATGTCATTGTTTAGCCCAGTTTTTCCCTTTTTTAGAGGACATAAAATTCCCTATTGAAAAATATAAATGTCCAGTCAGAATACTTCATTTAAGCAACTACTACAAAGAGGACACTGTAATTTGTTTAATACAATTCAGCATTTTTATTTTTAATATACAAAGGACTATTGCCAAAATAAATTTCTTGTTGATTACACATTTTGGAATAGGGTTATTTAAACAACAAGGTGTCATCACTAGAGACAGGGATGAAAATCTACCAAAAAGGATCCTGTTGTCCTGCTGACATTTTGGAAAAGAGATTTCTGCGCCTCTACCTTGTGAAATTAAGCATTCTTCTAGCATAGACAACAGCCAGTTTCTGAAATGTACATTTTGGTGTCAATCCACATGAAAATAGAGATCTGTGACACTTTAGCATTTTCAGCTAGTGATACCCCTGAGTAAATCAAAGCACTAAAGGTGTCTTTCTTTTATCTGTGTTGCTCAAGACACTCTAAAGTGTTGTTCTGCAGCCAAAAAAAAAAAACCAAAAAAACCCTGGAAGATCTCTTCTCTTGAAAACTCAGTAAAAAGGAAGGACTTTACTGTTTCCCCTTAAGAGTGACTTTCTTCTTTCCCTCTTTTCTCCATTCTCCTTACACTGTTATTTTTTTTCAATTAGACTTTGTGTATGCGCTGTGAGGACACAGTCAGTACTATGGTGACTACAGCATTCAACATGTAGAGAAATATTAGACAAGGAACAAGGGTAAGATAATCTTTTTTTAACATTTCAATTAAAAATAAATTAGAAACTACTGTCTATTATTAATAGACTGCGTAAGAAATGTTTTACAGTGATTTTTCCTCTTTCATTCTCTCAATTAATAACCATTCTCTGGCTTGCACAGGGTATCTATCATTCAGAAGACTGAAAACATATTAGTTTTGGGGCTCATATGAGCAATCTCAGGCTTATATGTAAACTCATTTACATTAGTTCACTGACACAGGACATACAGAAAAATTCTAAATGGATTTGGGAAACTTCAAGCAGTTTTATAAAAAATGGAAAAAACAGCCTTTAATCAGACTACTTAAATTCAGATGTGAATAAGGCTGTCTGAAACTTGAGACAAGAATTTTCTCATGCAATTTTTCATCTGGTACTATGTACCTGAAGGAGATGAGGGGAAACAAAAGTTGAGTAGAAATATACTGATAGGGCATCTCTTCATCATTTCACTAAGAAAGTATAGCCTCATTAGCTGGCTGTTCTTTGCACTTTTTTGTAAAGCATGGACAATTCTTTTTCTTGTGTTTTTTATTTTTTTTATGTACTCACATATACCTTTATTAAAAAGAAAATTAAAACAGAAATATGGAAGAAGATCCATCTGTGTAGTGTGCTACACAGTTCAATCTTTCATGACTTGGCTTTAATTACTGTACAACCACATTCAGAATTTTAGTGGATCTGCTGTTCAAGAAGATCTGAAGTATTTTGTAGCTGGTTAGCAGAGAAATTTGTTGACATAGAGTGAAGATCAGACTAGATATTCAGTTTATTCCTTTTCATACAGAACAGTGGTTCACTGAGCATAAATATAGAGATTACTTGCTTGCCAAATTTCCCTTTTTACTCTGCTGCTGCTGGTTAAAGTTAGGAAACTCTAGAGTAATTTTGGTTTCTGTGGGTTGGAAATGAGTCACTATGCACAGGTTTAATGGGAAATTTCCAAGTAGGCATTTCTAGTGAAGAGTACCCTGACTTAAAAATTATAGCCCTGCTGAAATAGCTATGCAGTTTGTTCTTTTCATCCTCTCCTTAGTGACGCTTCTTAGTGAATTTCCAGTTCTACCTCCTGGGCCAGTGGGCTGAAGACAGGATATAGAAAACTACTGCCCATCTTTTTTACTAGAATGATCTTTAGCAGTAGTTAGCTTTGTAAGAATGAGGATGTTTCTACACTACACTGCAAATCATAAACACTATATCTATTAGCCAGAGTGATTAGATGAGCATCCAGTTTCCTTCTGACTTATAAATATTTTACATTTATAACAAATTTATAATTTTCATTACCTATATAGAAAGGATTCAAATTGTTCATGTTTTATTACATGCAATATTAAGTCCCGGGACTGATTGCTTCCAACTATAGCTGCTTAGGTAAATTTATGAATCACCATACAACGATATTCAAGAACTTCAGACAGTGTGCAAAAAATATAACTGAGGCTTGTTGACTAATGACATTATGCAGAAAGACTGTTCTCACTTGCCTGAAATTTCACAGATTAATTAATAAGCAATGCAAAGAAGAGAGAAGGTTTCAAGGTGATTCTAGAAATTAATTTCTAATCGGAGAAGATGAATGAATTTTTCAACGGAAGAACAGGTATAAAAAGATAAATGCTGTGACATGCCAATAAGCTTGCCTTTTCAAAACTGGTGTGTTGGCTGCTAGCAGGTTACCAGTTTCATATCTCCATATTTTCTATGAAGAGCCCTTTCATGGACTCTTTTGCTTCCTGCCTCAGTGATGACAGGAATATTTTTGCAGTATGTTTTTGCCCTATTCAGCTTTGCTAAAAACTTTTTACACAGAAAAGTGACCCAGACTAGAGAATAATGAACTGCTCAGAACATAGCTGATCCCAAAGCAAGAAATCGTCAAAAGTCAGGCATTATTTTGATACCTTCCATTGATTTTTCTGATAAATTTCCTCAGAGCAGCCATGTTACAAAAATCCCAGAGATTTCTTTCCTTTGGCATATGTGGATTTTCCTTTTGAATAATCACTCTTTGGCTAGATCACTCCATAGCTGGAGAGGGATATCAGGAACACTGACTCAAGTGTAATCTCCACTCAAAGCAATTTCTTCACGTGTACCATAGAGTGCCCTCACGAGACAAAAACCTCTGTGCCACAATACTTTTTCTTCCTCCTGATAAAACTGCTCCATTGTGCAATAAATAATTGTAAGTTGTTTGAAAAAAATAAGGAAAGATAAGACAAAAGTAAAATAAAAAAAGAATGAAAAAAGAGTGGAAACTGGAATATGGCTCTTTAATCTGTTGATAAGGGCACTGAATAGGTGCTGCTGTGACTGCCCCAATTTCTTAGATATAAAAGAATGATCTTAATTTCATGAAGATCTTTTTTGATCTTCATTTCTCAGCTCTTCCAATACTTGGTGTTAGTTTCTCAGGAAAAGCTATCAAGGTAGATCAGTCTGGGATCTGACTCAACACATGACACAATTATTATTTTTTCTGGTATTTCAATCAATATTGTATACAGTGAATATATTTTTATTGCCAAGTCCTTTAACTAAGCTGTGAAATAGTTTGAAATCTCTAATTTAAATTTTAAGACACCTCAGAATGGAATGAGAATATTCTTACCTCACTCCCAGTTTAAAAAACCCCAAAAAACTGATATGCATATATGTTTTATATTACAACTATATCAATAATTATTTATTGAAGAATTGAAAAATTGCAAATGAGGAACTTTATGTTAAGGTCTGAAGAACAGCCTTGCATATCCAGTATTGGAGGAATTGTTCAAGAACAGTTCATCCTTCTGAAAATAATTACCTTCATAAAGTTAATTAGCTGCATAAGTGCTGGCTGCATGAGGTAGCACTGCCCAAGGGCAACTTAGCATTCATGAATCAGTGTAATTCATACACGTCCATCTCAGTGCTTTCTACCTTTTTGATGTTTTATGGCCTTGACTAGCCCCTTTCTTAGTACTGAATCATTTGTCATGCGATCATAGTGAGAAATGTGAGTTTTATTGAGCATACCTAAGACTGCTATTTTCTGGGACCTTTCTAAAACAGTTCCAGAGAGGTCTGTTTGTAAATGTTTATCAGGTATTCAAGGTCTTTCATAGCTAGCCAAAAGTTCTTGCTATTTAAAAGAAGGACATCCAGAGAAGAAAGATACTATGCATTCATATAAGCACTCTGGATATGGAAAAATCTGTCATTAAATAATAACCTATCAGCCTTTTCCATGTGAAACCAATTCAGACACAGTAATCAAATAAACTTATTTTGTCACAATCCATTCTTTGGCAAGAACTTGCTTTAGGTCATATAGAATGCAGTACTGGTTTCTTTTGACGTTAAGAGATGAAATTTTAATTAAAAAGAATTTAAACCCCAAAATACTCTTTAAAATCATACCCTACTTGACTGTCTTTTGTACTAAAGCCTGAATTTTCAATGGCTGAAGAGTCTAAATTCCTTGTAAAAAGCACTGGTCACTAGGCACAGCCATTTGCAAACGGACATAGAGAAGAGTAGCTCTATGGAAAGTGTCCTGAAGCCAAAAGGTCAGGATTTGCATGAGACAACTTTAGATGTTCAGTAGGAACATTCGCTTTACAAACTTGGTCTTCCAGACTCTGTCACTGGAAAACAAACTGGTAACTCCAGAAAACAGCTAATATCTGAAAACTGAAGTATTTTACTTCAAAGAGAAAATGCAAAAAGGGAAGGAGCTTTAACATGAGACTGCATAATAAATAATACAAATCTAAATACAAATTAAATAATAAATAATTAAAATAATAAAGGCATTAAGATTTAAAATATATACAATAATTTAAATAATTAAATATAAACAAATAAAATATAACAATTAAATAATAAATAGTTAATAACAAAAATAATTTGGTTTCTAAGGTGCCCTTTGTGACTGCATATAGCAAAAGAAACTTTTTATCTTAGAGTTTATATTAAGTGTTTTATTTTAGAGTAACTTCAAAATTAATGCTTTTTGAGCGTACATTCAATATTTGAGAAGTAACTCCTCCATATTCAAAGCTGTTTCACTGGGTCTTAGCATTTATGAAACTATTGTCCTTAAAACAAAAAAAAGTGAAGTCTGTATGAATATAGTAATTACAAAAATTAATATCTTACTAAAGCATTGTGATTGAACACTTCTTTGTGAAGTTGATAATCACACTTCATGACATAATATTGCTATACTGTGTCATGATTAAAAGGTTTTCCTGTGGCTGTGATTTCACTCTCATGCCTGTTTTATATGACTTTGGGCTTTAATGGTCATGATTGTTTATAATACCTTCTGCCTTTTTATAGTTTTTGTAATAATTTACTGTGGGGTATAAATCCATGTTGCTTCTGCAACTTCATCTACACTACTTTATAGCATATGTGTGAAACACTGGAACCCAGGCAGGATCTTCTAGACACTTGAATTTCAGAATTTGATGCATTTTCTTGGCAGTTAAGGCCTTCTGGGTTACATTGAGATTAAAACCTGCTAGTCCTTTCTGTCAAGAGTTTAATGAATTAATAAATTGATCAGGACAACAGTTCACAACAAGGCTCTAAAGGTTTATGAACTATCAGTGAGTAATTTCAGAATGGCTGGTGTCCATTGGTTTAGACAGATGGAGTCTTCCTCTGCCCAGATAGTAAACAAAATGTGTCAACCACCATTTGAACTTCCTCATTAACTATTGAGATAAAATCTCTTTGGAAACAAGTGTCCTTGCTACTGATAAAGTCAATTTTAAAAATGTCAAAATTATGATCCATAGAAGCTTGTATTTGTAAAAACTATGATTTATGCAAACTCAAACAAGAGAGCAATGCATGAATCCTACTGTCACTTGATCAAGGCTAGAGAGGAAGAGAACATCACTTTGGAAATGCAGTAACTCTGAAATTAATCCCTCTAAAAATAAAACTTAAAAATTGGAATATGATGTCACCTCAACCTGTTAGAGATCCTACAAAAGACAGAGTAATATAGACTGTTCTGACAGTCAAGATTAAATATTGTTGGTCAGTGAATGTAAATATGAATAACAAATATATATCAGAAGGAAGTGTTATTTTCTACAATAATCTAGTGTTTGGAAAATTTAGGAAGCAAACTTCAGAAGTTGAGAAAGCTTATAGCTGATGGTGAATTAGAAAAGTGCTCTATTAAGTCATTGGCACAGCGACATTGAGAGAGGAGGGCAAGATGCTCTTAATCTGTCCTGTTGAAACTATACCCTTATATGGACAGTGAAAAATTAATGGGATTTGAGACATAGACAAAAACAGAAGGGGCTGTCAGAGAGCTGTAGAGACCAAACCAGAGAAAACTGCAGGGCTCCAGCTCTGAAGTCCAGCAACACATTGCAGATGCCATCTTTGAAGATGACTGTTACCTGGCTTATCGAATAGATATTTTGAATACTCAGGTGACTAATTTATCTGACATATTCTACAAAGCACTTGGGCATCCATGACACCTTTAAATTATTCTCTTGGACATGAATGCTTGAAAGTAAGGTGTGGTAATGCCATCTTTATCACAGTTCTCTGTGTTGCTTATACATCCAAAGTCAAGCACCCATTCAGACAGCCTTATACAGAATCATAGAATGATTTGGGTTGGTAGGGACCTCAAAGATCATCTAGTTCCAATCGCCCCGCCATGGGCAGGGATATCTTTTGCTAGATCAGGTTGCTCAGGTCCCCATCCAACTTGGCCTTGAAAACTTCAAGGTATGGGGTGTCCACAACTTCTCTGGACAACCTGTTCCAGTGCTTCATCACCCTCTGAGTAAAGAATTTCTTTGTGACACCTAATATAAACCTTCCCTCTTTTACTTTTAAACCCTTGTTAAGCCACTATCTGCCCATGTGAAAGGACCCTCTTCCTCCCTTTTATAAGTCCCCTTATGGTACTGGATGGCCACAATGTCTGCCCAAAGTGTTCTCTTTGCCAAGCTAAACTACCCCAGCTCTCTCAGTCTGTCATCGCAGGAGATGTACTCCAGCCCTCTGAATATCTCTGTGTCCCTCCTCTGGACCTGCCCTAGCAGGTCCATGTCTTCTGCTGAGGACCCCAGACACAGCACTCCAGGTGAGGTCTCACAAGGGCAAAGCAAGGGGGCAGAATCACCTGCTGGCACAAGAGACTTCACTCCTCTTGATGTCCCAAATTTACCTCACACCCATGAATATCCATGACTTTTGATTAGGCCTCTAGAGCAGCATGTAGAACTGAAGGGAAATAGAAATTGAAGTTATCATAACTCTGAGAAATCATCTATTTCATTTGATATCTGGAAAAAAAGATTTTAATGCTTGACACACTTGAAGATGCTATTTTTCTGCTTTAAAATTTGACTTAAAAAGCGAAATTCTGTTGCCCAGTCCTGATTACAAGGATGAAAGAAGCATATATTGGTTAACTGTCTGTCACTGTACTGTATTCTCTTGTGTTGTATTTACAAAGAACCAAGAATTGTGTTGGTGCAGAAGAGATCAATAAGAAGTCTGTTATCAATCTACTAGTAAACTTTGAAGTTAGAAAAAAGGAGAACTATATTGCTTTCAAACATCCTTGACAGTTTAACAAAGATGCAGCAAAGAGAGAAAGAGATGGGGAGGAGCTGTAATGACTGCCCTTGGTAGCAAAGAAAAGAAGAATGACTCAGGTGCTGAAGAGTTACACGAATCATAGTTTCATCCTTCAGAGGTTGAAAAGTTCAACGCTATTAGCTATTTTCTTCTACTGACAATGAACAAAAGAACAAAGCAAGAAACACAATATCTGTCCAAACAGGCTTTCCACGTTTATTGGCCTAACAGCTTTACTTTCATCTAAGAAAGCTTGAAATAATAGTGCAAGCAGTCATGAAACATGCAATCTTTAGCCTTGAAAAAGAGCTTTGTTAAGCCTTTAAAGCAAAACTTTTTGATCTTTTAAACATGCAAGCCACATAGATGGCAAAACACATTACGGTGTAATATAAGGCAGAAACACACACATGGATGTTTTTCTCAAGAAAAATTTTCCTCATGCAGCATTAAACAGCTCCCAGCGTTAAAGAGCTCCCTTCAAAAAAGAGAATTTTGCAAGATGCAGAACTGTCTTTACTATTAGAATTTAATCCATTTTAACCCTTTAAAGTAAGAAGAAATCTAGTAACTATGTGATTAAAATAAGGAAGTAGCTAAGCAGTTCACAAGGAGGTCTAAAGTATTTTACTGTCTCTTACACCATGCCTCCATGGGGTATTGTTCTGGCATTTCATATGTGTTCTATGGTCTCTTTGCTGAAAACTGTTCTTCTGAGCACCATATAATACTGAGATTAGCAGCAATGCAGGTATTTTCCTCTGGGAAAGACTTTTTGTCCCACTGAAGAAGTTCCTGCATATTTTTAAGCAAAGATACAGCTTGTATTTCTTGTGTTCTCCCCTGGCCCAATAAGAACATGTCTGAAAAAGCAGGAAACTCAACATCTGTGACAGTTTCCTTACTTAGAAAGAACATGCAGTATGAGCTCTGTATTTCATTATGAACATGAATTTTTAATTTAAGTCCATAACTATGGAAAATGTTAGACCTTGAAAAGTGAGGTTGTATTTCTAGTTTCCATGTTTGCAGAGGGATAAGAATGTATGCCTGTGTGTGAGGTTGAATCCTTCGGGTTTATGGCACCATTTGGGGGAGCTGTTTCTCTGTGGTTCTTGCCTGTGAGCAATGAAGCTCCATTTTGACCACTGGTGTCAGTGGTAAAGAATCAGCAGTATAGACGAGGTGAAAAGAGTGTGACTGAACTGATGAAACTGGAAACAATAAGACCTAACCTTGGGGATATATATCAGGTGATTTGGGGGGTGAAGGGAATAGATAAATGGGCTATTTCAACAGAGGAAGGAAGTCTTGAGTAGCATTCAGAAGAAGGAAAGTCAGAGTTGGAGTTGCAGCTTGACTGCTGCTGCTCAAGGACCGGTACTGAATGAGGAGAAACATCATCAGGAGGAGATTAATGGACATGTGTGAGTCCAGAGCAAAAGGAGACCCTGAAGAGACGTGTGTGTTTGGGTGTTGCGGGGATACACTGTGGAGCTGAGGAAAAAAAGATGGATTGGATGTGACAGATGTGTAAAACCCACTTTATACATACATTTTTTCTTTTTTCCCCCCTCTAGGTCTAGTTATATCAGGAGAAGACTTGAAATTGTAGGCTGAGAAGAAAACAATTGCCTTTTCCTTTTGTTAGCCAAATGACCGAGACACTAGGAAAAAAAAAAAAACCAGAACAAAAAACATAAACTCACATCCAAAAGAAAAACACCATAAAGAAAACAAAACAAAACAAAACAAAACAAAACAAAAAAAACCCAAACCAAACCAAACCAAATCATACCAAAACACATCTTCTACAAAAAAACTCCAAATGAAACCAATCAACCAATCAACCAACCAAAAAAACCCAAAAAACCCCAACTCAACAAAAAACCAACCCACCAAATCCCAAGCAGAAGAAATGACACAAGTGAGACTGGAGCGGAGTGAAAGCATGTAAGGATAAATACAATTTAACCAGACAACAAATAGTAAGTTCTCTAAACATAAGCTGAATATGCAAGGATTGGGTCTCTATATTTAAAAAGGAAATGAAATTAATTTGCCTGTAAAAGCCGATTAATACCTTTTTCCTCTCTCCTACTTTCTCTCACCCAGCTTCTGCAAAACCACTGGATCAGTACTCCTTTTTTCACCTTGTTATTTCCTGTCCCTTGTTAAGGCCTTTAAAGTTCCTGCTGCAGATACTGAGTGACAATACAAGCCAATAATTTACTACTGAATTGTTGTAAAAGCACAGAGAACATCTTCCTCCCCTTCATTGCACTTATGTGAAAGCAAAAGATATTTTGTTTGCTACCAGAGGTCATATGGAGAAGTGCTGTGACCGGTATTTTACTGGTAAATGAAAAAGTCCAAACAACAAAACCTCTTTTTCCCCCACGTTAGCTTACAATTCAAGTTCCCTGATTGTTTTGTGCCACAGTGAATTCCACAAAAAATATAAGATTATGTACCAAAATGAAGCACGAGTTTTATTGCAGCATACTTGTACAATTACCTTGTCTCCTTACAAATTCTGTCTACACAAATTCTGTCTGTGAACTAGCCTGTCTGTGACCTAGAAGCAGTGCCTACACTAAATTTAAACCGTCTTACCTTTTTTGGAATGTTTTACTGCACTTATAGCTATATTTTGCAACCTAAATTTTGTATTCAGGACTTCAAATGTTCAGTTGCCTTTAATGAATGCTTATTTTAAAGCATCATATATATGCTTTATATATATATCTCAAATATATATATCAAATATATTCTATTTAATTTTATAATCTACTGCCATTATCTGGCCTTATTTTATTTCTTGAAAGTTAGGTTATTTTCTTACAATGAGAACTTCAAAGTTGCAGAAACTCAAATTAACTAGGTGGGAAAAGTTGGCCAAAGTTTGTTTTTTATTTACTTTTCTTTTTAGGCATGATTTTAGCTTGTATAATTCCCTAAATCTTTATTTCCTTAGAGCGACTATCACAGGAAGTTAATCCACAAGCTGCACCAGCTTCTTAGGATGCATTTTAAAACACAGAGCTAGATAATGATTCTTGCTGTTCATTCCTGTTTCTCTGTCAACAGAATGCAATGGCACAGCAAGGTGACTTGAGGACCAACTGGTCGCTCCATCCCCAGTATATTTAGGTGAAATAATCAGTGTAGTGTTCCAAGGCATTTTTCAAGGATTTAAATAGAAAAACTGTATTCAGACACTGAATGATAGCTGAGTGAATATTTTTGTCAACAGTATTCCCAGAACTATTGAAGAAATTGTAGTGCATTCCATGTTTCAGCTTGATCGAATCTTGAAAAATAAATGGTAACCTGAGTCTAAAGGAAAAAAAAAAAAAAGTGGAAACCACAGAGACCAATCTTCAGAGGTCTAAAGGAAGTGGATGCCTGGAAAGAAAAGAAAATGAAAAAAAACCTCATTCTGCAATTCTTAGTCAGGCAGAAATCAGTAAAAAATTTGAACGATAAAGCAATATAGGACTGGACTGGGAATCTGTATGTTTCTTCTCATATGCCAGTTAAATTATTCATGAAGAATCATCTCCTGCTTATCCCCTTTTCTTCCTTCATGTTGTCTAAACAGGAGATACTGGATGGCTATTAATTCAACTAGTTATCACTTTCAGTAAAGAATTCCCTTCACAAATGTGACAGGGATGTCACTACTTTTTCAGACTCTCAAGTCAAATTAAAGAATCACTTGTTTTCCCTTTGCTTTGTATTTTTATCTCCTCATAACAGACTGCACCATATAATTAGTAGAGAATTAAAAATGTTTTTTTTTAAATTTTGTGGTAGGAGGAGAGAACCAACTTGGATCTTTCTATTGTTGAGACAACATCGCAATTCAAAAGCAATTTTCTTTTCATGAAAGGAGAATTTTTGATCAGACAAATACAATGCAGGTTTCCATAGAGTCCAGGCAGTTTATTTTTTTAGCAACATGTTGCAGTGGGCAGTGGTCTAGACTCTTGAGTAAATATAAATGTGGGCAAGAAGTTCAATTATTAAATGAGTTTTTGAGGAAATAATTGAAAGTGAAAATAGAACTACCCCAATTTCAGCAAAGCTTTTTCACCATACTGAGATATTTTAAGAATTTTTAATACTTCTCATCTTTCTTACCTCTTATCACCAGAACTGCCTTACCTATTAATACACTTTATGGCAATCGAGGGAATAAGGAGATTAGAAGAGTTGGTGGAACACACCAGATATTTTGCCAGTGATGCTGAGTTTGCTTGTGCTCATGACAGTGAATGAACATAAGGATACAAATGTAGTTTCAGCACTGAAAATTTTGCCTGTTTCCAACTCTGTCTGTGGCTGAAGGTCAGAGAGTCTACTGCCTGGAGGAGTGCATGGAGGAAGTCCCAGGCAGAGTATGGGATGACCATGACCTCATTCCTGCTGCTGGAAAAAACCTCTGAAGCCAAGTCTGCTGAAGGGGACATGGGACAAAAAGAAGACCACTACAGCATAAGAGCATTTCCTTTTAGGTAAGCATCAGTTAAGACAATAGAAGCTTGCAGTCTTCTCCTCCATACTTGTTAATATTCTTTTAATTAATCACTGAAGTGGTTAGACAATATACTGAGTATGGAACAAATAAACTACGATACATATAGAAGCCTGAAACATGATATAGGGCTCTTAGCTGCAATCTTCACATGCCACAGACACCTGTTCTCTCTTCTCTGTGTTTCATACCAGAATTGGCAGTAGAAGTTCAGAAAGGGTTCATGACTGTTAGAAACTGGAAGATCTGGTTTCTCATTTCTTGAGTGAGTTCCCTAACTACTCAAAGTAATGAGAAACTCTCTCCCATACATTTATATTATAAAATTAAAAAGCTACAAATGCTTTTGCTTTCAGACCCAGTCCTGTCATCTTCTGAAATGTGCGCACTAATATGGCTTGCTTCTAAATCATGGTGTGTCTCAAGCTTAGACAGCTTTTCAGCTGAACAGGAAAAAGCCTTGCAAATGTTGGGCAATTCAGATCAAATGACTGTGCCACCAAGCAAGGGATGAAGCAACCACTGAAATCCATGTGGGACTTGGCTACCCAAACTCATGCTGAATACTATGCAATGAAATCTCCAAGATTTTTAGTGCCTGGCTACACGGTCCCATCACATGTCCTATTGGCTCTCTGATAATATCATTTTCATAGATCAGATAGTGTGTTCCTCTTTTCAGAAATATGGAATTAAAAAATAATAAATTGCTATTCCATTCTTTTTTTTTAATTGTTTTACAACATTGACTCATTTTATTGTTTGTTGGTCTTTGAGATACTGTGTTCCACATCTGTGTTAATTTGGAAAGCTCTTTTCTTGTCAATAGGTCTAGAAAATGGAGTAAGCAGTATCCCAGCAGCCTGTTTTAATTGAAGTGCAAAATGATTTTTGTAAGTCCATCCTACTGCTTTTATGACGTTGGCAGCAAAAAGAAGTTATTATTAGAATATCCTTGTTGCATACCAACAGCCTTTGTCAATACTACTTGCAAGGACAAAACAAAAACATAAAGATAAAAGATGAAGCATCTTTTACATATTAAAAAGGCATCTGTCTAGTTCCTGCATCTACTAGTATAGATTACTTATTCAGTTGCTTTTAATTGTAGCTGAATGAGTAATAATTCCACAAGTGATCTCAAGTAATTTCTTCCCTTATATGAAATTAGCACCAACCAACCACAAAGTGTAGTTATGAAGATTGGTCTGAGAATGCTAGAATGACTGAAAAAAAAAAAAACCCTTTGGCAGAATCTGCTGTAACAAATACTGGGGCACATACAGTTTATGTGAAATACTTCCAGATTACAAGAATTTACACTTTTATTGCCTTGTCATATCACATATTTCTGCAAACTACGGGCTCCATATGAGCATATCTCCAAACTCCCATACTTACTGTATATATTTCTCCCATTTTATGTGTCAGACTCCTTGTGATATCCATAAACCATCTACATATATCTACCCTGACATGGTTAATGATGCTTAGTTTCATTTCCTTAACATACATGAAAGGCCATATGCTCCCAAATGTTTTGTGAATTTTCATTGCATGAAATACTTCTATTTAAACTATTAGAGAGAAGAGAATTCTCAATAAGGCCTGGAAAAACTGGCAAACCTGCGGACTTAATCATAACTCTCACTAGTGCTCTTCCAAAGGAAAGTTAGGCATATTTTTCTTGGATGTCTTTAGCTGCATGGGGTGATAGAAAGAACATACATTTAATATTCCTTGCTGACTGGGTCATGGGTAGAAAAGGGAGAAAGGAAAAAATTGGTTGAAATCTAGACTTTTCACCTCCTGCTTTGTGGAAAATACAAGCTTCTTTAGCAGGGATAGGCTACAACTGAAAGTGCAGTAGTAAATAGCACTGTTTGAAGCAGCTGTGCTGCAGAATGATTTTTTCCTAAAGATAGTCATTATTTTATGAAGACACACATTTTTTTACACTAATAGAATTAAGAAAGATATGATTCTAAGTTTATAATAGTGAAGTTGAAAAGCATCTTCCATTATAATCGCAATTGCATTTCTGGCAATACAGAAGTTTTCAATAGTGCAAATTGACTACTGGTGGAAGGCATGAGCAAGAGTTCCTACAAAGGTTTTGATTTATAAGTTACCCATTTTTAAAACGACTGCTAACCACACATTTAAAAGTTGAAATGCAGAAGAGTTGATGAGAAAGGAGCAAATAAAAACAGATCTTGAATTGCTGATAATTTTAATAATTTCCTTTTCATACTAACAATAATTTCAAAATAATTGGAAAGCCTAGTGCAGTATGTGTCCTTGTCAAAAGACAGGCATTCCTGAAATGCTCTGCAGCAATCTATGTTTTAATACATTCAGTGATATGAATTTTCACTTTCTAGAAGTCTGAACAGTGAACTTTCATCAAGAAACCAATTAAGCAAAGAATACAAGACCAGATGGCAAACACAGGATAAGAGTGATATTAAACTTGATTCAGCAACTTGTTCTTAGTGTTAGTAGAAATGACCTTAAATATGTATTTTAGTATCTAAGTTTAAAACCAATTAAGGAAGAACCTATATAAATCAGAGCACTGTGAAAATAAGATATGTAAACTGAACTAAGATTATATTTTTCTAAATAGATTTTTATGGAAATTATGTTCATAGCATTATTTCTGTGCAGTTAGATCTATAATATGAGCTAAGTACAAAGTTCTGAATAGTGCCCAAGTTTTATAAAACCTATATTTAGTTCTAATGTTAGCAAAGGAAAGGAAATCATCTCTTTCTAAGAGATTATATACATGGCAAGAAGACTGACCTAAATACATTTTTTATTTAAAACCGAAGGGGAAGTTATCAGTTTTAGTTTTCTCCCAATAGATGGTTTAGCATCTGCTTCATTTAGGGCAAACATATAGTCCCAAAAAATGAATTGTTAGTGGGCTTTCAGTACAGATATGAGCCTAAAAGAGCAATAAGCAAAAATATTTAGGTTTAATGGTGGCTTTATTTTGGTATTTTTTCTTGCTGAAATGAGAGGAAAACAGAGTTCTTAGCTACATATATTATTCCATGAGAAATAAGTTATTTCATATCAATTGTCAAAAGGAAGCTGAAGGTGACAAAGTCTTGCCTTTCTATGGTGAGATAAACTGAGCTTTCCTCCTCTCCTTGTCTCTGAAAAAATATCATTAAGAATATTCACTAGGCTAGGACAGTCATTTCCCCCCACAAATATCTGGATCTGAATCTGTCTCTGAAAATTGTCTTAAACATCATTCACCTGGAGAAAAAAAAATCTGGTTTCTTTGTGTTGGGAAACAGTTCTCCACCTTCATTGGAGCAGAAACTAGATAACAGTTTCCTCACATCCTAATGTCCTTTGGAATCTGCTGGGTGTTTATATACCCCCTGGGTCTGACAGCAGATGAGTTTGATTGATAAAGAGCTTAACAGATGACAGGACAAAACTGGTCTTGAGTCGGTAGATAGCCATCCAGATGGAGATATCCAGGAAGTGATTAGGTCTTTTAGTAAACATCCTATCAAAGAATAGAGCCATTTTGTTTGTATAGGACTATTAAAATATTTCATAGATATTGGAATAACTCCAGCAAAGAGAGATATTCTGCAGGAAACTTGAGACCCTGGTGTGTAAAAGCTTCACCTGTGAGTTAAGGAATCAAAGTTCAAATCTTTGTCCTGAAGCTGGAAGAAAGTGAATTTGAGGTCATTTATCATACCTCTTAAGCAGGTATCTTAATCAAAGGGACATGATGTATTCTAAAGAAGCATTGCCTCATGTTGGAGCTAATGGAGTTAACTAATGTTTGCTGCAGCTCCATAAGCATTAAGTAGTGTCATCAATCCTTAGCTAAAGCAGATTTCAGTAGTGGCCTGACTATCACATTATCTGATCTGTCTCTGGTTTCCTCTTCCTGAATAATGCTGTGTATTCATTACCAGGCAGCTGAGTAAAACCAGATTGTTTTCTTTCATGTGTCCAGGAATATAGAACTGGAATGGTAGATTATCCATGGTGAGAGAGTATTGAACAAAAATCAATAATATATGGTACAGAAAGTCTTTGTCTATGACTAAAATCACCGGAGAGCAATAAAGCTTTTTCCATCCCAGGGCAAGTATCAGTTTAGAGATATTTGATCTCTAAGTTTTTCTAATAAAGGTCCTTACAGAGGTAAGATTTCCTAACATGATCACAGAACGGCTGGTATGTATAAGTCAGGATCTTACAGTGCTACCACACATGTGCCATCCAAATATAAGGCAAGTACATGCCCAGATGAAAAACAACATGTCAAACCTTAGACTAGACGTAAACACAGATAGGAGGCGAAGGACAAAGAATTTGGCAACCAGAAAGAAACTTTGTCCTCTAACAGGAGAGTATAGAATCCTGCATCACATAATTAAAATAGCATAGGATTTCGCAGCCCACAGCTCACAAGTTAGGTTTGCAGTTACTTGCAGTAGTTAAATATTGTGAGAGAAATACTAGCAGAGATGACAGGAAAAGGAATTTTCTGTCTAAGATGAACTTTAGAAATATTAATAGTCTTGTTAGTTGGTATTTGTGGTACTAGCTGCTAAGCTTTGATCATTTTGCTTTTTTGTATTTTATACTACTACATCTTCATTTAGAAAGTGACAGGCAGTGATAGAAGCCTGAAATAGATCTTTCATGATTTGGAGAACTGCAGACTTTTTTTAATGAAACATGCAAGTATTGTAAAAAACCTTTCTGTCATTTACAAAACCATATCAGAATAAATTTATATTGCTAGTGTCAAGGTTTATTATTCTAGGTTGTACCAACAGAAAGTAAAGGACTACATGGACTGCTTTTTTAAAATCAATAATTAAAAAGTGCCATTTAACACCAGAATTTCTTTAAAAGAATACTAATTAATATAAATGCAGAAGTAAAATATTAAGACTTGGTTATTTCAATAAAGTTTACAAGATAGGTAAACTCTTGTAATTTTTTCTTCTAAATATTTTGATTTTTTTCTTCTGTTATCTTAAGTGCTTACAGATGTGAATCACAGAAATGACAATACCTTTTTATTTTTGCCTCAAAATGTAAAATAAAGATTTTAGATTTCATAATTTTTTAATTCTATTTTTGTTGCTGATTTCAGAAGTTAAGATCATAAGTGAAATACCTGACCATGACATAAAATTAACATAAAAAATAATAACTTTCTTCATTCTAAAAATACACTAATCTTAATAAAGTATTTGTAGTTCAAAATGTATTTTTTATAATTATGGAACTCAAAATCATGAAATATCCACAGATAGGTTAGCAGGAGCACTATAAATGTCCAGTCTTTTCCTGGTTCATACAAACTAATCAGTTAATACCTACAATATCTATTTTATGTCTGTGTATTTTGCTTGATCCTGCAAGAACAGTGCCACTGAGATTTGTCAAACATTCATGCTAGCAACAATATGTAGCTACTTCTTTGTGGCATTGGAGAAATAGGAATGAAATGAAGGGTTTTTCTTCACTATTTACGCTTAATTTTATGTATGACTTGCATATTAATTTCATCTGTCATATGAATTTACATTGCATTATTTCTTGATAATCTAGATAATAAAGGATAAAAGATTTAACACACTGTAATAGATTAACAGTCAAATTAATGGAAATTAGATGCCTGATCAAAGTGATTGTGCTTTGGTAAAAAGGTTATGGTAATGAAACATTGGAAAATTTATGAAATGTTTGATGGTGTACCCAAGGCATGAGCTGTATGATCTTCCTCTTCACACTGCAGTATGAATTATCTCTGAAGAGTGGAGGTCTGTTGGAGAAAGACCTTACTAGATGTCTACTGGAAATGCAATAGAGCAGAGAGGAAAACAGCTGGGAGGCTTCTGAAGTGTGTGGAAAAGAACTTCCTGACACAGCTGGAGTGTGAGCCAATTAGGAAAGGTATCCCTCTGGAGCTGATTGCTGCAGACAGGGAAGGACTTGTGGGTGATATGATGGTTGGAGGCCATCCTGGGCATAGTGATTCTGAAACACACATTCTTCATTGCTCTAAGTATGAAACTTTTAATCCCTCTACAACTTTGCACCTAGAGGGGGTAATCTTATCCTTTATTTCCAGAGTTCAGATAGGTCATTATTTAAACTTCTTGGTTTATCTATACCCATCATTTCGTAAAGCTGCCTCACTTGATTTGCAATTCCCTGTACTACCAGAGCTTTTTATCAAAAAAAAAAAAAAAAAAAAAAAAAAGTCTGGTAAACCTGGAAAACAAATCATGTAATAATTAAACATATAACTTTGTTCTCTCTGTCATACAGTTTCTTACTTTAGCTGAGACTTTTCAAGATAGCAATTTATTTTTGTCTGGTCTACATCCTTACTTAAAAAAATGTAGTGAGATGATGAACCATCATCAATAAAAGTCCTTGGATTTCTTCACAAAAATAGGCGTAAAAAAAAAAAAACACTGGTCATCTTTGTCAAGGAGTTAGGAGATTAGTTCTACTGACAGTGATGTGTGATACATAAAAAAAAAAAAATTAAGTTGCAGGACTCATAAGCAATACTTTGGGAAAGTAGTTTTCTTTCTTGTTTTTTTAATAAACCAGGCTTTACATAGAGTAGCATGTTTTTTCTAAAACCCAGTTCCTAGGACGCAATGCCAGCTAAATGCTCTTCCTTCTCCATTCACAGAAATATTGATCATAGTACAGGAAAAAGCAAAAATGCACTGAAACTGCCTGTGTATCCAGTAATTCTATATTTCCAAACTGGACATTTCATTATATCCAGAACACATTTAATGTTTTTAGCACAGGTAAATAGAAACATTTAATCACAGTACACCTTTGCTGTCTTCTTAGACTGTGACTATAAAGAAACATTTTTAAAAACAAAAATAAAGGAAAATGGATTTCTGGAGAGTTATCTGTTATGCTGTCATAAGCATACCTGTGCTAACAGCATTTCAGCACTTTCTTCTAGCTATAATGCCTTTGAAATATTTGAAATCTTATAATACTGTAATATAAATGCAATGCATATTCAGTTCCTAGAGAAATGTTGAAAATGTAATTGCTTTTATACAATGGAAATTCAAGATTGAAAATATTTCTAAAACACCACTGTAGGAAGAAAATTTTGAAATACTGTAGAAGAACTGGAAAGAGGAGAAAAATAATCAAGTTTAGAAGGGAAAGATTAGGCATGTTAGTCAACAAACCATCAGAGCCAATAAAAGAGACTTCTCAAAGCATACTGAGGATGAAAAGAGTGTTAATTGGGTACAAGAGCTTGTTTATGAGGGAATACAAATAGATTTGAGCAAAACATGTAAATAACAGCAGAGCATTTGATATAGGAAATATTCCTGTGACCATGGTGGACCTTATATTGAATAGTAAATAAGAAGGCAACAAACATCAGTGAACCCTGGAAGACCAAAGACAACATGGGGTAGAGTTTTTTATTATTCATTGTGCTCCAAAGTTCACTATTTCACAAATAGATCTGTTCCATAAACCCATGTATAGTATCAGACAGCTTTCTGTATGGAAAGAAATAGTTTATTTAAAAGGGCAATTAACTATAAAATGAATACATTAGGTTTTAGGTAAAAGACAGATGCTTTTGAAGTGTTGACATTTTAATATTTTGAAATTAAAAATTATTATTATTTATTAAAAATTATTTATTATTTACCACCTTCCTGAAATACATCCTAAATGTCAAATATTCTAATGATTTTTTAACCTACATCCATAAAATATTATCAGAATTATTAGGCACCTTAAAAGTCTTCCATTCATTTTTCTATAGTGTTTCAGGTACATTAGAAAGAAAACTATCAGTTTTATGGCTTTTTGATAACTTCAGAGTTAAAATCACACTGAGTTTTCCAAAGTTTTCATAAGTCATAGCATTGAGCAAGTAATGTTCCATTATATCTTGATTGTAAAAAATAACTTCATTATTTTTAAAATGTTACACTAACTTAGGAAATAACTGGGGGGGGGGAGGAGGTTATTTTGTTTTCCAGAGACAACCAAATAGGGCCATTTATGTTTATCTTATCATCCATTTCCATGTTAATAAAAAGTAGAGAGGTATTTAGTCCTCGAATAAATACTGGCATGTAAAAAATCCAATCGGCCACCTAACCTTACAAGGTCTAAAATTCAGGCTTATTGGATTCTAATGTCTCGAACAAATATTATGCGTATTTTAATTCAGAAGTGATTACTTATACATAATTTGAAACTGTTCTACATGTCATTAAATAATTTCATTGATGCTTTTCCATTTGTAATTATTGTAGACAAATCATATATGTCCCAAGATCCATGGCACTGAAAGAAAAACATAAACTTTATCCAGCTCCTGATACTCCAACTGAACCTGATGCCCACACTAAGAAAAACCAATCAGGTTCTTTGGCAGTACTTCCAACAGAAGCCCACAAAACTATAAAATATTTAATGCAGTGAAAATCTGTTCTAGTCACATAATGAATTATAACTCAGAATCAAACTACAGAGTCATGGGTGGGCATCTATTCAGTAATTACCCTTAATTCAATATTAGTAAACTCAATAAATATTAAACAAGTAAGTTACCCCACATCTTTCTGATGAGTACTGTTGATGCAAAATGAACATTTAAAGTGACTGATCTTGCTATAGGAGAGTTTCTTATGCTGTTTTCTCTTCCTTTTTCTCTTCACCCAAATTAAATTTAATGGTGTTTGTCCATAATTGTGGTCTTATGGTATTTCTGGTGCATCACAAATATGTATTTATTATTCAGCACTAAATTAAATTTTGCTACTGGCATAAATACTCAAGATTTAATTTTGATCCTAGTATCCACTATTCCATTTACTGGATCTAGGAAAAGGTAGATATAATCAAGAGAGTTGATGCAGAGACTGTACACTTCTAACAATAACAAAGTAAGATAAAATGGAAACAGTGTGAAAACTCATGGATAAAAAATAAATGCTACAGAAGGTGAGCGGGAATTTTTACCAGGTATTGTTTACTTTTAGTTAGTATTTGAGGACAGAGTAGAGAATACTGGGCAAGAGCTGCAGCAGAAAGTTTCACAATTTAATAAAAGGACAGTCGCTGGAGGCAGAGCCTGAAGGCAGAACATTTGGTTGTGTGGCCCAAAGGTCAACAGGGATGGATAAGGAAAATTACCTAATACAGGAAGGAAACAAAACTTCCCAGAGGGGATCTAACAGTAGAGGCTTGATTCCTGATTGTCTCTGCTCTAGTCTTATTAACTAATTGCTTTCATTCAGTAAGGAAAAGTCAAAACTCTCTAGTTGTGGTAGCTTCATTGTCAGGGCAGAGAAGTTGACATATTCCTAAATTTTTTAAGCTCCTGCAATTGATCAGGGAAATTTCTAAGGGATCAAATTATGTGGTATTCTAAAACATTTTCAAATCAGAATTGTTACAAAGCACTCTGAATATTATGGGTTTACATCTTTGAAGCATATTTTAGAGTCCCTTTAGAAAGAAGAGTATTTTCTCAGTTTCACAGATGGGGAGCTGGCATGATAAGTGCCTATGTGCTTTACTTATATTACTCAATTACTCAAAGACCAAGCTGAGAAAAAAATTAAATTCCTTACTGTCCTTTGCTGCACTGTGGTACCTTATTTATCCAGGTAGGGGGAGGATAGGATGGAAAGGAGACATCTGATTCTGATATCAGCATTTTGGGAATGTTCAACCACTGACAATGTTCTCCAGCTCTCCAAACTGGCAGCAGTTATTATGAATGGTGCAATTGTGTCGATTCAGTAGTCCTTCCTTCTTATCTTTGGAACCCGTGGCAAGGTCTGAACACAGAATGAGGAGAAGAACGACAGCACTTCTCTGTGCTTTAGAGCTATAAAAGACACTATATGAGACACTCTTTGAAACAAGCTATTTTAGGTATTTACATCTGAGCAAGAATAATTAATGTCTAGTATGACATATAGTGCAATGAATGACTGAGAACCTACTTGAGCTGAAATACGCACTTTATCAATTTAAACATTGCCTTAGTCTGTAAGTAACTTCACTGTGGTTTGCAAGGTCCTGGGCCCCTCATTTCAAGAAAGACATTGAGGTGCTGAGCATGTCCAGAGAAGGGCAGTGAAAAAGGTAAAAGGTCTGGAGCACAGGTTTTATGAGTTACAGCTGAGGGAGCTGGGGTTGTTCAATCTGCAGAAAAGGAGGCTCAGAGTACCTTACTGTTCTCTATATCCACCTGAGAGGAGGTTGTAGCCGGGTGGTCTCTTCTCCCAGGCAACTCGTGCCAAGATGCAACAACACACCCTTCAAGCTGTGCCAGGGGAGGTTCAGGCTGGGCATCCATCAGTCTTCTTGTAACAGCATGGTGTTGAGCATCAGAAGAGGGGAAGATACAATACAGTTGTTTTACAGTAGATATTTAAAGTCCTTGAAGCGATTGGTCCTTGACCAAGACATTTATAGTCGATACACGGAAAATCAAAATTTAAGAAAAAACAAAACAATTTTATGGAACTATGTACAGTTCAAGTTCAGTGTATGCATAAATATAAGGAGTTATAAATATTAGCATAAATATTATTGTGCTAAAAATACTGTTAAAAGAAAAAAGCCTGCTTCTATCACTGTTACTCTCAGACCCATGTTTTTTTCCAATATACCAATATATATAACTGCTGTTTTATATAACTGTGTCCAAATAAAGGGCATTATCAATATATCAGCCTAGGTAAAAATGTCAAACCTATGCCTCATATAGATCCATAAGCTCAGCAGCACAGGGAGATATGAAGATCTATGAGGGGTTTAAATGCAAAGGGGAAATTAGCTATATAACAACAACAAACAAACAAGCATTTTATTGAAAGAAGCCTTGCATTTGTATAAGCATTCTGACAGTGCTGGATCAAAGCCACCTTATCACTGTTCCTCACCTTTTTCTAGTGGCAATAGGAGAGCTCACAGACTAACTTACTTCATCCCTTGGAATTTTTTTTAATTTTAAAATTTTAAATAACTTAAATCTTTACCATAAAAAATGCCCAGAAAATGTCTCAAACAAACCACTGTTAAACACATTCCCAGTATTACACCTGTTTTGCATAATCCCAGGTAACAAGAGGCTGAAGGGGTTCTCACT
Organism: Monarcha castaneiventris obscurior; assembly: GCA_026261815.1. NCBI lineage: Eukaryota > Metazoa > Chordata > Aves > Passeriformes > Monarchidae > Monarcha > Monarcha castaneiventris. The sequence continues at coordinate 4,587,851 of JAMPIT010000174.1, read as the reverse complement.
CTTATTGGCTGGAAAGTAGGATGTTCCTAAACGAAATAAAAACAAGTAGATGAACAAAAAATATTTCTAATCTTTGGGAAAACAGAATGAAAGCCTGCTCCTCCTTTGCTAATATGTTAAGTAACAGTTCCAGTTTTCTGAATTTCATTTGGATGTAATGTATTGAGGTCTTAGGATAGCAGAAGTATTGTGGAGATTGATACTATACCTTTGCTTTCACAACTATTTCTTTTCATGACTGGCTATGTTGTTAACCTCCTGTCCACAAAAATAATTGTTAGATCATGAGCATCTGAGTGAAGAGCAAAAGAGCTGTGCTGGTTTTGGCTGGTGTAGAGTTAATATTCTTCACAGTAGCTGGTATGGGTTATGTTTTGGATTTGTGCTGAAAGCAGTATTGATCATGCAGAGATGTTTTTGATATTGCTGAGCAGTGTTTACAGAGTCAAGGCTCTTTCTGATTCTCACATCACCTCACCAGTGAGTAGGTTGGGGATGTACGAGAATTTGGAAGGGGACACCGGTACAGATGACCCTAACTCAGCCAAGGGATATTCCAAACCATATGGTATCACACTCAGCATATAAAGCTGAAGGAAGAAGAAGAAAGGGAATAATGCTCAGAGTGATGGCATTTGTCTTCCCAGGTCACCATTACACCCAATGGAGCCTTGTCTGCCCATGGGATGTGGTGAGTTAATTCTTCTGTTTGCTTTGCTTATGCAAGTGGCTTTTGCTTTACCTATTAAACTGTATTTATCTCAACCCACAAGTTTGCTCACTTTTACGCTTCTGATTCTCCCACATCCCACTGGAGCAGGAAGTGAGCGACAGTCTGTGTGTGGTTTAGTTGCTGGTTGGGATTAAACCACAACAGGACACAACTCTGTAGCCTGCCAGATGCTGTTTTTGAGAAGGATTCTGTACAGAGGAAAGAAAAAGTAGCAGAAATAGAAAGAGGCAATGAGATACAGATGCAATAGACAAAACTGTCCTGGCTGAAGATGAGCCAAGCACCTGTGAAATGCAGTAATCTTCAAACCTATGGGCAGCAGAGATATTAACCTTTCCTGTCTGGACTCATTCTGTCAAGAGTAAAACTCTTTTCAAAAGAAAAGAGGTTCTCACCACCAGTGAATCTCTATTTTAAAAAGAGTTTGTCAACAAAAAGCAGTTTACATTTGACTACAGAGATTTTTAGAAGTCCCACTTGGTTTTTACTCTGCATCACAGTGACACATCCTAGATTGTCAGACAAAAGGAACACTGGACTTCCCAGTTTTAGAGCTGGACAACTCATGACAGAGAGTACACAATGAGAATTTAAGGGAAAATGTCAGTATGACACACTGCCAATTTTATCTCACTCAAACTTTATAAGACAAGTATATTTAGATATAACTCCGTTGCTTCCTTGAGTCATGTTTTTTCACTTAATTAGTCACAGTGGCAAGGACTAGAATAGGTATATGGGAAGCAGTTAGAGGCCTGTATCCCACGTGCTCTCTCTGATGGGAGACAAAAGTGGGTGCTTTAGAAAGAAATTAAATTTGCAGAACAAGCATTGGTAATCCCTTGACAATTTTTTAGTCTTCATATTGATTTCCTGAGATAAGGTTATGTCTTTAGATTGAATAATCTAAGAAATTGTTTTGAATCTGGCACATTTTGTAGCATTCCTGACAATGAGTTACATAGTTATATTTTGTTCTCCAGGTAAACATACTTAATCTTTTTATCCTAGTTAGAGACATCAAGCCATTTCATTTGATGTTCTCTGGTTCATGTGATAAAGGCTGAAGAAAAATGCTTCTTTCTTGGTCACTCATATAGCAAACACAACTTCAGTTTCCTCTTCCGCACTGTTGAGTACAGGTGTGAGAAGAAGCTCCTCACTCTCCATATGGGGGTCCCCCTCAGTCAGTCTCCACGCTCCAGATCCAAGCTGGAGAGGGGATGGGAATGACTGCTGGGCCAAATAACTGACCAGTAAAAAAGAATCTGTTTTTGCAAGCAGGGATGTACCGTTCGCACAGTAACTAGAGATAGCTGCAAAAAGAAAACCAAAAAACCCACAACAACCAAACAAAAATCTCAAACACCACTAAAAACAAAAAAAAAAACAAAAAAAAAAAAAAATCAAACCCACAGCAATATCCTCAACCAATTCTGAGAGATTCCACTATGCCCTTCAGCAAGCTCCTCTCCCTTACACTTCTCTCTTAGAGGGTTTTTCCTCATGGCTGCTTTATTCATGAGTCCAGAAGTGTCTCTCTCACTCATGGCTCTGTAGTCCCACCCTTAGAGCCAGCTGATATTTCCAAAGTGAAGGAATGACTTTCAGTCCAAAAATTAGACAATGCAAAATACTCGGCTTACAAAAAATGAACAGATTCTTGGTGACTGGACCATAACTTCACATCCAGCTATTGTGCACTCCACCAATCATCTCAAAAGAGCAAACAAGACCACTGAACACTGAAAAACACGTATCAAGATTATTTGTCGACAAAACATTTTAATCTTACTAAAAATGAGAATTAACAAAGAAAACTAGGAAGAGAGGAATTTTGGCCTTGAGTACAGACTAGGAAGACTATTTATCTTGGAAGTACTGAAAGCATTTCTTATCTTAGACTTCAGAGATATTCCACCTAGGGAGCTGGAGAGCAGTACAGGCATGGTGTCTCTATTCCTTGATGTATTGTATCCAATCACTTTTTATTTCACAGTTCATTATCAAGAAACATTAACTTCTGTAAGAATGAAACTGAGTTTCCATGGAAGCTTGCTTACACTCAAAAGATAATTCAGATGAAGAATTACATGTATGATTTTTCATTCCCTGTGCATTTTGGCTAGAGATTTCAAAGAAAATCGAAATAAAAAGAAACAATCAGACACAAAGCAAAGGCAAAATTCTGCTGGTCTGTCAGAGACTGGCTTATCAACTAGCTTTGCTGGTTAAATAGATAAGTTTCAACTGTTGAGTTAAAAACTTCTTTCAATAGGTAATCCAAATTATTTTAATAATACTTGAGGACATTTTAATAAGAATACTTTAGGGCTACGTACTACTACACACAAGAAATTCTGGAATTTAGTTGCTAAGTATAATTTCCATATGAGCAAACTGTTCACATTTTCTAAATAAGCTTGGATCATAGATTTTAAAGACCTAGGGTGCCTTCATAGTATAAATACATTATTTGAGAGAGCTCTCTATGATGATTCATATAGGACACAATTTTAGATGACTCTTTCTTAGCATGAAGGGCCTGTATGAGGCTGTATAACAATTCTAGGACACACAGAAGAAAGAAAAATATAAGGAAGTAAAAACAGATTCTGTGTTGGTATCGAGACAAATTAGGGCAAGGCAGAGTGTCAGAGCTCAGCTTCTGTTGCCAAGTTTCTAAAAGTTTTTTAAAATTATTGGCATAATAGCACCATAGAAGTGATGGAGTGGTCCTCACCTTTTTCCCAGCAGACATATATATAGATGGATAGATAGATAGATATAGATAAATATAGATATACACAGATATACACACACTCCTTGGCAAAAATAAAGTGTGAATACCTAATATAGGAATGAAGCTCTTCTATTCAGCTTTATCATGTACAGAGACTTGACCTCTGCATAACAAATTGAGTTTTTCTGTTTTCAAATGAAAATCCTGAGATATTTTTGCTGCAATACACAATCTATATAATTCAATGAAAATACAAGATTCTAGAAGTATCTTTTATTGCCTAGTGTATTTAAAGATTCTCTGAGACTTCAGTACAGTCATTATGAAAACAGACTGGACGTTGGCAGAGTCAGACAGTCAGAAAGAATCTCCTCATTTTAAACTGAGACAGCATGAGACAGAGCAGATGTTATTTTATGGGTATGTATTCTTAACTATTTCATGGGATGTGTAATGCGTCATTCTAACAATGAAGGATATGTTTCTTTGTCTGCAGAGAATATGTAGAATTAAAATAACCAGTACAAGCATAACTTCTTTATTGTTTGCAACATAATGACAAGAGAAGCAGCAGCTGCTGAACTGAGCCTTCCTTTATCCCCCAGTGTGCTGGAATGAGGAGAATGCAGATTTTGGGTGGAATTCTGTACACAAGAAAGTGATAACATCCAGTGTAGAAACACAGCATCAGAAGATGGCTTTCATTACAACTATTATCTTTGTTGCCCCTTCAAAAGTGCATGACAGATACTGTAGGAAAACAGCTGCAGAATTTCTCTCTGTGATCAGATTAGTTATTTCACTCAATAATGCAAATATAACCCAGCACACAGAGAGTTGCCCTGGGAATGGGGAAACATTCCAGGGTTAAGCACCCTCTCTTCCAAGAGGGCCCAAGTTAAAATGCTGGGTTTGACACCAATTTTCTGTAGGACTTCAGGCTATTCATGTACTTCCCCTGCTCTGACTGTAATACCTGTGAAAAAAGAGAATACTGACTCACCTACCTCAAAGGCAAACTAAAGATTAATTAGTTTGTGCTTGTATAGAGCTTTGAAAATGTCAAGGCTATATAACTACTGTTAAATAAATGGCAAAAAGTCAAATTGGACAAGTACAGAGCAGGACTGCAAGGGTTTATCACTGTATCTTAGCAATTATCTTTAACACTATCCAGAAAAGGCTTCTTATAGTAGATATAGGTAGTTAGAAGAAAAGTATGGAGCTGTTTTATAGAAGTATTTCTTCAGCGAACGTAAAAGGAAATGACAAAGCCAGTGCAAATTTTAACTTTTTTTAACTTTTAAATTCAGCAGGGCAATATGTCAGTGCTCTGCCTCAACTGGTTCATCTTTTACTAAAGTAGTATTCAAATACTCCAGTATAATACATCTGGAATGGTCCTGTCCACTTGGATAGGAAATAAAAAATAATAAAAATTATCCCTCTGGCAAAAACTAGGGCCACAGGGCTGAATGTAGTTAATGTGTTTCCATTCTACTTCTCTATACAATGAGGAACATAACCATTGTAAGTCCCGAATTTTTCTGAGAAAACTTCAATAATCAGTGTCCCATGTCCCATGATAAGTTTGAATGTGACGTACTTTATTCATAGTGATTACTTAGCAAGTGCACAAGCAGATCCATCTTTCCACCCCCATCCCATCCCAAGTAGTGCACAAAATTTCCTTAATATCCTCACTGAATCTCACAAAAGTTCCCTTAAGTTTCCAATTATTTTACCACCATAATTCATGCTGTTCTCATTTTTTAGTTCCCACTGTCTATCTTTGCAGACATCAGATTATTTGAATTTGCTGGCAGAGGATCTCTAGTCATTTAAAAGATGCTCTTTTCTGCCTGTGCCTATTGCCTACTTTTTAATATTCTGGTATTTAGAAATACACCAATCACTTTATTGGGGCTCTCAAGTAATTTCACCCTGCATCAGGAGGATCATACAAACCAGATGGAGACAAAAGAATCTTATTTTTATTGTCTTTATCTGGATTTCGGTGTACAAGCACTTTTGTCCAAGACTAAACATTACCATGTAAAGTTGCAATGCTGCACAGATATTTAAAGAAAAACAGAAAGGATAAAAATCAAATTAGAAACTGAGGTTATTGCAAAAGTTACATTTGGGGTGTTTCTGGTAGGACTTTGTATGAGGAAGAGAACATAAGATTTGTGAAAGAATAGAAGTCCTTCAAAAATAAAAATCAAGCCACACATTTCCATTTAAAATTGTTGGTTGTACAGAACTATGACCTCCGTACCAGTGTGATGAATTATGAGCTGAATTACGTGTAAGAGTGACTTCAGAGGGGCAGCACCTTTCACATAATCTAGACAAAGTTCTTGTGTTTTAGAGTTATCCACATATAAACACGCCCCTACACAAAAGCAAAGACAGTGCGTAGATTTACAGTGTAAGCAGACAATTCCATTTGATTAATTAGATTCACATGAGAGGGAACCTAAAAAAAAATAAACTTACTTTTGCTAAATGTTCATTCTACTGTTTGTTATAAACTCGAATGGTCTCTGCAAACTGATATTGAAGTTCTCCAGATCTACAGGTTTTCAAAGTTAAAATCTCATCAAGGGCAAAAATCAACAGCAACCTATCTAAGACTGGCAGGATAGCTGAATGATAGCATGGCAAAGATGTAGAAGTAATAACTGTGGAGTAGAGCAGGGAGCATAACACACTCCCACAAATGCGTCAGATTCCACACAGTCATCACTCCAAACACCACACCCACTGACACTTACCCCATTATTATCTTCTCAGGTTATATTCCTCCTGAACATCTGAATATTTGATTTATTTGCACTATTAATTTATCCATCCCCTCTATAATCCCTTAGATATTTAATTGATTGCCCTTAATTGATCTGGCCATCTGTGATATCTCAGTCATTTAATTGATTGTTTTTATTGATCTAAACACCTTGCAGCTTTATTGTCACCTAAATGACTCAAAAGTCACAGGCTGATATCATTTATATCTCTTAATTCTTAGTATGCATCTATGCACTTTCATCTTCTGAGGGAGATGGGGCAGAGGAGGAAAACAAACACCTGAAATCTCATTATGTTCTAACCTGTCTGGCTAGCAGCTGGGTAGCATAAACCCCACTGATTTCAGTGGTGCTTTTCGTAGCTACTTGGGCATCAGGGCACCCATTCTCTTCCTGGAATACAGGCTTTATTCAAATAAAACAATAAAATAAAATTAAAAGAAAATAATTATGCATAACAACAAGATTTGCAGCATGGTGGTAAATCTCCCTTTTATCCTGAGCTGCAATTGAAGTGAATTCTGTTGAGCTCTCTTTTAAGAAAACTTCAGCCCAGTCAAGCACTACTGACAAGGAAAGTGTCATTGCTGATTTTAGCTCTCACACAACAGAGACATCGCTACAAATAGTGGGTGTCATAATGGTATTCTGAATAATGAATGGCATAAAGGGTATCTTTTTCACTTAATAAGCCTTTGGGCACAGAATTAAAAGCATAGGAGATTATACCTGATATAACAAATTATGTGTAAAAGTGAAATTTTATGTAAAATTATGTAAAATATATGTAAAATAGATGAAAATCTTGTTCTGGCTGGGACACTTAGATATAATCTATAAAATGTGACAGCTCTGGTGAAAGCAGACAAGAAATTTGCAGGAATTAGAAAAGGACTTGATGCTTTCCTTTAACAAGAAAGTATTTGATGTACTTTACACAGTCCCCTGGACATGTCTGTCTATTGCCTAATTGTAGCAGTTCATAATCTAGCAGTTAGTAAAGTAATAGAGATAAAGAAGAGAAAGAGTTAGCTAATAGTGATCTTTCACCTACTCTGCTCCATTCTTGGAGCCCAAAAACAGGAGGACTTGAAAGTAAACAGAGTAAGGAGACAAGCAATGAGGTAAACAGAGAGGAAGAATTGAAATAGGCTCACAGTGATGGAAAGCAATCCCCACAGAAAAAACACAAGAGAGAATGGAAAATAGGGGGTGCAGGTTGAAAACTGAGTATGTAAAACTGTAGTGGAGATCTCAAAAGCAAGGAAAACCAGAAAAATAAAAAATAGAAAACCTATATTGAGAGTAGCAAAGATAGAGCAGATCACAACACACATAAAAATTATTATCTTCACCTGACTCTTGATTCACAAATTCTGTAACACAACTCTGACACTGACCAGCACTGGAAACCTCACTGGAAGGAGGAAAGCCAGAGGAGAGAAAAAAAGATTTCTTCGCTTCCTAGCTGCGAGCTGTGCCTGAAAACTCTGGGTAAGAGTCTTTTCTATTTTTATATTTGTCCTCTTAATATACCATTACTGTCCTGGCAGGTATCCTGCATTCCACAGAATAATAACATATTTTTTGACAAAATTATCTTGCCTTGAACTTTGGTTTTTTTTGTTTGCCAGTATTTTCTAACTAGAAGATCCACAACTAAAACTCTTTAATACATCTATTTCAGAACACTTGCATTTAATATTTTTCTGTCTGTAGTTTTCTCTTTTTACTGGTGCATAGCCAGACTGAAATGTGTTTATCTTTGCCACACAAATGTACTGCCACTACAAGCATTCAAAGCATAAAAAAGTATGCTTTCTGACAGTGCTCTAACAAGTGCATAACAATACATGTTCAAGAAAAAATGGTAAAACACATTAAAATTGAAAATAAGATCAAACCCCCAATAAAATGAGATACTTAATTTTACACAGTTTTTTTTGTGCAGGAAGATGGAAGAAAGAATCTACCTGAGCAGTGTTCACCATATTGTCACATCATATAGCTTCTCCCTGAGAAAATAATAAAATTTAACACATAGGTAAGAGCCAATAAATAAAAAATAATCCATTCCATTGATAAAACAGAATCTGTCTATACTTTCCATCCTGGATCTGTGCACTCATAAACTGCATAAGCGATATAATATACCTGCTTCAGTGTATTTCATCCTTTAATAAGCTCTATAACAACTCCATCCTGTCTTTGGAGTGCTGTGCATAGGATTCTGTTTCTTACTTGGCTGTCAAATGTCATGGGACATTCCTGCAAAGACATGAGGAATAGGTGGTGGCAGATTGGACAACATGTCCAAACTGTTCAAGATGGCAACTTTAGTTTCATTCTATTCTAATAGCATAAACCAAAATAGTCAGTTTCTTCACAGTTCCACGGAAGGTACATCTCTGTGCAAGCTGCCACAGCTGCCTTCACAACTCCCCTTGCTTGTGGCAGTGTAACTTCTTTGCTACGTGTCCAGCACTGCAGCACTTAATGAGATTTGCTCTTACCAAAGACATATTGAGTTGTTGAGAAACAAACAGCTCCTCAAGTGCCCAGTAGGCATGACCACACAGTGCTTTGAGACCCACCTGTATATCCAAGCCTGGTCATGATAGGCCTGCCACCTAAGTGGTCTTCAAGAACACCAGCCTGTGGACCACTGTTACAAAGAAAGAACCAAGAAAGTACCAAGAACATCTGTCTGACTTGCCTTATCCAAGGAAAAGTGAATTTCAAAAGCCATAGTGTGGTTTCCTAGCAACTGGAAAATATACTACATCTAGGTCCATACCATAATGCCTAAACTGACACAGAGAACAAAGTCCTTTTCCTCTAAGACATCAATCTTGTCTCAAGGTTGCCTGGACTCAGACTTGATTTAAATTTGGCAATTCTGATTTGGATGTGAATACAAGCTCATACTCACACGCAACAAACAACAGCTCATTGCAGGTACTGAAGTTGACAGTTCATTGTAATGCAACATCTGATATGCAGCAGTCCTGGATGTGACTCCTGGCCAACGTAAAACATATTTTCCTCTGTTAATGAATTTTTAATACATAATTCTAGTACCTATCTGGCAATGTTCACAGAAGAAAAGGAAACCAAACTCATAAAAACTTATATTTTGTTGTCTTTTTCCTCAGACAGTGTAAAAAACTCCAACTGTTTGAAACATAGACATTTGCTTACCTCTATTGCACACACCTTTGACCTCTGGGTTTTCTCACTCACACTGTTCTCTGTCTCCCACTTCCTAGATTTCATCTCCATTTTAAACACCATGAAATGTTATTTGGTGGTGAATTGGGTCTCATAATTTTAATTACAAATAAGTGGGTTAATGGCTATCGGAGAAAAACACTTTAAGGGCAGGAAAGATGGTTAACACAGTCACATGGCCACCAATCTAGTAATAACTAGTTTGAGCCATAAGAAAAGTTAAATTGAAGGAAAGCTTTTAAGAAGGCCATGAGTTGAGGGGTAGGTGTTTTCAGGGAAGAATGATCTTGGATACAGACAGCAAAGTAAACCACTATGTAGATTAACCAACCCTCTGTACTCTGCCTGTTGTCTTCAGGGACAATCTATCAGACTCATAAACTTCATCTTTTTTTTCCTTCAGGGAGAACATCAAGTCTAGTGATAATTAAATCCTCAACAAAGCTTTAAGTCTTCTTTGTTACAAATAAAACAGTGATTCTGTCCTTCGTTCTTATTTAGCAGACCTACCTGCTGAGCTCAAATCCACATCTCCCAAAAGCAATTTTTTTCATTCTACGTGATCAGTCAAATTTCTTGACAAGACTTAGATTTCTATGAGGAAACACAGCGGTGTATTTAAATACGTTTTTGAACAAAAATACCTAAATTTGGCTTTTCTCATAACATTTCAATTTTCATAGCAATTGCTTAGAAACTGAATTTCAGCTAAGAAACAAGGATACATAAAATGAAAAATAAAAATATTTTTTAAAAATTCCTCTTTAGAGAAATATGATTTAAATTCACCAGCCACCTCTAACAGAAATTTGATTTCTATTTTCTTTAACTTTACTCCACTTATTCCATAATGTATATACCCCAGGCAGCTCTGCTATACATCTTCATCTCCTTTTTTTCTCCCTCTCCTCTTCTCTGCCTGTACTGTGACTTAGTAGATGTTAGAGCCATATACTTTATTAGTCTGTATTTCAAATAATACAGTTTTTTTCTTTTGTCCTGCCCCTTAGGCTTTATAAGACGAAAGCAGGAGTGAATATTACTTTATAGAAAGGAAATAATTTACATTTGAAGCCATGGACTGATTAGATTGTTTCAGAGCTTTCCTATGACTTTGATTGATTGAATTTGCCCATGGCACTCCTAGTGGTAACGATACTGTGATTATTTAAGCAGCAAGTAACTTAAGGATAGGCCGAGCATGTTAACTTTGAATTTCCTAGCTTCCAGCATTTTGCATTTTCCACAGTTTCTATTCAAGAATGGTGCAGTATGCATTGTGTGGTATTTACTGCAGCTGTCATTCACTTTTCTTGTTTGAATTTTGCAGCACATTTTTGTGGAAATGTGTAAGCTCTTTCCATGGGTAAGGCCACAAACAACTCACTCAACAAGGCTTTTAAAAGGGCTTATGGTTGTTCACACATGAGACAAAAGACACATGAGACAAATACTGACAAGATATTCTCAAGAGGCCAAAACAACAAAAAAGACTTTACTGGCAACTTTAGAAAATCAGAGAACTTTGGAAAATGGTTTAGAGCAGCATTCAATCAACATGAAACACTTCCACAAAGCATTAAATTAACCCATTCAACTTAGCAAACTCTAAGCCCTTTTGATTTTAAGTTACTCAAAAATACTGAGAAGAGGGAAGTAGAAGAAAGCAAGAAAGACAGAAAAGATATAGGAAAGAACAAATATAGCTACAAACTCACAGGATCCAGCAGTGTTCAGCTAATAGAAACTCCAAAAAGAGATAGGATTAAGACATGTGTTTGCCTCATATTCAGTTTTAAATACTTGGCCTTCCTAGGCTTTTCCCCCAGGTGGAACTTCTGGTAATGACCAATTAGGTGATGGCCAATTAGGAGCTGAATTAGAGGGTCCAGGGGCAGGTGTGGAGCTCTGGTATGCCAGGGACTGGCAGACACTGCCAGGCAGGAACACTGGCTCCAGGGAGGTGGGGTGTGCGGGGCAGTGCACTGCCTTGCTAGGGCAAGGCCTGACCTGCCCCTCCTCCCCACACACGCACCCCAAAATCTCTCCAGAGATCAGTCTTTGCAGTCTCTCACACCATGCTGGGTACGTGATTTGTGTGCCAAGGTAGTTTTAATGGTATTGGCACTCTCTGGAGCAGACAGGCCTCCATGCCTGCCTTCCGCAGAAGAAATTATCAGACAGCTATGGCTACTTGAGAGGAAACAGGATAAGGAAAGGTCTCACAGTCTCTGAACAAACAGCTGAACAGTTTGCAGGACTTGTCACAGCTTTACAATACTGTGTATTGTCCTTTTATAATGTCATACACAGAAAGAGTGTCTTTCCCCTCTTCAGAGAGTACCCCTCATACGTCCATGTGATATGTTCTTTGCTTCTTCTGGGGGATCCAGGAAGGACAGGAAGCAGTATACATCCTTCCTCTGGGCAAACTACCTCATAGCCCAGTGCATTTGCTTTGTCCTTGTCCTTCATTCTCTCATTTTGCCTGTAAGCTCTTATTTTCTTAGTCATCCCAGTTCCCTTACACCATTAACAGACAGTAACCTTTTACTTCTGTGATACTACACTGATTTTATTTCTATCTGTAGCACTCCTTTTATAACTGTCTTCACTTGCATCCCACACACAGACATCTCTCTTGTATTCAGCACAGTGCAAATAATAATTTCCTGTCAAGCATTTTCTACTTGAATTCTTTTTTTTTCCAATTTAAAAAATAAAAGGTATATAAATATCTTCATTTTTATTTTAAAAATCTAAAGGACAAAGTTATTTTAATTGTGTCCAAAAATACATTATGGTTGGGACTGAGGGCAGTTGATATAAATTTTTACATCATTGAAGAAGACCATGAGGAATCTGAACAAATATTTTTCCAAAGCTCCAAGATTTCAAACATGACTTTGACACTTGTTTTATTCTACCCTTTGCCTTTAAAACACAACACATGGCCATGTAGGTGCACTCATGTGGCCAAGAAAGCCAGTGGCATCCTGGCCTGTATCAGGAATAGCGTGGCCAGCAGGATCAGGGAAGTGATTCTTCCCCTGTACTTGGCACTGGTGGGGCCATATCTTGAGTAGCTCCACCTTAATCATGGCTTATTATCTAAACATATAGTAAAATCTTATTAAACATATATTGTGTGTTATATTTCTGAAAAATATTTTTGAGAACATTTTTGTTACCAGATTAATGTGTCCTTCTAGTCTGTGAAAGAAGTGTCTCTTCTGTGAGTCTAATAAGGCACTTAAAGATCTCCAGTTTCATATGCATTCATGGATCTGTGTGATGGACTAACAAAACAAGTGTGTTATACCATGGATTGTAGCTCCAAAACAGAAATTGCTCCAAGGCCACAGATTTGTACACTGGGTTTAATTCACAAGCTCATTATAATTACTGACTTAGAAGCCCTCCCAGAAAAATTAAAAAGTAAAAATTAAAAAAAAAAAAATTGAAAGGACAAGTCAAATCTGCCACTGCTGCTGAGACAGCCAAAATTACACTATTACATTGGGTATGTGTATTTCTACATATTAGGGGTACATATCAGGCATGTTTCAAGTGCACATGATCTTCATTGCTATTATTCCCAATGGGATGTTTTCAAAATGGCACATTGATCTACAACACTGTCTCCTCTGTCTCCTTCAAATAATACAAAAAAAATTCTTATTTTAAACTTGTAGTAACTATGTACCTGAACCACTCAAAAGAATCCTATATTTTTGGAGCTGTTTATAACAGCATTTCACTGCTAAAAATATCACAAAAATATTGTCAGCTAGGTCTGAAAGCCAGACCTCCTGCAGAGAAGGAGTTATGCTTGATTATGTAAAATTATTTTTCTTGCCAATAGGAACTACATGAAAGATTCCAGACTACATGAAAGATTCCAGAATGATTTTGCTATCAATTAGAAGTGATGAAACATCTGGTTTCTTGCATTAACTGGGTTTATTTTGCAGAAGAATTTTGATTTACTTTTAAGAACTGAAGGAGAAAATTTATAACCAAAGTTTCAAGTACTTGAAAAACCATTATTCTGTACAAGTAAAAGTAAATGAGATATGTCACATGAAATATGACATATTGTCTTAAGTGTTTGACACTTTTGATAAAAACTGGTGAAAAAGAGTCGCCTGAAGCTTTAGCATGTGTAGCCTGTGGGTTAATTTAAAAAAAAACAACAACAATTAAAAACCCACCACACAAAAGACAACCTGACACAACACTAACCAAAACCCACAAGCTCTGTTTGTGTTTAAACATATGCAAGTACTTTGTAAAGTAAAGCATGCAAAATAAGCCTTTATACATTTGGTACAAAGAAAACCCAAACTGAACAGCACAGGCAGACTCACCTTCCTGGAGTATTAAAAACGTAGAGACAGCTATACTGTTCACATGAGCAAATATTTCAAATATAGGTAGTCATTACATGTTTTAGGAGACATCATTGGTTATTTCAGACTACAACCAGAAAGAATTTAACTACAGTATTTTAAAAAATATCTATTTGCATGTAGATTTCCTAAACATTTTCTTATGATAGAAATCTGAGCAAGTTGCAAGGGATTATGAAACTTTATTTATTTATTTATTTATTTATTTAGGTGATAAAATAAGGTCATTATACAGGTATCATTATCTTCCAGTAACAGTGAAAAGAATGCAAGCTATTTTGTTTTTATTTTCACTCTCGAGATGCTTCTAATCTTTCTCTGTTAGTTTTCTGCTCTGCACCTGGTGAAATTTATAAGATGCACTGTTGAGAAGGCAGATAAATACATGCTGTATCAAAATACAGTAAAAACACATTCGAATTTCCAAGATGTTTGTCTTATGCATACATTTAAAAATAATCCATAACCATTCCCTTGGGTACTATGTGATTTAACATTGCAGTTAAGTAGATTCTTAAATTGTAACACTAGAATTTCAATAAATGCTTTTTGTCCACATGAGCAGGTTTTGATCTCTGCAAAAGTGGGTAAAATGAAAATAATCTCAAAGATTTAACCAAATCAGAATTTAGTCCAGAGGATTTATTACAAATTCAAAAAACATCTATAAATTCCTTGTCATGGCTGTTGCTTTAGAGCAGATGATAGAGGATGTAAACATAAGATAAAAACAACACACATGGGAAAAAAACCACAACTTTTTCACTCCTGAATTTATGTTTTAAAGTATGAATTCTGACTAATGTTTTTAGGGCTGTGTTCAACAAGTGGGGTATGCAATGCTCAAACACTCAACGTTCTTACCTACAGAATCCACCTGAAGATTCTGATTCCGAGTTCTTCCTGGTTGCAAGGAGCATGGATGGTGCACATCAGACCCAAGCCTACTATCATGTGCCTAGTTTCCAGCTGAACTGGAAAGGTACACTGGAAGAAGAAGTGCTCTGAGTCTTCAGGGTAAAATCCTCATCAGGCAAAAATATCAGAGCCCTATCATGATACTGGCTCAAACTATATTTTGATATGAAGAAAAAGAGAGGGGAAAATAGCAAGCAAACAAAACATAACAAAAAAATCCCAGTTCTTGGCTGGTTACCAGACTTTACTAAAGATTGTGTAGTCCATGATAAGGGTAAGAAATCATCTGAGATAAATGACTGATAAAATATACATAAGAGCAAAAGCCATTGGGGATGGCAATTGCTGGGAAGTGGGAGTGCCAAAACAGTGAGGTGGATGACTCAAGAGCTGAAAAAGGCAAGAGCTCCATTCAGTAAGGAATATTTACTGGTGATCCTTGTGGGTCCATTCCAACTCAGAATATTCTGTGAATCTGTGAAAGGAGAAAGAGGAAATTAAACCAACATAAGTAAAGCCATTGCCTGATTCCAGGACATGTATACAATTTTAAATGTCTCACATTCATTTTTAAGAAACACGTTGTTTGTTTGGGTTGTTTTTCCTCAGTAGGGTGCATATGGAAGCTATAAAATGCATTGAAATTAAGAGGATCTTTGCTATTTAATTCAGTCTACAGGACTGCATATATACCTTGATGTTCATTAGGTTTACATAAACCACCACAAAGTCTTTGTCTGTCAATGTACTAAAAAAGTCCATGTTTTGTTGTTTTGTTTTGTTTTAGCCTTCCCACCACCTGCTGGAAATAAACAGTTATTTCTTTATTTATAAGAATAATTCGGTTGGGATATTGACTAATAGATATTCTTGAGAAACTGCTTTCCAACCCAAATGATTATTACAGGATTACATCTATACTTGATAATCATACTCTTTTGAGACCTTCTATGCATGCTCTATATATGTAAAATGAGTTCTGGAAACATCTTGTACTTCTAAAAAACACCATAAACTCCCCAAAAATATTTAGTGTCTTATCATTCCTTCTTTCATAAATACATAATTTCTTTGTGTAAAGTTGTATAGCAAACAGAATTTAAATCCCTGCAACAATCCTGTTTTCCCTTAATATTTTATGTTAGGTTAACTTGGGAGGGGAATGAAATACTTTATATTAAAAGAGATGTAACAGGAGAAGGATTCTCTTTTGCTCTTGTGTTTAGGACATATGTTCTTATATCACTGTCTTTCAAGCATCAATCTTCTCTGGGCTAAAACAACGTTGATAAATATTGCACAGAGAATTTTGAGTGAGTTTGGGGGGACTTTTGGTGTTGGGGTCTTTTTGATAATTGTTTCTGTTATTGAATTGGTTAGCGGATGGTGTGCTCAGTAGCATCATGGACATGCAAGATGATTTTTCACCAGCCAGCCATTAATAAAATTCTCTAGCATGAATAGACCTGTAGCAATGATTGCAGCCTGCAATAAAATCTCTCAATTTTTTCACAACCTTGAATGCAGAAAAGTGTCATTTCCAAGGAAAAATGTTTCACAATGTGTATTTAATGCATTTTCCAATGCGTATTTTTATAACCATTCAATTCAAGACAGTCAACTTTGTCTTTTTCATAACATGAAAGTGTGAGTATCATACCAAAACCTCTCACTATATTAAAAAAAAAAAAATCACATACCTTTGTTCTCTTTGTTTTGAAAATACGAGAGGCAGGTAGGCACGTAATTTTGAAAATCATTATTTCCATTAAAATGCAAAAAAATCTAGGATAAAATTACACTAACAAAGTGACAAGCTAAAATATGTAGCGTTACATTGCAAAGCAAGTCCTCCTGTCATATTTGGCAGAGGGGCCTTGGCATTCATTCTGCTTTCGTCTGCATTTCTCATCCCATCATCAATGAAGCTTACAACAGCCACTGAAATCATACAGTAGAAGCATTTGTAAATCTGAATTCTTAGGCAAACTGCATCCAAAATATTAACAAACAGAAAGATATGTATAAAACTTGTACATATATGTTTTTGTACCCAGGTATAACTATGATAGATACCTGAGAAATTCTGTTAGTGATTTAACATTACAATATCAAACTGATAGTATGTGGGGGTGTGTCAACAACCCCCGGTCCTGCCTCCTTCTGTCCATCAGACTTTCCGTGTCAAGTGGTATGAATCTGAGTCTGAGGGCAGTTCCATAGGTGGGCTCAAGGAATGAAACTCTGCCCTTTCTTCTAGAGAGTTCTGTTTTACTCGGTTGGTCACTGGTTGTTGGCTGTTTGCCCTCCCCTGTTTATTTGTTATTGGCCAGGTGTACCCTGGTTCCTTTCTCCCCTGTTCTCCCTATTGGATGTTTCCCAGGTACCCCTCCCCTTTTTGCCTCCCTTAAAAATGCTCGCCGAACCCCCCTCCGGGCTCTTCCGGACTGCTACCCTTGAAGAATAAACCCTTCAAACTGCTCCCGGAGAGTCCACTCTTTCTTTCCTCGCTCCCGGGGTTGGGACCCTACCACCGCCTCTGCCAGCGCGCTCAGCGCGCCCGGAGACAGCGCCGCCTGGCCATCGGCATTCCCGGCAGGAACCAAACGCCCTTTGGTTCACCTGTCTGCGGGAAGGTCACTGGTGCCTCCGCCATGAGTGGACATTTGTCCAGGAGGCCACCCAGCGATAATAGTAGAACCTTATTTTTAAACAAAGTAAAAATATCTGTGGTCTCAAAAGGAACAGAGCCACACATCAAAAACCACATCTTTACTGAGGCAGTAGGGAAGATGAGCAACAGTGCACACATGTGGTGACTCACCCAACCACTGACAGCAAGCACAAGACCACAAGCAATGCCATGGCTCCAGTGGACTGCCAGGGACATGTGGTGTCCAGATCATCTGGAAGCAACAGCCAATGGTGCAGCCAATAGTACCTTTTAAATGTAAGAGTTGAGCTGCCCCTTCTGTCCCCTGGAGGTGGTGGGATCACAGAGAATTGTACCCTACATAGTTCTGTGTGGGGCACCCTGCCTGTGGTGTTGGACAGGGGCAGGCTGTTGGCAGCCTATGCTGCCGACACTGGTCAAGGGGCAGGGTGTCAGGACACAGGGCTCTTCAGTCTCTCAATTCAGTATTTCCATTAAGTAAATACAAATTTTTCAAAAGTCAAGCACTGAACCCAATAAATACCTAATAAAAATGCTACACTATCCCTGCACACAGTATGAACTGGTAGTATCTGAACTGTCAGGGTGGTTTCACGCTATCCAGACCCCTGTGTTACAAATATGTATAGAAATATTAAGGCCTTTGTTCAAAAAAGGACTTTGTTCTATATCCTGTACTGAATTGTGAGAGGTTTTCCAGTCTGTGACAATTCATGTTCATAAAATGCCACCTGCTCAAATGCTGAACAAGATTCTACACAAAAAATCCCACAAGAATTAAATATTAATAGGTAAAATTCACTGGTCCTGAATCTCCGTGCAAAGTCTTCAGCAGCAGGTAACCAGGATTTTAATGCCCACTAGGGAGCAGAATAGAGTCCACTCACTCTTTGTCCCTTATGTCCACCTTCTCTTGCCATGTCCTTTACTTAAGCATGAAATCTATTTATGCATCATTTTAGAAGACGTTTTGCAATGACTGAAATTCCTTATGGCCTTTGTCTTTTCCAGACAGTACCTGGTGTTCAGTCTGCCTTTTCTGAGAAATGTTGATGAAAAGATAATGAGAATACAACATGGGGAAAACTTAGTCTTCTTGGATGACCCTCAGATGTTTAAGAGCAAATCCTGGCAAATGTAAAGAAAACAACCCAGATGACCATTGATCTTTTGCCAGGACAGCTATACTGAAGCTTGTGTGTCTTGGCAATGGAACTCGATCTTTGATAACATTTAGATATAAAGTTCTGTTGACACCACTGTGAGACCTGGAAAAATGCCACTCACAAATTTATATGGTTCTTTTCTCTCAAGTCAAAACTGCAGGACACTGCTAGCCAACCTCCTTCTATCTCAAGCAAATTAGACTGGAGAGTCCCACGGGGTTCAATCCTGTAACTTATTCTGTTACTATGTTCTTTTCTCAATAGCTGTAGATCTGTGGAAATTCTGAGGTTGTACATATTTTTCTTTGACCCATATAGTGTTTTTTTTTACTCAGGCTCTTTTCAGCCTGGCAGAGCTGAGGCCTGGATGCTACCCATTTGGCTGAAATTCAACCCAATTAAAGCCCCTATTGTAACAAGTAGGGAAACATTTCCTGTTTCACTGGCAATGTACTAAGCTTCTCAATCAGATCAGGGTTCATGTCCAATCAGTGTCAAAGTATCCCAGTGCTATGTGGGAGGCCTTGCTGAATGACTATACCTTCCACATTACCGCTTTGACCCTGTGATCCATTAAATCCTAATTTCTAAGGCTTAACTTCCTTCTACTGGTGGACGGATTCAAGCCCTGTGAGTCCTTCAGTTGCTTTCACCGAGGACTGGATCAGTCCAGAGAGCTCCTTCTTTCAGTCTGATTTAGCTGCTACCTCCTGCATGAGTTTGGGGAGAGAGACCGTGTTCCACCTGGGCTATGCAAAGTTTACAGTGTATTAAGGCACGCATGTAAATTTCAAAATGTTAACCACACTCTTAAAGCTGAAGTTGCCCTAAAAAAAAAAATCTAGGCTTGACTTCCTATCACATTGGAGGTGGTTATATCACAGGAAAAAATCATCAGAGATGGAAAAGCCAGGCACTCCCTGGAAGTCACTTGAAACAGAAACATACTCACCTATGACCATGTTTAGACCTAGACAGAGTTCCAAATGACTTCTCTTTGCTCTGGCTTTCTGCTGATGGTGAACTGTAATACCCAAGGCATCTGGCCATCTGCTCACTTCTTTCAGTGTTCTCTCTTTGCTTGAAACTTCATACACAGGTAAGGGCATGGAACCTTGCCTTTCCATTATAAAGCATTACCGGCACAATTTCAGACATATGAAAGCACATCTAATTACCACACATAAAATAGAATATTTGCCTTCAAGTATATTATTTTTTAGAAGTTTTAAGACAACCTATAAAAAAGTTGGATTGCGCTAGTTATTGTACTTAATTATGAAGATACTTTTAACCATTTTTTTAAAGGAAAATCCTGCTATCACTTTTTTAACAGTATTATTCCTTTCCCCCATTGTCCTGTACATCACGCAGTCACAGAAAAATTAATTCAGCTCGCTAAACAAAAGGTATTCAATGTGATTTGAGATGTTGTAAAATATTGAAGTGTCTACATGAGACTGGCAGATATGATTGAAGACTTCTGAGAGGTGTATTTGGTTTTTGAAGGCTGAGGAATAAAATCACTACTATGACATTGAAAACATGTGACAAAAATTGAAACAATTCAAAAATTAGGCAAATGGATAGTTTATGCCTTCTGATGCCTTTTTTTTAAACTTCTAATCATATTGAATTTTAAAGTGGAACAGTTAAAATGGTGGTGACTTATTGAATAACAATCATCAGACTTGTTTCCAGAATGTTTTTTGGATTAGAAGACTAATTCTTTACATCATACCATGGTATTATTGCCCTTTTCTCTCTTTCCAACCCAAACTGTCCCTTAATCCTATCAAATAGATAATCAGTGCTGGAATATCTGCTATAGTTGTCCTGAATGTGAATTTGAAATTCTGACAAATCAAAGAGATTGAGATATTCAGTGCTGTCCTTAGAACAGAAGAGGAAGTTTTTTCAAAGTAGAGGAAAAAATCAAAACAGAAAGATCCAGAGATCAGTGCTAGGTATATTTTGAAAATATGAACATGCGACCCTTCCTTCTACTTGCATGCCTTGCAAAGTTTCTGACATTACCTTTTCATGCTGCCCTGGTACCTTGATTTGCTCTTCTTTTTTTTCCTTTAGTGTAATTGTTTTTTGAAGAATTCACCAATGGTCTTACCTAAAGATTTTTTCAGTTCCAAAATGTTCTTTACTCCTAACCAAAAAAATACCTGAAATGAATTTATGCTGTGTGTTTGACTGGATGAGATCCTTTTAGTAGAATCTGTATATAGTTTTCCCATGTATGTATATGAGCACTGTACCAAAAATATTTAATGGTGAGGTAATAATGGTGGGTTACAGAATGTTAATCTTTTGTGCTACATGAAGGCAAAAAATTCTTCAACTAGGTGAAACTATGATTTATCATATCTTTCTGAAAAAAAACATATTGACATTTTCATTCCAATTTATGACTGTATTGGCAAGAAGATAAAAAACTGAAAAAGACATACATGCTACTTTTTTATTTCAGGCAGTCAGGACGCAGAGATCACTGCAGAGCTATCAAAGCTTGTCAGTTTGATTTGTTTGGTTAGGTTCTTCTGATTTTTTTTTTAAATTTTGTTGTTGTTCCTTTTTATTCTTTTTAATCCTCACATGAAGTGGCCCTAAACATCAGAGCACAATAGATGAGATTTTTCTCCTCTCCTCTGAGGGAACTGGAAATCTAGAGATACTAGTCTTGCTATCCCTTCAATCTATTTTCTGACTTGTGAGTTAGAGATCTCTAGAGTCATGTAATACTGTTTCAGCAGTAAAACCCAGTTGATTATTATCCTCCACTACACAGTTAGTTTTCAAAGCAGGATGGGTTTGAATAAGCAGAAAAGACTCGACAGAAATCTAACACAGAGACACCCTTTGCTACCAAGTTGCATATTGGGACAATAAGGTGCTGATGAAATACTGCAGTCGGGAACAGCTCATAGAGAAGACAGCTACAGTGTCTGAAGGGCACCTTTGGCTCCTGATGACTATTTTTGTCTTTTGTTGCTGTTGTTTCTCATACTGTTAAGTACTGCTAAACCTCCCAGCTGTTCTATTACGTGATAACTGTGCTAACAAACAATACTGTTGGAAGGCTGTGTTTTTTAAGCTGCCAACTTCAAGTGTCACTGCAGCTCATAGTATGTGGTAAATGTAGAGAGGTTCTTGGAAGCTCTAAAGGAGATTAACTGCTGTCTCCTTCTTCAGCACATTAGTCAAAAGTAATCTTACAAATATTCCAGGCAGGCCAACATCTAGCTTCTGCTCTTGTGGATGAAGCATTGGTGATAGTGTTTCACTAGGTAAGCTTGATAGTGTTTGCTGTCAGAGTTTCCTGTTTATTTCTCTCATAAACCTATTTCATATCTTCTGTATCTCCATAACTAATTTTTATAGCAGCAAACTCACCACGAAAGTGAAGAAATCACATCTACACCTTAAAGCATGTCACTGCAGTAATAAATATAATATTTCTGCGAACAGATAGAAAGCAAGCAAAGACAGGCATGACTGTAGATAAAGGAGACCCTAATGAGGAAGATAAGACTTAGATTCTGATCTCTGTTTCTGACACAGCTTCTCTATTTTCTCTAAAACCTGAACTGAACAACATTCAGAATATTACAAAAGTAATTCATGTCACTGACAAAGGTCTTCAAAAGTAATCATCAAGGTTTTGCTTTCCCATCATGCACCTTGATTTCCCTCATGTGCCCTTTGTGAGAGAGCTTGCTCCAGGAGTCTTTACAAAGCCAACTGCAGCAGGAATGACAGAATGTGAGATTGAGTACCAAACTGTTCAGCAGTGTCCCATACAAATATGTCTTCTTGGAAAACATTTATTATTCACAGGGTTAGGTGATATGCAAGTTATGATTCTTTAAAACTTGGGTATGTCTAAATTTTGGAATTCAAGATACACACAGAGGTGAACATGAACAGAAATTTTTACCTCATTGTATATTATCTACTTCTCTCTTTTCTACAAGGAAATCTTGGGGATGGAGCCTTTGATCCACTTGTCTTGCTTCCAACCTCAGTAAAATACAGTTTGGTATCAGAAAGGAGCTGTTTCTGTTTGTTCTGTTATCCTGTCACTCCCTCTTTGCTGATGGCACTCAGTCCTTCCAGTTAGTAATTCTATTACATACCCAACATTGAATGAGAATAAAAAAGAAACTCAACTTTAAAAATTAAACTATTCTTTTAGCAAGACAATAATTTCAAAGGTCCTAAATTTATGCACATTCTGTGAGCAAAATCTATCTTACTGGCCATCCCTGAAATTATGGGACATTCATCTTCAATTTCTCATATCTTCACATTATTTAATCTTTTCCATTGTGACCATATAGGTCACAGAGGGGAGAGCATTCTGTTACTTAATTGTTCCTGCAAAATCTTTTATTCTCCTTTGGAATTATATAATAAATGACAAACTGAGGTACTTGTCCTATCATGTCTTGGTAGTCAAAGACATGATAAATTAATATCCATGAAGAATACTGACAATTTGAAAGACAGAATAAAGTCTTGATCTTTGAATCATCAAGTATTTCATTCTATTCATTCCACAGAACTGAAAAATTAGGAAGTGTTTACTCTAGATGTAAGGGCGTTATGAGTCAACATCCCATTTGTCAACTTATTTAAAATACATTGATCAATGTAAAAACTTAAATCACTGCACAGAAAATAGATATTGGAGCATTTTAGACTCTCTATTTTTTTTTTTTTTATTTCCCTAATGACCCACTGATTGCTGTTATATATTATGTGCATGTATTTAAACCAATGCTACTTTAGTCTACTTGAGATTTTTTTTAAAGAAAATGAGAAAGCATTATAAGATGCCTTTAATTGAGTTCAAATAGGTTGACTGGACATAAAATTATGTTAAATGAAATTTTAGTCTACAGCTAAGTAGGTTTTTATTTGGCCATAAACCAAATTGGCTCAAATTGTTAAAAGTGAGACATCAAAACAAGTGAAGATGAAAATAAAAAGCAAATTAGCTGCTTCTGGAGTGTGAATTCACATTTTTAGCTGCTGTTTGTACTGCACTTGTTGATAATATTAGCACAATGAATTTATGAAAAAAATCCTAGATGAGAAAATAGATTTATGACCACAATAACAAGAGTGATTTTAGGTATAGTGAATTATAGGCTTCTTAAGAGTAAGTATATTAACATCTACATAATACTGACATTGTGATCTGAATCCTTGATACTGCTTCTTACACAGTAACTATTACAGATTATGGAAGAGAGGAAGAAAATTTAAGAATTGGTTTCATCTAAGTACCCTATCATTAGGATAAATTTGCATTAGTACATAAAACAACACTCTATCAGATTGTTCTGAAATCATATCTGCTGGAAATAAAATGTAACTGTTATAGTTAGCTGCTCTCTGCTTTGCAGATTCAGTGGTGCTTACATCTGCACAAATTAAGAGTGCAAAGTAAATGATAGAGTTAGAAAGACCTGAAACTGTGGCGATAAGATTGACTTTTCTTATCCTTGATCAAACAGTGCTTTGTTTCTATCATGTGAGAGAACAAGGAAGGCCACATCACTGCTGAAAAGTAGCTCTTGCTTTCCCAAGGGGAACACTCCAACACTTACAAGAACAGTTTCCCATATCCACTATTGCCAAGTATTCTGTCAAGTAGATAACCTGAAGATTCCGCTGTTCTTAAAAATACCCCAAAACCAAAAATGTGAAAGTTCCGATTTTATTCCAAACTGAAAATATAGAAATAGGAAAATAGTCTGAAAACAATGTTCTCTATACTGTGAAAGGATCACATGCCTTCTAAAATTCAACTGGTTTTAGTTTTTAGAAGATTACCCAATTTCTGGCTTCATAACATCAAAAAAAATTAAATAAAATAAATAAAAAGTGCTTTGGCAGTGTGAATTTTTAGACTTCTCTTTCTCAGCATTAGAAAAAATTTAGACTGAAGTGCCCAATGCAATTTAGAACAGATTCACTAAACAAGCTATAAAAAAAGAAAGCTCTGATTTTTTTCAGTAATAGGCAGTCTTGTCAGATTCTCCCCTGCTATGCACATGTGGTTCCAAATGCACTCCTGTCTGTAGCACACAAACACGCCAGCAGCCTGTTTCTCATAAGGTCTCTGAGCAGGTAGGATCTGGCATTCCATGCACTTCAAACCCCCCCTCTAAACCACACTAAGGTGACCTTATCTAGCTCAGTGAAACACTTCTGTCTCCACCAACTCACTGATGTTTGCCAGCCCCTTGTGAGAGGAGGTCACACACAGAGGATGGCAACGAAGGCACCCAAGGAGAATGCAGCACCATGTGCTCTACAGAAAAGCTCTATAAGTAACTGAAATATAGATAACATATTAAACTGAGAACAAATTCAGGCTACCTCTGAGGATAACTGAGATGCCAGATGTCGAATTTAAGGAGCATTCTAGTTCAAAGCTACTCCCAGGACTGGGTACTTTTGTTAAAATATATGAGTAATACATCAAGAGCATTCTTTAAAACACATAAACACATTTTATTGTGTTCTAGGAACTGTATTTGGAGTGTACTTTCCATGTATATTAGAAATTCCAGTTTTTCAGAATGATACTTGAAAAAACAGAAGCTTTTTTTAGCTTAGGAAATTTTTGTAATGATATGTGTGGTCATTTTATTATTGCAAGCCCATTTTATAAATTTGTGAAAAGGTTAAAATTGATGCATTTATGACAGCAGAAAAGGAATTGGGTTTTATTAAAGTGCAATTTCATTCAGTAAAAGTGTTCTGTTATTAGAACATGCATTGTAACCCATTTTATAGCAATTAACATGCAAAAATGATACAATAATTTATGAAACCACAAAAGTGCGTTTCCAAGCTGTAGCAATAATAGTTGCAAATTTTCAAATATTTATTGCAATAGCTCTGCTCATGGTACTGAAATATGTGTTGTATTGCTCTTTCTTCTATAACTCTATAATTTCAGAAGTTTATGAACCAATCATAAAACCTCTGCTTCTGCTTTTCTCGAAGTATGTAGCTCGAATTAAGGAAAGCAGAGCAAAGAAAACCTTATTAGAACTGGTTTGGTAGCCTTTGATACAAAAGCTTTTTCTTAACACAATCAATAGTCCTCACTGCAGGAGGAATGATTGAATAAAATGCTACCTGTAATTGTATATGTACAGGATCTGGCCTTGAAGTATGGTGCAGGCTATAAATACAGTCCATAGTGGCAGAGTCAATTTCTTAGTTTTGGTCTTACTGTCTGTTATTTCAGAATTTAGATATTATCTGAACTTAAATAATTTGGTTTTTTGGTCTGAGCAGTTAACAAACAGTTTTGATTTTTAAATAGAAATTCCAAACTGATAAAATTTCCTTATCGACAAAAAGCGCATGGAAGCCCATTGAGCTGGCAAGTGGAATCACAAATGCAGGAAGTAATATCTTTGTCCACAATTGAAAATCATCCACTTTCAGGATTTTTCCAAGGTTTTGATTTGTTTTGTTTTCCTAGGTGCTTATATCACACATGGTATACCATAAAACCTTTTTTTACCCATGTTTCTCACAGCTATCTTAAATTTAATGCTAAATTCTGCTGCATTTTTCTTATTTGATAATCTTTGAAAAAGAAAGACAATTATTAATTTTTTTGGCTTGAACCTGCATTTGGAATCTTCAAAACTGAAAATATCTTTCATTTTTTTTTTTTTTAACATGAAATATTACCAACATAATTTTTTTTTTTTTCTGAATTGATTATTCTACCTTCTTGTTAAGAACTTCATGTTAAACTAAACTCCTATATGCCTACAGTGAAATGTAAAGGAAAGAGTTCCCATATTCAGAGAAACTAGAGAACATACCCATATCCATTCACACAGCTTTCTATAATTAAAATTATTGTTTTTTCAAATTAGGTTAAATAATTAGTAATAAAATACAAATAATGAAAATTTTACTAAAACCATATTTTTTTCCTACAGTAATAATTTAAGGAAAAATATTTGTGTCAAACTCTGAGGTTGAATAACTTCAAAACCAGATTTGATTTTTCAGGGAAAAAATAATTATTTCAATTACAGATTTGAAAGTTTTTTAGAAAAAAATGTAAGAAAATCTTTCTGTTCTTAAGTGAAACTATTGATTTTATATGATAATAAACAAAAAGAAGCAAATTGATATACAGAGTTTTCAAGAACAAAGGGTTTACAAATTGGGCTATATTTTTCAACTTTGAGTACAAGTTGAGATCTAGACAAACCTATCCATTGTTATAGGTGGCACTTTTGGACCAATGCTTCCCATAAGCAAACATGTATCACATACATAAAAATCCAGGTGGGACTCAAAAGCAAAGTCTTCTGGCAAATGACCAATTCCATGCAAAGAAAATTACTGCTGTACATCAAATCAGAATGTATTTCTAAGTAAAAGGGTGGAGCAGGTCAGGCTGAAATGTATATAATAATAAATCATTCAGTCTTGTCACTACCATGTGTACTGAGTATTTTTTAAGTTTAGTAAGTCCATTCCTGTGTTTTTCAAACCTAAGTGATAAAAAGAATCTTCACATTTTGGAACAGGTTACCACATATATACCTGGTCATGGACATATTGTTGAAATATGGTTGCAAACTTCAGTTTCAAGTTTGGATATTGCTTTATTAGTTCCATTCGGTGCTATTTGCTTAAATTTTGACTTTAACAATATTTCACATTGTCAATTTCCTTTGTGTTTAATGTCATAATCTTGCAGTTCTTTTTTCTCCAAATATCAGGGAACCAATGCAGGTAGTTTCTTTGGTTTCTGCTCTAAGCTTCACTCTATCTAAAAATGTATTATGGTTTTCAAAATAATAGACACAGTGCACAGTTAGATTTTATTGAATTACATTAAACTGAGATATTTACTGCCCTATAACTTATCAAAACCCCACTTTGCTTATTGGTAATAGCTCATTTATAATCACAGTAAGTAAACAGTATTCTAGTGGATAAACCTTCAGAGAACAAGAAATCATGTCTGTTTTCAAGGTCAGCTTCTTGTCACCCACTTCATATTCACCATGACAAAGTTAGATCTCTATTCAAACTCCTGTGATGGAGCACGGAGTTGGTAGGTTCTGGCTTCCAAGATATTTTTTCTATGATCCATAGAGTGTTTTTCATAAGCATATTAGATATCATGTTATAAGAAGCTAGGATGTTTGCTCTTGAGATACTGCCAGTATGTTACTCTTGAAACCTATTAGTTTGATGCTCAGAAATTTTAATAAAAAAGAATCACTCACTGTAAAGCTTTGCAATGTCTGCAATAAGAGAGTAT
The DNA here is from genome assembly GCA_026261815.1 of Monarcha castaneiventris obscurior. NCBI lineage: Eukaryota > Metazoa > Chordata > Aves > Passeriformes > Monarchidae > Monarcha > Monarcha castaneiventris. The sequence goes on along the minus strand of JAMPIT010000174.1, from coordinate 4,559,827 downwards.
TTGACAGGAACCATGAATTGGAGGGTATTGTGACTTTGAGAAATATTCTAATTTGTATGGGAAAACCTTCCTCAAGCCAAATGTCCCAGGTTTTCTAGTGCACAATTCTAAAAAACCCAGAGGCAACAGAGAGGTGAATTCAAATCCCAACAGGGCCATCTGTGGAAGCCATAGCCAGACGCACTCATCTCAGTGGGATTTCAGTATATATAGCTGCTATAAAACTGGATCATTAGATAACTTTCTATGCATCCCAGCCTGGTATTTACTACTTCAGACATTTGAGAAGCTGTATGGATTGAATCCAGCCAGACGTATATTTAAGCAGATTTATCTCCTTCTCCAATTTGTGATGTGATCCTTCTTCTGGTATTCTTTAGGAAAAGGCATCTAAATACACAAGGAGAGTGATAAAATTGTCCAAAAATAGCACAGGAAAGTAGGAAAATGATATTGGCATGTAATTCTGTCTCGACCAGTAGAGTGAAAAAATATTCACAGTTTTTCTTACAGCTGATGAATTTTCTTATTGATAAAGAAACCTACTTATAATCTTCCTTTCAAGTATTACCAAGTTGTTTACCCCATAATGAGATTCTCGACTTTCAAGGAAGAAAGGAGACATTTTTTACAAACTACCATATAACATGTATGGAAATTGAAGTGTATCAAATTAGTTCGGCTTCTTCCTCATTTATTACCTATATAAATTAAGGTGATTTTTTTCCTGCCCCAAAAGATTTTAATTTGGCTAGCATCATGATAGATATTGCAACTTGCTGAAAAATTTAATATTTAAATTATATAGATATTAAAATACTCCTTCAAGGCATGAATAATAAGTACACATTTTGTGCACCTTAGAACATAAATGTAAATCTTGCATTTCATTATATCTTTAACTAAGAAGTTATTTTTATTTTTCATGCTAATATATTCCACTGTGTCAGTTAAAAATACTAGAAAAATATTGTGACAAATTTTTCCAGTTAATTAGCAAGCAGAAATCTTGATGAACAGCAGGTATTTTTATGTTATCCATGAATAGTTCTATCTACCGTGCATGCTTATTTCTATTATCTTCCAAAACATCTATAAGCAGAAACCAGCTGCATACGGGGTTATCGACAGGATTAAAGGACGCACACAGATAAAAGAAAACAATGTGCTTGGGGAAATAAATCTTTTTGCCCATAAAATATAAATAACATATTCATAATTGGAATGTGCTTTGGGATTTCTGTTCTTCCGACACTATATAAATATCTGCAGTGCTATTTTGTGAATGGAATGGAGAAGAATAAAGTCTTTTTAAAAGAAGTGCAAGAATATATTCTTGATTTTTCCTGTACTTTGCCTATGCTATATGCTACAATATCACAGATATACTGTACTTGCCCCTTTAAGCAAGATCTGTAATGACAGAATTTCATGAACTTTTCAAAGCATCGTCAGAGGCAGTAGTGCATCTTGTCAGAGACACGCTGAGCCAAGTTACAGTTGTGCAGATCCCTCTAGAAAAAACAACAAAGCTATTTGTTTCATTTCTCATACAAGTATTGAATCATTTATTTGTTGACACTTATAACAGCCCTCATTAAAAATAAAATTTTCTTCCCTCAGCATCAAGCAATGGAATTAGCACTCAAGCTAATATTGACTCATTAACTTCATGGAAGTCATTTGAGACAATCTTTGCGTAAAATGTGAACCAAACACCTAACAGCAGCATCTAGATTCTGCCTCTTCCTGGGTGCCTTCTATAATCTGTGAACAAAGTTGTCACCATTTTCACTTTCCCTCTTTTACAGGGAAAGTTGTGCATACTTCTCCACAGAGCTCAACAGCTCTGAAGAGAGCTGCTGACTTACTATACTGGGGTTGTGGGCAGCCTGCTGGGGAGGGCACTGAGGAATTGGTTCAGTTCTTTCAAACAGAAGGGGGAAATGAACTTAGATCTCACCTATTTTGGGATAGTGTTTCAACTAGTAATGTACAAGCTCTGCAAAGCCATCACTGCCATTCATTGCCTGCTGTGTTTTAGATGGGTAGGTCCATCTGAGGTTTCAGAAAAAAAAGAAAAACCTCAGCTACATTCCTTTGAAAGAAGGATCCAAAGGAGATGCAACAATTAGACAAGCAAGCCATAAAGCGACAACAGTTGAGACTCCATTCTGCTGTCGGCATGTCCCTGCTGGATGGCTGTAAGCAGATCCCCCTTCAGCAGCCTCATTTCTCTGGGGACAGTTCTGTCACCTATAAACATTTTTGTGTATTGTGTGTGGGTCCTGTGACTCCAACCCAGGGCTCTGCATATCAGACACCTTGCATGGAAACAGTAGGCATTTGAATCCCTGATATTATAGTGCTTACCTCCCTTTTTAGGTGTAACACTGAGACCTAACTTTAAGCACTCCTCCCTTATTACATTTTTTCTTTTTATCTGTGCCTTTTCTTTCAGGTGTCCATCTTTAGTGTAGGTTTTCACTGTGGAAACATGATTCAGTTCCACATCATTAGAAAAATATCAGTATTTTCATAAAAAAAAAAGATGACTTTGAGTGGCTTATAACATGATTTCTAAAAATGAGTTTTGGTAGTACCATGAGATATAGATGGTCTGCTTGGCCCAAGGAGAACCATTCAGTAATGCAGCATGAATTTTTTCCTTCACAGAATATGTTTAGGTATATATGGCAAGCTTTCTGAGGTTATCAAAAATGGAACAGTACATGTGACCAGAATGCCTAATAATTCTATCCACCATCATTTGCTGATACTTTCAACCTTGATTTGAAATAGTTCAGGTCATTTTCCTAACAAAGATACTCAGCAGTGCAAAATAATTTTGTGTTGTAGTCTGTAATGGATTAATTTAATGAACTGTTCACTGAGCTCACCAAATATATGTGATCTTGTACAGATTTTATGTAAGTAATCCATAGCAGAAAAACAACTAGACAGAAATAAAATCAAGTATGTTGCCATATCAGACTTTCAAAAATTTTCATACTGAACTGACCTGGTTTTCAGTTGTGATTTGGAAAGCTCACTTACAAGGTTCCTGTATAATTCCTGGATTGGTAGAAATGAATCCCTAGAAAGTCTACCTTGACTCTGAGGGAATTGTCCCACAAGCAAACGAAGGGAAAAGAAGCAGGTTGTTTTCATCAGACTCTCCAGAATATTTGATTGCATGATGATATTTGCAATATAAACCCTTGTGAAAGTCCTGGTAATTACTGATGAATTTAGGATTCTGCAGGGCAATGGATACAGGCAACCTGGAAAGCCCAGCTTAGGCTAGAATACACCCTGTCCTTTACAACTGATCAAAAAACCTCAAGAGAATTCAAAGATGAGTCAATCTCCCTGTGCCTTGTCTTCCCCGCAGCTGCAGAGTGCCTGCACTTTGACATCACAGTCTTACTCAGTGTGCTTAAATATTGTAAGAAATTACATGAAGGACTGCTTCTTGTTTTAAACCCCAAAGCAAAATCCTCAGATTTATCAACTCAGATTAATTTTTAAAAATAGGCAATTAATATTATTTCATAAACATATCAATATTAATCACGGTGTCATCCCTGTATAAATTTGACTTTTAATAATTTGTGTTTATTGCAAATGCTATGATAGCCCACGTATTCATCTGTGCAGTTGGCTAATTCTCTCTCCTTCTGATTTTACAGATATCTTTGCTTACATATTTAACACTGTCCTGCTTGTGTTATAAAAAATGAAACTTGGCTGAGTTAATTATGTTCTTAGTGGTTTAATGTTACCTCCCTGGCTCTCACCAGCACCAGTCTCTAACCATGTCCCCTCTTGTACTTTTCACATTTAGAATCTCCCAAAGAGCACTGTAAGGTATCAGCCAGAGGGCATTGAGCAGCAGCAGGCAGAATAGGAATGTCTGTGTAAATATAATCAGATTAGATATTTAGATTCTATATTTCAGTTATATATTTGGATTATTATTTATATGTATATTGGTGCAATATTTATAACATTAGAATGAAAAAATAATTGATCTTTCAAATTCAGATGCTCAGATGAAATTAATGCTTTCTCTCTGACTCCATAATAACTCTAACTCTTGAAGCCTTCCAGAAGGTAAAGGGACTGCACTGCTGGCATGCTGTTGCTCCTTGCTGCTTTAAAGAATATATTCCAATTCCTATTTTTTCAAACTAAATGTGATTATATAATGCAGTGTTATGTGCTGTGTTGCTTTTGCACCGCCTGTTTTTTGGTAGTGGGTGGAGCCACAGAGGTGCTTTCTGTGAGAAGCTGCTGGAAGCTTTCACCATGTCAGGCAGAGCCAATCCCTGATGGATCTGAAGATGGACATGCTGCTGGCCAAAGCTGGGCCAATTAGAGAGGTTGGTAACGCCTCCGTAAAAACATATTTAAGAAGAAATCAGAATAGGAGTGGAGGCAGTTTTAATTCCAGCCAAAGAATTGGAGGAGGTGAGAACGTTTGAGGGAAGAAATAGGGAGACACCAAGGTCAGTGGAGAAGAAGGGGAAGGAGGTGTTCCAGGCACCAGAGCTGAGATGCCTCTGCAGGCTGTGGTGAAGACCCTGATGAAGGAGCTGTATCCTTGCAGCCCGTGGGGATCCATGGGGGATGCAGAGATCCACCAGCAGCCCACGGGGATCCATGGGGGATGCAGAGATCCACCCGCAGCCCGTGGAGAAGGTTCCCATGCCGGAGCCAGTGGATGCTTGGAGGAGGCTGTGATCCAGTGGGACGCCAGGTGGAGAGAGAGCGGCCCTTGCTTCCAGGCTGGAGCAACCTGTCCTTGGAGTACTTCACCCTGTGGAAGAGTGTCCCATACCACAGCAGTTTTGGGAGGACTGTGTGCCCATTGGGGGAACTCACATTGCAGAAGTTTTGGAAGGACTGCTGCTTGTGAGATTGGAACTACGCTGGAGAAGTTCATGGAGAATTGTCTCCTGTGGAAAGGGACCCCACAGTCTCACTGGAGTATGACATTTCATTTAATATTGTTGTCTTTTTCTGGCCGGCATGGGTCTCTTTTTCCTCCTCCAGAGTGGTGCTTCCTGTCCCTGTTTGGCTGTCAAAATGACTGTAGCAGGTTGACCTTTGCTGGGTGCAAGCTGCCCACTAAGCCACTATATCACTCCCTTTCCCAGTAGGACGGGAGAGAATAAGATGGGGAACAAGCAGTGGGTGAGAAAAGGCAGTTTCTTGCAGCAAAAGAAAGAAACGAGAGAGTTTTGTGCATGCACAGGCAAAGGGAAAGTCAGTCTCTAATTCCCATCAGCAAGCAATGTTTGGTCACTTCCTGGGAAGCAGGTTCTCAGCACCTGTAGTGGTTTCTCCAGAAGGCAAATACTGAAGAATCATGAATGCCCCCCTTTCTCCTCTCTCCCTTAGCTTTTATATCTGAGCTAACATCATACGGTATGGAATAGCCCTTTGGCTAATTAGGGTCGGCTGGCCTGGTTGTGTCCCCTCCCAGGATCTTGCCCACTCCCATCCCCTTTGATGGGGGAAGGAATGTTGGAAGGACAGAGCTGCTCAGCAGCAGCCTAAACACTGGTATATTATCAACACCCTTCCAGCTACCAATGCAAAGCACTGTAGCATGAGGGCTGTGAACTACCTCAGACCCAATACAAGTGTGCAGAAAGAAAAAAAATCCTCTTTATATTGGTAAAGTGAATTTAGCAAGTACATTTAATGTTTGAGGCATTTGAACAATGCCCTCAATAAAATTATATTATTAATTACTAATTAATCACTGCTACTAATTAATTAATTATTGCTAATAACTTTTAGTCATCCCTGTAGTGGTCAGGCAGTTGGACTAGATAATCACTGCAGGTACCTTCCAAATGAAATAATTTTATTCTATCAAGTCTGTTCCTTTCTGTTTGTGCTTTCCTGTTCTGTACTACACCTGAAGGTGAATTTCTTCTGTAATTGAAGTACACTCTGTAACTATCACAACAGTTCTATTTTATTAAGAGTACCAAAATGGAGGTGTAAATCTAATTCACCTTTATAATAAAGGTCAACATACATATATGAACTATATATATTATATACAAAATATGTGATAACTGTCATTTTCAAGATGTCCAGACTACTTTAGCATTTCTACAATTATATAGTTGTTTTTTTTTCTCAGACAAAATTATTTGCACAATTTCTCTGAGATTTATGATGAGTTTCTGGTGACCAAAATTTAACTTCTTGGAAAATAAATTATTAATTAAAAAATATTCATTCTATCGTGTTTATAATGAAGATCTTAACTGGTATATAGTCTCAAATACTCTTGAAAACAAACAGTTTTCAAGCTTCACAAATTATTACCCTGTCTTTATTTTTTAGTGATAGCTACATTTTTTCTTAGAAGTCACCTTCCACATTTTTAATTGTTTTTGAGAATTGTTTACCAGTGCACAGCTGTGTTCATTTCATGTTGCTGGAATAACAGGCATGCTGTTGCTAAATGGACTTACGGTCCATTTCATACACCCAATTGTCACTATCAGTAAGTCACAAATTGCCAACTGTTACCATATCATAAAATTCTGGAGAGATACACTATGCTAAGTGCAGTCAAATGGCTCTGGTATCTAAGATACCACTGTGTGGTAACTTTTGGCAGACACTGAGAGTTTAATAGCTCTCAAAAATCCCAATAATTATTACTTAGCCTGCTATCACAATTGATAACCCTGCTGGCAGGGAAAAGAAGCTAAAATCAAAGTAGTAATACAATCCAAAATAACCCCATACAAAGTCAAGCAATTTTATGAGTTCCAAAATAAACAAGAAAGAAAAACCATCATAGGAAACATGGCATCTAACTATTGACATTCCTGTCTAAATGTAGTGTCCTGTGCCACACGGAATGTGTCTGCTTAACAGATGCTATAGGTCTGCATCTGGCAGAAAAGTAAACTGTAAGGGAGTGTTGGCAATCACAGAGAGTCCTTAAAGTTTGTGTACATATGTGACAGTAGATTTAAACAGGACAGCCATTCATCCTACCTTTTAATGGAGTCAGTTTCCATATCAAGGTTTGCTTAACATTTTAGGTGTCAGCTCCTGAAACTTCACAATATTCAATATGTAATACGAGGGTTAAAAGATTTGACATGATTCATTTCAGGCTGACTGGGGTGGTGAGGATTTGTTTCATGGGCTTTGTTGATGCAGTTGGAGGCAGACATGGAGCAGTTATGCTGATGGCATCCCCTTACTGTTTGTGATTACATAAATTTGAGCTTTGCTCATTAGAGAGGTTTTGATGTTCTCTAACTACACCAGCATTTCAGGTGCTTAGGAAAACAATGCTCACATGTGCACCATTATTTCTCATCAAGACAAGCTCATCATTTCCGTAACTCCATTGTATCCAAGGGAATCATGCCTGCAAGTAATTTGTTTATTCCATTCAGTTCAATTCAAGGTCTAAAGAGCTACAAATACGAGGGGGACATTATGTATACTGGGGTTCAATGTTGGCTGGATTTAAAAAAATAAAAAAAAGGACAACGATTATCAGCCCAAACCCAGAAGAATACAATTTGTTTATAAGTGATAGAGACTGTTCTAGCAAGGAAATCTATGTAATACTTGAAAGCTGTTCGAAGAATGAAGACAGTAAAGCAGGAAGAATTACTAGTATTTCAATCTCTAAGTGTGTTATTTGAAGACAATTCCAATACAATGGAGACATGTGGAAGTATTTACAGGTGGATTTTGACTAACTTCAGTTTTTTTATGGAAGTATATAAATAAAAAATATCCCTTACCAAAATGGGAGTGAGCAACTGCAGACCAGCAATTTTCATTACTCTTAGGAGTCACGCACCTTGCTTGAGCATTAGCCTGGGGTCTTTAGAGAAAGCACACAGTAGCAATTGCCACCCCTGTCTCCAGTATGAACCTGAAAGAGAAAGGAAGTCAGTGTTCACCAGCATGTTACACCATCGTGAAGTTCCACAAGCAAAAGAATTTTTTTTTGTTATTTTTCACCCTCCTGACGCTTTTCAAGCAATAGATGAAGGGCAAAACTGATTTAGAAACTTTACAAGGCATGGTCTCACCATGAGAAGACATGGCATATGACTCAGCTCCCCTTATTTAGCATAAAATGCCAGTCAAGTAGGGCAGTCTGCTGTTTTCCCAGAAGTCAGAAACTGTAGTTAACATGTGAGCTTCTGTGAATGGCTTTGTCTTTGCTATGGTTTTGCCTTGAATCAGTTAGTTGTTTTCAAAAATACTATTGTGTGTTTTATGATTAGACAGCAACATAAACTCCAGGTACATAAAAATATCTAATGTTCTTTAAAAGAAGAATTGCTTTTTGAATGCAAATGGTCAGTTTTGTATATAATTCTTGCACTCTAGAGGATATTTTAATAAATAATAATAGCCTACAAAATGCAGGAAAAATTTTTATTTCCTTCCTACGTGATTCTAGAGGTTTTTTCCCAATTTAATTGCATGCAACTTCTCCACAAGACCACCTTTGACTTAGCTTTATAACATCATTTGGATAATTACCTTTATTTATGGTATTGTTTAGAGTGCTACAGAACTGCTGGAGGCTGGCCTTTGGAGATTGCAGGTTTGCCAAGCATTGTGACTATCCTCTGTTTTTATTTTTGTTGCTATTCTGGTAAATCATTTTGCTGCAGAATAATTTCATGTTACGGTGGCATTTCACAATGCTGCTAAAATGCTAACGCATCCCTGGAATGTTATGTCAGGATAAGACATGTTCACATAGCAGGGTCAGCAGGAATTCTGTCTACTTAGCAGATTTTTACTGCTGGATGATCATTAGTTACATTGTTGCAAGTTATTCTTTTAATAGTATGATTTTACTGTGTATAATCTGAGTCTCACACCCAGTGTTATTTGTTCAGTTTCTAAAACTATTAATATCTGAAAAAGTTTGGACTCTGCACAGAGCACATTGCAGGTGAACAGCTGACTGAAAGAATGTGACAGCAGACCCTGAGGCACCAACAAAAGGACATGCATTCATGTATGTGGAGTGCTCAGTTGATTTCATATTAATTTCCTACTCTATTAGTGTTAGAAGTTTATGCCACAGTTTCACTGGGAGCAGGTGGTTCTTCTATGCTTTCAGAACAAGTGGCCATGCACATTTCAGTCAATGTCTGTGCCACAGAGAGGGAAAAAATGTTTTGAAAACTATTTCATTTCACTCATGCTGCTTCTTTCAGTCACATTAGATTATGTGCTTTAAGACTAGTTTTTGCTGAAATGTCAATGTGCCTTTATATATCTATCTATTGAACCATAGAACCATAGAATCATTTAGATTAGAAAAGACCTTTAAGATCATCAAGACTAGCCAGTAACATGGCACTGCCAAGTCCACCACTACTCTATATCCCTAAGTACCACATCCACACATCTTTTAATTATCTTCAAGAATCATGACTTAACCACTTCCCTGGGCAGCCTCTTCCAATGTTTAACAATCCGTTCAGTGAAGAAATTTTTCCTAATATCCAGCCTAAATTTCCCCTGTCAGAACTTGAAGCCATTTCCTCTTATCCTACCTCTTGCTGCTTGGCAGAAAAGACCAACCTCCACCTGGATACAACCTCTTTTCAGGTAGTCATAGAGAACAGTGTTTCCCCCTGAGCCTCCTTTTCTTCAGGCTAAACACTCCCATCTCCCTCAGCTGCTCCTCATAGGACTTGTGCTCCAGATTCTTCACTTGCTTCGTTGCCCTTCTCTGGACATGCTCCAGCACCTCAATGTCTTTCTTGTCGTGAGGGGCTGAAAACTGAACACCGGATTTGGGGTGTGGTTTAATAAGGGCAGAATACAGGAAGGCAGTCACTGGCCCCGCTGTTGCTGATACAGGCCAGGAGGCCGTTGGCCTTCTTGGCCACCTGGACACACACTGGCTCATGTTCTTCTGGCTGTAGACCAGCACCCCCAGGTGCTTTTCCACCAGCTTTTCAGCCCCTCTTCCCCAGCCCTTGGGTTAATCCTATCTGGCCCCATAGACCTGTGTGTGTTTAAGTATCATATCATGTCACTGACCTATCCCCTTTGGTTAATGGAGATTTTCATTCTGCTCTCCATCTGTATCTTCCAGCTCAATTAGCTGGGTACATAAAGAACAGCTGGTCTTGCTGTTAAATCCTGAATCAAAGAAGACATGTACCTTAGGCTTTTCCCTGCTCTTTGTCACTGTGTTTACCCACACATCCAATAAAAGATGGAGATCCTCCTTTGCCCTCATTTTTTTGCTAAAATATTAATATTACTTTTTTATTGTCTTTTATGACAGTAACTGAGTAAGTTATAGTTGTGCTTTGGTACTTTTAATTTTCTCCCTGCATAAGCTCACTACATCCTGCTAGTCCTCCTGGGTTGCCTGCCCCTTCCTCTAAAGGTGATACACTCTCCTTTTTTTCCCTGATTTCGAGCCAAAACTCTTTGTTCACCCAGGCTTCTCTTCTTCCCTGCCACATCATCTTTTGGCACACAGGTACGGCTCCTGTACCTTTTAGATTTTCTTCTTGAAAATTTTCAAGGCTTCCTGGATTCCTTTGACCTTCAGTGCTTCCTCCCAAGGCACTCTTTCAACCTAAATAGGCCAAAGTCTCCTGTCTCAGAATTCCAAAAAGCAGTTCTGCCGAGCTCGCAGCCCTTCAGGACTACTTCCCAAGGAATTTTGTCAACCAGGCCCTATCTATCCATCTGTTCATGAGTCTATCTATCTATCTATTCATCTATCTATCTATCTATCTATCTATCTATCTATCTATCTATCTAGTATTAAATTATTGTCGCATTTTTAGCAACTAAAACTAAATCAGCTAAGTATTCTGGATCAATTTTTCAAAATTTTTCTCACATATAAATTCACTCAACAAGCTCCTACATTCTGTAAAGCTATAAGCAGAGAGCATAGTCTGTTAAATGAAGACAGGCAGACAACAAATCTTCAGCTATGGATTATATTCAAAAGCTGACAAGTAAAACATCATTTTAAGGGATAAATGTTATATTTCCTGTATTGAGTTTTAAGCCAGGTCAGACAAATAGACTCAGTCTTATTCTACTACATTTCTATCAAGTATTTCCTTAAATGTGATTATTCTGGCTTTTCAGTGGAATGAAGCAGGATAAGGAGAAGCTTAAATATCATCTCAACACATCATTATCCTTCCTTCTGGCAACTGGTAGATGTATAGAACCAAAATAGTGCAAAACCAGCAAAAACTGTTACAGGATGCTGAGAATCTTCTTTCTTAAGGATGGAAAAAGGAAATGGTCTCAGTGCTCTCATTTTATGCAGGGGATTATTGTAAACAGAGACTTCGAAGTGTCCCTTCATCAGAAGAATTTTAGAGTGGAGACAAAGTTATAGAAAGTGTTTTTCTCATTTTTGTAATTTGGTTTGGACAAATCTTCCCAAACACAGAAAAGACCTGCTATTGTTTCATTGAGTGATTTATATTTCTCAAACTTCATCTGTGTTTTTCAGAACCTTCTATAGTCTTGTGTTTTGCAATAATCCTCCTCTTTCTTGTTTGCTTCCCCGTCTAGTTCCTACTTTCCTCCATGACTTTCTCTGCAGACTTGTCAGTTCTCCCATTTTATGTGGGAAGTGAAATTCCAAAGAGGTGACACCTGAAAGTCACCAAAAACTTTATATATGGATAGACTATAACTCTTTTTTTCCCAAGAGTATCATCCATACGCAAAACATGAATGTGTGCAATTGGCTGACAATAAAAAATAGGAAAGCAATATAGAAAACTAAAATGTTTCCTAAGCCAATGCAGATTTATTATTTTATTATTTTATTATTTTATTATTTTATTCATCTCTTTGACTTGTTGTTTGTATTCAGCATTAATGGTTATGCTTGAAAGCAGAAAACCAATAGTCTACCATAATCCTTCTGTGCTATTTAAGCAAGAGGCAGCTGCAAGTTTTAGCGGAATGTATTTTGGCATTAGTAGTGTTAAAATGAATGTGTTTCTGTAGCTACAATGGCCACATAAAATCAATTATCTACATACTCTTCTTATTTAAGCAATATGTTGTCCCAAATGCATTTCACAGTAAGAACACATTGTAATGCACAGGTGAAGGCAAGAGATGTTAATAAAATTAAGCCATTAAAAAGCATCAAAAGAGTATTTTCCACATACTGCTCTTTCTAAGGTAATGAATGTCTCCATGAGTTGTTTTATTGCATGAATATTATACCTGTTGTCGATCTACCTATTGGTGTAATATAGCTGCATATATGCGTACACGTGTGTGTGTGTTCACACAGGTTAAAGGAGAAACACATGTAAAATCTTTATTTTGTTTAAAGGCTAAGGAAAATAATGAATCAGTAGAGCATTACGGCATTTCTAATACATGTTTTAAAAGAAAAAACATCCCAAATCTCTTTCTATTCAAATATATTTTAAAAACCTAGAGGAAAAAAAAATCCATCTTTGGTGTTATCTCATTAATTAATACCTGAGGATAATCTAGTTCCTAAGAAAGGACAATTATTCAAAAGTGGGAGAAATAATTACTTCTTGAAAGTTCAGGGAGTGATGGTATAAATATTTGTAGAGAAATTGCCTGTCCACAGTGTTTATGGATGTGGGGCTAGAAAATCTCCTTCATTTTCCATTTTGCTTTTCTGTTCATGACTCAGTCCTTTAATTAGGATGTTTCTGGCGGCATTAGCAATACCGGGAAGCCAGTGACGCAATAAATCATATGGAACAGAGAGATAGAAGCAAGAGAAAAGATAAATAATTTGGAAAACGCATAGCAACCACATATGTCCAATAAATAATTAGAAGGTAGAAACCTGGGCTTTGAGGGGAGGGAAAGGGCAGCAACAAACATAGTCCTTCCCCTTCCTTAACCTGGAGTCTGGGGATATTATTATATACCTGGACAAAGATTTTTAATGGAACTATATTACAGAAACTCCTCTAATGCAAGGATTGTAATTTTTTATATCCCAAAGTAATATAAAATCACAGAATCACAGAATTTTTTGTGTTGGAAGGGACCTTAAAGATCATCTAGTTGTAATCCCTGTGCCACAGGCAGGGACACCTTCCACTAGGACCAGATTGCTCAAAGCCCCATCCAATGACCTTGAAAACTTCCAAGGATGGAACATCCTCAGCTCCTCTGGACAGCTTCTTTCTACTGCCTCACTAACCTTTGAGTAAAAGATTTCTTCCAAACATCTGATTTTAATCTCTCGTTCCCCCTTGTCCTACCGGTATATGGCCTTGCACAATGTTGCTCTCGCTCTTTTTTTATAAGCCCTCTTCAAGTACTGGAAGGCTGCAAAGGGGTCTCGATAGAGTCTTCTCTTCTCCAGTCTGAAGAGCCCCATCTCTCTTGTCTTCCTAGGAGAGGTGCTTCAGCCCTCTTTTGTCTTCATGACCTTCCTGTAGATCCACTCTAACAGGTCTAAGTCCTTTTTGTGCTAAGGTCTCCAGACGTGGATACAGTTCTCCAGGTGAGGTCTCATGAGAGTGGAGCAGAGGACCAGGATCACCTCCCTCAACCTGCTGACCAGTCTGCTTTTGAGACAGCCCAGGACACTGTTGATTTTCTGGGGTGTGAGTGCACACTGTTGGCTCATGTCCCACTTTTCATCCACCAGAACCCCCAAGTCCTGCTCCACAGGGCTGCTGTCAGTGAGTTCTTCTCCCAGTCTGTATTCATGTCTGGAATTCCCCTGTCCCAGAAGCAGCACTTTGCACTTGGAACTCGTTGAACTTCATTAGTTTCTCATGGATCCAACTGAAATTTTTCCAGCATCCCTTCTTTCTGTTGTGTCAACTTGTGGCAGCTTCGTATAATTGGAAAGATTGTTGAGGGTGCACTTGATCTCATTGTCTATGTCATTGATAAAGATGTTAAAGAGCACCAAAGACAGAGCCCTGAGGGACACTCATCACAACCTCTGCCTGGACACAGAGCCATTTATCAGAATGGTCTGTGTCCATTCAATCAATTCCTTATCCACCCAACAGTTCACCCTTCAAATGCATGCTTCTCCAGAGTTCTAGGTAGAGGGTATCAGTCAGTCTTCCCTTATCAGCTGTTGCAGTCGTTCCATCATAAAAGACCGTAATGGTTAATGCGGAGTAACTTAACACCAAGTCAAAATCCTTTCATCCTACAAGACGTGAATACACGGTACATCCAGGAATAAGATTGCAAGTTGTCAAGTAGGATCTATATTTGCATATATTTTCATACTGGTCATGCTCTCTTTAAAATTGGTTGGGTTTGTAGTATTTGCCAGTTCATAGTATTTGTAAAATATGTGACATGCCAGCTTGCAACATGAACAAAGATGTTATTATAAATAAATAAATACCTTTATTTATTTCCATCTGTACAGCACTTTCGTTTGAGTATCCATTATCTCCTATCCTGAATCAACTTCATCTTCTCTGACTTTAGGCACCTACAGACATTCCTAAATTAGGCTCTTGGTTGCCATAGGTTCTTTACTCATGATACTGATGAGAAAGAAAGGCATCCCCAGAGGAAAATACCTTGACTATGATCTGAATCTCTCTCTGGATATTCCTCTCTCTCCTTGCTGAGTACACAGGGAGCATCCATTACCTGTGCTTTTAAGTGCAATGCCTGGAGATAGGTGGAATGAATCAGGACCCCTGAGCCTTTTCTTTCACAGTCACAATACTTTATCTATTTGCCCTACTCAATAAAAACTTCTCTGCAGAAACGACTGCATGTTGTCTTTTCATATCAAATAGCCTGGAAAAATGTTTTAAAAAGACAATATATATTTTTAAAATGCATTTTGGGGTTGCATGAGTTACATACTTCAGAGACACCATTTTCATTTGCACTTATCAATAAGTCTGTACTTTGAGAAACACGTTCTCCATTTAGTTTATAGTTTTGACTTAAAACCTATCAATGACTTTAGTCAGAACAAGAGTGGACACTTTTCATTACATTCACATTTTATTCAATCAGCTGTGGAATAGTTGTAATTTTGGTTTATTAGATTTGGTGAAGCTGAATTGGAAAAGGATGACAAAGCAAGCTGAATTTTATGTGTGTTTTTACACTCATTACTTGCAGTAACTTTTGTTGTAGAAACATTACAATATTTGAGGATCTGAGATCTCATCAGTCATTTACACCTGGTGTCTTTGTTTGAAAATGCTTGATTAAAAAATACCCAAACTCAAACAAACAGAATAATTACCATATACAGCATTTTAGAAACAAAATCTATCCAAATTACAGACAATTTTTTTTAATATACATCCTTTTACTACTGTTTACATTCATCAGGTTTTGCAACCTGATTTTTCAGGTGCAAATGCATTGATCCCTACTGTAGGTCTTTGCTGTATTTATGGCACAGCAGAGCTTTCCCATCCTAATGCAGAGGTGTAAATCTACACTCTTAATATTCAAGACAGTAATTCAGACACTAAGCTATATCCTACTCTTCTCAACAAGGAGTTCTCTTTGAGCAACAGTCTTTTTAGACGAAATTTTCATGGAAAGACTTTTATCTTTATGGAACTAGGGCCTTCACCAATGTATTTTACAAAAATGTCATAAAGGTAGAAATGTTCCAACCACTTGTAGTGATATGCTATATATTTAATTTTTTCTTAAAGCCTGCCATGCAGTCGTGTTAGTGCTGTCATCCATAATTGCAATGTGTGATGAGGTTTGAACTCTAAATTCCACCAAATATGTTATATAAGCCTGAATTCAAAAGGCTCTTTATCATGGTCAAAGAGGTAATAATGTATCAGCTCATAGGAAAACTCTTGCTGGAGCAAGCTGGATAATTTTGTAGAATAATCTCTAAAGGCCATGTAAAATTTAAGTCTTTAATAGTCTTGAAGGAAACTCTTTCTTTCTGATAGCAAAAAGTGTTTTTTTAAGGCCAGTTAAAAGACTTGTTGTTTAACTTGTCTTAATGACATTATTTTAGGCTGCTTTGTTATAAATTCCATAAAGGCCTTACAGACTGATTTACATTTTTAAGGTTATCTTGAAACCAGATGAAAAACTTTTTAAAAATAACTTCTTAAATTCTGAATTATGTTTGGTAATCTCTCCACAAAGGTTTTAACAATACATCTTTATTGAATCCAGCATGAATATCTCACCAGTCAAAAATTTTTTGAATAAGAAGGGCTAAGGAGATATTTGGTTGAAACCTACTATGAAAAGTATTTATCTGGACTTCCTGCATCCAAGACAAAACAAGAGGGAACAGTGAATTCATAACAGGACTTAGCATATGCACTCCTCTAAAATTAGAACACCTAATTCTACACTACCAAAACACAGAAGGCCCGAGTGCTTGAAATATGGTTTTGTCTTTAACAAAAACTTGCATTCTGAAGAATGCAGCCAGTTCAATCTGAAAAGTCTATCACCTAAAAAGATGTGCATTGCTAGACAGTGGCTTTGCGGTTGCTGTGTTGGTTTTTTTATTACAGTAATATGACCTTCATGCAGATTTCATTATATCCTCTGGAATTTAAGAAGTCAATGAAAATTTTAGAGTGGCCAGCCCAGGTGGCTGCAAAATCAGCCTGGAGAATGTAAAAAAGTATGTACATCATATTTTTAAGTTGGTGGAAAGTGAGACTCACATAATATAATTGCAATATCACTTGAAAACATCAGGAAAATAATATGAATCAGCTAAAGAAAGATGCAGTTGGAAGAAGAATATTAGGGCGGAAGAAACAGAGTGAGTTCACAGCCCCTTGTCTCAGGCTCCCACCCAGATCTCAATCTGCATCTCAATCTCCTTCTCACACTGCAGCTTGCAAACTGAGCTACTTGCATCAGGTGTATTCCTCTCAATGACAAATTTGGGAGTATTCACTGAATCTTGGTAAACTATTGTCAGTTCACAAAAAACCTTATTTTTAAAATGTGATAATGCATTTTGGAGTCAGGATGAGGAAGCAGCAGTCAGAGTCTTGCATGCTAATGCAAAAATACTGCAGTTCAAAGAAGTTTAAGGTGAAAAATTATCAATTTCATTGAATATGGCTGATAATTCTGATATCTCATTTGTGCTATATAATATACTTTTTACTGCATAAAAATCTCCAACCAGGTTACAAGGTTTTGAAAGGCCAGTCTTCTTAAAAACCCCTTTCTTTTTAAAAACTTAGGTTGTCATCACACTTGACTAATTTTTATTCTTACAGCACATTTTATTAGGAAGAAACATATTAATATTTTAGAAGAATTACTGTATGTCCCATTTATTCCTTTTTTGTACCTGTTCATATTCCTCCAGAGGAAATACACTCCAAGAAATTTTGTGGAAACTTCTGGTCAGTCCCACCAATAAACTGTGTCAATCCATACTAGGCAATTAAGTTGTATATTTAATATGTTTTATCTCTGGAGAAGGCCTGCGTTTCACACCCATTAGTTAATTAACTGGCCCATTAGTTGAACTGACACCAATTTAAGGGGTTGAAAAGACAGCTTTCCTTTCACTTGCAAGTACTTTTCAAGGTCAGACTATGGTATACATGTAATTAAACAACAATTTTTGCCATGGATTTTTAGGAATAAGCTTTACCTCTAAGGCAGAGCCTTTGATTTACTAGAGTCAATCCATAAGTTGCTAATCAAACCCCCCTTAATTTTATTCTGTCTGAGTGTAAGACATTGAAAGCTATAAAGTAATGTACTTTTTAATGTTGAAGGCCTAGAGGAGACTGGAGAGTATACAAAGGATTGAGCTTCCACCCAACCTCCCCTTGACTTTATAAATTATTTTTCTTTTCTCTGAGCTTAAAATCTTCTTACAAAAATTCTCTTGGACCTAATATTTGCAGGATTAAAATAGGAATGTCTTATAATTAAGGTGTCAATATTTTTTGTATTTGTGCACAATTTAGTCCTTTTTGAGATGTGTTTGAAAGTAATTTTAATTCACCAGCTAATTTTTACCTCAATCTATCCCTTTAAACATTTTCTTCCACAGCATGTATTTTAGTCAGCTACTTTCCCAGAACTCTGGAAAACTTCTATCAACCTTTGGTAACATGTTTCCGGCTATACCTGATTGAGAAGGATCACATTTCAGCCCATAAACCTGTAGCAGACATTCAAGATTTTTACAATTCACCTTTTCTGATGATGATGTCTATCAGGTCCTTTAGAACCAACTGGCATCTTGACGATCAGTCCAGATTGTATTCCAAATGAAATGGGAGTAGTTGGTATCCAGATAAATAAGGGCAAAGGTAGGTAGATAAATACTGCCCTTGAAACAATTTTGGGTTTTGCAGCAACTGTTAAAATTTTTATTGATTAACCCCAACAAAATGGCTGTACAGCATTGTGACTGTATCTCAGTCTTCAAATTTCTGAATCTTGTGGTATGAAAAGGTATTTCAGGAAAAAAAGCAGAAAGTTGTTGCAGAATTTTTATATTTTTTTAAGTTCATCAAACTTAATTCAAAGCTTATAAATGGAATTTGGCTTGGGTTGCTAGTATGGTATGGCTGCTGGAGATATGTTTTGAAGCTATCACTTTTCTAGTTCACAGCATGGTACTGTGAAAATGTTCTAGTCAAAGTTTTAGTGAATTTTCTCTGATATGATTATATGCAAATATGTACAGTGACTGTATATAGACATTTGGAAAATCATTTATGACAAAAAGCTGATCAGTATTCAATATTGTTAAGATGACATCTGATTCCTTACGTGGCATTCTTTCTGTAGTATGTCACCAGAATACAGTTCTTCAGACTAAATCTGGATTTAGGGAAGTTTATCAGAAAATTGTGGGCTACACTCAGAAGTTATAGAAACATATATAGCTCTAGCAAAAATTATATAGATTTACACAATTTAAGAATATTTCTGTGCCTCTGTTAGGAAGCCAGCATATATGGCATGGAAATCTCTTAGTGAAAGATAAGAGATCTTTCTTTCACTAAGATAGATAGTGAAATAACTATCTCACCACACTTACCTGATCATATCTTTGTTTGTTTGTCTGCTTATTTAGTTAATTTAACCATTCTGCAGGGTGGAATAAACCCTACCATCCCAAACAGGGAGGCTATTACTTTGGGAATAAATTGTATTGCCTCTAAATACTTCTGGGCAAGTGAGCACTCTCGTGTGTGCTGTAGCACAGAGCTTCATACTGATAAGACTTGAAGTATGACAAGAGATTGCGATTTCTGTCTAACACCACATTTTCAAAGATGTTGCAACACGCTTGAGTGAGAAATAATTTGGTTTTCATGCTATTTCTATGCTGAATCTCTCTTCAAAAGAGACAAATTGTGATAAATTGTGTGGGTAGTGTTCTCTTGTGACTGATGGCAAAAAAATCAAGTTATTTCACTTAGGTGCTCACTGTGGAATTGAACTAGGCTTACCAGAAATAAGACAAACATTTTACAAGTAGTCATCCTGCCCTGCTGCTTAGTCTAGAAGCTCTGTTTTTAAGTTCCAGCCATCCCCACTACTCAATAGGTTCCACTTTTCCCTTTCAGGGGACTGGTAATTAGCACAAGTACCGTTGTTGTAAGGTAATTATATGTTCTAAAACTAATGTACTTATGTAAACCAGGGGGTAGCTTGCCATGTGAGCGTTTGATAAGCAAACAGGTGCTTAAAAGATTTAATGGGTTTGTAGCCATCTGTAGTGATTAATGATGTTTAAGAACCTCACTGCAACTCATAATATCATCATAAATGAACACTGGGGCTTTTCTGTTCAAAAAAAAGAAGTGTAAATGATGCTTAGATTTTCCTGTTTAAATCCCTTTTGCTTAGTTACAATTTTGTGTTCCAAAGAGCAAATGAATAATTGAACTTTCCTGAAAGCAATAAAGAAAAAACTCCTCCCTCTAACTTTTCTCCATCCCCACCTTTTTACCACAAGGTAGAATGAAGTATGTTTTTCCACATACAGAATAGAAAATTAGAGCAGGTTTTCCTTCTTTATAAACAATTTTTGGCATCTAATTTCTCTTACTAATCAGAAGCCATTTCTGTTCCCTACACCCTGTAGAAATGTTGCTCCTTCTGATATCAGTAAGCAAATTCATGCTGTGTCCAGACACTTCTCCCTGCCTGGAGATGGAGAGCCAAGTACAAGTAAAAGAAACTGCCCCTGCCTGTGACTGAGAAGTGGTTATGACTGAATAGCATTAAGCTATGCATTATATTATACAGGCAGATTACCCAATCCCTATATTTTCAAGGTGATGTCCCAAGAAATCGTAGAATCAGTCTAACAGGGTATATAATTTTTTTCCCATAAGTTGGCATCCAACCAGCAATTGAGATGTATAATTTTGACTCCAATTTTTCACACATTTGAGTGACCTTTAACCAACCTAGTTCAGCTACTCTTGAAAATATGTCAGTACCGCTTCCAGATGTGCCACTGTGACTCATGTGGCCTAAAGCCAGTGACTCTGAAGTGTCACCTGCTCTATCAGCTAACTGGCAGCAGTAGCCAGATAGCCCTCTAATACAGCAGAGCCATTGAGAGTACCAGGGTGTAAATTTGTACACCCAAAGGACTGAGGCCTGGTAACCTTGCTGTGCCTGAATTTTTCTTGACCTACCTGCATCCTTGTTTCACTTGGTTTAGTTATGATGGCAGTTTGTCTTATTGATCAGGTGGCAGTGGTTTTACTTTTTGTTATGTTATAAAACTCATCTGCACACCCACAAAAGAACACAGAGGCACAATGCAGGTGGGGGAGTCTATCCTGGCTGTTTCCAGTTTGCTCCCAGGTCCATCACCAGGGATCCTTTAGCCCATCAAAATCTCATCTCTACAAACCCAGAGAACAAGAACACAATGGCAGAGGACCAAGGAACCCAAATTCAGGACTCAGGCAAAGGGACATGCGCCTCCCAGCAGAGCTTCAGCCCCACTGACCCAGTGTGAAACTCACTGTGAGGAGTCACTGGGACCAGATCCCCATCTCACCTTTTGAACTGAGGGAGTTGCTGCCAAGGGGTGTGGGAAACAATATGGAAAGCAGGGGAAGATGATGTTGGGATTGCCCAATATTTATGAAGGCATGTTTAGGAGAGGAACCAAAGGTGAGAAAAGGGAAGGGTTTGGGTGATTTGGGGAGAAACAAGTAGAGGGAAATAGAGGGATGAGGGAAGAGTCTATTTGCATGTAAGCAAGGGCTGGTCAGTATACTTTCTAGCCATGTCCTGGGCCTGATCACTGCAGTCTGCCCTGTCTCTGTGTTAAATTCCTTAAATTATTTTGCAGTAAGAGGCTCTTTACTCCATGTGCAAGCGTGTGTATGGGTCTGTGGTGTCAGCTGGAGTGAATACAAGTGTGCAAGTGTGGGATCATTAGTGAAGATCAATCTGAACAAGCCAGCAGGGAGTGGCTTGGGATTACGGGGGGATTGTGGCTGTCTGAGGGCCAGCTCTGTGTGAGAGAGAGCATCTGTGGCTCCCTAAGGGTGAAAACACAGACATGCCATCTATGGAACCAGAGGATCCTGGACATCTCTGTGTGTGTGCGTGCGTGTGTGATGGTCTGCACCAGCAACTGCAATAGGACTATGGTACTGTGGCTGTGGGGGTTCACATGTCCAGGTGTTAGCAGTTGGTAAGACTGGGATCTAGGGACAGGAACTGGTCAGGTTGGATGTAATAGGCCAGCTGCTTGAGGGACTCACACTGTACATATACAGAGAGAGGTGATGTATATTCCTACTGCCATATATCCATCCTGCTCAGCCAGAAATAGGAGCAGGTTGAAACCATTGCTGCTGTGTTTATGTCAGTGCTCTGTCTCTCTGTTATTTGTGTGGCCAGATAAATACATGCTTGGTGTGTACCTATGCTCAGTGTGCATGTGCCGAGTGGAAATACCTTTTTGGGCTCATTATTTTTTAAACCTGGGGGCATGGAGCTTTCTTCTCTAAGGCTGTTGGATCCACTATGACATTTTCCTCTAACACTTTTGTTTATCTTTGTGTGGTTCAATCATAGTTTTATATCCATAGCAGTAATAAGCAATTATTCTGTGTAATATAGAAAAGGTGTACAAGATCACAAGTCTGAGAACTGAAGACATAGGATGTGGCATGAAGCAATGTGGGACTGGGATGCTGAGAGATTGAGAACAGCCTTCACACTGGGGACCCCACAGCTACAAGCAGCTGATCAGCACTGAGTTATGGAGGGACAAACAGAGCTGGACAAAACTGGTTTTTGGGAAAAGAAGAAGAACAAAGGAATGGTATCAAATGTACAGAAACATGTAGTAAGTTTGGGGGGCAATGTGGTCAGCAAACCAATGAATAAAGAGAAAGACATAAAAACATTTAAGCAAACATATCAAATTGACTCAGGGTGACCACTGAAGGAAGAAGAAACCATTAACATTTCAGTAGTCCTGGCAAAGAAGCCCAGATGTTACTGGTTTTCCATAACACCCCCCAACCCTAGTAGATTTAACCCACCAATATTAGGACTCAGAGGAGCAGGGGAAGGGTGAGCGTAACACCAGGAATAGGGGTAAAAACTGTGTGTAAAACAATTTAAACTTCATTTTTATTCTTTCTTTAACAAATAGATCTAGACTAATAATGGCTAAATTCTTAAGATGTCCATAATACGAAAAATAAATTAATGGCTTTATTTATATATAAGGTTTGCTTTCTCTGTGCAATTTACAAGATTTTGAGCATAACACTACATATGCTAAAAGGTAGCCAACCTTTAGAAATGGATATTGCCACAAATCTGGCAAAGTGTGTGGGCACACAATAAGGATGTATTCTGGAACACTGGAAGCACTGGGTGAAGAGAAGGGCAAAGAAAAGGACACAGTGGTATTGCAGTGAAGTAATCATGGAGGAAATAAAGGGAAGAATAAAATGCTGTGGATAGAGGGAAATGTTGCAGGAGCAGTATCTGAAAGAAACCATGGTACATTAGTTCAGGGACCTTTGTCTAAAAGTTTTAAACAGGAATTTCTCAAAAAAAGCATTGTATCATTCTATGAATGCTAGTGACAGTATTCTGTTAAGTACTGTCTGACTTCTGCCAAGCTATGAAAGCTGTTCTAAAATCAATTGGATCAATAATATAGCCTCTAAATATAAAATCCCCTCCTGTTACTCCCTTTTCAGCTGTGAATTGGAATGCTGCTTTATATAGATGATACTTACACACAATAATGCCACTTATATGGGTTGAAATGGACAATACCAACCTCAGCACAGAAACTGTTCTTGATCTATTTTGGATTTTGGAATTTGAAAACTTGCAATTCTAAAGTTTTAGACACAGAATACAAAAATATTCTTTATTTTTTTATAAGACTACTTACCATCTTCAGCTGGGCTCATCAGGAACTATTTAAGTGAAAGTAAATTAATTCAGATCTAAACACCTGCTCAAAGGTTGCTACTGCTCTGACCAAGGTAGCTACTCATTTGAGTGTGCTTTTTTTTAAAGGCCAAAGAAATGTGGCAGCACTTACTTGCAAATGCTCTTAATTCATGGGAAGTGCTAATCAGCACATTCTTAAACCTGCTACTGTATACAGCTATGAGCCCCAAATTGGCTGGTACTCACAGCTACTGCCACATGTATTCAATATATCCTTTTCCTTGGCCGAACTATTGTCACACCCAAATGAGTTGATGTCATCTAACCTGAGTAATATCAAACTTAGTATTTGCTTATTATCTCCAATTCTTGATTATCACTGATGGTGATCATGTTATCCATCTGATCACAGCTAAGCCTTTTAATAAAAATGGAGCTCCCCAGTCATCTTCACATCATCTGTTCTTACTTGATATGTGTTGGAGCATCCTCTCTTTGGTTTCACTGTGACTTATAGTTTAAATATAGAAATCTTTCTTCCTATAAACCTTTAAACACTTTGCTAGCTATACTTTATTTGATGCTCTGCCCAGTTGCCACAGTTCCTACCCGTTTATTCCTAGTCATTCATCATGGTTTATGGAAAGCATACACTCTTTCTACAAGGTATATGTGTGTGTATATATACTTTTTTTTTAATATATATGTGTATATATATATAATTTATATATACATGTATATATATAAAAATATGTTTTATATATATACATATAATATGTATATATATAATATAATGTACATATTTAGGATATGTTCTGATTAACCTTGGCAACTCCTAGATGTACTGGTTTTGACTGGGAGAGTTAATTTTCTCTTTAGGAGCTCATACTGCCAGGCTGTGTTTTGGATTTGTGACCGAGACAGTACTGATAACATGGGGTGTTTAAGCTGTTGCTGAGCAGTGCTTGCACGGTGTTAAAACTTTTTCTCACACTACCCTGCCAGCATGTACACTGGGGATGCACATGGAGTTAAGAGGGGACACGAAGAAAGACTGTTCAAAAAGAAGAAATCTAGAGAGGATTTGCATCTAGATTTGCATGTAGACTAAGTTAGCTTTGAATTTCTCTCCTGGTATTGCCACAGGAAACAGCTATGAGATAAAAGAAGATTTTTCAGTCTAGTAAAACAAATTATAACAGAGCCCAGTGTCTGGAAATTGAAGCCGCAAAATTTTTTAATTTTTAAAGTTGAGAAATTAACTTCTGGAAAAATTTGCAAAAGATCACTTGGCAGTATATTGTTTAAAATATGAATATCAAGACTAATGTTTTCCTTCTGAGATTTATTCTCACTTAAAGTGAAATCAATAAATGACATTTGTGTAGAAAGACAGGCTAGGTAATCACAATTTTTCTTATTTTTAGAGTCTGCCAAGTTCCTTTCAGTCTGTTTAAGAGATGGCTATCACATATCCTGAGCTGGTAAAAATCTGGGATCTAGGTGCATACCATTTATAAAATTTCAGACTGAAACAATAACTAGCTAGTATTATGGATCTCAAAAAAGTTGACAAACAGAAGAAGCTTCAAAAAGAAGCTACTTTCCAAATATTTCCAGGTCTAATAAGACATAATATAGAGATAAGTACTGATATTAAAAAAAAAAAAAAAATTAAAGAGCCAAGAAATAAATGCATTTAAAGAATCAGCAGGAAAAGAACATTTTCAGAGAGTTTCATGACTGCTGAATGATATTTAAATTTAGAAAATGTTAGGCCCAGATGGGCATGCTGTGAACTATTCACAATGTTAAATGCTATTATTCATAAAAAAACAGATTTCACCCTTCATGGATTGAAATACATGAAACTGTTACTGGCCTATTATTGTTATTTTCATCAGTAAACTTTAAATAGGTTTGGATTTTAGCAGTTAATTGTTTATCAGCAGAGAATTTTCCCCAATTTTTCTTCCTTTATCATGTAGTAAAGTCATAAGTGCCTCAGAATTAAGATTAGTGATCTGTGTGGGCTTGAGTTTCAAGATGTGAATATTGTGTCATTGCTCACCCATGCCAAAGGAATGGGACACCCTGTTCCTGCAATTTTATGACACAGAGTGAACATAACCCACATGCAGGCCAAACCTCAGCATATTTGGTATGGTTGCTGCTTCTTCAAAAGACATAATTTCCTCAAAATCTGTATGAAGTACAGTGAAATATTTATTACTGTGCACAGCTGAGTAGAACAACACCAAAAATAGTGCAATTCACTCTCACACTTTTAAATGGGGAGTGAGCACTGTTGCTATACTCACACTGCCTCTTTAAAAGGAAGCAAACCACAGTAAAAATGAATCAGAAAAGGCTAGAAAAGAATTTTCTTAGAAAAGGAAGGTAGGGTGAGCCAAAACCATCTTTACCTATATGTTGCTCAAAACATAATTTTATTTATTGTGTTAACTGCATGCACAGCTCAGAGGTCACTAATCAATTTATTAAAACAAATAAAAGCAAAAACCACTTTGTAGGGGCAGGAGATGAGGTTTAAGGGGCACTAATTTTCATTGCAGTGGATGACCTAAATATCTCCAGTCTTAGCTGAAAAAAATAAACTCTTTTCATTGTAATGATTTATGGGAGGCATGTCTGATTAGGTTTGTATCTCCATTTTCTCCTGTGGTCTCAGTTCCCAAACAAGCTGCCTGTTCAATGATTCACTGGCATCACAGAACCATAGTGCATCATAAAAAATGCAACTTGGTCAGAAAGCTTAATCCAGTTGATTGTGAAGACAGACAAAACCAAAATTAGACTACGTTACACTACAATACTTCAGTTGGAAGGGATCTACAGCCATCATCTTGTTCAACTGCCTGAGCAAGTCAGGGCTGACCAAAAGTTAATGTATGGTGTTAAGGGCATTGTTCAAGTGCCACTTGAATGCTGGCAGGCTTGAGGTATAAACCACCTTTCTAGGTATCCTGTGTTTGACCACCCTCTCAGTAAAGTGCTTCCTATTGTTCAGTCCAAAACACTTTTCATACAGCTTTGAACCATTCCTGTCACTGGATCCCAGGGAGAAGAGCACAGCATCTTCCTCTCCACCTCCCCTCCTCAGGAAACTGTAGAGAGCAGTGAGGTCACTCCTCAATCCCTTTTCTCCAAACTAGACAAAGCCAGGGTGCTCAGATGCTCCTTAAGAGTATATTCCATCCAGCCCTTTCACGGCTCCAGGGCCCTGATCCCCTCACAAATTCAACTGATACCATCTCTCCACCTGTTCTCAAAGATATTAGTAGATGCTTCCACTTTCCTAAGTAAATTTTGTATTTAGTAGCAACTACTGTATAAGTAAGGTCTTCAAGGAAACATCAATGAAGAAGATTTTGCAATATGCAAATGAAGCAAACTTCTTACTTACATGTGGAATTTTATTTCTGCTCATCTTCTTTCAGGTAGAAACACATAGTTCATATTCCATAGCTCTACATTAAGATTTTTTCAGTTCTTTTCTCTTTGTATGCTTTTTTTAGATCATTTTCCCAGCACGCAGAAGCACAATGGAAGGCTTGCTTATATGGAGCATTCTGTTCAATCAGGAAGTGCTTAATCAGGTCACCCATTTTATCAGGTTATCTTTTCAGGTGTTGGTGTGCACAATGATAATGTCAATGATTAGAAAGAGAAGCTATAGCATTATGTTATATTTGGCCAGTGTAATATTTTAAAGTTTAAAATATTTTAAGTATCTTTATGGACTTCATATTGCTAGCAGCCCCAATTAAGATGGTAAAATAAAACAGACCTCCTGCAAGAAATAAAGACACTAGGGATGGTAGTTAATCCCCACTGCTGAAACATTGTTTTCTTCTTGGGGCTTATATGCATCAGGCTTAATATGCCAGTAGGCAAAAAAAAATCAAAGAGGATAATTCTAAATGAAAAGAAAAGCTAGATGTGGAAGAGGAACACACTCTAGTTTAACACTACGGACAAAAGGCCCTGTAAAATAGAGTACAGGAAATTCAAAAACACTAGGATATTCAAGGGGAGGAAGAGTGACTATGTAGGAGGCTCATGCAGACTCAGACATATGAGAAGTTTTTTGTGCTAGGCTTATGGGATCATAGAATATGACCTTGTGATAATTTAGAGCAGAAGGTCTCTGTGGATATTCTTAATTCAACTTCCTGCCCAAAACAAGGTGACCTCTGTGGTCAGATCAAGTTGCTCAGGATTTTATACCACTGGGTCTTGAAAACCTCCAGGGATGGACCAAGACTGTACAACTTCTCTGGTTAACCTGCTTACAACCAAGCTTCCACCCTTTGCTTCTGCAGAAAAAGTTTGTCTTATACTCAATATCAGCTTTGTTTTAACTTACAACCCTTGCCTCTTATTGACCTTTCATGCACCACTGTGCAGACCCTAGCTCTGTCTTTTCTATAACCTCCTCGTAGGACCTGGGATGGGCATCTCTTTCCAGTTCTTTTCAGTTTTTCTAGTTTAGCCTGGAGAAGACTTCTCTTCTCCAGGCTAAACAGGACAGGCTCCCAACTTTCACCTACCTTGATGGCCCTTTGATGAACTTGCTACAGCTTGTCAATGTCTGTCTTGTATTGTGGGGCCAAAACTGGACACTGTATTCCAGGTGCAGTCTAATAAATGGCAAATGGAGGAGGAAAACCTCTCCCCTTGAACTACTAGCTCTGTTTGTGTTAATATAGCCCAGAAAGCTGTTGGATTTATTTTCTGCCAGGACATAGTGTTGGTTCATTTTCAACCAGCTCTCTGACAAGACCCCAGGGCCTTATTACACAGAGCTGCTCTCCAGCTAATCTGTCCCCATCCTCTGCCACTGTAGGGTTTCTTCCATTTCACGTGCAGGTCTTTATATTTGGCCCTGTTCAATTTCATAAAGTTCCTGTCAATCCATTCCTACAGCTCTTCAGTCAAGCCCATGGACTAGTCACCTCAATTTGATTGCATCTCCAAAGTTGATGAGGGCACACTCCATTGCCTTTTCCAGATCATTGTAAAAGATATTAAGCACAGCAGTTCCCAGGTTAGACCTCTCTGGCACGCTATTTGTTATCAGTCTCTAATATGACCACAACGCAATAATGTCTGCCTTTTGAGCCTGGTTGTTCTGCTAGATTTTTACCCATTGGTATCAATGGGTAAAAATCACTCACCAAAACTTAGGTGTCCTAAATCATGTGCAAGAACATGGGAGAAGGCAATGTTGAAAGTCTTGCTGAAATTTATATAAATGACATCCCTCATTCTTCCTTCATTTTTAAACCCAGTCATTTTATCACAGAGGCAGCCGGGTTGGTCAGGCATAATTTACCCTTAACAACCCAGCCACCTTCTTCTTCTTATATGCCTAGAGATGTGATCCATAAGGACTTCATGATTTTCCCAGACAAAATGAAATTCAGTGGCCTGTAGTTCACCAGATTTTCTTTTGATCCTTTTTGAAGATGAGTGTTTTTCTTCATTCATCAGGAATCTCCCCAGTCTTTATTACCTGGGGAAGGCAACAGAGCAGTTGTGCAAGGATATCGGTCAGATTTCTTAGTATCCTGACCTAAGGATGTGTATAGATGGAGGTTTTATTCAGGTAACACCAGTTTTGATTCTCATCCACCACTAATTGTTCTTCTCCTTCTTCAAACTTCATTGATTACAGAGGCCTGGGAGACCCTGTTGATGACTAGTGAGTCAAAAGTGTAAGAAACAAAATTGAGTAACTTAGTCTGGTTTTCATCCATTGCCTCTAAACCACCTTCCCCATTCCACATTTTTCTTTTCAGTGTTTTGCTGCTAATGTAACCACAGAATATTTTCTTGTTGCTTTTTATGTTCCTTTCAGGCATCACATCTCAGTGAGGATGCTTGCCTGCCTGAAGTCCAAGGTCAGTGTTCTTGTTCTTCTCTTTTGTCACTCCCCTTAGCATTCTGAGCTCCACTGCTTCCAGGTCACTACAGCCAAGACTGCAATTGATTATCGTCTCCCCAGCCACTTATTCCTTGCTTGTGAATAGCAGAACCAGCTGTGTATCACACAGGGCTGGTCCTCTCTGTACTTCTCTCCTCCAGAAATCTGCTTGAGTGCTTGCATCCCACAAACATTGTCATTCCAGCAAGGAAAAGAGAGATCAAACATCCCATAAGAGCCAGGGCCCATGATACAGAGATATCCAGGAATTGTTCTCCTTTTATGCCCTTTCTAAAATACTATTGATTTGAATAAATTGAATGAGAGAAGTCTGACCACAAAATAACCTTGTCATTGCTGCTGAGAGAGCAGATGCTGAACTTCAGTGATGTTCTGTGGCGAACAAGGCAGATTCTCAATGTGGAGTCCAGGGACCACAATCCTGACAAATGCAGGCTTGGAAACTAGGTCTGTCAGCCATTTCAGCAGGTGTGAGGGACTGGGAGTGCAGATAGATGGCTGTAGCCTGCACTGGGAATGAGAGCAGTTCAGAGAAACAGAGCACAAGATCAGAGTCCTGGCAGACCTGATGGCTTGCATTCATGGAGTCATAGAATACTGGGTTGGAAGGGCACCTCAAGTGTCATCTGGTCTAACCTATCTTGGAAAAATCACAGTCTAGAGATGATGGCCCAGCACCCAGTTCAGCTAAATCTTTAGTGTCCAATGCTGTGAAATCCACCACTTCCCTGGGGAGATTATTCCAGTATCTGATTGTTCTCATTGTGAAAAATTTTCCTATTGTGTCTGACCAGAATTTTCCCAGGAGTAACTTGTACCCATTGCCCCTCATGTTTTCCATGTGACCCCTTGTAAAAAGGGAGCTTCCATCTTTTAGCTGCTGTTTACATACAGGAACATGGTGATAAGTCCTTCCCTAAGCCTTTTATTCTCAAGGCTGAACGAAATGTGTTCTCAGCCTCTTTCCTTACATTGTCAGGCTTCACACTCCTTTGATAATCTTTGTGGTCATTCTCTGGATCCTCTACAGCCTGTCAGCCTGTCCACATTTTTTTTGTTTTTTTAATAATGGGGACCAAAACTGAGCACAGTATTCTGAGTCTGGCCTGGAAAGCACTGAGTAGAGTGGGATAATTACTTCTTTATATCTGGTGGTGATGCCCTCATTAATGCAGTCCAGCATCCTGTTTGTTGCAGCACCACAATGGTCACTCATATGGAGTCTTTGTGGATTTCTGAAAGATTTAATTCATTTTAAATTATTAAAATAACCCAAACCACAAAACAAACAATCAAAACCCAAGACAAAAACCAAAACAAACAAAAAACAACCTCTAAAACCATCTATACTCTTGGACTCTACTTACAGTTTCTATGACATGTTACTGTTAAAATTGGATCAAAAAATTGTTTAAAATTGGATCAACCAATTTTAAAAGGAAAAATTTTGAGGAGTCAGATCTGTTTCTGATTCAGTCACACTTCCAGCACCTTCTAACAAGCAGCTGAATGAGGGTATTCCAGGAGTCCTAGGATTTCAGTCCATTCTTCTGAAAGGGCCAGACACCTTTAGAGATGCTCTTTACATAATCCATCGAAGATCAGAGCTTGCTCTCTCATGTAAGGACAGCAACAACACGTCATATGGAAGAAAGAACAGGCTTCAGGTAGATGCAGAATGACAGATAAAATATAACTCTTTCCCCTTTCATGTTTGTCTTGATATTTCTTCAGAAAGAGGGAAAAAAGTAGCAAAGAAAGGAATACGGATAACTGAGAAAGCAATAAACTTTGCTAAGATTTAAACTGCCCAATTAATAACCTACCTTGCTTTCTTTTTATGTGTCCTATGAACTAGTATTACTTTGGCATCCAAAATCTTTCAAATCTTATGTTAGCTATTACCTTTTATGGCCAGCTTCCTATAAATGCATCGGAGTTATTAATGAGTAAGAATACTTCACAAGAAGAATACATTGTCAACAAGCTTGGTTTTTTGTGGATATTTTTAAGGGATCTATGGTGTAAAATGTATAGGACTGAGCCACATTATTTTTTTTATTTTGTGAAGAGAAGAACAAAGAAATATTATACACCTATAGCAAAAACCTAATAGTCTCTTGAATTGCCGTTAGCATTTTCTGAGTGAAGCTTAGAACTCCCTAGTTTCCTTCCAGCTGAAGAACAAAGTCAAGGAAATTGAATAATTCCAGCTAAACTCAAGAACAGTTAGATTGTACAAAATTTCTGGCAGGCTTTCGTTATCTGATCATATGCATGTGGTTGCTTTGTGTCTCAGATTAATTTCTTGGTTTTCTCTCATCAAATGATAGAGTGAAGAAGGTTTTTGGCATTTTTCAACCACACAAAGTAATAATATCCAGCGATATTTCTCCAAGTCTCCCTAAACAGAGTATTTAGAATCTTTGAATACAAGCAAAAACATATATTTGATTTTACTTATATTGCGGGAGGCCAGCAGAGGGAAAATAACATTATGGCACTTATTCTTTGCAGCAATTTTGTTATTCTAAGAAGTGAAAATATTTTAAAGCCACCCTTTTAGTCTTGAAATAACTACTGCCTAGCTATTTCTATTTAAAAGATGCATAAACTGAGACCCCATAAGGTTTTGTGAGCTGCTGAAATCAAGCAATGAGTTAGAGAGAGTTGGTTATAAATTTTAGGTTGTTTTTGTGAGTAAGAAATTCTGGAACTGAGAAATATGTCATAGTGGTTAAATGGCAACCGGAAATTTAGTGTGTAAATGGAGCTGGGGATGATTCAAGCTTTGATTCTGTGTTTTCAGTGACTGGGGAGGCTGCAGATGGGGCAGTTGTTCTCCAGCCGATTTTCTGCACATTCCCCTCTGTCAGTGAACCCCAGACCTGGATACACACTCTCAAACCCATCACTCAGGAGACTGGGACACAGGTAGTGGTCATCACCTCACTTCACTGTGTGGATGTAGTCGGAAGTTAACCAAAAGTCAAGTGCTAAAGAAACCACAGAAAATGCACTACAGCATATGGAAAGGTGAGAGAAATGTAAAATACCCTTTATATGCTCTAATTTCTGATGATTAGGGTTTTATGCACAAATCAAAACTAGCTGGGAATCAAAAGAAATGAGAAAAAGCAGAACATAAAAACCAAATGGCTAATTAAAATTTTCTCACTTTTGGCAGCTGAAGGATTTTTTCTTTTAATTCAAGTGTCTTTTCTTGCCAATTGCATTTTTTCCTGAATTTTCCACCAACTAGCTTTTCCCTTATGGTATATTTATTACAGAGTGCAGTGAATACTAAGCTGGAATTAATTCTGATATTTAAAAAAAAAAAAAAGAAGAAGAGGGAGAAAAAGAAAGAAAGAAAAAGAAAAGAAAGAAAGAAAGAAAGAAAGAAAGAAAGAAAGAAAGAAAGAAAGAAAGAAAGAAAGAAAGAAAGAAAGAAAGAAAGCCTCCCCTAAAGAATTTTCAAAATTGATTCCAAATTTACTTCTAAATTTATTAATTTAAAATTCAGTCTAATCCATTAGGCGAGCACTTTCTGAAGACTACTGTGTATCAATTTGTCAACACATCCCTTTTTTGTGGCATTGTCTAGCAAGATGCAAGTTTTTTTTCCTGTATCACTATCAGTTTCTTCCCCAGCAGTACCAGTTCACACAAGAATGACAGTAGGAACACAGCTGTCAGACTAATTTAGTTTGTCTAATTTTGACAGCGAGAAACCCAGAGTATTTGCTATTTCATGAACAGTACAAACATCCCAGCTATTTTTAACTTATGTCATCATGATAAAAAATAAAACTTACATGAAGCACAGCATGAGCAAAGCTGCTTTGGATCCATTTCAAAAATTGCACCCCTTGGGGTTCCTGTTCACATCTCAGCCAACTGGGTAGAGCTGGAAGGCACAGGGACAGAAACAGCTGCCTACAAAACAACTGATCATATTCACCTCATATGCTCAAAGCTAGAATAATCTAAAGGTCTTGTCTACAATAACCTATGGCTATCTGAGTTTTCTCTTTTCTGACAAGCTATTTTAAGCAATGAAGACAACTTAAGAGACTTAGTGCTGTGCTACATGAAACCCCAGAAAAAAACATCCTTGTGCCATTGGGTAGTCTAACAGCTTACGCTTATTTTCATACAGTGTTGTCCTGTATCATGATTCTATAGCACATGCCTAAAAAAATATTTTTATTATTGTGTATTTTCTGTTTCCTAAAATAAATGCAATGTCAGGGGAAAAAAATAATAAAAATGTCCAGAACAGATGCAAAATACATCAGTTAGGACAAATAGACATAAATCTTTGTTTCCTAAAATACATTCTGAAATAATATAATTGGTGGTATATTTCTAGTTTATAATGAGGCAGAAAACCCAGACACTTAAATTCAGGGATATGTGATCTCATTGCCTTTACATTCTGTAGTATTGGCAGTAAATTCAAAGCAAGACACAGCTTTTTTCAGACAGCCTAATGTCATGGTAAGAGAGAACAGAATCAAGTTGAACAAGTTTAAGGCTTTATTGTATAATCACTGCATTTACTTTAATAGATAATTTAGACACTTTCTTGCTTTATTAATTTTTTCATGAGCAATCTCATTTACAAGCTACAGTTAGTATTTATTTATTTATTTATTTATTTATTTATTTATTTATTTATTTATTTATTTATTTATATAGGGCCTTATTCATAATACCCTTGCCAATATCTCAAAATATAATGCTCTTCCTGTGACTACAGATATAGCATTGTAACCAGTTCTACAGGCATGACAACACTGCTGGAAACATCAATGGAGGAAACATGGAAGGTCTTTTGTCCCTCAGACTTACATAGATATTGTAAGATATATATCATCATTGATTTACAGGACAATTGGGTTGCTTCCAACATCCTATCAATTCTTCCCAGAAAGTGTCAGATAAGCAGCACTTTCAGAGAGTGATTTAGCAATACAGAAATTTTTCTAGCAGAGAATGTATGTTTAATGATGTTTCACCCTTTTTTGACAATGACTTTTCGTGTTCATTTATTTTAAATATGATGTATATACGTTAAACAAGACATCTTTAAAATGAGTTTGATTACACTAAAAAAAACCAACACCAATAGTAAATTATGTAAGTGAAATTTAAGGATAAGCTGAAATGCCCTGAAATATTTTAATAATGGGAATGGGAAAGCCTGTGTGACTCTCCTTTTCTCTGTGAAATGCCTAGACAGGGGCCATAAGTAGACACATGGAGCCATGCTCAGTGTGTAAGGAATTGCTGAGCTGCAGAGAAGGATGAGCAGCTCTGTGTGGCATTCAACTTTTGTTGAGCTTATCAAAACTTCAGGCTGTCCCTGCACTACTCTAAGCATTTATCTATAAAAGACCTGGATAGGATCATGAGTGAAAAGTGGGAATCCACGCATTAGGTCCTCAGTAAAATCATTTTCATCATGCCTTAGAATGACTATCTTGAAAGAGACAGCTAAAAATGAAACATGGAGGATGCGTTCAAAAAAACATGAGGTTTTATGGTAGGTCACTTGACATATGGTAAGTTGACATATTCACTGTAAACGAAATGAAAATTAAAGATATACTAGAAAAAAAATGTTATAAAGTCTTAAAAGCAGATGTTCTTTTTTCTGAACAGGTTGAAATGTTAATCACAACAGAAGCAGAGAAACGACAGAATGACATTGCTAGGATGGTCCTTTCCATGTTGAATTAAAAACATTTACTTGAAAGATTAACTCAGGGTGTTATAAATTCATTTTTTGATGTAGTAACACTGACTCTGTGTTCTGTCTTTGAGGAAAATACAGTAACATACTAAAGTTAAGATAAATAGTGTGTGAAGTGGCTTTAATTTAGGGAATTAAGTTAATTCTTTCCACTAAATTTGATTAAATCAAATACATGGATTCAATATGTTTTAGCCAATGAAGCTTAGTTTTGCATCTTTAACTAATTCAGGCTGCAATCCTTGAATGTCATATATACAAAAGTTGTAACTTGTGATGACTGAGGCCTGAGAGGAATTCAACAAAAGCACTAAGTGCCCTTAGTATCACGAATACTCTTTGCATTTCTTCTTTATCATCTTCCCACAATTTTTTAAATCTAGAAAGTAAGTGCTTCCTTTTCTATTAGACCTGGAGACGTTTGTTTTGTTTTTTTTTTTTTTTTTTTTTTTACTTGAATGGCTCATAGTACAGACTGAAGGCTGTTCCAGGACTATTGCATAACCTCCCACTTAGGGACATATTGACAATTATTTTGCCTAAGGATTTAAAACAATCTTGCTGTTAGTCTGGCTAAAAGGAAAAAAGAAAATGTGAGAAATGTTTTTACATATGCTATAGAACATATTAAATTCTTTATGTCACTCATACTCCCCTAGGAGTCTAATTATGACATTTAGAGGTCTGTGCACTTTTGTGAAAATTAAGCCCAGATAATAACTGTGCTCCCTTTCATTACTGTATTTAAGGACTACTGTTACCATACAGATTTCTAAAATCCATGTGGATCAAATTTTTTTTTTAGATAAGTATTATAGTCATGTTATAAAATTGATGTTAAGCCACGCAGGAGGTAGTAGAAAATTTACTTGAGCTCATTTTCTTAAATATTTTATTGATAATAAAGAAGGAGGAGAAAGCATTGTATAAATTGCATTTGCAAAAAACTAAGAGTAGTTGTGAACATGGTTGAAGCTTAAAATTACTTATAGAAAAGCACTATGAATAATATAATGAGTTGAAACCAGGAAACAATATTAAAACTGAGATTTTCAATTAGTCCTTGGCTCTAAAATCTCTTCAAATGTCGATGTTTGCAGTTTAACATGGCCCAGGAAAGAAGTCAATACTTCTTGGTTATGACTTCATTAGTTAATTAAACTGGGCTGAGAACAAACTTTTTTAATTACTGCTTATGTAACCTGGAAGAAATTTATAAGGGTTAGAAACTGGAGACAGCTATTGATTCAAGTAATTTTGCTGTAAAAGTTTACATAATTGCCATTGTACTTGTCCATTATTTCTGGCCACAGAAATTACTACTGCCCTGGATAGTACAAAAAAACCCCAAAGCAGCTGACAAAATTAGCCTGTGTTTAAGAACTGGGCTCTGTGTCAGAAATTTCTAAGACACCACAAGCTATGTCAGCTCTCCTCTCATAGCAGACCCTAGAAACTTCCCAACCCACTTTGATGTCCTGTTCTGCAGAAGTACACATGAGCACTTGGAGAGGTGCAGAAAGCACACAAAGTGAATACTGGATTTCACTAAACTGTTAATATTCGACATGTGGCAGCTCAGTACCCCACTGATACAGTTTATTTACTTGAGGTGGGAGGCCTTCTCAGTTATGTCAGATCCCCCAAGCTCTAGAGGATGGTCTTCAGTTGCCATGAGGGCCACAACCCGTTTACTCAACCTCCACAAAGTCACAGTGGCTGTACAAGTAAATATACCAGTTCCAATAAGAGATCCCTGACACCCAGACCAACTCGTGCAGTCTCAGAACCATATGACTGAGATTTAGCTCAATCAAAAGCACAATACATGCCATAATGTGAAATTATCATCTCATTATGTTCTCTGTTCAATATACTGAAAATAAATTCCCTGGAATAGTCTATCTTTAAGATAATGTCCAGACTCTTTGCCATACAGAGATAGCTCAAGTCCTAGCAAAAACAAAACAAAGCAAAAAAGATCCAAAGAGCAAAATAATTCTACAATGTGGACAAAAGGAGATCCAGTATGTCTCGTTTTGAACATATTTCAACATAAGACATATGCTCTGTATGTGGAATTTGGCTCATTAAAGTGATCACAGGACTCTCCTCTGAGCAGAACCGACGCAAATCTAGATACAGTTGGGATTTGTGCATGAATGATGACATATTTTGTAGTCCAGGCTCTGCTGCCCTGAGTAATATATTCTAATCCCTTTCTAAATGTGCCTATCTTCATCACAAAGCTAAGTATTGATGACAAAGTACCTCCTCTTCGAAAACCCACAGGAAATTAGCATTTTGAAAATGCTAGTTATTATTTGAGTTCCTCTCTAAGCTTCAGGGAATCCGTGTTTAGCTATTGTTTATTTTGCTTAAAAAACATCTTATAACCACGGTCATAAAATGTGTATGCCCAGTGGCAGTTCAAATGTTATTTAGCTTGTGAGAATTGGCACCAAACACTGCTGCAGAGAAATGATGTATTTCCTGCTCACATACATATTTCAGTGAGCATTTCTTGTTTTAGCATGTAGTAGTGCCAGGCTTGATACTAGTACTGTGTTTTCTGTAGGAGGAACTAGGGCTCAGGAAGATTTTTCTGAGGATTTTAAAGTTTTGATGGGAGTGGTCCCCATGTTCCCAAGGTAGTGGGTACACGTTGCTCTTAAAACACCACTATAAGAAAAGTGAGAAATTCCATTTTTTAAAAAAAACAAAACACCCAAACTCTATACTGTTCTATAACATGGATATGAATGTATAAACAGAATACATTTGAAAGAGACAAATTGTATCTGCATCTTCTCTTTCTTGGAACAATAGGACAGCAGACACAAATTAAGTAGACTACTTACCAGACAGGAAAGTAGAAAGTTCATATGTAACTGTGACATTTCGAGAATGGAAGAGCTTAGTATGCATAACAGCTCCACATCTACATTGTGCATTCAGTGGCAAGAGGACATACGGAAAAAATAGAAATGTCATTGCATTAGTCATTGAATTAATGTTGTGACTGCCTGTTAGTATCAAGGTTATGACTTATACAGGACAAACTCTTCAGTCTTTTTGTTTATCAGCACTAGTTATACTATTTACATGTCCTTACTTTAACTTTGTTGATGGCAGAGATGTTTCCTCTAGACTTTTATATTTATCTGCTCAAGCAGAGTTGCAGAGGCCGTCACTTCAAATAATAAACTGCAACACAACATTTCTATGTGCAATAAACTGTATTCACTTCATGTTTGATCTAAAACATATGAGATTTGGAGACTACATCCTTTACTATGGAAGATACTGTATGGGTACTTTAGTAATGGGATCTGATAGAATAAGCAGTTTCAACTAGATTTCAAATTAAGGATTTATATTGATAGCAGTATGTATAAGTTTGACGAAACTTCCCAAATTTTATGCAGAATATTGATATATTTTATGACATCTTCTCATGTTTTTCTGCCTCTTTTTGATGGAAAATATACTTCAAATCTTGCCTTTTAGATATAGAAACTAAAACTTCCCAGGTCATCTGTTTAGTCTTTTAAAATTCAGTACTATCACAGATCTCTGAAGTAAGTGTTGTTCAGCCACTCTTCCATACACCAGTATATCTGTGAAACGGCAGATACTGTGTTGATATTTTTATATTCATATTGATTGACAAGTCTAATTGCCTTTCTAAAAAAGTTTGGCAGAAAATTGATCATGTGATGTATGGTACATATCTGAATCATCATGTATTTTATGAGGCATATGTACAATTTTTTTAATAAAAATACTATGTTAGCACATTTTATTAATTCTACTTTGCAGCATTTGTGTCAATAATTGGTTTAAGTGAACTTAACATGTCACAGGATTCAGGACAGGTAGAAAATGCAAACTCATTTATCACTAGACTAACTTTTTTTCTGAAACTCTGTCAGGGTTGCAGGAAAAAAGATATGGAATTGGCTTTGATAAATACTATTAACAGACTTTTTTATTTATTTCTTTTTTTACTATTAAATAAAACTTAACATACCTTTCAAAAATGTCAGAAATAAAATAAGTTTTAAAAATTTAAAAAATGTTAGACTTCCATTTTTCATGTGGTTAAACTCACAAGCAATTTACAGATTAATCCTCAAAACAGCATACAGTCGTAAAACTATTATACCTTCTACACAACTAAAACAAATAAAGCTTTGTACTGAGCTGTGTAGAGTCTAGGAGGAATGTGAACAGTCAGTACATTAACATGAAATAAGTTCAAAGCCCTGAGCTCAAGCAGTGGCTCAGGTAGCTAATGATCCCAAAAAAGCAGAGCTTTCAAGACTCTGCATTTAGCCATCACTTAATATGGGACTGCAAAAACATAGGTCCTGTGCAAGCAGGGACTGGTTTCCAAGCTATAAAGCAGCAATAGGCAATCACATGCCCATGGGTGGATCCTCCTGGATCCAGTTGTAGTGGATGAAGCTCAATTCACTTGAGGCATCCAGACTACACCTGACAGAAGCAATTGTCTCTGGAGAGGCTCATCCCTAGTGGAAGGACTGGTGAATCTCAGCCTGGGGAGCAACCCAGAAGTTTGAGCTCTTCTGGGAAGCAGTTCAAGTCCTGTCAGTCTAAAATCCAGAACCCTCTTTGCTAAGAGGGCTTTGTTGTCTTCCCCTTCTCCATCCCTCTTCTCTCTTTCTTTCTGTTCTTCTCTTAATTCCATTTCTATTGATTTTCAGCCAATCTCTTGAGTATGCAAGAACCTTATAAAGCCAGTGGATAGTGACAAACACCTTATTAAAGCCTCCTCAGACACTGAGGGGGCTGTGGATCTGTCTCTCTCCATTCCCAAGGAAGGTGTTCCAATTCATCATGCCAAACAGACAGCAGCTCAGTAAATACTACCAGACCTAAACTACCCATAGCAGAAAATGTGACTGTAAATAGAGAAACTAACAACAAGGTCCCATTTTATACTAGAAAACTGGAACAGACAATAAAAACAAATTAAGGCCAGCACCATTGTAACTTGCCTTCTCTGGCTCATCAAAACAACTTTGCAGGATTTTCTTATCACACATGCCATGCATTTTCTGCCTGTAAGCTTTCCCACAAACTTTGCTTCTGCGTGTATATAGTCCTTGCTACTTTTTAATCTATCCTTATTACTCTCTGAAAGAGTAAGCAATTCACTGAAGAAATTAGGCTGCGGAAAAGATTCTGAAAAATTAGCATGAATGTATTACAACA
The DNA here is from genome assembly GCA_026261815.1 of Monarcha castaneiventris obscurior. Taxonomy (NCBI): domain Eukaryota; kingdom Metazoa; phylum Chordata; class Aves; order Passeriformes; family Monarchidae; genus Monarcha; species Monarcha castaneiventris. Next base: position 4,519,439 of record JAMPIT010000174.1, on the reverse strand, counting down.
CTGTGTCTAACCAAAGCTTTGTGCAGTAATTGAAAGGAACAAAATAAATAGTGCAATTCAGTACAAGGATAGCCAGTTTACTTTGTTAGGATTTGATTGGTTTTTTTCTAAACTAACAGCATGACATGTTTTATAATTACACTTTAGTCTTTCTGATGTGCTTGTGTTTTAGCTATCTTGCACAACTGCTAAACAATTTCATTGTCTTCAGCAACATTTTTGAAGGTGCTAGAGCTGCTTTGTATGGGGGTAAAAAGGGGATGTGTCTGGCTGCAGTACTGTGGTAAGAATGCTATTGTACTGATGCTCACAGTGGTGTCAGAGAAAATTGCAGGGGTTTAAGATAAATGAATACAAGCCTGTAAAATATAAAGAGGTGCTCAAGCTCAGAGCCTGGTTCTTTAGCAAGGAGATCTGCTGTGGCCAGACTTGAAAAGAGGCTGATCTGGAACAAGCTGTGTTAAGGTAGTATGTGGAGCTGCAGCATCTCTGTATCCTTGAAAATTCCTCAAAGGTGCTTAAGATGACAAAACCATCAATCTTTCTACAAATGAGTCAGCGAGGGTGGAAGGTTGAGTCCATGAAGAGGTGGAGCAGTCCAGTCCCTGGTCAGAGGTGGAGCACTCCACCAGGAGAAGCATGAGAGGCAGAGTCCTTCAGAGACAGACACCTGCAGCGGGGAGCAAGATGTGATACAAAAAAATCAAACCAGCTGGTGTGGGGGCTTTACCTCTAATAATTTATATAGTCTGCCAAACCAGCCCTCAACAGGGTTCTCTCCTAAATTCATAATGAGACAAGTCAGTGGTAATCAGAAATGCATGCTTGGGAATGAAATGTTCAGCGTACCAATTGGAACACCTTGGGGATAACAGTACAAACACACTGAAAAAACCCCACTGGTACTAAAATCATTGGACTTCTGAATTATCCATGAAATGAAAAATGGCTTCAGAGCTTTTCTTTTGAGACAGCTACCAATTACATTTCTATATGGAAGAGAAGGGTTAAAACCTTTGGGTAGTAAAAGTCTTAAATACCAGAAGCTATAACAGACAAACATTTATGTACCAGAGATTTCATACAATTTCCGGTGCAACAAGAGTTGAACATAAACTGTTATGTGCTGCTTTATGCACAGTTGTGCATAAATAACACAAGGTTCATGCAGAGCTTCATATTATGAAGTTTATGTGCAAAATCTTTCTATCTCACTAACTTTTCATGCTTACATTTTTAGTAAATTGAGCCACCAGAACCAACCTGAAGGCAATCAAAACAGAAAAGGAAATGAAAAACCATGATACATTTACATAATCCAATTCAGAAGAGTAAAATTTTGCAAAATTTCACATCACAAGGTATCTAGATTTTATTAAAAGTCTTCTCTGTTAAGTTTTTATCACACTTTGTAGCACTTCCTAGTTACACAATCACCAAAAGGGGCTCTCCATTCTATGGTTTTCTAGGGAATCTCAAAAAAGAATTATTGAAAATTCTTGCACAAGGAGATGGGAGTTTATTTTTCCCGCCGTAGGATCACCTCTTCCATTGTGAGAGACTGGAATGATTGCTGGCTCAAAACATTTCCTGTGTGTGCAGTAAGGGGCAGATTGGGCCCTGCCCTGTACGCCCCACCCACAGAGCCAGTATCCCAGCCTGGCAGTGGCTGCCAATCCCTGGCATACCAGAGTCAATGCTCCACACCTGCCCCTGGAGCCTCTAACCCAACCTGTGAATGGCCGAATGATTGGAAGTCCCACCTGGAGGAAGAGCCCAGGAAGGCCAAGGGTATTTAAAGCAGAAAATGAGGCAAGCATGTATCTTAATCTTACCTCCTCTTGGAATTTCTGCCAGCTGAGTACCCTCGGAAATAGGAATGGTAGCTGTGTTTGTTTGTTTCTCTCTTCTTCTCCTACTGTGCTCTTATCTGAATTTTTAAGTAATTTAAAATTCCGTGGGTCTGGAGATTGTGAGATTGAATGGGCTAATTTAGTGCTTTGTGGAATGTTTTATGTTCATTTAATGTTGTGCTAAACCTTTTTCCAAAGTGCTCGGATTTTCTGAAGTTGCTGGTGTAGCATTTTTTTGGTTTTTTTGACCTCTTGAGAATATCTTGCTGGTATTTCTCCTATGCATCTAACACAGAGTACATGAACAACTGTCAGCCCTTTTAAAAGTCTTGTTGAGTGAGTTTTGGGGCCTTACATCCATCAGCTAGGTTAATTCTCCAGATTCACACCTGTATTTGTTAGATGTCTTTATAAACTAAAAAAAATGGGAAGTTAAACTATAATAACTCAGTTTTCTATCTGACCTTTACCTTGTATAGATGCTTGTGTTCAAGTTGCTACACCTTTCGTTTCCAACCATATGTATAAACCAATATAGCTGTAAAAAAATTATTTAAGAAGTAGTATTTGTGCTTTACAATAGAGCAGCCTAACAGATTTTGGAAAAGAGGCCAGCTATGTTAATTCATCTTCCATTGCAATCTCTGGGGTCCCTTTTCAATGAAGGTAAACTATGGCACTATTTATAACTTCAGAATCTTTTAAAGTATTGTTTTACAACTCCCAAAGGTTTCCTTTTGCATTTCATGTTTTCTGTTGTGGTCTCTGCAGACCTCAGCATTGTGCTACAGGTATTGTATTCCAGCTAAGACATTTGCATAGGTCTGATCTTCTGTAGTTAGTTTCCTTTAAATTATCAAGTTCTTGAGGAATTTATAACCAGCTGTAGTGTGCTACAGTTTATTCACAAATGAACTCATCTGTTTCATAACTAAAAATAGGCAAGCGTGTATTTTTTCTCTTTATGACTTGTGTATTAAGTTAGATTTCTGAACTGTTTAACAGAAAGAAAAGAAATGCAAGGATGCTAAATATTCACTTTTAACACAAGGAATATCTAGTCATCCTAGATCTTAGCTTACAATACATTTCATTCTCTTCCAGGCTTAAAAGGAATTTCAGGTATTTTTTTAATGCTCCTTTAAGTATGGTCTTATTATAGGTAATATATAAATAAATGTTCTCCCTAATTAGACCAAGAAGTCTTGTTTTCTTGGAGGCCTTCTTCCTTCAGAACCATTTCCTAACATCTCTCTACTACTGCCTTGCATCACAACAGTACTGTTACTATTTAGTGATTCCTATTTCTCTTTTGAAAACTTTAAAACTGAGTTCCCTAACTAAACTGTCATAAATGAGGTTACTTTTGAGTAATAATACATGTTTTTCTGGGAATGAAAAACCAAACAAGATTGAATTTTTGGGGTATTCTTTCCTATTCTTCCTGACAAAAAAAAAAAAAAAAAAAAAAGAGACATGACAACATATCAAGCATTACAGCCTACTTTTGTGCCCCTACTCATGCTCACTCTGTGCTGTAACAACAGATGTATCAAGGTTGCTTTTTGGTTGGTTGGGGTTTGTTTGGTTTGTTTGTTTTTTTTTAAATGATTGTAGTGCCAAACTCTTTGCAGCAATTTCCAACGACATAATTGTTACAGTGGTAACAATCTGCAGCTTGAAAAACCAAGATTGGAAATTGCAGGGGGAAAAAGTCATAAGGTAGGTAGTACTGCAATAAGTTGCACAGGGAGGCTGTGAAGTCTCTCTGGTGGGCATCTTGATGACTCTGCCAGACACAGACAGAGCTGCCCCTGTGCACTGCTGGCAGTAGTCCAGGTTCAAGCAGGAGACTCCAGCTGACACTTCTATTATACTATGAAATAATTTCAGTCCCTTACTACATCCCAGAAGTAATAATAACTACTGTCTGGCACAGGAAATAACTCATTGTGTGCCTAAAGACTGCATTACCTTTAAACCTTAGTGTGTTGAGAATAATGCAGAAAGAAAAAAATCACTAATTCATTGGGTTTTGCTGATTGTATTTATACCCTTAATATTATTTTAAAAATGCTCTTTTGTGATTTAATAAATGCTATCTTGTGTTGATCAAAGTGGAAAAAGTCCTTTATAATGGGACCTGATCTTTGAAAGCTGTAAATGCTGTACAGTATGTACTTTTGATCAGCAAGAGAAAGTAATGCATAGCAGCAGCTTTTGAGAATTACAGATATCTTGCAAGAAAATAAAAGGCCATTGTGTAGACAATGGCACAGGAGTTCAGCTCATTATTGATTTGACAAGAATGATCTTCATGGTTTGATTTTCCAGAAGAACTGAATGATTTGAACTCTTTCATATTCTCGATAATTACCTTTACTCAGACATAAAGTCAGGTTGGAACTGCAATCAAAAATAAAAAAATCAGAAGATCTGTGTTGTGGGGATCTTTGCTCATTCGTGGTTGATCAAACCGATTATTTAATAAATACTTATTGCTCTAATTTTTTTAAAGGTCTTCCTTTTTCAAGATCTGCTGACAAATGAAAACAAACCCATGTTCCTCCACAGACCAGAGTAATAGGTGGAAACACTGATGGAATTTTTATGGAAGCACATGGACAGGAGATGGCTGATAATGAGGAGTGTTATCCCCCACTGTGGAGCAAGGGGCAGTGACTCAGAGCTGACCATGCCTCTGACTCTGTCTCATTAGTCACAAATTCTATCCCTGGTTTACTCGGTTGCTCCTGGTACTCCAGCAGATGTTCCACAATAAGGCCACTGTCTATAGAATACCTTTTAGATTGTTTCAATCATTCAGTAAATACAGAAACTATTATTTTTATTAAATGTGGTTGTTATCTATAAAAGCGCTGCAACATTTTCTGATAAACATAGATCTCAGTTGCAAAAGAACTTTAGTTCTATTAACCTTTCTCCTCATATATTCACTTCCCAGAAATAATTCAGAACAGGAGTTCACAGGCAGATGTATTCATAGAAACAACATATTTCCATAGGGTGTTTCAAATCTTTGGAAAAGAAAAATCAGATTGGACGTAATTTCAAATGGAACCTGTTCCAAATTATGTATTTGGCCAAAGAGGGCACAGGAATACAGAGGAAAGCAGACATACCAAAATTATTTCCAGGTTTTCAGCAGTAACTATGATTTTGTGTAAGGCCATGCACTGCAGCAAAATTCATTATCCCATCTCCAAAAAAAGATAAAAAATTCACATGTAAGTTTTAGGACTATTTTATCCATTATCATAAATTATAGGTGTCATAAGCAATGAAGCAAAAAAGCTCCAGCTTCTTCTAAATGAACAAAGCTCCAGCTTCTTTCTTAAGATACTTTTAATCAGTGAGTATAGCAAATCTAGAAACAACAAAAAATATTTTAGGCCACAGTGAAGAAAGGTACCTGTTTACTGCACAGAGATTTCTGTATGGAAATTGAGTCAGATTGCCTTTTGAATATTTACTATGGATTGAGCTGAAAAACTTTCTTGCAATCAATGGCTAAGAAAACTATATATTAAAATTATCTTGTTTAAGTGGCAGACAAGCATTGGGTGAATGATATGTTGATAAATATGGATTTTGGGTGTAGAATGTTTTTCTAAATAATGAAAATACTGATGATAAATTTTATACACAGACTTTTCCACAGTTCCCATTCTAGTTCTTTTTTACTGATAGTTAACCATCAGGCTTTCTAGAAATAATGACTAGTCATTAACTGATCAGCATCTTTTCAGCATTTTAACAATTGGAATATGTGAAGTTTTCTGGAACTACTGTATAAAAGTACATGAGAATTAATGTAATGAAGCACAAATAGAGATGGAGAAGTTTTGTTAAAATTTTCAAATTGGTAAGAGCAGCTGCTAATTAAATTTAGAGCATTTTTCACCTTCTTAGATGTCCGGTTCCATTCACTACCAAAGATATTTTAGTGCTTGAATACTCTTGTGCATCTTGCCTAAGATAATTGGCAGAGAGCACATGAGGTCTGAACTGAGCAGAGAATGGCCTAAGAATAGGGACTTTGTGAGGAGGTGATTGTAGACTGAGGGTCTGCTCTCAGAATAGACTGTCAGGAAAAAAAACCTCTTATTTTCACTGTACAGGGAAAGGTATTAATTCCTTTAAAATATGTAATGTTCTTGTTCTTAAAAGAGCTGTAAGAGTTCTGAGTCATACAATGATTATTTCATATAGGGGAAAAAAGAGGTTGGTTTAAACAACTGCTGATATCTTTAAACAAATAGGATTATAACTAGTGACGGTTAAAAAGATGTTGCTTTTATACAACATGAGAAGATAGTTAAGAAGCGAAGAAGAATGTGGCAACCTGGCAACTTGATTATTATCAGGATAAAGAACCTGGTATTCACCAAAGATATGGTTGCAGCATTTATTAACATCACTGTATCTGCTTACTTGCTCATAGATATTTACTGTAACTTGAAGAAACTGTGGCCACTGATTCCCATTGCCTCTTCTCTCCTCTTGCCTTAATGTGAGTGTAAAAGTTTAGTGCTTAACCCCCTCCTTTGCCTCTTATTTATAGAAATGGCAGCCCTCAAAAATTGAAATGGTGCCTTTTTGTTCTGGGAAAATGTTGCCCATATCAAGGGCACAATTAAACAGACTATGTTCTTGGAGATCTTCAGCTGAGTGTTTTCTGAACATCAGATTTTCTTTCCTTCTTTTCCTTTAAAAATCTTGTGTAAAAAAATTATAGCACTTGTTACTTGGGGGGAGGGGAGGAAAGGCATAATTAAAAAAGAAGAAAAATGAGTCAAAACATTAATGTGCCTTTTAATTTCAATTAAACAATCAGAAAAACAATTCTACATCAGATCTGTGGCATTTTCTGTATCTGAAATGGACTTCATTTATAAAAGCTCTCACCTTCTGAGAGGCCTACTTGAATTACCTGTGTCTCTGTGCCCTTCCTGCTGAAGTGCTGATTGAATGCTAGTAGATAGAAAAGCAGACTTTAGGACTGTGACAGACAGGTCACCCTCAAGCCTGTATTCTTATTACATACAGAATCACCTTGTCCAAACCAGTAAGATGTGTTCTGAAAGGTGCCTCCCTACCACCAACAGCTGATATGCACTTTACAGATGTAAATTTATTGGTGCAGTGATAACATCCAAGTCCCAGTTCATGTTCAGCAGGTATAACACTAATTGCAGGAACAGTCAAGACACCTCTAATTAGGATAAAATCCATAGACTGCATATAGCTTTTTTGTAAGAGTTGCTGAAGCAGGTTAATTGGGAATTCCCTGGTGACAGGGGATGTGTCTCATGGTTGCATTGAAATGCTTCTTGGTGCAGTAAAGCAGGCTCTGGCACTCAAGAAGCAGGGATCAGTAGGGTTTAACACTTTGCAGTGAGATGAAAGGTTCAGAAGCAATTCTCTCTTCTTTGCTTCCAGCATTAATTCTGTTTGGAGAAAAACAAGAGTTTTTCTGTGACAAAGGTGGCAATAACTATCATACAGATATCAGTGTAGCAGTCTATTTGCAAACCATCAGATGCAGAACTGTTTGTCATGGGGACCGATTGCTAAGGTAACATGTAGCAGCAACACCAGCTAGCCTAGACTTCCATGAGCAGCTTATCATGATTTCAGGGGTCCCTTCGGTTTACATTTAAATTCAATCAGGAAGAGCATGATGGCACAGCTGGAATAGACAACAAGCCAATACTGAAATGTCCACTCCACTTTCAGAAGAATTAAATTCATTGCTAATTTGTTATGCTTGAGATACTCATCATATAAAGCAGGATATGGAGACAAAATATAGAACCGCTGCAGGCGTGCTGTTTTTCACACAGTGAAGGCAGACCAGCTCCTTTTTTTTTCTGGGCAGAGATCTCAAGAGCACTGCTGGTACCATCTGGTGGGGGGCAGGGAAGGAGATTGATATAGGTCTTTAGTGAGGGATTAGATCATCTTGCCTTACAGAGATTTGCCAATATAGCCATTTACTTCTGAACAGTGAGTCTCCCCTGGATTTATATTACTGTGTCTGCTCTGTGTTGTTAACCCCATCTGAATCTGATAATTTCTGGAAGATAAGATAGTTGCTTTTTTAAGCTCTCCAAAGATTTTTCTTAGAAGCCAATCTTAGGAAAACCTGCTGTGAAAAAAACCTTTTCCCCTTAGACTAAAACTTGTCTGACAGAAGAGCAACCAGCTGCATATCACCTAGGAGACACAAAGGATCCAGGGGCACGTTGCTGCCTGGAATGTGCCCTTCGACCCAAGTGACACGTAAACATGAGCATGATGACTTTGATTATGGGAGCAGTGTCAAATTTGTCTCTGCATAAATATGCCTAAAATGTTCAGACTTCCTAAGGATTCCCAGCTCCTTGGCACATCATTACAGCCACCTTTAGAGGAGTGCTTAGAGGACTTGCTAGAATGACAGTACTGGTAACACAAAGTATATCTCTGGTAGAGATAGGCCTTATGAAAGATACATTCAGGACAATCTGCCATAGAGTGGGTTTTTGTCGGTGTTTTATTGTTTGTCTGAATAAGAGGAGAACTTCCTTTTCATAAGTGTTATCCTGCTAGGCATGCCTGACACTAGACCTTGGGAGACCACATGCTCCTAGAGTGGGGCCTTCAATCTTGTTTAGTGGGTGCTTAAAGAATGGGACAATACATGGAATAGCAAAAGGGAGCATTGTTTCTAACTGTGGCCAGAAACATGAGTATAAAGGTATTTTCTAGCCAATGCTTTACCATCCCATCACAGAAGACTGACTTCGTGCCTGGTGTAATGTTAGGCAAAGTGAAAGTGATCTGCAGTTAGGATCACTTCTTGTCAGCACTGCACAATACCCTGCAGCAGGCTACAGCATGACACAATGATTCAAAAGGCATTTGGGATACTGTTGTTGAGGCTGTACCTGAGAATGCAGTAGCTCATAGCTAATCGAAGGCATTATTTGGACTTGTTTGCCACATGACAGGAATTAAGCTTCAGTTCCATTTTTCCTTTAAAAAAAAAGCCCAAAAAATCTCTTCCCTTCAGGCATTTGAAAATGCCATTCTCACATATAAAACATTAATTTTTGATTGAACTCCCTTAGTGGCCTGGATTTCTAGGTAGAGAACTGTGAGACTAATGGCAGTGAGGCATGTAGATCATAACCTATGCAAAGGTAATTCATGTCCTGTCCACAGACAAAATTGCTTGGCTGTTTGTAGTTTAGGACTGGGAAGTTTTGTAACACGTAGGTGGCATATGTTTTACATCTGTGGTAGGTGGTCACTGTTCATGATCCAACATGCATGTCTCAGGGGGTATAGAGAGTCAGAGAGTCATTTCCCTGCTGACAGAGCTGCTGAGCAGAGTGCGGCCATCTGTTTGGGGAACCCTTCTTTAAAAAACACAGACCCATATCTACTCTTTCACAGACAACGACGGAGTGCTTGCCCCAAAGGAATTATTACTCTGATGTTGGCAGAGAGTAATTACTGGAAGGGTAATCAGCTCAGTCAAACAGGATGGTCAGTTGCTTTTGGGACAGTCATGGTAGCCTCCATTGCAAGGGTTCTTGTGACATCTTCATCTGGATAGACTGAGACTCTGCAAGCTACTGTTCTACTCAATTTTTATAAACCAGCTGTTCTACTGTGCAACTGCCCCAGCACATGTGATCTGTCTCTATCAGATGTTTTAACTGCGGACAAAACATCTCTCAAACATCTTTACAACTTAAAAATGACAATTTCTTCATCTTTCATCTTCTTCATCATAGCTTCTATTTACAATTGTTCTATCTATGTCCAATCTGATAACTTCTGCAGCAGCAACTACCTGGGAATCTCTGGGAGCTCCTATCCAGGGTGTTTAATCAACATATAAATTAGATTAGTCATAGCAGGAGCTGTCTGGGGGAATCTTGAGACCTGTCCAAAATCCCATGGCAAGATTTCCTGTAAGCATCAGTCATACTTATTTGTGAATGTGGCTAGGAGCTGGTCAATCTCCAAGTCACGTCCATTTTCTCAAACCAGACATTTGCATTACATCTATGCCAATAACTTGCTGTCGAATTCTTGGACCAGTGACGGAGTTCACGTTTTCAGAGTGCTGGGTGTGCATAAAGGCACAGCCTTCATCATCATCTACACCAGAATTACAACTACTAAGAAAATTTATTTTCACACATACAACTTGGAATTTTAGTTCCGTATCTCTTGCCACAGTATGATCTTATAGAAAAATTTAGATCTAAAGTATTATAATACTCTGTTTACTAGTCAATAAAATCCTAAAAAACCCAAAAAGTTTCAGTTATTTATATTCTATGTTTAGAATCTCTTTGTTTATGGTAAAATTAAGCAAACAAAAGTGAACCAGTGAGGGAGAGTTACACAGGCTTGCAAGCTCTGAAGAAGGTCCCCTGTTGAAGCTGATTTTTCGCGTGCATCTCTCTTAACACCAGCTTAAGGGCGACAGTCTGTAATGATTCCTCAATGCTGGTTTTCTCAACTAAGGGGAGACTGGCCTAGACAAAAGATGTAATCTAGGCCATCTCCTGAGAGGAAGAGAGAAGCAGATTTGCTATTAGAATAGTCTCTATTTCCATCATTGTCAAGGGTGTAATAAAAAACCTATTCTATTTATTTTCTATTTATTTTTTGTGATAGATACAGATGAATGAATTCTGCTAACAGACCTAATTTGAAGTCCCTGGTGCAGCAGTAGGCAGCATTGCTGTGTAGGAATTTTAGTAGAGAGATGAAAGACTTTTTCTTATTGAAATACAGTGGATAGATCCTTGTGTGTGTGTGGAGGGATATTGGCCACACATTTGGTATGGCCACTGGCATTAACATGTGAAAGGTGTAATCTAGTTATCATCACCCAGTGAGGTCATACCAAAATGCTGCGCAGATACAGGTAGTGAGTGCTACAGTAGCATTTATACAAGAAGTAAATGCCCTTTGACCCATAAAAGTAAACATGTACTCAGGCCCTGCTATCAAAGGCAATATCAGTGTAAGGAGAGCTTTGTTACCATCATTCCTTTAAAACCTGCAACACAGAGAATAATCACTTATCTCCTAATATTAATGGCAGATTAATTCAAGCTTTAAGAGCCATAAACATGGATTCATGGTTCCAAAGCTATCTTGAGTGCAGCTCTACTGAGGAGGAGTCAGGGATTTACAGGCATGGCATAAATCTAATTTCTCATAAATTTTTACAGATATTGACTTGAGACTAGGAGATGACAGCTGATCATTGGGTTTTGTCTCTTTCGTAACAACATGTTTCCTTATTTTAGTCATGAACAAACATCAAAATTACTCCATAGCTGTTCTTATTTCGGTCAGGGAGCTGTCATCAGTGTAAATTGGTTACTCCATATTTACACAGGCACACTTGAAATCAGAAAGTTTCTTAGCAACCTCATCTGCATCAAAACTTGAAGGAAAAATAATTATATTTAATAGAATAAAATTTTACTAAATGAAAGGATATGACACTTCAGTTTCATTTTCCTAAAGAGCATTTACAGTGCTTTCCTTGTTCTTGTTCCCTAAATTTCCTGTCAGTTACATAACTCCTTTTTTTTAGTTCATAGGCATCACCATCAACTATATTACAGGTGCTCTTTACTTCTCTGGAAATTCAAGGTCTCTGTGCAATGATCTATCTTCTGTACATTTTCTTGAGAGGTGTTCAAAAGACAGAATTAAGACAAACGTGCACTTCAGAGCTTAAAATATATTCAGTGGATTCAAGTTTAAAAGTTGATGTAGACACATCATTATAAGAATTAGATATCTTTTTACTGTATTATTTAGAATGCCTATCTTTATAATGCAGGAGCTCAACAAACTTTTCTTTTTATTATTTTAGCAAGGTTTGCTACAAAAAATATTTTGGGTTTAGGCTTAACCCTGATGTACGGGATATCACTTTGAACAAGCAGCTGTAAAGGAAAAGCTCTTTAATGTGTTCACCAACAGCTTCTGTTGATCTCCAGCCATGGAGGAGTGAGGAGAGCATTCCAGATCTGGGGCTGAAGCTTGAATGTCTGCTATGGTATATGAGCCTGCATAAAATAAACCCAAATTTTAATGAGCACGGAAAAACAGAGATTGAGGCTAAGGAGAGCTTTCTTAACCAAGAACCTGACATGGATGACCGAATAAAACAAGCACAGTATTGAGTCAATTTATGGGACTGAAATAAAAGATCAGTTAGTCAAATCTTTTGACATAGAACAGCACAGTAATCTGAGATTAAGCATGAACTGAAAGCCAGAAAATGAAATCAGAAGTGCCAAAGAACATAATGAATAGGAAATGTTATTTCCATTTTTCTTGTAGGCCCCCTTTAATTATGAAGTCAACTCTGTACATCCCTAAAATATCTTCTGTGATCATCCTTAGTTAACTGGCCATCTCAGTGAAAATATGCTGAAAAACGAACATAAAAATGTACACGCAAGCATAATAAATGTATTAGCAGATAGATAACTTTTGAAATTTTTTTAAACAAATTGAAAGTATTATTCTTAACTTGGGAGGGACTAGATCTAAACTTGATCTAAATTTAATTAGAATTTTTAAATACCAAGTCTTTTGCCTTTTGATTGGAAAATTCTATTCCAGAGGGCATATCTCTGGATACCTTGGACTGATCTGACAGTGAAATTAGTTTATTACAATTACTATGGAAATAAATAGTGTGAACAAACAATTCTGCTCACAGTAGGAGCCTCATATTAGAATGAAATATGACTTTTTGGAGAACGCTTCACAGCTTTAATATAATACTGGTTGCAAAATAACTACTTGAACATCATAGGCCATTATTTAAGATAAAAATTGACCACACTTACTTTAAGTAGTCAGGTTTTCAAGTTACTTAATGCTTATAATTTGAAAGAATTCAAATAACTTTGGCTAAGACTCTGACCTCAGAAAGAATCCCCATAGGGCACTGAGGATCATGTATAAAAAGTTTATTGCTAGATCTGAATCTGAAGGATCGCCTTAACAAGCATTTGCTGAATGTCATTGAAAATATTCCTAGCAGCCTTTTTGAAAAATTCAGTCCTTAAGAACTTAATCTGACACTAGTTATATATATTTGAAAATCACCTCCTCCTGAGAACACGGAAAGGTCTTTGTGAAACTTAAATTTCATTTAAGAGCTTGAGGCCTAATGGGATTTTAAACATTTTACTCGCACAAAAAATTGCTTTGGCACAGCTATTCCACGGGTGGGGGTCTTTTCTATTCACACTCAAGTTTTTTAATAATTCCAATTACTTTTTCCTTCTACTACCGAGTAAAATAGAGATTCGAGGGAGATGAATTTTCATTAAAATTTTATATGTGATCAGAAAAGTAGTGAATAAATACGTTTAGTGAATAAATAACATGGAAAAAGTTCTAAAATAAATTAATTAGTCTCTATTAATTGAAACACTATAAACATAAGATTGGGTTGTTAAAAAGCCATAGACATATTAGAAGGGACAGATACTTCCCTAGGAAACAATGGTATGTTTATTTTCCCACAGTATACATGTAGTTCTTCTCATAGCTTTATAGAACGGTATGAAAAAGACAAAGGAGATAAAACCCATGTGTGACCAATGTTCTTTTATAAACACCATATTTTTAAGATTTCTATAATTTATAATTTCTTTTCAATAGCAGTAAAAATAACTTTTAATACTCTGTAAAACACTGATGCTGGAATGAGATATTTCGTCTGAACATTCAGTGGTTCCTATAACCCCTCTTTTTGTATACCTGTAAATTTAGTGCTTTCTTCCTCTTTAGATATTGTTGTATTGGAAAATGCAATAAATGAAAGAACTATTGTTTAATTGTTGCTGACTAGTCTTAAATGACTGGCTCATCAGTGTTTTAAAAAGATTAAAAATTTAACATTAAATTGCATTTGCTATTTGATTTATAGCAGCATAAAGAGAAATTTGTTTTAAAGTGGTCCGTCCCAGCACTAGGTGTTATGGAAACATAGCCTTTCCCTAAAGCTCCGAAAGTTAATATTTTAACAGGACATGAGAGAATGAAAGAAATCACTTTTATCTACTTAAAATATTGAGGGATCAATCCTGGTGTGATTGCCACTGAGAAGTAAAAAAATGCCCACTCTTAAATTAGGCAGAGGAATGCTGCCTGCCACAGGTAATTTGGCAGTGGCTGTGACTTCGAGGGTTTTCTCAGTAATTGTTCAGCTGTCTCTAGTGCAGCCTTTTGTAGGAAGCTGGTATATTTGTCTTTGGCAATGTCCAAGACTCAACATATTTTGGCAGTGTCCCTGTTCTGGTCTCCCGTTCCTCTGTCTGGGCTCCTCCAGGATTCATAGGTTACAGTCCTCTCCCCATCTGTGGGGACAGGGATTCAGCCTGCTCCTTCTTGGTGTTCACAACAAAGATGCTCTTTCAAAACACATGGAGGAAATCTCCGTATGTTAACCAAGAATTCCTGTTGTTTTTTTCCTTTGTTTCTGTTCCCCTATTTAAATTCCCTCATCTTTGTTATTGTTCCCTTATTTAAATTTATACATGGCAAAGCATACTGGTGCTGTCATGACACTCAAGTGCTTAGTGTCATGTGATCAGACTTAATGACAGCCAAACCATGCTATTTCTATTGCATTTTCAATGTACTGTTTTCTTTTCAGTGTACACTATATCATTTACTTAAATGATGAATATATATTTCAGAATATATCTATCCCAGAAGTCAGAACCTGGTTTAAGCTTTTAAAAATGTGATTTTAGGATAATATGTTCTATTTTTCCTTCAAAGTACTACTTTTGACAGTTTTTACAGTGCACATTGAATGCATTTACACAAATCTTTACACTTCAAAACAGAATGACTTCATAATTCATCAGAATTATGATACAACTTAGCATTTTGGAAAACCTGTGAAAATATATCTGGAAGGTTCCATTAACACAAAGGCAAGCTCTTTTGACCCGTCTCTGTAGCCATCTTAATAAACCTGCATTCCGTAGAGGCTGACATGTAGGGAACTGGAAGAAAATAGTGGCAAAGCATCACTGCAGGAGCAAAAGTAAAATTATGTATTTTGTTCAAGTAGCCCTGTACAGATCAGTAAGATCTGTTCAGTAAAAATAATACAGCCTGGGAAAGGACTTTTATTCTAATGGGATTTTGGTTGTGTTTTCTGTTCTGTTCTATTCTGGGGTCTCGATTTCTTTTGGGGAAGATTTTTGCTGTCAAATTATTTCAGCTTTATCAGGGTTTCCATCTGTGTGCAGAAGGAAACTAGAGTGGCCACTATCCTTGTAGTCAAGTAGACTGGTCATTGTAAGAAATATAGAAAAATTAAATTACTTCAAATGAAGTCAGGAACTCACCTTTTGGGCTTGTGGGCCCAGAGACTGTAAGTACATTTGGAAGTGACTATCTGCCCACAGATGACTGTCATTTAAACCATGTTTTAGCTTAAGTTCTTATGCATTCATTTAAAGTTATTAGCAAAAAGTTATTATTTAATTATAAAATGTGTAATAGGCAGACCAGTATCTTCCTATCATATAAGCCAAGCAATGGGCAAAGCATATGTGACCTAACAAGATAATCAAGGGAATATAAATTTTTTAGAATTGTCTAGTGTCTTCGTTTTACTCTTCAGACAGTTCCAAAGTGCTTACTCAAAGTCAAAATATAGTAAGGAAGTTAAGAAAAATTTGAACACATTTATGTGAGATTATTATGTGGTGTATATGAGTGGTATTAGTGTTCGACCCTGCCTTCTAAGGATCTCCAGTAAGGAGGTTGTAAAGTTATTTTCTCTGCTAAATATTTTCCAGTAATAAGCATTCCCTTTGCCATTCTTCCTCCACCACCAAGTCCCCACCTCCCAAATGCCAAAGACATTTGAGATATGCATCTTTTATAAATGCTCAGTAGTCATAAGTTTTTAGAAGAAGTGTCACGATTTCTCATGTCTGACTCAGGACTCTTCATCATTTGGGTTTAGCAGAACTGCAGATACGTTGGTGCATCAAGCTGCAGAAACAGTGAATTCTCTCAGCCTTTTATTGCTTTGGTTTGTAGGAGATAAACATTTTCCATCTCCATACAGATAGCGAGAGATCACACAGAATCTAAACTAAACATCATTTGTCAGGAAGAGATGTCCAGATTTCTGTGTATCCAGACAATATCCTTTCATGGAAATGTAGCTTAAGACAGGGACATTTGTACTCAGCACTTAAGGCTGCATAAAAACCAGCCAGACCTATTTATAGTGAACCAAAAAAGGAAATATTTTTCTACTAGTCTGGAAAAATAAATCTGCAACATAGTCAAGAATCCAAGAATGTTATCAAACTAAAGAATAAGGAAAAGAGTGACAACCATAAAGTCAGGCAAACCAGTCAACAGCTGCAAAAAGCACTAAAGGAAAGAGATTTGGAGATCAGGATTGAAGACCAAGAGCCTAGAACACATCTGTAAGTAAGAAGCATATCCTACAGAAATCACTGTGGATTTCTTAAGTGGATGCATCCCACAGGGCAGCCCTTCATTTTTTTTTTTTTCAGATTAATTACAGCCAGACATAGCTTGATTGCCCAGGTGGAACTCACTGAGAGGCACAGAGGTTGAACTTCCAATTCCTTTTTGGAGCAGAGGTTTCACAGAACATTTAATCTAGTGTTTCTTTATCTCTGAGGATTGGTTTTATTTCCCCTCAGAAAATTCCAAAGAAAAAAAAAATCTGAGGTGGTTTGAAGGATAGCCCCTTTCTTTTTGTTGCCACTCAGAATCAGCAGATGGAAACAGCAGGCTGCAGGAACTGAGCTCTCAGTTGGTGTCTGAGCAATTGTCTCATGCCAAGAGAATTGAGAAGGCCACAGAGGAACCAGCTCCCAGCTAGCAGTTGGACAAAAGCCATGCCAAGGTGGTTAAGCAGCCTGCAGGGAAATCTGGCTTCTGCCAGTGTGTAGATGAAGTGCAAGGCACAGTGAAATGTGACTCCCAGCTGGCACAAAGACAAAAATCCATGCCAAGATAGTTGATCCAGTCACAGAAAGCCAGCCTTCATTGGGACCAGGCCAGATATCAATAGCAGTGAGTTGGGAACAGCTTTCAAAGCTCTCTTGTCTCTTGCTTCAAATATGAGTCCCTCAGAGCAAGCAGAAAGGGTTCATTACCATTTCCTGAATCTCAGGGGAAAGCAGAGTTCCAACATTGTTTTTACAGCAACCAGAAGGAAGAACTTTCTATTTCCAGACAGAACATGCATAAGGCCAGTGATGATATGCACAGCAAGTAGAGAAAAGTCCATCCTGTACCTGCACATCCTGACCTTCCTTGAAACATTCTTTGATCTTTGCTGCACCAATGAGTCATTTGCATCCAATGGATATAATTCAATTGTCATTCTGTGAGGTTGTTTCTCCTTCACTGCCATCTCAAGAAGAATAAGATGGCGGTTTGTGTTTCCTGTATATGGAGATAGATCTGCTTCCTTTCCTCCTCATCTCAGAGGGATTTATGGGATGGCTATTTTTTCTCCTTAAAATATACTCACACATGTTCAGAAACTGCTTGCAATTTCCCTGGTAAAAATATTCTTAAGAAAGGGTGCCTTCCTTAAACTTTCAGAAGTTTTACAGGGTGACCAATGAATGGCTCTTTTCAAAGACAGCTTCTAAAGAGGGAGCAAAAAGTCTCACAAACAAGGATCTCCAGAACCCTGTGAAACAAAAAAAAAGATGCTTTTCAAGCTGGGACATTACTGATTTTCATTCAGGAGAACAAATAGAATGTAATTTCATGTGTGTTTTCAGAAAATAACTTTCCCATCTTCCAAACATAAATATATATTTGTCTTTGATTCTTACTATCCAAATTTATTTTATTTGTCAATAAAGTAAATTAGTTTTACCCAAGTCAAATGTGTGATGACAATTGGTAAGTGAGCTCCCATCTTATTTTCTGTCCCATCCTGGTTGAGAGGGCTAGGAGTGTCTGGGTTTGGTCTAGCAGCTAACCAAGACCAACCCATGAACATTTACTTAGCTTTCTATCCTGATTTTCTAGAGGAAAGGCAGTTGAGCCAGGACATATCCAGGAGCAAATACAAGGACAATTTTTCTCTACTTTACTATTCTCATGTGTAGGACTTTTTGTCAAGAACTAAGACTTTTTTTCCACTTTCTCGGTCAGTCATAATTATTATATATACTCTTAGGCAGACAAATATATCACTTTGATGTACCAACATGGAGTAATGTTTATGATTAAGAAGTTTGGGTTTATGAATTGAGATGCTTAAACAATTGTTTTGTATTTGTAGAATTACTACAATGAATCCTTTGTAAACTCTTTAGTCCAAAAAACACTTCAAATTTTGTGATTATCAACACTTCAATACATTTTAGAATGCCAGAAAAAATAGTTTGACTGAAGTAACTGGTTCTCAAACTAATTAATGTTTGTTACAAATTATATTCTTACAGTAGGTTCTTAAATACTGTTTTCTAAAATCCTTTTTTCTCCCCAGTTCATACTTTCTTAAAATTTTTGTCTTGGAGATTAAAATTTTTCAAGCCTAGCCTAAACCTGCAGTTTGTTTATTTTTCTGCAGTGTTTGGATTAATACCATTTAGTTCTCTGGAATATAAGTTGACTGAAATTGACTTCTGTTATAAATTGCCTTATGACTACTTGCTGAGGAACTGTACTGATGAATCAGCTGTACCTAGAAAATTAAAAATTGGCAGATATTTATTCCTTATTGAGAGCAGTGCATTTGAGTGTTCCAGGCAAAATTGGTTTTGATTTGGCTGAGCTGTGGAGTTTCAAAATAATGCCTCTAAAATATGCCTTATGCATGGAAACTGAGTTCTTTTAGCATGTCTCACTAGTGTTCTTAGTAATCAGGTTGCATTGACACCCAGCAGACAGCCCAGAGCGCAAGAGAAACTCAGAGTACTTCTGAAAGACAAGATGCTTCCAAGGATCCTTCCTTATTCAATCTGTATTGGCACACACACTGACAAGTACATGCACTGTGTGCTCAAAGGCTTCTCAGATACTGACTGCATCCTGCTTTGTTTTATGGCTGCTAACCTACAAAGAAATGTATCTTCTAGGGTTTTGGTTTTGTGATAGTGCCAGGTGATCTACTTTGTTATGCATTTATAATTATGTTTATGTTGCCTTAATAAAACAGCTAAAAAGAGCCTACTGGGAGGAAAAAGGGAGACTTTTTCTTCCCTGAGGGACTTACTGAGCATACTCAAGGCAGAGGATCTTGGACAGAGAAGAGTCAGTTACAGTCACAAATAAGAGTTTGACACTCAGGAAATGACATTTTACAGTGAAGAAAACGTAGCAAAAAGACTTCAGAGGGGTCTAGAAGGGTCTGAGATTGGTGCTACTCAGAAGGTGATTGAGTAGGTAAAAGCAAGGATAATAGACAAAGGATATCAAGCAAATTTCCCTTATTTGAATATTCTTTACTTAAATAATTAAATACTTGCTTTTATTTAAAGACATTATGTACTTTGAGGGTTTTAAAATATTTTGGTTTTACGGCAGACTCATATGTGAAAGACAGTGACATCCACCTTGAAACTTTGGTTTTGATGACACCAGATCACAGTTAGAGTAGAACAAAAATTGCTTGCATTTTGTGGAAGCCGAAACATTTTAGGATTTCATTCACAGAGTAAAGAGGAATACAATGAACAGTGTGGCCAAAACTCTCTCTTTGAACAAAGGTAATGCTTATATTTATCAGTGTTTTAAGTGTAGAAAGAGTCAACATTTCATTGAATAATATTGGTTATAAAACAGCAGAAAAATATTTGCAAAATTCTTTCACCAGTGCTGCAGGATCACAATAAGGAAAAGCTCACCAAGTGTGACACAACTTAGATGGTGGCTGGTTTCACTCTAGCCTACATGGCCTCAAGGTAATTGTTCACAGTAACAGAAATTTCTGAAGGTTGTGCTGAAATTTTCAACCACTACTTTTCTTTTGGATTAATGTTTTCAAAAATAAGTTAATAATCCTTGAAGTGAATATTGATAGAGTGTATGATGTCTTTAGGTCAAATGCACAATGCTTAAAGAGTTTAGAAAATCACAGGATATTTAGAGTTGGAAGGGCCCTCTGGAGGTCATCCAGTCCAATCCCCCTGCCAAGGCATGGTCACCTAAAGCAGGTTACACCCCTGGATGGTTTTGAATGTCTCCACAAAGGGAGACTCCACAACCTCTCTGGGCAGTCGGTTCAGTGCTCTGCCACCCACAATATAAAGAAATTCTCCCTCATATTGGGGTGAAGCTTCTTGCATTTCAGTTAATTGCCATTGCTCCTCATCCTGTCACTGGCACCATGAAAAAGACCTGGCACATCCTCTTGGCACCAACCTTTGAGATATTTTTAAGTATTGATGAGATCCTCTCTCAGTCTTCTCTTCCCTAGACTAAACAGGCCCAGCTCCCACAGTCTCTCCTCATAACAGAGATGCTCCAGACCTCCCATCATCTTTGTGGCCTCTGCTGGACCCTCTCTGGTAGTTCCTTGTCTTTTACTGAGGAGATCAGAACTAGAGGAGTTTATGTTATAGATTAATAGGTAGTAAAATAAAAAAATACTCAATGAAATATTGGCATAGTAAGGGAAAAATGTATTTTCTTTTTTTTCCTACGGTTTGTGAGTTGCAAATGAAGTAGACATTTTCAGTTGATAATAAAGAGCTGAACAAGTTTTATTATAGCAACTTTTATACAGCAGTTATGCAGAAAAGCCTACAAATGGACTTTTGGAACTGTAATTTCTGTGGTCATAGAGTTCATTTTGCAGCACAAATGCTTCTGCAAAGTCTAAGCATGACTTCTATCCCTCATGAACCTTATTAAAACACCTTTAAAGACATGCAGTTTATTTATGGACCTGGGGAAAGTTCTTGAAATGAGGATAACATTTGTGATCATAAAAATACGATGCAAGTTAAATCTCCTGACAGCTACACAGTTAAAAAAAAAATAGATTCTTTTCAAATTTATTCCTCATCAAAAAAATCCATGGGAAAAAAAAGAGTAGTATTTACTGTAGAGAAAAATTCAAGGGAACTGATCTGGATTGGTTTTCTATCTGCCTCTCATTTGACTGTATCTTTCTGTTAGACAGGCATTCCTTAATCATATGATCCATTGGTAATGAAAGTGCCCAAATCAAGTGTGTCAAGAGCTATAACAATTTTGCTGGGATGTGTACATTTTTTCCAAGACCCGTTTATTCTTTCTTGTGTTGACCTCATAAATAACTTGATCTCTTAATTTTCCCAAATAACTCTGGCAGTGTAACTACTAGATTTGTGTTGCAAAAATCTCCTGAAAGATTTTTCTCATTTTTAGTCATAATAATTCTTTTTTGCCTAAAAAGATTATCAGGTCACTAATTTATCTTCCATATCCCTTATCTCTAATAAATACACTTTATAAATTGATATCTGTAAGCTTTCTACTTTTACTAAGAACATGCTGGAAATACAGCACGCTTTGCTTATATTGTCTTTCTTCTGGTTTCTGATACACCACCTTTTGGAAACTTCATTAAATCTTAATTAAACATGTGTATGTATTCTCTTCTGCTTGGAAATTTCCTGTAGTGCTGGCTAGATAAATTCTCTGAATGGTTCTTCAGAACAGGCACATCAGAAAAGTGGAGACTAATGCATGCTGACCTGCCATATGGGCAGGATTTCACTGAAACCCTTTTTTTCTTCTTATGAGACATACATACAAATCCCAGAAGCTATGTACACAGTTTTGTGTTTAATAACATAGTGCAGCATACTGTTCACAAAAGTATGTAGGCACAGATGAATCATGAACATAAACAGAGGGAGACAGATTGTATACATTGAGCCTCTGTGTCTAACGCTCACACCGAGCGCAGTGGATGCCAGTCCTTATGCCTGAGGCAGCAACTACGCACAGAACCTCTACCCTGGTCCTCAGAAGCATCTTATTAACCCCCAAAGAGCCACAGATTCTGTATTACCTTCTGAAAGTCTCTGCTCTGTAAACACCTGCAGTCACCCTGTCTGCTGGGCCTTCAGCATGGAAATATTTGTGGCAACCCTGAGCAGCTTCCTCAGCTTCCCTGGAGTTACACTCCTGGGCTCTGCTCCTCACCTTGTCACTCACAGCAGGATATTGGTATCAAAGCCAGTATATTTTGTCGTGGAATCAGCTGCTGTTGCAGCTGTTGCAGACAGGCACAACAAATTCTCTGTAGAAGAGTTTGAACAGGGGGCCAAAAACTATAGTTAGTAAAAGGAGACAGATTTTTTAAAGATGGAAAGAGTGGGTAGGACACTACAGAGACAAAGGAGGAGCAATGTGCAGAAACATAATAGCTAGAAGACACCAATGACAGAAGTAATCTTTAGACTGTAAAAGGATGAGACAAGAAGGGCTTGAGGGGGATATATTTTTCAGAAAGAGTAAACAAACAAAATCCCAAAGAACTGGAACACAGTCATCCATCCTGTACATTGTGGAAAAAAACAGCACAACATTCCCTCTTTCTGCTAACATCTGGTCCCAAAAGGAAGCCAAGAACCAGTCAAAGAAGAGCATTTCACTGGCAAACACATGCCAGCATTCTTGCTATCACTGCCACACAGCTCTGGTCCATGTCTCAAGCACAGATATTTAATGACTATGTGACTTGAAGAAAATAAATGTACATGAGACTGCTTATTTTCCCCCAAAATTATGGGGTTTGAGGTGAAACAAAGAATTTCAACTGAGAAAGAAGAAAAACAGTTAATGCTGTGTAGTCAAACTCAAAATGTTTCTCAACATGGGGCCTTTGGCTGAAGACTTCTAGAAGAGCTGGAAATCCCAAGATGCTCTGCAGGAATTGCCTCCCCTCAGCACACACATGACATGTTTAAATATCCAGCCAGCCACAAGATGTCAGCACACTCAACAGAAATTCCTACAAGAACCAAAATCTGTATAAATGGGGTATTTCTGTGACACACATCTTTCCTCCTGCTATTAATGGGAAAAAAAATGATGTTTCTGAGGAGTTACATGAAATTTCACATTCAGGCTGTGCCTTCAAAGTGGAAATACCTGATGTATCATGGTCTGGCCATAGTATCTTCATGAGAGTACACTGCTGAAACAGAATGGAGAACATGTTTTTATCTTCCCATTCTGAAACCAGCAGATGGATGTTGGACAAGGATCTAAAATAGCTCACAAACACATGAACAATATTCAATAACAGAATGTAAGCTTTGGCCAGCTGCTTAGATGTTTTAGACTGCACATTCAGCCTTGAAATCCTGCTTCAGTACCTCTCCAGAAAGTATTTCAACTCAGTAAAGTGTCCGGATACATGTTTCATGGCCTTCATAATCACAATATCTATAAACCCTTAAATACAAATTGTACAGGTGTGCTCTGGCTTGTGTGTTAGGTACCATAAGTGGAGACCCTATGGGATGTGGGCAGAGTACAAAACAAATTAATCATGTCCACTTTCTTTCAAAAATAGTTCAGACTCAAGATGTCATGATATCACTAGTCTTTTGCAATTTGCATACTGACCAAAATATTCAGTGAGTTGTACCTATTACTGCATTCCAATCTACAAATATTCAAATTTCACCTTGGGCAGGAAAATGCCTGCAATCTTCCTGTAAAATATAGTCAGAATTCCCTCTACTTTATTTGAATTCTTTCAGCATGTCAACATATCAACAGCAGATGATATATGAGAGACTTTCTGGGGAGAATGGGGTAGCTAGATTCTTTAAGCCTGACTTCCATATTAGGCAAATTAGTAGTCAAAATTAATACAACAATATTATTGGGTATCTGGATAAATACAAGTTTCTTGGAAAGACCAGCATGCCTTCTGTAGAGGAGAGTTCTGTAATGTGGATGTTTTAGTACTTTTCTTTGACAAAGTCATCAAACATGAAAATAAGAATAATTTAGTTGATATAGTCTATCTGTATTTCCAAAATATTTGACAATACCATCTCTCAAGCCTTTTAAAGAAAATCATAGAATCTTAGAATAGCAGAATATTCTGGGTTGACCCATCAGGATCATTGAGTCCAACCCCTGGCCCTGTGCAGGACACCCCAAGGATCACACCATGTCACTACGGACTGAGAGGGCTTAGATGAGACTTGTCCTTTACAGTGACTTCATGGCAAGTCCTAGAAAAGGCATTTTGTAGGGAGCTTGGAAAGTTTGCTGTTAATACTAAATTATTCAGAATAGGAAAAATGCAGACTGACTGTGAAGAATTGCTGCAGAAACTTATGAGGCTGATTGGGCAATAAAATGGTAGATGAAATGCAGTGCAGAAAAATGTAAAGTGATGCACAAGAGGAAAAAACCCACAAATTCACATATAAAATTATGAGCTCCAAGCTAAGTGCTACTTCTCGGAAGAAAAATCTTGAGATAATGAGAGTTAGCTCCACAAATATGTCAGTCCTATGCTGAATAACAGACCAAAACCCAAATCAAATGTTAGGAACTGTCAGGAAAAAAAATAGAACAAAACAGAGAACAAGATAATTCTCAGTTGAATAAATCATGAATCACCTTTAAAACACAGTTCTGACCTCTCTCCCATTATCCTCCCATATTTAAAAGGATATAGCAGAATTTGAAATTATTAGCAAAATAATTGAAGCAACAATAATTATTAAAGATGAGGATTTATTTCCAAATGTGACAAAACTGAGGCATATAAAGTGAGCTAAAACTCTTCTATCTAGAGAAGAAACAAATTAGAAGGAAGACAAAACAGGTCCATAAGCTCAGAAAAAGACTGAGCAGAGAGATGGCACCCCAGCTCTATGGCCCTTTCTGACTGACCTAGTACAGTCATTCCACTGTGCTGACCACATTCTGGCCAAGAGGTAGTATGAATTTATAAGAAGCACTTTGGCTATTATTTAGCTGTTGTCTAGTATCCCTTCCAGGGCTTTCATTAGCTGTGATGCTGCCATTTATCATGCACATTTTGTTTAGCAAAATCACTTTTTTTGAAGGAAATAAGTAGAAAGCATTTGAGAACAAAGTTTAGGAATAGCATAATGATGGTATTACTCTTATTATAAAACAGAATAATAATATCTATAATCTGGTAATCTGCCCATATTAATCACTACCCAGGTAAAAGTCTAATTGAAATTAATGAACATTTTCTCAGAGGAATGGTTTCAGGATTCTCTTCTATATAGATTATTTATATCATGCTTATCACCATAGTTTCTGAATGTGTTCCAGTAGTACATTAAGCAGTGTGACTAACATCTGTCACATGTTTTTTTCTTCAGTCTCTCTCCAGGGAGATAAATATATGCAGTAGAGTTTCTTGTATCCAAAAGGAATTTTGCCAGGTGAAGAGAGGAAGAGAAGATAAAAAAAAAACAAGGTGGGGAAATTATTTTTTTTTTTCTATTAATATACAAATTGCTTTATTTTCATATCAGTAAAATCATGGGAAAAAATATTTACTGCAGTTAGACCTTGCTATTTCAATTTGCAGCCTCGCTTTTGAGTATCACCTTGATGCTGAATTAAGCTTCAAATAAAGTAAAGTTATATCCATTAATTTGACTCACTTTCTTTTCTGAACTAATAGTGGTAATCAGAAGACAAAAGAAAACTATGAATCATGTTTTGTTAATGCAGAAGAAAAGAATGTCACCAATCCTGAAGTATTAACACTTTTTCAAGGATGATAATTGAACGGTATCTAGTTACTAAGAAACTATGTTAACATTTTAAAATATTTAATTACTTTAAATTGCAACTGATTTTTAAAATAAAATAATTCATATATACAGATTAATTAACAAAAATTTGCAGTGAAGTTTAGCAAAACAGTACCATTCAGTGTTTGACTTGGAATATATCTGCATAATTTTTAAGCCATACAAATTCTTAACACAGATTGATACATCACTTTCTTTTTGAACCACTTCAAGATATTTTTTTCAAGGAGCAGTTACTATGAACAAAATCTGCATTTTACAGATGTAGTTAGTGAAAGAGAAAATGACTCATATAGTGAAAAATCGAACTAATGCTACGTTCTTGGTTGACTGTGGACCATACTGCTTCCCCAAACAAAAGAACAAAAGTAAAGTAATTAATAATAGACTATTATGGTTTGAAAACCCTCCATTATCTTTTTTCAGAGTTCACTATAAAAGTGGCTTCTCCTTCTTTATTTAGAGAATAATGTGGATTGTAATCTTACAAGCAGCTGAGAAGTGGAGTAGAGTGCAAATAACCTATGTGTTATTGATATGACCTTGGCTGCCTCCTTCCAGTTAAGATAGTCAAAACTAAAGGAGGATTTCCAGGAAGCCTATATGGCCTATCCACTGGTAGTATTCTACAGCCCATAAAATGATGAATGTCATGTGTCTTATTGTGCTGAAGAGTTTGGGGAAGTATCTTAAGAATGTACCCCAGTAGCACACAGACAAAAAGAGTCCTACACTAAGTTGTCAGGCTTTTGTTAAAGACCTTGATGAAATATTGAATTGCTTAGTTCCATAATATTAAAGGAAGCTTGGCCCTGCTGTTATTAAATAGGTCTTCCTTTTCTCAGTGACAGACTTCCCATTCTAGCTAATGACAGCAAACACATCTGAATATTTATTATGTGTTGAAAGCACAAATATTGGATAGAGACAGAATATAATAATGCCTTTTATTTTTCTTGAGGCGATCTGTCTTGGCATTCTAAGTGCCACAGATAAAAGCAGCAATAAAAAAAAAAAAAAAAGAAAAAGAAGAAATGAATATCTCAAAATAACAAAGCATTACTGAATAAAGGCTAAAATCATCTTAATGCATCAGGCTGAAAGCCATCCAAAAATGACCTATGAGAGCATCCTGTAAAATTATAAACCTATGTCTTTGCCAGAAGCAAGCCTTCCCTAAGCCTTAGGCTGCAAAGGTGAATTTTTTCAGAGCTTGCATCCAGAAATAGTTCATATTTCCTAAGAGGGTTAAAAGGTAGACAGAGTGCCAGAATTTCTGCAAGAGGTGGAAGTTGCATAATAAAACCACTGACTATGGATCTGAGACTATACCTCATTTTCTTTATGTCATTTAGTATGGCTATGTGCTAAACGAGATCAGAATTATTCATGCTGATGAATACCTAAGGAATTGCCCTATGGCAGATCTGCATATTGTGTGTGCCACATACACAAGACTTAGACACGCAGTTTAACTGGGTCTAGTGACCTTTAAAATCATGCCTGTTTTTCACTCATGAATCATCACTTTATTTAGCAGGCAGTTAATGTTCATTCACATTTCCAGCCTTTGTTGACCTCCTTCCAGCCTGTGTCCCTTACTGCAGCAGATTAATGTTCTGAGGTAAGCGTAAGTCAGGGTACGAAGCAGCATGTTGTAGCTATTCAGTGACTTTTATTTAAATATTCACAATGAGCTTAAACACCACACACACACTCGAATTGTAATCACAGACCTATCTGTAGGAGGAACAGGGAAAATCTTCTCCCGCAAGCTTTGATAGTGTCTCCGAAATGTAATTGATTTATTTTAGATAAAAATGGACTGTGAAAGACCAAATGTCTCCCTAGTCTGTTTCCCTGGTGAAGAGAGTGCTCTGGTCAAAATCTAATTGCCAGGATTTGATATTTCTTCCAAAGGACAATTCTTGCTAGACAAATTGTCTGATGATTTTGGCCTTCTGGCATGACTTTTTTCTAAACCAGACAAATTATTTTGAGCAAAGAGAAGCACCAAGTGCAAACATCTTTGCCATTTCTTTGCTTATTTTCCCTTCAGCTTTGAATCTTTCATTCCTTTCCCATGCTGTATGCCCATATAATCTCTTCCCACTCTCTCTTCCTCTTTCTTTTTGTTGTCATTCTTTCACTTTGCTTGTACAAACAGCATTTATTTTGTTTTCATTTTGCACTTAACTTCTTGTGTTCACTGCCTTCCTTTGACAGAAGGCATCCTGCTCTTTCTTCCAATTGACCTCCCTCCTTTTGAATTTCTCATCCCTCTACTTTCAATGGTAGTATCTCTCTGTATACACCCCAGTATATCCTTTGAGTATATGTATGCATACAGAACAGACAATCCCATCTTTTGTCAAACCTTTTAAGCTGCACAGAGCTTCTAGCTCTTGATCTCCTTATCTCACACATTCTGTGCCACGTTTTTACGCTTTGATTAATAAAAAGTTAGTGTTGGAAGCTTTTAGCTACAAAATAGCAAATAAACCTACACTTTGGTTTGTTGGGGTTTGTTGATGGACCATTAAAAAATTAACAAACTATCAACTCCCATATGGATTCTATTCAATAACTGACTGAAACCCTAGAATTTCTGAGGGTATCTTGGTCCTTTGAATAGCAGCTCTCCTTGTGGCAATGCATCCAAACTTCTTGCCTAACACAGATTCTTGTTGAATTACAGAGTCCCTTCTTTTCCACCTTCCTCCAATGACACTAGCTCTTGGTATGAGTGATCCAGTATGATGAGGCTGAATTCAGTCAGGGAGTTGAGCTGAGCTGAGCTGAGCTGAGCTGAGCTGAGCGGAGCTGAGCTGCCATATCACTGTGCTTGGGGGATGAGACAACCCTATAGCAATCCCCTTTGGGCAGTCAGTATATAGTGGGCAGGGGGTTATAACACCTATATTGACATTAGGCCAAAATACAGCATGTTTATGGCAGTGTTCTAGTCAGGGTCTTCCCCAAAATACCCAGATCTGGGGAAGATGGTAAAGTGTTACACTTCCCAGTGACTTTCATCTAGTATTTGTTTACTGCCTTAGCAACAGGGTATCAGAATTTATTTTTGAATGCTGAGGTAAACACTGGCAATAATAAGACTGAAGTTCTTAGAGCATTTTCAAACAAAATCCACCGTATCTATCTTTGCTTAGAATCCAGTTAGACCTTTGTATGTATACTTATTGATGCCCTGTATGGAATAATAGCATTAAGATGAGAAACATAATTCTCTGTGCTCAACCAGTAAAAAAAGCAAAATGCTTTCATCCAAACGTCAAATACATAATTTGGATAAATCCACGAGGGTAATGTTCACTCTCTGCAATAGACCATCTGGCACAGAAGACACTGTGCCAATTAATATAGATGGAATGACTGTTAGCACTACAGATAGTAAATATTTCAGACTAATCTTTTTTGTCATTTATCAGCTACACTCATCCTTCAAAATTTGCGGTCAGAGTCTCCAGCATGTTGAAACAGATTAATCACGTTCAGACTTTTACTATCCTGCAAAACCTTTGCCTTCTTTTAAATTCTTTTATAGTGCTTCTTTCCACTATTTGTATAAAGGGTGAAATATTATTATAAAGCAACAGCACAGTTAGCATTATTTGTAAAGGTAAATACAGTTTTAGTAATACAACCCTAATGGCTATTTCAGAAGAGAGAATACTATGTTTGCAACGTTAATTAACAAGTTGATCTTGAGGAGGCTTGGTCAACTTTTCACCTCACCTAAAATCATTTACCATGACTGCATTTCAGTTATATTTCTAAGAGACCTGGGAAGTAATACCCAGGAACTATTATTTTAATGGTACTCAAAGAACATTTTTGAATGTTAATTTGTTTTCCAGAGCTATTTGACAAAGCTCTAAACAAAGCTGTATAGGAGCCAAGGAAAATGTTCTCCAGACAGTGTTCAAAGTGCTTCAGAAACATCATTGTTTGGAATCTTACCCTTTAATGTTGGAAACTTAGTAATGAAGCATTCAAAACCTTTCTCATTATAATACAATACCAGAAATAAAATAAATTGTGTGATGGTGGAAGTAGCAGATCAGGATTTTTTTTTTTATTTTTCAGGTCATCACCTTGCAGTTTAAAAGAAAAAATGAAAAAAGAAGAAAATTATCAAAACACAGCTGATTTTGTTTGTTTATTTTGTAGATGCCTTTAAAGGTGTTGAGAGACAGGCAGAAACTTTGCATATTACTCGTATGGAAACTTGGGGTATGCATACAGAACAGTGCAGACTGAGCCTCTGCAATGTGATCATAGAAGGGATTTTTGAAGATGGCTTCAGCACTTCTCACATCTGACTATATTCTGC
The DNA here is from genome assembly GCA_026261815.1 of Monarcha castaneiventris obscurior. Taxonomy (NCBI): domain Eukaryota; kingdom Metazoa; phylum Chordata; class Aves; order Passeriformes; family Monarchidae; genus Monarcha; species Monarcha castaneiventris. The sequence continues at coordinate 4,489,362 of JAMPIT010000174.1, read as the reverse complement.
ATTGCATTACAGGAAGCATTCGATGCATTATGAAAAAAGTATATTTTTTTAATTATCGGGATTAAAACATACCTTCATGAATGTGAATAGCACAGAATCATAGAATCAGAATCATAGAATGGTTAGGGTTAAAGATCACCTAGTTCCAATCCCCCTGCTGTGGGCAGGAACACCTTCCATGAGACCAAGTTGCTCAAAGCCCCATCCAATTCTGCCTTGAACACTCTCACAGATGGGATGTCAGCAACTTTTCTGGGCAACCTATGCCAGTGCCTCACCACTTTCACACTAAAGAATTTCTTTCTAGTATCAAATCTAAACCTACCCTCATTTAATTTAAAGCCATTACTTCTTGTCAAATTAACAAAAATATTACAAAATGTCTGATTTGAAAGTTTTCTGAAAATTTTGTTATAACTGAAATTACATACTGATTTCACCAATCTGACTCCCACTGTTACCTGAGGCCAACAGCTTCAGTAATGCAACAGGAGTTCTCAGTAAATGAACAGATAAGTGTGTTTGTCTATTTCTGGAATCTGTAATGCAGACATTCATGCTAAGAAAATTGGCTTTATTTTGCAACAAGTGCACCGCAATGCTCTGTGAGGATTCAGAAATTTCTTGGGATTTGAGACATACACAAAGAGGCTTTATGAAACACTAAGTTGTGCCAGTTTTTTTTATATTGCTCTTGATAAGCTGTTAACTTCCCAGAAATGAACCCACTCTATCATTTCTAGGGCAGTTAGTCCTCTATGTATTTGGTGGAATTGAAAGAAAATTAATTTTAAGAACTGGTGGGAATTTAGGACAAAAATATCCCATATTTTTTTAATCTCAGTCTCAAATATGTGGCATTGTTTTCCATTAGAGAGAAGAGGTGGATGATAGATACTTTAGAAAGATTTTTATATCTGCATTATAAATCAGATTTTTATATCTGCATTATAGCACACATGCATACCTATAGAAGTTGAAATTCCTGTTACCGTAAGTAAATTTGTGTTTAAACACCTAAAAACATAGCTCAGGGAGAGATTAAATTATGTCTGAAGAATTTACATGGCTAGAACATAGTCTCCTATGCTGACTTTGTAATTCAGCCATGTCCTTGCTTGTCCTGGATGACCTGCAGGCCAATTGAAGTTTTTAATTATGTGTTTATAAATGCCCATGGCATAGTCACTCGCTGCTTTCCTGCGTGCAACTTTGCTTTCTGGTATATCTTCATCTTTCTCTTTCATGTCAGGGTTGTGTTTTTTTTACTTTCAGCATACTCATTTCATGTTTGCAAGTTCCTGGTTTTGGGCTATGGGAGAAAAAACAAGAATTCAAATCTCTAAGTAACTTATGTTTATTATTACTTATTTATTAACATCCTGTAATGGTTTTGTGGAGTACATGTGTACAAAGGCTGTATTCCAGAGCTTTAGAAGAGTACCGAAAAAAGGCCAGGAAATCTCAGTTATAGGGTTCACTATCAAGACTAAGATATTCTCTGAAATATGTAATTACTGTGAGTAGTATATATTACTAGCTTCAACTCCTGCACTGTAGTGAATAATAGTTTTTTAAGCTGTGAACTACAGTCTGCTGTTGGTGAATGAACAAAATCTGAGGACAAATTTTATTGTCTGACCAAAGCATAAAGGAATTCCCCTGTGCTGATAGGTATAAAATTCTTGAAGATGTTTAGAAACACTGTCTTTTGACAGCCACTCTTTGAATTTGTCTTAACAAAATAATTGTTTCCCATTTCTACTGTTCTTTACCATGTGCTAGCACTTAATATTGAGGGCATGCATTTTTGTATACTGCAAGGGAACAGTGTTCATTCAAGTGACCTTGTAGGAACTATTACATTTTAAAGAACAAATAGCAGTTGTGAAACATTAAACACGAATTTATGAATTCCAATTTATTTGGTAAAAAACATTTTCATTGCAACCTTCACTTGCATTGTGAGCTCCATCATGATTAAGATGTTTAAGGCCATGATTCCACAAACATTTTTCTCAGTGATAGAATGGCTTATATAGTTCTTATCTTCTCCCTCTCTTCCACCTTTCTCTCCCCTTCAACTGTACTATAATCTTCACAGAAGGCAACAGGCTACCCTGAAGTTACTGCTGGGACCAACCCCTCAACCAAACCTCACAGGAGTGTCACAGAGGTGTAAAAGGAGACATTTTCCAACCAGAAGTGATTTATGAATAATCAGATCAGGCAGAAAAGAAGAGATGCTATGAGATATTACACAACTTGTAAATGAGAATCATATGCAAGAGTGGCAGGATACAGGCAGAAATTTATTCAGAGATGGATTTTTTTTTTCACAGTCTACACAGGCTTAAAAAACTTATGTATTTCTTGTTCTCTCACCATGTACCCATATTTACCTCTAACTGGGAAAGCAGAGCTCCCACAAACCAGTGGTCTCCATGCAGAGCATATGTTAACACAAAATCCTTGGAAGAACTGTGACAGCTGTCCTGAAAGTATATTCCTGAAATTCTCAGCACTGTGAACAGCGACCATCTCTACTCTCAACTCGAGACCTCAGGAGGGTATGGAATGGAGTGATGGGATCCATACACAGCAAACTGTGGCCCAGAGAGTGGACATGTGCCTGGGCAAAACAACATTTCTGTATTACTACTCTTAAAGATCTACCTGTTCATTTTTGAGCATCTCTAGTTTCATAATAGTGCAATTTTATCATAATATCATAAATACAAAATCACAAAATCAGAGTAAGGAGCAATGAGCTAGGCACAAATGAAAAATATGAATGTTTGTGTCCCAGGGCATGTTTTCCCAATCATTTTAATCTGCTTAAAGAATTATCCCTTTGCTGCAGGAATAAATAAAAATAAAAATTGAAATATTTTTAAAACAAAAAATGGAAATAGAAGTTATCTCTCAGTGTACATTGTCTTCTCTATATCCTGACTTTTCTGAAAATTTAGCCCAGGGTGGTTAGACTGTGAAGAAGGAAAGAGAAGATGGGTTCTTGTAGCATGAGCTACAAGGAGTTTTAAGAACATGGGATTGACTGGAGGGAGAAAATGTAAAGTCAAGGGCAGAAAGGAAAACCACTAAGAACAGTTAAGAAAAGGGAAAGAAGGCAAGTGAAGAGCGTGAGGGGGTGTAACATTATTTTAGCAGTACTATGAAATGTAAGGAGGGGTGGAGCTGTGCTGGTAATTGAAATGAAATTAGAACACTGTATTAGCCTTCTGGAAGACTTAATATATTCTATTCTTACCAGCAGCAGATTAACATGAGAATATTAAAAAAAAAAATCAATCCAGACAACAACAACAACAAAAATACAACTTTTTGGTACAATTAAAATGTCACTAGAGACTTTTTACTAGAAGAGAAACAACATCTTGCAGAAACACTGTGATTCTTCCAAGTCAAAGGTAAGTGAAACCTTGGGTGAACTTGCTTCCTTCACCCTGCTCTCAGAAGTACAAGCCTCAGAGTGGGACGGTCCTTGCTGCCTGCCAGCTCTAATGTGAGAAAGTTCTGTCTGCAATTCAGTAGCTGCATGATACAGGAAGGCTTTTATAAAGAGAGGTGCCAGATCTTTTATAGTTCAACCAGGTATCAAGATCTTTGTTTAGAGCTAGCAAACCCCAACTGTTTTTACTGCTCTGGGAATCCAGCTGGAAAAACCTTTGTAGACAAGAAATACACAACAAAGTCCAGCAGGTTCCTTGAAGCGTAGGTTTGAGCAACTGAAAATGAGAGAGGAAAGAATTCCTGGAACTTCTCCAAGGACTGAGGCAGAGTGTGCCTTTCCTCTTTGACTCTCTGATTCTGGTTTTCAAAGACCCCTGTCACAGCAGTCCTTCTAAGAAGAGAGATCATTCAGTATACTTCCTCTGCCTTAGAGGATTCTCTGATTGTCCATTAATGTTTCTCTCTCTGGTGCATAAATGCATGCCACAGGGGGTAGATAATGTTTGGGATATTTGGGTTTTTTTCCTGGGTTTGATGTGTTTTTAAACATATGGGCTTAATATTCTGGTAATAAGTACACTGACATAAACAGAGTTTTGTACATGCACAAAGAGGTTCAAATTGCTCTTTGTCTGGAGAAAGTCCCTTTCAAGGACAGATGCAACATATGGGAAGTGGGGAGGTGGGACTACACTGCTAAGTAGCTGTCACAGTCTTATTTAGGATCCATGTAGAACCATGGTACCCCAGGGAAATCATCACTGAACTCTGTTCTTGGAGGTATTACTTTTTGGGCACAGGGAACACAAACACTGTTCTGGCCTCTCAATCTCCATATGACACATTCACCACTTATCCAATATAACAGCTTACTTCTGTGGGTTTAAGAAAAGGACCTAGTATGGTGGTCTCCAAGAATCTGAAATAGGTAAGAGTGTGTCCTGATGAAACAGACCAGATCCCATAAGATGATACTGTGCATAGTGTCTGACTGTACTGGTGAAATGGGAAGGAAAGCTATTAACTGTCTGTCATGAGAAGGTCAGGACAGGCCAGGACACAAGTTACAACAATAGCTGACAAATGCAGCGTGTATGGGAATGGGATGACTGTGCTGTATGTTCACGCTAAGGCAGACTGCTAAAGAAAGCAGTTTGGTACATTTTTTAAAACAGTTTCTCTCAGTTAAATTAATCAAAAAGGTTAAATTAATCAAAAAGATTAAATTAACAATCAATTTATTTTTTAAAAGTTATTTTTCTTTGAAATTTAAGTAAGTTAATTTAAAAGCAGAGTTATATTCCTCAATATCCACAATCCACATATTTTCCCAAGTGCAAATATCAGAGCCACACAACTTTGTTATGGGAAGAGATTCTGAGAGCCTGAAAAAGGGAATGGACTCAGAAGGACAGAAGATAATTCTGAGAAGAAAAATAATAAACAGAATTAATCACTGAAATGACTCATTCAAATACTATGGCAAGACAAAAAAAATGCACTTCAGGGCAGACGAGTTTATTAGGAAAAGAAGTAAAAGCAAACTATTCAAATGACAGTGGAGTTAGGAGCTTAATGCCCTTTATTCCTTATGTCATATTATTCAAGCAGACTCAGACTATGACATGTATTTAGATACTAAACTTACCTCTTTTTTCTAGATTACCATGGGGTAAGTGAAAAGAGATGGCGTTCTCCCTGAATATAGTCCAGAACAGAAGCATTGTACAGGCTTATACAGGTTTGTAATCCTGCCCTGCAATACTCCTTGCTGGCTGTAACTGTCCTTACTGCAGATGGTGTGATTGATACCTATGGATCCCTTCTGAAGTGAATTGTGCTCTGAGAACAGCACTGGAGCAATGGGCAGCAGAATCTCTGTCTTGTGCAGCTCCATCACCTGCACCAAGGACCAGGGACAAGCCTTGGGGCTGGCACAATATCAGTGTGAGCAGAGCCTTCAATCCTTTCCCCGCATCTTTTGATAGATGGCACGCAAAACTGAGTGATGTGAAGATCCATAACAACAACTTGAAAAAACACTGATGACAATTTTTTTTTTTTTTAATTGTTTAGAAGAGTTTTACAGAACTGATCTGTGTTTTCCTCTTAGCAAGACAAATATTTGGTAGCTGGTTGTAAGTACAGGATGAATATAGTACTTTGTTTTATAAGCCTGTGACAAATTAAAACAGAGGAAGGTAGAAAGTGAAGCCATAAACATCTATGCAAAAATCATATTCTTCAAGATTAGCAATGATCTTTTGGAAACCAATTGTTAGGCAAGGAATCAGTTTTGAAACAAATTCCACCACTATAGTATCATACAAATCACCTTATTGAAATTGTTGCTCATGTAATATGCTCATGCCCTATTCATTAGTATCTCCTTAAAAATATGAGGAAAACTCATACAACAGTTCTGAAATTTATATACTTTCACTTCAACCAATAATAATATTTACTATGGTGTACGTTCTCAATCATATTACAGTATCATGTGAAAGCTCTGCTTCTGCATATTTCATCCTTCCATCCAAGCATTTAGTCATGGATGTGCTTCACTCTTGCTATTTGCAGTTTATTTTCCTCTATTCTTAAGGTTAAAGGGAGGTTACATTTTTTGGAAGTAACCACTAATGGAAATTAGAGCTCAGGAGGCTGACTCTTGTCACAAACCAGAACAGTTGAACTGCCAATCCTGAGCACAAGGAACAAAGCAGAAAATGGATAGATAGGCACCTCTAAGGAATGTTGTGGACATAATCTTTTTTATTATGTCAATAGATGGAGGCAGAGTCTATATGCACTAAGAACTTAAACTAATAAAATGTAGCTTGATTTATTGCTTCTGAATATTCAATATTTTAAAGGAAGATTACCACACATCTGAGACCTAATACCAACTTCTTCACCAAAGGAATACATGCAGTCAACAGAAAATATTTGATCATCTTTTCTTCCTTTCTTCCTTTATAATATTTTTAATATTTACTGAGATAGTACTGCAGCATTTATGTCTTCTGCAATATTTTTTTTTTGTTCTGAAGAGCACTTTTGTAAATCTGCCTGCTAAACCCATGTGGTTCTCAGAGGTGAGTAATTTAAACTATACATATGTTAGTAACTTGACCCAAGGAGTGTATGAAATGCAACAAAAATACTCATATAATGCATGAAAGAATCTATGGACTAAACAATCTATTGTTCTCTTACAGGTAAAAAGAATATCTCATCATCATGGATGACTTGCTGTAACATAGTTTTTCTCAGTAAAGACCTTCTTTGCAAAGATGTTTTTAAGGCAGGAAAATATACTTTTTCTCCTCTTAAGACTGAATACTATAATTTCCCAGCAAAGATTTCTATGATAAAGAAGATTTAAAAAAAATAAAATAAAATAATTTGAAAGGATAATAACATAAAAGACAAAAAAATTGTTGAGATCTGAAGGTATTTTTAACATGTAATGTCATCTTGGGGGTCACATCTGGCACAGCAGGACAGCTGATGCCATTAAGACTATTTTAGTCACTGAAACTTATTTTCATCCTTTTAGTCTGTGACTCACCCACAAACAGACAGAATCACTGAGGCATTCAGGTCAGCAGTGACCTCTGGACTAGGCCAACACCCCTGGTCAGAGAAGAATTAGCTATAGTGGGTTGCTAAAGATGGTGTACAATCAAGGTTTTAAGTATCTCCAAGGATGTAGATTCTCCAACCCCTTTGGGCAATCTCTACAATATGTTGGCCAGATTCACTGAACTCCCTACTCCAAGTTTTGGTCTCAGGTTTAGGTGGAATTAAAACTGTGCCCACTGCCTCTTATCCTTGGATCATTGGATACCACAAAGGAGAGACCGGTTCCTCTTTATTTAATGTCCTCAAGATATTTTTGAATGTGTAAGCCCCATGAGGCATCTCTCCTCCAGGCTGAACTGCCCCAGCTCTCCAAACCTCTCATGACAAATGCTTCATATTCTTAATCATCTTTGTGGTCCTTGGCTGAAGTCGATCCAGTATGATCATGCCTTTCTTCTGCTGGAAGCTCAGGACTCCAGATGTATCTCACCAGTGCTGAGTAGAGGAGAAGGACTGCCTACCTCACCCTGCTGGCAATGCTTTGCCTACAGCACCTCAGGAGGCTGTTGGCCTGCTTTGCTGCAAGGGTGCATCCTTGGCTGATGTTCAGCTTGTTGTCCATCAACGAAATAAACATAACAAAGGTATTTGTATATTTTTATATCAAGTTGAAATAAATGTGCAACGATCATGAATTGTAGCACTTCAGATTAGTTTAAAGGCAGTGTAAGCACAAAGGTCTTCCTCTTATTAGTTTTGAGCTCAGGCTCTTTAACTATGTCATCAGCTTTTTGAACTTGGCTTTAGATTGGAGAGAACTCAACCATTTCACAAAAGCTGAGTTTTCAATCAAACCATTCTTATTTCAAAACTCAGCTCCAATCTGGAGAAAAAGAATAACGTTTAATTACATACTTCAGTGCACTTCAGAATAGAAATTGGCTTTTGTTAATCACCACAGCAAGCACTCAAACACCACTGAGACTCATGATCATCATTTTAAGATGAACTAAATCCATGATAACAGGGAAGTGTCTAAATAGAGAAAGCAGAAACCTGAATTCTACTTTGGATATAATGTTGGTAGTAAAAAAGCAAAATACCAAGCATCCAAAATTGGGGAGCTTCATTCATTGTTTGCAGTATATTTTAGTACTCGGGTTGCAAACTATATACAATCATGTTTGCTTTCCTTTTCAGAAGAAATACCTAGTCCAAAATAATATCACTTTAAATGAATTCTTAAGTTAATATAGTAGCATCAAATCTTTGTTTCTTAAAAATCATAGTAATGGTTGTTGGATTTGTTTGTAGAGTTAAAATAAACCTCAGAGTACATTTAGAAGATATTTTTTAAAAACAAATTGACAAGCATGATGTTAGTTTGTTATCCTTTACAGGAGCATGCTTGGAAATGAACAGAATCTGGGCCCGAAATTCCTAAACAAAATTGAGTTGTTTGACATCTGAGATCCCAGCAATGACTAGCTGTGACAAAAGTGTTTGAAGTGTAGTTTACATATACTAGGAAAAGAGTCAACTAAAACAGAGATTTGAAAGGAGGAGCAGCAAGCAAGGTTAGCAGCATTTAAATGTCTGGTAATAGTTTGTCAGAATCATTGTGTACATTATTTTGTGTGAGTAAAAAGTAAGCAACATAAGAAGACTGTTGAGCACTGAATTAAACTTCAAAGTCTTGTCTGTGAAGAGTGGGATAAAGTCCAAAATCTGACAGAGAGGACTGACAGATATAAGAAAATCCTTGATATATACATTAAAATGCAGGAATATGGAGATAAGCTCTAGGAAACAGTAGCATCTGCTGTTGTTCCTGAAGTGAAAAATAACATTTACATTGCCTTACTAAGTAATAAGCATCTCTTATAGTTCATTGTACTACCGATTTTTTACAACTTAGAAAAAAAAAATTAAAAGAAAAAACAGTAAAAACCAAAGACATGGGTTTACTACACTTTACTGTAATTTTTCATGGGAGGAAAAAAGCCACACACACATGTTCAGGTTATAAGCTGTTCCAGGCAAGGGTTACTCTCCAAGCATTCAGCTGAGACTGGGACTGCTCTTTCTTGGCTGGCTCTAAGTTGCCCCTTGCTCAGGACAGCATAACACTGCAGTAGGTTTGTAAGCTCCAAGGAGCCAAAGGAGAGAAATAGTTTGCTAACCAAAGTAGGTACTCATAGACCCTGAGCAGGGTTTACTTCTCTCCACTGTCTACTTACAGAGTCTAGACTGCTGATTTAGGTGGTTTGGATTATCCTGCTGAGGCCCACTAATGACACTTTAAGTGTTGCTTTGGTGAAATGAAGTTCCTAAAGTAGTCTGAATACTGCAGACAGGCACAGCTCAGAAACTTTTCTGGATCTGCACCCAAAAGCCTCATCAAAAACTGTGGAAGAACCTTAGTATTGATAGTGAGCTGAATGAAAGAGTCCCTTACACCTAGCTGAAATTGCTGCCTTCCTGTATCTGTCAGCAAAGTCTGAAGTAAAACTGGGGTCTCTGAGTGCTGTATCCACATATAAATAAATCAGCATCCATCTGTAGAATTAAGCTGTGATTTATTTTGTTCAGTTTCCTATTCATGTTTAATATTTTGATCATAAATCTTTCAGATGACAAAGAAAATTACCCATAAACTCCTCTGGGGAGGATGGTCTATTACCATTGCTTGCAGGACCTCCCACTAGAGAGACAAACCAAATGAAGCCACAAAGAATATGCAATCAAGCAAACATTGTGTGGGAACTGTGAGGCAGCAGGGAAATTTAAATATATATTCCTAAGGAAGAAAGAACAACAATAATCAGCACATGCAGACGCACATAGAAAAAAAAGCATCAGCAGAACTGGCTTTAAAACTACTAGAATAATTTTGGAGCTATTTTGGCAGAGCTAAAGATCACAAAATTATAAAGACAGTTCTAATGTGAATGTAGTGCGATTAGAGTGGAATCAAATCTTCTCAATTTATGCATTGTCTCACAAACTGGTTTAGAAAAAGCACAATCTATATCTGTGTCTAACTTCACATTCCAAAATGCAGAGAAGCTACTCCCAGCTTGGAGAGTCACAGACCTGAAAATCTGGAAAAGTTAAAATAGTTTGCTCACTTTGTATGCTTACAGACCAGTGAACTGACAGGGATGTCCCTAGGATCTCTAAAAGGTGTATTGGAAGATGAGAAAGAGAAATGTGGTGTAGGATTCAGCTCTGAATCAAACATCGACTTCTAGGCAGTCATGATGGAAAGGTTCTGCAAATGAACCAGAGGTCTAAGCTCCAGTACAGGCAGAGACAATGCAGTCAGCACATCCAAGGAATCACAGAGAATAATTCAACTCGTCCTAAGGAAAGCAGATAGCCATGGTCAGCTCTAGGCTACACTGACTGTTAAGGATACCCGTGAGGATAATAGGAGATTAAACTTTTAAGCCATAGATATGTGGAGTCTTCCATTTAGGTATCATTACCTGCAAGGCTATTCCCTGTCAAAGTATCTCCCAAGCTGAATACTTACATTCCAGATTCTGTTAATCCTGAAAGGAATTTGTATCTACTATATTCAAAACCACAGGCAGGAAAAACAAGCAAGGTCTGCAATTGTGGGATTGAATTGTGGGATGAATCAGTCTCATTTTACACTTCAGCAGCCCCCAATTGTTTTGTGAGAGCGATAATCGCATGGAGTAAAGAACTAAGAAAACTGGCCTCAAAGGACTTTGCAATCATCTCCTGCCCGAATACGATGTGCTTATCAAATACATCCATGTCTGTGGATACCATCAACTCCTCAGCCTGCGGAATGGGAACGTGCGCGTTTGCATCCGTGGCTGCAGGCACGGGAGGCACAGTTGCTATGCAAAGCCTTAGACAAATTGTTCGATCAACAATTTCAACAAGGTGTGGGGGGAAGTGAGATGAGAAGGAGGAAAACCAACCTTCTTTATTTTAAGACTGTTTGGAGATAACTGAGAAGTAGAACAGAACAAATATTTTCAGCTAAAATATACACGAGCCTGAAAATGCAAACTGAGCAAAGCTGAGCATTTTCTGAAGTTAATTGAGGTCAACTGGGTAGCCAAAAGTGAAGGTTTTCTTTTTAAAATAAAAACTTTTTGAATTTTTATGTTGAAATTTCCTTCAACTTTACGGACATAAAATTATAATTTTTCCTAAAAAGAAGTTTTGTGAAAATTATTATCCAGTACAAAGTGTGTAAAACTTATTTAATCCACTGAATGCATTTTTTTTAGGGCTGGCAGAAAATGTAAAAAATAATTCTAGTTCTGCTGAAGAGCACAGCAAAACTTTAACTGACATTAACAGGTTCCACTGACTGACTGGAGGAATTAAAAAGCAAAAAAAAATGTTCCTTGTGATCCTATAGTTATATTAAATTACTGAAAAATGTATCAAAACTTAAAGAAAAAAAATGTTGAGAAAACAATATAATTTGTATCAGCATTCAGCCCCATTTCAACAAAATTTTACTTCAAAATGAGAGTAACTAAATCACCCCTAAATATATTCACTCTATTAAGGTTTTTATAAATAAATTGGGGACAATTATTTTTACAGAGAAGTAGCAATATATCAGTAAAATTTTCAGAAGAAAAGCATGGAATAAATCAGCATTATCTTCTAAGTTTTAGGTTTGTAAGGCAGACTTACTTCAGTAAGAAAGAGATATTCCATTTGAACTTTATATTAATTTCACTTTTATATTAGACCTTGGTATTTTGTGTTATAGGGATTTTATCACATGGGACTGCAAAAACATGAAAATGAAATGCAGTAATGTTTAAGTACCTATTTTTTTTTCAAGTTTCTCTGCATTAAGAAATATCTACACTTTCATCTTTCAATCCAAATTATAAAAATAAATTTTACAGTGTCAGAATTTCCTGTGGCATGGAAATAAAGTTTCTGAACCAATTATACTAATAAGAATGTAAAGGCATTTTATTCACTCTCCATGTTCCCACGACTCTAAAAATATATCTGTTTATTTGAAACTGTTGAATGCTTCATTAAAATTACATCAATAAAAAAATCTATAGTTGAGATATCTTTTTAATTCTTCTAACATTGAACAAATGAAGGAACCAAGAACAATTATATATCCAGTGATGTTAACCTCTTTAGATGGAAGATAGATTTCCTAACAGTTATTGAATTCTTTAAACAGCTATTGAAATTTTCTGCCCTTTCCACTGGAAAATGTCATTTTAAGTGTTCGTACTGAGAGCATGTGTTAGAAAACACAAGTGATATAGCATGGACTATCTATCTTGATTTAGCTACTTCAGAGTACAGGAAAGTTGTTCTTCCACATTCTCCTGTAGCCACACTGTTTATTTTAATAATACTGTTTTCCAGATAGGAAATCTTGTAACTTTATTTCACAACCATCTAGTGACAGGAAAGTCAGTAATTTGGTGTACTTGACATTTCTGAGAAAATATATTTGCATGCCACATCTGTGATGGCTTAGAAGGTTACCAGAGTCTGACTGTGTCATACTGTTGGTGCATTTTTATTTTATATAAAGGTATATTGCCTGTATTGCAATAAAGCAGCAAGAGTATGTGCTCCGAATTACATTGATCAACTATATTCACTCAGTTATATTGAAACAAAAAAAAAAAAAATACAAACTTGGAATTTGAAATCAATAACCTGTAGCCATCACCAGAAAACAAAGCAGTAAGTTCTATATTGCATAATTTTCTATTGAATTAAGATAGTCACTAGAATTCTCTTACACCTCAAAGGCTGTAGAAGATGGATGTGGAGGGGCAGGTCCCAACTGTGGCGGCTGCCACTCACCCCGACACCGCCTCCGACTCCGCCTCTGGGGACGGAGACTCCTCCTGGGAGGAGGACTCCATGGGCGGCACCACCGTTTAAACCCAGCCCAGTTTCCAGAACATTCCCCAGGGTGCGTCGAATGATTGGTCCCCGGTTGATTGATCTGTGTGTCCCACCCCCTTGTAAAATTTTGATTTGCCCTCGGACCCTGTACCCTCCTACCCTCTGATGTTTCATTGGTTATCTATCCGGCACCCCTCCCCTTTTCGCCCTCCTTAAAAGGGCGTGCACCCCTTGCGTCCTCGGAGTTCTCCCTCGGAAACCCTTCAATAAAGGAGCTCGGGGAAGACCCCCTCTCGCCACCCTTTGCCTCCTCGCCTCTTTTGTGCGCCTTGCTTCTTCTCTCTTGGAGCCGACCTGCCTCTGCGGGAACCAGCCCCGCCTACCCTGAAGCACCGAAGCCTGGTGAGGCGTCCAGGGTTCTCAAGGCCGGCGTCCTTTGCTGAGGGCACCTAGGACAGCCAGGCAACAAGTGGCGCACCGGAACAGGGACTTGACTTTTAACATTAAATCCTGTTCGCCTGCCATCGCGAGGTGCTGTCGCTTCCCTGCGTGAAGCACACTCTGTTTTAAGAGTGGTGCTCCCGGGGTGGATCTCCAGGAACTGTACCAGGACGGTCTGCGTACCCCATTCCTGCGTCAGGACCTGAGGATCCTTTTCCAGAGGAGGACCCAGCGTCTGTTTTCAGTTTACCTCCCCAGGAAGACCCAGGAAAGGGTAAGAAAAATTTTGGTAATCCCTCCCTCGTTATTCCTCAGTTTCTCCTTTTCAGACGCTGTGGGTGGGTGCTCTCCAGCATGGGTAACCGCATGTCTGGTGAGCAGCGAGAGTTTTATCTCCAAGTTAAGAATTCCCTTTCTGTTAACAAGTTAAAGTTTTCAAAAGCCTTCCTAAAAAGTTTTATTATTTGGATTTTTAAGGAATTTCCCCGCACAAGCGGTGAAGAGGCACTTTCTTTTCAGTTATGGGATAAAGTAAGGAGGAGGATGGTGTTTTTACAAGGCTGTGGGGATGGATCAGTAGAGCGCTTTTTCGCGCTCCTGACTCTGATCCTCAGTGTTGTAAAAACTCCAAAAAAGAAAGTTAAGACCCCAGTTTACCCTTCCCCGTTACCCGTTCCCCGTCTCTCCCATTCCCCAAGCCTTGATAGAAGAGGCGCGGCGAGAGTAAAAAGCCAAAGCGCTCAGGGTTGCTACCTGCTCCCTGACTCTCCCGGCGCTTCTCCTTACCCGGCTCGGAAAGGGACCGGCCAACCCTCTCCGAGCACCCCTAAAAAATCTTCCCTTAAACCCTCTTCCCCGGTTTCTACTCGCAAAGTTAATTCCCCCAAAAATAAGAAGAGAGTTTCCCTGTGTGCTCCTTCCCCAGTTGAATCCCCAGTTAATCCCTCTACCCTTGTTTTTCCAAATGGAGAGGGGAGTCTGTCCCAGCCACAAAATGGCTGCGGCAAGAGCTCTCCCTCACAGCCCCTTTCTCCTCCCCATCATCCCTCTTTTCCCGCCTTTCCCAACCCCCATTTTCCCGCCACAAACCCGTTCCACCCCTATGATGTCAACCCTGACCCTCCTTCCTATTACCCTAACCCCTCCCCCTGGGCGGCGACTGGCGCCGTAGGCGGTTCCCCTTTTCCACGCCCCAAAAACCCCTTCCTAGTTCCCAGTCCCTCCCCTTTCCCACGCCACACCCCTTCCGCCCCTGACCCCTCCCTCGAGGCCGGTTCTTCCGGTTCCCACGGTCCCCCTTCCGGTTCCCACGCCGGAAGGGACGCCATCTTGGACCAGGATCCGGAAGACCTCGAAATTCCCTTTGCGGCTCCGGTGCAGTACAGCCGAACGGGCTTGAACCCCACATGGGAACCCTTTGGGTACGAAAACATCCGGGATCTTTGTAGAACTGAAAAGGAGATGGGGCGGGAGCATAAATATTTTAAAGCTTTGCTGCACGGGACCTTTACCGGCAGCACTCTAGTTCCCCATGACGTTAAAACCGTTATGGCATGCCTCCTCTCTCCCATAGAATACCGAGTGTGGGAAAGAAAGTGGAAGCATGCGGTACGGGAACTAATCCCGACCCTATCCCGGATGAGTGGTACCCAAGAGTACCCCTTTGATTTACTCGTGGGAGAGGGGGATTACGCGAAACCCCAGGTTCAAGCGCAGCGGCTTCCCGCTGACGTTCTGGTTGCGGTGTCCGGAGCTGCCGAGAGAATTTTTCTCGGTATGCCCTCTATCTCCGTGCCCCTGGTTTCCTATTCAAATATCTATCAAGGGCCCTATGAACCTTTCGACGCTTTTGCCGACAAATTACGAGCCTCCATTGAGAAGCAGGTCCCTGACCCTAAGATCCGGGAGGGCCTGCTTGAGGAGCTCGTCAAAACCAGGGCCAACCAGGTGTGCAAG
Source organism: Monarcha castaneiventris obscurior (assembly GCA_026261815.1). Classification (NCBI taxonomy): domain Eukaryota; kingdom Metazoa; phylum Chordata; class Aves; order Passeriformes; family Monarchidae; genus Monarcha; species Monarcha castaneiventris. The sequence goes on along the minus strand of JAMPIT010000174.1, from coordinate 4,474,011 downwards.
GAGATCATCTTTGCCCTTCCCCATGACCCACCGCCTACTGTCGACCAGATGGCCGAAGCTTGCGCACGCCTAATGCCACTCAAACAGGCTGTGCCACGTACCACCAATGAAAGTGAGATCACAGTGTCCGCACTGGATATGCGAGAGGTCACTTGCCACCGATGTGGCCGCAGAGGACACTTTGCAAAACAGTGCCACGCTGCTCATCCCCTACCCTCCAACTCCACCCCTCATTATCCTAACCCCAGAAACAATCCTGTGGCGTCCCATCCCCCTGATCCTACCCCTACTGCCCCTACCCCTACCCAACAGGCTCAGGGAAACTAGAGTTGCGGCGTCTGGAGGCGGAACAGCGTCGCAACCACCCTGTGGCTTCCGCCGGAAACGTCTTCATACATGCTTTTCCAACTAAAGACTTTCACTTTACCGGACATGACTTTGTTCTTCTCACGTTACAGACCTCAGCAGTGAGTGTTTTTGCCCTTGTCCTGCCGGACGCGACCCGAGGACCCAAGGAACTGGAGATCGTTCCTGCCTTTGTGAGGATTCAGAGTGATGGTACCTTTCCATTGAAGTTGGCGTGTGCTAACCCGCCGTTTTATCTCTCTCGTGACCAGGTCGTAGCCAGAGTCAAGCTGTATCCTGTCCAGGAACTTCTAACGGACTACCCTTTTGTTGCCTGGGCTGAAGAGATCGGCAAGGACAGGCCAATCATTAGTTGCAAGCTATCCCACCAAGGCTCCGACATCGATGCCCTTGGTATGCTAGACACTGGAGCGGACGTCACGGTCATCTCTTCCACCCAGTGGCCGTCGACGTGGGACAAGCAACCAGTGGTAGGTGCCATCCGTGGCGTTGGAGGATACACTCCGGCGGAGAGGAGCACTAATTTAGTGCAAATAGAGGGACCTGACGGACGTATTGCCACCATACGTCCCTTTATAATCAAGTCAGGTTTCAACCTTTGGGGCAGAGACGTCATGTCTCAATGGGGCACCCGGATCGAATTGGCACCAACGGTCCAGGATTTTTAATTGGGGCCACTGAGGAGCGCCAGACCCTACCTCTCAAGTGGACCACCAATTCTCCGGTGTGGGTTGACCAGTGGCCCCTCCACCGTGAAAAACTGATGGCGCTCAATAAGCTTGTGAATGAGCAACTGGAGAAGGGTCACATCGTCCCTTCTACCAGCCCTTGAAACTCTCCGGTCTTCGTTATTCGAAAACCGGGGGGGGACAAATGGAGGCTCCTTCACGATCTTAGAAAAATTAATGCCCACATTGAAGACATGGGGTCCCTGCAGCCAGGGCTGCCTTCCCCCTCTATGCTCCCCCGGAACTGGAAAATTGCGGTTATTGACATCAAGGACTGCTTTTTCCAGATCCCCCTGCACCCGGATGACGCCCCCAGGTTTGCTTTTTCCGTGCCATCCATCAACAGGCACGAGCCCATGCGCCGCTTCCATTGGCGGGTGCTCCCTCAGGGGATGAAGAACTCCCCCACCATCTGCCAGTGGTATGTCGCGCGTATCCTCTCCCCTGTCCGGAAGCTTGCGGCTAATGCCATCATCGTCCACTACATGGACGATGTATTGGTCTGTGCTCCGACTCAAGATTATTTAGACTGGGCGCTTTCCAAAGTCGTGGGGGCCTTGGAAAGTAGCGGGTTTGAAATCCAGTCATCAAAAGTCCAGAAGACTAGCCCGTGGAACTACCTGGGCATGAAGATACAGGAGCAGACTGTCACACCCCAGCAAATTAAAATCCTGGACAACCCCAAAACACTGCACGAGGTGCAGCAATTATGTGGCTCGCTAAATTGGATTCGGCCTTACTTAGGGGTGACGTCTGAAGATCTGGCCCCTATTTTTAATCTCCTCAGGGGAGACACCGACCTGAACTCACCGAGGACCATGACCCAGGATGCTCGCGACGCACTCAATCGTGTCCAGAAGGCGCTGTCGACGAAACAGTGTCACCGATTTGACCCCAAATTGCCCTTTCAATTGGCTATCAAAGGTAAAATGCCTCACCTGCACGGGCTCATCCATCAGTGGGATGAGAGTCAGAAGGATCCGCTCCTCATCATCGAGTGGGTCTTTCTCTCTAACCATCCCACCAAAAAACTCACAACACCACAGGAACGAATGGCGCAGGTGATTAGAAAGGCAAGGTCCCGTCTAGCCACCCTAGCGGGATGTGACTTTTCGTGCATCTACTTGCCAATTACAATTGACTCCATGGAGTTTATCCTCCAAAATAATGCGGAACTCCAATTCGCTCTAGACTCCTACTCCGGCCAGCTTTCAATACATTACCCGAAGCACAAAATTTTTAGCCTGGATCTGAACATAGTTCAGAATCCAGTGCAAAGCCGTGAACCCCTCAAGGCCTTAACACTTTTCACCGATGGATCTGGCGCCTCAGGCAAGTCAGTCATCACGTGGCTGAACACCTCCACTCAGAAGTGGGAATCTGATGTGGAAGTGGTTAAAGGGTCGCCACAGGTGGCTGAGTTGGTGGCGGCGGTTAGGGCCTTTGACAGGTTCAGAGAGCCTTTCAATTTGGTGACAGATTCGGCATATGTGGCTGGAGTAGTGTCCAGGGCGGAAAGCGCTTGGCTGGGAGAATCCCGCAACCCCAAAATTCATTTTTTGCTCTCGAGGTTGTTAGATTTAATTTCCCACCGAGAGCAACCATTTTACGTGATGCACGTCAGGTCCCATACCGACCTTCCAGGCATTATTGCGGAAGGGAATAGGAGAGCGGACGCCTTAGCCGCGCCAGTGCAGCTGGCCAGCTTGCCAGATGTATTCCAGCAGGCAAAGCTGAGCCATGCTCTGTTTCATCAAAACGTTCCTGCTCTGGTCCGCATGTTCGGATTAAAAAGGGACCAAGCCAGAGCAATTGTAGCCACATGTCCCAATTGTCAACCCCTTCAGCTTCCATCCATGGGGACAGGAGTGAACCCCAGAGGGCTTGGCAGTGGGGAGCTGTGGCAGATGGATGTGACCCATGTGCCTGAATTCGGCCGACTAAAATATGTGCATGTCTCGATCGACACCTTCTCTGGCGCGATGTTTGCCTCCGCGCATTCAGGTGAGAAAGCCAAGGATGTTATTTCCCATTTAATTCAAGCTTTCTCAGTCCTTGGCGTCCCGAAGGAGATTAAAACGGACAATGGTCCAGCTTACATCTCGGACCGCCTGAGGAAATTTTTCCAGGAGTGGGGAATATCCCATGTCACCGGGATACCACACTCTGCGACGGGTCAAGCCCTGGTGGAAAGGGCCCATCAGTCACTAAAGAGGATGCTACTTCAGCAAAAAGGGGGAGTAGAAGTGGAGTCTCCCGCAATCAGGCTAGCGAGAGCTCTTTTTACTCTAAATTTTCTGAATTGTTCTGAGAACGAGCCTGATCCCCCTGTTCTCAGACATTTTCATAATTCTACTCGGGCAAAGCTGAAGGAGCACCCCCTTGTCCTCACGAAGGAGCCTGACTCCCTGAAAATCACCGGCCCCTACCCACTCATCACCTGGGGTAGAGGGTACGGGTGTGTTTCCACCCCAGGGGGTCCGAAATGGGTCCCAGGTAAATTCATTAAGCCTTTCCACATGAGCTCGCCTAAGTCACCAAGGGAGCAAGACACAAACAGCCAAGCGGAGCAGTGGAAGAGGAGGAAGAAGAAGAAAGGAGGAGCCATAGACGAGCGGCAGAAACAGGAAGAAACCAAAGTCGAGTCCGGGGAAAGTGATTCAGAAACCGGCTCCCTTGACCTCCCTTTCCCTAATCCCCCTTCTCCTTAAAAATCTTTTCGGGTGCCCCTGTCCCTTTCTCCCTCATCCCTTCTCCCCTTAAAAGTCCGTTAAGTTTCGGTACATTCACCTGTTTATGTTTGCCTTTAAGTTCCCAATGGACCGCACGAAAATACCTGCAGTGCTACTCCTTGCTGTCCTGATGCCAGTGATGATCAAAGCATGGATAGTGCCTCAGCCCAGGAGGAATGTATGGGTCACACTTGCACAAGCTCTGAATCAGTCAGAAATGTGCCTCTCCAACGATGCGAAGAAAAATCCACTGTCCACTAGCCTGGTCGGGGTTCCTGTTCCAGCCAGTGAGTACCCTCAGTCCTTGTTGGATCTCCACAAATTCGTCAATAATAACCCCAACAGTAATAAAAATCACAATCCTCCCTTCTACGCCTATGTTCAAGATCGCATTACCTATAAAGTTAATCTGCCGGTGCAGAATCCGCTTCTTTTGTGGAGGCTGTGGGTCCCTAAATTAAAGAAATTGGACAAAGAGCCTACCGAATTGGACCTGATTGGTTCTCTCAAGGCACCGCATTGTGTGCAGTTTGAATTTTATCCAGACCCGTACTACCACGAAATGAAAACATTCCAACGTGTCCACCAGTTCAAATTCGAATATTCGGCCAGCCAGTGGTGTACGGACTTTGCAAAAGTCAATCTCTCCTCCACAAAAGATCTGTACCGCCCTAACCCTCTCTCCCTTCCCCGTGGAATTTTTCTAATTTGTGGAGATCGGGCATGGCAAGGAATCCCCTCCAAACTTGTGGGAGGCCCCTGCACCCTAGGGCGGTTGACGCTTGCGTCTAAAAATATGACAACCATTCTAATTCGGGAGAACAGAAAAATTGCAAAAAGAGGTGCAGACGAAAATCGGGATCATTACTGTGATACATCTGTGTATCACTGGTCAAAATCTAAGCGCATCGCAGTCTCAATCTTTTTACCCTGGGTGGCCGCTGCGAAGTCGCTTAATGAATTAGGCCATTTGGAATGCTGGGTCACCAAGCAAGCAGAACTAACTTCTAACGCCCTAAGTGACCTCCTCAAGGAGGAGCAATTGACCAGGCAGGCCACCCTCCAAAATCGGGCGGCCATTGACTTCCTCCTGCTGGCACACGGGCATGGTTGCGAGGAGTTTGCAGGAATGTGCTGCTTCAATTTATCATCTAAGTCGCAAAGCATCCAAGCCACCATCTCACAAATGAGGACTCTTATAAAGGACATAAAAACGGAATCACAAGAATGGATGCGGCAAATGTTAAACAAAACTGTTCACCAACTTTCCCACTCCATCGGAGAAGTTGCAGAAGCATCAGGCAGCTGGCTGCGGAAATTCCTGAAAGGACTTGGAATTTCAGAATGGGGAACCTCCCTGTTGCGGGACCTCGGACTGTTAGTGTTTTTCCTCCTCATCATTGTCGTTTTCTTTATTGTGGTGAAGAAAGTTTTAGTTAAACAAATCCTGTCACAAATTAATAAAGACGGGGGAGATGTGGAGGGGCAGGTCCCAACTGTGGCGGCTGCCACTCACCCCGACACCGCCTCCGACTCCGCCTCTGGGGACGGAGACTCCTCCTGGGAGGAGGACTCCATGGGCGGCACCACCGTTTAAACCCAGCCCAGTTTCCAGAACATTCCCCAGGGTGCGTCGAATGATTGGTCCCCGGTTGATTGATCTGTGTGTCCCACCCCCTTGTAAAATTTTGATTTGCCCTCGGACCCTGTACCCTCCTACCCTCTGATGTTTCATTGGTTATCTATCCGGCACCCCTCCCCTTTTCGCCCTCCTTAAAAGGGCGTGCACCCCTTGCGTCCTCGGAGTTCTCCCTCGGAAACCCTTCAATAAAGGAGCTCGGGGAAGACCCCCTCTCGCCACCCTTTGCCTCCTCGCCTCTTTTGTGCGCCTTGCTTCTTCTCTCTTGGAGCCGACCTGCCTCTGCGGGAACCAGCCCCGCCTACCCTGAAGCACCGAAGCCTGGTGAGGCGTCCAGGGTTCTCAAGGCCGGCGTCCTTTGCTGAGGGCACCTAGGACAGCCAGGCAACAAGATAAAGGAACTAAAACTTCCATAAAACACATATTCTCCCCAGAATATGGAACCAGATTGAAGATATTCAGGTTTTGTGATAAAACCTTTTGCTCTTAATCATGGTCATTAATTACTCCAAAAAAAATTCAGAACTGCTGATTGCGATACAGAATTTTTATGGAGAATAAATCTAGCCTATCCAAATGATCTGAAAGAGGCAAAGAGGTTCTTAGTGTAGGTGGAAAGAATTCTGCTTATAACACTAAATATACATGAACGTTTCTGAACTAGAAAACACTGTGAAATGAAAAAGTTTCTGTGACAGACTTGCAGTTTTCAAGACTGAGCTGTGAAAGATACATATTTAATTTAAAATTCAAAGCTAATAAAACTCTGAAACACACTTTATATAAAATATGCGGAAAAGTGCAAGAATAACAGCTCACATTAAAACCACAATTCTTTCTTATCTGACTTGATTTGCTCAAGAAAAGCTGGTTTTCTTCCTCACTTTAATACAATAATTTTGATAGATTAAAATTGTAAAGCTGTTGGATCCCTCTCATATATTTGATCAGTGTAATTATATAATTTCTTCTAAAATTTGTTATTTGTCTGTAACAAGATTAAAGCACCTGCTGTTACAAGCTTTTCTTTCCAATTACACTGATCGGAAGTTCAAGTTCTTCAGCTACTCAACACAAATCTGTTTAAAACAGCAAAAACAAAATACCTGACTGACGTCTGGGAATGCCACTATGTTCTGATTAATAAATTAATTGTGTTGTGATGTCATTACAGACATATAATAAAAGTCTTTGAAAGAGGCATTACCACACACACAAATTGACCACAAATCTATAGTAGCAAAAAAATTTGGGGAGTTACTCTGGCAGTTCTACCATTGATGAAGCTTTAGGTAAAAAGACTCAGACATAGCTCTATAAAACCACACCATTAATTTCTGAACTCTTGATTACTGAGTACTTTAAGTGGAAAAATGAAAATTATATACTTATCAATTCACATTAGAAAGCTAAATTGGGTTGGGTTTTAGGTTGTTTTTTGGGGAAGTTTTTTTCAAACATACAATTGACTCAACTGGTTATAATGGTTAAGGAATGTGCTGATGTCAAAAGGTGCCCAAAAATATCTTATGCATTGGACCTTTGAAATCTGAGCAATGATGCTTGGTTTCGGAGCTAGTAGATACACTTGTAATTTGGAATTGGTAGAAAATTCCAGCAACGTTTATTCATTCTCCATATATACTTTAGGTGTTGTCATAGATGTTAGCTAAGAACAAAAAAAGCCATGTTTGTAAAAATAAAAGATTTGGTATTTTTGGTGTGATATAGCCTTTAGGCATTGTCATACTCAAAATCAAGCAGATTAAAAAAATGTATTTTCAAACTCGTATGGCAATCACATATTCAGAGTCATATATAGATAGCAAATTGATACCTAAAGAACTAAAGTGTTTACATCCTGGAAATATATAGTGGAAATTTTGCAGAACTTTTACCACAGAACTTACTTGCAAGTAGATTCATATTAACAAAATTCCTACAGCCATCTCAACCCAAAATCTGTCTTTTCCCACACTGTTGGTAGGTGTCTCTTCATGCAACAGAGTTCTGCAGCCATGGGTTCTTCTTCTCCCTCATGCAATGGAGCAATATTTAAGTCCAATAATTCTTAATAAAAGTAGCAAAAATATTATTATACAGAAATCAAGGATAATTTTTATTTGCTATTCACAAAAGTAGTTTTGTCTGAGACACTAGTGTCTGCCTTCTATTACTCAAAGGCAGCCATTGAAGAAAATTCTCAATAAAGACAGCATGCTCTGTACCTCTTGTATTCAGGAGTTAGAATTCTAGAGGACAGAAAAGGAGAAAAGAGTATCCTAATGCCTCAGTGATCTTGAAAACATAGGGCAGGGAACTGAACCTTCAACAAGTGTATGAAATATGTGACAGGTCTGCAGCAATGATGTATTGGGTAGGGTGTGTTCACCTCAATATTCCAGGATAAATTATTACTTGGATGATTAGGTATTACCGGCAGAAAGAACTTATGATCTGTAACATTGCTACAGCTGAAAACATAAGGAGTGAGAGTAAATATGGATGTTAATTTATTATAATTTCAAAGCCATACGTACGTTTGCCCTTTTAAAGTCAAGAATTAGAATACTGAAGTGCTGTGCTAAATATTAAAATATCATGTTTTGTAACAGAAATACAAATAAAATTAAAAAAAAAAGCAATTGGCATTATTTTAACATAAAGAATTCTACAGACACATCTTAATATCTATTACCGTTTTCAGCCAAACATTTTAAAACGGATTTCCGTTAAAATTACTCAGCAGAAACATTACTGTACTCTTGAATAAACTGTTTCTTGTGATCTTTTCTTGACTTTCATCTACTAATTGTGGACTCATTCCTCAAAACAGTAGTAATAATAGCCTTGTCAAAGTATTGTTCCTAAGCAATCAAACATAAAGATACATGCAATTATTCTTTGCCTTCTCAACTATTTCAGCTCTGCAGGGAAGGACACAGTGTCGTTGTCAGCAGGTGTAATTATTATATGTTCTTCTTCCCAAGGTGCATCATGGTAAGCTATGACAAGATAAACTTATAAAGTATCAGCAACCAGAAGAGTTAACCTATGGTAATGTACATCTTATGTGCTCCAAAAATCAAAATAGAAATGTGGAGGGCAGTATAAGGCAATGAGGCAATTGTTTCCATCTATATTGTTTTGTTGACAGTCAGAAATGCTTGCCTCTCCTCTACTCTCCTGAATATGATTTGTTACATTGTTACATAATAGTTACATTGACAAAAGAATATTACAGAAGTGACATTACACCATCCTCTGACATCTGAAACAGTGGCTTTTCTCAAGAAATATTGACCATGTGTTCCCATATAAAAGCTAATGGTCGGGTTGGAATTGCAGAGTTGAAAGTAAATAGGGGTTTTTTTCAACTTCCTGTCCTCCTTTTTAGTTTCATCTTTAGTTACAACTGGAAATAGCTTGGGGTATGGGGTATGATAAATATGGTTGCTTCACCCGATAGTCATACTTCTCTTCAGAGCACTTTTTCCTTTGAAGTACATTTCAGTTTTCTAAAACAAATTTGGGAATGGTCGGGAAACAATACAGCGGTAATGATATCTACAATAATCCATTACAACACAGTGTCTGTGATAATTTCTTCTGAAGAATTTCTTCTGAAGTCAGAGGAGGAACAAGAACCACGTAAGTACCACAGTCACTGAAACCCACTGAATTAGTCAGCCATTCAACTGAACAGCTAATGACTGTTAATGTTTAGGTGAAGAATATGAGAGTTCGAGCTCTCTTCTCATTTGGAGAGAGATCTGAGAGGTAACTTAAGTTGTCTAAACTAATAATCTATGCTCCCTCAACTGTGTGCCTGAAGAAATTGTACATTGCTGGTGGATGGTTTACCCTGCTCCATAGCAGCCTCTGAGAGACGGGATGAGGAACACTGTGCCCCTTTTGCTTTCTATTCCTGTCTTGCACAGGGAGCTTAGGCAGTTAGCTTAGACTAGTTGCCCTAGATTTGGATGACTGAAATTATGTAAAATGAATCCCATTCCTGATCATCTTCTGTCAAAATGATTGCTCACATCCCTGGGGATGGCCAGGGAGGAACATGACAAACTAAAAGTTTCTTTCTGTAGCAAAGGTACAATAGCAAACATTTTTAACAGAAACATTTCTGAAAAGTTTTTATGCAGTTGCTTCTCTAACACTTGGGGGGAGGGAAGAGAATGCAATTCTTTTGATATTAAGACCAAAGACAGTTTCTATCTGAAAAGCTTTTTTGTCCGTACATATTGCCACGTACCTAAAATGACTATTTCACAAAAACCTATCTTTCCTACAATTTGTAACTGGCAGAGAAACTTTCTCAGGCTCAGCAGAGAAAACCCTACAGAGTTTAAATAGTTGTACACAGTGAGTTACTCACTCCAGAGGGAAGGTTCTTGTACAGGCCTATTGGACCACTGTTCGACTGTCTGTGACAATACCAGCAGTGCTCACACTACAAATCCTAATAGCTATGTGGTGTGTTGGACCACCAAAACTGGCCTGTCACTCCCTTCCTCATCAGGTCAGGGAGAGAAAATATAGAGAAAGGCTCATGAGTTAAGGATAGAGAGAGATCAAGCACCAGTTGCCATCACAGTCAAAACCAGACTTAACTTGGGGGAAATTAATTAAACTTATTGCTGATTAAATCAGTATAGGGGACTGAGAAATAAAAACTAAATCTTAGAACACTTTTCCCCATCCCTCCCTTCTTCCTCAGCTCATATTCATCCCCTGTTTCTCTAATTCTTTCCCCAGAGTAGCACAGGAGGACAGGGAATGGGGATTGTGATCAGCTCATTACACATTACCTCTGATGGTCCTTCCTCCTCACACTCTTCCCCTGCTCCCCATAGGGTAACTCCCACAAGAGACAATCCTTCATGAACGTCTCCAACAAGAGTCCTTCCCATGGGCTGCAGTTCTTCATGAACTGCTGCAGCCTGGGTCCCTCCCATGGGGTGCAGTCTTCCAGGAACAGACTGCTCCAGCAAAGGAATTCCCCCACAAGGTCACAATTCCTGACAGCAAACCTGACCCATTGTGGTTTCCTCTCACCATGGGTCAACAGGTCATCTCAAGAGCCTGTTCCAGCATGGGCTTCCCATAGGGTCACAGCCTCTTTTGGATATCCACTTGCTCCAGTGCGCAGGCTGCAGGTGGATCTCCATTCCACCATGTACCATGGGCTGTAGGGGCATAGCCTGTCTTACCATGCTCTTTACCACAGACTGCAAGGGAATTCCAGCTCCAGCATCTAGAGCACTTCTGACACTGTTGGGGCTGCCCGAGGCTGCAAACGTCCAGCTGGTGTCCAGCTGCAAACATCCTTGGCCTTAGCTGCAACAAGCGGAAAAGGCCGGCTTCTTCACAAGGAGCGAACGCCAAACAGAGATGGTGAAAAGGTATCGGCGGAGGCAAAGGAGGGGTCTTTGTATAGGTTCCAGCTGGTTTACTGCAGGTGTAGGGTCCAGGGACAAAGACCAGGGATAAGGGAGAACACAGCATTTTATATGGGGGTGGAACTGTCGGGATTGGTGGGGTTTCATGAACACAGAGATGTCACATAGATGATTTATTGTTGAATCAGTCTCATATTTATTGAAGGGTGAGACAGGGGTTGGCAATAGCAGCAATGGCAGAGGTAGCTGCAGCAAGCGCAGCTACTGAGGTAGCTAAGATAGCAGCAGCAAAAGGTGCAGATGCCAGGGCAGCTGCACCAGCAGTGAGTGTTACTTTTTTCTACAAAGCCTTCTATACTTTTTTAAGCCAATAAGGAAATGCCATAAAGCTTACTAACACATTTGTACCAATCATCACTGTTCAATTTACCGCAATGCGCATTTTCTTAACCAATCACTACATTGTTATTAAGGCCTATGGTGCAGGCTTGTATTGCTACATGTTAACTTTCTAAGAAGTTTCACTATAAGGTTTATTGCTAAACTCAAAATTCTTTACTCTTTTACTTATCACTATTATTTCTTACATAAAGCATGTTCTTACTTGTTAAAAATACATTTCTACTTTTATAAAGCATACTTATTTCAAAACTACAAAACTACAAAGCTACGTTTTCACTTTAAACTGCAAAAGCAAAGCTCACTTTTCTAACTCAGGCAGCTTCTGCCAAGGTCTCAGATCGAAACATGTATCCACTTCTATCTGTTCAAGCACAATGCTGTTTATGTACTCTGTCTGCACCTGCAAACTTTCTGTAACTTCATTTCCCACATGGCACAAAGGGAAATAACCAATGGGGATCAACTGAGGAGTTGATCCCACCTAGCAGGGGAATAACCAATGGGGATAACTTAGGGGAGGGAGTTACATAAACCAACCAATGGGGCATCGAAGAAAAGTGAACTTTCTAGAACTAATACATTAGCAATTAGGGAAGATGCCTAAACATAAACTTACATAAAACTGGGTGGAAAACTCCTAAACCAGTAACCTTGAAATATGCAAACTAATTCCCACTGGGCTCGTGGGAACTCACCATAACTGCGGGTTAAGAATTAAACCTCTGTGTCCTGGAGGCCTGTCCACCAGTCCTGTGATTGTTCTGTTGAAGTGGCCAGTGCCACATGCACCACAACACACTTACTCCCCTCCTTCTTCACTGACATGGGTGTCTGCCAGACTGTTTCTCTGGCATATTCTCACTCATCTCTTCCAGCTGCTGTTGCACACAAGTTTTTTCCCCTTTTAAAATACATTATCCCAGAGGGGCTAACACTGTCACTGGTTGTTGCAGCTTTGGCTGAGACATAGGGGAAGCATCTAGCAGCTCCTCAGAGAAATCACTCCTGTAGCTCCTCCCTTGCTTTTCCACATAAAGCCAATACAAGCTCTTGGAAAAATACTGGCCTATTCAGCACACACTACTGTTTGTTATCGGCATTTGTTCTATATCATATATGTATATTCTAATAGCATTGATATTTTGCCAGACAGAAAGACATTCTGCTAAAGCCCTTATGGTACAGGAGTGAGGTTCTGTAAGGCTTTGACAGAGCAGAAGAATCTGAGAGATTTAAGGTATCATTATGTCTTTTAAATTCTGAACAATTTTGGAGCTGAAAGGAGGTCTTGGTATAAACCAGTATCTTCTGGTGATCTTTACAGGTCATGATAATTCATTGGACTGTTTGATGCAATATTAGGCTTCCTTAAATTTTTTTAATCTATAGGCCCATATCAAGGAAGATTTTTGTCTGGCCCCAGGCAACTGTACTATGCATAAGGTATCCCTTACATTGGCATTTGAAAGGAAGTCATCTTCCACAATTCTTCATGTACCCTGGGATGGCTCTTCAAATATTCCCAGTGACATGAAGGTGGGAGCAGTGACTTCAGTCAGGCCACAGAGAAGGACTACAGATTTCATCCATCCATCTGACACTGGCAGTGCCATAAATCAGCCTCTCTTGATGGGAGAGGCCCTTGAAATCCTTTAGAGTCCTTGCAAGGAACTTGATAGGTGGACGAGGTAAACTCATAGTAATTGCTTCTTCAGACAGTTGTTTATTTTAGCATTATCAGCTATTAGCGTAAAAAAGACATAGCAGAACACAACATGGCAAGAGAAGGCAAGAAAATGGCTGCATATCAAAATTCCACAGCCCTTTTAAAGGTAAATTATCCAATAAAAAATTGAAACAACAGATATTTTTACTTTTCCTCCAATGTTCAGTAAATCACTCTGACACGCAGGCTGGAACTGCAGTATTTTTCATCCAATCATCCTAAACTACTTCTGCTGCAAAATATGGAGGACTAGAAGAAGAAGGACGGAGGTTTAAAACTACAAAGTCTCCTCCATCTTGGAACTTTTACTATTTATCTATTTACTACATTAACAATCCTAAAACTTCTAAATTCTTCACCTGGTGACATCCTTACATCATATTCTATCACCTAGTTCACATCTGTGTAGATTTTAATTCCTCATGGAGAGTAGGGAGTTTTCTCCGTGGATAAAGGTCGAAAACCACGTTGTTCAGGGGGGTTTTTCTCTTCAAAACAGGCAGAGAAATATTCCCTGCACTCTGGATTCCCACATCCATCCATCCATCCATCCATCCATCCATCCATCCATCCATCCATCCATCCATCCATCCATCCATCCATCCATTTATCCAATCATAGAATAGTTTAGGTTGGAAGGGACCTAGTCCATCTAGTCCAACCTTCACTGCAATAAGCAGGAACATGTTCAACTAGATCGTCTATCTATCCATTTACATACTAATTGAAGACTTTAGTATTTGAGTCTAAATTAATATAAATCTTTCAGCAGTAAAAAAATAACGTATTTGGAATATGTTCCAGATGCTCATTCCTTATGTACCTTGTGCAGGTATTTTAATTAGGACAAAAATCATCTGAGTTGAAATTTCAGATAAATTCCAGCTGCTGCTCTTGTTTAAATGACAAAATACGGCTTTAAGAACTAATAAATTCTCTCTCTGCTGGACAACGATGATTCTTTTAGCAGACTGGCTAATAATGCAATACTGTTCTGAACTTGATAAGCTTTGTAGCAGATGGTAGAATGAGGGAGTTTTTTTATGTGTTAGGGATGCTGAGCATTATATCATGACACAGGCAGGATTAGTTCCCAATGTGCTAATCAGAAATGCGTCAAGCCTAATCTTTTTCTTATTTTAAAAGAAGACCAAGATAGTACTTTCTTCCTGTGGATTCAGAAAATTATTGCTCAAAATGCTTCCTTAGTTTTTAAAAATATATTTGCAGTTTTACCTAACATGCCTCCCAAAAGTGTTGCTTGTTTTTCATGTTCAGCCACCCTCTTGTGGAAGACTCTGACCCTAACTTTCAAAATTGCTTCTATGCTATACTTTTCAAGCTGCGTGTTTTTGGCTATGCTGTTCAAGAGATGCTTGTATCTAATCTATGTGCTGTTGATATTGTGATTATTTTCTGTGTTCCAGGCAGCTACCACTTGGGAGTTCTTGTAAATGAGAGGCTTATTCTCTTGATATTTATTCACATAAATAACTGAGATGTATCAATCTGCTCTAAAACAATTTAAGTGGTCAATAAGCAGGTTTTTCTGTTCAATTTGCAAGTACTGCAGGCAATTTGCTGCTCATCATCTGTCCTCATGGAAGAAATCAGACTTTAATCACATTTAGTGGTAACAGCCTTTAAAAGGATCTCTTTTCTTGAGAATTTTCTTTTATGTAACTTCACACAATACCATTTCATTTAATACACTTTAATTATTATAATGGAGAGTAAAAGAGGGATATATGAAGTTTTAAAAATTAATATATCTCAGACTTTAAAAATGGGTCTGATTTCTACGTTCCACCTTGTGAGTAGGCTGAGCATTTTCATAAAACTAATCTTAACATTTATTCAGGTTTCTTCATTTTATTCAGAGTCTGCCAAAATGTTTTATTTGGAGTTTTACATTCTATTTAAAGTAGTGAATGATGTCTGATATACTCTGGGATTTTAAGACATAAGAGACAGCAATTTTCAGTGTCTAAGTGTCTGGATTTATTTTTGCTGCCCTAAGATAGTGTGCCTGGCTTCCAGCTGCTTCTCCATCACAAATCCTTATTTTTGCAAACCAGGAGGATTCCTTGAGAGCTCCTTCTTGATTGCATCTGTGCAGTTTGGCTGTCTTCAGTCAGATTCTCCTCACGGCATATCTCTGGTTTTTTTCTGGTTTTTGTGTTTTGCGTTGCCCAGGGTTTTATTCTTTTTGCGTTTTACTGTCCAAGTTCCATCACTTTACACCACAAAGCTAAGTCATGGGGAGTGTTCAGTGTCTAGAGGAACGATTGCAGGAATGAATTTTCTGGCAGAAGAAAGCTACCATGTTCCATCAAGGGTACATTGCTTACGTCTGTGGGAGCATTTTCTTCACCTCTACATGGAATTGACTGATTCTCTTCCTCAAGAGTCCTCATTACAAATCTGTCAACCAGTTCCGTGATTCCTTCCAACTCCAAAAAGCCAATATTTTTTATGGGTTTTATAACTATTGAAAGTAAAACTTGAGTTAATTCCTTCAACCGATTCCTTCAGTTGTTCTTGGCATCTTATCAGGGTCTTTCATTGATCTTGATGGGTGCTGAATAGTTATATCTGGGTCTTTCTGTCAAGAATTACTTCTTTTAACTGAGTGAACACTGTTTATAATTCTAAGATATTTTCTTTGTTCTTGTTCTCTGAAAAGTTGTGGGGTTTTTTATTTCTTCCTTTTATTCATGTGTGTCCCCTGTTCTTCCATGCTTCAATTTAAAAAGGCTTTAGAGATAGCAATGAAAGGTTTTAAAATTTCATTTAGTCCATTTCAATACATATGTTTATGATTAGCACTTCTGCATTTTTTCATCTTCTGTATATTAAATATGTAATATTTCATTTAGTTGTGTACTTTGATACTGAAATTTTTTCCTACCTATCACACAAATCTGTCTATAAACATCAATTGCCAAAGGTCAACATAGGTTCTTCTTAAATGGCTCTTCCTGAAGGTTTATCTTCATGAAATGAAAAATTTTTGAACATACTTGCACTAAACAGATCTTCATTTAGCACTAAAGAACTTGTTTAATGAATGAGGTTGTAGAAATATGAACCTGCAGGCCTTAGAATGCCTTTTACTTATAGATATTAGAACCTGTAAAAAAAATTAACTTTTTTTTTTCTTAAGGCAAACCCTCAACTTCATTAGTCTAAGTTTCCACTGTGTTTCTTTACCCCTGTTATTCATCTATGAACATTTTTCAGGTCTTGCAGTGATTATGTATCAGTCACAAGCACTCAGCTTTAATGTATAGCTTTCTAAATATTCATTAAGGTATTTATATCCAACCCAATGATATTATGTTATAATCCAAGTTGAGTTCATTTAATTTCTTTATGTTTAGAACTACTCTTTAGAACTGTAAGATACAATTGAGGTCACAGATTTCCTTCTATTGCTCTGTCATTACTGCTAAGCATGGTGTTGCATTAATTGAAACAAATTCCACGTTCTGCAAATTGTACAGCATGTTTCATGTATCATGTAGACAATTCAAATGTCTACATGATACATGTAATGAAAACAGCTTCAGGTAAATACAAGCAAATTTGTTTTCTGGATACTGTATTTCGATCAGCCAGCTGTATTCACAGGTCTGCTTTGCTATATGAGAGAAAAAACATACACTCCCTCCTTCAGGGAGTCTTTGCTTGATTTATTTCTTGTTTTCTTGTTTCTCTAACCCTTTAATAAAAGTCAAACGGAATGACGGTGTTGTCTACAGGTGCCCTTCAGGTGTGGAGAAATATAACGACTCTGGTTACAGATGTGGGGTTGTGAACAAAAGCAAGGAACTCAAAGAAAGTAAAGCGATTTCTACTAAAGACAGTTCTAAGAAATCCACAGCAGCTGGTTGAAAAATGTAGCAGTGTTTTCTATACTAACTATATAAAGTAGCTTGGAGAGAGTTTTGTATCTTACCCAATCTTTCTGTCTTTCCTGCATGTATTCTTTCAGACACCCAAATCAAATGGCTACATAGGAAGTGGGGCTGCTGTAAAACATGCTCACCTTCTTCAATAATTTTACAGTGGAAGGACAGAAAGTCCAGCACACTTCCACAGTCCAACTGTGTCTCAGCATGCAGGATGAAGTTAGAACTGCTTTCAGTCTGTCTGAAGTACTCCAATGCTGACCTTGTACCCAGACAGGACACTGACCTCTGCCGAGCACACGCTGGGAAGACAGAAGGATTTGGTTTTAATTCTATGACTTTTCAGCAGTACATTAGAGGTTTTTTTATTTCTTTCATCGTAAAGAGATTTGACAAAGATCCTTCATACAAGTGAAAGGCCTTTTGCATATTTAACTTTATTACTCAGTTGCACAAACTACATAAAACAGCAAACCATATAACCTCTGATTACTTACTAGATATGTGGAGATTCCAGTAAGATCTAACCTTTTTTTTTTTTCCAATAGTATTCCAGAATAAGGTAATAGATTAAAGAGAAAATAAATCCTGAAATACTGTGGAAATAAACTTTAGTTAAGTGCTGACTTAAGATAGTATTTTAAGCACCATTCACATAAAAAAGAATTATTTTGGAAGTCATGCCATCAGTCAACAGTTGTATCTTAATAGCACACAGAGCTCTTTAATCCATTAGAAAAATTTGTCATGCTTGGAGTGAACAAGAAAATTTACTGGCACTACTGATATGATTCCCCAGATTGGTGAAGATGGTAAAATATGCAGGGAATACAACTGCAAGGGTTCTGTCTGGAAGTGAACTCTTATCTATTATGAGAACCTCAACTCATATTTGTTATGAGAAGTAACATCTGTGAAAAGTCACCTGTCCCAAACTAAAGCAGAACAATAACTCTAAGAACTTCTCATGTCCTGCCTTTGGGCTCTCAGAGTTATTTACCTACAGAGAATATCCATCACTCATTAAAATCTCCTATAATTCCTGGCCCTCTCCATTATGCTGTTGTTTTCCTAGCCCCACAGTATGGGAATAGGGAGCATGGGGGAATTTTGGGAAGATGTGTGAGACTAAGAGATTGGGATCCAACAATTAAATTCTTAAGAAGATTAGAAGCAAAGAACAGAATAGCCTATTTTCTCCTTTGTCATTCCTTTTTTTACTACTTTATTTGAATGGTTAGGCAAATTTGTTCTCACGTATGCCATTTCTGTATTAATGATTTACAGATTTGATTGAAATGAGAATTAGCTTCAGATGTTTTCTTGCTTGGACTGTAAAAAACAATGTATGAGTACAAATACTCAGCAGATTATGTGCATGAAGGTATGCCGAGGGCTAAAGAGTGGACTTCTATTATTTGGGTGCAGTTTTGTGAAAATGAACTTGACAGAGAAATACAAAAGGGGTCTCTAAGCACAAGCACACACAGATGAATCTATTCTGTTCATGTTCTGAGCAAGCAGACAACCTCATCCTGGCCAGGAGCCACAGAGCTCCATAGTGTTGTGTTTGGCTCCTGAGAGGTCAGGTTTATTAGTCCAGGCTCAGTGATGCTCCATCACAGCCACATGGTTTTTGGATGGGAGCTGGAGGAAAGCCAGACAGCTTGCAGGGTGGCCAGAATGAATTTGGACTAGCTGCATCTGTCTATGTAGATGTGCCAGATGCTTTGAAAAGGGTGGGTTTTGCATGCTGGAACAGGAACGGCATGAGGAAAACATGGGTTGTTTGTTTTTGGTTTCATTTTGTTGTTCTTTTTTTGGTTTCTTTTTCCCAAGCCTAGTTTCATTGCTGAGGCACAACACAGAGTTAAAAGGAAAACCTCCCTTAAAAACAAAAGACCCATAAAATATGCAGCTGTAAACCCTCTCCTCTTTACAACTCAGTGTATAATACTTCAGGTGTTTTTCAAAATTCTTCCAATAACAGAAAAATGACTTTTTTTTAATGTCACAATTTCTGAATGATGCAGAAGACATTTAGCAAGAGCAGCAAAATACTCTTTTGAGAAAAAAAGAAGAAATACAATAGAACAGCTCTAGTGCAGGGAATAGCTCTGACAGACCTGGTAGCACAGGAGATGCTGAGGAAACTTCCCTGTCTGACCATCCAGGAACCACTCTGGCAGTCCCACTCACACCCCCTGAGCTGGGACTGAGGCCCCTTCACAACTCACCCCCCACACTCACACAATCACACCAGGTCTACTCAACTGGCTCAAGCTCAGCTTTCTCATAGCAGTGTCTCAGTTGTCTCAATCCTTAATTTAATCCTGGTGCAGGAAGAAAATAACAGCTCGAGCTGGTGCCCCCGAGAAAGCAACTCGAACAAAGGAGCCCCATGGTTTTTATACCCTCACAAATTAGCGTGAAAATCCTGCCCCATCTGATCCTCCATTCACCTGTCTGGGCCATATGTCCCCATGCCCTTTGTTATGCAAAGTGTCAGCAGTTCATGACCTCTTGCCTGGGGCTCCCGACACCCAGAGTTCCCTCTGCAGCTCTCGCTGCACCTTGCAAACCAAGCTATCTGCACTAAATGTATTCCTCAACAAAGAAGACATGGCAAGATGTCAAACACAGTAAGCAAAACAGCAGACATGTTGCTCCTTTGTATCTAAAATTAGTTGTCTCCTGCAGGAGAGTTAGTTGGTTAGGTAGCACAGGTGACTGAGGGATTGCCTATTTAGGTTGGCAGGGTCCACCTGGATGTGAAGAAAAACAAGGGGCTGCAGGCTCTCTTTTGCCAGATAATGCAGCAATTTAGCTGGATATGACCTGGGTGCCAGTTTGGACAAATTTGGAGGAAAATATCCTGTGACAGAAGGCAGGTTACAACCACCCCTCCCCTCAGGAAAAAAAATTTTCCTCGGAGGAAAGTGAAAGAGATAAAAAACTGTTTATTAACAAACACGCAGGAAAAGGATAAAAATGCTGAAAAATAAAACCTCTTGCTGTGGAGAGAAACCTGGGAAGATTTCAGAGTCCTTCTGTAGGTGTGGTCTCTCTCCTCCTCGGAGCTGGGTCAGGGGGAGCCCACCTCTGGGGCCTTAGTGGAAAATTCTCCCAATATGGTCTGATGTTGAGACAGCCCAGAAGAGAAGAAAGGAAAAAACTGAAATCCCAGGAAAACAAAGTTCAACTCTGTCTCACTCTGGAGAAAAGGAGCTGACAACTGGCTGAAAAACCACCCCAAGACACCTGGAACTCCACCTCTGTCTTTCCCTCCTCACTCACACACAGTAATGCGCGTCTGGAAACAGCTTCCTCATCATGCACCCAGTGATGCATCACTAACTGGAATCTCATTTCTCATACATGAAGATGGGAAAGAAAACTCACCTTTTGCTTATAGAGATCAGTCTTGGAAAACAGCAAGAGGGAATTAGCTCTGCTTTTTGAGTAATGCCATTCCATTTACATCTGTTAGAAGAAAAGTTAGTGTAATCGTAGATAACCCATACTGCTTCCCAGAGATTGGCATGTCCCTATTAACAGTGGCAAAGGAGAAGACACATGCTTTGATAATAGCTGCATAGCTCCATGTACAGAGGAACACGAAAACCCTGTGTAGGACCATGACTGCCTTCAATAGCAATGCCTAAAAAAACCATTGCTCAAATTTTCTTTTCTAGGGGACCACTCCTTTATTGCAAATAAAAAAGGAAAAAAAAAAGGAAAAAGGAAAATAGAAGGATTTTAGGAAATGTTGGAGTTTATTCTTTTTATATTGTGAACTGAGAGATTGGGTCTTTTTTTTTAATTCAGGTGAATAAACCCATTAATAATTAACGACTGTTTATGAGATGGTACATGGAAAATAACGCACAGAAGGAGTGCTTAAAGGTTGTGTTCGAATTTCATAAGTTCCATTAAAATTCTGTAAAATTGAAAAACTGGTCTGACTGAAATAAGAATAGAAAAAAGGAAAGGCATTCTTGATTCTTGACAATAGTCATTAGGCCTCAACTCAGGTTAAGTGTTTACTTTTGAAAGAGGAGAAGTTAAAGTTACGATCAGCAAAGAACTATAGCTAACCGAAAGTCAATGTTATGATATCTCATTTCAATGACACCCTGTGCTGAAATGGAAAGCCTAAATAAGACAAATACTGTAAATATGATGCAAACAATATATATAATTTTCTGCCTTAAATGGCTTTGGGCAGACAACTGTTCCTTGACAAGCCCGTAATCAGGGATGCAGAAAAAGATATAGGAATTTAGATTCCAAATCGGTAACATTTTTCTGGAGAGAGCTTTCTCTCACAAACTGAGAAAGCTTTTCTACCATTTAATAACATAAAAGAAGTACACTCAGCTCAGCCTGAATGGAGCTGAATTCTCAAGAATGTTGAGATCCCGTCACTGTACATTAAGCTTGAGAGGAGAAATTTCTGTCAAAGCTATGCTCCTCAGCCAACAGAAGTCAAGATTCATAGTTTTATACTAATGAATAAGGATTGGGTCTGATAACGAGTGAGGTTTGCACTGGTTCTACCACCATTTTTCCCCTTTCTGCAAGCCTGGTAAATGTCATGCCAGTAACAGAGAACATAAAGGGTGCTTAATTTTCATGATCCTCAGGGCTGAGAGTCACAAAGCCTTTTACACCTGGTCTCTACACTTGGTACAACATCACTTTTAGAAATCTTAGCCTAAAATACTTTTTCTTAGTACAGAAAGCTATTTCTTATTTAAGTACTCACAGCTCAACTTGTTATCTTATTAACAGTATTAAATATCTAATGTCAGCATTTCAATGCAATAGGCAGATAATTTATAATATTAGTTTCATATTGTATTAACTTGTTTCTTTATTGAACAAAATGTAATATATATATATATATATATTACACATGCTGGATGTAATGACAAATCTTTAAATTCATAAAATAATAAAAAAGCATAAACCATCATAATTTTTCACCGCTCAAAAGGCCTAAATGGTTTCCTGTTTCTATCTTCTGAAAATCTGGAGAGTTTTTTTCCAATTGCAGTTAAAATGTGAATTATAAGCATGAGTGGTAGTGAACTACTCCATTTTAGCTAGTTCTCTTTTACATACAACATGGATTTGCCTTAAATCAGTTCTGTAAACTGGTGATATTGCAATAGATCAAACATTTCTAATATTAAGCTATTGCAATACATACAAACAAAAAAAAGAGTGGAAGTTAATTCTTTCACATTGCAAAACAGTGAATTAAAATGTCCTTAATACTTTTTGTCAGCGACAACATTTTCCATGATGAAGTTTGTTAGCTTAAAGCATATAAGGATTGAAATTTCCTGGAAAAGTAAATCATTTTAGGAATGTTTAAGTGGAACCCAAAACCTTCACACCTTTCTTTTTTTTTTTTTTGGCACAGTTCAGTTCATCCATTTATCTTTGAATAGCCAGGTGGGACAAATATGTCAGTCTCAGGCCATTTCTAATAGAAAATGGTTGAATATTCACTTGGTTATATGATGTAGGTATATTATTTTGATAGAAGAGCAGTTATTTAATGTCATGGGTGATGAATGGCACAAGAAGAGTTAGAAAGGAAATAATGGTGATAATTTGTCAAAGATGCTGAGAATAGAGTGGTGGGGCAGGTGAGGTAGAATGATACACTATGTAGTTAGAATAATATGATATAGTGCTGGAGGGTTGGAGAATAACTTAGTAGACAGGAAAAAAATGAAAAAAGAAATGGGCAAACACTGCTTTGTACTAAAGGACTGAGAAATAGTTAGAAAATATGAGTGCTTGGAATACTTCTGATACAGGACAAATAAAGCCTAAGAATAAATATAATCTGAATTATGCAAATAGAGGGGGAAAATAAGATACACCTATTAGAAAGACATTTAAGAAAGGCAAAAAAAGGGATACTCCTAATGTAAAGGGAGAGAAAATATACAATATTAAATCATTTTATGTTTCATTCTTCTGAATTAATTCTTTCTAAGTTACTCAATTTACATGTCTCAATGCAGTAAGAGGGTAGACAAAATAAAAATAGATAAGAATAGAAAGGTGTGTTTCTGGAAGGTTTCAAGCTATTTGTGCTTATTTCTATCTTTTAAAAACCTCTTTAAAGACATTTATGGCTAATCAGGCCCTTAGAGGCTTTTAAAATATAAGAGGTATTTGGAAAATATATTTTTTTACTAGAAAAAAAAGAGTAAATACACCTGAAAACTCAATTCATGTGAGCTTTTCAATATAACCTGCAGAAATTGAAAAGAGTAAAATGTAGAGGGATGAGTCACACATACAACAGTAGTTATATGTCAACAAGAGAGGAAAAGAAAAGACAAGTAGGAATTTTGAGCAGCTGGTAACATTACTAAAAGTTTTGTTGTAACAGGAAATATCCCAGTGAATTTAAAATATACAGGGTATAAAGGAATGATGAAGACTTCTGCTGCTGGCTGTTACAAATAATGACTTAGGTGCGAATGAGAGGAAGTGTTTTTGAAAGACAGAGTTGTCCTTTGAAAAGAGAGTTCAGTTCATTCAATTTATTTAACTTTTCATCAAAGAAAATAATTTCAAGAGTAAATTGAACCCAGAACAACTCAGTTTCCCCAAGGCAGGGCAGCCTTCTTTCCTAGACCAGCTATGTGGACTGTTACAGGAAGAAGGTACAGTAAAGTCTCTGCAGTCCCAGAATTTTCTCATCTTTTAGGTGATTATGTCCTTTATTGCTAAGGAAACTCCATGCTTTCTCAGATACACAGACTACTCACAAAGTTCTCAAACATAATACCCAGGCTCGCTTTTCTCTGTTCTCATAGTTCATGCAGTGGGATAAAGCAAGGATTATTCCACTGTGGTGAATACAGTTTCACCACAAAATTGATAACACAGAAGAGTCAGGTTTCTCTTTCTTTGCTTCAACAACCATTTTCCACTGTGTTTTACTTTATTTTTTGATTGAGTTCATGCTGATAACTAGAATTGTTTCTTTTTTGAGTGGGGGCAGGAGAAGAACGAATTGAAGGTGTTAATGATGATGACAGAAATTATGCCAATATTCTTCTCCCCAGTCTAGAATTACGAACCTGGAGGAGTATGTGCAATGCAGATTCCTAAATCCATTCCTGCATACCAATCTTTCCTGCGTGCACTATTTAATATTCTTCCTTAGATACAGCAGTGTCAACAGGTGTAATCAAGTGTAGGGAGTCATGTTGAGAGGGAGCCTTGCTGTGTAAGAGCAGAGGCTTCCTACTGAAGAACCAGCACATGCAAAAGCTTTGCAAACAGCAGAATTTACTTGGCACCTATGCCCTACCAAAGCTGACATACCACCTTGTGTGTGGGCACAGTGCCATCCTGACAGATGGGGACGATTGCAACCAGCCAAGAGACCATGTCTGAGCATGAAATATGTTTGTGGAGGGCAAGATTCCCAGCTAGAAATGTCAAAACATCTGTTTGTCCTAAGTTTTATGTACCTACAGGTAAGATGGTCTAATGCTTTGCTAATTCATCACTGAGCTTGATTAATTTTGTAAGAGTTTCTGCCATAGCTGACAGTCATCATGATTTCAGACTAGTGTTGTGTACAAAGAAGCAAAATTAGCCCCTTCTTTTAGAGTGCTCATGACAAGACTGAAAATAGTGTCACAACAGGCTGGAAGAGTTTTCCTAAGGAAGAAACTCATTCTGTGCCTTCTTCAGTTTCCCATGTTATTTTACTAATTACTCTTATAATATTTGGTATTCATCAATCTCAAATCCAGCATCTTTGGGCTTCCATACTCAAAACCATTAAGAACTGCAAGAGTTATTTAAAACAGTTTGTTTGCAAAATAACGTCCAAGAGTAATCAGGCCTGAGAAATGTGAAAAATGGCAGATCTCTAAAATTATACTGCCTCAACTTTTCTCTAACTGTAACAGTATCTACAACTTTCATTTTCTTACGAAGAAAATATATTCTTTCCCACAAGGCAGTAGAGCTTCAATAAATTATTGCTTTTTAAATAAATCTACTTTTATCACTTCTTAACCTTCATTTTCAGAACTGATTTCAGACATGAACCTACTATGACTACTACTAACAGAATTTCTGTAATTCCTTTTTGTAACACCTCAGTCTCTATGACTCTGGTGAATAGTTTCATAATGACAGTGAAGTGATTCTTTTTTGTTTAAGGTTGAAAAGATTGCCTTTCCATAGGCATTATTGTAATTGCCACTTTCTGTGATTTTTAGAGCTTCAAGCGCAATGCACACTATTACTTTTCAAGAATTTTAAAATACCTACTATTTCTACTGCCCAAAATCTGCATCCCTTAAGTATTTACCAATATCAGGCTAACCAGTGAATGCCATTATTATTTAAATTTTAAAAAAAAGTTGAAAATAAAGTTGTGCTTCAAAGACTTTTTTCACTATAAAACCTTGTAGAAATATTGACCTCAGATAAAAAGGTGCAATTTTTGAACACAGAGGACATTCTGCATTGTAATTTATTATACAAGGTTAAGACTTTCATATCCAAGCTTCTAAAAATGTGTACTCCAGCAAATGACCTGCCTTCATATTCTCTGTCAGGTGACATTTGTTCCCTTTGTAAAATCTTTCATAAGGAGTGTGCTGACCTTGAGCAGCAATAAAGAACTGTATTTCTTAATGGAGATGCAGACCGTGCTGACAACTCAGTCTACTGCCTGCATCAGTGCTACCAAGGGGACAATGTTTAGACCAGGGAATGAATGCATGGGGAATATTACAGTTTCTGAATGAAGAGTGTTAGAGATGACAAACAGTAAAAGATCATGAAATTCAGATCTGTGTGGCTTAATCTGCTGCAAGTACACCTCTGTGGCAATGCGCCACAGGAGACCTAGGCACCAGACTATTTGAAACAAAGGTTGAGTAAGCAAGCTCGCACTCTTATTCAGAAAATAAAAAGCTTAGTGGAGGAGAAAAAAATCAACTTCATTCAAATCATAAAAGCTGTATGGGGATTAGAAATCACTTTGTTTTCTCTATCTCCTCACTTCAACGGAAAGCTTTGACTTCTGTCAGTGCACTCTGCCAACAATGTTCACAGTCACTGACATATGCTGAATGTGTGGCTGATTTCTTAGTCTGATAATTGTGGCACATTTTTTAACTGGCATTTGGGAAACTATTTTACATTGGAAAAGAATACCCTGCTTTCAGCTTGGCTGTAGCTTCTACCCATACCTTGTTTGTCATCTTCACTCCCCCTCCTGACAGCAGGACTTCTGTCTGCTATGCATTGCAGCGCTCTACAGCTCACTACTGCAACTACAGCTGCGTGTGGTAAACAGAGTTATACCAGTATAAAACCATTTAAACTGAAGACTGGGTCTGCCTTTTGCTCCCAGGAGTAACTCTGCAGTTCAGCCTATAGTTACCATTTTACCAGCACTTCCAGGCAGAGACAGGGCCTCAGGGACAAGGACGTTGCTCACTCTGGAATTAAATACACAAGCTGAAGGAGGGTGGACAAAATAATTATAGGTATTATTTGGGACTAAATATCTGTAGATGCAATTATACCAATAAAGCTAAGTTAGCTCTGTTTGCTTGTTTTAACCAGAACGTACAGAACGGTTAAAGCAAAAAACCATCAGTGACCAAAAAGAAAAAAAGGGACAGTCATTCAAGTTTATTGCATGAAGAAAATGTTTATATGTAGGAATTTTTCGAATAAATGCAACAAAATGCTAACCTATAGTTTTATTTTGAGACCAAAAATTCAGGGTACTACTCAAAAAATAGTCTGTCAAATCATGAACTCAGTCAAGTACAAATGAAGCCATAGACAATGTGGCAAAATACATAGGCCAAAACAATGTGGCAGAAGACGTGAAAAAGCCAGAGTGGGCTACGTCACCTTGCAAGGCTTTGTCAGAGCTGCTAGAGACCACAACGGAGACAAATCAGGTCCACGAGCACTGTTAGAGCAACTCTTCACAGCATCCAGGCAGAGAGCTGCAACACAACTGAATGAAATACCAACGTAAAAATATTTAGGACACAAACTGATTTGAAGAAGAATCCAGACAGAACTTATTAAAACATTTCTATTAGCATTCAGGGAGTTACCGACAATACAGCATAAATGGGCAAAGCTAATAGCTCACTCCAGTAGTGTTTTCTCCTTTGCAGGAAATTGATATGTAGACTAACAAGATGTATTGAATTGAAAATTGAATAAAATATTTCCTTATCCTATTACACACAGCATTATCCAGTTTTGTCAAGCCCTTCATCACTTCAAGAGAATGAAGACATGTAACAGCAGAAAAGAACACAACAGAGGAAAAAAATCTAAAAACAGTTCCTGGGGTTGAAGCTCTTTGTTGTTGCAAAAATAAGGCTTTTTTCATTCCAAGCAAAGTGACCCAGGGTCTGCACTAGCCTGGACTTACCTTGCCCAGAGCTGGCTTGCACTGGTTTCAGCTCCTGCCAGGGGGCCACATATTGTGGCCTCCCCTGCCTGAGCCAGATCTGTGCCAGTGTCTGTGAGAAGGATCTGACAAACCCACGGGGTTTCTGCCCAGCAAACAAGAGCCTCTGGGAGCTGAGCCTGGGCAGGCTGCAGGACAATACTCACACTCACCCGGGAGCAGCCAGAAGGCAGTAGCCTGGGGCAAGGAAACACATGACAACACACACAAGCAGGTCCTGAGACTGAAGAGGAAGATACCTTCACCATTAATGACACCCTTCTCCTAGCAAAGACCTTCAGACAATGAGATCTCACTAAAAACACACCGCTACCTGCAATTTTTCTTGAGAAAACTTGAAGTCTCAGCCTTAAGACCTAAAAGGACACTGAAGGGACAAGTACAGAACCAGGGGAAAAGGTAAGTACTAGGAAATTTTGGGGTTTTGGAGTGGGTTTTTTTTTGTTTTAACAATTTACACTGGGAAGATTTTGGACTATTAGACTGTTAAAACATTAATTGGATTAACAATAAATCCTTAGCTCCATAGATTCAATGAATTTTTCCTTGCCCAATGCCAGGACTTGGAGTGTAACAGGAAACAAAGTAGAGAGGAAAGATACCAACTGCCTTAAAGCTTATGTCCATTAATAAGTTCTTCTCAGTGTAAAATGACAGAGAAATTGAATAAGCTTGTTGTTAGTAGGAAGTTATAGAATGACTAAAATAAATAACTACATGTAATCTTGTTGGTCACTGTAAAGAACAAACGTGGATTTTTTTGCTTATTGATTGACTCATCAGAAAAATATCTACTTGTCTCTACAAATAAATAGTTTTCCACTGCTAGAGTGGGAGAAATTCTTGGAGTGACAGCCAATACCCAATATTTTTGCGTGGTGCATAGACGACGTTTTTTATAGCAGATATTACAGTGTACAAGACTCAGGAAAATTGCAAAGTGCAATAACCAGAGGCTGTTCAAAACTCAGAAATAGAAATTAATGTATAATAGGTACTAACAAGCTATAAGTACTAATTTATTACTATATACATCAGAGAATAAAGTTCTAGCCCTAGGTTGTTGGGTGTTCATATTTTAGTATTTATATAAATAGACATTTTATCAGAAAAATGGCCATACAGTATTTATTGCCACTGCCAGAAAATAATGCCATTGCTTGACAAACAAATGGCTGGAAGATTAAATAAAACATGAGATATTGTGGTTATGGTATACCATATCATGGCACACACACACAGCACAACTGTAGTGGGACAAAATTCAGAAATAAGAGTCTCTAGATGTCGTGAAAATGACAGAATTATGAGCCAAGATCAGCAGATTTACTAGTTCAGATCAAGTGCACATTGGTTTAATATTTTGTTTATGTGATAGACAACCATAAATAATTTCTCTTCTTGTGTTAACGCTGTTTGTGGATTGTTAGTCTCTCTGCTTTGGGTAGGGAAAAAGATATGGGAAATTTGCCTTTGAAGAATCTCTAGAGAGAACTGCATGTATTGCTCTTTCCAGATCTGTTCCATATGAGAAGTCACTTGCAGTCAGAAAGCACAGCCATGACTGACTCACTGGGTCCTGATTCTTTTAGATTTAACTTGATGCACTGGATGAGCTAAGTAAGCCTGCTATTAACAATCAAGTTAATTTTTGTAATAGCTCTCAGAGTAGCAATCTCAAGAAGCTACGGAGGACTCAAATTCCTTGTTTGTCATTCCCTATCTTCCACCTCTTGGGATCCACCTCACTGGGGTCCAGTGAGGAAGAAAAGAAAAGATTTTTTGCCAGGTGAAACTCCCAGCCCAACATTTAGAAACCTAAGCAGTAAAGAAAGTCTGTGAGAATGATGTGATGATTAATTAAAAGAAACTCACTAGCAAAGAGGAAAACAAAGGAGTAGGTTTGGTCCTACAGATATACAAATAAAGAAGGCTTGGTCCCCAGTCTTCCTGCAATTTTTACCCAGTTTAGAGTTTATGAGCATGTCCTCATTCTCTCCTTTTTTTTTACACTATATGCGGGTCAGGCGAGAATGAACATACGGTCAGACTCTGTAGTCAGCTCCTCAGATGAGTTAAGTGGAAAAATATCTCATTCCTGACCAGAAAGGCTGAAGAATCTCACTTGTGAGCTGAATATTAAACTCAATATCTTTGTTAAGCTATAGAATATCCTAAACATGTACGAAAGACTTCTGTCAGAATTTCTTCCAAAATTAAGAATTAATTATAAAATAATTATAAACTTAGATCATTATATTTCATATATCTAGCCTGAATCTACCCTTTTTTAGTTTAAAACCATCACCCCGTGTCCTGTTGCTACAGGCCCTACTAAAAAGTCTGTCCCCATCTTTCTTATAATCCCTGTTTAAGTACTGAAAGTCTGCAATCAGGTCTTTCTGGAGTCTTCTCGTCTCCACATTGAACAACCCTGACTCTCTCAGGAAACCCTGACTTTCCCATAGGAAAGGTGCTCCAGCCCTCTGACCATTTCCTGGGCCCTCTTCCAGGCCTGCTGCTACAGGTCCCTGTCCTTCTTGCCTTGAGGGCTCCAGAGTACTTCAGCTGGGATTTCACCAGAGTGGAGTAGATAAGTTAAAGCAATACTGGCACAGGATATGCTGCACAACTAAGTAGGTTTGAGGAATGTATTTAATACATTTTTTTTTACTTAGAAAACATGGATTTGATTTAATGGCACCTCCCTGAATTTCTATTAAATATTTGCCTGTGTGGGTTATTCCATCAAACTGATGATGAACAAAAATTTTGTAAACAAAATATGTTTACTTAAATAAAAATTCTCAGTAAAATAAATAGATGTTTTGCTTACAGTAGATGCCCTTATATATGTTGACCACACTTTTTATTTTTCATTTATTTATACAGTGATTTTAATTAGAATGGTCCAAAAAGGAAATAGAGAATACTTCTTATTTAGGATCCAAAATACAGTATTTTTGCCAGTGCCAAATTATCTCTTTTTCTTTCTATGAAAATGAGGCAAAGCCAAACAGATTCCATGAAAGAGCAAAAGGAAAGTTTCTAATTAGACAGACTCATATATATATACACTTCTAGAGCTGAGAAATATCAAAACATTTGCAACTCATTTTAGAACAGGCTTTTCAATACAGTCCATATTCTTTTTATGCAAAGATGAGAAGGGAAACAACAAGCAGCATTTAAAACACAAAGCACAGACTATCATTGATAATGAGTAAGACTGAGAAAATTTCCAATCAGCTGTATAGAAAAGGAGAGGGAAAAAACCCCAACCATCTTTAAAAGGGCATCCAAATTCATTTCCCCCCACTTCTGGAACAGATGGATGGTCCTACTAGTAACAAGATGTGGCTCAGAAACCTGAGATTCAGTCTCCACCCTTGACAGGGCCCCTGTGAGCTCAATTGACAAGGCAACAATTAATCAGTGAACTCCTTTCCCAGTGTGTTATTAAGGATCATAACACTCGCTTTCTCCCTCCCTTACATATACAAGGACCTGGAACAGCTTACTCAGATCAGGCAAAATTGCCACTAGGCTGTGAGAGCTTTGTGCCTCTCTCAGGAGATCAGAATATCTCTCCAGATTTTCTTATCACATGTCCCAGGATCTCATTTGAGGAGGCTCCAGTCTCAGATAGGGAATGGATTTTCTACAAAAATACAAATATTAAGTGCTCTATTTGCTGCTTCAGTAGTTTACAGCTTTCACACACAGCAAACAAAATATCATTTTTCATATGATATCATATATATCATATGCTAAGCATTAAAGGTTGCTCTAAAAGTGCATAAAAATGACCAAGTACACCTTTTTTAACCCAGAAATGCATAACATTTCTGTTTCACCATGTCCTGATATTTTATCAACAATTTAAAGAAAACTTCTGGCCAACACCATCCAGCTACATCGACTGACCAATAGAAGGCACAAACACATCCTCAGACTGTGCCAGAAAATAATCACTCTGTCTCTGTGAATCACTCTTACTCACAGTAACCTGACTGTGTCTGAGGTGTAGCAGAAAGAGCTAGATTTGCCTCTTTTGCTTGGGATGTTTTTATTTGTGATGAGTGAAAACACTTCATCACCAAGAGAAGACAGGAAATTTAAAAACTGCTGTAGGTACTTTGAGAGGAAAAAATCTTTTTTCATAGGTCTTCTATGTTTTATAGACAGTGATTTGCTTAGAAATATTTCTTGCAGTGAAATTTTACAGCCAAAGCTTAGGCAGTGCTTCTGTGGATAAATGGTTAAGAGCTATTTTTCCATAAATTAGTGAGAGAAAACCCATAAAATTTGTCATCAGACTTCAAAAGTGTGCTATTTTCAAACAGTACAAATTGTGACTGGCTCAGCACCATATGGCATTTAATTTTCTGTAATGTATGCATGTGCACAAATTGCGTTTAGGTAACTGGGATGCTGTCAGTCTGAAGGTAGCTCTACATACACTAACAGGTAGAAAGCAAAGGTCTCTAACAATATCTGAATCATTTCTAAAGATGGACTTTTTATTCACCATTCAAGTAAACATGAAGGAATGTAAGGAGCTGGGCTCTTGGCTAGATTTCAGATTTTATTTCTGAACCATGGCTCAATGGAAAAAAGAAATGGTCAAAATATATATATATGTGGTTTTCAAAACCATTTTCCTGGATTTTTGTTATATACAGCCTACATGGAAACCTGATGAGTCTTCCATCAAGAACAATGTCTATATTGTACCTTAACATAGTAACATGACATAATGTAAACTATTTTAGAAAAAAACTGTGACATATTTTTCTGCTTTAGGTATGATTATTCTGTAAGTATTTGTGCTGCATTTCCTTCCCTTTGCTCTTTGAAAGTTTTGGGAAGTAAAACACAGTAGCCAGATGATGAACTTCTAATGTCAGATGATATAGATCAATATCAAGGCAACAATTGAGGTATTGCTTTTGTTAAATGATTTTCTCTTGACATTGCTCTTTTTTTTGCGAGTGGTGCAAAAGAGAAAAAAAGAAGGAATAGAACGTATCCTAAATACCTTCCTTAATAGCAGATTCACGGGCAGTTTCATTTTCCAGATTTCAGAGATGGTGTCTTAGCTTTCATTTGCCTCTTGGTTTTCCTTTTAGATTATTTTAAACCTACATAAACCTGAGCAAAAATAACTGAACCTACATAGTATGTTCATAGATGTTTGTAAAATAGCTTCCCATTGACAAAATATATTCTTTTACACCTGGCTGTACTTATCAAAGTCACAAAGCCTCACGTCACTTTAGAGTTTGTCACTAAAGACATACACAGAGATCTTTAAAACATTATCCTGATAGTGAACAGGATTATATTCCATTGAAAAAGTCACAAACTTCACATTCACCAAAGGCAATTCTAGACATCGGCCTCCTAGGTTTGAATTTAAAGGACAACTCAGAATTAAAAAAGTCACACCTCTTCCAATTCTGTTTAAAATTAATTATATCTGATTACCAAAGGGGTCTTGGACTAAGTGTGTCTGACGAAGCTATTGTGCTTTGAGTTCATAGAGTGAGCTCTACTTTAAATGTTATATCCTTGGTCACAATCTGGCTTCCTGATATATAAAGAGGACAGCACAACATGTTGTCAAAAGCAACCATAGCCCACACAAAGCAAAGATTTGTTGTTTTATTTGAAAACCTGTCAGTATGTGAAAGTCAAGAGATAAATGAAGAGTACCTAGAAAATATTCTTATCTTTATCTCAGAGAAATGCTGAGGATTGGAAATAAAAGAAAAAAGATTTCCAAATCCATTTGAATGCCTTGGGGAAAGACAGAGTGAAGAGGACCTACAAGTATCTCACTTATTGCACACAGTGGGCAAGAAAGTCCTGAAAGTATTAACTCATTTTATTAGAAACTGTTGAAAATATTCCACTTAGAATGAAATCCTAATATTTAGGAACTGCTGTAGTCCCAGGAAAGTATTAGATTTGATCAAAATCAGGTCCTTTTCTTATCTACACATAGGAAAAGAGCAGATAAGACATGTAGAAAAGCTGAAGGGGGAAAATAAGTGCCAGCTTCAGAAATACCAAGAATAGCATGTTCATGTTTAGAGCTTCTGCTGAAAACAGCCTAACTAGAAAATAGTGAAGGAAATTCAGTTAGAAATTGCAAAAAGAAAAAAAAAAAAAAGAAAAAAGGTGTCATAAAAACATCACTAAGTCAAACACATGGGTTAACAGTTTCATCAAAATTAGGAAGAGAAAATGGCAGATAAGAAAATCTGTATTAACAAGCATTCCCAAGAGAATATCAGGTTTATCTTGAGATAGCATCATCCTATCTGCACAATAGTTGATATACAGCACTAACAATTTGATACAAATATTTTCACTGAGAACAAGGACAGGTCATGGCAAGCCAGATTACAGAATCAATCAGCTGAATTGAGCAATCTCAAACTCCATACAGTAGCTGCAAGATTATACACTTACTTCTTGCAATGAACTGAAATAGAGGACATTTTAATAAAAGAGCAAAGAAACACTTGCAGATATTTTGAATGACAACATGATGAGGTGATAATGGCTGTACCAGCCCCAGATAAACAGAGACACTGAGGAAAATGATGAGAAGGACACTAGGATGATATACTCAATTCATTCTGAAAAGATGTCACCCATGACAAAGGCATTCAAAGGCATAGGACGCATATATCCATCAAGCCATTTAAAGAACATATTAAAGCTTTAGCTGACATAAAAACCCACACAGAAGTGTGTAGATCCTTGAGAATTTGTTGTACAGTACTGTGCAAGAAAAACAGGTTTAACTGCTCATCTAAAATAATTGTTTTGTGATACCACAGATTTGCAACAGTCATGAAAGAAACAAAGTTTGCAGAAAGTAAAGACAACACTCTGCCATGTCCCTGTTGTTAAAGTCTGGTCATTTGTTGCCAACAGTAAATACTTCTGATGGAAATCACCAGAAAAACAAATCTTGAGATGACTAGATGTGCTGATCTAGTGTGACTCAGCATCCAGAACATATTCTGCATAAAACCTTTATGGTTTCTTTTGTCCAGTTGCACAAAACATCTGAAGGTTTCTTCTTTTTTGTACATTTGGTTGACGTTTGTTTATTTGTCTGTTTTTGGTTTGATATATAACATCCATCCACTTTCCAAAATTTTAGTCTCCTCCTGACATGTCAGTCCATTCTGCCGCTGCTAAACAGTGTTATGTCTTCAACACATGGCATCCTAAAATAGGTATTGAGTGATCTTGTGCAAGCAGAGAAATGCTTGTCTTATTATTTTAGAGCAAGAAAATCCAACCTAATGAAATGACTGAAAGACTGTTCAGATGGTACAACTTATGATTTGCAATATAGATGCATCAGAGAGCAGAATTATTCTGGCTTGTTTAAACCTGAGAAATTAAAAAAGATGGATAGGAAACACTGTCCTACATGGTCACTGGGTGATAGGAGATGGCTTTTGTCCTGTTATGCCTGTGACCCATTGACTCCAAAGAGCTTATGATGGGTTAATGCACCTATAATAAAGTCTGAAATGATAATACGGCCAGACGGCGCAGCAACAGTCTCTTCCACCCTGAAGATTAAACACGTCTGGAAACTACATATATAATAGGAAGTTACAGCTGGAAGGTGAAAGGTACAAATCTACAAACTGGCAGCTGAGACTGGGACAAATTAGAAGAGTAGGAAATACACCAGAAGTGTTTGTGTCTGAGGAACGAGATGATTAGGTGAGGCTCATGAAAGAACATGAGGAGCATCTGAGGAAAATCAAGAGTTAGATGTACTCACTGGGCTAGTGTGGAGAGTTGCTGGACATCTGGAGTGTTTGGCTGTGTTATCTACCTTTGATTGACACAAAGAGCTATTAATCATAGTGCTGCCTTAATTAATATAATAAGCCCCCCATGTCACAGACTAGATAGCAAAGACACTGGCAAGCTGCTTAACAGAAGGTTTTCTAGGAACACAGAAAAGAAATCCAGTACATTGTCCTATTTTTTTCTTTAAAAATAGCTATGTGACATCACCAGAATACTACTGTTAGGAGAAAAGTCTTATATTATTTGGGTGCTGGGTCTTCTACACTGTGATATTCTTAAAAGTTATTACTCTCTGCCATGTAATAGGAATCTAGGGTCCAAACTTAAATAGCTTCAATGTCACCATGAGTTCTTCACACAGTGAAGGTATGACATTTAGAAGCAGACAGTCTCTCTTCTTTTTTTTCTGTGTAACTGCTGGCAAGTTTGGGGCCATAGGGAGATACCAGAATAAGTAGATATCATAATTAAAAAACCCCAAACAACCAACCATGCCTTTATCCTTCCTGAAAGACTTGGTCTGTTTATTTAATAACAGTATCACGATTTAACTAACAGAACACAGAACTGTGATTCCACACACATGACATATACCCCTTTCTTTTGGGCTAAGGGGATGGGTTTCCATCAGTGACCACAAGCCAGTACTTTCAAAAGTGTTTGCTGCTTTTTTCTCTAAGGCATAATTTGGGATATTTTATGGCCTTTAATTAATGCAAAAAAAAAAAAATGCTGTATTTTCAAATACTTGGTGAGGAACTGAAAATACAAACTTTCCACAGCCAAACAAAAATAGTGTGTATGTGTCTAGACACATATATGGAGGTGGAAAAAGACAAGAGGATAGAAGATAAGAAAAAATAGATACCGTCTGGGATGGGGGAGAGGAGAGGAGGGAGGGCAGGAATGGGACAGTGCTCCAGGATCTGTGGCAAACAGTAAAGAAAAATATTTAGAGGTGTCAGAGAAGTAGAGGTGTCAGAGCATTAAAGGTGTCTCCAGTAACATGATCATTTGAATTTTAAGATAGAGCGTCTGTAGGCAGTTAGGTAAGGAGATGTCAAGGAAGGGAGTGTGAAAGAGTTAAGGATAAAAGGAATTGCTTAGGATGGATCTATCTGTGAAATTCACGAACACAAGTTTGCTGCCATTTTAAGCACCAAGCGCTCCCCTCAGCCATACTTTGAGATCAAGTTCCTGTAAAAGTAGGTATTTAAGCCTGTATGAGGGCATTATTTCACACAGGAAGAATTCAAGCTATTCCTGCAAAGACAGGCAGCTCAATATTTGAGATATAGAGTGGTTCTGCAAGAAGATCTGTTTCCTGATGGACTTGGAATCAAATATGAGAACAAAGTTCCTTATGACACCTTTATCTGGAAGTTACAGTAACCCTGTGGTGATGGCCCTGTGGTGATGGCCCTGCTTCAAAATTCATGCATGATGTCAGTGAAGAACTAGTGCATGGACTGGAGAAGCTGCTTACCCATGTTTTCCTGGGAGACTGAGCTGTGTGAAATCATCTTGCACGAGTGTTTCATGGGGCTTTCCATGTCTGTTCCTGTTGGGAAGGCAGATTGCCTCAGTGAGCTGAGCATTGAGTCATGAAGTTCACATAACAAAACAGAGTGGAACAAACTATTTCAGTTGGAAGAGTCCTACAGCAGTCATCAAATCACAGAATCATAGAATGGTTTGGGTTGGAAGGGACTTTAAAGATCATCTAGTTCCCAGCACCCTGCCATGGGCTGGGAAACCTTCCTCTAGGCCATCTTACTCAAAGCCTCATCCAGCCTGGTCTTGAACACTTCCAGGGATCTGGCATTCACAACTTCTCTGGGCAACCTTTTCCAGTGCCTCACTACCCCCACACTAAAGAATTTCTAACATTTTATCTAAACATACCCTCTTTCAATTTAAAGCCATTTCCCCTTGTCCTATCACAACACATCCTTTTAAAAAGTCTCTCCAGCTTTCTTGCAGCCCCCCTTTAGGTACTGGAAGGTGCTGTAAGGTCTCCCCAGAACCTTCTCTTCTCCAGGGTGAACAATCCAAACTCTCTTAGCCTGTCATCATAGGAGAGGTGTCTCAGCCCTGTGATCATATCCATGGCCTCCTCTGGACTCACTCTAGCAGTCCCATGACCTCCTTAACTAGTTCAACTGCTTGAATCAATTCAGGGCTGACCAAAATGTAAAGAATGTTATTAAGGTAATTGTCCACGTACCTGTCAAGCACTGATAGGCTTGGGACCATCAATCACCTCTCTAGGAAGCCTGTTCCCAGGTTTGACCCCTCTCTCAAGAAAAAAATGCTTCCTAAACCTCATCTGGCTGAGTTTTGAACCATTCCCACATGTGGAATCATCACTGGATACCAGGGAGAAGAGGGCAGCACCCTGCTACCCACTTAGCAGAAAGTCAACTGCTACAGCTACAAGATGCTGTCCCCTGGAGTTGAGTATTGTCTACAGAAAATCAAATGATCAGGTGGACTTTTTTTTTCTTTTTTTTTTTTGGTATTAACCTCTACAATTCTGCATAATCAACAGACTTTACTGATTATGTCCTCACATGCTTTTACTAAAATTCTTTAGCCTATCTCAGCTTTTATCCACGTATCTACTCATCCAAATTAGAGCATACATATGAAAATATTTCCCAGCATTGTTTGTGCATTTATATAGCAGAATTATGTCAATAAATGAATGAAAACTATCAGTATGATACAAGGCAAGGTAGAACAGCAAATTAGAGGGAAAAGTTGGTTTTAAGGACACAGGTGATTAGGGCCAGTCATGTAGGTTAATTTTGGTTTCAAGGCCACCACTTTGACAAAATGCCTGAGATTTTCCATGGAAACATTCAGTCTGGCTTTGATGATGTTGAGATACGAGGAATCTACTCTTTTCTTCGCGTTTTGCTTTACTGGGTATGCACTCCATGTACAAAAAAAAAAAAAGTCTGATAAGTATTTTCTGCCTGAATTCGTACATTGTTTGTACCCATAATATTGTCTGCTGTTAGATTAAACACTTCTTTAATATCCTGTACTTTTACCCTGTGAAGGCAGTTAGAAACTATGATCAAACAACCCCTCAGTCCTCTTTTTGTTGAGATAAGTACATTGATCTCTAAAAGTCTCTCAGTAAACATTACATATTTTTAGTGTCTCTGAAGGTTTCTGACATTCTACAATTTTCCAATGTTTCCTTCCATTGAAAAATATAACATTACAACTGTAATACTCTAACATTCATATAGTATTCCCCTATAGGTCCGTTCCTTTACCTGTAGGGAGAGTGGAAAACATCTTCCTACTTCCTACTTCCTCTAAATGCAGCCAATGATCATTACAACCTGTTTTTGCAATTTGTAGTTCTTTCCAAGCATGTCTTTAGGCAGTCTTGACAAACTTTCTGTCACTACAGTCTCTCTAAATCAAATGTTGCAGTATGACTTTTTTTTCCAATGTATTCCAAAATAATTTTACTCATAGGAATCACAACACCCATCAAAAAGTATTTTAATTATATTTTTAATGAAACTTTATTTTCTAGAAGTACAATTTGTACACAAACATTTTAAGGAAAATATTTTTTTTTCTGTCCCTCATTCTTTTACAACCTAGAGTTCTTGAAGAGGGTGTTGTTGCTGATCCAAAGTTACAATGGCCTTTCAGGGATTTCTATGTAAAGAGTAAATCTGGGGGGGAGGGGGAAATGATCATTTTGATTGTATGCTCCTGTAATTACTAATGCCATGGCAAAGATATTTATTGCAAAAATGTGTCTGGAACTGTACAAAATATAGAGAAGTGTGTGCTCTCAAAATTTACTTTGATCATCTCAAGGTTTTTCTAATGCTGTTTTTATCTTGCATTGCCTTGACTGTCAATACATCATTGCTTTTACGTTCTTAGAGAAGTGAGAATGAAGATGCTCAGAAATGGCATTAGAATTCCAGCTGGGATTTCTTCCGATGCTGTTCAGCATAAGTAACTGAAACCAAACACTGTATTTTTATATACTCTGAAAGATTTCTTCCAAGGGGCAACTTTCTATTCACTTATTATTTTGCAGGTTATAAATGGTATTCTGCATTTCTTCTATCAAAATACTAAGCTAGTGATATTTAACTGTAAAGAAATATATCCTTGGGCAATGAATACAGTCAGAAATTGCTAGGTGAATTTAACCAAGAAAAGAATGATCCCATATTGATGTAGTGCATAAATTTTTGAGTGTGGGACAATGGCCCCCATTTATTAACATTTTACATCCACATTGAAATGCCTGACCTTGCTTCAGCAGTTTTATGACTAGCTAGATCTCTGGAAGTTCAATTTTTCCCTCTAGAAAAGGAAAGCAGCTGTGTCAATGGGAATAAATACAACTCAGATGTATTTTTTTTTTCTGTTTTTCTTCAGATGTAGCAAAAATTTTAATACCTCTATAGCATAACAATTTGGATAATAAAAAGACCAACTGCTATAAAAGTGAGGAGAGGAAATACTTTGAAATAGACACCCTTTTATGCACAAGTGAGACACTGAAAGTAATTTTTTAGTTATGTGAATACCTAAAGTATAGGCAAAGATTGCCTGCTATTCATGTTTGAGATGAATATCAGAACAGCTTGGCCGGCATGCAAAAAAAGCTTTGGACAACCAGTGGTATGTAAATGAATCTTAGAAATCTAGGTTTAGGAAACTAATTAAAGAAAAGTAAGGTTCACACCCTTAAGATCTTGAAATGTTTACTATTTGAGGCAGTTATTTGTCAATATCAACTCTCACAACCTTTCATCAATTTTAAATTGGATTTAAAGAGCAAATAACTATGAGAGCAAGGCTGAGACTTGCCAGAAACCCATTCCCAGGGAGGTGCTGGGTACTTCACGGCTGGAAGTGAGGTCAGGCCTCTGCCGGACTGGACCTTGGTCCTAGAGTAATGTAATCTCTGTTCTAGGGTGATATCCAAGCACTGCTGGAAAAGGGTCTCAGCTGCTCTTTGCCAGCTCAGGCAAGTTGCATGTCAGAGCTTTCCTGTCCTGCATATGATGTATCTAGAGCACTGATACCTAGTTTAGCATGCTATGAATTGCTCTCCCAGAAGTGTGTGCCTGACTTATGAAGAATCATCCATTTTCCCACAGGTTCTGAAAACCACAGGACACCTTGAAAATAGTAAAACAACGAGTAAATCTAAACTAAATGAGAGGTAACAATGTAAAAAGAGTCCCAACATTACACAGTAAGGAAAATAAATTTGATATTTTATCTGAAAATCCAGAAGAACTACTGTTTACCAATGAAGAAGAGCTCTACTTTTAAACAGAAAGTTAATTTAGCATCATCACCTGACAGATGGACTCCCCAGCAGGTACTTAGTCTTCTTTTTTCTGTCCTGTTTCACAGACCCACACAGTTTTAAAAGAAGTGAGAGGTGAGTCTTCTTCCAGGATGAAGCAGAGGGCCAGTTTCAAGGCAATCTAGTATAGAGGCAACTTTGTAATCAAGCCATGACAGAATAATCAATGAGATTTTTTTTAAGTGATCTGTGCTAAAAAATAGAGGAAGAGACTGTTTTTTGTTCTGCAAATTGAAAATATGTCTGAAAGGATTAAGAATTGTGTACTCTGAGTATCATCACATTATTTCTTTGGACTTACTACTTCCAATGACTGCTTTCTTTAAATAGAAACAAAGATTGAAACAGTCTAAGGATCCTTAAAACAGCCATTTGATACACAAATCTAAGACATTTATTAGTTCTAAGACCGCCAGTGGAAGTCATAATCTGTTGACTGTAGACAGCCAGAAAAAAATCAGTCTACATGGTCATCAAAGCTTAGAATTTGAGAGTGTGAGAGGCTGCATACAGGGCAAGAAGCAGTAGGCCAAGACAAGCACATAAAAATGTCATTGTATATGGAGAGGGAAGAAAAGATGTGATTCACAAGAAGAACTGGAAGTGCCTGAAAATGTCTCTTCCAAAAGCTACCATCTGGGAATTAGCATTTCACCAACCTGGTACAAATAACTCCAGACAAACCCTTCACTGAAGGAAAAACTAGATAAACTGGGATAAAGCTAAATAAACTCCTTAGCATGAAAAACAGGTGTGATAGAAGTCTACACAATTGTGAGTAGCAGCACTCGATAGGTGAACAGAGTACAAAGTTCCTACTTGAGAAAGCGAACAAATTAAACTCAGTGGTAGTTTCAAAATAAGCAAGAGGAGTCACTTCTTCACATCATGACAATGATGAAGTACTAGAATTCTTTTCCACATGATGCTTGATTACCAAAAGATCACATGGCTTCAGAAACATTTTTAGATACATTTTTAGAAGAACAATAATTCAAGATTATTAAACCCTAAAATGTTATCTTCAATGTGTGTAACTTTGAACCACAAAAATTTACGCTTAAGAAAATGTCCATAAATACTTGTGTTCCTGTATTCATGGCATCATAAAATAGTTTGGGTTGAAAGGGACCTTTAAATGTCATCTAGTCCAACCACCCTGCAATAAGCAGAGCCATTTTCAACTAAATCAGGGTGCTGAGTGCCCTGTCCCCCTTGGCCTTCAATGTTTCTGGGATGGTGCACATACCTACTTCTGGATAACCGGTTCCAGTGTATTAACACCCTCATTATAAAAAAAAAAACAAAACAAACAAACAAACAAAACCTTTTGTGTATTTCTTCCATAAATATATATATATGGTTTGAAACCATTATCCATTGTCCTACTGAATGCAGGCCCTACTAAAAAGTTTGTCCCCATCTTTCTTATAGGCCACGCTCAAGTACTGAAAAGTTGCAATAAGGTTTTCCTGGGGCCTTCTCTTCTCCAGGCTGAACAAGCACAACCCTCACAGCCTATCCTCACAGGACACGCATTCCATCCCTCTGATCATTTTTTTGGCCCTCTTCTGGACCTGCTCTATCAGATTCATGTCGTTCTGGACATTAAGTTTGGCTGCTGTCAGAGAGAGTAGAAATATTTATTTACTGTCTAAATTACTCTATCGTGGTTTGCTGTATGTATGTACCATACAGGATGTGAACTGTTAACAGGGATGTTACTGTTAACAGGATCTGTACTAGGTTTTAAGACATTCAGAGAGTGTTTGAAAGCATCTAATCTGAACTATTGCTGAACAGAAGTCAGATCTACACACATAGTGTTTATCCCACAACTTAATTAAAATGGAGCATCTAAAAACATCCAATGCAAACAAAAGGTTTCAAGAGCTGGATGGTTCTTGAAAAAATGACAAGCCAATTCAGCAGAGTTTCTGCATGGAATTCAGCTCTCACTTGGTAGCTTATTCTCTGAGGAC
Source organism: Monarcha castaneiventris obscurior (assembly GCA_026261815.1). Taxonomy (NCBI): domain Eukaryota; kingdom Metazoa; phylum Chordata; class Aves; order Passeriformes; family Monarchidae; genus Monarcha; species Monarcha castaneiventris. The sequence goes on along the minus strand of JAMPIT010000174.1, from coordinate 4,431,376 downwards.
ACAGCTAAACATTACCAGGTTAGTCTTGAAATACTGCCATGAGAACAAGGTTTAAATAGGGCTAACTATCCATTCGCTCACAAAAAATTCCTTATCATGCAGATTCCATCTGCAGATATACTAACATGGACAGATCTCAGCGTGCTTATTTTTATGCCAATGTTCTTCTTAAGTTGACCCATTGAATTGCATTGGCAGAAGGCCTGGACAAAGTATGAGTTTATGCTGTGAGCAAAAGCATATTGAGAGTATTAATGACATTATTTTGAAAGGAAATGGGAATATGGTACAATTAAATTGTGATGTAAGTTATACGCTAAATCAGAAATGAGATAACCTGCAGTTTCTTTTGTGTTTCAAATACAGTATGAGTAAAAATTAATAGAAACCTGAGAAAGACAAGTTACACTGATGAGTAAGTACAGATATTTGGAGACTTTCAACACTAGATTTCAGACTGTTGCATTTTTCATTTTGTCTGTATCATTTAAGTTTGATTCTTGATTAATGAATATTTTAATTTTTTTCCCCCTGCCTTCAAAAAACTTTTCTTTTTTTTGTTTGTTTGGGGCTTTTTGTTTATTTTTTTCCTTGTTTGTTTAGGGGTTTTGTATGCAATGTAACTTTTCCAGAAATCAATCTCTCTTGCTTGCAGTACATCTCAGGAAAATTGCATGCTCCATTGCCTGTCATGTATTAAAATGATCAAATTTATTATGAAGATGAGGAAATGAATCCAACCACCTGAAAGTTTATCTGGCTGAATATCCTTTCTCTAGACACCATCCTATATGGGAATTTCAAAGACTGTTTAAACAATGGCAAAAAGAAGTTTGTATTGAGGGAGGAATGCTCTCTGAACTATAAGAATATTACAATTAGTATACTCTTTTAGTCCAGAGATCAGCCTGGGCCACCACCCAGCTTCTAACCGTGAGCAGTAGGAGATTCTCAGTTGAAGGGAGCAGAGCAGGCATATGTGAAAATTATATTCACTCTCAGTTGTTCTTCTAGTCCTCAGTCTTTTGCTGCTGTTGAGCCAGAACTTTTTTCCCACAAAATTAATAACCTCTTTTTACCACTTCCATTTGAACCTTTTTAATCCTTTAGCATATTGAAGAGTTTCTGACACAAGAGCTAGAATGAAGTATATAGTAGGATATTTTAATCATTTGACTCCTATCCCATTTATATATATGTATATATCAATTCATCCTGCTCAGTTTGACAGGAGAAACTGAGACAAAATATTTACAGAATGAAGATTCACATACACAAATATAAAATAAAGCTTACACAAATATTAATTTGTGCGATTTTCATATTTTTTTGCCATTAACCTTTTCTCCCCTGACATCCAAAAAGTCATCATTGAAAAACTAATGCAGAAAGCAGATGTTCATGGACATTCAATCCTTAGCTCTTCCATGGGTGAGCATGTAACTTCACTGACTGGAATTTAACGTGGTCCTTCCAGTATGTAAGAAAAATTTGCAGTCTGGCCTTCACTAAGACACCATTCATAGAATAAAATGCTGTGCTTACTGTACTTACCACTTTAATAATTATCAAACTGGAAATGTGATGGGATCAATTAAATTAACAGTTATACATAGAATAATATCAACTGCTTAGTCTCTTAAACATTTTGAAAATATTTGAAAAGCATTTTGATAAAGTAATTTAGGTAAAAAATGGCAATGGGCTGTGTTAGGATTGCAGGCAAATGATTATAGCACATACTTGTCCCTGGCTGGAAGCCAAACTAACTGGTTTGGGCATGGAAAACTATTGGATATGAAACTGTTGGCCATAACAAATAGCCCAGGGACATGCTGACATGAGATACAGTTAGTACCACTAAGGTTGGCTGCATTTCATAGGTCAAAGGGAGAGACAGGCAAGAGACAGTCAAACTGCACAGATACTTGAAGGGAAGGATTATGGACCTGTTGGGGAGTAAGTGTTGCAGCCAGGTAAGTGTACCAGAAAGGCCATTAATGGCCTAGGTAATGTTGTCAGAAATAACACATTTAGGTACTGTTGTAGCACAGCTGGGAAAACAGCAAGAAAGTAATCGTGACTGGATTTTAACTGGGAGGAGACAAAGAAAGAGAGTTAGAACAACAGTGAAAAACAGGTCAAGAGATGCAAGAAAAGGACCACAAACTATGTGGCCACATGACTGGTGCTGTCTGAGGGTAGCTGTGGAGCAGCCTCATGTAGGAGACTGGAGGAATTGTTGACTGGCTCAAAACAACCGCATGGGAAGGAGTGCAGGGACAGGGTGAGCCCTGCATAGGTGGGATGCTGCTGGTCCCTCTCCCAACCCCACAATGCCACTATATAGCATTCGTGCATTTGAAAAGTCAGACACTGGTCTGCACTGTAATTGAGGGGTCGACCTCATGGACCTGTTAGGAACATTCTGGCTCTGTGTAAAATGCAGGCACAAGTTAGGCTTTGCCAAGTGCCTTATTCCATCAGAATGTTCCAAAGTTTGCAAATAAACTTGCTATTGAACCTCCTGAGAATTTTGTTGCTTCTCCTGCACACTGTTCAGAGTAAATCCAACTACCTTCCCCTAAACACATCAAGTGGAATGGTGCATTACACCTTGTGCTTGATCACCACACCTGGAGCAGGACAAGAAACCAAACCTGTTGTCCTGACCATATCAGACAAGTAAAAGCTGTTCCTGCTATCCAGAGGATGGGTTTGGGAGTAAAGGGTTTCCCTGACTACAGAGAAAACGTCACGATAGACAGCAGAGCATCCTGCTACCGCTGTGCCAGTTCCCATTCCATGGCATTGTCTCATGGCATCAGTGACTACTCCTTACTTAAACTATTAACTTGTCTGCATTGTCAAGGAAAAATTAACAGGGAGAACAGTTGTCTGCCCAAGTATCCGTTTCTCACAGTCTCCTATCTGACTGTGACCACTGACACCAAACAGGGAAAAAGCTTAAGAACAGGTCAAGATGAGGTGCTATCTTCTCCAGTAGGCCCACTCCTCCATTCATAACTTTATCTGAAGATTATATCTGCAGTTCAGCTCTTAATAACCCTGCTTATGTATTAACTGTCCATCGTATTGTGTGACCAAGAATCTGGAAGCTTAGCTGTACATTGCACTAAAATCATCTTGACTTGCACAATCTGATTATCTTGACTACCTCTTATTTAATAAATTAGAAGGGAAAATGTATTTTTACTTGATGGTGATTACATTATACAGACATCTTTACTCCTATTGCCATTGTGATTGTATTTGAAAGTTTTTGTATTAGAAAAAAGAAAGAGATGGTATGGGTTAGTTCAGATGTATCATGCATGGAGCAATGCACCAAAGCCCACATTTGGCTCCTAAAAAACTAGCCCAATTATGATCCACCAAAGCCTGTAAAGAACGAGGAAACTGCTCTTTAAAAAATCAGTAAAATATAATTTAACACCGTTTAATATGTTAAAAGAGGAAATTAAATCTATCTACTTTTACATGAAGAATGAGGATCAATTACTATTTTAGGCGTAAATTAAAGCCCAGAAGACTAATTTGAAAAGAATTAATTTCTAAGACTAGAACAGAAATATTATGTATCACACCCTCTTTTTAAACGTAAAAAGGACTGAAAATAAAATACATGGTATTAGTCAATGAACTGATTTCTCATACATGTTCAGTTTCTGGAATGATGGGAGCAAAAAGTGTATGAGTGCTGCAAGAAGGCCATTATGTCTGCCTGTTTCCACAGCCTCAAAAAGATCAAATATTTTTGTTGCAATATTGCAGAAGGTGAAATGAGAAAAGATGAATTGTTTATATCAGGAATAGGGTTACAAAAATATCAGAATATATGGTGTGCAATTATTATTGTTGTCTGTCAGCCTTATATCAAAAGAATAGAAGTGAATCTAAATAATTGGGTGTAACTATATTAAAAATAATCCCAACCCCAATGAAAGCCAAACACCGCTATTTGAAAAGTTTGTTTTAAAAAAAAATTAAAAACCAGAGAAATACATGTCAAAGAAGTTTTAATTTTGCCTTCCTGACATAAAATATTGTCTTTAAACAAGAGTCATGTGAAGTCCATCTAGACAGAGAAGGTGTCTAGCTTACAAGTTAAATAAGAAGATATTTCAAAATATAAAGTATTTGTCTCAGTTGAAAAGGATGGACAATGGTCTTTCCACAACGGAAGAGCCAGTGACAAAATGGAAATGTTGCTCATGAAGTAGTGAATAGAGTTTTGACATGATTAAAGCAATTAGAACTATGGTAAAAATGGGAAAATATTTCAAAGAAACATTCTTTATATAAATAAAAACAACATAATTAAGATTTAAGATCTGTACATTAAGTAAGGTGATAAGGAGAGAGACTGACACCTTCTGTTAAATCCTAACTTTCATATTCTGAAAGACGAGACAGAGAGCAGACTTGTATCACTGTGAAAGAAGGGTGTGAAAAGGACCACTATACCAAAGTAGCCCAGCTTATGATGAAATAACTGAATTAGGGTTATTAAGTGAATATGATTAACTACCATGCACACAAGTCAGCTTCCATATATAGCAAGGAAAGAGGTAAATTAAATTAAAGGGCAGATATGTGAATCAAAACACCCAGAGCATGAAGTCAGCACTTACATTTGAAACACACAAGATTGAAAGTAACTGAAGCTGCACAATCTTATCTATGGCATGTGTCAAGCTCTGTGACCAGCTTCACAAGTTTCAGGATATGACCATATTTGTTCCTAGGAGGAGGAGCTCTGAGAAAAGATGGGCTGGATCCTAGAAAACTATTATAGTTTTGATTGAATAAAGTGCTGGCATGAGGACAAAATAGAAACTACAGCATACAATTGCCACCTCTTCTTACTGTTATATCTAATTATGTGTAAATAATGCAAAAAGATTAACTGAAGTATTTAGAAAATAATTTCTTGTATTTGTAAGAGGAAGAGGCATGTATTATAGCTTCAGAGGAAGCCACAGATGTTTGGAAATTCTGAAAAATTAGTCTCTCCATATTTGTATTTGCATCTTAAAAATACAAAATAACAAAATACTCAACAAAATTAAATCAGTTAGATTCTGAAATTTATGAGCTGCAGAAAATTGTTTCATTTAGTTTATTTCAGGTAAAATATTGATTCTCCATCTTATACCAAACTTGTTCTAACAGCCTCTTGCAGTCCATTTCTGATCCAATCCCAAATTAATTTTCTATCTTCCATTATTCATAACAGCATAAAAAATTCAACTACTGCCTTCAAAATAAGCTCACCTGTATCATTATAAGGTTCATTAGAAGTCCTCAAAAACAAGCCTCCCTACCATCTCTTCACTAAGTTTTAGAAATCTTTTTAATTTACCAGTTTCAACATCCTTAGTACTTTGAGTTTCAAATGGTCTGTAATTCTCCCCAGGTCCTCTTAGCTTCTGGAATCTAATTCCTTTTAGGTTTCTGCCAACTCCTTCCTTGCAAGCAGGCTACTTTTTTCCTGAAGTTTTAATTTTCTAGAGTTACATATTTTGACCTGTGGATAAAAATATATGGAAAGATAACTGTATTGCTTTCAGACTGCTCTTAAATGAATACATGGGGTGTTTTATTTGTTTTGGGGTTTTTTTAGACTCTCAATTACTTTCCTTAATCATCTGTTTCCTTATACTGTGGGGTGATTGATTCTTAGAGCTCACATGTAATAAAAGTCATTGGTCTAAATGATCTGGGACACAGAGACAATGCTACTTTCACCAAATAGATACATTTCTGCAAAAATCTTACAGATGGAACCACTTCAGAATATTGTTTACTACCATTCGATCCTACCTATCATTCATTGTTCAAAGTCTGAAACACGTTTTCTTTCCCAAAAAAACCCAAAACAGTTGGGGACAAAACCCCTGCAGATGTCCCTTGCTTCCCAGTTATTTTGTACTGTTTAACGCCTTTGTGTGAATTTATTAGAATTCCATTAAAATATAGTTAAATCTCTCAATTCCAAAATATAGTTCATCTCACCAAAGTTCTTTGATATATCAATACCATAGATTTTGTCTTGTGTTCCACATGTGAAAGGTTAATAATTCTTTTAGATGTTTTATAATAAATTGGCTTTTTTTTTCTTTCCATCTGGAAAGCACATAATAAATTCTTCCAGAGGTTAAAAAGCCCTTGAAACTGAAGCACAAGGAGAACACAGAACATTGAGGTAGTGAAGATCTCAATGGGATATAGAACACTACAGTATGCAAATCCATATGCCTTGATTTAAATAAGATATTAGCATATTAGTTTGGTATAAGTATATAAATCAAAGAAAACTGACCCTTAACTTTATGTATTATCCTTGAATGCTACAGAAACAAAACAGACACCCTCGCAATTCTCTTTCCCAATTCCCACACACACTTTATAAAAAGACAGAATTTTGTAAAGCAGTTAAATTTAAGACCATTCAGAGCTCAGCTACCTGGGGCTAAGCTCTGTCAGATTTCAGAATTAAGCTCATTAAGTTGCTTATAAAAGCCCTTTTCTCCTCTAGTAGGATAGTGGTGATAAATGGTTGTGTTTGAGGAACTGCAAGTGTCTTTGATGAACAGCCTGCTTCAAATGAGTTTAAGTTCTCTCTTTCTTTCCGTAACCTCCTGCCTGCTAGGGAGAGTGGTGGTGCAAAGAATGTGCCCTGTCCTGTTTTTTCCCCTTGTACAAACTCCTAGAAAGTGGCCTTGTTTATTTTTTTCCCTTTCATTTTTATGTAGAATCATATTAAGAGTAAGAATCAGCATCCTCAAACTGAGAATGATACATATGAAAGCATAGAAAAGATTATGTCAAAAAAACAAGTTACACATTGTTTATTTGAGAAAGAAATTTTCCTTTAACCACAAGTCAGAAAAATTCATGTTCATAGTCTCCATTCCAGACCCATGAAGTTAAATGTTTTTTGGCAATTTTCACAGCATCTCTAAATGAATGTGCATATACACTTTGTCCTTGAATGCTATTTGTTTGACAAGGTACCTACAATGTTTGTACAATATATTTATTTGGACAGGAAAATCTACTTTAGTTTCAAAGTCATACCACTGCTTGACTGAGGAGAAATTTCTAACATGTTTTCTGCAATAAAAATGCTCTTTACAGAGGAAGTTTTGTTTTACAAAATTTTATGAGACAAAAATGTACAAAACAAAAATTATCCTGTCTTTTTTCCAGGCCTACAAATTCACAATATGAAGGGCTGTTGGTGATGTATTATAGAAAACTGAAACAGATTCACACAACATGATGCTAATAATGTATTTGCGGGGAAAAAACAAAAGAAAAGGAGTAATAAAAGCTTATTTTTTGGATTCCAATTTAAAATTATAACAATGGATGAAGGCAGATGGACAGTGAAATATTTGAAGATTCCAACTACCATCTGTCCATAATTTATTATCCATCTGATTGTAGGTTATTATTGTTTTTCTGCTATCATTAAACACTTGTTATTTATCTTGTTACACCACTTCCTGCATTTAACATTGAGACCTTCACAGATTTGAGTGCTGTTATCTCCAGTGACCTATAATTTATGTAAGTCCTTTTGGTGTCCTTACTTCTATTCACCAGGCATCTAAAAGTGAATATTGTTCTCAGCTTAGATTGCTGATTAATTAATTTCTACCTTCTATATCCCTGCCTTGGGTTATGAGTTTAAAGTAATAATTCACTGTTGCATATATTTTGTGAAGTTAAATTCTGCAAACTTCTGAGAGAGTCCAATTTCCATGCTACATTTAATAGCTGGTCCCTTAGAAATTAATCCCTTTCTATTTGTGATTTATTTTTTCTTCTCATGCTTAGTGACAAAAATGGATTTCGCCCCCGATCTGCTGTGACCTGGCTGCCTTTCCTGCAGTATTCAGTGTAAATGACATGACTCCATCTGCTATTTTTTGTTCCCTTGTGGAGTTTTAGCTCTGAAGATTACAATGCAAGTTGGAATGTCATAGCTATGGGGGGGCAAAACTACTTCTGCTCTAAATAGAGATTGATAGCAGTGGCAAAGTTTGAGTACAAACCCAGACACTCCCCATACTTGTGCAGATATGAAATTCCCCATCCAGTCCCTAGACACAGTATGTCCACATACCACCCGAAAGCCAGCCATGCTTCATTACTATATTCAGTAGCATAGTAAGGTTTCCATGTTACTGAACCTATGCAACTACTTATGAATTCAAAGTAACTGGCTGCTTTCCCCTTACCAGTAACATGTTCAGTAAAGGTGATCCATAAATGCTTTAGAAATTATTCTCTTTTGCACATTATCAGCCTTCCTGACTTTTCTATGTCTATAATAAAGACATAACTAAAGATCTGGACTTGAATTAACAGAACCTGTGGAACTATTTCCCTTTTCAAATTAATTTTCATCCTTATTTGAGATAAATACTAAAGCTACCAAATCCTCTAAGAGAATGGTATACTCAGGAAAATTAATCAACTTTGGAATATTTAATTTCTATTTCTTGAAAGAACTCAGAATATGACTATAAGTTTGTCATCCTCCCAGGTTTCCAGAGTCGCAAAATTTATCTCATATAGTGATTAATCCGATTTCCTATGATTCACTTCAATTATTTCAATGAGAATAATACCACAGTGGAGGAGACTTCTTTGTAACCTCCAAGCTTTCTTATCTTACTTTCAAGTCTAACAAGTTTCTTGCTCCATTTTATAAACTAATACTTCTGTCGGTCAGCACAGACCCTTTTCCTCAAGCTTTTCACTCTTTCCCTCTAGCTCTCATTTCTATACGTCACTGCCACGGCTGACCTTCCTGTCCTCCTCTCCAACAAGGACAACTATCTCATTCTGCACCAACTTCAAACAACTAAACAAGGAAAATTTCTGACCTCAATGTGCAGCACACCAGTGTGCTAACATTTTTGGAACACTAAATAGAAAAATAATATAGTTGTATTGTAGACTATAGATCTTCAGATTTGATTTCTTGTCTACATTTTCCAGAAGTGAATTCTTTCTCCCAGAATTTTCTTTCTTCATTTCATGGAAAAAAATTAGCTCTAGTCAGGACCTAAGTATCAAACTACAAAATATAAAGAAGAAAACTTCAAAAGATGTTTATCCATTAACTATCAAAGTACTGACTTCAGCAGTCTCTGGCTAGCATCCAAGCTTTGTTTATTATTGTAAGGTGGGAAATTGATTCTAAAGAATTTATAACCTCTTGGAGCCAGGAGACATAATGAGAATTCCCAAACCACCACACAGATCAATTCTTTAGCTAAAAATGTGGTCCTTGTCCACTGGTAAAATTAGGACACTTGGCAGCCAGGACTTCAAAAACCATCGAGACAGGAAAAGGTAAGAGAAGTCTAACAGTGATAAAAATATTATAGCATTTGGTTGTGGATCTCCATGCTTCTAGGTCCTTGTTCCAAAATTAGCATAATTTTAATCCAATATAAAATATTTTTATACACCTGAGAACTTCTAACTACATAAGCCTAAATAGTTTTTGAAATTCTGATTCTTTTCCAACATGTACTTGTATAAATGTAGCATTTCTATCCTCCTACAGTGTGTAGAAAGCACACCAAGATCAACTAATGTCAATGCAATAATGTATTGCAGTGATAATATGATGTCATATGAAGTGAGCATCATTTAGGGAGTACTGAACTATCCTGAAAAATTTCCACTGTTTATCATAGAATCATAGAATCATGGAGTCATATAAATTATTTGGGTTGGAAGGGGCTTTAAAGATCATATAGTTACAAACTCCAGCCATGGGCAGGGACATCTCCACTAGACCAGGTTGCTCAAAGCCCCAGCCATCCTGGCTTTGAATGGTTCCAGGGGTAGGGCAGCTGCAACTTCTCTGGGCAACCTGTTCCAGCTGTCCTGGGTTCAGCTAAGGTAGAGTTCATTTCTTCTCAGTAGCTGTTACAGTGCTGTGTTTTGGATTCAGAATGAGAATGGTGTTCATAACACAACGATGTTTTGGTTTTTTGCTAAGTTGTATTTATCCTAAGTCAAAGAATTTTTTCCTTGTTTCATGCTCTACCAGTGAGGAGGTGCACAAAAGAAACTTGGTGAGAGCAGAGCTGGGACAGGTGACCCAAAGTGACCAATAGCATATTCCACATCACAGGATGTCTTCCCCAATATACAAACTGAGGGCAGTCACCCAGAAGAGGGGGCCAACCTGAGTGCAGGAAGGAAGCGGTCTGGCATCAGTGGCACAATTGCATTGTGCCTCACTTGTTTTTCTGTATAGAGAATCAACTGCACCACGCAGCTTGGTGTTATCGACAAACTTACTGAGGGTGAACTCAATCCCACTCACTCTCTTGTGTAGAAATATTTTATCCGATCTCTTTTTATTCCTCATATTTTAATTTCTGCTTCCTCAGTCTAACCCATCTTTGATAGTCTGGACTTCTATTAAAATGTTGAGGTTGTTTTAGGGCAACCATTCTTGGGGATGTTCAAGAATGTCTGCTGCTGGATGTTTTCAAGGATCAGCTATAGCATTCGCTGTACTAAATCCTGACAATTTGCAAGACTACAAGTTAATTGTTCTATTTTAGGAAGTCAGTAACTGTGGGAATCCAAATGCTATTTTGTCTGACTATTTAAATTAAAATTGTGTCATTTTAGCCAAGCATTATGGAGCTATCTTATTTAACTCTTTTTCTGTCATGCAATTTTTGGGCTGCATAGTACAGCCTTCATTCAGGTTGATTCAACATTAATTCAGTGGCATAGTCCCATTTTACTCATCCATGAAGCTTCCTTGTTTTGAATGGACCTACTCAACCAGTAAAGAATCTGACAGCAAAAGGGTTACACTCTTCAGTCCTTATGCAAAGCTCTTTCCATTTAGGTTTTTCTATAATGAAAAAATACATTCTTTTCGTGACACTTTAACTGATGGTATTTATTAGTGTGCTTCTACTTTATGCTACTCTGTGCAGTTGGGGAGCAGTTTATATTAATAACCATTATAATAATACAGAATGGTGTAGTGTGCTTGGGGATCCATATTATGTATTCTCTGGGAAACAAATTGTGGTCAGGATGGAGTCTCCCCTTAGAAAGCACTTGAGCAAATGGTGAAAAATGCTGCATTCTGGAAATAAATACAAAGCAGGTGGATGGGGCAGCAGGAAGCCATATTGAGGAGAAATGGGCAGCTTCAGTCTCTCATTGCATATTCATCAGCTCCACCTGTTTATGTAAATGACAGGCAGATATTAATAAATTAATGGAAAGACTGACTTCCCAATTAAACAAAGATGCTGTTCTGAAGTTGTATATGAAATTTCCAATTGTTACTGGTAAAGATCTCTTATATACCTATAAAACATTTATTTTGAAGAAGAATAAGCGTGACTGCATCGTCAAGGTAAACACTAAGGTATGGAAACAGTAGTCTGCTGAAGCCTAGTTAAAGATCCTGTTGCTTTTTACTCTTGGCCACATTTCTCCCTTCCTTTTGCCAGGGGCAATCTGTGCTGAAATTTAGTAGGGGTGATGATATTTAACTTGTTACCACCAGTGATCTGATTGCCTTTCAAGCCTTTCCTAATCTGCATATTCACTGCATGAGTTGTATTTTTCCTGGCACAAACTTTTAGAGCAGCTGAAGCACTGGCTTCCTGAGTGCTGTTATCTCAGATTAGATTTAACTGTGCTCTGTTTACATTAAGAGATAACGCTTTATCATTACTCAGTTAAACCAGCAGACATGGATTATAACTCTGTATATGTGTCAATTTATCCACACAGTACAGTCATTTTGTTTGTCAGCTGGTAGATGGTTTATTCCATTACTCACCTGAGACATCTGCTTTGCCAGTTAATCACACAGTCATTTTGTATTAGTTTTTAAGCAACAGACATTACTTTCAACTTTAGTTAATCCAAGTTGTTTGCTCAGAAATTTTACTAGTAACAAATCCTAGAGTTTTCTTGGAGATTTATCCTCCACCCAATTAAGAAGATGTTTTATGATTCATTTCTCAAGGCTGAAACACAAACAGCTCTACATCAAAGATACCTTCTGGGGGAAAGTGAGGCCAGATTCCACTTGCTCAGCTGAAAGAATGACTTACTAATAACTTAGTCTGTCAGAGAAATAAAATGGGCTTAATTCTCTCTGAGTCTGGAATCAACCATTTCTGTTGTTCAGAGACATGTTATTAATCACCCCAAATCAGTAATAATAATAAAAAAAGTCTGTAAATCATCTTAAAAACCCTCAAATGAAACCACAAATAAAAGGACAACAACAAATTTGTCATTTTGGATTAGTCTTTTAGCCAAGACTGAGAGACTTCAGTGTCTAGTGAGGCACCATCAGAAGAGGGAAGAGTTAATACCAGAAGAAGGAAAACACATTTATCCTGCTCCCACAGGCGGATGCACTCAAGGACAGTTAAAGTTCTTGTAGAAAGTTGGTATTCTCTAAAAGAGGAAAGCATCCGTTTTTCCTTAAATGCCACAAAAGTTCCAGGGGAGTCCTTGAATTAAGAATGTATTTTGTCATTTACAGAAACTCTATCAATTATCCAGATAAAACTAGATTATGAGTGGGGTGGGTGGGATTCCTTTTGATATAGATTTCTCTAATAACTTCTTTCTTCTTAGGGCCAATTCTATTACACTTTCACAGAAACTGTATGTAAAGTCAGTAGGAATCTTGTCTGAACTTCATGAGTGAGATCAAACCTTAATTATCTCCCTCTCTTGAAGAATAGTATCTAAAACTACACATTGATTTGTTTTTACCAGTCAGGAAATTAGTTATTGTATCATGATGTGTTGCCATCAATCATTATTTAAATGAATCTGGGTCTTTTTTTTTGTCCCTGCAGTCTACTTCTATTGCTCAGAACACTATTAAATATCACATTAACACAGCATCTTTTCTCAGTGTGCATGCCAAAGTCATGTGCATACCTTGCATAGGGAATATTTAATCAAACGAAAATAGCCACATTTTGAAAGTGGGGAAAGGTTTAGGAGACATACCAAATTCTTAATAACATTTGACATGTGAAGCTAAGAAGAATACCCTGTCAAATGGGAAGTAAAAGAAAATTTACAGCATTCAATTGGGTTACAAGTTGGTAGAATTCGTGCGTTTATGAAAAATTATGAGATTTCCTATCAACACTAATGATAAACCTGTTTTAACTTGCTTTCAAAAATAAAATTTATTATTATTATTATTATTGTTGTTTTTGTTCTTATTGTTGTTGTTGTTATTATTGAAAATATTGTCCCAGGCATTGTGGTTTGGCCTTCTAATGTGGGACGAAAAAGTGCCAAATCTGATCAATTACAAGGTTACTCTCCATTTCAATTTCTGCTTGATAGTCTTAAGTCTAAAACAGAAGAAATGTCTCTACTTGAACATGCAAATCTAAGCATATTCATGTTTTCCTCAATGTTTCTGAAAGGCTTTCACAAAACTTCATTTTTCTGCAAAGAAATACAGAAATAGAAAAGTTACCCACAGACTGGGTCAGTCTGGAAGGGATGACAGTGGTCATCTGGTCCAGCCTCTCTGCTCAAGCAGGGTCATCCTAGAGCACACTGCACAGAATTGTGTCCAGACATTTCCCGAGTAACTCCAGTGAGGGAGACTTCACACCCTCTCTGGGCAACCTATCCCAGGGCTCAGTCACCCACACAGTAAAGAAATTCTTCCTCATATTCAGGTGGAACTGCCTGTGCATCAGTTTCTGCCCGTTTATCTTGTCTTATTCCTTGGCACCACTGAGAAGATCTTGGCTCCATACCCTTGGTAGCTTCCCTCCAGACACTTACAGACATTGATGAGATCACCTCTCCGTCATCACTTCTTGAGACTGAACAGATCCAACTCTCTCAGCCTTTCCTCACAAGAGATCTGCTCCAGTCTCTGAATCATCTTTGTTGTCCTCCACTGGCCTTGCTCCAGGAGGTCCATATCTCCCTTCTTTTGAGGAGCCCAGAACGAGACACAGCGCTCCAGATGTGGCCTCACTAGGGCTGATTAGAGAGGGAGGATCACTTCCTGCATTCATTGGCATCAAGACTGTGTTCTTCCCATGCAAAGCAATTCTTTGCCAGTATTAATGACCTGAGAAGTTTAACCCTTCTGAGTTCACATAAGTGGGAGGCAGCTGTAAGCATAACTTTGTTAGCCATGCAAACCAGACTAAGACCATGCCTACCCCTGTAACTTTGCCTATGGTAAGAAAAGGAATTCTGGAGGTTGACGGTTTTGATCTTTTAAAGATCATCTTTTAAAAACAGTCTGAGAGATTGTCAGGCCAACTATATTCTGTAATTTGCAAAGCATTTATGTTACTTGTCAGAAGTCAGTTTTTCATATGGAAATATTTCTATACACTCAAGACTAATCTACTACTTACTTCTTTGTTTAGAGAATGTTACATTCCCTTTTCAAGGTGCTCATCTCAGGCTATGTTATGTCACATCTCCTTGTTAGATGGCAAAATGAAAAACTTCAGTTTCACAAAATTTTGTTTCCTTCAGCTCCAAAAGTGACTCAAGGTGGTTTTTTTTCTGGTTGGTTTTGTGTTTTGCTGTTACTCAAGAAACAACTCAAGATTTTCAGCTGATTCTTTTTTTAAAATCACCCTCACTCCCTATTTACAGCTTTCTTGGGGATTTTCCTCTGGCTGTGGCTCATTTTTTACTAGATGTCTCAAAAGTATTCACGTAATTTGTTTTGCACTTGCCAGTCTCATTTTGAGCAGAGATATGTAAAGCATTTCTTATCTGATTTTTTCCCATACCTATAAAATCTTTATTTTGTATTGTTATTGCTGTAATTTAAGTTCTGAGTCAGCTTTAAATTAAAATGCTTTAAGCTTGGAAGGAGATGGAAAAGGAAAAAATATCACCCTTTCCTACTTAGTTTAATCTTTTGGCATATGTAGCAAACCATGTAGAATCCAAGTCCAATGTTTCAGTAAGCACCATAATGAGACTTTCTGTCCAAATGGAGTCATAATATTTTGTTCTTTTTATTTCTGGCTCAGTAAAACTGATAATAAATAGCTTTGAAATGTAAAAAAATGTATTTGAATTGAATGAGCTTTTTAAAGTCTCTTTTTCTATCACAACTAACTACACTTTTCCAGCATGTCTCTTTTCCTGACATAACTTGTGCAAAAATATTTTACCTGTTTTATTACCAACAAGGAGATTTTATATTTGTTTCAAAGAAAGTAGAGAGAAAAGCTTTATGATTTACCTCATTTTTCAAAGCTTAGACTTGTATCAGTAAGTGATTGTGACAAAAACTATTCTTTAATATTGTCCCTGGCCATAAATCTCAGCAACTTTTGATGTAGACTAATGGCGCAATGAGATAAAGATTTTATGAAAATCTCTAATACTATCGGTACAGAAAATTACAAAATTTCATTTTTTTCCCTTTGAACACACAACAAGGGAAGAATTTACTATTACCGTTGGTTTTTTTAGACTGGCAGTGAGCAATCTAAAGCAGAAGAAAATTGAGGAAAATGTCCCCTCCACTGATATATTGAAGAATCTAGACAGGGGAGAGCAGGTGGTTTAGCTTTGCTTGGTTTGCTTTGGTGCTCTTCTAGACACCAAGTTGCCAACACTTGCCCAAGAATGTGACACCCACGTTCAGACTTCCCAGAGTCAATTCTGCCTTCATGTGAGTCTGCTTGTACTTCCCATCTGACCTTGCAGCAGGCTGCATCCAAACCGTTGCAGGAAAGTCATCACGGCATCTCCAAGAAGGAATTAGATGTTGATTATTGCACCCACAAAGCAGACTGATGACTAAGGTTCAATAAAGACTTCATGGATACGGGAACTGTTAGCCATCAAAACTAGCCATGAGTACATTCCTGTGGATAAGTGATATGCAAATTTGACTATCCTGGCCTGGAGCACTTCCTTTGAGCTGTGTGCATAGCATGACAAGCTGATAAAAGCAGTCTTACAAAAACTTGTAATAGGACATCTGTCTTCATACAGCTCAGGATTAGGTAGAAAAACGCAATTGCACATGAATGTAAAAGACAAAACTGAAATAATTAATAACTGAATGTTTCCACAGATGGCCAGAATACCCATAATTATAGAGAAAACAGAAAGAATAAGAAAGAATTATAAGCAAAACTTCCATACTCATAGACTCAATATTGCCACAATCCAAATATTTGGCAACCTGTTCCTGTCCCCCTCTCATCCTAGCGGGAGTTCATTTGCCATCTCTCCTCTAACATCTTTCAATGAGGCAATTGATACATGTCACAGAAGATGAAATGATGACAGGATGCATGGTTCAAACATCTGAGCATCAAAGAATCAGTACTGTACAACCATAATCATAGATGCTTCTGGAAGGGACTCTAGAGGTTATCTAATGCATCAGAACTCATCAGGTGGTTAAAAGAACCACCCCCCCACCCCCAAATTTAAAATAAATAAAAAGATAGGAACAGTGACTTTTCTGATGGATAATTAAATCTTTTTAGGAAAAAAACACAAACACTTCCTTAAACTTGCAGTTTTCTACAAATCTCTTATTTTCAGGGCCTTAAGAAATGTCTTCCATTACATCTAGAGTTTGTGTCTGCGGATACATATTTAAGATCAAGTGGGAGAAAAAGTGGACATTATGCCATGAGTAACAGATTGCATGAGTTTTTTCCAGCTCTCATCTACCACTGACAATGTGTTGGTGGTTTTTGACTGTCATATTGGTAACAGTGAGTTTAACAGAAAAACAGGTATTCTTAATTTTAATTTATCTCCTCTTGATCTTTTGCTTTTCTGTCTGTTTTCCTGCTGAACCCATCACTTGGTACTAGGGTGCTTACTTACAGCATGTGATCAGTAGAACATACTTTTATTTTGGGAAGAGGCAGATAAAAGCCATTTCCTAAACCCACCTGTGTTTATTTCTCTGGAATCATCTGAGATGTTACATACAAATCTGGCAACCTGTGGCAATGTACTAAGAAAGTAAGAGCTCCACTGGATATTGAATCACAGTGAGAAAGAAAATGAGTGAAAAATTTGAATATTAAGGTTGCAGAGAGAGCTTACAAAATTATAATATATTTAAATTAAATATACAGTACGTGTTTATGGTATCTGTGGTGGTTTACCACCAGCTGGGATTTAAAGTCCAAATAAGCCATTCTCCTTCCTCTCACCCCACTCTGGTGAGAGAGGGCAAAGGCAGAGACTATGGGCTGAGATAACAATTTTCTGAAAGCCAGCAGCAATGGAATTAGAAACTCAGAGCAGCAGCAAAAATATTAATAATAAAAGTATTCAAAAGAGAAGGTACTTTACACACAAAAGGTACTCACGACTTTGACTTAGTTCTGCATAGCTGCTGAGACAAACACAAGATTGCAGGCACTCCTGTGCCTAGCATTTCCCATCCCCGAGCTCCAGATAATGAAGAACAATGATGGGAGAAGCCCCAGAGGGCTGGATCATCCCCAAGGCACGGCACCACTTCCTTGGACTGCTGTGCTTGGCTGGGCTCAGGCTCAGCTTGGGCTCAGTTGTTCTCACCTTGGTTTGCTGCTGTGTTTTCTTCTGGAGCTGCATCCCGGAGCTGTGTCTTGGCTGGGTTTCCTGCATCTCAGAGCCACTTCTTGGAGGAATGGGAAGGGCTGGGCGGCAGCAGTGGAGAGACAGAGTCTGCAGCACTGTTCCTGAGTGTCCACAGCGCTATCACAGTTACCTTTCCTGATCAAGAGGGAGAATAAAATGCTGCACTTCTGGGAGTACGTTCCTTATTTCTTCCCTCCAAAATCGCACTTCTGGGCTATGAGGTAAGTGGTATAGAATAGCAATCTGGCCTTGCCCACACGGCTCTAAGCTCCAGTGAGCAAACCTAGGATATCATCTGAATGCTATTTACTGAAAATGCAAGGCTTGTTCTTGTCCCAGCATTAACGTTCTCATACCAAAAGGCAAAACCAGTATTTATTATATGAAAAGGGGTCTACTACTGGGACTCTCATACAGTACAGCTCCCACTCACAGCCCTTGACTTTAGAGACAAGCAGTAAGGCTCAGATAGAACAAGATGTGGCTAATCCAAAATCATCAAATAATTTTGACACTGCAACTCCCCAGAGTATGACTAACACAAAAATAATTTAAATTTCTCCTAGTTAAATATACAGACGTTGCAACTATTAGGAAGGATTGAACTGAAACTACAGCATTTGGCCTTTCTCTCTCTGACCTCTTATCAGTGTTAAAATGAGGTATTAAAAAGCCAAGAGTGGAGTTCATTTGTGCTCAGCCATTGGGCAGAGATATCAGCTACTTTTCTGCAGTGAGCTGCCTGGTTGGAAGTAGGAGCTAAGGCAAGATTGCATATAAGTTTCTTTTTTTTTTTTTTTTCCTGGACTAGAAATATGGAACAGAGTAATAACCCAATTTATTCCAAATAGTTCCTGACTGTTTTAAGGATACTCACTGGATTCACCCCGGATCTGCACTTCCACTCCCTCCTTTCTCTTAAAATACAAAATTGATTGTTTCAAAACAAGGGTTTAGATTCAAAACATTAACTAATTACTATATTACAGAAGCCTCAGCTTTGCCTAAGTCTTTTCCAGCAGTTATTAACTTGACTCAAGTTTAAAAGCATTCTTGGTTTGCATTTTCTTTCGTGACTTAGCTCTTTTTGGAAAAGTAGGTTCCTACCAAGAAAAACTGCTTTGTATTGCACAGTCACATGCCTAATCCTTTCTCAGGAGCACTATGTGACAATCAAAGTGAGACAGCAGAAACAGAGCAAGTCAGAGAAAAGACTTGCATCTTCTAACTACAAGGGGTTGGTAAATAGAATTTCCTTCTAAGCAGCTGGGGCACTATTATGGATTGTTTTTTCAGAGGCATAACTGTAAAAATTTTAAGAGGAGCTGGAGCATTCAGAAGTCAAAAGATATTTGGGAAATCATATTCATGAATCTGAGGCGTGGCTCTAATCTTTTCACCCTTTGATATTGCTGTTTAGTTAGCTTGCTCACTTCCTTCTGTTATTAAATTAGCTAAGAGATGAAAGTGTACATTTTACATTGCTTTGACTTCTTTCTGTCTCCCCATGCATTGCAGGCAGGAGTAGATTTTATTTAGTAATAATGGGCTTAGCCCCCCACCAGAAATTTATATCCTTTGCCTCTGAGTTTTAATTCACTCTTGCAGAAGCATTAGAGCTTCTGCTGCCTGCAGGCATATTTAGCTTCATTTTCACCAGTGTACTAACTCTTGAATCCCTGTAGTCCTTCTTCCCCTCATTACTCTGTGTTTCTCTTCTACAGCTGGTTTCAAAACTGCTGGGTTATGCATAACGATATGGGGCCCTTCCTCCTGGAAAACTAGGTCACTGGGATGTAAAATGAGTCTCTTCTACCCTTATGAAAACTGCACATGTTGAAAAGTACAGCACAGTTACTTTAAAACATTTGTTTATGATAAACAGGGTGGAAGCCTGCATTTTTATTATTCCTGCCCTTATCCTGTATCCAAGTCACACTTCCATCTCCCTAACTCTTATTTGTGTGTAACAGACTTTGCACAACTGTAAAGTAGTATTTTGGTAGCAACCACAACATTACTTTAGTTATAATATTTGGTTAATGGGAAATGTAGCAGGTAAGAAAATTCTGGTCAGCCCAACTACTACTGAGCTGAGACTTCAAAAGAAAGGGGTCTCTGCAGGCCTTATCTGGCTACATGTTAACAAATATATATATCTGTGTGTGTGAGTGTGCGTATATACTTATACACACACACATACACACATACATATGCTGAGAAGTTCCTGGAACTAAGAATTTGTCACTTCTTTCCAACTGTCGCCATGATAGCAGAAGGATCCTAAGACTAAAGGAAAATCTTATTCAAACTAAATATTTGTGTCCTTTTGTGTCTATTGCCTTATGATTCACACTGTAAAATCAGCCCATGCTGACTCCATCTAATGCTCCAGGGCAGCAGTCAGCTTGTATTCTACTTAAGAGTTTCTGAGGTAGTTAGAAACACTGGCACTGCAGATTTCAGTCCAGCTCAGCACTGCAATACCTTTAAGCACAAATAATCTCAGAAACATTATTTTCTTGCATTTAAAGATAGTTTTAGTTTGTAAACCATGTCTTAAGTCTGATAGCATACTGTGAACACTGAAAAAGAATGCTTGGAAGACTAATAAACAGCCTGTTTAGAAAACCTACTGTTCTTGAAATGCAATTCTCACTAATGTATATTTACAATTGTTTTACCTCTTTCTTGTAGTTTTTAGAATAGATGATCTTTTAATCAATAGCAAGACTATCCAATGACAGAATTATCTCTTCTCTAAATTCCCATCTGATTATTGCCTGGGTCAGAACTTTTTCACTTACCAGCATAAATACTAGCACATAACTCTCTCTGTGCATATTAAGGGGGCTTTTCCTGTAAAGCTTATTAAGTCATGTAACTTGAGAAGCAAAATAACTGCTCTGGTCTCTACTAAGAGAACAAAACCTACCTATCTTTCACGTTCTTCAGCTTTCAAGAGAAACTTACTAATAATTAAAAATACGGTAATTTTTTTAGATATATGGCTGTATGGTCAATTTTTTATGCCAGTGGCTGTTTTACAATAGAAGAAATTCCAAGGAACTGCATATTATTCAGTTCTGAAATAACATAACAAAAAGAAATTTTCCAGCTAACTTCATAAATCTGTGATTTATTTATGACTTATAGAAGAAAAGACAAATTATTCAGGAATGTTAAAAGAATTAGTGGCAATGGGATATTCATCATAAAATCTTGTACTTTCTTTTAACTTGGCAAAGCATACAGTAGCTTTTAGGAGCTACTGTTGATAGGTCTTGTGTGGGAATCCAGAGTGCAGAATTTTCTTCTACTAGTGTCATAATCAACGCTCTTCTCTCTACTCTGTGGTTGAATGCTCAGCTAAAACATATTTTATCTTTCCTTAATCATTAGTGAAGGCCTTTTTTCTGTTTTGTTTGTTTATAAAATCTGGTTTGCATAATTTTTTTCCTTTACATCACTAAAAAGTAATTCAGTTCCCTGTTTCCCTGCTGATGGCAAACTTCCACACAACCCAAATTCTTGCATAATCTTACCACCAGTTTGTCTTAAGCATTTGATTAATATAAAAGAAGTTATCTCTTAAAAAAAAGGTGTTATGAAAGTGTGTATTTTTGCTCCATAACCTCTAAGTTTTGGCTAGTGTAAGTTTAATAAAATAAAATGTGAAAAAATGACTGATAAAGGTAAATTTAAGCTATGTTTACAGGTCAGAATGCAGTCATCTTCACTCACAATGCTTTTAAATTATCTACTTGAACTTTGTAAGAAATTAGAAGTGATGTTACTTGAATAATTGTGGGGTTGATTTGTTGTCATCTCAAATTTCCACTGCAAGTTGAATGAACAGGAATGGTGCTCTAACTGATGCTTGCTACTCTGAAGAAATGCTCTACATACCAGAAGTCATCAGGTGAAGGGCCATGCTGTTATCCTTCCTAAAATACTTAAATGGGAAAACCAAAAAGAATTAACATTATTTATAGAGTTTTAGTGAAATTCCAAGGGCTTGAGCTAATTTTCAAGTGACTAATAAGTGTTTGTCCTTCCAGCTGAAATAGTATGAGAGAACTGATAGACATTTCTGGTTAAGATGTCATCTAAATGTGCAGTGACATCAGTGTCTAAGGGATCTAGTTTCAGTGATTTCTCACTTACTGGAAATTCTGACTTTTCTAAAACAATAAAAAATTCTTAAGTGCTCTGTAACTTCAAGGGAAGGGTTGTATTATGCAACATGGGAGATTTTGACTTACATTACCACTCTTGTGAGCATTAATTAAAATGTGGAATATTACATCTGTCATGTCTCTGAATCCTGTGCTCTAAGCATAAGGGTGTACATACTTTTTTTTTTTTTTTCTGAATGGAACATCTCAAGGGGAAATCCATACATTGAGATTTAATTTTCACTTAAATGTTTTTTAAATCTTGCTTTTATTCCAGTCTGTAGTTAAAAAAATGTCAAAGTCTTAAATGTCACTGCAAGACAGAACTGGCAGCTTCTGCAAAGCTCTGATCTGGCATATTCTGTTTAAATTATTTGCAGAGGATGAATAGCTTGGCAATAATAATCACGGAATT
Source organism: Monarcha castaneiventris obscurior (assembly GCA_026261815.1). Classification (NCBI taxonomy): domain Eukaryota; kingdom Metazoa; phylum Chordata; class Aves; order Passeriformes; family Monarchidae; genus Monarcha; species Monarcha castaneiventris. Next base: position 4,409,110 of record JAMPIT010000174.1, on the reverse strand, counting down.
GTTATGAAACCAATATCTTTATCTGCAGATATCTCACAATAACAAGCCATGTTTAGACCCTTAACTGTATACCAGTCTCTTGAGAAGTGACAGTCCAGGATTTATAATATATTCATGATATAAAATTATACATCTGCCTATTGTAATGAATGTGATTTAACCAGATAAATAATTCTTATCTTTTTCAACTAAGCATATTGATAAAAGTACAAACAAAGTTTAGCTTTGTATTTGGCAGCATTCTTTATTACTCTGTTGACTGATAGGTACAGTGGTATATTGCAACTTGCTACAATTTCTCACTGCATTCGACGGGACGTGAGGACGCTTAACCAGGTTAAAAAAGTATTATAGTTATAATCCATTCAACTGTAGTATTTAATTGCTTGTGTTTAATGTCCTAATCAAATCTTACAAGGTAAACAGGATATAATATAGAAACAGGAAAAACATGTGTTTTATATACAGGAAAATGGAATAAATATTAAATAATTAATGAGATAAATAGTATTAGTGCTCAAAGTAAATGCATCATAAACACTTTTTTGGTAACCAGGCCACTCTACAGAGGGTGCATCATCTGGGAAAGTAGGAGAAGCAGCTCCTGGGGTGGAGTGGAGTCCTGAAAGGAATAAGGTTCAGACTTCCAAAGTGTTGCAATGAACACACTTCTGGAAGTCCTAGAAGAAACTGGGGAGCTGTTCATCACCTGAGTGCAACACTGGAGAAAGTTTATCTGAAAGAATATGTCAGAAATAGAGATGTGCTGATCTATAAATACATTATCTCTATTTGATCTCCTTGAATTTCCTGTTATTTTACAATGTTAAATGTTTTAGCTTATGTTCTGATGAAATCTGATCTAATTTAAAGACACTGCCTGAAGAGTCAATTCCATCATAAGTATTTCTGTCTTTTGCTTGCATGCTGGAGCCCAGATTCACCTTCCCATTTTGTAGATTAAGCTGTCCTTTATTGTGGATTGATACCAGTGTATATAAGAAAGAGGAAGGAAGGGAACATCCTTATCCTTCCCTGTAATCGCTTAATATGTTCACGCCTTGGGCAGTTACTAAAATCACTGTATGATAAGTGTTATAATTAACACCACCATTATATTTCTGAAGTAGTTAGTGATTACTGTCTTAAACTGTTTTAGCTGTTCTTAGGTTTCTAACCTGAGCTACCTGCAAAAGAGTGTTCTGGAAGCAGTCATTCATGGCTGCAGGTTTAAAAATACTACTGAAACCTAATCATCAGATATCACCATGAGTTTTTACTGGTTTAGTCTTCTTTTTTCTTTTTTTTTACAGCTACAGCAACTTTTCTACTAAAAAGTTGCCATTCATTTTAAAATTATTTAATTATGACAGTGGAGCAGAACAGAGCAAGAAACAGAAGTGATATTACACAAAAAATCAAAAACGATACCACAAAAATTCTGTAAAGGGACCCATATCACAGTATTTTTCAATATTTGCCTGCGGATACAGATGAATTAAAGGTGTTTGAGTGAGTCGCAGTTTGAAAGATCAGTAGCTAAAGAATTAATATCAATTATCCATTTTTCAGTGCCACATTTCAGATTTTGCTACCTTTTCTCTTTCTCTTAGACTGCATTGGTAGCACCCTATCAGTATTTCTTGTGTGCATCACTGGAGGAAGATCTGGGACTATAAGTTTCTTCTAAGCATGTTAATAATTTTTCTTAGCTCAATTGTTTATGTTAACCTTGGGGCTTTTCAGAACTAAAGATGAAAAAGTTGCTATAGGCCTACATCTGCCTGGTAGAAAACTTCTCTGCTCACTGACAAGGTCATTCATCCAGAAAAAAGAACAAGTGCTAGCAATGTACTTAATAGAGACAGATTGAAGTAGCTGAGGTGAGAAAAGTTGAAAATGTTGTTCTTTAGTGCAGGCACAGTTAAACCAACTCCTCTTTCACCTAATTCAGAGCAGACATTTGTATCCACTCAGCAACAATTTGGTTGAATACCCTTATTGCTGAGTTGCTGAATAGAAAGCCAAAATTTTTTGATCTGTCCTGTCTTCCTTTGCTTTTATTGCACATGACTGAAAAATAGTAAAAAAAAGGTACCTTTCTAATGGAGCTTATTTAGTTTAGCAGTCACACTGAACCTGTGTCACTTGCAGCACACATGCTGTTGATCCTCCTGTTAGAAGAGTTCAGATTATTTGACCCTTCCAAGAGGGGCAATGTGAGCACATTAGGACAAGGCTGTTGCTGCAGGAGCAAAGCTGTTCTGCTTGAGTAGAATGATGCATCCAGCTGTTTGTTTATTGCAGCCCCATGTGAGAGCAACGAGGCTGACAAGAAATGGAAACAGCAGGCAGTGATAAGAACTGTATTTTTAAAAGACAGTGGTGGTAGTTGAGTTGGAAGAGAGAAGAAATTAGTCATTAGTTTTCCCACCTGTTCCTGTGCTAAATATTGGCATTAATTTCCTAGTTCCAAAATGCCAAGCAACTGAGCACAGGAGGTTCAGTCTAAGTGGTTTAAAGTACTACCTGGAGTTTTCTAATGTCTCTCCTTCAGTAGGACAGGAGCCTTTAATAGGAACACTCTAAAACATGCTTAATATTAGATCTCTCGGTCCCATATCTTCATTAAGAGAGGAATTTCCGGCTTCATGCTTTTTGGGTTGGCAGGTTGGTTTGTTTTTCACTGAATTGGCTGTCAGATTCACAATCTGTGACAGCCTTTTTTTTTTTTTTTTAATAATTTTATATTAAGAATATTTAAAAATAAGATTCTATTTTTGAACAGAGGGGAAATTAAGAAGAGAGTGCCCACCTTTTCCCCTCATAATTCCAAATATTTTCAATTTGTCTTAACATAAAAAGTTTGTTGAGGTTTGTTTTGGTTTATTTTTTCCTCTGTAATTAGCTTTAACCTTTTTTTTTGGTTTTCCCTACCAATAATCATAAGCTGAATATCTGGAATAAGAACTTTCTCTGATCTAACTCTTATTATCTTACAGCAGAACTCCCTCTGGGTGTTACTCTTTCAGTTCTGCATTTCTTTTCAGGAAAGTTTGAAACTGAGCAACAGTCAGAACAACGAAGATTTTCTACTCCTGACCTGAATTAAATCAATTTTTAAGTGGTTGAAATGCCATTGTGACAACACAGATGGAAATCCACAATCCAAACTACTCAGATGAAATGCAAACAAAAGCCTAAGAAGATAAATACTGCTCCTAATTTTCTAGCTTTTTTTTTTATATTAAACAAAATTCAAATCTAGAGGTCTTGTTTCCAGTGATGTAAACTGGCATAGTTTGCATCAGCTATGAATGGTCTCATTAAGATGTATGGGTAGACAGACCCCAATATTAGTAACTTCAGAGACCAATAGACTCTACTGCCCCTGTTCAAGCTGAGCAAAGCAGTTGTTTGGTTGAATTGTGCCTCTAGTGCTGCTTTCAAGAGAACCACAGGGGAGTTGGTTTATTTTGCCATCTATCTGTTGTCACCTTCGAGTTTGCTGCTAACAGGTGCCTCGGACTGAGGCACAAGTATGAAAAAGTTATATATTAGTGAACAAGCAGAGAAGATAAGGAGCAACCAAGCAGGAATCAAAGCATATTTTTTTCTATTCTGTGCCATAAATGGCAGACTTGGATTTTTCCTTCTAACAGATGTAGGAAGTTATTAATCTGCTCTATATGGGTTTCCTGTTTTTTAATATTTTTTGGTTGGTTCTTTGGGGATCATTTGTCCAGAGAGGAAAACATTTGCTTCTGCCCCCTTCAATTTGCCTTGAGGAGTGGCCATACCGCCCTACAAATAGGGTGGTTGATCTGACCTCCAGGCATCAAGTGATTGTTGTTTGAGGAAGAATCAGATGTCACTTTCTAAATGAATATCCTGCCCCTACTAGTTCAATTTCTCCTGGCATTAATACTCAGAAATAAGCTATTGGGGTAGTCATTATCAGGGTTCATGCTGATGCTTTCAATTTTTTTTTAGGTTTTTTCCCCCAGAAAACCATATAGCCTGCTTAACAATAATTTTGTATTTGCTGCAGTGTGAAGCATGTTCATCAATGCTTCAATTAGAAGTGCAAACCTATAATTACTGCCTCCACAGACAGAAAAAAGTGAAGTTTCATTTGTGATGATGAATATGCAGCTCTTTTAAAAAGTTCCTCAGTGTATTACTAGAAAATGAAGGAGAAAAAGATACAGAGGGGGATTTGTCTGACATTTATACTAGGGAAATGGCAGTTATATTGAGACATTTTTGTCCCTTTTAGCAGCAAAACACCAAAGACTATACCTTTTCTTCAATGTATGAGACATGAGTAAAGAGAGTATATATAATCTACTTATGATAACTTCATTATAAAGAACCTACCATCTATATGGAATAAAAGAATATCAAAAACATTGAGATGTGCATTTATGTTTTTGTAAAGAAAATAAGAGCATGTTTCTGTGTAAGATTTTGTTCTAGCCATGGGCTAGGACTGGGAAGTTTTTAAGTACCAAGTATGCTCAGCTTTGGGGTACTGCCTTGGAGTTTTATAATACTGAAGAGAGCAGTCTAAGGGAAGAACTATACTTCAGAGAGCTCCAGTTTCATGCTCCCATTTTCAGCTCAGAGCTTCCCTCCAAGGAGGCTGCACCATGTGTCTGCCCCTCACTATTGCATCCTTGATTTCAGCCAGCCAGGAGCCTTTGTAAAGCTTTGTGCTTCTCTGCCTGATCTGACAGAATTGAAGTTGTTCCTGCTGTATAACAGCATAAAAGATACTTTTAGACCTCAGTCACAGGGCACTGTTCTTGATCTGATCTGGGAATGAAAGTACTTAGACCACAGGTTGTCCCCATCACTCTCAGGCCCAAGCTCTGCAGAGAATTAAAATCCTCTTGGCCTGCCTTCTTTTTCTAAATCTGTGCTAGGTATAACTCCAGTGACTACTCTTTTCTGCAGCCAGTGGTATCTAGGAGCAAGTGGTACATCTTGTCAACTTCTTTGACATATCGTTTTTAGAAATTCTGCATTAATTGTTTCTAATACAGTGCATTTTATACGTTTATATTTGTATTTTATGTACATATGACAGGACAAGAGGAAATGGCTCCAGAGTTTTCAGTGGAAATTTAGATTATATATTATCAAAAATTTAGAAAGGATTGTAAAGCATTGGAACAGATTGCTCAGGGGTAGAGTCCCAGTCCCCAGAAGTGCTTAAAAATATGTGCATTAGCACTTGAGGACATGATTTTTAGTGGTGCTAGGTTGACAGCTGGACTCAATAATCTTAAAGTCTTTTTGAAACTTAATGATTCTACGATTCTGCTTAAATCTTATTCTGCAAAACAGACTTAAGAAGTGAATGGGATACATCCAAGATGTAGCCAAAACGAGACAGTGGAGAAAGGCTGCAGCAGAACATGTGTGTGTAGAAAATAATGCTGTTTCTACAGAGAAGTTCACAGTTCACAACAGCCAGGTATGAGTGACTCCTGTGCTATTTTCTAGTTGGCCTCTGTTAAATATGATCTGTAAGTTTCCGCTGTGTGATGGAATGGGGAGTATGTAGTATTGAGAGGTTAATAAATAAGATGCAGTGGAAAATTAAGGTTACTGAATAAAAAGAGTCATTGTGAACTAGATTTGTAACAGAAAAGTTACTGTTGAAAAATAAATGGCAGGGCTACATCTCAGTACATGGAAAAGACTGTTGAAAGGGTGGACCTCACTTAATTCCTATTCATAAATTCAGGATTGTTGAAAGTCAGGCAGAAATAAACCTTGCAAAGGCAATTATAACAAGTGAGAAAGGTTTTCTAGTAAATAGGGAGAAAAGTGGAGTAGCAGTGTGTTAAAAGTGGATGCTGTCCTTAAGATAATATGGATCTGGATCAATAATTGAAGGAATGCTTCATCTCAGTTTTCAATAAAGCGGACTCTATAACACAGTGACAAAGGCAGGATTGCTAATGGGAATGACTAGATAGAAATGCAAATTACAATAGCTAAGGTGAAGTAAAACTCAAATGACTGTTGGAGTCAGGAAGACTGAGTAATCTTTATTGGCGATACTAAAAAATTGACAGATGAAATGGAGATCAGTAACATGGATTCCTATTAAACCTATCAACAGGTTTTGTGCTTAATGGTTGAAGAAAAGCAAAATCAGTATTTGCAATTCCTCTTTTGCAAGTTGCAATTTTCAAAAGGAAAGGAATAAAATGTAGGAAATGAACTATAGGAAAATAACTATAAACATTTTAGGTTTGATAAAATGTAAGAAGAAGGGTACATTAAGGAAATAAACTATTTGACCGTAGCTATTAAAATAAACCCTGATTTACCAAAAGTGGATTTTATGCGACCAGTCTGGCATTTTCCTTTGAGTTTAAATATTTGTCTTAATGAGGCTCTCAATATTAAAGCTGAGCATAGAAATATAAAAATATTTTCATGAATAATCAACTAATTTTAATAGATTTGTTTTAGTCATGGCCAACATTAATGACCACCCTTATTTTATTGGCATAAACATATCACACTGTTCAACCGTACTTTTCAGCAGACATTTTCCTCTTTGTAAACACTACCACCTTTATTCCTTTAACATTAATGGATTTTGAATTCACAGCAAAATTGTAAGGTCAGGAGACACCATTTTAATTTTGGAGACAAGAGGTGAATTACCACAGGGTGTATAGGGAGAGAACAGGCACAAGAGAATGGACAAGGAAATTTCAGATAAGGCAGGGTTTGAAAGAAGGATTCATTCTTCTTAGTATCTTCTCTCCTAAATCCTGCCTTCTTTCAATTGTCATATAGAAGAAGAAAGTAAACTTCCTCTCCCAGTACCTTTTCTATTTTCTAATTGATGATTTCAAAACAGCTGTATTTTTTTTTGCTTGGGTTTGGGTATGGCAGCACTACAGACCTTTCCTGCCAGAAGTCTATGGGGATATCTAGTCAGCTTCAGAATAATTCTTGTACCAATCACAGAGCAGATGCGGCAATATAACACTGATTCAAACCTCACCTGAGAAACTGAATTAATACTGAATACACTAATACTCCAGTGATTCCAAAAGTATCTGTGTAGAGGAAAATTGAGGTCACCTAAAATGAGATGATCACACATAAGCTAAAGGCTTCCACATATAAGCTAAAGGCTTGGGTCACTATCCTAAATGTAGATGTTCTGGAGTATCTCACTTGGTTTCCAGTCGTTGGTCCAGAAGGAAACTAACATGTCAATATGTTTCATGCAATAAATTCTATTTCTTTTAAATTTTCAATCTAAAATTAATTTTTTCCTTATTTATCAAATAAGAATTTTTTTCATCAGACTTGGTTCTCAGACTCACTAATATGCTCTAATTGAGAATGTGAGCATACAAGACATTTTTTCTACAGAAGACCAGTAGGAGAAAAGCAAGTACAGACTTCTGGGAATAAATTTGGTTCAAAACTCTGCTTAAACTTTTGTAAATGGCAGTTAAATTCCTCAGATTTTTTTTTTTTCCTCAGAATTCTGAACATTCAGGGAAGATACTAGGTCCTAAACATTTGACATTTTCTATGTTCCAAGTAGAATACTACTTAAACTTAGACTTTTAGTTCTTCCCAGTTCATTTTGATATTTTAAGTGTTAATTTTGAGCATATGAGTATTCCTTTTGAAACTTGAGTACTGGAGAGTAGTGGTTGGTAAACTTGAAAGCATGAAAACTGCTTAAAAGTGCTACTTTGAAAATTCCTTTCATTCCTTTAACACTTCTTTTTACTCTTCTCCTGGATGAGAGTCTCTAGTGTATGTGTGTATGGGGATATGATTGCAGGCAGACCCAGGCTGAAGGGCCCGTGTGTCAGAGGTGGCAGCACCTGCCAAGACCCCAGTGGGTGGATGTAAATGCCAGAAGTTGGAGTGGGACCTCGGGTTGCAGGGACACAGATGTTCATGGTACCAACCACTGCAGCAACTGTGTAAACTGAGTGTGTGAGTGCCAACAAAGGTCAAACCAGGTGAGCCACCAGATCAGTGTGGTGGTCCGGGAGCCTGGGGGTGAGTGGATCTCTAAGAGTGAGACCACAGGGATGGGATGTGGCGTGGTTGATGGGGGCCAGGAGAGCTCAAGTTTGCTCTGTGAGTGCATTTGAGCCAGCAGCTAGAGCTTGGCATTGTGTGTCCAGGTGCCAGCAGCTGGGCAGAGTGGGTGTCAAAGCCCAGCTGTGGGCAACCCGTTCTGTACATGTGCACATAAACATACTCCCAGTAGCAGATCTCCATCCTGCAAGGCAGAGAGGGGAGCAGGATGAGGTCATTCATGTCATCTTGCTCAAGTGACTGCTGTGTCTGTTTGTTGTGTTGATATGTGTGGCCAGACCTGTGCACCTGTGATTTATACTTGTGCTCCACAAACCTCTGCATGTGTATCCTGGGAATGAGTGCTCAGCCTTGCTACCTTTTGAACCTGGGTACAGGGAGCTGTGGCAGCCTTGTCTCTCTCAGGCTTTCAGATCTGGTCTGATTTTCCCCTAACAAAACAAAAAAAATACCAAGTCCTACTTTTTGGACAAATGGAAGTTTTCTTTTGCATAAGACTGCGGCTTTTCTTTTTCACAGATGAATTTGTTGTACTGCAAGTCAACACCTGCACTGCAGTTGCTAATAAATAGCTTTTTATTTTTGATGTTAAGCTCTTCTCTTTCTTTGGTGGCATTACCAACTGATGAAAATTATCTTTAATTGGGCCTCTCTTTCTCTGAGAGCACCAGCATTAAAACCACAGACCAATATTGAAACACATTACTCATATGCAAAGTGCACTTTATTTCAGTCATGTCTGGTCTCAATCAGTCAATTTTGTGTAACAAAAAGGTTGAGATTGCTGATCCTCAATCTCTTCCTTGTAAACGTACTGTAATTTCTATTCTTCTTCCCAACAGCATTCCAAAAACGCAGCTTTATAAAAATTTTTCAAGGACTTACAAACAAATGAGAAGGTTTGAAATCAAAAGACCATCAGCTGATGGACAGGTGACAGAGCAGGCAAGTTGTTGTTCTGCTATGTCCCTTCCAGAAAAGTGTAGCAGTTGATGGGGGGAAAAGGTTGGCATTAGCAAACTTCTTTTGCCTTCCTCCTCCGATGTGTCAAATAGATATCATATTTACTGCCAACACATGGTGCTGGTGTTAATGGTCAATGACTGAAGATCTAAAAAGCTATATGTGGCTGCACTGACTGGAATGGAATTATGGAATAGTTTTAGAAAATGTCCACTGGTATTCCAAGTGGATTCAAAATATAAACAATGTTTCTACCACACTAGTGCCTGATTATTAAAATAAATTTTATCTTACCTTGGTTTTTCAGAGACTAGAATTTACAATTTGCCTTGGCTTGTTGGCATATGCCACACCACATTTAGAATGGATTGCAATTTTACCTTTAGTGAATTTCTTAACTGAAAAAGAGACATTTGGTATAAATGGTTCAGTGCTGACATTTTGAAGCTGCAATGACCTTTTGAGTCTGAAATGGTTTTATATGAAAGGATTTTCAAATGGTCTCATTTATACCTTACACACCCAATATTTTGGATTTATGCTAAGGGAGGGCCAAGGTTTCTGACTTTATAAATCTCTATCATGGCCTTAAAATGCCAAATAGAATTCACAGTCAAAACCCTGATTCTTCAAGACCAAGAGAGTGTTTGCCACTGAGTTTAATCAGCCCCAAACTTAATTCTCTATAATATCAGCTTTCGGTTTTATGACTACATATCAAAGGTTAACCACACATTCATGCAGCAATGTTGTGTTCTATGAATATTGTTCTGTGCTATAAATTTTTCAGTTTTAAAATTATTTCCCTGATAGGTAACAGAGTAGAAAGCAAGTAGAAAAAGGAGAGAGGGGAAGAGTGCCACTCTATCAAGGGAAGATGTGTTCTCAAAAAATTCAAACTATTTCCTCTCCTGCCATAATTAGATTTACGGGACTAACAGGTAGCTGTACAGCACACATTTATCATATTCTCAAAGTCAATTTTCATGGTTCTTTCACTCATTCGGACTCTGAAGTTCACATTTAACTTTTAATTAAATCTAGAGAATATAATATTGAATAAAAATTACATTTATCGTTTAATTTTGGAATGCTTACTGAATATACATTATTGCGCTGTGTCTCAATTGAATTTCATTTATTAAAGATCCTTTTTACCTGTTATAACTACTTAGACTCCCATGGACTCATGATTTCTTCAAAAAAAGGGGGTTGATTTTGTTAGCAGTAAATGGTCTCCATTCAGGCTCTGAAACATATGCTAAGATTTCTTTGACAGACTATCCACTTTTTGCTTTGTATCTGTTCCCCTGCAGACCTCTGTTGGTAGTAAGTTTGTCCTACTGCAATGAGAAACACGTTTTTCAAATAATTACCACAGTGACCAATAACAGACTCCCATTTTCCTGTAACGTGCACTGGTAGAATCAATAAATTAGTTATTGGTAATCAGATTTTGCAGAGAATTAGTCATGGAAATGCCAATATATAGATAATTTTTTTGAAAATTATTTTATATTTATATTTATATTTATATTTATATTTATATTTATATTTATATTTATATTTATATTTATATTTATATTTATATTTACTGTATGAATGCATTAAAGCTTACATATATGCTGTCTAGATGAATCAGGAATGAAAGGCTAATGTTGTGCAATGGAGAATCTCTGTTTACTCTGCAAAGATGTACCTGACCAAGTTTTGGGTGGCAGTTGTCAGAAATAAAGAGAGAGGAGCTGTTCTAGAGTGTTGTTTTCTCTGGGTTCCTTGTTTCTCAGGCTTCTCAGAGTACTTAATTAGCTTCATGCTGTATTATACTGCACTCAGTCTGCATTTCTCTCCTGAGACCAGTGCTGCTTTTCTCTACCTTTATAATTTCCTGTAATGGTAGATGTACCTAAGATAAATAGAAAGATAACAGTAACCAACAATATATCTATTTCATTTTGGTCTTTTGTGGAAACAAACAGGATTGTTCAAAATTGCCCATATTTTGACATCACTTTCATCTTTAATGGAGTTCTGAAATTCAGTCTGAAGGTTTCTCCTGCACTTCACTTAAAATACTGAATCTGTGCTATGCTTCTGGACAAAAGCTTAGTGGAAAGAAAATAAAATTGTCTTTACATCTATGTAGATTGAAGTCTCTTTCAATAGGCTTTTTCATCTTTACCTTCTTTACCCTTTCAAGGATGTCAAGTTCTCTCAGGACCTTTGGACTCAGAAAGTTGGTTTTCATAGAAACATGTGGGTTGACTTCACTCAAGTAATACCAAACTCTACCCTCTAGTAGTGATCTATTGACTTAAACCCACCTATCTACAGTCTCAGTGTTGCTATCAGCTTGTTTCTACCAGCCGTTGAACTGTTTTTATGGTTATTCTTGGCCTTTCCCCATCCCTAGCAAAAAAAAAAAAAAAAAAAGGTTAAAAAGAGAAGGAAAGGGAAAGGGAAACACCCCCAAAAAAGGCCTATGAAAACAAAACACTACAAAAGGACAGGAAAGTTGCACTTCAACATATTTCAATTAGCTGGAAATTGTCTTTTCTAAGTTATTGTATTCAAAAAATATCAATTTGATATAATATCCTGCATTCCAAACAGAGGAGGAATGAGTTGTTGTAACTCAACTGCAATAGCAGAAAGTTCTACTTTATTGAAGACTATGAAAGTAGTTGAGGTAAAGAAAACAAAAGACCATCCATCCCAAAACACATTTTCAAGGAAATAGAAAATAAACAAAGTAGAAGAATATTTTTTCTCTTGCTGAATCTCCCCCAGATTTTAAGAACTTCTTCAGATGTGTTTTATAGATAAGAACTTCCACAATGCTTTTCAATTTTTTTTTTTTCTTTTATCTCATCTTGTTCTCTAAAAAAACTATGGAAATAAGTCTTGCAATAAGAAAACAGCCCACAGCAAACATATACTCTGGAGATTGTAGATAAGGGTTTTTTCCTTTTTGTGGGAAACTATCCTCTGTAAATACTGAAATTGAGATCTTCTGAACCTACTTGTCCAAGCTTGCTACAAATTGCATGGGGTCATGATGGATACTGAATTCTATACAAAGACACCACAGTCAAACCATAATGACAAATCTAAATCATTATAATTTCCACAACAAGACGTGAAGGAAAATAACTGATCGGGTAAACAGTCATTGGTTTTGTAAAAACCACAGAAAACATAAAAATAACAAAGAAGACTTAGATAGTTTTTTGTCCACCTTTTTTTTTCTCCACAATTTTGCCAGATATTCAAGACTTGCACCAACACATTCATAATACTTAATTTTCTATTTCGCTGCAATATTTAATTGAGTAGAAGAGTAATTTGTCAGCTAGCAGTTGTGATGTATTGCCTTGTATCATACAGTTGTATGATCTGCCTTGTATTTTTGTGATTTTAGAAAATCGAGTTATTAAAAAAAAAAACTCAAACAAACAAAAAACCCTCACCAACAAAAAACCCAACAATATCTTGCCATACTTTTAGAATCTTTGGCTTTGTTCATCTGTGTAATAAGAAAACTTCAGAATATTGCAAAGTCACAAAGGCTAGGAAAATATTTTTTCCTGTACTGCATGTGGCTGCATTTGTGGGTGTTTTAACTTGTAATTAGCAGTCAAAATATATCACAAAAGGGACCATTAATAGCTTGACTGTCCCGCTGAAATCAGACAATGTCAGTACATGCAAATATTTTGTCCTGCCCTGTTCAGATTTTACCAATTCCAATAGACTCCTAGAGGACCTCCCTTTTATTTTTTTACACTTTAGTAACATTTGTACTGCTCATTGCACCAACAAAATCTATGAATTTGAAATATATGAATTTTTAACATGGCTGCATCCTCCTTTGAAGCATAAAATAATGGCTTTGAGACTAATGCATAAAATCAGAAAGATGGCCAAACTTTTTAGAAGTTTGTATAATGCTGGGTTTTTTTTGTTTCCGCTTGATAAAATATGAAACACTTCTGTATTAAAAGAGTCAATCATCTAGTAGCTAATTGAGGAGGATTTAAATGATGTCCTTTGGAAGGTCAAAAAATGTTTTACTGAGTAAAAAATACATACTCTTAGTAATTACAGCCTAGCATATACCTCGTGACTTCCCCATCATTTCCAAAAAGGAGTAGTTTGATTAATTAGCCACTTGTTTTGTTGTGTTTCTTTTTTACTTATTTTTTATGCTATTCACTTTTTGGATTTTTGAGGGTGTTATTGTCTTAAATAATAAATGACGTTTTACTATTTGTAATCAATACACTCACTAGTTTGCCTTAAGATTCCAGATAAGACAAAATGACCAAGTTCTGTTTCTTATTTGCATCCAATAGACGTGTTTCTATCTAGACACATCTGTGAATTACTTACTATTTAAAATGTATATATATTTATAGGGCTGTAAAAGAGACTGTAGGGAAGATCAATTAAATCATACAGCGGAAACAGACTGGCTGGAGGAATATGTTAAGGGTAAAGATAGCTCCTGAGCACCTTAACAGGTCATCAGTTACCCCATTTGCACACTCTTCAGGGTTCAAATTGCTTTGCATGTTAACACTTACTGAAATGAATGACTCATTAAATCAGTATTATCCTACAGGAAGAGTTTGTCATATTAGGTGTAAGCATTGGAAACACTGACACTGTAAGTTAAGATTGGTAAAAACAAAAAGACTTTTTGTTTGGTTTGTGGTTTGGATTTTTTTTTTTTTAATATAGGTTGGTACTTCAAATAGTTGTAAAATTTTTAAACTTCACAATATAGGTTCTCTCTCTCCAGAGAAGAGGAAAGAGAAGATAAGAGAAAAGTAAAGAGAAGAAATGAACCAGCCATCATCAAGTTCTGGTTTAGTTCTTTTCTTGTCAAGATAACAAAACACACTGATAGGCAGCTATAGGGAAAGCAGAAACAAATACTTTTACCAAGTGGATGAAAAAAAATCTTTGGGAAGTCTATGATATTTGCCTCAACAAATGTATCCAAAAGGCAGAGAGGTGATGATGACTTCCAAGGCACCTGCCACTTTTCCTGCTGCAGGTACTTCCCACAAGGGGAATGGGGAGAAGAGAAAGATAAGAGATAAGCAAACACGTTTTATTATTGCGACCTGAAATATATTAGCGATAATTGGAGTTTTTTACAGCTATTCGGGCCAGTTGCCTCATAGTGCACTAGTGCAGCATACCGTTCAGTTAGTTCTATTCAGACCTAACCAACTTTGCACCCTTTGATTTGTTCCACAAAACAAAGCAAAACAAAACGTGGATAGTTAAGTATTGACATAGATATGGAAAGTAAGATCTTGCTCCAAAATGGAAAAGCAGTGTAGCCATCCCTCATGTGGGTCATTTAGAACATAACTTTTGCATTTGACTTGTTGTGGTCTTGCATATATTCTTTGTAAAGTTATTTCTCATCTGAAAAAAAAAAGGTCTGGAGTTATATTTTCTCCTGTCCTGTTTTCCTGTGAATTGTTCCATTTGCTACTCTTCATCTAAAATAAGAATTTAGGTAAATTTTTCTTTTTGTTCTTGTGAATTTTTAAAATAATTGTCCAATGAAATTAACAATTATGTGTACTTTTAACAAGTTCCTGCCATCCATGATTAGGCCTCCTCTGTGTTTCACTTCTGTTAACACTTAATCTATAAAAATGTTATTAAATTTTCTAAAATGCCCACATGTGCAAATTACAAATTTTCAAGTTATAGATTTCAAGCTGCAGTAGCTTTTTTTTTTTGTGATTTGACAGTCCAATTATTGAAGCATTTTGAGAAGGAAAAAGAACAAAAAACAAACTACTAAAATTTGTAGATAATAATGGATCCATAGGCATGAGCAATGAAAATAAAATTTACTTAAAGAAGCATAGTTATAGGAAATATGCTATCATTTGTATTTAGGAACTGAATGGAAGGTAGGTCATAGCTTTGAAGCAGAACTTAAAGTGAACATACTAGAAAAAAGGAGCACTTCCAGCCTCTAAAGCTGCAGCATAAATACCCTAATGCAAAGGAAACCTAGCTCTTCGCACAAGACCTCATGACCTCAGGGGATTTGGCTTCCACCTCAGCTTTGTTATGGTCCCCAGTGTGATGTCTTCTCATTGAACTCTCCAAGTGCATTCATGCTAGAAAAATGGAACACCAATGGCTTAAGTCTGTGAATAAGTCCCTAAAAAAGATGCTTTCTCATACAATGAGAATGGGATATTGGGTTCTTTCTAATAGTTACATCTGGAAAGACTGCAAACAAATGAGAAATTTGTAATGCGGATAAAGTGTAGAGTTTGTTTTTATAGTTCGGGGTTTCTCTTCGATTAACATTAAAAATCTCTGCTGCTAAACAAAAGCTTTTTTGAGTTATCTGGACTGAGCATACTCCTAATGGCATATGACACGTAAAAGAAACAAAGGGAATGTATGCACTTACATCTTAGCCCTTATTTTTGCTATTAAAGCACATTTTTTCTGAAGCACTGCTTTGGAAATCTGGATTATATCAATTGGCATACGGCAGAATAATTTTTATTATTCCATGTAAAATTTTCTTATGTTATTTGAATGATGTAATTGGAGTTTTGTATTCAATTTTTTTTTAAAAAGAGTCGAAGTTTATAGGTGTTAATTGTCTTATAGAAAGAGCAAAATAATCAGATAAAAAACATCTGAAGTGATAAAATCTGAGGGAATAGATTATAGTGATTTGACAGGGATACATAATAATGTAATAGCTTTCAAACATTTGCTGAAAGAACAAAACCAAATCTCCACATGTGACGCATCATAAACTCATTTATTCAGAGATTAGGAAAAGAAAATTAAAAATTACGGCTGGATGTGACTCACTGGTTATGCTTATTTTTTTTTTATAAAATGTGACGTTTTAAAAGCCCATGGCTGTGTGATTATTTATTAGTCCTGCATGAAAACTACTGAACTTGAAAAAATAATTGTGCTGCTAGTCTTAACTGTAGAGTAAACCAAGATATCTAATAAAATTAATGGGTTTTTTTCCAAAAAAACCCTAAAAATGGAATATTTTAAAAGTTCAACCAAAAGGAATAGAAACTATAATCTATGACATTGAAAAAAACATGCATTATTGTTAATGGAGAAAATTTTATCTTGTACTGAGTGTATTTCTGATTAAATTATAAAAGGAAGTGATAGTACTTGTGCAAGACTTCACACAGACAAAGGAAGCTAAACGTAGAGTGCATTCAAGCCTTCTTAAAACTATCATCAATTTTGAATAATTTTGTGAAACCCTGCTATGAACAAAACTACACAAAGGATGTTTGATTACATGACAGAAAGGAGGGGAGTGAGAGGAAAGCATAGAATACTTTGTTCAGCAAGAGTAAAAGGCTATTTTTGAACAAAGGAATAAAAATGAAAAAGGCCTGGGAAAAAAGATAACAAAGACTCACATACAAAATTGAACCAATGTGGTACCAAGACATATTTAAAGCAGTGAGTTCTTTTCCTATCATCCAGTCAATATAGAAGTGGAAGCTGCATGAAAACCAAAAATATGCAGCAGCAGGACATTTTACAGTCAGCTTCTAGCATTTTATTTATACCAGCTTCCCAAGCCAGGCTTCAAAGCATGTAATAATTTGCCCATACCCTTCTCCCTCTCCCACTCTTTCCAGACAGAACACATACTGAGGGGAATTCTTACTCCTTTTTGGTCCATCCTGACATGTCGTTTTAGTTGTGGGTCTTCTGACATGAGCAAAGAAACATTACAAGCAGGATCTAAATACCTCAAGAGAACATTGTAGGTATTTTTGGTAAACACAGTAGCTTGCTGAGGCTTCAACATGCCAGTAGGAAAGACATTAATAAGCTCCACTTACCCAATGAGACAGGCGATGAGACTGGATAGGGTTGTCAGATTTCAGTCAGCATAGGAAGAGATGATTTTCCTTGTACTGGATTGATCTTCCATGTTGCTGTCTTGCTCTTTTTTGATTTACTGTTTTTCTTCTTAGGAATTTACTTCTTATGCCAGTATTTACCTCGTGAATCCATCTGCTAACAATTCCCAAATTAGCGATTGTACTTCTGTGGTTTTACTTTTCTTATGCGGCATGTTATAGCTTATGTACTCTTACATATTGTTTTCCAATAAACAGTTTTCACATAAAACTGAGCCATGGACGTATGACCATGCTTTAACAAAAAGGGGGTGGGAGCACAGACAGCTGAACTCTCGAAATGAAGGTTACATGGAGAAGCCTTGCTCTATTACCACATCTGTCCCCACTCTGCTGTGAAGTCACTGGGGCTCAATCGCAAAAGTGATTCAGTATTGAAGATAAGACTATGATTACCTTCTTAACTAGATTGATGTTTTTTTAATAAAAACATTTTATAGTAACTCCACTCCTTTGGTTGTCCCAGATTATCAAAAATCCTTGGGTTCTTTATTTTTCCTACATTTTATAGAAGTTAGCTGTGAAGGGCTGAGATATAAATACATATATATTGGGTTTCACAGCCGGCTTATCATATGATTGACAGAAAACAATTCATTCATCATTCATTTCAGAGAGCTTTTCTCACTTGCAAATGTGATAGTGGATTGGAACTGAATTTGGAGATACCTAGGCTTATTTTCTAGCACTGGGGAAAGATTTATGGTTTCTAATGGAAACCAAATAGAAATCAGTGAACCCAACTCCCTGTCCTGACATAACAGTGTCTATAAAATTACACTTGAATAAATTCAAGTCATCAGGGTGGAGGAGCCACCTCTATGGATTCCACTATAATTTTCTTTGATTATCTTGTAAATACAAAGTGAAATATGAGGAAAGACCTACAAATAGAGTCCATGCAGGTCAGAGTAATAAAAGTCATGTGAAGTCAGTGAATGTAAAGTAGCAGGTTCTGCATGTCTGTCAGCTTAAGCTGAAAATATTTATTTCTTCTGTATGAAACAATATCATAGCTTCTTTTTTTTTTATTTAAAAAAGGAGGTAGACAAACCTATGCATACCAAAGAAATGTAAGTAATGTAGCTATCTATTCATATCACCTCTGAGCTTTCTCAGACTCCAGCTACAAGTTTTATATTAACATTTGCATATTTAAATTTCACTTCAACAAAGAAGAGTTTTAAGGAGAAATTTATTCCCACCTTTCAAAATGGAAGTGAGAGAGATTAAGAAGCAGTTATAAACCTCAGAGTTCATTACTATAAAGTAGACAGTCTGGTCACAAAATAATGATAAAAACCAATCACTTCCATTTACAAATGCAACTGCACAGTTGAAGTCTACACTTTGTTTTAGTTGGAAAATATAGATGGAAGATGTAGCATAGTTATTAAATATTTCTCGATTTAACACAAGCACATATTTTCTGAAACATTAACTGTAGTTTACACTTTGTCATACAAACATTTCTAAAAATATAGCTTGCGATCTGTTGAGAGTTATCATCATGACTATTGGATTTCTTTTTTCATCTCAGTTATATTACAGGAGTTTGTCCTTAAAGATTTTTCTTAAGGATTTTCATGGCTATATTATTTATTTAGCATTACAAAATATGGTGGTTTATCTAACTGGAAGAAAGATGTGAGCAAATTGTCTAAGAGACTTTAAAAACCTACTCTTCATCACAGAAAACTTTGAGCTCATTCCTTAATAGTTGGAAAATATATTGGAAAAACTCAGAATAGGTGTACCTTGAAGTAGCATGTTTTAATTTCATGTTCTAAAGAACTAGGTACTTTTAGTTTTCAAAAATCTTCTGTAGTGTAACATTCTGTTGAGTGGTCTATAATCGGTTATAATTAAAACATAGCATATTGCAAAAAGCCCATGAGATATGTGTTTTTTAGAGATTAGAAGGAATAGACTCATGTCCTTGGAAACTCTGGTATTTTCATACTCCAGTATGTCCTGAAAAAAAGAATATGCGTGATGTTTATTCACAAAAAATTCCTGCAGCATCTCGTTTCATCAAATAATAATTTGGTCTTTGCTGTTGATGCCAGAATGGCATTTTGGGAGGTAAGATATAGAGCACTACCTGTATCATCATATTCTAACAGGGTGAAAGATATTGCTCAAACAACAGTCCTAAGTTATTCCAATGACCCATGTGGCTCTTTCTCATCTCTTTCTTCCTTCAGAAATCTCATCAGTCTAGCACAAAAGGAATTGCTGCACAAACCAGTTGGTAAATTTTCTTATTTTGTGTTACTGGATCCATGTTCAACTGGCATATCAGGAATCCATGAATTCTTTTTTAAATTTTAAAATATGCGTCATACCTCTGAAACTAGGATAAAAACATTTAAAATTAAGAGGACATCAATTTTACGGTAAAGTTGATATTGTTATATGAAAGAAATAAGCTTTCAAATGTATATTTGGATGTCTAAACTCATGACTTTGCATTTTTGTTTATAAACACAGTGCTATACCCACTTAAGAACCTTTCCTATAACACTGCCAATAATTGTGAAAGGATAATCAAAGCATAAAAGATAACAAGACTATTGCATGAATGTCGAAAAATGTACCTATCATCATTGAAACAGAATGCTAAAGAAATTCAAGGGTGCACATACCTAGTAATTTTATAATGAATTTAACTTTAAAGTATTAATTCTGAATGTTCTACATGCTCTTTCTCTTTAGTGGCTTCTGACATAAGTCCTGTGCCAAAGCCAAACCATTGCATTGCTTTTACCTGCTGAGCAAGTTCCTAAGCCTGAACAAAGCTGGTTGTCTCTGTTATGTTCAATACAAATACTTTCAGCCAAAAGAATGTTCTCCACTGAACTTCCTTAATGAACAGAGCTTTCTTGATAAATATGTTTAAGGCAAATCCAGGAGAAGTTCTTACCCTAGGAAGAAGGGATGTACACTCCCATCTGAACTTTAAAAATCTCATTAAAATCTTTGACCTATTTTTGTAATGACATGATGGGGCAGCATAATGCAGTGGAGGTTTAAGCAAAAAATATTACACAAACTAAGAATATTAATTATTCATTGTTGATATAACACTGACTGCAGAAGACTGTGTACTTTTTGCTCTTTGAAAAACAGCAAAATGGCCAATATCTGGTCAAGGACCTTGTAACCTTCTGGCCTATGTTTCCCTGTTTCTGCAAGCCTTGGAATAGCATTTTTTTTCTGGAGGGTCATGCGAAAAATTTTGCATCAGTCTGGACAACACAACACGCAAAGTATGTAACAGTTCTCCCAAGCAGTATACCCTAATGAGGATTTTGCTAGGCTTATTTATTATGCTTCTTTTACTCACTCCTGAATTTCCTTTGAATCCTGTATCCAATTAAATTTCAGGTGGGCAGGGATTTTACCTATATTTGTGATTTTGAACATTCTGAGTTCTGGGAGCGGGATAAAATACAGCGCTTTCTATCATTAATCTACTGGCAGCTTGTCCATATTTCCCATTTCTCTACAAAAACTAACCTTGGTAAACCAGAGTAGATGCTTGTTTCTCAAAATTATCCAAAACGTCTAGTCAATTAAATGTTAGCATTTTGAGATAACAACTATTTTAGTTTCCTGTTGTGCAACATTTGCTCCCTAAAATTAATTTGGCAGCATGTAAACAAACAGAAATAATTAACTTATTAAAAGAAAAGTTATAGTCTAAAGAAAGCAGTGTGTGGGTATTAGAACATAAAATTTTACAAGCAGGAACATGATTCTAATATGTCAAGGTATCCTAAAGGGTGTCATTCTCTGTTCTTCAAGTTTTTTTGGCCAAGTCTGTTGCCACAAGTGGCAATGTCCTAAAATTTAAGAATATAACTGTTTTAGAAAAATTAAATGCAAAGAAAACCCTTAAAATGTCTATGGAGCCATTCTATTTCATTGGCTCATTAATAGTGATAACTCTCATTGCTCCTAATCTGTTCTCACAACCTCTGTGTACTGGTAACTGGGTGAACGTTAATGTCTGACAGGAGAGCTAACACTATGCTGAGAATGTAACATGAGATTTACCTAAGACTTTAAAAGCCAAGTCTCTAGCTCCCTCAAAGCAATCACAGAAGGGTAGGAAACAATTACATTGCAATATAAACTGGATTTTTTCTCTGTGTGTTGTCTTCAATTATCCTTCAGAAGATTTGGGTTATTTTATTTCCATGTGAGACTTAAAAAAACCCCCCAAAACTAATTTTCTGACATACCAACTATAAGATGACTTTTAAAAAATTCTACATGTTTGCTTTCAGGGTATGTCTTTAAAGCTTTCTTTTCCAGCCAGAAAATAAAATGTGAGAGTCTTATTTTGGAAGCAATTCATATATTTGTTGGAAAAATCATCTGAAATAAAAGGAAAGGTGTGCAAAGAAAACAGCTTTTCTGAATCTCAAGCGTCTTACACATAACTGTGAGAACTGTCATCTAACACAGTAAACTCTGTGTTGCAAAATGATTAGTTAGAATATTTCTAGTTAAAAATAAGGAAGTGGGAATTGGCAATAAGGTCCTGGAAAGCAAACAAACAAATGAACAAAAAACAACAAAAAAACCCACCCAAAACAAGAACTGTCCAAAAAGTGAGGTTTTTTAATACTTCAGCTATTTGGCACATAGACATGAACTCCAACTACACAGAAACATAAGGAACATTCATCACACTGGAATTTCAATCTGTCCTCATTCAGTGGGGCAAATTCAGGATTTACACAACTTTTACTACCTCCCTCCCTCTCTTATGTGGCTACTAGTATGGCATTACATGACTCACTGTGCTCAGGAAAGTCTTACAGTGAATGAAAATGCATTAATGTTAGTAAAGGTCATGGACATCATGGTGATGCACGTTATGGAAACAGCTCCAAAGAAAGATAGTCAGAGAGACAGAAACAAAAGAAAAGGGAAGGAATGGGATAACAGATACCACAAGTAATACATTCCTGTGTAGAAGACATTGAGACTCAAGAAGCACAATATCAGCACTCAAGAGACAATAATTGCTAATTGCAGTGCTGCCAGTCATACTGAAATGACTGACCATTAATAGAACTGGCAGTAAAAAACAAATACTCGGCTAACAAACACGTCAGTGCCTCACCAGGTATTGGAAAAACAACAAGTGTACCTGGTGAGCTCACAACAATTGGAGATAATTATATGCTCAAGTCATATACAATTCTGCATTCAAAATTAATGTCACTAAATATATTTTTTCACACTCAAGGATTTTAATAAACAAACACAAAAGCAAATAAGGGTGCAGTAACTGTTTTGGTTAAAACTTAAAGTAAAAAATAATAGTAAAAGATCCTGTGGTGGTGCATTCCCCCCACACACACATTTTCCAGGCCACACTGTGACCTGAGAAATGCTCATTAGGCCTTGGCCTTGACAAACAGCACCTGGGCTCAGATCTTCCCAAGCTTATCAGAAACACTGTCTGCTCCCAGGAACTGCTGTCCCAGGGGCTCCTGTTCTCCTTATGAGCAGCCTTGGAAAATATTTTCCTTGCCTAAATGGCATAACATTCCTGTTCTCACACTTTCAAAGAAAGTGCCAACCCAGCCTGTGGCCAGGGTAATACAATGTTATGACTAAAGCCTCTCTCATGACCCTATAAACAACAGTCCAAAATGGGGCTTTTTCAGCTGTCCTGGACTGCAGTGGGCCTGTGACCAGCAACCTCCAGGGACACCTCCTGGAGCCAGCAAACTCTCATGTTTGCTGTACTTGGAGGATCGCTGAACAATGACGAGTCCTGGGCTGATACCCTAACTCCTTGAGGCTACCAACCCTTCATGTTTAGGGAGATGCAAAGACATCCAAAGTGAGTATTTCACTGACTTTCAGAGGAATTTTCACAGATACCTTTCTTACACTGACTCTTTATGTCTCTGTACATGGACACGCTGCAGCAAATCTGGAGAAATACTGCTTTCTTAGATGTTTAAGTATCTTAGATGTCTAAGTAAGTTAGGCCTGTAAGTAAGCTTGTGGCATATGACTCAACCTTACTTAAATGCTGCAAAATGTTGTTCTTTCGCTAAGTTGCTAAGTTGCTAAGTATAACTTCAAAGTCAACATTGGTTAAATGCTATTAAGTGTTATTCATCTGTTAAATTGCTACAGTTAAGTTATAAATGAAGGTATAAGTTAAGTTAGGTCTAAGTTAAGCATTGTTCCTTTGTTAAATTATTAGGTTTACGGTGTAAGTTAAGTTAAAACACTGTTGAGTGTTGTTAAACTTTAAGGCCATATTCTTTTTTATCCTTGCCCTCGCTGTCCTTTTGTCTCACACACCTAAACACACACATCTCCCCCCTCTCCCACCCCCTCTAAATTGTTCTCAGTTTATTTCTGTCATGATTGTCTGGAATTTGTTTGGCGTCATTGCTTTTTTCCTTGGTGTTCCTTGATTGTCTTGTAAGTAGTAGAGTGAATCTTGCCAACTAAATTTGTCATGCTGTCACTTAATATTAAATCTGGTTTTTGCTCATACCCTTGATTTTTAAAGCAGTCTTGGACCCTCATTCAGAACAGATCCCAAAGGGCAAAACACAGCAGTGACCTGGCTTTTGGTTACAGATAAACTAATCTTTGGAATTGTTAGAAACAGAGAATTTAATATTTCTAATATGCACCAGTAGCCACCAAAGAGTGATTCTTCCACTTGCAGATCTTCGGCATTTTTAGAAGGCAACCTTTCTTGAAAGTTCTGTCTTGGTGGTGTTTTCAGAAAGATGGACTAGTTGTTCTTCTCTCTTTGGGACTAGGCAATTACTGTAGGGAAACCACCATATTTTGGCTTCAATTTCAGTTTAATATTCAGTTATATATTATTACGACCTAGCATTCAGACGTTTTCAATTATTTCATTTCTACTAACAAAGTGCAACAAAATCCTCTGTAATATTCTCTGAGCCCTATAAACTGTTGAAATTATTTAATTTCTACATTTTAGTTTGATTGTATACATATCAAATATGCATACAGAACTATCAAGCTCATCATGACAGAGATATGCTGAAAGTAGTTATAATAATATCCTAGTAATGTTAATACTACTGGCAGCATATTGAAATAATAAACAATGATGAAGGACTTTTAATAGCACACTATAATTTCTCTGAATTCTTGTTAAAATCATATAGTAGTGATATCAGAATTATTTTGATCCATCCAACTTTTGCAGCCATCTCAAACTACCTTTTTCATTGTAGATACCTGCTGAGGAAACTGTAACTTAAGTCCTCAATGTGATTCCAAGCTAGATATTTACCTGAAGGCAAATTATTTGTGAAGAAGTGTAGATGAGTAAGTTAAGCACTTAATTCTTCCTAAATTTAAGTCCTTTTTAACTGTTTCTAAAATTTCTCACAGAAATTCCATTCTATCCTATGGATTACTATACAGCACCACAGTTTTCAGAGTCTGAATGCATTGCATACTTTTTATTCAGGCAGAATATTTTCAGTTCTGCAGTGAAGGAAATGGTAAACAAAAATCTTCACTTTCAGGTATTTCTTTCTTTGTTTTCACAGCAGCTTGTCATTCTTACTTATGGCCAAAATGCCCATGAAAAATTAACATGTCTAATGCACAGCTTATTCAAGCAGGCTTATAATATGCAAATAGTGCCTGGTGACTGATGACTGACAAGGCCAGGATGTAAAATTAAAAATCCTTCTCCAGGTTTAAATTTTATTTATTTAAAAGCAGGGTCAAGAATAAACTGTTAGAATACACATACTGAACACTTAGTGGAGAAGATGCATCTGTTTATAAATTCTGCACTTCATATTCGACCCATACTTTGCAGCCTGGTAGATACTTGCATGAGTAGTCCTCAATCCTAGAAGCCATTCAATTGAGCTAAAGAGATCTTTCCTGATTAAAATGTATTCACAGCCATTAAAGGCACATCATGTTGAGAGGTCCTCTTGAAAAAAAGTTCTTGCTGAAGTTAGCTGATGCTTTTACTTTTTTGAACTTCAACATTAATGGTCTGGTTGTCTGATCAAATGGAAGATTTGACCTGTCATATATATAATAACCCATATGATTCAGAGGGAGATAGGTTCCATCCTTTGTGAAATGATACCTGAGCTGTCCAACTTTTGGCTTCTAATATTCCAAAGCTTTATATTACTTTCTATCCAGGTGTCCTTGAGTGACAGCAAAAGCTGTGAGATTTTGATTAGCTTCCTCACCTAGCAAACAGAAGAAAGCAAGCTAACAGTTTTATAAATAATGAGTGAATTTTAAACTGAAGTGGTGGCTCCCTGATATGATAGTCATGATCGTGGATGACTGTGTGCAAAACTTTTTGGGTTGGTTTAACTGCGCTTTTTTGCAGTAACTACAAAACTCACCAAGATAACTTTCATTCTATCCTCCTTAGCTTTGTGAGAAGTATCTACAGAAGACTGAAAACAAAGACTATATTCCAGACCTAATTTATGCTAGCATGATAGATCATTCTCATTTCAATCAATTGAGCTATATTGCTGTAACAAGTCTTATGGGCTAAATATTACTCTAACTATCCCAAGATAAATATGGTGTAAAGAAAGAAGCTAATGAGATAACGATTTTATATCAATTCATCTGACAGAAAAAGTTCCCCCATGGGTTATATTTTATCATTAATTTATTTTATTTGCTTTTCTTTTAAGTTAACTTGTTTCTCTCTCACTGAAGGAGGGAAAAATCCCTGTTGATTCTGAAGAGGCAAGTACAACACTATTTGAGACCATTTAAAGACACAACGTGATTTTATTCAGTAAATTTCATTTGTTATGATGCTACATTTCTTTTTAGTTACAATAAATAATAATAAATAACTTTTCTCTTTTCTTTCTTCTCATCTTAGTCCCTGTATCACTCCACACAAATGTCCAGTAGGAGCAGTAATTGATTTGTAAATATTGAGTAAAATCACTATTAGGCTTAGGAAAGAAAATGCAAAAGATAATTAATGTTGAAGATTTAAAAGTTTCTTTAGTGAACAAAAGAGTTATTGGGGGGAATATGGGAAGATTTTTTTCAATTAGAAGTAAAATGTCCCTGTTACATACATCAGTGTGAGATTATTCCAACGCTTACTGTAATTAATATACATTAATGATGAAGTAAAGCTCAAAATCTACTTTTAAATGAAGACATCAAAAGAGATACAACACAGTATATTCTGACAGTATTCATTTAATCACTCTTTAGAAAATCTTGGAGGTCTTCTACGTACGTATATTATTATCCTCTAGATCAATTCAAAATGTTAATTTCTTACATTGCTGCGAAGTTTTTGCACTGTGAGTTTTATGTCACTCACCTTTAGTATGAGTTTTCAGCTTTCTAATATGTTTAAAAATGCAGCTGACTTACCCTAAGGGATTCATACGCAGGAAAAAAAAATCACCAATACAGATAGAGCAATAATGTCTATCATTAACAAATTGCTGCCTCCTTGAAAAATTATTTACTATAAGATTTAGAGCAAAAATATTATTCACTTTCTGCTATGTTTGTTTTCCAGTGCATTGTAAATAAATTGCTTCATATCACTGATTTTTATTCATTAAACTTTCATTAAATAATGGCAAGCATCCATTCAATTAACCCACTGTCTCTGTTGCAAAACAGTCTTGTTGAGAAAGAAGATTTACATTTTTAAGACTTTATGTTAGTATATGTAAACTTTAAGTATGAAGAATGTAGATTTTAATATTAGACAGGCACAAAGATCGTCTATAACTGCAAATCTGTACTGTTTTTTACAGCAGGAATAGCTGAATCCAGAACAGCAATTTCACTGAATGCAGTTCTCAGAGACTTTGGTGTAACATGTCAGTTCCATCTGCTTTCATGAAGTGTCCTGTTTTAATTTAGAGGAGCCATAAAACATTTGTAAGAAAACAAATCCTACTTTGAGAAGGAGTATCTTACTTGTCCAGATACAAAATCAATATTTACCAATGACATTCCAGGGATCTAACAGAAATTCTTTTTCTTCAATATAGGCAGGTATTTTTTGGAAGCATTAGAAGCTGCAGATTAGGTCTAAATCCTGCAGGATATGTTTTCTTCCTTGTGGATTTACCTCACCTGAAGGCTGCCTTACCTATAGTGGCTAGCACCTTATCTCGCGAGCAACTCCACTGCTTTTATTTACCCTGTGAATCTGTTCAGCAATAACACATTTCAAAGGATCATTATGTGAAAAAAAGACCACTCAGATATAATTTTCTTCAGGGACCATTGATTTTTCATTTTTCTCGTACCAGGTTGCTGACAAAGCAAACAAAATAACAGGAGCAGCAAAGCTTATGAGATGCCTTACATCCATTACCTTTATATATACATATATATATATATACATATCTCACGTATAAACTTTGTGTATATATCAGATACACATATACGCATTTTCTAAAAAAAAACCCCAAAACAATGAAACAACATTTAGAAACACGTTAACTTCAAGCTTTTCAAAAGATGACTAGATGATGTTATATTTAAACTCTTTGGACACTTGAAGATTAAATTGAAAGTTTCTTAAATAAATAGCGTTCTCAGAATTTAATTGAAAAAGAAGCTTGAAATATTTTATAAAAAATCAGGACTTCTCTGCTGTCATTACAGAAAAAAACCCAAAACCTCATTGCCTTCTAATTGTGAAGAAGTGTCTGATATTACAGCAACTTGTTAGATTTTTCTTTGTTCTTTCTCAGCATTGCTATCTACTATTTGTGTGTAATTGCAACATTAACAGCAAACAAGTAGTTTTTTATTCCAAGTAATGCAATATTTGGCAATACTCCTAAAAATTCCTTTTCCCTTTAATTCTTCCACTTTCCCACCCATACTGATGATGGGCTGATTCTTTGTTTATACAAGATGAAAGAGTCAATAAGTGAGTTTTCAAATCTGCAAGCAGAGACATTTGTCATTTAAATAAGAAGTTCTGTGCCTGCAGCAGAACTCAGTTTGATCTGCTAAGGAAAAAAATCTGTTTGGTTAAATATGCTGCTGAAGATGCACAGTGCCTCAGCAGAGGGAATAGATTAAGAGCAGATATACACTTTAGTACATCTGAAAATATCAGAAAACATTATGACATATATTCAAGCAAAATAGAGTCTATACAGTATTTCAAGGGAAAACATTACAGAGCTCAACATTAACATGCATCAAACATATCTCTTAAAATGGAAATAGAATGAACAGAATGGTTTTTCTGTTCCTTTTTTTTTTTCTGATGAACATATTGTCTTGAGAACTATATTTAAATTTAAGGATATTCAGTGCTGTTCATGAAGGAGCCAGTACTGAACCTCCATTTAAGAAAACCAGATGCTGATTTGATTAGAACAATAAATATTGCAGTGAACCATTGTAAATAAAGTAATGTGTTACCTTAAACAGCTTAAATGGTACAACAGAAATCAAGTAGAGAAAATAATGGCACTCAAACCTAACTCTTTTGAAACAATATTATTCTATTTTCATTTGAGTTTTCTTCAGACTGAAGTCCCCTTATTTTAGCTTAGCATTTATCTAGACTTTTGCAATCTGAGAGATTTTCAAAATACATTTAATAGCACTGCTGACTTCTAAGTGCCAGATTTAATAGAAGATATAAGGAATGTAACACCTTAATGAGATCCAAACCCCTTATTGTATTTCTTAGATTCCCTGTAGTTTGCATGGAAACTACATGGGATATAATTAGAATGGTATTCCATTAACATTTGTGGTGTACTACATAGCTTGTGGTGGCATAGGTGTTTGCATAGTATTCCACGTGTAACAAGCCTTTGGGACTGAGGAGTATTTTTGTATGTTTCTTGGCCATGAACTGAGTGTAGGTCTTCTCAGAATATTCACCATTAGGTTAGTAGTGGATGTGAAAAAATGTGACTTTATATGCTTACAGAAACATAGTAAAAAATGAGCAATGCTTACAAAAATTTAGTCTCATTCAGCCTCAGAACCTGAAAGGGAGTTTTCAGATCACAGTTTGAATTGAGGTGCCTGAGTTCATTTACAGGTCTGACTTAAGATTTTTTATCTTTTGATATCAGAGTTAACAAAGGAGCTTTACCTACAAAGGGATCTTGAACAAATATTTCACTTTCCTAACTTCTCAGGAGGTATGCGAGTAAATATCAAGAGTGTAGAGGGGGAAGAGGGAACAGAAAGATAAAGTGACAAAAAGCCCATACAGCTACAAAACCAAAACTCTGCTTTTCTCAGTTTTGAGATACTAGAAATAAATGCAGCATAAATAGAAATGGAAGTGGCAAGTGATCTCTTCCTTTTAAATGGAAGAATTTCACTGAAGCATCATAATTGTTGAAAGCTGTTTCTCACTCAGAAAAGTCTGTAGCGGTATATTTTGTCAGACTTACTGTCATGATCCCACAGATTAGTATGGGGGGTCATGCAGCTTCCTGGATTTAGTCCTATAGAACTCAATATTGATCCAAAGGCGAAAAGTAATGTCTTGAGAAGAATGTACCCTTGATTTCAGTAGTAACTGGGGTGATTTCATTGATTCACATCCAACCTATACATATAAACAATAAAGTTGATGGTAGTTACAGACTAAGTAATGAATATCACTGAGATTGCTTCTGTAAAACACAAGTGATCCCCTAACAGATAATAGATGTCTCCATCTTTTCTGGCAACTCTGCTCTAAACTGCTCTAAATTGAAATTTTGATCAAGGGAACAGAGGATAAATACATCCCACAATTCTGTTATTTAAAATCCGGAACTGACCATGGAACCCTAAAAATGTTCTCCTTTTGCATTAAACAAATTACATCCTGTCTTTAACTCTTTGTAATACTATAAAGGAACATGGGATGATGCAGTAAGGACTTCTCTATAGATGTAATCAAAAGAAATTAAAAATTATTGAAATTAACTTATGAGTTTTCCTCTTCATTTGGAAGCACTGTGTCTTCACTCCCTGAAGATTCTGATAGCAAATATCTATCAGTAATAGAATAAGACAGAAAGCTTTGGTAAATGACCCACATTTTATTTTAAGAGAGTAGCATAAAAGTTTGAATAAGCTTTATTGGAGTGAAAAGTGAAAACCTTCAAGATGACCACCCAGTTGACTGAATCAACATGGTATTAAATTAAACATAAAAGAAAAAAAATAGGCACTCATTTAGCACTGAATCAAAATGTTGAGAAGAAATTCACTATGTCACTATTGCACATGAAAATAATACATTAGTTCATCTCCTATATATATCTGCCAAAAGACTGGCTTCAAAACAGTGATAATTTGAGCTCATAAATTGCTCATTTATGAGCATAAATTGTGTTGATATTGCTGAAAAGTAGTAGATAGAATCATATGATTAAGATATCAAAATCACGATTTAGAAATCACTTAGGAAAGCTTAAAGCAACAAAATGAGAAATGAAACAAATGGAAGGCTTTAACTTTTTAACTGTTGGACTTGATGATCTTAGAGGTCTTCACCAACCTTAATGATTCTGGTCTGGTCTATTCTAGTCTGGTGTAGTGTATCTTCACCTCAATGAAAACTCAGCTCCAAATTTCTTGGATACTTACAGATTGGTTCTCTAGTGGATAAAACTCAAGTTGTACTAAAGGAGGTGTGTGCTAAAGACCATAGCATCGCATTAGGAAAGAGATGTGCTCATTAAATACTCTTGATTAAGTACAGTAAAAAAGCCACGAGTAACTTCAGTCTGTGGTAAAAGCCTGGGGTTACTGGTTCAAAGCTGTTCTTTGCCATTTGTAAATGCTTACATCAAACAGTTGCTAAATCTAAGGAGAATCAAGGATTTGTATACTTTGTGACTTGAATTTTACCACTGACTTCATTCCAAGAAATATGGGGATGCAGATCACAAAACTGTAAGTAAGATGTTGGTTAGTTTCAAGTGGCTGTAACTTGTCTGCCTTTGCAAGACCCTGAAGTCCCAAGCAGTAATATATGCCTGTTTTATACTCTGGGAAAAGTGTGCCAGTTTGTTTGCTTTATACTCTAGGACCCTGTGACAGTTTCACAAATTGGAAAAAAATTATAAGCCAGTCAAACTGAGAAAGAAGATAAAAACCACCATTTTACAATTAATATTTGGGAGCGGGTTAAAAGATATTACTAGATACCCCAAAAGCTTCATTTTCTTTTTTTTTTTTCTGGTATAAATCAGCTTTTTCTAAAAGCAAAGAGAAAAAAACCCAACAAACTTCAATAAAGAGAAAACTGGCAATACTTAGTATAAATCATTAGATAAAAATTTTAGAAAGATCATAAGGAAAAAAAAATATAGACAGCTATATGGCCAGCAGAGTAAGAGAAGATAGTAAGACTTTTAAATAAATCATTGCCAATGGCTAATTACCAGATAGGAATAGGCAAAAGAATACAATAATACAATTCAATAAATATTTCTTTTCTGTAGCTGAGGAAACAGCTATACATACATATATATATATATATGATATATGTATAATCTATCCTTATATATCTATATAATATATAGATATAAAACATTTATCCTTATATGTTATAAGGACTTTGGATTAGATTTCAATGTGGCAGTAATTAGGAACATATTGAACAGCAACTGTTGAAACTGGACATCTCTTGATCAACAAAAAAAGAATAAGTTTGATGTAGGAGTTTTAAAACAATTGGCTTATGTCTGGAAAATGAATGCTGAATTTTCAACAAATGTCTTCAGACAGTGATTTATAGATTTCATTTATAATTGAAAGAAACTCTGATCTTTTTTAAACCTCATTTTTCTCCACTTTAAAAAGTGAAAAATTTGTATGTTTCAAAAATATAAATAATTAAAATTACCACTAGTAATGTCCACAGGTTTTGCTTAAATCCTTTAAGTTTATACTTTAGTACACTTGAAATCACTCATTCATTAGCTAAGTTGTGAATGCTGCACTGAGAACAGTGGTTTAAAGAAAAGGTAGAGCACTAAGATTTTTACAAACAAGTTTCCACCAAAATCATTGTTTGGTGAATGATCGAGAATGCAGACATTCTTTTACATTTTTAAAAGATGCTATTCAAAACATTTTTGAAGGAATGCATAAATAGCTTTTGCAATCTTTCCATTCAAAATTAAATTTAATGCTGGGCAATCAGTAACTTCAGATTATAAATAGATATGTGCTGGTTTTATTAAAATATAAACAGCTATATTTTCTTTTTCAATATAATTCTGGACGGAGGGAAATTTTTCTTGGCAGCTTGACTCTATCTTGATCTACCTACATTTTTCTAGTGAGTTTACTCTGAGAGTAGCTTGGAGTTTCCATTTGACGGCATTTGACTGAATTAATTATAATTTTAGAAGATACAGACTTTGCGTTGTTCAACATCTGACCTTTTCAGATTTAGACATATTGCCTCCCATGTTTAGAGCTCTACTACATCTCATTAACAAAAATAGATGTTCAGCTTTTACGTTTGAGCTGTCCTACTTCTAATTTGTACTCTCGTTTCAGATGGCCACTGTCTTACTGGCAGAAGCAAGAAAAGCACAGTTATTTTGTGTATTCATTACATCTAAGATGCTTTCAACATGGGAATTAGCATATCACTGCAATTAATTATTACAGTAATAGAAATCTTCTTTCACATAATGAATTTTGATGTCTTAAGATTCCAGACTGCAATGTGCAGCTATGCAAATGTAGTGATATCCCAGATAAGCACCAGTAGCTGTTTTAACATGCTAAAAGCACCTCTAGCTAGATATAACTATATCAACTTCAGCTTTCTACTGTTTTAAATCTTGCCTTTCTTGTGTTTCTACAGTTTTCCTGAACAGGTTTTAAATTTATTCCAACGGAATATTTAATATATCAGCTGCTAAATTCCTAGAAGATTCCCCAGCATTAGTGGCCCTTTTATACTACATATTTCAGAGTCTGTGGAACTTGGTAATAGCTATTGTTCTTGAATGAGATGAGTGCATCACAGATGGCTTATGCACCTGCAGCAAACATTTATCTCAGGCTGCTCATAGTTAGACTGTTTTGTACTGAAAAGAGACTTGTATAATGGAGGAAAGCATGCCTGACAATTCCAAAGTACCACTTAACAGATCCATTCATGTTGGGGTTTGGTGCATGCTTCTGAAAATGGACTTTATGGGATGAGCAATATTTTTACCCTACAAAAATCACTTGAAGAATGTAACTGAAGTTAATAGGAATTTTCTTCCAGTGTTTTCCACAATTATGTATTAGAAAGAAACCTGAGTTAAGTGGTAAGAGATAGTTTAATAGGGAAAAATGAGGGGGGCATTCCTAAGCTTTGCCAGATTTTTTAGAAAATTTCTGCATAATTTTACATTTCACCTGATGAGTAGGTTTGCATACTTGAATGTATGAGTAAAAGTAGACTATGTGCTTTCCAAAACATGATCGTATGGTTTCTACAGATATGGATTTTGGCTCTGGTGGTGAAGTGTTATGCAGTGTCAATTCAAGATGAGAAGCTATAACATCAAAAGAAATTCTCTGAACATGTATCCCATGGCACAATTGACACACTGACTTTCTGGACTGACAGATGACTTAAAGACATGTTGTTAATATATCAACGAGTTAAGAAAAACACAAACAAAAAACACCCCAATAAAACAAAACAAACCTGAAAACAACACAAAGCAAACCCCAAAGATAAGCTCCCAAACCAGAAATATTTGCAAACTTTGCTTACATCTCTCTGCCAATTGCTAAGCTTAAGAGTTCTTTAGCAAAAGTCTTACTTAAGTGAATCAGAGGTTTGTCTAAGTAGAACCAGTATAAAGCAGAATACAGTTAAATTACCTTCTTAGAAGTAACTAATAAAAGGAAAAGTGAAACTTATTGTACTAAACGTTGGATCATATTTTTAGTTAGGAGCTACATATATTGTTCTACAGTATTTTTAATTTTAAATTTTATGTCATAATGGAACTATATTATTCCATTTAAAATCAGAATTTTGAAAGTCTGTTGTTTATCTAAAAACCTGCACAATTGTTCATTTAAAGAACCCTAAAATTATCATCCCTGAAAATTTACCAAATCAAATAATATTCTTTTTGTTCTGGTCGGACAACTACATCAATACTCACCAGACTAGCCTATCTATTCAATGATTCTTTAAAATTATAATTTAAAATTAAATCGTGTCACTTCTTATCTGTTTTCTTGGTATGCACCTGTGAGACAATGTTTCCTCTAGAGAATAGTGATTAATCCTGTGTAGGTTTAAATAAATTTGCACTGCTACTTGGAGCTACTAAAATTACACATCTGTATTTACTGCTGCCAAGTTACAAACTTACTTTAATTTCTTTCACTATGACAGATAATTTCACAGAAACACAAAGAATTCCAGCCTTCACACAGTTATTGTAAAGCAAAAGCAGACTGAAGCAAGTTTCTTTTTTCTTTTTTTCTTCATGTGATACTCATTAGTCTAGGGGAATTCAAAACTTCTAGAGGCATAAAGACATGGAAGCCTTTAAGTAGGAAGACCAAGAGCTCCACCCTTGGAAATTTTGCTAACATTTTATTATGCCTGCAGTTTTCATAGCTCCTCTGTGACTTGCTGAATGTATGAATCTAATCTGAGAGATTAAGTAAGTACTTTCAGAAGATGATTTCAGACAGAGATGGAAATTAAATGCTTCTCTGGTGTAGCAGAACAAAAGTTCTGCCGTAAAGACTTACAGAAAAAATATGCCACATTAAATTTAAAGAAATCTCTGTATAGCTCTGCCATTCAAAGATCTAAGCAAAATTTATCTCTAATGTTCACTTCATTAAAGTGCATCTATTCTTTGATTCAAGCATAATTTAGATTTAATCAAGTTGCCTGCCAGTTAATTAATGTTAAGACATTGGAGCATAGAAGCCAGATTTCTGTCTTCTCAAAGTGACCAAGTGGCATTGGTGGTGACACTGGTGACACAGTCTGGAACTTGCTCTCCAAACCAGTATGTCTTGAACTCTTTTCTATTTGGGCAGGACATGAATAAGGGAAGTGCCAGTGCAGGCAGGCAGATACTGTTGGTGTTTGAGAAATAGATTTGCATTTACTTTAGCAGGGTAGAGCATGCAGTGAAGTGGCTTCTGTCTAAATGTGTGTATAAAAAAATGTTATTATACAAGCAGAAAATCTTCTCCTTTTACTTTATTTTATCAGAAAACTATGGATTCTTCTCTTCTCCTTGAAAGCCTGCCTTGTTTGCAGATCCCAAGTAGATGGATATGCCCTGTAGCCTGAAGTAGGTATCTGGAAATATATTAGAAATCACTTTTAACCTCATTCTTGTGAAATCTGGTGTGCCAGTTTTTAGGTACTGACTCTTCAGAATTCCTGTATCTTAAATGAGGTTTTGAAGTCCTTGTAACTTATGATAATGTTTTGATTCCAGTCAGTGGTCATTGTCTAAATCTTAGGATCATCTAGTATAACTATTAAATACTTTATTGACCTTTATGAAATCATCACTTCCAGAAGAACACACATACACATATTAAATATGATATTTAAAGACCTTTCCATGGCTAACCTTCTGACTTGTTAATTTTCATAGAACAGTTACCTCAAAAAAAAATTAATCAAGGTCAGAAACTGATGATTTGTCTCATTATATTTAAGCAGTCGGAAAACTAAAAGAAAACTCAGAAAATATACTCAAATTAAGTAGGGTTTGTTCAAGGCCTTGACATGGAAGGATGGTCTCACATCTCCCCTGTTATCACACTGCACTACTGCACAGAGTACATAGAAACATTTGGTTATTCCTGACTCTCATAAATCCTCATGAAGTAGCTGTTTTGAATAATGATTAATAGGGTATGGGACAGGAGCTTCTCCAAAGTGCGTAGTTTGTACTAATAACACTGCAACTACATTAACAATTCAGTTTGTAGCAATAGCACTAGATTTTAGCAAGTCCTTTAACTGTGTCCAGGGGTAACACAGCATTTCTGTTCAGTAGAAGTTTTAGTGTGCTCTAGCTAAAGTTCTGCAAGAAGAAATTAAATGAGAAGTTTCTCTCTACCAAATGCTTTTTAGCACTCTACTAATTTTGGCTGGGGTAGAGTTAATTTTCCTCATAGTATAGGGTAGCTGGTGTGGGGCTGTGTTTTGGATTTGTGCTGGCAAGTGCTGATAACAGAGATATCTTCTTTACTGCTGAGCAGGGCTTACACAGATTCAAGGCCTTTTCTGCTTCTTACCCCACCTCACCAGCGAGGAGACTGGGGAAGAAGGAGAAGGAGTTGGGGAGGGACACAGCTAGGACAGCTGACTTCTACTGGGATGTTCCAGAGCATGTGGCGTCACACTCAGCCCATAAAGATGGGGAAAGAAGAAGGAAAGAGCCAGTGTTTGGAGTGGAGATGTTTGTCTTCCCAAGTAAGCATGATATATAACCAAGCCCTGCTTTCCTGAGGACAGCTGAACACCTGCCTGCCCATGGAAAATGATGAATTAATTCCTACTTTTGCTTTGCTTGTGTGCAAAGCTTTTGCTTTCCCTATTAAACTGCTATTATCTCAACAGAAAAGTTTTTTTCACTATTACCCTTCTAATTTGCTCCCCAATTGCACCAGGAATGGATGTGGGGGGCTTGTTGACATGACACCAATCAACCTTTCTTTTATCAGCCACTATAGGAAGACTGTAGTAGACAGCACTAGACTGTGGATTGGCACTTTTAGGAGCACATTGACATTTACTTGCATTGACTGTTTTACTTGCCACTGAACAGGCACTTGTGGAAGATAATGAAGATGTGAGTTTAACTGTGCATGTGCATGAATATAGCAATAAAGAAGGGTATTTAAAAGTTTTTCTTATACATACAATCACAGGCTTATGCTGTGACCTAATTGTAATAATTCAATCTGTTACATTTGGAAGCCATAAAGATAAATTTAAACTAACAGTAGATAATTTTTCACCTTCCAAAGACATTCTAAATGAAAGAAACAGTTTCTTTCAAAGAAATAATGAGCTAAGACTACCTACCTCCTTTAAATCAATGCAACATCTAATATTCAATTATTTTGATTAGAATCACAGCCAGCAGCATTCAGGAACTTCTCAACCTTATGGTGAAAGGTTAAATTTATTAAAAAGAAAAAGAAGTGCAAGGATATGCTAATTTTCTTAGACTAAGGGAACAATGTCTTCCAGTAATAAAGGGACATTAGTTAGCTTTGACAAACTTTTCTACCTGCTTTGTAGATGGAAAAAAAGCTCTTCAAGATATTGTTTTCATTTCTTACCAACATATCATTTAGGACTGTTATGTGTAAGTGCATTAGAAGTGGGAGGTTTTTTGTTTGTTGGGAAAGTTGTTAACAGAATCAGTGGTAATAGAATGTCATAAGAATTAATACAAACTTGCGAACAATTTAGGGGAGTCATTAAATCTGTTCGTTAATCCAGTGAGAAATTTCCTGGTTCAAATTGTAGGAAAGGATAACATGGATTATAATACGGAAAATATTCTCTCTACAGTCTGATTGTTTGCTGTCACATGCAAATAATCATGAATACATCAATCTACTAATTGCTAATCAGCCCCCATGCTGGTTTAATAAATTCATCTACTAAGGTTGTTCTGTCAATATTTAATTAATGCAGTTTAATATAATGACTGTTCCTGTTAACATCTGTTCATAGCAAATACAGGATTCAGACATTTAGCAACACAGCATTGCTTTTCTTCATAGGCAATTGGTGTTTAAACAGTGTTTTCCTTTACATAGCAAATATTATCTAAGACATCCAACAGTTTATACCATCCATTTTTAATGTAGCAGCAGCTTGTATAGCAGCCTTGAAGCTGCACCATTTTGGCTACTATAAGCATGCTTTTGAACCCTTGACTTCAATGTTAAGTTTACCACAAAACTTGTGTTACAAGTTACATCACAAAATTATATAAAAAAGAACAAGCTATGCTATGGCACAATGTGACTGCCTGAAAATGTGTGCCCATTTTTCAAAGTGCTTGTTATTTTGTCATGTGGTGATCCTCCATTTAAATGGTTGAGTAAAGCCAAACAATAGTAAACTTTTTGTGGTGTGGAATACACCAATTGACATTGGATTTCCTAAAATTGTAATGTATTTAATTTTATTTATTTTTTAAATTCACTGTGTCTCTGACAGTATAATTATGCAATGTCTCAGACCGTACATATCTTTTTATATTGAAAACATTAATTCTCCATTATATGTAAGATCCTTGGTATTTTATTCATTATAATGTGAATTGGCTGGCCAACCATCAGTAAAAAGTATAGATGCAGTTCATTTAAAGCACATAAATGCAATTAATAGCACTTTATTCACTCAAAAGACAAGTGACTGCAGGAAATCTTAAGCAATGATCATGGTTTAGTTTCATTAAAAGTTTAAAAATTGGAGATCTCACAACATCTAGAACATTCAACAGTTATTTTTACTCTGCTTAATAGAAATAGAAGTGTCTTTTGAGAAGCAAGCTTATATTTATTCGTATATTCGCAAGTATAGGTGGTGTTTTCATTTAAGTATATCACCAGATTTTAATGAAGTCATAGACACTATCATTGCTATATATATTAATATTTATAAACTGATGAGACTTTATCAACCCTATATACATGGGATTTGACCCCTCTATTTCCACATCAAGTTTCTATAAACCGTATCTTCTTTTTTATTTCTAATTTTAAAAAATCATCTTTTTATTCAGTATACTTTGTATTGATAATGGGTTTTTATTTTGTTTTTACTAGATTTGTTTGCTTTTGCAAACTGAATCACAGTGCACAAATCACAGCAGAAATTCCAACTTGCTTGATTTGGAGATGGGGTAGGAAAAAATGCACAGGGATACTTATTTAAATTGTTGTTCAGAAAAAGGTAGACAGCAGTCTGTGGAAAATTTAGACAGGCAGAAAAATAATTTTGCTACAGTTTGATACGGGGCAGGGTTATTTGTGTTTTGTTCTGTTTTGGTTTCTACCCTAAAGCAAACACAATATAAAAAGTTATGAACTGACAAGGGTGGTAGTGAGGGAAAGGGTAAATGGGAAAATGGTTCTGCTGCCAAAAGTGTAGTGTCACACAACAGCCTGTTAGCCTTATCATATGTATACAAAATAAATACTTTCTCTATGCTATATTATGTATAAAATGCTGTGCCACTCTTGAAAAGGTGAATGGCAAGACCAGTTAGGCTCCGAAGAATGTACTAAATTAAATACGTAAATTAAAGGGCCATGAGTCAAAAAAGCCTTCTGGGAGACAAAATGCCCTGTCTTCTACATTTAACTGAATCAACTGGGTTAAAAATGAAAACAGGTAAGTTAGAGAAGTTCTCTGAAACACAGAAGAAGGGACAATTTGTCCTTGGAAATCTGAGCCCCCTGGGACTCAAATAGCAATTCCCCTCAAAGCTAGTTAAGTCACTGGACTAAGTAATGAAGCACTGTAGGTCTTTACTACTGCTTGTGGAAAGAGTCATTCTAATTTTGTAAAAAAAGTTAATTATGTACTTGGAATAGAGTTCTGTAAATTTAGCTGGTGCTATGTGTGATAACAGGTTAATTTGGGGAGAATAGAATACAGCATCTGTTCAGAACAAAGCATGAATTGAAATCAAGTGTTGTTGCAGGTTGACCTGGGATGTTGGCAATCAAGCCCTTATTTGGGTGTCTCAGGAAGCAGTAATTTCACACCCTTTTTTCAACTGGGGATCAAGCTGTATCAATTATGAGGCATAAATACACAGATCTCCTAATAAACATTACTCAGTGGGCCAGATGAAAGCAATTCAAGCTGGATACAAATGTCCAAAGAGAGAATGTATTTTTATATATATAGGTATAGGAAGCTCGGCTAGAATAAATCCTACCCCTACTCATTGCAGACCTACATGATAAGATGCAGACAGTTCTCCAGTTGTTCAGTTCTCCAGCATAAGAAGTACTTGTTTTAAGGCAGTATAACTTAGAATACTAACTATATTCTCTAGTTTTAGTTTCTAACTTTTTAGGATTTAGTTATTTAGATGCATTTTTGAAGTGAATTTCCCAGCCTTCTTTGTGAGGCTCACAGCAAGAAACAACTACAAAAGATGTAAGTAGGATTTCTTTCAGAGTAAACAGAATTAGAAGATGGGCTACTGGAGTACAACCAGTGAGTACCAGATACTGTGGACTGGCATATCAGGCTGGCATGAAGAGCTTGGCTTCTAGGCTATGTTCTGACAGTTTAGGATTAATGTATGCCAGGTGTGAATGGACAGGATGTATAAGAGACAGAAACACAGGGTTTTGACTTCTAATGTATGGAAATAGTATTTTCTAAGCATATGCCTGTGGCTAGACGTGTTCAGTTACAATATTTAATCCTACAGTGTCTCAAGAGCCAGGAAATTTGCAGCAATTCTAAAAGCCTTTTCCTCTGTTATACTCCCACCACTTTTCTCTCTTCTTTCATCCACCATTCATAGCCATGAGAAAATATGTGAATCATATTCTTTTTATAGAGACAAAAGAGAATTTTTTTCATTAGCAAAGGAGAGGCTACTGTACACAGGCTACCAGGTATGGGATCAACATTACAACAATCAGCTTCTGCCAATATGAATGACAGTTGGCTACTCATTCACACCAGAAATCTAACAGTCCAAACTTCTTTCCCTTCATCCACAAAATGATTCTGCTTGTTCTGTTTGCTTCCCTGACACAGCGTCTTTCATCTTGACATCCTTTTTGCTTTCAGAGTAGTCAACGGTAATGTGGGAAAATAGAAAAGCTTTATTCTATGATTTTTCTATAGTTTCTTCCTTGAGTCACCACTGAAGTAACAAAACCAGTAATTTCTCAAAGTACTTTCATGTTCCCTTTCTGATAGAGTTTTGAAGGTCATTCTTGTTTGGTTTTGTTTATTTCTTAAATCAGAGAAGCTCTAGAAGAAAGTGATAATAAAATCTAGCACTCTTCCTCTTGATGAAGCCTATCACAAGGAAAATCTTGCAGGTGACGTAGTAGCCAGTGGCAAGCTGTAGAGTCATTTTAATTATTAATCCTCAAGTACTGTATATAGATGAAAAGGACAACTTGTACCTGTCTGCTCTTCCTGAGATCCAGTAAAATGGCATCTGACTGTGTGAAACCAGTGCACAACCTCAATACTCTGCTCATTTACATACTACTATCAGGAAAAAAACTCTTGGTCCCTTTGAAGTGAATCTTCTGAGATAGTGGCAGTCGATAATGCAAATTGAGGTTTCCACATGCTTTTCTTCTGTGACCTGTTCATCTTTTTTTATCAACAGGAGTTATCAAGGTTAATTTTTCAAAATGTGTTTTCCTACGATTTTTGACAATAATGAAAGCTCATAAGTTAAAGGGCAGAGGGTAAAAATGCACAGAGGGCATGATTCTTAGGCAACCTAGGATGTTAATGATAGATTTAAGCAGTCGTTATAGCAGAGATCTTTGAGCTGATATACAACTTTGCAAAAGAGCAATTCATTACAGTTATTGCAATGGCAGCTTCAAAAAAGTCATCAATAACTACTTGGCAGTTAACATAAAAGGGTTAGCAGAAAGGGCAAATAGCATGGTCTTACAGTAAAGCAAACACTTGAAGATATGCAAGTTTCTCTCAGGAATGCATATTCAGTTCTGAACCAACTAACTATTAAAAGATAATTGAATAAGATAATACAGTTATTGTATTAATCTAGAAAACTAAACAGTTTCTTTTACATAATTTCTGTATTGCATCTGTTACTCTTTTACTCTATGAAGAATGAAGTACTTCCATCTCCATTTAAATGCTCCAGTCCATTGGAGTATTTGCTCAATTAGGACATCTCCCAGAGAAACAATTTACTGAAAGGTAAAGTGTTCTAGTTAATTCTTGATTTGACTGCAACCAAAAACGTCCATCTCCCACTGAAGTGAAAGAAAAATTCCAGTGATTTCACTTCTTGAAGAAATGTTTATAAAGTTGATGGGCAGTGAAATAAGTATGAAGATTCTGTACCAAAACAAAATGCAGGTTACTATTCTGTCAACATACTCTTGTTTCCACTGTTGTTAGCTCACTAAATTTGATGATTTTCTCCCTGCTGGGTGAAATGATTTTGAAGAAACAGGAAAGGGGGATATCTCTATTCTGATACGTGTATAGGCTGATGGTTAATTTTTCAATATGGTTATGGTTTGTGTAATGACAATGCTATGATAAACATTTATAGAAGCTTATTCTCTAGGTGTCTTTAAGAATAAAAAGCCCTTTCTCCATATAAAAATTTTTCTTTATCTATGCCTTGCTTCTTAGGGAAGAATGATACTTCAATTAGACAAGGAATAACTAAAATTATTTCATTTACTTTAAAATAATTAATGGGAATAATTGCTGGAGCAATTAAAATAGGTTTCTGGCTCTCAG
This sequence comes from Monarcha castaneiventris obscurior, assembly GCA_026261815.1. Taxonomy (NCBI): domain Eukaryota; kingdom Metazoa; phylum Chordata; class Aves; order Passeriformes; family Monarchidae; genus Monarcha; species Monarcha castaneiventris. The sequence goes on along the minus strand of JAMPIT010000174.1, from coordinate 4,366,537 downwards.
GACAAAATCTTATTTAGGATAATATGATGTTAGTAAGTATGATTCTAAAATACTCAAATATTACAATGAGGAACCTATACAGAGACTAAATCCCAGTTTTCAGCACTCTGTTGTGGAATAATGAAACAATAATCATACTTTTTCCTTCCCTGTCTCAACTGTCATACTTTTTGGGCTAGCTGAACATTTTTACTTCACAAATATGTTACTTTCTTATTGGGAGATAAAGTGCTTGACAGGAAGACAGTGTATTTTATTCTAGTCTAAATTTATTTCAAATATGTGTGCTTTTGAAGAGAGAGATTGGTAACAATGCCAAGGCAGTGTTCATAGTTGATACAGACAGAACTTGTTAAAGCAAACTTGAAACAGTCTTCTCCCAGACTGTTCTACAGGCAAGATTCTTCTTTAGCTTTCACCAGGTTTACATGTTGTAGCCATACCTTTAAAACAGTGTTGAAGGCAACTATATACTATTAGAGTCTGTCCCTATCTTTTAATTGTGTAGAACTTTCTAATAATTTAATATCGAATGTAATTTTGTTGACCCAGATAAGCCAGGAATCTGGTCTTTGTTACTTACTATGCTTTTATTGAAAGACAGGTACCAAAATGGAAAATAGTTGAAATTCATCTTATGTCCTTTTGACTTCTGCTTCCACTTTTACCCAGATTTCTATGCTGGAAGAAGGATGATGCATGCAAAAGTCCTGACACAATACATACTTATTGTGAAGCAGAGAAGCAATTAAGGTTTCTTTACTTTAGACACAGCACAGTAGCCTCAGGCACACAGTGGTTATGGCAGCATGGCCCAACCGCTCCCTCAGTTGCTCTTCCACAGGTCTTGTGTTCCAGCTCCTTCACCAGCTTTGTTGTTTTCTCTGAACAAAGTCTTTCATGCAGTGAAGGATCCAAAAATGAACACAGGATTCGAGGTGAAGCCTCCTCCCCTGGGTGGGAGTCAGGACAGTACCAGAGAGGGTACCCAGTGTCAGACATAGCACTAGGAAGGCCAGGTTCAGCTACAGGGTCGGGAGCAGCAGTGCAGTGCAGGCCCAGGCACAGCTGTAATGCAGATGGTCCTGAAAGCTGGTAAGTCCATAGCCTATCACTCACAGATATAGATGAAATGGGGCTCCTGGGCCTGTGGATGTGGGGTTCCCAGGAAAGGCTACTCAGTAGCATTAAAGCCCATTAATGCCTTTGGGACCTAAATATAAGTTCCCTTGCAGAGGCAATGAAGAAAAAGCATTCACAGAGCTTGCCTTACTCTGTCAACTGATTTTATCCATTGTGTTCAGCTTTTCTTACCAGCAAGCTAAAACATCTCCTCATTCAGCACTTTTGCCTCTGCTTTTGGAAGAGTCTTATTCTCCTAATGCTTTCAACAAAAGGCTTAAGAGCAGGAGAATGACCCCTGAAAGTGAAGTATTTTATTACTGTGCAGGACTGTAGGTATCCCCATTCCCATCTAGTTTAGAGAATTTTTATCAAGGCATGAAAAACCATGAAATTGGAAGTAGTGTTTGGGAGTTGTGTTTTCAGAAATTTTTTTAATGTCAATGTATTTTTTTCTCTTTTTGCGTTTTCTATTTCATAATATTCCTGAGTTTTGCTACATGATTTTTGAATGTGTTCTACACAGAAACTACTACAGTCACCTAAACAGACATCAGACATTAGTAAGTGTGAGCCCAGATCTGCTGTATCTCCCAGAACTGCCTGGAAGGTCACCTTACATGCTGTTCTTCCTCTTTCTTCCTTTTGTGCCACTGTAACACTAGCAGGAGGCGATAACAAGAGTCTCTTCCCTTATTGCAAAAGCAAATAAAATTTTTTTGTATCCAAATAAATAAGACCTATGTTCTTCTGATGTATTTCCTTTTTTCTAGTTTACTGTTCTAAGAGGGTTGTGGCAGAGAAAGGATAACTTTTGGGTGTACTGTCTTCCTCTGAATATCTACCATTCCTTTTTTATGACATAGCTTGTGGTGACTTTTTTCTCAGCATATTTAATATTTTAATTCTCTTTTCTTGTTGAAACTTCATGTTTACTTTTTTCTGAAAATGCATAAATGATTTTTTTTTTTAATAGGAAAAAGTTATATATGAAGTGATGATTGTAGGTAATTTTGGCCAATATTCGATTCAAACAATCTCTATCTCTTATTAAATTGAACCTGGTCATCTGTATTAACTGTAGATGATATCTTTCACTTAGAAAGTACATCTTTTTCAAGACAGATTTTTCAGTTTATGGGGATATAAAAAGAGCCAGGATAATTAATGCCATTAAACCTCATAGCCTATGGTGTGGTACAGTATCTGAAGCAAGCAAACACTTGCCTTGGGAGTCATGTGCTGCATCCCCAGCTATGGCAGGATTGCTGGGTGAATTTCAACTGTATTGCATTTACATGGTAAAATTTTGGTACTAGGGAAGCTGCAGGGGTTATTCTGAGAAGGGGCCAGTGGCTGCCCCCATGCCAGAGAGTTCCAGCCAGCTACAAAATCAGCCTGCCACTGGCCAAGTGCTGGTGGTGTCTCTATGACAGCATATTTGAGGAAGGGTGAAAAACAATGGGTAGCAGCTGTGAGAGAAGAGAGTGAGAAGAATGTGAGAGAAAAAACCCTGCAGACACCAAGGTCAGTGAAGAAGGAGGAGGAGAAAATGCTCCTTGCACTGGAGCAGAGTTGACTCTACAGCCTTTGGGAAAGACCACAGCAACACATGTTGGCCACTTGTCTTGAGGCCTATGCTGGAGCAGAATAATTCACACTGCAGTCTGTGGAGAACCCCATGCCACAACAGGTGGAGATGCCCTGAGAGAAGCTGCAGTCCATGGAGAGCCCATGCAGGAGCAGAATTTTAGCAAGAGCTGTGGCCCTTGGAGAGGAACCCATGCAGGAGTAGATTTTCTGGCAGGAACTGTGGCCTGTAGGAGATCCATGCCATGGCAGATTGTTCCTGAAGGACAGTACCATATAGTAGGCCATGCTGGAACTGTTCTTTAAGAACTGCAGCCCATGTGAAGGGCCCATTTTGAAGAAGTTTATTCCTAATCTTACACTTTACTCCTTTTCTCATTCATAATATCTTGGTGAAAAACTAATACCCAGTGCCAAAAAGGACCTTGAATCAAATTTCCCAGCCTATACTACCTAAACTGCCCTTTCTGATAAACTTAAAGCAGGTTTCTGTCTTACCAAGCTGTTTGCCAATTTGTCAGATTTCCAGTTTGCCAATTGGTTTATTTGTCAGGTTTTGTTTCTCAGTTTGTTCATTTGTCAATTTGTTAATTACTTGCCACTTTCACAGTACATACTCAGTTGAATTCGTCTTCATTCTAGTGATTGCAGTGGAAAAAAGTACAGATACTCAGTTCAACCAAACACCTTAGAGTTCTGTTTAGAAGGGCTTGATATTGACACGTAGTATTTTTAAAACCTTGTGTTGTATGAATTTGTAAATACTTTAAACAATATATATTAGTTTTTACTCTATATGAAGTTACCCAAATACACCACACAAGCAATTATTAAATCTATGTCTTCCATAATTTGCATTTCACAATACAATATGGTTTGGCCCGTCCATTGTATGCCTCCACAGAAACTGAACTGAATCTATGTTAAAAAAAAATCAAAAAATCTAGAAACAAATCAACGTACTTCTGACACACTTATGACTGTAGTTAGAATACCATGTTGCCAGGAAATTTTAGTTTTCAGTGAAAGTCCCACTTTGACGTTTAGGAGTGGTGACAACAGCATAAATATTCAAAACAGAACAAGAAAGCCCAGTGGAGAAGCAGAATCATTCCCTGAACATTCCTGTCTAGTACTACAGATTCCAAAGTACTACTTTCTTCTTTTTAGGAATCAACATTCACATCTCCCAGCTCTTAAAAATGTGCTCTTCAGTAGCTCTGTTATTGTGGCATTATCAAGTTAGTCTGCTGAAGGCAGTTTCTTTGCAGGAAACAATTTAAGATTTATTGGACTTGAAAAAGTGAGTTTTACTCTATAGTACGCTAGTTATAGCCCTTGCTGTGGAAAAAAAGAGATCACGGGCTGTGATCTGTGCTCCCAGTCCTTGTTGTTCTTAAAAAAAAAGTAAAATCCAATAATGTTTAAGTACTGTTGTGACACGTGCTTTTAGTTTTTTCTTGTTATTACTCTTTCCTTCATGTAGTGTCAATTTATCTGAACACAGCTGTTACTCAAACTGTCTTGGCAGAAAAACTGTTTTTCATCTTATCTCAACATGACGGTCAATTTGATGACTTAAGACATTCAAACTGAAAATCAAGATGGTTAAGTTTATCGTACTTTAATTTGCGCCTTCTGATGTCACAGCATGTAGCATAGACATGACTGGGAATGTTAGTCTTTGAGGAAACAATCAATCATAGCTTGAAATTCCCCTAGATGCCTGTTTATAAGATCAAAACACCAATAAAAAAAGGGAAATAAGTAACTGTATGAGGGAGAACTTGATTTAATTTACTAATTATTTATGAATGATTCAAGGTTTGTTAGTTACATGAAGATTTATCACCAAGTGAAAATTTCTGAAAAAATTAATTTTATACACTGTAAGTAGAATGACTGTGACATTCTTTTAATGGTCAGTCTGAGAGAAACTGCAGAACATGGCTAACCACCTTATATTTTGTCCCCATTAATATATATATATATATTTATTATATTTACTATATTGTGTGAGAACAAGAAACTAATTCGTTATTGTGAATACACCATGTTATACCTTAATTTATTGGTTTTTGTTTCCTGTCCAATAATACATATCCTTCTTGAATTTGTACAAAGGAGATTTTCTTAGTTCTGGACCAATTTTTCCAGAGAAAAATGGTCTAGTACCCTTCTCATAATTGTAAAAACTTGATACTGTATTATTTTTGTAGATGATCGATTTTCCATTCCAGAAAGTATTTGGCATATTTAGAGAAGTACAGTCATACGTATTGAGCCATCAGATTACTTGTATCACCTGTTTATATTTAATTTATTGCCTCTGCTCCTTTCCCTGATGTTTATTGTATGTGCAATTTACTATTTCTCTTTTTTAACCTCATATTTTCAATTTAATTTCCAATAATCATAAATGAGGAAAACATAGCAATGTTAGGAAGAAGTGAAATGAAACCTGGTAAAAGAGACAATTTATTCAGACATTTAATTATCGTATTTTATGAAAGTGTGGACAAACTGTCCAACCCATCAGTCGGTGGTCAAATAGAAATAATGCAGTTCCTCAGAAAAGACATCACAAAGTGGACCAGTGAGGTGAGAATAACAATTCTCATAATATCCTTTAGTTCTAAGTTCTCTTGGTGTATTGTTCAAAAAGTAACACATTTATATGAGTGTCTGTCCTGTGGTCATACCTATCAGGGTCTTGGTGGTGGTTGCTGGAGTGCGTGACCTGTGTGGAATGAACCAGGAACTGCTCTGAAATGAATCTAAACAACTCATCTTCTGCCAAATACGATGCCAGCCAAAGGAGAACCTAGTGCTGCTACTCAAACATATTCAAGAGTGCCATGCATCGCCTCTCCAAATGAGCTGTGTAGGATTGAGTGTAATCTGTGGCCAAAGCAAAGCCAGCTGAGTTTAGGAAATTAGCAACTTAATGATTTTTTTGCATTAAGATGAAAAACAAAACAATAAATGAATGAACATTTAATATCAGCATAAATTTAGGAAAAAGTTATTTAATAGGATATAAGTTAACAGTTTAGTCATATAGTTTTTCTTACAGTATTTTACAAAGAAAGTCATAATTTTATCTACCTATCAGAAAGGAAAGTTGAGGCTAAATTATTATCAGTGATTTACTAAACATCAGTTACCAAGTAGCTGGTAACATAATATAAATCCATTTTGTTACCACTTATCAGCTAATGAATCAGCCACTGATTTCAGGTATCATTATATTAGCAAATATAATCAAAATCCATGTGTCTACAACTCCCTGCATATCCGATATGATCTTGGAAAATAGACTACACAGGAAGGAGAAGAATAAGGATTTTTTTTTTTTTAACTGAGAAATTGAATCTAAATTTATAACATTGAAACAGTTCAAGTACAGTTGAAACTGGCAAGTGTTGTGTCAGAAAAGAAGAGGTTTTATAAAGTATGTTAAAATGAAGAGGGAGAGGGAATCTAAGGAAAATATTGGACTGATACCAAGTGATATCAGTTGCTAGTGGTTGTAGCACCAAACCTGTGTCTGGCTGATGGTCTTAGTCATATGGTTTGGGTTTAGGTAGTTCTGCAAGGAGCAGGGAGTTGGTCTCAATGATTCTTGAGGGTCCAATCCAACATGAGATATTCTATGATTCTACGACTCTATGACAATGGAAACAGTGGCTTTCCATTTGTGGACACTAAAATTCTCAGGGACCAGTTGTATGTTCATAAGTCTGTAGGGCCTTATGGTGTTTCATACCAAAGTACTTGAAGAGTTAGCAATGTTACAGCAGGAACACTCTTTACCTGTCAAAAGTCTTGGGATCTGGGAAAGTCCCTGCTGACTGGAAGCTTGCCAACATTCTTCCAATTTAAAAGAAGGGCATAAGGGAAGACCCAGGAAACTGCAGACCTGTTTGTTTAACTTCAGTATCTGGAAAAATTATGGAGAGGATCATACTGGGTGCTACTGAGAGAAATTTAAAGGAGAATTCAATCATCAGGCATAGTCAACATGGGTTCACAAAGGGAAATCCTGTTTAACTAATCTGATATCCTTCAATGTAAGGTCACCTCCCTAGAGATGAAGGGAAGAAAGCAGATGTAACTTTACTGGATTTATTATGGTTTTTGATACTGACCCTAACAGTATCTTTCTGGACAAGTTGTCCATCTGTGAGATGAATGGGTACACAGTGCACTGCATGAAGAACTTGCTGAATGGCAGGGCTGAAAGGGTTGTGTTGATTTGCATGAAGGAGGTGAATGCACCACTAGCAAGTTTGTTGACAATATTAAACTGGGAGGTACTGTTGATTCTTTTGAGGAATGAGATGCCTTGAAGAGGGACCTAGATATATTGGAGTGTTGAGCAATGGTCAATGGTCTGAAATTTTAGAGGAACAAATGCTAAATTCTGCACCTGGGATGGAGTATGATCAGACAAAAGTATAGATTGGGAGAGTAGTGCCTGGAGAACAGCCCAGGAGAAAGGGCTCTGGGAGTGGTGGTTGGCAGCAGCTCAGTAGGACCCAGCAGTGTGCCCTGGCAGCCAGGAGGGCAAATCCCCTCCTGGGGTGCATCAAACACAGCATCACCAGCTGGTCAAAAGAGTTGATTGCCCCACTGTATTCAGAGTTGGTGCAGCCTCACCTTGGGCACAGTGTGCAGTTCTGGGCCTCACAATTTAAGAAGGATGTGAAGGTACTTGAATATATCCAGAGGAGGACAACAAAGCTGTCAACAGGGCTGGAAGGCATGTCCTGTGAGGAGCAGCTGAGGACTCTGGATTAAACTGGTTTGGAGAAAAGGAATCTGAAGGGCAACCTTGTTGCTCACCATAGCTCCTGAGAAGCGGAGGTGGAGAGAAAAGTACTAATTTCTCATCTCTGGGAACCAGTGATAAGATGCTTGGGAAGAGTTCAAAGATGCACCAGGGGGATTTTAGGCTGGACATTAAAAAGTATGTCTTCACCAAGAGAATGATCAAACAGCCAAATAGCCCTCCTAGAATATGGTAAATACCCCATACTCTGTCCTGTCAGTGTTGAAGAGTCATTTGGTTAATGCCCTTAATAATATACTTTAACTTTTGGTCAGGCAGTTGGACCAGATGATTGCTGTAATCCCTTCCAACTGGAAGTATTCTGGTCTATTCTGTTCCATTCCATTCATTTAATTCCATTCTTAATTGAAAAATCAAGCCATGGAAAAATTTTGACTAGATTAGAGGTACTCATTGTAAAGCTAATGCAGTGCTTTTGTAGGTATGTCTTGTGATGTATCGTCTAATTACCTCTGTTCTCCTTAGGACTCCTGTCTCCACACTATCACAGTGTCTTTCCCAGATCTGTTCAATAATTCACATTCTCCTCAATGTCCACTGCCTGGTCTCCTCCCACTGGCTCCCTTCCTTATTTTCTCCATAAAACAAAAAGCCTGGTCTGGAGAAGGAATTCTTAATTTCCCCAGAAGTGTTTTTAAAACATTATCAGAGAATGTGTTACCGTTTCATAAATATTAATAAATTCAATTTCACATATAGGCACTGTCACCATTTTAGGGAGAGAGAACTGTGACACCAAAGGACTAAGATTAAAAAATCTCCAGTCTGAATACCTATGACCTTATTTTTCATATTATTTGCATTAATGGATCTTCATCTATTCACAGCATAACAAATCAACTTTAATTACATCTCTGAATAGTCAATATTGCTGTTACTGAGGTGCAATATGTTCTGACTATTATGAACATGAACATGCACCTTTAGAAAGTACTGTAGAAGTGATTTATCAAATACAGTGAAAATCAGCAACAGAGGTATAGACAGAATCTAGTTTCCATACAAATATACAGCTTCTGCAAATATAACATCAACCTTCATGTACTTCAGCTTTTGCAATAAACAAAGCATGGCACTGTATAGGCAACAGTCTCCCCTGTCCTGTTGCAAATCTCCTCATCTATTGTGCAACTGCTTTCAGGTCTTGCCTCCCTTCACCCTTAGTCTCCATGCTCATCCATTCCCTGTGGACTATTTGATCTCAGCCTTTCAAAACTCTTTGTTTTTAACCACACCTCCTCTCTTCTGCTTTTTCCTTCTCTGCTTCATGTCTTGCCCACAACAGTACTACTAGGAATTTTTATTCATATTCTAATTTACTGACCAATTCTCAGACCAAATTTACTGTGGCTTGCGCCAGTGAGATGTACAAAAATTGGGATTTAGAGGGGATTTAAGTGCCTGATTCAAATTCTGAAAGCTTCAGTCTAAAACCTGGAGAAAGCTAAAATGCAAAGGGACTTTATTATTTTACTTTCCTGTTTTTCTGGGACATATGTTGTGCTATAGGTGGTCATAAAAGTGTTATATGACAACAAGCAGGGAAGTTGTTGGGATTTTTCTTGTACTGAGGAGTGCTAAATAATGTTACTTTATGCTGGCACTAACACATCAATGAAAACAAAATTTCAAAGGAATTATCTGTACTTGATGAAAGCCATATGTACATACATATGTACACGAATGTGCACACACAATGCAGTTCAAAATATCCTTTCAAGTCAAGATGTTACCAAACATTGCAGGTATGCCCATGACCAAAGCACAGCAAGATGACTGATGAATGTATATATGCATGTCAGGCAAATTATGTAGGCAATTAGCAAATTGAGCAATGTGTAACAATGCAATTATATAAGAAGGAAATTAGTCAAATTCTGATTTTGGAACCTGGACAGTTATTACATCTCTTGGCTGAAGTTTGACTGGTAATAAGAAATTTTACTCCATTCTGCTAATTGCCATACAGTTTGAAGTTAGGAAAACCGAGTGACAATTCTTGCAAAATATGAGGTTGTAGCTGAAATGAAGGATTTATATTGATGGGAGGGATAGACCTTGTTAGAAAAATAACCTAAAAACCTTTCATTCTAAAATCAATAAAAATATAATTGTCGATGTCTTGACAGTATAGTGGAGCTTGAGCTTAGGACTACTTGGAAGCCAGAAGACAAACTCTCCTCTACCAATATCCCCAAGGACTTAATGTAACATCTATTACCACAGTGTAGGCTCCAGCTCTTGATATTCTGAGAATGGGCTTCAGGTTGTTCAGAGATCTGTTTCCTTTACTGTCCTTCATCTATTATGTTACATTTTCAGGATATTAAGTAAATAAAAACCAATGTACGGGCAACTCTGTTACCTATATTCTCCATCAGTGATGAAAAAACTTTTTCACCTCCTTCTGGTTTATTCTTCCAAGATCAGTTGGGAAATTAAATGAAGAGGGTGTTTTAACCTACTCTACTCCTGAATCTGTCTGACCCTCCCTCAAGGTTTTAAGTTCATGATTACTTAAGGACTAGTATTGAAATATCCTTTACGATCTGTGTGTTTATAATTTAGAAAATGTGTCTGGTTTCAAAGTGTTAATTGATGACATATGAAACTGCCCTTAGCATCTGTGACTTTTACACTTCTTAGTTAATACCTAAATAGCAAACTAGACAAGGACTTCTGTGCTTGTAGGGCCAGGTGCGATACTTGGCTATTCATCTTTCAGCTTTAGGCTTTTATTGAAGAAAGTAGCACATATTTCTTGTTTATTTGGTTCTTCTACAGACTTTGAGATATTTTTTTAGGCCTTCATAAAATTATGAGTCAGAAATTTCTTGTCAGAAATAATTTTATAAGAATAACCTTTTTTTTTTCAATAAAAAGTAAATAATACAATTTTTAAAAAATATCTAAAAGAGAAAAGAAATACAATCAGTCAATTTAGCAAAGGTTCCAGGGTGGGCTTGAAGTCTGATGTTTCACACATGATCACAGTAGAATTTAAGGTAACAAATTAGCACTGGACAAGTATTGCCAGGAGAACTGTGGATTATTAATGTATTGTCAGGAGAGACCTTTCATGGTTTAACCCCAGCCAGCAAGTGTGTACCATGCATCACTCACTCCTCCAACCTACCCAGCGTGGGGGAGAATCAGAAAGAAAAGGAAGACCTTATGGGTTGAGATAAGAACAATTCAATAAGTTAAATAAAATATTATCATAATAATAAAAATAGCAGTAATAATAAAAAGATGCTGATACTACTACTACTAGTAAGGAGATAGAGATAGTAACAGAACCCAAAAGAAACAAGTGATGCACAATAAAGTTACTCACCACCTCCTGATGGATAACCAGCCTGTCAGGCTATATCCCGGAATACCACTGGTCCCTTCTGTACAGCTCCCCAGTTTATATACTGGACGTGACATTCTGTGATATGAAATATCCTTTTATTCAGTTTGGGGCAGGTCTCTAGGACACATCCCTCACAGTTTTTTGTGCACCTGCTTGCTAACAGAGCATGAAACACTGAATAAGTCCTTGACTTAGTATCAGCACTGCTTAGCAGATACCAAAATATTGGTGCATTTTCAACATTATTCTCATGCTAAATCCAAATTACAGCACTATACCAGATATTAAGAAGAAAATGAGCTCTGTCCCAGTCCAACCAGGACAAAAATGATAGTACTCACTGAGATGGAAAAAACCCTACATTTCATCCTTTTTGTGTCAGGTTTCATGGAATGTTTTCCTTGAAATATGGCGTTAACAATGCAGTCAAGATAGTTAAATTTATAATGAAGAAAATGTATACCTACAAATGCAATTGCAGGACACCCATGTTGATAATGCTATGTGTAAACTCATTTTTTCAAGCAATGTCAAATACTCAGCTGAAATTGGGCCCATAACATGCATTTAAGGGAAAAGTGATGGGGGAAAAAGCCCCAGTGCTGAAATACTATAGTTATTTTCCATTTAGAAATCACAATTCTATAGGGAAAGTAAAGTAAGACAGCAAACAGTTCTTGATTAGAAATAAAATGGATAGTGCCATGTAATGAAAGCTAAGACTTATTTTACTTAGGCTAGTGCCGGTTGGTTAAATGCAGGGTGTCTTTTTAATAGATTACACACTGCCTTTAGCTAATTTGAATTATGTTAAGACAATCAGCTCTTTACTGGGACATATAAGCAATAAAGTCAACGAGAGTTCCACAGTGGCAGCTATTTCCACTGACTTGAGAAGCTTGCTCTAGAAGTATGCAGCTCTTTGAAAGCTTTGGTGATTTGGTGTACCTACAGTCTGGTTTTTATAAAAAATATTGTTTGTCTGACATACTACATCTGAAATATATCTTATATCAACTCCAAATTTACATATTAAAATGAATGTTTTCACTGTAAATTTTAGCATTGTATACATTTTTTTACACAAATTTTTAAAAAATTCCTTTCAGATGAAATATTTGTTTCATGGAAACTGTATTTTATGGAGTATCTCTCAGTGCTCTTGCATAAACAGGAGACTGGCTTTGACTTTTTTTCCCCTACAAAAAGCAGTTTATCACCACATTACTGCACTGCTGAGTTAAAGCCAGAAGTGGCATTCCCCTCTCTATTCTTCCCTCATGAGACTGCATCTGCATCCACCAGCTGCATCCAGGTCTGGGGTTTTTAGCACAAGGAAGGCACGGACCTGTTTGATTGAGTCCAGAGGAGGCCACAAAAATGATCAGAGGATGGAAGCAACTCTCCTGTGAAGACAAACTTGAGAGAATTAGAGTTGTCTGGCTTGGAGAAAAGAAGGCACAGGGGAGATCTCATTGTGGCCATCCAGCACTTAAAGATGGCTTATAAAAAAGAGAAATAGAGATTTTTTGCCCAGGTAGATAGGGATAGGATTAGCAGGAGCAGTTTTAAATTAAAACAGGAGAGATTTAGATTAGATATTAGGAAAAAGACTGTTGTCTTGTGGTGGTGGTGTTTAAGGGTTGTGAGGCACTGGAACAGGTTGCTCAGAGAAGGTGTGGATGCCCATCCCTGGAAGTGTTCAAGGTCAGGTTGGGTGGGGCCCTGAGCAACCTGGTTTATTGGAGGATGTTTCTGCGCATAGCAACAGGGTTAGAAGTACCTGACATTTAAGGTCCCTTTTAACCCAACTCTTTCTATGATTCTATGGCCTATACCAAACAGTACAACAGTCCAGGATTCCATGGGAAGTCTACCATATTCAATCCTGTTTTGCTTGCAAATTCTGCCAAAAAAACCCCAAAACCCCACAAGACGGGACAAAAGATGTTATCAAAAAGAGATTTTCATTTTAACATAAGCAATCTCTAAACAGCATGAGACAATAGATCCTATCACTGTCACTGTACTGTCATGGCTTTCATGTAAAGTAAAATAATAATCAATATTTAGAGGCCAAACCCTTAAAACAGATGTTTCCCTGGCTTTATAATGTGATAGTAGTTTTTTCTTGACTTGCTTTAGTCACTGAAACTTTTGTGAATAATGTTCAGTACTTCAGAAGATAATTTTGTCAGCGAGTGTAATGGCAACTGAATTTTGTTACTTAAGGTATTTTCAGCACTGTTGAACTGTATCTATAATCCAAAATAAATACAAATTCTATTTTGAATTAGAATGCAGAGTAATTCATTTTAATTCTTTTAAGAATGTAGTAAGAAGATAAATGAAAACAATGGAACAAAAGAAATGACCCATAGCAGTAGTAAAAAAAGCCCAAAACGAAAGCTTGTCTAGTTATGCATGAAGAATGGAGATGGATTGTGGGCAAAGGCACTGCTTCGATGGACTTGAAAGGAAGAAGAAAAGAAGTTGAAAAATGGTGGAATAGGCAATTGTCATTAACAGGTACAGTAACTTGTAATCCATAGATATCAAAGCAGGAGTAAAAACACATATTTATTTAGTGAAGACTCCTGTGAAATGCAAAATTACTTGCACTGCAACTAAAATAAAACTTACAGTAATTTAAACAAAACCTATAAGCAAAAAATCAAACACTGGAACCTTTAAATAAAATTTGATTGCACCTCAGGAGCTTAGAGCAGCTCCTTCAACCACAGCAGTAGTTGCTGCTACTGTGTTACTTCCATTGGAAAGAAAAGCAGGTTTTCATGAGCAGTGGGATCTTTTGAGTGTCCCAAGTCGCTTTGAGAAAGGCAACTAAATCATAACCTTCATTCAGAAATTATGAAGTAATTTCTCATTGAATTAAAAATATAACAATTGCAATATCCTCAAAAGTGTCACATTGTGGCACATACTTGGCATAATACAGTGCTCTGAAGACCTGCCTTTCTATAGTCTGTGCATGACACTGCAGTACACTCTGTGTACATGTGAATTTACCACAGAAATTCTAAATATCACTAAAAATCACAGTATTGTGGGATAATTAAGGCTAGAAGGGACTTAGGAGGTCTTTAGGTCAATGTTCTGCTCAAAGCAGGGTCAGCTGTAAGATCAGACCAGGCTGCTCAGGGCTTTATCCAGTTAGGTCTTGAAAACCTCCAGCTATGGAGACTGGTGGCACAATCTCACGGGGCAACCTGTTCTACTGCTTGGAGTTACAGAAGCAAGGCAGATGTGAAAGCCAGCCCACAGGCTGACCTCTAATATTAGCTATAATGAGCCACTGTATGTACACAACTGTGAAAAAATGTTTGGTATATTATAGAACTACTTCTCACTGTATTTCCATAAAAAGAAGAAAGGAGGAGCTGAGTGGAGGAAAAAAAATGCTGAAGTTATTCTATGTAACATAGATCTTATCTTACAGAGCAGAAAAGCATAATTCATCAAAGTTCTACTCCACGTTTTGTGTTTGGATTTTTTTAATGGGTTTGACTTGGGGCAAGGCAGGGAAAAGAATGGTAATTGGACAGCTTGAATTCAGAGGACATTTTGCATCAATTATATCACATGAAAAGCAAAAAAAAAAAAAAAAAAAAAATTGAAAATTTGCTATGTAAGTGGTATATTCATCTTTCAGGGTATTTTAAAGCAACTTTGTTTAGATTCATATTTTTTGCTTTACTGTTTATAAGCTTACAAATTACAGTTTACACAATACAAATGGTCAAGCTGAAGAATCAATTTCTGAGTTTTATTTTGACCCTCAAAACCTAAGTGATATTAAAATAATGATAATTTTATGGTTTGCATTTCATTTATTATAATCTCAGAATAATATAATTTACAGAGGTCATACCATGTCAGATGATTTAGAGTGAAAGACTCAGTTTTGAATATATTGAATGAGAGAAGCTGTACACCTTCTCATAAAAGAAAAAAGGCGAACTTATTTTTACTATATTACTTCTCTGTCTAGAGGGACTTCTATATGTGCAATATATATTTTTGGAAACTCTGCTTTTTACTAAATTTATGGGCAAGAGGGAGCAGTACTAACTGTATATCCAGATTTATTGTCTTCAGAGCTTACACCACCCTGAGCAAGGAAAATATATGATTTCTATGCATCAGCAGTGCAATGCATGTAGTAAAAATATTTCAGTATAAATTAGTAAATGAAGTTTGCTGACTTATAAACAATATGCTGTTGCACTTTCTTCTTTTTTTCTTCTTTTCAAGACACTGTGATTAACACTGTCTTTGTATCAGTAAATGGTCCCCTATCATTCACTAGTATTACTTGCTGTTGTCAACTGTATAAGGTTACCAGGATTTTGTCATATGTTTTTGCCTTCAAAATAATACAAGCAAAATGAGTGTGTAAGGCCACTTAATATGTAGTATTATATGCAGAAATATATAGCATTATGTGCATAAATATATAGCATTATATGCACTTACAGAAATATGCAGTAATATGAACAAAAAATTCTCATTCAAATATCATCTAAGCATAAACACAGTTCAGCCTTTTTGAAGAGGTCAGGAATACCACATGTTTTGCACAGATGATCATGCAGGTTATGACTGTGATGTCCTCCATAGCAGTGTCTAGGTCCTGTCTAGACTTTGAACTCTGAGTGAACAAATTGGCTGATTCCTCTCTTAGGCTTCAGGGCTACTCTGATGAACGCAGTTGCATACTGACTGTGCAAGTTATAGAGGAATCCCATTTACATTCTCACATTATAGGCCGGTTTCAAAGGCAATAAACTCAAATTTGACTGGGCACCAAGTTATATTATAAAATTTCCATCTGGATTCTTACATTGCTGGATTCTGAAGGAAATGTTAATTATATACAAATAAGTATTGATTTTTTTATATAATTATTAGTCTATTAGCTGGATCTTTGAGCTGTGTTCTCTGTGCTATCCTGACACTGGTCCTTGAGTCAATAACATCTTTAGATCTAAGCATCCTTTGAGATTTAGTTTTTGGCTTTTTATCACTTCAAGAATTAGTTATTCTTTATTTTTCTTACCTGAAAGGAAATATATTTTACATAGTGATTGATGAGAGATAAAGTTTATTCATGGAGATTACATAGTAAACAAGAAGGATTTGTTTGTGTTTTGCTAATATGCACTTGCAAGTAAAAAGGTGTATGCATTATTTTCAACAAGAGTGTGAAACATCTGTTCCAAAGTAATGAGAATTTGAAAGATGATTCTGTTTTTAATTTCTATTTAAGTGATTCACATTCAGAAGAACTTAGAATAAGCACCATGTCTCAGACAAACTAATTTATTAACAAAGTGGGCTGAAAAACTAGCACTATTGTCCTCTTGAAGATTACACTAAATTATATTAATTTAATTAAAACAGAAAATCATGTTTATTGATTAATTTATTCTGTCGCCAGTCAGGAAGATTGAGTAGCTTCTTTAGTTCACAGGCTGAAAGCAATGTGAGATTATGTGCTGAATTAAGAGAGTAAACAAGGTGAATTGCTAATACATGGCTTATGCCTGCTTCTTGATATAGGTAGAGCTAAGTATAAGCCAGATTCTGCACTCTCCCTAGAGGTTTCATTAGAAAGGCAGATAAATAAATACAGAAAATGCATTTCTTTATATTTATCACAAACACTGCTATTTTTCAAGCTGTCCTCATGAGTTGCAGAACTTCATTCTTTCTCAAAAACCTGGGATGTGATTTCTATTTCATCACATGTTTTAGTAGGTTTTGAACATTAATAAATATAACAGAGATCCTTAAAGGTATCAAAAGAGGTCAGACCGATAACGACCAGAAGTTGACAAAAAGTGCACACAAAGCAGATAGAAATACACATTCCTTCAGACATTGTAATAATAAATAAAAATTATTAAAAAAAAAAAAAAAGAAAGACAAAGGGAAGTCCAGGATACTGGGATTTGTAAGAGAGTATAAGAGGATGAACTCTGATGATATCAAACACAGAAAGCTGAAATATAATTTGTGATCATAGATCAGGGTACTTTAACCACTTTTTCTAGGGCCTTGTTAAATTATATTTTAACTCTTAATAAAGACACATATCCTTGAGTAAACCAGTCTGTGTCTAATGGAATATTCTCCATCAGTGGGGTTAGTGGACTGAGCATCTCATTTCCACTTCCCCTATATGTGTCCTCAGGTTGCCTAAGTTTATGGACCAGAGTTCACGGTGCAGCATGTGAAAATTTTCCCTCATTCAATAAATTATGAAAAATTTTGAGAAGGCAAAAAATGCTCAAAGGCAAAGTCTCCAGAAAAGAGGCTGAAAATGAAGATTATGGACCTACTTCCTCTTCTCAGATTCTGACAGAAGTAACAACAACCCTTTCTTTCTTTAAATGTCTCTTCCCTAAGGAGAAGGGCTACAGCTTTTGTATATCAAGGTATAAGGGCATAAACTAAAGTGACTCCTGAGGTTACCCAGTGTCTTAAATTTACCTCACAATCACTAATTCAGACTTTATCCCTGCCATACAGTCAGATGGCCTTCGTGCACATGAGTAGTGGTATATCTAACTGAGAAAGTAATATATAGTTCTACAAAAGTTTATCACATTTCCAGAAAAGAGTGTGAGATTCCAATGTACAAATTATTTCTGATTCACAGTTCTGAAAATTGTATTAGATCCTACAGTTTTGCATGGTTAACAAAAAAACATATAAAATTTTTAGTATTATATCATCTTGCTGCAATATTTTAAATAGCATAGAATAGCACAGAATACAGTTCTCATAGTACAGTTTGGTTTTCCATTTTTTGCCCACTTTTGCCTCATTTGCTTGACTTTATCAGTCTAAGAATAATGACACTATGTTAACTCAATTGAAATTGTTCGAAGTGAAAAACTGCTCATCATTAATCTCATAGTGACAGTCCTTATTGTAATTAAACTCCAAAGATATGTAATTCCTTGTTAAGAAAGATTTTTTACTGTTCAACTCACAATCCAAATTCATCTATTTTCATACACTTTGCCATTCCATGGTAGTAAGCTGTCCCTTATTTTACCTGAGAGCTTTAAGTGTGTTGATTTTTGATGTCATTTATGCAACTGTGAAATTAAATCAGAAATGAAAAAGCCTTGTAGATCAGAAAACGAAAAATACCAATTTATTATATTTGTGACCAACCAATGCCATGAACAAGTAATAAGGTTTACTGAGATTTTACAGATATGCTCTTATAGACATCATGTCATGCATATATAGGTCACTTTTGACACTTTGATATTCTATTGCTGAAAAGGAAAAGGTGTTTCTGTATAGCAGAGAATTTCTGAAAGAAAAGGTAAGAAATAGATAATGATGGCTCATTTCTTTAAGCCATCTGCAATGCAACCATGAGCAACAGATCTCCATGTTAAATAAAACAAGAGGTTAGGTTATCGTATTCCTGAATACCAAGAGAAAATTAAGAAGTGCAATATTCTGGCTTTTAAATTTACTAGACTCTGTAGCATTTTAATTTGAAATTAGCTTGCTTGTTTTTAAAAAATGATTAGTGTATTGCCATGCTTTTTTTTCTCCCTAGTGTAGGTAGGAAATGTCAAAAAAATGGCTCTTCACATTAATGTTTCTTTATTTTTCCTTGCCAGATTCTTTTATCTTTGTGGAAACAATGTGAACAGAAAGGTCATCAGCCCAGAAGATCAAGATGCATGTAACTATTCTTTCTGACAAAGACAAAATGACCTTTTATGTTTCACATATGGGTCATTAAATGTCAGGGCACTGAGGGCAACAATGGCCCTCAGCAGCCCTATCCAGCTTCCCTGGAGCTCACACACCCCTGTTCCATGGCCCAGGGCCCTGTTCCAGCCCAGCCCAGAACACGTGGTGCTGTATGGGTCTGGCTCTCCAGCCCCACCACAGCAGGGCCAACCCACAGCCTGTTGTCATCATTCCCACAGAAGTGCCTGGATGCCCCAGCTGCCCTCCTGGCCTGCCCTGCTCCCTTTCCAAGGGCCTTGGAATGAGGCCTGGCTGGTGAGGCTCATAGGGATCGTCTAATGTGTCTTGGAACCTGGCTGCCAGTGCTTGTGGCACTGCCCAATCCACGTGCGTCATCACTAACCTTGGGAGGGGTTGTATTCCTCTTTTCTCCACAGGGGGAAAGTTCTCAAAGCAAAGATTTCAAACCATTCATCTACAACAGTGTGCTTACCCCCAGTTATTTTCATTTCATGGAATAACAGAACAAAATCACTTTATGAGGAGGAACTGTGTATAGTGGTGTGTCACCTCAAAACAGACCTCAATAAAGCAATGTTGTCAAGTCTTCAGGAGATCTGAGTACCACACAAGAGCTAACATCAGGTACACTTCAAGGTGCTTTGCAAGACAGGTCAGACTCAACATTCGGTTTTTTACAGACTAGAGCATGGATGTGTTATTGAGGCTCCACTGCACTTAACTCAAATCTCATGTTCTGTTGCCTTGTATGTAACAACCACTCAGACTCTTGTACACATCAGCAGAGTAGGCAGAAGCATGGTAAGTGTGTTTGTAAAAGGGTAAACCTTCTTAAGTGGCACTTCAATCAACTTTGACTTTGTAGGGAAACAGGATGACAGCCATGCAAAACTCACGCTAGAACAGGAAGATGCCTGTAATGACTTTATTGGACTTCCAGCAAATCAGACTTGTTCTCTTTCCAGATTTATTCTAGTTCATGCCTGCCTTTCTCAAGTAGATAATTTCTCTTATATTCCAAACTAGTGCACCTCAGTTCTGAACTTTGTTTCCAGCATTTTTACTTGTTGCTAATAACAAAGTTAAGGATTTAAAGTACACTACGGTCGACAGTGGTTTTTCCATTGGCAAATGATTCATTGCACTATCCTTTTGCTCTGAACATACCACAAGCCTATAAATAGATCAGCATTAATGGAAGCAAAAACTTTAAAAATATTTCGTACCACTCTGATCTCGATGCATGAAACATCCTAGCTGGAGAGAGTCAAAATGGCATATATAAGCACGGTTCATTTAAGGCTGAGACAAGATAATCCCACTCTTTGTAAATATGAAGTGTGATGCCTTTCTTAGTCTTAAAAATCAAGAGGCGAACACGGTTAGAAGGGGAAAAAGGGTTTTACCTTGGTATTTATTGTAAGGATCCTTAGGTGCACCACGAACAGGTTGAATACACTTCTGTGCACCCCACCATCACCACCGCCAAATCCCTCTCACCCCTGGTCTTACATTTCAGGTCTTACTAATTAGCATATTTATTAAATATTCCCCAATGAGAGGCTCAAATGAGCCCCCCTCCCAAGGAACCTTCCCCTGGATGGTTCTATCTTAGTTTACAAAATGTGTTCTGGAGAGGACCTTGGGGTTTGGGCACCCTGGCACCTTAACTACGAAGCTTCTAAAATGTTTAGTCTCTTGGCTTAACAAACAAGTCCAAGAATGTAGGCAAAAAGCATCGAAAATACAGAAGTTGTAGAAAGGTATAACAGGGGTATAAAAGAAAAGACAAAAATCATCATGGCATCAAGTGGAGGTAAACAATGAGGAAAATCAATAACTGCTCAGGTGTAAACAGATTAATTAATATAGGTATATACACTTAGATATACCGATATATATATTGGTTATTAATATATGGAGATTGCAAATTCTATTCAGATGAGTTTTCCAATGAAAAACATGTGATAAATATGTTCATGGAACTACTTTTTAAATCAACTCAAAAAAGGAGTACAACATGGTAGAAGCTTTGTAATTTTCTTTCCATGGTTAGTAATTCCAAGTGGGACTAATGTTGGTACTTCACTAGGAATGTCATAGATTTTGGATGATCCCCAGAAGATACAAGACATGAACAAAATTTTTGAGGACAATAATTTCTGATAGATTCTGCTGACACATGAATAATCACTCAATTTTTACTTCCAGTAAATTTAAATTAATTAAAATGCTTGAATTACATACAACATTCAAGTGATTGTTTAACTGCTGGTATGGACCAAGCCTGCATTCTTCAAACTGGATCAGAAAAATAGTAAGTCTCTGAGAATCTAGAGAAGAGACACACTAAAATTCTCAAACAGGTCTGCAGAACACGGTTATCATGTCTTCACAAATACCACTTCCCCTGTGCAATTATTATTTTGGATCTTCTTTGACCTGGATTTCCTAACTCTCATTGTGCTTATGTGCTAAATGATGACAAGAATGGGCGTGTATTGTGGGACCAGATAGCAATCAAAGCCTCTGCAAAAGAGAAATTAAAACTTCTCAGAGGGGAATAGCTGCAGACAGGTCAAAGCTGTCACCTTCTCTGAGCCATGTAGTCTGGCCTGGGTATGTTAATGTGGATTAGCACTGGGCTAAAAGAAAAGCCCAGTGCTAATGTATTGACTATGAATTGTCTGAGCTGAGGAAAGAGATAGGCTTAGAAGTCCATCTCATCTAAGTTTAAATGTGTATAATGTCTGATCCAGTCACAGGTTGGCTAGCTTTGCAATCAATAGAAAGAATATTTAGTTCCCAGTTGAACTCGCCCTAAGGTGTGCTGTTTAACAGCTAGTGCACTGTTCTTTTACTTGGGCTCTGGCAGAAAACCAGCCTGTTTTTATGCCTGTGTGTTCATTAATAAGTATATATACATGTGAAAAACATGCAGAACATATTTATTTTGGACCTTCAGCCTGAAAAAAGGTTGATCTCTAGAATGGAATACCTCAGAACAAGAATATCAGGGCAGGTTTTCACAGTGTCTCAAAATATGTTGTACAAGAGAATAAGTGTCACACAATACAACCCATACTGTAAGATCCTAATTAAAAAGTAATATTCTCTTCTGGGTCATTTCTTTCTCATTTGTACATTTTCTAAGAGAGTCACTGTGTGTATTGTTTCATTGTCAGCATTGCCACAAGCTGTGGTATGCCAACACCCTGCAGCTACCCATTCAATTGATTGTGTAATAACAGTGGGCCATTTCTGCCACTCTTGGTATCATAGAAAAAGTCAAAGTCAAACACTCACTTTCTAACTTTCGAGTCAGAAGTGTGAAGTAAGCATTATATTAGAACAGCAAAAACTACTGAAAAGTTTAATCCCTACAGAGATGGATTTATGTGGCTCCATAGAAAATCAAAGCAACCTTTTTAAAAGCAGACATCACTTTCTTTCAGAAGGTGTTCCAGTTCCACTTGCTGAATGCACATCTGTTTTGACTGGAGCCAACAATGTACTTCCACTTGCTTTAATGTCTCTTGATATGAAAATTAACTTCCGAATGTTCTGAGTTCTGAACTCTGAAGGTGCATGAACCTTGTTTCTGACCTAATGAGTTTTTCACTCATACCAATTCTTCCCAGTTCCTCAGAGATATTCCTAGTTTCTGTCCACCATGAGACACTGGGCTACAGTAAGCTTTAGTTCTTTGGTAAAGTTTATCAACAGTTTTTCCTATCAATGAACTCTATACACTTATTCATTGCAAACAAGCTTCAAAATAAACTAATGGGATCCTAAAATCAGAAGTGCTATTCTGCTCTTCACCCTGTGGGTCTTGAAAAGGGTCTCAGCCAAGCCCTTTGAATTTGGTTTGAATGACATATTTTTAGAAGAATATCCTCCTTTCCTTAAGGAAACTCCTCTTTCAATTTTTTTGTCACCTACTACTCTGCACCTAGTTCTACTAAGGTGTCAAAAAACTACAGTTGAATTAATAACTTCATATAAATTCACGTTAGAGTCTCAGCAGAACCTAACACGCTGCTGCCAAAGTCTTAGAATAAAATGTTTCTATTTTCTTCGTTCTTCTTTCCTGTTTTCTCTCCTTCCTTCTTGCCTCCTTCCTTCCCATGCAGTAATGAATGAAGTGAGTAGACTGAGAGGCAGTGTTTAGCCCACTGTCATGGTTTAAGTCCAGTTGACAACTAGACCCAACACAGCCACTCATTCACCCCCTGCAGTGGGATGGAGGAGAATTGGAAGAGTAAAGTGAGAAAAGTAATGGGTTAAGACAGAGAGAGTTTAATAATATCAAGGAAAAAAAAAGGTATGGAAAAAAACCCCACAACTAAGAGGGAAGAAAGTAAAAATTTAGAAAAACAAGTGATGCAAAAGAAAACAATTATTCTCCACCTGATCCATTCTCCATCAGTCCCAGAAAAACAGCATGACTGGCTTACATCCAGCCATCCCAGGTTTATTGCTGAGGAGAATGTCATAGGTATGGAATATCCCTTGGATCACGTGGGTCAGCTGTCCCTGTTGTGTCCCCTCCCAGCCTCTTGTGAACCCCCAGCCTCCTTGCTGGTGGGATCAAGTGAGAAGCAGAAAATTTGCTGACAATGTGTGAGGACTGCTCAGCAAAAATGAAAACAGAAGTGGGTTGTCAACACTATTACTGGATTTTCAGCACAAATCCAAAACATAGCCCCACACGAATTAGTATGAAAGAAATTAACTATCTGAGCCAAAACCAGTATATCCAGCAAGAATCAAGCAGTGTATCACCTTTTGCCTGCCTATTGGAGAAAAGTGAAAAAAAAGAATCTTTTATATGGTACTATGGTCAACACTTACAAAAAATTATCATAATCAATTAATTTTGGAAAGAAATGCCATCAAGTACTATGATACTTGGACATTTTTTACGTATGCATTTAAATTGTGTCTTTCATCGACAATAATCAAAATATTTGGGTAGGAGTGTAATTATTTGAGCTATTTTATAATTGAGAAATTAAAAGATGGAGTCACTAAATGAATTAAGTGACGCAATACTTGCGTCTTGGGCTTCATATAAATTTTCTAGAAGGAAGGAAGGAAGGAAGGAAGGAAAGAAAAAGAAAGAAAGAAAGAAAGAAAGAAAGAAAGAAAGAAAGAAAGAAAGAAAGAAAGAAAGAAAGAAAGAAAGAAAGAAAGAAAGAAAGAAAGAAAGAAAGAAAGAAAGAAAGAAAGAAAGAAAGAAATAAAGAAAGAAAGAAAGAAAGAAAGAAAGAAAGAAAGAAAGAAAGAAAGAAAGAAAGAAAGAAAGAAAGAAAGAAAGAAAGAAAGAAAGAAAGAAAGAAAGAAAGAAAGAAAGAAAGAAAGAAAGAAAGAAAGAAAGGAGAAAAATGCCCTATTTGGTCACAGAGAGAGTTACTCTTCAGTTTAAAATGTTTTCTGTGCAGTAACACTTGCTCATGTTCGATTGAAGCAAGAAAGGTGAATTTGAAGATGTTCTTCTGGAGAAAGGTTTAGAATACAAGTTATCTCAGGTTTCATGAGTGAATGGTCATAATTTTTTGTTTAATATTCAAAGGTGAGAGCTAACAGCTTACCCTTCTATACCCTGGTAACAGGTTTTAGAAAAGAATGCAGACATGATTATACTTTATCATAGCTCTTTCGATAATGTGCATTTGATACGCTGTGAGAGTACTTAGCAGATCTGAACCCTGCCGTGGCTGTGTCACAGATTCAGCAGGTCGCAGGCAGAAGATAGGTACTTGACCAAGGGCAATTCAGGTCATGTGCAGATCTGCACTCTAAAGCCTCAGTGAAAATTGGGGGTAGGCTAAACAAGGATTTGCCTACTATAACTGAGTTATACTGGGATGGATGGCTTCTGAGCAGAAATTAACAAGGCTGCATTTTTACAGTAAATCACCTTTTTCCTTATTTCTGTAACCCAGACTTCAGATTTTACAGACCTCAATTACTGCTAGACAATTTCCATTCAATCAAAATGCATTAAAAAGCTGATGGTCAGGAAGCTCTACTTATTTTGGTACATGAAAAATAGCATTTTGCTCATGGCCTACATAATGTCTAGTCCAGTTTACAATGCAACTTATATTTTTTAAAACCTTGTAAATAAAGTCTCCCTTTATTTAAATATGCCAATGTAAGTCTGTTCAGTAGCACTATTTGTTATCATATAACAGCTTATTCTCATTGTAAAACTGTACATAATTTGGCTTTCATACAATTCTTTTCATTTTAAACAGATAAATTTTTAGTAATTTATTCCCAGTTCCCAATTTATTCCCAATAGCCAAGGTGTTTCACAAATCTTATGTTGAAGTCAAAAAACTATCTTCTGATTTTTTTATATGTACATTTGCCCACTTGACAGTTTTAACCATCTCCCACATTTTTGAGTGACTCAGATTAATACAGAAGATATTATATTTTGTAACTTGTATTCTTGGTCCTGACTGTTCTAATAGTGGCTATCAGCAATGTTAACACTTTTGATTATTTAGAACCTACATCCTCAACTGTTTGGTTAATTCCTTGACTGATCTAAATTCTTTTATATTATTGTGAAATGGAATATTAGAAACTAGAATCTACCCCATGAAAGACTAGCATGGTATTGTAAACAGAGAATTTTTTTGCTATATAAAAAGTGCATAAAACTGTTTACTCAAATGATACATAAAATTTTTTTTTTTAGTATTAAAATTACAGGGTTTTTTCTTTGTGAAAGTTTATAAACAGAAATTCTCAAGCTGTCTACCTGCACCTATAGAGATAATTTCACGTAAATCAAGGAGAATTATGTGTTATGAATCAACACAGAGCTGTGACTTGAAGCTCTAACTGGAACTTAAAATATACCTTATACCTTAAAATATGAGCCTTCCTAACAAAATATATCCAAACAGCATTTTCTTTTGCACTCTGACAAATAGCCTGACCTGAGAACAGAAGAATTTTATTCATCATAGTTGACATTTTCTCTTCTGTTTTACCTCCATGTAGGGGAAAAGCTAAGATATATAAAAAGCTCTGACAAGATCTTAAAGGAGACTGAGATAGACTTACCACAAGAAACAGCATTCAAGCACTGAGGACAGTCACTTCTTTTAGAGTGTTAGGCCCAGGCTCAGTTACCTTCTGCAGCTCAAAGTAAATAGTTTAAACCCAGATCTTCTGATTTTCCCTGACCACAAAGTGAACCTCAATTTGTCAGAATTCAGTTAGAAATTCTACGCTGGACCTGAAAAAAAATTCTTCATTATGAAACTTTTATTAAAAATATATAAATTTCTGTGAAAAGCTTTGGTTTCATCAAGACAATATTTTCTTATAATAAATGTTTTGTCAAAATTTTTTCACCGGATTTTCCTTAAAGAGACAAGATGACAACTTTCTGATATTTAAAAGGTATCTGGTATTTTGCTTCTCATTTGGCATCAGAATAACCTTAGAAAAATGTGCATGATTCTGCAACATTTGGAAAGTATCACAGTTTCTGAGAATGACATTTTAGTTTATGGGAAATCTCATAAAGAATGTTATCTAAGTTTAAAAGTAGCTCAGAAAGAAGCTAAGCTGGATGGATTACAATTAAACTAAAAGAAATGGGTGCATTGACAGGCTCAGTTCTTGCCATAGTTCGCCTGTAATGGCTTTGCAATCAGGTGAAAAGTCTAATGATTTAAAAGCCATCTCTTAAAATTATATTGGAACTAAAAGTGACAAGACAAAAAGCAAAGAATACTTTATAGAAAAGCTTCATCCAGCACCACAGTTAATCATAAGGCAGGAGAAATAACCTCTGAGGACATTATTAAAATACCCTGTGTAAAAAAATTTCCTTTGTTTTCAATTTTTATCATTTTTGAATTTAAGAACATGCAGATCAGTCAAAATCTGCACGGCTTTCATCCTCAGGATTTCTCAAAATAGTATTTTAAAATTTATAAGGATCTTACTCAATCTTTTCTTGAAGCTGATTCTTCCTATGACTTAAATGCTTGAAATATTATCCAGATCTGACATAAAGCACAGAGATCTTTGTGTGACACAGGGCATTTTGATTATAGTAGGTGATTTTGGGGGTGCACAGGGGAGTAGTACAGTACACTTTTAAGCAACACAGGTAACTGAAATTGTCTGTCATACGAGATATCAACACTTAGCATGTTTGAAAGAGAGCCTTAGACATAGAGACATTCACATCAGACTTGAAGTGTCATGTTAGTTTCATGCGGGGTCCAGATAATAAACAAAGACATTGTTAAGGTCCTTCCTGTCTGACAAAGGTGGTTCACACAGCTGATGAGATTTAAAAATTCATTGTGGAATGAGCATCAGAGAAGTCCCTAATGATGAAGGCTGGCAACTTGTCAAGAAATTTTTCTGATTGCCTTAATTCATTATGACACAGAAATGTGTTTGGGCTTTGTTTTTATTGTCCTGCTACCCTCAGTGCAATAGAAGTGAATTAAAATATTCATTAGAGGTCTTGTAAATAAGTATGTTGTTTCTTCATTTTAAGCTAACTTATTTTTAAAAAATTGTATACCTTTTGTTCAGCCCAGTACCTAAAATTGTGTTAACAGATTCTATGGCTCACCCTATTCCAAACACAAAGCAGCTCTATTCAACTGGAGATAATATTGCATGATATGGTCGTGATGGAGGAAATGAAGCTCCATAGGGGAGCAGAAAAGCAATGTCTCAAAGAGATACACAAAATCAATATTCCCAGCCATTCATTAGTGTGCCCAACAGGAGAAAGAACCAAGATGCCTTTCTAGGGTGCCAATGAACCCGTTCTAATAAGCTGAACATGTGGCAAATCACCACTTATCAGTCTTGTGTATCAAATGAGTACAGCTTCCAGTTTTGGGGTCTTCAGGACAGGAAAAACATGAACGAAATAGAGACGGTCCAGAGGAGGGCCACAAAAATGACCAGAGGGCTGGAGAATCTCTCCCATGAGAAAAGTGTAAGGGATTAAGGGCTGTTCAGCCTGGAGAAGAGAAGGATCTGGGGAGATCTTAATGAGACCTTTCAGTACTTGAAGGGGGCTTATAAGAAACATTTTAGGAAGACCTGTTGTAATAAGACAAAGTCTAAAGATTTTAAACTTAAGGAGGGTAGATTTAGACTAGATTTAAGGCAGAATTTTTTTTACAACAACACTGGAAACACTGGAACAGATTTCCCAGAGTGGCAGATGACCCAGCCTTGAAAGCATTCAAGGTCAGGTGTGGCAGGCCTTTGAGCAACCTGATCTAGTTGAAGATGGCCCTCCTTATTCTAGGAGGGTTGGACTAGATGACCTTTAAATCTCCCTTGCAGAACAAACTATTATATGATACTATGAAATGTGTTTATGACAAGTTAACATGCACAGCTGAGCCATTCTGTCTTCCTACCTACAATGCTGGATATTCCACAGGTTTGAATATTATATACTTTTCTGTAATGAAGAAAGATAGTGCTGTTATCTTTCCCTCCGGGCAAGTTGCACAAAGGGTAGTCTTCCCCAGCTTCCTGCATCTATCCAGCCAGCTGCAACCAGAACTTGCAGCAGATTCACAGGTAATTGACTCTGACACCCCTTTTTGCTGCCATGCCAGGTGTCCACCTTTCAACTGCATCAAATCCTGCTCTGAAAACCCAGGACTTCACAAAAGTGAAGGCAGAGATGGGGTAACCCCATCAGAGCTGGCACCAGTGGTGCAATGCCACAGGTGCAGCAGAGGAATGTCCCTGTATCCCTGCTCACCACAGAGGCTCCAGTGTTAGGTACGGGTTCTGTGCAAACAGCAAGTGTAGTTTATATGCAGAAGTATACAATACTGCTTGAATTGGATTTCAATAATCCTAAACACAGTGAAGAAGAATCTGGCTTCTCATTTTGCAACTTGTAGATTTTAAAAGGTTAAAAATAAAGCTGTAGAGGAGAATGCAAACAAGTTTTGGACAACTTAAAAATATTTTTTTATGGAATGTATTATTTCCAGTAACCTAATGAAGTGTTTGCTTTAATAAAAGAGGAAAAAATTGTCTGGGTAGGATGAAGAAGAATGTGAGCCTAAAGAAAGAAAGTGTTCAATGAAGTGAATAGCAGTGCATTAATTATAATATTTGTTTGATCTTGTCAGAAAACATTGTTATGAACACTAATGTAAAAATTTCATTTGTTTGCTTGTTTAATGAAACCTGTCCTAGACGTAACTATTCAGAAATTTGCCATGAAAGCTACATACTTACACAGGATATTATTCAATTTGCAGACAAAGCATGGAAGTTCAGACCTAGTAAATAAAGTTTTCAGGTATCTTTTCAATGGCCTGTCTTTTCCATAATTAAGAACATTACACAGTCATTGTTAAAATTATATGAACTGTCTTGGGATCTGGCAAGAAAAGATTGGTCTCCTCTCAAGGTGAGTACCCACATAAATAGTTAGCTACAGAATCAGTTTCACTTTTATACTTTCTCCTTCTGCCCTGTAAATCTTGATTTATTACATGTACAGCGACATTGTTTCAACAAGGGGATTGTAAGTGCCCCATTATAGAACCATTGATTGATGCAGATTTGCCCACGGCAGAGACGAGAACTAAACTGAGCTCCCATACATCCTGAACAAATGTTGTAATGACGAGGAGGCCTCGAGGACGTGGTGTGACACCTGTCCTATTGCCACCACTTCATTCTCCTCTAAACACAGTACTTGGTTAAAAGGAAGGATTATAGGTAACAGCTGACAGGAGGGGGTTACCCAAGTGGATAGAAAAGCACTTAGAGTCAGAATAAGAGGACAGGTCTTACCCTTGTCCTCAACTTTTTAAAGTGGATATCTCCAGGTTATTTCTTAAGCTTCACCATTTGCTGACTTTATGGTCAGATAGTGTGCTGAGGTACCCAATCCTCATCATGCTGTCTGAAAGAACAAATGTTACTGAGTGTCTTAGATAAGAGACAAATACCTTGAAAAGAAGCAAGAATAAGTAACTATAATTTTAAAAATATAAATTTATTTATTTATTTTTATTTAGCATTATTCAATTACTTTTTAAAGAGCAGTTGAAGGTGGTAAAGACCTTTGGAATTAGTGTAGTCCTACCTCCTTGCTCAAAGCAGGTTCAGTTACACCAGACTGTCCAGGACACTAACCAGACAGGTTTTGTATATTCCCAAGGATGGAGACTGCACAAAGTCACTGCACAACTTGTTCCAGTGTATGAGCACCCTCAAAGTAAAATATTTTTTCTTATAATTATGTGGAATTTCCTCTGTTTCAATTTTGTACCTATTGTCTCTTTTCCTTTCGTTGGATAAGAAGAGTCTGTCTTGTCCCATTAGGACCCATTACTAAGACATGCACATACACACGCACAAACACACACATCCCCCACTTCTTTTTGATGATAAACAATCTCAGCCCTCTCAGCCTGCCCTTGTACAACAGGGCTCTGATTCCTTAACCACTCTCTCAGCTCTTTGCTGTACTACAGAGAGAGATGGACGTACCTTTCCTGTGCTCTCCTGTACAACTTCTTGTGAGAGTTCAGTACAGGACAAAGCACTCTAGATGTGTCTCACCAGTGCTAACTAGAGGAGGAGGACCACCTTCCTCGACCTGCTGACAACACTCTGCCTAATGAAGCCCAGGAGGCTGCTGGCTTTCTTTGCTGCAGGAGCATGTTGCTGACTTCTGGTCACCTTCATGTCCACCAGGACTCTCAGGTAATTTTCTGCAAAGCTGCTTTCCACATCATGGGCCCCAGTCCCTTAGTCCCTTAACCCCATAGAAGTTAATCCTCTGCAGGTGCAGGACTTCTCATTTCCCAATTTTTAACTTCAGGAGCTTAGTGCTCTGTGAATGCCAAACATTTTATCAGAAGCCATGCTTCAGCATTGACAAAATTTTGCAGGATGGAAGTGACAGTTTTAGAATCAAATATGTCCACTGCCTTATGAACTAATGCCCTTCTCTATTTCAGCATTTACTGCCATCTCACCACCTCTTGTTCTGCCTTCCACTGCCACCCATAAAAATCCCACCCAAAGTCAAAAATCCCAAACTACAAATTATTTTACCAGCAAGATCCCCAGTAAATTGCTCCTATTTGTAATTTACTATTGTCCATTCCAAATTCTAGTACCCTTTATTTTCCTACCCTAGATCTAAAATGCTATTTTAGGTGATAGAAACAGATTGTGTTTGATGATGAACTGAGCATTTCAGCTGACCAGAAAAAACATTGGCAATTTCAACCCTTGTCTGCTCCTCAGCAATATCATTCAAGAGACAGCTTGTCTGCTTCACAATATAAGTCCATCAGGTTCACAGGTTGCAGTTTGTACACTGCAGTTTAGAGTAAACCAATAGTTTCTAGTTTCCACTCAGGAAGGCAATGGTTTTTTGAGGGATTTCTTGGTTACAGAAAGTTAGCTGATTTCTGAAAGACAGGACACTGATAACCAGAAACACCATTTCATCCTGCTCTAAAGAACAAATAGTTAAAATGAGAGAATGCAAAGGAACTACATTCCCTGTAAGTCTTATCAGCATTAGATGAACATTCCAGCTTTTAAATCTGCAGCTTTGCTCGGTTTGTCTCGATTTATTTTCCTGAGAAAATTTCCTACTATTCACTGATCAAACATATTGCTGCATGGTGAATTTAACAATTCAAGTACCAGCTTACCCGTGTGAAGTCACTGCCTTATCATAGAGATGAGTCCTTAAAAACACATTTTTTAAATATTTGTGTGTTACCTCACCTTCAAACAGAACACTTACAATATTTTGTCAAAATTCTCTAGGTCTTTACAGAAAAAGACCAAAAACATTAACAATTCGTGATTCCAGCAGCAACTAAGGTACCAAGAGACATTTAAACCATTGTCAAAGAGCTGCTCAGTAATGTATTGGCTTCATTATAAACAGAATTCAGCTCTCAAACATATCCCTGTACTCCATCTCCAGACAATACTACCTTTCTTCTCCTATAGCAAGGTTTGTGAAGAAAGGGCAAGATTTCCAGAAAAAAGCAAGGAGACATAGCCTCATATGCCCTTACCTCTCTGGTGTGTGTGTTAAAATGTCCAAGGGAATAAGGGTTTACATAGCAAACCCATAGGTGGCTTCAGAGCACACGCCCTGAAAAATGGGATCGCACAGTTGCCAGATCTGCAGTGATACTTTTTTTCTCTTGAATGGGTGCTTGCTGATTGTATATACAGACATGTATATGATAGTTTGATTTCTCTCTCTTACAGAATACAGTGCAGGGAAGCTAAGATACAGGACAGAAAAAAAAAGACAGGACTGACATTAAAAAAAATTAGATCCTTGTGACTGTACACTTCTTAACACGTGTAAATGTCAAGAGTGTAAGTTATCAAATTGTGGTGTGTCACTGAAGGAAAAAGGTAGAGGGAAATTAGAGGAAAAAGACAAAATGGAATAAATTCCCAAGCAAGTAATGTACTCTTTCCTCACTTTAAATATATTGTAAAAGAATTGTGTGTGTTATTTGTCAAGCAATCAAAAGCAGATTTTTCTGGACACTTTGGAACAGGCTCTGAATTCAGTGTCCCTTTTGCTTGATTGCACAAAATTAAACTAGACCTAACTCTTAA
The DNA here is from genome assembly GCA_026261815.1 of Monarcha castaneiventris obscurior. Lineage (NCBI taxonomy): Eukaryota > Metazoa > Chordata > Aves > Passeriformes > Monarchidae > Monarcha > Monarcha castaneiventris. The sequence continues at coordinate 4,334,183 of JAMPIT010000174.1, read as the reverse complement.
CAGATCTGATTAATAATTTATGTAGTTTCCAAGACAGAAATTTGCTCATAGTCATGATTTCATGTCTGTCTCATTTTCTATTTTCTGTAATGAAAGCAATTTAACATATTTGGATTTATTTCAGGTTTGTTTGCTGTTTCATGTTCCGATTTCTTTCCATTTTTTTTTTAAATAACTCACCTTCTTAAATTATCCATGTATTGCAAGTTAGTTATTTTTGTTCTTGCTGTCAAATCCAGCATATTACATCACTGTAGCTCACGTAATGACTCACTTCTGAATGATTTGGTAATTTGCTAAATTCCAGGCACTTTTATAACATCATTTAAGATACTCCCCAATTTTTTTTTCTGAACTAGTGAAGGTTGCTAAGTGACAGGAATGAACTTATCTGCCACATCAGTTGTAGGCATTTCGATGCAAAGAAACAATTTTACACACCCACATCATAAAAAATAAACATATTATTAGTACATGCTATAAAGAGATGCAGTTTATTTTAACCCAGTTTTAGATGTTGTGTTTGGACTTCTTGCATGACAACAGTAAAGTGGGTTTTTTTCAATCTCTATATTTTTAGGATCTAAGTGAGAAGGCAGTAATTTTACAAAAAGTTCATTTAATCTCTTGGTCATCTACAACTAGTATTTCTTTTAAAAAATGGCAGACACATTTTGAAAGGATATAATATTGGTGTCATTTTTTAATAAAAACTGCAGACTTGTCTTTGACACAAAGTGGAATTAAAATGCACTTCTAAGTCTTTCTTCTTCATTGCTTTTCTGCATTTTAGTGTAAAGACTACAAATAAAATTCAGTCAGGATAATAATGTGGATGTTGTGACAACACATCAGTTATACAGATAGGTATAAAAATGTTTTGTTTTGGCGACATTCTCACTGTCACTTTCTTGCTTTTTTAATATGCTTGGCTTTGCACATAATTGGACAGGTTAACACAGTTGTCAGTGACCAACTTCATAGATTTTGTTTTACAGGGTGAGGATCTCCCATAACTTATGAAAGCTTTCACGTTAAATCAAAAGCACATACAGCTTTTCAAACCATATCTATATCACACGATATCTATAATATCACTGGCACATAATTAAAGTTAGGAAAGAACCCCCAAACCAAACTATTAATGGCTGGAAAAAAATAAAGAACACTACTAACTGGTACTCCGAATCTGTTAAAGAAAGAAGATCAGTGAAAAGGCACAGTTTACAAGTAACAAGGTTGTAGTCTTGCATTTGTAAAAATCAACAAAAGCACTCATCACTGAGAAAACCTGACACGTAGACAACACAATGAAATAAAGTAACATGACTTATATTCGGTCAACAGCTTCCCTCTAAATATAATTTGACTACGCATTAAGAGAATTGTTCTTAAGAACCTTACTGTTACTGACCATAGAAAAGCCTATTTCATGTACATGTATCAAAATATCTCTCTACAAATTTTAAAGTACTCCGAAAATAAAGACTTTTACTGAACTAGTGGGTAAGAACAAAGCTTCTTATCCCACAGTTTCAGATGTATGCAGTTCGCTGCCCTTTAGACTCAAATATGATTTCTGCTATTGAAGGACTGAACTTTCTAAATTAGTTTCAAAATAATATAAGCATGCAACTACACACTGTCTCTCTTTCTTCCTTCACAAATACAATAATTTTCTGCTTCATGTAAATCAATAGCAAAAGCTTCCCTGCTAAATACATGGTCAATATTCTGGGCACTAAACAGGTATTAAAAAAAAAAAATGTGTCTAGTTAAAACATTTTTTTTCCAAAGATAGTCTGAGATTAGTAAATACAAAGATAGTAAATCTTCTAATAAAATCCAACTAAAACTATTATTTTTCTTCAACCATGAATATGTATCCCCTGACTGGTCTCCATTTCAAGGGAGATGAAGAATATTGAAGTTCTCTTGAATTTTTTTTTATATTTGCCATGGTTATTTAAGAGGTGCTATGGATTTTTATGAGGAGACATACAGAGTTGTTTAACTGATTTGTTGAAAATATAAATGGTTAAATAAAGTTTAGTATTAAGCTCTACTGCTCTTCCTTTGAAAATTCTTTTGAGCTAAAACAAAAATCTTATATTACACAGCTCTATGTAATTCATGTTTTTAACATTGTAAAAAAGAAGTTTTAAATACTGCTATTGTTTTACATCTATTTTGCTAATATTTATCTCAAAATTAACAAATCTAATCAATAATGTCCAGCCAGATAGTCTGTTCTTTCCTTGAAATCAACATTTAGAATCAACTGAATAATTTTATTTTATCCCAAGCAAAAACTCAGTTGTTGGCTCGAATGTTATTGATTGTTAATTCCTCTGAAGTATACTGAATGAGTGAAAAGCCATGTAATTTATCCACTGTTTATTTAAACCTTGTATTTTCAAAGTAAATAAGCAAATTTGAAAAGAACAGAAGTTCTTTCTGTAAAGACCTGAAGAACATTATCTACTTTCTACCACGTACACGCTTGATGCTAAATAAATGCTAAGATTTATCATCTGTAGGTTATCCTCTCACCTGTAATAGAGGTCAACATCACTACGCAGGCTTCACAGGTCTGACATGCTAGCAGAAAACAGTGATGCATATACACATCATGGACAAACTCTGGCACTTAGATGCAGCCTACAACGGGCTTCAAACTATGCCTTTTCTAGTCAATAGATACATTTGACTTATCATTTCAGCTGGAGCAATGCCACAACCTATCTTAGTAAAGAGCTTAAATATTATTTCCTTGTAAATATTAACTCTTCCAACAGCAATGGCAGAATGAGAGATCTGTGTCTTTGACTGCATAGGGACAAATCTGATTTCCAAAAAGGATATTTCACTTTGATATACAGCCATTAACTTGGGTTTCTATTTTCTTTTCAGCTTTCAGACATCTGTCTATGACTTTAATCACTGTTTCTTACATTTCTGTACACACAAGTCTGAATACTGGGAATTTCTTGGGAGATTAGGGAGGCGATAAAAACAGACCTCACACATTTTCCTTGAAAATCAATGTGAGAGGAACATATCAAGAAAGGGGCAAGTAAATTAATTTGAGGTCACATTCTTCCACTTTTTCCTTGAGTAAGACTTTGCATTGTGAATAGTGTCACTGTAGGGGGAAATACTTTTCAATACAAGACCACACAGAACAGCCAGGCTGTTACAGGAGATCAACATGCAACCACAACAAATCAGCAGTGGCCCAAAATTACATTTTAAGAGTGGTTTTAAGTCTTGTCTTTGACAATCAAATTAGAATGTAATGTTTGAAAATCTTAAGTTAAAATTTCTTTGTAAAACTATTACAGGTAGTTGTATAGAAACACCAAGGCCCCAGCTCTGTGGTTCCTGTATTCAGTGAGTGGTGCCTTACTTTCTGAGTAACTGAGTAGTTTTCCAACATGGGAATTAACCTGGTCTCACGTGAAGAATGTCAGTTCTCAGAATTATCAAAGCAAGCCTTCAGCTTCTGCATCAGCCTTCAAGCTCTATTTAGGTGAACAGTAATCATGATTCGCACTCCTCAGACCGGAAGCTGGATGTGTTTCCAAGGGAAATCCTCTTGTCTAACCACAACTTCTTGGATAATGATTTACTATATAAAATTCTGTGGACTCTACTGAAAGGTATAGTGGCCTATATATACTGCTGCAGCTGTCCCTTATGGCTTTAGAGTCTTTTAATCAATACATCATACTGTATATCTCATGTCACGATTCTTGTGCTTTTTCTTTATAGTATTTTTTAAAATATGCAATTTAACTGGACATTCATTGTGGAGGGCTGTGAGCCCTGGACTCAGGAATCCTCTGCACTCCCTTGGAGGAGAGAAGCCTGAGGGCAAAAGGACTGAGATAAGAAACCTCTCTAGGTTACTGTGACAAAATGAACCACCCCCAGCATGCCTTGTTTCTATATGGTAATACCTTGTATCCAGTTGGTAAATTGGTTTCTACACCACCCCCTGCCACACACGGCTCCTGTGTCTCTGTCCCCGAGTTTGCCTCGGGTGATTTCACAAGAGCTGAATCGCAAGAGCTGGAATCACTTGGAGCTGAGAAATGGCTACACTTGCTGAGGTTACCCGCTGTCCAGGGAGGCTGCCTGTGCCCCTAGAAGAGTCGTTCTTTGCGGGACACTCTTTCTAGGAAGGTCGTGGCTTTCTGGTGCTTGACCAGCATCAGACTCCCTGCGACAATTCATTACTCACAGCTGTAATGGAAATCAAATTTTTTTCACAAATACAGGAAACTGCTTAATTTACATGTTAGTCCTGGAATTTCAATAAACAGCAGCATGTCATGCAGAACCATTTTTATTGCTTAACACCTATTTACATCTAGTCTGAGAATAGGAATTTTGAAAGTCCTAGCTTTTAGAAAAACTCATGAAGCTGTACAACTCTACAACATCAAATTGAAGTAATACTTAGGATTCCAAGGGGGATGATGAATTTATATTGACTCAGAAGGAAAATGTAGGGTCTAAGTCAGGGATGGAAGGTGATACAAAGATTTAGTCTCTACATAAAAAATACTCTTTTAAATTACATGGGGAAGGAAAATACTGCTTAGCATGTCTTAATGTTTGAGTTGTTCTCTATTCTAATTTTCAAATATACTAGAAAATAAATTCCCATGAAAATAGGGAAAAGAAAGTCACATCTTGGAAGGAGATGTTCTGGTAACCAAATGTAGTTGTACCCAAATAATAGTTAAAATTTAATCTCTGAAGCACCTTTGAACGCATTAATCTATTGCCCTACCAGTTCAGGATGAAACTTTTCTGGTGGAAAATCTTCTCTAAGACATTACATCGGCAACGTCCTCATGGTGCAAAACTGAACTTAGTTACAAGTATCTAGTCAAGTGCAGCTGTACTAAAAAAGTCCTTACAGTCCCGTCTTGTGAATATTGCATCATTTATATGCAATTTTAAGTCCAGATGTTTAAATGACAAACCACCAGACAAACCTGGTGCTTCTGAAGGAGTATGGGTGAGCTTTTTCATGGCATTTTCATTATGCGAGTAAAACACAGGAGGAGATAATGGGGACATTTTGTGCCCAAGCTTCTCTTCTATTCTGCAGATCCTGCCTGCACTTGTAATGTGACTACCTTCTGCAGAACTTAAAATATTAATTTGAAGACATTGCTATGGAGACTCCGAACGGAGAAGCTCAACTACCTGGTCCCTCTTAAAACATTTAAGCTTTTTATGATAAGGAGTACTGGCACACATGTGAACTCAAGCTCTCTAAAGTGGGTTTCATACCGATGTGTCGCTGCCATTTCAGCGACAGAAACCGCGTGCCAACAGCAGTCCCCATAAGGACCGCAGATGGATACATAATGAGGAATTGTTTCCTTTAGCATCTGTGGTCGTGTCGAGGCGCAATACACCGCGGAGATTTCGAGCCGCACCGTGCAGGTGAGGGGACGGGGAAAGACAATTCCCTGGGCCACTTCTCCTTCTGTCGAGACCCCATCTCAGCCTAGAGCCAAGATTCCCAGAGGGGGCTCTGGGCGAGCACCGGCTCCGCTCCCTTCCCCTCTGCTCGGTTCCCCTCCCCGCGCCACCGCTCCACCACGGCTGGCGGCCGTGGGCAGACGCGGGGACCGGAGCCGGCTCTGCCCCGCCAAGGCACAGGGCTCGCCCCTCGGCCGCTGCCCGCCGCACAGCCCGCGCCCACCGCCGGCCCCGCAGGGCTGGCAGCAGCCTCTGCGGGGACAGGGACAGTGGCCCCGCGGCTCCTCCCTCCCCAAACCCGCCGGCGCCGCCCCGGGAGCGGGAGAGGGGAGCGGCGCGGGGCCGGGGGCGATGCGAGCCGCGGGGCGGGCGCGCTCCTCCGGCGGGGACGCGAGCGCAGCGGAGCGGAGTGGGGGAAGGACCGCTCTGCTCGGAGCGCTGAGCACCTGTGGGCGTGACCGCCGGCCCCCTCCTCCTCCTCCCGCTTCCCTTTACTTGAAGGGCCGGCGCCGCTGTAGCGGCAGAGCCTGAGAGCGGAGCGGGCGGCGCACGGAGAGGAGGAGACCCGCTGCCGACCCTCCGCCTAAAGTGTCCCGGCCGCCTCTCGCGCCTCCGCTCCGTCGAGCCTCAGGACCGGTCGGGAGGGGAGCCCAGGCTGGACAGGCCGGGGGGGGACGGGGCTGTCCTCGGCCGGGGGGCGCCGGGCCGGGGCGCAGATCGCCCTCGCAGCGCGGAGCTGCCCGGCGGAGCCCTGCCCGGCAGGCGGGCGGGCGGCGGTGGCGCCGGGCTGCCCTCGCCCCTCGGTGGCCCCCGCGGCCATGCTGCCCTGGGCTGGGGGGCGGCGGCGCCCTGAGCGGGGGTCGCCGTAGGGCGGCGGGCGGGCGGGGGACGTCCCGCGGTAGCACCTCCGGGACCCGTGCTCCGCCTGCTGGGGCTGCCCCCGGGGAGGGGGAGGCAGGGGAAAGGACAGCGAGCGGAATAACTTCTGCCAATTAAAAAAAAAGAAAGGGAAAAAAAAAAAAAAAAAAGGCTCGTTCGTGGGACATCTTTGAAGCTCAGTACCACGCGAGGCATCCAAACCGCAGTGAAACCCTCCAGGCTAGTGAATCCCGCCACAGAGACAGCAGGGAAGCTGGCTGTGGCCACTGTGCCCAAGCCCTGCATGCATTAGAGTCGCCTTGGCTTTCTGGCTGGAAGATGATTCCTGCAACAGGACCATGTTGCTGATGATGAACAGCAGAGACGTTGGAAGATGCCTTCCTTGAGGATTACATGTGGAGAAAGGCCATCAGTCAAGGGGAGAGCTGGCTGGTGAAACTGTCTGACTTTCCCCCCACCGGGGAAGTGGCTTCAATGGCTCCGTCTCCCAGGAGAAGCAGTAGGAAAGATGCCAACGCCTTGCCAAGCATGTCCTCAACTTTCTGGGCTATCATGATCCTGGCTAGTCTCCTAATCGCCTACTGCAGTAAGTACATATTTGTCCTGGTGCTTTTGCTGGGCATAAATCTACACTCTTCCCATCTGAGGTAACGCTTCGGGCAAAGGCCAAGCTCTGAAACTGGCAGGCATAGGTACTGTGCCTTAGACTTGGCCCTCAACACATCTCCCCCCACTCCTCTATGATAAAGTAGGTAGACTGATATTAATGCTGCTGGTTCTCAGGAGAATGAGATACCCTTAGGTTGTAGATGTGGCATTTCCAGTCCAAACAGTACATCTCTTGGATTTTAGAAACAAACTTTCTCGCGGTAGTAACTGATTCACTGTTCACTGTTTTTTGTCAGATATTACCAGATTCCTCCCAGGCTGCTCCCTCCTTTACACACTCCCCTAACTCTGTCCACCTTCCATGAAGATGAGTTGGTTTGCTTATGTTCATTCTTTTTGGAAGCACATACTTACTCAAGTGACAGATATATTAACATCCCTGGTATCATATGTGATCCCCTGAAATTCCATAGGAGAAAATCTTGGCACTTTCTTAGCATATCCTCAGCAGTTTAGTAACCCCATGTTGCCAGTTTTAGAGCTGCATCTCAGGTTACCAGTAGAGTTTTTATATTCTTTTTTTCAGGCTTGATAGATTTTCCATTAAATGTTGTAGATAAGGTATCTGTAAGAGTCAGGTACTTGGACTATGAATACTTTTCAAAGTCTTTATTTTTTCCTGCTTTTTTTTTGTTTGTTTGTTTGTTTTGCTTTGCTTTCAGCAAGAATCATTTTCAAGCAGTTATATAATGTAAATGGAGCTAATGCCCATACTTCAAGTCAGGGAATGCAAGTTAGTCCATAGCACCAGAATGGGAAACTTGCAAAGAGAATAGAAAAAGCAGTTTTATTCAATAATAATAAAAAAAAATTATCAGAGAGGACCTGCATAGATTTGCCAAAATGAATCTATACTGTATTTTCCCACTCTGAGCTGAATGGAATCTGTAATTTACCCATGGTGCGTATTGCTTTCATTAGCTGTAGCATAAAAGATTTTGCACTAGGCTTGTCTTATTGAGCTGTAATAGGTGTAGGCTATGATGAATAGGAAATAGATGCTGGTTTGCAGGAGCATGCCTGCTGCATTTCTTAACCCTCTATTCCATTCCCTCCAACTATATTACATTGACCATTTCTCTGTGTATGTGTTCTGTTTTTTTTGTTTTTGAAACAAGATTGTAATTGGTTAGGAGAACCTTTAATTCACTTTTGTTTCGTGTACTACAGGGGCTCTTCATAGTGATGATACTGAAAGTGGATTATTCCAAAAAGGAGAACATATTCTGTAATATTTTTTTGTAATTTAGCACATTTTGCATTGTACTTCTCATTAGTAAAATCATATTAAACAGGTCACACTTTTAATAATACAACTTTTTTCATAATGCTATATTCAATGTGTTAATACAGAGGATATACTAAACAACATAGTGAGTTTTAAAAGAATTTATTGTATACTGGGAATGCCTATTACAGAATGAATAGTTCAAGTGTAAAGGCAATTCAGCTTGATACTGGTGATAGGAAATATTTTATTAAGTTTGTGCTAGAAGTGTCCAGAGAGTCACAGGCTTTTTATGAGAATATATGAGATCTTCTGTGCATAAATTTTCTATCAACATGGCCTCAAAAAGAGCTAGCATAAACTCTGACACTTCAAAAATTATTTATTTTCAGTATTGAGAAGTTTGAAGTTTTGTCCTAAGGAATGAAGTCATCCATTTGAATTGTTACATATTGTACATTGTTTATTTTTTGCATTGTTTACCGGTGAAAAATGCAAATGTTGGCTGATAATCTGAAGGCATTTTCTGGTGTGCTTAAAGACCAGTTTCTAATTAGTTCTCTCAGCCAGTGTAGATGGTGTTCCTCAAATATGTAGTACACTCTTCATTTCATATAGCACTGAAAAGCACCATGCTGCTTAAAATATGCAGTGTCAAAACACTCCACCATTTATGTAATGCTTCACTGATTTGACAATTGCAATTCCAAATGTTAATGAAGCATCATGAACATTTTCTCTAGTGGTAGTATTTGAGACATTGCAAAAAATGGTTTTTGCTCTGTGAAAAATCAAGATAAAAAAAAAGCAAAGCTATTTCTAGGTAAAACAGCACTTCAGATTTTATGAATTCTTTTAAAAATCAGCTAGAATTTAATCAGTCTTTTTTTCATCTGATGCCTTTTTCTGAAGAAAAGCAGATCTGGTGTTGGAGGGGAGATGACTTTGAAAAATGCTTTAAAAATTACAGGATTGTCATATTTCTTAGGAAGTAAAAGAAATTAATTTGACTATGTAATATGTTCTCTATTTCCCCCCACACCTTACTGTCAGGTGTATGGAAGTATACCAACAAAGGTGAATATATTATCAAAATAATTGTAGGAACTTAATATTTTATTATCTCTCACTGTATCATTCTACTGCAATCAAACCCTGCAGCCTCCAAAACAAAATCTGGAAAAGAACTTTTCCATTTTTTCTTTCTTAATAGCACTGTAAGTAAAATTTTTATTCTGTCTTGCCTCTTTCCATTTTTAATCTGTTAGTCTGAAAAAGCTTATTCTTGAATTAGTTACTTGAACATTGCTTCTCGTTCTCCTAATTACTTTGTGAATCTTTGTCTCTGGAAGTGTGTTTGTTGTACAATAGCCATCCCTGTTACTGGGAACAACCAGTAAACACCATACTATAAGTTCCACTTGACAGATAAGCACTTTTATAAAGAATGCTCTGGATGTACATGTACAACCCATTAGACTTTCATTTATACTTTAATATCTGAAGCCAAATCATATTCCTATTGATGTGGTAAAATGATAAACTGATAATTTTTTCTTTCTTAAATGTTTAGATTATACTTAGGGATAATGGCTCCATCCTATGGTGGAAGAGAAACCTGCATCAAATCAATTAGGCTAGTTGCTATAGTGATAAATATAATGTAATATTCTCCATCTGAAGGAAAATGGTCTGATTTGGTAGGCTCTCAACAGTGGAAGACAAAAACAAAGTAGTAGAAATAGGCTGTTTATGGTCCTTGGTGTAACCAACAAGGAGTTAGTTTACTTAGCAGAAGCATCAGTAAAAACAGCCTCAGAAGGCTCTTCTGATACAGGGTGGCCACATTTGTGGCAATTCAGGATTAAAAGAGTTGTGACATTTTTGGATTCCAGACATGTATCTTGCATACTTGGCTAATGAACAGGAGTAAACCAGAGAGAAGTACCTGCAGTGAACACCTTGCATTATGTTTTTTGCTGTTGTGAAGGTAAAATGAGTAGGGAGTATTCATGAACTGGAGTATGCATTTTACCATGTTAGAAAGTTTGGTCAAATTAAGGAAATTGTATGTATCACAGCTATCTGCTACATCAGGAATCTAAATAACAGTTTTGATTCAGAACTACTTTTTTTAGTGCATTTATTCAGTTGATTTTGCTATAAATATTGAGGAGCTTTTTATATGTAAATGGTAACTTTTTAAGCAATATATGAATCAGCTTTTAGCAAAGTTGTGGCTGTTACAAGCTTTTGCTTTGCTTTATTTTATACTGTTTAGTAAGCGTAAGGAATAGAACATTAGAGCCCTGTGCTGTCTGTTAAGGTAATACTTCTAAGAGTGAGTAAATGGGTTTTTTTTGAAAGGTGCTACCAAAACTGAATGGGTCTTGGAAAATTGACCTTCTTTCTTTAAATATTGTGTATGGAAGAAACAGTATGAAACCCAGCATTTATGCTTACTAAATGGTGATAGCACTAGGAAAAAAAGAATCTAAAAGTCCAAGATGCAAAGTATTTCCCATAACATAATACAGAGATTATTTTGCTATTGCTGAGCAGGGCTTGCACAGAGCCAAGGTCTTTTCTGTTTTTCCTGTTGCTACACTGGTGAGGAAACTGGGAGTACATGGGAGGCTGGGAGGAGACACAGTTAGAACAGGTGACCCCAACTGATCACAAGGACATTCCAGACCATGAGACACCATGCTCAGTATATTAAATGGGGGGAAGAAGGAAGAAGGGAAGAGGTTTCGAGTGATGGTGTTCGTCTTCCCAAGTCACTCTTATGCATGATGGAGCCCTGCTTTCCTGGGGATGGCTGAACACCTGCCTGCCCATGGGAAGGGATTAATTAATTCCTTGTTTTGTGTTTTTTGTGTTCACAGCTTTTGATTTCCCTATTAAACTGTCTTTAACTCAATCCACAAGTTTTCTGGCTTTTACCTTTCTGATTCTCTCCCCAGTCCTTCTTGTGGGGAGTGAGTGAGCAGCTGTCTGGGCCTTGGTTCCTGGCTGGGGTTAAACCATGAAAAATATTATATTATATTGTGTTGACCTCACCTTAAATTGAGATCCTGCTCATATTGGGTAAACACTGCACATTTGAGAAATACCTTTTCATTGTCCTGTTCATGAGTTGCTCTCGGTCTGAAAGACATGGACTGCTATGGTCTCTAGGTCTTATTGTTCCCTTATGCTCTTTGAGACTGGCAGCAGTGATGGCAATTAACTGTGACTGTCACCTGGCTGCTTCTACAACAGGAGCTACCATATCTTCATGCACAGGCTGCTGAACAGCTGTCAGATGGTAAATGGTCACCACCCATTGGATGCAAATAAGTCACCTCAAAATGAAAGCCTACAGCTCCTGTTATTGATCTGTTATCATTTAGGTCACTTCTTCTGTTCTTGAAACTGAAAAACACAGATTTTTTTGAAAACTGTTTACCTGATCTGTAACTTTATGTTTTCTGCAAGAATTACAGTATATGTATTTTTCCCAAACCCTGCATACAGGATGTGACATAGAGAGCAACTGTCATTAGTCAAATATTTTCAGTCTAAATTGTATATAGAAATGAAAATAATACTTTTATAATATTAAATAAGAAAAGTAAAATATTAAAATTATGTTTCTTTATGTAATATCCCAGCTGCTCCTTTTGAAGTAGGCTTGATTTTTGAGATAAAACCAGTGCTTTGATCTTGATGGCCTCTACGACGTACTACCTGTCAATGTGAGTACCAAACTGACACTGAGATTGCCTCACCAGTTGTGTTGTAGTCTGTCCAGATGATGTATTACATAGAAGTCCTTGGCATCAACATAAGAAATGTCTTCTTACTCCTTTCAGTATTGAATTCAACACTTTAAGGCTGAGTAAGCATAATTACAATTTCTCAAATATATTTGAATTCTGGTAATTCATACTGCCATTGCAAGTATAACCACTGATGTAGATGGATAATGGGAAATAGGTAGGGAGGGGAAACTAGAAGAAAATGGGTATTTTCAATTAAATACATGGCAGTGGAGTATTCCATGTCTTTCAGAAGGATTGACAGGACAGAGATTGAGACCTCTTTGACAGCTTTTTTAAGCTGCTTATGTAATGTACTATTTTTTTCTTACCATATACTTTGAAAACAGTACTGGGGGCATGGAGTAGAGACCCACTGCTCAAGCTAAGGGTGTAAACCTGAGCTAGATTGGATTTTCTTTTACTGGGATCCCATTAATCTTTTGGTCTTTCCTTACTGACGCCACTGGAGAAGTAGCAGTAAATCCTTCACTGAGCTTAACCCTTAGGGCTGGGTATTTCCCCACTCCTTCTTCTCTGCTAGAAGATGATGGTATGAAATATCTCAGTTTTTAAGATGTAATTTAGTGCTTTCTTAGAGAGTGCTCTAGCTGTAATGCTATTATGTGAAAAAAAAGCCATTGACAGCTAGTCTAGCATCTGGCATGTCAAATATTGTTTTTTAGAGGTATGCCCTGAATGTTGTCAATAACTCAAAAATGCACTTGGATACTGAGCTACATATAGAAATGTTAGATATACAGGCAATCCAGGCAACTTTGATGAACCCACAGTCTTCCTGGTCTGCATATTCCTTGTTGCTAAATTCAAACTGAAATGTTTCCATGCTTAGTCTCATGTTTGATCAGGTGTATTGTTCTACTGCTGGGCTGGGAATCTATTTTTTTTTCTGTGTTTAAATCTAAGTTAGACTGCCTTTTGCACAGATGGTTGGCAAATTTGTTTATTGTCGATGTTTTGGAAGTCATCTCTTCATGGATATGCTTTTATGTTCGCCTTGCAAGTAGGAAAATATTATGTGGCGACTATTTGAAAATATATGAACTGTATTTAGACTGTTTCCCAATATTTTTGGTATAGACGTTTACTTCAAAGTTTACATTCATATTTTTCAATAAAAGGACTTTTCATGAATAATAAGTAAAATGGTAGAGGGTTTTGCATTTATGTGGTGGTCTTTGGTTCTCTTCCAAAATGTGTGGTCTGTGTATTATTTTGATCTCTGAATGGACTGCATCTTTGAATGTCTTCCTTCAAACACTTAATTGCTCTCAGATAACAGGAAACGATCTAACTGGGGTGAAGAATATAGCTTACTATTTTTTAAAGGGGTCTCTGAGCAATAACCCCTTTGGTTTTCTCCTGAGTAACATGCAGTTACTCAATATCATCTGTGCTTTTGCATGTCTTAACACTTCTCTTCAGTGCCTGCGGCCCAGTACAACAATAAGGAAGTTGCTTCTCTAGAAGAAAGTGTTATTTATTTTGCCCAATTATATGCTGTTGTTGGAGAAAACATAAACTACATGCAGAGACACCTCTAGCTTCAATTTTTCTTGTTACAATTCCCTTCAAGGCTGTAGGTTGGTGTGAGTTATTTATAGTTTTGATGGTTTTTTTAATGTTTATTTATTTTTTATATTTCTGCCTCATAAAATCATAGAATGCTATGTGATGGAAGGGACCTTGAAGGTCAGCTAGTCCCAAATCCCCTGCTATGGTCAGGGACATCTTCCACTAGACCAGGTTGCTCAGAGCCCCATCCAGCCTGAACTTATGCAGTTCAAGGGATGAGAACTTTTCCTCCACATCCTCACATTAAAGAATTTCATCCTAATATCTAAACCTCCCTCTTTCAGTTTGAAGCCAGTTAACACTTAAAAAAATATCCCCTTACCCTACCACTACATGGCCTAGAAAATGGTCCCACTCCTAGGCTGCCTAACTCTTGCAGCCCAAGTTAACACATGCCCTGGCCCTTGGCTTCAAGAGTCCTCCTCCACTGTCATGCCCTTCTCTTCCAACAGGAGAGTGTTTTAACAGGGTGGGATCTTATGATGTTTTTAGGATCACATACATTACATAAGAAAACATTCTTCTGCCTTTGCCTGCAACAGAAAGTATCAATTTACGCTATGACCCCTTTGTCCATTTTGGTGTTTTGAAGGTCTGGAACTGGGACCGTCTCTGGTTTTGTTTTATGTGGAGGTTAATTCCAGAACATAGTTACCAGATGTGTTCTATTTGTATTTTCTGTACCAGAAACTGGGTAAAAGCCCGGAACAGGATGCCTAGGAGATTGGTAACATTTCAAATTGCAAGTTATGTTGCTTGGGTTAATTCCTCTTTTTTGTCCATTGTAGGAAGGAATTGTACTGACCAATTTTATTTAAGCATAGTGGAAGAACCTGATGATTCTCTTAAGCATCATATGAGAGAAGGGTCCTTAATTCTTACAGCAATGAGAAATCACTATATTTGAAAAGAAGTCTAACAAAAAGTAGATGGGAATGCTTACTGAGTTCTTGTTAATCCTAGTAAAATTTATGGTGGCTTTGACCTTTGCTCTTGGAACTTTTTTTTTTCTGATTATCTTAGAATGCTGATCTTGACAAATGTGTTCTAAGAGATGATACACTGACAAATTGAGATTTCCTTTAACCCTGAATGCCTCTATCACTCTTCATAGTCTCAGCTGTCAATATTCCTTTTAGCAGATATTTAATTTCTCCATTGAACTAGACCAGTGAAAAGTTTGGCAGAACATCTTATCCAGATGACAGAAGTGGTTTTAAGCTAAGCTGTTGCACTTTTCATTAAACGGTTGTCTTGGGGTGACTCCAAACGGGCACAATGGTTCAGCTGAACGCAGAAATGTTGAAATGGTGTGGGAACAGTGGCTTCTGGCACTTCTTCTGGCAGACCCAAAGAAAGCCCACAAAAATGATCAGGGGGCTGAAGCCTATGAAGACCAATAGACGTAGTTGGAGTTATTCAGCCTGGAGAGGAGAAGGCTGAGGGAAGACCTTACTTACAACCTTGCAGTATATCAAGGGAGCTTGTGAGAAAGATGGAGAGGGACATTTTCCAAAAGCCTGTAGTGATAAGACAAAGGGTGGTGGTTTAAACTGAAAGAGAGTAGATTCACATTGGACATAAGAAGTCTTTTACTGTGAGGGTAGTGAGACACTGGCATGGGTTGCCCAGAGAAGCTGTGGATGCCCAGTTCCTGGAAGTGTTCAAGATCAGGCTGGATGGTGCTTTGGGCAACCTGGTCTAGTGGAAGGTGCCCCTGCCCATGGTAGTGAGGGTTGGAACTAGATAATCTTTAAGGGTCCCTTCCAACCCAAACCAGTCTATGACTTTTGTTCTCTTGCTTTAAATTAAACAAAATAAGTGTAACAGATATTGAGTGGTTACCTGTTACTGATAGCATTCTCTTGTGTTACTGAAAGGGTTCACTGGTTTCTCATTTTTTGAACAAAAATGAACCTTCTGTTTAGTTATACCTTGGGCAGACACCTTTCATCTGTGCAACCTGAAAGAAATGTGACTGTTTCTATTATTTTTTTTGTGTACTGAACAAATTCCAGTGTAGTTCTGGGTACAGCTTGAATCATAAGAAATAGAAAATTATTTTCTGAATTGAACTGATATAATCATCTGAATTATTATTAAAAATAATTTTGTTGAAAAATATCAGAAAGGTTTTCCAGAGCTTTCGAAGTATCTCTTGCCAGTACTGCTTTATTGAACATTCATTGTAAGGCAAGAGTTTATATGGTTTCTTGTATATATATACATGTGCTCAGTAAAAAACAGCAATATTTGAAATAAAACTAAGAGGCTTTAAAATTTGATATCACCAAATGTTACTGAAAGGTAATAATTTTGATGAAATTACCTGCTCTAAAGCATTTGACCTAATGTGCTTGTAGAGCATAATATCTGGAATAGCGATTCTTTTAAGATATCATTTTAAAGAACTTTCACAGATGTTTTCATTTTAAGTTCCCAGCTACAGCTGGGAAACAAACAAACAAACAAAAACACCAAAGCCAAATATAAATGTTCTGGAACTCAGATCCTCATAGATTAAAAGAAACAGCTGACAAATAATTTCAGTTTCATCTGAACAGGATGGGTCTTCCCTTACTTTAGATTTCTTCAGTGTAGTCATTTACATTTACTGTAATCTCATTTTGAAGTCATTGAAAATGTAAACATTTTCACAGTGTAGTTCATGTGACCTGTTTTAGATGCACGATAGGGTTTAGAATTTGAGGTAAATTGTGCTGCTGAAGTGCTTGTCTTTGTTGGCAGATAACAACTTGTTAAGATTTTAAATATAATGTTAACACGTTAATCCAGTCCTTCATTACAGCATCTTTAGAATGTTGCTCTTATTATTTTCAAGGCCCGCATTTAATACTGAAATCTTTAGTGCCAAGTAACTGGTTCAGTATTTCTATAGGGAAGAAAAAACATAGAAAAATAGGCTTGTGATACAGATTGATTAAGACTGTAGGTCAAGATATTGAACTAATGCAGCAAAGGATTTGTACAATTCAAGGGATGTAGTTGGCATAAATTACTGGGATTTTCTGAAGACATCTTTGCAAACAGTTTGTATCCTGAATATTTTTTGCAATGTTTTGTCTTACTGTAAATTCTCCAGTTTCTTTGCCAGTGTTGTTACACTCTGGACACTCTAAAAATACTGTCTTTCCTCCAGCAGTTGGAAACCATGTGAATTTCAGAGTGTACCAAAGGTTATCAGCTTTACCATTCCTTTTTTCTCATTTTTAATCCTCTTCCATATGAAACAATATTCAACACATTTTCACCATGCAAACTTTTAGAGTGTGGTTAAAACATTTGAGACACCTTCATCTACTACTGATCTAGGTTAGAAAAGGTTTAAAGGTGAACAATGTGTACATGTTTATAAGAAGTTGCAGGGGCAAAGAAGACCTGAAATGCTTATATATAAATATAAAAGCAGATATGAAGAAAATAAAAGTTTTGTATGAAAAACATTATGAGGTTATTTTTGGGAGGATATTGGGCTTTGTGACCTGAGATGTTCCTCCAATTCTCCATTCTTCAGTGTAAGAGCTATTATTACAGTCCTTTTCATCTGGAGAGATTTGTTGCCTTCTATAGCTCATTGTTTTATAAATATGTTTTTGTTCAAGGAATATATTGCTTTTCACCATTTTTTCAAAGTAAATATATCTTCATGGACATTCTTTGTCTAAAAGCTGTTCAGTTCTGGTTGTGCTGCCTGTGTAACTAGAGCTCTCTACCGTAATCCTGTCTACAAATGTAGAATGCCTTACTTGTCATGGTTTAGAAATGGTATTCTCCAATTTAGTACTCTCACAAAAAAATCCCCACACACTGCTCCCCCTCCACGCTGCCTCCAGTTGGGGGTACAAAATATTATGGGGTGAGAGAAGAACAATTTACTGGAAACAGCAATGAGATAAGAAATGAACAGTAACAGCAACAATGTTAATTATAAAAGTGTGTAAAAGAGAGTGGTTCACATGCAAAAATGGTCACTGCGGACCCTATGAGAAAAAACAAGACCAGACAGTTCCCCTGCCATGTTTTCTTAACCAGAAAGAACCCTTCTCCCCAGAAGTGAGAGGGCCTTTCCCCCTCACCTGGCAATGACCTGAGGTGGTATGGAATAACCTCCCTGCCCTAGGCATGCCCCCTCCCAGCTCCTGATAAAAATTAACCCTGTCCTGGCCAAACATTATTGTAGAGGCTTTTTAATGTTTATGGTGGTAAAAGGCTTCCTTTCACATGTTTTTCCAGAGT
Source organism: Monarcha castaneiventris obscurior (assembly GCA_026261815.1). Classification (NCBI taxonomy): domain Eukaryota; kingdom Metazoa; phylum Chordata; class Aves; order Passeriformes; family Monarchidae; genus Monarcha; species Monarcha castaneiventris. The sequence goes on along the minus strand of JAMPIT010000174.1, from coordinate 4,316,246 downwards.
TCTTTGAAGTGCTGCTGTGAACTCTTAAGTTGCATGAACTGCCAGTTGAGATTACAAGAAGTGGATATTTCAATAAGTGGATATAATTGGAATGAATTAGTTTAAAAACAACTTATAATATTTGAGTTGGTGACATTTCAAAAGCAATTCCTTTAACCAGGTTAATGCTTATCTTTTTCCATTCTGACATTTAACAACAATGTAGGTATACCAGTATATTCTTTGGCATAAATATTACACTGACTTCATAAGATTGACGTATTCAGAATAGGTAGACTCATTGTCTAATATTTCCTCAGATATTTCATCTCTGTATAGAGGAAAAGGATGTCCTTTAGAATCCTCAGTTTCATAGAACAAAATTAATCTTTTCCTCTTAGTATTTTAATTTAAGCGCAGACACAAAAATCAAATGATGCACCTACCTGCCTCATTTTCTTAGTTAATTTCCTGGAATTTGTAGGTTAGGTTTTTTTATCTCCATCAAAGACAAAATATGCAGAACACAAGAAAACAACTCCTACATTATGTTATTAGAGCACATTCCTCATATATTTCACTACCTTTCCTTTCACTTTTTGTAATAACGGATAACCATTTCCTTCCTGAGAGCTTCTTTTAGAATTTAGTGTTCAGTGTTGACATTAAGTTCCAGTATTAGTTTTCTATCTTTCTGTATTCTTCAGTTTTGCTTCCTTATTTTTCTTATCTAAGGTCAGGTGAATTGCCCCTTACTGTTTGTCTTGCCACTTTCTGAAGTGCTTTTCTGTTAGTTGGCATGACAGGTACTGCTATGTGAATCACAGTTTGTCAGTGACTTCTCAGACAAATTAACTTGATATATGTGTAGAGAATTTTTCTCCCAACTGCTAGATCTGCAGAGATTTGAGAATTTGGCTTTTTAATGGTTTTTTTTTTTTCCATACATCAGGTTCTCTGAGCCCAATTATAAACTCTGTGATACCGCATACTGTAGTCTTGAGTCTAAGTACCTTGTTAGAATTTAGTTTAAGTTTTCTTCTGCCATTTTCAATTATTTTGAAAGTATATTAAGCAATAGATATGGTTATTCACAGAAAGCAAAAATTGAAGTGCTGAGGAAAAAATACACTTTCAGTTTCAGTGCATGTAATTTGAGCAAGCCTTTTAAGTTGCCAAAATGCTGTACAGCCCTGGTGGATGTGATGTTTATGTATCACTTGTCATGACAAGGGCCCTTAAATTTCAGATGCATGTCAGTATTACTGAGGTAATATGTTTTGTGTGATAAAGGACACTTATGGTTTGGCTGAGTAACTACCATTTTCCCAGGAACAGGAACAACTGTCTTATAAGTGAGTGTAAGGAAGCTAGAACTTAAATCATAGCTAGTTGGTTTTGATCTTTGAAAGTGATTCCAACATCTCTAAATCTGCTCTTTTTTTTTCTTTCATGGAAGATCAGAGATAGTTCCATGAGTTGGGCGTTGTTGCTGCTGTTTCAATTTTTAATTTAACTTCAGTTAGAAGGAAAAAAATACACATTTCAAGAAACACGGAAGGAGTAAAATTTTAAGTTAAAACAGGTACATGTGATAGAGAACTGTCAGAGAAAATTCTGTCATTAAATAATGAAAACTTCTGCATCCACACTGAGGCTTGTGTATTGGTTGCTTTTCCTCTTACCTACATCTCCCTTATCTTATGGATATCTCTTATTTTCCCCTCCTGTTTTAGTCTCCTGTTCAATTCCACATAGTTTTGCTGAAAGACTTGCACAGTTCATATAAAAACAAAATAAGCAGAGAGATACACATATAAGAAGGCCATATGATACTCTGGATCATCCACTTTAGTTTTGCTTCATTATAAACAAATGCATCTCTCTTTATCTTTCCCACAGGCACCTGAGTCTGAAACATTACTGTTAGTCAGGAAGCTGTACCTGCTGAGAGCATCCACTTCTGTCTCTTTGCTTAATGTGAGAACTGTTGTAGTGGAGGAATTAAAGTGGTTACAATCTGTCAAAATGTTCGTTCCTAGCTTTTGTAGTATTTTAGCTGAGAGACAGGAAAATAAAGATCTTACAGAATGCATATTGGCAAATTAATTTACTTGCTGTGTACACTTAACACGAATCTTGGCCACGAGGTTCATGAAATGCTGCAGTGTTTACATCTATAAAACACAATAGTGATAACCATAAAAAATGTATTTTCTCCTGCATTGAAAGTAGGTCTTGTTGGGACTGTTCTCAGACAGAGTGAATATTGCTTGATACATTTAAAACCTACATATATTAACAGTTGATATTATTCCAGGAAAATTACCATAATGTTTATTTCCTAAAAACAAGGAATTTGAGCTAGTTTAAGCACAGAAGATGAGGAATGATTTATTTACTGTAAACAGTTGAAAAGTCTCCTTTTAAATCAATGGCAGATAATTCATTAACGTATTAACGGTGAAAAGGGAAGACTTTTTTTCCTTTACTTGGATTTAAGATGGCTAATATTGAAGCAACACATTGGAAATTTGTGGTAGTGTCTGAGCCAGTGGAGCTAACAAAGGAAGAAGAGCTTTCACATATGAAACACATGCAGATAGTATCAAGAAATATAGCAAACTCAATATTTCTTATTCTACTGAAATGAAGACTACAGATTGTTTTGAAACAATTTAGATTTTTAAAGGTAGCTTTGAGGTATTACTTTAAATGTGCTTTAGTTCTCTGTTCCTTTTGGTTTCTACAACATTTGAAAAATTTTTCATCTAAATGTGAAACTTTTGCAAATATTGGAAATTAGTATCTTTTGCTCCTACAGCCTGTTTTGGAGAGTGATTCTGTCTGGACCAAGCTGAGTCCACGTACACCCGTCATAAGCCTTGTTTGATAGTAGATTTTCTTCCCCATTGCCTGACTAGATTCTATACATATGAAAAAGAAGGTCTATGTAAGATCACACAGAATCACAGAATTAATTAGGTCGGAAAAGACCTTTGGGATCTTTGAGTCCAACTTATGACCTAACGCCACCTTGCCAACTAGACCATGGCACTGAGTGCCACATCCAGTCTTTTCTCAAACATCTCCAGGGATGGTGACTCCACTGGCTCTCTGGGCAGTCCATTCCAATGCCCAGTCATGCTTTCTGTGATGAACAGATGAATCCGAATTCATTCAAGAAGATGAATCTCAATTTTCCTTGAAGAATATTGATTGTACATTAACAATGTTTCTAAACATGAATGCATTTTCTTAATATCTTTTTAATAACATTGAAAAAGAGTAGTTGTGGTGTATGCTTTTGCAGGATAGGCATAATACATTGCTATTTTTGCCTTTTATAAAAGACGTACAACCTCAATGAACTTAAATATTATTTTTTAAAGAGAGGGGACTAAAAATCTATGACATAAATTCTTGTGAGCAGCAAATTTGGCTGGTAGTTGATCAGGGAAAAGAAACTGGTCTTTTTTTACACTTCAAGTATGAGGTACAGACTAATTATATGAAGCTCAAAAACATGTGTCAAAGAGTTTTATGGGCCCCATTACCTTTCAGGTTCATAAAACACTGCCAACAAGCATGTCCCTCTCTCTCCTTTGCAGAATAAATAGCTCAATTAATTTATAGGAGTCTTTCCATTTTGTGTGTAAAAGAAGAAAATGAAGGTAAATTAATCTGAATAAATTGGATTTGCATTCTATTAATCTTGTGGGAATTAGTATCACAATGATGCTAATACCATCATAAAATTTTTGTTGCTTACACTTGATTGTGAAGAATGACAAACATAATTGTTTTCTTAGAATGGTAATGAGTACAGAAGTTACTTTCATGGACCAATGTAGGCCTTTGAAAGTTTGAACTAAACTTTGTACACATTTTCATTGCTTAGTTGATTCTTTTGATTTTTTTTTTTTCTCATTTGAAGCTTCATTTCCACAGAAAATCACAGTTCCCTCCTCCTTTCATACATGCAGTGCAGACCTAGGGAAATGACTGGCCACTTTACTAGGACCAACCCATGCCTGGTAAGTTCCAGTAAGTCTCAGATGAAAGCTTCCATGGTATCTGAGCCAAAGATGAGGAAGAAAATATATCTTTGAAGCTGTGACCTATTTTAGTGCCACAAACATATTTGTAAATGTTATTTACAAATTTTTCCAGAGAAGGGTTTTTTTGAGCACTTCTGTCAAGCTTCAAGCACTGTTTTGTTCTTCCTGGATTCAGTTCCTACCACCTCCTCTCTAAACAGGAGCTTTTTAGAGAATTTGTTTATGCTCATACTCGGTGTGGGATAGAGTTGAATGCTGTGTGTGGCTTCTGCTGCTTGCACTTAACAGATCTAAATCCTGATGAGAAGTAAATAGGAGAAGTGCAACCACTGTGAGGGTCTGAAGATGGTAGAGGAAAGGAATGGTTGAACTGTCCCATGTTCACAGTTTCAGAAAAATGGCCCAAGTCATTTCAGGCTATTAGTGTTTGCTGTCTGCAACTGTCTTTGGGATGAAAGTAGGAGTATTTGGAGATTAGCTCTGTCAAAGATGCCAAGTCTATAAGAATTGATATGACTGTATTCCTTTTCCCTATAATGCAGAGGTCACCCAGCAGAGCCACAAGTGCTGTCTCAGGCTAGTGGCCTGGTCTGAAGCCCAGCTGACAGGTGGTGTTAGACAGAAGGGTTTTTTACTACTTTACCGAATATTTTACTTAGAAAAGGGTGATCAGATTTTGGCCAGCAGCTGAGAACATGTCCAGCACTGTGATGTCAAACTGTTGCATGGTTTAGTACTTCTAATGCCTGGCCAGCCATCATAATCAAATTACCAGTCTTTCTGAGTTACATAAATGCATGTTTCTGCACGTGCGCATTAAAACTTGACATCTAGGTCTTGTAACTGCTTTTACAGAAAAACAGTTACTTTGCTGATTAGAAAATATTGTGTCAGATTCTCTACAGGAAAGTAATTGGTTTGACCTCATTTCTAAAGAACAGTACACTTATTGAAATAGAAGAAAAGCTATTGATATTTCCTTTTACTGGATTGACATGGGAACAAAAAGAATAGGGTAAGGCTCAATCTTTGCTGAATCCCAGTGCATGTTTTGTTCCTCAAGTATGTAATTCTTCACTTAGAAAAAAGATGTTAAAAAACCCCATAATAATTTGGGGTGCCTTGTTTCACTGATAAAGCTATTAGAACTTGCAATGAAAGAGAATGACAAAATGGGATCAATTGGTAAATTTCTGTTTATACTTCAAGGCTCCCTTTTGCAAGAGCTTCCTGATAGATTTAGGTAGCTACTAGTCACAGTAACCAGTGAGTGACTGAAGAATTTACTTTTATCGGCAATTGTATACTCTTGACTGCTGATATATGTTTATAAACAGTTTATAATTGTAATTAATTTTCACATTGATAATTACTTAAAAATATACTGAATTTTAATACATTTTATTTCAATGCTTTGCTGGTAATTTTCAAACAATCTACTGGCAACATAATTATCCCCAAAGTTGAAGCCATTTTTCACTAAAAATGTTTTGATTTTTTAAACAGCTGTTTCCCCTCTTGTTTTCCACATAGTAAAGTTAAGACTACAGCTGCTTCCTACTAAATGAAAAGTATTAAGAATTTTCTTTTACATATAAAATCAAATAGCTGTTGCAATAATGTTTGTACGTAGAATTTGTTGTTTAGCTGGTTTCCCTAGCTTAGAACAAATTATTAGACCATGGCATCATTTGCTAGTCTGGGATGTTTTGTATTCTAGTAAAAGGTCTAAATAATGTCAAAGAATGCCTTGAATCTAACGCTTGATGAAGCAAATGTATTTAGGGTGAACATATCTCCTTTAGCTTGCATATTAAAATCATACTGATATGTTATCTATAAGAAAAAGTGTAACACCGAGGAGTAATTAGTGAAGACTTAGAATAGAATGGGAACAACTACAGTTAAATGAAGTACAACACCATATGAGTTCCATGGAGAAGATGATGGGAGGTGATCCTCCTTCTCCACTTGGCCCTAGTGGAGCCTTCTCTGGAGTTTTGTGTTCAGGTCTGGTCTCCACAGTTCAAGAAAGACAAGGACTTACAGGAGAGTGTTCAGTGGAGGCCATAAAGATGATGAGGGATCTGGAACACCTCTGTTACAAGGAGAGATTGTGGGAGCTGGACCTGATTAGTCTGGAGAAGGGGAGACTGAGAGGAGCTCTCATCAATACATAGAAATGTCTCAAAGGCTGGTGGCAAGAGGATGGTGCCAGGCTCTCTTTCATGGTGGCCTGGGACAGGATGAGGAACAATGGCAATAAACTGAAAAACAAGAAGTTCCACCTCAACATGAGGGAGAACTTTACACTGAGGGTGGCAGAGCCCTGGTACAGGCTTCCCAGGAAGGCTGGGGAGTCTCCCTAGCTGGCGACATTCCAAACCCGCCTGAACACATTCCTGTGTAACCTGCTGTAGGTGACCATGCCTTGGCAGGGGGGTGGAATAGAATTTTGCCAAAGGCCCCTTCCAACCCTAACTATTCTGTGATTGTTTCTTAATTATCAGCATGAATTTCTGCAGTAAAATGAAAGATCATCTATCATCTTCCAGGAACAGAGATCCTTGGCATGGTGGTTAGTTACAGGAGAGCTCTGAATCATAACTGGGATTGTGAAAAAGATGTATGACCCCAAGGTGAATTAGAAAATAGAGAAGTGTTCATGTCACTTCAGAGAGCATTGTTGAAACTTCGTTAGCAAAGCCATGTATAATTTCCCTTATTCAGAAACTCATATTGAACTATGGACAAAAATGATTGGATATTCAGAAAAATGGAATGTCCATTCTAGAAATGAAATTGAAAATTTCTTGACTCGTTTAGTCAAACAACAACTGAGAGATATAAAGTACATCAGAAAAATAAAGAACAAAATATTAAAAAAAACCCCAGGATTAAGTGATAATGGGATTTAATTAATTTAGAAGCAGGATTTTATTACACAGGGGTCTGTGATACCAAGGCACACGATTTGATGACTTGAAGAGATCTCATGTGAACTTGTTTGTCTGCTGACTCTTTCGGTAAAATTGGTTTTCAGACAGACAGCTTCTTGAGTGCTGTGGCCAGCATAGGAGTGTGTAGGATCATGTGCCTGACATTACTCCTTCTGATAAGTCTTTACTAAGTTATGGAATTACCTATGGATTACTGTCTTCATCTCCTGATATCTCTGACAATGTGATTAGCTCCTTTGGACTGTTTGATAAGGCTTTTTAAGTTCAAGTTTTGGATTACAGCTGGAAAGACTTCTGTTCATCAATATCATATATTCTTATCTGTAAGACTTACCCAAATGAGTCCCAGGAGAGATCCATGTGCATAGGAGTGTGTAGGATCATGTGCCTGACATTACTCCTTTGTGTTTTTGTTTGGTTTTGGTTTGTTTTTTGTTTTGGGTGATTAGCTCCTTTGGACTGTTTGATAAGGCTTTTTAAGTTCAAGTTTTGGATTACAGCTGGAAAGACTTCTGTTCATCAATATCATATATTCTTATCTGTAAGACTTACCCAAATGAGTCCCAGGAGAGATCCATGTCCTTTGTGTAACATTGCTTCTGTTGAGAAGACACATTTAGGTACCCAAAGTTGTCTCGATGTAATTTATTTATAATATTATGGGTTACAGTTCTATTTAGTTCAGTTCTTTATTTATACTGAAACACAGGAAGAAAGTTACTTGGTCACAACACAGTTATTCAGTCAAATACTCACAGAGGTAGCTGTCCATGTGTACCTAGGGAAATCTAAGGACAGCACAAGGCTATAGGACACTTGTCTCTAAAGCTCTCCATTCCCCAGCTGTTTTCTGCTCAGGGAATCTAGGCTTGAATGAGATTTAGGGGCATTTAGTAAATGAAAAATGATTTCCATTAACTCCATTTAGCATGGCTGTCGAGAAATTAAGACTTTTTTTTTTTGCCTCTTGTACTTCCTGGGGTCACCAGACACAACTGTAACTGGAGTGATTTAGAATGTCAATAATATGCCATAAATTGTATCCAGCAACAATGGGCAACAAAGCATAGGAATTGGGAAAACAATGATTAACTGTGATGTTGAAGTGATTTAGTATGATCTTTTTTTCAGTATGACTGATATCTGGTTTGTTAATTCATGATCACTGTACAGCATTCTTTATCACACTTATAGCTGAAGTCTGGAATAGGGAATGAGAACATGTAATACTGCATTTTTGAATGGAAATAAATGTTATGCTGATGAGAATATCAAGCACTCCCCGACCAATAATGTATTCTAGATCTTCTCCCTTTATTTTGCTAAATTGAGTATAGCATACTGTGTGTTTATATGTTTGATAAAGTAATTCTTATAAATCTGTTGAGATGAAATTCTGTTCTATAGCCCTTTCATATCTTTTTCTGGTCAGATCAGAAACAGATTTTTTGGGGCCATAAGGAAACGTTCAGTTTTGTAAGAATTTGTTATAGTATTGTTTTTTAATAATACTTCTGAAGATAACATTAAGTAATTTTTAGCTAAAATTTTACACAACAATTAAGTCTGTTGAAAGTCAGCAGGAACTAGTGAACTTCACTAAAGCTCCTTAAAACTGGGATTATGCAAAACTGATTGAAGTAACTTTTCAACTCAAAGATGTTGAAGCGAATCCCTAAATCTCTACAGTCCCTCTGGTATTACAATGAGTAATGAACACTCCATATTTCACTTGCCTGGTTGATCAAAGAAGCGGGTTTCAGAAGGCTCACTGGGCTTCTGAAGGCTTCATCTTTCTTTGCTGAAATGGGGACTGAGATTAATTTTAGAATTTTGGTTCTTTAATCAGCATGACTTTTATAAACTACAGTTTATTTCCTTTTAGTAGACAATCCTGTACAATCTCGTGTTTTTAATGTCGTCATATCTTTTCAACAATTTTTAAATTAAAAACTTGCCCAAAATTCTAGATTAAAGGAACACTTTAGATTATGATTAAATTCTTTCACTTAATAAGCAGATTTGATTCAATTGAGAGGTGATTATTCTCAACTAACATCTGTCAAGCTCTGGCAGTAACATAATCCTTATGCAAAAGCTTATTACATTGACCTTATAGTCAATGGGTTTAAGAGAAACATCCTTGGTGAAAAATCACATCAGAAATGTTCTTTCTGATTGGCTTAACAATACTGTTACTATTAACTTTATGGTGTGCTACCTAAGGAATAATTAAACCAGATGGTGTGTTAAACCCAACTGAAAGAATAAAGATATTTTTACTTTTAAGTTGATCAAAATTAGGTAAAACAACATATGTTCATATGCGTTACGATTCCTTTAACTACATATTAAGTGTTTTCCTTAATATTCTTCCTGGTGATTTGAGAGCTCTGCCTCCTGAAAAAAAACCCCAACAAAAACAAATCCAACAAAATTCCTCTTTCAATTCTTTTTTTCAGACTCTCCAGTCACTCATACCCCTGTGTTGCTTTGTGTTTTATGTAATTTAAATAAACAGTTTGAACACTGAAGAATCCTCAAATTATCTGAAACTGAAATGCAAGCTATTTTGATCCACATTCAAATTGTACAAACTGGGGCAGGTACATCCAAAAAAAGGATTTTGAGATTGCCTCTAAAGAAGCACAGCTTGTACAAATGAGCAAATTACATTTTATGCAGCAGATGTTGAGGAGGGAATTACAAATACTCCAGTTCCTGTTATATTAGTCCTGACTTGCCACCATTTCTCTTTAGCAGTGTCATGCAGGCCACATAATACAGAATAACACGCCCCACCACATACATTATGACTAAAGTCTCTCTGCTGCCCATAAGCAGAGCTGTTATTTTTATTCCTCAAATAATCGCTATGTTATTTTTATTCCCCATTATTCCCAAAGCATAAAACACTATTATGCTTACTTTTTTTCATACCAGTAACTCTTTTCAAACACTGATGGTATTTCCCTCCTAAAGATTGATTGTCTGATGAATGGAATGCAGCTCATGGAAATACGCAGTCCCATTGCCTGAACTGATATAAAATTAAATGAGAGTGGAAACACACAGATGAGATATATGACCATAAAGCATTATGGAATAATGTTTTATCTTCACAGCTGCTCCTTATCCAGGTGCTGTTAAAAGCACTGAAAATATTCATAAAATTAAGTTAACTGTATCTTGATTTAGTGAAGGGTTCTGAATAATGGGCTTTCATTAGCTTGATCATTTTATGTGCTTCTGTCTTCCTTGTGTAAATTACTTCTTAGTCACAACTACCTGTTCAAACAACTCATAGAACAGTGTTAACAGTGGGCATCTCTCCTTCTGATGGGATGAGCTTTTTTCTGGAAGAGCTTCTGTTGGTTGAAGTGGGAGAGAAAAATTATCTTAATATATTATCTATAACTGCCTATTATAGTCCTCAACTCTAAATTTCTTCTAGTGATAATGAAATCCATAGCATCAGTATAAGTTGTCAACCAGTCTAATAATGTTGATGTTATAAAGTACAGACATTTATTTAAACAAAAAGACTCTTGATCTTTTGTTTGTGTCTAAATGGGGAAGCAATATGATAAAAGGTTAATCAATGTAATTCACAGGTAGAGTGATTTCCTATGAATATGCCAAGCACGACATTCATGTAAATGTTTATATGAAGGCATTTGTATTAGCAGAGTTTGCACACAGATAATGTATACCACATAAGTAAGTGTTGCTATTGGTGAGTGGAAAAGAACTTTATTTTACTGGATTTAATATTAATTTAAATGGAGGATTAAAAGAGTCAGCCAAAGCTAAGCCTGATGTAATTAGCATCTCAATTTGATCTAGGATGTTGCTGCCTTATTTTTATAATGCATTGAACATTTTTATTGAATTCTGTATCTTCAATAGTCTTCAGTCACAAGTATGCATTTCAGAATCGTAGATTTTCAGAGCAGTTAATGTTGGAAGGGACTTCTGAGTTCATCTGGCTCAACAGCTCTACTCAAGCAGGTCCATCTAAAGCTGATTGCATATGATTATGTCCAGATTTTTTTTTTTGGGGGGTATTTCTAAGGATGAAGACTCCACCTGTGCCAATACCCAGTCACCCTTACAGTAAAAAAATTGTTTCCTGATGTTCAGAGGAAACCTCCAGTGTTTGTGCCCCATTGCCTCTGGTTCTGTCACTGGGCACAACAGAAAGGACCTTGACCCTGTCTTTACACACTCCCTTCATGTATTGATCTAATTCCCCTGAGACTTCTCTCCCCTAACCTGAACAGTCCGAGCTCTCTCAGCCTTTCCTTACAGGAGAGAAGCTTCAGTCCCTTTACCATCTTCATGCCTTCACTGACCTGACTACAGTATGTCCATGCCTTATACTGAGGAGCCCAGAACTAGACACAAAACTCCAGCTGTGTCCTCAACAGGGCTGAGTAGAGGGGAGGGATCAACTCCATCCTGCTGCTGTCCACAATCATCTACTATGGCTCAGGATACAATTAGCCTTCTTTGCTGCAAGGGTGCATTGTCAGCTTATAGTTACATTGTTGTTTACCTTTTCTGCCAAGCTGTTTTCCAAAAGATTGGTTTCCAGATGATTGGCGTACAACATATACTGGTGCACTTCTTGTTGAACGTCATGAGGGTCCTGTCAGGCCATTTCTCCAGGCTGTTGAGGTCCATCTGGATGGACCACCAGCACAACCCTTTGGCATATCAGCCACTTCTCCCAGTTTTGTGTCACCTGCAAATTTGCAAAAGGAACACTCTGCCATATCATCCAGATCATTAGTAAAGATGTTAGGAGGGACTGGACCCCTGGGATACACCACTAGCTATTGTCTTCCAACTAGGATTTGTGCCACTAATCACAACCCTCTGGGCCTGGACATTCAGCTTTTGTTCAGTTCACCTTACTGTCTGCTCATCCAGCCCATACTTCCAACAGCTTCTCTGTGATGGTCTTGAGGGAGAACCTGTTAAAATCTTCACTGAAGTTAAAGTTAAAAGCAATATCCATTGCTCTCCCATTGTCTAGCAAGTCAGTAAGTTATTTTTGGTTAGAAAAGAGACCTACTTCTTTTGCTGAGCATGGATGATTGTGACTTAGAACAGTTGAGTAAGACTTGTAGGTGAAACTTTGCTAGAGAAGGATGCAGAGTAAGATATAAAAAGAAAGAAGACAATGCCAAATCCTGCCTGCCTAGAAAGCCCTAAAAATAACATCAAGAAGAAATGTTTTTTTAATGTAATTTGAAGAAATTTATGGGTTTAGCCTACACAGAGATTCATAGAACTGGTAAAGGACTATATGGAAAATCTTTGCCCAAGTCCTCATTAAATTTGGCAATGATAAATGCTTTGAAAAAGCTGGAAATAGTGTGTTGTAGAAACCTATGAAATGAAGCAATTCTCAGGGGGTCTCCTGCTCACATGCTTTCCTTTGCAGCTGATGTCCTGAAGTACAAGTCTCGTCTTTTCTACTTAGAGTTCTCTCCGGCCATGTCACAGGATCATTTACCATTAGTGCATTTTCAAGCCAGTGGGTAAAGAAATGAAAAAGTTGTAAAAGACCTATAGAGAATAACAATACCACCAAAAATACCCCAAAACAAAACAAAACCCAAAACAAAACAAAAATTACACCGAAGTACAAAGTTTGCACTTTGAGTATGTGCTTGAAATCAATCACCACATTTTGTTGAGGTGCCCTAGCAATGTTAAAAGAAATAGAATTATCTAAAGCCTTCAGAAAAAACACTAAAATGTATTCAAATTATTTAATAATTCCATGTAACCTTCCTAGAATTATGCATTAATTTGAATCTATATTAAATTCAGCAAGAAAAGTTTGACCTTGTGGTGCTCTTAAGCAAGAAATCTTGCCCATGTTATCTTTAGTTATTAGCAAAACCCAGTGGTTCTTATTGTTGCCATGAATAAGGAAAACATTCAGCAGTCTGAAAGGAGCAGAGTATATTCCAGAACTGTTTCACACTTGCACCCTGAAATAGCTTCTTTCAAGCTATTCTCCCTTGCCTTAATTTCTCAGTTTCTTTTATCAGGTCTGTTCACTTATTTGTGTTAGTCTTACGTTAGCTTCCTTTGTAAAAGATTTGACATAAAATACTCACATGAAAGATACAACACATTCTATAGCATTAAGTGCTGAATAATTCTGCCCTTTATAGTGTCTCAAGGGAGTTGAAATGTAAACCAATAAAGCCACTGCAAGCTCGTTCTTTACAAATGAGTAACCCTGATTTGAAGTAGAACCCACCTGATTTATGAAAAGCAAGGTTGTTTTTAAAATATGATATGACAGATGTGTAAGCAAGAGCAGAAAAAAGTAGCGCACAGTAGCAGAATGAATCTCAAGGATTTTCTTCTCAAACTCCTTTTTAAAAACTGAACTAGTGAGTGGATAATTGTTTCAGTGTGTTTGCCAGCAACTAGTTCTGTCAACAGTATACAGAAGTTTCCCACATTGCAGAACAGTGACATAAAGAGAAGAATAAATGCAGTGAAACCACAAGGCTACCATCAGAAGATGAGGAAGATGTAGTAAAACTTACTATAGAGATATTTGATTCTTTCATTCCAGGTGTTCAGTCTTATGTATAAAATAAGGTAGAGGGGAAAAATTGAATGCTCTACATGTTTATTGATGTTCTGGATTAGAAGGGCTGGGGACAGTAAATCTTGGATGACAAGCATGCTCCCTGACTTACTCACACAGAAGTGTTTCAGTGAAAGATCCACACGGATGTCTTCCAGAAAAGAACTAATTAAAAATAAAAATTAAAAAAAAAAAAAAGGTCAGAAAAATCATACCATAGTTATCTCTGAATTCCCCAGGTTTTTCTCAAATTTATGAAACATCATCAATCAATTCTTTCTAATCCTTTGAAGGTGTTGGAAATACTTCAGTGGTATAGAATGCTACAGAGTAGTCAAACCTAGAAGATAATATTGTCATTCGAATATAACACTTCAAAATTGAACTCAGGGGTAACAGTATAAGAAATTCTCCTGAGAGAGACCAAGGTTCCAAATAGTCTAGTATTCTGTCTCTGACAGTGGCTGGAGAGTGTTAAAGCCTGACCATATACTGCAGTCTGGAGTCCATTGGTGTGAATTATTTACCCTGAGCATCTGTGTCCACAGATAGCAGGGATGTCAGAAAATCCAAATACATAAGAAAAGTTACTGCCTTTAGAGCTGAATTCTGTGCTATCTGAACAGCACACTATGATATTCCCTCATTTCTGTGACAACACAGTCTAAATATTACAAAAAGGTTGTTTTGAGTTAAAACATGACTTGAACAATAGTGCAACTAGGAGAAAATTATCTATTCTTGTTTCCCATATTCACCAGTTTGTTTTGTTCAGTTTCTTAAGGCCTGATATTTCTACCACTGAGACAAAGGTAGCTCTTTCTTAAGTTCTTTGTTGACTAGAGATGGAGGTATATGTATTCCTGAGACATATACCTGCCAACAAGTTAGCTCTTCTCAAAGAGCTTGAACAGGATGCCTGGGCTTCTTGCACTTATGTTATATTGTAACCTGAATATGTTATGATTTCTCAATGTTTAACTTGATTTTTATTATTGGTGAAGTTCAGAAAGTGATAGAAACTTAAAGGTGTTTAAATGTAAGAAAATTTCTGGGTTGGGTTTATTGGCACAATATTCTAAAGCTAATGAGGGCAGCTGTAAAGTCCCTTTGATTGGAAGAGACTATAAATAGATTTTCATAAGTTTTTGAAAGCAATCCACATTCCACCCCAACCTTGTTTCTGCAGGTTCTGGTAGTACTTGCAAAATCTGTTCTTATGAAAAACTGAAGCACTTCATGTTCTTAGTCTTCAGACTTTGTACTTCAGTATGGAAATACTGGTACACACTGGTAGAAACACAGCTATAGTCACCTTTATATTACAGGAAAGAAAACTTCTCCTCCGGAAGGATCACTGACTTTTTTTGACTCTGGATGTAATATTTTCCTTTATAATAGCAGTTGATTAAGTTGATCTCAAAAGAGATTGAATTGATTTAAATGATGAAAATGATGTGAGAGAGCTCTGTGTCAAGGTCCAGCATAGCATAACATAACCTTCTATTAGTTAAACTCTGATAAAGGGGGTAGTCTGAATTTTACCTTTGCTACTGAAAGAATTAATCCAATTTTAATTACATATAACCCCTTTATATTATTTGCATTGAGCCAAATCTCCCATAAGCCGTTGAGAACAATTGAAAAAAAAAAAAGAAATACATTCAGATTTCTGGGACCGAGTTGCAATCTTAAAAGTTCCTGTCTCTACTTTGCTGTAACAAACAGTTCTTTAACAATGTGCCCTAAATACATGACTATGCTTAAATTTGAAAATCCACACTGGATCAAAAGAGATGGCAATTTCATTCAACCTGAAGTGTTATTTATTTTCTGAACTGGTACCTAAATTACTGATGTATGAGGCCAAAAGGTAAATTATTTTGAGCTAGATTTAATTTGAATTTCTTTGCATTTTAATTTGAATTACCTTGCTTTTTTTTTGTTTGACAAAGGATTTGGCATTCATTTCTTTTCTTCATTTTGAGGATCTTACACTTTTAATAATTGTGTTGCCTAATGCCCTAATCTGTTTATTACACTATAACTTGAACAATGCTGCTTGTGTTCAAAATAAACAGATTTGATATGTCTGTGAAATGGTCTTATGTGTAGTAGGATGCTTTACCATCTAGAAAAGCTCGGAGGTTTCTGAATGCTTAAGAAATTATAATGCCAGTAGATTTAGCATTTGTATATCTGCAGGCTCATGCTTATTCAGTTGTATCAAGGCAGCTTAAGCTAATATCTAATCTTCTTATGGAATAGTTCTTCCTGTAACAACAGGATTGTGCATAACAAGCTTGAACAACCACGTGGCTCCACTGTTGTTTGAAAGGGAGGGAAGGAGGAGTTGCCTAACTTTTTATTCTTCACCAAATATTTGATTATCCTTGCATAGGACAGCCCAAGAGCCCTGCTGTGGTACCATGTATCAAAATCATACAAACCAAGAAGTTATGAAGATATCATTGTCCACCTTGATAGTCTGCTTTATGCCGCTATTTGATTAAAGGGGGAAATAGACAAAAGGTGCTGAAAAATTATTTTGGTACTATATTGAGCTTAGGTATATATGACAATGGAAAAAAATTGGATTAAATTTAGTTATCAATGTATTAGAAGGGAAAATAAATCAAAAAATTTTAGCAATGTTTTCCTGAAAAATGACATTAATTACATACTTATTTTCTGTTTCTGACAAAAAAAACTGCTTATGAAGCATGAAGTAGAAATCTAAATGTCATTATCTTATTTCCAATTCATACTTTGTAAAAAAAGATCAGGCAACTTAGTTTTATGCAGAGATTCAGTTCACTGCTCATTTTGCTCAGCACTTTCAGTTGTACTCTATTGGCAGAATTCCCTTAGGCTTCAAGGAAAAGTGTGGATCCTGTATAGTGGAAATGATAAACCAAAGGACTTAATAACTGAAGGAGCAGCATGCATTACAAAAATATAGAAAGAATTTCCAGGGGTGGTGTAGGGAGAAAAGTGTGGGGAATTGGGTAGCTTTTGCTTTTCTGGAATGCAAAAGACTAAATAAATTTCTCTTGTGCATTTAATTGATCTCATTGATGAGCAGAAATAACATAACAGCAAAGATTAATTGTCCAGATATTGTCTTCTCTTTAAGAAGTAGTGCAGCTAAAAGTATCAAAGGAGAAAACCAATAACTTTCCTATGCATCTCCTGATCAGGCTCATTATCATCTTTCAAAGTAAAATGACTTAAAATTTTGTCGTCCTTGTTGCTTCATGTGCAAACCCTGTGGTTTTTTTCCTGCCTCTATTTTATAAACCCATACTTATTTTTGACTGTGTGGAAATAATAATAAGTAATTTTATTGTAGGATGTTGGGTTATAAAATCATTAAATATCACACTTTAATTGAGGAACAAAGACAGCATAGTATGAATTTTCACCTTTTTTTTGTAAGCTCTGCTACTTTGATGGGAAGTCATAGTTTCGTGATAAACCAATTATTTATTTCATTAATGAGGAATGTGTAACACAAGATATATTGTGTGTTTTGTAGTGTTAGATGAGAAAGGGAAAGGTCATGCTATCTATTAAGTAACTTAAATGCTTTATCCTTATTCAAAAATGTGAAAAATAAAATCAAAGATTTTGTTTAGATATTTCTGACAGAGTTCCAAGAAATTTTTTCCCATTTGTCATACAAATCCAAACTGAATTTTTCATGTTTTTTAGGAAAAAAAGGAAAACATTTTCACATAATGCCTTGAAATCTACAGTGTAGAAACTTATGAGTGTAGGATAACTTCCAAGAATAAGACTGACTCTAGAAATAGATTATTTTTTTTTGAATGCATGTTTTGCATATGCGTCCTTATCTTGTTCATAATTTTTCTGCAAATTAAGATTTTGTCCTCTACCCAATGCATAATTAATATAGCAAAGTTATAAAATGTAACAAAATAGAGACAACCTCTTGAAAGTAGCTATTTAATATAAATTTTTCTCTTTGTCTTACTGGAAACTAATCAGACATCATTTTTCATGTAAGATCACCTTAATTTGAATAAAACACAGTCACAATGTGCAAAAAATGAACATCACCTTCACAAGTATTGCTTCATACAGCCAACTTACTCTCAGTAAAATATGATTTGATTTTCTTTTAAGAATGAATTTACCTGGTTCACTCATATTTGTTTTGGTTTGGTTTATTCATGACTCTATTGGGAATGTAACCAGTTTAGAAGGCTGCAGAAGTCTTACGAATAAGCTTTCAAATCATAGGATGACTCTTTTAGAGTGCCTGCAGAAAAGCTATTTGCAGCTTGCCTGACCTCTCATTCATGCAGTATTGCTGTATCTATTTATTTTTCTCTCCTGTCGTCAGCTTTTGTTCCTTTATTTCAAGCACACTTAATTATATTTTATTCTTATCACCCCATTGAAGAGAAAGGATAATAACAGGTCCATTAGACTTCATTAAACTGATGATAAAAGCCAGAAATTCTAAAGGAATATTTACAAGATGAATAAGTTTTAAATGAAAGTATGGCTTCTTGGATCTTGTCATATCCTAATACATCTTTAGAGCTGTAACTAAAAAACAGCCAATGGTCCTAATCTATTAAATATGAAAGAAAAATATGACAGAGGGATTGAAATTATAGTCAAACTCCCTCTATTTGTCATCAAAAAAATCATTAATTGCTCCAGGCTGTTCATTGTTATTAGTAGTTGAGATATTTTTACTTCTTTGGTTTTACAATCTGTAAATCAGATATCTGTCTCAAATTACTTTCAGTGGGATGAATTACAAATTATTTATTATTTTTTCTTGAGTATCTAAAATACAAAGAATGAAATCTTTGAATGTTTTGGTTCCTATTTCATATTAGATAAATGAGAATTTAACATCCAAACACAGCAATAGTTGCATGCATACTTTTGCAGATCTGGGCTCATGATTATTACAGAGAAAAGAGGGGCAGCATATTGACCAAAGATGGACTGACCATGCCATGGAGAGATGCTGGAAAGCACAGCACTTGTATAAAGAAAAGATTTTTTTTTTTTTTTATAGAGGATATATTATGGTTTCTTCTTTCTTTGCTAATAATTAAAAAATGAATGAATTTTTAACAACAATGAAAAAACCCATCAAAATGGATAAAACAATCTTTTTTTTTAGATAGCACATGATGAACCATTCAACTTACTGCAACAATTATGTTGTTGGAATTAAGGATATAGATAACTGGATTAAACTGAAACCATGTTTGTTCTTTATATGGAAAAAGTAAACATTGTTAATTCTAATAAAAATAAAATTACTTGTCTAAATCCTCACAATTTAAAAGGAAAGTCTATCCATAGCTTATGATAGCTGTGGAGGGGCCTCCACAGACAGTGTATTCTGCATCTGTTATGAGCAGAATTTCCTCTTACAGAAGGTGAACCTAGCCATTGTCAGCAGCATGGTGCTAGACCACATGAATCACCAGTCTACTAACTTTCTTCTTATGTTGCAAATAAGAGAGATGCTTTATAGGATTATTGGGAGATAATAGGATAATATAGTGAGAAATCTTTTGAGGCGATAGCGGTCAGTTGGCTTAAATTTTCTCTCACTCTTGATGTTACCTGAATATAAGGGATGCATGTCTGAAAGTGCGACAGTGTCAGAAGAAAGAACAGATATCAGATTATTTTTGAATTTCTGCCGAAGTTTTATAAAGTTTAATTCTTGGAACCTTTTGAAGCTTTCCAGGGTTTGAATCAAATTACTGTGGTTGCAAATTCTATCACTTTTATGTTGCTCTCTGTTATTTTGCCTCTCTTTTATACTTTTTTTTTTTTTTTAAATATAATGCATGAGTCCAAAGATCATTTCAGGGATGATATATATACTTTAGTTTTGTAGACCTCCACATTTCCTAGCTTTTCTTTCCTGACAAGTTCTATCATGCTGACCTATTGTTCCTATTCACTTTAACTATATGTATGCTGTGCTCCTTAGCAGTGCACCAGAGATATAATTGGGTTTTTTTCTCATCTTTGCAAGGCACAGCTGAAAAATTGGACCCAACAGTATGCTGCCTCAAAAGCTTATATAATCTCACCTCATTGTTGGTGTAATATAAAGAGTCTTCTAGTATAATTTTGCATTTCAGTGCTGTTAATTCTAGTCTTTCATTAAACTGCAATTGTGATCTAAGCTTCTAATGGAAATTTAGAAATATTTCATCACCTGCATATTTTCAGAGCCATAGCTATTAGACCAGAAGTGATAGTTTCTTACATAGGCATGAAGAATTCTTTGAACATTTATGCTAATTGAAATGGTTTTTTAATTTTTAAATTTGAACTACATAACATTTGCGTTATATGTTTAGAAATGAGATCCCCCCTAGTCTTTTGCTCTCTAGAAAAGGACACAAGTTTCTTAAAGAAAGTTTCTTAATATGAAAGTAAACCTGACTAGTCTTAATGATACCACGAGTTAGGAAATTCCTAACTGGTCCTAACTGGAGAGTCAGGACCTCCAAATGGGAAGGGAACAAAAGGCTTGGTGACGTTTAGAATAGCAAACAGAAGGCATGAGAAGATACAGAATTTGTGACTAGAGCAGAGAAGTGAGTCAGTCATGAGGCTCATATCTGAAAGCGTATAACTGGTTTCTTTCACTGAAGAGGCACCACAACACAGATAAGGAACAAATGCTCCAAACAGAATCCATAGCTGTGATGGTTTTCTGCTAACTTTTGTGAAGCTTAGCTTTTTTATTTTTCTTTGCTCCTTCTTGAGCAGATGGACCATGTTGGCCCCATTTGACATCAGATTCTCTTGGGAGAGGAGGAAGGAATATAGAAAATGTGTCGCCATGGAGTGCGAAGTTGCGTATCTGGGCAGGCGGGAAGATAAGCTTGGGAGAGCAATACACATTTCCATCTTCCCTAAGGCATTTGTTGTGGATGCTGCTGCTAGTAATGTAAGCAGATACTGCTCCTTGTTCATGTCTCAGTTCCTGGGTTCTGTATTGTGAAAGCTCTGTAACAGATGCTCAGCAAAAAAAGATTTCCTCAAAAGGAAGGGCTATGACAAACCCAAGCACTGGTCTGTTTAAACTGTGCTCCAAAGTGGCTCTAGCCTTATAGTCTTGCTAAAAATGATGGGGCATTTTTGAACAGAATTGTGCTTTCTTTAAAAATGTGCACTGAAAATCTACATAAAAGGGATGCAGAAAGTAGAAAAAAAAAGATCAAGAATTTTTGCAAAGATAGATATTATTCTTGTCAAATTGCATAAAATTCACACTTAATTGTACTCAATGGCTCACAAGGAGGCTCTAGCCTTAGTGAATGACAGAAACCCTGTGACTGTGATTATTCAAAATAAATTCTTAGGTTGAGTCCAATTTGAATTAGAATAAACAATCTCTTATTTTCTGATTAAATGATGAGGGTTTTAATGAGCTCAAACACAGAGATGAGTTAGTGAACATTCCTTTAAAATAGAGTCCAATGGTTATGGTATAAATATTTTGTTGCTCAACACACAGTTTAAATATGAGTCTGATAAATGGTCTCTGCTCCCTGCATGGTCAATGGAGAGATTCCAGGTAGTTTCAAGGATGTATAACTTACTTTAGACACGATAGTACATTTCCAAGGGTATTTTGTCTTACAACATACAAAATTAACAGTAGTTTAATAATTCCAGAAGACCTTAAATCTTAAGATTTCTTTCCAAATTATGGAGAATCTTTGTTTAAAAATGGTGGAAAAGTAACAAGTTCATATTCTTGTTACTACACTGCCCTCATCAGACAGTGCTCCAGTTCCTAATTTATGGAAAGACTCCCAGATCTTCACGCCTTGGAGCCTTGAAGTATCTGACTGTGTTCTGTCAATTACTGCATCTCATGTTGTCATTGATAGAGTAAGAGATTAAATCACATTTTTTGGTGCTTTCCTCTAACATTAGCCTTAGCTTTGTAAAGATGATGTGAATCTATTACATGTACAATTTGGGTAAGGTTTTGCTGAATGACACTTGCTGCTCAAACAGCAAAATAGTACATTAATAGTCATCATACATTATGTTCTCAAGCTAATCTATTCATAGGATTTCAGCTGAAGATCGCTTAGCTTCTAAGTTAGGCTTTAATTACTTCAGAGCCTTACAAGAAATCTATGAATCTAATAATTCAGGGGCCTTGAAACTGGATTATTCAAGGATTATTGGTTGTCTGTGGTTACTTGTAATTAGCCACCTGATTTTGGTTTTTTCCATCTCTTGGGGAGAGAACATAGCTGTCTTAATATAGCACAGGACTGAGACTCCAGTCCTGTTAGCTTAGCTCTCTGATTTGTGTGTAGAGCATACTTTAAAAGGCACTTGACTTATCTGTGTGTAAGTTTCTCTGTGGATAGCAATGGAGATCACAATGCTAAACCTTCTTTGTAAAACGTTTTGTGGGTATTGATAAAAGCCCTGGATAGGACTAAGGACCTTTTTTATCATATCTAGTTAGCAGAAGCAGATCAGTTGGGACAAACAGTGAAATAGAGGAAATAAATACCATGATAGACTTGATACATATAAACTACTCTTGATAAGAAAGTCGTATCAATGTTAATGAGGCCAATCTCAATTAAGGGGACAATTTGTGTCAAAAAATATTTTAGCTGCTGATCTGAGCTTATTTATGCATCCATCACTGTGCTAAATGAGAATCATAAATATTGTGCATTAAATCAGTATTAGGCACAAATGTTGTAAGAATCCAGCATGTATAAGCCAGCACTGATGCTCTTGCATAGACTATATTTATAACTTCACCAAACTGTCAGCTTACTGCTGTAGCGTGTGCACTTCATGCAAGCTACATGGTTCAGTGATTCTTTCTAAGAACATTTTAAACAGAATACCTCAGCACATAGGAGACAGTAATGAAGGAAGGAAAAAGGGAAGCTCATCCCACCTGAACTGATTGATGTACAATAGAATTTTCTTTAACTATGAGTCTGTCTATTCACTGATGGAAAGTACCTATTATTTGCTGCACAGCTGTCTTACCAAAAAAATAGTCATTTTTTTGTCTGCATAAGATGTAAAAACACATAAAGCTACCTGGTATCTTCTGAGGAATAGATAAGCTTGGCTGTCTGCTAGAAACTATTTAATTGTGTGTTTAGAATTTTTGAAATGACAAAGGACAGAGGATAGTCAATTAAACAGATGTAGCACTCGAAGCCAAGGAGGCAATTACTTATTTTTCAGTGATTCAGGCTACCAGCTTGCCAAACTATAGAGCAATATCTTCTGAAACACTATCATTTTTTTCTGGACATTTTTAAATTAATCCTTCTTGTTCTTTCTTATGGCAATAATCCTCTTTGGCTAGTTTAGCCTCTTCTTTCTCAGTGTTTAAGCAGAATTTAATAAAACCAATAGATTACACAAAGATAACATACATCTTGTTATTTATGTTTTCTGTATGGTTTTTAAGTATGTGCTACATGTATTGACTCTCCAAATAGTTTTCCTAGTTTAATAGCATCATTCATTACAAATACTGGCTTTTCCTTTTATGGAGAACAATCATGAAGCTGGTAGTAGCAGTGCAAAGGAAAAAAAATCTGTCAAAATGGAATCATAGCATCATAGAATCATAGCATTATCGAATATATAAAATGAGGAGGGACCCATAAGGATCACTGAGTCCCATTCTCTGGTCCTTGCAGGACTACCTAAAACCAAACGATATGGCCAAGAGTATTGTCCAGACACTCCTTGGACTCTGACTGGCTTGGTGCCACAACCACTTTCCAGGGGAGACTGTTCCAGTGATTGGACACTCTCTCAGTGAAGAACCTTTTCCTTATGTCCAATCTGAATTTCCTCAGATGCAGCTTTATTCCATTTCTTTCTGTCCTATCACTGGTCAACAGAGAGTAGAGGTCAGCACTTGCCCCTCCACTTACCCTTCTGGGGAATTTGTAGTAACTGCAATGATGTCTCCTCTCAGTCTCCTCTTCTCCAGGCCCAACAAACAAAGTGTCCTCAGCCAGTCTTTTAATAGCTTCTCCTCCAGACCCTTCAGCATCTTCTAGTCCTCCTTTGGATGCTTTCTAAAAGCTTTATATCCTTTGTGGCACCTAAAACTGTCCCCAGGACTCTCACTGGGGTGAGGCTGCCCCAGTGCAGAGCAGAGCAGGACAATCCCCTCCCTTGCCCAGCTGGGGATGCTGTGCCTGATGCACCCCCAGGACACGCTTGGCCCTCCTGGCTGCCAGGGCACTGCTGACTCAGGTTCAGCTTGTCATCGGCCAGGACCTCCAGGTCCCTTTCTGTGGGGTGGCTCTCTGGCCTCTCATTCCCCAGTTTCTATGTATAACCAGGATTTTTCAATCCCAGGTGGAGAATCCAGAACTTGCTCTTGCTAAATTTTATACATTCATGTAAAATTGTTGAAGGCTCAAGAAGATTAGATTTCCAAAGTTTAAACTGAGAATTGCTATTGCCTAGGACAAGATTTCTCTCTGGATAGTCTACAAATATTTTTTATTGGATGTGATAACTGACTCTCTTTTGTCCCTAATGAATACTACATGAGAGAAACACTTTCTGTTCTAAACACTGGAAATGTCTGTTCCCTTTCTGTTGTCTCATCACGTAAGCCTAGATTTAGTTCTCTTTATAATGAAACAAGAAAAATGTTCATCTATTTTGCATGCTAAAGTGACAAATATGTCACTTAATGTAAAGATTTAAAAGTCTGCCTTGTGCAAATATGTTGTGTACTTGGTACAGTCATGGAATAGGACCTTGATTTCATTTTAGGTACTGAACAAGTGGTTGATACTGATACTGCCTTTCAGAAAATTTACAATTCACTTGTAAGACTACAGATAAGAAAATAAATTTTGAGAGGACCAGAGGGGAATAATGTCAGTATGAGGAATGGCAGTCAAAGCATACCATGCATATTGCTAAAGTAGGGTATTTTCTTTATACACACTTTTAATAGAAGAAAGGGTAATGACAGTGTAGGGGCTTTTCCCATTTATGTCAGGGTATAGTATAAGGAGTTGATACTGATTTATGAGTCTTACAGAGCTTGAAACTTGACTTTCCAGAAACTGCTCCTCTGAGGCAATACAGTTAGTAGCTCTCTAAATGGAACTAGCAGCTCTGTGGATTTCACTGAGGGATGATAAAGACTAAAGATCCTGAATGCTAGATTAGCATCCTTTTCTCTGGTGCAATCAGATAGATCCTCTGGGCTTTCAAGGTTTGGATGCAAAATGTAATCCTTATTTTAGGATTTTTTTTGTATGGTGGGAGTTTAGTTACAGGGATCTTGATGGATGAATTATATCAGTGGTTTTGATGTATATCTATTTTTCATCTTAAAATATGGCTTTAAAATCTGTAACTTTATTGTTTTGAACAAATGAATTTTCAAAAAAAAATTCAGTTCATATTCAAAATGAAAAGTAGGTGTGTTCTAGATTTTCTTATGTGACGAGATAGAATGAACACCAGGATATGGATGAAATGTATAAGTGAATAATCATCTTGCATACTAATCCTGCTTAGTGCCTTCACCTTAATGAATGATATGGAAGATGAGGAGACTCAGCATCAGTCTGAATAAGCTTGTAAGTGCTGTTTATCTCCATTATCCCTCTATTAATTAATTTTGCTTACAACTTTGAGATAGTTACTTTTAGGAAACTCATCCATACAGGATAGTGAAGACAGTTTCTATGCTGCTTATTGTTACATCTTTCCTGGTCTTTACATGATTAGACAATGTCTTGTGAATTCATTTAAATGTTGATTACACTGTCATTATATGTCCTCTAGAGATTTTTTACAGGAGAAGAATGAGATGATCAATGTTGAGTACTGTGAATAGATTTAACTAGATTGCAACATGGCACTTTTATTGGAGGAGGAGATTTCATTTAAAAATATACTATCAAATGTGTTCTTCTTAAATGCTGAACTGATGACTCCTTTTATTCGGCTTTTGTTTCTTGAATGTGTCATTTAGGAAATTAACAGAGAACTGTTTGCTGGAGCTGTTGTTTGTCTGACAGTGAGTACTCAAGGTATTGTAGTGTCTTTTATATTCTGCAAGGTTTTCTTCCTTGATACTTCTGTATTTTGACTGTCCTTCTTTTATAAAACATCCCTTTTATGAAAAGAAACTAGGAATACTGTATCACAGCCTGTAAAAGCAATGTGAACTGTATGGAAAAGTTTTCATGAAAAAACTTAGCATTAAATTTCCAGTCCAGCACTCCAGTCCCTTGCAATTGTTCCCGAGTTGCAATTGTGACATGTTGCCTTGTAACCCTGTTCTTGTACACTCTCTGATAGCACCTTGAGTAGTGCTTAATTACCATGCAGATGAGGGGAGAGACTTTTCACAGACAGTATGCTTCCCTTAAGATAGGAACATTTCTCCTCAAGCATCTAAGATAAAGAAAAATAATTACTAGATATACCTGCTTATAGAGCAGGTAAAAGTAAAAAGATTTTAAAAAATCAGTTGTAGTGTTGACTTTGGGAACAAAAAAGGGTACCCAAGACCTCTCGCAACACCTAAGTAATTGCATATTTTAGAGGAGATAGAAGTTGCTGGAATTGTTATGAGAGTTTTTTGTCTTAGAGCCTGATCTTTGTTTACTAGACATCTGGAGTATTTCCCTGTTGTCTGTGGCTTAGTCAGGATTCATAGAGACGTAAGAACTAAATTTGACTTTAGAACTTCTACATTTAAACTTTCTTAACACTTTTACAGTGTTGCTCCTCCTAAATATGCAAGTCTTTTCAGCTGCCAGGATTTGTGAATTCCTTCAGAAGAGGCACTTAGTGTGTGAGAAAGTAATGCATGTATATATTTCATTATCTAATTGAATAGCTATGTTTGGAATGACTTAAGAGAGAGTGGATTGCACTGAGATCTTTTTACCCTGATCTGGACTTCACTTTAAATGAGCTTCCATAGCAAATTTGTATGAGAGTCAGTAATTATTGTAGGTAGATGCTTCTGTTAAATGTCAGTTAACAGGTGAAGGTTCCAGTTTGTGGTCATGTGAGCAAGACATGGTGACATTATCAAAGATTTCCATATATTAGGTATGTAGCTCTTAAAAATAGTACCAGAAACAAGGAAATAATAAGGATGATGTATTTTTGAAAAGCTGGGCAGTTAGTTCACACTTAAGCATTTTTTTCACCATCCTGAAATTTAGAAGTATGGAGTGCACTTGAAGCTTAGTCAAAAAATTCTACTTTCACCCTTCATTTTAGGACATATATGAAATGTTTTTAAAAAATAAAATGGTAAGTTTACAATCCTGTATTCTGGATAAAGTACTAATAACATCAGAAATATTAGTAGAAATGTTTTCATTTCTAAAGACTGTAATTTCATCTGGAACATATGGAACATTGGTTACTGTGTTGCAGCTGCAAGTGCTGGTTCATTGTCATCACAATAAGGAGAGTACTCACACTCTGTGGAGCACCACTTAAAATGCTATTTATCAGAGCTAAGACTGTAAAGGAGAAGGTCTTTTGAGATTTTACAGGATTGTTTTAAAATAAAACAGTTCTATTAATAAATTCTGTTGAAAAAAAAAAAAAGTGTTTACAGGAGAACTTCTTCCCACCTTTTTGCCTAAATACAATCCCCGTACTGAGTGGGAGCTGCCTACAGGCTCCTGTGTTACCCTGGGTGGGCTATGGTTCTCCTGCAGTCAGGGGTACACACAGCAGAGCACAGCACAGCACAGCAGAGCACAGCACAGCACAGCACAGCACAGCTGAGGTTCTCCTGCAGCCAGGGGTACACACAGCACAGCACAGCACAGCACAGCACAGCACAGCACAGCACAGCACAGCACAGGTGTGATGGCACAGTGACATAAATACAGAGTAGCATAGAGCAGCGCAGGCATCACCTGTGATCAGGTTAACTGCTGTGTGGATCACTAATGCCTCAATATACAGTGGTCTTCTGGTTACAGTCACTACAGTTACAGTTCTGGAATTTTAGAGAACTCACTTGGTGTGGTCATAGCATAAAGAAATATCATGTTATATTATAAAAGTAGTTAATACTATTTTTTATGCTCTGTTTGAGATTCAGTTTTAATCTTTCTGATAAGGTCTGGATTGTGATAATGCCTTTGTCCTGTTCTGTCTGAAGATGACTTTTTCATTAGTTCATTCTTAGAGATGGAAACAAATGTCAGCATGTTATATAACAATATGTGGTAGTCTTCCTTTAGTTTGTTTAATTTGTAGGGTTTTTATTGTTTCTTTGGTGACTTGAGGACAAAGACCTGATGGTTTCAAAGGACCAGGGTCCACACTTTCTGCATGGGAGCTTCTAAATTGGAAGCAGTGGGCTTGCACATCGCAAACTAAGTGATATAGATGGGATATATTTGTCCTTGTTTCTCTTTTTAAAAGGTGACTGTTGGTTATGCTAGTGAGCCACAGAATTATGTAGCACCTAAAATTACCTAAAATTAGCTGTCAGGAGAAAGCTGTAGTGGTGTCCCACCTCTTAAGGGTACTTGGAGACACAAACATTCAGTTCCTTCCTATGCCTTGAAACAGGACCTGGACCTGAGGTTCCTCCCTTTTAAGTGCCTTACCTGATGGTTTATGCAGTCATTTACCCCTCTGACTTTCTGTTGGTGTATAGTGTTTATAGTTACTCTTAGCATACAGTGTTTATACTGTTAGTCTGCAGTGTTTGCGTTTATACTGTTATATACTGTTTTATGGCTGTACTGTTTATCTGCGTGGCTCAGGTGGCTTTGCTTTATTTGCTCTTTTGGTTTCTGTTCTGGAAAGGCGTCACTGTTTTCAATTCTGAAAACAACCAAAGAACAAAACTGTAACTACTTTTGGATCTTGACAATTTGTAGACATCAAAACATTTAAGTGTCTAATTTAAGCCATTTCCCTAGACTTTCTCCAGAGTCAATCAAAAAGAAGAGGCAGAAGCACCTCTGATTCATCCTGTTATTTTGTACATATATCTTATGACAGAATTCATAGTTTTTTGGTGATGGTGGCTCCCAATTGAACCAAGATGACTAATGTCAGATAAATGTCTTTTAGACTGCTAAAGTAGCTACTGTTAAGTCTCAGCTAAATGTTTTACTGAAGAAGATTAAAAAACCTATGGCGAAAAAAAGAGTTGACACTCTGCATTCTTAACTGTTTTACTGCTAGCTTGGAAAACATTTTTTAATTGTGTGTTTACCCAACCATCCTACCTACTGCTTTTCAGATAGCTGAATTTCAGTATATGACACTGGATATTTCATCTGTCTGTTCATTTCACATTCGGTTAGTTTCTTTTATATGAGAACTCCTTGGCCATGACCTTTCATCAGAAGAAGACTAATCACTTGAAAAATATTCTTTGAATGCCTGAAAAAAAATGTACCATGAATGTGCATGACAGTAATTAAATACGTTTTGCAAAAGGAGGCAGAGAGCAGGACATATGCAAGGAATTTGTGACTAATTGTACAGTTTATTCTGTAAATGTATAGAAAATAAAATGTCGGTACTGTACTGAAGTACTCAAGCACTAGAATATTAATCTGATGAATAGATCTTTCAGGGAGACAGCAAAAAACATCTTTTTGTCTAAACAAAATGTATGAATCACTCTTTAAAATGCGAGTAAAAAAAAAGTAACTATTGTTAGTATCATCTCACTTTTCTTTGCAGAGGATTCACTTTAGTGCTTTAAGTTGGTCAATCCTCTGATGATTCCCAGAAGGTACCATTTAATTTACATATAATTGTTCTGTAGACTGTTTTTTTATGTTAAGCCTATTATTCTTTTACTCTGCACTGTGCGGTTCCTACAGGTCGTTCATGGAGGCCCAGTTTCCAAAGCCTGGAAGTGAGAACATTAATATTAAAAACCAGCCAAAAAAACATAAGTAAATAGTGAGGATAAGAAATTTCAGTTTGTGTTATTACCCTCATTTTATAATGTGTATATAATGTGTATATAATTTTGGACATTAGGAAGAAGTTCTTCACAGAATGGGCTGCCGGGGAGGTGACAGAATCACTGTCCCTGGAGGTGTTTAAGAAAGGACTGCATGTGGCACTCTGTGCCATGGTCTAGTTGACAACCTGGTGTTAGATCATAGGTTGGACTTGATGATCTCAAAGGTCTTTTCCAACCTAGCTGATTCTGTGATAATGGAACTAATAATACAAGACTATTCCAATTTCAAATAGTTTATTAGAATGCATCTCATTTCATTGGTATATGGGTATAGTCTGTTTAACATACAAATAGATCTTTGAATGTATTTTGTTATTGGATACCTTTTAATAATTGAAATGTTCTCCAAGATAAAATATCAAGCTCCCCATTAAATTTCATTAAATATTCTAATGATCTGAAAGGTCAAGGTTCATCCAGGAGGCTCCTAAATCAGTTGTGCAAGTTAGAAGTGTAGTTATGCCCTAAATTTTTGGCATCTTAATTTTTCCATCTCACACAAGATTATCTGTCATTAAACGGCTACATATTCCTCCCACTGTATCCATATTCTTGTGCTGATCAGAATGTGTTTGCTAGTTCGAGCCATTAAGTTATCTGCAGTAAATCTCAGCTGTCATTATTTTCAACAGTAATTAAAACTTCATGATAGCAGAGGCCGTTTCAGGCCTGCTGTGTACACCACTAGTGTCTTACAAGAGGAGTGTGTTACTATATGGGGATATTTGAAACAGCAAGTAAATCAGTGACTAGGGGTCTGGCCTAATCATTTCAGACTGCAACTGCAGAAGAAGTAGCAAGAGAGCAGAAGAATAAAGGTTGTCTCTGTATTCTGTAGAGAAATTTTGTTTAGTGTGTTATTCTGTATTTTTTGTCTTTGTTCCTTTAGAAAACACTCTACTTATCCATAGATGGGAGAAGGGATTATTACAGTATCTTCTCATGTTAAATAGGCAATAGAATGTTACCCAATTGCCTCTGTACTGAATATAATGTCTGTTTGCTCGGTTTTCTCTAAATCATTTTGCTAAAATCTGATATCAGTAATCTGTCTAGCACATCTCTAAGTGAGAAATTTTATTAACCTTGATTACTGACTTATTTCCTTGTTCAAAGAAATAGGATAAACAAGTGTAACAACAGATGCTTTTAACAACACATTATCTTAGTTTAATCAGTTCCTCAGTAATTATACAAATACATCAGAAGTTGAAGAGGCATGGTCTTCGGATCAAAAACTTGGGAAAATATTTCTGATTTGTTTCAAAAGAGAAATTACTTTAAATATTTGATAATATATATTACTCTATGTAATATATATTACATATATGTATGTTATCCAGTTTTTTAAACTCCCTCAGACAAATTTTTACTTGAATATGATTGTAAGTTTTAAAATATATCATTTTCTCTTCAGCAGAAATAAAAACACTTCACATATCACAAGATTTTTGAAATAGGCTTCTGGAATTCTCATCATAATATTTATGAGTATTTATGATGATAAGGAAAGGACCTGTGATGTTTAAAAAAAAATTCCAAAACCAACCAACCAACCAACAAAACCTGGACCAAAGTATTAGTGAAGAGACAGTATAGAAAGCAGAAAATAAGTTCTTTACGAATTACCACTGAACATGGCAATACAATGAATGCTATAAAATTGCTAAGTAATGAATCAGATTCATGGAATTTCTCAAAATGTTCCAGGAGATTAAATCAGTCTTTTGATGGAATGGGAGTTTTTCTAATACTACTTTTTTGACACAAACAATACTAGTAGACCAGCAGAAGGAGAAGATGCTGAGGTATTGTAAATCTGCTATCTTCATATTCAAATAGAAAAGCTAAAGAAAAATACCTCTCCCCTTAAGATGACTGGGGAGGAACAGTGTGGAGAATAAGGTAATGGAGACATTTAAAAACTACCTGCCATCTGCCTCAGACTGTCACAGAGCCTATTTCTCCTAATTTGTGGCCTTCTGCGTTGCAGATATCTCAGCAGGTGGGAAGAGCAAAGAAGAGCATGGAATCAACCTTTCTGGACAGTATTTCAAGGTGTTATTGGTGTATATGAAATACATAGATAAAAAAATCCCAACCAAACTTAAAAGCTTTTTAATACAAAAACTTTTTGAATATCCACAGTTGAATGAATCATTTGCTCCATGTAGAGTGGAGAAAACCAAATTTCAGCAAGAAGAAAACCAAAATTTCAATTTTGCAAGCATTTTTCAGCCAT
Source organism: Monarcha castaneiventris obscurior (assembly GCA_026261815.1). Classification (NCBI taxonomy): domain Eukaryota; kingdom Metazoa; phylum Chordata; class Aves; order Passeriformes; family Monarchidae; genus Monarcha; species Monarcha castaneiventris. The sequence goes on along the minus strand of JAMPIT010000174.1, from coordinate 4,284,331 downwards.
CTTGCACAAACAGAAATGAGATTGAAAGCATACAGCAATCAGACCAAAATGCTCCATTTATGTTTTGACATCTTATTGAAGCCCAGTAGAGTTGTTTTTCTCAGCTGTTCAAAGGGGAAGCATATTAGTTTGATACACAGATCTAGTGCTCCTCTAGGTACAATTGGCAGGCACCACTAGACAAGGCATAGAGAGAAATTACAAAGACAAAACATTTCAGGCATTTATCAAAAATTCTTTTTATTTTTATTTAGAATTTTTTATTTTTCATTCTGGTTGTCTTCTAATGTTCTACTATCTAGTGTTGAATGGCTCCAGGGCCCTGCCAGAAACCTGTTGTCCAGTGTTTTGATACAGCCAACACATTTCTGTACATCCAGAATGTGGGTTTCCAATTGCAATTGGCTACTTATGGAATTGAATCACCAAAAAGCTCTTCTGTTCCTTCCACTGCTCTGTAACTCTGTAAGTATTTCAACAGCCATCTAACCATGCTGTCATGTGAAAGAATGGAATGGCTGACATTTACTTTTATAGGACAGAACAATTTATACCATGTGTAATATATAAAGTAACTCTATGATATTGAAGCATCAGACAGTTATAAAATAGGGTGTTTTTATGTAGGTAAAAATGATCAATTTAAATACTGTTTTATGAGAAGATGTTTTGCAAGTTGAAAGAAATAGGAGGCCACATTAATCAAGAAGTTTTTTCAAATCAAGTTTGACAAACTTTGTATAGAATGCAAGTATTTAAGAAATTTGCCTAATACCAGTCTTTAGATTGAAAAACATTTTTTTTTATGGAAAAATCCCAAACAAGCTAAATTAAGCATAGATAAATATTTAATAACAATAGACTTCTTGAGAGAGCACTGATCGTAAGGACCTTTTCTAATCAATTGGAAAAATTAAACATATCTTTAGAGCAGCACGATCCCTAAATTTTATTTTTATTGTAAATGTATATATGCATGCAAGACACACAGGTATGTATAAAAATTTTTTTTCTCCCCCACAGCTATAATTTAAAATATCAGGAAAACATTTAGACCATCCAGAATATTTCTTATGGTTGTATTCCTCATCATAAATGTCACCTTCTAAGTCACAGGCAAGCAGTATCTACCTGGCTATTTCTTGAGCCCTTAGCAGGATCTTCCGTGATAAATGCTTGATGCACAAATGTGTATGAATCATATCAAAAGGCGCTTTGGCATGTCATAGAATTTTTCCAGTCTGAGTAACTATCACAGTACCTTATGACTATTCTCTACCATCCTTATCAGATGTACTGGTCAGGTTCAGAAGAAAATTTGAAAAATGGTATTTGTTTAAGGTAGGGCTGAATTAATCACTACACATCTCTAATAAGGCTTTCCTAAACTGCAGTTTATATAGAGCTACTTCCATGAAAACTATAGCCAAGAGTTTCTTTGTATCCTGACATAACTTTCTGTGTGTTTCCTCACAAATAATTGACTTGCTTCCCCCCTCTAATGTGAGCATCTAAAGATGGAACACTACTTGTCTTTGAAGACACTTGAGAAAGAAGAAATCCCAAAACCAGCATCACAGTTCCATCTAAAAGATATGGAAGATGTAAATAGTGTAGATAAAAGGAGTTTATTTACATTCATGTAGATCAGGAGGTTTACAATCTTTGCATAGAGGAGTGGTCTCGAAGCTTGTAAATCACATTCCTTTCAAAAGGAGTTCAGAAGATGTGGGACCAGAGTTGATCTGATCAGGAATGTAAATTTTTCAGGGGGATTTAACATGGGTCAGATATTCAATACCATCTGTTTTTCAATACAGGTCTTCTTTCCCATCCTGGTTGCTACTGTAGATCACTCTTTAATCCCCTCTGACATAGCACAGCCTGTTCACTTCCTCTGTAACCCCTCCACTGGTGACACAGCTCCTCAATAGCAGCACACCTCCTTGGGAGAGGGGACCACCTCTCCAGCCCCAGGGGGAGGCCCCAAGCATTCCCTGCAGCCTGGGATTCACAGGGCTGCACCCACTCTCTGAAGCTCTGCTGGGGTTGAAGCCTCTGCTCTGGTGGAGGCAGCTGCTCCACCACCTGCTGGGGAACCTACCCTGTGGCACCTCAGTGCTCCTGAAAGCATGTAGGGTGGTCTGAATTGAGATGGGACCCCCTCTTTGTGTTCCTGCATCCGTTAGCTACATTCTAGGAGCTGTGCTTTAGTGCTGGTCCCTCCCTAGCTACACTAAGAGGGTCTTTGGCCCCCCCTAATTGGGGGCATCTGTAGCAAAGGCAATAGGTATGCTTGGGTCACAGGCAGCTGATTCAGCTTGTTAGAAGCTGCTAGAGCTTGCTCATGCTCAAACACGTGTGGCCTTACCTTCTTATCTGGCAGCAGATTCTCAGAGGGTTCCCATGGGCCCCCTGATGATCCTGGATCCAGAAGCTCTTAAAGCAGAATACAGCTAGGACTTTCAAAACTCTCTGCCAAACAGTATTTTCTTGACAGTGATCAATCTTGATTGATACAGCCATTCTCACAGAGCAGTTAGCACAAGAGAATAAGAATGCAGGTTTTTATATAAAGGAATTCACTGTGGTGGTTTAGAAATACTGTACTCTAAAAAATGGCCAGAAGGGTGAACACTGAATACAGAAGTGCTTCTAAGTCAGCACTTAGTTTGGGAGCATGAAAGCCGAATGCTGTCATAAAACCATCTCTCTGAAACAGCAGGATAAAAATTTTTGTACTTGTTTTGTATTTATTTTTGGATGTTAAGTTTTAGAGGTGAAAAGCCACGATAATGACATTTAAATTATAACATGGATACCACTTGTATCTAGTTTAGCATTAAGTCCAGCATTTGTACTTGATGGAGTCAGCATTTTTATTCATTGGCAAGGTTTTCATACTAGATTGTTGAACCACAATGATTTTGTATATAATTTTCTTTTCTATACCTCAGTTTCTACTGCTATCTATGTAACTTTAGCAACCCTCTGTTCTCATGCTTCAGCATTAGACTTTTACCTTCCCTTTAGATAGGATATTTCCCACTTTCTCACCATGTTCCTAACTTCAAAGATGTCAGATAAATGTGATTTTCCCTGACATCTGACTGATCCTTGAGGGGAAGAAGGAGGTGAAGGAGCAGGAAAGGGCAGTAGTAGTGTTTTATTCAATTGCCAATGTGTAGCAAAATGCAACACATATTTCGTCAAGGGATTCATTATGGCTTTTCTTTTCCAAGGTGAGGTAGTTGAAGTAATATATATTCCACTTCTCTGAAGCATCTTTTGATAATGTAGAAAACATTGCCCCTATTATTCAAATGTGAGAACTGAAGTTGTAGGGAATTAAGTGACATTTTCTGAAATCACACATTATTCAATATAACATAAAATTAGGTCATCTTGTTCTGATTATAGTGCATAGTTCAACATACCCCAGTGAGAACTCTGCCTCAATAAGACTTGAGGAAAAATAGTCAGTAATTCAGGACTTCTCCACTTTTTCTTCTAATTTAAGATACTTAGTTTATACAGGTTTCTTATGCATTTTGTTATAACTTCTAAACACTTCTAGGCAACCCTGATAATTTTACATGTCTTTCATCTTTTGCTAGCAAATTAATTATTGTTAAAAATAAAAAAAAAATCCTAAAGAGAGATTAAGAATAGGAACTAGAATCTCACGAGATGAGAAGAACTTCCTTAAAGTTTTGGGTGTTTTTTTCCTAAGAAGAAAAAAGAGGCTGAGGGTAAATAGCGGATGTGTTTGTCAGGAAGATTATGTGTTTAGTACTAAAGGGTTTTGTGCAGAGAATTTCTGAAATGTTGTCCCAGAAGTGATCACTTACTGGTAAAAGCTTTATATGAGATCCCATGAAAATAGAACTTTAATCTTTCAAGCTAATCTAAATAATTTAGGCAGGTTTATTTACAGAAGGATTTTCACAAAACACAATAAAGTTTCTGGAAACAGATTGCTCGTGGTCTCTTTTGGATTAGGCTAGATTCTTAGATGTCATTTAAAATGTATGTTCTTTTTTGTTTTAGTGGAACGACTTCCCCTAATTCCTTGCTCATTTTTTTTCCTGAAAAAATGGGTTGTTTCCTTTCAGGCATCTCTTAATTTTTTTTTGCCTTTCTGAAACTCCATTTTGAAGAAAAAGAGGAATAAAATGGTTTGGTGAAAATGAAGTTAAAGAAATGTGATAGATCTCCTGCTGGCAGCCAAGAGAATTAAATGACAGAGTTGTGTGAGCTTGTCTACCTTCTCTTGGGGTAAACCATCTCGTAGCTCATTGATGTGGCATATCCTTTTTCTAAACATTCCCAGAGTACATATGTTCAGGCCTTTGTACCTTACTTTCTATATTTGGGCCCTGGAGCTTGTTTTGCAAACATATGAGAAGCAGAAGCTTTCGCTCATATGTCCCACTTTCAGAGTCACATGCAATCCAAATTCTAAGCTGTTATAATTGCTGCTGTATTAGCCTGGTAAAGTACAGTTTAAACAGGCAGTAAATTTTGTTTATCAACATTGCAAGAAGAAAGTATAGCAGTAGTGAAGTTTCCAGTAAAGCCATATAAGAATAGTATTCTTTTTGAAAAACCTTGTAACAGAGGATACTCTCGTTACAACCCGCCCATGGAGGTGGGGTAACTGAGGTTCTTGTTAATAATAGATCCCTCCGGGACGATTTGAATGAAATGATGCTAAATCACTGGTGTTTATAAATATACATATGTCAGGTTTATTTCAGAACTATTTGGTTGCAATGGAAAGTAAGTATGTAGCTGTTTTGTTAATTAACAATTAATGTAGAAATATAGCAATATAAAAACATAAAAATAACACTTAGAACATGAATTGAGCTTCCTGATGCTTTCCCTTCTCAAAACATTCTTTTTGTATTAGTTTTCATAATGATACTTGATGACTGAATTAACTGGGCAAGCCAAATTCGTTACTACTTCAGAAAGATGGGTGCAATACCAGGTGCTATTTTAATGTTCTGAATTATTTGGCCAATAGTAAGCCTGGACCACTCTCTGGTTGGTTTATTAATATTTAAGCTTTGACAATAGAGAATTTTTTGGTGGGTTGTCTTCTATTGTGTATGAAGACAGTCTTTTTTGGCATCAATATTTTTAAAGGATGGAATAATATTTGCATTGTCTTAAATTTTAACTATTTTGATTTATTTTTCCTAAGCCTGCATATATTTACTACAGCAATCATGATGGCATAGCCTTTTGTCCCCAGAAAACTGCCAGGTGTTCCTTAGTACAAGTAGGTGCTGAATGTCCTGTATGGCAACATATGTTTTACTCATGCAGCAGAATTAGGTAACATCCATCTTTTCTTGGTGTTCTTAAATTATATTGCAAGTCAAAACTTCAGCTGATGGCTCACCCAGCTAAGCATCTAATAAAATTTACTTTCTTCTGAGAGAAAGAAAAATGCTTCAACCCGTCAGTCTTTCTAAACATGGATGATATGTTTATTAATTTCTATTGTTCAGTTTCCAAAGAGTTAAGTTAGAAGTCTATGTAGGATAAACAGGGTTTTTAAAAAAAAATTGACAGTAATTTTAACCTCATGTTGTTTAGTACAATTTTTATGTTGCTCTACTGGTATTTTATTTCTTCATAAAGACAAGGTACATTTCAGGAGCATTACATTTAAATGTTAAGCAGCCAAGCTAGCAAAAATGAACCATCCTTCCCAGAGTAAAAGCTCTGTCAAAACTATTGAAGAGTCTACTTTCTCTTAATAAAATTATATATATTACTTCTGTTGATTGAGTTGCATGTGCATTTCAAGAAAAAGAAAAATTCTAAGGGAGTTTGGAGATTTTTTTCTGATATAGTTTTATGTGATTACATGTTTGGGTAAGAATTACTAAGCAGTTTGTCCATAGATTTCTATTATTATCACTTGTAAGTGTGGCAATACTTGGACCTTGGGTTGAAAGAGAAGTATTGTTCTAGTGTAGTTCACTTTAAACTGCAGCAGTTGTTTTCTGTCTTTTCCAAAGACAATGATTGATTGCAGATCCTCTCTTAGGGATTTGGATGGTGTCATTTCTTTTTCTATTGTTCAATTACAGTATCATGGTACTGTTCATACCGATTGCCTTGGGGAAAGAGAGTGATGATAAAATGTTAATGTCCTGGAGAATTTTCTGCCCCTGGAAACCCAGTGGTACTGAACCAGAAATTACCTACTAGTGCAATTTTGGTTCCTTCTTCCCACCTCTAAAAATAATGTATAATTCCTTACTAGTTCTGCAAAATCTGTAGTGGCAGTACTCTCTCCTGCTCTCCATCTAGACCATTGCCACTTTCTTGCAAGTGGAAGAGGAGACAATTAAATGTTTATCTCCTATTTTAAAGTTAACTGATTTCCAGTTCAAGTTGTTCCATCCTAAAGATTGATTCTGGAGATAATTAGACTTGAATGAGCCTGTGTGTTATATCTATGTCCCTTACCAGAACTTGTCTGAAGTATTGGACTAATCACCATTTTGCTATGGCAGCCTTTCATAACAGATTTGATGGGAGAATATTGTGCTTCTTGCAGGCATGCTTCTCTGGCTGATTTCATGGAGGAATCACCATTCATTTGAGCCAACTTTAGAGGGCACTGAGAGCAGATGAAACAGCTGAGCTAAGCAGAAGTCAATTAGTAACAGCGCAATTTCTTTTTCCTTATAAAATAACTAAGTACTGGCATATCGAGATGTGGAGGTGATGATTTTTCTTTTCAGAAATTAGTCAGAGCTACAATTCATATAATAACTGCCTTTTAGGGAAAAGTGTGACTAGCAGAAATTTACACTGCTGGGTACATTAAAGTGAAAACTATTACAAACAGTTGTTCCTCTGTATGCAAACAAGGAGCTGAATTTAACTTCTGTTTGAGCGCTATAAGCCTAGATGAGCATCTGTAAAATCCAAGTGATATTTTTGTCAAAAATAACTGGATGTCTAAAATTGGAGTTTTATATGAGAATGTTGATGTTTTTCCTCCACTGTGCTGTCCAAGGAATTCAAGAAACTTCTGCTGTTGTACTACAGTACAGTGTAGACATATGGCTTTGCTCAACCACTGAAGATGTTGTCAAAGACTCATACCAGCACTTGTTTCACCAAATAGTTTGCTCTGAAGAGCAGGGAATTCAACCTGATTATCAAAATTTGATGTTTTGGAAGAGCATGACAAATTTTTAACTTGTTATGTTTCCATGACAACAGCTTTTCTTCTTTTCTAGTTGCCTTTATGATTTATCTTTGTCATTTGCCACATGAAAGGAAAGATTTGTCTAACCCTTTGTGTTTGACTAGTCTATCACTGCCCCAGGAAAGGCATCCCTTTGAGGTAGAAGTCAGGTTCCTGTCAACTGATCCCTGCAATTACAATGGATTCTTCCCTAACTACTCCCCATTTTTACTTACTTTTATACTATGGTTGCATTTAGGTGGAGCTTGTGTGTCTCTGGTCGTACATGGTGTTCAGTGGCATACCCTGGAGGTGGATAACGTCAGTATTACACCTGGGGTTGCCTTTAGGATGGAGATGGTTCAACAGCAAGAAATCTCCTTTCTTCTCCCTTGGTTGACAGCTGCTGTGCGGCTTATCAGCTACGAGGTACCACCAAGTTCCCCCTCTTGCAAGGATTTTAGCAGAGTCTGGCCATGGTGTCTCCACTGTGTTCCACCCTCCGTTTAGACCCCTTTGGCATGGATTGTGTGTGGGAAGTCAGTATGGCTGCATTCCATCCAGGGAGTAGCTACTGCATTTCACCCAGGGAGTAGCAACTGCATTTTAGCCTTTTATTTCCCTACTGTTATAACTTGCTAGAAAGTGAATCTTCCCAGTTTTCTCTATTTTTACCCTCAGGAATTTTGCCACATCCTTCATGAAAGTACGAAGTACTCTGTTTTATATTTAATCATCACGAGACTTACTTACCTCATCTTCACTGCAGAATATGCACACAACTGCAATTATTTCCCTGTGCAAATTGTATAGAACCTAAACTATCTTGTATTGCTGAGGCCAGAATATTTTTTATGTAATCAACATGATTAGATGATAATCAAGCTTCAATGATACTTTATGTCTTCAATTAGATAAGTAAAGTTTTAAAATAGGTGATATAAGAACAAGATTAAGAACAAAATTAAGAACACAGAGGTCAATTTTCTGTTCTTCACTGTGAAGCTATAAGTAAATGTAAACCAAAGTGTTGTGTTGTTTTGAGTGTCTCTGATTTTGGATGATTAGTTTCAGGTACTGAATAATTTTCATAGTGCTAAGCAAATTCAGGTCTCATTTAAAAGAATTTGAAAGTACAAACATACACTATCTGCTTGTCCTAATAAATAAACCAACCTCTTAGCACTATACTAACCAGAGAAAATCACAGTGAAGTAACCAATCTTCTCATTCACAAAAAAGGGGGAAAAAAAAAATCCATGAAAATGAGGAGAAAGCATCCTTTGTTCTCATTCTGTAGTCACCTTGCTCCCCTAGGGCTGCATAAAGCTTGCTAAACTATCCTTTCTGCAAGACAAAAGAAGAAATCAGATGTGTCTGTAGAGCTGAATACATTGACACCTGACAGTGCCTTGAGCAGGTGATGCAGGCACAGGTGCAGGTAACCCCTGTTGCCCTTGAGTGAAGATAAAGCTCTGTTTCCCATGTACTCAGAACCTGCTTTGTGTTAGAAAGCGAAATACTTTTCCTCTCTGGATTATATGCACTTTGTATGTGCATACAAAAGATCAAAAATACCTGTTTACTCTTTCACCAGTGCTTTGGGATTTGTTTTCTGGGGTGGAAGTTTATAAAAGTACATGGACAACAGTTCCTTCCATGAAAAGTGAGACAGCCAACAGCTGAGTTTCTTAGGGATTTGTATTCTATATCCCTAATCTTTTCTTCCTTCCTGCTGCAATAAGTATAGCTGTCTCCTATGGGAACACATCCAGGCAAGAGACAGTACTGTGGCTCATTTAGACCTGTTCATATATTGATCATTGGGCCAGTACACATATCTGATGGGCCAGCTGGTTGCTGTCAGTGTGTTATGGGCTCTGCTCTCCCTGCATCTCGCTTTTAGTAAGACTCTCTACCTAACAACCCACTTTTAGGAAACTTCTAGAAAAGCAATGGACTACGTTTGTCAGATGGACAGAAATTATTCAAAAGTTTAAAAAGTTAAGGAATGCCAGATGGAGAATCAAATATTCAAAGCAATTTATGTTTTGTTCCTCTAAGAAATGAGCTAAAAAGATACTTCATCAGCATTATTCATGTCTCAATTTCAAGTACTCCAAAATTAAAAGATGTAACAATTAAGATGTTTGTCGTGGATTGATTTTAAAAACTTCGTGAAGATGCTTTATTTTTTAAAGCCTTAATAATTTTATAAGATACTGTATTTTCTATCTTTACTCAGAATTTATGTAATTATGAGGACTGCAACTTGTTGAAAAATGTTTTAGATACTTCTCTGAGATTTTACACACAAAGGTCGAAGTCCCAGATTCAGGTCCTTGCAATTACCTGTGCTTGTGAACACGTCTGCACGCACACACACACTTACACAAAAAAAATCTTGTCAGTGTTTTGGTTTAAAGTGCCAGTACTTCTTGCAGAGATATTTAAGATTAGTAGCTATTGACTGGGCTTGTTTCTGCTCTCATTTAATTGACGCAAACAGGGGTTAGTCTAACTTAAATCAATAGGGAGCACTGACCTATGTTAGGTTGTTTTACATAACACTGAAACACAGAATGCTGATTTTTTTATCGTGAATGGCAACAGGTTTCACAGTGATAGGTAGATATAGGGTGTTGGAATATAAAGTTTGCAAATCCTAAGATTAGTTCTAATGTTGTAAGGTCATTGTGAGACAATAATGGTAAAAGTGGCAGCTGTTTTTGCATGTAGGACAATTTTACATGCCACTTCAGGAATTCTTCTAAGAAAAAAAGCCTCTTGGGAATAAAATTTATCTTTTTCTATTGTAACTTTTAAGTAAATAACTATAAATTGTAAGTATTTAAGATCCTATCTGTGTGCTATATGGAGTTTCCAAGTAAAGATTTTCAAGGACAGAGATTAGACTGTTTAAATCAACTGCAATATTTCAAAATTGTCCCCTGATGTCTAAGCCATTGCTACTAATTTAGCTGATCTAAGAAGGAAATACATTTCTTGCATGTCTCACCTTCTGAGCCCTCCATCATGTAATCTGGTAGATTTTGGCACCTGATAGGTGTTGTAACGTCAGGTATTTCAGAGAGGTCTTCAAGATGGATGCAGGCAATGATTGACAGTCTGTGTCCTACTAGTGTATGTAAAAAAAAAAAATAGTTCCTTGAAGCAAATATGATTTCTTTTTCTCCCATAAAAATGTGTAACTGAAATTACATTCATCCATTCCTTGTTCTATTTTCCCTTAAAATAGATAGAAGAGGGATGATCAGGTTTATATTCCAAATTGACACTGAAGAATGTAGTGCTTGAATATTCTGTGCTGAGATGATTTCATATTTAGGAAAAAAAATGAAGGGTATAAAGGGATAAAGTCATGTCTTGTTCTTAGATGAAGAGATGTTTTGAAAATTTCTCTAATGGATAATACTTTGATGAATGGGACCTCTAAATCTAGAGACAACAAATATTAGCAACTGAAGACTCCATTGTAGGTTTAACATCTGAAGGTGATGAGAACACAGTGAACTTGAGTCTCATCTTTCACTTCGGGAAAATTGAGACTAGTTCTTCTGAAATCAGTAGAATTTTATTAAAACAAAGTTTTTTCTAAAGAAGGGAAATAGACCAGAATAAGTTATTCTGCTGTAATTATTTCCAAATAATTCCCATATGGACTTTCTGTTCTGGAAAAAATGTTATTGGATTAAGAATAATTCTAGTCATTTTTTCAGGTAAGCCAGGCATAATATTAGCACTATGATACAGAGGTTTGGATATTGAGTTACTGATTTAATTCTAAAATATATTCTCTTAATTAGGAGCTTATTGTTGACTCAATTGGTATGCTCAATCCATCACAGCATACTTCATCTAAACCGCTTCATATTTAGTATCCTACTTGCTGAATAAAGTAATAGAAGATTTTTTTTCATCACTGGGAAAGATATGTATTCTGGAATCTAAGTGATCGCAGACATTATCTATCTATCTATATATATCTATCTATATAAAATTTTGATATATGCAAAATCTTTTTTTTTCACTATTTTAGAATCACGGGGTCAAACACATAGGTAAAACTTTATTTTCTAGAGACATATTTATAAGAGAAAAAAATTAATACCTAGAGAGAGAACAAGAGCTTTAAGGAAGCTATTTTCATCCCTTTGTTCTTATGACCTTTTAAAACTTTGTGATGTCAATATTGGTTGTCAGGTTATGGGATCTCCTCACACTTCTTCAGGGACTGACTGGTTTCAGGAATATGGCACTGTCTGTATACCAAGCTTTATCTTACTCTTTAGTAGTCATTATTAAAACTGTCTTCTATAGTACCTGCACTGGCAAAACCTCAACGTGGCAGTGAGACTCTGGCCTCTTTAGACAATTTTAGACACATGATCTCCACTGGTTCAACAGAAAACTGTAGGGACAGATGAGCTTCATTTCACCTAACATAGCAATCATTGTGTACATTTTTGCATCTGAGCTAGTTCTCTAAGTTTTCTCTATAACTGATGAAAGGGAGCAGGCACTTCTGAGGGCAATTCACATAACCTTTCCCAGACAAGTGGTAAGAGGCCTTTCCAAAAAAAATCCATTTCTCTCAATTGGCTATCAATTGAACCTTGGCAGGTAAGATTTAAATATCTATACTGTGGAAGTCTCAATTTAGATGAGAAAACTTAATTTGAGTGTCAAAATTTTACCCTTAAGATCATCCTCTCTTACTTTATAAGTGAGCTGATGGCTTAGGAGACAGACAGAGCAAAGGTACAAAGCCAGAAAATGCAGATGTGTCAGATGTGCACGGTGGGCTTACAGCCACTCTGAGAGCTGCTCATGCAGAGCAGCACTGGCAAGGCCAGGAGGTCAGGTGCAGGCAGGAAGGATGCCTCTATCCTGTCAGGTACTGTCCTTGTGCATTAAGTACCAAATTCTGCTGCTGTGCTAATCTTTTTTCATTGGTTAGCATGCTTGTATAGGTATCTGTTTATTTACTAACTCTAATCAGGGAGAAAGGAGTCTTACATAGTGTTACATGTGTTTTGCATAGATCTGGCTGCAAAGAATTCAGTTGACCTGCATTACTGACTAACTGCCAGCATTTGTCTTCTGCCGCACTTTGTCTACGTAGTTGAAGACCTATCAGGTTTTCCAACTGGTCAGTTTGTTACTGACTCAGTATCATTAAAATAAAATATCAACTTGTAAAATTAGCCCTACAACGTCCATACAAGAGTATTTCAGTATTGACCCATGTTATCTAATGCATTTTAGATTATTAGACTATATTCTCTGTAGTACCCTGATCTTAAAATGTGTTTTGCAATTCATAGAAGAAGGATCAATCTGAGTGGAGCTGAAACACTACCTTTCATGAAAACAATTAAACAACTTTTCTGGGGGGACGTAATACTGAATGGACCAATGGGTTGATATATAGATAATAAAAAAGCACTACTGTAGTTATTGAGGAATCATTTGTTTGATGAGTTTAAAGATTTCTTTGGACATTAGCAAATTAACTTGAAATAGAATGAAACATCTATAAAGAATTAGTCAATCTAAAGCTGCAAAGGAAGGAAATTTAGACATTAGACCCTCATTTGCTAGGGTGCTGAGATTTGTTAGTGTTGATCTGTTCACCTGAGGAAACGACTTGCTGAGGATGTTTTTATATTGTTTTATTTTATCTTGCAAAAGATGGCTTTAAATATAGTTGTTAGACAATTTCTCAGTATCTAAAGTGGAAGTATATATCTTTTTAAAACCTTTGCTCTAAAATATACATGTTAAAAGATGTCATATGAAATACTGGTGGAAGTAGGCCAATAGGTAATGAACTCATTTACAGCTTGACTATACTGAGGTTTTGGAAATGTCTTTTTATAGTTACATGCCAACTAGACTTAGCGAGGAAGAAAAATAAATATATAAAAAACTATAGATTAGGTTCAAAAGATGACCAAATTACATTTCAGTTGCTTTTTTTTCCCAGTATATCCAACTTTTTATTTGCAAATATTTCATACCTATTCATAATTAGAACATTATTGTAGCAGAATACAATCAAAACCTTCTTTATCTGTGTAGACTCAATACAAATCTATGTTAATCTCAGCCATACTTCCTTGAATATTAATGTAATCTGTAGAAAAGAGATCTTAGAATGAAGCAATATAAGGTAAGAGCATTAGTTATATATTTTTTAAGTTTTAATACATGTAGAAATTAATTTAGGAAATTCAGAAATTTCTTTGCCACATAATTGGTAAGTGACTTTCACCAAGAGGGTGGAATCAGTGCTTGCTTGTCAAGCTCTGTTCTCCACTGATGTCTGCCCTGACAACACATGTTCATCTTGGCAAGGCTTTGGAGGCAGTGTGATAGTGATGCTTTCTGTCTCAGCGTTGCAAATGGTGCTGCAATTGATGCATTGTTAACTTTGATGGCAGTCATGGACTACTTCCATGGCTTTATTTTTCCGGCTGCATTTTCCAGGATGAAGGAGCTGGATGTTGTACACATCTATGTGTGTCTCTGTGTTACACTCCTTAGCTGCTGGCACTCAATTGTCTTTGAAGCACGCAGATGGGCAGCTCAGTTCCATTTACCTCTGGTGTGCATTCTGTCATTGGCAGCTGATATGAGGAAGCCACAGGGACACATCTCCATACAAATGTGATTTTAAAAAGGCAATTTTCTTTTTTTATGGTGGCTTTACAGAGTTTTCACAAAATTTAATTTGCAGATGACTTGCTACAGCATATTGAAAGTCAAAAGGCCTCATTCAACTTTTGTGTTTAACAGATTACATGATGTCTCAAAATTAAAATAGCAGCAATTATAAAATATTATTTGTGGCTAGAGACAGTGGACTTCTTTGCAGAGTTTGTATTTAATCATGCAAGATACTCAGCTGCTCTGAAGAAAATAAATTAGGCAGATATTAAAAACAATCAGTATAATTACTATTTAAATGCAGGTTTAAAGCTTTAATGCTTTTGAATTATAGTTCATTATCCTTACAGTGAGAGAAGCCTGTAGATTGCAAGAAAGATGGTGAATCTTTGTTAATACATTTATTGCTGTATTGTAGTACTGTTGCTTTGCTGAGCAGTGCTTGAGCACAATGTTCAGATAACACCATCTCTGGAGAGGGGAGACTGGGGGCCAAGGTAATGTTGCTGCCCCTTTGCCTCCCCTGTGCTGGGCTGTGCATGAGCTGAGAGGGTCTTCCAGTCTTTAATGCTGTTAATGTCAGGAGAAGCAAAACTGCATCCAACACTAATGGGGCTCTGGGCCAGGGTAAAACACATCCTTGTGCTTAGTTTTGCCCACTTCTGCAACAACTATTCCACGTATCTTGCAAGATAGCAGGTGAAACAGAAGTATGTATTTGGCCCATAGATGATCATGTTGACTGCACTGATTTGTTATTACTAAAAACTGACTGAAATGAAATTTAAAAATAGAGACATGAAAATTATAATGTGCTCAAATATTTATAAATTCATTTTAAACTCTCCCTTCAGTTAACTGAGCTATATGTCGCTACTCAGTCTCAGAAGTCTGTGAATTTATACAGTTAGCTGATATAAGAAATAATATGTTTACTCTTTACAAATTTCCTGTGCTGTCATTCTTCTTAATCCTGCAACATAACCAAAACCGTAAATCCTTGTCACTCTTCCTACTAGAGAATTCTTGCTTTTTCAAACACTTTTCACTTGACCTAGAGTTTCATAGTTATTTTATTGATTTGAATGATAGTGGTAATAGAAGAAACAATACAAACACTTAGAGATGTTTGTGGAATTATTCTTAAAAAGAAAGATATTAAGAAAATGGAACACATGGCATTGCAAACAATAGTTGAAATAGTATGATGAAATAATTCTCAGTTCTTCTTAGCATGATGGAAAGCATCTGTCTTTGGAATTTTTGAACAATGAATAAGTTTTTTTAAGTTAAATAAATTGAATAGTTTTTCAATAAAAATGGCTTTTAGTAGAACCCTAAGTGCACTATTCCTAAATTGTACAGTTCACATCAGTTATTGCAAAATACCAAACTGCCTTAATTTTTATATTGAACAATTTATAGGATCCATTATAAGCATTTTGTTATTAATTTCATTTCTATTTTTCTTTCAAAATAGTTAAATGGCTACAGATCCTTGCTGGGGATTCACTTTTGCTGACATCAACATGGCTGTTCCTCTTGTCTTGTGTGAACATTCACATCATACCAATCAAACATTGGAGATTCCAGAGATTTAAATTATTTTGATGTATTGGGAATAGTTATGTGTGGTACTTTTGTATATAGAAAAAATCATTTAAAAAGCTTCTTATAAATGTGTCACCAGTGTAGCAGCATCTAATTAAATGGGAAGGCAGCAAGGACAGTATTTTCTTAATTCATATTCCTATAATTTTTTAAGATAAAATGCATTATGAAATCATCCCCAAGAGTCATAAAATTATCTTTTACTTGCAGATGTTTATGTCTTGCATTCATTGTGTTTGATATGAACTTCTTTTTCATGTCTGTTTGAAAGAGCATCTTACTACATGGGATATTGGATTCATTTGCCTTGTTTTGAAAACCTTGCTACCCGCTCCAAACTGTTTCCTCTTCCCATTTTAAATATTTTTAAGTCTGTCACTTGTTCATGCAAATATTGGCTCTGGACAAATTTCGATCTTATTAAGATGAATCAGCTTGAGAGAAAATTATTTAATAAACAGCTACCCCTGGGAACTGGAAATATAAAAGATTTTTCACATTTTCTGCATTGGTCTGGCAAATCAGTGAATTGGGAAAAAAAGTGAAAATAAATCAGTGGAAATCATCCCTTTATAATGACATTTCAGGTTTTACTGGAAAAGAATATCACTGAGCATTCTTTAGTAGGGAAATTCTAGTCCGAGCTCTGCTGGTTACCTGCTGTATGATAACCAAGTCACTTCTCTTCCTCAGGTTTTCCATCTGAAAATGGAGGTATTTGTACTGCCTTCCATACTAGAGCGTGAGATCTAGAGACAAACAATCATAGAGTAGTTGAACATCTGAGGCTAGAAGCAATCTCGAAAGATCCTCTGATCCGGCCTTTCATGGAAAAGGGAGTCTAGATGAGATTACCTAGCACTCATTCTAATAACATCTTAAAAACCTTCAGCAATGGGGACTCTAGCATGTCCATGGGGAAGTTGTTGCAGTGAATAATTGTTTTCACTGTGAAAAACATATTCCTTATATTGAGTTGAAACCTCTCCTGGTGCAACTTTCACCTGTCACCCCTTGTCCTCTCCATATGGCTCCTTGTGAAGTCAGAGCCTCTGTCCTTGCAGCTGCTGTCACTGTAATTGTTGAAAACTAACCACTTTTACAAATTCACTGTGTTGTGGTTTATCTCATGTAGGGAAATCTTTCTGAAGAGATTAACAGAACATAGATCAAATGGAAATGTGACTAATCTTTCAAATTCCAGAAAAGTAAAATTCTATCTTCAAATTACTGAAGTAGTTGCTATGAAGATATGCCAAAAAAATATAAAATATTGAATAATATTTGAGCCAGGTTTCCTACATTTTACCGTGTCATTGCCAATGTATCAGAACTGTATAGAGAGAATTTAGTCATGACATACATAACAAATCAATTTAACATTAGTTTAAGCAGACTATTTGGATTATTGATTTAGTAACCTCTACACAGATTATAATTACAAAATGTAGCCTATTTTCTCAATATTGGGAAAATTTACTGAAAAAAGCTGAGTATATCTCATCACAATTCCTTTTCTCTTCAATTATCTTTTTTTTTTTTTCCTTTTAGGATTTCTGCAATTCAGTCTCAATTTCTGTTATTCAAATTCTTATTGTGATCTGCAACTTCTGTTTTTCAAACCCAAAATATCTGGAGTCACACTAGGATCATGTTGTCTCATTGGGTCATAAATCATATGGTCTTTGAAACACCCTCTAACATAATGAAACAGCATTTTAAAAGGATATAATTAAAATAATAAAGTCCTGTCATAGACCATGCCTTATTCATTTTAGTCATTAATTTTTAATTATTTCCAGGAAAATAATTCAGAATAATTCAGTTTCTTGGCACGGCTTTCCTTTTCTTTTTTTTTTTTTTTTTTGGTCATCTGACTATTATTAAATTGCTATATTTTTAGTTTTATTCCTGATCAATAATAGCTATGCAGTTTGTTCCAAATGGCCAGCATTAAAGATTCTTTTTCAGTCTCTTTGTAAGGCTTCTGTAGGTTTGACAGCTTATCTCCCAAATCTTAAGTGCGTAGGTTCATTTGGATCTATTTCAATACAAACTAATGTTGAGCTAAGGGATTGTTGTATCGTATTTGTGAAACAAGAATGAAATCAAACATTGAATTTACTGTAATAATTTAGATTGTTTTATTGTAAAAATACAGAAATTAAAGGAAAAGAAGGAAGCCTTTAATTAGAGCCAGTAATGCCATAAAAACATTATTCAAAAGTGTCAATGAAGCCACAGGCCAAATTTAGAACAATTTCCCAAAACACTGTAAGGAGCTTTAGACCTGACAAATGATGAAGCATCACAATAAAAATGTGCTATAAGAACACAGGATGAAAAATTTGGGTACTTTAAATGCTGTCAGTCTAAAAAGTACTGTTTTATCCTGGCATGTAAAATATTTTTGTTAGGTTAACTACCCAAATAAGAGGCCAAAGTGGACTGTGTCCTGGACAACAGAAGAGCCAATGTCTTCTGCCCATCTGATAAAAGGAAAACCTTTCCCTGACTGGAAGTCCTATGTCTGATTAAGCCCTGAACATGTAAGACGAAGTACTTCAGAGGATACCTGCCAAAGTAGCAGCATAATCTGCTTTATCTTCTCTTTCATGGTAATCAATGCCCACTGGTTCAAGGGAAAGCCATATCTAGGAGCCACATAGTGTACCAAGAAAAAAATGTCATTTTTTACCCTTGCAAGTAGCAGAAACATTGAAGTGGTCATAAAATATAAACATACGAACAATGTAAACAAACACAAGGAAATAGCAATCCTTGTTGCTTCTTTTGTTGTTTGTTGCCTGATTTTTTTGTACTGTAAAATCCAACATGAGAAAGTTCAGTTTTTACTGTGATGTCCAGAGATATTAAGGGGTGAGATGTCATAGGTGAAAAGGTGGTGAGGCATCTTAGGAGCAGAAATTGTTGTATCAAGCTATGCTACATGCATGTTACCTGTCATGAAATGATATTATTCCAAAGAAGAAAGGACCATAGATGAAATTGTGTTTTCAAAAACACCTATGATTTTGTCCCAGTAAATATTAATGGTAGCAAAATTATACCCATATTAAGTGTTGTGGAGAATACTGCACTATGTATGCTGTATAACTGGTATTACTTTTTCATGAGCTACAACACCCTGAACTGATGAATCAAAGTAAACCCATATTTTTATTAATTTAGTGACAAGTAGTGTATATACTAAGTGTCCTGTTTCTATTTTTTTAATTGCTTTTTAACATGGACCTGGTATTCAGGCATGCTTTAGCATGCACTGGTATGCTTCTTTAGAAGCATTCAGTTCTTCATGTCTTTGAAGTGTACTTCTCTGAGTATAAATGTTTTGTTACTTACAAAGAGAAATTATTTAAACCTGAACTCGTGTTTGTGTGTAAGGTACAGGTGGAGTTATTTTCCTTTAAGGTTAACTTACACCAGAATACAGAGGAAAGTAAACGTCACCCATAAGAAGAGTCAGGTTGTGTTCTTTTTGCTGCCTGAACAACCCAGCCCTCTTTTTAATTACCAGCAACCATCAGTACTCTGAAGTATCTATCTACCTACCTTGCCACATAATAAATTTATTTTTTGGCAGTGATCCTTTCTTGCTTTTTACTTAAATCAGTCTTTTTTTATGCACTAGGCAGATGAAAAAACTGTTATCTAATTGTGATGGCTGGGACAGTACCATTTTTAAGGGATTGAACATTACAAAGTGATACAAAATAGGCTTAATGATGTTGGTTGTTTGGTATCTGTCTCCAGACACTATGGTCATGCACTTCATTTTACCTCTATTCCTGGATGAGAAAAGCAGAGAGACAGCAGCTCAGTTGATCTTGCTGTTGGTTCAGCATCAAACATTTTGTTCACACCTCTGCTAAGAAAACAACCTCTGAGATTATTCCAGACAACATTATCCCATTCCATTCACCCCCAGATCCAGCTACTCAAAGGGAAAAGTGTCAGCTGTGAACGTGGTTAAATCTATCCCATCATTATTTCTTGGTCATTCTGTAAACACTATCCAGAATATTTCAACTGTTCTAGCACCCATCTCCAGTAGCCCTCAACATTTTAGCCGTTGAGTTTTAGGAGTCGAGCAGCTGCCTTCAGTTCCTTAAGGAAGTGTGTGAAGAACACTGTCTAAAACATATATTTAATATGTGAATTGTAAACAGTATCTATCAGCATAATTCCACAGAGAACTGTGAAAAACTCAGTCACAATGTCTTTGTGTCATTGCAACTGAAAGTGGAATCTAATTCTCCAGTCAGTATGCAATGAAAAGCTTTCAGCAATCAAAAATCAGTTGTGTTGAACTTCAGCCAGGGGGGAGCATAGGCCTAAAAGAGGTCAGTTTTCTGTCTAAGATCACTTAATAAGGGCAGAAGTTGTCTTATTAGGATGTGAAAATCATTATAGTGACTTAATTCAGACTACTGAATCCTTTTTCCGCCCCATATCTTTCCTAACACAGAAACCTAGAAAACTGAAAAACTGCTAATTGTTTATTTTTAAAATGTTTTGATTTGGAATTTTTTCACTAATGAGTTCTGCAGATTTGCCCTCAATTTTACATTAATTTTTTAGCAAAATGCCGTAGTACTGGAATAAATTAAATTAAATATGCAGTTTTTTAGCAAGAACTAGGAGATTGGAATGGGAAAGTCTTTAGAGTTACTGTAGCTTTGTTGTAATTAAGAAATATGCCAAATGCTCTACACAGTTCCTAGAAAACTCATTTTTTTTTTTTTTCTCCCGTGCCAAAACATTTTGTATGTTCAGAATATACTGCTCAGAAATTTCAATACAATAGACCATTGAGCATTGCCTCTAAGACAGAGGGTAAAATAGTATATAGCTAAGAGAATATTCATACTGTTTTTAACCTGACACTGACATAATGGTTAGTATGACACTATTTGGAGGAACTTTTTGCCATTTTTGAACATTTATCATAAAGATTGGAATTAGTGTTGATCTTTTATAACTTTTTAGGCATATGTATTTTATGCATACAGATGTGTTCTTTTAACATAGTACACATGAGGGTTTTTTAAATAACTTCTAATGATTCTGTTTAATTATTTAAAAATGGAACTGGTTTTAAGACTGCCATTTCATTTTACTGCATCAATGACTTCAGTGCTGCAGGTTGTGCTTTTAAAGTGGCAAGTTTCAATAATGCACTTTCATCATCAAACAAATGGTCTGCAATACTGTTGAAAATTATGATCTTTTTAATTCCCTTTAAGAGATTTATTTTTTAACTGTTTTATTGGACAGCACTAAGTACTGCATATAGATAGATCTGTTTCTGAGAAGACAAAGAAGATTCTTTTACTTCTGCTTGGGTAGTTGTAGATATGCACTAGCATTTGCAAAAATGCTGAAATTTTCAGTGTCCCTTTTGGAGATTTATTTCTTTTTAGATTCTTCTGTGTATTCAATGGAGCATTCAGCCTAATTCTCTCAGTTTTTGGTTTTGTTGGGAACAACTATCTGGATTACAGGGAGAAAGTCTGTTAATTGCCATCTCAAACTACCTTGTAGGGCCAGTGGCGTGACAAAATATATAATTAACATCTGCCTTAGTTTAGTTACTAGCTGTGCTGGTAAGCAAATGGAATTCTGAATTCAACAGATAAGTCAATTATGCCACTACTTTTTCTTTTAATTTTACGTTCTCTTATTGAGTGTACCTATTTTTAAATCACTCCCTGTCTTGGTCAGTGTTTTTCACACACTCTCAAGTATTATGCCTACTAGTTTTAGCAGGATATTACAGCTATGATTGCAGGTCATAATAGAAACCTTCTTTGGTGTTCAGACCAATAAATAAATTAGAAGAAGGGCTTTAAGCTCTGTATGATAAAATGAACTGAAAGTAGGGCAGAGAAAGAACAACCTTTGTAATGAGCCTGGCCTGGGGCTAAAAGTTCATTGTGTATTTCAGAACATGGTGCAACAATAGTATGAAGAGTTAGTGACTGAGGTTTTTCACTGCCTCAGGATACCGGTGGTTCAGCTACATATAATGATAGGGAATGCTAAGAATGCTCTAAATAAATCCCATGTCCATAGCTTGTAATTTCTTACTGGTGTTATGGGCAGGATGAAAGGCCTGACAAGGGTTCATAGCCAGCAGGATGAAGTATAGATCTGGTTGCTGTACTTACTTGTTCACTGGGGAACACAGAATGTATTGTATTAGTGTGATTATATAAAAAGATGAAATAAAACCACAAGAGAAATAAGGCATGAATTGATGACATATAAAATATTTACTGGTGACTAAGAAAAGCGCCAAATTTGCAAATAGTAGCACATATTCTCCCGAAAATCAGAGGTGTTTAAACCACCTTCGAGTTGAGAAGCCTCATACTTCAGGGTTCTGCTTGTTTCTGAAGTACGTTTAAAGATGTCCTATCAAATCCTTTTTCTGCTCTGTAGGTTTTACCTGTCAAACCATGGCAAACAACAATCGTGTGTCTACATAAAACAATTTGAAAAACTATGAAATTATTAATTTTTATTTATATGCTTGCAATTTTCAGAAAAATTAATATGTTTGCACTTCTTAATTAGGACTAGATTTCTAATCTGAACTATTGGATTAGGATTTTGCAAGGATGTGATCCTTTTCTGTTTTTTAAATTTTCTTGTCTTGGTTTTCTACTTCTTTCTTGAACCTCTCCAACTCTTAACTATTGTATAAAAAAGGTTATTACTAGGTTAAAATACAGGAGTACTTAACATGTAAATACTGCTTTGAACAATTGATATCTGGACTACAATATTTTGAATTATAAGTGCATGGCATTTCCTCTTTCACTAATGTGATCTCTGTGGAAAAATACCAGCCACTTGGAAACAGAGGAGTTCCATGTATATAATTCACAGCAGTGACTGTGTTAATGCTGTTCATGGTGATTTTTGCTTAGAGGCTGAGTGAAATAGCCTGCAAGAGTGTATGGTTACAATTTAGTTACAGATCTGAAAAACATAAACTGCTCTCCCTGTCCAATTCCCTAGTAGCAAAATTTCCCCATGATTAAGATGTTCATTGAAAATGAAAAGAATCCTTCTGGTTCTATTATTATAAAGAACTGATTTAATTTAATGGAGATGCAGTTTAGTCCTCTTCTTATTCCAGTAATTCTCATCTCAACTTCCTTAGCATGAAATCCATAGCACCATCTCACCTAGAAATGTAAAATTCAGTCTTGTGGAGTGCTCTCTCTAACCTGCTGGTACACTTTTGCACAAAGTTCAGTCAATTTTTAAAACAGATTCCTTGGGGCAGTTGGTATTGGGCAGGCAGCCTACTTAGATTAGCCAGGTAAATTAAAGAATTCAGCTGACATGAAGCAAAGGTATTAATCTGGGAGAAAGTCTTTTTCAGATCTTTAGAATCCAAAATGTAGTGGCTATAAGAGGTGCTATACTTTGAATGTCAGTTAACTGCATAAGGAGGTGGAGGAAAAGTTCTTACATTGTCTGGTATAACTATGCTCACACAGCTACTTGTGTCAGGACTACAGATACTCCTGGTAAAAATGGGTGAGAATGAGGCTTTTAACAGCCAACAGGCCATGCATGGAGATGAAAGATGCTGGGACACAGGTGAGCATTGCACAGCAGTGCCACTCTGCACTCGTGTGCCCTGCTCTAAACCTTCACCCAACCCTGTAGCCTGTCTGTTCAGCTATGTGGGTCTCACAGTTGTATTACTTGATAATTTATGTTTGAATTTATATACTTGCATGACTGTCTTTGATCCAAATAGTAAGTTTTATTTCTTAAATAGTTTGTGTGAAATGTGTACTCTCCAATTGCATTCATTCTCCTCTTCTGGTTTGAGGAGAGCTTTTAAGCCCACCTAAAACTACTCCAAACAGTGGCCCTGTAAAGTAGACTTCATGAAGAGATGAGGGTTGAACTATTTGACCTCTACTGGGGTAAAAATGGCCCTGTGCAAAACAGAGTTACAGAATCTTTGGGCCAGAGGAAAAGCAGGAGACAGATTCTGCCTTGATCCAACTAATGTCTGTCCAGGGCCTATGACATGTAGGATGTGTAACCACATCCCTGAATACCCTAACACAGGAGCTCCTGTATATTTTCCTATGATTACCTCTAGGTACAAACTGGCTCTAACCTAAGAGAAGCGCTGTTGTTGGGTTTTCTACAGTCGTATGTGGCCTGGAGCAGATTCCAGAGTCTGAAAAGCTGCGTAAATGCTTATCTGCTATGTAGTTTATGCTGAGGTCTGGCTTCTGAGACTCTGTTAATTGTACAATGTTTAAAGTCATTTAGCTTATGGCCTTGTGAGCTATTCAGTATTTAAAATGCAGGAAGTACCCTAGATCAATTCTGAAAACAAGATTTATTCTCTGTCACTTCGGTACTTCCAGATAAAGTTTCTCTCAAAGTCTTCATCAAAAATCTTCCTGTTTCCAGTTAACATAATACTCAGCTTTTCTTCTCTAACTTTAGACTGATCCTGAGTTAATGCATATTTAGTTTTGAGTTAAATTAGCCATACTCATATTGTATCTTGGATGGTCGTTCTTAAATAGCTAGTGACATTTCATTATAATGCTGCTTTATCTATCAGATGAAAAACTTCATCAATAGAAATTCTGCTTACAAGTGCTAATTTCCTTTATTAATGTCCATAAAAAGTAAAATATAAATCACAGAAAGCAAAATTTCAACAACATTATAATAATCTGTTGATTGAGAAGTCCCTTATAGATGTTTCTAAAAAAAATGGTGAAAAGAAAAAAAAAAACTGGGAGGGGAAATATTTCCATTATGATCAAAAGGAGACAAGGATTTGTGTGTTCACACGTACATGATATAGTATTTATTAAATACTGAGCTTAATGCTAAACAGTTTGTCAACCTTCTTCGTTATCTTAATTTCTCAGCAAGATATTAATGTTTTGATTCATGTTTGTGGTTTTTAGAACTGAGTCAACACAGAAGGGAGCACTTCAAGAGGGAATGGCTTGCCTCTTCCTAAGCTTCTTTGTTAAGTAGGAAGTTATTGGTTGCCTTTCTGCACATATTATTTCCAGTAACCATCCTTCCCATAGTTTTGGAAATGGTGAGTCACTGCTCTTTGGACCAACAGTCAAAGGGGGGCCATTTCCTAAGGCAGGATGGGGAAAAGCCATTGCTTCCAGGAACTCATCCCCTTTCACTGGGCTCATTTTTTAACAGCTTTGCAACATTTCTGTGCTAAGAGCAGAAAGGCACAGTAGTTATTTTGTGCCTCATTTACCTCCAATATCTCCTAATTGTTGCTGGAGGGTTCTAAAATAGATACATGGCAATAAAAGAATGCACATAACTTTTTTTTTTTTTTCCTTAATGTGGTAATAATAATATATTTAGTATTTATAGCATTAATGACTGGTAATGGATAACAATTATTTCAGACTCCATTTATTAGGACATCATTCAAATGGGTAACTCAAACAGCTCATAACTTAAAAGATTAGAATATGACAACAGATAAAGCTAAAAGAAAGGAGAGTGGATAACAAAGATAATTACAGGGTTTAGCCCAAAAACTTATAGTGAAATACTTGGTTGTTAAGCTTTTTATTACTCAATTTCTGCTACTGTGTATGCTAGCAGGAGAAACTTAAGAATGGAGGAGATGCTGGTATCATAGACTCTGACTGGAAATTTTTTACATGTGGAACAATTTGATTTTTTTACTTACTGTGACTGGCAGCCAAAACATAGAGGCTGGGCAGGAAGAAAATATGATAGGGAAAGTACAATTAATTTTGTAAGAGCTTTGCAATTGAGGGAAAGAAGTACTGAGTTCAAAGGGTAAAAGTGAGATCCAGTGAAGGTAAAGAAACTTTAAAAAATTACATATTAGTAGGTGCTAATATAGAAAATTATTTTACTTACCAGCATTTTAAAATTATTAAAACAACATTAATCTGAGAGTATGTTAAGCACTTGAGGCATCAAGGTCAGTAAAAAATTGATGACTATTAGATGATAATTCTTGCTACATAAAATTAAAAAAAAAAAAATAGGGAGAAGTTATGAGATTTGAACAGTTAGGATTCTTTCCCACAGAAAGCAATGGTTTACTTAGTAGTGTTTTACTCCATAGCTAATTAATAGCCTACATGAAATTGTTGTACTTAATTATCTTCTAATTAATATTCCACAAAGGCAGATGCTTGGTTTCAGTACACAAACTCCTGCAAAGAAAGATTCCAGTTTGATTACAATGAACAATAAAGCAAGAAAGAAAAATCATTGTTAATTATATTTAACACCACGTTAATTCCTTCCTCTATTTCTGCAAAGAGACATGTCATGAGATATGTTAGGGTGTGTTGTTTTGAGCTGCAGCAAAATTGTTTTTTATACTGCTACTGGCAGTTTTCCTTTCTGCTTTTGGATCAAACTTCTAAAACGGGTATTTTAAGTATTTAGTAGGGTTCTCTTCCTTAAAAGAAGATCTTAGTATTTTTATCTTAGTATTTGTATTTGTATCTTTAGATTAAGAAATAAAAACCATAACCACAATGCTACTAACTGAAATAAAATTTTCATTTAAACTAAAAAGGCAATATGGGCTTTAATAATATTTTTGTACATTTAAGTCTTGCTTAAAAAGTAGATTAGGATATTTGCTTTAGGGTTAGATGAGGGATCAATACTGAACCATGTCCAAAACTTGTATTCAGACTAGTTACTACTGGAGTCCTCTGGGTTGGTTTTAAGAGAATTCTATCAATGTGGCTTGAAAATAAGCATGTACAGAACTGGCACAAAATCAAAACTGAAGGGATGAATTTGTCTGAGAAATTTCCTGTTCTTAATTATTTCTACCTTCCCCTATTTGATTTAAGATTCCAGTGACTATCTTATCTTGTAAGGTTTGTATATCATGTACAGGCATTATTTTAATGCCTTTTCAGTTATGCATCTTGCCTCTTGGTTGGCAATTAAATAAACAAGAAGGGCATCTTCCAAATGATAAACTACTACATTCATGCCTAGAGTATATGAAATTTAGTAATAAATCAGAACTGTTATCTTTTAACTGTGTTTCCTGTGATTTGTTTTTTAAGTTTCTATGATATATGAAGTCTGCACAAACATTCTATATACCGTGAAAAAAAACCCAAACAAACCCTGTAGGATTTTGTATCTTTCCTTACTAAACTGTCTCCTAAACCATTAAAAACTTGGCACCAATGTAAGAATGCATAAAATCAAGAAAATATTGGAGTATGTTGGGTAATCATTAAATACAGTTGGATGAATCTATTTACTGGCAATACAGATGTAGTCTGTAAAAATAGTCCTTTATAACATTTTGGGTTTTTTTTCATGACATGGGGATAAATTTATTCATATAGTCATCACTTTTTATTATTGAAAGGGATTTATGACTCTATTTATTACTCAGAGATTATTATTAATCTTCTCCTTAGTAATCTTTGCCTCTAAAAAATGCTGACATGAGATCAGTTTGGCCAATTTCCTCAGTGCACTACAACTCCTACACTTGTTGGCTTCGGCTTAAGTAAAACTCAGTACAAAAGAGAGGTAATTTGATCCAAGCTTAAAAACTTGCTGTGTCTCAGTCATTGATCTGGCAAGACCAGATCCCTCAGAATGCAGACTACACGGAACTCTCATTAAAATATTTGAACCATAGGGTATATTCATCATCAAAGCTCTTAGCAATGTAAGTTTTTCAACTTGCTTGACTCACAAAGATTGCTGGGATATCAAGTATAAGTATGCAATCTATCTCATGCTTTTAACTTTAAATATGAAAGAAAATGATTTCTCAAAGATGAACTCCTTGACAAAAAATGTCCTACAATAAATATACCCCGTTCACTTTCCAACGATGCACAGATATTCTTTTCAAGTTTTATGACCAAATTCCATTTGAATATTTGAATTATTTTTTCTAGTTTTTATTGAAAAATAATTGCCTGCAAGCCCATATGTAGAAAGCAGTCCTTGCTTTAGGCCTCATTCTGTTGTTTAGAAAAGTACATTTCATAT
Organism: Monarcha castaneiventris obscurior; assembly: GCA_026261815.1. Classification (NCBI taxonomy): domain Eukaryota; kingdom Metazoa; phylum Chordata; class Aves; order Passeriformes; family Monarchidae; genus Monarcha; species Monarcha castaneiventris. The sequence continues at coordinate 4,256,724 of JAMPIT010000174.1, read as the reverse complement.
AACATTTTTGCCATTAGCAGCTTTCAGCTGTGTAAATATCATTTATAGCTATAAAACTTAACAGAAGTATAGAATGCAAAGATCTCAACAAAATTACTTTACTGCTGCAGTTATGCATAAATTTTCTGTGGTTTTGTCCACTTTTCTGTACTGTTAAAGCATTGTGCTCATATCTGAAGAAGCCTTATACTAAACTATTCAAAATACTCAATTGTAATGTATTACTTCTGAAAATCAGTATATTGCTGTTAGCATAATCAATTTATTTTTAAATGGCGACTTTCTAAAAAACAAATATTATATATTGTATATGCAAAAATTGGAAATCATATATTTGTTGTAGTGTGAAAACTCCTGTAGATGCATGTCTTAACCTATTAAACCTAATTATAATAAGAAAATAACTCAGAATGGAAGTGCCAGAAGCTATTTAGGAATACTTCAGCCTAAACTAAATGTCCTAATATCCCATGCATCTTTACAGCCGTTACAGAATAGTGATATAATATCAGTCTAAGCATTCATTTCTTTCTCCTCTTAGTACTGGTACTAATTAGTACTGTTAACCACTCAGGCTAGGTAAATTATTTGTGACTTAAAGGAGAATGTAGTTCTTCTCAGAGTTATATCTGGGTAAATACATACCGATAGGCCCTTCTTCCCACCTCTGAAAAACATGAGGGTGCGGGGGTTGAAGTGTTGTTTAACCTTTATGAAAACTACTATGCTCTAAACAACTGCTAGTTAGAAGACACATCTTATTTCTTCTTTTTAAATACAGAAGGTGTTTTTTCCTTCTTCAAAAAATTCCTTCCTGTATCCAGATGACTACAAAGAAACTAAACATCCCTTTTTAAAAAATAAATTGTTGTCCATGTAGTTTACCAGTGTTCAGTGTACTTTGTGGCTCATACAAGCCTTGGACTTCTTTTTTTTTTCCTTAGGAAATAATGACATTATAATAGCAAAAATAATATGTAAGTGTATCAGAACATAGAAACAGCTACACAGAGTTTTTTGTCTTCTCCTTCTCTTCTTTCTCTCTTCTCTTCTCTTCTCTTCTCTTCTCTTCTCTTCTCTTCTCTTCTCTTCTCTTCTCTTCTCTTCTCTTCTCTTCTCTTCTCTTCTCTTCTCTTCTCTTCTCTTCTCTTCTCTTCTCCTCAGAAATCATTCTCATCTGGTAGGAGACTGGATTGTATCCTGGAAGTGCCAAAACACTTCACAAAATCATGTTTGCTATTTTTGAGACTTCTTTTAGATGACAAAAGTGAATTTATGAAATTATTTTATTTTCTATAGCTTATGTGAACCAATGTAAATGAAATTTCTATAAATACTTGGTCCAGTGCTTGAGGAAGAGATTTTCCTGCAAATAGTTGATATTTATTAGACAAAGCATTAGTATCCCATTGTGGAGAAGGCGGCCAAACAGGCTAGATTTGTAGGAAGGTTAATGAAACAAACTAAACTTCCTTACTGGTCATGATTACTGTCTATTTATACTTACAGGAATAAGAGTTTATTACAGTATGGGATGAAGAACTAATTAGAGAAGGCAGTTTATGAGTATACTTTTTAAGATTAGTTTATTCTCTCTTTTTTAAAATTGATCAAAATGAGGAAATGATCTCATATCACCTCAAATATAAACATACAGCAGCTAAATAATTGCTCAATTAGATGTTGTAGAAGTTACACAAGTATTCCAGAAAGCTCCGAAATAGGTTTGGAGTGAGTCCTGTAAATATTGAAGTAATACTTTGCATCTCCTGTTCCTGGTATCTTCTTAGGATCATGGTTAATTCTTTAGTTACCACAATCTTTATTTATAAAAGATAAGCTGTTTAAAACACTGATTCACGCTAAGAAGTGATGTTTCCATTCTTTGTCATCTGGTGGTATTTAGGACTGCTGAGAATTCTTACTGACATGTTCTCAATTTGCCTGAGTTAGAGGAAATGCAATATGATAAAAGCCATCTGGTGGTACTGCAGGTAGAAAAATATTTGCCATATATGTGTTTTGTTTTTTTTCTCAACATGTTAGAATTTTTTAAAGAAATAATATTTATTTAATATTTGATAAAATGAGAAGACATAAAAGACATCCAAGAGGTGACATGTAAATTTCTCTGTGTTAAAAAGTGGACCACTTCAGGAAAAATGATGTTTAAGTCTTTACAAAATAATTTAATGTCATTTTTTAAAAGATTTTTTCAAAAAAGGATTTTCAAAATAGGACTTCCTCAACTTGACATGTCTTCTGGAGTCTTTAATAATGGCAGGAAAATTCATCCTCTGCTCAAAGCAAGGAAAAGAATTCCAGAGGATAGAGAATGAAATTTTATTCTTGAAATGTCTGGAACAGGAAATATATAAATGCATTCTCTGTTTACTGTGAAAGCTTATTCTTTAGTGCTTTCTGGAAAAAAGTTGGATATCATGAAAATTTTTACATTATCTCCTAATGATGTTAACATCTACTGCCCAGAACGAAGAGCCAAATGTGAAAGAAAATATACTGGTATGGCTCTGGTTAAAGTGTTAAGATCCAATTGCTAGAGAGAGATGCCTGTACCTGAATTAAGATGCAAATGAGACCATATGCTGAAGTCAATAGAATGAATTTTATTTAACTGTAAATGTGAAATACGAAGAAATAGAAAGAAATAGAAAGAAATAGAAAGAAATAGAAAGAAATAGAAAGAAATAGAAAAAAGAGAGTGAGAGACAGATTAAGTAGAACAGCTGTCACCACCCCTGTGGATCCAACAGTGTCCTGTTGGTTCTCCTCTTTTGGTTGTTTCGGTGGTGGGGGTCCCAGAAAACATAGAGTTCAATGGGTTAATATATTTCGGGTATACAGGGGAATGCTCAGGCAGCTCCCCTGCGGGGAGGGATGCTTTGCACTCTTACAACGCTGAATCTGTTGCAACATTTGTAGCTCGTGTGCAGTCCTCTGGTGGAAGGTCTCAGAAATTAGTCTAGGGATGCTTCAGGGTCTTTGATGGTTTATGACAGCTGCCTCTCAGGTCAGTGTAGTTGACTCAGTTATGCCCCATCAGAAGGGAGAAACACCTTCAGGACTATGTGTGAATGCGAATGCCCTATGTGAATGTGACCTTCATTAATTCCTTTGGAAGTCTGTATGAATCAAAGTTGCAAGGTGAAGTCACAAGATCTAGTTGTTGGGGGTTTGTGTAAGTTTGTGGGGCTGGAACACAGCACTTTTCAGTGTGTTGCAGTTTAGGCATCACTGGTATACACATTTCTGCTGCCTTACTGCCTTAGTCATTTACCTTTTACTTTCTTCTCTGCTCAGTCATGCATATTGAATTAGTTAGAATTTGTTGAGTGCATTTAACATGGGCTTAATTAGGTCAATCATTTCAGATATCGTATCAGCATTTTTGCCAAGCACATGATGCTTAAAATAGTTTCAGGATGGTCTAATATCTATTAATGAACCTATTTGGGTGTTGTGCTGTTTTGGTGTTTTTTAATTAAGATGTTTGTCAAGGTTGAGTTTTGTTATAGGAACTGATATGAAAGAAAGAGTTTTAAGAGAATTTCAGTCACTTGCCTATTTTTGTAATCCCTAAAGAGTGAACAATTTTTTTTTTTAATAAAATGTTTATATTTGGCTTTCTAGGTCCCTTTAAACTATGAAATGTGCTAGAAATACATCTATATTCTTAAAAAATAATTTAATTTTAAAGATAAATGTCAAAGTAGGCCTGATGAAAAGCTACTGTATTTGCCTCTCTTTAGTACTGATTTTCCTTGTAAGTTGAATACACTGCAAATTTTCTGTCTTTAAAAGTAATGTGAACTCAAAATTAGGAATAATGGCATTCTTTAGAGCACCAGAAGCTCTCTAAATAGTTTTTCATATAGTTCATTTATCTGCATGCAAGTACAAATAAGATTTCAATTGGTTTATTACATGAAAAGGCTAAGATTCTGAAGACAAAATTATCTGTTCTTTTTTGAAAATTCTTTTTTCTTAAGATGAATTTGACACATTACAGGTGTAGGGAGACATAATTCTAGATTCTGATGTGATTCAGATAGACATGACATCACATCCTTTGTAAAGAACTACTGCCTTCTGATATCAAAGACCCTTTAAAATAATTCTATTAATCTTTATGTTTGTGCATGAAAATACACAATATTTGGACCCGCCTCACCACTGCTGATTCTTACTGAAACACAGAAAACTGTTGTATCTAGGGCTTTATCTCTAAAACTGTGTCCTGTTTGGCCTGTGTTTCAGAGGAGAGCTACTCCTTTATGACGTAAGCCTCAGTAAATTAGTTCTGGCAAATTGCTCAGCTTACCTTGCCACCACAAAGCCATATCAAATACTTAGACAAATGTAGTTAAATGCACATATAAAATAAGAGTACTGAATTCACCAAAATTCAGAATACTAAAGTAGTTTCTATTATCCAAAATAATAACTGCCTTATGGCCACTTTCAATACTATTCCAGTGTTTTTCTCTTAATTTATCTTGATTTAGAAAAAAAAAAAATTGATCCATAATTTTCAATTTAAAGAAAGGCAATTGTATATATTGTAATCTAGTATTTTTACCAATTAAGTATTTATATATATAAAGATAAAGAAATATATATATACTTACATACCTGCTTATATATTTATTACTTATATACTTTCTTATATATACTTCTATATAAAATTATATATACTTATATATTACTTATAAATAAGTTAAACATTGTTTTCAGTCCAGATAATTATTCTTGAGGAAGACTTTAGACAAACTTGAGTAGAATTGTATTGCAGATTTGAAAAGATGAGACTGAGCTTTAATGAGAATGCAAATGAGAATTACTAAGGTTCAGTGAAGGTCAAAGCAGCTTAATAATCAATTTATGTCAGCAACTTCTCACAAGTAACAAATGGGTTTTAATAAAAACCGTTGTCTTAATGGATTAAACTACAAAATCATGATTGCTCTAGAATTGGACCAGCTGTCCTCACACACATGCAGTTGTACATGTTTAAGTTGTCCCTTTTATCTACAAATTCAAGAATAATCTATTTAGACATTATTTATATTTTTTCAAATTAACATTTAAATGACTTTGTATGGCCTTCTAAAAGGAGTTCTAAAAGCATCTTCTGGTTATGCCTCAAGTGTATTTTTTTCCTGGAAAATAACTTTTTTACATTCTCAGATGCAATTTTAAATTAATTGTTTCAACTACTTAACTTAAAAACTTCAATGAAGTTAAGCCTAGGAGAAAGGGAGGCTCGGGGGGATGTGTTTTAAGATTTAGTTTTTATTTTTCATTACTCGACATTGACCTGAGTGGCAATAAGTTAATTTCCCTGAGTTGCCTCTGTTTTGCCAGTGACAGTAATCAGTGAGTGATCTTTCCCTGTTTTTATCTTGACACATGAGCCTTTTGTTCTATTTTTTCTTACCTGTCCAGGTGATGAGGGAAGTGGTAGAGAGGCTTTGGTGATGTCCAGCCACCGTTAACCCACCACAATATGTAAATATTTAGCCACTAAGAATGTGGCCAGTTATTGCTATAAGCAAGCATTTCAATTTTAAGGAAAGCTTCCTGATCTTAAAATAAGCCAATCATGTCACAGTTCCCATAATTTATAATTTTTGGAGTATCTAGAGAACAAGGTAAGAGGAAGAAGTGATTAGCACAGCACAATCTTTGGCAAATGTGCTTTCAGGGTGGGCTGTACTTACGAGATACTTTCCACACGAAACTGTTCAGACAAGCCCACAAAATAGTGTGCAAGCAACCAAATTAAGAAGATCCTTTTTTTGAGAAATTTTCTAGCATCAGACAATCATATTCAAGTATCTCTTGCTATATTAGAAATTGAGAACAAGTGAAATCTAGTAATACTGGTAACTGTATCAGGCAAAGCCCCAAACACCTTTTCCTTCTAATATCAAGATCTGGAATCTAAATCTAGAATCTTAACTTCGTAATGCATGAAACCTCCCTATGAGTGGGGTTAAATAATACTAAAATTAAAATTTTGTGTGAAGGGAAACTTCAAGCTATGAAATGCATGAAAACTTTAGAAAGTATAGAACACATTACAGTTGGGCATTTACAAAGAAGTTTATATTAAGGACTTAGAAAAATTCTATCAATATTACTGATTTTAGCTCAGTGTTAAGTAAGAACAAAATAGGGCAAATCTTCATCGTTTGAAAAAAATGCACTTCTCAAAAGCAGGGAAAAACCTATTATATTAGAGAACAAGTAGCAATACCTGATTTGTCAAAGGAGTTGTATAGTGTGGGAGTAGTTTTATGTGTGTGCATGCACAGTGGTGCAAGTCAGAAAGAAGGTCTGATCTCTGTGTTCTGTGGCCCAAATTGTACATCAATTGCTCATGACTGAGCAAACCTTGCTTCAGTATTCTGTACAGGTTGGATTAGTAGGTGAGGATATTGCAATCCTCTCTCCACCTCATTACTATCACATGGACCTTTATTTCTTATAATGGGCTGCAGAATTTATTTCTGTGCAGTCTTTTCATACTGCCCAAGTACTGCAACCAATGCTTCTTTAATCTTCATTTCTGTGTACCTTAAACAGCAGCATGCTGCTGTTGTTGTTGTTGTTGTTTTTCCAGCTGAGGTTGTATTATATTTATCTGTAACTACAGAAGTTTGTCTTCCTTTGCAAGTATGTGCACTGGTGCTTTGAAGTTCCATATCACTGTGCTCACTCAGCGTGACTCGCCTCATCTTTAGCTGATTCCAGCAGGGACCTTGCTTGAGCTGAAGAATGTGTGAGACATGATAACATCAACCAAATGCAGCACTAACTTTGCAATATTAACATTTTAGACCAATCAGAGTAGTCTAAATACATATCTCAACTCCCAATCTTTGCTTCATTCATGTTCTTGGACTACTGTGGGTACAACAACACAGCTAAACATCTGAGCTTCACTTAAACTTTGAGGAGACATGTGGTTGTCTTCACGTATGAGTCAGAGTGAAGTGGTATGGTGCCACCTTCCTTTTACTGTTAGAGGGAGTCTAGGTGAGCAGCTGAGCGTAAGCATTTATGCTTTTCAAAGCTCAGAAGTTTGGTGATATTAATTTTGTCTGTACCAGTTTGGTTTTCTTTAGTCAGAGTTGAATAGTAAAAACTTTATGCTTTTCATTATATCTTCTCTGTACATTAGCTCTCCTGAAGTTTATGAAGTGTTTTTATAGAAATGATCTGGCTGTAAAATTGAATTTTTAAGACAGGGTCTCTAATTGCATCTGTCTCTTTATTTATAATTTTTTTTCACTTTATCTCTTTCTAATTTCATGTGATTAAGTTATGATTTACTTGCATCATTTGATTCTCTCTTACTAACTTCACGTTAGATCAGTAATAGCTGAAACACCCTAAATTGATGCTAGAACCACCATACTGTGTGGATAAAGTTAGTTCCTTCAATCTGTCGTTTTAACAGTGGTTAGCCAAGGTTATGTGCATCAACCATGCAAAAACTCATGGTGGAGTGCCTAGATAACCATGAACTTACCTTAAATTTTGTGCTTACATTTGAAGTAATAGAAATATTTCACATTTAAGGCAATCCTAAGAAGACTTGTGAGATATATAGTATAGCATAGTAATAATTCTTCTAATTATATTATCCTACCTGTCTTAGGACTTTGAATTTTAATTTTTTTCTTTAAAACAACTTTAGTATTGAATTGTATTATAGGATACTATCCATGCTTTACTTCCAGAGAATTTTTATTTGGTGTATTTAAATGTGGCTACTGGAATGACAGTTAGTCTATTTTAGCTGAGTAGAAATATACCTCTAGTACCATTAGTAACTGAATTTATGCTGTTTTTATCAAGTTGTTTCCTGTTGAAAATGCTCAATTGAGTACCATACTCTAAACAAAAACAAAAAAAATTTGAATACCAGAATATCACCTCCAATTTCAGTATTATTTCTAACTATCCCTTCACTGTATCATTAATTTTGTTCTAATTTATTTACTTTTTATTTTAGTTATTAAGCCATTCATTATTTCTAATAATCTTATAGCAGTACTTGGAAAGCAAATCACCTTGCTAGTTTTTGTGGTATCTTCTAATATGTAGGAAAAGAAAATGGTTGAATATGGAATCATTCCCCAATTTAATTTTAACCCCCACCCCCCACCAGTGATTATCAGTGACATCAGAGGGCAGCAAGAATGGGCTGCTCCATGAGGAAAAGCAAGTTGGGTGCTGAGTGTGAAGCAAGGTGGGCAGCAGTGCCCTCACCAGCAAGGGCCCAATCCTACAATACTCAAACCCAATGAGCAAAGCAGGTTTGGTTGTATTAACCAGTCAGAGGAGAGTCTAAAGCACCAGGCAAAACTGAAGTGATGAGGAATGTCCCAGGTCAAGCTGAGAAGTCAAGTCAGCAAGTGTGGATCTGGTCCAGTGACGTAACCAAGCCACTGCAGTGATCCCAGGCAGGTCCGGGATGAGAAGGAAGATCAAGGTTTTGAAATGCAAGCCAGGAAGTCAAGTTTCCAGGTCAGGGTCTGGATCAGCAGGATACATCACCAGGCAAAGACATTGTAGTACTGTAGATAGGCCAGCAGACAAGGACAAGAACCTGAGCTCAAACTTTTCAGCAGAGGAGAGGGGAGGTTGCTGCTTCTCACAGCAGTCTGAGATGAGGTTATGCAGGTGTGCCATTCCAGTACTCCGGCACAAGTGATCGAATTAAAGGAGCAAAAAGTGTACCTAGGACCTGAGAAAATAAAAAATAATTGCAAATACATTTTTTGTATTTTATTGTTTTATCTCTTAGCTGGTCATATGGAAAACAGATATAGGTTTTATTTAATGGATAGCTGGGAGAAGTAATCAATTTTGACAACTTAATTTCTTTCTTGTGTTGTTTTTAACTTATTAAGTGCTTGAAACTTAGCACTTAGAAAGACAACCTATTATCCTCTCATAACACAAGTGTATTTACAATTCATGCTTTGTAGCTTATATTTAAAATCAGCTATGGTTTATTTCTTCATTTCTTTGTCATTCATGATGTTTTCCTTCTTTAAATAAATGAGATTCAACTTAAATCCCTAACCTGCTTTCTATGTTCATACCTTCATTTGTACTTACTGAAGAGCTTGAATCCACTGCAATCAATAATTCAAGTAATGTCAGAATATAAAACATTTACATTAATTATACTTTCAAGATTTGTAGACAGTTTGTATTTTTCTGAGTTAGAGAACTCCCTTTTGACCGTGTATTCAGAAGGCTATTAAGTTCATTCTTATAAAATCATAGAACCTTTCAGGATGGAAAAAGCCTCTACAATCAAGTCAAACTATTAACCCAGCATTGCCAAGTCCACCACTAAAATATATTCCTCAGTGCCACATCTACAGGTGCTCCCTTCCAGGGGTTGTGACTTCACCACCTGCATGGACAATCTGTTCTGATGCTTGGTAGCCCTTTCTCCTGAAGTAATTTTTCCTAATACCCAATCTAAATGTCCCCTGGTGCTCCTTGAAGCCAGTTCCTCTTGTCCTGCTACTTGCTTTCTGGGAGAAGATGCCAAAAACCACCTGGCTACAACCTCCTTTCGAGTAGTTACAGAATGCAATGAGGTCTTGCCTGAGCCTCCTTTTCTCCAGAATGAACACCCCCAGCTCCTGCATCCACTTCTCACCAGAGTCTTGCTCCATACCCTTCCCCAGCTCCATTGCCCTTCTCTGGACACATTCCAGCACCTCAATGTCTTTCTTGCAGTGAGGGGCCCAGAATTGAACACAGGATTTCAGGTGTGTCCTTACCAGTGCAGAGTACAGGGGGACAATCACTGCCCCAGTCCTGCTGGCCACACTGTTGCTTATACCAGCCAGAATTCCACTGGCCTTTTTGGGCACCTGGGCACACACTGGCTCGTGTTCAGCTGTCTGTCAACCCAGCACGCCAGCTGCTTTCCTGCCAGGCAGCTTTCCAGCAACGCTTCCCCTAGCTTATTCTTCAAGTCCATAGGAAAATAGCAGAAATATCTTCCCATACAATGAAGATCGTATCTGACTACTTTTTTGGGGGGAGTGGTTGTACTTACAACACTTCTCTTTTGCTTAATAGCTAGTGATTAAAATAGTCTGCTAGATGAAAGCACATTAAATTTTACTTTTTGAATTTCTGGCAAGTGGTGTAATAACCAGTCTACAGTGCCACAGATAAGAGTACTTAAACCGATTAGTCTAGAAGTTGAACCTGTATGCTAACAAAGGATATAATGGTTGGGACAGAAGGTAGTAAATATCTCATTTTAGTCTAATGGTACAAACAATGAATTTGCAGGAGCTATAGATTTGGTTCCAAATATTGTTCCTTGAATACGAATTCACTTCACCTTAGACATTCAACAAGTAAACTCATTTCTGCTTTTAGTTACTCCTAGTTTAGAATCAGTATTAGAATCTCCTGGTTACTCAGTAGCCTAGTAGTTTCAAATAATCACACAAGGTGATTGCTATGGATGTCTTGTAAGATAGAGATTCAGTATTTCTGAGCTGAGTAGAGATGGAAACCCATCTCACAATTCCAGTATGAACAGTGAGAACACGAAGATGGTTTATATGACAACAATAATTTTCTACTAAGTCTAATATTTTATTCTTCAGAGACACACAGGAAGTGTGGACCTAGGCCAAGGTATGGATGTAAAGGAATGGATGGCAAATGGATGTAAAGGAATCTATTGCACTAGAAGTATGGGCATGCGCAAACATCCTAATGAGGCTAGATTACAGTTTAACTTACTAAAATAATGTAATGACATTTTAGAAGTTGAAATGTTGTTATAGGGAGAATTCTTCTGAGCCACTCTGTGTAAATGAATCAAACACAACCATAAAAAATAAGGCATTTCAAATTATCTATTGCTTATTCATTATGAGCCATAGAGGAAGGATATATGTGATCTGTTTAAAAAAAAACAAAACAACTGTTTTAATAAGTACCATTTGAGACATGGTACTCCCAAATGAACTTGTTGTAAAGAGCTTACTCATAATAAAATTTCCCTCTATTGTACTATGAAAGTCTAATATTCCTCATTTAATTAATTTTGCCAAAGAAGAAGGATTCCCAAATGTCTTCAACAGACTTTATATCATAGCAATTTTAAAAGCACTTAACATTTATGATTAGCTTTGTTAGGCATATCATACAATGTATGTTCAGATTGCCACCTTTCTGCTCTGTCTGGGGGCTGTATTTCTGGGGAAAATGAGAAGTCTGGGTCAGTTTATTTATCATCTCATTAAATTTTATAAAACATCTATTTTAATTTATTCAGACTATCCAAATGATAGAATCCATGCATAAAAATATTCCAAATATCAGATGAATTTTTTTAATAACAAAAACTGATGTTTTATGAACAAAAATTCTTTATTAATTTATTTTTACAGTGTGTATTTACTTTAAGTGTATTACATAAAACATAATTTGGTTTTGATTTCTATAAATGTTGATTACATTATTTTTACAGCATTTTTAAGCATTTACATCATGTTTGAAATAAATGTTAATAGCATAACAATAAATGCTGCAACTATTATAATACACTTTTCTTAAAAGCAGAAATGTGTTCTCTCTTAAGAACAATCTACAAGTACGGTTGATGTTCGGAAAGTGAAATATCAGTTTCACAAATCCTCTTTGAAGTACTGTAAACAATTCAGACATGGAAATGATCTGTTAAATTGGAGGAAACAAGAGTGAACTGAAACTGCTTAATAGACTTTTGACTAATCATAAACTCATTCTAATGTATTTCTCAAGATCACGAAAAAGCAAAATTTCTTGGAATCTAAGATGTAAATGTAATAGTTAAAAAAATGTTACATCTTACACAGCAGTGAAGAAATAAATGTCTTTTTTAGTGTCACAACCTCAAATCAGCAACAACTAAAATTTTGGAAAGCAGATAATCTGATAGTCTAAATGCAAAAATAGAATGTTTTAAAAGCCCCTCCACAGAAGGGAGTTCTACATACAAAATAAAACTAGCAAAAAGTTAAATGTCAGAATAAATACCAGCAATGTTAGTTACTTCCAATAATACAAAATTGAATACCTCAAATTTCAGAAGATTATTTATCTGTTCCCTGGAGAACTGATTTACCCCCTTTGTGCACTGCCCTGGAACTTTCCTTGCATTCAGAATAAGAAGAGTCAGCTAAACATAATTTATGATGTATACCATAAGCCAAGATCTGATCTTGGACTACAACTGCTCTAGGATCTCTACTTTTTTAATTTATCAAAGATGAGTGAAAGTGGCAGCAAAAAAAAATGGCTTAGATTTTAAACATAAGTAATTATTTTTAGTGTGGTGCCTACTGCAAAAGGCCACATAAAGAGTGTAGTATTCTAGTATGAAATCACAATTGGCTTCCTTGCTGCTGTGTCTTTATGACAATCAGGCTTTCCCAATAGGGACATCAGACCTATTGAAAATATATAGTGGGAAGAAAAGTATGGCAGTACATAGGTGACTTGCAACATGGATCATTAAGACACCTATTATATTTCCAATAAATGTGAAAAAGCACTTTAGATGAATGGCCATCCTAACCCTATACTATCAAGCAGGAGTATTTTAAATGTAGTCTCCTGAATAGACTAAAAAAGGCTACATTCTTTGGTATGTAAAGGTACTCTTTACATTAAAAGGGTGGATTGGTTTGAAAACAAACCAGTGGGAGATCACAAGTCAGGATTAAAATTTAATAGGAAAAACTTAAAAATAAGTGAAATAATACAAGGAAAAAGCACTGACAAAGTCAGATACAACCTGACACCCTGTTAGGGTGGTGGTAGCAGTCCAGATGAAGTAGTTCAGTTGAAGTGGTGATCCTGTGGAAGGTCTGGTCTCCAGCTGAAGGTCCAGTGGTAGCTCTTGTCCTCTGGGAACCCAGTACATGGGGCTAACTTAGGTAGTTCCAATTCCAGGTGGGAATGCTTGGCTCTTCCCTCCGGGGTGGAGCATCTCACAATAGGATGAGATAAGTCCATGAGTCATGCAGTGGCTTCTTGCTGGCCCATTGTCTGTTATCAGGGGTGGGTCATAGCAGGAGATAACAGCTAATGGCCCACAGCTGGTGGTAATAGAATACATCTATATTGGAACCTAGGACAAAGGGCATTATGCAAGCTGTGCTGATTTTGGCAGGGGTAGAGTTAATTTTCTTCATTGTAGCTACTATGGAGCTATGATTTGGATTTGTGCTGAAAACAATGTTAATAATATAAAGATGTTTTGCTGAGCAGTGCTTACTCAGAGCCAAGTCTTTTTCTGCTTGTCCTACCATATCACAAATGAGGAGGCTGGGCGTGCACGAGTATTTGAGAGGGGACACAGCTGTGAGGCAAACTGACCCAATTCTATGCCATGTGTCAACATAAAACCTGGGGGAAGCTGGGTGAAGAAGAGTACAGGAGACCCTTTGAGTGATGGTATTTGTCTTCCCCAGTAACCATTATATGCAAAGGAGTGCTGATTTCTGGGGATAGCTGAACACCTGCCTGCCCATGGAAATGGTGAATGATTTCCTTGTTTGGCTTGGCTTATGTGAAGTTTTTGCTTTACCTATTTAAGTGTCTTTATCTCACCCCATGAATTTTCTCACTTTTACCTTTCTAATTCCCTCCCCCATCCCTCTGGTGGGGGAATAAGCAAGTGGCTGTGTGGGGCTTGGTTGTCAGATGGGCTTAAACCGCAATGTAGGTGTAAAATGTTTAGGAAAATGTTGTGGGTTTTTATTTCATTTGCTTATTTATGGAAAGAAACCGGAAGATTTTAAGCAAGACTATAAGAACCTAAGAATGACCATGTGTGTTCAGCTCGATGGTCCATCTCCTCCCCTGTCTCCAACAACACTCATGCATTAGTATTCAGGGGGACTGAAAACAGGACAAGCATATATGGTATAGCCGAGAGCAACTCTTCCAGCTTTTCCCAGATTAGGATTAGTAAGTGATGTCTTACATTAGTAACTCTCAGCTAAACCTTCTTCTTCATACTTGCCCTGTCTTCTCTTGAATCCACAACATCACACACCGGTTTGTTTTGAGAAACCTGTACTTCTCTTTCCCTAGATCATGACTGCTGCTAGTTTTATTTGATACTCCCAAGATGTTGTAGCTTCATTTGACACTCCCTAAATAACTTTTCATGATATTTTCTTCTATTTTTTCCTTCTTTCCAGTTTATCTATAAATTGATGGGCTAGCAAAATTGACGGATATAATCAGAAGTTGCTTCTAAAAAGTGCTGATATTTGCCTAGTTGCTATTTACATTATAAATGTTCCTGCATATCATTGTTGCTATGGATTTACTGACTATGCCTAACAAGCTGCTAGTGTTTGAGCTAATGGCAAGAAAAGTGTACCAGAAAGTTGTCAATTAACATTATTTGTAGTGTTGTAACCTATGCTAGAGATATTCTGGTACTGACCTAGGGGCTGGGGCCACTTTCCATATCACCCTATTTGCATGACTTTCCTCGGAAGACCTTATACACAGACCTCTATCATTCAGGGCTCAGTAAGCTTTCTTTCTTTAGCCTTGTTTGAGTGAACCTGCCACTTCCCATTTTAAGATGTGAAAACCTCAGCTGTCTTCCTATAACTCAGCTGAATGGTTGAGGGCTGTATATTGGGAGAATTTTGAGTTTCCTGTAATTTCTTACCTGAAAATGTGAATTAGGATTGCCGTCCTAAAGTTTGATCGGTTTTTGTTTGGTTGTTTTTTTTCTACTGAACTGCTGTTCTAGATAATACAAATATGTAAAGGACATGTAAGGGAAGGGAAGTCATGTTCTATTATTGCTCATATTATCACTTATTGTTAGTTCACTGAAGTACAAAATTCTACATCTTAATGCTGTGCTTTTGTAGTGAAGATTTTACATAGTGGCTGTTGGACATCAACACAATATCACTGCTATTAAAGCAGTGTGGAGAACTGTGAGTTTTTCAAAATGATTGAAATGTGAACAAAGCATTGTTTATTACCTTTTTACAAATATAAGCCCGTACGTATGGGTATGTATATTTTTTGAGTAAACGCTGTTTTCTATTAGCATGATTTCCCTTGGATTTTGGATTTCCAGAGAGAATTGTAACATTTTCTCATGCAGAATTCTGCTTTGGCACACTGCTAACAGCAGTAGATATTTGCTAGTATCTATTACTCTGCCCCTGCCAACGACCACGAATGGAATGTTTGTATCTGCTTTGAGCCATGCACCAAATTGGAAACAGTTGTCATGCTTATATTGTGCCTTCACAATTGACTGATGACAACTACTCTTCAGAGTATTGGGGGGGTTTTATGCCTAATTATTTTTACTGCAGCACTGGGAGCTTAAGAAAATCCTGTGAGCAAATCTTGGACAGCTTAAAGTCAGGAATAATAGAGTAGTGAGAAGGATTGAAAAATGGCAGGAATTTGTTTGAAGTCAGAAAACAACTTTTCAGAAGTACATACATACTTTCACCTGGAATTTTATAAATGTTTGAGAAGGACTCTAGATGCTGATTTTTATTTTTATTTTCGTTTCCTTTGTAATTACTCTAAGTGCAGCAGTCAGTACTACACTTTCCCATCACATTTTCAAATTACATTTTCTGGTGCCTTCTCCTCCTTTCCTGAAAATAAAAAGGTTTTCTATGCATTGTATTTGGCTTTTTGGTAATATACTTAGTAATTTTCTACCAAAAAGAAAGCATTATATTTAGTATCGACATTTTTTCTCACATAAATTCTTTTTGTTGAATCAAATCAATAAGAAGAAAAGCAATTAATTTTTCTTTACATATTTACTTTTCTTTAGAAATATACTACAGTTCATCTATCTGTAACAGATGTCAGAAACCAGAGATAGTAAGATCAAACTCGATTCTATGTCAAAGCTCTTAATCATAGACTATGTTATTTGCAAACTATGCTATTTAAAACAAAATATGATATTTAAATATTTAAAATTATTGTTTTCTTTATTTAAACATTAAACTACTAAATTAGTAAGTAAATTATTTGATTAACGTATTTGTATTCAGTTGGTACTTAATTTGGCTTGCTTTGAAAGAAACTTGAAATTTTTGTAAAAAACATTCTCCTTATATATTCCTATATAATATAAATATATATAAAATTCAGAAATACTTTTTAAAATGCAGTCATAATCAACCAATATGTTGGTTTCTGTGGTTGCTCTTTTAAGTCTAAATAAAACCATTCTACAGGTTGAGTAATTTTAAGTTGTCATCCATAAGCAGACATATTTACAGCTTCCTGGAAATGAGATCATACCCAAGTGAGAAGTTGGTTTGATGAGATAACATGTTTTAAAAGGACAAGCATCTGAGTTTGACTGAAGCTCCTTTAGGAATAATAGTCTAACATATTGCTGTGCTTTATTCCCTGTATTTTTTCACAGAAGAGAATGGTACCTGTGCCTGTAGCCATATATGCCAGAAATATTTGAAAAATTGGAAAAATTTGGTATCTGGAAAATGAAGATCATATGAAGTGCTACATATATTCTAAAAATTTTGCATGTATATCCTTACAAATATTAAATTGCAAGTATGGGACTTAAATTCTCATGGCTGTGAACAGTTCTCCTGACTACCTGAGAATGGTAAATAATGTGTGCAAATAATCTATATGTTGACATAGCTAATTGCTCTAAGTTGTGGGCTGGCTTTGTTGTTGTTAGTTCTCAACAGAATATACAGATTCTGACACAGATACTACTTAAGAACTTTAGTAGAAAATGCAATTTAAGGTCATTGAGAAAGTCATACAGTTTTTCTAAAAATGTAGAAGAAAAAGTAGAATGCATTTCATCAGAAAATGTGTGGGATTTATTACACAGGCTTATTAAGGCTTATTAAGATATTTTTCTTTATACATCTGCTTTTTAGAATTTCTTAATTTTTTTTTGTTCAAGAAACAGAAGTTCTACTTACAGAACTTCATTTTGTTCATTTTTATATGGATTGGATTTCCTTTTCCAGTGGAATTTCTGCTGTAAAGTGTATTTCCTTAAACTACTTCTGTATTTTTTCCTAATGTGAGGGATTGCCAATAACACTGACTAATGGTGCTGAGTAAGGCACAAATGTTGGCTTTGCAAAGAAGAGAGGTACCAAGGGTAGCATCTTGCAGTCATCAAGTGGTAGTCCCAGAGGAGGGGCAATACTTGGGGTCAGTGCAGGTGCCAAGACACTGCTCAGATGAGCTTCTTGGCCCTTGGCCAAGTGGAATCCTTGAGAGGCTGAAAAAAGAAACCTTGCAGGGTTGTAGAAAATCTGCTTATACCCAATTAACACCAATGAAAGCGAGCACTTTACATGGACTCTGATTATTGTATCACGTAGGAATTTGGCTGTGATAAAGCTAAGTTTCTTCAGAAAAAATTTTTACTTAGAAATTGGTTTAAGTTATTGCTAATGGGTCCCCTCTCTAAAACTCATTGTATCATAAAAATTGTAATAAAACATTAAGTACTGTCACAGACAGAGTGCATACATAAACCATCCTTAAAAGTGTGCATTTGAAATTTGCATACTGTAACGAAAATAATACATTTACAAGATATGTAAAGCCATCAGACCCAAGAAGGCAATTACCAAGTATAGGGATTTACTTGCTGTCCTCTATTGCCAGAGAGAATGAGCATAAAAAGTAGAAAAGTTACGTGGGTGTCTGGTGAATTTTGAACTAGGAAATTCTGAAAATAAGATGGAGAAATGTTGAAGTTCCGAATGAAACTTCTGCTTATTTTACTATAGTGAGGAGAGCTCTGTGGGCAGGTTAGCAGTAGAAATCTGAGGGAAAAGATGAGACTGAAAGGAGAGGAGATCTAGGAAATATTTTATTGCCCTGGTAGCTGAAATATATATAACTTCAAATTTATATGTTTGGGGTTTGGAGAAGTCTTGGTATGATGTGCCTTTCTGCTTGTGTATTTTGCCTAATGTCTTTCTGCTTGTGTATTTTGCCTAATGTCTATTATGTTTTAATAATTCATACACTGAGGTCAACTTTAATTCAGGTGCCTCAAGATAGGGTGCATTGGTCAGTACGGGAACCAAAGAAAGATAAGAAAAGTATTTAATTCCTTCCTCTAAAACCTTTATTTTCTCGCAGAATTCTGCTGCAATTGCATGCATAAGTTTGGCAGGCCTTCATTCTGATTTCTTTGTTTGTGCAGCACAGAATAATGGTGCAGCATTTCATTAAGAGGCAACCATGCCAAAAATTAATGAAAGCTTACTATTTTTTATAGGTGCATTGTAGATTTTACTCTCTTCTTATGGGTAAAACTTTTATTCTATTTTGACCTAAATATTTACAGTTGTCTGCAACCCCTGTAAGTAAGCTATTTATTGCTTTTGCTACTAGTTTCATGTCAGGATAGAAATGTACCAGTGTGTATGTGCTTTGTACATTAGGATTATGTAGATTCATTTACAGTTATGAAATAATTTTAGAGTCTGTTCACATGGTGCTCCATGAGGGTATATTCCAGGGACAGGTACAAGCTCATTTTTTTGTGGAAAAGGCTTGGTCCTTATTTTTAAGCTTTACACAATGGTCCTTTGAAATACTAGCTACTCCAGGGGTGCACAGTGCTTGTGTGCAGACATGTTTTTAGTGTGAGCTGTTAGGGCACAATGTTCTCTGATGTACAATAAACACAGGAAAAGTTTCTCTAAGACTACTTCTAATGTCTTCTCTAAGAAGATTAGCACAGAATCAGAGAATATAATCACAGAATACACTGAGTTGGAAGGAACCACCAGGATCATCAAATCTAACTCCTGGCCCTGTGCAGAAGACCCCAAGAATCACACCACATGTCTGACACTGTTGGCAAAACCTGTCTTGAACTCTGGCAGAGTGTCTTTATTTTGGTCTCAGTACCCTCCTTCTGCAGGAGACTCGTGATGGCATAGAAGGGCTTGCTTAGACAAGCATACAAAGGAATTGTTAATGATGTCTTCTTTTCTTCAGTTTGTATGTGGTGATAGGTAGAGCTATTCATATCTCTTGCAACAAATTGATACTTCCAAAAATAAAGGAATATCTGACCAGGAATGATGCTGAAAAGCTGGGCTTCCCTGTCAGGCCAGATTTGTTGTTTTTTGCTTTTTTTTTACCTTATGCATTTCTGCGAGTGAGGAGATGCAAGAATTGAGCTATTCCTCAGGAAGAGGCCAGTTTCTATGGCATGGTAGTGATTTTTACATGTGAAACAATTAGTTAAACAAATAATGTGAGCAAACAAAAAACCAAACCAAATAAATATTACTAGATAAATTAGTAGTATTTTTGTTTATATTTTTAATAACACAGATAATTCAGTTTGTTTTCTGAGAAGATGCATCAGCAGTAGAGCATATGATTCTCAGTTATAACTCAGCAGTATAATGAAAGGAAACAGGGGTCCCCAAAATGAATCGTGCTTCACTAAAAATAAACAGATAAATCCAAGCATCAGTGGAATTCTAGGAATTTGGAATATCTACTTGCTCGGCCAACTTCTCACCCTTAAACCTCCTTTTCTGTAGGATAATAAAAAATTAAACCACAGCATCATAATTAAAATGGTAGTGCCTGGAACATTTTTTTTAATATATGCATATGCATGTTTCATCTTCTGTGCATCAGCCTGATGCTATGACCATTTTGTTTTAAGTTGGAGAAAATTTCTACAGGCTTAGATCCTCTGTTCCCTTCATATTGTTTTAGTAGTAAAAAAGCATGGATCTTTTGCTAGCAGATTATTTGCTTTTCACATGGAAACACTGAGTGGTGGAATTTATATTGTTGATTATCTGGTATTTATTGCAGTCTGTGTGGGAGATGGGCAGTCTAGATTTCCTTAAACAATTCAAGTCCAGCAGAATGCTTAGCATTTGTTGCTAGAAGAAAGCTAAAGAAACCCATAGAATGCTCTCTCTGAGCATAGATATGTTCTAACTTTCAGGCATTTGTCTTGACAGAAGAAGTGGCCTATCTCCACAGTGAATATTACACACTGTGTTATTCTGTAATTTTTTTTTGCCAAAATAAAGACATCATTATACAGTTTTGCTTTGCCTCACATCTTAAGTGAATTTGAAAGGATCTTCAAATAAACCTCAACAGAAGTTATTCACTGTAGTTCAAACTGAAATTTCTCCTGCTTTCCCTGGTTGCATCTCAGTGTTCCTTTTCATCTCCCCAGTTTTCAATTTATAGTTAAAATTATCACCACAAGGTGGAGTTCTGAACTTTCCAGCATGAACAATCTCTTTGTCACATCAAATGGGAGCAAATGTAATTTCTTCTTAACTGTTACACTGCAGACACAGTGTCTGTCACTGTGGTTGGAGCAGATGCAGCACCTGTAGTTGTCTCACTGCGAGATTTAGAGACCTTCTTTCCCTCCTGAGAGTACTGAGTGTTGAATATGGCTCAATAAACCTGGGCCAGGCCCCGACACATTGCAGTGATTTGGGTCCTCTTTGGAGTGCCAGATGCCAGCACACTTAAAAAAAAAATATTTTACTTGTTTTTCTGGCTTCTGAACTTTTTCAGGGGAAGATGAAGACATGCTGGAGGGTACACACTGCCTGGGTACTTGTCCATACATCCCACAACTCCAAAATATCCAGCTTTTGGGCAGACTTCTGGATAATAATCTTAATTTTTTGTCTGACCTTGAAGAAGACCTCAACCGTACAGAACAACATGCTCCTAGCAAAAAAACCAGTTTGGTTTCAAGGGTAGTCAAAGGATATTCAAAATCTTTAAAAATCTGAACTACTGTAATCAGCCTGGAGGACAAGGAAGGAAAAAAAGAGGGGAGAAAAAAATTAGGAAGGTGTCTCCCCCATAGGTTGCTCCTCTGAGGAGAAAACAATAAAGGTGTGACTGTTGATCATTCCCAGTGGATGACTCCCAAGCACAGAGTGCCTGCAATAGTGAGCACAGACGCCAGATTGGTGTCCCAACCAGTGACACTGTCATATTATGAACCCATCCAGTGAAATACACCACAGAGAACACATTCTGCAAGTAATGTATTACTGGCATAATAGAGAAAAAAAGCCACAAATACGAGAGCAAGTAAGTCCACATTGTAACTAGCAACTGTTAAACCAGTGCAATCAATGTTTATAAAAATTTTCTTTCAAAACCCTCTGGTCAGATCTGTCCTTATCTTCCTTATCAGCCGTTTGAGCCCCTCACTGGGTGCCAAAAAGGACTGTTGTGGTTTTAAGCCCAACTGGACATAAAACACCATGCAGCCACTCTGTCAAACTCCCTTCCCACCCCCAGTGGAATGACGAAGAGAATTTAAGTAAAACTTCTGTGTTGTAGTAAGAAGAGTTTAATAATTGCAAATATAGTAAAATGCAATAATAATGGTAAATAATAATAATAATAATGATAAGAAAAAAAAAAAAAACAACCAAGTGATGCCCAATGCAATTGCTTACCACCTGCTGCAGATTCCAGATCTTCCTTCCCAAACCCAGGTTGGACTCCCCTTCTGGGTAACCTCCGCCAGTTTATATACTGGGCAGGATGTTCTATGGTGTGGAATATCCCTTTGGTCAGTTCGGGACACCTGGCCCAGCTGTGCTCCCACCCAGTTTCTTTCCTGCACCTCCTCACTGGCAGAGCATGAGACAAGGGAAAAAAAAAGCATCCTTGACTTAGGATAAACATGGCTTCTCAAAAACCCAAAACTTCACTGTGTTATGACCACCATTCTCATTCTGCATCCGAAATGCAGCACTGTAGAAGAAGTGAACTCTACCCTAGCTGAACCCAGGACACTTAGTTACATCTGAAATTTGCAAGAGTGCTTATAGGTATAAGCATACAGTAGAAGACAATAACTTTGAGGATATTTCAATAGTCTGTCTAGAGTTTAATGGAGATAGTGCTGGTTTAAACCTGGACTTTTTAATCTCATCTAGTCATGCATGTGCATAAGTCACAATATCTTTTTCCATTTTTTCTATTGACTGAGAAACACAGTTCTGCATAACTTCAAAGACATGGCTTCATATGATCTTTGTAGTACTTACAGAGAAGGAATTTTGTATCTTATAGTCAATTAAATGTTTTGGAAGGAAAATCTGTACTTATCACCCATATAAAGAATGTATTTTTATAAAGTGGGATTTAGTAAAATTAGTTGGGTGTTTAAAGGAATTCTACTATGCATGCTTAGTTGTTGAGAAGAAATTATTTCTTGCTTTGAAATTCTGACAGGATTTTCAAAACTATATAGATTTAATACATATTTTTGAAGGAATTTATTTCTTTTATAAAAGTAGTGGTTTAGATAATTCAGTGTTTCTAGTTTATTCTAAATGACTATTACATATGCATAACTCAGAACCCAATTTGAGTAGTTGAATTTATGTCTTTTAAACATATATCCCTAGAGTCTGAATAGGATGGTAGCATTCTTCTTTCATGAGACAATTCACTGCTGGAGTTGATTGGAGGGCTTTAAGTAGTTCAACAGCTGCTGTGATGGGTTGTGGTGCTGAAGGGACAGCTCATGACAGCGAGAGGCAGTAGTGCTGCAGCAGGAGGGTAGGGCAAGGAGCATAGAAATTATAATCATTATATTGAAATTATCAGAGGGGAGTTTTTTAAAGTTATTTTATAATAAATATTATTGATTATAAACAATTATTTGTAGTGTTCTTCTTACTTATGGAACTCACTACATTCTCTAGGATCATGGAAATATTTAGGAGGGTTGTGATAAAGTCCTTCCTCAAAATGAATCGATTTTATTTCCTAGGAGAAAGCAAACTAAGGTATTGGGGTTTTTAAAATTTATTTCTCTTTTTTTCCCCTTTATTTTGTTAAAAAAATTTATAGCATTATGTGATACTGTCTCTCAGCTTCCCTGCAAATCCTTTTTATTTAATGTCATGGAATGTGATTTTATTCTGTTATGTTACTCACTAGTGATGAAATGTTCAAACTATTAATCTTTAATTAAACAAAATAAAATCAGCAGAATTTAAAGATTATTTTTAAAGCAATTAACACTTCGGTCTTATTTTCCTTAACCTCTTTATTCATTCATTAGGAATTTAATCTTTGATAATTTTGAGCAAAGTTTGAAAATCCTATTGATATTTTCATTTATCTGCTATGTGTGTGTTCTACATGGGTTTTAAAATGGTCCCGTAAACTTTGTTTTAGCAATAAGTATTGTAAGCTGCCTTATTTCAAACTTTTGTCAGTGCTTTGCAAATTTCTGTTTCTTACACTATCAGGTAGGCGCCATCTTTGTCCTAAGCGAATAACATAAACTCTGTACAAAGTTTTGGAACTAGAAAAGATTATCTATGTAGCTTATTGCCGGGACCCATGTAGAGTTGACTGCAGTAAAATTTCTGTGTTCGTGGAAGCCCATGGAAGACAGCTTTGCCATGGTGGCTGGTAGATACATGTGGTAGTTAGTACTGCATGCTACAGCTAAGCTGAACAACAACCGCTTCTATCACCCTCTTCTCTTACACAGAGTTTCCTCTGATTTCTTCCATTTTGGTTGAGTTTTGCCTAAATTATTATGATGAGACAAGAGAAAATAGGCATAAATTTAAATATAATTTTTTATCTGTAAGGGTGTTTGAACACTAGAAGAGGATGTTCACCAGTGTTTGGTGATCTGCATCTTCATAGAGAAGCAGTTCTGAGTGACCTGTATCGCCAGTTGACTCTGCTCTGAGCAGGGAGATTTGACCAGATGACCTCCAGAAGTTCCTTCTAACTTGAACTACTCTATGACTCTAAAGCTCTATAAAATGAGAGGAAATTATCTGTGTTACCAAGTGAAATGAAGCTACATGAAGCAGACTCATGTTTTCATTTGAGATTCTAGGTGATAGCTAGCAGTGATTCCTCAAATTTTTCTCACTCATCGGGTCCTTGTTTTCTGTGTGAAGGTCAGAAAGGCTGTGTGCTTTCCCACAGTCAAGCACAGACACAAAACCAAGCAAAACCAAAAATAACAAAAAGTTACCCCACAACTAGATTTCTGACTGTCTTTTAGAATTGTCATGTTATATCAGAGATTATAACGAAAAAAATAAAAGTATCACCTTTGACAAGAGAAAATGAATTTGCTTCACTTGTCATTCTCTAAGATCTTCCCCCTATATGTTGTTAACAATTTGTAAGCTCCTGGTAAAATTAGCACAATGCTGTTCATTTTTTGACCAAATGTCAAGTGAAATTTTATGGTTTTTTTATTGAGTCATCATGACTCCCTTCACTGGTTGTGTTGACGGTGGTTGTCCATTTTAAGTGAAGCCATCCATTTTAACTAGTACTCACAATTCTGAGACTCCTCTCATTGGTGAGATCATCCTGTGAGGAATGACGAGTGTCATTGTCTAAACCATCACAACTATCTGGGGCTCCTACAGCTTGCCTAGCTCCATATGTTCATATTTAACAGCTTAACTTTCAGTTTCCAGTATGGGATTCCTGTGGCTTTCTTCATTAGCTTTTGGCCAGGCATTCCACAAACTTCACAGCAGAGGGCCCTTGCTAACATCTTGTAAGTGGGCTCTCTAGTACCTGCTGTAACTTCAGTAGTCTTTCTCTCCAGATTGTCTGAAAAGCATCCTGCAGGTTCTTGCACATTCAAGGCAAAGGCTGATTTTCTCCTCAAGTAAGGACTTTGCTTCATGTGTGCACTTCTGGAATAGCCAGATGTGTGGGTTTTTAGTCAATCCTTTATACTGTCACTTCTAAACTGCACATAAACATAGCTATTCTAATAACCTCTACGTCAGTGAATATGGATTTTTTGTATAAGGGACTGTACTCCTTCTTAGTGGGAGCTATGCAGGCTGCTATTTCAAAAAGCCAAAATACATTTATTGATATTGTTATGGCTTTTGTATAATTTCAGATAACTGAATAGTTTTTCACAGTCAGTTTTTCATATGTGGGAACAAAGTAGGGCGAAGAAAACAGTAACTTGTTCTTACATGGCCTGATCTCAATGTTACAAAACAGTCCCAGAGGGGATTATATCTCCAAGAGGGTGCTCCACATGTAGTCTTCCTTTAGTCCTTTGTTAGAAACAGTTCCTACACTCCTATTTGACTGCATTTCACCTGGAACTATGAACTGTTAAATCCTATTATCCTTTCATTTGAGTGCACTTTCATTTATCTCTGCCCAATCCCTGTTTCGACAGTCTCAAAAGAAATGAAAGGAGACAAACTGTATTGGTTTGAAACAAACCAGTGGGAGATCACAAGTCAGGATTAAAATTTAATAGCGAAAAAAAAATTAAAAACAAAATAAGTGAAGTAATACAAGGAAAAAATCACTGACAAAGTCAGATACAATCTGACACCCTGTTGGGATGGTGGTAGCAGTCCAAATGAAGTAGTCCAGTTGAAGTGGTGATCCTAAGGAAAGGTCCAGTGGTAACTCTTGCCCTCTGGGAACCCAGTAGACAGGGCTCCCCTAAGGGCTTTCAAGGCTGGGTTATATCCAGGTGGGAATGCTTGGCTCCTCCCTCCTGGGCGGAGCATCTCACAATAGGGTGAGATAAGTCCATGAGTCATGCAGTGGTTTCTTGCTGGCCCATTGTCTGTTATCAGGGGTGGGGCATAGCAGGACATAACAGCTAATGGCCCACAGCTGGGGGTAATAGAATACATTTATATTGGAACCTAGGACACAAACTTATGGTACAGGACAGTTTTTTGTCTTTCACATGACACTGGTTTTTATGAAACAGAACAATACATATGCAACAGGTTAAATAGGAGAAAGATTTTTGCATGTGCAAACATGAACAGGTAGCTGTAATGGTAGTGAACAGGCAAAATAATCATGCCCTGTACTTGGGAGAACCACAGAAAATGAGAAAGTATTCCTGCAACTGAACTGAGAACCTAAGCTCTTTAATATCAAGAGTCTCTTTTTCTCTAACCTGATAATTTTGCTAATGTACAGTCTATCTTCCTAATTTTTCTATTACTCTGGTAATAAAAAGGATAATAAAAATTACCCAGAAGTACCCACTCATTGCAGTTTTCTGGTCCTGTAGTGAGAGTATGAGGAGCTTAAATAATATTTTATCTAAATTTGGATCTCGATATAGTCTGTAGGGAGCAGATATCTGATCTCTAAGAATAGGATGTTCCTTAACATGCGAAGGTTGCTAAAGATAAACATCTCAGGAAATTCCAGTCCAAATAGGGATGTGTGACTTTAAATGCGCACAGAAAGGACGGAGGGAGGGCTGAAAGAGAGAGAACTGATGGGGGAAAGAGGAAAAAAAAGAAAAGAAAAGAAGGGAAAGTAATAGAGATGGGGAGAGAGGGAATAAGAGATTCTACAATTGGAGTTCTTGGACAATAAGTGATCTGAATAACTGTGCAGTGATTAAATGTATGTGTTAGGCTAAAATGGATCTGAGGACACAGACTAGTCTATCCTCTTATGTGAATTAGGATCGCCCCAATGGGTATTAATTAACTTATTCTTAAACATGTGTTGAAATGTGGATTCACTATCAATAAAAAACAGCTCCATTATTTAACTGTCCTGACAGATGAGCTGTTTTCAATTAGCATCTAATGTAAATCCCCTTTCCTATACTGGTAGCCCTAATTAAAAGCAGGTCTAATTTATCTACATCTTTCTTAAAAGATGAAGCCACAAACTGAGAGAAGTGGTGTTGTTGGAACTTCAGGAGACACTGCTTATATTGTGTTTTATTTCTGCCAATGAATTCCAAGATTATGCTTCACTTTGTTACAATAATATTGTATTTTTGGATCATTATTGACTTTGTGATCCACTATACCTTCATACCTTTTTCCATTATTTATGCAGATGTCCACTATTTTCTCTTTTTAAATTGTTTAGCACTTGAGAAAAAATGTAATGCCTGCGCTTCCCCTCTGCCAGAATAAAAGACAAGTTGCTGTGTTCCTGATTTAGAAGAATCCTGCTATCATTTGGTTAGATCTCTGAATTCATTAAATGACTGCAAAACTCTATCTATCTGTCTGTCTGTCTGTCTGTCTCAATATTGTATATTTACATGATTATAATATTAAATATATGTCATATTCTCTTCCCTGATATTCAGGTGTAAATACACTTACTGCAGTTGTCCCTCCAGACCTGACCTCATTACAGCTGGAAATACAGTGTGTCGTTTTATTGCAGAAATAGTTTACCCAAAAGGAACTATTAGGGGAATACAGCTAGCCTTCCTTTTTCTTCTTTTTTTTCTTCCCTTTTTTCTGAAAGCAAGACTTCTCTGTATAATGTATACTATTTGAAGGAGGATATTTAGGTATCAAAGTCATGTTCTGTGTATGATGCTTCCTGTTCTGAATGTGATGATCTGGGAGTTCTCTTTCATTGCTCTCATATATCAGTACCAGTTATGGTCCATATAACTGTCATTGTTTGAGTAACCTGCAAATTTGTTGCTGTAATGAAGCTTCCCGATAAACAAAGTTATTTTTCTTTATTAAGTTAGTGGTTGGATCTACAGCTGAACAGAAAGGCTTATTGTGTAAAGATCTGAGGTTATATGTAACATATTTTGAAATGCTGTATGTGGACAGGAGAATACAGTCATGGTTACAGCAGTGGGCAGGAAATCACAGTTTTGCGTCTTGGCTGTGCCACAGACTTTCTGTGTGACTTTGGACAAGCTACTCTTTGTGCATTAGCTAATAATACTATCTCTATCTCCCAGGGGTGTTGTGAGAATACATTCATTAATGTTTGTAAGGCACTTGGATGCTATAGCAATGGGGCCATATAAGCACTTAGAGAAACAATCCATTTTTGCAACAATGTGCATCTCCCTGACTAAGGACTTTTTTGTTGGAAGTTTTTCATAGATGCTTGTTATGAATAAATCTACTTTATAATGATACAGTGAGGTTAAACTGCCTTTTGGAGTGCAGTTTCACTTTAGTATTCAGAACAGGTGTAAACAGTCATAAGTTGGAAAGCTGTTCCCAAAGAAAGAGAATATCATTTTATAGTCAGACATTTGAATAGAAAAGATACTTCTCCTGATTCATCTAGCTCAAAACATGGAGGATTATTTACATCTGTATGTGTCTCACAAATAGTTTATCCTATTTTAAGCACTTCTCATTACATTGTCTAAACTACCTCCTCAGGCAAGTAATTTAATTGCCTTATTGCCTTTAAAGTTAAACAGGTTGCTCAAATGTCTACTCTAGTTTTTCCTTGTGGATATAGGCTTCTCTTTCAGTCTGTCCTTTCTTTCTGAAATAACCTTCGCTCACATGTGTTCAATTCAGACACACCAAGCAGTTACAGCAGGTTAACAAGGTACTGCTTTAGTGTTGATGGGAGGTAAATTGGTAAGCCACTATAACTTGATTTGATAATTTGCCTGGCTGAGTGCTGGTCAGAGTTAAAATCTGAATGTGAGCCTCAGGACATTAACCCCAAGGAGCAGAAAAAGAGTATTCAATATTCCCAAGGCTTTTGGAAAGGACGCGGTGAGAGATTTCCAACCTAGGGGGAAAGTTGAATTCATAAAAAAAATTTTTTTGCTATGGCTTGTTTTGTTTTTACTTGCAGAAAGTAGTAGCAGCAGACAAACTGTACAAGTAAGAGATTTGGAATAGTGTGAGCAGTCAGTAAGGACAATGAAGAGGGCTCTGTAGCTTCTGAGGCTCAGAAAACAAGATAACTGTTGTGCTTCCATGTAAAGCATGTGCAGCAATTTAGTGATTGACTTCAATCAAAATGCCTATGAAATCATCATTAGATGATAGAGACCCTGTAAATGTCCCAATACTATGTTGTCTCCTACCACATTAAGTGTAGAGAATTGGCATGGTCTTAAAAAAATATTCAGCTGTAGGAATTCAGTTAATTGCTGCTAAATACAGAACATACAGAAGAACAGGCCTCATTTGTGCTGGGGTTCATGAGGTTGCTTGTTTGCCATGAAGTCCATCCCTCAACTATTGTTGTTTGAATATGTACTGAATAGAATTGCTTTTAATAACATTCCCATATGAGTGACAGTTTAAAATGCTTCTCAAGATGAGTATTATATTATGCTATGGTTAAGACTTTCCTCACAATGCAGGAGAAAAGAGCTTTGTAATTACTTTTTTTTTTGTTATCTCTAAGAGTATTGCGGATTGAATGGGGTTGATATCCTCTATTGTACACATACATAACATACACTACTCTGGACACAAGGACCAAAAATGAAAGAAAGGAGTACACTATAGCAACTATTAAGTACAAAAGGAGCCACAAGCATCAAGTCACAATCCTCACTTGAATTCATAACCATCAGGCTGCTCCTAGTGTCATGTATTGCCATTTTCTAGATTTAGCAAAAGACAGTACAACCGTCTTTTCTTTCAGTCTTTCAGTAAATGCAGGAGCTGATTCTCAATCAGAATTCCAGATTCTGTAATGTAAGTTGGTGCAGGATTGAAGAAAAAATTATCGGTGAAGTCAAGGAGAGGAAGCTTCATTTCACAATTGTTAGTGAGCCAGTATTTTGTCCCAGTTGCTGTACATCCTAACATTTTTTCTATTTTTAGTTTATTCATGTCTTTGGCTATTGAGCATTATTTTAGTAAAATCCTTTGTTACCAGAAATTTCCTGTAAAAATACTTTGTCATAGTGCAGCAAAACTAAAATATCTACTCAAAGGATTATTTTTGTCATATTAAAAAAATAGGAAATATTTTATATTTTGTGTCAAATTAATCCTCTTTAAGACACGGTATAAATCACACAAAAATAATTGGGATGATAAAGTTTATTGTAGTTTGAAAAAGAAATAAAAGGAAAAGATACCTGTTTACAAAACTCAGTTCTGATAGTCAGCAAATTAAAAAAAAATATGATCATCACAAACAGTGGAAAATTCAAATTCCTGCTAGAGAATTTTTGTCATATGTTGTGTCTGTCAGAAAGAAGATTACACGTATTTGGTAGTATACCTGGAAAAAGAAAATAAAACAGTAACAGTTACAGTTGTATCGCTTTTTTTAATGACTGATTTCTCGGGTATGCTTTTCTGTATGAGGAGCAGCAGGGTAATCTGGAAAGAGTAAGGCCTTTTTCTTATGACAAAGTAAATTGCAGCTATTTCTCACAACAGGAGGTCATTGGTCATACACTGATTCTATCCACTTTGATAGGACATTATTGATAAACATCTTCAAACCTATGGTATGTCCTTGAGATTGATACCAGTTGCACATGTTTACTGCAACAAAATAACTTCTGATTACTTGCTGATTGCCTTGCTGATCCCTCAGGTGATACTTAATATACAATTAGATGTTATCTTGCTCATACTATTTGATATCTCAGTTTACTACATAAATACACACCTGCTTCTTATATCGCCCCTTTTACTGTTCTGAAGTGATTTTGAAAACAAAATATTTTAAAACCTAATGGTTCCTAATGGAAAAAAATAAAAATATGTTACATATCGTCAAAGAGAAAACAGTAAAAAATATGGCTGTCATTCAAAATAAATGCAAGATATCCTTTTTAACCATAACAATTATTCTACTTAGTATTCTGCTTTTTACAAGTCCCTCATTTCTAGAAGTAATTGTCATGTGTTTTGGGAATTTGATCTGTTCTGATCGTATAGAATTATGTTAGTTTTCTGTGGAAAAAAACGGTTTTTTCTGGTACAGTTTCTTTGTAAAGTTAAAAAAATCCATAAAGCAAGAGGCACGTGGATCCAGTATTTATCCTCTATGTTTTTTTTTAACATGGTTTTACTATGAAGGCTATGACTAGGTAGATGTTAGGTACTATACTATAACCACTATATAGGGAAAATAATGAATATTTAAATTCTTCCAAATAGAAAAGAAGAAAGGGTGGGGAGAGAGCCTCTACCAAGTTTCAGTTGTGTCAGAGGTGACTGGATGTTTTTGGTTAACTTTATGTCTGAAATGATGCAAAATAACTCTTCTAAAAATCAGTAAAGTAACTGTCTCGTAGAGTAAGATAACGGTAAGGGGAAACACCAAAGTCTTCAATTCTAGACCTTCAGGTGTGCACTCTGTTAGACCCACTAATGTTATAGTTTGTTCTGTGTTCATTTCCTTTTGCATTTTCAGACATGATTTCAATTGAATCATTTATGATTCTTCCATTCAGATTATAACAGCTATTTTGGAGCGGATAACCCTCAATGGCTGTATATGAGACATTGCCCGGGGTGCTTCCAAGATGCTTTTGAGCTGGGTAAGGAAATCGCTGAGTGTTGACACATTCTCAAAGCACTATGGCATGGATTGAGAGCACAGTTTATAAACTGTGTTACTGACCTATTATTCTGTGCTTTACTGACAGAATAGATTATACCTGAAATGTATAATGTTTCCTCTGAAATGTTAAACAAAAACTAAATAAACATTTTTTTCATTAAAAAAAGCAAAAGGTATTTTTAAAAAAATTAAATACAATATCTAATCTGTATGTTGCAATTCACGCATAAAAACTTCAATTCATCATTTCCCACTTCTGATATGTTTACTTCTAATATAGTAGCCATTCAATGTATAATATTATACTAGTCTAATGTCTATTACCACTATATTAGTATACTGGTGTGGTAAATCAGACTCAGATTTTTACTGTGACTTTAAGGTCAAAGCTGTTTCTGCAGGCATGGCTGCATCCACTAGTTTAAGATTTATACTCCATTCAAGATGTAATACCTGTATCATTCTTACTAGCTACATATTACCTTGCACACTCCTGTTCAGTCAGGAACAATTAGTTATCATGACTCATCTCCCCTTTCACATATGGACACAGACAACTGAAAACATAAGGGCTTGTGAACTTGCACCTGTGCACATGGGCTGTGGGTGTGGGGCTTTCACTGAAAGTGCTCTAAGAAATCAGAGAAGGATTTTAATGTCTTGTTTGAAGTCTGATGATGAGTATGATGATGGGTGGAACAGGCCAGCACAGATGTGATGCTAAAACCACCCAGGAATGGGCACTCCTTCTCTGTTTAAGGTTAAGCAGTGTCCAAGGGAAAGTGCATATTCTATTGTAGAGAAGGATATTTCTTACAATGTTTATATAATGTTCTTCGTAATGCTTTATCCGGCTGAAATCCAGCTGAATCAGCTACAGTATCTCCAGGATTTTTACAGAGTTAGTTCAGGCTGTGCGTTGTCACTCTTCCATGTACCGGGGTCATATTTTAATACTGGCTTTTTTGTTAAATGCCAAGGATCTCAGTTGCTCAATTTCACCTTATAATTAAAGCTTTCTACTCCAAAACAATGTAAACATTCAGAAAAATGGTTCCTATTAGAACAGGATAATTTAAAACAAAACCAGAGGTTGTTTGCCTCTTAAAATATGTTTTTCACAAAAACTTTTGTGAAAAGGTTCTTTGCAGTGGCTACATCATTAACTATAGTAAGTTATGGGCCTCCTGATGTATCTGGTAAATAGAAGAAATAAACTTCATACAAAAACAAGCAGACAAGCAAATAATGAATAGGTTGTGCATGCAAGAGAAGGTTATATTAATCTGCAGTTCCTGCCCTTATCCCAGCCAGGTGTAAATAGATAGGCATCCAGGTTGTTAATTCCACAGAGTCCAGTCATAAACCTCAGATTAGCTTTCAATAATCCATTTTCTTCCAACTGAAAAAAACCCAAACATTCTTATACCATTTAGTATTAACTGGCCATATTTAATAATAGAGATTCACTAATACTTTTTCTTTACTGTCAAGAATTAGTGGACTATATTATACATGAATGGCTTGCAAAATTATTGTTTTATACTTCAGAATGACAAAGAAGTCTCTGTATTCAGATTAAAGATTTAAATTTAACAACCATTTCACCTTTACTTATTCCTGAAAACAGAACCAGAAGAAACTTAATATATAAAATTCTGGGTCTCTTTTAATATCATAGTCTTATAATCTCTTGAAAACACGAGAAATTTTAGGTTAAAGAAAAGAGTGCCATAGTGGTAAACCCATTTTAATTTATACGTAAAATGTAATAATTGTTAATTTTGTGCATGTAAAAAGTTTAAATGTTTTTTTGAGGCTTTGAATAATTTTTAAACCATCTGCGCTTAACATTTGTCTGAAATATATTTGCTTCCCTTTCACTAGCTTAATAGCAACCAAAGATTACTTCTTCTCTCAGTAGTATCACTCAATGTGCTCAAACACTTGGTGCAATTGTTGTCTCTTCCCTGTATGATCAGAACCTGTTCTAACTTATTGTGGAGGTTCCTGGTTTGTTCTGGATACACACTACTTTTTCTGCATCTCACTTTTATACACACTGCAATAAGAATTGCTAATGGAAAGAATTCCAAGTGGCCATTGAGGTCTAAATTCATTTTCTGATCAATTTTTGTAACACCCAGACTTTGATGTGGAAAGGAAACCTAAAGGAAGTTCTCTGGTTAAAGTTAAAACTACAGGTCAAAGAGTTCATTGGTTAAGTTGCCAATGAGTATGAGTTTTTATGGCAGAATTCATTTTTGTAGAATTGTTTTTTGGGCTTTTTTAATTTTCTCCCTCCACTAAGATGGGGGAAAGAACCAAACATTGCAAATACAATAGCTTATTCACTTTTCCATACAACACTGCTATTGGCTATTATATAAAGGTTTGCTGTGACATGGCTCAGAGTTCATGTATATTCAGCATGGCTTTTTCCATGGGTCTCATCCTCAGTAAAGAACTTACTCCCTGAATGTTGCAGCATTTTAGTTGCATATTTTTAAGACCCCAAAGCATTGATGCTGGAAACCTGGATCATAACTACATTCCCTTAATTTTATGTGTTTAATTATCCTGGTTATAATACAAATCCTTTTTCTGAGAAAAAAAAAAAAAAAGTGACCAATTGTATTCTGTAAAATTAAGATCATCTGGACTTTTAAACACAATTGTAAAATGTGTTTAAAAATCCAGATGATCTTAAAATACATAAAAAATAATAATATGAGACTAGGCCCCCTCAGTTTCATTGTGATTTTTGTGAATAGCCCTACAGTCATAGGAATGTTTGAGCCTCTGCCTTGCACACTCATCTTAACTGTGTGTTTCAATAGTTGTATCCTCTCTCTGGATTTTCATAGAATCACAGAATAGTTTGTGTTGGAAGGGACTTCCAAAGATCATCTAGTCCAAGCACTCTGCCATAGGTAGAGACATCTTTCACTAGATCAAGTTGTTCAAAGCCCCATCCAACCTCACTTTGAACACCTCATTTTCATTTCAAGACAAAAATCTTACAATGGAAGGCAGGTAGAAAGACCCTTAAGCCATTGTACAATCTATATTTGAGATTAGTAGTTTTCTTTGTTGCAGTAATTTGCTAAATATTCAGGTCTTTTTAGGGGAATAAAAACATATTTTGAAGAAAAGAATGAATGAAGGCCATAGATTAACCAGAAAAAAATGGGGAGTAGAAAAAGAATGGGCAGACAGACACTGCAGTAATACAAGTTCTCCATTGAGACATGTGGGGTTCTTCCCATTAAATTCCAAGTTTCTTCTTCTGCTCAAATATAAAACTATCCACAGGCAGCCATAGCATATGTAATCATGTATCACAGAAATTAAATGACATCATTTAGATGTCTCTCTCTCCAGACATCAGGATATTTCTTCCTGAACAGGTTGTGTGAAAACTTGGTACATCTTGAATAAAAAAAATCTATACTTTGGAAGGCAAGAATGAGCTTCAGCACTGCAGATTCTTCACAGAGGATATGCTGCCTGTGTCCCTCCTCACTGGTAGTTCATTCATTGCAACTCATGTATTTTCTCATATGCATACTGGCATTATAGTTCCTTGGGATCTGTAATGGTTGCAAATACCAAAAGTATAGGAGCTGGATTTTTTAAGGCTCTAAATTTTTCAAAACCAGATGCAAGGAGGTTTTTATATGTAGAAAATTCCCCAGGTCATAATGCTGTCATTGTTCTCAGTAGGAAACCTTAATTGCAGAGCTAGTTGGATAAGAGTTGGATTAGCTGGCAGAGTGTTGTCTGGAAAATCTTTCAGCTGTGCAATGTTATCACTTCCCCTACGTCCCTCCGCCCCCACCCCTGAGGATTCCTAGCCTACTGCATTTGGTGAGATACATATGTTTTCCCCAGCTACAGGAGCTGTGAAGGGTTCCTCTGGGATATCTAAGTATAAATACCCAAGTGTGTCTTCAGTTGCTAGGTTATTTTTAGTCAATGGGTGGTTACCAAGTCATCTATAATTGTGCTGTTAAATGTGTCAGAGCAGCTACTGCAAAATGAGGTGCTCCCTGTAACAGGTGGAGCATATAAAGTAAAATGACAGAGGACAAAAGCAACATTTCAGAATTGAACTGCTTAAAGATTTGAATTATATAATGGGAGATTTATTGGTAGGCAGATGTGAGGAGGATGATCCATGAGTACAACATGGATGAAGTAACATGGTAGCATTGTTTGACAATATGTGGTGGTTTAACACCTGCTGGTAATTAAATACACTAAATAGACCACTCCCCTTTCTCCTGCCCCTCTCTGGTGAGAGAGGGCCAAAGGCAGAGACTGTGGGTTGAGACGACAATTTACTGAAAGCAGACAGCAATGGAATAGGAAATTCACAGTAGCAATGGCAATATTCGTAACAAAAGTATACAAAAGAGAAGGTTGTTTACACACAAAAGGTGTTCACCACCTCAGTTTAGTGCCATGTGGCTGCCGAGACAAAGACAAGATGGGAGACGTTCCTGCAGCTCAGCAGCAGCTCACAGTTATTCTTGAGACAGAGACAAGGTGGCAGACACTCCACAGCCAGCATTCCCCATCCCTGAGCCTGAGAAAATGAAAAACAATGACGGACAAACCCCCAAAATTGTCTGTGTGGTGTTGCCTCCTTTCTGCACTGCTGGGCTTGACTATGGCCAGCAATGCTTGGCTCAGGACCTCTGCTTCTTAGGCAGGTCCTTTTTTGGTAGTGGCCAGAAGCTGTTACCAAATGGTGACTGCTGTGTGGGAGAATGTTCAGTGAGTTCCCAGTGGACAACTGTCTACATGGCATGAACTACTGGTGCACTCCTTTATAAATAGAAAAGAGGAAGAAAATCACACCTGAATAGAAAGTCAGTAAGATGGTAGGAAGAAGACGTGAACAGCAAAATAATGCAACTGGAAAGCAAAATGAAACAGAATTACTTAAAAAACCTCCCCTAAGCCATCAAAAGTTCTAAGTAAATGTGTACTGTTAGCAAGGAGATTGCACATTGGTAATTCTAAATTATCTGATTGTGCTACCTGTCTTATGAATCTGCCACTAGGAGACAGGACAGGAAGCAGCATATAGTCTATCAAAAATATTAAAGATATATTAATATATCACTTAATTTGGTAAGTCAAAGGAAGAAAAAAGAAAATTTTAGGTATTCATGGAAGGAGATGGTCAAATGGATCTGTATTTGTGGTTCATATGGTAGCTGCATCATGTCACAAACCAGAGATCAATAGCGTCTCTTTAGATGATAATTTCTACTCCAGTGGCAGTTGCCCAGCATCAGCTGAAGATCAGGAATAAAATTTTGAGGACTGCTGTAGTTGTGCCTAGCTCAAAAGCAAAGAAATGCAAACCAGCCGTTGGTATGCGGAGAAAAGAGGGGGAAAAATACCACTTAAACTCTGCAAAAACTAATTGGTGGAAATATATTTATCTGTGCTCATTCCTATATATTCAATATATCTTCTATTTTGGTTAGTTTCAAAATGGAAAAGGATTTATAATGCTACTTCAGGCATATGTGAAAGATGAAGTGGGTGAATTTCAACAAAATAAAATGTTAAACTTAGCATCAGGAGAAACATTCCAGCTGAGAGAACCACTGGGCTGGAATAATCACCTCAAGTG
The DNA here is from genome assembly GCA_026261815.1 of Monarcha castaneiventris obscurior. NCBI lineage: Eukaryota > Metazoa > Chordata > Aves > Passeriformes > Monarchidae > Monarcha > Monarcha castaneiventris. Next base: position 4,219,661 of record JAMPIT010000174.1, on the reverse strand, counting down.
ACTGGTGACAGACTATTGCCTGAGTAACTCAAAAGTAACAAAAATGAAATCCAGTGGGCATTGGCAAAGGTTTGGTCTCGATAACCTAGTAATAGCTATTGTCTGCTCTATTCTTTTTCAAAGCCAGAAGTAGCTTCCAAATTCATTAGTGAAGATGGGCTAATGTCATATTTTGTGCTCCTGCATTTAGATCTGCATTGGCCATGCATAATTTGGGGGTTTATTGCATGAACAGGAATAAAATAGTTATGCAAAAGGCATTTAACACAGCTGAAAATAGTAGGACTTTATTTCTAGGTGTGTGGAATACAATCTGAACGTGATTGTTTTCCAGGAATTTTAGCACATCTTTATTTATAAAATATCTCAGTGGTGAAGAATAAATCTTACAGAGTCTGGTAGAATCTTTTCACAAAATTAAATGCAGAGTATAGGTAATTTTTTCAAATCTCTATACTTGAGCAAAGGCTGCTGTCTTTGCTACAGAGTTCCAGTTTTAGTAATTCTGTAGAATTTGATTGAATTTTGGGTAAAAAAGAACAAATGAGCTGTGTTTCCAAAAGAGAATACACATTTGGAAATTATGCACTTCATTTTCCTGCTGCTTTCTTGTAAAATCTCAGAAGATCTTCTATCTCTTACACATTTGCTCTTGTTCCCTGATCATCAGGAAAATGCATTCCTCACTTCTCTTCCCAGCTGCAAATGTCTTCTATATTAGAAATGTCTTCCAGGGCCATCACCACCCTTTACCATCTTTCAGGTGCTGAGCATTGCTCCTTCAACTTTAAAACATAATGGGGAAAATTCCAGTGGAGGGGTTTCCTGGCAGGAGCTACTGCTAGGATCACAGCTTTTTGCCTCTGTATTGCTGGAGCTGAATGGGGTCAGAGTTTTGGACAAAACCTGGAAATGCAGAGTGAGATAGGTCTGCAAATCTGTTACGGCCTAAGCAGCTTAGAAGTTGTTTGACAGGTGTTATTCCATTAGCTGGGGATGCAAATCTTACTTGATTGAAAGATAAGGGGGAATTTTTATCAGTGGAATTTATTCAAAAAAGTCTTCCAGAAAAGTCTACACTGCTAACTTGAATTATTTTTAATATTTTATAAATCTTTATGCAGTTGACAAGTAAAGAAATTGAGGATGGATATTTTTGAATAGAGCTCATCTTATTTGGAAAGTCCAGAGCTATTTAGATAACACAAAACCAAGAGTGAACCATATGTAGTACAGCAAGTAGCGTTGCCAGGTACCACTGTCCTCTCAAATGGGAAGTCTTCTGGAATTCTTTGTTGCTATGAGACTAAATATGTCTGTACGGTGTGAGCGCTGAACTAGATTTTGCTCCCACTTCCACTAGTGTGCAAGTAGAGTGACTCCCCTGCAGCCAGGGAGCACAATGCCACATTCTGGTGTTTTGTTTATGAAGGGTCTGATCCAAAGGCCAGAGAAACCCAGGAATATTTGTCTAATACAGAAAGTCAGAGAAGACTTGTTTAAAATGGGAGAAGGTACCATCTTGCACCTCGAAAGGAGCAAGGAACAAGCAGTTGGGGCTTCTGACCCATTGACAGTGGATCTTCATGTGCTTTTAGTCAAAAAGGAAAACAATGAGTAAAATTTTTCAGAGGATTTCTCTCTAAATGTGTTCAAACTAAAAGATACATACTGCTTATCCTGGACTCTAAAGTTTGACACTGTTACAATCCAGTTACCTGTGGATTTTAAAGCTGCTATGTCGGGGGGGGGGGGAGCAGGGGGGGAAGAGAGATGTGTTTGCTTAAGTATAGAATGTGTGAATTTTCTTTAGCTACTTGACAGTTTTTTCTTTCACCCAGAAGACAAATAAACAAACAAAACCCAACTTGAACTGCGCCCAAGCATGGCAAATTTCTCACCAAAATGTACATTTCAGAATGAAAGATTTACAGTGGAATTTCTCTAGTGAAGCTATGACATTGCTTTAACATTGCATTGCCGTAATCTTCAAATATAGTAAATGCAATACATGGGTTTATAGGGATTTGTGTGAAATTTAAAATTCAGATGGTTGTTTTTAATGTTTCTCTGTGCTATCTGTGAAAAAAGAAAAGGCACAGGGATGAATTTAACACACATCATAAACAGCATGGGAGATGTTTGCCCAATAAAAATACTGATCTTTTATTAATCTGTCCTTTCAAGCATCCAGAGACCCTTTCCTGGTTTCTTAAAATTAAGAAAATATTTAAATATGAAATATTACCAAAAAACACCCCAATCCACATCATAAATGCAGACGTAACCAAGGTACTAGGAAAACAAAGCTCTCAGCGTGCAAGTATTCCCTTACTTGGTTTAAATCTCCAAAACTGTGGATGTCTATCCCGGAGACACCGGGGTACCTCACTGGCCGTCGGTGCGTTACCATCGTTGTCAGTGCTGTGCAGTGAGCCCACAGCCGGCCCGAGCAGCACCGCAACTTCCAGCGCGTCGCGGAGCTGCTCGGCGGGAGGGAGGCCCCTGCGCTGTGCCGCCCCGGGCCGCGCTGCGCTGCGCCGTCCGCGCCTCCGCGGCCGCTGGGCGCCCTGGCCGCCAGCCCTCTGCCCGCAGTCCCCGCGGTGCTGCGAGCCGCCCGTGCCCCTGCCGCACGCCGCCGCTTTAGCCCCTCTCCCCGCACTACGCGCCCGCCGCTCGCACCCCGCCGGCTCCCGCTCCGCGCTGCGGGACACGCAGGCGCCGCGGAGGTTGCGCGCTGCAGCGGCGGCGTTTGAACGCGAGAGGCGCGGAGCCGCACCGCCTGCGCGGGTAAAGAGCACCGGGAGGGAGCCCGGCTCGGGCAGCTCCCGCTGTGCGGCCGGCAGCACTTCGGTGTGCAGCTGGAACCCTGCCCTGCCCCGCACCGCCGAGCCGCCGCCGGCCGCCTGTGCGTACCGAGCTCGGTGCCCTAACCGGGCAGCCCGGGCCGTCGGGGCGGCCAGCGGGTGCGGAGCGCCGCGACTCCTCTGCCCCTGGCCGGGGCTACACCACGTCCCGCAGCGGCGGGGCCGAGCGCGCAGCCCCCGCGGAGCGGCCCCGCATCGCATCGCAGCACCGCCCCGGCCTTCCCGCCCCCCGGCCCGGCTGCTCTATGGCAGCCGGTGGCCGCGGCAGCGTCCTTCCCCTGGAGTGGGAGGGCGGCAGCAAAATCATAGCCTTGGTGGTTTTTTTTGTTTTTTTGTTTTGTTGTTTTTTTGGTTTGTTTTTTTTTTTTTGGGCTGGTTTGTTTTTTTTTCCCCCACCCTGATTTATTACAGTCTTTCATTTGCGCTCCTGTTTTCCGCGGGGATTGCTGCAGCGGAGGCATCAACCTGTAGACTGAGAGAGCCCGCCGTAGCCCGGCGCGGCTGCTCGGAGGGCGCGTTGCGGTGGCACCGCCGGGGCGCGGCCCCGGGACAGGGTCGACCTCGCGGGCGGACGGCGGGCGAGAGAGCGGGGCCGGCCACGGCGCCTGGGGAAATTCCTGGGGCCGGGAGACGAGGAGCCCCGGCGGCAGAGGTGCAAGCCCAAAGGGAGACCTGCGATCTGTGCGAGAGCCCCCGAGCGGCCCCGCGTTTGCCGGGGACGGCGGGATGAACTGACTTCCCTCCCGCCCCCCGCACCCGCGCTGGAGAGCATCTCCGAGCTGGGGGAGGAGGAAGGGGGTGCAACAAATTGCCGCCAGCCGGGAGAAGTTGCAGTAAAGAGAGATCCCTCCCTCCCGCTCCCTCCCCTCCCCGCTCGCTCTCTCCTCCCCGAGCCGTGGCAGCGAGCAGCGGAGCAGCGGCCCGACGAGCGAGCGGCACCCGCAGCCCGGCGATGCTGCAGCGGCTCCCGCGGAGCCTCGGCGGGGAGGGCCCGGCCCCTGCGCGCCCCGCTCCGGCCGGCGGCGGCGCGCCCTGAGCGGCGGCGGCGGCCCCGCGCCCCCGCGGCGCAGCGGGCGCTGTTGCGCAACACTGCCCGGCGCTGCCGGCTCCCTGCCCCCGCCGCCGGCTCGGCGCGGCTCGGCGCGGCTCCCGCGGAGACGGAGCGCTGATTCATGGGGCCCCGCGCCGGCTGCCTCGGCCAGGAGAGCGCGGCGCTGCCGCTGCCCCCGCGTGGGGTGTGAAGCCCCGGCCCCTCCTCCGCAGCCCCCGGCTCGCCCGCCCTGCTCGGGAGTGTGGTCCCTGCCGGGAGCCGCCGCGCCTGGCGCACAGAGGGAAGCGTTGATGCATCGCTGTGGAAATTCATTGTGTGACTTTCTGGGTATTTACTGAGTTTCAGACCGAGATGCAGCTCTTGAAAGCTTTATGGGCACTAGCAGGAGCAGCGATCTGCTGTTTTCTTATATTTGTCATCCACTCACAGTTTCTTAAAGAAGGTAATTGTATGTGCATGTCTACATATCCTGTTCTTTAATACTAAGATCTTTACGAGGTGCCTTAATTATTTTTACTGTTTCCAGTATGTTCTATTTACAGCAATGCTTCCACGCTATTTTTCCTTTCCGTTAAATCCTTCTCAATTTTGTTGCCTTAGATAATAGGTAGGCTTAGACTTACATCTTTGGTAAATGTATATATTATACATATATATATTTATATATATATATGAAATCTGTGTGATGTTTATATTCGATGTTTTAGCTGACGTCTCATTTCTTTATGGGGCATGTATAGTGTATAGAAAATATTTGTTGTTATCAGATGACCACAAAACAGTAGTCATCATGGGAATATTAATAAACCAAAAAAACCCCTTAACAAGTAAACGTCTTATTTTTGTACCAAATCAATAGGCATCCTTTTCCTCTTCCTTATTCAGTACATTTTCAATAGATGGCACTAAAGTTCTATGGAAAGGGCAGGGCAGAGCAAATCCTGGGCATTCAGCATCTTCCTTCTCCTCACTGCCCTGAAACGGGAAGAGGCCTTTGCGTGTCTTCAAGGATCCTGGTTTTTCCACCTTGTGGTCAGAAAATTGTGATTACAATTTACAGGAGAAAATAATTTGGATTGCGGGACAGGCTTTCCTCTTTTTTTTTTTTTTTTTTTTTTTTTTTTTGTTTCCTACTTGAATTGAGTGGAAAAAAAAAAATCTTTGATTAAGTGAGTAGAGGGATTTTCCTGGGGAGTAAGCCTTGTATTGCTCCTTTTCTGTTTTGTTTTCTTTCCTCAGGAAATTGGTATTTTCTTTTTTTCCACTACTGCTAAAATAATTGTTCCATTTGTTACTTGTATAGCAAACTGTAGTCTAAGATTCAAGTGTGACTCTTGAGAAATCTAAATATATTGGGTGGTGTATGGGAAAGTCCAGTCCTGTTTTTTAAGCAGCGTTAACAAAGATAACACAACAATATGGGGGTTTTGGTCAACTATTTTTTTCTTTTTTACCATTGTAATATAGTTGAGATTATAGCTGGAGGAAAAAAGAGCCAAACTCAGCCTGAAGTGCTGGGTATGTAAAGCAGGGAGAAAACTTTTTTGTGACTGGGACAAAGTTTCACTCGAAGCTGGGCAAAGCGACAGCCTGGCAACCACTGAAGTATCAGTACAGATTTTAATTTTCTGTCAGTCTAAGAAAAGCATGAGACTCTGTGTTTTCACAGATTTTTTTTTTTTTTCCTGAAATTAATAAACACTGATTTGCCTGGTTTGGTTAATTTAGAAGCTTTATCCAGATACCTTAAGTGGTAAAGGTTTCTCCTTTAAGAAACATACCCATGCTGTAATTGCATTGTGTGTGATGCCTCCCACATAGTGACTTATTTAACATTCTTTTAAAATGCTCAGACAACTGTTCTTGTCTAATGACATGGCCTGTTTTGAGGAGATTTTGCAGAATTTTGGGCTATTTTTTTACACTATTTACCATTATACTTCTTTCTTTCTTCTTCAGTCTTTCAGGGTTTGAGGTCTGTGTTACTGTAAAAAATCCTTAAAGGAAGAAGCATTTTGTCTCACTTAAAATATTTCATCCTGCCTTGTAGAAATAGAAAGCTAACAAATTATTTTATAAAGACAGAAACCATGGCCGTACATGAAAGACTTTTAACACATTTTACATTTCTCCAGCAATTATAACCATTCTTAATGTGGACTGCAGAGAGCAAACTGAAGCTCTTTAGCTTGTTGGATAACTTAATTACATCAGTTTGTTTATATTTGTTCTTGAATCATTTCTGCTTTCTTTAGCAATGAGAACTATATCTTGACTGTAAATTGCATGCTCTGGCATAGTTGTCAGACTTTTCTTGACAGGTGCTAATCTCCACAATAGCATTTTGACCCTTTCCGTATAATTACTTCAGCAGTGTATGTTTTCCTTCATCCCTGTAGTTTCTGTAAGGACACTGAATAGTTTAGTGGAGTTGAATGAAAGTCTGCATAGTACAACTGAGTGTTTTTCTTTATGAAGAACTTTTAAAATATCCAATAAAAATGGTTTAAGCATAAGATATTTAAATGAAGTCATATAAGATAATGAGAACAAGATAACATTGGATTTAAGCTATATATTGTAAGCAGTTTGCAAAATAAGATTGACATTTACTTTTTTCTCATTTTAAAACCTGGTGTTTTATTTTATTTTCAGTAAGAAAACAGAGAAAAAGTGTGAGGAAAGAAGTAACAAATAATTTAACCATATGCTTACCACATACGTTTATTAAGTAAATATGTATAAAGAAGGATACATGTGAGATTACCTCACTACCTTCATAAGACTTGAAGTAATTTTCTGATGTCAGAGTTATCCATTTACAGTATAATTTTATAAAAAGTTAGGAGCACTATGTCTCATTGCACATGATGTTAGATTGTTGATTTCCTGGCAAAAAGATTAATTTCCCATTGGATCCTAATGAGCTACATGGGCTCGCTGTTTGTAACTCAGCTGTGTGGTCGAATTCCTAAGTAAAATCCTTGGACATTTTAATTTGATTGTTGCTTGTGCAGAAGGATAATTTCCTGCTGTCCCAAAGAACATTCAAATAAGGCACCAGTTTGACTAGCTGGATCAGATTAGCTGATAACACCTGTCTCCTGAGACAAGCTGACAGTACAAGTTCATACACCAAGCATCTCTTTTGTATGCAAGACAATTGATTTAAGAAGAATAATGTGAAAAATTAATTAAAGTTCAAATCTAATTTATTAATGCATGTTCTTTCAATTTTTGCATGTTTCATAATATTTGCTGTTTATTATTTTTCCGGAGCTAGGTTTTAACAGAAAACTGACATAATCCTTGCTTCACACAAAATTATATAATTAAGACATGTCTTTTTCTGTGTTCATTTTTCTTTTACTCACTTGAAGTTACTGATGGTATCTGATATGTTAGGCCCTTATGACCTATTAACACAATGTATTTTTATAATTTCAGTTGTACTGCATGGCTATAGTGTGTAGAACTTCCATGACATCCAGCTGAAACTTATTACCAGAACCAAATCTTCCTTCAGTCCCATTCATAAATATGAGCTTGTATGTTGCAACAGTCAACTGACATTTTTTTCATAATTCATGTTAATTTCATGTTAATTTCATATTAGTTCCTATGCTGAAGTGGCCCTGTCTTAATTCTTAGATATTTTTACATACTTTTATGAATTGAGGCAGTTTGGTAGCAGCATTACATTACTATGATATAAATGGTGTTAAGAAACAATGAATGCTTGTTCTGAGATGAGTGGGAAAGAGCTGTTTAAATGTCTATTTTCATGAATATGTTTTTTTCAGGAAGTGAAGAATGGGTGACACAGGGTGCCATTTTTCCACACTTAGGCTTTTGTGTGGAAATACAGGTCGTCTTGTGGCTAATCCGTTCCCCTATGTCCAATCTGTCCTTCAGTGTTTCTAAAAGATGAATAGAGCTGTGAGCCCAGAAAAGGGTATTGTGATATATAATTGCAGTCCCATGGCTGTCTGATCTTCCTGCAAAGCAGTTTAACATACTCTAGTCAGCTGCAGTCAGTATGGAGTGTTTGAAAATTTCAATATCTAAAACTTTTTGCATACGCTATTGAAAATTACAAGTAGCCAAGTACATTCATGACCCATGTCTGGGTTTTAAATGATTCATTATCTATTATTGTTTAACACATGTATTCAAAAAGAAATGAAAAATATTTGAGTTTATGTTACACCTCAAGAATTGTGGGAACTCCTTTGCTCCTGACAAGGACCTCTTTCCCGTTGTTGAACATTGTAACCATTCAAACACAACAGTAACAGGGAAAGGTAAAGGATACAGTTTCTAAATGTGTCCGAATCTGATAGAAAGTAGGGCAGTTAGGGAGTAACTTCAGACGGATATGTGCACAGGGCAGCCAGGGTGTGTTGCAGCCCTGGATATTCTTTAAAGCTTCGTTTGTGTGCTGATTGCTCATTAGGAGATAGAAATATCTTATTTATCAAAACATGCATTGATATTTTGAATGGTTTAGGAGATTAGGGTGATGTTAACCTTATTTGGAGAGGAACTACACAGAAGCATAGATTCAATCTCAAGAATCTTGCATAAAGTATAGAGGATTGAAATCTTCAGATCCCAAAACCATATTCTTAATCTGTTGGGTAGATGTTCAGTAGTAAGCTCTGTAAAATAGGGTGATTTTCTGTTGACACACTGCAGTAATTAAGTAGAGACAAGAGAATTCCAGTATTTCTTTTATAACCAGATGATTATGGCTATAAACCAGAATTTAGTACCATTTGTGCAGATTTAATGTGTACTTATATATATCAATAAAGTATCTGTTTAGCACATTTTTCACAATTATCTTTTCCTTTTTTTTTTTGCCTCCGACAAAAATTGGCAATTGTTGGTCACACTTGCAGGCACTTCTGTGTCAATTCTATTTATAGGAATCAGTGTCACAATAGTGAAAAATACTACACCAATATACTATTGCACTTCTTTTAAAGTGCATATTACACATAATGACTTGGTTAAGTTTTATACTTCAAGTCTGTTTTCTGTCACTTTTTATACAGATTTAAATATTTTAGCCTGCTCTAAAAGTACAGAAAAAGCTTAATGCGTATTTTTGTTTTTAGGGTGTACATTTTGACATTGATAATAATAAGACACATATTCTATTTAGCTGTGTAACCCCAAACAACTCTGCTACTCCTCTGCTAATGTTTGAAAATGTCTACTGATGGTATACCCAAGATGATCTTTAAAGAGTTTTCTGTTCATATAACCTGATGGTCTGAGGAAGCTTGTATTGCTAATGTTTACTGCTGTGTAAAACATTTTGAGGAAAGGGATTGTTATCTTCTAATATGTTTTGAGCCTTTGGCCCTCAAAATTTTCCTAGAAAGAATTTGAATGTGACTTAGTACAACAGATAATATTGCCAGCCTTTCATTTTTCTTTTATCTTTTAAACATTAAAAAATACTTGAACCAGTTAAACATAGAAAGATAATTGCTTTTAAGAATGTGGGAAGAAAAAGTTTTGGTTTCTTTTAGAATTATTTTTTCAGTTTGCCCTTTTATGCTTTACCTGTGTCTCAAAACAGTAAGATACCTTGCATACCAGATGTGCTGCATATGTTACCTATATATAGTAAAACTGAGTTGAGGACAGTGTGTCCCAGCTGCATGTTTGCTGAAGGGTTTGTTACGTTTAACACACTGTAGTATGGTATTTTGTACTGTCTATCTTCCATGCATTTTTGGGGGAGTGTTGTGACGAGGCAGCTATGAACGATATTATCAGTGCAGGACATCACAGTAGAGAGAGGCACAGAATGCAGAAGTGGAAGGTTTACTCGTCCGATCCAGGAGACAGAATTGGCCATTGAAAAGCCCTAAGCTTAAACAAGGGCTACATAGGAAAGAAAATGTGGAAGGCATCCAATCTTTCTTTGTATTTTTTATCTAGTTTTGTGGCAACCAAATAGAATTAAGAACCAGTTCAGTGGCTATGTGATAGTGTGTGGCACACTGGAGCTGCAGAAAAATGAGAAGAGATCCTGCTTTGAGATAAAATAGCTTTGTACTTGAAATGTTTTGACGTTTCCAGTCCGTTGCTGTTTTTTGTTTCTTTGTTTTTGTTTTGGTTTTGGTGGTTTTTTTTTTTTTGTTTTGTTTTGTTTTGGTTTTTTTTTTTCAATAGGATTAGAGAGCTGTAGCAGTGAAAGGAAGCAATGCAGACAAATTTCTCAATCATTTTCTTTTCAGGGAGGCCGGAAAGATTTTCTCTATGTGGCATGTGCTGTGCTGGGATGTACCAAGAGGGGGAGCCTGACAGGCTTTCTACCCCTCTGAGGAAGCTTTGAAATAGTCTTTCAGTTTGGGTGTTTAGTATGGACGACTTGCACGTCTTCACAGGGAGCTGCACCATCGATGATATAAACCTCCTACTTTTCTCGACTGAGCAACTTAAAAAAAAACATTAGTAAGAGATTTTTCAGTAGCCTTTTTATGATTGCCTGTTTTCATACCCCAGGAGCACAAGTGATGAATTATTGACCTTTCTCAGCATTTATCAGCACTACCTGTTCCTAAAGGCAGTACTATAGACTGATGTGAGTCACATCATACAAAAGTGCATGCTTTTTAGATCTGTTAGTTAATATTTATTTTTCTTGCTCCTTAGAAGGCATACACTGTATCAAATATTAAACTGCCAAAATGAGACACACACAACTGAGACTTTTTGAAACTGAACTAAAAAGGCCAAGTGAAAAAAACCCATAAACATGTATTTAAAAATTGAGTTCAATATAAATATTGCTGAGAAAAGCCATAATTTCTTAAATTCACTACTTAAAATATAGATAAAATTATTTTCTTCACATATATATTTTAAAAAAGCTCTTTATAATCATATGAAGAAAAGACACAACACACTTGTACTAATTAAAATAACAGTATTTGTTTTCTGGTAGTATTTAAATATCCCAGTTGGAATTGGTCGCTCAGCTGGGTATGACTGGCCAACTGGAGTGTCTATTCCAAGAAGTATCTGCATTTTAGCAAAGATTTATTTTTCTTAGGAATTGTATCCTCTTGCTGCTTATAACCCATAGTGATAATAGGTTCTGTTTAATAACAAAATCCTGTTATTTGCCTAAATGTACTTTCTATGCTTGTTCTAGAAATACAACACAACATAATGAATCTGACTATTCATTATATTTTACCTTTGGCACCACATCAGTTCACAAGTAAATCTTACTCAGAACAATAGATCTTCCTACTAATTGTTGTTAGTCTCATGAAAAGCAATGAGTAACATGTTTGGAATATGTCCAAACAGCAAATTAACATATAAATTACCAATACAAATATTGCCTTAAAGCAGACAGTGTACTAATGTGTTCTCACATGAATGATGTATATTTTTTTGATCATATAAAGGAAAGGAGACTGTATCAATTTATTTGTAATAGACAACTATTTTCTGGAGCTCAGCTTCTTTCTAATATGCCACAAGGCTATGGGGGGTTTCAAAGTCTGGATATTTAATTGCAGTCACATATGAAGAAAGATTAGGTTGATCCATAGGAGAACAAAGGGAATAGCTAAATCTTTAGGAGATATGACCTAGAAAAAGAACTAAAGACACTAGTGATACCAAGTTTAGAGAAGAGATTACTAGCATGATAAGAGATGTCAGTGGGTAAAATTCTGCCTTGAGAATACTAAACCATCCTTTCTGTAGAGTGTGGAGATCACAAGAAACAATGAATGCTAACTGATTTGAGGGAAATTTAGTTTAGACATTGGGAAAAGTTGCATCAGGACAGATTTGTGCTGATGCTTTAGGGAGGACTTGCCATTGGCAAGAACAGTTAAGCATTAGAACAGATTTTCTTGAGAAGTTGTGGAATACGAGAGTTTTATTTTCAGATTAAAATGTTTGGAACAGTATTCTTAAGTTGTAGCAGACAGGTGGACTAGGTGACTTCTTAAAGTCCCTTGAAGTCTGATTCTCCAAAATGTGCGCTTACCTAAAACCTTCAAAGGTGAAACATATTTAAACATCTAACTTAAGGGCAATTTTCTGTTTATTGCTGAAGTGAATAGGCTCATAAGAAATTATCCTAGGATCTGAAAGTCTGAAAGTATCAGAGAACAAAAAAAAATCTCAAGAAATCAGCCTGTGTTTTAATAGCTAAATCATACCCTTTTTTGAGTTGCAGATGTAATTTAAACAAAAACAAAACAAAAAAAGGAGCAGAAAATATAATGATTTATGTAAATAAAGGTCACTTTTTAAGAACTGTTTATGTTGCAAGCTACTTAGGACTCAAAGGTGTCCTGAATCAGGACCATGCTCTGTTTGTGCTTCTTCATATGCAAAGAGCAGTGAAATAGGGATATTAGTCTAATTCACATTCTGGTATTTCTTATAAGATGAGGATTTGTGTTAAGGATTGTTTGTTTCTGCCAGTCTGCTCTTGTTACCCCAGCATGGGAAGGGCTCATCTCCAGGTTACCCTACGGCTACTCTGTCCTGTGGTGTGGGAAGCACAGAACCTGCCCCACACCAGGGTGAGTTGCAGATGGCTTGGTAAAGTTCTCTATTATCATGTGCCTGTTTGGTGCTATGGGTGATTAAAAGCTTTGTGTTCGTTGAAGTCTGCAATGATGTGTATCTTGATGCAGTACTGTCCAATTTTTATGTCTGTATGGTTCCAAATCCAGTAGCAAAAGGAGAATTAGCAAGTTGTGCTGACAGAAATGCTTGTGCGTTGATATAAGGACAGGGAGAGATCACTCACTAATTACCATCACAGACAAATTCTTCTTAATAAACAATTAATTCAGGGAAGAATTAGTTTAATTTGTTGCCAATGAAAATCAGAGTAGGGTCACAAGAAATAAACCCAAATCCAAAAACACCTTCACCTCATGACTCCTTTCTTCCTGAGCTTTGCTTTGCTCCCAATTTTTCTGCCTTCTCCCCTGAGTGGTGCAGGGGGACGGGGAAGAGGAGTTGCAATCAGTTAATCACACATCGTCTCTGCTGCTCCTTCCTCTTCATACTCTTCCCCATCTCCAGACTGGGTCCTTCCATGGGGTTAGTCAACCAGGAACAGACTACTGCAGAGTGGGCTCCTTTCTCCCTGGGTCCACAGGTCCTGCCAGGAGCCTGCTCCATGGTAGACTTCCCATGAGCCTGCCTTGGACATCCATCTGTTCCAGTATGGGGGATCCTTCAGAGGCTGCAGGGGGATTTGTGCTCTACTGTGGATCCTCATGGACTGCTGGGGGACAGCTGCCTCACCATGGTCTTCACAGGAATCTCTGCTCTGATGCCTGGAGCACCTTCTCTCCCTTCTTCACTTGGTGTCAGCCGGGCTGTCTGTTTCTCTCACATGTTTTCACTCCTCTTTTTTGAATGCTGCTCGTGTTGCATAGATTTTTTTTACCCCCCCACTTCTTAAGTACGTTGTCCCAGACGTGCTACCACCATCACTGATGGACTTGGTTCTGGCCAGTGGTGTGTCCATCTTGGAACCAGTTGGCATTGGCTTCCTTGGACACAGGGGAAGCTTCCACCAGCTTCTCACAGAAGACATCCCTAAAGCCCCGCCATCTCTCCCCAAACATTGCCAAGCAAACTGAATATATAGTTCACAGCTTGCTCTTGGAACAAGTTCTGTGTGGAATTATTTTTGTGTCTTTGGAACAGTTATGCACTACAGAGTTGCTCTACTTAGAGGTGTGGAAGACCTGAGTACTAGTTATTATTTTCTTGAGCAGCACTAACATTTCTTAAAAGATAAGAAATAAGAAAGTTTTTAGAAGCTGCTGTATTTCAAGTTAAAATTTCTTTGTCCCTTTATACTAGCTTTTGAAAAAGCACTTGCATTTTTTGTAGTTTTGTGCTGACTGCTAATTAATCCTGATGATGTTATATGATATCTTTTGAAATTTGCTACTGTTTTTATTGTATTAAATTACATGGGTTTTTTTCCTGCATTATTCTTTCACCACAAATAAGGCTTTAAGGAAGAAAAAACCCAAACCTCTTCTCCATTATTCAGAGTTGTACATGTTTTGGAGATGTGCATTTTGAGTCTGGGAATAGATTTAGCCTCAAGAGAATCAGTTGTTTGAAATGGTCAATGCTTGAGTATCACCTTGCTTACGGCTATGAACTAATTGCGATTAAACTAAAATGCTTGTGGATGCTTTCTCTTCCTGTGCATCGGCAGGTTCCATTATCTGTTAATCCCTTAAATGTATTATTTAGTCATTAAGAAAAATGAATGCCCTTTTTTTATTCCTCTTTTGTTCTAGCTTTTGCCTTTGTTTTTATAATACATGCTGGTAGATGAAGTAAAGAGTCTTCAGCTTCGTTTATTGTGGAAAGATCTTGTAACTGTTTTAAGCATTCTTGTGTACTTGGCTATAAAACTATATAGATTGTACCAGATGCTGCCTTATCTTATTTTATAGAATTATAATGGATGCTGATAAGTTTTAGATGCAAGCCTTTAAAGATAAAAATCACTTTGCTGTGTGTTATTTTCTTTGGTAGAATATAGTAACAGCCCCATGTTGTTGAATCTTTTCACCATTCTATTTTTTTGATTAACATTTTAGCAAAACTTTTTGTATTTTAATATTCTGAGAAGTTCTATGTCTTCCCTGAAGACAATTAAAACACTAAGCATGTATTTTACCTGTTATTTAGTGAATAGTGGCATGATTTTCAGGTGGACTGAAGACTGAAGAACTCCCATTACCTGCAATTAGAGACTGTATGATAAAACGTGGATTGAGCATTTTCTTGGCCATGTCCACTTCCTAATTTAATGTCAAGGCCCAACAGATTTATTATAATTACTGTTTAATTAATAACTAGACAAATACCCATTTGTTGTGAGATACAGACATCACTTGTAGTGTTAAAAAAAAGGCATTATATGCTTAACTAGCAGCAGTTTTTCCTTTTTGTTGCACTTTTGAGCACAAAAGCATTTCGTGAACCACATGTGACTTCACTTTTAAGTAACCTTAAACTCTGGTAACAGCTTTAAGAAAGTAAATCTGTAAGGTATGAATGTTGAGGGGAACAATGTGATTGTTTGATATGAGGAAGGAAATTTTGTCTCCATTGAAACTGATGCTGAACTTCTTGCTATTTTCATTTATGCTCATGTTTTAGCTATGCTGGGCAGCATTGAGGTTCTACTTCATTATATTTTTGCCTTGGTTTATTGACTTGGGAAAGTGTCCTTTCCATCTGTAAGGTGTGTGAGGTAAATGCCTTTGGAAGATAATCCCTACTGAAACTCTTTTCCAATCAACTGATTAAAGCCCGTACCTAACTGGGAAGGTTCTGGTTACACTACAGTTCCTTGTCCCATACTTGGGCACTCCAGCTCCTGATGACACTGTTTTCTGATGGTAAAGTGAGGTTATTTTCCTTATTCCACACACCCTAAAAATTACGGCTGTTGTGCAACTGCATACTCCAATGCAGTGAATTAATAGTGTTAGTAGTATGTGCTTCTACTTAATTATGCACTTAGGCGTTATCTGGAGCTGGAACTATACCCTAGCAGTCACTTAACAAATCTAGAGATGCTTGCTGTTCACAGAAGGAGTGCAAGAAAAAGATTGTTAAATTATACATGAGCAAGTAGTTAAAATAACAGAAGTTATGAAATATCATTCTCCTCAGTCTCTTCACGGGCATAATGCATTTCTTCATCTAGAATTGCTGAATTTCTTTAGTAGTTCTCGTCTACTTTTAGTTTCTGTCTTCTATGCTCTCCCAAGAGAATGCAGCTTCTTTCTGTGTGCACATGGGAACATGGACAGAAAAGGAGATGGTCAAGGGATCTCTTATGATTCTGAACACCATGCTTTTTTCCTGTAGTTTCTAGGCTCTCTTAGAAATAAATTCCATGTTTGCTCTGCCTGTGTGCTTGTATAACTATAAGTATAGCCTTGACTGTCCCTCTACCCATTATAAAATTGTTACGGTCTAATATTTAGTTTAGAATATGGCTGGCTGCATGATCTAGTTAACTGGGCATTCGGGTTTTGTGTATTAGATAATGAATTACTATTATCTTGATTTAATTTTGTTGGAATATAGTCTGATTTTTTTTCTAATACTGGCAGAGAACTAGGATGAACATAGACTTTGTGCCCTTTTTCTAATTCATTCACCTTTGCTGATGACTTGGTTGCAAACTTCCAGACAACTGGTCCCCTGGGAAGACAACACAGATCACAGAATCATAGAGTGATTTGGGTTGGAAGGGACCTTAAAGATTATCTATTTCCCATCCCCTTCCATAGACAGGGACACCTTCTACTAGACCAGGTTGCTTATATGCCCATGATGGGAGACCAAATTTTATATGTAGCTAAGCTCCTACTTTTTCACATGCATTTTATTGTATTGTCATGTTTTAAAGTTTCCTTTTTCACTTTTGTGAGCTCCATTATGATAAGAGCTAAAATGCATTAGATTTGTAATAATTCTTAATATTTAATCCAGTTCATAGAAATTATGCGTGTTTAGTAATGGTGTAAAATGAATTGAAAATCTCTATTTGTTACTGGTATTTTAATGAATATATTGAAAATTATTCTCAGTTACAAGTTGAGATTTGCAAGTTTCTTTTTCAGCAGACAAGAAATGAGAGTCAAATTTAAAGGAGTAGATTTTCTGTCAGATTCATTTTAATTCTATGACTCTCTGACATGATGATAAAGATGTCAGATCTTTCTCTAGGCTTACATAATTCCTGTAATGTTCTCTGTAAAGAGAACTGCAGACACCTGTGCATCTTTAGGCAGATGGGTTCTTGAATTCAATAAGTCTTTCCAGTACTAGAGAATATCAAAACGCAATTTTCTTCAAAAAAAACAGAACAATCATACTTTCTTTTCCAGACTTTTTTAAAATCTTTGTTGAGAAAAAAAGAAAAAAAACCCACAAAACAGTAAAATGGGTTTTCAATGGAATTAGCAGTAAAAAGAGCAAGAAAAGGACTGAAATGTGCAGCATATTTTCATTTTCTAGAAGTTTATAATTGTAAAAGTCAAAGAGAGAAACCTTTGCCATAGAACTCATTTGTTTGATTGCTTTCTTCTGCACTTATTTATTGTTATGGTTTAAAAGTCAAGGTTAAACAGAGATGTGCTTACAGTGATTTAATCCCAACTTCTCCCTGTAGCTTCATCTTTTAATATAAACTGTAGGCAATTAAAGTAAACAGCTATTCTGATTAAATATATGAAAAGAAAATGCATACAAACACAAAGGAAATACAGAGTTTGTAACGAAGCCTCAATGTTAATTTACATTTTGAAAAAACAAAAAGTTGCCATAGTAACATATAGGTTGCAAAAATTTTCTAAATCTGATGTATTAGACTGAGGAAACTCTTAACTTGCATGACATGTTTCTGTAGTTTTGTGAATAAGAGCATAATTCTGTGTATTTGGCCACAAATTTGTGCAAAACACGAAAAAGTATGCAGACATTAGTCAGTTATGTAAACTGAGTATTTTCCAATCAGCTTTCTAATTATGTTATTTCTAAGACAATTGTTGTTTTGGAGCTTTTTCCCTAAAAAAAATTAGAATATATAGGTGTTTTTCAGTATAAGATTTTGTTGCATCTCCGTTGCTCAGCAACTGTGCAGTTAGTATTGATGATTTTTATACATGCAGGGCATTATATTCTATCTGTTCCCATAAATTTCTTTTTGATTCTATTAAAATGGCTAACTTTTTTCCCTAGAACAAACTAACCAATAATATTTTTTTATGAAACAAAAATTGATGCTTTGGTGAGCAGATGAAAAGATAAAGTTTAATAATGGCATTCCTTTTTGCTATTTTAAAAGGCCCATTTTAATACTATGCACAGTGAGTATGGTAAACTCTGGGTGCCATGGGCTGCTCTGTTACATTTCTAACTCCATATGCAGCCAAACTGAGCAAATTACTTTTACCAAGCAATTTGCAAGGTCAGTTTTTTAACTAATTAATTTACTACATAACTCGACTCTCAGCAAACAGCTGGTTTTTATTTTCAGTGTTATTTATATATTTAAAACTGATTAAGAATTATGTATGAAATAATGTTTGTACCCAACCATTGTCTAATGCTTTCTAAATATCAGTGTGTCAAGTCCATCTCTACTGATGATAGCCAGTGACCTTTTGACACATGGAAGGTTTGTGCTATGTAACTTTTTAAGGTGAAGTTT
The DNA here is from genome assembly GCA_026261815.1 of Monarcha castaneiventris obscurior. Taxonomy (NCBI): domain Eukaryota; kingdom Metazoa; phylum Chordata; class Aves; order Passeriformes; family Monarchidae; genus Monarcha; species Monarcha castaneiventris. The sequence continues at coordinate 4,201,471 of JAMPIT010000174.1, read as the reverse complement.
TTGCTGATGTCTGATACAGCTGAATGTTAAAGCTTGGGTAATTCTTCCATACTGGTATGTAAGATTTAAAAATAGAACATATCTTAAATGTAACAGAAAGTACTTGTGACTTGATAGCACTAATGTAAACCACCATTACAATTTTTCAGCTGAAGTTCTGTTGCAAAGTCTCCTTTCCCATTACAAATTTTTAGTATATATTTTTAATTAGCATTTATTCTTTCCTAAAAATCATAAAAAATAAATCAAAAAGATCTGAGTACACCTAGACCCTTGTTTTTCTTTCAGACCTCTCATGATGGAGATTCTACAGCTTTCCCAGATTTTCATGCTGCACTCATCTGTTATGTCTGCATTTACTCTTGAGTGGTTGCTGTGGTATCAATCATTTTGTCATGTGGGAAAGCTGGAGCAGAAAGCACACACACACACATACAGAGCTCTTTGAAATCCTAACATACTTAACCCAATTAAATTGTAAAGATAGTACTTTATGTATGATTGCTGGGTTGCAGTTGCAGAATGTGGTGAATAGCAAATCAAAAAGCAGTGTTCAGTCCCTGCTGGGGAGGAGGAAGACTTGCTGAGGACACCCAGAATCAGTGCTGAGGTGTGCCATCCCTAGCTGAGAAGGCAGTGCTGGGACAATCCTGTTATTCCTTGGCCTCTGCCCCTGAGGAAGCTGCAGCCATTTTTCTATGCCTGTTTTTTTTTTTTTTTTTTTTTTTTGCACCTCCTACAAGGGTGTTTTTTTATATGTGTGAGATGTATGTTCCTTGTTTTTCCTTGTTATGCTGGCTCTACTGAACTCCCAAAGCTGACATTCCTTCAGTAACCAGTAACTAGCCATAAAATGATTTGTGTTTATGCTCCCATCCTCAAGATTTTACATCCTGGGCGGCCCCTGCTTCACACCACTGCAGCATCAAAATGGCTTCCCATATTGCCCCATATGCTCATCCTCTGCTTTCCCAAAATATCCCAGGTCAACAGACCACTAGTGGTTTTAGAGGTTGCCAAGGGCTGCTATTTAATGGTATTTCAGAGTTTTTAAATGCAGAGTCCATGCATTTTACTGTTTAGGAGTAGCATCCATGAAGCTCTGACCACCTGCTGTGGTTGTCCAGGACTTTGCAACATGTCTCATGAGCACAGTTCATAACAATGCATTTAATATTGTGACTAATGTCTTTGTGCTGTTGCTTTGCTTCCCATGGAAAGGTAAATGTGTAAGGGAGAATTTTACTGCTTTTTTTTCCTGTTTTAAAAATACAAGAATTCCTCTTCATTTGAGGTATTGAATGTATTCAGAGCAGCACATTTTGCTCTCCAGCAATACAATTTCTGAAACTTTTGAAGGACGTCACTAGCAAATCTCAGTCCAATGGGATATAAAAAGTTATGTTTTAAATTCATTTTTATGGAAACATTTGGTACTTGGGAGTATTTAGGACACGCAGTTGCTACTGTTGACAATCTTGAATATTTTTGAAAATCATCCATCTCTAATTGCTGCTCTCTGCAGTCTCACTTTGTGTTTCTGTTTTCCAAAGTCTTGGCAAATATGTAGCTTATTTCTTTATGATAGAGATGGTGACTAAATTTTGTGTTAGAGGGCGAAGTCTATGAGGAAATATTCCTTGCATATACTTAGCTAAGGTCTATGTTCTGCATTTTTGTATGTCAGGGTGCTGCAAGGCTGGCAGCTCCTCTGGGCTGGGATGCAGGGGACATTGAGGCTCCCCAAGAGACCTGGCATCCAGGGCCTGTCTGACCCCAGCCAGAGCCAGGCAGCCAGGGGCACAAGGGACAGCCCCTGTCCAGGGCACCAGACCCTTCCCTGGGGACAGGGACAGGCCAGGCTGGGCCAGGGGCTGTAGGGGGCTGGAGACCAGTCCTGCTGTGGCATCACTGGGTTGGGGGCTGATGGCCCTGCAGGCTGGAATGAGACCCTAGGCTGTGGGCAGGGTGTGCTGAGCAGGAACGTTGGTACCTTTAGGGCCCTGATATTGTATCTGCTTTTGTAGCTGATCCACTTGAATGTGCTATAAATGCATCATGAGATTACCAGCATTCATTGACACACTGCATTTTGCATTTTTGCATATTATGTGGAAGCATATACTTGTCTTTTAAAGACCATGTATTTTTAAAGGCCTCTGTGAATGTGGTAATGAGCCCTGAAGGAGCTCAGTGTGGACTGGAACCTGAAGACAGACTGAGCCCTATGCTTGGGGTCATATGTTGCTACACGATGTCAGTTCTTCAAGGAAGTAGGATCTGTGCTTCTGAAAATGTCACTTCTTCAGAAGAATAGAAAAGAAATGCAAGAATGGAGGGTTAATACTGAATTGAACTGTATTGGACTTTCTTTAATGTTATCTAACTGATGTTATCAGTTAGGTTCTCCTTCTCTAAACTGTGTTACAATGAAAGGTTTTCTGCATTTTAATAGTACCTGAATGTCTTAGAAAGGCATGAAGTTGTCTTCCATGGATGTGACTCTGTGAAGCATTTTGGTATGCAGGATCCACTGCAGGATACTTTTAAACTAGTACTTTTATCTCCTTTCCATTTTTCTTTATTCCACCTGATGCTTCAGGCAATGAATAACATCGAATATGGGACAGCATAGTTTCATCTACAATGAATGGACTATGCTGCCATGACACATTTTAGGAATCACTGTAGTATGGCATAAAAGGAAACACTTAAAAGTAGTGAAAATATGTAATTTTATATTGCAATTTTAAATTGTAGAAATTAAGAGAAAACTATGCATGGCTGAATTGTTTTTTTTTTTTTTTCTCGATATATATTGCTTATTGTCATGTTACAATAATATGACTTGCATCCCCCCAAGTAAAGTAATACTTGACTGTATTTGTGACTGTGATAGAGTAACTCATATTTCAGATATTGTCATGCTTAAGTCATATATAAACATTGATTCATTAAAACTGCAGTAATACAAAGTGCCCTTTGTATTACTGTATGCAAAAGACAAGCTGCAATGTCAATGAGACTCACATTGTCCTTCTGGGGGATAATTTACATAGTTTACAATTCTGATTTCTCAAAGGACGTTTGATAGTGGTATGCTATGCTGCAGGTAAATCAGTAACCAGAACTTTTAGAAATTTATTCAGCTTGAACAGGGTGTACTCTTTTTAAATACTGCAAGTGTCTCACATGATATCTCTGTGTAATGAATATGTGATGTACAATGAAGCTTAGCTGGTCATCCCTCTCTCCCAAGGCTTTACTTTGTATTTTGGTTGTATCACAGTCCAGCTGTCCTGGAAGTTTACGTACATTTTTGAGTCTTGACAGGCTTAAATGCACATTTGTGGACGGTGTGGATATGCTGTACTTGTAAGAGATCTTGCTTACATGTTCATTTGCATCTCAGTATATGAAGTGTGCCATAATGCCAATTGTATATAATGACTGAAATTTGGGGTTTGGGTGGAAATGGGAAATATTGTGATCAAGTACCTTGTATACTTATTGAATTTTTAGCGCAAGAAAATGGTGAAAGGTTTATATTTGGGTTGCAAGCTTTCCCTATTCTGTACAGGCAAAAACATTGTTATTTATATATCCTTAATTTTCAGTGATGAAAATTGAGTTAACAAGTTTAAAGTGTGTTTATGTTCTGTGGTATTAGGTGTATGTATACTGTGAATATGAAACTTAAAAGTATTTCATAAATGCAGTATGGAAGGGACTTGAATGGTATGATTTAATACTTACTAGTATATGCCATTAGTTTTAGGGAACTTGGTTTTTCAAAGGTTTGTAACAAGAGGTGGAAGATGGACAATAATTCTTGACCTGCCGGCTGGTCAGACAATTGCTGCCTGTAGTCAGTAACAGTAAATTCTGAATTTGTACACTCTGAAGCATTTGTTGGCAAAAAGCTCCATCAGCCCTAACTATAAGTACAGTGTTTCCTTACAAATATAAAGTTAATCCTCTGAAACACTGTAGGTTCCACCTCTCTTTTGATCAGCTCCACAGCTGTTCTGTTGCTCAAGCCCATTTACTCTCTCTTGCCCTTTCCCAACTTTTATTCATCTAATTAAATTTTTCAAGTTGAGCACCAGAACTTCATAAACCATAACAGTCAACTACATTATATTCTGTCTAAAAACTGAGTTTGTTGAAGATTTTTTTCACTCCTTAATCCTGTCATAGGCTGTTTCAGATTTTCATTGTTGTTTTTAGTGGAAATCTGATTTTTTCCCACCTTAATTTATATGTGGTACATGTCCATTTGTTATTTTACACTATCCAGTAATTTAAGTGTACCCACTTAAATTATTAATATACCTTTTTTCTTTCTTAGCCTTTATTTTGCCCCACTTAAGAAAAATAGATACTTTTCCAGCTTTACTTCAGAATGTATACATGTAGTACCCTTGTTATTACTTCTTTTCCCCTCAAATAGTGGCTTGAAAAAGTATAATCTTACCTTTAGCTGTCTTGCAGTGATGTTGAGCACTAATACTAATACTAATACTAATACTAATACTAATACTAATACTAATACTAATACTAATACTAATAATTGCTTCTCTCTTTTTAGCATTACCTCTCCTTATTGCCATTTTTTAGGATAACAATTGTCCTTTTGTAGCCTCATAAGGGTGATAGTGTATCATGAATCTGTGGTCAGTTCATCATTTTAGTCCTTTTTTCCTCCACTGTCATTTCCAACCAGTAAATTCCCAATTTTTTCATATAAATTATTTTTAGTTCCTGCCTACTTGGCTTTCCATTTCATTGTTCTCATCCCACTTCTGTTAAACCCATCATCAGAAAGGCATTCAATTCTTCCTATGTTGTATTTTAAGCTTTTATTGTATTAACAATGCATCAAAAATTTTTTTCAGAATTCTTTTGAGCTTCTAATTCAGATGTACAATAAAAAGAATTCAGTAACCACATTCGCAGTAATGTTTTATTTTGCACATAAAAAAGCACTGGAGAAAAAGCAAAATTTAAGATCTGATCTAGGTTTAAACTGGCATTTGGAGATTAGATTTCCAAACTAAAACTGTTGTCTGCATGTCTGAAGACTTGATCAAAAGTGGTATAAGCTGGTGTTATTAGCTCACTTTTTTAGGACTTCCATCTTATAATATTCCAGGCTGTCATAATTATATCAGAAAAGCATATTCTTTTTTTCTTTTTTTTTTTTAACAGAACTGAACTCAGTGGTTCAGTTATGTCAATTAATATTTAATTAATCACCTCTTATTTTATAATCTGTATTTTGTCTTCCTGTTTGTAGTCATAAAACTACTCAAAATGTGTAATGGTTTTCACTTAGCAGGTTTAGGAAAAGGTATGTACAGAAGAATTAGTGGGGTTATTTGTTCTCTGGCAGGTGCACAGAAATATTTTCTTTTCTTTTCTGGTACCTGCTGTTTGAGAAACATAGTTTGGAATTGCTGCAGCTTTTATGTCTACAAAGTAAAGCTTAGTGTCTTGTGAATTTGACTGCATATATTCCAGTGTATTAGGGATACAGGCTTTTCAAGTTGTTCTTTTATTTTTCAGTATTTTTACTCCAAATAGATGATCAGGGTATAGGAGAGACAGGAGAGGAATAATTTCAGAGTTTATGTTTGTTATTTTTTTTAAATTAAGAACTTCTTTAAATTGCCTGGGCCTGAAACGACCCTACTGAATAAAGTGGAAACAGTTAAAGATGAATTGTGATAGAAAAGCTTTGGGGTTTGGTAGTGAAATACCTGTCTTGATTTTTAAAATAAACAAAAAAAACCCCATAAACAAACAAATCCCCCAACATAAACTCCCACCATTTTTAGCAACTGAGTGGGTGAAATTAGATTACCAAATACATATTTTTTTCTAGGGATGACTGTTTTGCATTGCTTGTGTCTTTCATTTGTGAAGGAACATCTCAAATGTTCTTTTTTTCAGACTAGCATAAATGACTACAAATACTAACTTTGTACTGGTTTTGAAGGGGAAGATTAGAGCAGTTGTATGGTGTGAAACTAGTTTCTATTTTTTTATAGGAAACACTTAACTGACTTAATTTCACAGAAAGGTTAACTGAAGTTCTTGGTTTAGGTGAACCATGACTCAGCTTTGAACCAAACCGTATATCAAGAAGAGGTTTCTGATTTTATTCAATACCAGTAAAAATTGAATGGTCTGAGATCTTGAGATGTCTAATCCTGAAATTAACTGCAGAATTCAGGGTATGAACTCACATGAACTACACTGAGAAAAGAAAAAGCCAAGTGTTTTCCTGCAAGCTGTTTTTCATGTCTAATTTTCTCATGCAGTATGTGCGCTATCTTATGGACCGACCTCAAAATTCTGTGCTGGTCCCTTGTGTCAGAGAGTGTTGCCTCCTGCTGGCCCTTCTGTTGTGTCATTTGCCCTCAGGAGGTTTTTGGAGGCATGTGCTTTAGAAATGGCTTCTTCTATCTTCTTTTGAAAATTGATAATACACTTTTAAAAGGAACAGACTTAACACATTTACAGCACCGTGTGAACTATAAACTTGATTTATATGAAAGTACGTATTTTACTGGAGAAGGAAGTGTACCCTAGCTGCTTATAAGCTGACTGTAAATATACAGGATTTTTTTAATATTACAAACTCAACTGGAATTGTGATTTTCAGAAAATGAAATATTTTGGCTGAGTTGTGTGACCCCCTTTCATCTGTAAATACATCAGCATTTACATTGCTACACAGTAATCGCTGATTAAGGGTTTCTATTTTAGGCTGGGTTTTTTAACTGTAATGTATGTTTCTCAAATACTGCAGCAAAAGCTGGATACCTTTATGCCTTTCAAATCTTGTGGGTTTTTTTTTTTCTGTTGAAACCTTATAAGGAGAAAAAAAGGTAAAACTATTATAGAATTTAGAAGCCGCAGGTGTGATTTGTATATGCTATGGCCTTTTCATTATTTACTAACTTGAGATGCTATAAATCTTATCCTCCAAATCAAAATATTCTGCTCAGTGGCTGCAGCAGTAGCAGTGCTTAGACAGCAATAGCGAGTTCAGCTGACAAGATTCTGGCGTGTGTTTCTGTAACACAAACATGGCTCATAGAAAATGGATACACAGACCAATTCTGGCAGGAGTAGCAAGAGCTCTCACAGGAAGAAGTTCTGTGCAGGTTGGAGAGCTGTGCAACTGATCTAAACACTGCTCATTTGAGCCACCAAACAGGCTGGGTTAGAGCTCCTCAAATGCAAATAAGATTTATCAGTTTCCACAAGCAAACCTGCAGAATTTGATAAATGTCTACAAAAGACATTTAAAAAGATAGTTAGCAAGCTTTCTTGGCCTGAAATTCAACCAGCTTTGAACTTATCAATATACTGTTTAATTAATGTCTTTGTGGAGCAACATTAAAATAATACTGTGCTCTAATCCTCTAAGAAGTAAGGATGTCTCAGAGCTGCAGCTGAACTATATGCTGCATAAATTAAAATTTGCAGTGCACAGTATCTTTCTGGAGCTTTATTAAGTGGTGTGATTATGCAAAAATAGGGAACTATGAAAATGGACATTTCCAAATAATCATTAGTATTCTGTTATCTTCCTTTTTTTAATATTTAGGTCCATTTCCACTTAGAATTAGCATATTTTTGTTCAATTATTCAATGTATTACTGTTAAGAAGACTGTGCTCCACAGTTTGTGTCATACATCTGTATTTTTTTCCTAAATTCAACATGCTTAATAGGGGAGAAAGCAGTCATTTATTTCAACATGTCATTAATTTTCTCAATTTACTCTGCTTCTTGGTCAATAGAATAGGCTTTTCAGTGTAGTGTAAACTAATTGCAGCCATAAGAAAGTGATATTAACAAAAATGACATGTTTTTAAATAAGAAATATTACCAAATACTCAATGTATTTAGTCTGCACAGGACTGGGCTTTGAATAAGTTTCGAATATACCTGGCATATAAACAATGCTTGTCAAGAAAAAGAAGAAAAGGCTGCCCTTTGGAGATGGGGGTTAATTTAATCTAAACTGCCTGATGGTGTTCAGTTTGGCAGCTCCATTTTGCCTGATGGAAGAGCAGAGGTGAGCCATCACCCTGTCCCCTGCCTGTCCCTGTTTCAGCAGGGGTGGGTTCAGGGGAAGCTGGATCACACTACTCCCAGGGAATGAGGCAGCTGGGGCAAAGGGCTGCTGAGGGTCTTGGCAGCACCTGTGCTGCTGTGCCAATAGTCTGCAGCAAAAGAGCTGCCTGTGGAAAAAGCCCATGTAAATTAGCTCCATTGCTATGGAATCAATAGGGTTGGAGATTCACCTCCCTGGAGGGTTTCTTTCGTTTGAGGGTAAACAGTAAAAACTGACTTTACAATATTAAACTGAAATTGTCCCCCTTCTTCATTTAACTGTCACAGAAAAGTTGACTCCAGTTCTAGTGAAAGCAAGTATCCAGGATCTTCTACACAGAGGAAAAAGACCTTGATTAGTCCTCTACACCATAGACATCCATTTCAAGGCCTTTATGCTCCTCCTGCCAGGGACTGAGGCTGGCAGGATGGCTGCTAAGATGTAATCAAAGATACAATCAATTGTCTGGAAAACCTGAAAGAATTGCTGACAGGCCCAGGTTCTTCCATACTACATGGAAAGAACAATGCACGTGGGGAAGGATCTTCCTATGTATGGATCTGATACTGAATAATCTGAGAATGGTACCTATTTACTCTTTATGTTAAAAAAATGCATTCACAGGGGACAGAATCAAGCAGAGAAAGACACTTTGATGTTAGTTTTGCTGTTTCGATAGTTTTTGAAAGTATGAACTGATGGATACGATTATGTGTGAACATAGTGGTGGGAAGATGTGAGTCTTTGCATCTCTGTTTAAGAGTCCAGCTGTGCGCACACTGGCACTGTGATTCATACGCTGACCTTAATTCATATTACAATGCCCCTTGACAGTGTGCCAGCTGTGAACATGCACATGAAGTATAACAGGATTTGTCCTTGTGCTCTGTCATGAAAATATGAAGCTTGTCAGCCTTCTTTCAGTTAGCTTTTCCTTGTTAGATACTATAAACAAGGGTACGCAATGTCATGAAGTATATGGAAGATACTGATGCTACCTATAAGGAAGATCTCATTGGTTAATGTTGGATTGGAATATTAATTGAATGTAATGCAACCAGTTTAAGAGGGCAAGGTAGAGTTTGTCACCATCTTTTTAAACTAGACCTGGTAGACAATTTCACTGTATTCAAATGAAATTGTAGTTAATTTTTCATTAGATGGAAATAACATTACAAATGGTTGGAATGGAGCATTGCCAGAGTTTTCACCTTCTTATTTTACCTCTGGCATTCAATCTAAGACCTGAGGGAGCCCTGCTATAAATTTTTTTAAAACACCAAAATTTCCAGTAAAAAAATCCAGATGAGAATACTTGCTAACCAAATTAAACCAGCAGATAACTAGTTTTACAACTGTTTGATTTTCATGGAAGGTAGATTTTTAGGTAAATGGCTGATTTAGAGAATAAGGTTATGTGATTTGGAACAGAATATTTTCTGGACCTGAAAAAAAAAGGATGAGTAATATCACAAACTACTGCAATATTTTCATTATTCATAGGAGCAGAAACTTTTGTCCAAAACTTGGTGATTGCTTGTCCTTTCTTTCTCTTATATACCCGCTGCAGGAAACAGTTTCTGGTGGACTTATGGGGACAAAGCCCCTTTTTTGCACTAATTTGGTGTACAGACAGTGCTTTGTACAGCTTCCAGCTGAAAATAGCCAGTATAATGCAGCAAAATAGGCAGTTTATCCTTTGTCCGGATTACGTCTGCATAGGGAAGCTTCTTGTTTGGGCCACATATGCTGTCCTGCAACACTCCTTTAATTTTGCCTCTTTGGTAGCTCTGCTTTGAGAGTGTATCATCAGGATTGCATGCAGTCCCACCTCAAAGCCAGAGCATGCATTTCAGTAAAAATACTGCTTTCAGTTTCATTGAGAGAATGGGTGCAGTTTGTGTTGCTCAAAGAAGGGATTTGTATCTGTTAAGACTGCACAGAGGCATCCAGCATGCTGGTGTTTCTGTTTCATGAAGAATAATTTTTCATGTATGGACACAGGCTTGGGAGGAAGAAAAGGCCCTCTGCTTCTCAGAGCTTTTAGCAATGGTACTGTTGAAGTCTTGCCATTGTGTCCTCTCATGCAGTAATGACTTCAAAATTCTTCCTGCAAGGACGTGTCTGTCCTTCAGTTCCTGCTGCTGTGCTTAGTTGAGCTGTACCTGGTATCTAGAAACTCTGCTTGTTTTTAACTTTCATGTTGCTTTGACACCGACAATACACCTAGAAAATTGGTAATATGTTTCCTTTTTTTCCCTAGTAAATACTACATTCCAAGCTTGTCATAGCTATCCTTCCCAGACATTATTTCACATGATTATGTTGTTTTACATTAGTTATGCTCCGCAGATTGATAGGAACAATATTTCTGTCATCAAAGGCTCTGCCCTAAAAATATCCGTACATATCATGCTAAAAGAAAGACAAAGCTAAGGCATGAATAGGTCAGTTAGACTGTAATTCGCTTAGATATCTGAATAAAGAGGGCAGAAAGAGCAGAGAAAAGGATCTGTGTTCAAAGATACAGGTGAGAGCAGCCTATGTTTAAAAAGCGAGAGAGTGCATTTCTTATTTCATCAGTCATTCCTATTCCTAGTTGAAATATTATCTGCAGTTTGGAAATAAGTAATCTGTTTGTAGGATCAGTCCCTTGCTGTTCAAAATGGGGAAGAGACTGAAGTGTCCAAATGTTGCAGAATCAAACCAAACCAGAACCAAAAGTATATGAGACCTGTTATGTTCTTTAGATGATCTGAGATTCTTTTCAGTGAAGATGCATGTTGACTGGCAGAGTAAATAGCATGCATTTTTTTTTCTTATTTAATATAACTCCACTGTAGATAGAAAATCTCTATTTTTCAATTAGCTAAATCTCTCCATCTCTCTGTTGGGTTTTTTCCCCCAGAACAAAGACTGGAATGAAAGGGTTGAGATGTTAAGCATTGTGTAGTCCACCTGATAATTTTTAGTATTATATGTGCTTACAGATTTTTCTTAGAAGGTTAATGAAACAGAGATTGCATCAGTGCTTACTTTGTAGTTTCAGTGAAACATGTACAAGAAGAATCAGACAGATTGGTATAGTCTGCTATAAGCAAGAAATAATTTGATCTGTTAGATAGATTTGTAATACTGTGTTGTTTTGGGTTTTTTTAATCTATGATCCTTTACTACAAATGTTTCAAGAAACAGTCTTGGGTTCAAGGGAATGAGCATTGAATATATTAATGCTGCTTGTTTTACAAGTTTAAGCCTTATTGGTTATGCACACAGTATAGAGCATTCGGACCCACTGCTGAGAGTCTTATAAATGTTTCACATATGGCACCATGAGACCTTGTGTATGAGTTCAGATAATTCAGAGATTGCTCCATTTCGCACAGCCTTCTTGGAAGAATATATTAGGTCAGTGAGTAACAACATTACATACTGTGCTTTGTCCTTCCTTTCTTCTGACTCATCTAGTGTTAAAGGAGAACTTAGATTGGACTGGGTCTAGAGTTCCCCTTGTGTAAGCAGAGAGAATAATTAAAAAGGCTCAGTTAATTAGTATTTGTGAGTTGTTCAGACCTTACAGTGATAAGGTCCATAAAAATGCCAAGATAAAAAATAAAAATTATTTACTTGAAGGTCGTAATCCTCTGCCCTTTGTCAACATTTGTCCTGTAAGATTGTTATGGTTTCATAGCAGTATATCTTTCTGCAGCATTTCTCTTTTGAAAAATTCATAATACTTTATAATGAATGAACTAATTACCACAATGCCTTTTGAGATGGTGCGCGTTTTCTTATTACAAGCCTTTGAGAGCTTAAATTACAATATATGCAGGTTATTTGTCCATGGGAGGCCTATGTGGAGCTAAAAATAGAACACGTCTGTTGAAACTGTTCGCCTCTGATTTTGCTCTTTTGCTTTGATTTGTGAGGAGAGAAATTAATGCTATCAGATGCTATCTAGCAAAGTGAGTCTAAGGAGCACTGGAGCATAAGGAATGCATACACAGTTAGAATCTCTAGGTTTAGAGACTCACCCAGAATTTGTGGCTCTACTTGTTTTGCTTGCTTATAAGTATAATCTAAAAGTCTGTGATGCTAATGATAGTGTCTCATTCTGGAGTGTTTGTTCATCATTCCAATACACAGGTTCTGTAGAATGATTCAGATGTGTCTTTACTGGAAGTCAGACTGATGCTTTCAGGGATGACACCAGTCCAACAAGATTTAGTATAAGGCCTTCTCAGGTGCGCTGCTCTTGACCTACTCTGTACAACCCTTGAGTCATACAGTTCTCAGGAGATTTGATTACTGCTGGAGCTTGGCATAATGTTTGTTATTACAATCATAGTGTAAACCAATCTGGTGTTAACAATGGAAGAAAAGGGCTAGAAGTGGAGCAGGAATCAGGCCACCACCTGTCTGTCTATGCTGCTGCCTGTCCCGCTTATTTCATGGGTCATTGCACTGGGTTTACATGGCAAGATTTTGGTAGTGGGGGGTGCTGCTAGGGTGGCTTTTGTGAGAAGCTGGTGGAAGCTTCCCCTGTGTCCAATGGAGCCAGTGCCAGCTGGCTCCAAGATGCACCTGCTGCTGGTCAAGGCCAAGCCCATCAGTGATGGTGGTAGGGCCTTTGGAGTAACATAGTTAAGGAGGGGATAAAATTACTGCACAGAGGTAAATTGCAGACAGACAAGAGAAGAGTGGGAATGTGAGAGAAACAGCCCTGCAGACACCCAGGTCAGTGAAGAAGGAGGAGAGGAGGTGCTACAGGCAGTGGAGCAGAGATTCCCCTGCAGCCACAGCAGGTGGCTGCCCGAAGGAAGCTGTGGCCTTGTGAGAAACCTGTATTAGAGTAGGCTCCTGGAAGGACCTGTGAATGTGTGGAGAGAGGAGCCTAGACTGTAGCAGGTTTTCTGGCAGGACTTGTGACCCCACAAGGGACTGTTCTGAAGGTCTGTGCCCCATGGAAGAGACTCATGCTTGAGCAGTTTGTGAAGAACTGCAGCCTGTGGGAAGGGAACACATTGGAGAAGTTTGTGGAGAACTATTTTCCATGGGAAGCATCCCACACTGGAGCAGGGGAAGAGTGTGAAGTCTTCTCCCTGAGGACAAAGGTGCAGCAGAGAAAATTTGGGATGAACTGACAGCAGCTCCCATTTTCTATCTCCCAGCACCACTGAGGGGGAGAAAGCAGAGAAAATGGGGAATAAAATCAAGGAAGAAGGGTGGGTTGAGGGGAAGATGTTTAAAGATTTTGTTTTATTTCTCAGATTCCTCCTCTGATTTGATTGACAGTAAATTAAATTAATTTTCCCCAAGATGAGTCTGTTTTGCCTGTGATGGTGACTGCTTAGTGATCTCTCCTTATCCTTATCTCGACCCACGAGCCTTTTTCTATTTTCTCTCCAATGTCTAGTTGAGAAAGGGAGCGAAAGAGCGGCTTTGGTAGGCACCTGGCATCCAGCCAAGGTCAACTCACCACAGCCATATTGATCTCTGAAGAGTCACAAGTAAACTTTGTGTTACAGGCTGTCCATATTTCTGGTAAACCCTTTGGGATCAGACATGAGATAACCACCCACTGACTGATAATTTTTAAATGTGCAAGATAACCTTCGTGGCTCTTTGTGATGAATTGCCCTTGACATGAGGGAGGTTGCACATTTGTTTCTAGTTCTGAATGAGAGCCCAGAAGCAGAAAGGAATTGTGCTCTGGAAACTCGCCATAACCAGGCTTGTGCCAGTCTGTAGCACAGCAGTTCTGCAGTGAGTCTGCATGGCTATCATTGTCATTACAGCTCATCCTCTACATAATGCCTTTTCCCCTGGTTGGTGTCTCAGGAATCATAACAGCCTTGCTGGAGGCATATCAGAAACATCCTTGACCAAATCCCGTGTTCACTCCATGACCTTATTGACCACTGGCAGTGTCTTCTACCTGTCTGAGGTTTGCCCAGAATTTTTTTTTTTTTTTCCCAGGGAAATATATGAATTGAACATGTATTATGTGAAGATACCTACCTGCTTTGCTGGTGTTATTTACCCTACCAAATTCTTGTGAATTGTAGTGTCCAAAGGGTCTTGAGCCACATCCTTAGCTCTTACTGGGTGCCCAGACACTGAGCCTTTGATAGCTGAAGATTTGCTTTGAAAAGAAACTGTTCAGCCCATCCTGTCCTGAAAAGATACTTACCTTTTTATTACAGTTAACAAAACCAACATTTTCCAAGGGCCTTCCAAGCAAATGCTTCCACTCCTTTCCCACTCCTTCTGTTCTGACTATTTTACTTAATGACAGTGTAAGGAGCTTCTTTGATTTCTTGTTTGGGTGCTTTCTCTGTCCTGTAGACCTGTGCTAAACCTGGGTCTCCGTCTGAAAAAATTGCCTGTAGGAAACCTGGTGCAGGATTGGCTTTCCTGGCTGTGTTTGCTCATATGCTTTGATTTTTTGAGAGATTGTGCCATGCCTCCATTCACATTTTTGCTGGATCAATGCAGCTGTCTGTACAGAACAAAAACTATTAATTGCATGTGCTGTAGTGGAGAGCATATCGTGTGGTGTTCTCTCCAGGGCTTTAGGGGTGTGTTAGCTGGAAACAAGGATGAACCTTGGAGGTGGACAATCTCCTGAAGATGCACTGCAGCTATGCAGTATGAGCAGTGGGAGAGACTGACTCTTTGGTTGCTTCTGAAGGTGCTCCCAGAGGCACCTTGCCAGTGTATATGCTGGCCATAGAGTTAAGGATGTATTCAGTGGAGGGCTGAACAAAGAAGTGAAGTGGATGTTAATGCATAAGAATGGAGTTGAAGAAGAGCAAGAGGAAGGTTATGCCATTGTTTGAGATTGATTTAGCAAAGCTTTTTGTATTAGACTTTTATTTCTGTGGCCCTCAAAAAGTAAAATATACCATAATTCATGTGCAGTGCAGTCTGCTTTACAACTGATACTTAATATTTTTTTATGAGGCAGTTATGTTTTCAAAGTATGTTACATTTTCATGGAGTTACATGGGATTACATATGAATCATTAAAAATTTCTTAATTAAATTAGTAGGTGGGTATCAGGGTGCATGCATTGCCAACATTTGTAGATATTCACAGTTTGAATCTGTGCAGAGGACCTTGGTGTCTTGAGTAATAATGTAAAATTAGCAGTCTATACCTACCAAAAAATTGCATCCATACAGGATATTGTGGTGGTTTTGTGTGGTTTAGAGATGTATCTTCTCTCTTCTGGAATTAGAGTCCATACTGGAAAAGGCACGAAAGGTTCCAGGGCTTGAAATGATGTATTGTGCTTGGGACCTTTGTTTCCAGAAGCAAATCAGAGGAATACATTTTCTTTACTCTGAATTTGGGGTTAGACTTTAGACCCAGTGAATGCTGCCTTTTTTTCTTCTTGGATTAGTGTTTCTAGGTAAATGTCTTCTCATGGTTTATTGCCATTTATTTTTTGGGATGTCATGGTATCACTGGGGTAATTTGGATCATAAACACAGGAAGATGTGTGTTAGATGTTGTGCACTTGGTATGTTTGCACTTGGTAGAAGTTTCCAAGAATGCTCCTTTTTTTTTCTTAAGGACATTTTACTAGCTCCCATTTGCCTTTCAGACAGGGAGTTATTTTTAAAACTAAAATGAGAATATGTGGAGAAGCAAAGTGCAGTTCTTTCCATTTAATTAGAAAATTTAGTTTTGAACATAATTAATATATTGCCAATTTCTTTTTTTTGTTTTGTTTTCATTAATCTGTAAAGAGTTTTTGACTTATCTGGATGTGGTTTTATAAATAGAACCTTGGCAGTCTTCCATTGCAAGCTAGTTTTTAGTTCTATTTCATTAGCTGACTTATCAAAATACTGTAATCAATGCCTGTCATAACATAAGTACATGACCCTTTTGATTAGCCCAAGTGCGTATACTTGTTTCTCTCTGAAAGGACTATTAATTCCTAAGGGAAACAGAAGGTCAAATCAACATTGGCAAACTTACCTTCTACCAGTTTGTTTATATGGTTTAGAAATATTGAATTATTTAGAGGCTCATTTTTCATAAATTTCCTTGTAAGGCACCTGGGAACATACTTCTTTTTGTCTTTTTTTTTTTCTTTTCTGATAATGCATTACTGAAAATTGTTGGATTCTGATGATATAAGAATACAGCATGGTATATGAATACACAGAAATCAGTGGATGGTATTGAATGAGATGTATGACTTCTGTTGCAGAAATTTGAAATAATCTTGTTAACTATCACATGCTTCTGGATAAATTGAAGGAAGTTGCAGCTCTACAAAAACTCATCTAACATTAAGACAATGTGCAGAATGCTGAGTTGTTATTTAATAAGATCCTTGAACAGATAATTGATATATTGTTTTGGGTTTGAGTTGTAGGATGACAGGGAAATTAACTGGATTTTTCATAAAGTTTTTATATCTGATCTGTTATTTCTGTAGCCTGTTTTAGATTTGACAAGATTGTTTCTGCTTACCTTTGAATTTTTGGGGATAATCTTTGTACAATAGGAAGGAAGTTTTTGTTTTGTTCTGTTTTTAAAATGGCCCAATAAAACTTTTACAAATTTATTTATGTAATATATTGTACATGAAATACAAATTCAGAAAGTTAATATTATTTTGCTAATTTGAGTGTATATGTAGGTAGATTTGATGGAAATAAATCGACTTTTGTAAGGGTGCGTATTTTTAATACAAATTTTCTGACATTTAATCTGAGGTGATTAGTAGCGTAACATCATTAATTTTAGTTAAGCCTAGGTATTTGAAATTTGATTTTGATCACATGTATCATATGATTTTATTACTGTTTCTTTCTTTGTGAAAGGAATTAACTTTTCAGCTATAAGGCTGTTTTTTGAGAGCTACTTTCTGTAAATGTCTGAAGGGACTCTCAAACGCATTTTAATGTGTGGGGTACCCCATATATCTTTAAAGGGTTTTGGTGGTGAACACTGTATTAAACTGTTTTAAATAAAACACCACACTCTTGCTAATCACTTTTTGCTAGTTGAATGTTAGGGTAGTTTATGGAAAGAGTGTTGCTCTCTGGCATTTTTCATTCTTATACTGGTTAGCTAATAATATTAGACCACAACTTCAGGAATTAAATGTTGTAACTTTATCAGTAGTATTTATATAAAGAAACATTTCAGCATTTTATTTATCTTGGATTGTTTTGGTTTGCTTTAGTGTTTTTTTTTTTTTGTTATCTGCTGAAAAACAAAATCAAACAACCATTTCCCTGTGTGTTTTCCAGATCTTTGAAAGATTTGTAAATATGCAGGCAAAAGAGATGGAAATTATGTCTTACGTGTATTTGTTTTAGTACATATCTAAAGCCTATAAAAAACCAAAAAACTTTAGTTTTATTAAAAATATTAATCAATAGGAGAAACTACAAAACAAGGAAAGCCCATATAGGTTACACCATTGGATTATTATTTCAGCATGGAACATCCTCAGAATCAAGCTCAAGGAGCCCAAAGTGAAGAAATATGTAGAGACCACCATTTAGATGTAGCATTTATTCTTTGACTTTTTTCTTTATGGAACTATGTATTTTTTCAACTACTGAAACACATGCTGTCTTGTTTAATTCTTTCTTTCTTTTGCTCTCATTGTCATAAACAGATCAAAATGAATTTCTTTTAATAGCCTGACAATTCTGAATCTAACTTACTGCCTCTTTTTCAGCCTAGCATCTCTATAATGGGACAAGGCGGTTGACTTTTAACAAATTCTTATTTTATTACTTCTCTTATATTTTTTGTTGTTGTTATCCACAGTGGCATAAAATAGCCGATCAAATTGTGTTGAATAACATCACAAAATTGAAAGTTAGTGGCTTTCACAGTGTGAAACCAATAAAGAACTGCAATATTGCTGTTCACATGACTGCGCTACTACTGAGTTTTTGGGAACCTTCTTACACATCTATTAGTATGCTCCATTTGGAGCAGGAACTTGTTATTGGGTTGTGTGATATCTACAATTAAAGTTTCAGTGTGATATGTTCTAAGTGCATGATTATCTCATTTATCTTAATTGCATAGGCATTACATTGCCAAAATCAAACATGCATTTATAAAGTCAGAATACATTCCTGAGGGCTTGTCAGAATATTCAGTAACTTATTATATCTGTTCCTTGCTAACACAGGGAGTATAAAAAGCACATAAAATGGTTATTTTTTAAATTGCTGGTAGGAGGGCAGTTCATACTATGCAAGGAAATCCTAAGAAATCTGAAAATTTTGGGAAGTTCTCTGTTAGAATTTCAGGGTTCCCTCTCTGACCATCCTTCTAAAGATATGATTGGATTTATAATTCTCACTGATCTTTTTATGCAGTATATCTATTTCAGAAGAAGCTGATATAGCTATGAGGTTCTGTTCCCATTTTGAGACTGGGAAATTTGTTGCATCTTGCAATTTTTTGAAAGAGATGGAATCTAGTAAAGCAAACATGACTGGCTGTAGCAATGCTATGAACAATAAAAAACTCTTTATGTTAATTTCTTTTTTTGGCTCATAAGAAGTAGAGAAATTCAGTGAGCCATCATGGCAAACTATCTCTTTGTGTTAAATTACCCTTTTAGAAGTCATTAGTCCATTGCATAGAAATAAAAAGAAAAATTGTGTATCCTGGGTTTTTTAGATAAAAATAAATATTTGCATTTCCCACTTGGCTCAGCAAAAAGACAAGTAACAATACATGTGGCAGTGGGAGGTGATAATCAGATACCACTGACATTTCCTGACTGCAAACTTTGTCTGGTGCTTATGCCAAAGATCTAAAAAAGTCTAGAAGGATGTCTCAAGGATGTATTTCTGCTGCTTTTGCCTTCTTTGCAGTTCAGAAAAGACAAAAGAGGCAGCAGATTTTTTTTTTTTTTTAGAAATTTGGCAACTTTTTACTTTGGATAAAAACCTTTAATATAGACTTCATTTAAGGCTGGTATTAGGTTTTTTCAAACTGGGAATTGCCATTTCTAGGGACTTGAACATTTAGGTTCAATAAATAAATATCCTTGAGCTTCTGTTGTAGTTAAAGATAGGAAATGTATATGAACATTTACCAGTGTGTCTTCTCAAGCTTGAAGATATGCAGATCCTGTGCTAATGCTACACCTTGTACCTTTGCCAATGTGCACAGGAGTGAGATTACTGTCTTAGTTTCATTTTTGTTTTTTCTTTCTTAGTTTGCAATCTCTCTTCAAAACTGAAACCTGCAAGTTTCACACATTATTGGCATTTCTGTGTAGTAACTGGAGTTATTTATAGAGCAAGAAGATCCAAGAGAGAAAAAGCAATGGTAAAAGTTATGTTTAAATGAAGTATTTGGAGACCTCTTACATCCTTCTCTTCTAGAGAAGAGATGGTGTTTAATGTCTAGAAGAAGTGGAATATTCCCTTACTCCTGTGGAAACTAAAACATTTAGGTGAAATATGCAGAGTTAGGTGCATGTAAAGGAGATCTGAGGAACAGCGCCTTAGCTGAACTCCCTGTACTCCTCCTCTCATTCACAGCTCAAAAGGGAATAGAGATTTCAGGCATAATGATTGGGGCTTTCATTTACGGAAGCTTTGCTCTTAGCTTTACTCTTTATTCTTTGGTGGAGGTTGCCATTCTGCTCACTATATACTGATGTGTAGCTCTCTGCATGTCTATGGATCTGTTTTAAAATATAAACATGGATTTGGCCATCTTAATCCATAAATTTAATCCTACCCTGAATATCTGGTATGTTTTCAGTGCTGGCAAATTGAATAAGATCTGGGAACAACATGAAGATGAGTCAGAAAAAGAAAGAACAAGGCCCTCTTCAGGCTTTATCACCTACAGAGAAAGTGTCATCTAATTTATGCAAACTACTAGGACTTCTGTACACTCGTTGATAAAAGTGGCTAGGTGGATATATAAATTGATAAAGCCTCAGCAGAGATGACCAAAAGAGAATAGTAGGCCTAGGCTGTATGTCAGGGACCTCTCTGTTTTTTAAATGTGTCTGCTGGAGTACTTTCTGAGCAGAGCTTTTAGTAGCCCCTGGAAGAAGGGTTCCTGTCTCTCTGCACACAAGCTTAGACCAGCTTGCTGTTCACACTTCTCAGCCTTTGAAGGAGTGACTAAACCCCTAAAGGCATCCCTTATGCCAGTCAAAACTGAACCCCAGTGGAACCAGGGACTGAGGGATTTTTGAAACAAAGAAAGTGCATAAGGGTCACTTGATCTCAGATTAGTGATTCAAGCTGTCTTTTGAAGAGACTGAAATCATCTTTTTTCCCTGGTCCTTCAGTGTTCATATACAATGTATCAATCATTACATAAACACAGAGGCTGTCCAGGGATTAGTTCTGATGAGAGTTTGGAAAATTCATATCTGTGGGTAGGTGAGACACATACAGAGTTTGCATCATTGTGTATTTTCCTATTGATTAGTCATTTCAGTTAATAGAAATCTTAATATTTACATTCCAGGGTTTATGCATATAGAATAGTAATATTACTCTGTTAAAACAAATACAATACATATTTTCCACAGCATGAAAATAAAACTATTGTGATAATAACTTTCATAGATACTTAAAAGAGAGATCAGTAGCTAATTAGCTAGTCTGGAGGGTCAATATTTAAAGTTATGAAAAAGCAGCCCAAAGGAAAATTAGTATACTCCACTAAATTACAAAAAACACCTTTTGGCTAAACTAAGTGCAGCCCATTGGAATTGAAAACTCATTTGGTTTCCTGTTACTGTCATACGGCTCTTATGCAAACATGCAATTTCCTTCTGTCATCCATAGTATTCCTTTAATTTTTAATATGCTTCAAGAAACAGGTGTCTAACAGCAAGGCTAGATTTTAATTATTTATGCGTGCTCATATCTTTAGCATATGCAGGTTTAACATCCACAGGTTTTTCTGTCACTTTTCATTTATACATTCTAAATTAGAATTAGTTACACGTGGTAGTTCTGTACAGATGTGGTCAATGTGCCATTGTAGATTCTGCATGCTAGAACCTGGTGTTTCAGGACATGACTATATCTAGTACTTTATTGTGGCTGTAAGGTCTGTGTATTTTCACCAGAAATAAGAGACTTCTTGGCCATTCCTTCCCTTTCACTGTCCACTACAGAGCATTACTCCATGAAGGTTAAATGAGAAGTGTTTCCGTGCTCACAGAAATTTAATGCTTTGCTGAGAGCATGGATTCATGAAAAGCTTTCCCAAACTCATTTTGTTCCATTTTGTACTGCTTGTGTGTGGTCTTGTAGAAGTTTGTTACTAATGCTGCTCTCATTCTAACTTAGGGTTTCCTTTTTATTCCATATAGGCAGTATCTTTACCCAGCAGGGCTTGTTAATTACTATTTCCTGCTGCGGGAGGCCGGAATGGCAATGGTAATGACTCAAAGCACTCGCCATTTGTGGAGGAGCTGGGGCGCTTTGCTGTGGCAGGGTTTCCACCCTCAGGGGGAGGAAGTGATTTTTGGGGTGTGTGGTTCCAAAACCTCTGATCGGCATAAGGCAGAGGGGTGAACACTCACGGCCAGAGAGAGGCTCTGGGTTTTGAACCAGATAAGGGAGAAGGCTGATCAGAAGCAGACCCTGTGGAGGCGGGATAGTTAATTATAAGTGTTAATTATTTCATCTGAGATTTTTTTATCTGTTGTACCAAAAATAAATGATGACATTTTACAGTCAAAATGTTATTCTGAGCAAAAGGAAACATACTTTAACGTGGTCCCAAGAATTTACTACTGCTCTATTTAAATCTTAGCAACTTAATCAAAATTACAATAAGCAGATTCAAAAATACGAGCAAAGTATTTTTAATCAAAATACTCTTTAAAATTGTTACATGGGAAATGTTGCAAATTTTGGCCTTTTTCTCAGGTGCTGTGCTCACCTTTCCAACAACCCTCTGTGGTGGTTGTGTCAGTTTTCCTTAGGCAGATGGGTGGTGGGAGGGGTCACGGGGAGAGTTCAGGACACTCCTCTTTGCTGGAGGGATTTCGATGTCGATGTTGGTCCATCTCCTTCTTTCACAGAAGTGCAGCCTGATCCTGCTTATGTCAACACCCTTCCCACGCTGCTGCCATCTGGCTGCTCCCAATGGAGCGTGAGCATGGTCCCAAAGCCCCCTCCCTATGCTCAGCCTTCCCATGGACTCCTGTTTCTTAGACAGCAGCTAAGAAACCCTGTTTCCAGACCCTTCCCATGGAGGCCCTGGCACAGCTCACACTCAGGCAGTGGAGGCACCAGGCACTTGGCCCCGAGGCAGAGCTGAAACCAGCCCAGCCCAGCTATGGCCAAGGCCAGCCCTGAGACTGGAGCTCTCAGCTCTGGGAAGGGCCTGTGACATGACTAGGAACAGCAAAAATTACATTCACTGGCTGCAGTAGGCGAAAGATAGAAGAACTTGTATCTGATTACTTATATCCAGGAACAGACATTGGAGTCAATTGTGTACTCTTTGAAGACTGTGTAGACTCATAGTTTTGGCTTGGGTGATTGGTCTTGGAGTTGTGAGAGTATCCCTGGAAATCAAACAACTATGTTTCAACATCTTTTCTTCAAGCAATATGAAAATATAGAACAAAGTTTACAAGTAATTTGTTTTATAATAATCTGTTCTCTTCCTAATTGTCATGTGTTGTGGTAATATTTAATTTTTACTTTTAAAAAAGTGTTTTTTTCTTTTAATACTGTATCCTGAGACAATAAATATTGCTTTCGACATGAGCCTAGCGAAAAGGACAGTTATATGAATGGTAGGTCAGAAGGTGAAATTTAAGCGAAGATGTAACAAGTTAGAATTGTGATTTACAGCAATAAGGACATCCTTTTGTGTGGAAATTTCTCAAAACTAACTTCCAGTAAAAGTAATGTGAGGGGCAATTGAAAATATTCTACTTTACCAACTGTAAAGAGACATCCCACATCTTCATCACTTCTCTGTAATCATGACGTTATGATTCACAGCAGTGGGTGGCAAACATGTCTGTTCCTGAAAGACTCTGAGTCTGAGTGACGTTCCATGTCAAATTTTATGGTTTCCAACATGAGACTAATATATGAACAAGGAACTGGGTTGTTTGGGAGAGAGATTACCTGTTGTTTAAAAAAAAGTATAACAATTATATATTAATGAACACTAGGTTTGACAAGAAAGAGACTGAGTCTACACTGAAAGGGTCAGTGAGAAATTTGGTTTGAGTTTAGTAGGACTAGTATGTCACTATATCAGGAATAAAGGAAGCCAGAAAAACCTGAATTTAACTAGTTGGATATGCTGGTCAGTTGTTTGGGTTCATCTGGTTTCCAAATCCGAGTTTGTTATTTTTGGAGTAATGTAGGGATCAGGACCTTGAACACTGAAAAGTGCAATGGAAGGCATAGATAAAAAAGTGGAGACTTTCAATCATGTGAACAAGGTCAGAATATAAGTTTGGGAAGGTGTTGTACTCCTTGTCTTATTATTGCCTGGAAGAACACATATTATGTGAAAAATAAAGAATTTAGTGTACTTTAAATCTTATCATCTAATCAAAGTGTTCTACTTTAGTCCAGATGTATTTATTACAGAAAAAAGAGAGAAGGAAATAAGGGAAACAATACTAGTAAAGGGGGAAAAAAATCATGCTATACATAGACTTCTTACTATCTACTAATTCCAATGGTGTCACATTCATTCTTCCCATACTTTTCTGTATCCTAAGCCTGTTGGTGAAGCACCACTACCACAAGTGCTTTGCTGGGAGGTATGATGTCTATGCGGGGGTTCCTTTGTCCTCTGCCAAGAGGACTGACATTGATATTGATGGTTTCTTCTTCCTCACTCTAGTGCTCACTTGGGACTATTATTGCATGTTCTGTCATGCCTTGGTTTAACTCTTCAGTCTGCCAGTTCACATTACAATCAAATCTATTACAGTGTCTTAACACACTGTTCTTAATGCTTTTTGTTACACTAGCATCTGGTTTTGCCCAGTTTCCAGGTATGCATTCCTTTAACTCACTATTTTTATTTTTTTTTTACAGTCCTGGGGCCTTAAAGGATCCACTTTCTTATTGTTTCATGCTTTCACCTCATTACATTGCCTTCTATGTCCCCACTATCGATACCTCTGCTATCATATCTTGCCTCTGTTCCTCTATGTTACACCATTACACTAGGCCTAATATTTGTCTTCAGAAAATTACTTGTTTACTGACTGTAAAAATTATGATTATACCACAGAATTATTCAAATACAAATCAGGCTGTAGCCACCTGAACCTTGGGAAATTTCTGTTTCCACCTAGAGCAAAGGCTCCAGGCATTTTCCTAGAGCAAAGCTCTAGGCAGACCAAGACAAGCCCAGTCAAAGCAAGTCTGACAGGTGTCAGTCCCAAGGCTGTGCAAAGGTTGCTTCAAAGACAGTGTGGCTTGTTACTGGCAGCAGCAATATGGTGTTTTCTGGGCTACAGGGCTGTAGAAGTTTACAAGGATAAGGCATGAGTAAAGGATGACAAAGAGAAGTGACATTTGACAAGGATCTTCTGTTTCCATTGCAGGACTAATCCCTTACCTGACTGCTCATATCCAGACTTTCACCATTCTAGAGTGTTTCTTATTTGGCACAAAAACTTTGTTGTCTAAAAGGTGGTAGTAAAGTATCTTCACTGAAACAAGTGCAGTCACTGCTGACTCTGTATTGAACTTGGTACAGTGATTATTCTGGCTGCAGTTATACATGCTTTCTGTCAGACAGAAGGGCAATTTACTACAAAATGTTCTCAATAATTTTGACAGAAAGATGTTCTCCAAATTTATCATGCAAAACCTGAGCTAGAAATTTTATAGTGGATTGGATTTCTGTAAATTTTTACAGAATAAAACAATCTATTTAAACTAGTCTTTTCTATGGGTGTTATGCATAAATTCCTGCATACAAGAAATGGTAAAAAAATAAATAGTAGCTTTGGTCATTTAACTTGCTCAGTTCTGGAGTATGAACTCTCACAATGAATTACAATGGGAATTTGTGTTTTTAGTGTACCTTTTCTGTTCTTCAACAGAATATAATGGGACCCATTGAGGTAGCTCTTAGCTGAAAGCATATGAGAAAGTCCTTGCACTGAAAAGCTTCAAGTATGACTAGGCAACAGATGTAAAAACTGGTAGAATAGGAATACTAATAAACTCATTTTACAGCTGAGGGGGGACTGTGTTATAACTGGATGCAGGAAAATTGTCAAGCTTAAGTTCATTGTTCTTGGAGTAACATCTTGGATTTTCCATACTGAGAGCTTTTTCTCTGTCTGAGATATTTCTTTGAAGCGTGTTTGTCGTCATATATTATATGTCTGGGACACTTGCCTGTGATTATATGATTGCTCATGAATGCTCTGCTAATGGTATTTTTCCTGAAGAAAAATATTGACTCATTTGTTTTGAACTCCTACTCCACCCACATGTGGCAGCGTAGAATTATGTAAATTTAGTAAATGAGAAAAGTAAAGTTCTACCAAGTGTAATAGCATTTATTTAAAAGGGGGTATCTCTTATTTCAGTGTGCTTTCAGAGTGAGTGTTATGGAAGTGCTGTTGTAACACATGTGAAGATCTAGGTTTTTATATTTGATCCTTTAAAATACTGTCTTATAAGAAATTATGACATAACTGAAAATTTCCAGTAGATCTTTTAGCTATAATTAAGCAAACTAAGCCTTATTTCCATACATACAATTTAGATTTACTGTGTTTATTAACTGTTAAATATTTCATTTTACATTTTCATAGCTGTGGTTTTATGAAAATAATTAGCCTTAAAAAAATCATATTTTATCAAATCAAGACTGGCAAATATAAAAAGGATTTTCTGTTGGTTTTGGCCTATTCCAGCATACTTTGTGCTGGTGAAGTTTATATTCTTTTACTTGATAAGTGTAGCGATTCTGTCTAGGTGCATTAAACTTGTCCCACCCATTTTAAGCCATCCCTCCATTTGTTTCAAATTCCTCATGGACAGGAGAGACTGTATATTATAATTTATTTAAAGTAAAATAAAAAGGCATGGAAGAATTAAAAATTCTTTATTGCACAACCCGCTGCACCCCGCAAACAACCCTGAGAATAACATTGTGAGGATTCACCATCATCAAAACCATGTGGTCTTGTCCTCTTTTAGGTTATCCTGTATTTTTATTTTAAAAACTATATTGATTATACTATATTTTTATTATTACTGATTTTTTTTTTTTCTCGTAGTGGTTATGCTTGTGAAAAACTGGAAACTTAGCTACAAAGGATTGATTGCAGTACATTCCAGGAGTACAGTATTATCCATACAAAGCTTAAATGAGTATGCATTAAACTACTGCAGGACTAAGTTTTATCATAGCATTATTTCAAAAATCCCTAAATTTTGAGGAGCTAACAAACAGAATAAATAAATAGCAAAAAGAAAAAAAAAATCTGTTCTGAAATTAATTTTGCTTTCCCATTGCTAATTTTTTCCTTCATTTAAATTGGTGAGTAAGAATTGGTATTCTTGGGTTTTGGTATTGGTGTTCTTGATAGTCATGATTTTTGCTATCCTTGACCTTTCATTTTCAATGAAGAACTAGCAAATCAATGAAAAACAGTTGAAATCATCTTGTTTTAGAAGTCAAAAATCTTTTAATGTTGAATTGCAGAATTTTTCAGAACACTGACTTTCCATCGAATAGAGGATTTGTGATGTTTTGTTTAAAATTTCTAAGGATAAAATTTTGGCATAGAAGTCTCCTTGATTTAACTCTTAAATACTTAAAAAGTTTACTTTTTCCTAGGAAATGTCTTTCTGATATATGGCTTTAGTACCTAAGGGAATCAGCAGGTACGAATCACACCAGGTGATGGAGGTATGATGGAGAAGATTGAAACAGTGATTAGGGTTCTTAATTAGCAAGAATCTACAGGCTATAAATTAGTGACAGCAGAAGTAATTAAACTACTTTATTTGAATTAAGTGAAAAGCATGCCTAGTTTTAGGAGACAAACTTAATGAGAAGATTAAAAGAAAAAAGATATTTGTATGTGAGGTGCAATACAGATGTATTTCAAACACATTTGAAACAAACATGACCAACTCATTTTTTTCTTCTGTTATTAGAAGCTTCTGTTCGTTATTCATTAAGAGATTTTCTTGTCCTGTTTTGTTTTTTTTTAATTT
This sequence comes from Monarcha castaneiventris obscurior, assembly GCA_026261815.1. Classification (NCBI taxonomy): domain Eukaryota; kingdom Metazoa; phylum Chordata; class Aves; order Passeriformes; family Monarchidae; genus Monarcha; species Monarcha castaneiventris. Next base: position 4,174,117 of record JAMPIT010000174.1, on the reverse strand, counting down.
GTGTACAATATATTTTCTTATTTTTTTTCTTTCTTTTTCTTTTTAATTTTTTCTTTTTTTTTATGAGGGTAACCCTAAAGGATTTGGAATCAGACACGAAGGAATAATGCCTCTTCCTGGTGTTGCTGCTTTTCCAGTCACTTTATGGGCATAGATCTCCTGGGTTCAGAAAGGCAAAGTATTCTTTCAAGGTGTCCCTGGCCAGAGAACTCCTTGGGATTTCACAGTTCTTTTGTGCGTCTGTGTCTATTACACCAGTCTGCTCTGAGTGAATATGAAGCTTCTGGGCATCACATAGTTTGCAAATAGACTGTGCCCTGATCTTGAGCAAAAGTTTGGTCATTATCCCTAATCTCTAGGACTTTCAAAGTATTTTTTTTTTAATTTAATTGTGATCATTATTCTGATTTTCTCTATAGCACTATTACAGGAAAGAGTCCTTTAGTGGTGTGGTAGGCCAACAGGCATTAAAATTTACTTGGACTTTTTTTGATTGATATTTTATCTCAGTCTAAGCAGTTGGTGGGCAGAATAGGGTTTGGGGTTTTTTGCCTGTTTTTCTTCTGACTAGTAAACTTTCTGCATTCTTCCCACCCCTTCTTTCCCTCCTTTCTTTAGGAATTTAAATAATAATTTTTCATAGACTCCCTTTTTGCCTTTTGTGTATTGAATATGTACTGTAATCCTACCATCTGATCTGATTATAGGAGATGGAAAGCTATATTACCTGGATCATTTCTGAGCACATCAAAATGACCTCCCTTAGTACCATAGACTGATGCTTGCATCCAGTCTAGTTCTGATTCCTTATTATGTAGCATAATCTATTGTTCATATATTTTATTAGTGTCTTCTTGATGGATAATATCTCTAGAGTTTGTTGAATCTGACTCTCAAGATGAGTCAGTTTTACTCCTCCTCCCTCTCCTACTCCTCCTGACATTTCTGCATCAGAAGGCCTAATATTCTGAGTCTTTTTTTTTTTTTTTTATTTTAGAGATCAAAGGGAATTCAATCTGAGGAAACCATATCCACACGCATCAAACAGGAAACTTTCAGAGTATTAGTGCAACCTATTGAACATTTTTGTGACCCCTTACTTTCTGGCTTCTGACAGCTTCCTTGGAAGTTTTTCCCCTCCTTATCTTTTTGGTTGGGGAATCAGTAGATCTGAAAAACAGACTGCTAAGGAGACTGTTCCCTTTGATTAATAAGTGAATATATTTGCTGTAGAGCCAAGAATGGAACATCTTGTAACTGTTGGCAGCATTACTAAAAGAATAAGTATCCTCATGGAAGGGGCAGAGCATGACGAGAGTTTTGATCAAGAGGAGAGGTGAGTCTTAGGCTTTCAAGAGTTTTTGCATCACTGTAAACAGCTATCTATTTTATTCTGGATGTTGTCCAGTGACCAGAGGAACCAAAAAAGTTATTTTCAGGCTCATATTATTTTGAAACAGGACATTTTTTTGGCTATTTGACTTCCTTTCTTCTTTTCTGGCAGAGCCAGCCTGACTTGGTATGTCTGATGTCAGAGAGTGGCATACTTGCTTTTTAGCTCAGGAAGTTGCCACTGCAAATCTACATGAGATGACTCTTACATTCCTTTCTGAAGTGCTCATATCTCTACTTCTAAAGAAAAATGGAGTGTATCATGCAAGACATTTAGGGAAGCTGTTTCAGCCAGTTCATCCCAGGATTAACAGTGAGAATGAAAGTTCCCACTGGAACATGTCCCGTTCAGAGAAGATGAGCCATGCAGGACAGCTCCCTATTTTAATTTCTGTAGTGGAAGTAGAGCTATAGTTGGTCAATACTAGTCCTCCTTCTCTGATACTATGCCTGTAAAGGAGATGCCAGAGAAATAGCTGGAGCACAGCACACTCTGGCTGTCTCCCTAGTTGTGTTATGACTGCATGTTGTTCCTGATTGTGACAAGTGAAAGTGTTTCCTTGTATTCTCTAAGCCTGGGACAGAAAACACTTCCCGGCTGCATCCCATCATAGATCTGCTGCATCCAGCAGATTTTCGATGCTGTAGAAAATCTGTCAGTCTGTGTAGATCACAGATTCACAATCTCCTCCTAAGAGCCAAAGATAACCATGCATGAAGGAAGCTTTATTACTGAGGAAACCATTTCTCCAGGGTCTACTTATATCAACAGTTTCAGCCATTTCATTTCCCTCCCCAAGAAAAAAGAAGGAAATAAACATACAAGGACACAATTATTTTGCTCAAAATCAACCTTGAATTCAGTAAATTAGTTAGGTTCTGACTACAACATTTTTCCCTTAAACACAGTATTTTCTTGTGAGTCACAGACACCAGTGGAGTGTTTATAAAGCACAATCTTGGTACTCAAAGTCACTAGTAGAACATATTTGTTGGAGCAAGGTTCCCTTGATCATGGGGATTCTAGAGCTTGTATACAAATTTCAGTGAATACAAAGGAATTTCATTAATTTTCTGCTTTTCTGACTGGTTTGAAAAACAGTGAGTAATCTAAAGCAAAGTTCTCTAGAGTGTTTAGCGATGTCCAAACTGATTCTGTATGTTAGAAGGGAATGCACGTAATATAATCTGCATGAATATATGTGTGTATATATGTGTCTATTTATGTATCTTTCAGGATCTGGGCAAACTAATTTGGCATGGATCCTATTATTTTAATTACTGGATGTTGTGATAAGGTTCCTTTCTATATTGGTGGATGTAATTACCAAGGAATGATGCTCAGTCTGCCACTGGGTGATTCAAAGGGAGATTTTGCACAATAATTCCTGACAAGATTTCTTTCTGTCTAATAAACAGGATATTTGCGAAAGGGAAAATTTATTAACTTTTGAAAAAAAAATAAAAATGAAATATCCATAGAACAGAAACTTTTAATAAGATGTTAGAATTCCAGAAAGGGGATATTTTCTGGTTTTTTTGGAACAGATACACAATCACTGAAAAATCACATATATATAAACCCCAAAATTATTATTATGATAAACCATATAACCACCAATCAACCAATCATATAATTATAATCTATAGGATTAATAACTATATATACACACAGTAATGTATAAAAATTTTATCTATATACCTGTATTTTAGGAATAATAAATAAGAAATATTTCTACGTTTTTCTTCAGTCATCTTCTTACTAAGAAGTTTCTTGAATTTTGTTTTCTAAGTTTTATCCATTCTGAAAACCTTTCAATGTAAGGATACATCTTAAATATTAATTTTTCTTGATATATAATTGTCTATGGCATAAGAAAATATTACTTGATTTTTTTTCTATTATTACGTGACTGATTGGGTGCAGAGCACATGGAGGAACACTAGTATGTAACATGAGCTGCATTATTGGTCTCATAACCTAAGTCAGAAGAGAAGTGACATTTCCAGATCAGGATTTTAAGCATGTGCCAACTTTATTAAAATTGTGAGACTGTCATGAATTTTGCCCCATGAACAATAACATTTCACTGACAAGGAATTGCCTGGTCTGATTACTCCAAGCACTTCTGGAGTCTGCTTCTGCTGGGCCACAAGGGCTCTGGCAGACCTGTCCCTTCCAGGCTGGAAGCTGTGTCTCCTCAGCTGCTGGGCTGGGGCTGGAGCTGGGCATTTTGGGGGCAGCCAGGACTGCTGTGATGCTGCACGCTGCAGCAGAGCTGCACGCTGTCCTCTTGCTGCTAGGAAGGGCATAGATTCTTGGAGGACATGACTTCTGCTTCCTCACAAGGAACAAAGATCCAGTTTCTGCATTGACAGGAACACAGTATTTTGAATTGAGATGGGTGTTTTGTTTCTTACCTGGTGCAGAATTTCTGTGTCCTTTGGCAGATAACAAAGACAAGGGATCTGCTCCCCTAAGTGGCTGAACATCACTGTGTTTCCTGGCTGACAGTCCAAGACTTGATTCTTACTGGCTTTGAGGAGGGGAGAAAAGAGGAAGGAAAGCTTCTAGTGTTTGAGCTCCCACTGAAATACTTAATTTCTAGGAAGACAGGTGATGGTTCCTGCTGTGTATAAAATAATGCCCAACCCTGATAAAACACATTATTAATTTCAGTTGAAAATGCCTTAGCTTCACCAAAAGACTGAAAGGAAAATTAAGAGCTGGCTAATATATGTTTTCTGCAAACTTTCTCATTTTGTTTGTCATCTTCTGAAAAGAGATCTTTTGATCTGATTTTATCATCAAATTCTATAATAATTTTTATTAATCTTAAATTTTTCCTTTCATATGTCTAGCTATTCATAGGGTGCCTAAACATTGCTGTGTAAAGAAATTAAAAAATTTGCAAAAAACACCCACTAGCTATAATAATAATAATAATAATAATAATAATAATAATAAATCCCTCATATCTGCTTAGGGAGCTGACTACACTTGTGAAAATTTAGACTTGTCTTTACAGCAAATGATGGCTATGAAATGCTTTGGCCTATTATCTTCTGTGGACTTACAATGTCATTAGTTTAATATTCATTACGCTTCATTAACAATTACAAGTTGCTAAATTATTTAATTTTCATAAATGAAAGCTATCTTTGTATAATTCTAATAATTAGAATATTTTACTTAGAACTTTGCTCTGTCTCAGTGAGAAGAAATTGCCTGTTAATGACAAAACCTGCTACTCTTAGAGAGATATTTAACATAGTTTTATATTTGTCTTGGAGCCCAAGCAGATGTTGAAGGAAGTGAAAATAATAAGATTTTATATTTCTTTGTAAATACTAGTGCTGCTCATTTTGGGTAAACTAAGCAAATTCTTATGTTTCAAACCTATTTTGTCAGCAATCTTGTTTCCTTGAGTTAGGAGTTGCAGTCTTCTGATAACAGTTCAGGTTGAAAACGCACAGGTTACAGTAAACAAAGCACAAGCTCTGATGTTTAAAATAGACTGTTACAGGCATGCTTTGCTTTTAAATGGGTTTATACACCTGTTGTATTTGTCGTGAAATATTGGGATTTCTCTACATGGAGAAAGTCATATTTGAATAGAATGATCTCAGGGTGAAGTATCAGTAACTTTAATCATGACTGAAAACAGGACTATTCTTGGCTCTCTAACACATAGTTTCTTTTAACTAACTTTCACCAGTCAACACATGGTGAGCAGCCTGATGTGTCTTGTTAATAAGTACAGCAAATAGCTGTGAGAATACAGAAGCTTTCAGTCTGCAGTCACAGCTAGGTCTCTTTTCTTGGAGAGCAGATCAAGAGCTGTTTGTAATAATCACAGTGGTTAGTGAAGCTGGGAAGGGACACCCATCACCTCAAGTCAGATGTCAGAAAGGAGTTGCTGTGTATCAAAGGATTAGTCAATATCAGTTATTGTAGTTTGTTTTAAAATTTAATCTGTTAAAAATGGCTAATATGTGATAAAAACTAACATAAAAGAAAAAGAAAATGGCTAGCTAAACCTTAGTGTTCAAGCTTAATATACAATGCAAAAAAACATAGAAATCATTAATACGACAAAATGAGTTTTATGGTGGTTTCAATAATTCAGAAGAATAATAACATAGGCAGAAACTTACCTTTTAAAAATGAGGGATTTTTGATTTACAATTTCTCTATAAAACATTGTTTATTTCTGCTAGCCTCCAGCTGAGTTATAGACCAAGGAGGATAAGCACCAAGGACTGCAATTGTACAAAATGTCCTTGCTGAGATACTGTTTCATCTCTTTTAGATCAGGCTGTACAATACTTGGGCTCAAATAACATTGAAAATGCTTCTACTCTGAAATCAACAATGGTAAAGTCAGTGCTTTCTCATGTTTTATTTTGTGTCATTTTCTGCTCATTACTGAACTATACTGGATATATTTTAAATGTGTGGGTTTGGAACTCTTCCCATCTAATTCATATTCACTCTTTCCCCACCCCGCCCCCCCCATTTTTACTTTAGAACAAACAAAACTGCTTTTGCAAAGGATGAACATTTTGTTTGCCCACTGTTTTGTAGTGGGGTTTTGTCATTGATAGAATAATTTTCTACACATAACGGAATAATCAAAACATTTACATTGGTACTTGGAGGTATCCTAGATGTGTAGGAAGAGGACCAGAACAGATGTCCAGATGTGAAAGAGTGATGCTTACAGAGCATTTTGAAGGATACATCTTTGGTGGGATCTTGAAAGTCATGGTGTCACTGACATTTAAATATGAATCTGTGCAGAAACCGCTGTATTTTTCTTTGAAATGTATAGACTTAGTTACTTGGTTTAATAGTCATTCTGGCTTACTATTTCAGTAACTACACTGTAAAAAATAACTGCCCTTAAAAAAACCCTCTTTAGGAATAAAATGTTTCATTAGCTCCCTTTAAGTGATTTAAAATAGAAATTATTTTCAGCAAAGTAAACCAAAGAATGAGTTAATGGAAAAATGAAGCTGTCCTGAGCACATCACAGCCCTCAGAACTTATAAAATGTCAAGACCACTTTGAGGAAAAGCCCTGATGGCCAACCTCTTGATTTTAGCCTTATCTTTCCCATAAGATTATTTATTATATGGAACTGAATTATTTATTTTTTTCTTTCTTTCTCTTTTTTTTTTTTTTTTTTTAAACATGAATTACTTGATGTGGTTTTCCTAGAGGGACCTCTTGAAGTTTGTGGTAAGCTACTGGTTTTTTGGAATTTACTCCTTTTTGTACCCCGTTGGAATTGTAGCTGACCTTTATTGCATCTTCCATTAGACAGTATTAATGTGTTTTCCCTTGTCTGGTCAATGATAAGTGTGGAAGCAAAATTCTTTTTCTCTTCCCATTATGTTGAACTTGCTGATGGCTCCTGCTTTCTTCCTTTCCTGTGCTATGAGCTCCTTCAACCAAGTTAATTTTATAAGAGCCTTGAATTCCTTCCTTATTTCCCTTCTGGTAAAAAGCCAATTTAGGACAGCTGGTCCAATAAGTCACTTGGAGATTACATGTTCTCCTTTATGTAGATTTTTGGTTGTCTAGTGTATTTTTCCGGAAAGTTTTGAAGTCACAAGCAGCAGAATATGTTTAAAGAAAAATCTATACCTTTTCTTTAATTAGAAACTGAATGCTAAAATTCAGGTTCTATCCTCACATTTTTCCCTTGCTCCAGCACGGATCCACATAGTTTACAGTCTTTCAGGATAAACCTGTTCCAACATGGGCTCCCTGTGTGCCACAGTTCCTTAAGGAATATCCATCTGCTCTGGCATGGGGATCCTCCATGGGCTGCAGTGGGGATATCTGTTCCACCGTGATCCTCTCCCTAGGCTGCCGAGTGGCAGCCTGCTTCACTGGGGACCTTTCCAGGCATTGCATGGGAATCTCTGCTCCAGTGCCTGGAGCACCTCCTCCCACTCCTTCTTCACTGACCCTGGTGTCTGCAGGGCCGTTTCTCACATTTTTCCTTGTCCTACTTCACTGATTTCTGGTGGTTTTGTTCTTCAATACAAATTCCCAGAGGTGTTGCCTTTGTGGGCAAGGGGCTCAGCCATGTCCTGTGGTGGGTGGGATGGAGTCATCTGGAACTGGCCGTGTCCGTCCCAGGGCAGTCCTGGCCTCTGTCACAGACCCCCCAGCAGCCCCAAGGGTCTGGGCAAAGGCAGCCTGTTCAGTGAACCAGGACTGGTGTTGTCCAATAGCAGTGGTAAGAGATTCATCATCTTTCCTTCTCCTCTTTCCTTGGTTCCGGATGCATGTTCTGGGCAGTTGTCCCATTGAGAGGCAGGACAGTGCATTAAATATCATGAGTATCAGTTCCTGTGCCACTGGAGGTGACAGTGGTCCTTGGTTAAACCACCACAGTGATGAAGCATGGTACCTATGAACCTCCACAGAGTACAGTGGTCTTGATTTCATTCTACATTTTTTTCAGCTGACAGTGCTGAAAGAAGCTATCCTGAAAGGCCCTGGAGATACATCTCTCTAAAGAATAGTGCTGCCTTGGAAACTGCTGAGCTCTCTTGCCTTTCACAGTGATGTAACAGTTTGCTGGTCACTGAGCATCCTGATTCACAAGCAGTTTCCAGCCCTGACATCACTGAAAACAACTAATGATTTCATGGGTTTGAATCTGTTTGTTTTTTTTGTTTTGTTTTGATGGGTTTTCTTTGTTTTGTTGGTTTGGTTTGTTTTTTTTTGAGGTTTTGGTTTTCTTTTTGTTTTTTGTTTGTTTGTTTGGGTTTTTTCTTTGAGTTTTTTTTTGTTGTTGAAATGCAAACAAAGCATTGGCAGAAGCAAGGGAAAAAACCAAGCCAACCCAACCAACCAAGAAAACTTCCTCAGTCCTTAAGTATCAATTTACTTTTGATTCAGTCAGATATTTCTGCTTTCTCTAAGAATTGATTTTTGTTGTACATGGAAGGATATAAGCTTGACCCTTGAGTGATATTCAGGTTGATAAAATTCTAACACATTTCATTCAGTGTGATTTTGAGCCTGTATGAGTATGTTGCATTTTTATGCAAATACATTAAAAGGTTTGGGGACTGCAATAAGAGTGAGTAAGCACTGCAAATTGAATCTGGTGATAAGGAGGTGATAAAAGTTTATCTGCAATTGAGTTAGCAGACTGAACCATTATTTATCAGGTTATTTGGGATGCTTGGGACTGAGATTTTGTGTACATTCTTGGTAAGCATTTTCAGAATTTAGTATCTAAGTCCCATGTAGCTGAAAAGATACCAATTCGGAATTTTTTTTTTTAACAGACTAATATGTAGTGTTATTTTATAGACAGAGGATGGAATTTATGAGCATTTCTAGTAGGTTTGAGTGTCTGTGTGTGTGTGTGTGTGTTTTCTGTGGTAATTATTTTTTCCATATCTCTCCAGGCCCTGAACCTCAGGGCAGGTACTGGGGGAATGAAGTCCCCCCCATTGTAGAAGAAGATCACATTTGAATCCACTTTGAACTTGTGCAAGTTCGTGGGACCCAGTGAGATGCATCCCAGGGTCCTGAGGGAACTGGCTGATATGGCTGCTAAACCACTCTTAATGACATTTCAAAAATTGTGGTAATCACTGAAGTTGTATATAAGCCTGTCTCTTTAAGGGGAAAATGTAGATGGCTTACAATGAAGCATTACATTTAAAACGTATTTTCTAATGCCTTCAAAATAATGTGTAATAAATGCACTGATATAGGTGATACTTTTGGGGGGGGGGGGGGGGAAAAAAAGGAGGATACCCTTACCCCTGGTCTTTTAGCTACTTAAAGCAGCAATTCTGTACTCTTTCTGTCTTTCTTTATACCTACTATTCTTCAACATGGAAGGAATTTTTTTAATGAGTAATATTTTGAAAATGGTGGCTCAGAAAAATAGGATTTCTGTATGCAGCTGTATCATGACAACCTAAATTTGCAGATAGTTTTGTGTCTGTGTACATGGTACAACACACTGATTTCAGCTAAGAACTTGAACAAATCTTCTGCTGTGATCTATTTAGGAACAGAATTAATATAATAACTTGTCTCTAACATCAACTTTCAATCAAGAGTAGTTGTTTGGACTAGTTTCTGTAATCTGCAAAGCGATACTTTTATCAAACATTAACCACTTTTCTCTCCCTTTCCCTTTCAAATGTCAGTGCTAGAAACCAACAAAAGCATCTGTAATAAATATCCACACCATTAAAAAGACATTGAGAAAGTTATCACCAAAATTTGGAATTAGAATTAAAGTTCCAAAACAGTTTTAATTACAATATTTCTTTGGCAATCTTTTCCACTTGTTTGGTTTGTTTTGATGTGTGCCTAAAGTAGAATTTAAATAATAACTAAAAAAAAAAAAAAAGAAGGGAAAATTACTTTGTACATCTTAGAAATCTAGCCTGGTTGATCTTTTAATAAAATGTATTGATAAAGGAATATTATCATTATTCATGTTCTGGTAAGACTCAGTGCCTTTTAAAATTGAGTAACCATGGAAACACAACTGGGTAACATAAGGAAGAACGTGCAGGGGTAAATTTACAGTTAGTCTTTTAAGCAAAAGTTATCATGTGGATTCTGTTTTTACAGTGTAATTGATCTCAGTTTTTCATCTAATCTCTTACCAGTTCGTGTGTGCAGGTATATTGTATATACGTATATGCATACACATATAGAACATATTTGGTTGAAAAAAAAATATATTTAATTTTGTTACATAATTTCTAGTGTTTTGGGTTTGTTTGTTTTTTTTTTTTTTAACTCAGTAAATTCTAGCCAGAAAACTCACTAGCTTCTCCCCCTTCATTTTCGTTTCATAGATTTCTTTCCTAAATGAGAGTTTGAGTAATCTTCCTGAGTTATAAGTTAATTTAAAAAGGCAAATTTATAAAGCGTTGCGGTAGAATGCCCTAGTAGTCAAGGCATTAGGAGGATCACAGATGGATTATTGAACGAAAGTGTAATAAAAATGTTACAAATGTAAGGTAAAGTCAGTTTCTTGTTACTGTATAAAGCATATGTTGTTTGTAATGTGATAAATTGCAGAACTCGTAGGGGTTTGCGTAGTATTTGGCACACATTCTGGTGTCTGTCTTTTATATTGCTTGTGAATGTGGACTAAAAATATGTATTTGCTTTATTAGAAAATATGCCCCAGGTATTTCTGGACTCTGCTTTCATATAATGGCCTGCTGGGTAACGTTTTCTCTTCTGGACATCACTGTGAACTGCAACCTGCTGTTTTCCCTTAACTTTTCTAATCCACATGAGGATATGCCTCTTTGTATGATGGAAAATGTGTTGAGTTCTGTAGTGTTAATAGAAGCAATTTTTAAAATTATACTTTCTTTCTCTCAATATCTAAAAACCTTCAGATGAAATATTTTAAGCAAAAAGGTCAAGGAGATTTTGAGCTTTTTTACTTTAAACTTTTGAAATTTGTAGTTTGTGACTTACTTTGGGATAAGAGTATCTTTCTGTCTAAAATCAGCATTTGTTGGGAAAGAGGTCTCTTTTCCTGAATCTTTTTTTTGCCCACATTTCCTGCACTTATCTTCTCCTATCACATAGAGGAAGTTGAATAGGAAGCTAAGTTCCAAAATGTATTATCTTGGTTCTGATGCAACCTCTAAAATGCATCAAATGTCAAGCTATGCCCACTGTGAGCAATTCATGAAGAAATTGCCTCAACATTTTGATCACAGTCAGGCTTTTATTATGAAAGTAACTGGCATAGAAAGACACCTTTAGAAGTGTGAAAACAAGCAACACAGTGAAGTAAAAATGATGAAATTGAGCACAGCGCTGGTACTGTACAGCTGCTGTCCCTGGCAGTGACTGTGGCCTTCAACAATAGTCTATGACTGCCAGGAAAGCCCCACTCACTATGGGGAAGTAATTTCTGTTGGTTAGCGTTCATTTTAATATCAATGAAGAGTTCAAGCCAGAATCCCATCTGTGAAAAACTCTGAACTTTGGTAGGTTTTGTGTGTTCATGAAATGGTCTTATGAAGCTGCATTTTTTTTTTAAGATTTAAGTAAAGAAACCTTTACCTTGTCTGGCTCCATAAGTAATTGTCTGTGTATTCTGAATCAATGTTGGAGACAGAGCTTTGCAATCAAAAGAATATATTCAGTACTTCAAGGAAGACAAAAAAAAATAGTGTTAAGTGAACATGGAAATTGTTTGCACTGTGGAGGGTGAATTTGCTTCTTCCTTCCCTGGAGTTTGTATGGTAGAGGACACACCTCATTCTCACTGCAATTTTCAGTGTGTGATACGACAATACAAAAGCCTAAGTACTGTCTTAGTTTCCCATAAATTTCCTAATAGGCATTTATGCACTTAAACTTGCTTCCACCTTCATCTTGCTGAAGGATAAATTCAAGTCCATCAAATGTCTCATATTCTTGCAGTATTCTGACGTTCTGCAACCAAGAGTCAACAGACACAGTAGCATTTTGGCTGTCACAAGCTGGCCCATGTGCTTTATAGTATACCGGGGAGGCATATGTACTGATAAAGTCTAGATTCAGCCTGCTTGATGGCTTAAAACATGTAAATGTCCTCATTTGGACTTGGTAGTTACTATGGACCCAATTATCCATTGCCTGCCACCTCTCATGGCCATTTATAGCTGTGTGAGAAGATGTGTAATGCTACACAATTTACAAGTTCTTTCACCCCTGGCACAAAAATACGAATCTGTGAAGTATCAAGCAATTGATATTTGTGATATCAGACTTTCAGTGTTGCAGGAAATCAAAAGTTGAAACTGATGAGTGTCAAGCCCTTGAAGGAGCTAAAACCTTTCTTGTGTTAGTCTTCTAATGAGCTTGAAGAGGTGAGGACCAAAAAAGCAGTCATTAATAGCAGCCTGAAAATCTTTATAAAGATGGTTCTAGAAAAAAGAAAAATACCTCTATTGTCTTTTCTCTTGTCCTGTGCTCACCCTTCCAGGCTCCTTTTGGGTTTCCAGGCTGATGGCTGATGGCTTCTCTTAGCCCACTGTGAGTCGAGCTGTACAACCACTGTCCTGAGGTTTTTGCTGGGTGAGCTGCGATGTTCATGATGGGAATACCCACCTCGTCAGTACTGGGATCTGCTTGGGTTTATTTTCATGTGTTTCCTTGCCCAGGCTGCTGCCCTCTGGCAGCTTTCAGCTCAAGGCAGGTTTGTGGGCCTTTGCTAGGAATGACAGAATTTGTTACTGGGCTACTATTTATTTTAAAAGTGGTTTTGTATAGCGTCAGACACATCGATTTCAGTGAGGCTGAGTCTACATCTTCAAGCAAAACATATGTCCCACTGCTTCAGAGAGTCAGGTTTATACTTCCAGGACATCTTGGATTATTTGTTCTAGGTGTCATGGTCTGTCTCACCATTCTCTACAAATATGAGCATTTTACACTGGAATTATCTGAGTAGTTTTAATTTATGGCAGCAGCTTATTTTGTGCTGAACCTAAGTGTACGAGCTGCCTATAAGCACTATTTTCAGCTCAAAAAAACATGAAATAGAAGATGAGAATCGCAAGGAATACTGAAATCCTTCTGAAGGGTGCATGGCAAGTGAGAGCAGCTATGAGTAGGTAACTGATAGGACATGGATTTAGGTATGAGAAAGGGAGGAACTGAGGTCAGTGATACAGGTACAGGATGAAAGAGGGTGGACAGCAATTCAGTGCTGCTGGAGCAATGAAGGGAATGTGTACTTGGGGATGCTGAGGTGCAGGCTGTTGTTACTGAAACAGGATTTGATGCGTGTGTGCGTGTCGGGAATTTGCAATAGCACTTGACAAGCAGAAGTTCTTATGCTGCTTCCAGATGTGTGGAAATGGAAAGAGCATCAGATAAAAACTGTAGCTTCAGATGCAGCAGAGCAGAGCACTATTGCTGGGTGGCCTCCTGGACAAGTGTCCACTCATGGCGGAGGCTCCAGTGACCTTCCCGCAGACAGGTAAACCAAAGGGCGTTTGGTTCCTGCCGGGAATGCCAATGGCCAGGCGGCACTGTCTCCGGGCGCACTGAGCGCGCTTGCAGAGGCGGTGGTAGGGTCCCAACCCCGGGAGCGAGGAAAGAAAGAGTGGACTCTCCGGGAGCAGTTTGAAGGGTTTATTCTTCAAGGGTAGCAGTCTGGAAGAGCCCGGAGGGGGGTTCGGCGAGCATTTTTAAGGGAGGCAAAAAGGGGAGGGGTACCTGGGAAACATCCAATAGGGAGAACAGGGGAGAAAGGAACCGGGGTACACCTGGCCAATAACCAATAAACAGGGGAGGGCAAACAGCCAACAACCAGTGACCAACCGAGTAAAACAGAACTCTCTAGAAGAAAGGGCAGAGTTTCATTCCTCGAGCCCGCCTATGGAACTGCCCTCAGACTCAGATTTGTACCACTTGACGGAGAGTCTGATGGACAGGAGGAGGCAGGACCCAGGGTTGTAGACACACCCCCACAGAGCACAGCCTGCCTGTCTCTTCATGCCACATGAGCTTCCGTCTTTATGTAAGATCCACAGATTTTTTCTTTATTGCTTTATAAACTCTTGGTGTGACTTGCATTATTGAATCTCAAAAGATAAATAGAACAGAATATACTGTCCTAAAATATATAATTGATTGTAGCCTCGTGCAAAGAAGAAAGTGGTATGTAGAAACTCTGTCCTTTATATACTAACTGATGACTTGAAGTTGATTTTCAAGTCAGTGATTATCTTCTTTGAACCATGCTGTTTTCCCCAGTTTTCCAATGCTCCTACAATTTGCCTGTAAAGAGGAAGCCTTGGTTTGAAGTTTTGATTCAAAATGAGAATAATACTGAAATCTGAGATTCTCAAAATTGGAAATCGCTTGTTAAGTTAGTTTTAGTCCTGCATTGAGCAATAGCAGTGCTTTCCTCAGTCTCAGTTTCGATGGGTAAATTAATAGGAAGAAATATCCTTCTGAAAGTACTCTGTTATTCTCTCAGGAGACAGAGAAAGATGACATTTTGCCTCTTAGACTCTGTACATATTTTTTTTTTATTATTTATTTTTCCATTGAAGAGAGGTAGGAATTTTGACTTTATCAGAATCCCAGACTGAGTTTGAGAGAGCTGTAGCATATCTCAATCCATCCTTACCTTCAGAAGTAACAGCTTCAAAACATGACAGTGGCAGCTTTCAGTTGCTGCACTGCACTGCAGTATCAGCTGCTTTCCAAGCAACAGCTGATCACTGCACCCTGCTCAGTGCATGGTGGAAAAATCCATGTGCTTGTGTAGGTGTAAACATGTGTCAGCCTATTGTGCCACTATCCAATTCTAATAGTAATATATGAGGCTTTGCTGCTCATTTATTAGTAAGTGCTGAGTTATGGAGAAGTACTAAGAATCAATGATCCATCATGTGTAAGACCTGAGTTTCCTAGAAAACTGTTAGTTTGCTTACTGCTTATTCATACTGATAGCTTTTCCTGCATTAATTTATTTCTATGTATTAACTGCTTTTTGGCTTCTCATGTTGGAACAAATTTTTTACTTATTAACTTGTGAAATGCTTGAGTTGTCAATTCCAGCACAGTTTCACTCAGTCATTACAGAATGCATCATTTATAGTAATTTTGAAATGCTTAATATAGAAACATTTGAATCCTCCTCTTTGATTTAGCAAGTAAACAGGTTTGCTATGAGAGGGTTTGAAGGTGACTGCCAATGATCAGTGCCTATGAACTCTTCTTAAGCAGTTATTTCTACTGTTGATTGAGTTGACTTATGTTTTGCCATGAATATAAGCTGGGGTGTCTGGTTTCCATTTGGCTTACGCATAGTAAAACGATGCAGAATGTATTTGCATCTATTTTTGATACTGCCAAGCTTCAGTTACCCACCTATAAATGTATTTTTTCAATAAGTCTTTTATTTCAAAAGAAGTGGATTGTACGACTCTGTATACCTAGTGACACAGTTGAGGGCAAATCATGAAAACAGAATATTCTGCTGTAGGTGTTGATGTTAGTGTCAGTCTTCAGAAAGTACTTGGAAAAGTGTAGAGGAAGAATGATACCATAGATGGTGAAGAGAGTTGGGGTTTGAAATGGTTTCGTCCTGTCATAGTTATTGTGTAAGACTGGACAAGGCACACTGTCTGTCAATCCACTTGTAAAGTGGTGCAAATGATAGTTACCTTGTAAAGATTTAGTGAAAGAAAATGAATCATATTTGAATGGAGGTTTGGGAGATTTGAACCAAAAACACTATCATTTTCTGTAAGCGTTGCATAAGATTTAGAGTGTAGGAATGTTTATTACAGTGTACTGCACTCATTGGGAAGACAGCATTTTCGGATATTTATATGCATTCTTTTTTTATTTGTTCTACTTATCTGATGTTCTTCATCCTTACTCTGTGTAGTTCAAAAATTCTTTTTACATACCCTTTCATACAGTTAAATTTTCTTTCTCCAGTTTTCACACCTCTCACTTTTTCCTGCTGACCTTCCTGAATCAACATTCCCTTTCTTGCAGATGATGTGGTTGACAGTTGTCTTTCATGAATTGTCTCCTTCTGTCCCTATCTCCTCTTCTATCCCTCCTCTGTCTGAAGCTGTACCATTATAAGAGAAACGAGGCTGTGCAAAATTATAATTTACACTTTTTTCTCTTTAAAATGCAATTTTCCCTTAATATGAAAAGCCTTATCTAGCTCAATAGATTTTTTTTTTTTCAGAAAGTATGTGATGATTTCCTGACTACATATTTTTAAGTATTTATTTGAAAACCTGAAGGTATATGTATAAACTTTTCCCAGAATGTACTTTGGGGGTTTTATTAATGTCTGATTGTGGATTTGGTGAAAGATTTGTAGAATTTCCTGTGTACAGGTGCTGTTTGTTCCCTTTTGGTATTTTTTTCTATGGATTTTTGTCTTTATCAGGGATTATTTGTCAATTTTTGATTTGCAGTGGTTTTCCATGTTGTAGAAAGTCATAGCAATTTCTTTTCTTTGTCATAATCTGTGCTTTCTGAGTTAGTTTTTGTCTTTTTCTTTACAAACTTTTTTTCTTTTTATACTGAATTATCTTTATTTATAAAGTTTTTAATATCAGCCCTCTTTCCAGTGCTGTATGAACACTTTTGCTAAGAGATTGAATATATGCACCATATTTAGAAATGGTATGTTCCATGAACTCAACAGTGATCACAAAGTTCATTAAACCTAGAGAACTGTATATTCCCTTTGATCCATGAGTATAATGAGATGCAACTAGAGAATGGGAAAAAGATCCTTTGTTTACAATAGAAAGCAATTTTATTGTTTTGTGGATAGCATGGAGATGCTAAGAGTACTAAGCACTTAGTGTCAGATCAAACTGAGTGATAAATTGGGGGAATATTTTTCAGTCAGTAAGGTGAAGATCAATAAAGGCAAATGTTAACTACTAAAACTAAGAAATGAGGAATCAAATGTTTATGTACAAAATAGGAAATCAATGTGTAGGCAGCAGTAGTGTATAAATATATCTGGGTGTTAGAATAGCTACAAATTGAAATTAATTAATGATGTGATTATTTTGCATAAAAAAGAGCAAATAGCCCTGGGACATGCAGACAGGAATGTCATTTGCAACACATGGGAGTTGCTACTGAGCTTTTTTTTCAGCGAGCGGGATATCACAGAAGCATTTGTCTAGTCTTGGGCATTAGGCTTAAAGAAAGAAACAGATGAATTGGTTGGTCTCCAGAGGAGACAAACTATAATCAGCACCAGATATTAGAAGGACAAAAGAACATTTCTTAGTACTGAGTAGAAAGATTGAGAGGTATATATGCCAATATTATTTCAAAAAAAGTTTGTCTTCTAATGTAGGAAAGATTAGCATGAGCAATAATGGTTCTGTTTCCCAAACGATAACAAACAGAACGAAACTAATCAGCATGCTCCGTAACACCTGGAATCTGGGACAAGAAAACTCTTTATGTGACAGTTAAATACTTGGAAAAACTCTAGGGCACCTCTGTCTCTGGAGGCTTAAAATAGGTAAGGCAAATCTGTATTAAGAATATTCAAAGGGTGTGGTGCTCTCCCCCAGAGTAGGGGGATGCATAAGTGAGATGTGTTTGACCCTGTCTGGAGGCCAGGTAGGCAGCAAAGCCACTCTCTCACTCTCCTCCACTACTGGACAGAGGACAGAAAATTTAAGAAAAGTTTTATGGGTTGATATAAAGACAAGGAAAGATCACTCATCAGTTACTGTCACAGACAAAACAGACTCAGCTTGGGGAAATTAATTGAATGTATTGCCAGTGAAAATCAGAGCAGGATAATAAGAAGTAGAACAAACCTTGAAAACACCTCCCCCCCAACCCCTCCTTCCTTCTTGGGCTATACTTTCCTTCCCCAGCAGCACAGGGAGATGGGGAATGGGGGCTATGGTCAGTTCATCACAAGTTGTTTCTGCTGCTGTTCAGAGAGAAGAGTTCTTCCCCTGCTCTATCATGAGTCCATCCCATGGGAGAGA
The DNA here is from genome assembly GCA_026261815.1 of Monarcha castaneiventris obscurior. Taxonomy (NCBI): domain Eukaryota; kingdom Metazoa; phylum Chordata; class Aves; order Passeriformes; family Monarchidae; genus Monarcha; species Monarcha castaneiventris. The sequence goes on along the minus strand of JAMPIT010000174.1, from coordinate 4,156,192 downwards.
GTTCTCCACAAAATTCTCCAGTGTGTCGTTCCCACAGGATGCAGTTCTTCATTAACTGCTCCAGAGTGGGTATATTTTCATGAGGTGCAGTCCTTCAAGGATGGGTTGCTCCAGCATGGATCCCGCACGAGGTCACAATTCCTACCAGAAAACCTGCTCTAGTGTGGGCTCCTCTCTCCACCCCTCTGCAGGTCCCTGACAGGAACCTGCTCCAGTGCAGGCTTCCCATGGAGTCACATCCTTCTGTCGAGCATACACTTGCTCTGGCATGGGTCTTCTCCACAGGCTGCAGGTGAATCTCTGCATCCCCAGGGACCTGCATGGGCTGCAGGGGCACATCTGCTTCACCATGGTCTGCAGAGGAATCCCAACTCCAGTGCCTGGAGCACCTCAGCTCCCTCCTTCTCTACTGATCTTGGTGTCTGCATTGTTGCTCATCTCACATATTCTCACCCTGCTCTTCTCTGGCTGCAATTACAACTGCGCGATAATTTTATTTTTACCATCTTAAATGTGTTATCACAGAGGGATTACCATCATTCCTGACTGGACTGGCCTTGGCCAGCAGTGGGTCCATCCTGGAGCTGGCTGGCATTGGCTCTGCTGGGCATGGAGGAAGCTTCCAACACTTTCTCACAGAAGCCCCTGCTGTAGCCCCCTTACTGCCAAAACCTAGCCGCGCAAGCCCAATGAAATGAGATCGGGCCATTATTATTTACAGTTCTAATTTTTAAATGACTTTTATCTTTTCTTGCCTATTTAAGTCAGTATGTATTTCTGAGATGTGAAAATATAATCTTTGAAAATATTTAAATGATTTTATAAGACAAGGTTTTTATGAAGATATAGTAAGAAGTTTTACACATATATATTAAAAATACATAAATATGCATGTACACACACTATAATGTGTAAATATATATTTATAAGTCTTCATTTAATATGGCTGGATAGATGTGTGTGTGTGTGTGTGTGCGCATTTGAGTTTTATAAGCAAGAGATGCTGGAAAAATAAGCCAATTACTGGATACAAAACCATCTCTTCAAAACTGAAACAAAAAATTACATGTTGAAAATAGTTGCTCTGTTTAATTTATGTTAATTTAATATACAGTTTGAGAAACAATGGAAAGGGGTTTTTTTACTTGTGGAACAGCAGAAGCTGCTAGTAAAGCTGGAGGTTTTCAAGTTGTTAGCTCTGTGGGATGAAAAGAGACAGATAATTATTATCTGTGGAACATGGAGAAGTTATCTAGGGAGAGGATGTGAGTGAAATGATAATGTGTCATTGTTAAGTCTGGGATTTTTAGTATCTGGCAAAGCTATAAGTTTTATTCCCAAAGTTTATCTTTTCAAAGTATTTTGTATCTCTCTGTTGAGAAAGATGTTGAATGATCAGAAATGTTTTGTGAAAACTGTTCTTCCATTAAGTGCATGTCTTGTCTTTTACTGTTTCATATATGAGTTCTGCTGGTATAGGAAGGTCTCTTCACTTTGCCCTACATGGTTTTATACCAGTATTGGTGCCTTCCATGTGTGCATGCACAGAATCCATGCATTTGATGGCTCTGTTATGTGAGGTGTTTATGCCAGTTGTAAAAGGGCACATTTTCTATTTTTCATTCTGATGAAGATTTGTTTACTGCAGCATATGTTGATGGCAATTTCGATGATAAGTATGCTAGGGTGGAGGGTTGTTTTAAAATTAGGCATATGAGAGGAGGTTTGGGTTCCCAATTTGTTCTTCAGTTACAGTGTGCCTTTTGCACTGAGATAATCCTTTCAATTTTGGAAAATTAGACCATATGCTCTTAGGTGCGCAATCTTTAAATCAAGATCAGTTGTTATTGAAATTACTAATACATTGCGATTTTTCCAGCAGTTTAGTATAAGAAGTGGTTTAAGCCTTCTCATCTTCTGAAAGAATGTTTTTTTACAATAGTAAATATTAGCTTTTGCACATATTTTAATACAGCAAAAAATAAAAGCAGTCCTAGCCTAAAGATTTATATATAATACAAAGTAAATCTCTAAGTAGTGATTTCAAAATGTAGCTATAATTTGTTGCAGAAGGTATTTTATGCATTGATTACGAACCTTTGGTCTGAGGAGCATAGAAGTTGTGATTATTTGCTCTTCAAGTCATAATAAATGGAAAAGACATTCTGGCTAAATAACAAAAGGATATTGCTTTCCAAATAGTGTAAGTCACTATAATGTTAATAGGAGAAAGACAGTACACAAATATGATTGGTCCTGTATTGGCTTTCTGTATGAACATTTGAAAATGATTGTCAGCTGTAGGTGTGTAGCTGTGTTGCCAGAAACATGTCTGGAAATGAAGGATGGAGAGAGAGAGAAAAGGTATTTCTGTATGCTTGGTTGCAAGGACAAGTGCTACCACTGTCAGCTGTAAATGCTACAGCAGCTCTGTTTCAGTCAAAGGGGCCTGCTGGATTTCCTAATGGAATACCACTTTGAGACAAAAGAAGGACTTTGTGTCTTAGCCCAGTGTCAGTAGCCATCACTGCATATAAAAAGTGGTCTCTGCTTTATCTGGGCAGGATTGGCCTTTTTGAACACCTCGAAGTGAGCTAACAAATGCCTGTGATATTTTCTACAGAACTTAGAACTGAATCATTTATATTGCCATAACTCAAAGGAAAGCTTTTATAACACAGACTGTATTAAAGTATAATATTAGGAAGCTTAGGTAAGCATGTAGGCTTTTTTGTTAATTTAAATTAATTTGCTATAATGTTTTGTCTGATTTAAGAGAAAAAGAAAAAAGCTTCGAGATTTGCTTGCTGACTGGTTTTAAAAAGGCTACTTGTCTATGTCACGACCACCTAAAGGGAGAAGGGTTTGCACTTAAGCCTTTGTGGTAATATGTGCTCTGATAGACAAGTTAATGTGTCTGAAGCCTTGTAAAATATTACAGCTCTCAGGTATTAAAAGGCTTCTTTTGGAAGTTTCTGTTCATTGCATCAGAGCTGGTGGTGCAGAACACAGACCAATCACGCCAGTGCTGTATTTCAGCTATGCCAGCAACTTCCTTGGCATTTTATCTTAAAACATGTAAAACAAAAGGCAGGCTTGCATTAAGGTATATTGTGGTCTGGAAGGGTGGGCATGTCCACATGCATTCTGAGTTTGCTGTGGCCAGTGTACCTGCTGGCAGAGCAGGCTGGATGCAATCCTGTACTGTCCCAGCAAAACTTCTGGGTGTTTTAATGTGAAAACTGTAAAAATTAGTTTAAGGGCAAGCAAGGCAGTTACATGTCTGCACAGCCACATGCATTTTAAATATTGTACTAAGCACGTTTTAAAAAACAAGCTGAAGTATGACATCCACACTACTTCTGAACTCATGTTATGCTGTTGAATTTTGGGTGTTGTAACCATGAGTTCATACTCCCAATAATCTTGTTGGAATTAGCCATTCAGGGCATGGGCAGGGAACTGCTGGGAAAAATTTCCAACTGTTAATCAACCATCTGAGGAGGTCTTCCTATACCACAGAATGGCCTGCTGAGATTAGGTATTTTACCGTCTTTGTCCAGGCACTGTTGGATGAATACAAACAACACTGGCAATGCAGCTGAGCAGCAGCCAGATGTACCTCTGCAATGGAAATAACCCTAAGAATTACAGATTTGAAAACACGCAAATGGAGAGGGGGGAGCAGAGCCTTGAAATGCTAACAAAGAGAGTGAAAATAGGACTGCAGTGGTTAATAATTAACAGTTTTAATGGAAGTTTACTCTTCAGTTATGTGATCATGATTCTTCCATGAGTTTCCATTTTTTAGAGCTGATTTACAGGCATTGAATTTATATATAATATTGTGCACAAACATTGCAAAATTTTGCAAATTTTATACATAGACAGTTGTGGTGAGTTTGTGTTTTTGCCCTTTGTAGGTACACATAATACAAATCTGTGCGTAATTCACATGCTGTGCATATGGCAGCTATACTCCTGATCATGAAATTTATGAAAGGAGTGCAGGAAGAATGGCTGACTTAGCCTGTGTTGTACCATGACTCACAGGAGTCTTCCCATTTGCCTTAGTGAATGTCAGTAGGGAGAGGATGCTGGCTGCATCTTCGGAATTACGGAGCCAAGTATTGGAAGAGAGGATCTTTTCTAGAGCTGCTCATGCCTGTGAGTCTTTAGAGACAGCTGTTTAAAAAGCAAAACAAAACAAAAAATACTGGCAGCATAAAATGTAAGGATTCAGAAAGGAAATTGCCTAGTGTTCAGTTTGGTAATAACTGCCATCAATTTTGGATGTTCACAGGATTATGTTCTGTGTCTCTACAATTAAGAAGAAAATAAGAAAAAGCATCATAGAACATTAGCATAATTGTCAAAGTGCAAAGGCTTTGCATGCAGTCTATTAGTATTTTCCTATCTGTCTCAACTTGTGTTAATTAGCAAAGGAGCAATTTCTACAAGATTTCTTAGATAAGGGCTGCATTTCAAAACCTATATTTGCAGAAATAAGGCCAGAGGCTCTCCAGCTTATGAAAGGAAAGAAACTCCTTTAATTTTCTGTAATATAAGTACATGAGTGAAAGTAGTTATTAGTGAAAGATAACAAATTGATTTGAGAGATACAGAAAGAGACAACTGGAAAGATGATCATCTTAGAATCATAAAATAGTAGAATCATTTAGTTTGGAAATAGACTTTAAGATCCTTGAGTTTAACCATGAACCTAACACTGTCAAGTCCACCACTAAACCATGTCCTTCAGCCCCACATCAGCATGTCTGTAAAATACCTCTGGGGATGCTGACTCAACCACTTTCCTATGCAGCCTTTTCCAATGCTTGACAACTCTTTAAGAGAAGAAATTTTTCCCAATATCCTGTCTTCACTCACTCCTTCCCAGCAAACTTGAGGCCATTTGAGCTTGTCGTATTTCATCTGACTTGGTAAAAGAGACCTACCTCTGGCTACAACCTCTTTTCATGTAGTTGTAAAGAGTGATAAGGTCTCCCCTGAGCCTCCTTTTTTCCAGGTTGAAAACTGCTCCATATAATACTTGTGCTCCAGACACTTTTCCAGCTCCACTGCCCTTCTCTGGACACGCTCCAACACCTCAGTGTCTTTCCTGTACTAAGAGTGTGGCCTCACCATGTCAAATAGAGGGGGACAATCATCCCTGGTCCTGCTGGTTACACTGGTTCTGGTACAGGCCAGGATGCCATTGGCCTATTTGATCACCTGGGCACACACTGGCTTATGTTCAACTGGTGTCAACCACCACCCCCAGATCCTTTTCTGCCAGGCAGCTTTCCAGCCACTCTGCTTTCAGCCTGTAGCATTCCATGGGGTTGTCACGACACAAGTGCAGGATCTGGCACTTGGCCTTGTTGAACCTCATAGAATTGTTCTGGGCACATTGATCCAACCTGTTCAGATCCCCCTGCAGAGTCTTCCTACCCTACAGCAGATCAATGCTTCTGCTCATCTTGGTGTCATCTGTAAACTGACTGAGGGAGCACCTGATCCCCTTGTCCAGATTATGATACACATGAGATAAATTTGAGCCTCTCAAATCTTATGCTCAAACTAAATTTGAGTATTCATACAGCTGGTATGAGTGCTGATAATAGTATAACCACAGTAGCATGCAGCTTGGCTTTCACCAGGCAGAAAAATATTTATTTGAACCTAAAAGTTTTGAAGCCTGAACTGGACTTCCCCTTAGCTGTCACACTACATTTTTGAGTTTGGTAGTACCAGCACTGCCTGTTTCTGTCTACAGGAACTGTAATGTCTCAGGGACTGTTATAACTGGATGCTGGAGTGTCCAAAATAAATGAAAATACAGACGGTACTAATCTGAAAATATACTCCCCAATGGGTCATTTTCTAAACTGAAAATTGGGGCTGTATTTTAGGCCTGTCCCAAAGATACCTACTGATACTATAACATTGTCACATGTTATGCATCTTTGGCTATACTCCATTTACACAGATGAAGATCAGTCTATGTGGATATTTTGATATAATTTTTTTGCTGTTCTTTTGTTGATGTCTGAAATATTTTTATTTACATTACAAAACCAAGCATTATGATCCAGTTGGGAGAGAGAGATAGTAAATATAGAGAGATGTCAGCATGCATTGTTGGCTTGAACACCCCAGCACAGTGTCATTAAATCTCATTCTGGTTGGAGATGATTCCCATTCAGCTGTTGTGCAGTGCAGTCAGAATGAGTTCAGTGTCTGTCCACATCTGTGCAGATATTCAAATTGCCAAAAAGACTGAAAGAAAAGGAAGGCAAAGGAGGAGGAGGGAAATATGCCTAAGGTTACAGACTGAATTACCGGTGAAACGACTGTATTAGTTTACTCCTTTTTCAGGGATACCACATTGCCTTTTAACTCTCCTGACCTTTACACAAAACTCAGTCATGGGATACCCTTAGGGGTAGTTAGCTTTTTGATTGCTGTATTCTGTTATACAGCTATATTGCACTCACTGTTTGCTAGTACCTCTAGGTTTTGTATTGAAGTATTGGAGTAACTTTGTAAAACAAAATAACTTGTAGGGCGGCCTTACAGTTGTATTCAATTTTACTTTTCTAGTTTTAATGTCCTTATGTTGTCTGGGTCTGTTGAGTGCTTAATACAATTTTCTTGAATAATTTTGACAGTATCATCCAGAAAAGCCATAGTTTTGTTTTTTTTTTTTTTTTTTAACACATCGAGATAACATATTTTTGTGAAAAAAAGTTCTCAAAAAGTCATATTTAAATACAAATTATTACTCTTTTCAAGTCTGCCAAGTATCGACTGCGTTGCCATGTGCATGTTTATTATATAGATAATACAATGATAATCTAATAAATCCTAGTAAATCTAACCAAATAAATGTATTAATTTACTGGATGCTTTCTTCTGAACAGTAAAATTCTTGAATCCATAGTAGGAAATGTATACATATTAATACATACATATTTCTCTAAGATCATACTTCAGCTTAAACTCAGACATTAAATGTTATTCCTGAATAATAGGATTTATTTTGTAAAACCATATTCCTAGTGCCCAGTCTTGGACTCAAATCTCCTTGTGCTGTGCAAAAACAGGACAAAAAGAAAGAGCTCCTGCACCAAAGAGCTGACAGTCTCAGGTCTGAGCAGCGAAAAAAGAAGAGTTAAAGGAGGCAGGATGGCGTTACAGCATTTTGGCATCCTACGCACTCTTGCTGGGTGCTTTGTTGCAAGAAGGAAAAGTACCTCTTACTGGAGTAACTAATACACTTGGAAAAATCCTCCAGAATTTCACACCCATGGCAGGTCTGAAACACTCTAAATACATGCTGAAATAATTTGCTCTAATTGACTAATTCATCAGATGATTTGAGAAGCAACAGTAGGTATTTAATGATGTTTTACCTTAGCAAAAGGAAGAGAGGGCATTTTAGCAAGAAAGTTTTAAGCCTATATTTCAAGGAACATAATGAAATTTTGGAAGGAAAACTGCCACCTGTCATGAGAGTCAGCAAGGCGTGTGTTTGAATCTTTGGGCTTGTTGAAGTCATGTAAATCAGACAAGAGTTCCTATTTTAATTTGAAAACTTGGTTTTACCTTCACTTTGACGTGCTTGATGTTTGCAAAATAGTATGTGAAGAGTTACAGTAGGCACTCTGGAATGTTTAGAAGGGTTTTAATGGGATATTTAGGAGATACTTTGTTCTGAGACAGACAGCATGTGGCTTCTGCTTTCTGAGTCCAGCAGAATTGTTTCTGCCTGAATAGGCTGAGGTTGGATTACCTTGAGGGAACAAGGTGCACAAAATACAGTTTGATTATAATATATAATTTTCTCTCACTTCATTTCTGGTTTCTATAATTTATCTGTGGATTTTTGGATTTTGTTTGTTTTGTCAGTTTTTTTCCCCTGGATCTGGGTTCTGTTTGGGTGTTGTTCTTTCTGGTTGTTTGGTTTTTGTGTTTTGTTGGGTTTTTTTGGTCATTTTATTTTACTAAATTATTTTGTTGAGCATTGCTCAACATTTTGCTGGAATATTGGATGTAGTTTCATGTCCATGTTAAGCCTTTAACTTCATTATTTTTACCACCTCACATTATGGTAGAAACAGAAAAGACAAATCTTTTTGCCAGTCTGAATGGCTGCCAGAGCTTATTCCCAGGTGTTCTAGGAGTCTTGGTGCCTGGGAGAAGCAGTGTAAGTGTCCATGTTGTTGACCAAGGGCTGGTTGCCTAAAAGAAGAGCTGGCCAAGTATTCAGGTAGGTGATTCAGGAACAGAGTCAGCTGTGTCTTAGTTCAACATGTATTTGCTGAGGAGGCAAACAGTCTTGTTGGAGGTCTGGCTGTCCTTCTTCCTTACTGAGCCAGAAACCTCAGGAGCTCTGCTCCATATCAGTACTTTTGGCAGCCTTGTGCAGAAGAAGGAAACACTGGACAGACGGACCAGCTGCCAGCAATACTGGTGGAAATAGTCCTGGTACTGGCCTTAGAGTTTGAAATATAAATAGATTTATTTGGAAAATTTTGCTTGTATTAGACCGTCATTCTTTGCTCGAAAGAAGCTCACACAAAAGATATGTGGACATTTCCAGTTAGAATAAGGAATGGAGGAAAGTAATTACCACCTCTCTTTATAACATGGAGAACTTCCCATGGTGCAGTGCTGCATTTGAAGAGGAAATTAATGAAGACTTGATATTAAGGTTTATTTTTTTGTGCAACCATTTCTCTTTATTTCATGATCAGTCTAAATTATTTTATTTCTCTTGCTCTTCTACTTATATGTCCAGTAGAGCTACATTTTTATGCTAAGAATGAAGGAATGGATATTTTCATTTTAGCAGTCAGTAGAGCATCTCTGTGAGGTGCATATACACTAAGACAGACTAAAAATTTCATGTTGTCTTTTTCCTTTTTCTTTTTTTTTTTTTTAATTTTTTTTGCAGATGCAGAGTTCATGGAAATCACTAGTTACAACACAAAGGGATTGAGGTTTTTTTCAGTTTCCTAAGGTCCTATTCTTGCCTTAAGTATAGGAAAATGCCTGATATATTGGATGGGAGGCATATTTTATAGGGAGGGATGCAGGTTTTATATCATGCAGTAGTCTAGGATCTATGTGAGTTCCCATATTTTTTTGTAGAGATTCTAAAATTGTTAGAATGGTGAGGTGTTATGATTTTTTAAATAACTTCTAAAAGGTTTTGGGGTTTTATGTTGATCTTTTGAAAGTTAAAAACCCCTCAACATTAAATATTTTCTGAAGAGCAACATAACTTTTATCTAACATGCTGATTCAAGTCAATAAGACTTTATGTTAGCAGAACTACTGTTTTCTGATATATTTATATAATATCTATATATAAAGAATAGAAATAAGACAGGACATCCTACAGTGTTGAAGATGTAATGAATAATCAGCAATCATAGAATCATAGAATTGTTAAGGCCTTTAGCATCATCAAGTCCAACCATCAACCCAGCACCACCATGACGTTCACCATGTCCTCAAGTTCCAACGAGTGATTTGGAAAAAAATGGGCCTAATTATTTGATATTTGGAGTTTAAGTTTATTGAATTTCTAATGGAGTGAGTTAAACAGGTAGTCTTTTGGCATGAATAGTAAAATATACTAAGTAAGTAAGATTCAAATCATTCTTCTAATCAACTAATTCAATGACATTTTATTAAACTACTCAAATTATACTGTCTTTAGATAATTAAAAAAAAGAAAATAAGTTTCTTAGGAGTGTTCTACATGTCTCAGTGAAATCCATTGACATGTTTTGAATCTGGCTATGAATGTTCACATACTATAACTCACTGCATAATTCTATGTGTTCCATAAATAGAATGAATATTTTAAAATGGTACATGTGTGGATTTGGAATAAAAACTGAGCTGTCACTAACGGAAAATTTATGCTGGCAACTGTGATAAAGCATCACATTGAAAAGGATTTGGGGGGAGGATGTTTTGTTATTTTCACTTAGATTGTGTGGCGATGAGAACCATTGAAGCATATTGCACTGATTAAATGTAGTATTTGGGAGTCTCAAATGTCACAAAACATATGGAATGCCAGGAACATTCATCACTATTTGAAAGGACCATCTAAAGCCTTGATAGCCTGGTCCAATGACAGTGCCAGTAAAATAGTGAATGAAAAGAAGATCTGGTAGCATGAAAACAAGTGAAATAATATTAGAAGTAAGAGACTTAGACTGCTAAAAAATTGCAGCTCCTTCTTCCTCCTGCAAATTCTCCTCCTCCTCCTCTTCTGAAGGAAGAACTAAGACTGTGGTTAGGAAAAGCCATGCCAATGCTGTTAGCCTAACCCTAGCAATAAACAGACATTGAATCTACATATATATATGTTTAGGATTTAAAAAAACCCCAAACTTTGTATGCAAGAGGGGATGGCCACAAATTTTATTTCACTTGAACACGTGAGTTTTGCTAAATCAGATGTGTGTTTTTTTCAGTAAGTGGTAACAGCGATCACTCTAATTTTGGTGGAGAAGGGAAAGACTGTTATGATAACTTGATTTTTAAAATATCTGTAAGATGATGTTAAGGGAGAGGAGAAGGTAGCTTCCTGGAATCAGTCCACAAATCTAAAGAGGTTGTTCACTCGCTTGCAAGATCACATTTTAAAACCATTTTAGATAGAATGGAAATTTTGTGGGCGTTAATTGTCAAATGTTTGAAGTCCTTAAAAGAGTCAGTTTCTTAAAAGTGTCCTTTTTCCTCTTCCTTCTAGTATCCCACACTGAAGCTTTATGTGATGTAAAGGCAAACACCTTTGCATCACAAATTTACCATTCTGGAAGGCGGACCTAGGCTTACTGTTTAATGTAAAAAATAACTTTTATCGAAAAAAGAGAAAAGTATGAGAAAATCTCACTGTTACAAGACAATATATGAAGAATTTTAAAAAATCATGTAACTAGAAAATTTCAATGTTTAATCATGTCATGTTTCTTAGAGATATCTGACAAAGAAGCAGGGCTCTATCAGACATTAGGGGTTACTTGAGAAGATCCATGCTACAACTCCAAATGTCCTCCCCTTCCTCCTTCTTCCCTCAGTTTTTATTGCTGAACACAAATACCATATGGTCTGGAACATCCCTTTGGTCAGCTGGAGTCAGCTGTACTGGTTGTGTCCCCTCCCAGCTTCTTGTGCACCCCCAGCCCCCTTGCTGGCAGGGCAGCCTGAGAAGCAGAAAAGGCCTTGATGGGGTGTGTGCCCTGCTCAGCAATAACAAATCATCCCTGTGTTATCAGCACTGTTCATCACAAATCTAAAACATATCCCTGTACCAGCTACTATGATGAAATTTAAGTGACCCAGCCAAAGCCACTATGGCTTTTATTTAATCTCTAAAATTTACAGATTAAAACTTCTGTGCATGAATACTCTTCAACAGAAATATGTGTCATTAATAATTCCACTAGTACTATTTCTTTTGTGATATTCAGTGTAGTTGACTTTTTTTTATTCCATGAGATAATGCTGCCTTATCTTTTTGTGGTGAAGTTTCTATTGAAAACAAACTTTTCAGATTAAGTAGCCTTAGCTCTAGTATACTCAAAGCAAAAATTTATTTTGATTACTGAAATATCAGGGATGCAAGGAAACATAATTATTGCACGTCAGTTCCATAACAAACATAAATAAGTAGTAAGAATATCTGCAGCTTTAAGAGATTTAATTCAGCTGGAAACCAAGCAATTTCATAAGTTAAAGCTATGTTTTGATAAAGAATAAGACATAATTGCCTGTTTTGGTTTCCCCATATTATATAGACATAGCACAAAACTTATGTTCAATTATGAAGTGTTCTAAATTTAAATTACAGTTCAAAGATGCTTCATAGAAGTAGAAAAGTGCAATTTGAATTAAAATAATTTCTAAATCCAGTGTATTTATTGACTTCATCCTAACATGCAATTTAACAAAAAGTGTTGTTCATAGTTAATGGAAGCTTTTTTAATTTTCCCATAAAGAAGCCAACTTTCTGCCTTCTTTTTCCAGAAATATATCTTTCAATTTTTCTGTATCTGGAGCCAGCTAATGTTTCTTTGAGTTATGGAGGAGTAAAAATCAGAAAATAGTGTTTTACATAATTATTAAACAATTTAGAAAAAAAAAATGCCAGTTACATGTCTGTGTTGGATATGTATGACATTATTTGAAGATCTAGACATAGTTCTTGAATATTTAAAGATTCAAAATATTATTCTGATTTATTTAACACAAGTTATTGTCATCTACGCTTTGAATAAATCAGAGCACCAAGTAATATACTGATTATTTTGAACCTTATAATCAAGTCTTGTCTACACACTGAACCTGTTGCGAAATAGGCTGGCATATGAAATTTAAACATGGTGAGTGTTCCATGCTGTCTTCAGTTAAACTCAAGTGAACTAAATTACCTGAACATAGAAATTTTTGGACTAATGGAATAAGAGTGTCTGTAGGAGAAGCTATTATAGGTTGTTTTCCCTGGGTATATAAGCCCAGAGTCAGTAGAAGAGCTGGGTTGAATCTGGGTCATCTGATTCCTGCTTGTATAGCCAGTTCTCCCCACCAAAAGCTTCATTTTGTGGAATTACATGATGATGTTTTCTACATTTGTACTGTGTTGTTAAAGATTATTATGGGATATCTGTTGTTATGATTTTATAGTGTCCTACTGAGACATCTACTGAGTGAATAAGTTGCAGTTTCTAAAAAACAAATTACTGTCCCACTGTTGTTTTGTGCTTTTAGTAATACATGTTCTATATTTTCATTGTTTGACATAGGGAAAGAACTTTTTTTTTTTTTTCCTAGTATCTTTATTATCATTTGGAGTAAAATAAGTCACTTGCACATTTCCTTTTTTAGAGCTGGGTAACATTCCTGTTTTGTGGCAGTTCAGGACTGAACAGATGATGTAGACTTCAGGAGACAAAATACACTTGTGAAATCTGTAGCTAGGTCATGTTGATCTTGTTACAGATTTTGGACACGACAGCTGCCAGGTAAATTAAAAAAAAAAAAGTAAAATTCACAGTTGATTATTAGTGGACACCAGTTTCAAGGTATGGGAAAAGATTCTGGTAGATAAATAGGAAACCTACATTATAATTTCTTGACTTCTTGTATGTTTTTGGTGAAAAATAGGTGCCTTGGATGAAGTCTAAAGGAACTGTTAACTACCTGCTTAGCATGCCTGGTACTATCTCCAAGAAGCCTGTAGGAAATGATAAACACAGCTGGTTTGTCTGAAACTCCTATTTCTCCCTGGAGATCAAGCTCCTTTTTCATATTATCACAGTATGTTCAGGATGGCACCTTCCTCCATTTGCCATCTGCAACCTGATAGGTACAACAAAACTTCTGCAACCCTGATCAATTCTTATTGTTGCTCTTAACTGGAAGGAGATATGTATATATGTTAATGTGAGGTGGTGAGTGGTACCTACATTTTCTCTCTTGGAGATTATGGCTTTTCCATATGAGCTTCTTTCTCACCTTGAGGGGTTTGGTTGCAGCTCTGAGGATGGAGGCTGGCACCTGGGTGTCATGTGTGCTGTGGTGGGCAGTCCCAGCACCTGTGCAGCTCTGCAAAGGCAGCTGTTCCTCTGCACAGGCAAGAACTGCCAATTTGAGGAGCAAAGAGGGGTGAGAAGCATCATGAGTCAGTGTCTGCTGATAAAGGTTTTTGCCTGGGCTGTGGGAGGTCTGGCTTCAATTCCTGTTCTAGCAGTGACAGCTTAGGTGTAGTCTCTGGAGGAATAAATTTAAGGATAGAAACATTCTGACTGAAGCAGTGGTAGGAAAAAAGGAGAAAACTCTAGGTGTCCATAGGTTATGGGATAATGATAGAGGAAAAATCCTATGTAGATAGGATATAGATAGAGCCTCTTGACACGTACATTTGGGCACCAAATTCCTGACCTACTACCTAGTTTAAATACATCCTTGTATCAAACCTTTTTTTTTATTGTATAAATGCATTTCAAAACTTAATGACTAGTTAGTTCTGCCAAAATCATACAAAACACTTTCTTGGTCACTCAGGATTATTGAATTTAGACAGACTTCTAAAAGTTCTGGAGTTTGTTACTAATTCTTGTTTTTCTTCCAAGTTTTTATCAGAAGGGCCAGATATTGCAGATAAAGGAAAAAAAAATCCACTGATTGTTCCTTAAGCTCTCTTCTGAGTCACCGTAGATTTTCCGTGACAAAGTTTTCACTTCTTCTATATGATATATGAAAGACAAAGGCTTTGTTCTTTTGAGCTTGCTGCAACCAATCTGTTAAACTATACAGACACTCATATTAATTTTAACAAGGAAAAAGAATATTTTTAAAAACACAGTTAGCAGCAAGAGAGAAAAAAATGATAAGGAAGAGTTTATATAGTTGCATAACTCTGCTATGAAACAGCAGTAGTATCTGGGAGTCCATAAGGTTTTGACACCCAAAAATGCAACATCTATTTGGACACTAGAAAACTTTCCTTAATTATATGCCTTGCAAATTTATTATATATTGCCATTATAGTTTTTTGAGATTTTAAGCACTATTATATTTTGGATAGCTTCTTATAATGCTGACTTTATGCATTAAAATATCCTATTCTGGCTTAAGAAGCAATTAAATAATTTCATTACTGTGTCATGAGGGATACTAGAGTTTTTTAAAGCTTTGTGTCTTTTTTGGACTGATCTTTCCATCTGGGAGAGGATTTATTAAGAAAAACTGCATAAAAGAGGTTGTTTAGTTAATATACTGAAAATAAACTTGTGCCTGACTACTGAGAGGCAATGTTGAGAACTATAAAACCAAAAATGGTCTTAGACTCACAGAATTGTGTAGGCTGGAAGGAAACTCCCTATGCCATCTACTCCAGCTACTTCTACAAAGCCAATGCAGTTAAATCAAGTTACGCAGGGCCGTGTCCAGAATTTGAATATCTCCAAGCACTGGAGATCCTGCAGTGTCTGGGGGTCATGTTCCACCATTTGACCTTCTGTAGGATAATTTTTTTCTCCTTGTATCTAACTGGATCTTCGCAAGTCCATTAACTCTTGCTCTGCACACTTTGTTTTCTGTATCCTCCAACTTGGTAGCTGTAGATTCCAAAGCCTTCTCTTTTTCAGGCTAAACAGATGCAGCTCTCAGTCTCTCCTGTGTGGTCCTGTGTTCCATCTCCAGGACCAGCTTGGTGACTCCCAGTGGATTCATTTCAGTGCATCTATTTCTTTGTTGTTCCAGGGAGCCCAAAACTGGGCTCAGCACAACAGGTGGAGTCTCACAAATGGTAAATAGGGTGGAAGGATCATTTCCTTATATCTGTTGGTTATGCTCATACATCTCAGGGGGCTGCTGGCCATCTTTGCTCCAAGAGTACACTGCTGACTCATATTCATTTTGTTGTCCAGCAGGACCCCATATCTTTGTATACAAAGTTGCTTTCTAGGCAATGAGCCCTTCATCTGTAATATTGTCTGGAATTATTTCTGCCTAGGTAAAAGAAATTTGGCTAGGACTTCTCCATATCTGTCAAGGAATTGTAGAATTGTTTGGGTTGGAACACACCTTTAAAGGTCATCTAATCCAGTCCCCATGCAATGAGCAGGGACAACTTCAACTACATCAGGTTTTCAGAGCCCCATCCAAACTGACCTTGAATGTTTCCAGGAATGAGACATGTACCACTTCTTTGGACAATCTGTTTCAGTCTTTCCTCATCATAAAATATTTCTTGCTAATATCTAGTCTAAATGTACCATCCTTTAGTTTGAAACCATTAACTCCTGTCCTACTGACAACAGGCCCTACAAAAAGTCTGTCCCCATCTTTATTATAAGACTCCTTTAAGTGTTGAAAAGCCATGGTAAGATCCCCCCCAGAGCCTTCTCTTCTTAACCATCCCAATTTTCTCAGCTTGTCTTCGTAGGAGAGGTGTTGCAACCCTCTGATCATTTTTGTGACCCTCCTGTGGACTCCAGCAAGTCCATATTTTTCTTGTACTGAGGACTCCAGCAATGGATGCAGCACTCCAGGTAGGCTATTGTGAGAGGAGAGGGGCAGAATCACCTCCCTTGACCTGCTGGCCACATTTCTTTTGATGCAGCCCAGGGTAAGATTGGCTCTCTGGACTGCAAGTGCACATTGCCAGGTCATGTCCAGCTTTTCATCCACCAGCACTACCAAGCCCTTCTGAGCAGGGCTGCTCTCAATTCCTCCTTCCTCCAGGCCTGTATTGATACCAGAGACTGCCCCAGTACAGTACCTTGAACTTGACCTTGTTGAACTTAATGAGATTTGAATGGGCCTGGTCCTTCTGCTTGTAGAGCAGCATGCGGTATTTCAAAGTAACTGCTTTATCTGCTGACAGATAAACCTGTTTGTATCTTAAAAACTCACCAGCACTTGTTTTTATATAGTAAAGGAGCACAAGGAGCGTTCTCTGGACATTGTTTGCAAAGAAAATGAAGTTAATTGCCTGTTTATGCTTCTATGTTTATTGCACTCATTAAAGCTTGCAGAATGACTACAATATTCAATAATTAGCAAATCAGTAGTGCCCTATCAGAATCTTATTTTGAGGATAGGTTCATGGTGACAGTTTTCTGCTCCTGGTGGCAGCAGTTTTGCAGAAAAAGTAATGTTTTTGGGCTCTGAAAACAACAACTTGGAATTAAAATCACTTGAAAATTTTACAAGCATTTGGTTGACAGAATTAGGGTAGTCCTCAAATACCTGTGTTCCCTAACTGCTTGTTTTGTTTGAAAAGAAAAGAAAATAAAAAGACATTTTATCATCTTAGACTTACAAAGAAAAAAGACATTTTTTTATGACAGGCTTTCTGAAAGAATGCTGTTTAGATCAACTGTGATCAAAAATAATTTTATTTTGGTTGTTTATTGACTTAGATGACAGAGGTTTGTTTTTGTCTCTTACTTAGTAAACTGAAGCAGTGGAAAACCACATTGAATTTGATTTTGAATAAGCTCCTTTCTTAAGTAACTTGAGAAGCCTAGAATTACCTTCTTCATGACAGGTTTTTGCATATGGTGTTCTGAGTGCCCATTTCTAGAAACACAATTGGTTACCATATAGCAATGCAGAAGATGCCTGACATATTTTTTAATATGCACATTAAATAGTAAAAAAAAAATTTTTTTCAACTGGAACATCTCTGTTCAAATCAGAAGATAAATTCTAAAATAGTAGAATTACTAATATATGAATTGAGATCTATTTCAATGCAGGTTGATGAAGGGATGATATGGAGTTGCATTGCACATTAGAGTCTTCTTTAAGAGGTAATCTAGGAATATAGCTAAGCAGGAAAGTTGCTACCTGAGACCTTTTTATACAATTCAAGTTTCAGTTTTAAAATACGCCAGTCAAATGTTTGTAAAATTTACACTTTCTTTCCTACTATAAAGAAAGTTTTCATAGCTCAATTGGTTTACACTATTTGTCTGCTGGTAAATGTTTCAGTATAGGATAGACTATGGTCACTCACTAAATTTGACATAGGTTGGCCCCTGTAAAATAGTGCTACAATTCTAAATGTATTTGGCCAGCAAAGCTGGGAATAAGGAGATAACTGTTCTCTGCCTGGTGCTATGTGGAAGACCAGGAGAACACTGAGAAAGGCTGGCTCTCCTCAGGTCTTTTGTGTGCATTGCATTGTTGGAAAACAAATTATTTCTCTTCATGTGTGTGGGTTTTCATCAATTTAGCTGTTTATTGACACATTTTCCATGGGTTTTGGTATTTTTCATAATTGTGGACCAAAAATGCTACATCACTGTTGTTCACTGCAGGATGAACAACTTGTGTAATCATAGCTTTAATTGTTCAGTAGATTCATTGAATGACTTCCTAGCCCTGCTGAGCCTTGTTTTACAGAATGTTCCTTAGGTCAGTTCTGCTGCAGGCTTCAAGCACACAGCCTGTATGTGCAGTACATGAAGGCAACTTACAGGGGCCAATATTTTATGTCACTGTGTGGTTTTTGTTATTTCACTGGTTTTATGTAGCACCTTATAAAGAAGGTGCCCTTAATGCTTTCACAAGTTTTTAACCTTTCAAAATGTTTTTGCTATTTATTGAAATTTGTAGTTGATCTTTCTTCTCTTCCCAAGGTTTTCTGGGTTAACCTATAGCTAATTCTTGAATTGTTTAAAAATATTTTTTATTTTCTTTCCCAATGAAATAAAGTGTGTTCTTGTGTCTGCATGTTTGTGTGTCTGCAGTTTTGTGTGCTAAAAAGAGGAGAAAAATGCATAATGTCCATTACAAACTGAAATTGGATACAATTTTGCTGGATTAAAAAAAAAAAAATGTTTCAAGCAGTTAATAGTCACTCCTGGGTATTCTTGGTAAATACTTGCCATACTTTAGGCTGTAGCTTCCCACTAAAATCAGTGTTCATGAATTTCCTATCTCAATTTGAAAATTATGTAGTTAAGCAGAGCAGGAATAATTGTTGCTCTCCTCTTAGCTACTCACATACCACATAGCTTTCACTTTTTCTGATCCCTAGGAGAGCTCCACATTGAAATACTTTACTGTGAAAATAGCTTTATTTTGTAGACAGGGCCTAATCACTATCAGTATTTTTTTCTCAGTATTCTGCTTATGCCAGGGAACCTTTTTGTGAACAATTTTAGTTTCTGGATGACAGGACTAGCACAATTTTACTAATTCCTCTTGCAGAACAATAGAACGATGACATTCACAAAATGTTGAATCATTTAAATCTTAGCATGTGTTTGAGACTTGTTTCATTCTACAGCATTCTACAGGCTTCATTCTGAACTTGTGAGAAAACAAAAATAACTATTCCCCGTGTAGTGATAAGGGGAAGTGACATCTGCTGCTTGCCTGAGTAGGCCAGATTCGGGAAACACAGTATAAACCAAAGTATCAGCAGAAGGGAGAAATCTGCTTTCTTCAGTTTCATTTACCATGACAAGACTTGGAATTGGAAGGTGAATCAAACCTATTTTAATGTTTCTGTCATTAGGCAAAGGAAATTTATCCATTTCTTCTTATAGAAAGAAGAGAAGGAGAAAATTAACATCGAAGTAATACAAAGGTTAAAGAAAAAATCAATTTCCTGTTGATTTAAGACCTTTGAAGCACTTACAGGCATTCAAGAGTTATGTCTAAAGGAAGAATGATAATTTTTGGATACACATGTAAACCAACCTTTCTTTTCAATGAATACCACAACAAATACAATCAGAAAATGCTATCAGAGCACACATCTGCAAACAATATTTTGTGTAGATATTTAAAAAATATTTTTTCCTGTTGAGGCTTTCTTTGGATTTTAAATGATTAACTGTTTCACAACCTGAGTCACACTCAAATGGAGAATGGGTTTACAAGTCTGTGATCACATCTTACTTCACTTTTTTCTTCAAAGAAGGACAGGTGCTAAATATGCAAGACTCAGCTTTTCTAAATTCTCCAACTGCCTGAATTCTTCTGCATTTTCGTGTTTTGCCTGATCAGTCTTCACAGACTGGAAGTCTACAGTGGTAATACAATTGTCATGCAGATATCCAGGCTGCAAAGAGTGTAAGCAAGATCTTATTGTATCTCATCACTTAGGGTCAGGTGAAGATGAGGTGGGAAAAATTTCATTGTTGTTTTAATTAGGAGTTCAAGAGAATTAATAGTTCCTTAATCCCCCCTTCCCCCCCGATATTAAATAGTTAAAATTAGGTAGGTTATCTTTTAATTCTGTCACTCTGCCTTCTTATGAATATTGGAACTGTTATCTTGAAGTGTTATTCTCTGCACTTCTGTAAAAATTACAGTCTATTGCATTAGAACATACTTATAAGGAAACTAGGAAAGATTTAACACAAGAGGTCCATGGTAATAGGTAAAATTAGAGAACTGCATAATGCATGTGATAAATAGCAATTTTCTGCTGTAAAATACTCTTATAAAATTCACATATTCTTCTCAGAGCAACAATATTCTTATTCCTTGTAACTAGAACATACCTTCCATTGGGAGGATATTTTGAAATACGATTTTCTTATACCACAGTAATTTCCTGATTACAGGCTGGGATTTTTTTCTCCTCTCAGTAACATTGTGAAGTAGCAATCTGCTGCAGTCTCAGTTGTACCTTCATAAAGCAGTAAAGCTGAGGACCAGCCTCTTGACCCATTTCTGTCCCCAAAGCTCACCTATTATTCCTAATTCCTTGAAAAATACATTCTTTTATTTTGTGCCAGTGTGAGTTAATGGAATGACCTTCATCTAAAAAGGGGCAAAAAATGTCAAGGTAATTGCATGGTGCAGAATCTTTATTGAAGTTGTAGTAGTCAAGGGTACTTCCTGCAAAGAGTTTCCCTTCCTGTGGCATGGGGCAATGTCCCCTTCATCCCTGGTGACTGATAGCAGGATGTGTTGATATTAGGTAATACTCTGCCCACAACCTGCAACACAGATGTTCCCATGGTATCACAAGTGGTAACTTAGAGCATATATTAAAGTTGGAAATCTTCATTTCAAACAATACAGCATGTTTTGCCACATATCTTATTTTCTGTCATTTAACAGTATTCTCATTTCCTGAATCATCTTCGTAGGTCTGTGATTATCTATTTTTCAGGCATAGAAACCTCCATGGTTACATCAAAGAGAAATCTGCTGCAGAAGTACCTTTGTTTTTTGGGGGATATTCTTTTTTTCATATATCTTCTCTTCCAAAACATAATTTCAATGTAGTGTGTAAAGCTGTGTTGATTTACTGTGGGGAATATTTGCATAATAACTTAAATAACCAAATGAAAGTGATCCTCAGTACTGACCAGGCACAATATTAATAGTTTTAGTCTGTGCATTTTTCATATTTTTATTACTTCTTGAATCTTCCTCTCTAGAATAGGATTATATCTTTACTAAAGTAAATAGCATGTTGCAAGCTGCTTTTATTGAACTCTGTTTTAATTTTAATGAAACGAAACTTAATTAGAAGTGTTTGTTATATTATGCCAACAAAGTACCAATCATGAACTGAAGACTGACATTGGAGTGGACAGTTTGTGATTATAACTGTATATCAAGATCTTTATTAAGATGCACATTAACTAAACATAATTGACTGTAAGGCAGCTGGACAGTGGTAAAATATTCAGTAATGAACCTCTTCACTGCAGTGTTTTCTGCCTCAAGGAGAACAATAAAAGTGTCCATATTTTCTTTTTAATACCCTTTAGTAAATGCTGCCATATTAGCAAGCAAAATTATATGATCACATGAGGGCTTCATTTTTTCTGCTTCTCTAGTTTTCTAGGGCTATTAATTCCAATACTGAAAATTTATGAAGGAAATAGAGCAAAGAGTTCACTGTAGAAGAGGTTACTTGTGGCTCTTTCACTTATAATCAGAATTTCAAAGCAAACAAAAATAATAACTGATTTTATTCCATTAAAAGTTGAACTCAAACAGCAATTTTCAATTTGTTACAAGAAACAGTGCATCTTTACAGGAAATAACTGTTATCCATCTTAACAGAATCTTCATTTGGTCAGCATTTTTTAAAAGAAAAATTAAATCGGGGAAAATATACATTGTTTTTTCATTATTTTTGTAAGTATTTCAAAGGTAAGTGATCTCACACTAATGTTTCTGAGATATTTGATGGTGTCTAGCCACCAAGCTGGTTTAATTTTTTCTTACCAAATGTATGAATCCACCCTTTAGTGGTGAGGTACTTAAAAATATATCAAAAATAATATCTTAAATTTATGGTGTGTCATCTAGTAGCTGTTTCACAGGTATCTTCAAAGTAATGTACTTTTGAAATCTGAATTTGTATGAACTTTTCATCACATCATATCTATAGAATATAGTGGACTAGAAATAAATTTATGATTATTGACTTTTTGGCTTATGTAAGACAAACCTCTCAACAGCAAAGGAATGAAGAACTCAATTTTCTTTAGGAATCATAATTACATAATTGCACATAAAAAGTCTGTTGCAACAAATGAGAAGCAATGTAATAGTGTTGTGTTTATTATCACCAATTTGAACAGTATTCTCCCTTATGCACTTTTATTATAAAGTGTTAACAGTTTAATATACTAGAGCATAGGAATGGCCGTAGTCACATAAAGTATTTGGTGTTATTGCCTCTAGTTCTTTTCAGATAGATCTGTTGAGGCCTTTGCTTCACACAAGCTTATAATATTTCAGTGTTAAATACAGAACAAGTGAATTTCACCCGGTGAAGTGATTTCAGAACACATAATACAATTCAGCACTCTGATATTTGAGTGGCTTTTGTTGGACTTAAAAACTTGATGTATTTTGAAACTTGATGGGTTGAATTGATTTCTTTAGATGCAGACAACTGTTATAAGTAATTTTTTTTTATTATTCTGTGAGTTGTGTTCTATGGCTTCAAAAAAAACACATATTACTTCCTTTAATTTAGATTTTTAAGAATAGATATATCTCCTGAAAAAAATTTTTCCTGGTATTTCATGCAGCTTGATGTAAGTAGTTCTATTTAATAGAAAAACCCCAAAACCCCCCAAAAAGGGGTTGGTTTTCTTCTTGCTTTGTTATTCCTTGAGTTCAGAAGCTTCAGCTCAGATGTACCATCTGTTGGGTATTTTCCCTTTTTCACCCTTTTTTTTTTCAGTTAGATTTTTCCTCTAACCTTTATTATTTTCTGATTTGGGTTTATTTTCAGTAAAAAAATCCAGATCAATTTTCTCTTAGTTTGCTTCATGAATTAGCAGCAAAAGAACCCAAATTCCTCTGACTTTATTTTCTGTTTTTTTTTTTTTTTTTGCCTTTTGTTGACAATCAGTTCAGTCTTTGTGACATAAGCAGCAACATTTTGTGAGAACCGTTGTCCTCGGCTATCCTCTCTTTCAGAAATGTGTTGTGATATGACTGCACATTATTACTGTCATTATGTAATTTTTTTATGTCATTATTACTGTCATGTTTTCAACATAAATAGTCAGGTCTGGAAGAATTCAAAGTAGCTTTCTTAACCCATAGAAGCAATGATTAAATGTATATCTATAGTTATATATGTTAGATTCTGTATGGTCAGATAGTATGTGGGGGTTTTTTTAAGAATATATTGTGACATTTAGGTATTGAGTTCTTAGAAAATGTTTTTCTCATAACAAAATTCTAATTTTTTAATATAGTAACTTTTTATCTCTGTCTTGCATTAGCCAACATAAGTCAGCAGTTACCTGAGACAACTTTGTAGGAATGGAAAAGGTTTTATTTCTTGTCAGTTTTTATGGTAAATGTCCTCACTGCTTGCATGGAAGTCAGAGGATCTGACTTCTCCTATCCCCAAGGAAGCTTATGAAGGATTATGTAAAGCTTTTCTTCCTCTGTTTCTATCAATTCTTCTCTGTGAAGACCTGGTATGATACATTTCCCATCACTGCTTCAGCACAAGGACTCTCCACAGGAGGCACAGACAGCACCAAGTTCTGTGATAGGAATATTCAATCCCTGTTCTATCTGTCTAAACCAGCAGCAAAAGCTGAGTCATGTGAATCAAAAGGAGTAGTAGCATTTGAAAAAGAAAAAATATAGTAGAAGTTACCCTAATATTTCAATTTTCATGGCTCCCAGACAAATAGCTCCTTAAAATAGATTGTTTTCTTGTGCTCATGTTAAAGTGCTTCAAAATACTGTATGACCTTGCCTTGAAGAGAGAACTAAAATATGAGCATTTGTTTTAAAGGAGCAACCTAATTTCTGCTCATATTATTTGAATAACTAAAGGAGGGTATAAAAACCCTGCTTATCTGTGCAATGAGAAAAAAGTGGGCTTTTCATCTGCTATCTCTTACTTATACCATGAGTAGCTGTTCTGATTATGTGCATGAAAGGCTGGCCTTTTCTTCAGGTAGACATGTTCTAGCTATAAGAATGAATGAAAGAGCCCCAGAACACAAACAAATTACCCATCGCAGAAAGCAACAGGAATCTCCAAAAATAGCTTATATCATTACATTAATGCTATTGCACTCTTGTGTCCGTCAGCTGTCCTGTGTTTGTATAGTTTGTTCACTATTTTTCTTTCTGATAATGTTTTTACTGTACCAATATTATGATAATTCTTTAGATGGTTGATTCTGAATGACCTAATTTTTAAAATGCTGAGCATTCATTGCTCATACTGAAGAAAATCTGGTTAAGAAAACGTCTGTTCTGCAACTCAGTGGGGTGAGGATATTTCTGTTTTCGTATGTATATCTGACTGTCTCATGTAAATGTTCCCTTATATATTTCTACTGAGACTTGGGTTCATAATGTGGTATTTTCTTTTCTCTTTTTTCTTGTGAAAAGTAGGATAGTTGTATTTTTGTTCTGAAAAGCATGGCATCATTTTAGGAAGAAAAAAAACAACCAACTTTTTAAATTGTTGATTGATAATTTAATTACTACTGACTTATTTTCATAGAATCATAGAATCATTTCTCTTGGAAAATACTATTAAGTTCATTGAGTCCAACTGTTACCCCAGAACTGCCAAGCCCACCACTGAACCATGTCCCTAAGTGCCACACCTACACAACTTTTAAATACCTCCAGGGGTGGTCACTCCACCACTTCCCTGGGCAGCCTTCTTCCTGCAAATTTATAGCTTCCTAATCCAGGGGCTGTACCGGGATAGGAAACTCTCACTTCACATCTTAAAACCAAACCCCAGGAACACAGCAGATCTCCCTAAGAAGTGGGTCTAGACTTCATACTGAACCTTCTTTCTCTTTGGAAGCATGTCTCCTATCATGATGACCCAGCCTTTTTCTTTATGGAAATACTTTTGATGCAGGGCATGGGCTATCTAACACCTGGTGAAACTTTCAAGCTAAATGGACCATCATTGTCATTATGTTCAGTTCCACCTGCAGAGCCTCATACTTTTTATGCCAGGACAGTGGGGTAGTCTTGCAGGAGATGCGCCTGCTGCACCAGGTAGGAACTCGCCACCATTGCCCCTATCCCTTAAGTCAGTGTGTTCAGGCAGGTGGAGAGAGCATCGGATTCCTCCCTGTCATGCATCCTGTCTGCATGCTGAGCCTGTCCTAGGGAAGCCAGGGTGTCATTCCAGTGGCACCCCTTGACTCCTGTATTATCTCTCACAAACTCCTTGATACTCCCCAAACTGCTCACCTCCTGCTTGAACTCAGGCTATCAGGGGATGAGTTCCTCTGCTCAGGCAGGGGCAGTGCCCCTCCCACTCCTGTGCTCACTGCTGCTGTCCCGGCATAAGAGCAGGGCACATCCTGCAGCCTGGCACTGGCACCGGGCTGGCAGCACGTTCCCACTGGAGCTCTGGGCAGCTGCAGAGTCATCTTGGGGGCAGAGCATAGAGAGGTCATGGCTTTCTGCTGGGTGGGCACCATCGCTCCCTGGATGAGCTACCAGGGCTTCACTGGCTTTTCTTTAATTATTCTTTTCTTGTAATTATTTATTACAATGAAGAATTGAAATAAATATGATTTAAACATTGCCTTTTCAGTTATTATATAATTTGTGGAATATGTTTTTAAGAATATGTGAATTTTGTATTTGCATTACATTTGCATATTTTAATAATGTGTTTCATACTAACATGTTTGTAGTTTTATGTTAGTACCATGAAGTGGGCTTTAGACAACAAAACCTGTTCTGTTAATAGGTGTTTTAAGATGACATTCTTATATCCTGTTGGAATGGAGTGTGGGAGGTAATACTGCTATTAAATTTATCTGGCAATGTAGATAATGCTTGTATTAAAAGTCACTTTTTTGTAAAGCTATAGGGCAGTAGCTCTTGGGAGAAAAATACAGTTTTTCTGTTAATTGTGGCACAATTTATTGAGAAACTCTTGCAGTTTTCTGTCAAGTTGGTTCATAGACTATGAATCTTTCATATGAGAATTACGGCTCTTTCCAAAATAACCAATACAGTCAGTAAGCACTGGTTAGTGTTAAGACCTTACAGTATTATATAGAGAATGCTCTTCTCAACCTGTGTTTCTAGGTACAATTTAAGCACTTAAACCATTACTACAACAATTTTTTCATTATTCCATGAATAGCACTGAATATATGTAATGATTGTTTAATAAAAATGTAAAATTTCTAGCATGGGCACATTTTTCATCACCTTGCCATGCTTAATAACCAACTACTAAATCATTTATAAATCATTATAAGTAAATCAACAAACCAGAATCAATAACATAGAATTATTAGCAGCTTGCTCTTTTGGAAAAATTGTTGTTCAAGGAAACAAAACTCCTTTTCCTTCCATGGAAAATTAATTTCATCTATGCCTGATTTGTAATTTTTTTTTTTTTTTTTTTAGTTCTGGCAAAACTAGACTTGTACGAGGAAACTATTTTTTTCTTTTCATAGGGAGTATCTATGAATTAGGGGTGTGAACAATCCACAATCATTGCTGGACCCAGATATCATCTTGTATAGTTTGTCTTCCATCAGTTTCCATATGAAGGTGACCACAGCTGCAGAGTATACAATATAACAAATCTAGGTCAAGCAGCCAGATTAACGATGGCTGACGCATAATTATGAACATTACAAAAACGTTTTATTTTCTTTCTTTACATGTTTTCTATACATAATATTACATAGTTTACAGAAAGGTAATACTATTTTATGATGTAATTTTGCATCCAGGAAATGCTATAATCATAAAGCACTGTTGTGATATCATGAAAAAAATTGCCATATAGTCTGTATAATCCTTCAGATTATAGAAAGAAGTTTTAACTTAGTTAGTATTTGTCTAAACAGTTCCTCCTCCATCTCAGTTTAAAAGAAAATAAGTTATTCACTGGAGATAATTTTGCAGGTATTTAAAGTACAAAAATTATAAACAAAGCTCATCACATATATAGGGCTCTTTACACATTAAACACAGCTGTGTTATATTTAACAGTATACTGCATTTAACAGAAATACTTTCCATATCTGTGTTACTGTCTTCTTGTCTTGAGGTTGATGTATGTGACGAACACATGCCTTAAAGTTTCTGGATAGTTATCAGCCATGATTCTTTAATTATTTGGGTAAGGGTATCTCCAGCCTCATGACTTTCTTGCTTGATAGATCCCAGGGCACCAGAAGACAGAAGGACTCAATATTTCTGAATATTTCAAGTGAGAGGTAGTTTAATGATTGATTCATTTGGTATCAGTTATGGGCAAAACAGCAGTCTGTGTAATAAGAGACAGAAATAGGAGAGTTAAGGGGAAAAGATGTATTTAAGAAAGAGTAGCAGACTTTTCTAGGCAGTTAACATTTCACCAAGGAATTCTGTTTTCTTGAAAACACTAGTTTGGCTGATGTATGGCAATGCAAATGTAGCACAGTTTAGCCTTTGTAAAATGTTTAATTTCATGCCAGTCAAAATCAATTGCTGATCATATACCAATTTTAAAATGCAGAATCAATTGCTCAGTGAAGCACTAAACATTTTGGGGAGGGAAATTTGAAAGTTATCAGTGGTAAGTCTTTAAATTAGGCTATTTCTTTGCAATTTCAAATTAGTTCAGAATGAACATCAACAGTGACAACAGAGTAATTGAGCTATCTGAATAAGTAGAGCAAAGTAATAAATAATTATTGTGGAGATATTTTACCTTGGCATAAGCAGTGGCAGAACTAACACTCGGTTGTGGTTGTTCTTTTTCATATTGAAAATAAAGGGTGAAGAAAAGAAACCTAAAACTGAACTCTTGGTAAGAGAAAGTGACACAATTTCAGATGCATCCGAATACGTTTAGCTTATCACAGATATGACTGAGAGGTGGTTTGCTAACTGTGTCTAAAACACTTAGTAGTAAAAGGCTTTTTAATTTAGCAAAGCAAGTTAGTAGAAGCTGAAGCCAAAATTCAAATTAAATATGTGGCAAATACTTTCAGCAGGGAGGTGATTAACTGCTGGGACAAATTGCCAAGAAAACAAGTGATTTTTCCATCACATGAGGTTGTCAAATTAGAACTAAATAACTCTCAGGAAATTATTTGACTCTTGCCAAGAACAAATTATTGGTCTCAGTTCATTGTTAACCAGATGAAATTTTAAAGCAGGTGGTTGAGATAGTGGAGCAAATAATTCCTTAGTTTTGTAATGTAAAATCATAAGGAATATTTCATTTAACTTGCACTTGTTGAATTATCATCAACATCAGGAACTTCATTGCAACATGGTACAATTTCAAGTTGGTAGAGTGTTGTTATTTCATGGCATATTCCCATTCATGCTATAGCATTCAGGAGATGCTCACTTGTTATCTACTTCATCACATCTGGTTTCAATGATGAACATTTTTTTGTTGTTCTTTACTTGGCAGCAAATGATTGGAAAGAGTCAATTGCTCTGTCAGTAGAACTAAACTCAGTATTTTATGCCAGTGCAAAATATTAAATTCTATCTTAGTGGTACAAAATCACTGAGTATCACCAAAATTTATTTAGTGGGTCAAATGGGAGGGACATGCCTTTAAACTTAGGGAATTGGCTTGGTTACCGTGTGTGGCACGCACACATCTTACTGCAATATGCAAGCACATGATGCAGAAATAATTGAAAGAATTAGTGCAGAAATCCTGCAGTCCCTTTTCAACTCTCCTTTTGTGGTTAGATGTGTATTTCAGTTGACTATCATTGGATTTTCTTCAGTACTTCCACCTAAATGCTGCAATGTAAGTTAAGACTATTTAGCTACCTGAAAGATTAATTGAAAGAGTCTTTATTAAGTGCATGAGAATATTTAAATGGCAGGTGATGGTACTGTATTAGCACTCACTTGGGAAATTCCAGAATGAATTACTCCGTTGAGAAGTGTGTGTGATTTAGGAGATGCCTCATGTCTGCAGTCCATGAACATCCAGTGGGAGTGACCTGAGCAGGACACTGTGTAGGTTGATCTTAGTGATGCTTCAGTAGGCATTGTAAAACTGTTTTGAGTCTCGGTTTCACTGTAAGGGTTTTAATAACAGGGCTTAATTTCTCCACCATTTAAGTTTAGCACATAATTTCAAATACAGTTTTATGTTTCAGAGATGCAACATTATTGTGCCATGTTGAAGGGAAAGTGATGCAAAGTGAATTGGATCAATCTGCCAGTCTTAGCACACATGCCTGTGCTTTCCAAACTATTAGAAAAATTAATAAACTCACTCCTCGAATTAATGGATGGGCTTGCAGGACACCATCAGACATAAATTTTGAAGCTGAATTATATTTACATTGCTATTTTTACTGTAAAATTAGTAAAGGTTATTAATTCTATCTGGTCTTGATATTATCAGTTTTATACCATAATTACATGCACAGACACACACAACTTCTTGAGAGGAGTGCTGAAACGCAGGTACTTAAAAGTATGTGAAGGGCCGAAGCAAATGTCCATGAGTTACCCTATCTGTCAGTTTTATATTTTTTTGTCTTTACCTGTTGGTCCCACTGCTCATCTTGATTGCATGATGTAATCACTACATTTTCTGTGATTATGCAGTACCACTCAGAATGTAAGGACTTTCTGTCCCAGCATTTTAAAGACAGAATCCAACAGTGGCAAAATCAGACTTACTGTTGTGCCTCTAGATCTCTGCTGCAAAGATTTTCAGGCTGCCCAAGGTTCTTTAAATACCACCTTTTCTTAGCATATAAGAAGATGGGAGTGATGGTGCAGTTCTCTGGTCAGTGATGACATCATGCTGGACAAGATATGAAATGTTGTGAACAGTGCCATCATTAGCATATCTGAAAGATATTATTATGGGTGAAGAGGTGTATATGGAAACAGTGGAATGTAACAGCATCTGTAGGATTTACCTATTCTGAATGTGTTTCCACAATCTATTTTTTTTCCTTTTTTTTTTTTTGTTTGTTTGTTTTATAGGGGTTTTTTTTAGAATCTAGTGGAGATTTTTTTCCCCAGCTGTGAAACACAGACTCCTCCAAACCTCTATGTATATGCTCCTTTACTTCTTGGCTTTTCTGTTGGGTTAGAAGATGTTTCCAGCCTCCTACTCACTGCCAAAATAGTTTTTAGTTACTATTTATTTGTAATAACATATTTCATGGGCTTCGAGATCACTTTTAGCGAATGATGATCCTCAGACTGAAGACAATGCAGGAAAATTAAATTTGAACATAACTTTCTATCAAGTTCATATTTTAGAAATCTCTTCCTGTTTGAATCATAGTCCTTTATATTGCTTCACTTACAGTGTGGTAAGTATATTTACTGATCTTTAAAGGATCTGCTTTCTGCAGAGTGGCTAGCAGAGCAAACAGCGTCCCAAATCTGGAATATCCAGTCTTTCATCACTTGACATGTCCTTATTATTATAAGTTGCATACTGAAGAACTGGAGAAAGATCTGAATTTGCAATTCTGGAGGGTTTTTTTGACATTTACACCAGGGTAACTGAAAGTAGATCATACCCTGCAGAAATTAAAGATGAAAGTTACTAGATTTTTCAGTTCACTTCCCACCACATATTTTCTCCTCTTAAATCTCCCCAGGGAAGATGCCTTTGCTGCCTGTGTCATGAAATTATAGCATAAACACCATTAATGATCTTAAACAATGAATCTTTATAGCATTACACTATTTTTGTAGCATCATACTGTATTTAAAACATAATATTATTGTTAATTTTTTTCTGTGTTACTGTAGATCTTCATACTTCCAACCTTGGGCTTAGTTGCTCTCATTTTATCCCATTGCAATGACCATTGTATTCAATTCTGTACTTGACATATGACGAAGGAGTACGGATACAGTAAACACATTATTTTTCAAATCTTGTTTTAAGATGAGCATATTTTTTATAGATTGTATTTTCATAGGTTTTTATCCCATGGCAAATAGCAGTATGGCTCAAAGTCTGTGCAGCTACCATCAAAGTACATAGTTTGCCAGTCTTTAATGCAACTAATTCCTAGCCAAAAAACGTCCTGCATTTTCAATGAATCATAATTGAAAAATTATTATGGTGACAGGAAATTTAAAGAAAAATGTCATTTCATATTGCTGTAAAAAATCCAGTTTCAGTGACATTTTTAGAATTATCAGTGAGAAAACATCAATCTGTGGTGACAAGAATTGAACAGAAGTGTAATCATGTAAGTGTTTTGGATTATTTGTTTAACAGCAGTGGTTGTTAGGATGATCTATAGATGTTAAGTGTTGAAAAAATGTATTTATTAGTAATAAATATTTGTTTGATGACAATGAGACTTGGTGATACATGCTGTAAGAAGTTTCTAGTGGAAACGTCATGGAAAAAACAGAGAAAAATTTTTTTTTTTTTTAGTGAGAATAGAAGACTTTCTTTTCCCTCAGAAATACCCAGAGAACCTACATTTGAAGTCCTAGATGCCAGTGTTTTGTACCCATTAACTGAAATGAATGTGCATACCACATTCCCAGTTCTTTTCAACTACCTCATTAAGATTGTACAGAGTGTAAAGTACTAGTAACACAGACTTAATCTACCACTTCTTCCACTCTTCCTGAAACTGTACTCACAGTAATTGCTTATTCTGCCTTAGAGAGTGGTGTGATTCAATCAAATCCCACCATTTAGGTTGGATTTAAATTTCGGACAGTACAGAGACTGAGAATTTCTACTGAGAAAGCACGCAAACAACTGTGTTGAAATTCAGTAATTACGGAAGTTCTGCTTCAGTTCCTAGATCTTACAAGTAGTCTTTATGTAAGTAGAGACTCCAGGAACACACAAATAGGGGAAAATGCTCCCCAAATCGCTGTTCAAATGGGTGGAAGTCCTGCTCCCCACAGGTTCCCGGTACAGATGGGGTAGTGAAAAACTCTGCAAGATTTCCCTGTAGACGGCACATAGTGGGTATAAGGATCATTTCCAGTTACTTTTCTTAAGTTAATAGTGATTAATTCTGCCTTCCTTGGATGGGTATTTCACTTCAGTGATCTCAGAGATTGGAGCCTGCAGTTGACCTTGAAGTTCAGTATATACGTCACTGTCTTGAAGCTCATTCTAATGAGATGCGTCAGGCTTTCTGGCCCTCTGTAGAAAGGAGTTCAGCTACAAATAATGTAGACCAAATGCATATTTTGCAACTTGCCCTACGGAAAGAAAAATAACATGAACTTCTTTTTGCTTTTGTGGCTCACTACAAACTGCAGTCAGATTTCAGTCACCGAATAACTTAATCAGGAGTTTGTAAACACAGTTAAGTAACTGTAAACTCTGTAAGCTACTACAAACAGGAGCATAAAGGAAAGGTGAAGATGGTGAAGGCACATCTTGAAGTCAGTGGTTTTGACTGGACTACCAAAAGGAAATTAAATGAGCCAGACCAGTTTCAGGGGTCCTGGAAAACATACTTGTTAATCTGCAATCAGACAAACTAATATTAGCTTGTGCAGTATACATAGTCCATACCTTAACCTATTGTTAGATTAGTAGTGGGTCAGTGCTTTGAGCTTCAAACAACTTTAGCCTCTGTTGTCTTTCCTTAAGGATATTGCTTTCAAACCAAGAGAGGAGGAAAAATCTGGATCCCTGCGGTTGATTCTTTATAATCCAATATGGTGTATATACATATTTACAGCCTCCTCCTCTTCATTTTTCTGTGAGATGTTATCCTCGGAAAACACCCTTTAATTTTAAGGCACTGGATTTTATTTAAGCCAAGGCTTCCTATCTTTGCCCCAGTGTATGTGCTAGTTCTTCTTACACTTTTCCCAGGCAAGCTGTCTCTTTTTATATTGCCAGGATAAGGCCTTTCAGGAAGAATCCTTGTTTGTCCGTATGACAACAAAGTGAGCTAGAAATCAGCTGTTTCAACAGATTGTCTTACTGGATAGCTAAGCATGTGGGAAGCAGTTTGTCTGCTGAACTGGAGCCACCTTAGATTAACATAGCTCTCTTATTTTCTTCAGATGCCTCCATCCCTAGCATATGCAGCCTGCACATCTAGTTGCCACCTAGAGCTTCATTCTGCAACCCACTGACGTTGCAACAAATACCCCTGCCTGGTGTGGAGCTGCTTTTGTAGGAGACCTTTTTCAGCCCTTATTCAACTTTGGATCCTAAGATTTTTTCAGATGTATTGTGTTTTGTGGGGACTACTGCTGGGAGTAAGAGCAGCATGAGAGAAAGAAGGACCACTTGTCTTTAGCAGTCCTTCCTCAGGACTTCCTCATATTATCTGACTGCAAATTTACTTTTCCTCCTTCTGCTTGGATGTTTCAAACCTAAGACTGAGGTAGAGTTCTGATTCCTAGCCAGTACTGTGGAGAGGTAGAGATACGTACTTTTCAAGCAACATGGACTCTACACTGTGAATACACATTTAGAAAAGAATATTTTGAAGCAGGAATTACAGAGTGACTTACCTTTATTTTACTTTGCTGAAGGATTATGAATGACAAATAAAGGGAATATATATATATTTCTCCCAAGTCAGAAAAGGTCCTCTGGGCTGTTTTATTTTGTCTCATCTTGTGTGTACTAGCAGAATGAGAGTGGTGTTAAATGAAAGAGGTCAGCATATGCTCCAGCTAATCATGGGTGTCAGTAGAGCTCTTATAATGTTGTTATAACGTACTTTGATATCTCTAAGATGTGTTGTCTCTGCTTCTCTGTAGGCCATGTAAGCTGAGTCAGTTCAGAATATGTGTTTAAACAATTCCTGTTCTTTCCTACAACTAAGCAGAGTCAGGATACAGATTAATTATGCTTTGGTTCACAACTTAACATTGTGTCCAAAGTAATTTATTTCTTTCAAAATAGATTATTTAAAGACAAGTGACAAGGGCAAGATTGTTCTCTTCCACATAAATCCCTTTAATTGCTCCCATAACATATAAAGCAAGTATTGAATTCCGTATTAAAGAGCAAGCAGAATACGTTTGAATCTTTACTTAAAGTAACTTACGATATCAGGGGTATACATATAACATTCATATTTACGAACACTATATATTTTGTGAACCCTTATGTGCAGATGCAATAATTAAATCTTTCGTCTGACAAAGAGAGGTTTGTTTCACCCTAGCAGTTTCTCTTGTACAATTAACAAACAACCCCAAAATTTTATAAAGTATAGTGTAAATTAGTTCTTAACTGAGTTATGAAAGCGTAGTATCTTTCTACTACCGGAGGAGGCTGGGGGAGGAGTCTGAAATTCATTACATTTTTGGACTGAAGGCTACTTTTCTTTTCTTGTTATTGGGTTTGGTTTTTCCCCCTTTATTTTTAGCTTGAGTAAGATGGACAGATTCAAATGGTAGTTCTCAGAACACTTGCTAGCCCAAATGCATGTTTCCTACTGAAAAAAACTCATGTTCAGCAATAGCCTTAAATTTCAAAAATCTTAAATAAAGCACTTAAAATGCAGGCATTTATGTATAAATCAATGTCTCTTGATTTTTTTATTGTTCACAACACTTTTTCCTGAGCATTGCCTCAGTTACTTGCTATACAAACATATATAGGTAATTGTATAGATGTGCAGGTTGACTTACTTCTCAAAAGTGTGTTTAATTAGTGAATAAATTCATGGTCAAAATATATCATTTCACTGTTTTGCTTGCCTAGGCTATGCATGATAATACTTAAACTCCAAAGTCATCTTTAAAATATAATTACATTATAAATTTTTAAGAAAGTATGATTCCATTATTTGAAAATGTTCAAGATAAATTAATTACATGGGCAAAAACCTGCAAGTTGAATCTGAGCACAATCATCCTAGGGAATGGACTGATGTGATAGAAAACCAAGAAAAGGAAATTTGTTCAAGACAAATTAGTGAGTAGGAGCTCCAAATAAATGCGCTAGAGGCCTTCAGAACCCAGATGTAGATTTACCAGAGAAAAGCAAATAACAGATAGGAAAAAAAATGCCAGAAGTGAAAGTTACATTCTATCCAAAGATTGTAATTATGCATTTTAAAACAGAATTATAAACCAAAATAACCTTTCAATGCTGTGGCAAAGAAAGATTTATTTTCAGTTCAGCAGAATTTTTTACGTACTGTTTTTGTTAGTCAAAAGTGATTGACATGTAAATGCAACAAGTACTAAAGAAGGTCAAGAAAATATAAACCATATCTTTACAAAGATGATAGAATTAATACTGAAACACACACATATATTTTGAGATGAATTAAACCTTTCCCTCGAAGGACCGGATTTTTAGTTTTGTAATTTATTTTATTTTAGTGAAATGACACTAACACCAGATGGAATCTCTGACACTTTCCTGTAGTAATCTTCAAAGTCTGTTCCAGATCTTTAAGTAACATGGAGAAAGATGAAGTTTTCAAAATATTCTTGTCTAGTGTATTGCCCAGTAGAGAAGACCAGGATTATTGGTTAAATGATCTTATTGTTGAGAATCTTCTTATTTTCTGCATTCAGGGAATACATTAAGTATATTCACTTAGTGCCTTCAAGAAAACTGTAGGTTTCTCCTCATGATAATAATAACTGAATTTGTCATAACATAATAAATAAAAGATCAAGATTTCTTCTGATCTCCTTGATTTAAAGCTTCACTCTATAAAAACCTTTAAAGTATAGTAGTGGTGGGATTAGCCCCATTTAGTACAGATTTGAAATATAAACTTTTATGTAAGAATGGCTAATGTATATATGTTATTAAATTGCTGTTAGGAAATAGAAAAAAAAACCACAAAAAAAAGGTGACTGATGCAAAGTTTTATATGCCTTATGTCTCATAAAACAGTAAAGTATTTACAAGATTGGTACTCTGTATGTGACTTTTGAATAAACTTGGACAGCAGTGAGATCCATACTAGCACTCTGTGGTTTATGGCAAGCATGTAGCTGGATTTGCAGCTGCAATGTCCTTCAAGCATTTTGTAAAATATTATTTCATTTTAGTGCTTGTTGTTTCTGAAAAGTATTTGGGATAGTTTTTGTTGATGAAAATACTGTTCATTGATGATATTAACAGTTTTAAAGGCTGTCACTCCACAGCACTTTTTTTTTTCCTAAAAAGTAGTTTTGTTTGCTATGATGCAGTGATCCTGGGCAGCATTTAGGAAGTGCAAGATTCATATGGGCTACTTCATTGTGATGAGAAATTAGTGGTATAAGGTGTCATACAGTGTATTTTGCTTATTTTTTCGACATAAGGCATGTATAAATGTTGCCACATCATCAATCCTTTGCCTAAGGAATTTCCTCAGCATCAGCTAATTCTGGAACTCAACAACAGATTTAATAATTCAGCAATATAATGTTCTGTATTATGATTTCATGGCGAAGAGATTGCCTGACTTTGTGTCAAATTCTAGAAAACCTGACCTATATTTTAAATAAACTTGTGGTAGGCCATATAAGCCAAATTTCATCTGCCGGCTGTCAGTGGTCCACAATCTGCAGCAGGTATGTGCAACCACACTACAGTAAAATTTACCATTTACCTCTCTGCAGCTGTACTGGATGCCTGCAGACTATTTTGCAGTGTACAGTGAGAAATTAGCCCGAACACCCTGGAGATTTCTGGTTTAAGTTCTTCAGTAGAGTTGTTTCAGTGTCACAGATGAAAGGTAGACATGTTGCTTGCTTTGCATTTCACTATCAGTGGAACACACCATTTGAGGAGTCAGTTTTCACACTTCTTTGTCTGTACTTCTACAGCATTGTGAATAATTAGGGTAACAGTATGTGGTTTGAACTACTGTGCCAAGTTGTCATGTATCTTGTTTCATTGACACCTAGGGATTGCAAAGTTTTCTGAAAAGCAGAGTATCAGTGGTGTGCACTGATGTTAGGAAGGACAACTGATTGTCCTTAATTAAATTAGTGTAGCAAAGTTGCATTAGGGGATGCTTATATTTCCATGTAATATAGACATTGCCGTATGCATACCTGGTTTCTCCAAGGAGTGTCGCAAATGCACTTACTGTTCCTTAATGTTATATTTTGCATTTGGATCTGTGATTTAGATGACAAATGTGAAAAAGCACATGTTGCCAGAGAACTTTCAAGAGACAAGCTGTGAAGTCTAAAGAACACAGGTTATTCCAGCTAAGGTTGGCAGCGGCTTCTGCTTAAAAGTTTTTCCCCTAGCATGTGGTTTTCAAACTTATACCTGCAGAATATAGGTTAGCATTTGACTGATACAGATTGTAATTTTCCAGTTTATTATACTGAGGTGGAAGTTTTATTTTCACTCTTCTTCCTCTGGTCAGGCACTGGAGCAATTGAGAGCATTCCAAACAGCTGCAGAACAGGATCACATTTAAATTCCACCATTTTGGTGAATTTTCAAACTCTGATTATGGGGACATGTAAATTAGTATCATAGAAGGATGTGTTAAAAGTGACACTAAACCATTTGTGTTGGTGGTATGAATCTCTCAACACTGAACTTGGACTAGTTTAAATGAGCAGACAATAGTATCATCCAGGGTCTTACAGTTCTTACTGCATCAGTGGAAAAACCCTGCTGTGTTCCCAGGCAATACTGTGGAACATTCTGGTTTCTGAATACTTACTCACCAGAGCTCATTAAATGTCATCTGATTTGATTGTCCTCTGATAAGCATGTGACATCGTTGTGCTGTGTCTTACACAAATTGGTTATTCAAATTTGTGTAGCTAACTAAGATTCAGCAATACAAGTTTATTCACAAACACGTCTCGTGTCATTGATATTGACACGTCTGTGCAATACCAGTTGAAATCCAGACTGATGTCATTTTTGGTCTTTGACATCCCACAAGAGAACATGACAAATAAGACCACATGCCTGAAGTGTATTTAAATGGGGAAAAAATATTCTATAGTACACTTACTACTTTTCCTTGATGAGTAACTTTATTTTAAAGGCAGAATAGGTGTCTAAATTTCAGGTGAGCAGTGGTGTATGTTTTAGAAAAAACACACCATCTTCCTAAAACATTAAAAAAATCAACAGAAGAGCAGTTAAAAAAAAAACTTCCCAGCTAAAATCTAAAGAAACATTTCAGACACCAAAAATCATCAGCTGCCTCCTAAGTCTGGTAAGTTTACTCACAGTGATACTGACTTACTGTTCTTTTGTTTTAATTCATAATTTCTGAAGTCAACATAAAAAAATGGAATTAAATACTGCAGATGAAAGGAATAATGCCTCATTGGGCCAATTTTTATTAGCTTTGTTTAAGCAGCTTTAGTGAGATTGAGAGTAGCAAGTGCAAAATGCTGAATAAAATCTGTTTCATGCCTCCTCATAAGGTACAAGGCAAAATGTAGACATTATTACTTTTTCATTCAAGCTACACCTCCAAGGACATTTCCTCAAATCCTCATTAAACTCATTCAGAGCGATTTCCTTTTTAACCAAGGTCAGGATGGTTGTCTTGCAAATCTTTGGACACTGTGAATGGGAATTCATAAATCCTGACATTGGGAAGCAAGGTTGCTCTTGCCCTACATTTAATGAGGAAAAGAAATAAGATAAAAAAAAAAAGGAGCCGGCTTCTTTGCCTGATGGTGCTAAAAGGAAGACTTAACTTTTCTGGAATAAAAAAAAAAAGACTTTTTCTTTTTTTAAGCAGGTCACAATGCACTGATGATGTCTCCTGTGATATTCATCATTTATATTTCCAGTAAGCTGCTATGTTGCCTGCAATCACTTGTCAGCTTTCCTTTTCTATGGTCTGTTTAATTTGTTAGCCCACCAGTTAAAATATATCCTGAATAACTTCTACATTAAAAATAAGAACAGTTGATAGAATGGTTACTTTAGGAGATATATGTCTCACAAACAGAATGGGTTTTTTTCATAGATGTTGTAAATAAATCAGATTGTGCACCCTGTTGGACAATTATAGTTTGTTTGTTCTGCTTTTGTTTGCTTTTTATTTGTTTGTTTGCTTTTATTTCCTTTTGGTAATACATTAAACTTCTTAGCAGGAAACCTGTTGTTTTTAATTAAGAAGAAATTATTTTAACTAAGCAGCCAGTATGAACATTTTGAAGTGGACTCTGGAACTTGTGGTGTTTTTGTTAACAGTGACATTCTTTTTTTAAAATAAATAGTAAAAAAACAATAATGTGAGCTGGTATAGTCAAATCGTTCAATATTACTGACCAATTGCTACTAGTAAATGGTTGTTTTCAGGAAAGATAGTTACAGCAGGAAAGTGTTGAATAAATATATTGGTATCAGTCTTTGGCTGACAATTCAAGGTATTTGCACTTCAGTGTGGATATAGTCATCCTAACTCCCTTTTCCATAACGACATACAGGTAGTAAAATTAATCTGTCTCACTGTGTGTTGTGTTCCTTTGTCATTGCTGCTTAGAAGATTTTAATCTCTCACAGTCAATGGGACTTTTTTTTCATATTCAAGGGCTCGTTTTTTTCTGATTGAAGTAAATAGCTGATGAAACCTGATCCTTAAAAGTGCATAGTATGGTAAGAGTGCTTAGGAGTGGAAGGTGCTGGATTATTTGCTGCTAGTTTAGTACAATGCAGATTTTGCCTTGTTTTCTTGGGGATGGATTTTAGGTCCCATTCTTCAGGTGGCATTGTAGTTAACTAAATATTTTTTTATTTAAAATATTTATTTTAGCTATCCCAAGGATATTTCTGCATCTCCCTGGGAATGTGCAGAGTTAATCTTTTTTATCCCCTTCACTCACTGATCTGTTTGCTCTCTCCAGATTTCAATGCAGTGTATCAATTACTCTTTACTTAGTTGAGGGAGATGGTGTTGAATGTTGCATGAAACCCGTGTAGGTGGGTTTTTTCTTTCTCTCTCTCTCTGCTCAGTAACTGTTTAGCAGCAGAAAAACTTAGTCTAAGAGAAATGGCAGCTTCATATCAGTAATAGGCACTCTAGAGCCAATCCTCTACAGCGCTCTATCCCACTTACCTCTGGAGATTAAGGAATGGCCAAATGCCTTCAGTCAGCAGAACTGCAAATACTTTCCCATCTTGGAGTGGAGACTATTAAGTAGGTTCTTTACAGTGTCTTTTTTGTCATAACAGTATCTTTTTGATTAAATTACAACTGTTGTAGTGATGAAACGGCATCAATTTCAGTACAAAATGAGTGAAAAGCTGTGATAGTTCTGTGTAGCAGACTTGTGAATTCAAGGAGTCTGGCATACTGAGCAGAAGTCAGCTAGACGTCTGAAAGGAGACTAGGCAGATTTTACCAAAACTCTTAGGTATTTTAATATGAGGAGGAGTAATATAAAACAGAAGTTGTCTTTTTGACGCCGCTGTCACTCCAGTGTAATAGTTGCTTACCAGTTGCAGAGATTGCTTGTGCTTACTGGCTTTGCATGCAATTCCATTAACTTTACCATAAGATGTTTAAGGTACAAGTTAGGCCCTAAGGTATTCAGGACCCTTAGAACCCAGTGGCTGAAAAGCCAAGGGAGATTCAAGGAACAGGTGATATGGAAGTACATATGAGCTCTTTTTGTCGAGATCAGTGATGTACAACAAAAAAATAAAAAAAAAAAACCACAAAAAACCCAAACTAAACAAGCAGAAAAGAAACCAAACCAAAGCCCCATTACTGAGTACTGAACTGCATTCTCTTCAACATCACAATTTTTTTAGCACCAGTAATGTTAAAATTCTATATAATGCCATTATAAGCCAGTTATACTTTATTATAAACATATACATTTTATTTATATATACA
Source organism: Monarcha castaneiventris obscurior (assembly GCA_026261815.1). NCBI lineage: Eukaryota > Metazoa > Chordata > Aves > Passeriformes > Monarchidae > Monarcha > Monarcha castaneiventris. The sequence goes on along the minus strand of JAMPIT010000174.1, from coordinate 4,115,444 downwards.
TATACATGTGATTTTGCACAGAAGGTAACAGGAAGAATTAGTATTAACCGTGAATTCAGCTTTTTTTTTTTTTTTTTAAATTTAAGATGTCTGCAGAGGCAAAGTGAACATGACTTAGTTTCCCTGCAACAAAATATTGGTGTTTTGATAGTAACAATTGTAAGCCTGGCGATTACCCATACCCAAACATTTATATCTTCTTTTTTCTTTTAATGGGGGGGAGGGGAGGGGGTGGATGGGGGAGAAGGGAGGTGGAAGCAAAACCATAAAGAAAGAAAAAACAAACCTGATGATGTTAAATACATAACAAACATACACACAGCAATCATGGGATTCCAAGGGAGGGTGGGCAAGGAAGAAATGTCAGAGTGTTTATCATACAGCTGTGCCAAAAGTAAAGGCTGTATGAATGAGATGGAGATTAAAGCCAGTAGTTCTGAGCCTGTATTCAATCACTGCAGTCACTCTGTTTGCCTCCTGCATGCTGATGAAGTGTCATGAATGGCCCCATGTACTTTCATTCCAATATATTTCAGGCAGTAGTGATTATTGCTTGTACTCAGCTAAAGCTTGAAATAACTGCAAACTCTTGCTTAGCAACAGAAGGCCTCATCTTCTCTCTCTTGGGACCAGTAACTCAAAAATGTGCTACTTCTTTTAAAAGTTAAAGTTAGAAGGGGTAGATGCTTTATATTCATTTCTTCACATGGTAATTTAAAGGAGAAACCACAAACTAAAGCCAGCAAATGCCTTTTTTCCATAAATAATTATTGACTAGTTCATTAAGTCCGAATCCAATTTCCTTTATAACACATTAAACTGTCCTGTAGTTGGGCAGTTTTTACACAGGTACTGCTTTTATATGTGCTGAGAGAGTAGAATCACTTTATTTCCTTTAAAAAATAGTATATTTTGATAAAATTCTTTGGAAGTCATTCATGCAACATTAAATCATTTAATGTTTGTGATTATTTTTAATGTTTAGACTAGAGTTTGTATTTTTCAGTGATCTCTCTTAAAAGGAAAATGACTGCATATTTGTTAAATAAATGACAAAATGCAGAACATGGTTTGAGTTGTAGATTTCCAGCAAATGCACTGAAGAATTCATTAAAAGATACAGCAGCATTATTCTAGTGTGAATTATATGCTGCTCTGTAGGTTTCTATTTTTGGTTACCACAAGATGGCAAAGCAATGAGCACACAAATGCAAGGACGAGTGAGTTTCATAATAATGTGTTCTACGTTCACACTTTATGCACATCAAGAGAGAATCCAAGCACAGCAGGGGTGACAATCACTCCAACAGTCTTTTGAAATCAAAGTACTTCCTCAAGAATGTCTTTCCAGCGCTAATTACACTTTTCTATTGTGGTTCTTGTATTGGGCAATATAAAATATTTACACTGTCTCTGGACACAGCCCCATCACTGGAAAAAATGGAAGGTAAAAAGTAATCAGATTATTAAATATATTTGTTCTCTTTTATATTTTGCTGGTTCTAATTTGTGTTTAGGGCTTAAATATCAAAATCCATTTCCTTTGTCGCCAAGGGACTTTGGCAAAGATTCTAATTTTTCACCAACTCCAAGGAAGTCTCTTTACTTGAGAGTTGCTGCAATGTGGAAAGGATTGGTTGCCTAGACAGCTTGAGGGTTTTCTCTTTTTTACTGTTTTTTTTTTTTTCTTTCCCAGTTGCATACTGATCATGCAGTAACTATTATAAGTGGATTTTCTAATAAGAGGAAGGCAAAAAACTTGAGACATGGCTTATCCCAGGACAGGATAGGGTGTGATATGCATCTGTGGTTGTGTGTATAGCCATGCATCTATGTGTGTAGGAACGAATATACAATCTCAGTAACCGCTATGAAACTCTGTGTAGGAGAGGATACAAGATATCAGTTATGTAATGTTTAAAAGGAAGGAGAGAGAGTGTTTAGGATTTATAACCTTTGCCTGACAATGCATAAGTTTATGTGGAGGGTTTAGCAAGCAATCCAGTCTTGACTTTTATTCTTGTCTTTACTGCTAGGCTTGTTGAAAAGGATAATTAGTAGGAAGGACTGTCAGACTAAAGTGGAAAAGGGAACCATTAAATGCCATTTTCCATGGCATTCTGGAAAAGCTGGTAGCTCACATCTTGGACAGGTGGTCCCCTTACTGGGTTAAGAACTGTCTGGATGGCCAGTCCCAGAGAGTGGTGGTGAATGGGGTTGCATCCAGTTGGCATCTTGTCACTGTGTCCCCCAGGGATCAGTGCTGGCCCTAGGCCTGTTCAATATCTTTACTGATGATCTGGGTAATGGGATTGAGTGTAATTCACAGATGACACCAAGCTGGGTGGGAGTATCTATTTGCTGGGGGGTGGGAAGGTTCTACAGAGGGATTTGGACAGACTAAATCTGGATCTGTACATTTCTAAATTTCTTCTGTATGGAATACACCCCTACAATTTCTAGGTATTCACAGTTTGTGTTCTGCATTATACATACAGATACTACATATACACTAAATATTAATTTATATCATTAATACATGTAGTTCTATATTCTCTTAAGGAGTTTAGCATTTTCAGAAATAGTTTATTTGTACAACTTACTCTCCTTAAGTCTTTGGATCTGTTACTGTGCTTCCTTCTCCAACAGTGACTAGCTTCATTTGATTGAAGATACCAGAAATCAGGTATTAAATGTAATGACTTTGGAATAAGCTTCTCTCATATCAACAGAGAAGTTTTGTTACAGAAAATTCATATTAATATCTGAAATTGGGAAACATTAGAAAATAGGAACTGTTTACCTGAAATTGCTAGAATAGATGTGGTGTGTCTAATGTGTTTTAAAGACTAAAATGTCAACAGCCATAAGGAAGAAGCTATGCATACAAGAGTATAGACACCGTGTGTACTCATTTATACCCGCAGTGTACACTAGTGTATTCTGGAACATTATTTTCATCATTTAATCATAGAATGATTTCAGTTGGAATGGTGCCTGGAGGTTATCTGCTTCAAGAAAAATAGAGAGACTGTAGAGCTGTCATACAGTATATAGCCAAGTGCAACACTGAAGAAGTGTGCATCTGGTTTTACATGTACTTCTACCTCCTGATCTCAGGGCACCTTTGTTTTGAGCTGCTGCCATGGCTTGTGGTACATACAAAGTCATACAAAGTGAATGGTTCTTAAAATAGAGCTTTCAGTTGGCTTAAGGATTCATTTGATGTGTCCTTGGTTAGAATGACAGTTATTTAAGATGCAATACAAATTTGTTAAAGGACTGGTGCTGGGAGTGTGGAGACTTTTATGCTGTTGATTTTTTTGTCCATGTAGTTAGTGGTAAGACTTCCATTGATTTTATTGGGAACGGGATTAGTCATTGTGAAAAGATTCATGTTGTACAGAAAATGTACTACTGTTTTCACTTAAGAGTAGGGAAGGATTGTAGTTCTTTAATTCATCAGGTTTCAGCAGATTAGAAGAACTGAATTTTGATTAATACCACATTCTTACAGCTTCAGCTCTGGGCTACTGTGAGTTTGATGGTGGTGTAGTTTCACTGCAAACAATGTTCTCCTGTTAAGAAGAGCAAAATGGTTAGCTAGTACAGAAGACATATGACAGTGTCAGAAACTGAATCCTAGTCTTTTGATTGCCATACCTGTTTAGAACCAAGACTATGTAATCATTATTTAATACATTCCTTAAGTTCAATGATAACAAACTCACTGCTTTGTGTATATAACTAAGCTCACGTTTCTCTTGCAATGGGATTGCGATGTTCTCTTTATTACAAAACTACTGTGTCCATCTGCTATTATCCACCCCAGCATCAGATCGAAATATCTGTGTGTGCATCAACATACACGCAAATAATGTGATGCATAGTTACAGCTGTGATTAATCACTCAGTTCACCACGCTTACTTACTCCTTAGGTGATACATACTTGTGTTGGCCTATTTTCTGTAGAGATACCCTGCCCGGTCTTTGATCTGAATGATTGGATTTGTCTTAGTGTCATAATCTCTCTCCCTTTAGCTGTTGCTGTATAAATTCTGATTACCTATGCTCAATTAAAATAACTTTATTTTGTTTGAACCTAATACATTTTGGATTTGAGGCATTTAGACAAAAGGTTATATGGCCTTTCAGAAACCCTTTTTTAATGAAATATTTATTGCTAGCTTTTCTGTTCTGGTTCCTATCAGCTTACCCTCAGTTTTCATTCAGGTTTCCATATTGCCATTGGGAAAATTAAAATAAGAAGGGCAGGCCATAAGTGGTCAACATGACCATGTATATCTCATATATGTACATTAGTTGCTTGATATCAATCATGTTTTATTATATCTGCTGAGTGCAAACATTCATTCAATAAATCTTGCTTTGCTGCATTTTTACTCATCCCTGTGGGATCATTCTCCTCTCAGTGAGTTTTCTACTTTCTCCTGCTTGCATACCATTGCCACAGAAACACAATATCAGTATCACTGATCTAAACAACTGAAATATATTCACCATTAGGAAGGCAGAAAATGTTAATGCTTCTCCATAATGTTAACAGTTTTCCTTCAGCTTTTCCTCTGTTTGAGGAGCAGCATTTAGGTACTCTCCATGCTCTTTACTTTGACAGCTTTCTTCTTATCCTCTGCACCAGAGAATTCTGGTCGGTGGTACTTCAGTGTGACCCACGGAGCTGATCAAATCTTGCATCTCAGCTTTTCTTATTAGAGTCTTAGCTGAAGAAAGATGGAATATAGTTTATAATGGTTTATGATGCACTTAATCCCAAATTTAGGAGGAAAATTTTGTGTCATCCACCAGACACAATCAGAACACCGAAACATTGTCTACAGTCATCATTGTGGTGTTAAAGTTCTAGCAGGTAGGTGAGAACAAACAATGCAAAATATAGTCAACACCAGACTCAGACATGACTTTTTTCTTTGCATATGGTATTCCCTTAGAAATAAGTGGGAATTCTTCTTACACAGGTAGTTTCTGCTTTGAAATTTTTCTCTGGGTTGGACTAAAAGTTGTATATTGTAACGTAAAGATATTGCATCCATTGACTATGGTATGATAAAGAGCAGACTTAGTGATTCACTCTGTGTTATTAGTAAAATAGTATTGTGTGAGGAGCCATAGCAAATTGCTTATATCTGATAGCTAATATGAGAAGCAATGCATTCTGCATAATCTTCAACACATCCTTCTGTGAAGAATGTCTGTATATGTATATGTGTGTGAGTTTATCCAAGTACATATTTTGTTGTGTTTAGAAAACTTAACCACAGTCTATATCTTAGAAAACATATTTCATGATGGTACACCATGAGTAATAGCAAATTTAGTTCATCAAAATGCTGAGCAAAATGGTGTCAGGCCTCATTTTTGTTCCTTTTTATTAAGGACCTTGAACTAAGGAAGTATTATTTATTAGGCATTCATTGGGAAATTGATGGCATAATTTAACTTTTTATTAGCTAGTAAAACTGATAAGCAGTACATAAAAAGATGGACCTTGTTATAGAGGGAATAATAATAATAATAAAAAAGGTTCATTTAAAGTTTTTTAAAAGGTCATCAGTGTAAAGTCTTTTTGACATTGCCTTCTACGGTATGAACACATATCGTACCACATAATTCTTGCTTCTGTTGATAAATTTGTTTGTGTTTATTTTGCAGCCACCGAGTTCAGCAGAAAATGGATTTGTGCAATTAAAATATTTTCAGGTTTTCAGTAACGAGACTAATTCACCAACTAATTTGAATGTACGTGGCAGACTTTCTTTGAGCAGAAGCTCCTCTATATGTTGTAGAGTTGAAAAAATGGATTTGTGAGTGTGCAATGGTTGAACACTTAGTTGTGTAAATGGAAGGCATTGTTCCTGGTTAATGGGACACAGGAGGAGATGCTGTGTATGTCTCTAATCTCGAGCCCTTTACTGATTGGTAAAGGTGGGTGGGATCAGTGTCGTCCTCGTTCACTGCTCTCTCTTTGGGTAGCCTTGGATACATGAGCAACTTGAAACCTCTTTTTCTGACACCCTCCTCTGAGATGTGCCGAAGAGAATCTTATCCCATAAATGGTTATCTTCTTGGAGGACTAGAAATAAGGATATAAAAATCATGGATTTTATCCATGAAAACTTTTCATTTCAGCATGCACCTGTTTCATAAGTCATTTTGAGCAAAACAGATAAAAATGGAAAATGCAGCAGTGAAGCTGGCCCAGATAGAAAATCACTCCTCCAAGTCTGCAGAACATCTGAGAATAATAGCCAACATACTCATGCTTCTCTGTCACACTTGTGTAAAACCCTGTTCCCAGAAAAACCTTAAAAACAAAAGCCATAACTCAAAATCATCAGTTAAGGAACCTGTCAAGTTCACTTGTTCTGGTTGGTGCTGAAGTTTGGTATTATTCTAACAGAAAGGATATATTTCTTTTGCATACTATATGTGTATTTTTAAACTCTTACCTTGGTGCTGTACCTGCAGTAGTGGGGCTTGTGTGCTGAATGTGTTCAGCATAGCACCTGAATGAGGTGCATCCTGCATTAAACATGGAGGAACTGCTCTTGTGGGATTAGTGATGAAACAGAGAGCAAAGCAAGAAGAAAGAACAGACACAGCAGGTACTAGCTGCTCTGTTCCAGTCCTGATGATGTGCGTGATTTGAGCACTCATGCTAGCATCCAGACTAGTTGAGCATATGCACCATGAACTTCCTTTATGATCACTGCAGGCACACTACAAGAGATGCAAATTTCGCCTGTTGAAGCTTTGGGCTTGAGGATCCTTTGTCTGCTCAAGCATGAGACTCTGATTTGGATTAATTTATAATACTTCTAATTAATGTCATATAGTTTTCAGTGGGAATATTTCTTCTCAGGTATAGTAAGACACTCAAAATTCTTGAAATTTGTTTCTTTCTTGGATATGGATACTGTTCTACTTCAGAGCTTCCTTTTTTTTTTCAGTGTTTACTTTTGCTGTGTTACTAAGATAAGTTTATATTTCCCTGTGGTTATGTGTGAGCTGTCCTACCTATGTTTGCAGCAAGTGCAGCATAACAAAGTCTTGAGAGACTTTATTTTAAACAGAGAATGTTTATGGACTTTTTCTGTAGACAAAAAAGATGGCAAAATAATTGCCCTAGCTACTAGAACATTTTCTCTGCTATCTAGTGACTTCAGGGTAAGCCTGCCATCTAGATTACAAAAAAAACCCAAAAAACCAGAACAACTGCATTACAGCACCATTACTAGAAAGAAAATGTTTTAGGGTTTTTTTGTCACAGTCTTTTGTGAAGAGGGAAGATTAGTGTTACAGGCAGTAGAGACAATAAACAGCCTTATTTTAAAGAAATTATTTAGATACACTAACAGGACATTAGGCTATTTAGTGTGATCATGTTTGTTCTACAAAAATGACTGAAAATTTTCATAATTTGAATTTCTTATTCATAAATAGGTATGAGTTAGCACATGGCATGTTAACAAGCCTGGATAGTGTTAGGTAGTTGCTGTCTTCATTTGCCTACTTTGGCCTCCAGGTTTTGAATCCTGCTACAGGCATGGAGTAATGACACAGTTCCTGTTGCACAGGATATACCTTAGTTCCTGGTGGATAGTAATTAGACTTTGGGGTTATTATTTCTGCAGTTTAAGGACTGAGACATATCAACAGGATTCAACAAAACAAAATTTCAATATGTTAGTTCTTTCTTGCATGACCCGTACTGGATCAAATTTTACCCAAAATCTGCTGTTGAACCCCTAATCTTGCAGTGTAGATCTTGATACAAGTAGGATGGCCACTTTTATGATGACTTTTTAAAGGCTGTGTTTCATTTTTAAGTAGTTTTCAAGTCCTTCTAGAATAACAACTAATCCTAGGATAGTGGTTTGATAGTTCAAAGGAAAGCCTAAGAAGTTGAAAACTGTTTACCTGAGCTGCTACATTATATCTACTTCTGATATATGACTTTATCTGCATGTTCTTTCAAACTGATTTCATGCTCCCTGCAGTGACATATTTTGCTAACACAACAGACTTGTTCCTTTCCGACATACAGCTTCTGGCTCCAACAAATGTCAGTAGCTTTTTAGACAAACCTGTGCTTTTTATTCCTGTCTTTCTCAAGAGGAATATCAGCATCCCTTCAATAACATTTTTTCCCCTATGGCTATTCTGTTTGTTTTATAAGCAGAGTAGGTTTATTTTACATGCAGAGGCTGGTAAAGACATAGAAATAATTTTTTTCTTACTTTTTCTTTTTCTTTATTTTTCATTTTCTTTTTGGGTTTTTTCTTTCTTTTTTTCTTTTTTTTTAATCTCTTTTAATATTTTCAGGAAAGTAATAGAATGAGACCCACTTCCTGACTTATGCAAATAAGCAAAGCTTTGTTCAATCCTGAATTCCTGCAGTTATTTCCTTTCTGAAACCAATTGAGGCCTCCAGAAGCAATTAACTAACCCTGCATGAAGAGGAGCGAACAGGAGGCCCTCAGAGCTGCAGGTCCTCCTTGGAGGAGCTCTGTGAAGCTGAGATTTGCAGTTCATACTGACTTACACAGAGGCAGAAATTACCTTAAAGAAAAGGACTCAAGCACCTTGTCATTTCTATACACTCAGTATGAATTACTTTTTAAAGTAATAAAGGAGGAAAACATAGTTAGAACTAGGTTCCTATGTACGAATTACTTGCTTCCACATTTATTCATACATCCTTGACTTTTTGAGCTTTTTCTGGTCTGGAATTCCCCTTTGTGTTCCAATTCTGATTGAGAATTGCTTTCGGAATAAGAAATCTTGCAGTTTGTTTTTACTGAATTTGGTTTTACATTTATTTTTCTTTCTCTTGTATTTTTAATAGTCAGATATAGGGGAAATTAATCTTAATTATACAACAAAACATTAAGCAATTACGTGCAATAGCAGTATCAGGTGCAATAAGTTAGGGCATTACTCTTATCTTGGAAAAAATGAAATCTCCAAATGGGTCCTGAATGTATCTTGAATCTCCACAGACTTCATTTTCTTTCCTGTGCAACTACTTAAAAGAGTAGGATCTGTCTTAATTAAAATTTACGGCTTATTTCAGAATGGAAGAGCTGAAAACTATTTTCCAATCCTTCTAATGTCTGTGCTGTTTATGTGCTTGAGATGGCTAAGTGGCAGTCTGAAAACTGCAGTAAGATTAGTAATTACTAGGGGGACATAATGTACTGTTTCATTGCAGTGGAACTCTGAAAAATATTTAAAGTATTTAAAGGAGAAGGCATTAATCATATTTTTTCTCATTATTAATGATTTTTGCCTAATTAAGTTTTACAGTGAGTTTTCCTTCATAAAATGGGCTCAAGCCACCCGATATTCTTCTTTAATACCACTAAAATTCAAAATCACTTCTTTTAAGATTGAGAAGCTACAAAGGTCACATTGTAATGTTGACTCTGATCAAATATAGCTCTGAGCTTGCAATATAGTGAATGTAAGGAAACGTCTGAGAAAATGGTACCACTTTTTACTGTACTGGGCACCTGTGTGTTACACCAATAGATAAGGATATTCCAAATTAGTTTTTGTTTCAGTGACATTGGTCCTGTCTTGTACTGACAGCATAATCATACCCTAAAGAAAAGCTGGTAAAGACTATTTTAAAGACGTTATCTATCTCTACTGGCATGAAGACTTGTTTTGTGTAGTTTTGTTACTTAAATAGCCACAACATTTGTTTCAATAAAAAGATATAAGGTCCAAAATGATATATGAAACATCTTGGAAACAAATGCTTTTAATGTCATTGACTTTGAGAAGAGGAAAGGGAAATACTGTATTTCCTTGAACATATTCTATTGAAAAATTGAAATTCCCTTGTATCATATAAGTTAACAATTGAAACAAGGTTCTTATTTGATAGTTATTCTCAAATTGTGCTGATTAATTTGAAAAACTTTTCCCCATACTGGCTGAACCAATTCTGCTCTGTTACTTTATTATAAATACTTTTTTTTTCCAGAAGTTTTGTGGGAGTTATTCTCTCTTATTTAGTGCTAGTTGGATTTCTACAAATTTTACTATTTTTCCTTTAATGCGAGTGTGGTTCTTTGAGACAAATCAATTCCTTGACATAATCTCCCTCATTATGAACTAAATTTGAAAAAGGAAAGGTAATTGTATTGACTGGAATTGGATCATGCTCAGTGTAAGGCATCTTTCAGAACATTCTCTTTGAGGAAGGATATATGACAAAAAAATTGAAATTCCACTTAAACATATGCTTTTTATATTTTAAATTGAATTATATTTAAATATTTGTTACTCAGGTTAATGTCAAACTGCAGATAATGAGTGACAATAAGTACTTCAGTTCCCCTTATTTCAGTAGGAATTGTTGATCCTCAGCTCTGCTCAGGAGTTGGCATGGCTCTGTTGTCAGAAAGACTTCAATATTGTAATAGAAAACTACTGAATGTATTCCTATGATCTGATTTTGAAACAACTCCTGCATTGTGTTCACTGACAAAAGCATATCTGAATCTAGCCAAGAATTTTAATACCATCTAACTTAATGCATTTTGAACTAAAAGAGCTTGTGTTGCTAGGCATCAAATTGGTGATGCATGGAAAAATTGCTCACTGAAAATATAATATAAACTTGCATGTACAGATCACAAGCAGGTTTTCTGGATGAGCATGAAATCTAAACCCCTGGAAAAATCTGTCTATTTACATCAAGTCTTACTTTCATTGTACCCCCAGATTCCATTAGTTCATAATTGGATTTTATTTCTTTAAATGAATTTTAGGTAAAGTCTTCAGCTTTACTATACGCATAAATTTAAAAAACAAATCTGTAACTTGGTTGCTGTATTTAATGTGGATTATATAGATTTTTATTTCCTATTGGAGAACAGAAATATTTTTAGCCACAGAAAATTAAATATTATCCCAAGTACCCTTCATGTCATACAAATATAGTTACTATTTAAGGCTTTTACCTATTGCGGAAAATATAGATCTTTCAAAATCTTTGTTCTTTCAACAATGACATATAGTTGACAGAGGAGTCTTAGTAAAAAACATGAAAAACGCCATTTGCTTTTAAACTCTTCAACAAATCTTTTATTTCAAGAATGAAAGTACTAAAGATCTATTCAAAATATGCTTGTTTTACCTTGAGATACTTCCCGCATATTTGGTAAATATATGTACCTATACTCACTGATTCCTACACACCTCCTTGGAAGTCTCACAAAGAGAAGTTTGAGGACTGATCACAATTGCACTTCATTTAGAAAAAAAAGTAAAAGAAATGCTGTATACAGTAGTTATAAACAAATCCAAGATACAAGCCAAAAGCCCAATCCTGTTTTATTTAAAATTTTTGCAGTTGTGCAATTTTTTGATTTTTGTTTACTTTGACTTGCATTTTTAATTCAGAATCCTGTGTTTTTTCCCTTTTCCTGAAATAATTCCATATAGAAGCATTTGTGTTTGTGGTGGGAGAGAGAGGGGAGAGATCAACTGGCATTTTAAGAATGCAATGCAGCATTTTTAGAAGAGTATTAAAGAACCTGAAACTTTTCTCTGTTTAGGAATGAGATGGTGACAACACAAAAATCAAATAAATTGCCTGTGAGATCTTAATTACTGGATTGAAATTATGAAATAAATATTAAAAATATTTGCATATATATAGTAACAGTAGCCACAACAAAGAAATATCTACTACTTAACTTGGAAAACGGTATTATTGTACTTCTGAAATAATCTTCATGCTTGGTTTATAAAATAATAAAATCCAAAAATTTCTTAGAAAAAAACATTTAGAACAGGCTAGAATGACTCTGTTCTTTAACGATGTTGGTCTTTCTTTTTCCACCAAGATTATTTTGTTCAGTTTGAAGGGTGGAGAATTGCTTTGTGTGCTGCAAGAACATAAAGAAAATATAATGAAAGTATGGAGCCTTTATGACTGCTCATGGACTGTGGCTCTTAATCTCTCAACTGGAGAAGCTCCAGTGAAACTCCACCCATTGCTGCCTTGAGATTTCTTCTCTGGGTTTAGGAGTGAAGTGGAGCGTGTTCAGGGGCTCACTGGTGAACAGCCTTTTTTCATTAGTATCTTTGAAAGAGGTCACTGTGTTAACTTCCCTGAAAATGAAAGGTATCCTAATTTTTGCAATTCAGTACTTGCAAGAAGCATATTCATTTAGTGCCATTATTCTATGTAGTACCTTATGTTTCTAGATTAAATTGTTAAAAAGCCAAAGTAGCACACATGTCATCTAAGTGAGGTACTCCTGCAGACTTACCCTCTACCAAATGAAAGACAGAGGAGATGTGTTTTATACCAGGATGACTCTCTCTCTCTGGAGATGGCCTTCCATAACCTTAACTAATACTTTTCATGCTTTACAGCCATCTAAAGCCAAGGAAGAGTGGATGTACTCTGTGCTGCAGTGCTTAATGTGCTTGCAATCTTTGCAGCCTGTGACACAATCAGGAGAAAATATTTATGTCATATATGTAAGAGCTCCTGTGGCTCCACAGTAACTTGCAATTTTTTTCAGCTATAGAAAAAAGAAAGGCAACAGATAAAATATCTGTGTATAGCAATTACTCTTGTGTAGGTATCCTAGTTTTCAAAACTCATAAAGAAAACAAGGTCACTATGCTTGGAAGAAATTATCAGTTCTGAAAACAATAATTATGAAAAAAAAAATCAAATAGCACAGCTGGATCAAAATGAACCAATGCAGAACTAAAATTGTACAGGCCCAAAAGCAGAAAATACCATTAGGTGTTCTTATTGATACTCACTGCTTGCAGTCCCTGGAAAAGCTCTTTGCCTTAGCAAATTATCTTGACATAGAGCTTTATTTTTATTTTTTTTTTTTCTCTGAGTATAGTCATTATTCACTTTCACTGTGCTGTAAATCTGGTTCCTTTTCTCTGAAATTGAAGTTTATGTAATTATTCAACTAGATTATATGATTCATCATATCTTTTAATGAAAGAAATAATAGTATAAATACTCATGGGTAGTGGAGAGTGTGTTAACCCATACACTCACATGTGTCATACTTATGGTTCTAGTTTTTGTGGCCTAAGGCATCAGGATCTAAATACACCTCTGATTCTCTTTTATTTCACGTGATCTACCAAGACAGCTGTATTCCTTAGGAGCAATACATCTCCAACTGCCGAGAATTAAATATATTAGCACCAGGGCAAAAAAATAGTGATTTTTTTTTTTTTTTCAGTTCAACATGTTTGAGTGCAAGGGATCTCCCTTGTCTTTATCTAGAAAATTATGTGCCACTGTCATTCTTGCCAAACCTCTGCATTCTAATCCAGTGTTTTTGAGTGAACAAAGAAAAAAGCAGCATATAATAGAGTAAAAGTCCTCTAATCAATATGTATATTCTAAGATGTTTTTATTAACAGAATGGGTGGAAAAGAGTAGAAACACAGGACTGACCATAGCTCATAAGTCTAGCTGCCAGAAGCCATTAAACACTGTGGTGATAGTGCTCACTGTTGTGAATATAATACATGTAAGTGTCTACTATTGGTTGTACCATAGGAATTGCATTTCTTTATAAGTATAACATTAACTTCAGACTAATGCTTTTCCTAAAATAATTTTTTTGAACTTTTTGGTTTTCTTCTCATAGTGTAGTCCAAATTCAGAATTAGGTGTTCTGAATTTCTTTATTGTTTAGGAAAAACTACCTGTATTGGAGAAGTCAATACAAATAAGTAATGAACTAAGGGTGTGGTGTCATTTAAGCCATTTGACAGTTACATAGTAAATTTAGGAAAAGAAGAAAAAAGAAAATAACAGCTACATCAAATGTGAGTCAGGAAGATAATTAATTACCTTTCAGTTTAGATGAAGCAAGAGCCAAAGGACTGACAGTTCGGCAAACATGGGCATGCTTTGTAAGACTTTTTCCTTCAAAACCAACACACAAAGCAGTTAAGACTTCATTGTACACATGGAAATTTGGGGGAGTTTTTATTTGGCATATACTTTATAATTTCTTTTCTGAAAGTATGTAAAGAGCATACCATTTAAATTTCATTATCCTAAGTATTGTTCCTTCACTTAGCCAACATAAGTAAAAGTAACCTTGTGTAACCTCAACTCACTGGCTTTTATGGAACAATAATAATTTTCTGACAGAACCAGTTTGCAGGGTTTTCATATGTCCACCACAAAGAAAAATTATATGTCATCTCAGTTTTATTATATCCATCAGCTGGCTGCCCATTTGTTGTGGAGTGTCTGCTGTGACTTGGGGCTGTGACTCTATTCGGCTGTAATAGATTGCCTGTAGTGCATTCAGTGACTCTGGTACCTGTTGCTGGTTTTTTTTTCCAGGTCAACTGGCTGCAGGTACATGTGAGATTGTTACTTTGGACAGAGATAGCAGTCAGCCCCGAAGGACTATAGCCCGACAAACAGCTCGCTGTGCATGTAAAAAAGGACAGATTGCCGGTACAACAAGAGCAAGGCCAGCGTGTGTTGATGGTAAGAAGCAAAAATCTATTCAATCAGTTTCTGCCAATACAAGAGTGCTGTCTCATAAAAAAACCAAACCAAAAGCAGTCTATAGAATAAATTTTCATGTTGTCCCAACTACCAATGGCAATAGTATTGGAATTCACCCAAAGGGTAATACTGACTAATAGTATAGATATTTCAATTACATTTCTTTAATTGGAAATTTCACTTTTGTTTTAGCTTGATATGCAGTTGAATGTTAAGGGCATGGTAGTGTTATTTATTCTGCATGTGATGATAGAATCAGCAGTGAAATGGCATTCTCTTTCCCCCTAGTTTTTATTCCTTAAAACTTTAAAAAATGCAGCAAACAAGCCTCAAAGGTCTTATGCCACTGGGAGGCTAATGTGACTGCTTCTGTGTTATATTTAATGCTGTTGAAGAAAACACTGATGCTATATTTGGAATACAGTAGCTGAATGTACCTCACATGTCCAGTATTTCCTCTCTCTTTAAAATGATATTCTGTATGATTCACTGCAGATGCACTGATAGCATGTAGCTGGAAAACTGCTCACACACAGGGAGGTATAAAAATGTTTCACTTTGAAATAATTTTTTGAGAAAAATGAAATTCTCTTTTACGTTAACAGTGGGACAGTCTTCAAGATAGGTCTGCCTTGCAAGGCTATTAGCAAGCATTCATATTAAAAATGAAATTGGAGACATATTGGAAATAATGATGTAAAGTTATGTGTTTTTATCTAGTCTCCATTAACAAAAGTAAAAAAAAAAAAATATGCTTATGTATAGAACCATAATAAATTCATGGTTTGGCTTTGAATACTGGCTGGTTTGAATCCTCAGATAAAAATATTGTGGAGAACACCCTACTGTTGCCTCAGAATTTGGTTTTACCAGTGATTATCAAAGAAGACAGCTCAAAGGAGATTTCAGAGCCAACCCACAAAGCTAAATATAGAACATCATGAACATTCTATTTTTACATTTTTCTTTCACTGTTTTTAGTACTCTGTAAGACAGTTTCTTAGCTGTCTCTTTCATAATATAATACTACATCCAGAAATTCTCCTTTCCTGTTTTATTGTAAGATCATAAGATTTAATTGCTTAAGAAAGGAATGATTTTACTGCATCATTTATAGTTGTAACTTTAGGAAAAATGCTTACTACCAATTAAAAAATTCATCATATGTTTCCCACTTTAAAACAACAAAGTTCTAAGGTAGAAAAAAGGGCTTTTGCGCCAGCTGATGGGAACAAAACATAATTTTTCCTCAGTCACTTTTGGCCTATGGTTAGATTGATTTGCTGTAACTTGGGTATCCAAAGGTAGCTGTTAATAATTCCAGTTTTTCTTTATATGCAATAGAGAGAAAAAGGCACGTTCTCAGAGTAATTTATCTCATCCTAAGTGCCTAAGATAAGTCAGGTGTATCACTCTCTGTTACGCAGTTTGTCCTCCTTGCCTTAATACACCTGTGAGTGTCTGAAGATGAAACTTAACTGGAATATACATGTCACCAAGAAGACATGACTGCACCTCATCCTTCAATTATTACATTAGCTTGCTTTCCAAATGTGGAAGCTTTGAGTTAATTTGATATTTGAAAATATTTTTTCTTTCTTTACTTATTTTTTCGGGGAAACTCATGAAGAAAGTCTTTCAAAATCTGTTCGTGCTTTCAATGTGCTTGGTCATCATTTTATGAAAACAGAGAACTGAATGACAGGATCTATGGTTAGAGATCATGTAGTCAGAGAAGGTTCTTCATGTAGTACTCCACATTTGAAAAATAAGTGGGAAGTTCTTTAGCTAAAAAATAGAACTTTAACATTTGTGTCTACATACTGTAATTATTTTTTTTAAGGCTGACAAGGAGTCACATGGAAAATATAATGCATACATGTTATTCATGGGGATATTCCAAATAGACACAAAATGATAATTTTTCAAAATGAGAAAAATCAACCATTGAAATAATCCAGGGAACTGTTGGATTGCCCAGTATTTTACAGTTAAGATTCAGTTGGACAGGGTGCTGAGCCATTTTGTCTAGACTGGTATTTTGCCTAAAAAGGTTGGACCAGATGATCCTTGAGGTCCCCTTCCAATCTGGTGTTCTTTGATTCTGTGACAAATTAAGATCTAATAACATGGTTCTTCATTATTTTGTGAAATGTTTATAATTAGGAGGTTGAGCCCTTTGCTAAGAATAATAACTACAAAATATGTAGGACATGCTACTTTATTTTCCTCAACACTGTCAGGGATGTTTTGTAATCAGAGCTCAAAAAGGTTAAAAATACCTAGAATATCAAGTTTCCAGACTAAAATGAAGGCAGAAGTCAAACTTCTGATCTGTAGGTTTTTGTCATGAATGAAGTCAAAAAAAATAGTCTTACATACCATCAACACCATTATACAGGAAAGAATAAACAAGCACTTTATCTCGTCTCTAATCTGCTTGCAAGTAAAGCTGGCAGGTAAATGGACCACTGATTGACAAGTATCCATCTGTGAATTTACCAGGTGCATAGTTTAAAGAATATACACTGAATTCTTCCATATTTTTAAACACATTTCTAGAATAAATTTTTTCAAACACAACTTAATGCTTTATTCTGAACATGACATGAACACTACATAAAATTATGTATGAGAAAGCTGGTTTTGTCTCCAATATTAAGCCAAACACTGCTGGTTATGGAATGTAACAACCAAACATAATCGCTGTTTTGTTTTTTATTTTTACAATAAAGAATCCCATTTTCCATTTTTCAAACAAACAAATAAATCCTTCTCTGAGCTTTCTTGAATAGGATGTAGAATTTACTTATTTATTGTTTATTTTCTTTTTCTTTATTTATATTACAATTGTTGTTAAGAATATAACTGCTATTTGACATTTCATTTCTGCTATCAAAACAAAAAAAAAACCTCAAAAATTTGGTTCTTTTAATTTTATTCTTTATATACTCTTGATTTTATAAAGATTATTTCTAAAGTGAAGGTAGACCATAGCAGACCTTTAATGCAAAGTCATTTGTGAAGGAAGCAGGCATAATAAGTGTGACCTGCTAACCAACCAGTGAGAAAATATTAGCTAAAAATTTTGTTGCAGCTTCTGGCAAGAGAGTGGTTTAAGAATTCAGTATCAAAGCTGGTAACTTTTACAATCTTAAAATGCATTGTGTTCTACCTGACTACCATTTGTACAATGTTTAATGGAGAGAAGTACCTTAGAATATATTCAGTTGTGTAGTGTGTTTCCTGGAGCTTTGAAATGCAAGTGTCGATTCTTGCAGCAAAAGGAGTACATAATTTAAGGGCTCTTAAACCTTACAAACATTGGCTGAGATTGCACTTGTCAACATAGCTCTTAGAGTAAGCCCTGAGTTGATTATCAAAATCCACTCTGCTTTCCACTGGTGCATCACCTAAGGTCTTTTCCTAAGAAAGGAAAGGCAGTGAATGTCAGATAGGTAAAACTGGAATTCTTAGAAATGGAAATACAGTGTCTGGGACTTGGTCTGAGTAGAACACGAAGAACGGAGATTTTCTTGAAATATTTCCATGTGATGGAGAGGGTTGATTTACTTTGTATTTTTCTAGCAATCTTTAACTATGGCAGATTGCTAATGTATTCTGAAAAAATAGCATAGATATTCACCCTGATTTAAAGCTTGATTTAGTGTTGATTGCTTCATTTCTACACCCACAGAGTCATAATGTATGTTTGGTGTGATTGGCTATGATGTAATTTTTATTCATGAATGTAGGGTTTGTGATATTATGACAGTGGTTTGCCTGCACTTTTCATTATATAATTTTTATTTGCAACTAGTGTTCCCAGTCCCATTTTTGAGATCAAATTCCATAGCAATGACCTCAGTTGCATTAGTTTGATAAGATATTTTATTTCAACACAGCATCTGGTTTATCACCAGAGTAATTTCCCTGTGTGTCAGTTAAGCTTCATCAATTTTTAAACTGGAACCAGTGAAAGATTGGAAGATAAAAAATATTCTTTGGTTTTGTACAGTACTCTTGCTAATTTAATCTGTTTTAAAGTAAGCAATGAAAAGTCTTTGATAAAAATTTGTATACAGATGCACCCATGATTTGTGTTTTTTCACAAGAATTGTATGTATCTGACGATAAGATTTGTTATGCCAAAAGCCTTTCTTAGAACACAAGTATAGTATCCTGAGAAGTGTGCAATGAACTTTTAAATGTTCAATAAGTCCTGTACTTCTGTCCAATATACATTTATAGGTAAAAAATAAGCTGCAGTTTTGTTCAGAAAAATAGAAACAGCTGATGAGAGGAAAAGTGGTATGAGAGAATTGGTTTATTTGCTTGAGAAAATTAGGATGGCAATCATTAATTTTCTTACCCGAATTCTGTGTTTAGAAGATTCTTACACTCTGGATTTGAGTACTGGTTACTTTTATGTCCACAAAGTGCTATGAGAAATGCCAGGAGATCAAATCCAATATCCAAAAATCTTAAATTTGCACAAGTTATATCTCAGATAACTGAATTCAAAGTGTTCCGACAACTTTTGTTACAAACCAAAGTGTGGTTTTTGTTTGGTTTTTTTTATTTACTTTTTAAAGGTTTAGTAATATTTAATTGGTTTTGCAAGCATTGTAACAATCTTGTTTTCAAATGACGTTAGTGGATATAATTTGTTCATACATTATGATTAACATGCTTTTCAGTTGTCATTGATTGATTTTGTTTAACACAGACACTCAGGATCTACAAGGAAGCCACATTAGTTTCAATCAATAATTCCTTGCTCTTCTCATTATCTCTAGGACTCTATAGGGAGGTGTAGGGGTCAGAACTGATCATTAATAGAATCCTAGGTCATGCACTTCAAACAAAACTGCTTACTAACTGGAGATCTTCATCATTCTAAAGAATCTTATACATATTGCAGGGAGCAAAAAAAAAGACAAAAAGAGAACTATAGTTATTTTCAGAAATGGGAATTTTTTGCTTTTACATTTAGAATACTTAATATGTTTGCTACTGTAATATTTATGTTATCATGATTTTATTGCAGATATTTCAAATCTTCCTTCACTGTAACACACATTTTACTGCGTTCATTTAAGAAATGTATCTTTAAAACCAATAAAACCAAAAACTGGTATGGATATTAAACTTAGTTTTCAACATGACTTGAAGAAATAATTATTCTTTTCTTCCTTTCCTCATCCCAGCTCCCACATATACAGTCACAAGTGCATCTGTACTTACAGATGCACTGGAGCATGTACAAGGCTTTCTTTTCTTTCAACTACCTCCAGATAATTCCATCAGAACTACAGATTTTCCTAGTTGCTGATATGAAACTAAAATTGTTTCTGTTACTCACGAGCTTCCCTTTCCTATGCGTGGTACAGACACATTGACAACTTCCACCTTGCAGGTCACTGTTCATTTAGAAACGCACAGGAAGTTAAGTTCCATTCCAGTTGTTTTGCTTTCTGCTCCAAACCAAGGACAATATGTGACATTCCAAAAGAAGCTGAGTGAAATTCCTCATCTAAATAATATAAAAAACAGTGAAATCATGTAAACAAGTTTATATTGAATACCTTTGTTCTCTTGGATCATGAATTTCAAGTGTCACTTAGAGTTTGAAGTGTTGCTGGGGAAGAAATGGCACTTTTCAACCCTGAGACAGAAACTGAGCAATATAAAATGGGACATCTAAATTGCTGCACCATCAATGGCAACTCAGCTGTGTCTATAAGAAATACAGGGAGGTAAGTTAGGTTTCCTCTCTTCACTGAGGATCCATAAAAGGAATAACCAAACACATGACATAAAAAGCAAGCAAACAACGAAAAAGAAAGCCAAAACCCTGACTAGGAAGGTAGCACACAGATTGAGAGCTACCCTAAAGGAACACTTAAATGCAGAAGGGTAGGAAAGGGCTTCACTATGTTCTGAAGTATTTGGTACCTGAACTCAAACAACTGAGGCCCCACCTTGAGTGCTGTGGCAGTTTTGGGTGCCTCAATATAAGACAGACATCAGACAGTTACAGCTTGTCCAGAGGAGAGTGACCAAGATAATGAAATATCTTAAGGACAAGACTTATGGTAAGCAACTGAGATTCCTTTGTTTGTTCAGCTTGGAGAAGTCTGAGGGGTGACCTCATCTCAGTCTACAACTTCTTCAAGATGGGCAGCAGAGGCACCTTGATCTCCTGTCTCTTTGGTGACCAGTGTCAAGACCCAAGGAAATGGAATGAAACAGCATCAGGGGAAGGACACGGACATTTGGAAAAGGTTCTTCACTGAGAGCATGGTCAGGCAATGAAACAGATTTCCCTGGGAAATGGTCACAGCACCAAGGCTGGTCAGAGTTCAGGAAACATCTGGACGACACTCTTGGTCATAGGGTTTTCTCTTAGTTAGTCCTGAGAGGAGCAGGGATTTGGACTTCATGATCATTAGGGGTCCCTTCCACCTTGAGATATTCAATGATTCTTTGTGACTGGATCTGGCATAAAGATGCTGACCAGGATTTTGCATAATGTTAGTCTTTTCCACAGAACAATTCTTTATTCAGCAGTCAAGTAGCAGGGAGTAAGTACTGATCACAGCTTAAAAGTTGGGCTCTGTATAGGTTTGTGGGTTCTCAGACTGAGAACTTGTTTTTTTTTCTTTTTTTTTGAGATCCTATTTTTTTTTCTTCCTAATGGTTTGTTGATCAATAGATCAACATGATCAACATTCCATGATCTAATAATGCTTATTGAGTAACAAATCAGAGATAAAGCAGGATTAGGTATAAATAATTATGGCACAAAGAGGCAGATTCTTTTCTACAAGCTTCTGAAGGATTATACACCACAGATTAAGAAGGAGTACATTATGTATATAAGGGAAATAATGCCAGGATAAGAGTGAATAAAATGTAATTGGAAATAAAATATTTCTTGTACCTATAACAAATAACTGGCAATACTTTTCACTTATAAGCATCCTACTTCGAGGTTAAACCTGGCATCAATATACTGTTTCATGTTAAGAGATGGCTGTCTTTCTAAATTATAGGGCAGGGAAATATTTAGGAAAGCAGAATTATTTATGTGATTTGGAAGGTGGCCAGGAACCAGGGGTTAGCACTGATACAGTGCAAAGAGTGCTGAGAGAACTTTAATTGCCTCTAATGCTTAGTGCCTTGCTTTCACATTTCATCTGAAAGACAACACCTTCAGCCTCCTGGTGTTTGATTGGATGCATTAGTTCATCAATGCTAACAGCTTTGTTTCCTTTACTTCCTTGATGTTCCTATGCATTCACCCATGTAGTCTAATCCCCTTTCATCTACGTGCTCTGATGGCAGTTTCAGCACAGAAAAATGGTTAGAGGTTGTGTGACATTAGATTGTGGAACAATTTTCTGAGGAAGTGACTAGAAGCCTAATTACTACAGACATTTTAAATTGAACTGGACAAAATAACTAGAGAACATATTATGCATTAACATAAACATGCACTGAATCACTGGCTAGAGTTTTATGTGTTTGATATCTTGCGGTAGGGCACTATCAACAACCACAGCAGTCTGATTGCAGTCTGATTCATTACCCAACTTCAGGCAATAGGTCAACATGACATTCCTAAATTCAGGAGTTTGGTCACTGTAAGCTCCCTCTGCATCTCCCTCTGCAGGGAGGGGGATGAGATGGGCATTTCAGAGATCACTTAGTGTCAATATCAGAATCAGTTCTGAAAGCTTGTCTCTTTTTTTTTTATGGCATTAAAGATAACATAGGATGACTAGCAGATAGGTTTTCTGCTTGAATGTAATGTGCATAAACATTTCAGGCCATCAGCTGCTCAGATTGCCTTCTGGAAAAGCCACTGTCTTCACTGATTAGAGGCAGTTTAAAGAAAAAATGCAACATGTTTATATTACCCCCTCTGGTTGTCATCCTACCTTCCAGTTATCCCCAGAAGAGTGGGAAAAGAGGCTCTCTCAAAACTATTCATGTGTGAAGGTGGGCTTCTGTCAGGGCAACATGTTTGTCTCCAGTGAGTGTAAGAGAATATAGAGAGTACAAATACCCCTGCTATCTCACCAGTGGGTGAGATATAACTATAGCTAAATGACATTTCAGACACTACATGAAAGTAGCAATTCCTTCCCCCCCCCCCCCCCCAGTAATCCCATTAAGGACAGAGAACTATAAATAAAACAAAAGAATCAAGAATCAAGAAAGGCTATAACATGGTTAGAAATGGCGTTTTAAAGCTATGTACCACTTTATTTTTAACTTACCTTAGGTTTAATGTCTTTGATGATAGATGATGTGTCAGAAGAGTCCTAGAAAATGTTAAAATTGATTGCTAAATTAGTGACAACAATAATAGCCCTCTTATACTCAGCACCTGGAACAGAGTAGTTAGTGCTAGGCATTTTTGTATGTATCTTTCAGAATAGCCTGCACAGTGCTGATTCAGGGAAAATATTTTTCTGAAGGCAGAACCTTAGAAAGCCACATATTTATGGTGATATGAAGGAGCTGTGCTTCCCCTGCAGTTATGGGATGAGGTCATACTGCTGGAAGCAGAAAATATTTGTGTCATAAAAACTGGCATTTTCATATTAGAAATAAACTTTAATACATCTTTATTTTTTATTTCTCTAACTTGTTTTGCCTGTGTTTTGCTGCTGTGTTATTTTTACAGTATCACAGACATGCAAGGCACTTCATAAGCCAGTTTCACACAGTCCTAGACTAAAAGCTCTTGCAGTCTAATGATAGACCAAGTCATTGGTTGTACAGGATACAGGGAAATAAGGATATGTAGCTGCTTCTTCTTCTGTTAATTATCCAGATTCCAGGGAGTAGGATAAGGAGTAAAGCCCTCAAGGTTCGTTGTACTCTCAGATAAGGTGGAAGTGGAAAAGTGGAATTTCCATCCACTTGTTTTAGACCATATCTTTTGAGAGTTTCAGCGGTTCCTCTAGCATCCTTCCCAGAAGGGCATATACAGAGAACTTCCACCCATGATCATCCCTTTTGAGAGGGCAAGGTTCAGCCCCAAATGAATATGAAGGAAAATGTATCAGTCTAGACTGTGCATCGCAACGGAGAAATAAATTGTTATTTGGGATAGAAAAAAATTTTAAAAAATTAAGTATTTCAGATAAAGTATAGAAGTTTGAGTTTTTTTAAAGAAGGAAAGGTCTATTGGTTTTTTTCATTTGTACTAGAGTGCTTTGATGCACTGACTAGCAGCGGCATTACAATAACCACAGCCAATGGAAATAATCACCTGTTTTCTCTCCAATTATATCATGTAACAGTTTACAAAATTGGAAGACTCAGTCCTCCTGACCTTAAAAACTTTTTGTCTTTTTTTAATATATATTTTAAAGCTTACTGTCTGGGGTATATGTAATAAAGATTAAAATAATTTAAGAACAGGCTTTCTTTGGTAGGATAGATGTCTTCTGTGCAAAGCAGCAAGCATATTTTAAATTTCAGGCTTCAGCTTTGCATGTATTACTGAATTTTTAATTTTGTTAAGCATAAAACATTGAGGGCTTTCTCAGAATATTGACAGATTCTGAGCAGTTTTTTAAAAGTAAGTAGTTACCCTGGACTCAGTAGTGACATTCTTGCTTTAACAGCCTTAAGTCAGAATTTTGATGTAAGTTTTGGAAGTCTAATCATTATATATAAGTATGAAGCCAAGGGAAATGCCAGCCTTGAAAGATGGAAAGGAAGGCTGCAGCACTGAGTGTAGGTCCCAGCATAGCCCTGCCCAAAATATTTTTGAACCAGATTCAATTTCATCTGGTCACACACACTGACACATCCCCCTTCTGGCTTGCTATTCATTTATGTGGGGCAAAACCTGATGAGATCCCTCTAGGAGGGTCTGTTGTCTGTCTGAAGAGCATCAGCAATTTGTTCCCAGCTGGAGTTCAATCTTCCTTCAGAAGACAAATCAAGGTATCCACAAAGTGCCTGGAACCCAATTTTATTGTGATCTGACTTTGTGAAACTGGATCAGGAACATATCATGTTTTAGCTAATCATATCAAAGTGTTCTCTAAGCATTTCATCTCAGAGAAGTTCGGAAACTCCCACAGATGTCTGTCTCTTTTAATCTGTATTTTTGTATAGATTCTATCTGAATTTTTATTTTCAACTGCAGGCAGCCTGCTTAGCAACTTTAATCTGAATGTTAGAAATGCCTTGCTGAAGTGGTGGGCAGTAGGCAGATAAACTGCCTCACAGTCATGGGGCAGGAAGACATTTGTGTTTAAAATAGCTGGGTAGGTCTTCACTGTTAGAAAATACTGCTGGGCTTTTAGTACCAGATTTCCTGAAGAGCAGCTCTTAGACTCTTTATGCAAATAAACTGGGTTTTGCAATTTTGCATTTGTCACATGTCAGAAGTGGAAGGAAGTCTCGGTCTATATGAATATTTTAAGTACCTGACCTCTGTTCATTTGAATACGCATCACACTTTAATTTTTGTGATTTCACCATCCTACACTAAAAAGTGCTGAGTTAGCGTTGTCTTCCTTTACCAGTGATATGAACTGCATTATCTGCATGTTGGTGTAAAGCCCCAGACTTGCTCGATGAGTTTCTTAAAGGGGTTAAACTTTTTATATACCCTGAGGCAGGGGCACAGGAGAAACACGACATTCTCAGGAGGTCACACAACAAACTTTTACTTTAGAGAACTCAAACTTTACTCAAACTTTAGAAATAAGGGTTCTTGGCAAGTTTTAAAGCAAATATTCAACTGAAATAAAGCATTTCACATGGCATTGACTTAGAAACCTCTAACCCATCTAAATTTAAGTTACCCAGATTTCAAGAGGAGAAAATTAGAAGAAGGGAGAGCAGGGTGGGAGTGACAGAGAAAGATTATTAATCACTGCTTGATTTCCAGCGCAATTACAGCTACTATAAAATCCAAATGCTGGGCTGTGCCCACGTGTGTCTTTGTGCAACTGCTTTTATCTGCTTGGGTCTCCTGGGGCCCTCCCCTCCAGGTGGGGCCTCCAGTGTGCCAGTGGCTGACAGCCATTCTGGTCTGGACAAGAAGCTCCAGGGGATGGGATGTGCAGCAGTCCATGCCCTGTTTTCCACTTGCCCTGTCTCCTGCTCTTTAAGGTAACCTGGAGTAAAGCTAATTTTGAACCTCTTTGCGCAATTTAGGGCCCTTTGGTTAATGTAGCTGGAAACAAAATATATATGCTGAGTGTCACATTGTCTTCAGTTCTGTAGGCAACGTGCATGGCATAGAATGAGATTCTATTTTCTGGTAATTATACGGTGTTTTTCATATTTATCTGTCTTATAGTTTTACATATATATGGGTGTGTAAATCTTGTTTCTGTATAAATATATAGTAAATATAAAATCCCTTTTTATTTCTATTATTATGTGGCATTGGAGGGACTAAATTAGGAACTGAAAAACCAAAACACAAAACTCTTCCCCAACATGTAGTGCTTCTGCTCCAAAATTACTTTCCTGGTCAAGGATGACTTTGCAAGTAAAGAAGCCTCACTGTTGTACAAAGTTACCTAGCAATTGTAATTGTCCTAAGCTGTTAATTATACCCATGAGAGTAGTTTCCGGGACAAGCCAGAGGACTCAAGTCAGGTTTAAACCAGTGTAAGAGCCCATCCATCTATTACAATGGCTAAACTAATTTATTATGAATTAAGCGGTGCCAGTTCTTTGTGTAGGAAATTCTAAAATGACATTGTGTTCAGTGTGCAAAGAAAGATTATGGAAAGGTTTCTGTACTTGAAGCAGTTTTTGCTTCTCTTTCAGATGTTGATGACTATATCTGGAACATGAACATGAGTCTAGATCCTATTATAGAATTAATAAAAAGCCTACCCAGACAGAGAGACATGATTCCTATCTTGATATTCTTATAATTTAAGGTTCACATACTTTAACCTCTTAGCCAAATTAGGTATGCTATTGTAGCTAATGAACCTGTTTCCTTGAATTTGGATTTACCGGATCAGTACTCTTTTGGATAGCTAGATATAATAAAAAAATAATGGGATCAGTGCAGTGACAAGCTTCCCGTAAGAAAGAAATTTGAAGAAGATGTTCAGATTCATGTAAGAGTAATTTGAATTCTGAAGTTCTTTGTATTAATGGATTCCCTTTTTTGCCCTAAGTTTTTATATAACAGTTGCTTTAAATAGTATACTTTTCACTGTAATCTACTAATAATCTACTGCAGGCTTTTATTTGGAATAGAAAGTTTTATATGAAAAAGAGTAACTGCTTCTCAGTTTGCATTGGATCTTTTTCTGTACTCTGAGGTTTTTTAAACTTTATTCTGGACTGTTAACATAAAGTGTTGGGTTTTGGTTTTTGGGGTTTTTTGGGTTTTTTTGGGTTTTTTTGGGTTTTTTTGTTTTGTTTTGTTTTCCTTTGGGGTGTTGGGGTTTTTTTGGGGGGGGGGGGTTTGGTTGATTTTTTTTTTTTTTTGCATTGAGTTTGCCTATTAAATTAATGAAAAATAACATTCTTAGGCTTTGATCTTTGACTTCTATCATATTACGATAAGATTTAGAGTTGTGATATCCTGTTAGAGTGCTTCTGATAGCTTCAATATTTAACCTAATTTTGGAGTATTTTTCAAAATTATGGAACGCCACTTAAATGTTAATTTGCACAATATTTAAGGTTCAAATTTTCAATTACTAAGAATACTGTGCCTACATATAGTATTCTCCATGCAGAACATGTTTCTTTTTTATTTTCCCATAACATAAAATGTTGAGATTTTCTGTACTGAAAAAGTGTTGATTAAGATACTTGAAAGTAAATGAAAAATTACAAAAAAATTATGTATGATAATACAATATGCACAGGCTATCAATTAAGAAAATTCATCAGAGTATATATATACACATGATAAGCATAAAGAAAAAAGAGATAAAGATTGAAATTAAAGCAGTATAAATTTCTGGTGATGTCTGTGAAAGTGAGGTTTAAGAAAATTATGAGAATATTAGTAAGTATGCTCAAATATGTAAAAAACATGGATTATTAGAAGAATCTTTATAATTTTGATTAAGACATTTATTTTTCACTTTCCTAGATTGTACCCTTACTATGTAAAGCTGAATCCACTTGAATGCTTTTCAAAAGATTTTGCCAATTGGAAAAAAAATAATTATTCATGAGAATGGAAATGGGGTAGACACTCTTTTCCTTCTCCTTACCCTATCCCTCTCTTTTACCTCTCCCTTGCATGCCCTGATTTGAACAGAAAAAGCTTCCACTGAGTACTAGAGTATGCTTTCTACAAAATTATTTGTGTCCCAGATTTGTTGACTCTAAATACTGTATGATATCAGCTAGAAAATCAGCTACAGTCTTGGTGTTCAGCAATCTGCAGCCCTGATAGCCATCTGTGTCCATAATACTTTCATTAACAGTATGTACTGTCATCACACCAGAATTTCATTATGCTGCAGAGGCACAGTGGCTGAGTAATGAGAGATAACCAGTAGCTTGTAAGAGTTGCATTAAGAACAGTCAT
This sequence comes from Monarcha castaneiventris obscurior, assembly GCA_026261815.1. Taxonomy (NCBI): domain Eukaryota; kingdom Metazoa; phylum Chordata; class Aves; order Passeriformes; family Monarchidae; genus Monarcha; species Monarcha castaneiventris. The sequence continues at coordinate 4,087,307 of JAMPIT010000174.1, read as the reverse complement.
AGACATTTTGAGAAAAATAAGGCATAACTACCTCTGAAGCCCTTTTCTGTTTTAAGACTATCAATATCTATTGAAACCAGATTTTTGTGAGGTTTTAAAATATATTTTATAAGGATTCTTTATCTACCAAAGTATTTAATCATTGATCTCAATAGAGCATTACTGATAACTGTTTGAGGTATAGATTGCATAGTTGCCATTTTCTGGTAGACGTTCAATAGCAGAATTGCAAATGTAATCATGAATAAAGATCTTTTCTGAAAATGGACTGTTGCTTCTGGGTTCATCAGCATAAAAAGAAAATAACACTTTCCATACCCTTACTGAAAAAAAAAAAAAAAAAGGTCTGTGAGATTTACATTGGTTCTCAAAAAGACATTTTAGGAAGAATAATGATGTATTCATAATTTAGTTTACAATTGATGTATTCTTCCATCACCAAAAGTGTATCACATCCTGTATGGCGAAATGAGATTGGGCCCATGTCAAAGACTTTGACTTCTTAGGTCAGTCAAATTAGTAAGATTAGAAAAAAAAATTGATACTTCTGTAAAAGTTGATTGGCAAGATTCTGGTTATTGTTTCTCATGGCTGTCATGGTAGTATGCAAGGACAATCACCATCCTTTATTATGCTGAACACTGTAGAAACTCAAAATAATAGTTAATACCCTTCGAAAAATTAAATAGAAATAGGATGGGAAAAGGGCCAAAACTTACTAGAAAAAAATATGAGACCAAATCATCTTGTTCCATGCTTGCTCCATTTTGTTCATTTCTGTAGGGTGTAGAGGAATTAAGTTGTGCTGAGAGCTGATAGAGCCAGGTGAAAACAATTTATGATGGAGATTGTGAACGGGACACAACCATATAAAAAACCCCGAGAGGTGTGAGTATGCAGACAAGCATGCATAAGAGAAGGAAGAGTGAAGGGCCAGAGGAAGTCAGCACAGAGTAGAGGAAGTCCTATCAGCATTTTAACAACATTTTTAGGCATCCAAAAATCTTTTCTTTTGCTGTTTATATATGTACTTGTGTTAGTTTTAGGATATTATCCTACATGGTAGTTTTTGCATGATGTTTACTTTTTGGGGTTTGCTTTATTTTTATGGATTTTGTTGGTTGGTTGGTGTTATTGTATTTTTTGTTTTGTTATTTTTGTAATGTAATTAGATGCTGGACTACTGGACTTATAAAAAGAAGCAGGAGTGCAGAAGAAAGAAAGAAGACACAGAGGGACATAGAGGATGAGGAGAGGGTGGAGTCAAGGACAAGAAGCTAAACACTCTGGCCTGGTTAAGTAAAATTAGAGGTTGGCTAATGAGGTGAATCAAAAGGCAATACAGAGGAACTGAATAATTGCAGTGGTAATAGCATGACTTTCCAAGTGAGTAAAAGCTGTAATTAGCTCTGAATTTAGCTGAAATAAAAAGAACAGGTATAGATTCACCTGAATATAGAAACAGAAGCTCATTTTGTTCTCATATTTGTGAGGGATGGTAGAACCTGAACCAGAAAGGTGAAACAGGAGAAGTTAATATTGCTATATATCTCTGAATATATCCTTACTTTTGCCTTCCCCTGAGCTGATTTTTAATTTTTTAGTATAAGAAATGTAGTGTTTGTTTTTACCAATAATGCATGCTTAATCAGATGGATTAATTAAACTCCTACAGGAAGACATTAGTAAACTAGTTGAGTTAGTCCTATTGCTCACTTCCTCAATCTTCATTGCTTTTCTCACAAACCTATAGATATTCACTGAGTATTCATCCTCCTATGAAAGGACTTGGAAATACCAAAAACACAAGATAAATATGCCTGCTATCCAGAGTTACGTGACATCCAAATTGGTGTAGGACTTCTAACTGCATTTCTTTTCTTCCTGTGTTCAATGACAAAGAATCTTAAACATTTTGGTGAGAAAACCTTTTCTTCTGCAAGTAACTGTTGTGCAGAGGTTTCTTCAGCTACTTTTCTCTGCCATTTATCTTGGGTAGACTGTTCAGATCAGGGTACCCTTCTTCTTTTGCTGCAAGGTAGTTAATCATATTTCTAAATATAATGTGAATTAAAATATGAATAAATCTGTTCCTCACTGCTTGTGTAGTAGGACAAGGACAGTATAGATAATGTTTTCATAACCATTCATCTTCTTGACCCGTTTTCATCCTCATTGTATGCTTCATATGTATGTATATAATTTTTTTTGGTTTAAAAAATATGGATAGCTCCTGAGCTTCATGAGACAGGGTGAGTGGATGGAGTGTTTAGAGTGGAGAAGACTGAAGTATGCTCAGTGTCAGGACAGGTAAAATAGAAGATGTGATACTAAATATCTCATATGGAGAGAGAGGTAATTTAATAGAAAATTATTTGCAGGTTTGCAATAATGAGAGTGGAGTTACACCTCACATCTGCTTGAGAGTAAGTGTTTGCTTGCTGATAACTCCAGAATAGTTAATCAAATGCTAAAATCCATTATTCTTCATCCTTCTGCCCCTGTCATAATACTGACTAATGATCTTGTCAGGAGTTTACAACTAAGTTCACAGAAGTCTTATTGGTGAGGATTGAAGGGTGTCCAGTATCATATTACCTTGGCTTACAAGGCAAAGTTAGGAGATGGCAGCTCTCCATAGTCCATTATCCTGTTGTGCTGGAGACAAGGAAGCAGGAATTTAGCAGTACTCTCTTAACACTGCTGCTTTCAAACAACTTACTGGTAAAGACACTGCATCCTCTGCTGGGCCTTCATCCACTTGGTTGTCTCTTCAAAGTCTTCAAAGTGTGTTGTGTCAGTAAATTTTGTATTAAGTCCTTAGTTCTTTTATGTCTGTTGCTGTAAACAATGGTTCATTTTTCCTGTGGTGCTCATAATTGTGTATGTGTACATATATGTACCTGTCCTCATGAGGAGTTCCAGTAATTAGACCTTATTTGTTCCTTTCTCTGAACACTTCTCTTTCAGCTGCATCTTTTCAGTTTTATAACTGCCTAGGTAGGTACTGTGGCTTATGTAGCTTTTCAGTGGTGTGCTTTTTGTTTTTTTTTTCCCCTGTTTTGTTCTCTGTTCTTTTCTTAGTAACTTGTATCATTCTGCTTCCATTTCTGACAGTTACTGAGCCCTGGCTTGATGTTTCCTTTGAGACGTTTCTGGTTTGATTTCCAGATCTCTCTCTGAGATGATAATAGCTAATTTAGAGTACATTCCTTTATATCTATAGCTAGAGCTACTTTTTTTCCATGTGCATTACTTTGTTTTTATTGACATTGGATTTCAGCTGCCAGTTTATCATCTGATTTCACAGCAGTATAAGATCTCTTTGCAGCTTTCACAATTTTCTTTCTACCACTCAGAATAATGTATTGACATTAGCATATACACCTCACAGTTCCAGCTCAGTAAAAGCAGCATCACAGTTTCTTGGTTTTGGACATTCTGATTCCTGTTCATCTGTATTTTGTGTTGTTTATTATTATCAAACTTAACACTAAACAACTTTTTCAATTCTGCAATTTTCTCCAAGTAAGACTATTAGGCTTCAGGTTGTCCTTGGGGTTTTTTTAAATGTACTCTTTCTGATCCCTGTGCCCATTTGTAGGGATGCAAAACATCCCTACATGTTTTGAGAGAACACGCCTATGATAAGAACATATAACATAAAGAAATAAGATCACTCACTGTTTTTTGGAAAAGGAAATTTCTGTTGGGTTGCGAATTGTCAGTATATCGGGTCTTCTTTCCAGTCTGATGTCAGCAGTCAATTGCTTTTGGAAAATTTCTTTTTATTGTAGAATAAACAGTTGACTTTGCTGACTAGCACTTAACCTGATTGCTTTCCACATTATGATTTTTTAAAATTTTTCTTTGTCATTTGTTTTTTTTCCATAATGAAAGCTTTAATTTATTGCAAGATGCAAACTTGTTATTACTATTGAGAGGTTGGAAATGTAAATGAGGCTGCCTTTTGCATCTAGCATTAGCTCATGCAAATTCACAAAAAAAATGTGCACTGCTTGTTTACAAGAATCCTTTACCCTTAATAAAAATACTATTCATGGCAATTTATTAGTTACAACATGAGTCTTAGTTCAAACTCTTAGGAGTCAAGATTGTTTCTTTTCTCTTAGGTCAAAATACACTAAAACAGTAGAATATTTTACCATCAGCAAAGTTATAAATAATCTCGCAATCTATTAAATGCATTTGTAAAATAATTGACGGCAAATCTGAGCTTCTAGCCAAAATGACTTCTGACCTCATCTCTCTAATATGGCATGTTGTCATGTTTCATACAAACTGAAGAGAATAGTTATTTTGTCATCTTATTTACATTGGGTTTTGTGTGTGACACATTAAAACAACTCTCTGGAGATCATCTGTACAGAAAGTAAGCAAAGTTTTTGGATTAGTCAAACATTAAAATATGTTCTGGGATAAGAGATAGAAGAAAGGTTCAGTTTGGGAATACATATTCTTAAAAAATGGTCCTTCCTTGGCATCCTAGAACTCTTTTTGGTTTATTGTTGATTTTTTTTGGTTTTTTTTTTAATCTAGATTATACTTTTTTGGCATCTGTATTGTAGAAGAATATTCTTTTAATTCTATTGGAGTAAAATGCAAGTTTTATTGATGTATAGGTGTTTAATTCTTCATTCTTACTGGATTTTTGTACTCCTTTTCCAGATGTTTAGGTGCTAAGTGCTTTTATGTTCATTACTGAATTAGCACTAGAACAAGTTGGTTTGGTTTTGTTTGAAGCTTTGAAAGATAATACAAAACCTATTACCTTTGAGGTATCTTCATTCACTGCTGCTGATTAGCAACGATTAATAGTATTTTAAATTGTAATTTAATTAGACCTATCAAACAATTCAAACAGGAAATTACTTGCTATGTATGCAGTTAATGGAACTGAATGTCAAGCTCATTATATGGTATTAAAATTTTGCCAGATTTAGGATAGCTTTAAGAAGAAATACTTGAAATAGTTGGGATTCACAGCACATATAATGTCTCTGCCTTTAGGCATAGCCTAAGGCTCTGAACATTTTTAGCAAGTGGAACTCTATTAGAATCCATTTTCATAAATAAGAACAGAATTTAAGTTATTCTTCCCAGGGATTAGCTATCTGGGACTATTCAGGAATATATTTATATTAGTGTTAATTTCCTTAGCATGCTAATTTGATTTTATTTCGCATTTGTATGCTCAAGTACAAACTCCTCCAGGACCATCCCTATGTCAATCAGCACATGCAAATACTTTCTTTTGGTTCCATTTAAGCTATGCTTGAAAGAAATTTACAGAAGTAGATCTATGAAGTATTTCCAAGGGATTTCATTTCTCAACAGTTAGCTTTACATTTGCTATCCATATTAACAAAGTAACATAATAACATATCCCTATAAGCTTATCTTAAGTTTACATATGAAGTTAGAAAATATGAGTCTCTTAAGGCATTACTAGAATAGCGTACATTTTATAACAGATAAGAAATATTAGTCCTATGAATTGTCTTCCAACTATTGTGTCCTGGTAGAAATCCCTTCACAATTCCATTTTTCCAGCAGTGAGGATGATTTTTACAGGATACAGTTAAGTTCCTGCCTGAACATTAGTCTGGATTTCAAGTATTTTTTTTAGCAGATATATTTCTTTTGCCTTTTTTTTTTTTTTTTTTTAGGTGACTAGTGGTATTTCTAGGCCTTCATAAGAGGAGTATGAATAGATGATGAATGTCTGAGGAACAAGAAAAGTAGTAAAGGTGGAGAAAGTAAATTTTACAAGAGGTATTAGTTAAATGATGGTGTTCAAAGAGCATGCAGGAAGTCACATACATGCACCAGGCTTGTTCTTTCTAGTGTTTGTGTTTGCATTCCTCAGATGCATATGAGCTCAGTGAATATGCAAATAAGAAATGGACTGATGATGTCTTAGAACTAAAAGCATGATAATGTGAACACCAGCATTTTGTTTCTGTGAATTGCAAAATATATGGATTTAAATGCATGATCAAAATGACTGGTAGTGAAGTTGCTTTTTCAAGATTTCCTTCAGTATTTCGTAGTGCAACAACTTTTAGTACTTGTTTTGCAACTAGACTTTACGTAAATTTTGCAAAGACCGTGTTTGCTACATACAAGTCCCCTGTGTAGTTAGTCTTCCTCAGGAGTTGGTGGCATGCCTGTTTCTCTGGCTTCTGTTACAACTTTGTGTCCGAGACAGGACCCACGTTCTGCACAGTCTCCTCTGAGTGTTCAGATAATCCAGTCATCCATAGAGTGAACTCCTGTGTGTGTGATGTTGAAGGTCAGTCAGAACTATCTTGTAGTTTTCTACATTATGACAAAAAACACTTCAATTTCTTCTGTGCTGTAATGTATTATGTTTTCATATATTTCATTCTTGTCTGCTCTTTGGTAAAATCTCACCTGAAGATTGACTGTCAGCACTTCAGGCAGTGGTACAGCAGTTTCCTCCCTATTAATTCTTTATTTCTCACATAATTTATGGCCTGGCAAATGTCCTCAAACTAAATTATTACTTTTAAGTTTTGTAGTGAAGCAGGGAAAACCTTTATTCCAAATATATTTTTAGTTCAGGGAGTAAAAACAAAGTCCCATCTTCACATTATATTTAAAAATTCATAAATAGATTTTAAAGATTTCACTAATTTAATTTCCTTCAAAGATCCTGTAACTTTTTCAGAATAAGAAGACTGGATAACAAATGTCTTCATCAGTAGAAGTCCAGTTCTGCCAGAATTTTTGTTACAGGAAACCTTTGTGTGAAGAAGTTAATGACATTTATTCATAAAATGAAAACACTGTTTTCAGTAATGCTTCTATCAGTTCTGTCACTTGAAGAAGACTTATAGCTGGAATGCTGGCTTGGAAATATTAGTCTGTTTCTGTAAGATGATAATCTTTGATCTTTGAAAGTAGTGAATGATGAAATTACTGTGCAGTGTCTCCCTAAGTATATGATAAGCTTTCCTTATGGACTGCAACCTTGTTACAAAAAACTTTCAAAGCCAGGACAGGTCCTATACTCCAGCAAAGAATCCTTTTTAGGGATGTATGTAATTAAGACATCCTTATGTGCAAATCCTGTGCAGTAGGATGCATAAATCTTTTCTTAAACCTAGGGACTCTAAAATTCATATGTAGGACTAGTGGGGCTTTGTTTTCTGGTTGCCACTTTTTAAAGTGAATCCTGAAATTTTTTGAGCTCTGGTTCTAATATCAGACTGGTGATTGTTGACCATATTCTACAAGATAACTTATTTCCCTTTTATGAAAACTAGGCTAAAAAATGCTGTTATAAATTCTAAATAATGTAAAAATATAGCATTTAAAGATTTGAGGCTTCTGTAAATAGGACTCTGCTGATTAAGGGTGCACCTGTAATGTTTTTTTATATGAAGATGAATGGTGTGTTCTTCGAAGAATGATAAGATCTGCAAGTCTGTCAGTTGCAGGAATGTTATCATTTTCCCTTGAATCCCAACACCAAATAAGTGTCTCAGATTGTGATTTGCCAATAATATTGATTACTGCAATCCCATTACCATGTTTGATTGTTTGTGAGATCATAAAAATCTCTCAGTGAGTTACGAGGATTAATCAGTCAAAATGAAACAGAGATCTTAGTGCATAAAATAATGCCAGCTTAATTTTAAAAGCTACCGTTACTTTAATGTTTTTCTTTTTTAATCTTTCTTTTACAGATTTGACATTTGTGATTGTTTCTATAACAAATTAACTATGGTTTGCTCCACATTGCATACTGAAGTGTAACAAAGAACTGAGCTTAACACCCTACCAGAGGACAATCACATATAATATTTGTTTCTGTGGGTACAGTTGCTATATTTGCCAACTTTGTGCTCGAGTCCTTCACATACAAGATATATCTGTACATGTGCAGCACTTACAGCCTTTATTCATGCTGCTACATTATGCTTTAGAATTCAAGATTTTAGAATTTGACAGTTTATAGGACATGAAAGTACAGAACATAATAACTCCTTTTGATTAGTTACTTTCAGCAGTTGAGATGAGAGTAGCTGAGATAAATGTGGGTGACTGGTAGCTGACATTGTTCTGCTGGGGTTACCAGTACTGGTGTTACGATGCTGGAACAAAATATTTGACAACATCAGATACCTCACTTCCAGAGCAGGAGGTGGAATGAACAGCAACTCAAAACCCTTGGCAGGAGTCATATATTACATTTTCATTAGAAAAAAGATGAAATAAAGAGTTATTTAAACAGGAGTGAAGGAATATTAACTATGTGTAGCAAATCTGAGTGTCAGTGTAGAAGAACAAGAAGAACACCTACTTGCAGTTAGTAATGTATGCAGCACTGGTGCTCAACACTGCCATAGCATGTGCTCTGCCTGCAGAATTTGGGTCTGTTATCCAAAAAATAGTAGGTGTGTTTCATGTCCTGCCACACTGTTTCAGCTCCTTAATGTCAAAATGGAGTATCAACACTTAGTGTATGTTAGAAATCAGGTGGCAGCAAGGGCAAGGATTTTTTGTTGTCACAGCTAGTCATGAGTGATTAAAAATAACTCAGATTTTAAGGCTGTATTTTTTTAGGTGGCGTAGGGACAATTGTGTTAGTCAACTGAGTGATCAGGTAGATTGAACTGTCACTCTGAAACTTCACTGATTTTCAGAAATGTTGCTTGGGTTTAGAAGAAATCAAGGGAGTTTGGGGGTAGGGGCAAACAAAGTTGCAGTAAATGCAGCAAAGCCTCTCGTACAACTTGCTGCTGCCCCTCCTGGCATTGTCCTGACTAGCACACAACTCACTTCTTACCCTGCATGAACACAGCAGAGTGCATCCTCTGCTTCTTCTGCTGCAGACCATAATACCAACAAAGGCAGCAAGGCAACTGAAGCCATTTAATCAAATACATCTCATATAACCTTTGCCAGAGGTGATCCATAAACAGAATATAATTGGGAAGAACAAGAAGAATGGCAAAATCCTATTCAAACAATTTATTTCTGAAGTCTACAGCAATGTTATTATTTTTACACACCACTGGTGGCATTAGCTACAAGGCATGAATGTAGAAATTGCTGTGCTTGTAAATGAGAGGAGGATTACTATAGATTGCATGAGAAAACAGCAATTTCATTGGACTTGTACAGCACTATCTTTACTCATTTTAATATTGATTCTATTTAGTGTAATGCTTATGCCTAACATCTGCATTTTGTGATTGAAAACTAAAATATCTGAAAAATTTTCTAACATAATGTGTTACTGATAATATAATGGCTATCCAGAGGCATCGTCAGACACAAAACTCAGTTAAAGTAGGAATTCCTGTTATAAGAAAAAAAAAATTTCCTTCCATGTCCAATATACTGTAAGTATGAGGTAATTTTCATTCCTTGTGCTTAGGAGAAAACAAATGAGCTTTTTTATATATATCTAAAGCCACAATGAAATATTTATTATTCATGTTTTTTTTCACATATTGTCCAGTGAAGCAACTACATATACCATAATACCACTGGTTTCTTAACCAGATTATTACAGACAAGTTGCAGAGAGACGGGTTTTATTACTATAATTTCTCTTAAATTTCATATTTCCAAAAAGGAATTAAATAGCTCCTTTGCATAATTGTATTAATATGTTCTCCATGGAATCACATTCCATGATGCGAACAGAAATTCAGTTTTGGATTAAATAATTGTAATATCCTCAAAGCTGGGTGGTAAACTCAGACTGAGGTGAAAGTATGTATCTAAGTATTGTTAGCTTCAGAAAATCAGGCTGAACCAAGCAAAACCTTAATCAGCTTTTTGTTTTATGACTTTCTGTACGTGGAAACAGTATTTCCTGAAGAGCCTAATAATTTATGATCAGCTTGAGTAATTTCAAAGAACTAAAGCTAGAAAAATTGGACAGGACAAGGCAAAAATTCACATAGTAAATCCCCTTGCTAATGAAAGTCTCAGAAATCACTTCCTCTTAAAAGCTTTTCTGCGGTATCTGCAATGTGAAAATAGCTAGTATGGAAACTTTCTACATTTGATTGTCTAAATTTCACTGCCAGGAAGGGCTGTAGCACACTGAGAATCACTACAGAGCTCTAGGATTGAAGGACCTGGGGCCCCAGATGTTCTCTCTTCCGTCCTGCTGGTACAAGAGAAAAGCTTAGGTGGGAGCAGATGAGGGTTGGTGGACAACACCTAGTTCAACAGCTTGTGTCAACAGCAGGGATTTGGCTTTTATGGCCATGAGATTCACTCTGAGCACTAAGGACTCCAGGGTAGAGAAAGGATCTACCTGAGAAAGTGGGGCAAGAATATCCTTGTCAACCTCCTTGTCAACAGTCTGGCCAACATGGTAACAAGATTCTTCTAAACCAGGAATCTGGGAGACAAGTGAGGAAGTGGAGATTGAGGGTAGGAAGCAAATGCTTCTGAGTTATGTGAAGAAGAGGGACCTCAGAAATTACAAAAGATAGCAAATGGATGCCTGCCTCAGGTAAATGTACAGAAAGGCATGCAACCTGGTAAACAGGCAGGAGGAACCAGAGAACCAGGTGTGGTCACAAAATGCAGATGTGCAGTCTTGTTAGCACCTTCATTAATTATCTGGAGGAGAAAATAGCCAAGTTTGCAGATGCCACCAAATTGAGATGATCAGTGGTAGAATCACAGAATCATTTAGGTTGGAAAAGACCTCTAAGATCATCAAGTCCAACCATTAACTTTGCACTGCCAAATTCACCACTAAACCACTTCCTTAACTGCCTCATCTACATGTCATTTAAATTCCTCCAGGGGTGGTGACTCCACTACTTACTTCCCTGGGCAGCCTCTTTCAATGCTTGGCAACCCTTTCGGTGAAGAAAGTTTACCTAATATCAAATCTAAACATGCCCTGATGCAACTTGAGGACATTTCCTTTTATCCTGTTGCTTTTCACCTGAATGAAAAGACTAATCCACACCAGTCTGAACACTGTTAAAAACTAAACTTGCATTAAAAATTTTAAGTGACATTCTGAATAAGATTTTTTCTGTCCTATATCATTTTATCTTATGAGGAAAGAGAAAGTAAAAGTCTGCTCTATTTAGAGAATTTTAAGACTTTTTTTCTTTTTTTTTCTGTTAATACACATTAAAGTATTTGTAATGCAAAAGCATGAAAATAGATTTTTAAACTCTGGTTATTCCATAGCTAAGTGGCAAATCTTTTCCTTTAAATCTGAACCCTGGAGTTCAGAAAATGAAGGAATAATATGAATATTTTTATTTTGAATGCATATAAGCAATATTTTTTACAGTTTTTGTCATTTTTATTTTTTATTTCCCAATTAAGTAGCCTGTAGATCGGAGGAAAATATCCAATGTGCATATATAACTAGGGCATTAAATTTCACAGGCATTAAATTACACAAAAATATATCGTATCTTGAGATATCTATATCTTACTTAGTAGTAAGTTATTTTAAAATTATTTTTAAAAAAGTAATAAGCATAATATAAAAATATATTTAGAAATAGAAATATTACTTCCCATCTTGCTTTTCATCTACATACAATTCCATATTTGAATTTTTTGGTGTTTTGACTCAGTGAAATTCACTGTGACTTCAGTGGATTAGAGCTATAGACATCTTTGAAATTATTTGTTAGTAATGAGATTATACCAGTCATCCCATAGCTTTGATGGGTACTTCAGAGATGAAAACATTGGTGGTGCTGGCATTATACTTACTTCCTTTTCCAAAAAAACCCCACCATACTGAATGTAGTCGTGTAAAAGGTTACAGAGGCCTGACACAAAAAGATGTGTCATTTGTTAAAATAAATTGCCATAGAATTGAAAAATAAAAATTCCTGAGAATCAGGTTGTTACCCAAGAAATACCCTTGCTAATATCCTGCAGAAAGGTTTTAGGAACACATGTAACGTTTAATAAAAAAACATTGTAACCATTCCATTATAGGAATTAGGTAGGATAGCAGATCCAAAAATAGTAGGTTACAAAAGTTGGTCTGTTTTCTGTCACTTCTTTCTTTCCAGTTTACCTCCTGGGTTTTAACAAAATGTTCCTCAGAAAACTCTCATTCTTTCAAGTTCTTCAACATCTTAATCAGAGAAACTATACCACGGAACATGACTGCTCACTAGTAGCCATGCAATGCATTTCTCACAAGGTGAGAAGCTTATTTAAATACAGGAGTAAAACCATATTGTCCTCTCTTCTTAACCTCACATTTTAAGTCCAATTTCAGGACATAAGAAAAATGAGTCTGTTTGTCTCTTTTATGGACAGTAGTCCACATCATAAAACATCATGAATTACTCAGTTAAACTGGCAGGCTTTTGGCAAGACGGTTTAAATCCCAGCCAGCAGACTAGCTGATTTACTTCATGGTGCATTCTGGACACCTGTTGAATTATGATATTAAGTGTACTGAAAAAATTTATCCTGTCTTATATGCAGAATAGAATATGGATAAATAAAAGATTCTGTGTCCAATATTCATAGTTTTTAACCTTCATTAAAACTAAATTAATAAGTTCCACTTCTTGCTTAATATTTAAGATCATAAAACAACAAAGTTTATTAGAAACCTGTGTGAGATTTACTGTTTTAATTGTTGTCTGTAATGAATTAATTCTACAGATTATCAACTAAAAGAACATAAAAATCTTAAGCATACCTCAAAAGAGAGGTTTTTTTTAGTAAAGCAATTAACTGTCTTGTTTGTTTCCCATCTTCAATTTGTCTTCACCCTGTCTTGCTACGAGGCACTGCCTTCATCTGTCTTTATAAGAGATGGAGTTGTAAGTGGTTTTGATCAAATCACCACTCTACATGTTACAGTTAAGAAGGGATGAAAGGAAACACTGAAGTCCATAAAAATATTAGAACAATCATTTGGATGCAAGAACATATTTCCGTGTAAATCCCAAACAACTTTTCTCTTTTTAAATGTCACGTTTAAATCTTAGAATAGCATGTATAATTGATGAAATATTTATAATATTTCTATTTCTGTGATCTATTCTAAAGTTGAGGAGTAAGATAGAATAAAGAAATTAAAAGTAAATCAAAGCAAGGTCTGACTGGTGAGGTAGATTGTACCAGAGACAGAGCTATGCCTAAAAAGTGGAATTGTCAGGGCAGGTGCACACTGAACAATCTAGTGCTCTATGGATGACATTTTTTAAATGTCCAAAAGCATTTCTATCACTATTATTGTTAGAGTACTGCATTTAATAATATACTAATTATTTTTTCTAGTTAACTTGCAGAACACTTGCTACCAAGATGCTTAGAGATGTTAGCATGACTTATGAATTTTTTTGCCTTTATTTTCTTTTCCTTGTCAGATGTTATCCATATTTGGAAAACTGCTAAATACTTATGGAATCCAAACTTATTAGATCTCTTTAGAGAACTTCCAGGTTAAATGGATTTAACTCAACAAACAGAATGTAATGGACAGGGTGGCTTATAATTAAAATAAACCATGCAATATTTTGTGGAGAGTATAAAAAAAGTAAAGGATCTGTTCTGATATTTGTTCACTGGATGACAAGGCACTGCTGCCACCATTCTCCATAGGGTTGGCCTTAAAAAAATGAGGAGATCAGAGTCCAGAAAACAGATGGCTGGCTGTTGCAAGCACAGGCTCTAGAGAGATGGGCATAATATGGATTACCTACATCTGCCCGCCAACTTTAGACCTAACAGATAGGTACAACATACTGTGTGCCAAAAAGAGGATATTTTATGAAATGCAGTTATTAATGACATCTTGAACAGGAGATGTATATGTTGTATAAATTCAGAGTTATATTATGCCAAAGTAACATATATGGTAGGCTGTGTCCAATTGAGTGCAAAGTTGTGGGAAAAGACTTTCATGTCTCCCACGATTATTTATATTTCTTCAAAAGGTCTGCATTGGCTTTAATTTTGCCATTTTTGTTACAGCCACAAAAGCAAGGAGGCAGTGTAAGTGTCCTCTCTTTCATATATAACTAACAAGTGTGATGCTCATCTAGAACAGCCACGGCCTGTATCTAATTGTGTGACCTTTACTCTTTCTGAGACACACAGAATAGCTGTCAGCACTGAGTTTGGGTACTGGAAGCCAGTTAGTTGTGTCAGTGTGGGTTTAATTTATCCAAATTATCAACATCAGGATCTTTGTTCTTATGGTTACCTGTAAATACCCTGCTAGGATGGAATATCGCATCCCACAGCATGGCCTTTGAAATAATTCCTCTTGTTTAATAGTTGCCTGTGATTTTATATGTCCAGCTTGAGGGGCTCTGAAGGAAGCTTAACTTCCAAAATGTCTTGAATATTAGCTGTCTGAAGTGTATGACCAGTGCCAGAAGTTAAGGATCTGACAGTTGACCAGAGCAAGGCTCACCTTCTGAAATTGTCATTTTATTTTTGCATCCACATAATTAAACCTTGCACTACCCTGGTAACATTGATTCAGGCACTGCAAAATACACAGGACTTGTAAGTCTGTATCTTACCAAAGTCATTATCTAAAAGCACATGAGTTCTAAACCAAGGAATTTATTTAATTTTAATCTTTTCCCCCACACGATAAGGAATACACCTGACTGAAGTCCTTAAATGAATTGCAGTATATACGTCTTTCTGTTAAAGTGCACCAATGCTCATCTATGCTGTTAAACCTGGAATTGGTATGAAGCAAAAATGTTCTTCATGGAGTCTAGGACTTCACTTTTGAGCATTTTAGTTTCAAAAGATGGTACAGTCTCTATTTTTAATGAAATGCCAATTTAGTAGTTAACTATTTGTATATCACATTAGAGGAGACAAGTTCCACTGTAGGTAGTAGCAAAGGACACATTTTCAGTTAATTAGGACCTGATACTTTGATGTGTCTTCCCTACTAAGAAAATTCACCTGTGCAAAGTTGCTGGTTTTCCTTTATATTACTAAAATTTGTTTTGACCAAAAGTGCTTTGAAATAGATGAGTACTGCATACAACATGGATGTGATCCCCTAAGCAAATTTACAACTTGTCCATGCATAATATTTTCAGGCCTTATTTTGGATCTCTCTCACTGGCTTGCCCTTGACAGATCTGGTGCAAACCTCAGATTTCATTTGCTTCATTTTTGTTTTGGGTCTTCATTAATTAGGAGGATCAGAAACAACATAGTTTCTTAATGCTCAGATTATTTACCAAGGCCGATGATAGTCTGCTCTTAGAAGTGAAACAATTTCACATCACCAAAGAGTCATTTCCCCATTTCTGCTAACAGGAAGTGGTTTTTTGGGTTTTTTTAGTATTTGTTTGTTTGTTTGTTTGTTTTGGGGTTGTTGTTGTTTCTTTTTTGGGCTTTATTTTAAATTTTAAAATCTTTTTTAAAAATTAAACTTCTCATGTTAACAGGATTGGCTCCTGAAGTGTGAACAGAAATAAAAAAATAGACCAAAAATGCCAGCATGGGGGACAGTTGACAATTATCTTCATATAATTCTAAAAAGCTGATGTAATCACTAAATAAATGTGTATCATTTGCTGATGATAACCATATGTGTTGGTACATGTTGACATGTAAATCTGTACAGCTGATAAAAATGTTTTAACAGGAAATGTTTGTAGAATGGCTTGACAGCCCAGGGCACAAATTGAATATTTGCTAACCAAACATGATTACTGACAATGACTTTTCCAGTTAGTTTTCCTTTTCAAATATTTTTTTTTTTCTCCCAATCTTTGCAACAAATAAACTTTCAAAACAGAGAGAGAAAAGAACAAACTTAAATCTGAGGGTTCTGTTTAAAGAATGTTGAGATGCAACAAGATTGATCTGTTTTACTTAGTTCTCTGTATTTTGACTGCATTTTTATACCAAAAGTTTGTCATAGAGAAAGAAAAATTTTCAAGTTTTTATATTTTATGAGGGATTAGGTAAGAAAGAGTAAAAGCTTTTTGGAGGTATTATTTAGATTGGGGTTTATCATATGTATAGAGAAAGTATTTGAAATAATTCGATGTATTGTTCTGTTTTAGAATTTATCTTTCCAAACTACTGACTCCTTTATCCCCTGAATTTATAAAGTTGTAAGTGTGAAAGATGAAGCTGGTTTACATACAGAGAAGTCAGATCTAAGTTCACAAATACTGTTTCATATCCAACCATTTCTGCCACATGAACAGATGTATCTCAAGGTTTTAGTTTTTGTTTTCAGTCAGTCAGCATATAAAGCTCTGGCTTTTACAAAATACCTTAAGGTTATTATGGGAAAAAATAGCACAGACTCTTTGAAATGCTCTTTAGCAACATTTGGATATTTTATGACTGAAAATCCCTGCTCTGCAACAGACCTAACAAAATACTTTCCAATCAGGTTCTCTTTCAATAAAACAGTTCCTCTCAACATTTAATTTCTTCACTATAATAGCTTATTTCTCCACATTTAGCCAAAAATAAGGAAGACATGAGCTCATTTATCTTTTTGAAATCTCAAATATATTTCTGAGATTCTTCTGGAACCCCATTCACTATTTTTCAGGTTTCTTATTTGAACTTTTTAGTGCTTGCCTTGAGCATACTCTAAATAGATTATAGCAATAATTAATAAATAGTAATAATGTAACAGTAAGGAAAAAATAAAGCAAAATTCTCAGCAGTTTAATGGGTGAAATGGAACTTCCTGGTCTTTGTCTTCATACACATAATGAGGTAGTCAACAACATCTGAAGCAATTGTATATCAGAGCCAGATATTATAGGAGTGTATTTAAAACAATGAGTTTTCTAAACATTAATTATTGCTTACCATTCAAAATATTTGAATGTTAATTATTAATAGCAGCTCCACTTACAACATTTATATGTACAATACTAGCCTGAAGCAAAGTACAGGTGAAAAAAAATCTTATTCCAAAATGTTTCTCCTTTATGGAGGGGGCTTTTTTCCCTTGACCTTTTGGTTTTTGTCTCCTTTTTTAATTTCCTGTCTGTTACTCGTGTGTAGCTCCAAGAAATCCTCATATAACCTTACAGTTTTTATTCACACTAATTAATGGATGTTTGTAGTGTATGTTTGCTTTTATGTCCTGGATTCCATGCAAGGGTGAATGGGGTAGTTACAACCTCTCATAAAAAAATGGCACCGCTTTATTTTCAAACTCAGGTTTCAGGAAACATATTTGGTTTACATTTTGAAAGTTTTATTATTATAGATTTTATTATTGTATTTTATATAGTATTTAAAGGAGAATGTTTGCATGTATTTTAGTTTAAAAATAAGTTCTGGTACTGATAAGTACAAGAATACAACTGGTATTGTATTGGTATACAATATGGTAGTATAATTTATAAAAGCCTCTAGTCATCCTTGAACTTCTTGATGTACTTTCATAGCCTTCCACAATTACATTAGGCAATATTTTGGGATAAATTATTTGCAATTGCCCAGCCATTACCATTCATGCACTATTGCAGAATTTATCTAGCATTACAGAATTTTTCTAATATTACAGATAGTCTGTCATGACATTTAGTCAACTTTAAACTATTTCTTTGTGTAATCTGGTTTATAAGGTAGTTTTGGTACATTCATGAAAATGCAGATTGCCTAAGAGAAAATGAAAATGTAGCATGTAGGCAATTTCCATCCTATGTCTCATTGGCATGCTCTGAGAAGTAAGAGATACTTTTCTTAAGATATATCACAGTTAGAGTATTGTTTTCACAATATAATTATAACCACTGCCTCACAACATCCAATGAAACCACATATCCTTTAAATCTTCTCATTTCTGTTACCTGTATGTACTCGCTAAGGCAGCTGCAAAGTTATTTTGGTTGAATCTTAGATATCCAAAATAGCATTCACACTAACTCACACAAATTTATCCCATTCACTGTAGCGCTTTAGCTCTCAGGTACTCCTTTAATTTGATAGCTTTATGTATGAACTATTTAATTTTGACACTTTTGTTCATGACTTTTAAAGTTTTTTTTCATGTACAGAACTAGAGTATTTATTGCATGTATTTAGGCTACTGCTCACTGCTTTAGTTTTTACTTTAACTACTGACACAAAACTCATAATTTAAAGGATTAAAACCAAAAGTTTGTGCACTAAAACTTAGATCATTACATTGTGCAAATCAGTGATGACTATAAATTCCTTACTTCTCTAATAATCAATTTGCATTTTCTAATATGAGCTTAAACTGTTGTGTTATGTTGCATAGTTATAAAACATCTTTTTTTTTTCAAAGATTTTCCAGTCCTTTTAAAGGTCTTTGTTTTCCACATCTTTGTTTTGCTGCCATATGAGACTGAACTTAGCATCTGATTATACCAGCTCATTTGACACTATTTTAGGAACAGTGGTCTCACATGTTAGGAAAAATTATAGTTCTGTTTTCCATAGTTTGTATAAGTGTGTCAAAAAGGAAAGAAACATTGCAGTTTGCAGTTCTGACAAGGTTTTTTTTCCTCCTTTTTTATTTAAAGTAAGTTATCTCAATTTTTATGTCAAAGCTGCCACATCTCTCCTATTTAGTGGCATATCTAACAACATGCTGGAGAGGAAATGAGGTTATTTGTTCTCCAGTGTCCAAAGGTCCCTTGGCTTGAGAAGAATTACAGGGCAGGGTTCAGAGTATTAGGTGACCTATGAGGCAGGAAATGTTTGGGGTTTTCATTTTGATTAGGTCACCTCATTCTATTTTTTTTTCTTTTTCCTTTTTTTCTTTTTTTGCTAAGTGTTCAAAATATGCCCAGAATTGCTGTGTTTGCAACTGTTTTTCTAAGCTAATTTTAGTCTCAAAAGTATAAATCTTTCCAACAAGGTTATACTGCCAAATGGATGTCAGGCATGGTTGGATTTTGGGGGATTTGTTTCTTTATTTTGAGTATAAAATAGGCTATGTGTATTATACACACATCTTTTAGTTGTCTACCACAAAGATGGGTCTTTGTTTTTGATTGTTTCTAACTTTATTTAACTTTCTGGTTTTGGACTGAAATATTTCATTACAGCTGCTTGCTTGAGGCTAACTATGGTTCATCTGTTTCCAAGAAAGAGACTGGGGAAATAATACATTCTTCTCTGTTAAGCTTGAGCCCAGGAATGGGTAGGAAAGGGAGGAAACTGGTAGAAGCCAATTGAGAGAAGATGGGAACTAAGCAAAAAGGGGCTACAGTGAAGAGCTAGAAACTAGTAAACTGTTTGGAATGGTGTCAGTGGAAGACAGACATCAATGGATGGACTCAATGATCCTTGTGAGTCCCTTCCAAGTTAGCATATTCTGTGATTCTCTGATTCTCTGACATGGGCTTAATTTGGAGAAAACAGGTAGAAGGATGCTCCCATATAAACATATGATTTCCAAACCTTCCTCTTCTTTCTTTGTTAGTAAAAATTAGTGAAACCCTTTGGACAATTTCTTGTCTGCATCCAGCTCCTCTGTCCATCTCCCATCTCTGTGTCCTGCTGGCTCTATAGCAGGCATCTTTACAATACGTAAAACGGGTCCAGAGTACCAGCTTGAGCCTTGACCTGCACTCATCCAGCTCTCTTATCAGTGTGGTCCCCAACCACGCATCAGTGGTCTGGGCCAGCCAGTGCTCCTTGAGACAGTGCCTGAGGGAGTAAATGCCAGAGACCATTCCTGAAGAAGTTGTGTTCCACGATAAAAGTGTGTGACTAAGATAAAAGAATGTTTGTCTCCCTCCACAGTTTTCCATTACTATCTCAACATGTTTTCACCAACAAATACTCCCATGTGCTGCCATGTCTTATCCTACAGTACGGTACAGAAGCAGTTATGTACTATAAAAAATGCCACCATTACCACCATTAAAAGCTCCACTTTCCTATTATTTCAGACACTTCAAACCAGAAAATGAAACCAACAAACAAACAAAAAAAAACCTGAACCAAACAATAACGTACCTTTAGAGCTCTGTGGCTGCTTTATGGCACTCAGAGAAGAACTAAGAGGATGTCATCCAGCTTCACAACTAAGAAAGATACCTGTGCCTGTTTTATATCAGTGATGATAGGCAATACACATTATTATTAATTACTGTGTTTTTAATTCAAATGGCAGTCGCCTTTGTGATAAAGATGCAAAATCTTCTTATCATTCTTCTGTGTTCATATTGTTATTGAAGTCATGTAGGGGGATTTATCATTTTTCTAGCTGCTGGATTTCCTGCTGCCCCCCACAAAAGTAAAATTACTGACCAAGCCATACATTTGAGGAGTATGTTTTCCGTTCAAGTCATGTCTCATGATGAGTTCAGGCTGCCTCCTTTCCCTCTATAAGTACACATGACATTTCTTTCAACCACCCAGGTACCTGTTTACCCAGCATTTGTTTGTTTTTATTTTCCAACCTTATATGAAATTAAAGAAATTACTTTTGGGTTCAAATTTCAGCAGCAGAGATGCTCAGTTAGCATTATTCTGCACTATCATGTCTTTAGGGAGTCATGTTGGAAGCAAAAGGTGTTAGAAGAATATTATTAGGGTGGAAAAGTTGAGATGGAAAATTGAGACAGGGCTGTCTGTATGATTGGGTGGGCAAGGCTATACTTATATGAGCAGACACTATCATGTGGTCAAAGCAGGTAGTGTTGTCAGAGCTCATCTGCTGGGCTGTTAAATCCTCAATGGTGAATTAAAGAAGCAAAAGATCTACAGAAAAGTTTGTTTCTTGAATTAGACTCTGAAAAACTAAATTTCATTACTACCAGTACCAAGAATTCCTAAATCATTGTAGACAAGTCATTCCAGACTTTTCACAAATCGGTCATTTAAGAATTCCTCATTTTCTTAAGGAACCTAAAATCTAAGGTTATGCTACTACTCAGTACGTCAGCCGACCTTCACTGAGCTTTACCCTGTGTCAGGAATTGTCTGATGTGAATTCTCTTAATCAGTGGAAAGGGTGGTGAACTTCAAAAGAAGCAGTACAAAATGGTAAATACCAACAACCTACACTTAGAAGTTATTGCAGGTTTCTGAGAGTTCTTCCCTCCTGCTGATTTCTGTTCAGAGGAAGGCTTTTCTTAATAATTTGTCTTTTCTCTTTCCCAGGCTTTTTAGTGCATCTCCTAATTGTTTATTATAGTTGTGACTCAGGTGCTCATCATAGTGTGCCTCTTTCCTCTGAAATATCTCAGCAATTTCATTACTTCTCTGCTCTAAAATGCTGTAAACAAAATGCCTTAGAGGCCAACCACTGTTCAGATGACTTAAAAATCCTATTCTATTCTAGTGAAGAAAATGAGAATTTCTGTTGCTAGAAAAAAACTTTTTTCTTTTTTTTTTCTTTTTTTTTCTTTTTTTTTCTTTTTTTCTGTGTTTTTCCCGCTTTTTTCCCCTTTTTTCTTTTTTTTTTTTTCTTTTAAGGAAAAGGCATGGCTCAGAAAATTACTAAATTTGAGGATGATATTTTAGATTTTAGTCCAACTGAAATGACTTAACATTTTGGATTTTTTAATGACTAGAATTTAACGCTTCAAATTTTTGTGGCATATGATGTTTTTCATTTCTTCATCCATCAAAACTTCTCAAAATAGCGGAATTCATCAGTTCACCTGATCAATATTACCAAAGTGGCAGTCCACTGTTTTTATGTGCATATGACGAGTGTTCTATGATTAACAGAAAAAAACCCCAATGTTAAGACTACTGGGCATATTTATAATTAAAACTTCTGAAATTTCTCTGAGTGTGAAATGTATTTCATCTGTTTCAGCCATTGGTAAGGAATAAAGTTTTCTAAAACAGCTGCTGAAGTAGAATGTGAAAGATATTTCCTGTATTCTTTTGTGTTCTGATTGCAACTTATTAGCACGTTACATGTGTTTATATATGCCTATATATGTTTATATATGCTTTATAGAAAACACTGATGTCACCTATAGGGAGTACCCGAAGAAATAAGAATTTCACATAAGGCAATATCCACCTGAGTGCATTATTGGTTTAATACAGATGGGCAGCATCTTCCCTAAGCCTGAATAGCTCATTATAAAAATATAGGTTTTGTGATGATTTTTTAACAAAGTATTTTCTGGAGACATAAAATGTACTTTGAAGTTCCCTGCATTTCAAAACACTACTGGATGCAGAAAGTGGTCATTCTGGACTTCTTTGATATCTGGGGTTAATTTTTTTCAAGAGTCCTGTGCTATAAGAAGATTATTTTAATTATCAATCACATTTCATCATTACTCTATCAGTCATTTTACCATATGTTCAATAACTGCTACTAATGTGCACTACTGGAAGCTTTTTAGTTGAGCATGTTCAGAAGAAGCAAAATAGCTTTCTTATGTGTGAGGGCAAAGACAAAAACTGGGATAGTCCTGTAACTGCAGTCTTTATTTTGATGTGTTTATTGTGTATCACTGTCTTCAACATTGATACCACTCTCAATTTTTATACCTGCTCTATGTCACTGATGTATATTTATATTACAAACATTACTTGAATAGAAATGTTCTGCACTGCTTGTACACTGAACTGAAGTCTACTAGTCATTTAGCTGTATTCCTTTTATGTTCTCACATAGCTGACAAAAGTAATCTAACTCTTGCAGTTAGTAATGCAGAGTTTAAATTGGAAACTCAGATCCTTGTCTCTTAAAAATAATTCCCTAATATTTTAAATCTACTAATCAAGTTATCAGAAGGGGCATATATTATGTGGCATCACCTTGTTTTCATGATTAACTTGCCTTACCAGGTTTTCAAGGAGATTCTTCTGCAGACGAGGTCTACAGCATTAACTTTAATGGATTAATCAAGATGAGAGAGAGAGAGTGATCTGTCCAAATGTGAATTGATTCATCTCAAAAACAGTTAAAAATGAGAATGCTACCAAAAGCCCAGCAGTTGTAGATTTATCAGTATATAAAACCTGTGAGACCAATTCATTCAAAATTGTCAGATTAGCGGATCAGATGCCATTTTCAAACCCAATTAGATGTGTTCCTCAAACAAGGAGAAAGTCATTTCTCTAAGGGTAGATTTTATCAAGTGCTTCTCAATAGTTTCTGGGATTAATGCTAAGTAATAAGTAGATTTATCACATTATTAACTTACTAATACCATATCAAACAAGCATCGCTCTCCTTTGCCCTACTGTAATAGCTACATTTCTGATGTCATGCTTGTTTTTGTTTAAAATTTTAATTAAAATTCCAGACATAAAGAAGAGAAAGTGCTTTGGGCTTGTTAGGCTGTATTTTTATTTTAGTTCTGAATCAATGTTCTTGTCTTTTGTTTTATGTATCTTTTCTCTAACAGGGATCCCAGCTGAGGTAACTGGGATTGTTTAGCCTGGAGAAAAGGAGGCTCAAGTGAGATCTTACTGTTCTCTGCAACTACCTGAAAGGAGATTGTAGTCCAACGGGGTTAAGCCTCTTCTCCCAAGTTACAAGCGATGAAAAATTGTCCTCAAGTTGCACCAGGTTTAGATTATATATTAGGAAAAATTTCTTCACAGAAAGGGTTGTCAAGCACTGGAACAGGGAAGTGGTGCAGTAAGCATCCCTGGAGGTGTTTAAAAGACATATAGTTGTGATATTTAGGAACATGGCTTACTGGTGGACTTGGTTAATGTTTGAGTCAATGATCTTAAAAGTCTTTTCCAATCTAAAAGCTTCAATTGTTCTATGTTGCGATGATGCTATCTGTGTTTGCACTTTTGAATGTCTGTTTTTGCTTTTCTGCAGGCAGGTGGCTACCTTTCACTGCCTGTCAGATCCTCTCCTGAAACACAAGCTCAGTCAACCAGTACTAGGAAGATACATATT
Organism: Monarcha castaneiventris obscurior; assembly: GCA_026261815.1. Taxonomy (NCBI): domain Eukaryota; kingdom Metazoa; phylum Chordata; class Aves; order Passeriformes; family Monarchidae; genus Monarcha; species Monarcha castaneiventris. Next base: position 4,063,453 of record JAMPIT010000174.1, on the reverse strand, counting down.
TTTGGTATAAAATCTTGCATAATTTCCTAAGGGATACGATGGGTAGAAAGACCACTTCTTTCATAGCTTTCTTATGAGGCAGAGTACTACAGTTATACTGCCTAGTCTTTGATCCTAGTGTGGTTTTGGTATCTAAAGAGATACTTCTGGGAATCAGGAGCTCTGATGTGTTGATGCTGTTATTCCATGACTGCATAAGACTGCACAACCCGAGTAGAAGCTTCTCCTAAGGCTTACAATATCACTTGTTTGGATCTATCCCAGTGAGGCTTTAGGTTACTCTTAAGGCATTTTGTCTCTTTTTTTTTTTTTTTTTTTGAACCGTAAACTTTCCTCTGAGACTTTCCATTGTAAAGATTATACATCATTATCCTCATTAAGAAACCAACAGGGAGCTTGCTCGAAAACAGCTCAAATGAATGAATTATCATACTTATTTATTTATTTTATGCTTGAAGAGTATGTTACCCTCCTATCTTTTTAGAAAACAGCAGTTGGCTTGTATTCTCTTTGTGCATTTATTTTTCTTAAAGAGCTGTACAGAATTGTGAGCCATTCTGTTCTCTGTAGAACAACACTGTAAATCTCTAGGTCTTTAAACTTAAGTCTGAGTCTCTTTTCATTGCATCAGTCTTATTTTTAATGTACAACATCTTAATGCCTGGTGCTGGAAACGCATGATTTATTTGTGATAGTTTGCTGCAGTGTAGGATTTTATTAGCTATACTAATAGAAACTCATCACCTTTACCTTTGCCATGGGAGGTGAAAGAGCTTAATTCTCTCTGACTCAAACAGTACTAATCTGCAAACACAACTGCGCCAGGAGATGTTATTTGTCATTCCTCTGTATAAACTCAGACTGAAAAATATAGATGAATTTATTAATTTTTATTATAAAAATACTTAACAAGTATTTTTATATATTGTATTTTTATAATATAAAATATATATTATTATAATAAAATATATATTTTTATATATATTTTATAATATAATATATATTTATATAAATAATATATTTATATATTATATATTTTCTTTTTTTTCTTTTCTATTTCTCTGAGGGTTCTAAAACCATGTTATATTATACAGACTTTATGGTTTTGCTTTTTTTATTCATTACTGTGACATTAAGTGTAATAATAACGTAAAGGTCAGTAAATCAAAATCTTTTACCTATTCTTGATTAGTTAATGACAATTCTGTCCTCTCAAAGGCTTTGCCAGTATGGTGAGAGTGGAAATACCAATTTGCATACAATTTTTTTTTTTTAATGATATTCTATAAAGCTGACTACGGACAAGTTACAAATAGAACTGTACATGCTTGTAAGTGTAATTAATTTTCAAAGGGAAAGCAGAGTAGAATGTAGGAAAGGAAAGAAGGGAAGGGAACCAAACTAATGCTGTATGAAAACCATATTAGTTTTTGACACATAATTTCTCACCAGGTGTACAGTCGAGGTTTCTTTTACGTTTTCTTCAAGTCTCATTTTCCTCTTGACTATAAATGTGACAGATTCTTTGCTGACTCTGTGGTCTGTTGTGATGGGCTCCTGGCTCACTTATGAGCTGCCTTACTTCACTTGATTCATCCTTCAGAGCTCCTGTTCACCTTTGCTTTCATAGAATGTTATCACAGAGAATTGATTTGAGTAAACAGAAGAGTCCACCTTCAGAGAACTGGAAGAAAAAAACATTTCTCACAGCATATTAGAATAGTGAGGAATTGTCAGAAGGAGGTGGCCATAAATGCACAGTTCAGATAACCTCAGTTACTCATGTGAATGACAATTAAGTAGCAGTACTGAATCGACTTCTTGTGGAAGTTACACTCCTACCTTATTACTAGAGTGCTATGTTTATTTTATCGACATATACATTTTGCAAGTCTGCATTTATTTGTGCATTGATATTTTGACTAATCCATATTAATGAAATTATATACAGAAAACTGTAACTTAATTACATTGTAAGCAGGAGTGACACATTGCAAAGTCATCTTAATGTACTTGCACTTCCCTGGAGACTATTGGCAGCATCTGTTAATCTACTCACCATTGTATTAGAAGTGATTAACAAAACCAGCCAAAAGCCAAGACCTCCCTCCCATCAGTCATACAGCTGTAAGAATGTATTGCATTTTACTTTACATTGGGAAGAAATTTGAAGTAGAAGTCAATTTTACTGGATACTATAGGAAATGGAACAATAAAATCCTTACTTTGTGTGTTTGAAAACATAACCATCCTATTTTTTTATTTTGCCTTTGAAATTTTCATTCTTTGGAAGTCATAAATTCAGAATAAAAGTAGTTAGAACTACTGAACACGTCCTTCAGTCCTCCAAAACACACCTTCAAAGAGTGGCAGAGGTAACAAACTGCTTGTTCTTCCTTTAGCACTGAAAAAACCTGGTTAAAATCACAGCTGTGGTCAAGAAATTCAAGTTATTCTACTACTTCTCTTCAACATATTATGTCATTATATGAAGTTAAGAATAGTTTTAATGTCTATTATTATATTTGCATTTGAGCATGTATTTCATCATAATACAGACTTTCCTGTTTCATAGTACATTCCCAAAGTGATCATTGCATTGCAAAGACATACATGAGAAAAAACATAGAGGTGAGAAAGTGTATACAAAGACACAGAAAAATCTGTGTGTTTGTCAGCATATGCCATGATTCTAGAAGTAACTTCAATTGTGATTTGAACTGATAAACACAGGGAAATTTTGTATTCTCCTACCTAAATTACAAGAATTGGATGATGTTTACTCTCTCTCTCTCATTTTGCTTTTTCTTTTTGGGGAAAAAATAAGGCTTCGGAATCGTAACCTAAAAGAGAGAGAGCAAAAGAAATACAGTTTACAAAATGGAAATTATAGCCTAAGATTTATGAACCTTATTGATTAACAATCATCCTGTAATACTAAAAGTTACACTTGAGAACAGTTTTAATATTTTGAAGTGTTAGTTTTGGGGAGAGTTTGATTGGTGTTGGGAGTGTATTTTTCTGTCAAAAGAACAAGGAAAAAAAGTCTCAAATTATAGGCCATCTAGCAAATTATGGTCCATCCATCACATAATATGGCATGCAGTATTGTCATATGTTGATTCTAGAAGAAAAGAATTTTTTTAAAAAAATCCTGGTGGTACTATTTTCTGTTTATACATTTATTCCTTTATCTGCCCCATTCTATGCTTTTAATCCCTTTTAATCACTTCTGTATATTGCAGTCTTCAAAGTGATTGTGAGGGTAAATCAAGGTAAGTGAAATGAAGAGGATGCTTCTGATGGAGTTCAGCTTGTATAGAAGTGAGTGTGCATGAGTCTAAATTAAATACTCATTATACAAGCAGAACACGCTGTTTTGAGTTGCTAGAAATAATCATGAGGAGTGGAAATGTTATTCATTCCAGAACAGTTACAGTGTTTTAGTGTACAGAAATACTGCATATTTTTTTATCTTTTTGAGGAAATTGGATATTTTCTGAGAGTGAATACACCTACAGCTTTTAGTTCTACTACCTATTGTGGGCAGGTATTCTTGTGATAAGTATGGTTTAGAGAAGACAGGTATTTAATTGGTTCAGAAAACTATTCTCAGCTTGTAGTACAGGTGGGGTCCCTGAGAAATAAGGAAGATGGTAGGAGCAACCTCTTTATGTTGCTTTTGTATAAACTAAATTGTTCCTGTGTAAGATTTTTTAAAATCTTTCACCCTTTCTAGCCCTGTTAGATGGCACAGTTGCAGCCTTCCTGGTCTTTTTGGTAATATTTAAAATAAAAACCATTGGAGAAGTGGCAGAAATAAAAGTGAGGTCTTATCTTTGCTTCGCCGGTATGTACCAAGTTCTGATGAGAGGAAAAGTTGGTTATGCAATTGCAATTAAGAAATTCTGGAGAACTGATGCTAGAAAAACTGCAAGGGCTCTACCAGCGTAACTCCATATCAATCAGTGCCTATTAGGACTGTCATAGCATGCTGTTTATTGTTAAAGGAAAAAAAACTAAAAAACTAAAAGACTGACACAAGGCATTTCATATTTGTAGGGGTCCTGGCCAGTTTATGCCTTATGCAAGTCAAGATTGGGTCTGTCACAATTGTCCTTGCTCAGCTTTTGCTTCTCATTTGCAAAATATAGCAATTTTAACTGTAAAAGTTGCACCCCTGCAATGAGAGTTGAACAGAAAGCATCTGTGCAGGAAAGAGGTGCTTAGAATTTATGTTTGCAAGTAAAATGCGGCCCTTTGTCTTTAGGAAACACAGGTAAGGACGTTAAAGCCATCAAGAAGATAAAACAAAGCAAACAATATAATGTTCAAAAATGTGCGTAAATAATTTCTGATCTTAAGAGAGGATGTGAACAACACAGAGGTTTTCATTTTCAGTCAGTTACTATGTTACAATGTTCTGTAAGGCTAAAATAGTAGCTAATTTGAAAAAAAAAAAAAGAAAAAAAACCCCAAACATTTTTTTTTCTAAGCAATTACTTTTTTTATGTTGTTATTGTAGTTTCCTGGTAAGAACTGGAACTTAATGTCTTCCTGTGTTGGCCATTAGTACAACCATATGCTAATAGGAGTCACATTTTCAACCGAGACGGACAGGATGTACTGTAAATAATAGCTTGATGGCTGGAGATCAAAGTGAACAAATACTTACCTTTTAGCCTTATCTTTATTTCATCTGCGGTTTGGTGCTTTCATTTGCACTGTTCAACTCATTTGCCAAGGTCCAGATCATGGAATGTACCAAAGGCAAAAAATACAAGTAATCCTAGTATCAGGTTTTGATATGGATCCACTAATACACTTTTGTTTTGCATAAAATACCCCTGTCTGAGTCAACAGGAGGCATTGTTCAGTGTTATAGAAATATTCTTTGTCGCTATACAAGTCAACCTTCAGTGGCTCAATTTAACAGTATTTAGATCCCTTCTTTTTTTACAAGCCCAATACTGTAATTGCCTGGCTCTGTGGGGTCCCGTGTGCCCCCAAAGATGCCTGGGCAGGTTCAGTATTAAGTCAGTGACAAAGAGGCAGGAAGGGTATCTGCTTGCATTCCGGCAGGAGGATTTATTGCATCTTCACTGTGGAGGAGCATAGAGGCAAATACGAACAGCATGGCTAACTCAGGCCAGGGAAAAGGCAGCACCAGGGAGCGGGGACCAATGGGAGAGCTCTGGGGGAGTGACCAGGCTGACAGACAACCAGGGAATTCAAACTGGAACAGGTCATCCCAAAGAGCAAGGCACGCGGGAGCCCTCTGGTCACCCCGACACAATATATGTTCACCAGCCACCACGCAACTCTTAATACAAGTATTCACATATTCATAATTTGACTCTTCATTTTGTTTTTGTTTAAAGTGACAAGCGGCCCTAGATGCAGGGATATCTTAAATATGTGTATTTAATTTAAAATACCAGCAAAGCTATTTTTAGCTGCACTTCTTTCTCAAGGAGATGGTTATTTTAAAAAATTTGATTTAATAACATAAACCATAACTATGGGGTTTAAAATTTTCAGGGGATTACAATATTTTATATCAAATGGGACTCTGAATGCATCCATTAAATATTTTCTTTGAGTTCATAAGAACACTAGTACAACATTAACTCTTCTTCATTAGTCTGACAAATCTATTCCATGACTTTTACTTCTCAGATATTCAATAATACAAAATATAAACCTGAGATATGAGTTGAAATGTCTTTTCAGGCTACTTGGACAGGTGGACCTGGATTCATCTTCCTTAACTTCAGATGACTACATCTCAGCTAACCTTCCGAAACTCCCTCTACTCATTGGAGACAAATAAGCACTACTGGACTTGGTTCATCTGAATTGCTTTAGACAGCCACTTTTAGATGAAATAAATATCTGAATTGGCACAGAATATATTCCATTCTCTTAGTTACATTGCCCTTCTGGGAAATAAAATGGTGCTCTCTGTAGCTGCCATACCAAGATAAAAGGTGGGATAAATAATAGTAAGAGGTGATGAAACTGGATAGTCCATCAACCCCAAAGATTCTGATTTATCTGTCCCCATAAATGTGCAGCAGTGTGGACAATGAGTCAAACAAGAGGGAACATACAGAAATGGGATGAGTAATACATGACTGTAGACTATGACATTGATCTGAAGTGCTGATGCACTCCATGAAGCATAGCAGGATGGGACAGCTGGAAACTAACACAAGGCAGGATCATCTCACCAAATTAGGATTATTTTGAATTAAGGTCTTTTTTTTTCCTATGCATATACTCCATGTAATATGTATAATCTTATTGATGTTATCAACATGCACTTAAACAAAGCAGATCACAAAGTTTTGCTGTAGTAAAACTGTAGGGTAGCAAAACTTTTCATCGCTAACAAATTGAGAGGAATGGAAAGAATAAGAAAAGGTGAAATTGTTTTCTCCTTCGTACTTTTTTCTCCACAATTGAAAAACAAAGGGAGTGCTTAGTTAAGTTTGCTAAAACTGCCTTCATGACATTGATTGACTGACTCCATTGTAGTTGATTGGTTATATTTCAAGACTAAAACGGAAGCTTCTCTGGAGAGCATGTGAATTAGGTGTCTATAGGTAGTGAGCCAAGGATTAAAATTTTAAAAATATTATATTCTTTCCTATGGAAAAGAAATGTTTCTCCAGGTGCACTTGAAGATGAATAGTAAGAGGGTCTTCTATTGTTGTTAGTAAATTCATAAAGCAGTTTATCAGATCTTTTCTTCTCAAGGAGTGTGAGTGGGAGAAAATTAAGTAACATGCAATCAAAGTGTCAGATTAGAAGAAATGGAAATGGGAATACTCTTGTTAGCAAGAAAAAAAGCCTAAAATCAAATAGTTGCTCAGCCTTTGCCAATAGGAAATTTCTCACTGAATCATATGAAACCAAGCTTTTATGTCTTGTTTTCTCAGGGAATAAGCAATGCCAGTTTATTTCCTTTGTTGTCATATTCTACCAGAATTTGTTTTGAACTAGGTATCATTTGAATTAACGTTGGTTTTTTTCCCTATCCAGCAACACTGTGATAATTACTGTATTTTTAGTTTTTAAGTTTTGCATAGTTTTTTAAGGTTTGCATTGATGACATTGGTCATACTACATGAATTTAAATAATCAGGTTTTGAGTCATTATTAGGGTTAAAATATTTTAATTTTTTTTCCAAGTTATAAAATTCCTATCAGGATTTAGGAAAGAGTATACCCATAAAATTCTTTACTGCTATCCCACGTCAAGATGTAATTACTTCATTCCAGCAAAATGTTATTTTTACTTTAAGAGGATAGACAATACAATGTTCTGATGCTATTTCCCTTTAGTACTATATCTAGCAGCTTTTTAGCATAATTTCATAAGTTATACAGTTCCTGCAATGTGTGATTATTCACTCGTCATATTGTTCACTGTTCACTTAAGTAAATAGCCTCTAGTCATCATTTTGAAATTAGATACGAAGAAGATTGCATTTCCATAATTAAAAATAAAAATCAAATCCCTCTTCTGTCTTAGTTTTTAAATTGCTGCTGTCAACCTGTACAAATGTACCAGAGAAAAATGATTGAAATACTTTAAAAAAAAAAATCATTCATAATACTTAGTCTTGGATTAATAATAAAAAAGGTAGAACATTACAAATTGTTATTTCCTCATTCTAATTAGATTAATATATTATAAAAATCCTCAATGCCTTACATGAGTATATTATGGTGTAGCAATCATAAATCCTGTGCATTTTTACACTACTAAGCATATGGGATTGCTAATAGGTAGCTCAACAATCAATTTAATAATGCAATTTAATCTTTAAAATTAATATGCTTTCATGGTAGCAACTTTAAAAAATAATAATCATCAGGATTATGCTCATTTAAATTAAACTACCTTCCAGTATTTGTCTTGTCTTCTGTTAAGATGGAACCCGACTGTTTGGTAATGCTTTTCTTTCTTGGATCTACTTATTACTGTGTTATAGATGGAAAATGCTTTTTCTTTGCATATTTTATTTTACTCATGATATTTTGTTTGACTTCCAATTAACATTTATTCAACATTTCAGGGCTCGCTGATATGTCCTTTTAAAACAATTGCAAGTTTAATAGGGCACTGAGCTGACATTTGTCTACAGATCAAAGCAATTTCACAGGCAGAATTTTGATTTGAAATTATATAGTCTGAATGCAATCATCTTGTCTGTCTATACACTTAAGCTTTAGAAATTGTCTACCAGACATAGGATAGTTCTGATACATGCCTGTGTGTGCATTTTTATAGATCATGCAGCTTTGGGACCTACATGTATACTTGGTCATGTATTCTTGAACAGAAAGACATCATGAATGATATCTCTAAAGAAATGGGTAATGCAACTTAGCGTAGCTATGTTAAGGTTATTAAAGATGTATCAATTTATGTCAGCTGCAATTCTGGCCAATAAGGATAACAAGCAACCTTTTCTCTTGTGCTCTATTGCTTAGTGCACAGTGAAGCATCCAGCACTAGGATTTAATGTTGATTATAGCAGCAGTAGCCTCATGACTGACAGATATGGTTACTCCCTCCCCCACAAATGCTGTTCCATGCTCAGACTTTCATCTGTTGGCATCTTCAAAAATTGAAAACCTAGGTTTGAAGTACATAAATTTAATATTAGGGTCCACAACCTCTATTTTATTCCATCATAATTATCATAAAGAGAATTTAGGTTTTTAATGTAAGGTGGAATGTTTATAAAATCTTTTCTTTTTTGCTATTTTAAATAAGAAACATATCTGAAATTAATACTATAAAAACAAAAAAAAAATCCCATCAAGATTGCTTCAACACAACTGCATTTAATTTTCTTTATCTTCTTTAATTTTTTGTATGTTGAAATATAAATCTCCATTAAAAGGCTGTAATATATAGATAATGACATACTCAAAGCATGGATCTGACAGGCATTTGAAGCAGAGTTAACAATTCGTTTTAGGAGTCCAGTCTCAGAGATCTCCACGCCACCTGGGGACCCAACTGCAACAGCTTTGCCCACTGAGTAGCCACTGAAAATACATGCCCTGAAGTTGTTTCAGTGGATTGAGTCCTCTGACTTCTTTCATAGTAGGCAGGGTAACATTCAGGGTATCTGTCTAAGGGCATTACTTGAGTCTCATATAAAGCTACATTCTATGAATACAAAAATAGTTTTTAACTGAGTGATGTTATTGGACATTCCAGTGCCATTTCCATGTAATCATATAGGCAAAATCAGAAATAAAGAGCGCAGATGCAAGAAGTAAGTAATAATGGCCTAATTATTTTAGTATGCTGATATCAGTAAATTTCCCTGAATATTCTCCTGACAAGGTTCTACTATTGATAAACCACTCTTGAGACGAAAGCTTGTATTCATCTCAAAGCATTTGGATTCATTAGTAATATATGATCACCATTAAATTACTCTTGTTTTGAGTGATGTATTTTAAAACAGTGTCAAAAACTAGGAGCAGGCATGGCTGTAAGTCTGTTCAAATTGTTCATGCCCTTTCGGTCTACATTAGTAAGCAATGATTAATTAAAAATACAACATAAAGCAAAAAAAAATAAACTGAACAAACAAACAACCTCTCTCAAACAAACAGAAAAAAACCCAAACAAAAAAAACCAAAAAAACCCCAAAAAAACAAAAAAAAACCCCAAAAGAAACCCCACCAACAAATGAAACCTCAGAAAATACAAAATAATCTTTTATCTTTCAAAAGACCAAAAAGAAGCTTTACACATAGTAAATGTTTTATTCAGTGACACCTGTAGTATGAAGATTTTGCCCCTTCCCAAAGAAGTATATCCTGTCCCCCTGTAAAGTTCAAGCTGAACAAAAAGGGTTTCAACAAATATGTATTGATTCTTTGACATCTATCTGCCTGTATTTTGATTTATATACCTATTTATGCACACACATATGAACATGCATAAACATGGGACAGGAGAAAGAGAGAAAGAAAGGATTTTATTTTCTTAGTCAGAGCATATGTATTTCACTTTTGCAACTCCTTTAAACTTCCAGTTTGATTTTTAGTTTTATTGTCTCAACACGGGTTCTCCATCTCCAGCTGTAAAGACCCCTGTTATTACGTGGGAGCAGAGGACTTCCAAAGATAAGCTCTTTTATGGCAACCCTAATCCAGTGGACTTTCCAGCTCAGGGGATTTCTCCTCTAAGTCTTTTCACTGCCATTCCCATTTGCAGGTCCAGCTTGTGGCAAGGCCATCATGTATTCCAGAGGTGTTTGTGCAGGCACACAAGGTGAACACGTACACATACCCCCACACACACTGTAAGGCAAAGCCAACCAAAGCAAGCTGTGTCCAAGTGCCACCCTCATGAACACCCACAGGGCTCTCTCATCCAGCTGATGAGCGTAAGACCCTGCTGGTGGTCACACAATGTCACAGACAACACACACACACAACGGGATCCAGAACTGGCTTCACACATGTGGTCTGTCCCGGAGCCAGACCTAGATCCCTCTGCCCCTCTTGCTGGCCTTGGTGCTCCTGTCCTACATCCATACCCAAACTTGGTGATTCTGATACCCTTACCTAGGTAATCTTATATTTTATGGCATTACTTGTTATTGCTTTGTGAGGCTCTTCTCTCCACAAAGGTCCCCAGTTCTGCCTTTCAGGTACACATGCAGTTTGGTTGCTCTCACAGGACTCCTCTCATCACGAGTACTCTGTCCTTTTTGTCACCTCCTCATGCTGTTCTTTACTGGCTTGAACAATTTCTTGTGTTGAGTTCAGCTAAATCTCAGGCCAGCACATATGTCTGTCATAACATCATGACTCCATGTGTTTGTGTATAGATCATGTATGCATTCTGTATGTTGTTTGATTGACTTGGGTGCTGCCTTGGGAACTGCCCCTTTTCTTCTACACTGGGGCATTGCAGAGTGGTGCATTACAGGTTTTTCCACTGTTATTTCCATCATCAGTATTAAGATCATGCTTTTTTACTGATTCATTTCATGTTTGGTGCCAGAGCACTGCTTTCTTTTCCCTTTTTAAGCAGTTTCTCTGCTTTGCTTACTCTTGACTCCAATCATCTTGTAGCTTGGTCCCAGCCAACTGACAACTGTCAGCAATTATGAAATCAGTGAGAATATGCTTTCCAAAGCTGAAATTTATTGAGGACGCTCTGCACTCTTCCTGCAATATATGCTAACCTACCACTATCCCAAATTCCTCCTACACAGAAACAATTCAAAGGATTAGGACCACTTGTACAGTTTCCACATGACTGCTTTCCTCTTCTCTGGTAGAGGGGCATGGTTAGGAAAAGGAGCCATTGCTGGTGGTGGTTTTAGTTAGTCTGACACTTTGGGAAGGAGACAAAAGTTTTAGTACCACAAGTCCTTTCTAACCTATTCTAAAGTCCAACTCAGTAAACAAGTACTTTTGGAAAGGAGATGGTTATGCATAAAAGACTTAACTTCACCTTTCTGTGAGCACACACATTTCAGCTTCTGAGCCGAATGCATTAATTCCAGGCAGGTTTTGCTAAATTATGTCTCTTTGTGTTGATGAAAAGCTTTATAAAATTAAACACACGTTTTAGCACTTTCAGGTACCCTGAGATAGTGCCACTTGAATTTGAGGCTAGAAAATATTTCAGATAAACCCTGTGCTTTGGTTATTCTGTCATTAAAAATACATTGTAAAGCTCCTTACTTCTCTTTACTTTTCTGGGACTGAAATAAGGTGGATTTGAGCAACTATTAAGTTGTTTAATAACTATAAAGTTGTTTACATTGGTTAAGAACAGAATTACAGATGAATTACAGAATTCAGAATAAATACTTGTTACATTAGTGTCTACACAAAGACACTGTGGTACTTAGATTCAGAAGAGATTTGATTCTTTCAAAGCTCACTTTGTAAGATATGACCTGAGGGAAAATAGTAATGCCATAAACAAATTCTTTGCAATCTAATATATATATTAATTTCTGGCCCAATTTTACATGTTTGCAACTAATCCAAATCACAGTTTAAATAGTTTAAAATCATTTCTTACAGGCATTAAGTCCAATATGATATTTCAGGGACTTAGAGAAAAATTTAGAATCTTTTTTGATCTTTTGAGGTATTCCATGAATACATGGAATACCTCAATTCATGGTCATGCATTATGACAAAAATACTTTTATGGAAAATGAGAAACTGAAAGATAACCTTATACTGTCAAAATATGTTGTATTTATTTTTTTTAAGGGCTATGAAAAGTAAAAAGTATTGCCTAAGATGGTGTTTGCCCAAAGATACTACTTCTAAGACCTGTTGTGTTAAGCCTAACAGTGTATCATACCTTTTGTAAATCTTACTATGAAGAAACAAATAACTATTCATCCTGAGAAAGCTGAAAGTTGGAGAGAGGAAGTTTGTATTTACCTTCCGTGTTACCTCCCAAGTTTCCTGGCTGGAAAAGTAAAACATCATAATAATCTCTGCCATCCATAAGTTTAGATAGTTTTAAAATACTAACAACATTAAAATAGCTAATGAAAGCTACATGAACATCCAGCTTGCTATGCACACTTGGCAAGGTAAAGTAGAATGACTGAAATAAAAACAATTTGTTAGAGTTTTTTTAATAAATATGTGTGTGCTCTCACTGTGGCCTGACTGATTCAGAATGGGTCAGGGGAGATGGTCACAGTTTGAGATCCCACAAATGGGATCATACATATTTTATGTATATGCCTATGTATAGTAAATTACCAGAAAAGTAGATGGCAAGTGGGAAGGCAAGAGTCCAATGGAAATTATTTTAATCAGCTTTCTTTTCTGCCTATTATTCACATTTGTTTTTTCAAGTCACTATTGCATTCATAGTCAGATCTCCATCTTTATTATACCTTCATTAACCTTTTAAATCTCGTGTCTGTGTACAGGAGCCTTTCTTTCTTTTAATTATCTGTTTAAAATTCACAAATGGTAGCTGCTGCCATTTTGGCTTTTTGACATTTTTTACCTGCAGACTGTAAGAAACAGATTTAAGAGTCTTGTTCTGTTGGTTTATGTTGCATCCTGATTTTAGCTGAAATACAGGAGCAGGAATTCAGTCATTCATTGTCATTCAAGAGCTGTTTGAGTTGGGCTTTTTTGCTTTGTGGGGTCAGCAGACCTCAGCTGAATTACAGTCTTGAATTTTGTTTTGCAACCATGTATTATTTTCCTTGTCCTGTCCCGGTTTCTTCCTTTTTACTACAATCATAAAATATTCCAGTTTGGACATTTTATGCAGGGATTCCATTTCTTTTGGTTGTAGATAGAATCACTTGGTTTGCAATTGAGTCAGTTCTCTTATCATCAATCGATTTATACTTTTTGAGGCACACTTGTCACTCTGCTTTCTAGCACACTGCTACCTCCCAACAAATATGAGATAGAAGTATTTATTACACCACGCATTATCTGATGTACTTCATTCCTTTTCTATTCGTAGTCAACAGTGTTTTCAGTTGCATTTCCTAGAACATCTGGTGTAAAGATATGCAGGGTCAGAGTAAAATCTTTCTGTTACTTTTTTAGTCGTTCAAGCAGTTCTTTCTTATCTCCTAATCATATTATTTGCACTTAATAGCAGTTGCTATGGGAGCTGCAGAACCATACAGTGGCTGAGGCTCTGTGGCATTACATCTATGTTAAAGGTAACATCTGGTCCTTGCCCCCTTGAAGGTAAGAGAAGCGGTGAAGAGAATTTTAAATACTCATTTTTGCTCTAGCTTAAACCTCAGTACACAGTATGATTCACTGCTAGGGAAGAAGTGGTGTTACCAAGCTTCTGTTATAAGGATTAGAAAGATAGGAGGCAGACTGAGGTCCTCTCATGGCTCCTGTCTAAAGTAAGGTGGTGAAAAGAATACGTGGTACCTTTTCTGCCTGTCTGGTTTATTCATTATTGTTACCACTCTTAGGCCCATAACCTGCCTTCTTCAAACACACTTTCTGTTATAAGAAACTCAGGCTGTCTGAAAAAGTCCTTGTCAAAATCTGCCCTTCATCATTTTTGTCGACTTTCTGCGTATTCCCAGCATGCTGCTTTTCTCATAGTCAGTCCTTATTATAACACATAGGCACACTGCTTGCCAGAATTCCCATGAGATAAAACCTTAGCCTTCTTTTACAGGTATCAAATATCTCTTTAATATTCTCCTTTAATTCTGATAGTGCATCTCTCTGGGTGCAGTTCCTTGAAACTCATGCTTTAATAGTTTTGAATGTCTGCTAAAGAACTCCAAAGTTTGATTCCTGTAATATCCATCAAAAACTCTAGCAGAGGAGCAGTATCTTTTTAACTGTCAGGCTGGCAGAGACTTCTCAGAGGTCCATTTGTTTCTTGTCCCTTGTACTTTCTTTTTGTGTATGTGTGTAATAATAGTACAGGAATACGTATAAATGTGAACTATGCTGGCTAAAATAATTCTTTGTTGTCATGCTACGGTCTTTGAACCACAATTTCTGCGGGATGTGGTGTCAGTTGACAACCTCATCATTATAAGCAAGCTTTTATGTTATACTTAAAAGCTTCCAATCTTGTTGCCATACCAATTATTCTTTACTGAGAAAAAAGGGTCTCATTTTATAGGAAGATATCTGACAGATTAATAATATTTCACATGTCCACAGTCTCATTCTAAGAATTGCTCAGTACTTTACACACATTAGTGAATTAAACTTTCCAGTAACCTTATGAGAAACTGTTATTATTGTACGTACATGGAAACAGTGGCACAGAGAAAATATAAATAAGTTCAGACAGCTTGTTTGGAGCAAGAAAGGGAACAAATCCCACAGTCTTAGTTTTCCATTCTGACCACTAGGTCATGACTTTTGTTCAAAGAGAGGAAGCTTAACCCTCTTTCTTTGTCATCTTGGCTTAGGTAAACAATGGTTTCTTATATTCTTATCTCATTATTAAGGGAAGGTTTATCATTCCCTAGTGATCTATATTCCTGTCCTTACTTGATGCCTTGGTGGGGCTACCTGGAAGCAGAGGCTAGACAAAATTAAGAGGGTGAAAGCGGGTATTTATTGAAGGGCCTTCAGGTACACTTTGGGCAGTCAAAAGCCTTCAGAGAAGGCTGCACCCAAAATGGGCGATGGGTCACGAGTTTTTAATACTTTTATAAGTTTGGTCCATTTGCATATCTGGGTTAATTCTCCAATTACAATTTCAGGTAATGAAGTCATTATCCCGAGTTTGTTCCAGCCTTTTAGAAGCTTCGTTTACATATTTCGAGGCCTGAGATAATAAGGTGTCCTAGAGAGAGTAAGGAAAAAATCGAGTAAGTCCAGGCCTAGAGAGGATTTGTTTTGTCTGACCAGGATGGGAGAACAGTAGCTAACAGGCTATATGGAGTTTTAGTTACACACTAAAGCATTACAGGATATGAAAAATATAAAAGCTAAAATCCTAAGTCATCAACTCAACTGGCTAAGGAAGAAGGCAACGGAAAAAGAAGAGGGTAAGTGGAAGACTTGAAATACTGTAAAATAGATGAATGTCTCTCTTGCTCTCTTCCTTTCTCTTTTCCTTTCTTTCTTGCTTCCTGTCTTCTGAATCCTTTTTAGATAAATAGGTTGAACAAGCAGCTC
Source organism: Monarcha castaneiventris obscurior (assembly GCA_026261815.1). Taxonomy (NCBI): domain Eukaryota; kingdom Metazoa; phylum Chordata; class Aves; order Passeriformes; family Monarchidae; genus Monarcha; species Monarcha castaneiventris. The sequence continues at coordinate 4,047,784 of JAMPIT010000174.1, read as the reverse complement.
TTTTGAACAAGAAGACTTAAGGCGCTTGTAGTGTGAACTCTTTCAGATTCTTTGGACAACTTGTATGAAATTTCATGAGATGACCATTCATCCCATTGCATTATGCAGCCCTTTGCATATGTCAGCAGTGCTTAGGGCCAAGATTGATCCCACCTAGCTTCAGGTGTCTTTCGAAGTCCCCATTGTCAAGATCTTAGTCTCTTTAGACACCTGTCATCATCATTGGAGAGATGAAAGAATCTCTGAACAGAAGTTCTCACCTATGCTGAGTTGCTTTCTAAGGAGAAAAGGGTCTCCCTCCACACATTACAAAGGAAACTTGGTTAACCATGCTCCTCATTTAGAGTAGTTAGTGAAATGTGTAAAATCAGAGAGGCCACTGCAGGATTTAGTGCAGAGCACTGACTGAATGTGTATGCAAAACTTTATAGTGCATCCAGTGAAGGCTAAGTCCAAGCTGATCTTTTGACAATGGAAACGGGTGTGCCTGTATGTCAGTGCAGGAATGTATCACCTTCCTGCTCTGAACCACTGCATTTCATCAACACATGTATAAAGGGATACAAGTTTTTCCTACATGTGCAGGTTAACTTTGTGGGAGGAAACTAGTGGCTGAATTAAATCAGGCTCTTAAGTTTTCTTTTTTAACTCTGATGCATAGGATGAAGCAAAAACAACATTGCGGATGAGCGGGAAGATGTGCAGAAATCAACAGATGAGTATATCACGAAGTGAGAAAAATCATAGGGTAGCACTCCTCCTGTAAAATTGCTAAGATACTGGTAAATTAGATTTCTGGGTTATGTTAGTGACTCAAAGAAAATGCAGAAACACTGTTGTTTACCTCTGTTCTGAGAATTAACTCTGCAATCTCACATTAGTATTTTTAGAACACTTTAGAAGATATTTCCTGTGTAATATTTTACTCTAAACTTAAACAATTCTTCAAGGGCTATGTAATCCAAAGTGCTGAGATTACCATTAGAACCATTTTTTCTTAGCTATCCTCCCTTGAAATTTAGTATGGAGACTCAAGAGACAAATTCTGTATTTGCCATCATATTTTAAAAAACATAATAAAAGTTTAAAAATACAGAATATACCTTTGCTTTGGTGCTGTACCCAGGCCTTTATATTCATAACTTTTTGCTCTTCCTGCTGCCTGCAGTAGATATTCACATATGCCATTGATTGGATCACCACAGGTATGTCAGAACAGGACAAGCTGCAATGGAATGTGCTTGTTCAGTTAGTCAAAGCTATTTGGTTCACTTTGCTACAGATAGATGTCAATTGATGAAACTTGGCTTAGTCAGGAGAAGAAATGAGAGACTATACATTTACGGGGCAGGAAAGCTGTACTAAATTTATGACTTTAAGACAGAAAGATGCAGGATTTCCTAGAGTTTCTGGTTAGAGGCAATTAGAAATTATATTAAATGGAAGTTTTACTTTCTGAATACCATCAATTTTCAGTAATAAGAATTTTTTTTTTAATTTGTGTTGAAACATTTGCTTAGTTCATGTCATAATAGCAATTCTTACTCTTGTCAATCTTATTCTTTAACATAATATCAGTATTTGCACTTGGGCTGATTTTTAATTATGTAATTTATGATTCTGAGAGGCAAATGGAATTTGAATTAGAATAGTTGAAACATTCCTGTATTTTATAAAAAAAATATTTTTCTGAAATTTAGCATTAGTGTAAATTATAGGATGTACTGTCATCAATGTCAGAAACCACTAATGTCTTGGAAATGTTGCTGAAGACTGTCCGAGAATGTGTTTTTAAAAAAGAACAGCATTTCATAAAAATGAAGAAAATTTTCCTTGATTTAAAAATCCAACTAAATCTTGATGATCTAGTAATTATATATATATATTTACCAGAAAAGGAAACTTTAAGGCAGTGTGTGGCAAAACACGATATTGATTTGCGTGTGTCCTAACAAGGATTTCAGAGGATTAGGCAATTATGTTTGACATAGAGAAGAAACTGCAAATAGAAACAATATAAGAATATAAACTCTTATTTATGGGAGCCAGAATAGATTATGTAGTGTAGTTTCAGTAAGTGCACACATGGAATTAAAACGAGCTTTCAGAATTGTGTTTATCTTCTATTTTTTTCCTTCTTTTGACATTTTGGGGTTTGGTAAGCCCTCCTACAATGCTGTTAAGCATTTATTTTTTATTTTTATGAAACAGTAATCTGCACAAACTGTATCTGCATTGAGAAGACAAATCAGGCTCTTTCTGTTCAATGTGTAGGTTCTTTTTTCCGACAGAAAAGGAGGAGCATTTGGTTACACCTTGTTTGTAACTGAATACAGCAAAAATTGGTTTTTATTTTCAATTATACAAAGGAAAAATTAGATTAACAATTGATTCATGTAATCAATTAAAAGAAATTCAAACTGCTGTGCTTAATACGCTTAGAGGTTTCTGTGTATAAAATCCACTTGCGGGAGAGGAATAGCATCAGTTGCTTTTCCTGATGTCCAGTAAGCTGCAGGAATGCTGCACAGACCATTTCTATGCATCCTTCTGTTTTAGTTTCTGCCTAATTTCCATCTTTTAGATTAATTTTTTCTTCCAATAAAGTTAGATTGAAGTAGGTAGCATGAATTAGCTTTGACTTCCATATCAGTCATAAATTTGCTAATATATCACTATACAGAGGAAACAGTAATGAACATGTAGTGTGTTTGCTCTCTCATGATGAGTTTTTTTTGTGGAAATTTACCTAAGATATGTTGATAAATAGGTGAAAGTCTATATTAAAAATATACAGGTAACTTACGGTTTTGCTGCCTTGAAAGGAGGGTTTTACTCCATTCTAGACCCTACTTATCATGACATGTTTTGGACTGGGCTCCAAACCCTTTGATGGTCAATTCTTTGTTCTTGTTATGCTGCCATTGATTTCATTGCCAGTCTCTGATGATGTGTGCAGGAGCCTTGGCCAGTCAAAGATGACAGAAACTTATTTATACTTATAGGCAAAAGGTTGGAGCAGCAGTTTCTGAAACTTTTCCTGTTGTCACACCACCTTCAGGCCGATAATTTACCATGATTGTAAAAACTAAATAGCATATGACATTAAGTTGGTTTGCAACTCTTTTGTGCCTTTAAAAAATGGCACCAGACCTGAATAGAGAAAATTATTTGAGGGACCAGGTAGGAAGGAGATGAGAAGGAAATAGCCATATGTGATAAATAGGTAGCAGGTAGAAGAGTCTTGAAGAGATTGTGTCTTGATTAAGGGTTGTCAGAAGATGAAGTCCAAGGAACAGTATAAGGTGTTGAAAGTAATAGGAAAGAGATCTTCAACAGAGATTTTGAGGTTAATGAGGAAAAGAAAGGGGATGAGGACAAAGAAGAAAAAAAATAAAGACAAATGGCCTCAATTAGCTCTTTTAAAAATTCTCTGAGATACTTGACAAAGATGGAAAGAAAAGCTAAAAGTGCAGAGCAGCTCTTACAGGTCTGTGTCTCCAAAAGCTTTAATAACTGTAAGTAACATTTATTATCTCAATTTTAGTGGTGTCCTTGACATACAAGCAGTGAAACCACAGTTATATCAGGTTGGCCTAACAGTCGATAGTGTACATGAAAGGTGAGTGCTCATTACTCTGCTTTTTAAAAATTCTTTCCAAGTGAGCTGCTTTTGATCAAAGACACATAATTAAAGAATTAAGCAAGTTTACATCTAATAGACTGCCTCCAGTTCTCCACTACATTTTTACCAAGTGATTGTCTACTTTACATGATTGTCTATTATACTCATTAGGAAACTAAGCTGATTGTGTTTCTCTGGGAAGAAAGTAAATGTAAGCTAGAAAAGGTGAATAATGCTTTAATGAGATGAGTGTGGTGCATACTCGCAGCCTGCTTTTCTTCATTTAGCACGTGCATCAACTTCTAAATTATCTCCAGCTTTCACATGGCATAATGATCATTTGCCATTTTGGTTCTGCTGCACTCAGTGTTGGCCAGTCATGGAGATGGCTGGTGTTCTGGAAAAGGCTTCTTTCTCCTTCACAACAAAAGTAACAGTGATTAGTTCAGCTTCTTATTTGGGGCTCTATGCTATAACCCAGCTTGACATCATAAAGGCAACACTTTTTTATGGTTTTTTATTTTCTTTCTTCATTCTCTCTCCCTTCTGTCTCTTCTGGAATGCTTTCTGAGCAAATTCTTTGCTTGAGGAGGAATGTGACATTCTCTTGCACTGGTTGATAAATATTTATGCCTGAGAACAGCATAAAGCTCTCTTTTGGATGCTTTCCCATTTTACACTGTGCTGGCTTTTGGCCTGATCTCTGTATTTAGAAAACACTGTGTATTACCTGCATGCTTTCTTGACTCAATTTCCTATTTCTAATGGGTCTGCAGCCAGTACAGCATGAGAACTGTATTGCAATGTTTTCAATGAATTTTCAGGATACTTGAATAAAGCAAAATGAAAAATAGGTGGCTTCTTTTCTAGGTGTATAAGCACATTTTAAGGAGAACTTTATAGATATGCCTGGAAAGGATATAGTACACAGAGCATGAAAACAGTTTTAAGCATTTCAATGCTCTGGTAAAACTGAACAACTATGAATGGATTTAGAAATAGCAAAACATTAGTACTCCTGTGGTAGTATTAATACAATCCCATTTCACAATCATGGTGGTTTTTCCTGCCCATTTTCTACAATGTATTTCTGATTTTTGCATGTTGGAAAGCAAACGCTGTGTACATCCAGTGAAATATCTTTTCATTATTAAAGAAAATGTTCTGCCAATTTTTAGATCATTTGCGATCTACAAATGTAGAGCATTTTTAGATCTCCTGAGCTCAGGCCATTGCTATGGGTCAGCATGTATTGACAGAGGTGACGAGGGATCTCCCCGAGCTTCAGACCAATGTTTGATGTCAAGCAGCTCAGCTGGAGGACGGATTAGGCTGGCTAGCCTTTGTGGTTGCATGAGCCACATTTCCAGCACCTCCATGTGGGCAAGATTCATAACTGAGTGCTGTGGGGTTTCTTTGAAGGTTTACTCTGAAAGCAGCCCTCAAGTGGGCTATTAAAATGCTCCTGATTTCTGCTATGCTGTGGAGTAGGACTGGGTTAGGTGTCCAGGTCGATGCTGGAGTGGACTGCAGTGTTGCTTGCACAACCTGCTGCTTCACTTCCTCTGACAGAGAATTTGGGTTATCCCAAAATCTTCATGTCAACAGACTGTCCTCATACTGCAGTCCCAGCATGGGAACCAGATGTGAATTCTTGTAAACTGTATGTGGCTACCATTTTTTCATCTTGAGCTAGTGCTGATCACTGACAGTGCTGTGAAAACTTTGTGATTATGTACCTGATGGGCAGTGTGATCTGTGTGTTTGCATCTACACACAAACATGTATGTACTTCTAACAATAGCTTACAGGATTCAGACTTTAGTTAAAGATAAAAAAATTTCACTTTGATGTAGAATCTACAGTGTGACCGCTGGGGCAGGAATCTTCATTTCAGTATTTAGATGTAAAGAAAATGTTAGCTGAACATTTATTTTAATGTAATTGTTTTTATATTTTTATTTTCTTGATTTTGTTTTTTTTTTCCAGATATGAGAGAATGGAAATAGTTTTGCTTATTTTATAATTTAATCATCACAGAATTACAAAATGACTGAATGGTTGGGGTTAGAAGGGATTCGTGGAGATCATCTGCTCCAATCTCCTTGGTAAAGCAGGTTCACCTGGAGCTGGTAGCACAGGATTGTGTCCAGGCAGGTTTTGAGTATCTCCAAAGAAAGAGACTCAACAACCTCTCTGGGCAGCCTGTTCCAGTGCTCTGTCACCCTCAATGGGAAGCAGTCTTTGGTTATATTCAGATGAAATTTTGTGTGTTTCAGTTTGTGCCCTCTGCCACTTGTCCTTTCAGTGGGCACTAATGAAAAGAGCTTGGCCCCATTATCTTGATGCCTGCACTTAACATGTTTGTGTGCATTGATAGGATTTCCTCTGTCATCTCTTCTCTGGGATAAATACGCCAAACTCTCTCAGCCATTCCTCATAAGACAGATACTCCAGTTCCTTAATAATCTTTGTTGACCTCCACTGGACCCTCTCTGATAGTTTCTTGTCCTTCTTGAAATGAGCAGTGCAGAACTGGACACAGTGCTCCAGGTGTGGTCACACCAGAGCTGAGTAGAGGGGCAGGATCACCTCCCATGACCTTCTGGCAAGGGTCTTCCTAATGCACCCTGGGGTACGACTGACCTTCCTTCATGGACAGCTTGTTTTTCACCAGGACTCCCAGGTCTTTCTCCAAAGAACTGCTTTCAAACAGGTCAACATTGTTCTGGTGCATGGGTTTATTCTTCTCTGCGTGCAGGATGCTACATTTGGCTTTGTTGAGCTTCCATGGGCTCCTCTCTACCCAGCTCTCCATCCTGTCTGGGTCTCACTTAATGTCAGAGGTAACCATCCTTAACTGAGAATGAAATTATCATTTTACTGAAGCAACTGGTTGGAGTTGAGGTGAAATTTCAGCTTTATACAAATGCTATTCTTTTGCTGGGTAACTTAATTGCTAAGTTTCACTCACTTTGGAAGAATCGAATAAGCTGAGCTGGAAGGGGCCCATCAGGATCAGCAAGTCCTACTTGTGGCTCTGCACAGGACACCCTGAGAATCACACCATGTGCCTAAAAGCATTGTCCAAATGCTTCTTGAACTCTGTCAGGCTTGGTGCTGTGACCTCTTCCCTGGGGAGCCTGTTCCAGTGCTCTAGAACTGCCCTCTTGGATGAAAAACTTGTTCCTGTTATCTAACCGAAACCACCCCCAAGGTTTAACTTCATGCTGTTCCCTTGAGTCCTTTCACTGGTGACAAGAGTGAAAAGATTGACACTTGTCCTTCTACTTCCCCTTCTGAGGGTTTTGAAGACTGCGATGAGGTCCCACTTCAGAGCAGGTTAATAGGGCAAGATACATATCTGTATATGCTGTAATGAAAATATTGTTGCAAGAGGAAAAAGAAAGAATGATTAATTTAGAAATAGAAAGGGGAAGAGATTAAGTATGCAAAAGAGCAAGGCATGGAAATACCTTAACATTACTAGACCAATTATTATTTTCTCAGAGTAGCATTTTTTCCCTGAAAAGAAGTGTTGGTTTTTGCAGACCATGGCTCTGTGTTTCAGTGACTCAATTAAAATTTGCCTCATGCAAATTGTTTCAGGAGCAGATGTGCCTGCCAAACTGGGCAGAGAAAATGTGCAGTGAGGTCACAAAGAAGATCGTTCTTCATTATGCTCTGCCAAAATCTTAGCAGATCATCACTGAGCATGTCCAGATGTGAAATTTCAGTCACTGTCTGTTTTATTTTTTGCATTGTATTTTTTATTTCCTGCATTCTAGTCTCTACTGATGGGTGAAATAAGTTCTTCCCCTGTCAGCCAAGCAGAGTATCAAGTTGATGTCTCTTGTTTATAACAGGTTGGGTTTTTTTTGTTTTTTGGTTTTTTTTTTTTTTTATTTGTTTGTTTGGTTTTTTTCTGGAAAGATAATAGGGTAGATGCATTTTATATATGTTTTTTAATCAGGATAGAGTCTCCTATTAGCCAGGCTGATACTTAGGGATTGAGGGAGATGCTGTATGGTATAGAGAAGTTTGCACATAATGTGCTGTGGTTTCTTCATTGTAAAGCTCTACTAATTATGTGTTTTCACCCCTCCCAATCACTGTCTCTTATGTCAAATTACTGAGTGTCAGGAAGACATTTCTGTGTTTTGTTTGAATTACTTTTGGGCTGAGAATGAGCTCTGACAGTTTAAACTGAAGCTGAATTTTTAAAAACCATTAAAATCTGGAAACAAGGGGAAACCTTTTAGCAATTTTAAAGGGTCAGTGATAGCCTAAAAAAACTCACCTCTGCCCGAAAAATAAGTACCTAAAGATCAACTATGATTATAGTGACTGCAGAAGATCTGAGGGAAAAAAAAAAGCCCTTCTCAGTTTCTTGTCTTTCAGAAACCTAGTGTTATATCATATATAAGGCTTTCCCTGCTTCCCTTGGGGTCCAATCTTTAGGAATAAATAAAAAAAAAAAAACAACCCAACAAAAAAATGCCCAACCAACCAAGCAAGTTGGCTTGGTTGCCAACTGAAAAACCACACACAAAAATATGGTACAAGCAATGAATATCTACTCTTTTTTTTTTAGCCATTGTTTAGTTTCCCACTTCCAGTAAGAATTCTTGTAGGTTAATAATTGCACAAGAGAGATTTTATTATTACTTCATGACTTTAAATCTTACTTGTAGAAACACTTGGTTTTAGTATACATAGTATTTCAGACAGCCCTCAGATATTTTATGTACTGTAACATATCTGAGAGAAAAATAAATGATATCTGAGACATTAAACACCATGCCCGCTTGTATTAGGAAATACATTTTTCATCTTCAAATTTTATGCACCTATGGGTTAATTAAGAGTGTAATATGAAATAAATCCATGGTAGTGCAGATGTTTTAGTTGCAGGAGCAATAACTTGAGTGATTTCCTGTAGGTTTTTAGAAGAATAAATTTGAATCTCAGGCATTGGTCATGAACTCATTTATACTGGATAATACATTACCAGAGGAAAAAAATACAAACAAGCAGGGAAACAAGCCTATATACTTCCTAGCTTTTTTTCTATTGTTTGCTCAGGTTTTTTTCAGATCACTTAAGATTGATAAATTTAGCTCCCTTCTCATCTGAGATACATTTCATACTGATTGAATGACTATCCATTGAATAAAAGAAATATCGTTGGCAGAATTTCTAGCTAGATATCTTGCTGTTGATTAGAAGACAGGCTGATTGTGTCTGTCAGATAAGGAAAAAGACTCTGTGTTTCCAGTATAGCTTCTTCCTGGGCTATTATTTCTTCATTAACTTTTTAAAAGAGAAAAAGTATCTATGAGTTGGGTTTTTTTTTTCCACCTCAGGCATCCATGCACAAAATTAGTATGAGCCAAAAGGGAAAAGAGGGTGAGTGAAGGGAAGAAAAACAACTAGTGAACAGGGAAATGAGTAAATCATAGACAAAGCATAAGAGTATTTTTTATATTATATCCGTGATTTCAAAATCAGAAATGACCTTCTGAAAGCTGAAATGAGTAGGCATCTTCAGAAAGGTTCATTTGAGGCAAAAATGGGCAGTTAAAAAAAACAGAGTAGCAGTGACTATGCAATAGCTCCTCAGGGACTTCTGATGAAGTCATGCAAGATAATTTTATATTATATAAAGAATATTAGATCAAATCTTTTGGGTCAAATATCTTAAGACTCTTATTAAGTATTTTTTCCCCTGTATGACTGTGGGATGCGTGACTGATCACCTTTCTTGTAGCAGGCTAGAACTCAGATGGTTTTTAGAAAGGCCTTTAGGGCTCCGAAGCTGTTTCTGTTTGACAGTCATGGGCTGGATTCCCTCATTTATATTTAACTGTAATCATCAGCTTTGAGAAGAGTTTCTAATTTTAAACACATGGCACTCCCTCCACCCCCTCCTTTTGTCCTCAGGAAAGCTATAATTTGCTTGGGTGCACCTCTACTTTAACTACCAATATGTTTGAGCCCCAGAGTGGACTTCACATGTGAAAACTGTGCTGCCAAAAACTGTTACTTTCTTGTCTTTTTGTTTGTTTGTGACTGCTCATGTTTTCTTCTTCTTTTTAAAAATTACTTCTTCATGGATCCTGAGTACCGTCCAAGCCAATTTATACTCTTTTCATTATTTGCCTTGATAAAATATCATCACTTTAGTATTAGTATTATGATACCTACTATCTTTCTTACAAATTTATCTCAAAGTTGAACTATTAATTGCTTAAACAACAAATTAGAAATGCAATGAATTGTCATTTCTTGAATTGATATGGACTCAATGAGAAGTCTCTTCTTGAACTATATATTAAATAGAGGGATTTTAAAAAACACTAACAACCAACCTAAAAAACACATCTACATCAATATCCATGTTTGCACTAGCAATGTTTTATCCAAACTTAGGTCAGATATCCACTGCTTAATTAATTGACCACAAATCAATAAATGTTTATGTATAAATAAAACTTTAGTGCAAAATTATACCATTTACTTAGACGTCTCCGTATTTAAACAGCAAACAGCTTTGTAAACTCTCTGCCTTTACTTTTGGTACAATGCTAACCCCAGAGGGAGGGAAGAATGAAGGGCAACAGGATTTGTTTGTGTTTGTACAGAATGTTATCCTTTTAACAAAGACCAACACAAAACATACAAATCCATATGTTTGGATTTGTTGCTGCTGCATTAATTATTCATGTGCTCACAGTGTGACACAGTGGGGAATAATCTAAAATGATATAAAAAAAAGAATTTCAAGACTGGCATATTGTTCTTTAGTTAGAAATCTTAAACTCTAAGCCGATTTTTATGAGAGTATATTTTGCTTAACTGTTTGTGAGAAAGACTATTAAGAAAACACTTCCTATTATTATTTTCACCAATGTCTCTAAGAGTTTGTGTCAATCACAGAATTGCAAACCAGACGTGATATTTTCCAGCTTTGTGAAACAATTTTATTTATTTGACTTTTTTGGAACCCATTTTGTGGCGAGGCAGATAACATCATGGATAAATCTGCCATAGAACCTATATCTTGCAACATTCAATATTCTCATAAACCTATCTAAATTTAGGTATCTTAATGCCTAGTCTGTAGTAAACAAAATCTAGAGAGTCATTCAGCATAAAATGAATGTGTTCATTTGGTCACATGTATAAGTCCCTAAACTCTTTGTATTGCATGAACAAAAGGTTCTGCTTGGTTATCTCCCAGTAGCCACCTAACACATCTGAGTTGCTCTACAATGTCAAAAGCATCAACCTGAGGCCTGCAGTTTTGACAGAAGACTTGCCTTTTTGGATCACCAGCTGGAGGTTAGGGAACCTAAGGGCACTTCAGAAAGCACTAGATACCTGTGCCTGACCTATTGAATAGGAGCCTGGACTAAGATACCAAATTCAGTCCAGAGTTTAAGTCAACTCTAACTCTGCCTAAATATGGGCTGTTATGAGGTGTCTAGTTCTGCTCATACTTGTTGGGATCCTTGATGTCTGTTGTTTTTTAAGACAGTCCAGTCATTAGCCCCAGAAATTTGCAAATAAGCAACCATTCCCTCACCTGCATAATAGGCTGAAGCCCTGTAGTTGTTTTAGCATCCCACTGATGGCCAAATATATGTTTTGTAATAGTGCTTGCCAAGGGTGAAGCAACATTTCAAACCTATATCTCTGAGGTGTCAAAATTTCTCAGTTTTCAGAAAACATTTGTTTTGGAGTCAGGCTGTCCCAGTCCTTTCTGCTGCAGATGTTCCACTTGGTAATTAGTTTTTTGTCATTTGAATAAAGAAGAATGCAGAGATGATGCATATCTTACAGCTTGAATGCTAAGGCATTCACAGTCTAGATCCAGGCTCTGCTTCATGTTAGTACATGAACTTGGAAATAGGCATCCTACTTCTTTTTTTGACTCTTCCTCTTATGGAGTCATTGGCTGTTGTGTATGTGCTAACAAACAAGTTCACAGGTAGTCTGTTCCTGCTGCCAAAACTATTCCAGTATCTATTTTTACATATACTTCCTCAAGTGTGATAACTTTTGAGGTGCAAAAGAAATGAACTGGCTGATCTCCTGGCATCTGATCACAAGACATTTTTGGCATATCAAGATTTTGTTGCCTACTTGTTATTCAGCAAAAATGTGACTTCTCTGTGGCTTCAGATCATTAAGGGATTAGGGAATAATTTAACAGGACTTCTGAGCATCCCATTGGCATCTCCTTGTTACGGATTTAGACTTAAATCTGCAAAAGTAAGTACACAAAAATAATACCTTCTATTTCTGCTTCAGCTTCTAAATTCCTCTATTCTTAAGCAAATGCATAAGAGATATATGTTTGACTGTCTTTGCAGACCTGGTCTTTGCAGACCCGGTCTTTGCAGACCCTGAGAAATTGTACTCAGATATAAGACTTCTGAAAAATAATCAATTAGCTTGAGAAGTGTGGGTTTTCAAAAAAGTGCAGCACCTAAAATAAGTATAGTGCCTAATTATGCAATTAAGTGATTACCTTTAGTTTGCCCCACTTGTAAAACCCCACTTGAAAGATTCCTTTTCTTGATTTCCCCATTGGTAAAAATAACAGGCTGATGTCCTTTAGATATATTTAACTTATTTTACAGAGATGTATAGTAGTATAAGTGAATAAAGTAACAAAATGCCTTTCTAAAGTGATGTACAGGAAACTTTAAATGACTGTACCAAATGTCCTTGAGGTCTTTCCACTGATCAGTGTTGCTTGTATTTGTTAGTGGAGAGAATTCACAACATACATCATTGAACCTCATCATCTGTCTAACAAAAGAAATCATTTAAGCAGACAGAAAGTGTTCAGCTTCTTCATTGTTACTAGGGCAATTTTTACAGAAACCATCATAGGGTGTCCACATGCCTGAGAAATTCATTTTGCTGTCAAACAGCATGTGTAAGTGAAGTAGAATTTTCTTGTAAAGATTACTGCAAATTGATATAAATTAAGGTCTGCTTTCTGAGAAGAACAAAGTTAATCGAAGTGGGATTAAAGCTATAGGTTCCTTTCATTTAGTAGAGGTGCTTCACTGATTTGTTAAGTAATGGGTTATTTGATGTACTGTGTGGAGAGTGATGTAGGTCACTTTCAGCACACAGTGCTGAAGATTTAAATAAAAAAAAAAAACAGGGAAAATACCAGTGTTTTCTAGTTTCCCAAATACCATGTGAGAATACTTGTAATGAGCACATCCCTTCTACCCCCTGCTCTCAAACTTTTTTTGCATTATTTCAAGGCATTAGTTTCTTTTTATACTTTCCGTATGTCACAGCCCTAACATTCAGTTAGAAAAGCCTCTCAGGAAGATGGCTTTCACTTTTTTTCTTATCAGAAATTATGTTATCACCATCTCATTTGACCAGAAAATTTGTTTTTGGTAAGTATGAGCTCCAATTTTATTTCATATGACAGTGACCTGTATTTCTATTGATGGGCTCTGAATACTTGAAGTGATATTGTCCTTCCATGTATTTTGTCTGTCTGGTTTTGGTTTGTGTTTTTATGCTTGCTGATTCTATGCATTTCTATATAATTTTATTGCTCTTGTAAAAGATCCTTCAGTGGTTTTAAAAAGAAACATAATGCCTAAAGTCTCTGACTTAATTATTACCATTCATGGAGCTTTTTGTAAGTTTTCAGCTTCTGTTCAAATCCAAGTTATCATGTGTAAGTTTTAGAATACATCCACAAGAACAGATAAGAAAGAATGAAAGGTCAGTTCAATGGCTAGAGTAAACAAGGGTTGTTCCCAGCTCTCACTTGAAAAATATCTGTACTAAAATATTTAAATTCCAGTACCTACATATCAGTAGGTATCTAAATTCCAATTATCATTGATGGAACTTTAGCATTTGACTTAGTTATCCACTCATGGGCATTTCTTTCCATGATACCAGAGTGTTCAAAATAGTGGAGTTGCTGTGGCTGATATGAAATAAAATGTGCAAGACTTGTGCCCTTTGAGAGGGCCAGAGGGAGGGGAAGCAGAACCCCCTGTGCTATTTCAGAAAGCACAGGAGGCTTTTCTTGTGAAAAATGCAGCAAACCTGACTCTAGCCAATGGAGTACAAGGAGAAATTTTTACCTAGTGTTAGGTGTCTACTTTAGGATGAGCTGAACTGCCTGAACTATCTGGCTGTATTGATTACATTTCCACTGATTAAACCGGGAACATTGGATCCTAAAAGACATCATAAAACACCATTTCTGAAAATGCAAATTTGAACTTCTTTTGGCTGTTTCAGAAGAGAGGAAAAGACTGGCAGTAGAGTTTTACCATAGAGGTATGTGAGGGATTTTTAGCAAGGGATTATACTGAAAACAAAATTATCCTCTTGCATCCGCATAAATGTTCAGATGCATTAGTAAATGTTATAAAGCAGTTTGTCAGTGATCTTATCTCTTTTGTTGGGTAAAGAATATAATTCACACAGAAACAGTTTATAGAATCAGAATCACAGAATCAAGTTTGTTGGAAAAGGACTTTAAGGTTATTAAGTCCAACCATTAACTGAGCACTGCCAAGTCCACCATTAAACCATGCCCCTAAGTGCCACCCCTACACATCTTTTAAATACCTGAACCATCAACCATAAGTGCTTCCTTTTGTTTGGGAACATTACTTGGCTGAGTATTTGGGTCAGTTTTAAAATGTGTAATATAAAAATTTGTTTGCTGGACTGATTTTCCTGACTGTGTTATATATTTGTCATGAGAAAGTAAGAATCTTCTTATGCAATCAACAAGTTCGTGCTCTAAATAAGTCACTGGTATATGAAATTCTTATTGTAAAGGCTACCAATTGAAAAATCCTCCAAGAGTTTTTTTTTCCCCTAGAATGTGCTATAAAATAGCAATAAAAATGAAAAGAATCAATATATGTGTACAAATTATTTAAATAGCAATAAGAAGTAACCAGTTTGGTAAAAAAAAACAAAAAAAGAATTTCAAGTGCCTGTTTAAATTAGTTCTTTAAATTAATTAGAGACTGATCTATATTAAAATATTTCTAATCTGGACAAGTATTTCGTCAAAATTTTTCTCATATGAGGGTAATGAGAACCTGATAAACTCTAGTTTGGAATATAATTTTGTTTCATAATATGAAACATAAAGGAACTTTGCTACACATAAAACATTACTGAAAATTATTGCCTGAGAAGCTGCTCTACCTTAAGTATGTATTCATGCATACTCATATCAGATGGTACACGAATTACAGAACATTCTTATCTCTTACAAGGAGATTGTAGAGATTAATTTCTTATACTAACAATTTATATCAGGGTATATAAAAATAATTTAATTTGCCTTAAAAAAAAGTTGCAAGTGGCTATATCTAAAGCTGTACATAGTGCATTTCCTTTCCTCATGGTTTAAAAACATTCTTGTTTGAAATCATACATAATTATTTCAGTTTTGAATGCAGCCTGACTAGCACATGGTATTTTATGGCAAAAGACTCAAAATAGGCCTATCTAAATAAATCTGCTTTTTCATTAAATTGTTTCTGGAAAGCACAGGCTAATTAGTACACCACCCTTGTATCTGGTTTCAGGCAAAGTGATACTGACTGAAAATGGCCATTTTAATCTAGGAATTGGAAAACTAACATGGTTTGAAAACAAAATTAATGTCATCAGTTAAGAAGTCGTTTGCAGAATGGCATGGAAAAAATTCTCATCAGAAAAAAAAATTCTTTGTGGCAGTGTTGCTCAGTGGGAGCTGAAGGGTTGTCTAAAGCCTGGTAAAAGAATTGGCATTTCTCATTTCCCTGTGTCTGATTGGAGCAAATTGTGTCTTCTTCACTCATGAGGATTATCCACCTGTAAGGATTACTGTTACTAATGGCAATTGCTGTCTGGTTTTGGTCAAGGTTTAAGGTGATAATAAGATATAATGAGAAGTGAATTTTGTGTCCATTGTGAAACAAAGTGCAACTTGGAAAAAGGCTCCATACTCACCTCAGCGTAAGGATAGTCTTGCCTTCTTTATTCACAGCAACAGTCTTACTGTGCTGTTTCATTGCCACACTGGGACACTTGTTAGGATTCGCAGCATATGCCCCGGTTTTCTATCCCTCTGAAATTTTATAGTGATGGTCATGGTTCACAATAGCTACATCATCTAATTTCATCCATTGAAAAGTCTCATGTCACTGAGACAATAGACAAAACCTTCCAATTCAAAAAAATATAAGGAAGAATTAATCACCTGATTGGAGTTTACAAAAAGGTAAGCATACCTTTTGGTTAGTTGCAATGATTCTGGATCAAATTTCACATGTATTAAAATTCAGAAATTAGGGCAGAGTTAGTAACCCTCCATGTTTACATGTAAATATGAAGATATTCTGTCTTGCTGAATGTGAATGGATGTGAACTCTGATTTATAGTGTGTGAAGTCCACCATGTTTAATGGGTAAATTTGTATATTCATGATCTAGTCAAAGACTGAGTTGTCAATTCACCCTTTAGCCAGTAATTTTGAAAGCAAACCACTTCTTTTTCTGCAGAGAATTTGGTAGGGGTATAAAAGATAGTTTTCCTCTTACGGAAATTATTTACTTAACATAAATCAAATATTTGACTTTATTGCTCTTTAGTTTTGTATGCAAAAGAAGCAGTTTAGTTTTACTACAACTCACATAGGTCATATTTAGAACAATTGAAATGGGGTAGATCTTTACTCCCTCTTTGATTGCTCCCGGGGTACTTCCTCATCTGTAATATTAAGGTGCTATGTGTTACAAAGAGGGTATATGTTGCCCTCTGTTCTCTTCCCTGTGTTCTCTTACCATGAACCTCTGGTGTAGTAAGAAGTGTTCTCCCTCCCTTGAGTCACCCATACATGAATTTGAAGGATGGCCACTCCATCCCTCCCCAGCAGCCACAGATCTTATTCATCTCTTATGTCCTTAGCACTTCTTGATTCTCTCCCCCTTCTCTGGTGACTCTCCCCGAGTCCTCTGCACCTGATCCAAAGCTTGCCTCTATTTTTAATTTTTCACTTCTCTTGTTTTTGAAGGGTGTGGTGAGAGAAAATGCTTGTTCCATCAAATTTGCACTTACTTTGTAATGATCTAAGGCAGTGATTATTTTCTTTGATGTCCTACTCATGTTGGTCTGTAATAACCACTGATTTCCTGGCTTCCACTGCCCATGGCCACTTGGTCATCAGCTGTGGAGGAAGCCTTGCAGTGGTGTGTACCTGGAGGTGAGCTGCTGCCTCGTTGTGGCTGCCAATTCATTGTGAAGGGACGTTCACATTAGAGGCATGATGTTGATGTGTCTTCCCAAGGCATTAGGAATGGCTTGCCTGAGTCCACTACCATGCATACTCACTCAGGCAGATCTTTCCATCATTTCTAAGCATCATTGTCCACAACTGATGTTTTGCTATTGAGAATGAAAACATGTCTTATTCTTAGATGAATTAATGTATTTTTAAACTAGACCAAAACTCTAGTTATAGTCTATAACTATAAACTATATAGTTTTGAGTGAAAGCCACAGATTGATCAGTTGAATTAAGATTATAATCACATTTCAGATTGCTTGCAAAAGCTGGAGGAAAACAATAGGTGATTTATTATTTCTAATTACTAATATGTGTAATAATAATTTTTTTGGAAAAAACCCCAGTATTTTTAGTAGTTAGTGATTATGTTAACTCGATTAAGATTCTTTCAGAGACCAAAAGCAAAGTTTTAAAATAATTTTCATAACCATTATGCTTTGACACTAAATATGTGGAGTTCGCAAACCCATCGTGCATTTCAGAATGCATGAGTGCAAAAGTCAACTGAGGCCCTTCCATTTTGAATGAAGGTAAGCTACTAAAAATGCCCAAATCTTGTTTTCATTATTGATTTACAGAGACCTTAAAACAATATGAAATGCCAGGGTTATGAATCAAATATTCTAATGTCAGGAAAGGTAATGAGCACATCCTGTAAGTGATGATGGCTGCCACTACACATTACCTTTCCCACAAGCCTCTTCCCTGCTCTCTACAAAAAGCACAATCTATAAAAGGAAAGTGGTCTTCACATGAGCTAAAAATTATGGAGGAACCCATTGGTTCTATGCCACACTTTTTCTGTGTTAGGGGGGATTTGATGAAAAGCAAGGAATTTCAGGTGGATTGGGTGGGGGAAGTCTACCCTCAAGGCAAAGGTGGTAAGAAAGGATACTGGATGATTCTCCTGCTAGTGCTACAAGTTTCCTAGATATTGCAAATCATTTAATCAATCTTTTCTATAAAGTGACTGGTGACAGTCTTCAGTTATTTATATCAGACCCTAGAAATACATGACATATTTTTCAGTTTTTTCAGGTTATCTGCCAGTAGGATTCTTGAGTTTTATGAGGCAATATCCTGCTGGAGTTACATATCCACCTGGTCTCTGTTGCCATCTCAATCCTTCTTATGCTGATTTATTCCACTACCTTGTGCCACTTTTCTCTCTTTCAGATTTCAATAATAACAGCAACTTTTGAGGAAAATTCTCCTTTGTAACAAAGCTTCTATCCTGTGTCATAAAGGAGTTTTACTCAGAGATCATTAATATGTAGGTAGATCATGAAGGAAAGGAAGAATTTTTGGTAAATATAGAGAATTTAGGTGCTGAAAACTTTAATTTGCTAAATATTTTTGTAGGCTATTTTTTGTTTCTTTGCTCATTTTTTTTTCCCCTGCAGAACATCTCAGAGAGTTATAACGTCTGTAGCCACTATCAGATACCTGTTGAGGAGCACAGAAAATTAGAAATTGCCCAGAAACAAACTGAGGACATTTTTCTTTCTTAATACAGAAAAAATTGGTATTTTAATTTTTCTAATTTCACTCTTATATATTTGAAACAATCTTTTAAAACTTTCCTGACCCCATCAGCCTTAGGTGCTTAAGCAATAATATTGAATATTTTATATTAAAATATTTTTTATAATAAAATATTTTATCAAGATAGTATATTATGGAATACTTCATAGATATTCAGAGGCCTTACATTAGGCCACTGTAATCTGAGATAATTACATTTGCTTTGAATTGCAGGTTCTTTTTTTCTGGACCAATTTCACTATCTATTTATTAATACCACCAGAACCAACAGAACAGAAGTAGGGCTTTTGTGAAAGGACAGGAAGTTAGTTGTTCAGGCAGAATGGTTTCTCATTCTCAGCTCAGATTTTCTCAGATAATATCTCAGACAGAATTCCACACTGAGGGATGGAAACTTGGGGAGGAGGCTAGAACAGGCTGAGGTTTGTTTATCTTTTTAAATTATGATACAGAGGTAAATTTGAAACGTCCTATGTATATCTGTCTGTCCAGTGCTGGTTTGAATTACCAATTGCTTACAGAGGAATTTTACTTTGCTGCTGAAGAACTCCTCATTTTTCTTATCGTTCTGAATTCTATGATCAGATAAAGGGTTTAGGATATATTGTGAGGCTGGAAAGTCTAGATTATCACTGAAACGAATGCTTTCTCTACTACAGACCCCTCCTGCTGCTAGCTCTTTACTTCCACAGTTGTCTGTTCTTGAGCTACTAGCAGCTTCTTCAGTATTATATTTAGACAGAGTGAGATGCCAGAATTATTCACCTGATTTGCTAGTTTTCAATTTGCATTCAAAACCTTTTCTTTTCTCTCTTTCTGTTTTCTTTTTTCTTTTTCCCTCTGGGAATATCTATTGTCATTTGTAAATATTTGTGTAATGTTAAACAAGTAGAAATAAGTCCAAGTGTACTTGTGATTTTCCAGCATAATTGAGTTAGTTAGGGATACGCTTTCTATTTTTCAGCTGACACTGCAGACAAACTTGTATGTACGTCTGGTTTTCACTGATAGAATTTATGCCAATCAGAGGGGCCTCTAGCTTTTACTGGGTGCTAGATGAGTAAAAGTATGCTATAACAGGAACACTGATTACAAGATTGATTGTTTTCAATATACAAGTATATTTATAAGCAAAAATGTCTGCTTGTATAGACAAGGTTCCAGTCTCTAGTTTTGAAAACATCTGTAATCTCACTGGTGTTAGTGAAACTACCAGGATGGACAAACATAAGCTTTTGCAGAAAGGAAGTTCAAGTAAAAACATTTGTTACTTGTACATAAATGCAGTTTAAAATCTCCTTGTCGCTGTTGTCTGTCTGATACTAGAGCCATTATTTTTTTTTACTTCTTTGTCATTCTTACCATGCTTCAATAGAAGTCATGAAACACAAGGAAATGGGCTGAATTCATTTCTGTAGAAACTGCCCTAGAGTGGTGTTTCCAGGGAATGTGGCCCATTAAGTTCTCACGTTATTGCTGTTTCTTTGAACTTCTTTTCTTTAATGTTTGTGGTGTCAGAAGAAGAATTACTTTTTGTCTTTCTTTTTAAGGATACATTGTTCAAATGGTGTAACATGCAATAGCTTGAACTAGGAATGTGTGGTACCTAATAACAATAGCATACTCTCATATTGAAGATTGGGATGACACAGCAATTAATCTCATTTTAAGTGAAATTTTAGCACATTGTGGATTTGTTTGTTTTTTACTTTCTGGATAAAATCCTTTCCTTGCTTAATTAATCAGACATTTTGGCGTTGTCTTGAAAGGGATTAGGCTCTTTATCAAAAATAGACAAAAACAGGGGGAATACTTCTGCTTGAACATTTGGAAAATGTTCATAAATTCTAGGAAAAAAGAGTTAAAATATGTTTGGGAGGGATCCTTAAAGCATTAATAGTATGATTGGCATCTCATTATGCTTTTACTATTATTTAATTAAAAATTTGTTAATTTGTTAATTATGGTAACTTTTCTCATTAATAACTATCACAAAAGACTAAAGGTGATTAGTAAATGACTTTGTAGATTTGTCTACTATCCAAACTAGAATATCTTCATTTTCTGTTGAAAGTGCCTGGTTTTCATAAGAGATCATAAATTACCCAATGACCTCACCTGTGTGCAGAAGCATTCTTTCAACTCTCAAATGAATTATCTTTGAAAACGATTGAGACTGTATCATCTATTTACTTTTGGTATGATATAATATTAATTATTCTTCCAGCTATTACAGATAGAATTAAGATGCAAACAAACACATTTAAAAATTGCAAAGCAGCATTTTTTGGTAAAAACATTCTAACAAGTATAATCAAGCATAATCAAATCCTAATCAAGTCATGGCAGTCCGTACAACAGCCAGCATATACATAAACTCATTTCCAATAGGAAAGCATAATCTCCTTCAGAATGACCTTCCTGTCATATAAATTTATACTGAAATTTTCTCAATGCTTTAATTTGACTTAAATGATAACATAAACATTTAAATGTTGTGATTTTGGTGAATGAAAATGGTTCAGAATATTTTGTTTATCAAAAACTGTCTTCTACATATTATTTTATTTCATTGTTGGTAGAAAAACAAATGCATGTGTTTGGGGGATTTCTTAGAACTACTGTGGAACATCACTAAATGTCACTTCTTTAGAGTAGTCCTGTCTGTTCTATCTTTCTTTATTTTAAAAGAAAAAAAACATGATAGGTTTGGGGTTTTTTTGCACTTAGTTGTTGCATTTATTAGAAGGCTTATAAGACCAATGGGCAGTATTCTATTTTTTATTAAACAAGAACTTACTAAACAAGTAAAGAGTAAGTTGATATTTATTCTGGTGCACATAGGATTCTGCCACCTAATGAATAAAGATTAAAGGAACAAAACCTTTAGTTAGTCTAATGAAAGAAAAAAACAAACCAAGCGCCTCACTAGCTTCTAGTCTGTTAAATCACCACTTTGATTAGAATGATTTGTCTCTTTAGGTAGAGCAAACTACAATTGATTTATTTTTGGCCATTTGCTAAGACAAGGCGATGTAGCACTCAATTGGAGGTGTGAAAATCTTTCCTCTTTCCCTCACAGTTAGTGGTCAAACTGTACCAACAAATTAGAAACCATTTAAGGGGACTTTTAGTGGAAAAAGATATGGCTGCAACTAATGAACCAAGAGTAGAAAAGAAATAAATCATGATTGGTTATTTAGAGCTACAATATTCTCTAGCTACACAATAATCTCGTCTCAATACTGAATGAGCCCAAAATATCAGGACTACAAAATAAAGCAGTGGCAGTCCTCACCCACCTTTCACCTAATTGCAGCACTGATCTAAGTAGGACAGATTCAGAATCTACTTCAGCCTGATAAGTTTTGACTTGATGTCAAAAGAGATGGCACTATTCCCTTGTTTCTAGGGCATTGTGGTATAACAAAAACATCTACCAATTCTACTCTATGGGACTAGCTGCCTTGCTGTCCAAAATGCCAGAGGGGAACAGGTAGGGACAGGTGAGGTTTGTAATTCTCACCCACTGGAATGAAAAGGCACTTTGAAGACTTCCAGTGTGTTTAGAAGACTTACACCTCCCATGGGTTGTTCTTCCTGTCACTGAATACATGCAAGGGTCATAGGATCAAGATATTCTTCAGGTATGTGCATCCAAAAATCACAGATAAGATGCACAGTGCTTTAAAGAATTTTCAGAGAAAATCTCCCAATCATCCCCATTTTTACCGTGTTTTACATTACATTGCAGACCTCTCTGAGAGCTTGCGAGCTAAATTCTTTTTAAATAAAAGCTCAGCTTGAAGATATTTTTTCTGATGGCATCAAGTGTAATTGTTATGAGCATTGAGCCAGAATAGATCTAGTCCAGGGTAAACCCCACAAATCCATATTTGGTTAACACTGGGTCCTCAGCACCATCTTTCTCTGCAACTTTGATCCTTTGAGTCTTTCTGGCTTTTTTATATAGGCACAGCCTCTTTGTACTCCCAAAGATGCTGCATTAGCTGGATTGAAATACTTCCTTCTTTTATCAGGGGAGTTTGAACTTCTAGTCTTGTTGAAATTCACCTAAGTACAAATCTTACCACAAAACACAGAATAAAGATTTTTTCATGCTCTGAATTCATTGTTTTCTAACGAATAGATATTTCCTCATTTCAAAATATTTTATGTAGCAAGTATAAATCTGAAAATGGTAAAATTTCTGTGGCCTGTTTTGTGAGCACTGTTGTACTTCATGTTTTCTATCCCATAAGTTGATAATGCTGTTAAGAATGTCCCCAAACGATTTATAATTTAGTAAAATAAATTCGTACGAACACTGCTATTGGGACTTGACTAGTGGTAGTTTTTAATCTAGATAAACCATATCTGAAATGTACTGATAGCCAGTATGTGATAAGAGAAATAAACTAACTGCAATTGTACTATCTTGGTGTTCTTAAATCAAGAAAGGAAAGTCAGCAATGCACCAATAAAATTACAAATACACATCTTGAGGTCTGCCTTCTAGTCATTAAAATAAAAAGCATTTCCAAGGAGTCAAACAAAAACACTTCCAATCTTTTTAAAATATTATTTTAAAATATTAGAGTCTAGCTTTGAGGTGTCATATTATATTGATGGATTACAGGGGATCAAAAAGTTAGTGAAATGACATCTAAAATGCAGGTTTGAAGCATTATGCTTTAGCAAGTTGCTTGTAAACCAAGATTTTCCTTTTTCTCTTTATTTTTTGTTTTTACTTAAATTGACAGATAAATCATTGGCTGCCCCACATTTTATCTACCCCTCACTGGAAGAAATGTCTATTATTTGTGAGCAATTAGTGTGTTGTATTTTGTTATGCAGCTCTTTTGTATCACTGTGAAATACATTTTCTCAAAATTCTTTAAAGCTTTGTGCTGTGTTATTCTATAAAACCTATAAAAACACATAGAAAGAAAACTTGATTTCTGAAGGCCTTAGAATTCACTTTACACTGCTGCTTTGCTTTCAAGATCTTGATTTCACAGGTAGTCTTGATTTGAAATTGATCCTTGCAATTGTGGGAAAAAGAAAGCCCTGAGTTTTACTTACACTTCGGCTCTTTTGTAGCTGCCACAGTATAAAGCTAATGCAAGTCTGCATGAACTGCATTCCAAGGCTGCTACCTCTTTCCAGAATGGTACTGTGAAGTTCTACTGTAAATCCAAGTTGAATTCAAATGAGGAGTTTTTTGTCGTCCTCTATTGTCTCAAGGAAAAGGTTTTGAGTCTGCTAGCTTGTCTAGATAAGTTTCATCAACAGGGCTAATAGAATATATTGCTTCTCACTACCAGGCTTGCTTTGTTTAAGTGTTGTATGGCATTCCAGGCAGTGTGCTTTGTCCTTAAGCAGTGAAGTGGTTCCTGAGTGGTGGAAGCATAGTTCAGAGAAACTGAAGAGCTAAAGAATGCAGAGGAACATCAGAAGGAAAAGAAAAATCTCTGTATTTCGTTGGAATATAGTGAATAGTTAAACAGGAACGCTTCACAGAAATTGTCCAATTTGGCCAAAATATCACTAATAAATTATACTGGTAAATTGTCAGTACAGAAATCAGAGCTTTGTGAGGCTGCAGCATTTCAGGAGCTGACCTTTTGACCTGGAACTTCCATGCAAGCTGCTCCCGGGCTTATACATCTAATAAATGTGTCCCTTTTAAATGAGCATTTCAGTATTTGAATTTTCTTCTTCTTAATCAGATTGAAATTAGATTTTGGAATGTTAGATTCCCCCATGAAATGGAGTGACCTTCTGCAGAGATAAAATAAGGAATAATATTGTAATACAAGAGAACACTGTAATCTGCAGCAGCTGTCAAACTTTTCAAAGGTGTCTTCTTTTGTTTCTCTTTTTTATACAGGGTCTGGTGGGGCTCCCCATCAAACATGCACTGTTAAGTAGTTAGGTTGCTGACAGCCAAGTTTCACAAAATATTCCACCTGTGGTGTGTAAGCAGTCTAATCATGACTTTCAGGTTGCTTTATCACACTTTTCTTAGTTGACTGTATTGTCTACAATGCTGACAGTATCTTCAATTAAATGTGATTAAATTCAAGTCAGGTTTTATTCTTCTGTAGCTTGGTGAAGGTAGGAATAGTGACAGAGGCACTAGAGCTGGCTCTTGTGAGCATGGCAGAGTCACAACAATATCCATCTGCACTCTGTTCACATTTGAGTGGCTGATGCTACAAAACAGCCTCAGAAAGGTTACTTCATTTTCAAAGGAAAATAAGATCCTGCAGAATTTGCACTTGATTAAGAAAGAGATTGCACTAAAGGTGCATGCAGGTGAGTGGATAATTCACACCAATCCTGATGCCATTTTGTGTCATTGTTTTGCTTACATGTTCAGCTACATTATCATAGTGCAAACAGTGTGAATGGTAAGAATGTCAGCAGTTTCCTAGACTTACAGGCATGTCTGAATATCAGCATGTGTGAGGGATACATACATCTGCTAGTGAAGCAAAAGTGGAAGAAGATGCAGGAGAGAGTGTAGGTAATCTATTAATTACCTCTGATTATAACTGTAAATGTTACAAAGCCAGTGAGAAAGCCTTTTATACCCAAAATGCCTTTTATACCCAAACCTAGAGACCATTGAAACCTTTATCTTTACTTGTGCTGTCTCAGTTTTCTCTCTTCAGTGTCAGAGAGAACTTGGGGCTGATTCTGTGCATTTGTGCTCTAGCCATGTACTGGAAAATGGAAGGTGAGTTTTCTATATTGCCTTCCTACCCTTTTCTGAGGAGAAGGGAAAAAAAAAAAAGAAAAATAGCAAGGTGACTTTATAGGCTCTACTATTTGGCAACATTAGAAGAAATATTTGTACTCTTGAACATTCTAACAATGTGTGCAAATTTTCCATACCTTTCCAAAAAATACTGGCAGTTTTGCTCTTTATGGCATGTTTGAGTTAAGCAGTGTGCAATGGTACATGCAGGACTTCATGCAGTCTCACAGGTCTTGTTCTAGGTGATTAATTTTTTCTGGCTGTTGGTTAAAGTAAGCAGATTCATGTGTTAACAGAAACCAAGAAACAGCGAATTCCAAGGGGACAGGTTCAATTTGCATAGCATGATGAAATATAGTGTTTCTTTGAAAACCATTCATTTTCCAGTTCAGAGGTATTTATGTCTTTACTATATTTCCAACATGTTTGTTTAATGCATTTTTGCTACATTTAATTCTGGTAAAGAACAGAGAAAGGCATGGCTCTTCTGTAAACAGAGAACTAAGGAGAAGCCCAGTTGCTGCCCTGACCTGTGATGTGGGAATGTGCACAACAGACAGTAAAAGTACCCAGGTGGAGAAATATAAACCTTAGAATTCGGTCTCTCTTTGACATGTCTGTCCAAGGAATATATTGGTGAGAAGCATATTTTGTCACATGTTCAAAGACATATATGTAACTTTATGGACACATACCAATTCACCTTTCTGTCAATTTAATGTAGTTCATATTGCCAATAAGAAACTTAGTGGCAGGGTAGTATTGATAGAAGTATGGTATAATATGGTATTATATGGGAAATGCTCCTATTATAGTGGCACATGGTTCTGGGACAGAAAGGTGAAGCTGTGACAGGAAAGAAGAAACTAATATTCTAGTGAAGAGGAGCAGAAGAGGAGTGGAGTGGTTATACAAGTAGTACAGCAGTCTGAATATCTCATTCAGTTGTGCTGGGTTTTTTTTTCCACAAGTTACTCACATACTTACATAATTTGTTCCTGAATACAATGGGAACATCCCCATTGTCTGGGAAAATGGGATCAGGAAGAGTATTGTGTATGCCATTTTCTGCATCTAGTTAAGCATTTTGGATTAGTTCTAGGTGGTTATATTTGCTGATACACTTTTACAATACAAAATATGAGATTTAAGGTAGGACTCTCGAGCAACTTTTTTCAATTTCAGTAAATGTTTCTGTCTATCACAGGATCCTTCTGCACAATTTGTCCAGCACACAACAGCTGGATAAACACATCATGTGATTGGTGAGCAACTGGCTCACGGCTTGGGCATAAAGGTTTATAGTAAATGTGATGACATCAGGCTGTTGAACTGTCACCAGTGGGGTTCTACCAAGCTCCATCCTCGGGCAATCACCAACCATAGGAAGTTTATCAAAGTCAAGTGCTGGATTTTCCAACTGGGATAGGGCAACCCTGAATTCCATACAGACTGGGGAACAAGATGCTGGAGATTAGTGCCATGGAAAGGGACCTGCAGGGTTTTGAGAGGAAAATCTCTAAATTTGAGAGGAAAAATTTGAGAGGAAATCTCTAAAAAAGCCTGAAATCTGCTATACTTGAATTCCTGATAAATAATCTGTCCAAGCGGATCTAAAATCTAATAGTTCCACTTAGATATTTGGGATTTGCCCCCTTGTGAGAAATTAAAACCCTGGCAAAATATATAATTTGGAAAATTTTTTTTACCCCTCCCAATCAGACTGTTTTGTTTCTGAAAATATGCTGAAGCAATAGGAAAATCTAGAGACTAATGAGCCATTGCAATAAAAAAAAAAGGTTTAAATCTCCCAGATACATACCAGACTAAATTCTGGACATCTAATTTTTCAGTATTCTGGGCTTAATTAACATTTTTGCCTCAATTTCCCCATTAAAAAATGAGAAGCAATAAAATGCTTACCTTTATAGTCATAGAGATGCTCTGTTGGTAATTAGATGCTGTCAGACAGAATTACTGTAAATTACAGTAATTACTGTTCATTAATTAATTCTGTCAGTTTTATGTTTTATTGTAATGCACTGTCAAAGTGCTATAGTGTTTAAATTGGATGCATTTAAAATGAACATTCACATTAAAAAGGAGTGAAAGAGAACCTTTTATTGAAATTAAAAAAAGTTCCAAAGAAATATTTTATTATGATCTAATTTTGGCTGTGGAATTCTGAAGCTGAAAAGTACTGCATACTAGTAATTGCATGTATTATTATAATTAAAAATGATACAAAAAATATGAAGAGACATTCAGTATTTAAATTGAGCTGCTTATTTTAGAGCAGAATTCAGTATTTAATTGTAACATTCTCTGTTGAACCAGGTGTATTTCCAGCGAATGTTTCATGCCAAAGAGAATTAAGGCAGGAAAGTTGACATTTCCCTCAGGAGAAAAAGACTAAATATTAAATCTGCATATCCCACTGCTGGAAATGAGGCTTCCTTTGGCTCACACTGCACTGAAATACTGTACATATTGGTTTATTGTAGTAGTGTAATTTGCACTACCGTGATGAAGTGATGATAATTATACTACTTCTGTATTCTCTGAAATTTTGTAATGATTTTATCTGTGTTACTGACATGTAAATAAGCAGAGAAAAGGATCTGCTGTTTCCAAGGATAGGTTATGACATGGTTGGCGGAATAAATACTCCTCCTAAGGCAGCCCAGGATACCATTAGCCCTCTTGGCTGCAAGGACACGTTGCTGGCTCATGGTCAGATTGTTGTCTACTAGGACCTTCAGATTCTTTTCTACCAAGCTGTTCCCCATCTGGGTATCCCCCAGCATTTACTTGGGATGGGATTGTTTCTCCCCAGGTGCAGGGCTTTGCACATCCCTTTTGTTAAGCTTCACGAGCTTCCTGTCAGCCCATCTCTCCAGCCTGTCAAGGTAAAAACTCACTAAAATTATTACACTGAAAATGAGAGCTAGAAGAAAGGTCACTTTAGTCTAAGAACAGTGAACAGGGATAGATTTATTCACAAGCATCTCAAGTTACACCCAGCAGACCAGACTTTTGTGTTTTAAGAGGTTTTTGACTAGTTCTGTGTGTTTGGGGTTTTGTTTTGTTCTGGTTTTTTTCCTGTTGTTTTGTTGTTGTTTGTTTTTGTTTTGTTTTGTTTTTTATAATTCTAGTAAAACATACCTGTAGGGAATAAAAGTAAAGTATCAATTGATGGGTTCACTTCAAGAAGGCAAGGGAGATGAAGGTAATTCTCCTTCAAGGATCTGGTTGATTTGGGTTCCGTAGAGCAGAAAGTTCCCTTTAAAAGCAATGTATTGACACTCAGATTTCTTTAAACTGGGAGGAATTTAGGTTAAGCCTCTCTGTTGATACTAGCTGTGGTATCGCTTCAAGTAGGTGGAACAGAGCACATCTGGAGCTTTTTTGTATCAAAGCTCCCTTTAAGTTAAAACCAAAGCAGGAGCTGTGCAGGTCATGAAATCCTGGAGTCACACTGTGACTGTACAACACTATTACCCAAGTCAAACGGCACTTTTTTGCTCTGATTTACTATCTAAATTGATCAAAAGTCAAAGTGTTGATTTGAGTGCAGGTAGCTGAAGCTATGTGGATATGAAGTCCTAGTACAGTAAAGACAAATGGTGAAGTGCATCCTAGAATATTACTTTACTGTTCAGTCCCCTTAAAGGAGCTGTGAGTGAAGTAAAACTGCTGGAATGCCAGTGTAACTCATAACTGGTAAGTGGTTTTCAGCAGTCAATGGGAAGAGGATCCTGATAGCTGCCTCAAATGTAGATGCACATTCTTTTATATATAAATCAACATTAATATTTCATCAATACTCCAGTCCCATGCAGTAGGTCAATGATTTTAATTTTTCAATTTATTCCAAATTATTACTACAATTTTAGACTTTTCATTCATTTTTTAATCAAAATAAATAAAAATATTTAATTGAAAGTAGATTTTTCTGCACAGGAATCTGAGTTTTGGCCTTTTTCCTTTGTTTTCTAATTAGCGTTTTGTTTTCTAAACTGGTATGAGCCTGCTATGCTAAAGATTATGTATCTTTTCTTAAAAACTTCCCCAGAGCTTTGTTTTGATGTCAGATGATGAGATAAATTATTACTTCACTAGTTTTAAAAAGGACTGTGTTGCCTAATTTGAAAGTAAAATTATATTGAACTATAATAAAATCAAATCCTTTTGGTAATCTGAGATTTTCTCAAAGGTATCTTTTCTGAGGCTGCTTTAGAAAAATTGCAGAGACTGATCTGTTTGAGACTATGTAAGACAAAGTTTTTTATTTTTACAGAATCTGCTATTTCAGGCACCTGTTAAGTGAGATGGAAGGCATTTTTATGTGTTTGTGTTTGTTGCTTTGAATTGTATTGCTTGCATGTATCAAGCCATGAATGACAGATAAAATAGTTTCCTTTGTGGGTATGTAAACAAAGGTATTTGGCTACTTAATCTGATCAAACAATATTTACTTTGGATTTTGTTGGGGTTTTTTTCCCTTAACAAGTTATTCTTTCAGCATAAATGCTGTCTCAGCTACTGAATAAACTCGTGTCTCTCTCAGTGTATCTGTTACAATTATAGCAGTCCTTTACCTTCAAAAACTTGTACTTTTTATGTCTAGAATTATGAAAAAAACCCATTAGATTAGCTGGAGATTATAGCAATTAAATACTTTGTTACAGCAGCAATGGAGTACTTTAATTTGGAAGTAGAAGTAGTAAATACCATCTTTCTTATATTAAAAAATACTCAGGTAAAAACTCTTCTCTGAATATCAGTATGGTATTTAGCCATTCTAGGAAGTATGGAAAGCATGGAAGTACGACAGGGACAGGTTGAAAGAATTAATGGGAGTCGAGGTTGAGCTTGGTTGTTTTTGCTTGATAATCTAGTGACAGCTTGGGACAAGTATTGGAATGTCTAGTACAAATTTAGATACTAAATTCCAATAGGTGAAAAGGTAATCCCAGGTGAAACAATGCCTGTAGCTCTAACATGTCAAAAGACCTCTTGTGCAGTGATTATTCTGAGGGGCTCTCGTACAGTGTTTCTGAAATGCTTTAATCTTAAACATGAAAATTATTCTGTAAAGATGTGGGGGAGCTTATTTGCTTAAATCTGCATATCAAAAATAAGATAATGAGGTGAGTTCAATTTGCACATTTCTTGGGCTACTTTAAATTGCAGGTTTTCAGCTGGTATACTGCTCCCCACCTATTTTTTCCCCCCAAATCAATTACATTTTTTTGTAATAATAGTACTAGTGTTAATATAATGTACTTCCTCTATGGACACAAAAATTGGAGGCAAGCAAGAACAGTGTACAATTAAAAATAATCATGCCATATAATAAGTGAAAAAAGTAATTAACTAGCAGATCCTAGTAAGTAAATGTAAATGGAGGATCTCATCAAAGAGCTGTATTTTTAGTGGATTTTTTAATCTGTAGGGCCTAATATTCTTTGTTCTTAAACTGGAAGAAAATATAAGGTCACTTTTGGTGTTTGTGAATGATTCACAGATGAAAAGGAGTTAAAAAAAGCATCAATGGCTACAATAGTTCTAATGGCTTTACCCATCCTGCTGTGTTAGATAACTTTATGTGACCCCTGTGGTGGGACTACGTGCTAAAGTAGCTATTTACATTCCTACTGCAAGCCCTTAAGGTGACCCCAGTCACTGCATTCTGCAAAGGAAAGCTTTTAAGAGTGACAGATACCCCAATTGCCATTGCTGCCATTTCAACACAATCCTTCCAGAAATTTCCCCTCCACTGAATCCCCTGGATGCATCAAGCTCTCCCTGTCATGCCTCTGTGGACACCTGATTTGTGCTATAGTTTACCTGTGTGTGCTGGCAGACCCAGACAGATGGAACAAGGAAGCACCAGGCAGTGGATCCATAGGGCATCCAGTGTATGGAGCACATAGGGACCTTTTCTGTTTGCTTTTCTCGACTGGGTGTTGTATCAGCACTGGGCGGTGCTGCTGGCTGTCAAAAGCTGGATTGCAGGTCCAGCTGGCTTCTGTTTGCTGGCACCAGGAGCCAAGGTTGAACAGGCACCATGTGCATCTGTCTTCTCTAGCTGCCAAGGAACAAGATGATGCCATGGGAAATAGCAAACACACTGTGATGACCTTGTAATGCGTGCTTACATGGGTGGTTGCTAGACAGATTTGAGTTGCCTGGGAAACCCCCATTTCAGCTCTCAACCTACAATGTCAGGGCAAGAGCCCAAGACTAGCATTTATAGAAGCTAAGCAAGGCATTTGTAGAATCTAAATGCTGGAAGGTGTGAGGTTGCTCTATTCTTGGTGATCATCATGGGCACTTCTTATAGCTGTGGCTCTAATTGTGGCTGCACATGTAGTGCTTTTCCTGCACAGTATCATGCAGTGTTGGGCTCTTGCAAGTAAGATTTTTACTACATCTTGCCCCCGAAATGATAAACCATATGTGAAGTCATAATGAGATGGAAGAAAGATATGGAAAATTGTGTGGGATCTGCTGCACTGCACTGGAGGACTATGTCTCCATGAACTCAAGCAAGTATAGGAAGTCACTTCTTACCATGGGGTGATCCAGAAAGTATGCAGCAGAGATTGGTGTAAAGACTACCCAGGCCAATTTTTTCCAAAATGTTCCAAAGGCCAAGACTGGGAGTTGCCCACAAAAGCTTCAGGGGCTTTATCAGATGGTACAGTGCATGTAACCATGTGAACTGTATCTTTTAATAGGCTGTATTGGGTTAATCACAGCCAGTAACTTAGGCACCCACCATCTATTTGCTTATTGACCTCCACTCCCAGTCTCTGCAACAGGACAGGGGAGAGAAGAGCAAAAGTAAGAAAAAAAGTAAGAAAATACTGAGAGTCAAGAGAAAGACAGTTAAAGTGATAGCAAGAGGGGGAGGGAGCAATGCAAAGGCAGTTGCACACCACCTCCTCCAAGCAGACCAATGCCCAACCAGCATGTCTACCTGGGAAAAACTACCCCATACTTCTTATTGGCAAGAGTGACATTATGTGACATGCAATATCCATTTGGCCAGTTTGGATCAGCTGTCACAGAACCACAGATTATGCTCAGTTGGAAGGGTGTCCCCTTACACCTTTTGCCCACCACCAGCCTGCTCTCTGTGGGAGGGCAGAATGAAAAGCAGAGGAAGCCTTGGTGCTGTGCAGTACTGCTCAGAAATAGCTAAATCACTAATGTGTTACCAAGACTTTTGTCATAACAAGTCTAAAGTACCATGCCAGCTGCTGTGAAGAATATTACCTTCAGCTCAGCCAGATCCTGTGTATACACTGCAATAAAAGAATTGGAAGATGGAAAATTCTCATAAAGGTTAATATCTTACAGAAAAAAGTCTGGAAAAGCTTGGATGAATGTGGGAAAACCCATTGCTACAGTTTTGAGATATAGAACAGATTTTAATATATTAGTATGCTCAGTTCTTATGTTCACAATTCAATAAAGATACTGAAAAATTGAAAAGACTTCTGAGAGCTGTCTTGGTGATGATGAAAGTAACATGCTTTACTGTATGAAGTTTGTGCTAATCAAGACATTAAGAGTTAAGAGAACTAGAAACTCCTGAGGCCTCTTCCATCCCTAAATCTGGAGTACACAGTTTAAGACACCAATGTGGTAACTTTGACTTTAAAAAATGCAAAACAAGCACAAGATTTTTCTATGAGCAATTGCCATTGTCCTTTGGGAAATGTCACTGAAGTTGTGGTTTGAAAATTTTAAACTCAGGATTTTCTGTTTATTTTCCAAAGCAGTCCTCTAGTTCTATGACAGCTACTGCTAGCTGTGGTGAGTAGAGTGATGAATGCAGAGAATTCCTCTGGGTAACATTGTACAGGAGGTCAGAATGTAGAATTACAATGAATCTTGCTGGTCTTACAGTCTGTCATCCATAAAATAAATTATCAGCTCTTGTGTTTTCCAGTTTCAGATTTTTTAACTCAACTTGTATTGCTTTTAGATTTCCAAATATATAATTTTTTAATTTTTTCTTTCTTAGCCTAGTTAAGTTCACACATTTTAATGATTGAGATAATTTACAGTTTTGCATGAAGTTGATTTCTGCTTTTATTTGCTGTATTAGGAGCAAATGTTGCAACTAAGATGTGAAATACAGGCTTGCATTTTCTCTCAAGTAACACAGATTTTGAAATTTCTCATTTCCAAGAGCAACTACAATTTTGTCAGTTGTAAGATATGCTCATATGTATCTATAAACATAAAATCTTCGTGAATAAAATATCCCAATGCTTAATAAACACAAGCAGTACTAGATTTAGTATTAATGTAAATGGATTTCTTTTTTCAGTGGATTTATCCTGATTTATGCTTCTTGAAAAAAAAAGCACAAATACTCTTTATACTGGTAATACTCGCTATTTCATATCCATCATGCTCTAGTAACTTGCTAAAAGAAATAACAAGGGATATAAAAGCAGAGATCTTAAATACTCTTGTTGTAAAGTGTAGAATTGTACTTCAGTGATTCTTACTGTGGGACAGTCATTGAGAATTGCATTCCTGCTTTTTATGTTAAATCAGAGTTGGTAAAAATATGCCATTTTTCCTAACCAGGGTTTATTTTTATCCACTGCTATCTCCTGAATTTCTCTTTACATTTAGCAATAATCTTTCAAAATCCTTTTTCAAGGTTACTCCTGGCCCATTGTTTTAATGAGTCAGTTTTATAATGACAGGTTACTTATGCAGTTGACTGTGTGTGTTAAGGCCACAGCAAGTTTTACCATTTTTGACTGAAGAATAATCCTGAAGCCTTTGAAAAAATCTTTCAATGAAATGCATCTTTGACAACATATACCCCTGCAAGACAAACAAGCTGACTTGTTTGCTAGTGCCTGCATCACCAGAAGATGTTAAATCTTATTTATATTTTGCTCTGTAACTTGAAGGAACTGAGTGACGTAGACAATATGGTCAGGATTCCTAGAGGAGGTTCTCAGTGCCAGGCTCCAGCTTCACAAACAGCTGTGAAAGCAGGAGCTTTTCATGTTCACAAAAGGTGAACGAAGGAGTACAGGCTTGGGAGGCATTCTAAATGCCAGAACTGCTACCTTGTCATTAATTTAGCGTGTATTGTCCCTGTGAAGCTGTTGGGACAAGGCAGAGGCTACACATTTTTTAGGATAAATATACTGCTCATGTACTTGCATGTATGAATATTTGTCATGATCTATGCATGAACTGCACAAAAAATATATGAAACAACAGCAATAAGAGTGAAAGAATATAATAAAGGGTATGAGTGTAATTACCAGGGATTCCGCTAAGGAGAAACAGTTCCTCATTTTTATAGACTTTAGTATATAGAATCAGAAAAAAAAAAATAGAGACAGTTCCTTAATCCCAGTAAGTTCCTCTCCATTAAATAAGGTAGACCACTAGCACCCCAAGTGGGTAAAATACTGGAGTAACATCCAGTACAAAGCTGGATGTTAGCATTCAGAATTTTTTTAATATTCTCTTTTCATGTTCCAAATGTTAACACTCCGCATTATAATAAATGTGGGTTTGTGTTTAAAATTGCCCAGTACTAAGGGGAGGTTCCAGAGAGCCTGATGAAAGCAGTCGTGGTCTTTCACCTGAAGTAATGAATCTGAATCAAATAGTAGTCTTTCCTATCTGAAGTATGGGATATATTTAGGAATTTCAGGAAATGAATGTGATTTCTTAATTTGAGAGTTATTTTGGGAGCTGCTGTGGAAGAGAGATGTTTGAAGAAGTGTCTTGAAGTTAATATAATTAAACATGTATTTATTGACAAGAGAGGGCAGGAATGAGAGTGCATTCAGCAGCTTCATTTGGCATGTGGCTGTGCTAAGGAAAGCAGTCCATGGTCGAACTTCAACTGAAATAAATTTTTCAAAGAACTAAGGATGAGATTCAGCACTTTCTGTTCTAAGTGGGGGATTTGTTTCATTGATTTGCTCTCCCTAACTTGTATGTGTATGTGAGTATTAAGAAAAACAGAAGTGATGAAATGTTGGACAAAACATTTAGTGCGTATACTCCTTGTCCTGGGGAGTGAGAGTGCATGTGAAAAATGAGAGCCACATTGCTCATATCCTACCAAGAGACTCTTGGGTCCAGCTTGTCTGAGTGCTGTGTAGGAAGCTGAATGAAACAGCAGTGTATGAGCAGGTCAAGCTTATTTAGGAAAGATTTCATATTGGGTTAGGGAGGAAATAATGTGCTGTAAGTACTACAGTGAGTGGAATACCTTGTAGATTCCATCATAAAGGAAATTTTTGTATTTTAAGCCAGGAAATATATGCAGTATGGATGATTTTAATCTAATATAGAGAGGAAGATGAAGCAGAAAAAATTAAAGGCTGTTTTCTTTTTTAACAGCTTCATAATGCAGCTATATGTTCACACATTTTTGTGAAGTGTTAATGGCAAACATGGTAGTTAATGAGGTATACAGGCCTGATGCTGTATTATATCTCAGGCAAAAGGATGTGTGATTTATCATATTTGTTTTTCTGTGTCCTTAATTTTTCTGTGATTAATGTGTGATGCATATGCAATGCTTTCTGTATTATAACAGAAAAAAAAATTAGAGTGTTTTTTTTCCCTCAAACTGGCAATGAAAAATCTTTAAAAAACAGGAAAAAAGAGGCACTTTTAAATGCAAATGTATGAACATTTTTTATGCTATCAGTTTAGATCTATTATGGCAAATTCTCCTTGGGTTAATTTACGGTATTATGGCTTACTGTACACCTCAGGGAATCAAGAACAAAGTTAATTGTTCCTCTGAGATGTACAATTTCTACCCTTTGCCCCTCAATCCACAGCTTGGAAAGCAGTAACTGAGAAACAATGCTAAACCCATTAAGTTATTTCTTCTTAGAACAGTTGTTGCTAGAACATACGGAAATAGGGGCAGCTGGCTGGTGCTGCATTCTTACACATCCCTCTGGCTCCTTGCAGAGGCAGGATGTTAGACTAGACCGACTCAGGTCTGATCCAGTATAGTAATTTCTGTGTTGCTTACCCTTAGCCTTTGTTATTCTGGGTCAGTTGATCAACACATTAGGAGCTGTAACCAAGAGTCTATCCATGTTTTGACCAACTGGTAAGGAAAAGCTTAGCAGCAGGCTGTACTGTGCCTGCTTATTCAGTGTGAAATAAAGGCACACAAGAGCCTTTGAGGGGTCGTTTCTTTTTTGTTTCTTGTTTTACGAGTGTGTGTTGTGCTAGTGGGAACTCAGGGTAACACATTCTAGACAATGTTACAGCTGTTCCTGAATGATCAAGTTTATTAACATGTCACAGGGTTGTGTAGTTCCGGTATTGGAAATATTGTGACTGATACTGAAGATGTTTTGGGGCAGTTAGATCCTCATATCTATCTTTACATTACTCTAAAATGCTTTTATATTGCCTATATGCCATTACTGCAAATGTGTTTGTGATCTGTGTTTTTCTGACCAACTTTGTGTTACTTTTTTGTCTTGTGAAATTGCCTATAAATTATAATTATTATTAGGAGGAAGTATAAAACTTTTCCACTTTCTCTTGTTTTTCTCTAATTAATATGATCATTACATCTTCAGCATACCATAAAGAAACAGTCCTACTTCATGGGAAAACCCTCAGTGTTTGTCTTAGTGCCAATGTGGCAACTTGAGGTAGTATTGGCAACAAACCCCACCAATTCCTAACGTGATATAGATGCAGATTCTTCCTGCTTCCCATTTACTGCTCAGTGTTAGCAATATTTTGGGAATGACTGTTGTGAATGACTCAATGCTAATTGCTGTCCTTTCTTGCTCCTGTTGATTATACTTGTGACGAACCTAAAAGTGTTTTTCCTATCCTTTAAAGCAAATAAAAATTAAGAAAAAACATCCTGTGGAAGCACTGTGCCATTTCCACACGAAATCCCGCATCTGGTTGTTAATATGCAATTCCCAATACCATGAACTTTCATAAAGGTTAGAAATGAGAAAGATCTTTTAGGTAACCTTGTCCTCCCCTCAGTTGTATGTAGAGTAGATTCACATAAGGCACAGTCATGTCTCCTCTGCACTGAAAGGGAGCATTCTTTTCGCATGGCATGAGTGCTTCACTGATACTGGAAAGAAGAAAAAAGACCTTTTTCCTGTAAAGGGTGTGTGAGATGAAGTTGTAGCACGTTGGCATAAAAGGCTCTTTGTTAATTGCTATTGTGCTAATGGTGCTTTGAATATGAATGTTTTTTAAGCAAGAAACAGGCAATGATTCAGATGAGCACTGCCTCAAAGAAAACTTGAGCAGGACTGGAAGTGAAAGAAAGTCTTTGGCATTTTGCAGTCTGTTTTTAAATGGGTTGCACAGATTCAAGTAGTCAAGACCATACATGTAATAAACAGGGCACTGGGGCTGTAGCATCCACTACAAATTTGTTTCAAAAAAAACCCCAAAAACTCCAGCATTCATATTACAGAAAAGCTGCTGAAGAATTTGCTAACAAATTTGTATCAGTGGGTGTTATACATACCTCTATCACATATGCTCTGGGGCACTCATTTTCAGAAAACTGAAGTGCCCACTTGTGCACATGGTGGAAATTGCCAGTCTCCATACTATCAGACTATGTATGTGTTTTCATGCAATTATTCTCCCATATCTGGAATATTTGTTGAATATTTCTAAGTTGGTGAGATTAGAAATCTTTGTAACAGGCAGCTTAATATAGCTACCTTTTCACTTGACTAGTTAAAATTTAGGAATTTGAAGATTATTTTAGGATACACAATATGCTGATAATGGCATAAGATATCAGAATAATTTTATGTTTACTAATATATACATATATCCATTCTTGAACATAAAGGAATTTAAAAAAATGTATAAATAGGCTCTACAGATACGGAATTATGAAAGTGTTTTTTCAGTTCAACAGGAGAAAGTGTGCACATTATTCTACACTTTAATACAAATTATTCTATTATTCCAATACAACTACAGTGGTATCCTGCTGACCAGAGTAAAACACTGCAGTGAAGTAGTAACAGCAACTTTTATTCCTAATACCATAGATGCATAAATGCATGCATACATGCTTAATAGGGCATACAGGGATATTTTAAAGGGCAATTTTGCTATGTGAAAATATAAAAAAATTGTGGTGTTTCTCACAGGGGAGATTTCTTTAAGTTTTTTTTTTGTATGTTTAAAATGTTGAGTCTAAATGAACACTTAAATAGCTCAGTATTGTACTTAAGAGAAGCATAGAGAACTAGCAGTTGCTATTTCTTAATCTGCAAGGGGCTGTTTCCAAGCTGCAGACTCAGTCAAGCAGTGCTTTATTCAGAAGAACCCTCAAGAAACCCATTGCAGGTTTTGCCTGAGTCAGGACTGTGAACTTGTACTGTTTGTATAGTTACAAACTGTAGATATTTCCAGTAAGGTTCCCCCATTGCTCTCACAAAGTAAGAGTCACTTGAGAAAGCTCTTTTGCAGACAGTTACTTTTAAAAGAAAACAATTACACTCCTGCAGATGGAGTATTCTAACTTGCTTCCATTCCAGTTAAATTTTTGGGATATTAACCCCCATGTGTGTCCAGTGTTGATGTTTAGTTTGGTTTATTTTCAAGATACTTTTGAATGTAAAAGAAAAAAATGCAAGAGCTAGAGATTTAAAATTTAAAATTCTTTCTGAATTTAGTGTTTTTAATGCATAAAATATCTTAGGAATTTTTATGAAGTAGAATCTAGTGGATCTTTGAAAGTCAATTTCTTGTTACATTAAGTACAGAAGGTAAAAATGTCCATGCATTTAGCTGAGTTTTGGAGATGCATTGTCTTTTTAAGGTATCTGTCTCCCAAATTTATGTGCATTGTAAAAATAAATTAAAAATAGGAATGTAATGTCAATATAAGGCACTCCTTTGTAATTTTTTTATTTTATTTTTACAAAATACTGGTGTATATACAGAGAAAGCTTTACTAAGTAATGAGACTAACAATTTCCCAAATTAAGTACAAAATTAGGAAAATTATGTCACATCAAAAAATTTTGGGGTAAAGGACCAGTAATATTTATGTATAGATGAAAAGCTACCTTAAAAAAATTCACATGACCTAATCTGTCAGTCAAAAATCATATTCTGCACAGCCATAATGTCAAACTGCTGTCTGACAAGATGTGTGATTGATGGCAGTTAAGATATAACACATCCACCTGTAACAGGATTTCCCTATGGACAGTGTACCAATACAATGCCTATTATATAAATTAACATCTTTGCTGTATTTTAACACTTTTGTTCCTCTGTTGGTCAAACACTGGCTAATGAAATCAGAAGGCATGATGAAAGGCCGGTTTCCAAGGCCAAGCTATCTAAAAGTCGACATCACAGTTCCCTATGGCAATAGCACTGGCGCACTGGCACAAGTTTCAAAAGAATCATAAGTGATTATAATTAACCGTATTCTCACTATGAAAAGTGATACCATAAATATGGTTCCCCTTTTCTTTGTTTTCATCTGTTTCACTCATTTTCTTATTTTTTTCTTAATCTTCATTCTTTAAGCATTGATTTGTGTCAAAATACCCAGTATAACTGTAGCTTATTTTTAATATTTGATGAAACCAAAACGACACAAGCTTACCCCAAAAAAGCACACAGTTTACTGTAACACAGCATCCAGTCACGTGGAATAGGGGGAAAGCACTTTGGGTAGGAGATAAGTAAAGCTTCATTGCTGAGTTCCCTTTTCTAATACTTTTAATTGTTCTCACAGTGGCAGCTTGTTAGTCTGTTTCTGTACTAGTCATCAGCTCATTTCACCTCAGTTTGCTTCTGTTCTGTTCATACATACATGACAAAAGGAGGGCAGAGTTTCCCATTGCTCTGGTTGTTGACAAAGGAAGCCCATTGTGCTTGAGAACAGATGAATTATTATCTCTTTCAGTACACAGTAAAATGTCAACACCATGTCACAGCAGAAATACACATGCTGACACCAGACTTGGAAAGTACTAAAATCAATGAGGGCCACAGCAGAGCCACTCAGCTAAATGCTTGTCATTTGAATGCACATGAAGAAAATTAACTAAAATTCCCAGAAATAGCTGTCAAAAGATTAAAGACTAACGGATTTCTGTCCTTGGGCAAGTGAAATCTCACATTCTGATTCTCATTGCTTTGTCCATGCAAAAGCAGTTGTCAAATGGAGACTGCTTCTTGTTTTCTTCTTCTTTTTTTCTCTTTCTTTCTTTTTATATTTTCCTTACTAAGCATGTGTGGAGTTTGTTAAAGGTACCCAGTAAGACTGGGTACATGAACTCTCTACAGCTAGGGTCCCAAGAAGCACCTTGATCCTTGGCTGTCATTTTAGTGTGTGTTTTGTGAGCACAGTATCAGATACTGTGCAGTCAAATGTGAAGCTGCAGACATGGCAAAGTGTTCAGTTATTCTCTGTCATCCCTATCCATGAGTGTTTATGCTCTGAGATTTAGCCTGTGTTCAAATGCTTTTTGTGAGGTTTATTTATAACCTTCCTGCCATCGTTTCTTCACTCCAGCCTCGTAATCTTTTGTTCCCAGCTTCTTTCCATGGCACTGAAAATTCTCTACCGTGTAACCTAGAGCAAGTTTAATTATTACTGTAGCTTGCTTCTTAAAATTCTTGCTTCACTGTGTATTCAGCGGTTACCTTCATATGTTTGCATGTTTCATAGCTATGAGTTCTCAGGGTCCTTCTCCCTCTTCCACAGCTGCCCAGCCTTCTCTGCATAACATAGGGATGGCAGTGAGTATCTGGTCAGTTCTTTCACCTTCTACTTTTAACCATAGTAAATCTGGTCTTCCACTGCAGTTCTATGCTCAAAACATCAGGAGGACTGAAACTGGTGTACTTAAGAGAAAAAACTAATCTGTTCTGGTCTTTTGCCTTCACTTACCTACGTTGTTTTACTGACTCCACTGAACAAGTTGCTCAAGTTTTTGACTTTGCCCAATAGCTTCAGTAGCTACTACATATACCTGGGATTTACCCTCTTTTTCCTTCCTTTCTTCTTATTTTTTTTTCCTAGTATCTCTTTTCCCACTACTTCCCATTTTAACTCTTCTTGTCTCTATCCTTTGCTGCTGTCTTCAAATTCTTTTCTTTGGGTCTGAAATTGCTGTCCCTCTCCAGTTAAATTTGCTGTTCTCAATGTGCTGGCAGCAAAGTGAAATGTGATGAAAACCTGATCTCTGAAGGGTTCTCTGCTGGTATATCACTGATCAGATTTTTAGTAATTTTTACTTTGCTTCCAGCACACTAATTGAATACAGCAGAGCAGAACAGCAGGGGACAGAAACAGAAGACACTGAGTCCTGACAAAGGCTTTCTCTAGGGCTGTTCCATTAGCATCTCTTATTAGACAGCAAATGCTAGCTACCCACAGACAATCAAGCAGTAGATCATTCATAGATTGAAAACCACTGAATATGTACATCTATGGATATTCAGACAAATGCTGAAATCCTGGGCAAAGTTGTAGGCCAGGTTGCCTATTCAAAGCACTGTCATTTTAATATTTAGTTAGAAAGCAGTAGTTTTGAAGACTGGTAGCACATGTATTGTCCCTAAATGAAATTCAACATGTAAATTTTACATGTATTCATCATTTATTATAATTGTCAGGATGCTTGTTGTGACCTGTGAAATTTAGTAAATGATAATAAATTTAGTAAATTATAATTTTTTTTTTGTTTCTGTTCGACTGCTTTGTAAGAAGTTGGAAAAATATGTGTTATATTTGCTGCATTACTTTTCCGTATAAGTAATAATTGCCAGGGAGAGGCTGAGGAGTTGAGAACAAATGCAGAGATATA
Source organism: Monarcha castaneiventris obscurior (assembly GCA_026261815.1). Lineage (NCBI taxonomy): Eukaryota > Metazoa > Chordata > Aves > Passeriformes > Monarchidae > Monarcha > Monarcha castaneiventris. The sequence goes on along the minus strand of JAMPIT010000174.1, from coordinate 4,005,617 downwards.
TTACAATCTCAAATGAGAGCAATTAGAAAGAGAAGAATACTGGCCCTTGAAAAGTAAAATGGCAACTGACATGAGCTGACTGTGAAGCTGATTTGTAGGATGCTTTCCACCTCAGCATAATGCTTCTGTCATACAAATATTTGCACATCTGGGTGTAGACTAATCTAAGGTACCTATCACTATATCAGTGAGTCACATAGTATTAAGGTTTTCAAAGAACTGAAAAGAGAGAGGCCAGAAACATACATTCTAGTTTCCACTCTACAAAAAATCAGGTATCATGTTGGTGTGCATTTAGTCTCACATGCTTTTCATTGTTTATTTACTTATTTTTGGGGTATCATAATGAGGAAATTCTTCTATTTGGAGACACAAACAGGAAAAAAGATAAGAGCTGTTGAATTTCATGAGAGTACTTCTAGAATCTGGATTATACTTCAACTTTTGTTTGTGCAATTATTTTTAAGCTGTCAGTGTATATTTATTTCACAGGGTCTTATGAAGATACAGCAAAACATTAAATATGTCATAAAATTGAACAAATACCTGGATGCCTCTCTAAATGCTGTAGTTCAAACTTGGTTTTACTTTTTTAAAGGTTTTTTAAAGTAGTTTTTGCCTCAGTGGTTTACTAAGTAGCTTCCTGCATTCACTCAGTTTAATCCAACAACTTCTTATGCCAGCTAATTCAGCTAAATTCCTAGGGACCATTCATGTAACTGGCAATAATGTCCCTTAGGGAGTCTTTGTTTGGGATAATACGGATGACTGCGTAATTTGGAGATTGTCTCCTAGGTATTATCCTGCTCCTCCTAAATACATGCTATACAAGGTGCAATCTGCATCATCTCTTATAAAGCCAGATTTTCATTATTTTTCAGGGTACAGGTGAACATTGAAGGTATTTTCTCAACCCAAGGTTTGCAATAAGATTTATCCCTCAGTGGAGCTATGATTGGATGAGCTGTAGGAAAAGCCTCTGCCCTGTCATTCAATCTTTTACTCATGATCTAGTTACCTTGTCTCAATTTGTAGCTTCTCTGTAGCCCACAGGAGACCACTTTTTCCCATATTTTTCTCAACCTCAGCTCAAGCATGCCGCCCAATCTTGACAGCAAGAGCTAAATGATAAAATGGGTGTCTAGACATTGCTATATTGCTGTTCTTAGAACTAAATAGTCTTCAGTCTTGATGCCCTATAAATAATTGAGACAATCTAACTCTTTGTGAATTAGCAGTGCTTCAATATTTTTTAAGGGAAGCAGAATGACTGCTGTAAAAAAAAAAAAAAAATTTCCAAGCCTTGTCATGTTTCCTTGTTGTAAAATAGATTGACATTTGGGGCTTTTACACTATTACAGTCAAATTGCTGCTCTAAAGACAGTTCATGATTGTGGTGTCTTAGAGTACTGTGATTCAGTTTGCCTTTCCAATGGCCTCTTTCCTGCTGCTGCAATTTAACTGATATATGTTTTTAAAAGTGTATTACTTTGCGTATTTTTATTGTTGTTTAATTTTTTTATATTAAAATACACTCTCTCTCTGAAGGAAAAAGGGACATAGAAAGGTCTCTAGTCTAGTGACCACTAAGAATTCAGAGGTTTTGTTTCCAGCTCTGCAACAAATTCTTGTGTGACCTTCATCAGGATGGTTAATCTCTGTGCAAAATGGGGGCAATGAATAGTATTTACCAGTTATAGGTAAAACTATTTAAATATAGGAAGTTCTGCAAGATGTTTGGGGATCTTTGATATGTAGGTAGTGTGTATGTACTGAATCAGGTAGAGGAGGGAAATGGCCAGAGAAAAATGCTAGAGTTGAAAAAAACGGGAGAAGGAAAAAGGAAAAATATCAGATAAAAAGGAAAAGAGGCTAGGAGATGAGTGGGATGGTGGAACCAGTTGGGATAATTTGCAGGTGAATAATTATAAAAGATGTGGTCCTTTTCAGTGTTAATAGGGCAAGAGAAGTACACCAAGATGAATGTGTTTGTCTATGTACTTCTAAAGTGGTGAAGCCAAAAGCATTTCTGAACCTTGGGAATCCACTATGCTGATCAGCTTTCTTCAGAGTTCAAGGAAAAAAACAGTGTAATAATATATGAAAGTCAAAGAGGAAATATTTTCTCCAATGCATATGTTATAGCTTGCATCAAATGCTACAAATTATCATTGAAAAAAAGTAATGTGAAGAACATAATTCTGTAAGCAGTATAGGTGAGCTAAGTGCTTGTTTAAGAAGTGTGTTTCAAAATGTTGTGTTCTGCTTGGGAGAAATTTTCCCTACTCCCTACTCCAACTTCTTTTTGCTACTTCAGGCATCTGGAATTGACTGATAAACATCAACTAAGCTGTTTGGGGATTTTTTGGTGTTGGGTTTGGTGGGATTTTTACTTTATTTAGGCTCGTGCACCATTACAAATATTCACTTTGCACACCACCTTTTATGCATAGAATCATAATGTATTCTGAAATCATAAGTCTCAATGTCCAAATGCTCTTTCAATCAATATTCGGTGAAAATAAAGTACATTTTTACTTTTATTTCCTGATTCATTCTCAAATGTTAAAAAAAAAAGAGATAACAAACTGTAACAATCTGAGTGTTTTAATCTATCGTATTTTAGATGGCTATAAGTTTTTGCATTTACTGCTGCTGAACAAGACTTGCCTCTGTTTTTTGTTATCACAAACAGCTGATGATTTTCAGCTAAAAGATTGGCTAGAGATGCAGTGATTGAAGTGCATTGAGTGTAGGGTGAATTTGGGAAAAGAAAATACAGAAAATAAAACTGATTTTCCATACGAAATATATGTATAATGTTAAACCAGGTGTTAGGCTTAGTGAAAAAGCTTATCTAGCTGCAGTATTTAGCAGAAAACAATCTGTGTGTTCTGAAACACTACTCAGCTCTTAAATTAGACTATACTGATCATGAATGGAAACTTTTTCTACTAATAACTGGAAATAGATTGCAAGTTTCTCCGTCTTACAAAACAGTTAAGATCACATTGGTAGATAGTTTGTTGTTATGTTGATACAGCCTCTGCTTGCATCCAATGCCTTGAAACTGTCTGCATGAAAAACCCTTGGATAGAGTCTATTTGTTCTCCAGTTCAAATGGCACTACCCAGGAAAGCAATTCTACCATGTGCTGAGCAACGTCAGTTCCTATCAACTTCAGCTTAAGTGAAGGGGAACAGCCTCCTTCTTAGGAGATGCGAGGTAGTGTCAGCACAGATTCTTAAGCTGGAATTCAGTTCTCTGCAGAAGCTCTGCACAAAGCCTGTGTATCATTTAAGTGCCACTTAATTCTTTATAATGGAGCTCGGAGTGGATTTGAAGAAGCTGATAGGCTTTTTGCTCTCTTGTCTGTAGAGGGCTGAATTACACCCCTGGTGAATATACACAGTAAAAAGGCAACTGCACTGCCTCAGGAAATACACTATATTCCTTTGCTTTGACTAGCATAACTCAGTTTCAATTAGTGATGAAAATTCTTTGATATTATGCTGATAAAAATCATTGTACATTTTGTTCCCTTCTATATTACACATTGAGCTTCACTCTCATACTCTGATATAACGTGCAAACTGAAAAGTGAAAATGCAAAAATAGATGTAGTCCTGCAGACGGGAACAGGGCCTCCCTTGTGGCACTGTGTGTTAGGGCCTGCGTGTTGGTGAGGCTCCTGAAGCAAAGCTCAGGGTGGGTGGAGAAACAGAATTAAAAGGATGTAAAAACCAGTAATGGGGAAGAGATCCTGGTGGGAAGCAGGGTGGAGGGATGGCGTGGGGGCTGAGGAGGCACCATTTTGATACCAATTAGCTGTAAACCATTTGAGCTGAGTAGCTCTTCCCTGCAAAAGAAGTTCTGATTCTCAAAGCCTAAATGCATGAGCTGGTCTGTACTCAGTACAGAAATGTTTTAGACTTCATGTTTTGTAAAATATTCTTCCTGTGTCTTAGATTTGTGTGGCTATAGCTGATACCCAGAGCAAGGACCCCATGGATTTGTGATAATACCGATAGTGACCAAGCAAACACTGAGTAATTCAGAGATACTTTTATTTTTTTTTAATAAGATTACTTCAAGTTATGTTTCCAGGAAAACCTCCTAGCTGAGATAGTAAAGGCAATCATGTGCATATTTCTGAGTTTAGCTGACTATTCAGTCTCTCAAAAATACTTCATATTGTTGAAACATTGATAGAAATAGCCATTTTTATATGTGAATTATGACAGATATTCATGTAAGTAGGTCAGATTTGGTGTTAACATTTTACTGAGCTTTTTCTGTTAAGCTTGTAACTGGAAGCATGCCTTCACTAAGATAGGATGAGGCTGTTATCTGTTACAGAGGAGGGGTTATTCTCAAAAACTGATATGATCCATTTATCAGTAGAGCAGTATTTCTGGTGCCCAAGTACAATCCACATTTCTGTGTATTATGTGCTATAAAAATCTAGTAGAATTGCTTCAAAAAATTGTAGTTATGAATCATTTCACCATTGATTTATATATTGCCTAATGAACAATGCAAATTCCTATGTAGACATTTAGGTGCTAAAGAGGTTTTTTAATTAAAATATTACTATTAATTTCAGATTGAGCTTCCACTGAAAGCAATCAGGTTTTGTTATATTGCTAGAGCTTACCAACAATTATACCAGAGCTGAGGACACAAGTTTTTTTGTGCCAAAATATTGGAAAGGATTTTATTAAAAGACCTTAAATTGAACTTTTATTTCTTGACATGATTTGGTGGCACTGGGAATTGTATTCTTAAGTAGTTCCAGACAGAAGAAGTCAGGCTGAATCACACATTCAGGTGAGCATAAAGCCGCAACTGCCGCTGGAATAAATGCCTGCTTTTAGCCTCCTTGGACCCCAAATTAATTTGATACAGCATAAGCTTCTTGTACTCTTATTTTACTAATTATTTTTCCTGTAAGTCTCTTTTTTCTGGGCTTACAACTATTGAAGGTCTGTTATGTGTACTGATGTCACACATCAACATAGAGGAAGGCATGATCTGTGTCCCTGTATGTGGAACAAGTTCTGGCCTTGAATCCTAGGTCACTTATGTATAAATTGAAGTGGTGAAGCTTTCTTATAGTCCAGGCAAGATTTGGTGAGATGATCCCTGAAGTAACTGAGGACCATTTTCTGCAAACTGCAAGCCTTACAGTCTGAGAAAAAGTTAGTTTGGAGGACCTTACTTGTTTAGCATGAGTATATGGCATCGTGAAAGTGTCTCTCTGTATATGTATTTTATAAAAAGTATCCTAAACACTCTGCTCTACAATATTGTCTTCAAGGGAGAGTGAAAAAATAATGGAATGTTAGATATTAGCAATATTATTTACTATTCTAGGAGAAGGAAGACAGATACTACAAAGATGAACTCAAAAGAAGTAGTATTATAGTCCAGAAAGAAGTCTACTGGTATTAAAGCCCCTTTTCTCCCTATCTTGAAGAAAAATTTCTCCTTACAGCTCCTTTGCTTTTACTTTATTGCAGTCAAGGCTCGCTTCTTCCAAGACTACTTGCTGTGTATGACCTTGAGGAAATTTTGCAGAACTGGCTTGCCAGAGACACAAGCATTAAGAGGAGACACAAAACACATATCATACCATCTTTCTGTTAGTGCCCTTCCTAACTAGACATCTTTTCCGTTGCAGTAATAGGTTGTTTGTTCCTATCTTTTCCCTCAGCTTATTGTCTCCTCCATGATTTCTCAACCTTTGCTTCATTCAACACCTGTCCTTCTTATGTTCCTAGTTTCTGCCCTTGACTATACCCCTACCATTGCAAGTATCACAGAGTTTCACAATAGCTGTCATTATGCTGACCCCTCTAACTGTTTATTATAGCTTTTCTCTTTCCACTGCATGGCTCATGTCTATTTACACTGTCAGCACTTCAGGATAAGGACCGTCTGCTCAGGTTTATAGAGAGTCTAACACAATGGGTCCCAGTTGTGGGCCACCATAACAATTTGTTAGGATAGGAAGTCTTAATTGTTAGCCCCTCCATCAGTGTTTCCTTGATTAGGAGGAGCATGAAATTAGAAAAATAGCTAGTGTCTATGATATTTTGATTTATAATAAAACTGTCTTTTGTTTTATTGTTGGTTTTTAAGTTTGAAATTAAATTTGTTGGCACAACATGTGTTGTAAATAATTTTGTAAATTGCCTAGGGCTGTCTACATCATAAACTATTACTGAATTATCAGATAATGAAAATAAACAACTCAAATGAGAAAGTGTTTGGAGATAAATGAAATGTGAATTCTCCTGCCAATTCTTTTTGGTTTTGTTTTTCTTCTTCCTTTTCTGTTCCATAGCACGAATTATCAAAACAAAACAGTGGTGTGAAATGCTTCCATGTTTAGAAGGAGAAGGCTGTGATTTGCTAATCAATAAATCAGGCTGGACCTGTACACAACCAGGAGGACGGATAAAGACAACCACGGTAGGTCACTTCCCTGTTCTATATTTCTTCAATTTCTCATTCACCTTAGTTTGTTGAAAAACAAAGAGTGAGATTTTTAATAGTTTTTCAGCACTTTTATGTAAAGTTGATTGTCTCATAATTAATGTGTGCCCAAATATGCATGGTGAAATACACAGCAATGTTATCACAAAGTACAACATTGGAAAAGATAACAAAGGAAAATGTGTCATTCTCATGGTTATTAAGAGTATCAAGGTTTATCAAGGTACTATATCAAGGTTTTCTTAAAAGACACCAGTGGCTTAACTAACATTTGCATTCAGCCTGAAGTATCTTATTCTTTCAACATACACAGATGTTCTTATGCTGTGGTAGTGTAGGATGTAAAACTCAGTGTGTGGTCTAACAGGGTGAAAAGAAAGCTTTCACTGGGAGTTCTGAGGAAAATATTTTTTCTATTCCAACTATACTGGAAAAACAAGTTACACAGATCGATCTTTAGTTTTCAATGAGACCTATAGAAAACATAGCAAAAGATCCCTTCTTCCAACTTCTTTTGGCCCTGGTTTGTTGATAAATCCCTCAGTTCTCTGATTAGGTGCCTTGGGGCATGTGCTTGTAGTGAAAGCTGAAAGTACATACGACAGTAATAGTTCCTGGGGCCTATAATGTACCAAACAGATTTCTAGAAAATGTTCTCAAATTCCAGCAATTCTTTGACTTAAAAAATGGAAAAATCAGAAGAGATATAATAGAGCAATTTTCTGATAGCTTTCTAGGCCTCTTGAAATTATTTCCCCTCCTTATAATCTTTTTTTAGATTTACAGGGAGCTTGAGTGTAATTTAAATAAGTGCAATTTCAAGAATATTTAGTTTTAGAAGTACTTATCACTGAGGACTAAATTAATGCCCATCATCCCCTGCACAGCTTCTCTGTCTGAACAGGAGACAGAAAGCAGTACAAAACCTTTTATTGTTTTAGAACACCTGTATTTAGAAAATTAACATGATTTTCACTTTTTAAAAAGAAGGGAGATTTGATAATGCTTTATGAGATACCTACAAAACAAATTTTATAAATTGTGATCACTGATTTCATGCTTCTGTATTTTCTAGATATAATATTCATTATGGACAGGGCTATAAAACTTAACTCGTCTCTGAGGTCTTACTTAAAGATAGCTTGTCTTTAGATCTTTTGCATTCGAGTTATGTAAGAGTGACATAAAAAAAATGGAAGGAAAAAAATTTTTTAAACATTAATGCCAACTTTCAAGGGCAAGGAGATCTAATATCGTAACTTTGTCATACTTGAAATATAGTCTTAAATCTTGTTAATTCAGGAGTATTTTCTGTATCTGAGGTAAACAGAAAACCCATGTACTGTGACACATTGCCAGCTGTCATTTTAGTTCTTTGTTTGATGTTTTATGCTAATGGCATGACTGAGTAATGCAAAGTAAGCAGAGGATCTATCCTTCAGTTTCTGTCTTTAATGAAGTGATTCAGATATGCTTTCAGATTAAACACCAGAAGCCTGATTGTGAACTCTTACTTGACTGTATAGCTCTTTAATGCTATTGACATGAATGGAATGACTCATGAATTTGATTAATGTAAATGAAATCATAATCATGCCCCATCAGTAAAATTAAGACCACGGCAAGAATAATATTGTAAAACAGACTCTCCCCACACAGATACATCATTGTCATTGGTAAGGAAAGATTTTGCCAGAGAGACAACTGTAGAACAGCTCTGAGCATAAGCCCTCATCTAACATCAAGCAGTCTTCAACAGTTGGTATCACACATGCAGACACACAACAAACACACAGTACTTTCCAGTCAAGCCAGACTAGCAACTCAGAATGCTTACAGAAGCACTGAATGCGGAGGGGATTGAGGGAAGAAAGACAAGAAGAAAAACAAATACAAAACCCCACAATAAACTCCTGTCTATAATACAGTATTAAATAGCATATTGGTTGAAGGGTGAGCTTGGGACCATAGTAGTAGATGTGGAAACTGTGTTTTAGGATGACTTCATGAAATGCATGACTGTGATTAAAAGAAAACAAAATTCCAGCAGAAACACTAAGAGACATTATTTACTGTAGTAATACTCTCAGATCAACAGCTGCTAATGCAGTAATTTCTATTTCTGCTCCTAATCAACATACATGAGTTGCCAGGCACTATCATGCCCATCATGGTATTTAAGTGTACTAGGAAGGATTTCTGGCTGGGGAGGGCCATAAAAATGACCACCAGGTGGTATGGGGAAAAAATGTCCTGACATATTGAATTAGTCACTGTACGTGGTTCTTAAGTAGGAATAATTCTTGACCACATCTTCAGCAACAGCCAGATTAGGTCCTTCACTTTTTAACTATCAGTTTTGTTAAAACACATTTGTTAATCTAATCTGCCCTTTCCTGCTGATATAGCTTGCATCTTTAAGATATTTTTGGCAGCAGGTCTTGAGTTATCATACTGATAGTAGATCATATAGCAGAGATATGACCGTTTGGTAAATGCTGACTATAATTTGTCACCCGAAATAAAGTCAGAACAGTGTTGAACTCTGATGGACTGAGACCAGCTGTTGTGATAATACCAGATTTTCACATTGGTTCCATAAGGTTTTGTAGAAGTGCAACTTTTTATGTACTGGATTTTAACTGGAAAGTTAGCACTTGTAGAGATCTTATAGATGACATGAGTTCCCTTTTAAGTGAGGATATACTTTGGGACTCATAGTTAAATATGATTCTTACAAAGAAAGGAAGAAATAGGATTTGTTTCCTGTAGATGAGTTTAACATTTAGTATTTTTTCTATAAAAATTCCAAGCAAACAGCAAGTGAAAATATCCATTGCTGCAAAACAAAAGTGCAATTTCTGTAAAATATTTGGAAAGGGCTTCTGCTTTTTACTTTATACATTGTGTCAAAATTATTTACACATTCTGTGCAGAGCCAGATTTTTCAACTGGCTGGCACTTTTTGTGTTGACCTCTGGAAATAATGCAACCAAATCAGAATTCTCTCCTCACATGAGTAGCAATGTTTTATATCCATTTTGTGCTCACTTTGCACAGCTATAAATGACTACACAAGGTGCAAGGCAAAGGAAAATCAGACTCAAAGTATACTCTAAATGGATCTGGATGTCACTTCTGCCCTGTTGTTCTCTCTACAAGGTGTGAATGAACCAAAGATTTTTCATCTTCTAAGAGGCTTTTAGACTTGAGGACTGACTGGGCTAACTGCCAATCTATGTATTAAGAGGCTGACTGTCAATACAAGGAAACAATATGGCAACTTGTAAAAGAAGATAGCAAGAGAATACTACACAGTTGTTAGCAATTTCAACATACTAAGTACTTTCATATAACAAATGTCCTTACAGTCACTTTAAAATCTCCTGCCTTAAAAATTCTTATTTTATTCTCATTATTTTTTCAATAATTTATTAAAAATTAAGTTATATGATTTTTAAAAATATTTTCTAGTTTTAATCCTGCCAGAAGATATGTCTTTTTTTTAAACGAAATTGCTGAAGGGCCTTTCCATTTTATATTTCAAGTGTAAACCTTGCTAGTGTATAGATGAGAAGATACACAATGTATTGTTTTTACTGGGGAGATTAATTTTTATCACCCAAGTGTATATATGTTGTCAATGATCCATCACTACCTAATTGTTACTTAATTAATTCCTTCTTCTACATGATGTGATTTCAATGCATGGAGCTTAACAGAACGTTCATGCACCAGTTCCTCGGTAGCTAACCTTTTAAACCTTTGCCATTTTACTGCTAAATTAGCTGAAGTGGGAAATTAAGGAATATGGAGAAGCTAAGAGAGAGCTCACAGTGGATAAAAGATGTAATTACTCTGACATGGAGCTCAGTGCTTAGCTAGAAAAATTTACTAAGGATCTAGCTTCACCAAGGGACCTGACTTTCTTAATAGAGTTTACTTACACACAGAGCAACTTATCATTCCTCACCATTAATATAAATGACATGCTGGCTGGGTTGGAAAGGCGGTTTGTTCCTTACCCTGAAAAATACAATACGTATTTGTATTGGCTGTAATTTAAATCAAGATTTTTTTCAGCAAAGCTTCATCATGCATATATGTATGATAAAAGTAACTCAGATAAAATATACTGGTTTGATTTTCATCACTGACTTATGAGCAATGTGTTCTCACTCATACAATTACATTCAGGAAAAAAGAAATATATGCATACAAATACACACACATATATATATATGTTACATACCTGTAACATACTTGAGAATTTACTTTTTTTTAGACTGAAGATCAGCTGGAAATATCCTGAGGCCATGGTCTAGTGGTCTGAGCTTGGGAACTGAGGTCTGAGCCAGAAACCCCTGAGCTCTAATCCTGGCTCTGACAGTGACTCCCTCTGTGGCCTTGGGTAAGTCACTGAACCTCTCTGCCTCAGTTTCCCCAGTAGTAAAAGTAAGATTAACAATTCTTAGCTCCATACATCAAGGAATTTGGGAATCCTGACTTAAAATTTTAAAAGATTTAGAAATTTAGAGTAACTTAGAAATAAAACTAATGTTATTTATGAATGTCCTCATTGGTAATATTCCTGTTGTTGCTAGGTATTCACATAACACTGGTGTTCCTGTATTTAGCCTCACCTGCATTCCAGCTCTGAGTGTTTCTAAATGTGCATTTCACATCTCCACAGCTCAGCTGACTTTATTTGGTTAAGCTGGTTTTGGAAGTATTTTGACATCCTGCCAGTTCTAGTTCTGTGTCATTCCAGGATACAATACCTACCAAAACAAGCTTTCAGGCAATACCAGATTAGAGCAGTGGAATGTTGCATGCATGCCATGCTAAATTAAGTTTTGCCCTTCCCCTTTGTCAGAAGTGGTCAACTTATGAAACAGATACAATAATACCAATTCTTTACACATCATAGCCATGTGCTTCAGTGTCCAGTCTACAGATCTGTCAGCAGTTCATCTACTAAGTCTTTCACTGTCCTAATTGTAACAGAAACACTACGTATGGGCCAAGATTACAGAGGACACTTTTCAGCAGACTGGTGTATCCCCTCACTCTAGTCCAAGTATTAGCTTTTAGAAACAAGAAGGAAATTAGGATCCTGAATTTTTCATTGTTCATAGCCAGCTGTTGGGGAATCAGAATCTTTGGCTATATTTAACCTATGGGACTATTTTTTCTTCAAAGTCCGTGAGCTTGCACAATTGTGAGTCCCTATGTCTTCTCTTTTTCTGTGTGTCCCTCTTCATAATGGCACGCCTGACACTGCTTTGTGAAGAGACCTTAACAGTAGCAGAAAGGGCTCTCACAAATACACTTTTGTGGTGAAATAGATCATTAACTCTTTTGGGTCATCCTCAGACATACTCACTCTTAATTTCTAGTTAGTTGTCTAGAAATCTGATTTAAGAAAACCCCTATCCTTTAAGTCACTAAGAATAATTTGCATTCTTAAGTCCTGCTGCCAGCCAGTTTTGTGAGTTCTGAGACCATTGCTTCACCAAGCATTATGCATCACAAAGTCCTTTAAAACTATCTCAGGTTTCAGTAGTGTGCTTCTGAAATTGATATTTGATTAAGATTTTCCAAGACCACATAGCTGGAAGTTAGCCTGAAATAACTTTCGTATGTTAAGACATCAATGTGCTTTTCCTTTTATATATACACACCAAATTGAGAAAGGGTAGAACATGAACACCTTCTGCAGAATATTTTTGGCAGATATTGTTGAGATCAAAAAGTCATGATATCTGCATCTGTGACTATACATATGAACTACCAGAACTAGGTTACTTTTAATTAACATCTCATACTAATGTAACAGTCTATCTATAGAATCAGTCCCAGTCATTGTATAGTGTTTTAACTGAGCCTTTTAATGATTTTGTATTAATTTGATGTTCTTCTCACTAGTACTAATATAAATTATGAGAGAAAATACTAATTCTTTACATTTTATAGCCATGTGCTTCAGTGTCCACTCTATAGATGTGTACTCCAAGGCCTAGATTCAACTTCTTTATTTCCATGGATTACAAGAGACTTTAATGCTTTGAGCAGTTTCCATTACTGTCATTGTTTTCCTAATCTACAAATGGGTCATCATTCACAGGATTGCAACTAGATCCTGTTCTGTTAATTTCCAAGCAAATATGGAGTATGGGAGTTGGTTGTCTTAATTATTAGAAAGGCTAAATATCATGTTTCTAATTCTTGTGTTAGAGAACAGTAGCTTAAGACAATTTACAAGCAGAGTGGTAGGACGGCCTTCATGGCCCTGTGTCTTAAGGACTACATGCACAGAGAAACCTAAATAGAAATAAAATCCTCAGGAAGCTAAAGCATCTTGTGAAGGGGCCATGCTATTCTTTCAAAATACATGGGTTCTCTTCCATATTAGTAATGCTTCAACTAGTACAGTCTTTTCAAAGCTGCGCACATCTTTGTCATACCAATGTATTGAAACCTGCACAATCTATTTTCCATTATCCTTATGAAAATACACTTCTTCATGTTGAATAACTGATCTTCAAGTCCTAAACCAAAATGGTAGCAAAGATTTTACGATTTTTGTAGGTTGAAAGGAGCTGTCAGATACTTAAAGAACCAACTTAAAGAGATTAGCTGCCTTCCGCTGTCCTGAATGCTGAATACTGATGTGGTTCTACTGAGGTGCAGTGATTCACACTGCCTGAAAAGAGACCAAAATTTACCCCAAAAATAACTTGAAGTGAAATGGCGTGCTAAGTGAAATCATAATTTGTTAACATCTCAAATAAATCCTTGGAAGAAATTAAGGAAACTTAAGTTTTGTTCTTCACTTTTAGAACATGTATCTTCTGATTTCAATAATGAAGAATTATACTATTTTTTTTTTTGTCTTTATAAAGTTACAGAAAATATGAATGCTCACTTCTGCATGGGCTATTTCAAAGATGTTGCATATCCTGTGCAAATAAATAAACAGAATTTTTAGATAGATTAGACTTCTAGAGACAGATTTTATTTCAGGATTCCCATTACTTAACTCACAGCCATACTGGGAGTTCTAGCATTCGGTCCAATCTTACTGTGCTAACTTAGGGACAGGCCAGTTTTAGATTCAGTGAGGTTTCTGATTAATGCTTATGAGCTATGGCTTTTTGTGGTTATATAGATTAATCCATATATAAAAGCAGTTACTGCACTGCAAAATGAGCTCCATTTTGATCAGTTTGAGGTCTGAACTGTCACTTTCAGTAAGTAAGGGAAAGCTGATTCTACCCAAGGCAATAATAATAATTTCCAATCATCTGTTTCAAAGGTTTGTGGAATAAATTATATTTTCAGTAAAAACACCAAACAAATCCTTTGTTGGGTTGGGGTTTTTTTCTCACTTTGAAAACAGAATTCTGAAAAGGAAATAAAACCACATCTGTAACTTGGAGAGTTCAGTACTCTGTCATAGTCTGAACCCCCACAATGAATTGTGGATATTTGAAAAAGTTCAAGTGTTCAAAGTCTTTAAAAGGTCCATTTAAGGAATGCCTAAATTGTTAAGTTGGTCCTGATAAACACAAAATACTTTCATTTGAAATTCTTTCTAAATTGCATAATTTTCCAGGACACCAGTAAAAATTATGTTCTTGTATGGGGTTAGGATTATCTGTCATTTCCCCCAAAACACGAAAAGAGCCTAAATTTAAAAATGGAAGGCTCAGGGCATAGAAAATTCACACTTCTAATGGATGGCTCAGGTATCTGCCTGGAAAATTTGCAGGCCCATCCAAGAGCGTCTGTGAGGAGCCTGATACTAAATTTTTTGATTATTGTTTAACACCTTGGTCACCACTTGCATTTAGAAAGGCCTTTCCAAATACTGAAATAGCATGGTAACTTGTCTAAGAAATAAGCATGTTAAGAATTAGTACTGAGATGGACTAAAAGCAAAAGACAAACCAAATTCCTATTAGTAATGGTAATATGGGGTCTTTTTGTGTTTTGACAATTCTTAGCATAACAGACATTCTAAATGTGATTCAGTTTCCTAAACTTATAATTTTAGTGCATTCAGATACTTAAGGGTATGGACGGCATCTTTCACAGGGTGAGCACACATGATATAAAACCTATAGACCAGTGCCCTTGTGAGGTGACAGCTGGAAGTCAGGCAGAATGTGCTGGTTCACTGGTTGTCTGTGGTAAGCAACTAAATCTCATCTCTCATCTGCTAAATCAGACAATTTGATACAGTGCTGCCTGCTCCTACCTTATATGCTTCATGATAGATTGATACTGTCTGAAGGTTCTGATTTCTTGCATGAATATGAGAAAATCAATTTTCATTTAATAAGTGAGTGCAAAGAGAGACTATCTGAGGAAACAAACCTGGAGATTACTTGCTCAATTTCTTGCTGTAAGTAGCACAACACACTGTTTTTAAGAAGGGATTCAATAGATGCTGAATGCCATATAGTTGAACTGAAGGGGACTATGGGATACATTTTATATGTGGAAGAAAAATAGATTTGATAATGCAAATGAGGAAAAAGGCTGGAAAGACTAAGGCAGAACTTGGTATATAGTTTAAAACAGGTTTTTTGTGGGCATGTAATGTAAACTTACGAAGGCTGGAAACTGGTATGTCACATCAACACCAAGAATTTAAAATGCTAGAATTATTACACACCCGTTTTTCCCAAAGAAAATGTTCATGACACAAGTGTTAGAAGATTAAGTTATTGCACATGTATATCCATTTTGGAACATTTCCATTTTTAAGAATACCCCCAAAGATTTCTGTTAAATCATGTAAAGCAAGCTAGAATTCTTGGACTGGAAAAACAAGCAGTGAATATAGAGAACGAAAAAGGTGTTTTAGTTCATGGATTTTTATAATAACATTTGACACATTATTTCTTAAAACCATACTTGAAAATTAATTCAGAAAGGCCTGTCATATTGAAAACTGTCATTTCAACAAGATTCTGATGGAGGACCTGCGAAGAGTGGTATAATAACATAATAACACTTAACAGGAGTGTATTGATCTAGGTCGAGGTGGCCCAGGAAGTGACAGACTTGTGAAAAGTCTAATGTTATTTTATTAAGAATGGTTTCAAAAGCATAAAAGATTTTAAGCTCTTAAGAGTTATTGAAAATCTGTGAAAGGTAGACACATAACAGACATTTCTATTTTCCAGTATTCCACTGCCATATTTTCATTAACCATTTGGAATAAAAATACTCAATAGCATTATGTCTGCATGTAAGTTTCTTTACCTTGGGGGCAGACCTTAAGGATAAAGTTGCCAGTTTTTTCAATCTAGTTAATTATTGCCCATGAGGTTTTGTTTTCAGCTACTCCTCCTGATCACTTGCATATGAGCATGCAGGGGTACTCGGAAAGACAATTCGTTTTACAGTGTCATGGGAAAGTGATAGGCCAAAACTCGGGCTGTTCCTGTTTTTCATTAGATCTTAGCAACCTCATTACATGTGAATGAGACAAGAGGTTGGAAGTGAACAAAACTGGGTGGTCCTTGATCCAAATAAAGCCAGGCAAGAGTGGGACAGCAAAATCAATCATCAAAATATAGAATAAGAGCTTTTCTTTCAACTGGTAGTGCAGCTTCATGGTAGTCTAAACCAATCTAAATCCAGAGTGCCCCATTCCTACTCTCCCACCTCACTTTGTCTTTATATGCTTGACTTCTGTTTTGGTTAAGCACTAAGTGCTTGTGGTAATGTCTGGGATGCAAAATAGGCATCGCTTTTTGCCAGGTTAGTTTTCAGCCACATCAACTTCTGATAGCACATTAAATTATTCTAGGCCAAAACCTATAAGGTCTGTCTGCCTTTATTACATAGTTCCACTGCCTTTGGGCCATCAACAATTGCTGATGGATACCTAGTTAGACTTTTTCAGCCAACACTGCTATTCTTCCCCATTTGCACTTACCAAAGGATTCTGAAATTTGGCTCTGAATTAAAGACAAAGTGCATTAAATCATCTCTCATGTGAAATAGACCAGCGTACCCCTACATGAATGGGATAAGATGTTTGAAAGACCCTGTCCTAAACTGTGGAGGATGTTGTACTTTTCTGGACCAGGGCTCTTAAAAGTAGCATCTCTACTCTCTAATACATTTACTTTTTTTTTTTTTTTTAATTTCTTTTCTCTTTTATTCTTCTTTTTTGTTCCTACCTCTTTCCTTTCTCTCCATGAAGTCCTAAGAATTTTCCCTTACAAAACAATTCTTGTTCTAGCCACAAAAAATGAATTGCTCTAGCCAGAAAAGAATGAGATATTTTGTGGTATGGCAATGTCAAATGTGTAAACAGTAAAAGAAAGTTGTCAGGGTTATGGGAAGACGAATACTTAGTTCTTATAATAGTAGAGGTAGCATGGGAAAGATCAGGTACAAGTGAACTACTGTATTTTTTACTAGTCTCTAAGATTTGACACACCTGGGCTTGAACAGGTCATAAATTATACGATGAAATTTCTTTCTAGGCATTGCAAATTTTGAATTGAATTCACATCTGGGCATATCTTAAATGTCTAAGCCAAGGACATGAGCAAATAGGCCCAGCTTTACTATCCAGCCAGAAGAGTGGGTACCTATACAGACCTTAACCAGGACAATGAAATTTCTGTCCGCAGTGGCTTTGCAGTCAGATTAGGTATCTTCAGAAGACAATTGAATCTCTTCAGATTATCATTTATCAAATGTCAGTATAAAAATCTGTGTTTCATGAAGAGAAGCCTTTATCCTCTGCTCTCTTCCCTGATTGGTGTCTACTACTGAGCTTAGACAAACTATTCTGTCAGTTCTCCACGCAACTTCAGATTTGCTGCACAGTGCTTTAGTTTTGGAAAAAGGAATGAGAAAATATTCTGATTTGACATATTTGCCTGGTGATTATGGCATTTTCCTGGGATGCAGGACAGGGAGATTCAATCACTCTTGCCATAAATAGGTCTAGATGCATCCCAGAAAAGTGGTTTACCTACTAGACTGATATGCAAATGTTGGATTCCCCTGTTGTCATCATCCTTGCTTGAGGTACTGCCATGTTTTTCCTGATTCATCGTGGTGGTTTAGCCTAACTTCATATTCTTGTCTGCCTAAATCTGGAAAATAGTAGAGGGGCCTCCATTTAGAATGTGAACGAACATTTTTTATTTAATACTAACATCAGAGAGATCTAATAAATATAAATTCTAAAGACATGCAAGTTAAAAGATTGAATTTGGAAGGCTTAGATGTTTATCACCTAACCTAAGATTTGAGGTGGCTTGCCTTTTCCTTCATGTGACTTGCTAAATGATCCGGGTGATTATTGCAGAATTTTTTACTGACTTCTGAAATTTTTTCATAGTAACTTGCTATTTGTAGAAAAAGAAGTACTTTGAGCCATTAGGGAATCTGAAGAGAGGCTGTGGATATCTTAGCTACTGCAGGCAATCCAGACGATCAGATTTACCAATATAATATAGTAAACAGGTTCAGTGGAGGCTGGGGGAACAGTGCTAAATGCATTTGAGGTAGAATGCTTTCAAACATTTAAGTTTGATGCTTACCTTTATTTTTATAGTCACATTTTATGTCTTTATTTTTAAATCAAATCATCCCATTACTCTCATTCTAGAAAACAATTTGACATGGAGACAGCATTGCTTTTGCCTCCATTTCATTAAGTACGTTTGCACTTAATCATATGATTTTCAGTAGGTTTTGTTATGTTAAATATCATACCTTGCCTCCATTTCATTAAGTACATGTTTGCACTTCATCATATGATTTTCAGTAGGTTTTGTTATGTTAAATATCATACCTTTCATCTTTGTTTTTCCTTTGTGAACTGCTATTTTTCTTCTCATTCTTGATGTAACTAACTCTACTGAAATCTATGGTATGACATGACGAATGTGTGTTTATATAATAATGCTAGATAGAAGGTCCTCTAATTACAATACGAATGCTTTCTCAAACGTTTGTATTTCACCAGTAATCTCTTTGTCCTTCTTAATAAATGATAAAGAATATAAGACCACTGGCAGATGTTTAAAACCAAACAAAGGTTTCTTTGGTAGCATATTATGCAGTTCTCCTCAAGGAAGTGCGAAAATGTCTCTACCTGCATTGCTGAAATACTCACACTGTTCTGATGGGTTGTCATCTAGCTCTTATGAGAGCAATGTAGCAACTTAGTAATACTGTGAATCAGTATTCAGTCAATGACAAAGAGTCAGGAAGGGTATTTGCTTGCAATTCTGGCAGGAGGATTTTATTGCATCTTCACTGTCGGAGGGTGTAGAGGCAAATACGAACAGCATGGCTAATTCAGGGCTTTTTCCAGGGCCGGGGGAAAGGCAGGACCAGGGAGTGGGGACCAATGGGAGAGCTCTGGGGGAGTGACCAGGCTGACAGACAGCCGGAATTCAAACCAGGACAGTCCATCCCAAAGGGCAATGCACCTGGGGGGAGCCCCTCCAGTCACCCCAACGCGATATGTTCACCAGCCACCACAACTTAGTAATGTAGAAATCCACTCCCATTCTATCCCCTACAAGTAATACTTTATTTTTCATTTAGGAACATCAAAATTGAAGTGGATCAAAACATCCTCTTACAGTGTGTGTTGTGCCAAGTTTTTATTTGTTTTTGATTCAACATGTGAAATAAAACTCTAACACTAATAAAAGTATAGTTGTATTTTTAATGGTGAACTTGAAGGAAATAAAGGGTACTGACAAAATCACATTCTCTGCAATATACACATTTTAATGAAAGCCATAAATGCATCATTTTATAATACATTTTTGTTTTAAATGCCTCAAATTAATGAACTTTAAAATGAAACAAAATGTGAAGCACCTCCAAAAGCGTTGCAGATATTGCTGACAAAGCAGTCTGTATTTGAGTATTATTCCCATTGGAAGATACAGTTCTGAGCATATTTGTCAGCTCTTTACAAAATTATTGAAGTACAGGGAATTTGCATGAACATAACACAATTTTTTGAAAGGAAAACAAAAAATGTCATGCACAAAACATCTGCCATATAAATGTCTGTATGCATGCAAAGACTTCTGCCATGAAACTGAGCATTGCATAACAATTTGGCACCATAGCTTAGAAGAGTAGTGTAGGTAGGTTGTAAAGAGTGAAATATGTGCACAGCAGGGTTCATAGGGCTTTTCAAGGAAATCTTCATTACAGTATTATGCAGCTTAACCAAAATCTGAACAAAACAGAAAAAAGAAACCCAAAAAACAGAGCCACACTTATTTGCAGGCCAGGGATATTGAGGATAACAGAAAGGTTTTATAGATATGTTGCAAGCAAGAGAAAGACTAGGGATAAATGTGGGCTCTCTCCAGAAGGAAAAGAGAGACCTTATTACTGTGGAAAAAGAGTGCTGAGGTTCTCAATTATTTCTAAACCTCAGTCTTCAACAGCAAGTGCTCCAGCCATGCCATCCTAGTTGAGGAAGGCAAATGCAGGGACTGGGAGAATGAAGACCCTCAGCACACTGTAGGAGAGGGTCAGGTTCAATAACTTCTGGGGAATCTGAATGTGCCCAAGTCCACGGGACCTGATGAGATTTATCTGTGGCTCCTGAGGGAGCTGGCAGATGAAGCTGTTAAGTCATTATCCATTACTGTTGAAAAAATCATGGCAGTAAGGTGAAGTCCATGATGAACAAAAAAGGGAAATATAACCCCCATTTTTAAAATGGGAAAAGCAAAAGACCTGGGGAACTACAGACTAGTCAGTCTCACCTCAGTTCCAGGCAAGATCATGGAGCAGATTCTCCTGGAAACTGTGCCAAGGCACATGGAATATAAAGGGGTGATTGGTAAGAGCCAACATGGCTTTACAAACCATGCCTGCCAAACCTGGTGACCTTCTAGGACAGCACTGCGGGATAGGGACAGAACAACTGACATTGTCTACCTGGACTTAAACGCAAAGCGTTTGACACTGTCTCATGTGACATCCTTGTCTCCAAACTAGAGACATGGATTTGATGGATGGACCAGTCGGTCAATAAAGAACTGGCTGGTGGGCTGCACACAGAGAGTTATGGTCAGGGGCTCATTGTCCACGTGTTGAGTGGTGTCCCTCAGGGGTCACTACTGCAGCTGATACTGTTCAACATCTTTGCTGGCAATGTGGACGGTGGGATCAAGGGCACCCTCAGCAGATTTGCTGATGACACCAAACTGGGTGGGGCAGTCAACACACTGATGGAAGGGATAATGCCACCCAGAGGGATCTGGACAGACTTGAGAAGTGGACCTGTGTAAATGTCCTGAAGGTCAATAAATCAAAGTGCAAGGTCCTACACATGGGTCGTAGTAATCCCAGGCACAAATACAGGCTGTGTGAAGGAGTGATTGGGAGCAGCCCTGAGGAAGAAAGATTTGGGGGTGTTGGTTGATAAAAAACTCAACATGAGCCAGCAATGTGCACTCACAGGCCGGAAAGCCAACCTGTTCTGCATCAAAAGGTGCATGGCCAGCAGGTCAAAGGAGACAATTCTCCCCCTCTGCTCTGCTCTTGTGATACTCCACCTGGAATATTGCATGCAGTTTTGGTGTTCCCAACATAAGAACTGTTGGAGCAAGTCCAGAGGAGAGGCACAAAACCCGATAAGAAGACTGGAGCACCTCCTTTACAAAGACAGGCTGAGAAAGCTGGGGCTGTTCAGGTTGGAGAAGGTTGTGTGGAGACCTCATAGGATCTGTCCAGTATCAGGAAAGGGGCCTACCAGGAAGCCAGAAAGGGACTCTTCATCCAGAACTTTAGTGACAGGATAAGGAACAATGGGTACAAATTCAAAGAGGAGAGATTTAGGTTAGATATTAGGAAGAAATTTTTTACTGTGAGGGTTGTTAGACACTGGAACAGGTTGCCCAAGGAGGTTGTGGATGTCCCAACCCTGACCGTGTTCAAGGCCAAATTGGATAAGACCTTGATCAATGTGGTCTAGTGGGAAGGGTCCCACCACATGGCAGGGGTGGTTGGGATTAGATGATCTTTAAGGTCCATTTCAACCCTTTGACATTCTGTAATTCTATGGCTCACAGACTGAAAAGCTAATAGTTTGTGAAGGGACTAGTAAACCTCATGATCAAAAACCAAGTTAGGAGCTCTAAGTAATAAAGTTAGCGTGTTATTGTTGATGTTTCCAGAAGGTTTTATTGATTGATTTTGTACATATCACATGTTTTTAAAGTCTGAGGTTGTTACAGCTTTGCTGGCAGAATGATACACTGGAAAGATATAATAGAACTATAGAAGAGAATACAGAAGAGTTCTATAAATAATTCAGTAATTCCTTCTATTTTTGGGGTTTCCTTTTCCTTTTATTTTGATATTTTGTTTTGTTTTTAATGGGGCCTTGATTCAGGCACAGCTCTACTCACAAATCGTGTATAGGTTGTGAAAATTTTGCTAGTATCAACAAGACTGAAGATATACTGTACTGTATTGACTACAGCTACAAGTATGAATTCTTGGTACGTTTTAAATTGTCAGCATGTTGTATTAATAAAATTGCATTGAATTCTTTGTCCATTGGTTCAAGAATAGTCCACTAATTCACATTCAGAGAGAAGAATATTCCCAAATAAACCTTCTCATTTTCTTTCCAGTGATAGTTTTGTGTCTACTTACAAATGCAGGGGTAGACAGCATTATGACAGGAATAATAAAATCATGGAATCATAGAATTGTTTTCACTGGAACAGACCTTTAAGATCATTGAGTCCATTAACCTAATACTGCCAAGTTCACCACTAAACCATATCCCTAAGTGCTATATTTACACATCTTTTAAATGCCTTTGGGGCTGGTGACTCCACCACTTCTCTGAGCAGCCTCTTCCAGTGCTTGACAACCTTTTTGGTAAAGAAGTTTTACCTAATATTCAATCTAACACAGACAAATCCCCCCACCATCAGTCGCCCTCAGTAGAACCTGAGGCCATTTTGTCTTATCCTATGACTTGTCAAACGAGACTAACCCCACCTGGATACAATCTACTTTCAGATAGTTGGAGGGAGTGATAAGGTCTTTCCTCAGCCCCCTTTTCTCCAGGCTAGTATAGACCTTTTCCCCTAACCATATATTTCTGTGCATGAGGGCACCTGCAAGGCTCAGGATTAGCCAGCCTCCATTCCTAACAGCTAGTTCTGGCCTACAGTGTGATCCAGCCCTAGACCTGACCCTTATGTGTGGCCCGTGCTTTCAGGGAAGCCAGCAATTCAAGCAGAAGTGATTGTGTACTTTGTGTGATTTTTCCTCAGCAGGGTGAAATTTTTCCCTCTTGCTTTTCCTTTTTCCATGATAGAAGGACTGAAACCCCATTCTTTTACCTTATTTGATGATATTGGTGGTTTTTTCTGAGTCTTACTAAGCATGGAAAATCAGAATTTATTGAGCTGGATTCAGTAATATTCTGTTGACCAGCACTGCATATGTATATTTCATCATACTGCACTCTATTATAACTTACTGCATAGTGTAAGAAAAATCTAGGGTTTTCACTGCTAGTATATAATGACAGAAACAATTCAGTTACAGGTGGTATGGAGGGGATTTTTTGTTCATAGAATGTGTGTAAAGTTCTACTACTGATGAATAATGAAACATTTTAAAAGATCTTTAACCTTTTCAGTAAATGAACGACATCCATAAAAATAAAGCTGAGTTCTGTAAAAGCCCGTAAGATAGAGATACTATTTCTCACAAGTTATTTCCAAGTGACTTATTCTTAAGGGGCCTAATGTAAGTGCAGAAGGAAACTAATAGGTTGTATTTCTTAAATCTCTGATACTATCTGGAACAATATCCTTTAAAAATGATATTCCATTAAGAGACAATAAAAAGATGAAAGAATAAGATAACTGCACTAGAGGTTATTAACCCTGTAAAATAGGATGCATTTCTGGTCTTGTAGTGTTGATAGTACATGTTTCTGTAGAATGTTTTGGCCCAACTGTGCCTCTTAAAACCAGAAATCTTCCCATAGCTCTTACAATTCCTACCACTGAAATTATATACTTTCCCACACCTGGCCCCTAGGGGGAACTCCATGGTGTAGATGACAAGAGTTGGAAGTGAACTGAGGGTTTGGAAAGGGGCAAAAAGTATTAATACAAAAGTTATTAATACAACTACTTATGTGCCAATGCCCTCCTAAAACTTTCCCAGAAAAATATCTGTGAAAGTTCCCTGCAAAATCTTAAATTGCCTTACTTCTGCTGTTATCCCTGAAGTCATCTGCCACCTCAGGCACGTTTCAGCTGAGATGGTTATTGCCCCAGACAGACTGTGGTGCTTCAGTTAAGGTTTTGCTGTAGATGCCCATTGCTGCTTTATCATGAACTGCATCTTAAATATTAGAAATCTCATGAATTGTTGAGTCCTCTGAAGATAACACAGCCGTGATACGGGTTAATCAGAGAGTTTTCATCTACAGTGAGTGGCTGGTTGGTTGGGTCATTTGAATTAGATCTTCATACAGATAGGACAGTGACCCAGTGATCTAAGGGGCTCCTGCTCTTCCAGTTCTCTGCCTCCCATAGTGCCAGAGCAAGCTGAATTGCTTGACTTGATCACAGGAGCAATTTGATCTTTCTAGGAGGAAGGACTTGTCTTTTACAATCCTATTTCCTCTAAAATTAGGGTGAACATGGAGGATGCAAAAAGCACAAGAAATACATAACCAGTACGAGAAGTCCAGCAGCTATAGTTCCTTTCACAAAAAAAAGTATTTTTGCTACTTTATTTTCTCTACTGAAGCTATCTTTCTCTTGCCTTGTGGTGCAGAGTGGTCTGTTGTTAGTGATGGAGATTTTACTGCTGATAACATTTTTGGAAATAAAAATTTCAAAATAATTTGTAATAAAGGACCCATCATTAATTACAATCATCTTAGTAAAAGTGCTTGTTAAAATAGGAGACAGGGATGTATCTTATATGTCATTGGTAATGCATGGTAATAAAGGCAAATAAGCAAGAACTTTATGAGCCGAGGACTAGGTCTTCCATTAATTTATGTGAGGAATGACACATTCACATTAAAATTATTTTTGGCATACATTTCATTTTTGTCCTTGGAATAGTATGTGATGTATCTGAAACATAAAAACAGAAAAAGCCTTGAGTTACAAAGGATAAGTAGTCAAAAAATCTGTAATGGTAATAAACTGTTTTTCAGACGGATCTTATTATTAGATATTGACTTTGTAGGTTATCTTAATGTGTGGTAATAGTTCTTCACCTGGGAAGTGTGTGGGATAGGGTGTGGGATCCCACACCTGACAGAGTGTGGAATACACACATGGAGATGACTAAGAAGAGATAATTCTGAGATGGATTCAGCTGAGTGGAAGAGAAAAATCAGTAACTATTCAACAACCTGCTCAACACCCAGTCCACTGGCTGCCACTGCAGTGCCGACAGCTGCAGTGGCCCATGGGAAAGTGGTTTGGCTCAATGTGTTTCTGGTCTTTTTTGTTTCAAAAGTAGTTTGCAAAGGTTAAGATCTGAAAGTTTCAGTGATTTGGTTTCAGATTTCTGAAACAAAGCACTCACTTTTAGCACAGTGGATTTGTTGGATTTGGATGCTTGCAAATGCATAATATTTTTCATTCAGGTTTTCTGAAATACAAGCAGTTAGTTTTTGTGAAGCAGAAGAATGCCTGGGGCAAAGGATGTGGACAGAGGAAAAGAGCAAAGAGGCAAGAAACCTTGTGGATGATAGATTGCTGCCACATGGCTCTGTGGAAATAACTGAAAATTAAAGAGGTTGTCAACAGTTATTTGTCTGTAGGACTTTGCAGAGGAGGGCTGCTTCTAAGACTTAATATTTTGTGGTATGAACTTGTGCAGATCTGAAGTGGATCTGAACTGTCTGTTTTAAAAATGTTCAGATGGACAGACAGTCCAATCTGACAGACAGTATCAATTCACAGACCTGTTACTATTAGGTAAGTTGTATGCTCCACTCTCAGTGGGGGAAGACTATAGTTGCTTTTTCAGGCTGAATAAAGACTTTAGTATTTAATTTATTAATACAAATGGGTATTGAGTAAAACAGTTCAACTGAAGCGAAAATCTGGCAGTTGAGTATTAAGCTGAGTTTTCTTTTGTAAGGTCTGAATGAAAGATGTTTATTGCATTTTTGTGCTAGTACACTATGGATATTATTGTAATATAATTGCATTTTCCATCAAGAGTTGGCAACCTTCAGAATATATTTTCATTTTTGGCAGATTTTTATTTTCCTGCTAAGAGTCAAGAAAACATTTTTCCAGTTAAAAGTTAACCAACCAACCATGTCCATCTAAATAAACAGGGACTTAATATTGGTCACAAATAGTTAACAGCAATGGTTTCAGAAACTTCTGCATGTTAGTGTAGATAAGGGCATGTTTTTCATCTGCTCCTTGTTTAAAGTTCCACTGTTCAGTTTGGATGATGGAAATGAAGAAATATGAAAAATGCCAAGGGAGGTGATGCTGTAGCCTAGGTTATTTATCTTGGAGCCTCCCAGAACAATGACTTACTCTCTGATGAGGGTAATTTCTTGTCCTAGGTCCTGGGCTAACAGATCAGTTGAATGACTCAGCATCATAGTTCCATCTTCTCCCTTTTCATGTTCTATGCTAATATGCTGTAATGACACTCAGTGGTTTCTCGTGAATGCAAAATAAGTGAAATACACTGTTTTATTTATTGTACCAAATGAAGCAAAAAAAAAAAAGGCTGTTTTCATCTTCACGTTGTGAAAGATGTTGAGGGATTCTATATCACTGCAGATGTTAGCAGATTTGTGCCATGTAAATTGGGTATGTTAGTGATGTTACAAAATGTTCTAATCAGTGTTTATTCTGTCATATTTTATTTATATTTGTTTTTCAAAATGTATATGCATATGGTACAGGAACCTTGAAAAATCATAATAAGGCAGTCAGATTAAAATACAGGTTTTAAGTTAAGTACAGAGATATATGTTTTAATTAAAATGGTTTGTAAATATAAATTAGGGATACTCAGAGGAGTCCTTCTAATTTGTTTAACACAGTAGTACTTTAAAATATTTCTTCTTCAATGATAACAGAAGTCCCTTTCAGCATAAACTGGACAGCTGAAGATCCAGGAAAAATACACTGACATTCTTTAAAAATACCTGAGAGGTAATATTTACAATTTTTTATTCAAACTTCTAAGCTGAGCTCTTGGAAACTTTTCAATATGTTTCAGGCTGTGAATGTAAACTTTTATAGCTTATATTGCAAGGAATATGGATGATAGTCATTAGGGTACTTCCTAGGAATTAAATGCTGTGTTTTCCATTGCTTTTTTAGATTGTGACTGACCATAAAAATGTTTGCAGTTTTCTGGGGAGTTAAGTGGAATTTAGGTTAGGCACAGTAGATCATAGAGAAGCTTAGGCAGAAGAAAGACAGAATTCTCCCCAGAGCACACACTTCCCTGTGTCAATGTCAATGCACACACATTGATATTTAATATAAAAGCACAGGGAAAGTTGAGATCAAACTGAGAGCTGGGTAGAGTGAAATGCTTTCAGGACTAGCTAAAGCTAGGTATTCAGTGATGTCTTGATGTAAGATATCTAAATATCATTTTATGCATCATTTAGTCGCTATTCCTAGAAAGAGAAGTATTTAATTTTGTATTCTGAGTATTATTGCACAGCTATACCTTTGAATCTCTTCCATAGGCATTGTATCAGAGTAAGCCTAAGTGATACAAAATTCATACACAGAACTTGCTTGTAAGTTGTGTCATCCTAGAAGAGTTTTTTGAAAAAAAGCGATCACTAAAGACTGCAGCATTGTTCAGCATTTTTGTATTTAGAAGTACAGAATATATTTTTTGTGATATTTAAAAGCCAAAAAGAAAGAATATATTTCTTCTTATTTAATAGGCAAGTATGCTATACATTACAGTTTGAAATCTATTATTTTGTGTGAAAGAAATTATTTTCAGTTTACCTTCTCAAATATACAGTTCTGTTGGATGGTAGGAAGAGGTGTTTTTTGTTGGTTTTGGATTTTTTTCATTTATTTTCTATCTTTGTAGTCTTTATCAAAAGCTTATTTTAATAAATTTCTTAAAGATTATCTACATAACTCTCATCGATTAAGCCTTTTTTTTTTTCAACTGTACAAATTAATTTGTGGAGTGTTAATGTATGGAAGTTGGTCAGGGCAGTAAGTGATAACAAGATTTACGGTGCAAAGCCTAGAGTTGTGTTTATTTATAGAGTCTCTGTGTTAAACCATGATACCACAGAAATCAGAGGAAATCTACCTGTTCCCTTCATTAAAGTCAGAACTTTACCTCAGATTAAAAAGCAGTACAGTCTGCCCAGTGTTGTGTTGTATTTGTCTCCGTGAGACAACTGAAGGTGTGGTATCAAAATGAAATATATTGACAATGGTGTTTGAGGAGAAAAACTAATGGGGAGATGGATTTGCTGAAACCTAATTGCAGTCAAAGAGAATAGACTAAAGCAGGAACTGGCAGAAACTGAACTAGCTATTTAAAAGCCTGTCTTTTATGAGAAGGACATGTTTTTTCTTCTGCAAGTTTGATGTAACAGTTATAGCCATGTTTGGATCTCTCTTGAGGTAACACTACAGTCACTTGCTCAGCAGTTAACCTCTGCAGACCATGACCTTAATGCTGTTTTAAAGGTAGTATTTGTGCAAGGATGAACACTTCCAGAACAGTTTCTCCAGTGAATAAGAAACACACTGTTTTCTCAGACCATTTGCATCATCTTGTTTCAAACAGAAGTACTTTTCTAATCGACTATTGAAGAATAATATACTATTTTGAATTTTTTGTCTGTCTTCTTTATTTTTCATTTTTGCCAGTTTGGACTTCTTTTGTTACATTGAAAGACAGTTTTGGATGTTTTTGGTTGTGGGTTTTTATTATAACCATCATTCCTCTTAACAGCAGTGAAGGGAAAATGCAAATAAATACCTCTAATAAGCCTCTGTTTTTTTTTTTTTTCTGTATACCAAACAGATTCTCATCCTGTATTATTTACTACTGAACTACTGCTCCACAGCTGTCTTCTGTATAACAGGAAATGAAAAATCACACTTCATATTGTGGGAGAGTAGCTTAAAGAACACTTGAGAGAGAACATGAAAATATTAAAAAATCCAGGCTAGCCACATAAGAAGCGCATGATCTAAGTGCTTCCCCTAGAATTCCAGATAATTTTTTTGATTGTGTCAGATTTTAAGATGCGTTTGAGTACTTGATTTCCTAGGGAAGAATAATAATGTCTAGAGATTTCATCCATGATTTCTCATCTTTGCAAATTGAGGTTGGCTTTCCTTTACCTTGACATGTAATTGTATCCATGTGCCCTGGCGTCAACCCAAGCTGGTAATAGCCTGGACTTTTGGTAGGACCTAGAATTATCTGAAAGATTCTCTGATTTTTTGGCTATTCTTCTGCTTGATAATAAGTGAATTTATAGGGATGTTGGTACAACACTTTCAAGCAAATAGACAAATACCAGGTTCCAATTCTCTTGGTTTCGTTTCCAGTTGTCAAAGTTGTGGTTTTGATACATATTTAGAATGTTTTAGTATTCCATTGGCCAACTCAGTCTTCCATGGCAACAAGAAATCAAATAAGCAGTGAACTGAAGTCTGGAAAATTTGAAGCGGAATCTTGTACATGAGGAAAAAACCCTGGGTGTTTGTACTCAACAACTGTCAGTTTGAAAAGCCTAAAACTTATTTTTCTCATAATGCAACTGAATTTCCACATTAAAAGTAGAGAGAATTAATTTTCTAATACATTTTGGATACCTTTTTTTTCTGTTTATCAACCTGGGGTTTCATTGCAAATTTTGATCTTGACCAAGATATCACAATTGCAAAGAGAGTGGAAGTGTTTAAGAACAGCATTTTGTTACTGCAGAGCACACAGTTTTGGGAATTGATCATTTTTCTTCTCTCCCCCTTGTGGTTCAGTTTTTGGCAGGTCATCTTGCTGCATACAGAGACTGATTGATCTCTCACCACGTGAAAATGGCAGGCGCTTCTTAGGCCCCCAGTGGGACTTACTTCAGTCTGCAGTGATTCCTCTTTCTTCATACAGTATTGTTAATAGATGCCATCTTTTGGTCTCTTAATCTTTAACCAGCAAACAGAACTGAACCTGTTAAATACATCCAGCATTCCATGTTGTAAATATGGTGCTTTAGTGCATAATTGGAGTGAGTGCACTGGAGTTTAAAAGCAAATTAGTGCTTCCCAAGAGATAGGAGATTTCGCTGTTCAAATTATCGGTAGCCCACATCCTACAGAAATAAAGCCTGAATAGACAAGATTTTAACTCAGCATATTACCTTCCCAAATGACAAAATTAGAATGGATGCTATGTATTTAAAGAACTGTGAAGGCATGAATAAAGAACCTACTTCTTAACCAAAGAGAAATGAATCTTCATTTAGGACTTTTTGCAAAATTGTGTTTAAATCACAGATCTGTAATGAAATAGAGGTTTATCATGCTATTTTTTTTTCACTTAGGTTGTTGGTGAATTAGCCTTGTATTTTCTCTGACTCATTCACTGAATTAATTTACCCTCTAATATTACAAGCACTAATTATCAGTTCAGTTGTTCTGTAGCTTATTAGTTTGGAAAAGATCATCATGTTATTAAACAATGCTCTAAAAAGCATTATTTTGAATCATCAAGTGGGGAGACTCAAAAGTAATACTACATAAAAACTTCTAAAAGACATTTGTTAGAAAATGTAACTACACTCTTGAGGCAAACTTGTCTATCATCAATGCCATCACTGCCAATCATGGGATCTTATTATACTTTTGTTTGCTGGATGGGAAGATGCAACATAAAAACCTGTACAGAACTTTACAGGCTGGGACTAAGTCCCTTTCTCCCCATTAATCTTTTCCTTTGATCAGGCAAGTTGGACTCTGAATTGCACAGAAGATGTGTTTTCATTCCTTTAATTATTTCTCTAATATCTTCCGAAACCTCTCCATTTTATTGGAGATCTTCTAGATGACAGTTTTAGCAAAACTGAACAGACTGTTCCAAAATTAGCAGTGTCTTGGACTCCAGTGCTCTATCGACTCAGTAGCAAAGATCCTCCCTTTTTATCCATTTTAGATAAGTTTCTTACAGGAAAGTTATATTCAGCCCAGTCTCAGTCCCACAGCACTTTGCAGAGTGTTTGTACCCCAAAATCTAGCTGTATTGATGCCATTCATTCTTTATTCCCATAGATATAATCTCTTTTTGGCCACATTAATTTTCCTTTTTTCTTTTCCTGCTTTTATTATTCACAGTTTATCAGCCAGTCACAATTATTGTGTAGCAGGGATCAGACCTGCTCATTTACCTGGCTGCACTCTTTGTGTTACCATATATTTTACCAGAGGTCATGTGGGATGTGCTTGTGTTGCAAGTTACTTACATAGATGGTTAAAAATCATGGGGCCAAGAAGTGACCTATTTACAAAAGAAAAAAAGTTAAAGGTTTCTAAAAGCTCAGTTGATGAAACTTCTCCATTTATATTTGCAGGTTTTTAGGCAGCCAGTTGGCTAGATTTAATAAGTTTCTTTTTTTGTTTTTTTAACCTTTATTACTTTTTAAAATCTAGCTGTCTTTCAAATAAACCCAATCTCCAAACTGAAGGTTATCAGCATTTTGATTGGATTGGGAATTCCTTTGCATGCATGGAAGAAATGTAAATGCTATGAAATAAAAGTTCATGTAGAGTGTATATTTCTTTATGATCTTCTGATTTAACAGTCGGCTGGGTAGGAACATAGTTACACTAAAAATATCAGGTCTTCTACTTTTTTATAAGTTGGTAGGAGAAACTTCTTCCTTTGTAAAATTACAAATCATACTATGACTTTTAGTAATTAAGAATGTGAGTGAGTGATAATGATTGGGTCCAGGCTGTTAGTATTTCCTCCATGAGATTTTTAGGTATCATTGATTTGGACAAAAGCTCATTTCACAAGTAAGAAGAGTCTAGTTCTACATGTGGTATTCTTTTCTAAGATTCTAAGTTTAGATTTTCTTATTTTTAATATAAACACCTCTACACAAAAGTTGATAAAGTAGTTAAGATTAAGTTTTGCTGTTGGATTATCTCATGGCTTCAGCATAATTTTACAACTTATTACATACTGGGTGTTTTTGGTGAAAAAGAATAGAAAAATTCAGAGCATTAGTCCACGAGAGATATTTTCTACATTCTTTATGTTGCAGTAACAGTAGGGAAAGACCTGTGCAAAATTCTTGAGGACTGCTTAGGGAATCTTGGCGTTCCTATGCCTGTCCACCCTGATTTTATTATAAGAAAATCTATATCTTTAGATGGCTACCCATGACTGCGAGAAAGGCAATAAAAGATATAAGTTAATCTTCCAAATCAAAAGTAAAACTGTGTGAAATATTCAACTTGCAGTTAAGATATAAGGAATTGAAAGACCTCAATGGGGCTCAACCTTTCATGGGAATCAGTCTCACTTTCATGAAGAGGAACTAAAAGGAGGAAGTCTTTATCTTACAAAAAGCATTTGCCATCCAATTATGACATTTGAAAGGGCTGCCTATGTAGACTTTCAGATTTATGCCAATGAAGGTCAGAGTCACAAACATTGTTACTGTTATTTCTATCTATTTATGTGCACAGAACTGCTCTATGGAATTTCTACACAAGGTCACTCATGAAAGTGAAATTCATCATTCTCTTCCACGACCCAAAATGTCCAAAATAAAAACCACTCCTGCCATCAGTTAAGTCCAAAGCACTTTCAGAGTGAGTAACATTTTGAATGTTACTACAGATTCGTAAACAATTGGTACTGAAGAGAAACATGGACATGCAAAATTGTGTAGAAAGATTGATATTCTTCAAAGAAAAAGAAAAATCACACCTTGGTACACATAATTACAAATCCTACTAAGCCAAATGTAAGATCTTGTTTTAATTCATGCTAGTTCTCATGAGAACTGGCCTGAATGAGCGCTACATAAAATTGGAGTCGTCTCTTAGGAATCTGTTTCTTGTTTCATCTGCTAAATCAAATGAATGAGACTGGATTTTCTTTCTTATGATTTGTATAATTTTTCATCTACCTGGGCTCCAGAGTTGTGCTGCTAGTGGGATTTCTATGTGCCAATTTTGTGACTCCACAGTATCTTAAATTCCTAGAACAGCAGTTACATTAAAAAAGGGATAGAATGAACTTTGTTCAGGCTAATATAGTGACACTTTTCCTGAATTCTTGAAAATTTTCTGTCTTATCTTGGCTATTTCTCTTTAACTGCATTTCAAATACAAGCATAGTATTTACAAAGTAAAAGAAATACCATTATTTTGAATTAATAACACGTAATTTGAGTAATAGATAAGTGTTTTCATACCAGAGAGGCTGCTACATCAGTAATAGAAAAAAAAAAGTATTTTAAAAATTAAAATTTAAAAATTGTCTTTTAAAGAATATTTTTGTATTCCTTGGATTAAAAAAGATGATATGATTCTATGAATTGCATTCTTTATTTAGATAAAAATACAAGTTTTGAGTATTTTGAGTGTTAAGAGAAACACAGAGATTTTAACTTTCAGGATGAATATCTCACCTGAATGTGATTGATCAAGCTGACATCCATCCATGCTCCAATTTGGGATAACACAGGAGTAGAGAACTTTGTGACTACATTCCCAAAGGCTATATATGATAATTGACAACATTACTATCAATTCTCCATAAAAGTGTGTTTCTGACAATCATTTTAAATGAATAAATGGTAAATAATTTAAATGTATTACAGCATACATAACTCTTCATTCATCAGCAGCCTTTTCCAATACAAGCTCTTTTATTTCATGCTAGACAAGGCAGTGCCTGTGAAGTGCTTAGCTCAGTAAATAAAGAGGGATGATCTTCTACAGGAAAGTAAATCTTGCTTTAAGGTATAATCAGTACTGTATTGTTAGTGCAAATCCAGCTTATGTGCAACGATACAGGAATCTAGTCAGCTCACTGCTCCCTTCAAATTTAAGACCTTTTTCAGTGACAAAAGGCACAGCACTTAATAATTTTATCCTCCTAATCTTTTGGGTCTACCTCAGAAATGCAAGATATATTTCTATTTTAACAAATTCACAAGATGGGCAGTAAATGTGCTCGATGTGCTGCACTGTATGCAGTCCCATTAGGACACATCTGTATGGTAGAACACACTCTTTGCAGCACTGGGAGTTTATTTTGATTTCACCTGAGGCAGTAGGATTGTAGTCTGGAAAAATTAGAATGTAAAGTCATTTGATTTTCATCCCCTTTGAGCAATGTATAGTCAGGAATTGTTAGTGGTGTTCATTTTAAAGCTGAACAGTGATATTAAATACTTCATGTCAAACACTGGGATTGCTTTCACAAAGCAGAAACAAAAAGATATTGTTCCAGACTAATATCTGGTATTCAGAGAACCAACAAAATTTTTTAAAAATTGAAATTACCTTTGAAATGTAATGGAATTTATTGTTTTAACCTTAAATCCCAATAAAATGTTTCATTCTGCCTTACCTACTTGCACTGATTGTGTGCTTCTTATTATGAACAGAAGTCACCCTTAAGAGATCACTTGCCAACACTTCCAAATACAGCAGCATACCATAATTGCGTTTCTATTCAAGGCGTAGAATTGGGCTTTAACTGCTGGCAAATTCAGACTTTTAATGGTGCCTCCTCTAAGTAGAAGCCTTTCAATTACATGCACTAGCAAAAAGCTGCTGATATCCTGTTCTAGCAACCTAGGTATAAAAGAGCATTTTGAAGTGCCACATGAAATAAGATAGCAGTGAATAATAAGCTAGAAAATATGCTTAAGGAATCACTTTGCTATTGTTGCCATGTACAAATTATACAGGAAGAGCTGAGGGCTGGCATCTGTTTTTCAGCTTACTTCTGTGCACTTCAAGCTTAGTATTGTTGTTTGCCTACAGCTATTTTTTTCACTTATTAAGAATCAGTCAATCATATAGCTCCTAAACAAAAGAAAATCATTTGGTGACTGAATTTACTGAGATGACTCTCCAAAAGTAAAAATTATGCTTTTCATAAGTAAGGTGGAAAAAAAATTGAACTTCCTATATTTCTTCTAGCATGTATTAATTTTTCTAATCTAACTATATACCATTAATAATGCTTCGTAACTTCACAGATTGACTCATGAGAAAAAGGTTTGATGTTAGATTATCAACTACATTTCTTATCTGAAATTGCCTGGAATTATATCTAGGTTTTCTTTATCAGTATTTACCCAGGAATATCTTCTTTGAGATACAGACTGATGTAAATTACTTCTAAGGAATCTCTCCTGGCTTCAATAAATTTTTGCTTTTTCATTGGTTCTTCCTGAATAGAGCAGACTCAAGAGGTTGGAAGGTGCCATATATTTTCAGTACTTTTAATTTTGAAAATATTTTTAAGAACATTATTGCCTACGATTCAGTCATAAAATTTCAGACTTTTTCTGGTGAAATGGGTAAGCCATATAGTTATCCACATGCAATGCAAGGTTATAACAAACTTTTATCTTCTTTCAATTCTATAAACTGCAAACTGAAGAAACATCACATGTTAAGACGTGTATACCAAAATTATACTGCCTCACTACTGTTTCTTAAAAAATATCTCTTTACATTGAACCTAAGCCAAGCCCAAAGACCTTCATGTGGGGAACAGAAATAGATTCTGTTTTAAATTCTCAGTACTGTTGGAGTTCAGTGTAATTCAAGTTCCACACTTTTCTGGACTTCAACATCACAATTTATCTGCTCAGTCCCTATCTTTGTAGAGTGATGGAGAAATCTCCTCAAGCGCTGATATATCAGGAAGAAGGGATGCTATGATTTGGAGAGCTCCTTCAGCTGCCTTTCAATGTGACAATTTCTTTCTAAACAGTCTGGGTTTTGTTTTCAAATGTGAGTGATGGAAGAAGTGCAATCCTGAAATCTGCATGGTTAAATTGCCTAATTAAATATGATGAGCGGGATTAGTTTTCAGTTGTTGACTAGACTCCTGTAGAGTGATAGAAGCACAGTTTAATTGCACATTAGGCAAGTTGTGGGTGAAAAAGACAGACAAGGAATTGGGCTGAAGTGTAGATATCAAGAATCCCATTTAAATTCTGTGGAGAGAAGCTGACCCTAGCAGTGAGTGATTTCTCTCATTCTTAAAGTATCTAGTGTATATGGGTAAATTAATAGTTTCCTGGTTTTTTTTTGGCTACACAGGGAGCCTGAGTGTGACTATCTGAGGATAGAAATATGGTATAGATAATGTGATGTCCACCTTCAAGCAAAATATAATGAAATACATCATGTAGAAGACACCCATAGTCCTTCCAAAATATCTTAGATGGAAAAAGGAGTATATAAGAGGTGCAGCACAGGTATATTTAGTCTGCAATTCAGAGTCTGTATAGGCAAAACAATGCAAGGGATGAATCTGTCACCCCTGAATGACATGTCCACAGAAGTGACTGACTTAGTAGAGAACAGCATGACTGCTGTGCAGTTCCTACACATTTTTTTTTTATTACTTCTTAGTCAGAAATCTAATAAAAATAAACCTGGAAAGATTTGTTTTCAATTAGATCAATATCCAGGTCTTAGAAAGTTTAACTGCTTTTCACTGTCTTTAACAATTCTAATGCTGATGAGCACAAGGATGAAATAACTTGTCCTACTTTGTGAAGAATCAGAGAAAAAATGTCAATAACTTTAATGAAAAACAAAGCATCCTGCAATTTCTCACTTATGACATGTCAAATAAATGGAAACATTTTTCTTGGCATCATGATTAAAACAGGACATGATTCTTTGGCCCTCACTAATGATTAACTGTTCTGACCATAAAGCAGACTCTCTGCTTTTCTGCTAGAGTAACGAAGAGGAATTTGATTTAACAGTCGTACTGTCAGGAAAAAATACTATTATTTAATGTAGACTTTCCTATGAATTATTATATTGTCATTTCTTATGGACTTAACCAAATCACACTTTTTTTAAAAATGAAGGCAATGAGGGAACAGAATGATGATGCAAAAGAAGGTTGTTCTGGGCAGAAAATAAAAACTGAAAATTCTGAACAATTTTTTTCTATCTCTGAGATGATAATTTCAAATATTCTTTTTCAAGAATAATAGCTAAAAACAGTTCATACAGAAGCATGGATTTTATATTGGAGTTATCCCTTTAAATGATTACTTGTTAAGAGGAAATCTGATGGAAACCTACATTATAACCATGTTGATATAGATAAAATCTATACATGATCATGGTAGACACAAATTAGAAGGTTGAAATGAAAGTTAGTCAAGTCTTCCTTCTCACATTCTTAAAATTTTTGCATTTTTCAGTGAGAGCTTTGGTTTAGAGAAGGAGAACACACAGCAGACAAATGGTTCAGAGGTACAGTGCTGAAGAAAAGCTGCATTAATCAGGGGAAAAGACAGCCTTTATAGAAAGCTGTAGGTTTCCAGATACAAGTCAAAGGTGTTTTGTTATTGATGCTGCAATATCTACTTCAAAGAGGAAGGGGTGTCAAGAAAAGAATTGTTATTTCGAAGTAACAGCATCATCCACTGCACAGGGCACTGTGACCCACTGTGAGTGCGGCTGCAAGGAGAGCAGCAGCCTCAGGATGCAGCCATGCAACCTCTCCTCATGCCACAGAACACCTGTGATCAGCAGTACAACTGCAATCCCTAACGTGGCTCTAGGTTGCTCCAACCAAGCCATTTTGGTCTGAGTAAAATAACATACTGTCCTGTACTCTCTCATCAAAGGAGCATAGCAATAGTAGATGTCAACAGTCTTTCTTTGTGGGACCAAATTATGATCCTATGACATCAAAAATAAAAAGCTAACAAAATGAACTAAAGTGATTAGTCCTGCTCAGGTGAAACAATGATAGGGAAATGTTTAGTTGGATTCCTTGATGACAGACTTGTAAGGAAAACAATGTAGAGCTCACACCAGTGAAGAAAGCAAGAATATATGACAGGGGGAAGTAATTTAGTGAAAATGCTATTGGTAGGTTTTAAAAATACCTTGCAGTGTCTTGAAATCAAAGAGGAAGTTCAGGAGCTATTGGAAATACCTATATAAACCAGGTCTTCTGGCCCTAAGCTTTTTAAATTGGAATATAAACCAGGCATTTTGTGTTTGCTTTTGGTTTGGGTATTTGTTTTGGTTTGGTTTTTTTTTAGTTTTGAGGTGGGTTTTTTGTTTGTGTTTTGTTTTTAATATGAGAATGTAGGGTATCCTTACCAGGAATAAAGCTGAATATCCAGTATGATCCTCAAACACTGTCCTTTTCTTCATAGTTATGTTTGCTGAGTTTATTTTTTATTTTTAGTGATTTACACTTTTAAGTGTAAAGTTCTTTTTGAAGTTTCTTCAACAAAATATATATGGCCTCATAGAAATTCTGTAATATATTGTGACATATATAACATCTTCTTTGTCCTTCAATAATACTCTACCAGGGACAGTAAAAATACGAAACCAAATGCACAGCCCTTCTGCATCACTGCAATAATTAAGCCCAGAAAAGTGGCTGCTAAGAATGCCTTACTTATGCCAGGGGCCAGTTTGGTTCCCAGCAGCCTTAAAAAATTAAGAAGAGAAGGTGACAAAAAGGTGGAGAAAAGCATGCATGACTTCAAATTATGGTTCTATCTCAACAGTCCGCCTTTGGCATTCTATGGTCTATATTGCACCAGCTGACCTTTCTTCAAAAGGAGTTGCAGCTCTGGAGAGGGCATGCCAGAGGGGGAACTCTGTCATTTTTTGAAAGGGTTATTGAAGGCCACTCACTGAGTAGATGGAAAAATGAATGAGAATTTCAGAACCTGGCTTAATGGAATAATTTGTGTGACAATTACTCTTAAGACAATATTTTGGGGGGAAAAACTTCCAGAAGGAGTCTAGCGTGATAGGATTCCATCATAAAATTGTACTTTGGAACAGAACTTCTTTTCATGAGTAGTATGATTCTGATTTTAGCCACAAGTGTTTACAGAACCTGTGGGATGCAAGAATAGTTATTTCTTCATTTTTCCTTTGCATGTAAATTTCCACTTAGCTGTGTTGTTCCTTTAACTAGCATAGCTCTATCTTTATTCTTCAATTCTTTATTTAAAGACCCCATACAGTTTTGTAAAATAATCTATACTTTAATTACAAGTGAATTTGATGTTATGATTTTAATGTATGAACTGTCATTGGACTTTAAACCGCCATTGGCAATACAAACATTATCCATAACTAGTGCAAATTATAAAAACAACCCTTTTTTTCTGCATTTGCTTTAGAAAATGTCTAAATTTTCTGACTTCAGTTCTTTTCTCTCTTTGCTGAAAACTACCATGACATGAACTCTTAAAACTGATTAAAGTATAATGGAAAAAGTAGTTCGTATTAAGGAAACTTTAAAATCAAGTCTAATATATGTGGTGTGTGTAAAAAAATCAAGGCTTATTAAAGGTACTGAATTTGACTGGATGTAAGAATAGTGAATATTTATCACATGAGATTTATAAAATATTACAGAAATAGCTTTAAATTATTGCAACTAAAAATAAAACTTCTTGACACAGTGGATAAGGTAACTAAAGACTAAAATAAGACAGCAAATGAAAGACATGCCTTAGGTAGGGGGAAGGTTTCTATTGGAGGAGCAGTTGCACTTCGGACACCAAGGATCAAAGAAGAGCAGAGCACCATCACAACCATATTTAGTAGAAATTTAGCATCCGTATTTTCTTGAGATGAGAAAGCATAAGGCATTAAGAGTGAATTTTTGTGACACAAGCAAACACATTCAGCATAAAGGAAACATCAAATACTCTCCAGTCTATGACTGGCCACACATGTGGAGAGATGTCCCCCCTTCTCCCAGACATTGCTTAGTGCAATAGATGGATGAATTGCCCTTTGAAGCAATTTTGCCATTCCACTCATTGGGATGGTGTAAAAAAATGGATTAATTGACTTCTTGATGGCTATAATGACTGGAAGTATTAATTTTGTGAAGTTTAACAAAGGAAAATACAGAGTTTTTCAGCCAAAGGAAAATAGTCCTGCACATCAGTGCAGGCTGAGGACTGACTGGCCGGAAAACTGCTTTGCAGAATAAGGGAGTCTTGATGGACAGCAAATTGTGCCTGAGCCAGCTGAGCTCTCTTGCACTGAAGACCAACAGCCCTCTGGGCTGCATTAGACAGAGCATCACCAGCAGGTCAGAAGGAGTTGCCTTCATCTCTGGCGAGCACTGGAAAGACACATCAGGAGTGCCATGTCCAGCACTGGTCTCCCCAGTATGAGAGACATGGCCTTACTCGGGCAAGTCCAGCAAAGGACCACAAAGAGTGTTAAGTGCTTGCAGCATCTCTCCTACTTAACCTGGATGTGAGAAGCTCAGGTGGATCTTATCCATTCCTGTAAGCACTTGACAGGAGGGTCATAAAGAAGAGAACCTGATTCTCCTCAGTGAAAGGAGAAGAGACAATTGACACAAATTTAAATACTGGAAGTTTCACTTATATATAATAATTTTTTTAAATTTTTTTTTTCCTTGAGAGTGGTCAAACACAGTGGGATTGTAGAGTCTCTGTCCTCTGAGATATTCACAACCTAACTGAACACAGCCCTGGACAATCTGCTTTAGCTGCTCTGAGCGTAGGTGTTAAATTAAAGGATTTCCAGATGTCCACACCAAGCTCAACCATTATGTCATCCTGAGATTTTGTGATTCCTTGATGAAGTCTAGGGAAAAATGGAAGAGGACAAGCATAGAGGTACATTTTTTGACCTGCATTTGTCATTTGGGTTTGAACTGATTTCTCTGACAATAGATTTCAAAAATATAGATATACAAGCCTCAGCTATCCACCCTAGCTTCTACCTGCAGATTACACAGAGAAATGAGCACTTAGCAATGTGCTGACCTATCTCAGATGCTTATCAGAAAATAAGATTGATTGCTGTCTGGAGAAGGGTGGTTTTTTTTTTCCCTCCAGTGACTGCAACACAAGCTCAGTGTCCAGTTTGTTCCAAGGTATTTAAAAGTCAGGTATCAGGAAAACTATTCAGTCAAGAAAAAATATTCAAATATTCAATTTTACATCTACTGTAATACTTCTTTCATACTAAAAGATATCTAAGACATGCCCTATTCCAGTATGTAGAGTATTAAAAAAGAATAAAAATAAAACATTGGAACAACTGAAAGACATTGGTATCTAATGGTTAAAATTCACAGACTGTTGATCTGAAAACTGTTCCATGAAGTTTATATAAAGTCACAATGCACATCCTCCTAATTTAATTAGACATTAAATTCTGGAGTCATTCTGAGCATACCTTAAAACCGGAGGTGTATTCATTATGCAGACGCAAACATCTGTATTTGTGTGTAAATCCAGGGTCTGAATATATGAACGTGACAACTGCATGCACTGTGTTACGCTAGAGGGAACAAGAGACAAAGAGGAGCTGTGCAACAGTGGAATTCCCTCAAGGAATACTCTCTGATTCATCTGTCACATACTGAAGCCTTTTCAGAGGGTGCCAGACCTCTGGAGAGGGGATGCTGGAGGAGGAGTTCAGCCACAGTTTGAAATGGTTCAGAGCTTGTTTGTCACTGCTCAGCTCAATTCTACTAACCTCGACTGCCCTCCCCAGTATTCCTGTGGCTCTCACCTGCAAGAGTACATTTTTCTGTCATCTGGCCACTCACGTGTCAGCTACAGCCTGAAGAGTATTTAATATTTTCTTTATACTGAACATGCCTGATTAAATGAATCATCAGCATAATCCCACTGAATTCATTACCATTTGTGTTTAGCCTATTCTACCTTGTCATCAGTGTAGACATCTGAAAACACCTAAACAAGAGCCACAGGAGGATTTTTGAAGGATTCAGGTATCATCCCCATTTTTTGCTCTCTAGAGCAATTAGTTCTTTAAAGAGAACTAATTTTAAAAACCACATCCAGCAACAGTGTTGTTCTGACAATCAAGCGGAGTAAATAGGAAATTTGGGATAATGTTGAACATCATTAGAAATAAAAATAGAGAAAAAATACAAATCACAATGTGTTTTCCAAATGGAAAATAATATGAATTTGAAATGATTCACCTATTGATTGTAAGCAAAAGAGAGAAAAATCCTTTGAAAATGTAACTGAGACAATCAACAGTTGTGTTTCATTCTACCAAGAATAAATAACTTAAAGAGATGCAAACATTACATAAGTTTTATTGTAGTTTGTTCCTGCTTTCAATTACAATTAATTCAGTGCCCTTCTTTTAGTATAACTAGTCTAAGACTGCAAGCTCAAGCCAACAGAAGGGGCTCTGTTTCTCAGCTATTATTTTTAGTTGCACTTTAGTTTTTTGTAAAACAGTTTTTTCAAATCATTGCTGTGATTATTTCTAGCTTTTCAGTTTAACTGCAAGGGTTAATGCACGTCTATGCATATATATACACATATAGGCTAGTGTATGTGTATAAAGCATAGATATTTGTTATATGCATCATGCAGCTGTTTGGTGTTTTTTTCTGTGTGGTTTTTTTTTTGTTTGTTTGTTTTTTGTTTGTTTGTTTGTTTTTGTTGTTGTTGATGTGTTCCAGAAGAAGATATTAGTGGGGAAAAGAGAAGGAGGGATATGGAATGGTGGAAGTCATTTCCTTCGAAACTTCACACATTATTAATTGCTGTAACTTATGTGATCTGCCTAAAGTCTAGCTAACATAAATATGATTGCAAAAGTAAAAGAATAAAAGAAACTGTATCATTTTATTACAGATTTTTGTAGTAGCCTGTAAGCTAAAATCCTGAACTTCATTTAAGAAAGACAGTAAAAGATGGGTTAATACAAATTTCGTTCCATTTACAAAAATTGCATTATAAGCAATAGCAGGAAACATTGTCATTCCCCTCCCCCCGCTCCTCTGTCTTGGATAAGACCTATTTTTGAGCTGTTCTCATTCAGAGAACGAGTTGCTCCTTTTGGCTTTGTTCCCGGAGTACTGCATACTTGGTGGTGT
Organism: Monarcha castaneiventris obscurior; assembly: GCA_026261815.1. Taxonomy (NCBI): domain Eukaryota; kingdom Metazoa; phylum Chordata; class Aves; order Passeriformes; family Monarchidae; genus Monarcha; species Monarcha castaneiventris. Next base: position 3,962,924 of record JAMPIT010000174.1, on the reverse strand, counting down.
GTGAGGCATTGCCTCCTGGGGAAAAGGGAGGAGGGGGACTGAATCACAGCACTTAATTCTTAATGATTGTTCTCTGTGGTCAAGAGGACACAGAGCAGGCAATGCTCTTTATTCTTTACTTACTGTTATAGCTATTGGCAGCCAGCCCTTTTAATTTAGTTATCAATACTCAATGCCCTTAATCTTTTACTTTAAAGCCAGTCCAAAATAAGTACTAGCCAAGGAGCATCTGCTAAACAGAAATATTGGTGGATAGATATGATTTAAGGGAGCACTGTTAAGGGCCTACCAGTGTGAATTCTGAGTAAGAGTTATTTGGTATTCTCTTGACAAATCTTGTTTCTTTATCAGGATAGTTGCTTTTCTGACAAAATATCTGACAACTAATAGTGTGTGGAAAAATTCAGAGGTGTTGCTAATAGATGAGCTTTTCAGATAATCCCATCTGTCTCCCTGTTGATATAGGACACTTTTCTAAAGTACATTTTCTATTACTAAGTTGAGTTTGGTTTTCAGTGTCCTGTGAAGTGGGATTTCTACATTTCAGAGGTTATTGAATAACTAAAACGTATCACTGACTAGGAAGTTTCTCTTTATATTTCTTGTCTTTGTTTTCTAAGTACACCCCAGAGTACTGCAAACTATAATCCCCTTATTTTCTTAGGAGTTGTACTATTGCAAGCTGATACTGTTCTTCCTTTCCATCACTTGTCCAAGGTTGTCTGACCGCTGAATATTTAAGTGATTTAATAAGTAAAAGTCAAAGTATTTATCCTAATATTTTTTGTTCTCTGAAGAACTCCTTTCCATTTGCCAATCTATTTCTAAGAATGCAGTTCCTTCTTTGAATGAAGTATTCCAAATAAAGTGGCTTCATATGGCAAGACAATAATCCTCTTTCTTTCTAGTGATTTACCTGCTAGATTGTGAAAGTGCTGTGGGAGTTCACTTGGTTAATAATGAATCCAAGGCTTGGTTTGTTTGTAGAAAATGTACACTGCAGAAGAATGTTTAACCAACCACTTAATATATATGCATAGAAGAAAGTAGATGCACATTATTTAATTCATAGTTCTGATTTTATCCTGGTCCTCTGCAGGGGCAAGTAGGCATCAGCTCAGTTCATCTGCTGAAGATGTCCATTTTAGAGGGGGTTAAATAGCTCTTTGGATCCACTGATCAAATGGCTTTGCTTCAGTTGCCCCTGAACAGATGTCTAATTTATGAGCCATGTCTCAGGTATTCCTGCCTACTCTCCAGCGTCTTCTTCAGAAGTGTGTCCTTGAAGTCCTCTGTGACATCTACAAGTCCCATGAGTTTTCTCAGATACTCTAGAGGCATTTTAAATTGGAAGGCATCTTAAATGGGAAGGCAATACTGTGTTTAGACAGCTGACTGAAATTACAGTGTTTTACTGACTAGATTGAGGTCTTGGATGTGTAAGTCAGATGTAGATACATAAATTTGGTGCCTCAAACGTGAGGTAAATCTCATTCACCTCAATTTCTAAATCTGAATGAGAGGAATCTCACCTCCAGATGAGGTGATATTATGCTTTCTGAACTCAAATATCCACGATGTATTAAATAGAACAAGGGATGTTTAGAAGAGAAGGGTTACTTACTTACCTCACTTACTATTTGTTGCCTTGTATTAAATGATCAAAATTCACAATTAATTAGTGTTTTTCTACATTGTGTTATTATTGCAGGTACTATGTTCTGTTCCTTTGCTTGCTTATTTTGTAAAAACCTACTCTGTAGGTGAGGTCAAACATGACAACTCTGCCAGTTTAATAGTATAATCTGTCCTAAACTGGGATGTAATTACTCTCACATTGTTCCCCCTTTGTTCTTGTCAAAATCATGTCTTCCCTTTGAATGGGCTTCTCTAATAGATTAAAGCCATGCTTTTTACAGCAATTCCAATAGCAGGATTGCAAATTATTTTTCTCTGACTTCTACCAGTATATTTATTTGTCCATTTCTTTTCTGACAACCAATTTCTTTTTCCCATAGTGTGTTTAGTACTGTCAGTTTGGAGCCATAAAGAACTTAATAGAAGCTTCACTTAACTTTACTATAACCAGAAAAGCAGTATCCACCACACCAAAGGGAAATTTAGGGATTCTCATTAAAATTCTTGTTTTTCTGTAAAAGCTCTATAACATATATTAGCATTCCTCATCGACTGACTTCAAACTGAAGAAGAAAATATCAGTTTGCTTTAGATCACCTGTGGAAAGTTATCTCCAAACCACAAAGATTAGGGAAAAATTCAGTCAATGTATGGTGTTACAGAACCTAATAGTTCTCTCACGAGAACATTTCCTAATTTCCATAGTTCAGTTGAATTTTCAAGATATCTTGTCTGACTTTTTTTGCCTTTGAATCCAGGCCATTAACAGTGACTCCAGCATCTTTGGGAGTACTTTAGCTATGAATTGAATCTTATGCCCCGTTTCACACACTTCTGCACTCCCACAGTGTAGCTAGTCTGTCCCAGCTGATTAACTGATGATGAAGGATGGAGTTCAAGGAAATATGTATTTAAAATCTAGTGTAAAATGTCATTTGAACACATGCTTCCCACTGTATTCTTCAATTCACTTAAAATATGTCCTTATATTTAACATATTTAAACAGTGTAAGGATGTATCAGACAGCTAGGTGCATCATGGGATAAAGAAAATACTGGTGTTTGCAGATAGATGTAAAGATTAACAACTTAGTTGTGCTGCAGTTTGTGTTCACTGATTCTTCTCCCAGCATGAACACCTTTTTTTCTACATTTCTGTTGTAAATGTCACAAGTATCAAGTGCAACCTCCAGCAGAACTTCTTTGGCAGGCTGTCATTAGCTGTTAGTCCCTCTTTGGAGGGGGGCAGCTAACTAGGCCTGTGAGTGTCACCAGACATTCTTTTTCTAGAAGGGTTCTTTGTATGATGTGCTTCTCATACAGATGTTTTTTCGAGGCTTTTTTTCTATTCAATATTTGTATAAGCTAGAATAATCATGGATGGCTTCTGTAAAAACCATACAGACAACATCAGTTTTAAACTGTGTGTCTGCACTGATTTATCTCATTAAAGAATTTTTAAACTTTTTCCTACTACCCTTTTTAGAGAGTGAAAATGTACAGTCAGTCTAAAACTTTCTCATACACAGAGTTCTTTTTGTCCATCCTGCTTATATACCTCTCTGAATCTTCTGCAGCAGAAAAGTAAAAGAAACAATGATAACACACCCAAGAGAAGCTGAGAGAAGCTATTTTTTATAGATACGCAAACATTTTCTTAGGAAAATGTTTCTTAAAATGGTTTAAATTTTTTAAAAGTATCCATTAACGAAAAAGAATGTCAGTCACCATAAAGTGTAATGGGGTTGTGACCTGTCAGCTTCAGTCTCTGTTGCCTCGGCTGCTCTGATTGAAAGAACTTATGCATAATGCTGCAGCCAGCCATGTCTTGGGAATCTCAGGGCTACCACAGACAGAGCTTGTAAATAACTGCTTCAGAGGCTGACATTTATCGTAAGCAGAAGTCAGTGGGCATTCTGCAGCTGGATCTGCAGCTCCGTGTGGCATGACCGCCCTCTAGTTAGGAGCTGACTTCTTCCCCTTTATAGAAAAGGGGATCTATTGACCCACAGTCCCAGGAATTCTGGTAAACATGTCGTGATCAAACCATCAAAAATTCTCCTCCCCCAATGACTACTTTCCCACCTGTGATAGTCTTCCTCATCACAGTGTCCAGTTCAAAAGTTTCGGCTCTAAACAGCTGACAATAAACAGGTCCTTTTTTAGAGCAGTTCAAATAATAGTGATTGTAAAGGTAAGTGTTTCTAAGAGAAGTACTCGTTAAAGTCTGAGAGATATTTTAAATTAGATAGCCATTTCTTTAGCAGCAGCAAGAATCAGTATGGTTTGAAGCAGTTAGTATTTAATATGCTTGTTCACTGTGTTAATTTTCCCCAAGTCAATTTTTAAAGCTAAAATAATCTCCCTTTGGCTTTGTATAGTCAGCATTATAACCATCGTCATTTTTAAATTAAGCTCCCTTATTGTCTATGTGTATGTGAAGTAGGTGATATTACACAAAAAGCATGGGCTACATTAGCTTGATACAAATGCATATTTAAGAGTTTAACAAGCCTGCAAGAAAAATAATGGTCTCCATAAACATTAGAATGGCTCACTTGTAAGCTTTTTGTTTAGTTGCATTTTCTTACTTGCACATTCAAAGGAGTGAGTAAATGCACTGAGTAAATAAATAAAACCTATTATAATGTCCCAGTAGAAGGGAAAAGTTGATTTTAGTTACACTAACAAGTTTAAAAACTCTTGAATTATTAGATTTGCTGTGAATTAAAACACACAATGCCTATTAAAAAAAAGTGGGAGATTCTGTTAAGCAAGTTGAGATCTGGTATGCTACATAAATGCATCTATACTTATGTAAGAAGCATTTCTCTAAACATCCTAACTATATTGCTGATTATGAAATATAGAGTCCTACTGTGTATATGTAATTTTGTCTGGACTTGTGTTATAGTCAGTAATTGAATAGCACAGTGATGGGCTTATTGCAAGTATGAGAAAGTGCTAAGCAAAACAGAAATTATAATGAAATTTGAGATGTCAGTGACAATTAGCTGTGTTATGAATATTCATTTCATATTCATTCTGGATAGTGCCATTTTTCACTATCTTTCATGACTGAATAGTGTTTCAAGAAATAGAGATATAAATAATAGTCATGTGATAATTAACACGTTTTTTTCTGAGTGTTGTAGCACTTGTCAAGTGCCACGTGGGCTGGAGCAATGACTAGAAAGTTAATTTTCAGGCATGGCCAGCTCTGTGTGTTTAGCAGAACCATTTGACATTCTTGCAGAATTGTTAATTTACAGGAAGATAAAAATATGCTTGTAAGTGGTTTTACTTAGGCTGAAGTCTCATTAGAAAGACTGAGTGCTACACTAGAATTACAGAAAGCTAAATCAGGACCCCACATGAGAAGTGAAAAGAAATGGAGTTACAGTGAAGCAATGCCCCCAAATAACAGTCACCTGTAATTAATGCTGGGAAATGTGTCCTGCTTTCAGACTGGTACATGAATATTGACAGAAAACTGAGTATGTGCAAGTATTCACTGTGCAAAATGTAGTCTTTGGATATGAGGTCTTAACCTCTTCTGAATACTTAACATTACTAGTGTTCTGCTAGTATCCCCTACAAAAGGCTGTGGTATGAGCTCCCAATGTTGTCCTAAAAAGCACTTGTGCACTCATACTGATGAAATGCATTGAGCCTCTCATTCAGTACCAATACGTGAAGCCACACAGTCCGTGGAACAATTATGGGATCTTCCTCAAGTCTGACTTAATGCTTTGAAAAGAGTGTCAAGATTTCCCAAGAAAAAATACTTTTCAGAGAACGACCATAATAGAAACCTTCCTTTTAGATTACAAAGCAATGCAAAAGAGCATAACATTTGTTAAATTAGTTCTAGAAGACCTCCTTTGTGTAAGCCTACTCTGAAAATAAGTAAGACAAATCTATTACTACCACTCCTTCTGCATCTCACAGTCATCTGTCTTTTATTCAGTACCCAGCTTCATCTGGCATGTGAGGGAATTGGAAACAGCTTTGAAATTACTTCATTACAGAATGGCTAGTAAAAAGCTGATAATTCATATATGTTAGTTATGTTCATAGTCTTTATTATTTAAAATTCAGGCTTATATTTTATAGTTTATTCAAGCCTATCAGTTTTCATTGTTTGAAAGAGAAAAATAAAAAAAAAAAGAAAGATAAAAGCAGTGGGGAGAACATGCCTGCTTTGGGAACATATTCTTGCTCTGCAGTGTGAAAAAAATAAAGAAGCAAAGTATAATAGATGTGAAACTGCACCTTGTTGTGACAGAATAGTGTAAGTAGAGCGCCTCCAATACTGCTCTGAGCATCCCAGGATGCTTCAGGGCCCTGGATTATTCAGGAGCCTTGTCTGTGAAGCAGATACCTCAAAGGAACTTACCTGTCCTGAAAGAGTTTTATGCTCTTGAGAGTAAATATGCAAAATCTTGTAAGTGTGTACCTTGGGAAAATCAAGTGCAGCAGATTTTGTTTTCCTGGCTGGAGCTTCTGACCACAAGCTAGTCATAAAGAATGAGTTCCCTCAGAATATGGAACTTGTGTTGCTTCCACCAATGAAACAACAAAGCTGATTTGCCTATAAAATTGGCTTTTTAAGTAAGTGAGGACTTTATGCAAAATGTCAGTTTTAGAAAATTATCTTGGATTATATGATCACAAGGCAGTCGACTTTCATTTAAGTAGAAGAGTAAATAGAGGCATGTAATGAAGGGTATCGGTTTTGAAGAGGCAAGCTAAGATAAACAAAATTAATTAGCTACTTATGCAAAAAACAGAACTCAAATTAATATTTGACTTGGATGAAGAAGAGACCTGGAAGTCCTTTGTCTTGCACATCCAGAAATATTCTTGAACAAGTATCCCAAGCAGAGAGCTAGAAGACATTGCAGAAAAGCTCAAAACCGGGTAAATAACTGATACAAATGAGACGTTAATATTAAACAGGGAAACTGCAAAGGATATAAAACCTTACTTCTTATAGAATAAAATGAGGATTTCCAGAAGTCAAACTGAAATCAAACTTTCAGGGGGCATTAGGTTTGACAATGTGCTTATTGATCATGCAACTACAAAATTAAATAAGGAAAAGTGAAAAAACCACCTGTTTCTAAGGACATTAAAAGTAGTACAACTGCTGCCCTCAAATTAAATTACTTTGGTGTTGGTTTCAGTATGAGTAATGCTGAATAGCAATGGTGATATGTCTCAAAGATTCGGTGTCCAGACAGAAAGCTTTATGTGTTCAAATTGTCCTGTTTGAGAGGTGAAGTTAAACTGGGTAGTGGACACTATATCCTTCTTAGAGACACTGGTGGCTAATCAATACAACAGCATATTGGAAGACACTAAGGAAAGAACTTACAAGTGTCTAACTCCTGCTTTCAGTTATACCCTCATGAACGCAATGCAGAAGTGTTTCCATCCTTGATTATTTGGTTTAAACTACTTAGTTAATCTTCTTTATATTTATCTATTTCTAACTGTAATGACTCTTATTTCCAAATTTGCTAGTTTTCTTTTCCCAAGGCTAAAACAATTATTATTTTAATCTAGTTTATCTGACCCAAAGCCTTACCAAGAGCATTTACTTTTTATTTGTTTTTTTTTCCTTTAACCCAAAGTTAATAGTCTTATTATAATAGTTTCCTCTAACTCCTCAGGAGTACGCTCCATTGTTAAGGGCTTTTTTTATTTGTTATTAACTCCATCACTTCTCCATCAAGCCTTCCAACAAATATGAGTTGTTGTGATAAGGTAAATGTTACTTGCCCTTGGAAGCACCAGAAGAACCACACCCTGGAGTAAAGAAGCAATAATGCCATTGCACAAGATACAAATGAAACTTCATCTAGTATGCTAAGGTTAGTTATACTCACCATTCAAGGTTATTTAAAACTGGAACATGTAAAGAAAAGGGTTATTATAATAATCAGATTAAAGCACTTTTGTAAGATAAACTGGTTTTTTTCTTTTTTGAAGAAAACTCCAAAACTCAAAAAAAATAAAAAAAAACCCCTCCAAAAAAAAAAAGAGACTGTGTGCTTTGTGGTCCTCTCTAGAGAACAAGCCTGTGAAGGTAGATGATTTCACAATAGACATAGGTTAGAAAGTAAGCACCAAAGGGAATGAATTGTTTTAAGGAAAATGTAGCCATGGATAATTGTGATCTTAAAATTAAAATGTTTCTGATTATTAATGGAAGTAGGCTTTGGATTAGCCTCTTAATAAGAGAATTAAGCTAAGACAGTATAATGAATTTTAATATATAGAGTGATTGGTGCTATGGGTGTATGACAGGGATGAAATTGATATATTCAGGGGTGTGGTGGATCTTTACTGTGCTGTATTCCTTTGTTCTTTTTAAAGGGTACAGTTTGTGATCCTTAAACAATGGCCTTTCTCATTGCCTATACTGTGTAAAAAATTGTTTGATTGTTTTGTTTTATTTTTAATTTGCTAGTCAAATTGAAAAAAATCAAGGCACAGGGACAACTGAAACAGAATAATAATTTTATTGCCACTGTATTATTCTTATTTGGGGGGGTAGGGAAATGTTTTACTTGGGGTTTTTGTTTTGAAGTGTGGCGTTACCTAGTCAAGAAATCCAAATTACCTATCCTAGTATTTTTGGTCTCTTCTGGATTGTATTTCTGAGTGAAATTAATTTAAAAAGTCACCTAATTCTTCTGCTGACCCAATCAGAAGGTCATGGCCTTAGGCCCCTTTTTGGCACTTGGTGTTTCTATAAATATTAAATACAAATCTTGTGCACATTCAGAGCTCTACTAAATCAGGGATGAGATTGTGTCTTGTGTCTGCCCCTTGACTGAGTGCTCAAGGGAGCAGGAGGAGTTCCTTGTACCCTTTTGTCTGATTCACTGCAAGCCCATGCAAAGCCAGATACAATCTAGCCGAGATTTATCATCTGTCCTTCATGTACCAGGGGGCAATACTAGGAAAGAATAACAGATGTAGCCTTGTGGATAGTATCAAGTGGGAAATAACTCTGAGAAACATTTTGCATTTAACTAAAACGTTAAAAGAATCAGTTGAATGACTGTCATGCAGAAGGTCATTCAGTCCTTGGAGAAACAAGGGAAAATGTCCTATGCTGTGTCTGGAGATAGCTGAGGTACAGATGGTACTTAAAGCAAGCTCTCTGACATAGACCTCAAAGTCTATATTGAACCTGACTCCCAGACCTAAATATTTTCTGTTCAGTCTAATAGCGCTGTGTAATTTGCAAGATGATATTTATGTCTGTATATTAGAATCTAGGAGAGCCCTATACAAGACATTACCACAGACCACGCATACCAAGTACCTTTCTTCCTATGCATATCTAATAAATCCGCTTGTCTAAAAGTTGAAAATTACTCTTATATGACACAATGTATCTTGATATTATCTGGATACATGTAGGAAATGGAGGGTTTACAGATTTTTCCAAGCCTGTGAGGACCTTGTAAGGACAGAGCGAAATTACAGCTGTGCATTCAGAGAAATATAAAGCTTTTCTCCAATTTCATCTGATATTCTATGAATTGGGAATAAGGTCTGGTGGTGGTTCAGCTGACAGTGACCGGTATCCCTAGCACCCTATTATGTCAGAAGGGTGTAGTGAGAAGCAAGGGAGAGAGGGGGATTGAGAGAGTGACTGCATAGTGCTTATTTCCCAGCTGAAATCACAGCAGGCAGATAGAGGGAAACAGCACCATGAAAACTCTGCCCATGGAGGAAGCGCAGGTGTACTGTCTGTGGGAGCAGTGAATCAGGTGCCATACCAGAAATGTCAGCCTGAAATGTTACAGTACAAAATGCTGCAGAGCCAAAGCTCAGGAGGTTGCCATTGAGCAGTGTAACAGCAACAACAAAGCTATGTGGTCAAAAATCTCAGTGCTGTATGTAGGGACCTATACACTTAGCAGCTGACACTGTCAGGCTGGCAAGGCAGAAATCGTAAATGGACATTGCAGTAATCAAATTTCCACATGACTAGGCACAACCATAGCATTCTGTACCAATATTCCTAGAAAAATCATGACTTGAGCTTCTGAAAAAAAAAGCTGTTCTTTTCTTAGTACTTTGTTTACATAATCTCTTAACTTTTCACTGTGTTTACAAGATTAGTGTTCTTTTTATCTTAGCTTGCTTTGCTAATAGCAGCTCACAGTTTGTATCACAGAAAGCGGGTGTTATTAAAATTTGTGTTATTTTGCATATTCATCTCCAGTTTATTTCCTCTACAATTTCGTTTTCATATTGTGTTTCTACACCTTCTGTGTGCAACTGTGAAGATTTTGCTATATTTTACTGTAAATATAGATGACCTTTTCAGAGAAATTGTAGTCCAATCAAAATGGTTAATGTTTTCTTAAGAGATATTCCAGTGTGTAAAATTCCAAAACATCACACACTGATCGAAAGAAAATTCACCAGAAAACTTTTTTTTTTACAATACACACTTTTTTCTGTATTGACAATTTGCCAAGACTTTTTGGAAACTGTGGACTAAAACTAGTAATTAATGGAGTATGCATTAGGAAGCTTCCATTTTTGCAATTAGAGAAATAGTCTGACCAAGTCAGAAAGAGCAATGCAGAATGAAGGGAGTAAGCAAGCTAAGAAAAGTGTTAGAAGGTACAGGCACATTATGAAGAATAAATATTGTTAAGGTAGTTTTATCGCTAATTATGATGTTTTGATAGAAAATGTGTTGCACAAAGGTTTTTCTCTTACGTTATGTCATGACATCAAGGAAAGCAAAAAAGATCCCATGGAAAACACTTTATTTCATTGTTAGAAGGAATGATAAATTTAATACTGTATAATATAAAAGTCATAATTTCTTAAGGATACACTGGTTATGTAAATATAATACTGTTTAAAATTTAGTTTTGAATAGAGCATCTCACATGCAAGGGAAAGAAGAAACTGTCCATCAAACGTGTGTGCTTATGCAACAGAGATTTTGATAATTCTTCCTTTCTGCTTACCTTATGTGCACTGTAATAGTGATGAGAGATAATAAAATTTCAAAAATTAAGACTGCAGTTAAAAAGAAAGAAGGAGCTCTCTGGCCAGCAACCTGCACAGCAGGAGGAAATCTATCAAAAGGCTCCATGGCAGCTGTCTTTTCTCTTTATAGCACCAGTGAAATGGCAGGGCCACCAACTTCTAACCTAAGACCTGTAGCATGGAAATGAAAGTTCTTTTTTTCTTTGTATCCGTGATCTGGGATTGGGAGAGAAAGACACATGGAAATGTTGATCTGTCTTTCCTACTCATGTGTTCCAATGAGAGCTGTAGGAACGACACAGGTGTTTACATCTTTAGCTTGATTAGAGACAGACAGATCTTAAGGTACCACTGAGGGACCACAGCCCACTTTTCTTACTGTGGCTATACAACACCCTGTGGTCTTTGCAGAAGCCTTTTGGTACAAGTACAGATGTTACAGACCCAAATATAATAAACCACACATGTCCATATAACGGGTTACCCACAGGACTGGATACACAAGTGCTGAAGCTCATTTCCAGCTTCAGAGGCATTGTGGCATCAGTGGAAGAGCCATATTTTCAGCAGTCCCTGTGGGATACCTGCTTGCTTGCTTACAGGTTGATTGAAGCTGTGTCATCACAATGCTGAGCCAGAAGCATGTTGTTTGCTGTGACCTGGTGAACTTTGGCCACCTCATCCTCTGCCACAGCTGCAGTGAAGCAGAGAAAAAGAAAACAAAGTCTGTTTATGAGGTGTGCATCCAAATCTGGGTCCTTCTTCCATGACAAGGCATCTGCCTTGACATTCTGTTTCCTAGATGCCAAAGGAAAGTGAAAGGGAAGGACAAAGAAAGAGGGCCTGTAGGCAAAGTAGAGAGAGAGGTACTTCATCCCTCGATATTTTTCCAGGCTAAAGTGGCTGGTCATCACCATTTTCACCTTCTGCTCCCTCATAGTTGTGCTGTCAGTCCTCAAAGGTAGCTTTGATTAACAGGAGCTCATTATCTCAGGCAGAATTCCTCTCAGTGGGGTGGATGAGTTACCCAGAGAAACAGGTACAGTTTAGAGCATCTGATTCTACACTAAAAGAGTGGGTATGGGATAAAAGCTACAGTGAATACCCATTAATTAAAAGCTGGTTGTGCTTCAGACATCCATAAAGTCAAGCCCTTTTATTTGGGTGAGTGCCATTCTGGGAGCTAGAAACCAGAAATCCCGCTCCTGAACTATCTTTAGAGCATGGTAAATCCTGAAAGCCATTGCACCTGTGCTAGAAGGGGCTGCCAACTTGTGATGTCATCAGTCTCCTTGGAGTCTATGTGCAAGTCAGTGCTGCCCAGTTATCCCAGGAGCTCCACCCTCTGTTGGTCAAAGCAGCATTTCTTCTGTTTAGCACAACCAGCACTGCTGCACGCCATTAAAAATGTCCTGGGTACTGTTAATAAATACCTCTTGAGTGGTGCAGAACACCAGGATGTCATCCATGCATACCATAGCATAGCTATGAAGAAATTCCCTAAAACAGCATTTACAGAATACTGGAACGTGGTCTGAGCATTGCAGAGACTGAATAGCATTGGAGGATGCTCATAGTGGCCCCTTATAGATTCACCATAGGGGGCAGAGGAGCCCACTGCAGACATTCAGAACACTTCAGGATAAGAGGCAAGGAATGCTGGTTCTTTACTCTGACATCTTTCTGCTTTCTGCAATCCATGCAGAGGCAGAGACTCCCATTCTTTGTGAAAAAATGCCATATGGAAGCCCCCAACAGGGGAGTCACAGAGGAATTTGAGCCCATACACCAGTTTGCTCTTGAGGTACTCCTCAAGGGCTGCTGACTCAGACTCTGACCAAGCAGAGGTGCTCCCAGAGAGCACCTCTTCCTGAATGGGGAGGAGTCACAGGTGACATCTCACACAATCAGAATGGTGAAAGGTGTTTTTCTGTTAGACATGGGAAATGTGCAAAGCAGCACTTCTGTAATTCCTAACATGATTATAGCTAACTGTGTGTGCATGTAGCTTGCCAAAATGTCTCCCTCACACTAGAAAGATACTGGGGTGTTGAAAATGCTTGTTACTTGGGTAAATCCACTACTTTGATTACATTAAAAATGCTAAATCTAGATATGCACATTAAATCCTTTATAAAAACTTCTAAAACTTCCATAAAGAAACCTGAGTGGCCCTGTTGGGATGCAGCATGCTATATATGGTAGATACATGTAACCTGTAGAAATTAGTAGATCACCTCAGCTATAAATGCCATCTGAATGAAATGCAGAAAAAAACAGTAGTGAAATGATACAGAAATTAATGATAACAGAGGCCTTCTAATATCACAATATTGTACCTCCTTGGTCAGTATGCCTAGTATACCTCCCTGAAAAATCCTTATTTATGATGTACAATACCAACTGGAAGCAGCCATGTGTAAAAATACCATCTTGAAAAGTACCATTGAGTTGGAACACCAAATGCACCCATTGTAATGTCTAACACCCACAGCACTCATTACAGCCTATCATGACCATGTTGTATGTGCCTTTCAGTCTTCTTGGCAGCTTGTTCTGTTTGAGGGGTGATTTGGAAAGGGAGCATTTTCTGAAAAAGACAAAGACAAATTGTTCCAATGATGGGCCAGGGGAAAAAATGGAAATGCAGGCATATGATGACAAATACGATGTTTGGCTTTGCTTCAGTCACTTCAATACTACAGTATGTAGCATGCTCAGAACTGCCAGCTTCTGAAAGAATGAAGATTTCAGCATTGTCACAGTATTTAAAAACAAGACATCTGACAGCAAACAGAAAAAAACCAAAAACCCTCAATATTTTTCATTCTTGGTGGATCAACAAGATTTGATTACTTAAACTGGCACTGTCAACACAAATGTCCTTCAGGTATTTTCTCTGGTGTGTCTGTGCATGGCATTCATGTAAGGTATGTGCCATTCCAGTTCATCCTGTCTCACACTGTAGAATGGTTTCTAAATTTTTACAGCCTGAAGCAGCTGCTGAATTGAAAACCATGTCTTTTTTAAAGAACAATTTTTTGTGTCATAGAAGGAAAATATAGTTGATCTTGTATGCATTAAAACTAGTTACATAGTAGTTCAACCCAGTCAGTAAACTTTTAGAGCAAAAGTGATCCTTTAAAGCTTCTTTTTAAAACAGTTTCCTTTTTTGGAAGAAGGTTCAAGTGAAATATTGCAATTAACAGGCAAAAATTTCTGTCTTTAGGGGATATGACAGTAATTTCTTCTGCACATATATACTATCACCCAAGTAGTAGCACATATGACTAGTAACCTGATTGCATCTATTAAAAAGCATCTCTTCCAGAGGTACTACCAAGTTTTTGTGCTAAGCAAATCAAAAGAAGCATTGAAATCGTAACTCATATTCCTATTCCACAATATCAATTCCTTATAGTAGGACTAGTAATGAACTTCACTGAAGGTTATGCGATGTATTCTTAGCTGTATTTATTGCTTTTCCATGACAAGGGTTCTTTCGAATAGAAATACCTCTTTTTGGACTTAACACAAAGACTTTTAAGGGCAGAAATGTTAATTTTCATGCCTGATCAGCCGTGTTCCCTTGCTTTATGCTGCTTGTATTCATCTGGAATGTTTACCCAGATATCTCGGTCATGTTGACTGAACAAATACTCTGAAGTGAGGTGTGCTGTACAGCAAAACTATAGTAGCCATCAAACTACTTGGAAATTAGTTTTCTTCAGACCAAAGAAACTATGGGTTTCTCTTAGCTCAACCTATAGCAAGGGAACTGAAGAGCCATCAGGAAAATATAATTAACTCATTAATCATAATCTGAGGGAACTTCAGAGGCAACCGTGAGAGTGTTTTAACTCTTGATCTCCATAATGGGAACAGGTGATTCACTAATCCTTTCTTTCCAGGTGTTGTGGAAAGTGCAGTACAGGTTGAGCTGTTGGAACAATAGCTGACAAGCTTGACCACTGATAAGACAATAGATTCAATGTTCTTTAGCCAGGAGCTGGATATACTTAATCTGCCTCTGAAGAAGTATTTTCCAGCCTAAGATGTAAACATTTTGTCCAGTTTTATCTACTGTAAATCAAAATGTTCTCAGTGCTGGCCAAGAAAGTGAAGCATTGTTAGCTCATTAAATGAAAAGGGCTGAAGGCCAATACTTCTCTTCATTAAACTTTATTTGGCACGTTGCATAGATGGTAGATGACTTGTGAATCCTCTTTAAAATTAAAAATTTCCTTCTTTAACCTTGGTATCAGCTGTTGCTTTTCCTATGAATACAAAAAATCAATGCAGATTAATATAGAAATAATCTAAAATTATCAGCAAACACTATGTCAGCTTTTGTACATATAAGACATATTACTTGTCCCCAAAAACTTCCACTTCACATCTGTGGGAAGCAATACATCAGATAAAGAGAAGAAGAAAGGAGATAAGTAAAAGTTATGTGGACCACTTAGCAGCTGGTATGTAGTGTTTGTAAAGTTCAGTTAATTTTAGTTAAGCAATGATAATATTATGAAACACAGTATCTACATATAGCTGGCTGGTTCCTGTAAAGATGAGAAACACAGTCCTAATGGAAACGACATTGTTTGAAATCATGTGTTAAATATTTCAGATAGTAACCTTCTGCTTAAGGTTATGGCTCTTAGGCCAATTCGAATACAGGAAATCTACAGACCTGATAAAACGGTCTACTTTGAGTCTTGTGTATTCAAAGTCTCTGTAGAAAGCAATCATTATATTTTGCTTATGTTAAAGCTTCAAGATAACTTCTAATCACTAAGTTTTCCTATCATATTAGATCTAGTCATTACCCTTGTATTTATCTTTCTCAGGACTCACTGTGAGATTGCACCTGATTTAATACAGCTGTACATTGCCCCTGAAAAGGAAGCTCTTCTGGGCCTGGCTGGGAAATTCACGTCCATCTCTTGCAGCTAGCAATTGTGTGCATAAATCAGTTGAGCTCACTGCTCTGACAGAAAGTCTTTTTTTCCTTTTTTTTAATGAGTTAATTTTCTATCAGATCATTGAACTGTTCCACTTCCTTCTTTGATTGCACCATAATTAGATTTGAAACAAGCGGATAAGCAACTGTGTATGGTGCAAGAAAGCAGGAGAAGAATTGAATAGACTGAGTGAACTATAGCATAGAGTACAATGAAACCACACCTTTATTTCTATACCTGGAAAGTCTGCTAATCAAAGTGGGTTAGCAGATTAACACTGGCTTTACTATTGCAATCAATTGCCCTGTTTCATCCTTGTGTTTTATTTTACATGTCCTCTTTTGTCTGAAGATGATGAGGGATCAGTCACTTCAAATTATTGTAACAAGGCAAAATACTGCAACAAACATTTACCATGCCCTTAATCTGTTTGGATTTTCTTTCGGTAACACTGAAACCCAAATTACATTATGGAAGCATAAAGATAATGTTTTTGTTACAGGATCCCATAGTAATCCCACTGGCAATATCTACCCTGCGCAGCAAAGTTCAATGTTATTTTTCATGCTGTTACTTGTTGGTCTCAAAAATGTCTTAGGTTTCCCCATATCAATTTCACTGGTCATAAGTACCCCTTAGTTTGTACTCTAAATGAGATACAAAGTTTTCTGGCCTTGTTCCATGCCAAAAATAATGCATGATTTCCATTCACATAAACCACTTTCTGGTGAATTAGCCTCATGATGTCTTTGACTATGTGACAATGTTGTGTTTCAGCCTGGGTTCACCAGCCAGCTGTTTGCCAGAAAGGGAAATAATATTATTGATGATATTTTTATCATCATCATCATCAACGACAACAACAATAATAATAACAATAAAAAACAACAACCATGACCACCAGGCTTCTTTTTAAGGGCTGATGATCAGGAGCCATGCAGAGGTGCCAGTTCTCACTGTAGAACTATGACTCTTTGAGCAAACTAAAACCACCACATATGTTTGGATTATTAAAGGAACAAATGTTACCTTGTCTATTACTGGTTTCAGATATTTTAATCCTGTATTTCCTTAATAAACTAGTCAGACTTAACAATTTGTTAAAGACTGGGGATAGGGACGTGCTTTCATTTCCAGTCATAATTTAACCCAGTCCTCTCCTTTTGTTGATGTCGCTTTCCATTGTGGGGACAAGTACAAAAATGTTCATGCTTTGCTTCAGTTTTCTCAGAATGGTAACTACCTTAGAACAAAAGTATTATGATTTTCACAAATCAGTAGACATTGGAAAAATTTAGTACAGGATCTCAAGAGCAAGCAGAGACTGCATTTTCACAGTTCAGGTCCCTGAAAAAGGGAGATATGGCAATGAAGATGTTCATGTACTGACAACATTCACACAGTAGCTATTTGTCAGTTAGTAGCAGTCCTGTTTTAAATTACATTTTTGGACATAAAATCATTATTCTGTACTTTCCGAATGGGAATTTAAACTATACTTTCTAATATTATAAATCAAGTGGCTCTGAAATTAATGAAATAAAATTTTAATGATTTAAAATACTATATTATGGACAGTATCAAGTAATGCAAAGGATGAACTGACCAGCTGAATTTTCTTTCATTTTTTTAAAACTTATCTCAGGCTAGCATTACATGCTACATGTAGTGTGGCTTTCCATTTTTATGGATCCTCTTGCAGTGTCATCTATTTTGGTCTAAACAAAGGTTAGGAATACATAATTGCTGCTGAAGTTAGATACATACCTTAATTTTTAAATTCCCAGTTATTTTGTTGCATATTTTTATATGTAATGAAGAGATTTTCTTGACTTGTTTTTCAACACAAAAGGTTAGGGAAAAATAATGGTTTAATCATGTTAGAAAAAAGTAAGAGTAGTAACAATATCTATAAATATATTAAAGGAGGAAAATGCTTGGTAAAGATCTATTAAAATATATTTCCCTTGGGAAATACAATATCATCTTGCATGATTAATTTACAGTGTCTCAAGGATTCACTGAAACCCATCTTAAATTTCTTTATGTGATCAATTCTGTTTTATTACTCTGAGATTTATGCAATAAAGCAAATAAATGGTTGATTTATCTCACTGTTCCACTTGTGTGACAAAGCATAAGAGAGAAGCAATGAAGAGAGATGAAATCAACTGATGTAGAGAAAAGAATTTATTATATGCTAATGTCTTCAGATTTGTGAAGATAGTTATGCTAGATTTTTTGAGTGTTTTCTTAACATATCGGGAACACCAAAAAGGTACTCAAATAAAATAATTATTTTTGCATTCAGACTTGAATATGATGCGTGTATATAGCCCCAATGCTTTAAAAAGTCCAAAATTTTTGCCTTTTGAATGGAAACTGAAGTTTTCTGTTTAGGTCATGAGTACATAGTAGAATGGATACACTTTATAAGCTTCACAAGTGTTGTCCAAAGTGCCTGAAAAATGTCACGGTGATACCACCACTAAGAATTACAGTTATCTATTTTGTCCACAATTTAAGCTCACAATAGGTTTCTTAATTCTGCCAGAAATAATACCCAAGAATGAGTGGGGATGATCCTTGTCTAAGATAGAAACCAAAATTAAATCCTGATAATATGAAACTCTGATAAAGATACTGTATAAGAAGAACATTTGGAAAGCTTATTTTATAGAATGAAGGTATTTTCTCAATGAAATGGTTTTTAAAAGGAATATTTGTAATAGATTTTTCCTGAATTTTCAATCAACACTAGTGATAATAGGCACCATAGTCACTGTATGTGGATATTAAAAATATTTTTTAATATAGATGTATCCTTATGTCACTGTCATGATTTTTACTGATGTCAAAATTCTGTATACTCTTCTATCAGTAGAAGGTTTTGTAGATCTGCATCCTACAGTGTACAGCTCATGACAACAGGTTTGTACAGAACCTTTCCCCATTTACAGCCAAAGGCAGAATTAACAAAACTTCAGACATGATTATAAAGTTCAACACACAGCTCCTCACTATACAAGAATCAGTGTAAACCACATCTTCCCTGGATGCCATCTTGGCATCTCATTTACTTTTGCCTACAGCTGAAGGTGTGGCTGATTTTTAATTAGGAGTAAGTAAGCTTAGCCCAAGTTATTCTGATGATCATCAGGGATCATAGAAACATAGAATCATCTAAGCTAAAAAAAGATCTTGGTGTCCAGCTGTAACCCAGAACTGCCAAGTTCACCACTAAACCATGTCTTTAAGTGCTACATCTACACATCTTTTAAATGCCTCCAGAACTGGTGACTGAACCACTTCCCTGAGCAGCCTCTTCCAATGCCTGACAACCCATTTGGTGAAGAAATTTTTCCCAATATCCAATATAAACCTCCCCTGATGCAACTTAAAGCCATTTCCTCTCATCCTGTCAGTTGTTATTTGGGAGAAGAGACCGACCCGCAACAAATTCAAAACCACTAAGAAAATTTTGGTGCATCTGCTGCCCTTGATAGCTACTCACCCACAAAAAAAAAGCCTTGCATTTCACCTTCCTTCTTTCCAAGAGGAAAATAAATGGATTAGTGTGCCTCTGAAACCAAGATAATAGGTTTTTAAAGCATGAGAGTAGGTTTTGAATTTGGGCTTTTCTCCTTTTTAAGATTTTTTAAGCTTGTCTTAGTGGTCAGTCAGTCATGCACCTTTTATGACTTCAATTTTTCATAAGGAGTTACATGATTTCCATTTGCTTCCCTGGAACCATCTAGTGCTGATGCAGTGGCTGGAGTGAAGGTGTTTTTCAGGGTCAGGTTGTTTCTCGGTCATCTCCTATCTGTCCTGTTGAGTGGGAATATTTGATACACTTCATGGGCACTAAACTGATGGGCAGTACTGGGCCCAAATTAGCATTAGAAATGAATTGGGGATTGACTGTGTCATATTATGAGATAGGCCTCAGTGAGAGGGAAAGCTGTGTGAAGCTGGAAGGAGCTGTAAGAAGAGCTGTGCCACACATGAAATCCTCCTTGTGTCCCTGGGGTGGGCCACAGACTGGCAGTACTTTACTTCCAGCAGTTGTACGAGACAGAGTAAGACTCATCTCCTTTCGTGCAGTATAGCCCATTGCTTGTTGATGTTTCATTGCAAAATAAGGTTTTAGATGCTACACCCAGTTCAGTGTAAAGAAGTAGATGTTGGGAAATTTTAAAATATATTTGTTTGAAAAGACAGAAAAATAAATTGCCAGCACTTCTTTTTATTGTCCATTTTCATTGTATTCTCAAGTACTCATTTTTCATGAGTACAAAAATTACACCAAAAATAAAAGTACTTTTAGTAAAAAGTACTAAAAAAAAATATTACTTTTAGATCTAAAAAATATCAGGATCATACTAGTAATATTACAGAGTATGCATTAGTGCAGTCCTCAGATGGCTTGATACATTTATGAGTTTCTGTTGTTTTTGTTGTCACATCTCCGTGTTTCCAGAACATCTTATAGAGCTTGTTGAGAGCATCTGGCTGAGTTCTAAGGGAAGGTCTGACCTTAGGCATTTCAGTTAGTCCAGCATGCCTACAGTGCGTGCAACTTAACTTTGTTAAGAGGAGAAACCTAGGTCTCCTTCAGAATCAATTCTTTGTGAGAAACATCTTTGGTGGAGACATCCTTCAAAGACAGCATAGAGAGTGAGACTGGTGAATGGTGAGGATGAAGAGATGTGCAGTAGGATATCTGCTCCCTCATCATGTGAAAAGCCTGTCAGCATTCCTTGTCCCTGGGGTAGACATTCATTCTTCCTGAATCTTGTGATGCTGTATTTATCATATTTGCACTAGAAGGCAAAGAGTGGTATTTACTGAGTAAGTGTTCTGTTATGCCAAAGCATTCAAAATGTCCAGGATCCTTTTCAAAACCAATTTATAGCCCATGGGGGCCAGAACACATTCAGTTTTATCCACTCTGACTCCTTTTTGATAATTCCTGAGGAATTGCCCATGGTTGATACTGAGGTGTTTCCTAACAGTGAGGTCAAAAGGTGAGCTCAAAAATGGTTGTCAATACATTCAGTGTGGTGATTAAGGCACAAATGTTAATGGAAACTGATTATCAGAGACAACATGTAGAGAAATAGTCTCTCTTGAATAGAACCATGTTCTACTTGAATACTCTAGTGCAATATATTTGTGTTTATGCTGTTCCTGTTTTATTGACGAGTCTTAAATCCAAGATGGTGTTCAATACATGTTCTGCCTAGTATATTTGTCCTTGTCAACAACATATGTTTTCTCAGTAAAGTTGCTCACAGGCATATAATTTTACTTCTGCATACACCCTGAGGTCTGGCTACTGTGGCAAAAAGGAGCAATTTAGTGCTACCTTGAGGCTACCACAGAGGACTCAAAGTCAAAGCCAGGACCCAATCTGTTGGAGGTTTCATGGAGTCTAAGTGTTATTTTGCAAGTTAGCTGCCTGGGGACTAATAGTTGTGGGAACCTCTGAGGTTTGGGGCTGTCCAAACTTCCACTGAGTCAATTTATCAGAAGTCAGGTATTCTGCTCTACTTCTCCCTGTGCAGAATTTTGTCACATAATACCTGTAAGGCAGAAGATTGTAGAAGATTGATTTTTTTCAAGGAAGTGGCTCATCTACTGCAATTTATTCCTGTGTAAGGTAGTTCTCACAGCTGCCACCCTGCTTTCCTACTAGGAGATACAGTATTTGGTGAAGAAATATAAGCAGGTATCCATGATCACTGGAGCCTGACCAAGTCCATCAGCACTCAATACACTGAGGCATCTAAACATGGCATGCTGTGGTTAATGAATTGAACCCATAGACTTAGTGGTTAGACCTAATGAAAAATAATTACTGATGAGGCAAGAAACTCGTGTTATCCTCTCTTTTCAGTATAGGAATTGAAATCTACTTTGTCTCTAGTCTAGAGATAAAGTAAGGGAGAAAATGAACACTGAATCTTTCTTGTAGGTGTACCACTGTGCAGCCAGGAACATTGGATGGAGGGGGGAGAATTTGGAACTAGCAAAGAGGAAATTCTTTTGATGGTCCCTTAGGGGGAAAAAAAAAAAATACAAAGAAAAACCAAAAAAACGGCTTGAGTAGTTCTTTACTCATCATCTGATTAAAAATAGACCTGAATCCGTGAACAGGTTGACATTGTGCTTTGAGACAGTAACCAGAACCTGCAGATTCATACAATTCGGCTAAGTGCTTCTCTGATGTTATAAAATTTAATAACTCTGCTGTGCTAACAGCCATACTGCTTTCAGATACTGCACCTAATTATATCCTTAGTCTCCTTATCTCTTTCTGTGACTGAAAGTGTTACAGATATGTCCACCTTATCCTGTCTTCAGAATCCCAGTGAATAACTTTCTTCTCAGTTTCTGGGTGGTAGATGTGAACTATGTTTAAGGTAAAGTATGTATGTTAGCTGATGCTTTAGATATTACATCAGACTCTGTCTCTTATTTGCACTAGGAACTGAATTGTGAAAACTACAGTCTTTGTTCACACAGTTGACCATTCATAAATTTTATTATCGATAATAAAAAGCAGAGATTTAATCAACACTAAATAATTATATTTATTTGGCAAAAGGACCAAGGAGCTTTTTTTTTTCTTTTTACTTGTCTTTTTTTTAAGCTTTAAAGACTTAGCCAAGAGTTCAGTTTACCTTTCATATCTTGAGATTGGAACACTTCTTTCCCTTGACTCACAAACTTGACAGACAGACGTGTTCTACCACATTTTTCACTTTAGGACACTCTATGTTATATTTTCTATGAGCCAAATATCCATTACAGAGATGTCTGGGAAATATGCCAGTTGTAATGGTCTCAGGAGAATCAGCAGGAAAAACAAAAAAGTATACTTAAATATAAGTACACGGATGTCTTGAATTAGCACAACAAATGGCAATTGACAGCTTTTGATGAATCTTGGCACTAATTTCTGATCAAACAATGTATGAGGCTTTAAAGGAAAATGTATTTATCTCTTCACTGACATTAATAAAGATCTGAATCTGTAGCCCCTGAATTAGGTCTACTTATAATTCATGTCAATTTTGTCCAAATACTGTTTGTGTAGTTTTGGTCTATCAGACAACGGTATATCGCAAAAGTGAGCAAATCATTTTCAAGTCACTCTGTTAATTTTGATGGCAAGGTGCTCAATTTCAGTTTATATGTGTTTGGCCAAGGTTGGTTGGTCCATCTTTGAGAAAAATGGCCTCTGGAAATATAGATTTTATTTTTTTTTCCATTTAGAGATAGCCCAAAGCATTCCAGATGTCAGAGCTCTGACTTACAATCATGCTAGATTTTGAATGAAAATTCCCAGGAGCAGAGCTCAATAGGAGAATATGCAGATACTCTGCTATTTATAGAAGAACACTAGTGTAATCAAATATCAACATAAGTGCACTTTTAAATAGAAAATCATGGTGAAAAGGTTTTCTATTACACATTGATATAGCTCTTATGCATTTTGAAAGTCTGTATGAAGAACAAGTACCATTGGTTAATTAAGCACACTTTCTCAGAATAAGTTTAAAGACTTGATAGTGCGTATATTGTAAAAAAGAAAACCCTCCTGACCCCTACCTTTTAGTCAGATGATGTGCTGGTATGGAGTTTTTAAAAGGAAAGGGGGGAAATTCAGGGATAATTTCAAAATTTTCTGTCCCAAATGTTTAATCAACAAACAGTGAGATGAACAACTAAACATATTTGCTAAAAGTTGGAATTTTCACTTCTTTTTGATATTTAAGTATTTTAATATTTTTGCTCTCTGAACTCAAGAGAAACTTCAATTCTATCACAGTTTCTCATTTTCATTACACTTGTGGCAGTGTTTTATGGCCTTTCCACAGCAGTTATAATGTGTTTAATTCCTACTGATGTGTTATACTCTTATACTATGTTATAAGAGAATGTATTGATCTAATCAATTTTTAGATGTACCTTAAAAAATATTTTTTTAATATATATACATGTATACATATATACATATATATATATAATAATTTTCAAATTATTGGGGCCTGATGCTACTTAAAACTGATTAAAACATTTAGATCAAGTGTTCCCTGTCTGTGCTGTAATGAAAAGAAGCTAAGCATCAAATGTACTAATTAGGAAGGCAGCTGTTTTCTTGTTAATATCTTAGCTTGAAATAATTTTTGCTGGGAAGATGAAAATGTCATCTTATCTTTAGAAGTTGCAGAGTACGCAGTTGGGGGGGGGTTTGTGCAGTTTTTGGGTGTTTTTAAATTTTTTTATAGAAACCAACAAAAACAAAACAAAACCAAGGAACATGATTTTTAAAATATCAAAGAAATAACTTGTGACATCCAGATTCATTTTCTTTGCAAGGCATTTACCAATTATATGAGTTCAGAAAAGAGTTGCTGTTAGCCTTCCCCATCACCAGTGGAGAGACAAAGGTCTTTCCAAAATATAAGGTTTAATTTAATTTACATGATTAAGACAATTGTATTTTTTTCCTCAAATACTATCAGGCTTTACATTTTTAGAGCATTTGACAAGAAGGCACCTAAAAAGTTAGTTGCAGTATGTGTGAAAAAACTGTATTGCCACCTCAAAATGTGTGTTTTCCAGGAAGTCTCCTTGACCAACAAAATTTTAAGTTAGGCTTTTAAATGCCCAAAAGTCAATTGGATAATATTTGCAGCCCAGTTTGATTTTTTTTTTTCTATTAGAAGTATTGTCTACTTTTCACCACAGCTCAATAACACTGTGACACTGAAAATAAGACATCCCAGTTAATTCTTACTAACAAATGATGCTAATTGTTTAACTAATAAAAATCAAAATTAATATTATATACTCAAAATAGCTTATCTTATTACATATTACTACTTCTGTAATACAAAATGAGAAATGAGTTATTTGACTTTAAAATAAAAGTTTAACTTTTTGAAAGACCAGTTTTTTCTTAAGCAAAATTATTAAAAAATAATTTTTGACTGTTCTTGTACCTATTAAGTCTACCAATGATAAAAGATTTTATGATCAGAGTTTTCAGTTGTGTACAGAAGAGAGTTGCAGCTAAGCTTTCCAAACAGATGTGGCTTCTGGGACAAATGTTCTGCTTTTACCTTGCAAGGTTGTCTTTCAATAGTATGTTCCTGCCTATGTTGTCATTCCCACAGTGGTCCTTGTGAATCTTGCAGAATCTGTGGAACAAACCGACATTGTCTCCTACACAGACCAGATTTCTGTGCCTACTTGGAAAAAAAATTTGCTTTTTCTTTTCACATTTCAGATTAATTAGTGAAAAACGGACAGTGTCAGAGAAGCGCAAACTATTCCTTGCTAATTAACAATACACTGATACACTGACATCCAAGAAACCTTAGCCTAAACCAAGGCCTGTTATGAGGAGAATCTACAAGTATCCTTCTGACAGCAAAAATTCAAATGATACCATGCCATTTGTGCACTAGTCCTGTTCTATATGGCATGTAATTCCTGACCTCAGTTGAAAGATTGATCATGACTTCTTCCATCTGATATTTATGAAATGTTGCCTAGCATGTCTGGCAGAGTCAGTAATACATTTTCCTCTTTCTCTGTTTTGTCTCTTGTTTCTATAGCATCTGAGTTTTGTGTGATTTCTCATTAAACATTCTCAAGTTTCACCCACACAGGCCATCTGGATTATAGTTAATATTTTAGGACCTATCCCCTTAACTTTGATGTACTTTCTCATAGCTGCTAAAACATGGTGCTATCTCTTCCTTCTGTCTTGAGAACCTCCTCCTCACAAACCCAGACACACCAGAGGAACCAAGGGCTTGATATTACCAGCAGCTGAACTCTTTCAGATCTCCTCTATATTTTTTCAAATCTGAAAAAACTATGATGAGAAAAAGAAATCTGTGAATTCTCAAGAGCTAGAATCTTACCATAATGAAAGGACTAAAGTCCTAAAGAATAAAATATTATATTAAAAATAAATTTTATGTTAGTGATTCCTAAAGCTGGTTTGTTGCATTAGATTATGAGCACCAAAATGGTACTGTGATGACCAGCACAGAAACAGTGTGATTCACTAAAATGGATTCACTAATGACATTGTCAATACTATAGCTTGATCCCTGTCTTCGCCTGAAGCTTATTTCCCTCTCAGGTTCATTGCATTTCATCTGAGTAACTGTTTTATGAACCAGCAAGGTCCATCCCATACCTATGACTGGAACAAGCACTTTATTCTGATTTAACCCAGAAGCCTCCCTCAAATAGCTCAATTACTTTTGAAATATTCTTAGGGTCTGATATTAATATTTGTCATTCTTATAAAGTGAAAACAAGCTTGGAAGATACCAAAGATCAGACAAATGTTTTTAAGAAACTGACAGCTTGTATAATACTTGTGCTTGGTGTAATAAGACACTTATCTGTGATCCCATCCTCCTGATTCTGTGTGATCACTGTAATGATATTTCTTTCTTAAGGATGGACCTACACAAATGTTTCATGGTCTGTCTTGTAATGTTGACTAACTGAACCATGATCACTTGCTTCTTAAGCACAGAGACTGATCATGATTGGCATCTTATTCTTTTTCCCTGTCATCTGCCTCATTCAATCCAGAAAAAATGCTCAGTCACAAGGACATGGTTTGGGCACTGATGCATGTGCAGTGGGTCACTCATGACTAAATGAGGTCCACTGAGCCACAAGCAGGAGCTGCTTGGAACTTTTCGAAGAAAGAGAAAAGGGAGTAAGGGCAGAATTCAGTCCCCTTAACTCATGTGTCCAGGGCAGCCTAGATGTCCCAGGAGCCTAAGATATATTCAGGAGCACAACGAGGGCTTTTTAAGTAGCATCTGTAGGCAAGGAGAGATACCCAAGCACGACCAACAGGCTCTAAGCATCCATGCTTAGGTGGAATTGAGCTCTAGATTTTGCTGAAATTGACTGAAATCACAATCATCACATTTAATACCTACATTCAGGTTTCATAATCTCTGAATTTGACCCAAGGAGATTATAATAATGGGGAGTTGAAGGGCTGTCATGGAAGATACACTGCATTCGGCATCTCTAAAATCTGGTTGAGAAAGGTTTAACAAGGTAGGGGGATTCACCCCACTTCTAGGAGAGACACATGAGATTTGAGTCTTTGAGAGAAGATAAGATTTACTTCCTCTCCTCCTCCCCAAAAGTCCTATCATAGCTGCTTTTATATAGCCTTTTGTCAGTATAAATTTATTGCAAATTACAGAAAATTCCTTGAAGTTTGCTACAGTTTATTTTTCTTCTTTTGTTGTTTGTTTTCAGACTACTGCAGAAATCTGATCACCACAGAACCGCTTGCCAAAATAGCACAGAAACAGGGTAGGGAGAGTAATGGTGATCTTGCCAAAGAATTTTGATCCAATATGCTGCACAGTGCACAGAGCGCTCTGCCTCAGTAGTCATTAAAACACTGGTTGTTTCTGACACACTGCATCCCTAATCTGTGTTAAGTTTAAATATAATTGCACTTTTTCACTTAATTTTATATATAGATACATATATATATAATATATATACATATATAAAAATGTATATATATTATATACACTTAATCAGAATGCTACACAGTATAATGCATTTAGGTGACTGCTATGCCTAAATGCATTATTCTAGGGGATTCAAATTGTTTTAATTGGCTAGTTTGGGATAATGATCCTTAAATTCTTTGTTTCATCCTTCTTCCCAGCTTTGCCAATGTCATGCACAACTTAAAACTGGAGGATGAGCATAGGTGTGCAAAAGAATATTTTACATGGGATTATATCACAAAACAAACAGAAATATTTCCTGGAGTGAAGAACATTAGGACTTGAAAATTTGTAAGGTGTATGGATACATTAATTGTCATTAAACAGAAGATCAACATATGTTGCTGTGTGCACAATCCCCTAAATCTGTCAATTTTCCCCTTACCCTGTCAAGAAATATCTGCTCCCTCCTCAAATTGTGAAGAAAACACTAAGTCACTATATTTTCCACTGTCCTTTCAGGATGTTTATGGTTGAATGATGGATTGAAGGATCTCTAGAAAACCTTGGGTTTAATCTGATGCAAAATGATAGTTGACTTTTTGAAGAATATCCATTTCACTTTCCTGAAGAACCTCACTGATTCTGTGGTGAGGTGTTTTAGGGAAAGATTTTTCTCATTTTAGAAAGTGTCTTTAGGGCCAGGAACTAAATCTCATAAACCTGTTAACAAGGATGTAACAATCTGTTAGCCTAGGACTTTTTGGGCTTGCACTGGAAGTGAATGGGATCAAGGTTTAAAAAACTGAACTAATTTGTGCTGTTACATGCTTATTTTGTTCTCCATGAACATATTAGAGGACTGTCTAAGAATTCTATTTTAGCAAATTTTACCTTCAGAGGGCTTTCCCTTTGCAGATGACATAAGAACCAAGAGCAGTATTTGACTTTCTTCTGTTTACGTATCTACCTACACGTGAGCTGTGTTGAAGACCACACTTGCTTTTCTGCTTTCAGTGGATGTCTTTGTGTTATTTCTACAGAAAAATGTGTATATTCCTGCTTTTCTTTTTTCAAACATGTCTCTGAGAGAATAAATACCCTCCTACATTCTTCTTACCTGACATGTATATATTCCTCCTCTACTCTGATTCTCCATAGTGGTCCACTTACTACTTTCTCCTCAAGTCCTAGAAAAGGCTAAGCAGAGTAACTCCAAATACTAAAATTTATTTCCCACACACAACATATTTATAAAGATTGCTTGTTAGAAGTCATTCACAGTGCTACACTGCTTTCTGGAGTGATGTGAAACATGGCTGCTTTCCTGAACAATCAATTGTCAAATGGAGTACATAAAGCAGACAAAGTATCTCACTGGTGAACATTGACTATGCAGTTCTTTCATTAGAAGTTGAACTTCCAATTTAAAGCCCACGCTTTTAAAGTCAGAATTAGCTCTTTTAATGGATGAAATACCCTAAATATTCCCTCTAAAAGCATATTGCGTTTTTGATGTATTATTCAACTAGTTTCACAATCAGTTGTAGCAAAACACTGTTCCAGTTTTTACTGAATATGAGACTAACCTTGCTTCCACCCAACTACCTGTCAATCAGCTGGTAGTCCCAGATGTCTCTGAACAATCTTCTCCTTTTAATTAGAAAAGAAAAAGTAATTCTTATATTTGTGTGTGGACTTCAGTGCTGACTGATGCCCTTTTTCAGATTTTTTTTCCTTTTTTTCCCATGATGCAAACTAGTAAACTTAAACTATAGACAAGATTATGTTTTAAACTTTTTAATTAAAAGTCACATCACCCTCTTAATGAAACACTCTTCTATTGTGTCAATACAAGCATTATTTTATGGAAGATCACTGTATTTAATAGATTTATTAACACAGAGAAGTATTTAAGTAACTTTTTTCACAAGAAGCTTTAATGTAATTATGCCTATATCTTTCTTAAAATTTGTTAGGCTATAAAGAGTATGCTTTGAATATAGGTATATAGGTATGAATATTCAGAATTCAGTATAAATTAAGTTATTGCATTTAAACAAAAGATAGATTCTTAGATATATTGGTGATTTAATCCAAACCTGTTTCCTACCACAGGGAAAAGTGTTGGAAATGGTAAACTCAGGTTATCTTTTCAGTATCCTAAGGAAAGCCCATGGCTATTCTTAGACACTTTCAATCATGTTTGAAACCATGAAAATTATTGCAGTTGCTTTCTATTTGAAGAGTAAAAGGGTGACAGAGAAGTAGTAATTTTCCAAGTTTACAATTCCACACCAGTTACCAATCTTTCTTAGTTTTATCTGCTACTAACCTTCATATGTGCACACCTGTAAGCATTTTAAAAGAGCAGAAAGAAATCAGATAAAATTGAATTACTTCCTCAAGGTCTTTAGCTGGAGTTATTTTAAGGGTGTTTAGTATTTTAGCCGGCACATGAGAGATGAAAACACCACTTTGCATTGTCGTGCTTTATAAGGTGAGTGATCCTCTTCATCTTTCTTTCTTTCCATCCATGTTGCTTGAAGGAGTTGATTTTAGACTTTCACAGGGGCAAAATGAGACCTGCCTTGCTCTTTTGTTATCCACAATAGCTGTAAATGCTACTCTGAGCAAAAATCTCACATGATCACCTCTGTGTCCAAGGACTCTGAATGTTCTGGGGACAGATGTTCTTGCTGCCATCTTTCCGTTCTGGACCAATGTTGACCTGGGATGCTGGTCAACAGCTGGCTGAACATGAGCCAGCAGGGAGCCCAGGTGGCCAAGAAGGCCAATGGCATCCTGGCCTGGATCAACAATAGTGTGGTCAGCAGGACCAGGACACTGATTGCCTTCCTGTACTCGGCACTGGTGAGGCCACACCTTGAATCCTGTGTTCAGTTTTGGGCCCCTCACAACTAGAAAGACATTGAGGTGGTGGAGCATGTCCAGAGAAGGTGAAGAGTCTTTTCCAACCTAAATGAGTCTGTGATTCTGCCACCTCCGTTGCTTTTCCTTAGCATATTCTCAGATGCTGCAAAGCAAACTCACGTTATTATACGTGCCTAAGGCTGAGCTCTTAAACAAGGGTTACCTACATGACCCGGGTTCAAATGTATTTCAGCTGGGTTACCTACATGTGGTTCTAACATTTTCGGTCATTGTAAGGATTATCTAATTATAACAACAGTCCCACTTTCTTCACTGCTATTGCTTATGAAGTAATAGGCAATTCAGAGGAAGAGAGGAGTATATGATCTGACCCAAGGTATTCCAAGATCTTGTAAGTTAAAAAAGATAATATGAGACAAAAAGGATTTTAACAGAAAAAGGAAGTTAATGATATCACGATTATAGTCCTAGTAGATGGTCTGGGAAACTTGAGAAGGTAGGACTAGAAAGGTTATTTAAGGAGAAATGAGGGTTTTTTTCAGGAGAGATTGATATTAAAATAATTATTGGGAAAAAACAATCTGCAAAGAGTCTCAGATTTGGAATAAACACTTCTTTCTGTGTCTGGTTTGAATAGTGTGTGTGAAAAGAAACAAACAATGGATGTTAAAAGAAAAGGCATGGTTTTTTTGAAGGTGGCTGATAATGGGATTCGGCTATTTGTAACTCAGGAATGCTACTTCGTTGGAGTGCAGCACAGGAAAATATACCTGAATATACACTGCCTAATACATTAGACTTCTTTTTATAAATATTCACCCAGAAGCACAGACACTAAATTTGTTCAATCTTACAACTCCTAGTTCTGCAGGTATTGTGGTTTGAAATTGTGCTTCCTGTGGCTAGCTCAGTGAGGCAGAATACAGCATTAAGGAGGGTAGCTTTTGCATTTCTTTTTGTTATTCCTAATAGCTGCAGATACTTTATAGTTAGATTAACTTGTCTTTTTTTTTTTTTTTTTTTTATTTCTGAAGACTAAGCAATTCAGTTTGTGTTTATGAACAGCGTGGAGAAAGGGAGAAGAAGGGAGGAAAACAATAAATTTTCAGGAGGGAATATGGCAGTTCTCATGAGTGCAATAGAAATTTACATTTTTATTCCCATAAAGCAGGAGGTATCTTGCAAGGCAGTGTAAGGTTTTCCTTGGGCATTTTAATGCTTTTGCATCTTTCTCTCAGCATCATACATGCTTAGTTGTTTAGGGACCTAGAACTGAGAGCCACAGAAGCAGAGGGGAAACACATGCTGTTTATCTGACTTGCAGTCAGTTGGTAAAAGGTTTGGAACTGTTTCTGTTATAAGTTCAGAGTTCACAGAGTGCCAGTGTGACTGCGACAGGTAGTCATCTAGGAGGACTTGGCTACTGTAGCAAAAATAACAACTTCGGTGCACTCTTATTTTCATTCTAAAAACACAGAGTAAAAAACAGATGAAACTGCTAAAGTTTTATCAGGCTTGACATGGAATTGTTGGTATTTATGTGGATTCCATATAAAATAAAAGGTCAGGATAGACATGCTTGAAACTCAATCCTAACTCTGAAAATATTTGCCACTTGCAGTAAACCTGGCTCAACTTTCTGGTTTGTGATGAGAAATTTTTGTCCCTCAGTTAAATCCTAGATACTACACTGAAAGAAATAGAGGGTTTTATGGGGGGTTCTTTTAGTGGAAAGCCTGTGTAAGTCAGCAAAGCATCATATATTCTTATCTTCTCAGGATGGCTTACATATTTCTTTTTCCTTTCTTCTTGACCATAAAAATTAACCAATGAAATATTTTATGTGCCATTAGGGTACAGTTGGATATAGACTGAACCTTATTCTACTCCCTCTGGAGTAAGACAAATTAAGTGGACTGTGTTATAATTGCTCTAATAAGCCGAACACTCTCAGGACATATTCAAGCCATCAAGAACAACAGTAAGATATATATGGTCATGTGAACTGTATTATTTTCTGTGCTTTGGACTATTAGCAGGAAAATTTGTTTTCCTCTTGAGCAGATTCCTATGGAACACGCAGGGGCTGGACTTCCA
Source organism: Monarcha castaneiventris obscurior (assembly GCA_026261815.1). NCBI lineage: Eukaryota > Metazoa > Chordata > Aves > Passeriformes > Monarchidae > Monarcha > Monarcha castaneiventris. The sequence continues at coordinate 3,930,766 of JAMPIT010000174.1, read as the reverse complement.
CCATGTAAACTGTCAGAACACATACAGTAGTATTTTAATCTCTGGTACTAGATTCCCGTTCAGTACCTCACATTTGAAGAAAATCAAACTTACAGCCCAAATATTTGGCTCCTTCCAAAGGAAGCAGAACCTATTGTCTGAAGCACTGGGAAGAAATTCTGACTTCACTGAAGTCAGTGACAAACAGACGTGCATTGGTACCCAGAACTGACATGAGTTCTGTGTATGAATAGAATAGAAAATGTTGTTCTGTGTGATTGGTACCCAGGCTTTCTTTAATTTGATGCTGCTACAAATATCCTGAGTGAAGGGAAAAAAAAGAACCAAACCAATGTGAAAACAAATTTCCCAGGCTTTGAAGCAGTTTTATGTAAATAGGTATTTAATTTACAGTTATTATTGCAATCCCATGACCTAATTGATTTTCTAAAAATCGCTGCCAAACACTCATCAAGAGCACCATGAGAGTGATACTTCTCATGCATTTTGATTCACGTTTTCAATTCTTAGAGAAAGAAAGAGGGAGGTCAGCAGAACTGTCACCTTGGGCTTCCAGAGAGCAAACTACAGGCCTTTCAGTCTGCCTTTGGTGCCAGGGAAGGTCATGGAGCAGATCATCTTGAGTGTCATCCTGTGGCATGTGCAGAACAACCAGGGGATCAGACCCAGCCAGCATGGGTTTATGAAAGGCATTGACCTGCTAGACCAAACTCATCTAATGCCAAGGCAGCTTACTCAGTGGATGAGGGAAAGGCTGTGGATGTTTTCTACTTGAACTTTAGTAAAGCCTTTGACACTGTTTTCCAAAGCATCTGCCTGGAGAAATTGGCTGCTTTGATAGGGGCACCCCTCACTGGATGAAAAAATACTGGATGGCTGAGTTGAGAGAGTGGTGGTGAATAGAATTAAACCTGGCTGGCTTACAGCTCTAGTGGTGTTCCCCAGGGCTCAGAACTGGGGCCAGTTCTGCTTAATATCTTAATCAATGATCTGGACAGGGGGATTGAGTGCACCTTCAGTCACTTCACAGATGACACCAAATTGGGCACAAGTGTTTATCCACTGGAGGGTAGAAAGACTCTGCAGAGGGCTCTGGACAGGCTGGATCAGTGGGTCAAGGATAAGTATAGGAGGTTCTACAAGGTGAGGTGTTGGGTCCTGCACTTGGGTCACAACAACCACATGCGGTGCTACAGGGGAAGAGCAGATGGAAAACGACCTAACAGAAAAGGACCTGAGAGTGCTGGTTGATAGCAGCTGAACCTGAGCCAGCATGTGCCCAGGTGGCCAGAAAAGCCAATGGAATTTTGGATTGTATCCACAATAATGTTGTCAGCAGGACTGGGTGGTGATTGTCCCCCTGTACTTGGCACTGCTGAGGCCATACCTCAAATCCTGTGCTCAGTTTTGGGCCCCTCACTTACAAGAAAGACATTGAGGTGCTGGAGCGTGTTTAGAGAAGTGCAATGGACCTGGGGAAGGGACTTGAGCACAAGATTTTTGAGGAGTGGTTGAGGGAGCTGAGGTTGTTTAGCCTGGAGAAAAGGAGGCTCAGGAGACACCTTATTGCTCTAAAAGGAGATTGTAGCCAGAAGGGGGTCAGTCTGTTTTCCCAAGTAACAAGGGACAGAATGAGTGAAATCAACCTCAAGTTGCACTGGGGAGGTTTATGTTATTGGATCTTAGTCAAAATTTCTTCACTAAAAGTGTTGCCAAGCCTTGGAAGAGGCTACCTGAGGAAGTGATTGAATTACCATCCCTGGAAGTATTTAAAAGATGTGTATATGTGGTCCTTATGGACATGGTTTAGTGGTGGACTTGGAAGCACTGGGTTGGATGTGATGGTCTTAAAAGTATTTTTCAACCTAACTGATTCAATGATTCTATTCTATGGATTGAACTATTACATTAAATAGTAAACAAGTCCTTTTTATTGTTTTTTAGGAGTCCCTCTTTTATTTGATCTGTCTGTTTTTCTGGGCAGTGATTAATTTACCTGTAATGAGGAACGAAAGGGAAAAAACAGGAGGTGGGAGGGTAGGTGTGCATTCTCTTCCTCTTCTCTGGACTCATTGTGCTCTCTCTTATTTTCTCTTTCCTTTTTATCTGTTATTCTTATTACCTATCTTAGTTCTTTTTCATGCCTTCATTAATAAGTGATGTTTATACTTCCCTGGATAACCTATGCATTCTTCCCACTTTCATTTCATTTTCTCCTGTCAGTGTCCAAAGTTGTAAATTCACCTCCTGTTCTCTAATCTGCTCTTCTTCCTGTCATCACTTTATTTCAAGCTTGCTCTATGCTCTTCCTCATCATTTTTAAAGTGCATCATTTTCTCCCCACTTCTTGTTTTCTTTTAAAGTGTTAATACCATATTCATGCAGCAGGGGTGTTTGAAGTGGAGACAGGGATAGCAAGGAAGGAAGGAAGCTTTTATCCCCATTAAATGACAAAGCAGCAAGTGTCTGTGAATGTATGTTGTTGTACCTGAATTCTCTATTCATCCTGGGACCAATATGGTAGAGAAGTACACTATGAAAACACTGAACATACAATCCATCAGCAGTTTGCGCTGTTGTTTTTAGCTGTGGGCCATTCCAGCATAATAAAGGAAAGATGGATCTATGTCAAGATAATTCTTAACACATAATAGTTTACTTTCAGACCTAATAAACCATAAATTGTTTGCTTTGTGTCTTGCAACCTAAAAAGTATTACCACCTTAAAAGTTGTGTTCTTTTCTAATAAGAAAAATAGGGGGCATAGCAGGAAGCCCAAGAAAGCGTTTAAAGGGGAAAGAGGGAAATTAATAGAAGCAAAACTTTAATTTCTCTTGCTGAAAGTATATTTAAGAAGGGGAATATATCACAATAATCAACGAGGTTTTTTGCCTTCAGCCTGTCTGAGGCCATGTGGTTTGGAGATCTGATCACTAGTCCGAAAAGGAAAGGCTGTTTGCAAGATTTCTGGGGTGTTTTTTCCTGGAAAAGGTGAGAGGACAAAAGCAGAAATCTATGACATACACTTTATGTCTTTTAAGGAAAGTATTCATCTCTCTATCTGCCTCTCTCTCTCTTTCTCTTTCTTTCATTCTACATGCATATATATAGAGATCCATATGTTTCAAGCTGTCACTAAATTGATTTGGAGGCAGATTTTTCTTTCATGTACAGCTCTGAAGATTAGGTTAAAAATGTAATATTTAATATATGGCTTAAACCAATTGAATTTGATTTTCTTATTTGTTTTGCTCTTTTACATTCACTGTTCAGTATTTTCTGGAGTTTTGCATGGTATTTCCATCAGTAATAACAGTTCTGACTACTTGGAGACAGAAACATGCCAAAGCAGAAGATATTTTTTGAAAATTCAAACAGCATTTTGTAACAATCATGCTTTCTTAATATACCCCACAACATTTTGGCGCATACAGCATCTGTGTATTTTTTAAATCATTTCTAAACCCTTATTTTGGGTGAGCATGAGTAGCTGGCACTTTGTTGTGTAAATCAGTCATTATTTTCTCATTTGTGTTTGTGCTGTCTTCCAGTACTCTTGATTTCTTTAATAGTGTGAACTTTGGTTCTGTTTCTCTTTCAAAATACTGCTTCCGTTCAATTTTCTTTGCAACAGGTTCATTGGGCAGTACTTTGCCTGTTTTTATTATCTTGTATTTTGTTGGGGGGGGGGTTGTTTGTTTGTTTGTTTTGGGTTTTTTTGTTTCTGGCACGCAACTAAAACAATTTTCTGATTAAATTGACTATTAATAGCCATTATTTACATTTGCACTTGTAATAGCATCGCTAGAGGGCAGTATTGATTAAATTAGGCACACACTAGTGCTCTTTGGAAACTTAACTGCAGAAAAGCCTCCAGTACAAACATCTTTGTATTTTTAATATATGTTCATGGCTTTCATGTCCATTGTCCATTACATCCTAAACAAAAAAATTAAAAGTAATCTTAATCACCATGTGTATTAGACATTGTTATTTGTAACTTTAATGTGTGTAAAAGAACATTCTGTGATTTTTATGGGAAAGAATGTGCGAGAAGCTTAGTACAAAGTAGATGGCATTGAAGTTATTATAAGTTATAATGCATTGGAAATAATCATTAAAGCATAAACCTTTTATAATCAAAATACAGGCTTTTTCATATGCTTTTTTTTCTGGGAAAATGCTGTGCAAAATAAATATCTTCTAATTAATTAACTGTCTCCTTGAAAAATCTCAGTACAGTGTATTTTATAATAATGGACAGCAAAGATAAGCAGAATTGTAAATTAAAACACTGACTCATTTGTTCTTATTGATTTACAGGTCTCCTGACAAATGCAGCAACACAGAATCCTCGTAGGAGTGGTTTAGGCTCTCTGTGAGCTACTTAACTTAGTCAAGTTTCACTGCTGTTGATCATCATCCGTTATATGTCATCAACCCAACTGTCTGTTTCTCTGTATCTCATGAATGACAGCATAATTCCTCTGCATTATGAGCTAAAGTTTGTTCTACCATTCTAAGGATCACTGGACTAAGGAATATAGAAAAAGAGATATGCTTGGGCATTAGCAATACAAAAAAGTTCATGGTTAACGTTTCATCTGCGTTATACACCACTGCTGGACTTGCTGTTACCTACATGTTTCAATCTGAAGAGTCTGCTACAATGAAGAGTATCATCCCAATCAGCCTTAGAGAAGACTGTTTTGCCTATGGGAGGACACTGAGGTGCAAAAGAGAAACTCTTCTTGTGCCCTAAACTGTCTGAATTGCTTTTATTTTCTTATACTTTCAGTATTTACAATAGACCAAAGAGCAAAATCTATTTTAAAGTGGACACAATCTTACTCTTAACAGAGTTATGTCATTAAATTGAAGGAGGTCTCCACAAAGACATGATTCCAGCTTTCACAAAGCTGAAATGTTGTCCAGCAGAAGTCTTTATGGAAAGCTGATGTAAACATTAACTCAGAGTCCTGCTCTTGAAATGCCATGTTCAAGAGAACATAATGGAGTACTGAGAGAAAATGACCTCTGTTTGAAAAACTTGGACAAAAAGAACACAAACTGTCTACACGGCACCTTTATTCCTCTGTACTTAGATTGACTTCCTCGTACTAAAATCATTTTCCGTTTTAACCAGTTAAACATGCCTCTTCTACAGTTCCATTTTTGATAGTTAAAGTTGGATAATACAGTATTTGCAAAGAGCATGTTTGGTCATCTGTGGCCTATGTCTCATCTGATACACCATTTAGCACCAGAAAGCAAATTAAAGAGAAAACAAAAGTAACACTTGTTTGAAAGAGATCATTAAATGTATTTTGAAAAGCCTAAAGTTATATATTTAACAGTTTTTATATGTTGTATATTTGTAGAAAATCCTATTTAACAATTAACGTGATAACTCTGACAGTTATGAAAAGTGGTTCAGAGTTAAGTTGTGTTTTATTACTTCAGTTGTCTCTGAAGTGACTGGTGTCGTTTGCTTTCTTCCATTGGGACATTCTGGATGTAAAGCATGACCAGAGAGGACTGTGTAGAAAAAGCAAAGAATAATGTTGTTTATATTACATAAATGCATTCAACCATTGCACTGTTGGAAGGCATTTTTATTTTTATTTTATTTTTATTTTTTTGTCTTTATGTACTGATAAAAATAGAGTGTAAAGTATTTTACTCATTGCTCTTCATAGCAAGGCTTTCCTTCCTTCCTTCCTTCCTTCCTTCCTTCCTTCCTTCCTTCCTTCCTTCCTTCCTTCCTTCCTTCCTTCCTTCCTTCCTTCCTCCTTCCTTCCTTCCTTCCTTCCTTCCTTCCTTCCTTCCTTCCTTCCTTCCTTCCTTCCTTCCTTCCTTCCTTCCTTCCTTCCTTCCTTCCTTTTCTTCCCTACTTTTATGTAAGGGCCAGTTTGAAGCCTGTTCCTTGATCCCATTTTCAGTGTTTTACCTCATTGTTAGAAAGCCCACTTTTTCAGCATTATTGGTTAGTGAAAATTTAGCAAAGACAGGATAGACAAGGGAGAAATTATGATAAAACAGAAACAAAACCTTGTTCCCTTTTGCTGTACCTTTTGGCATATAAGTTTGGTACATATTGGTATGATACAATCAACAAGGGAGCTTAATTTCTTCCTGGCAAATGTATTTTGGTTTCAAGTATACTACCTAATACTCCAATTAACTTTTAGTGTTATGCTAGTTCTATTCTACTAAAGAAAAATATATAGAGACTATTCAAGTGACCATAGATGAAAGGTACAAAAATGGAAAGTTGATTAAAGAATTTTTTTTAAAGCCTACTCAAACACTGAGGCTTAGTTAATGCAGAGGTTGCAGGAAAATATGAATCATTTTGTCTTCAAGTAAAATAAATATCTACAAAATTCTTATTTAATCATAGGATTTTGACCAGTATCAACGTAGCAATTTAAGCCCAGCCACTTGTAAAGTGTTATGGACTGACTGCACTATAAATGACCAATGTCAGGTTTAAAATGTCATGCAATAAATGATGGTAAATACATTTACTGTACATGTAGACCTCAAGAGCCAGATCCCTCACTCTACCAACTCTATGTTTTGATTTATTTTAAAGGGAGCTTAGTAGCCTTATTTAGTAAACACAGAAAAAAATGAAAGATGTTACATCATTTTTGTTGCTTTACAGTATTCAGTTTTGTGTTGGTTCAGCTAAATTATGAAAAATAAAGAAAATCCTTTTATAAGTGAGACTTGTTCCCTGAGCATGACGTCACCAAAGGAATTTCACCAGATGATAAGTAAGGTGGGAGCACAGAGAGAAAGATGAAATTGGAAATTGAGGACATGAACGGTGTTTTGAAGTTTTACCCTTCCTTTTTTTGTCTTGGGTACCTTCATTTTGGTGTGCTCAGTTACAGATCATATTAAGGTCATTTATTTTCTGGAAACTGGATCTTCCAGGAACATGAGGATCTAAGAATGGACATCTGAAATCTTTACATCTAAAATCATACATTCCAATCGGTTCTGAATGTGCAACCTTAAGTCTTTGTTTTCTAAATACTTAAATACTCGAAAAAGAGTAGATGTACGTGGTTATAAGGTCTATTCTGGATAAGATCTATCAAAAAAAAAGATTCTGATTACTCTTCAGAGATGCATTCTAGTTTCTGAGTCTCTTGTGTACAACAGACACTTCAAGGCACTTAAAATGTGTTTTGTGCTTTCCCGTCCTCCTCCAGAATGTACAGTTTTAAACAAACAAAATATACTGGCTGCCTTTGTCACTGTGAATTACTACTCTAAGAGCAGTGGTGAAATGTTTCTCTCTCAGGAACAATATGTTTTCAGAATATTGTTAACTTTAATTTTACAAAACTAAGTTACATAAAAAAATTGTTTGTTTCTGAAAGTATTTTATGTGCCTCTTCAAAAGCAGAATTTGAAAGACAGAGGATAATGTCTTATTTGAATGCTATTAAATATCCATCGTTTCTCAACTTGCACACAAGTAACTTTTTCAAAACACGCTTGAAAGGGAACAGAATAATACATAAAAACACATAATAGACTAATAAAAACAACCTCCAGAAATGCAGTAAACCTTTAAAAATTTTTTGAAAAAGCTTCTATGTAGCTTTCACTTAGCCCAGGCAAGGACACATTTAAGTACTGCTTTTAATATCTGGGATATCAAATGGAGCAAATATTAGCACACTGTAGCAATCAATGTGAGACATCATTCACCAATTTCATAATTTTGCTTTTAGTTTGTTCTTTTTTTTTTTTTTTGACAATTCATTTCTTCTTAGCAGCAGCTCAGGTTTTATGTGGAATCCTCAATCATTCACTTGTTTACTGAAATTGTACTCATGTGCTGTTGCATAAAACTTTAACCCAGGCACTTACTATCTCATATAGCCTATTCATCACAATCCTGATCACTAATTAGAGTTTCCAGAAGAAAATAAGGAATTCAACTCTGTGCCTGAAAAGTCTCTATAGCTATGAAGAACAGCTGAACTAAAAGGTGGTAAATGATTGGTTGACAAGAAAATTGCAGCACTGACTGCCTGGGCAACTCAACTAGTGGAAAGAAAAATGAACAAGCCAGCAGTGGGTGTAGCACAAGAAGACAAAAAAAAAAAAAAAAAAAAAAAAAAAAAAAACCAAAAAAACCAACCAAACAAACAAAACCACACCTAAATTGAAATATTTATTATATTTATTCAAGGGAGAAAACTGCACCCACAACCAGCTCTTTCATCACATAAACCTACATATATGCAGTACCTTTTCCAATAAAAAATATATAAATGCATAAGAAAGCAACTTTTAAGCATCTTTGTATGATGTTTACTAAGAATCACATATACATGAGTAACAACCAAAGACAGGAATGGGTTGACTATTTTTTTCTGACATCACAGAATTGATCCTACACTGAAGTAATGAATCTCACACTGGACTTAGGCAAAGAAAGATGGACAGAAAGCACAATATCTGACTTCTGATTTCAAACTGGGTCTTGAGTAGAGAAAGGAGGTCAAGAAAGAAACTGCAAAAAAAAAACCAACCAAGGCCAGAGAAAAATACTTTTTTTTCATTTCAGAGTATTTAGTGTTTAATAAGTGCTTTTTAGTATTCAGTACATGCTAGGGGAGTCAAAAGGAGTATTATTTGAAACAGGGAAATAAGAAAGGAAACATTATTTTAACTGCAGAGATGAGAATTTTACTGATAATCTGGTTGTCTTCTTTTGAGATATAAACCCCATTAAACTTAGAGACCCGTGGGTAATATATAAAAGGCAATTCTGTCACTTATTAAATATAAACTAAAAAATGGAAACTAAACTAAAAAATGGAAATTACAATAAGCCAGAATAGACAGTGACTAATAATGAGCCATTCTGTGGGAGGATCGACACAAGCTCCTGTTCTGCTTTTGACTATGAATGAAATATGAATACTGAGATTGCACGGTTTGTTAGTATCAGTAAATTACACAGATTAGTGAAGATATGGGAGGCATATGAAGATATGCAGAGACAAAATTGATCACCAAATATTAACAGAAAATGGAAAACTGAAAATCAGGAGTGTCAATTTATCATTTCTTACACCATCAAGGTAATTGTGGCTTCAATTTTTGTCAAATTTTAGGAAATATGTAGGAACTAACTTCTGCTCTTGAAATAGATACTAATGTTGGTTTCAAGCTACTCAGTGCCTAGGTCAAGTCACTGATTTCATATGGTAATCCTATGTTAGTTATGCTTTTTCAGAGCTCCAGCAAGCCACTGGAGGACTCTTACAATATATCTTTTTAGTCACAAAGCACAATGTTCTCATGGCACTGATGTCCTCCACATCTGGCTTGGACAGACCATGCCCACAATTTTCTAGGTTTGATGCTGCCACTATCAGGCTAGTGAAAGTGACACTAAATCACTATATTGTGCTGCAGTGATGCAAAAAAGGCCTGTGCAAATTAACAAAGTTGATTAGCATGTAATCAAAAACCAGATTTTTAAAAAATATTAACAAATAGCATGCAAAGAACAGCTACAGTAAAAAAATGAAAAGCATGTAAAGACTTTTAATGTAAAAAAAACCCAAACAAACAAAAAACACACCAAAATCTAGCATGAGAAAACAAAATTTCTGCAAAGATCCTTGTTTAGGAGTAGAAACTTCAAATGTGTTTATGTTAGGAGTATAGGGTCTGACATAACAGAAGGAACAATGTTAGCATGTGCTGAGAGCTGTTTACATTACCTAAAGAGCTTGAGCTTTACCTCAAAGCCATTGTATAAAGCACTGTGAGCTAGTGTCTGTCTTCCTTCACTGCACTGGAAGAAGCTGATGTATACATTTCTGTGTACCCAAGGAAAGAGACAGGTGGCTTAGTATGGGTTCTCACACAGGCATAACAATATATGTCACCCACCTCAGGCAGAGGCTATAATGACAGGAAAGGTTGACACCAGCTGTCAACCAGAATTTTTCACTGAGTTGTGAAGGTGCTAACAAAAAGTGGGTAGTAGAAGCCTGACACAGCTGTTAATGTACAAATACATGGCACAAAACAGCTCACAGAGCCCCGGTGGCAGTAAAGAGGGCCTTCCCATCACAACGACTAAAGCAAGTGCAAGGGTCATATATTTCTTCTGGTTATGCAGACAATCTCCACATGTATAGATGAAAATTATTGTGGGCTAGTTCTGTTCACACTCTCCATTCACTTCTACAAAGATATTTAAGCAGCCTCCAGAGCAGAAATTCAACATGGACTGCAGCTTCAAGACATATAAGCCTAAATAACATGCTGTTAGCAAACAATTAAAAAAAATATATATTCGTGCTTGAAGAAAATTATGTTTAATTTGGCACAACTTACAATTTCTGCCTCAATGAAGCCATGCAGCACCTCATTTTCTCCACGGACATATTTGTTTCTTCTCAGAATTTTCAAGAGAACAAAATGACAGTGATAATGTAGCTTCCAGCTCATGCAAAACAAATCAAATGAGGGTGAGGTCTGGAAGGGCAGAAATTCTAGCTGAGTAAATAACAATGACCTCACTGCGCACAGGAAACTAACACCCCCAAAAGTGACACAGACAGTTCTTAAGAGGAGCAAATGGCCACACCATGTTAATGAAAAGGAGGCTCTTCCAGAAACATACATACATTGCTGTAGAGCTTCTTCCAAACCAGGAACACATGAAAACTGTCTAAACTCAAAGGTAAATACAACAAGTTAGAGACAAAAGTTGTTGTGAAAACTATGCATTTAATTGTATGCATCAGGTTAGTTTCCTGTACTTCATTACTTGTTCTTCATGGATTAACAAAATCATATGGGAAGAAGATTTGTTACTGACTCCATGACAAGGCCACTTTGTATTATTTAGATGGTGACTGTAGTCTCCTTAGGCAGTTTGAAAAACTCAGCAAGCTTCCTCTCCTGTCCTTTTTCTCCCATTGTTGCAGCCTGTAGTGCTGTGTAGACATACCCACTGCAATGGTTACCAGCAGTTATAAAGGAATTATTTTAAGGTTGGTCATCCTGATTTGGCTACTGGTGTGGGTTTGGCAGTGTGTGGTGCAGTACCAACTACAAGCCCAGCTCATGATACTACCTCTAGCTGAGGACTTGTATGCCAGGTGGCAACTGGCCCTAAGGTTTGCTACTCTTGAGGGGATTTTTTATAGGATGCATAATCTGAAATCACTGCAATTTGAATGGCTTTCTGAGAAGAACAGGAATGAAAGATTTCTTCAGTATCTCTCTCCAGTTAAAAAAAGAAAATTTTGCTTTTTCAGAAGTCTTTTTATCATTCTTTTACTGTCTTGGGAAGAATTATAAAATCTAGATAGACGCACAGTTAAGCGTGTTGACTTTCTACTTACTTGTAAAAATGTCTTGGGTCTGGAAACAAGGCAATCAGCTTGTAAAACAACTATTTACGTCCAACAGTATATTTCTATGCTCCAAAACCAGTTCTTCCTCAAGAACAAACTCAAACTGGAGGTAAAAATATTGCTTCTCATTCCATTTTTAAAGATAATGCCTAAGCTTATGTTCATAATTGAGAAGTTTCCCAAGTTTCAACATTTAGTCACTCAGTGAAATAATTCAGAAGTCTGTTTCTAATGATGCCATCTGATGACACCTGTCATAATGAGATCTACCTTGGTCTGTTATTTTTCCAAACACAATACAAAAGCTATAAAGTGGCTTCATCAGATAATAAATGCTCAAAAGAAATATTGCCATCTACAAGGAGGAGTATTTGCTGAGCCTTCTAATGTTATTAATGACAGATGTATGTGTTTGAGGACAATCCTGCTTTCATAGTACCTTAAAGAAACTTCCTTACAACAAGGCACACCTCTTATAGGGGCTTGAGGAATGTATTAATTTCTTAGACAGTGAGTTAGCTGCAGGTAATGTTGCTGCACAGTTATCTATTGCCCAGCTGTAGCAAGGTTCCAAGGCAGTACTGTATTGCTATATTCATTTCACTGAAAGGTTTCCCTTACTAGAGTGCATTGACCATATTTCAGTCCTACCATGAGCTAAACCAGCATTACTGCTGTATTGAAGTAATTAATTCAAAATATAAAAAAATAAAATAAACATACTTTTATTTATTAAGAAGTCCAGCGGAGAACTCTTACAGTGACAGACGACATTAGCCTATAAGCCTTTATAACTTACAAGGTAATAAAATGGGGTTGCGTTTTCGAATTAAATTGATAACATGACCAAATCGATTTCATGAGTGTATCTGTCATATTTCCTGTTAATGATGGCTAACAGTGGAATAGAAACTGACAACAACCCCTGAAAAACTGTGCAGATCAAAATTATATTATACTAGCATTCATGAATTTTAATAACCCTTTTTATCATGAATTTTGAACTCCCTTTTTAAATTCGAAGCTTGCAAGGAAGAAGAGAATTAAACTTTCTACACCTGTCTCAGCTCCTATTATTTCTATTGTTACAAGTTAATAGACTCAAGAATAGAAGATATTTCCACTAACTAAAACAAAAAAAAGGTCTTGCTTGAGAGTCTCTTGTGAGTGCTTATAGAGGAATGGATGTTTCTCTGCTGCTAAAGTGTTGACATCAGAGTCATTTCTCCTGAATGACTAGAAAGCTTTAGGACACCCAAATTGCTGTTTAGAAGGCTGTTTGTGGAAGATGCTATTCATATTAATAGACATTGGTACTCTAGTGTGTAACTCCCTTTAATGATAATGGAAGATCTGCAAAAATCTACAGGACAATATACCTACCTCCAGGAAACATCATAACTCTCTAATCCCACTAGCAGGGCTTAAATAAATGTTGAGTTAGAAGTGTACAAGTATTGAAATGCTACACCTCACATCACCGACTGAGAACATCAAAATGCCCTTATGCAATGAGACACCTTGACCCCTCTGCTACTTGAAAATGTGGTAAGATATAAAATATGTGTCATATGAACTGAAAGACCAAATACTCTTTTGTATTTCAAGCCCTTGATTACAACCTCTTTCTTGGCATAAAATGATGTGAAAATAGATAATTAAAAAGGAAAAACCGTGGGATAATCTGAGCACAGGTAAAGGATAACTTTATCTTTACCATTTTGTCAATAGTTTTGTCTTAAATATATTATAAATATGTATCTGTATATATATATAGAGTGAAGGACACTGTCTGGTTTGAGCTTACTGTCTTTCTTGCTCTCATAGATGTTACACTCAGGAGCTGTGATACCAACATGGGTAAAAAAAAAAAACTGAGATACAATCTATAGAGCTTAGGTGGTAGAGGCAGAAATATTTAGTCTTTTGTATGTGAGGGTTGTTCTGACCTTTTGGAGATGCTGATATTTGCAAGAGAAACATTGTCTTCACATCTTCTATGCTACTGTTAACAAAAGTTGGGTACTTTTACTGTGTTCCTTCCTGTACTGCACATACTGTACAAACATTCACAGGCTACAGACTCTTCACAAAATCTTTCTATCTACATTTTGATAATGCATTCAAAAATATTGCTGCTTCTGGTATTCATGGTAAATTGATTTGGATTTTATATACATGGTGGGTTAATCTTGGCCTCCTGCTCCTCAACAGAAGAGGGAGAGAAAATGAGACAGGCACAGGGAGATAACTTATTAAATAATCTTGAGAAATACAGACTGAACTTGAGAGAATTTGTCCAATGTATCGACAATTAAAACAGGTGTGGATAGTAAGAAAAAAAGACAATATTTAAAGATCGCCTTCTCTCTCCTCTTTTTCCCTAAGTTCAACTTCCCTACTTCATTTTAATCTCCTCCTCCTCCTGTCCTCAAGGAGGGTATGGGATGGGAGGATAGAGATGAGTCCATAACAGCCTCTTTGCTGCTCTTGCCTCCTGAGACATTTCCTTGCTCCAGCACAGCTCCTTCCAGGGGGCTGCAGTCCTCAAGGGAAAACCAGCTCTGTGTGGGTCTGCCACAGGCCACAGTTCCTTCAGACCATATCCGCTGTGGTGGTTTAGGAATGATATCCCCTAATTAAGCTCTTCCAGTAAAATGCAAAGCATGAGGTTGAGCTTCTCCTCGTACCCATCCCCTCTGGTGAGAGGGACAAAAGAGACATCTTGAGCTGTGATGAGAACAATTTACTGGAAACAACATCCAGACAAGAAAACAAGCAGGAACAAAAACAACGTTAATAACAAAGGTATACAAAAAGAGACCAACCCAGCACCACGTGTCCCCTGAAACAACGAATGAAATGGCAGCAGATCTTCCATATGCCACATTTTTCTTCATGACTGGAAGCCACACTCCCCTCCTTGGAAGTGAGAATCCCTTACTTTCGCTCCCTGGCAGTGAAGAGAGAGGTACAGAATAACAACCTCCACACACCCATATGGCTCTGGCCTCTGCCCCCTCACAGTTACAGTAGAAAAATTCCCTGTCCAAAACCAGGATATCCACCTACACCATCCAATACGTCGTCTCCCACAGGCTACAGTGTGGATATCTACTCCAGCAGAGTGTCTCCAAGGGTTGCAGGGAAATATCTGCTCCACCATGGTCTCCTCCACAGGCTGCAGGTAAATCTCATCTCTGGCAACCGCAGCACCTCCACCCCACTTCTTCATTGACCTACGTGTCTGAAGGGCTGTTTCTAACAGTTTTTTACCTCACTTTTCACTGCTGTGCAGTGTTTTGACCTTTCTTAAGTCTGTTTTTCCAGTGGTGCTTCCATCTTGGCCAAGGGGCTCAGCTGGGTGGAGCTGGCCGTGGGCAGACCTAGATCCTCCTCATTGAGGCCCCTGGCAGCCCTTTTTCTTTATTCTTTGTAATTCTTTGGGGTTTTTTTAACACTAACATCTTTCTTCATTATTTGCAATACAAGGGATTTAGTCTCTAATCCAGCACATTTTAATAGCAACTGTCTTTAAATACAAAACAAAACAACCAAAGCCAAATGAACAAGCCCCCCAAAACAACCAAAAAACCCAAACCAAAACTCCACTGATCCTCAAAGCCAATTAAGTCACAACTTTAAAAAAATTTAATTTTCAAACTATAGACACAAATGTAAAAAAAGTACAGTACTGTTTCTTAACAAAGGTGCTGAGGTCTGAAGGATATTAGGAAATAAGTAAATTAGTGAAGATGATAGAGCCTGACAAGACAGTCCCTTGACAATAAGACTGAGAAAAATTCCCTTTTCCCAAGTCTCTTTCATCTCCTGTCTCTGGGGATAATTGCATTTTCAGTGGATTAAATAAGGAAAAGCAAATGCCTTTGGCATTGTATTTGCTGCCTTGTAGAGACAGCTCCAGATATCTGAGGCTTTAGAAGTACTTTGACTGCAGATTGCAGGAAATGGAAAACCTCAGTACACTTACTAATAAAGAACTGCAATCCATGACTTCTCAGTGGCTTGTGTTTACTGAAGACAAGTCACTCCATTAAGATTATTCCATTCAGACATCTCATTGAGTTTATTTTAAGATTTAGTACTGCTGCCTATTGCCGTTTCCATATGCTGAGAAGTCAATAGCAATAGGTAGTCCATAACAGAAATCACTGGACCAACCTCTTTCTATCTTCTTCTCCACCTTCTGCCCTCCTCCAAAATCTTTTGTAGAACTTAGGTTTAGTCTTGCTTTGGGACAAAGAAGCAGAGAAGTAGATTGCATAGTACATGGAACAGACTGCAATGAGTGCATATTTTAAATGAAAAAATGGGGATTTGCTAAATCTCAAGAAACTGATTTTTTTTTTCACTAGATGGCCTTGAGCAGCAATCTTTGTAGCTCATATGTGCGGCATGATGAGTTTTTAATCCATCCTATCATGGTGGAGTGTAACCCACTTTTTAAACAATAAATATCCAGTTTTGATGCTCTAGCAGGAAATACTTGGAAGGTCTGGCACCAGCATATTCATGCAAATATCTTCAGAGTGAATATATATATATATATTATTATTATTATTATTATTATATTTCAAAAATCAGCTGACTAATTCACTAATATGTATGTCTTTTGGCAGAATAGCTGAGCTTGGCAGGGACTGGCGGAGATTGTCAACTACAGCACGTTTCTTGGCATCTTGATCAGTCAGATTTGAGAGCTTTCAACAGTGGAGAGTTCACAACCTCTCTCAGCAATTTATTCCACAGTTTGATGATCTTTTTACCAGTAAAAAGTAATAATAAATCAGAACTTCTTGTTTTAAAATGGAATTTTATTTTCTTCAATTTACCTCTTGTCCTGCTTGCCACCACTGAGAAGAATGTACTTCATTGCTACTCTGCACCACTACCTAACAGAATGGGAAACCCAAATCAGTAATTTTAATTACATGTAACCTTATATTTCATTTCAGGTGTATACTTTCTTGTATTTGTTTTGAACAGCATCAAAGTGTTCTTTTGAGATTAACAGAACAAAGTGATGTGAGGCAAGCAAATCCAGAGTTGTCTCTGTGTGAAATTCTTGTCTCTCTGCACAAAACTCCTGAATCCAGGCTGTCTTAATAACCGAGATCTTGGATCACCAGTGTGCCAGGACCTGGCATAGCACCCTATGTAGCGTAATTGCATATTACAACACAGATCTCTTGTTAATAGGCCCCTCTAGAATTCAAAGCATGCAGAGGAATTATGCAGACTGCTCAGCTGCTCAAGGCTGCTGCTGTTCTGGCAAAATATAGGAGCCTGGGATCAGAAATATGTTGATGTGTCTACAGCAGGAGAGAGCAGTCCCTGTATGACAACAGATCTAAGCTGAAAAACTGCTGAACTCACATCAGCATTGTGAAAGATAATTTTGTGAGGTACCATTGTGTGTGTAAAATGGAGGGGCATGTTTGCTTGTTGGCATGGTATTGGCTGGGCAGATGCTGATGCAGCTGCAGTGACAGCCATGGCCTAACAAAAGGGCAGAAATCCTGACCTATTGCTGTCCTGGTTAGTTTGCACCATCTGCATACTTGGAATATAAACTTTAACAGCACATCCTTATATGTGTTTCTTTACTTCCTTTCCTTAAAAGAGAGATTAGTATATTCCCTCATAGTGCATTCAAGAGGGCATTCTAATGCATGAAATTCCCAAGCACTCAATTTGACTAATATTTCAAAATATACATAGATACACTTCAGGCCATCATTTCATGCATATTGTCACAAGATACAATAGCATTGTTTATAATCTAAATCTAATTAAAGGGAATGCAGGAATGAGAAAGGGATCAATATCTAATATGTTTTTTTCCATCTGCTTTCCTCATCACTGCTAACATGTCAGAGAAAATGCCAATAATTTGATCTCATGCATGTGTTAAGTTGCTTTTCCACTGATACACACAAGGTCAGTTGAGATATAGGATGCTCTAAATTCTTCATTTAGTTCCCTAATTAATAGGTGGTCATGAGACAGCATATTCAAAAAGTGACAGAAAATACAAATGTATCTGAAATATTAACTGTGGGATATCTTTAATTAAAATACATCTTTGATTTCAAGCATAGAAACATCACCTGAATACCTGGAAAAGTGTTGGACGGTTCAGACATTAAATACTTGTTGGACGTTTTTACATCAAAGGCATCTAAAAGCTGCCATTTTTATGATAAATCTCCATGAACGTAGTTTCAAAATAAATCTAGGCAAACTCTTCCTGTGGTACAGCAGGCAGTTTACTGAGAAGATGGGAATGTAATCTTTATTGTTCAAAAAACTTGCAGTTCACAGTCTCAAGCGTGATAATTAAAGTTTCCTTCATGTTAATGCTCGTTTTAGTTAGACTGAGCTCTTATCCCAATTGTTCAGAGGCTTGTATGATTGTTTCTTGTTAAAATGTTATTAAGGATGACTTGTGGTCATACAGAAGCAAGTAATATTATCTGCAGTAAAGTTATTTCCTCCACATCCATTTCCTCCTCTTCCTCCAATTTGAAAGACATCCTACTTCTAGACTGTCAATGGTTCTATTCCCTCGGTGTTAAGGTGTTCATTTTTTTCAACACAACAGAGCAAACATTTATTGAATGAGGTGCAATGTTTACTGAGAATTAAAAATGTCCCTGGGGGGCAGGACGTTTGCAAAGAAATGGAAAAAATATAGGGAAACAAACCAAATACTGTAGAAGCTGTCTGACTGTGTCTAAAATGTCTAAGATGAATGATTCTGAAAAGAGCTGCTATTTCATTCTTCAGTTTAGACTTCCTTTAACTCATTAAAAGCAGAATGAAATGCTTGTCATAGTGAAGTAAGTTCTACACTGAACAAAGGAGTAGCACTAAAAGTGGTGTGTCAAACTTCCTGTGGTAAACAATCCATGAAAGGCAAAAGAACACAAATAAGGTGAAGATCAATATAAAAATATAGGAGTGTATGGAAAATTAATCAATCTGTTTTCACAGTGAGGGTACCATCTACCCATGATGTTGTAATGGGTATGAAATAATAAAATGCACCATTTGACTTTATTTTCTTGTAACCCTGGCCTTCAACAAAATTCTTACCACAACTTATTTGCAAACTTATTTTATCCTCCATGGAGTGTTTTTACCCTATGTCAGGTGACTGCCTGTTTTTAATATTTTCTACTCTTATACTGAACTCAAATCTGTGATCTTAGAGAAGGCAAGTATATACCCACCTTATGATTTTTACCCTAAATATCTATAGAACATACTGACTAAATTAATACTTTACATCCTTGGTGGAATTTTTATAAAAAATAAATAAATATTAACATTTTAAAAAGTTTTGCTCCTATTATACCTCAATTTCTGAGAATAAATAAAAATCACTCAAATAATTCTACTCTGAAATAGATTGTTTTATTAAACCTCTTATAGACGTAGCCTAAAGTATTGCAACTGAATTAACCTTTAAAATAAAATACATGGAGAGAAAATTAAACATTCACACTGTTAATATAATGTGAGTGTTGATGTATGTGAGGTCACTGATATAAAACTGGAAGAACTAAGTAAAAATAGGAACTATGTGATATGGCAGTCATATAAAAGAAATTACAAGATAATGGGCAGAGAAAGTCTAGTGTGAAATAACTGATAGGTAAAGTTTGTCTTATCTAAATTTATATGCCTAAAAGTTAGGAATCTTGAGTAGAATTTTTTTGCCTTGTCTTTAACTGCCTCAAGCACAGGTGGTTTTTTTCAGACCTTCCCATATAGTTAGTAGAGAATTTGTAAGTACTGTTAATAGTGTCCTGAGAACAATTTACCTTATCCTAAGGGAGACATCAGCATTTGGCCCTGTGAACTGCTTATAAATCACCAGCTTAATTTCTGGTGACTTATGACAGTTTAAAAAACTGTATATGTAGCTGCTTGCATTCTATACAACTAAAATGAGGACACAATTTGCCCATACTATAAGCTGCTTATAACCCTTTTACATCCAATAAATCAACTCCAGAAGATGTTATATATTCTAGTGTAGGATATGTGCCAATGGCCAGACAACTGAATCTCTTTGTAGAGACCATACAGGAAGCTTACGTGTGTAACTTAAATCAGATATCTTGCTTGCATTATTTGTACTTCTACATTTCAAGATTGGTAGGTAAAATAAAGCAAGAAAATTCTCTTCTGCGTTAGAGCGTCTCAATTTCCATAATGTCCTGGTTTATGCACTCTGCTTTATAAGGTAAAACATGATTCTGTGTTTGACTTTCCCGACTAGTCACCTTTACATTGTTAAAAGGATGATATAGATTATATGAAATATAGAAAGCAATCCATGGCTGGTAATTCCTACAGTGTTTGGGTTTTTTAAAGCATTGCAAGATGAAGTGTACTTTTATACCCATAAAATTCATGAGGCACTGGAGAAGATATATTACATACAATACTAATTTTATCCATCAAGCAGTTCAATCAGAGGAGAAAAAGGATAGCATTCTATGGAGATTCTGGAATTCCTTCTACTGATATCAGAGGGGCTGCGGATGACCAATTTGTTTAGTTACAACACTGGGGTATAGGACTGTTCTTTCCTTTTGTTTATGTAAATGTTCTAGTGCAAGTGTTTTCCATAGAATTTTAAAGGTGAAGGATGGATTTCTGAGCAGTGTGTGTACACGTGCATGCACACACACACATACAGGCCCCAAGCCTATCCTTTTGAAAATCTCTTGTTCTGCTCTTGTAATTTACTTGCACAAGAATGTTGGGACCATAGGTTAGTCCAGAGTGTGAGGATACCACAGGACCACTGCACCCAGAAGTATGAAGTCTTTTTTGCCTTTACAATGTTAGTTTTCCAGTGTTAAAACAGCAACAGAACATACATAGAGGTCCAAATCCTGAAAAATATTTTCCTCTTTTAGAACTTTAGAAAAATTGCTGACTTCAACAGGAGTATGGCTTCCACAGGAATGTTTTCAAAATTCAGCAATTGCTAAGACCTCAGCTGGATAATAATTCAACAGTTACTCATGAAAAATACAGACATCTAGTCTGACAAAAATTACATCTTCTCTTCCCACTCTCTCTTTCCAGCCAGCTGTTGAGCCATAATGTATCTAGCCAACAGGAATTACTTTTTTTCTTTCATGTCACTGAGTCAAATGACGTAAACTTGAAATATGTTGGACACATAATTGGACTTCACCATAAGAAGTCACCGTTCCTTCTAAAGGCAGTGGAAAAAATCCCAGAGACAGCCAAGGATGTTAGCCTTTCACTCTCATGCTCAGTAGCTTACATGGGAATTCTTTGTGCAAGTGTGTTGTATAATCACATGTATAATCTGTGATTCAAACAGAAACATCTCCCTGAGTATTAAATAGAAATTTAAATCAGAGGCTTCTGAATCAAATAATTTATGTGCTTCTCTCTTAGTAGACTGAAATATATGAGCATGAGGTCTAAACCTTCACTAAGGTGTGGTGATTTGAGAATAATTTATTGTGTAAAAGAGTAACCAGTCAAACAATGTTAATTATAACACTGTTAAAAGCTGTAATGCTTAAATCTAAATCATTTAAAAGTTATGTGATAGATATTAAACACCTCTGAAAAGGAAAAATGCTGTAGGCAAGCGTTCTTAATAAGTCTAGTTTGGTTAATTATTGCCTGAAGCATTTCTGAACTAATTATTTACCTCCAAAGTGGGCTCCATGTTTTCAGCATTGAAGTGCCAGATATTGATTTTCTTTAATTGTCAGGGTATAGCACTAGACAGACCACACAAAGCTGAAGGTTAAGCCATTTATAGAAAGTGATAGCCAGGTCCTCCAGTGTCACACACTGCATCAGTGTGAAAGGGAGACCAAGACCCTGAAACCCAGCACTTTCAGGGAAAAGGATTATTTGTCTCTGTCATCTGCCCTTTATGGGTCATTTAACATCTTAGATAGCCTGTGTAAATTAAGTGTGTTTAGTAGCTGCCCAAATTCCAAGTCAAAGAGAGTGTTCTGTTCAACAGGAGAACTGGAGTATTTTATTCTTCTATTTAACAAGATGTATATGGTTCAGCAAATAATGAACATTGAATTATTTGTTAACCCATGTTACCATAGATGGCTTAAAAGTTAGTTCAAGATGCTTTTTGATTTTCTGCACACTTTTCCCCCCACCTCTTTTTTAATAAGTGAATATACATATTTCACAAAGGTTGCTCATGTGAATTGTTTAGTAGGGTCTGGGTGCTTAGAGAATTGTTGCCTGTCTAGATGGATGTAGTTTTCTTGGCCAAAATATGGGATGTTTGAAATATTACAAGTCCCAGCATATTGAAATCACCTTTATATCCCATCAAGCCACATGTGATGTGTGGACAGACATTTGCCAATTGGCTAGAGCTACTCCAGCCTACTGCAACATTAAAATAATATAAAAAATAATAAATGAAATACGGCCTCTTAATTCTCACCATCAGAGCCATCTCTGCCCATTTGAATTTATAAATAGAAAGAAAACATTTTTCTTGTTTTGAATTGTTTGTGATTTGTTGCATTTTTCTTTGGTCCTTCAGTTTCCTCTTTGTGATTTTTCTCTTCCATGGTGATTAACTTGTGCTTGATCTTTTCCCGTTCATGCTCTTTGTTTTTTTCTGATTTCCCAGCTGTTAATTTCTATGTCTTATTATTTTTGCCACTTTTCCCCTCACTTAGTTAAGCTCAAGGACCCTACAGGAATAAAATGGTATACCTTATCTAGGAGCAAGGGCTGTCCCTGTAGTTAACAGTGGGAGACATACCACCAGAAGATGACTTGGTTCTTAGGTGGGGTAAATTGCCTTATGACGGCTCCTATCTAATTTGTTTTTCTGTGCAGGGAGCCCAGAGTGACTGATGATCCTAACTTAGCAGGCTATCTCAAGTTAAGTGCAATGAATCCAGATCTCGTTCATCTCACTTTTTTCCTTGTTATAGACTTTTTTTCACATTCCTTTTTTTTTCCTTCTGTATTGCCTGCCTTTACCTGTGTTTGTTTCGATGAGCTCAGCCCACATGCCCAAACTGGACACCATCGTCACTGAACTGAGGTTTCTTCAGTTCCTATGGAGAAAGATAGACACAGAAAAAATTCAGATCACAGATTTTAATGCCTGCATCTCTTTGCTGGTAGCATACATAAATACTAAAGTGCTTGTGATTATGGCTTAAGCAGACTATTGTGATATGATTAATTCCCACCCAATTTGTAATGGCAATTATTCTTCTGGGCTGTATTAAAATGGAAAATTTGTTGAAGAAAATGTATCTAATCTCTATAATTTAATTTTTAACCAGTTCCACTCTTAAAGCGACAAAAAATTCCATGTATTAAATATATACTGTATTGAGAAATAATACAATAATTTCTACAAATTAACAAATCTAGACAAATACTCTAAAATGCATTTCCTTGCTAAAGACATGGCATTTGAAATAGTATATGAACATGACAAGTTTTGTGAATATATTGTGAAATAATGACTAATCTAGTAGTAGTAGTAGTAGTAGTAGTAGTAGTAGCAGTAGTAGTATTTTATTTGCGCCTCATAAACTCATTTAATTACTGGTTTTCCTTCCCCACCATGTTGCCATGTCAGAGTAAAACCTGTTAAAGAAGATTCCTATCACAAAATATTAGCTTTATTAGCTAGTATACATATATATATATATATATATATTTCCTTCCCCTGCCTGGGATTTCTTTTTCTTGTTAGTGCTGATAATAATTGAACCACTGTTTTCTTTTTATAAGTTCAGGACTTTTTAATGGAGAAGATACATAGTAAACAGAAAAACATTGCATAAAAGCAGTCATTCATTCTTTCCCATTCCTTTAAATTGGGAAGTACAGCTATGTTTTATGGTCATAGCAATATAACAAAATTGGTTTTGTTATAGTTGTCAGTTATCTATTCTTTAGAATAGAAAATGATGAAAAGTGTATATTTGCCTGTTCTTTTTGGTGTACGAAATATGTTTTATGTGAAAAAATGTACTACATATAAAGCATGCTGAACTCCAACCCAAACCTCAGGGCCTATTTTGAAAAAATTTGGATTGAGTACTAATTTTACATTTGCATCTAGGGTCCATCTTGACATTACAGTGTGTGTGTTTCTGTAAATGGAAATCTAAATACTACTACATGCTGAAATTACAGCATCTTAGAAAATGTTGAATCTCTTTAGTGGCAAACAATACTGTCTTCAACATTTGTTCCACAACTTCTTGAAGATTAAATTAAAAGCAATAAAATGGTTTTTTTAAGCATCTCTTACATGTTTATTGGCTTATGAAGAATGTGCACTGTTCTTGAATAACCACTATTACCATGAAAAAAATCTCAGAGGCTCTGATTTGTTCTATAAGTAGTATGAATTCACTTTCAAACCCATAAATTCGATGTAAGTTCAGCTTTTTTTTTTTAATATATTCAAGTCTGTTGATTTTCATTCTCTTTCAGTGAGGTACCCACTATATTCACTTACAATACCAGGATTAAGAATTCGACATGCTCTATTACGAAGTGGCTGTATAATTACAGAGATGGTTCTCTGGTTGTTTATATACTACAGAAAACAAAGGTGTTTTCTATTACTCTCAATTCATTAAAATGTTTCAAATAACCTTATAAACTTCAGTAAAGAGTTGGCCCATCAAGGTCTCATGATAATTGACTTTTCCTCTAGATACTTCTAAAGACTACTCATTGTTCTATTGGCTCATACACTGGTTAACAAAAGCATTAAAAAGTGTCTCATGTTATCAGTACACGTAAGTTAGAGTAGACATGGCGTGATGGTTATCAAATCTGCTAGGTGCGTATTGTTGAGAATAGGCTTATCTTTTTTTCATATAGTATAAAATAATAGATAAAATCCTCTTTCTTGAGCTTTGAGCAATCACTTTTGGGAAGTCATAGTAAGAAACACAAAGAGTAGCCACAGGTACTTTCTTAAGCAAAGATTTTGTCCTAGCCATAAATTAAAGTGTACAACAAGGTTTCAGATTGCAGCACAAATATTCACATGAATATATATAAAATACCCAAAACCAACCAAGTACACCTCACTGTTTTCTTGGATATTTCTTTTTCTGTTACTGAGTACTGCAAAGTGTGCAAAGTGTTTGGGTTTGGCTCTCTGCTGTCATGCTGATTTGTTGTGTGGGTAGTCAAAGCAGGTTTTAAATTAGAATCAAGAGTAACAAAGTGAACATGAACAACCAAGAGACCAACCAATAGCAGCAGTCATTCAGCAAAAAATAAACTGAAGTGAAACAATCATGAGTTGCTCACCAACAGTTTGAGACCAGGAAAAGAAGCAACATCCAAATGAGTTATCAGTTGCAAATACACAAAACATGAGTGTCTGAAGGCAAAATCCCTCCTTCCACCTTCAAAGACTCTGTTACATTTCTCTGATGCTTACGAGGCATGTCCATGAATGATTTCAAAATTGTTGCTTTTTATATCTCTGTATTGATTCTTCTATATTTATTCTTTTCCCAGAACTTTCTTCCTTCAACTATGTAATATAGCAGGACACTTTTTTTTTTTTTTTAAAGTCTAAAATAATATAATTAATCTTTGAAGAATATGTGTCTGGGGTTTAGAACATAGCTTTCAAAATGTCTCTCTACTCATAACCATTAATTTTCAAGCGATACAGTTATTCAAAAGACAGAAAACATTTTAAATAATGTGGGCTAACACTGCTGGAAAATTTTTGATAGTTAGTCGATTATAAATTCAATATTAAACTTTAGATTAACTCTACCTGAAATAGATATTCTAACAATTCAAAACTGAAGGTTAAACTTCTTTCCCCCACTATTTCTTGCCTACTCTTTTATTAATTATCTTATTTAATTTCCATTTAATAGCCCAGCAGCAGTAAACAGACTACATCTTAAAATGTTACTTTGAAAATAAAATACAATTCGACCTTCTCTGTAAGTCTTCCCCCTTTCTCATTTCCCAGTGCCCATCCTATTTTAGAGCGGAGCTAAGTAGTGATTTCTTCTTCTAACACCAGGTGGCGTTCGATTAACTGCTGAAGTCCGTTCCCAGGAGTCTCAAACATTCCTGGGTCTTGAAGATTTATTTCCACAGACAGTATAACCCAAGCAGGACCATGCCAAGATGGTGGTCTTTTTTTTAAGACAGAGAATTTGCTTTATTTTTCTTTCATTATAAGTATACACAATGTAAAGGAAAAGAGGTAAAATCATTCTAACCTTCATTCATACTTAGGAGATCTCTATGGAAATAAATTGGTAAGATGTGAATTATTCTTGTGATGAAGCATTCTCTTTAAAACATTTTATTGAAAATATGTATGTATTATGATGCCTTTCAAGTGTGTCTAATTCTACTGTGAAAAGGCTCCAAAATATTAACTTTATAAATAGTCAGATTGAATTCTTAAGTGCAATCGGGGAAACATAATAACATCTTATAAATTTATTTAATAAGGACTTGCAATATTTAAAGCTGATGACCTGAAAGATCTAAAGAACTCTGAAGGCTCCTGCTCACTAATGTGGGTCATGGCATGCAAATAATTTGTCTAATTTTTTAGAACTTATTTCAGGTCTCCATAGATATATGTTCACCCCTGGAAAGTACACAAAGGATTTCTTTGGGTAATTGGGAATGACATTATTTTATTTGTGACTATTCTTCTGTTACTGGCTATGGTGGATTGACCTTGGCCAACTGCCAGATGCCCACCTGGCTGCTCTCTCACTCCCTCTCCTCAACAGGACAGGGGGACAAGATTTAAAAACTTGTAGGTCAGGATAAAGACAAGTGGACCTCTTACCAACTTCTGTCATGTGGAAAACAGACTTGACTTGGGAAAATGAATTTAATTTTTTGCCTATTAAAATAGACCTGGATGGTGAGAAACAAAGACAAAATGAAAGAAACAGTTTCCTTTCCCCAGGTTCACCTTCACTCCCTCATTCCTAACTCCTCTACCTCGTCTGTTTCCCCCTCAAGCAGCACAACATGGGTGGAAGGAGCATGGTCAGTTCCTCTCTGCTGCTCACAGTACATATCTTAGACCAACAGCCTGATTGTGAGTGAAGTCAAGATTTGGTCAACAGAGGAACTCAAACGTTCTCATGTTTATTTAGGGAATCAAAACCACAGGGCAATTTAGAACATGACTTTTCAATTAAGTGTACCTGTTCTGCTCTGCTCTCTGCAGTTAAATAATTCAGTGTCACAATGTAATGCAATAGTCATTTAATATGTACATTTAATATTTACTTTAGCATATTCTCCTTAAGGTTGTGGTATATGTTTCCTTTTGTAGACTAGAGTAGTTCCCATGAATTGCATTCCACCCTTTAAGAGAAGCCAATATTAAAAGAAGGCCTTATCAATACAGTGGACTATTAAGGCCTTTTAGATTTAGCTCTAAGCTGTCTCCTGGGTTAGTATAGCTCCATGACAAGGTGTCTGCTCTGGCCTTGAAAGCTATATAGCCACATGAAGCTGCTACTGAGGATAATTAAAGATTGAATGCATCCTCAGCTATTCCACACAGCTATGGAGATATGAAAAGAAAGACTTGCTGTAACAATGGTGTGATCATACATTCTTCAAAGTATTATTTGACAAGGGAAAAATGTAGGGACCACAAATGTTAGACTCAATTACTCAAATTGCTATAGAAAATAATTTTGAGAGTAAAAATGTTTCACTACTTGTTTTAAAGCAGGTATTCACAAAATAAAAAAAGGAAAAGAAGATCTGTGTTTTTGTAATTATGTGCCACCTCATCCGTGGCACAGAACATTTGTTAACAAAACAGTCCCTTGCACTGTGTGCTCAATAGCAGGGTCTTTATATGTGTAATCAGCTGTATAAAGCAATGAGAAGTGAATTCCTAAACACTGAACTACTAAGATATGTCTGGAACATGACGTGAAACTACATAATGGGGTGTGCAAACATGCCTTCCTGCACACACACGGCTCGTTTCACCCAGATAAGGGAGTTAACACCATAGTTGGCCTTATTAACATGTTTTCTGAGAGCTGATGGGCTCAAGCTAATGCTTGGCATAACCTGGATGAGCTTCAGAGGTGTTCTAATGTGTGAATACTCTTTCCAGTATACTTCTGTCACATAGCTGATCTTAAAGCCAAGATTGTTGAAGTAAATAGTGAAATGTGCTTTTCCATGTTCCTTAAAAACCTCTGTCAGACTAGTTATAGGGAGACACTGCCTTGAAGAAATGTCAAAGATGGATGAAATCTTATAAATATTATTTTGACACAATGCAGCAATTACTCAAATCCATTAGAATTGTCTCAGTCTTTTCAGTTATCAGAGAAAAAAATGTGTAGTGTACTGTAAAAGCAACTTTTGATTTACAGCTATGCAATCGTATTCTATATGAATCCATAGATCTAAAGAGTATTGCAAATGCTTTGTACTGCAATTGTGCTATGTATTGCAAATATGCATAGTTAGAAGGGTTGTGCCAAAAATATAGCTGTTACCTGTTCAAAGTAGTATACATTTGAAAACTAAATTGATATATACATACTGTCCCCATTATTCCTTCACTAAATGTACATAAAGAGATGTGAGAGACTTTGCAGCCTTGCTACATGTTACAAAATGTGCTCTTCATAATGATTTGTTAGATTTTATGTTTGAATCCCAGTGGGTACAAACAACATGAAGATTTATGAACAAATATTATGTGAAAATAATATATAGTATCTATCACCACTGGCTTAGATCTACTTGATATTAATAAGAATCACATAAGGTCATAAAGGAAACAGTATTTCCTAGCAACTATATGTATTTCTCTCTTTTAATAGTCTGCTGTGAAGTGAATAATCATAGTATATCCTGTAGTCTTTATACTGAAAACTCTCATTGCAATGGAGTTTTCATGTTTCACCAATTTTGTTGTATGGAGTTTTGTGTCATTCCCTTTACTCCTTGCACTAAGTCTTGTTCTTCTTTCACAGCTTTAAGACTTTAATTGAATTCAGTGTCTCACATATTCATGCCACTATTCTTTGTACAAACCATGGGTCTTTGATTCCTGATGCTTTGTCCTGCTTTGTCCTTGGTACCACCTCTCATCTGATTTTTTTAACCAAAGTTTACAGAGCTGATATAAGCTACTAGAAACAATATATTCTGCCAGTCCATAACTGTAGTAGGTTTTAAGTCAAATTATGCATTAGCCCCCGATGTCCTTTCTGTGAGATAAGCATTAGGAGAAAAGCAAAGCAAGTACAAAACTAAAAGAATATGAAGAAGTTTATTAACAGACCTAAAAGAAAGAAAGAAAACAATCAGAACAAACTTTTAGAACTCTTTTATCGCTGGGTGGCCTCCTGGACAAATGTCCACTCGTGGCGGAGGCACCAGTGACCTTCCCGCAGACAGGTGAACCAAAGGGCGTTTGGTTCCTGCCGGGAATGCCGATGGCCAGGCGGCGCTGTCTCCGGGCGCGCTGAGCGCGCTTGCAGAGGCAGTGGTAGGGTCCCAACCCCGGGAGCGAGGAAAGAAAGAGTGGACTCTCCGGGAGCAGTTTGAAGGGTTTATTTTTCAAGGGTAGCAGTCCGGAAGAGCCCGGAGCGGGGTTCGGCGAGCATTTTTAAGGGAGGCAAAAGGGGGCGGGGTACCTGGGAAACATCCAATAGGGAGAACAGGGGAGAAAGGAATCGGGGTACACCTGGCCAATAACAAATAAACGGGGGAGGGCAAACAGCCAACAACCGGTGACCAACCGAGTAAAACAGAACTCTCTAGAAGAAAGGGCAGAGTTTCATTCCTCGAGCCCGCCTATGGAACTGCCCTCAGACTCAGATTCGTACCACTTGACACGGAGAGTCTGATGGACAGGAGGAGGCAGGGCCCGGGGTTGTTGACACACCCCCACACTCTTTCCCTCCCCCACTTTTCTTCCCTCTCTCAATCAGTGTTACAGTTCTTGAAATGGGAAAAATGCGTTTTTCCTCCTGCTTTACGTGGTTTTACAAACTGCCACCGTCTGCAGGTTTGCTTAGAAAGAAACAATCTGCTGGGGTGCAACACATCTCTTCCATGAACCCTTTCATAGTTCCTTCAGCTGTAAAACATGGGCCATCACATGGGGTTATTAGTCTTTCAAGGATGAGTTATTTTTGGCTTGAACACCAAGGCTTTGTTTTTCCTGCCACCAGGTTTTAAAAGCCTCTCACTGCTTTTCAGATAGAGCCTGGCATGGGCATTCTTCACAACCTTTTCCAAGCCACTCAAAAAATTGTCCATCCCCCCATGTCCTTCAAAATGGATTAAAGAGACAAACAGTTTGTGATATTACAGTTTCATACTGAAGATTTTTAAGCTGGGCATGAGAAACGCAGTACCGCCCTTTTCTCTCCTGGAGCCGTTGTAGCTTTGTCCCACGTGATCTCACTTTCTCTTCTTCTCTGGCTCTGAAAGTCGCCATGTTTTAGGGTGTTACTGTTCAGATTTCATGGTGGAGAGAGCCCCCTGCTCCCTCTGCACTGCTGGGTGCACGGTGGAAAAGGGAGGTCTTCCTCTGTTTGGCGTGAAGTCTGCTGGCTGCACTGGAGGCGCCGCCGGCTCCCGCAGGACACTGTGTCGGACGGCCTCAGCTGTGTGGCTGGCCATAGCTACCTTCAGCTTGGGGATAGTTCCCCCTCCCAGCAACCCAGGGTCCGATGCTGCGGTGTTGGGAAGTGGGGGGGAAGGGGGGCAGGGGCACCTGGCCCGGCCCAGTGGGGCCCAGCAGGGCCCGGGGTTCTGAGGCCCCTGCCTCCATCCCATCCCGCCACCCAGGTGGAACAGAAAAACTCCCCAAAAATCCCCCCTTCCACAGGGTTTAAATATGTAAAATTGAGAGATGTTTGATTGGTCCAAAAAGCTGTCTGTCAATTTAGGATCAACCCACTCCAATAACTTAGTTTAATTTAGGACATATGAAGAAAAAAAGGCATTTATTTGGCTATCATTTCAAATTGGCTAGTGACTGTTGATCAAATTGTCATGTTCTCGCATACTGTCCATGCACAGTGGCCCCATAGGTGAGTGTGTTTATCCCAGACCCAATAGAAGGGGCATCTGTGTTCAAGCTCCTAATATCTTTCTGATTATGCTAATTACCACCCTAGTAGGAATCCTGTAGTGGCTTTTCTTTAATCTTTCATGCAAGTTCTGTTTGTGTAAACAGTTGGTCATAGCCCAGTCCTGGACTGTGTGCTTAGTTGTTCATTCTTTTCAGTTGGATAGTTATGTGCTTACAAAAAGTAATATACATTCAGAAGGACAGGATTTTTGAATGTGTTGACCTCGTAACCTGATGTTTGTAGAACTCATTTGGGATGATGATGCGTGTTTTTGCTTGTAGGCAATCCACATCTCCTCTGTCATCTGCTGAGCATCCTGACAATCAGACTACCTCTGTTACCTGGTTTGTTATTTACAGGTGTTTTTTAAGAAAAAATATTTTTTCTAAGTAGATGATCTAATTATCATTTGTGTCCATCTTGTTGGCTGCATTAATTAAAGCAAGTGAGGGGCAAACAAGCATTTTGGCCTTAGGCTTATAAGAAGCTGTGTTTGGGATAATTAAAAACCTAGCAGACTAAGTAATTGATAAAAATAATTAGAAATGTATATGCATCTCTTGCTCTCTATCTTTCTCTCTCTAGAAACCTTTTTACCTATAGTTAGCTAATGCCAAACCATTTTTTATTAGCTCTGAAAAGAAATCACTTGACTGAAATAGAAGAACAACAGGGAACCACATACCACTGTGGGTTACAAAACTGAATTTGACATTGAAGAATAATAATACTAAGGACTCAGAAGGAAACTTATAAAAAAAGACATTTGTGAATTTAGCTAAATGCAATGAAAATAAATTCAAGAAACTTGAAGTAAGGTGAAGAAGATAGCTAAAACTAAGAAGCGAAATTACAATGTTACTTGGAAGAGACAGAAAGATAAGGGAAGAAATATTCTGCTCTAGCTAGAAAAACAAGGGAGTCCATCTATTTGTATGAGACTTGTGCACAGATATCTCAGCAACCTTAGGGAACATGCAAGTAAATCTGAAGTGTATAAAATCTTCATGCGTGATGCTTTATGCTGAGCTGGGATATTTATTTGAGAGCCTGTTCTACTAAATTGAATAAATTTTCAAGGGTTACAGTCGTTATTTTGCTTTTAGTTATGTTACTCCCCTCTCTGTTAATTCAAAGTCTAGCAATTTTTGTGGCCAATCAAGAAAGAAGCTGAGCTATCAGTTATTTAATATATATTGGTAATAGTTTATAAATCACTGACTGAGCAACAAGGGCATAAGGATGCTCCTTCTAACTTCAGAGAACGTCAGACTGAGAGAAGTAACTTTCCAAGGCTCATTTGCACTTCCGTAGGTGCATAGATGAGGATTAAATCCAGAGTCAATGTCAGGGAAAAAGTGTAAGGAAATATTTCTTTCTGTCTTAAAATAATGAAGATAAAAATTTGCAGTGAATGACAAAATGTCTAACCCTCCCCTCTCTGTGGCCGGAACTGTGGAGATTAGTT
Organism: Monarcha castaneiventris obscurior; assembly: GCA_026261815.1. Lineage (NCBI taxonomy): Eukaryota > Metazoa > Chordata > Aves > Passeriformes > Monarchidae > Monarcha > Monarcha castaneiventris. Next base: position 3,898,697 of record JAMPIT010000174.1, on the reverse strand, counting down.
TCAATTACATGACTGATTTGGAGAGAGTTAAAATTAGGCTAAAATTATCATCAAAGTTAAAGTGGTTTGAGAGAATTATACCTAAAGCTGTTTCTCATCTCCCACTTTCATCTTCCTCTACTGTTATATCTCTATTTTGTGCTGTGTTTAAGCTCAAAACATCATGCTATGCAAACTAAATAGGCCTATGTACCTATTTATTAGGAGGTATACCATGACAAAACAAAATAAAACAAAAAAAACCAAAACAACAAAAAACCCCAGACACACAAAACAAACAAAAAAAAGAAAAACCCACCAAACAAAAAGACTCCAGAAAACCCAAAACCCTCAAAAAAAAAAAAAAAAGTCACCAAAACTTAAACTCCCAAATTTTTAAAATTCAGTGAAAGATAACTTTATAGCCCTTGGCTGTAGTCCTAATGTTCAAGCTTTTTGAGCCCCTAATTTGGCAAGCAAATCAGTGGGACAAAAACTCCCTTCTCTCTGCCCTTTCTTGCATACTGTGGAGTACCTCATCTCTTCTGTCTCCTGACTAGAAACCAGCTCAAACCTGTTCCTCTTCCTTCTGTTCTATGTTTCCAGATTTATTTCCCAGGAAAATGAACTTGGATGGGAAATGTGATAGGAACACTTCAGTCTTGGCATTATATGGGGTTGGGATACAGTTAAAACAGTGACCTAAATCCAAGAACCTTTCAAACTTTTTACTTAATGAGTTCAAATGCTGTGACTGAATTCAGTCAACCCCACATCTGTGGTCTAAATCACCAAGGCTGTTTTTAGGAATGGGTCTTTATTTAGTCTCAGTTTGTGTTATTTTAAGAAAAGTGATATTCAAATGGCATTTTAAACTTCATACAAATCACAACATTGCTAAATGAAAGTAGATTATTATCTAATGGAGAAGCCTCTCATCACCTTCTTCTCTTGTTTCATAACACTTACTCTTTATCCTTGAAGGACATGATGTGTTTTCAGGGCCCTATAATGAGAGGTTAAATCTGGAATGCTGTGTAGAGCAGCCTCACCAAGATTACCGAGTCCTGTTGGCCATTCACCATAAACCACTTAAGTCAACTAAAACCTTCTGTCTTAGCAACCAGACACCTCATCAATCTCCATGACATAGTTCTCCTGGAATTGCTTCCAATCTCCAAGTTTGCTGCTAGTTATTCCCAGTAACCATGCACTGCAGATGACCTGCTGACAATGGTTTTGCACTGCCATTTATTTAGACTATAATTTACTTTGGAAAAGATAGTCTGATGAGCAAGATCCAACCATCAGCCTTATTAAAAATATACCAGTTTCTTGAGCAATCCTTTCTATCTTGTCAAAATCACTCAGATTGTTTGACTAAAATTTATTTATTCAAAGCGTATTAAATGCAGCCATTTGTGAGAGAACACCTTATCTTTCAGGTACTGTTTCGCTCCTGTGTTTCACAGCATAAATATGGTTCTTTGTTTTCTTTTAATGGGCATTGTTTTCAACAGAAATGGGCATAAAATATTACAAATACACACGTAAAATTTGATCTGTTCCTGTGCCCATTCTAGTCAACCCTTTGGTGAAACATATTGTAATATATGTTCTATACATTAGCATAGTTTAAATTCTATTTATTCTTTGTGAGGTACCATGATGAATATTGCAAAGGAACAAAACATATTATGTGCCTCAAAATGGCTGGAACTGCTGCCAGGAAAACAGCAGATGTTCATTCAATTGACAGCAAAAAAAGTAATATTCAACATGTAGAGAACTTATTTCAGAGAATTTATAATTTTTTACTGGGGATTTTGAAGACAATGTGAACTGAACGACAACAGACTTATTCTATTTTTGGTTTTGTTGTGACCTGCTGTGGGGTCTCTAAGCAGTGACTTCACCTTTCCCTGTCTTCATTTCTTGTTTCCCCCTTTGTCTCTTCTCTTTAGAATTTAAGGTTTTCAAAAGAGTCTATATTACACACTTGTAACATGCACAATGAAACCACTGCAATATAAATAATAATTATAATAAGGCCAATTTTAACTCTGTCCTCAGCAGACAAATGAAAGAAAATTCCTCATTTTCTGTAATTTCAGAAAAATTACTTGTTATTAATGTTCTTGTGAACACAACAGGAGGAACTAGAGATCGATCAGGCTCATGTCTTCATTCTATAAACTTTTTGGCTGGTTTTAGTGAAATCAGCTCACAGCCGAGCTGGAGTCCAACCAACCAACAGAAAAGACAGGCATTTAATCAGGTTTCTCTACAATGGAGCACATCCATTTGATAAATGAACTAATTAAGCAAATGAATAAGTATAACCTACCACTGTGAATGACACTATGAAAAAGCTTCAGATCCATATTAATAGTTTTAGAAACCCAGAAAAAAAGGATGGAAAAAATACAAGTTCAATTCATGAAGCATGTTTATGTAAATGAAATTTTACCATGGGCAGTCGTCCGGTATAATGCATGCTCTGTGTGTATAAAGATGACAACGGGTAAAGAAGTCTGAAATAAGGTTATTTCACTTCTAAGGTTTTCTTAATCTCAGCCATTTCACAGGAAGAAGAATGTAGCAATGACTCATGCTCCTTCTGAATGTCCCTTTGTAAAAGTAATTGGAATGCCATAACACCTGTATCCTGGTTTTTCCTTTAATATCCCAAATCCATGTATAACCCCCCTAGCAAAAAACCCTTGCATGATATCAAAAAAAAAAAGAAGAAGGAAAAAGAAAAATAAGAACAAGAAAAAACAACTCAGACTAATTTAATATAACCTCAACTGCATGTTTCCAGCTTTGTCTGATTGGAGGTTTCTAGGATTGATCTGACAGCTTCAGAAGCAATATAAGTGATCTCATTGGTTTTAGGGAAATATCAGTGATCCCTGAGACTGTGGGACTTTTTTAATGTCCTGCCTCTCCCATACATACCCTTGAAACTGTGGCTTTCTCTAAAAAGTATTATATATAAATAAGACAAAAAGATTGACCTCTCAGGTAACCAAAATCATGTGAAGAGGTAAGAGTTAGTTATTAGAACTGAAAATTTGAATGAATTTGTATTCTTGTGATACAAATGTTATATGCCGCTCATCTTCAGCTCTAATCTTCAGCTGCTTATCCAATTCAAGGTGCTTTTCATTTCAGTATTATTTAATAAATTGCTTCTTTTCCTACTATAGTTATTACCTCCTAGAGAATTGTTATGGGTTTTTTCTTTAAGACATGGTACACATATTAATGACTTGTGTGACAGTATCTTTTCCCAGGACCTGTTTTTTTTTTTTTTCATTATGAGGTTAAGAATAATCAGTGACTTATCTACCAGGAACAGAAATCCAGTTAGTGAGAGCCTCTGAACTGAACCTGTTGAAAAATCATCATTTCTAGCTAGCTATGAAAAATTTTGCACAGAAGAGTTTTGTCCATTTTGCACCCATTACAGAAATTAAAGCAATCAGTAAAACAATTTTTAAAAAGGGCATTCAGCAGGAAAGACACTATGGTAGCACAGATAATACTTTGTTAAGATTCACTCCTCTGATATGTCAAATCCTTTACCATTGACTTTATTGTACTATAGAATCATACAACAGTTTGGGTTGGAAGGGGCCTTAGAGAATGTCTAATTCCAAGCCCAATGTCATGGGCAGGGACACCATCACTAGACCAGATTGCTTGAAGTCCCATACATCCCAGTCTTCCATGCTTTCAGGGATGGAGTATCTACAACTTCTCTGGGCAACCTGTGCCAGTGCCTCACTACATTTGCAGTAAAGAATTTCTACATAACATGTAATCTAAATATAACGTCTCTCATTGAAGCCATTTCCCCTTGTCCTGTCACTACATGACCTTCTACAAAGTCCCTCTTCCCTCTGTTTAGGTACTGGAAGGCTGTTTTAGTGTATTAGTATAGTGGTAACCTGTTGAAACAACTGCAGCAAGTGGGAGTGTGTTGTATTGTTGATAAATAAAAATTTAAAGCAGGTTAAATTGACTGTAAAGGTGCTTTATGGGTTATTAGCTGTAAAAAATGCATGAATAGAAGAAATGAAAAAGAATCCTGTTAAAGTCACTTGATATGTATGGAATAATAATGACTGTCTGTAGTTATCCTGCAGAACCTCCCATAAAGAAGCCACAAATTCATAAAGTACAGTTGTGTAATAATTCTTACATATGTTAGTTTGGAAAAATGACAAGTATGTCTGATACAGTTACAAATTTTTCATACAAACTGTAGGTTACTGCAATTATATCTCTTGTAGTATTTTTCAGACTTGTCTTTTTTAAGCCTGTGATGTGAATCTGCACATAGGACATGGGTTACTGATCATGCGTTCTGTAATGTACAATCAGAGAATGCCTTGGGTTGGAAGGGACCTTTAAGACCATATAATTCCAAGCTCCTTACCGTGCCAGAGAATCTTTTCACCAGTCCAAGTTGCTCAGGGCCACATCCAAGCTGACCTTGAACACTTCCAGGGACAGGGCATCTACAATATTTCTGGAAACCTGTTCCAGTGCCTCACCACCCTCACTGTGAAAAATTTTTATTTAATACCTAACCTATACTTACTCTCAGTTTGAAGTCATTACCCCTTTTCTTATCACTACATGCCCTTGTACAAAGCCCTCTCAAGCTTTTCTGTGGGTCTCCTTCAGGTAATGGAAGGCTACTGTGAGGTCTCCCTGGAGCCTTCTCTCCAGGCTGAACAGCACTTACTCTCTCAGCCTGTCTTCATATGAGAGGTGCTTCAGCCCCCTGATGGTCTTCATGACACTCCTCTGGACTCTCTCCAACATGCCCAAGTGCTTCTTATGTTGGTGGTCCCAGAGCTGGATGCATTACTCCAAGTGTGGCCTTGCTAGGGTGGATCATCCCCCCTTGCTAGGGGGATAATCAACTCCCTCAGCCTCCTGGCTATGCTTTTTATTCAGTCCGTGATACATTTGGCTTTCTGGGCTGTGATTGCACATTCCTGGGTCATGTCAGGCTTATCATTAACCAAAACCCCCAAGTCCTTCTCCTCAGGGCAGTTCTCAATCCATTCTCTGCCCAGCTTGTGTTTATGCTTTGGATTGCCCCCAGCCACTTGCAGGACTTTGCACTTGGCCTTGTTGATGTTTATGAGGTTTTCAGGGGACCCCCTCTCAAGCCTGTATATGTAAATTAGAATTGGAAGTAGTTGAAATTTTACTTTTCATTTCTTATAAGTGCTTTATTGGTAAGTGGCTGTTGAGTTTTAATTAGTAAACACAAATTACTGTTGTTCTTATCTCTATGATTATTCATTGTGCTTTAATTTAATAATTTTATATTTTTAAGAAATCCTTGTGCTCCATTGCCCTTAGAAATAAAAAGGGAATATGAAGCTATTTTAGCTCCAAGTCTTCTGTATTCAAGAAGTTCTTTTTATTTCCTGGGACATCCTGATTTCTAAAAACAATGTAATGTTCTGACCTTGAAAACAAGGTTCTCCTTTTTAGAGAGTTAGCTTGTTCCTTTTCTTTTGTACTATATCTCCAGTGTATCAGGTTATGCTAATCTCTGTTGTGGTATATTTATCTTTCTGCAAACTGCCCCATGCCATTGGACTGAGGGATAAGAAATCAGCATTGTTCTTTCTGCTCAGTACCTCTATGGTATGTTAACACGCATGTCAGAGGTTCCTGGTGTAAAATTGCATTAAGTTAAACTGGGTAGTAGTGTACAGAAATCAGAGCTGGAAACAATCGAAATGTTGTCCTGCAAGCTGAGAGCAATGCTCTTCTGGGAGAAAGAAAAGGAATGTAAAATATTAGGCAAAATCACTTAGAAATTTCAAGACTGCTGTGATGCATTCAATAATATCACAGGGGAAAGAAATTTTCTTTACAAGAAACAGGCTGCCAGTTGAGACTATTAGCCATTCTGTTACCCCTACATAATAAAGCTAAATCATGTAAGCTGTGCAGATAACAGATGGACCAACAGAGACAAATTATTTGTGATGTAACTGATAACTAGGTTGAAGCTGAATTATTGTGAGAAATGGACTGTACTTTAAGAGAGCACTGAATGGTTTGCAAGATTAGGGAAAACTTGACTTCCCAAATGAAAGCAGTGAGAGAAATGAAGTGCATCTTGTTATGAGCATATACTGATCTATAAAGACAAAATACGGGGGTAAATGGATGACAGAGAACAGATTTCTTGGTAATAAATGGGAAGGCAATCACAGAAAAACACAATTTTCCAGTGCCAAGGACACACAGTCATGGTAACAATTATACCCACCTCCTGCAGACATATGTAATTTTCTGGACAAATTAAAATGTACGGAACTAATTATTTTTTATTTCTTGCTGTGTATACATACAGTTTTATGACTAATTTGTGATGACATCAGTGGTCATCATAGATCTTGAAACAGATAAACAGACATACCTGATTGCTTGATTAAGAACGAGTGACAGAAAATGAATATTGGAGATGACCAAAGCATGACTTCAGGGAAGATATATAAAAAAGACAATATTAATCTAGTGGTAATATTGAAAACTTGCTCACTTTGCATAGAAGAATCAATTAGTGATTCTATTTTTTTTGCAGTATATTCTACTACTTTATAATTTAAATCTCATTATTACTCGTACTTTATTTGGTTAAACACAACAGTGATTGCTAAATACTGGCTTTTGTCATCAGGGAAAAATATTAATCTTTTCTAAATTGTTTCATGCTAATAAGTAAAGTGTAATCTCTTTCTAGCTTTCCTACAGATCACATTTTTTTTACATTGCTGATCTGTATGGGATGAACTTTTCCCAGACTCCAAAGATAGATGAAAGTTTTCTTCAGGGTAAGAGCTGACTGTTCTGAAGCCTGCCAGTTTTATTCAAATCCTTTTTTTTTTTTTTTTATTGAGCCAACTCTGCATTGTAGAGTGATTTTTACTCAGAGTGTCCCAAAACCCTCACTCAAACCAATAATCATGTGTTGATAGGTGAAATTAGTTTCAGAATTCTAATGAAGCTCAGCAGCTGGGAGACAGACAGCTCATCTGAAGATTAAATGAGAAAAATTGCCACTTTTGCTGGTTCCTTTAGAAACTCATTTACATTCTGTCAGCTCCCATTAGGGATGGGAACTGCAAATATTGAGGGGAATATGCATGAATTCAGTGCTGAAATGGCCAATTGTGATCAGTTTCTTCTTGCTTACAAAGCTGCCAGAAGATTTTATGTAGTTATGCCTTCTGGAAACAGTGGGTGATAATCTGCTTGCTTTCAACTGTCTCCTAACATTTTGAATTTAACATAACCAAAAGAACCAGTCCCCAGCATAACAAGGAGAACACAGGATAAAAATGTAATCCTAAATCTTGGGATTAATATTCCTGGAGCCTTCTATACAGTATCCTGTCCCTTTTGTTTTTCTTCCTTTTTTCTTCCAACAATGTGTCTGTAAAGCTTCAGTATTTCTTTTTATGTGACAGTACCAACAGCAATGACAAGAAAGGTACCACACTATTCATCTTTCCCTGTGCTTGTTACAGCCCTGAATTTCTATGTACTTGGATCCTTATCATATTGACAAGTCTTCATGAGGTCTGCTGACAGAGCCAACAGTAGACTAGGAATCTGTAGCATGTAGGTGTTAGCCATTTCTCCACTGGCTTTGGTTGTATTTATGTAGACCACAAGTAGAGGTGACTGTGCCAATGAAAGAAATGCTTTTAGGCCTTCAACCAGGAATGTAAAAGACAATGTGTAAGTGAATAGAGGAAGAGTAATGCTACTTTAAACATGGGAAAATGTGATGCTGTTGTGTTGCAGACTTTTGCTGTTTTCAATTTTCTTTAAATAAAGGTTGCAGAAGATTAATAAGGGCATGGAAAGGTGGAGTAAGATGCTCAACAAATGTTCTTCTACTACACCTGCAGGAGAGGGATGAAAAATTCATAGTCTCAATGAAACAGCCATATTTTCTCTTTCAGAAATAATTAGGCCAATTTTAAATGGAATTTTTTTTTTGTTAAATCTATAGGTTTGAGTAGCTTATTCTAACAATTCTAAGATAAAATAAGATCCTTAATGTTGTTGATTTTTAATAAAGTTGAGTAGATTATTATGAATAGCCTGGCACTCTGAAGAACATACTAGCATCATTGGAATGGAACAAGAGAGTTCTACCGGACATGCTAAATGGCTTGAATCACAGGTAGAAACATAGCATTTGCATTACACTTACAAAGAGAGGATTATGAAAAGCAAATGATTTTGCAAAACCAGACATAATAAACAGCTAAATTTATCATATATTTTGAAAGTGATGCTCTATGGTGGTAGTAAGTGTGAATACAGAGATTACAAAGAATGAGAACAACTGGAGATGTTAAAGGATACTTCATACATCTGCAGATGTAATTTCAGCTGGCGCAATGCTTTCAGTGTATCACGTGGTAATCTTTGCTTCCTTGCTCCTTACTTCCACCTCTCTGAAGTACATAGAAAAATAATTCAGGATTTAGAAAAGGGCGAGAAGAATGACACAAGTTTTGGAAACCCCATTTTAGAGCTTTGGAGTGAAGCGTTTAGCTAACTGACCTTTATAAAGTAGTTTAAGAAATTTCATTATAACATATTTACAACTATTTAAAACACTAGAGAAATCTGAAAGATAAAAATCTCAATATATGCTCTATAGATGTCCTACAGAATCAGATACTATTTCAAATGCATAAAACTAACACAAACGAAAAGCAGAAAGCAGATTAATTTAGTGTCAATAAACAGCATACAGTATCAATCACTGAAATAGCCAGTACATGCCAGTGGACTCTTCATCACTGAAATCTAAAGTATCCTTGTTAAAAAAGAATACAGTACCTTCCACAATACCCGTGTCAAAACGTATTTAATAAAATACTGGCAGAATTTATGTATATGCTTAGCATTTCAAAATTTTGAAAGTTGTACTAATACACACGTCCTAAATTTGTAATCTGTATAAAAAGTAAGTTCATGGGAGCTACCGTCCAGACAGCTTTGTCTCTATCCCCAGTAATGTCATGGTACAGACTCTTGTGGAAGTTATGTCAAGGCATGTGGATGCCAGAGAAGTGATTAGAAAGACTGAGAATGGTTTCACAAAGTGAAAATTGTGCCTGAATAATCTGGTGGCCATATATGATGGACTGACCACATCAGTGGATGAGGGAAGAGCTATGGATGTCATTTTCCTGGCTTCTGTAAGGCCTTTGAAATGGTCCCACACAACATCCTTGTCTCAAAATGGGAGAGATAGGGGTTTGATGGGTGGAATATAAAATGAATAAGGAACTGGACAGATGGCATTTTCCAAAGATTTGCAGTCAACATCACTTTGTCCATAACGAGGTTAGTAACAAGTGGTGTCCCTCAGAGGTCTGTACTGGGACCAGTATTATTCAATATATTTATTAACAGACACTAGGATTGAGTGGACCCTCAGCACGTTTGCAGATGATACCAAGCTGAGCAGTGCAGCCAATTCACTGGAGCGAAGGAATGCCATCCAGAGGGAGCTTGTCAGGCTGGAGGAGTAGGCCTATATGAACCTCATCAAGTTCAATGAGGCCAAGGTCCTGCACTTGTCTTAGTATTAAGACATAATTAGGATGACCTCAGAACTGAGAGCTGATACAGATTTTAATTACACTTGAATCTATGTGCAAGGATTGTTTTAGAAGGTTAGTGACTGTTAGATTTTAATTTTCAAATATTACCCTAAATCATAATGAATAATACTTGAAGAAAATTTTCTTGTTTGCCTGATGTGGTTATTGATACTGTAATAGAGTAATTGTTGAAAAAAAGAAAAAAGAGTTGAATCTATTGATTTTTGTCTGGAATTTCATGTATATAGAGGAGATTTACATAAATAAATGTTATGTATTTGCATTGCTGACATGTCTCATTTTTTTCACTGGCACTCTTAAGTTAAGAAGCTTTCTTCATTAATTTCCATACAGGTCAATGACCTGTATAACAGCTCTGTACTGTAAGCACTCTTACACTCTATAAATTGCCTTACATATTAAAAATATCATCTCCACACAGCAAACTATCTGTTAATGAATAGTTGAATGACTAAAATGCATGTTGAGAAATGGATAAAGATTTTGTAAGGTAATTAAGCTTACCATTATGCTTACATTACTCTGGTATTTGCATTACAAAAGAGTATTGTATAGTCAGAAGAGTGATATGAAGACAGATGTATCATTATTGTGAAACTCAACAGCCTTCATAACTAACTCCTCTGTTCTGTTTATACCATGCTGAAAAATAATTTGTTTTGAAGTTATAACATTCAGTATGTCAAAAATAAACATTTACAAATACATTTACAAGGGAGGCTAATAAGCATGTGAAAACATATTGACCATTTGTACCAGATAACTGTTTTACAAGAGTGAAAAAATGAATCTGTCATACAATAAGCAAATATATAATCCTCTTCCAAGTAAGAACCCAAGTTTCTTCTGATATATAACTGCATTTTGCATGAAATTTTTGTACTGCTATTTAACATTGTATTGAGTATTGCCTGAAGAACAACTCATTGCACTATAGGGTGTATAAAATAGAACTCCACAGTGTATGACATAGTATTTATTTGAAAAGAAAGGCGATAGAGGAGCAAGGAGGTGGAATTCCAGCGAAGGCTTTGCAGTAGAGAAATCAGGGGCATACTGATTTGGTGCCATATTATTCCAAGCACACTCTTTTCTTGAAATTTAGGAATTCTATAAAAAAATAATCTGATGTAAACCTTGTAAGTTTTGTAAATCAGCCCTAAATATATGGCATGTTTAGGCTCCTGGTAATTTACCTGCACAATCCATCAGCAGTTTTGGCTTCCTAGGAGTGCAGTTCTGTAAGCGTGTCTCTGCATGGTGCCCAGAGCCATGCTCTTGTGCTGAACAAGCAAGACCTGGAAGTGAATTCGATATAACTTTGAATATATTGCTTTGGGATCTGTGCTAATGTATCTGCATGGTGTTACAGTGTGCACTTGACATTTTAGAGATAGATTGGCTGAGGGAGATAACTCGGCTGGTGCAGCTGCCAGACACTTTGATTGCCACAGGGTTGAGGATCCTGCAGTTCCCCAGGACTGTAACACCAAGCAATTTTTCCATATTGTCTAGTCTTGAACTACATGGATTGAACCCAGAAACATGGATTCTGGGGTTTCTAGGGTGCAAACACTTTAGACAACCCACATTTTCCACTATTTTGATAAGGTTCTGTTTTCTTTCACCAACAAGAAATAGTTATTTTGGTTGGGGTTTTTTTTGTTTCATAACATAATTTCAAAATACAAAATCTCTGATTAAATGGAATTTTCCATCTCTGCACAGTTCTAATTAGGTATGAAGAAGAGAAAAAAAGATGAAATTATGAGAAGATTAATGATGAATTCTTGCTACCTCAGAGCCTCTAGCAGCTATCTTCTTTCAAGCTGTGAGGTAGAAAATGAAAATTCTGGCAATGAAAAAAAGAGACCATAACAAAAAAATGATAGTAGTTCCCCTAAAGCAACATTTTTTCAGCCTTTCCAAGTAGATGTCTGCTTATTCAAAGTAAAATTTTCATTACCACCTCCCTTACAGTTGCTGTAAAAGCAAGTTCAAAAATGTATCAGTGAGAAGTCAATAGAATTTACTTGTGCGACTCTGGAAAGGTCATCAGAGAATACTTTCTCCTGAGATTACAATTTTAAGGAGCAGGCAAATGAGATTATCTTCATTTCAGATGGTAATTACATTTTCAGCACTTCAGAAGCAGCCAGTTGCCTCTCCTGACACCTTTACTCTGGGAAGGTAAAATGAAGTACCCTTCCTTCACTTGTATCTATTAGATTGAATACTGTGATCCCCATGTGTTTGGTAATATGCTGAACTTATAAAACATCATTACTCTGGCCAGTTAAGAAGCACCAATCTTTTTTCCACTGTCATTTAAAACTTCTAGAAGGTTTGAAAGTTTTGCCCTTACAGAAGCCATACCCTATTGGGCTATAATTGCATGAATACTGTATTTAATTAAATTCGAAACCAGTTTCCTTGGAGCAAATATAAGGCCCACTGGTCTGTAATGCTAAGGATCATATATGGCTTTTCTATTTAATATTTAGCCTAAGAAAACAACTTCCTAATCTTTGGGAACAGTGTGGAGTTTATTAAGGATATATTGCATATCTTCATTGCTACCTCTGCTGTTTCACACTTCAGTTCCTTCAGAATTCTTTCATCAGCACCATCTGGTCCCAGTGATTTACTGCCCTGGAGTTTTTCTGAGTTTCTCAATAACATCTCTCTTAGAGGCATCAGCCTTTGTTAAGTCCAGTCATCAATTTCTTATAAAAATTATCTTTGAGTCAAGAAATATCCTCATTGCCCTTCATAGCAAATATGAGTGTGGAAAGCTACTTTTCATTTTTGCCTTGCTTTGATTCCTTTGTTCATTAGTTGATAGTTCAAAGGACTAGTAGCTGTGCAGGTTTTTTGCTGGTTTCTGCAAAAGCTTTAGGTTTCTTCCTGCCTCTTGAAGATGTTTTGATGATCTTAGTCAAACTTCTTCCTCCCTTATTTTCTTCCCTAATTATCGTATTATTTTTCCTTTTGTGCACATTTCTTCTGAGCTTAATGGTAGGACTATGTTTATGTTGATGTGTAGTTATATTATGTTAATAAGCTCCCAAGAAAATGAAGATTTGGTACATTTTGAAGCTGTGTAGTATGAAGAATTAGCATATTATTAGGAATTTCCTGTGCAGAATGAGTAATTCTGTGATAAGTGGGGTGTGATTTTGCACCTACATTTCTTATCAAGTGCCTGGGTAAATGAATGTAAAAATTTCCACCTTCAATATGTCTGTGCATATGTGCTTATGAGCAACTTGTGGCAAGACCTCTGGATGGGCAGTGCTTGATCTCTAAAGTACATCTTTGGTCTTTGTCTCTGATCTCTGCAATTCATATGGAGTACAAGGGGAGCTTGAGAAATGCACTTGGCATAGCCTGACCAATAAGGTTTGTCAATCTTGATAAGAAATCACACACTGTGTCCTGAGCTGCAAGTGCTGGTCTCAGAGCTGGGCTGGGCTCAACTCACAGGAGCTGGGCTGGGCTGGTTTCAAGTCCTGCCTTGGAGCCATGTGCCTGTTACCTTCCCTGCCTGAGGCTGAGCTCTACCAGTGCCTCTGTGGGAAGGGTCCTTGCCCAAAAAAAGATGAGCCCCTGTAGCTGAGCCTGGGGAAGCTGCAGGGCCACGCTCAAGCTCAGCTGGGAGGAGCCACATGGCAGGAGCCCAGGGTAAGGAAGAACATAAAAAATGCCTGAGTAGGACCCCCAAGGCTCAGTGGGAGGGATTCTCACCATGAACATCATATTCCTCCCCGTGGAAGTCTTAGATAATTAATGACATATTATGTATCACCTGCTTACATATACCCAGTACTTTTTGAGAAGGATTGAAACTTTCAAACACAAGATCTAGAGGAAAGGTGAATATAAACCAGAAACAGTAGTGGGTTGTTTACATACAATTTTAATTGTATTATTAACATAGTTTTTCTGTTACAATATGATAATTTACTCTTTTAGACTGTTAAAGCACTAACAGACAATAAATTCCTTGCTCCCTATAGCTGGTTTCCTTTTGCCATAACAAAAATTTGGATGTAACATTTTTAAGCCTTAAGGCTTAATCCAGAAATTTCCAGCTGTGTCGGCTCTGCAACAAAGCCTACATAATCACTTCTCAACCCCTGACTGCTGAGTCTGTACCCTGATTCATCTTAGCAAGCTCCATCTTCCTCTGGGTGCCTCAGGTTCCATCCTTACTGTTATTCCAACTCCTTGCTCTACCCTTTCATTTTCCAAATGTGAACAGGTTATCTCTCACCTCCATCATCTGGAGGATTTGGGTGACTCAAACTGCAACAGCTGAAACACAGAAAACGTGGGACTTTCTCCAGATGACCTAGCTGCAGCCTGCTAGAGAAACAAAGCCCACTGGAATGAGTCACCGTACAAGCAAAATGATGAGGTCCCAGGATCCTTTTGTAGTTCATTACATATTCAGACTCACATTGTTCTCTAAGAAAGCTTTTCTCTTAACCAATAATTTTTAACTGTAGGGTGGAAATTTTCATAATACCTGACAAATGTACTGACTGTCCTGATGCAGACAGACATGCTATAAGGATGTAAATTGCTTTCCTTTGATTGTATTACTTCATGAAAAGATACTGTCAAGAGAAACTTTGATGTTCCTACAGTGGATTTTTTGACTAGGAAAATATGAGATTGCTAAAAGCTAATCAAATATTGTCCTGATGTTTTACATAACTATAGCCCAAGCTCAAACCAAGCATATAGGAAACAATGGAAAGTGCTAGCATACACTGTGACAGCTGACCTTTTTTTTATCTGGACACAAGTCATTTGGCCCATTAGCATGTTTATTTATTTAATATGATGCAAAAAACCCATTGCATTTCAAATGGGTAGTTATCACAGCCTATTTGGAATTGCTATGTGCTGTTCACATTCTATGTAATATCAACACAGAAGCCTGCTACCATGTCTTCTTTATTAAAAGAGTTTGTTTATTCTACATAGGGCTGGCAGTTAATTTAAAAACAAGCATTACCTTTGAATTAAATTATTAAATTTGAAAATAAAATAGCAGTTTGATAGTTTGGTTCATTATTATAAGCATAACGTCCAAAATTAGGCTTTACTGAATAGCTTTTAAGTACTTAAATGTTAAAAATATTATTGTAATTCTAAGCAACTATAAAACAGACTCCACCTGGTTGTGTTTTGTACAAAGATATGAATAAATACATCCATGCAATTAGCTGGTACTTACACAACTATCTGCAGACATAACCAACTACACGTATCTTGTTTTTTGCGTGTTTTTGTATAATAATATATTGACAGCATTAAAAATGGAGGTGTGGTATAGAACAGTATACATAAACAATATATACATGTATACTTCGGACAAATATAAACCTTTGCTTTCTTCATGCATGTATGTATCTTGATGTGAGAGTCCAAAGTCCAATGACATTTTTCAAACGTATTGAAAATAGTACTCAAGCAAGAGCTTAGCTTCAAAATGTAAATTAAGTAAATTCTAGAGAGACATATATAAATATATACACATGCACATACATACATATATATGTATTTTTATATATACTGCTGTGGCCTCAGATAAAGTTCAGTATTTAATCGTACTGTGGAATGAGCCATTAGAAGGAAGAGGTCTAACATCTAGCTTGGGATTTTAAATTGAATTCACATTCACCAATTTGTGAAGTGGTATTCAAAGAGACTTTGCTTGTTTCCTTAACCTGTCTTTAGCCTCCAATCTTGACCTAGTAAAAAAACATGTGCATATGCACTGAGCATATGCATAGTAACTGATGGTCATTGGTTAGTTCACAGAATGCTCTGTCCCCTAGTGTAATACATGCTATTGTATTTGAATTTAAAAAAAATATTCTTTGTCCTCATGCAATTCATAGCACTTTCTGTAAGTAAAAAGAATCACAGAGAAGTCACAAGTAGCTAATCCCATCTATTTTGCATCCAGTCAAAGCTTGATTTTTCTCTATAACTTTGATCTATGCATTTTAATTTTAAATTATCAGGTGTTAGCATTTCACTTTGTCTGGTGGGAGACCACTTCAAACACTGCACAGCCTAGGCATTAGAGAATCATCTTCCTCTTTATCCTCACTTACCTTTATATGATTTTAGAGGTTCTTCCAGATATACACAAAGAATTTTTTAACTTTTCAGTATAGCTGCTTGCTTGAGTATTTAGTAAAATTAAATATGTTTAGCTCTAAAATCTATTTCAAATGGATTTGCTGCTTTAATACTGAAATTCGTAGAACTACCTACAATGTGCAATACCATCACATATTTGTTTTGCTGTGAAGATTAATTGTTCCTATATGGTGAAATAGGGAATCTTAGATAAAGAGTACAGTTATTCAGGTAAAAAGAAAATTGCAGTCACATTAACAGGGATTGCTGAAAAATATTCTAATGATCTAACCCTTGCTCTTCATAGCAAACAAAAATGTTTCACATTCCTAGAAGAATTAACATTTTCTCAAAACCATATGCTCTTGACTTACACCCACAGTAGCTACTGCAGCACTTTTTCATCTCTACCAAACTTTGATACAAAAGGTGATCTGAATTTGAATCAGATCCAAGTTTTCTACCCAAATATTGCAAATCCACCAGAATCAGCACCACTAATTCTTTAATAGAATAGATATTTTATGAATCCTGACAACATTAGTAGAGATTTTTTACAAATGCAGATTAAGCCTTTTATAGAGAATCACAAATGATAGTCAGGTTCAATAGAACAAAGATTTCATCTAATATTAGTTTCTGGCAAGTCAATTTGCAAGATTATTTTTGCAGATTAAATTAGCTGTATTGGGAGGTCACCCTCTTACTTCTAAATCAAGAAGGAGAGACAGTTGCATAATAGCATAATGCTGTAGATATATTATTAACCAATCTTTCACAATAAGGAAATTAGCTATTCACCAAGAAGGGGTGAATAAAATAAGAAGGTGTTTTATAGCACAATGAATATCTCTTGGAAGAAGCTGAGAAAAGGCCAGCTGAATATCACTAAGAGTGCAACCTGTCTGTATCTTAGTATTCAATCTCTGGAAAATGTAAGCTTTTAGCTAAGAGTCAGAGAAGGAAGATACCACAATTTAAACTGGCTTAGGATCTATCTATTCTTATATTCTTAAAAATGTGAGTTCAGACTGGGCTACTTAATTAATCAGAAGCTATCTGTCCATCAGTAGTTGGTGACTTATAACATCCAGGCAAAGAAATTAATTTGGATTTGAAAATTGCCACAAAATTTAAACTGAGTCCTAATGTTTTACGTATGTTTATGTTTTAGAAGTCTAGTTATTTTTTTACTTCTGAGAAAAATTCTGGATACAATTATTCAGCGTATTATAAGATGTGCACAGAGGCTGAGACAAAAAATCCTGGGAAAATAAAGAAGGAAAAAAACCAAGTAATCCAATTTACAGGCAAGTCATATCTTGAATTAAACAACCTCTTGACTGTTTCCCAGGAACTTTTGCCATAGATCAGAAAAATCTGTTTGAATCTTGTGTTCCACTTGTCCAAAACCTGATTATCAGATTATCTTGCAGGGACAACACTTGCTCACACCAAAACAACGTAGGCTGTTATGAAAAAAACCATGAAAAATCAAAAAATCTAGAGATTATTTAGGCTACCTAAAGAACCTTTCAGTCCTACTGCAAAGAGTAATGGGGCTGAAAAAGGCATGACGAAGGTCAGCAATCAGTATTTTTTAATTTACTTATTTAGATTTACCAGCAATATGAAACACCCATAGAGAAGTATTTAACATTGTTATTTATTCAATTAATTTATCACACTGAGATCCTTGGCCAAGAATGGAACACAAAAGCAGTGTGGTAGTCAAAGTAAATAGAATAATCGACATGTTTTTTCCTCACAAAAGCATTTGTGTTTCATCTGAAAATTCAAATGAATACACACTAGGGAAAGGTTTCCTGTTTTACAACAATGGTTAGTCAGTGACATTATCTCCCCTCCTACTTGCCTACCTCTCAGTACAGATCATTGTTGGACTCCTTTCCTACATCATGGATACCCCATCCCTGGCAGTGTTCAAGGTCAGGTTGGATGGGGCTTCAAGCAACCTAGTGTAGTGGAAGGTGTCCCTGCCCATGGATGGGGGATTGGAACTTGATGAACTCCAAGGTCCCTTCCAACCCAAACTATTCTGTGATCTTTAACTCATTTATTCCGAAGACTTTCTCTGATTGATAGAAACCTTTCCAAATGTGTGGTTTTTTTCTCTAATGCCATGTGACTGCAGTTCCTGATTGGCAGGTGGTGAGTAATGGATGGTTTATTTTTAAAGTAAATGTGCATAATCACCATGTTCTTTTTTCTGATGGCAAAATCAGTAGGGAACTGAGGGCCACTACAGTAGCAAATGCAGTATCTACAAATTTTGCTAGCTGGAAGCTGTAGCTAATAGAAATACAAAGCCCAACTAGCCTTTGAAATTAACCATAAGTGGTCCTTTTAAGACAATCTTAGGCACAGACTGCTAACCACTGCAGAAGAAAATTAAGCACCAGATTTTTGAAAGAATCAGAAAAATGAGGAGGGAGGAAAGAGGAACAGTAATGAACACATGGAAGATTTTTTAAGCAGAATTTAGTCAATTATATCCTTCATCCTTTTAATTTTGTTGCACTTCTCAGATTTCTGTTTAAAAGACAATTTTCCCTTAACTGCTTCCAGCTAATTTTTGTGTTGTACCTTCTATCAGTTATGTGTCTCATAAGAAGTTTTCACTTCTTTCATTATCTTCTTGTTCACTGAGCTATTCTTATTAATTTATTTATCTGCCTTTGCTTTCCTTTCATTCAGTTTTACCTTCACTTGTCCATTTAGTGTTCTGTCATGTCAGTTCCCTGCTGTTTAATTCTTACTCCTTTCCAGCACAGGCAAAGGAAGCATTTGCCTTGAGTTCAGTGAGCTTTGGAAGGACCTTTAGCTACCATTAAGATTTTCTGTGACAGGCAAAAGAGTAGCTTCCCCTTGCACTATGCCATGAGTGGCTGGTGCTGACCTCAGGAAAAATTCTTCCTTCCTCTGTGGTATATAGAAAATTTAGTGCATCATTGCCTACAGAACACTTTGGTGGGTTTGGTGTGATCCCCCACACCCTGTTTTAAAATTTACTTTTGGTGGGGTGTGAAACAGTAATAAGAGTTCCAGGAATCCAAGCGCAAGAAGAGAATCTGGGACCCACACTGTAATACCTCTCACTAACTTGCTTACTTGACTGTGTCTCACTACCTTGGTGACTTTACCCTGTCATACCCTAGCCTATGTCCCATAGGTTTATGGAACCAGAGTAATCTAGAGTATGAATAACATGGACACTAAAGTACTGATACAGTAAACATCAGTATTGATTTTGATAGTAGTGAATATGTTTAGACCTGTGTGCACTACTTAAAACCTCAGTGTCTAATCTCCAATCTTCTTATGAAAATGAGAAAATTTCCAGGGTATTAGGGTCTCTCTTTTCCTTCTGGAGGAGACCCACACTTATCCCTAATCCCTTGCTTGCAACATATCCATAGAAGCCCTTCCTGTTATCCTTAATATCCCCGGCCACGCTCAATTCTTACTGGGCCTTGGCTTCCCTAAAATAGTCACTAGCTTCCCATATAATTCCCCTGTATTCCTCTCAGGCCACCTATCCATCATGTCTGCTTCCTGGAAGCTTCTTTTTTCACTCTGAATTTGCACAGCAGTTCCTTATCTGTCTGAGGCCTCCTGGCATTTTTGCCCAATTTTCTCCTTGTTGATATGCATTGCTCCTGAGCTTGGAGGAGGTGATCCTTGAAATTCAGTCAGCATTCGTTGGCCCCTTTACCTTTCAGGGCTCTATCCCATGGGACTCTACTGAGTAGGTCCGTGAAGAGACCAGAGTCTGCATTCCTGAAGCCAAGGGCAGTGAGCTTTCATATTTGTCCTGCTTTCCTTTAAAGTTTTAGCGTGTTTTAGCGACTTTGGAGAAGCAGCAGAATGACAATAGTAAAACTGGGATTAGGATTCAGGTCTTTGGAGTTTCATTCCTGTTCCTATGTACCTTGAAGAAAATAGAGAAATTAAGTCTAAAGTACACCAAATTGCAATTTCTTTATTCGATCTATCTGTAAACAACAGCCTAAGACACTGGCTGAGTAATTCTCTGTCAAAGCAATAAATAATGACTTAACACATATGCACACACACATATATATGCCTGGATATTGAACAGTTTGACTGATCTCAAACTGTCCGGCTTAGAAGTAACTCCTAACATTATAACTGGTTTGTCTTGAATATCTGGATTTTAAGTGGAACCAAGTAAGAGGCAGAGAGCCATCAAAAAGTATTAACAACAAAAAATATATCTGCCAGTAAACAGACTGGATGCTAATTAAGTCTTTTCTCCCCTGCCTTAGTCATGAATCTTAACTTATTCTTGGATGAATATCAAAGCTAATCATCATTTTACTACTTCAACATTCTCTTCAAAGCAGTACCAAAAGTGAACCAAGGATGAATAGAATTTACATTTTGATTTAGTAATAAGGTATCAATATTCACAGAGACCTTTCCCCCTGGCAGATAAAAATATGATGAATTACTATTTTATTTCAGGTTTAGTGTATTCTCTACTTATTTGGCCCTATTGCTGAAAATGCTTCTATGTTTTCCTGAAAGTAAAACATGTCTGCAGTCCCACTAAGTTAATGGGATAATCCATACACTTTTGGTTAAACAACAGTGTTTGCATAAAAGCTGGAGGATTGAATCTGTACGAAGCTGTCACTTGGACCATCAGCCATATGAGCAGATTACCCAAGTGAAAACAGTGATTTATAATATTCATCCAAATTCCTTTGAGCTTTGGTTTCATAATTTGTTTCATATGAAAAAATAAATAAATGGGCAAGTGGAAAGTATTTTTCCCCTTTTTTTCCCCCAAACTTAAGTCAACCTCCCAAATTAAGGAACTTTATCCCTGGACTTTTCAGTCAAATATCTTGAAGAATAATCTTTTTCAGTGAATAATCTTTTTCAGTGTTACCTTTCTCCTGATTTCCTTCACTGCTTCACTCTCCATGGAAAACTACAGAAGCTTGTGCTGTGAGGTGCAGCTGGGAACAGGGAAGCCTAAAATGTTCACTGTATTTTCCTCCTGATAATATAGCAGAGAAGGGAAGTGAACTGCAGTTAATAATGTGCCTTGTGTGAGTACTTGTTCCACCCTTACTGCTGTGGTAGTCTTTAACTTACATCCTCTTAATGCTGATATAGCTTATTTATGAGTTGAAATGATATCCAGAACAGAGTCATGTTTGTGTTCAGGAGTAAAACAGACAAAATCTCAAATTTCTCCTAAGTCAGAATTATATTTGCAGATCCATAAGAGACCAAAACTCAGATGGGGCACTAGATTGCAGAGATTAACTTCATCAGCTGATACATGGAATGAGCAGGATATTAAGATATATAACTATGGAACAATGTCTAAAAATCTGATGTTACTGTAGACTCCATAGAATGTCAATATATGCACTTCTATCAATAATAGGTTGATTTCATGTTAAAATCACATCATTGTCATTATCTTCCATAGGGCATTTTAGAGTTTTATCCAGTAACGAGAGTCATACTTTATACTTAAATTTACCTATTACCCCAACCCCACTCCCAGATCCCCCTGGTTTCCCTGAGCTGACACACTCCCCACAGCACCAGCATCACTAAGTTTTTCTGTGCCACAAAACTGGCACAAATAGTGGTCTGAACAACTACGAATTCAATTATTCACTGAAACAGCCTGCAGACAGAGAAGTGTTTATATCATAGTTTTACAAAAAGAGAAATTGATGAAAAAACATGAAGTGTCTTGTCCAGTACCATGGAGCTGTCAAAGCTAGTGCCAAGGTTGGATTCACTCATGATTCATATCCCTGCTCTCTAAACATGAGAAGATATCACTCAAGGTTCATGAAAGCCCTGACTGCAAAAAAAAAAAAAGGAAACCATCATGTTTCTGCAATGTCTCATAACATTCTAAAATCTTAGGATACAGAGAAACACAGGTGAGCATGGACCAGAATGTGGGTATGAAAGCCATGGTTAAGCCATAAAAAGGAACAGCTGCTTGGGTCAAAATCTTGCATTTGAAACTGCAGGAGCACAAGACAGATGCAGATAACACTCCACAGCAAACTTCAAGTTAAAAAAATTTTCAACCCAAAAGATAAGGAAATCCAAGAAAATTCTCATAAAAGCATTTGGCATTTATATTTGTAAGCTGCATTGGTTTAAAGTAGAAATTATCCTGGACTTCAACAAGGACATAGCATGTGATCTAATACTGTGTCTTCCTTGAAATTTATCAGTCATAATTCAGCCGACTATTTCTATTTCTTGTTTCAGACTAAATCAGTTTTTTGGTCATTTCTACTTCAGGTCCTCTCTTCCAGTCTTCTCTTTAAATCACGTAGTTTTTTCAGATGCACCTAGCTGCTTCACATTTTAAATCTCTTCAAGTTTAATTAAGTTCACCATTTCCATTGTTCACTTAGAGCTGCATCAGTTTTTTGAATTGCTTTATTTTCTCTGTCTGCTTCAATTTCTGGACTTAAATCATGTCAGTTTTACATCAACTTTTCCATCACTCTTATCTCAGACATCTATTTTTACATCTTGCTTTAAATCACATCAGCTTTCATAACCATGTAAATTATATAACCTATTACTTGTTCTTGGTGTATCGACTTAAAAAGGATTTCCAGTTTGTATAAATCTCTGTATATTTGTTGTTTGCAGTACCTTTATGTGCCATGGTGAATTAAAAATTAAATTGAAAATTATTTTCCATATGGAAATATTGTAACTGGCAACATAGAATTCTTAAAATAGAATGGTTTTCCTTAACAAAGACCTAAAACAAATCTTCTCAAATTAATGGGAGTCTTTCCAAGTAGCATTTAGGAAAAAATGCAAGGACAGCATTTTAAAAGAAATATGCTCCCACGTTATTAAGCTCAGATCCATTTTCACAGGAAAGATCAAATATGAGATAAATTTAGGATAGAAGTTAAATTTTAAAATAGACATAAATTATGAACTGAAGCTATTTTAGTAACACCTGTTTCTAAATGACAAGATAAGTAATGTAAGCAAATATAGCTTACCAAGCTGATCTGAAAGAAAGAAGACAAGACGATGTTTGGCTCTGACTTAACCAGAAAGGCAAAAAAGAGTTGACTAACTCCACTACAGTTACTCCTCTAGAAAAGAAATATATCTGCCTTTTTTCTGACCCTGAAGACAAAGAATGTAGGGTCAGAAATGGTGCTATGCCCAATGTTCTACCAATCTTAATCAGTCTGGATTTTCAGCCATGTACTACCTACTGCATAGTTACATTTTTCAAGTTAAACATGGAGATGTTAGAATCTTATTACTCAGCTACACAGAAAAATAGATTGGCATGCAGACATCACTCTTTCAGCTTGGGGGACTTTCTGCTATTATCCTGAATTAGGCATCAAGATTGGTGTTCTGCTAAATACAGATACCTGAGCTAGTTGTTTTCAGAGCCAATGGAAAGAAAACGGCATGTCATGATATGTCTTATCTCATCAGCTGAATGTCACCCAAAAAATGTCTATTCCTTTGTGAACAAAAAGTAGTGACTAAATAAATCCTAAGGCAGTTAGCTCAGGCATAGAATTCTGCACTAAAAGTATCTTCAGCCAAGTAAGATGTGGCCCAGCCATTGTGCATAATGCAGAGTGCAATGCACAGGAGCTCACACGGGATGAGTATTTCTATTGTGCTCTGGTGTAGAATGATGTGGCAAGGTGGCTGATGGTTTGTGCTGATCACAGATCTTAAGTTACATCAGTTCGATACATAATTATGTGGGAATGATCAATGTCCATACACAAAAAGATTCAGATAAATCCTAATCTTTATTAAATGGAAAATGGCTAAATAGCAAAATCAAATAAACACACACAAAAAAGCGCAATGTTTTTCAAATTAATCTGCTGCTCATAAGTGAGAACAGCCCAGATTTCCAATGATGGGATTGCTCAAAATTAGCATAGTAGTATAGATCATAATATATAGTAGTAAAGTAGCATTGATCAACAAGAGTATATAAGTACTTTGTAGTGATGACGTAGCCAAATAAAATGTATAGATATTTTGCACAAACACTTATGCAATGTGTCAGCCTAGAGGGACAAATGAATATTTGTGTGGTTGATCCTAGGAGGCATCCAAATCATGGTTCCTTTAAGTTAGAGAAAAACTAACAGGGTAAGCACAAGGAACTGTGAATAAATAGCTCTTATTACCAAGTCCATGAGGATGACTGAGAAAAAAAAACCCAAACAAACAAAATAAGCAGCATCAGGAGCAAATAAAAGCTCCTTTTGGGGTAAAGGATTGAGTAGTATAAGTGCATCTGGAATAAGTGAGGAAGATGGAGGAAGAAGACAATTCCACTTCATTGTCGAAGACCTATCAAGCCTGCTCACCTTGGTTACAGAACTTAGCACCACCGAGGGACATAGCTGTTGTTGCTAACAATACAGAATCAACTCCAAGGACCTGACTTTTTTGGTGTTATCATCACTCCAAAAAAAATTTCTAATTCCCTAAATGGTATAAATCTTAATCTATAGGCAAATATATTCAGTTGCAATGCTTACAAATTTAGCATATAAATTATTATTACTTTGAAATATATATGTCCAGAGACTTGTTCAAAATAACAAAAACAAAACCCAAAGCTAAAGTGTGTGAATTACAACTGCTGCAGTTATCTGTGTATCAGAAATTCCTTAGTGTCTTGAAAGGAAACATGGTATGTTTTAAAAGTATCTGGTTAAAATTGGAGGCTTAAAATAATTATAACAAGGGCCACTGAATGACAAATTTTTGTTGCCTAGTGCATACAATGAAATGTATAATAAATCTACTTATAATATGATAGATACCTAACCATGACAATGTTTCCAATCAACAGCATAAAATTTTTAATAATAACATTTTTTCAGGGATTATCAAGAATTTTTCAGTGACATAGGAAGTTTGTCCAATCAGTAAGTTTTCTTTAAGAGAAAAAGACTTTTTTATTGGGCCTGTCTCCTTGGGGTATCAACAGTGAAATTTTTTTTGCCTAAAGTAAATGGAAAGGCAGATACAGAAAACAAGATTGTCAGGACAGATTCTTTGTCCTTTTAGTACAAAGATATTTCCTTCTTCTCTTTGTTCCTTCTCCATCCTTGCAGCTCTTCCCTAGGAAGAGGAAAAGGTGATCAAAAGGCTTTAAAATTTCCTTCTTCTCCTTCAGTCTTGGATCAGAGCTGAAAGTCCTGCTGTAAACAATTTCTTCTGCACCTGACTGTAGGAGATAAGATGGAAAACTTGGTGGTGAACAGAAGTGAATCCACCACTAACCAGCTGATGAAAAAGTGATTAATGTAGGATTGCTGTAGGATTACATATAAAAATGGAATCTGTGAAGTAGGTAGAATAGCTGAGAAAATGCAAGAACTGTACAGCTTAATTGATAAAATGAAAAGGAATTATGGTCTGAAGGGACAGAATTACTTTGAGGAACAGGTCTAATTCCAGAGGATCAGCATGAACAAATCCTTCAAGGCTGTCAGGGTGCCATGCAAGGACCAAAGTCATCTTTCTGACACATGCAAGGCAAATTATATTTTTACATAAATCACTTCAGGAATAACCAGGAATTCTAGAAGCAGGAGACAGAAAAAAAGAAGTCCCCTCAAAACTCCTCAGCTGTATGTTCATCTACTTTCAGTAACCTAATATTAAAAACTGAGTAAATGGCAACATCTCTTAGAGCTGATTCTGACCTAGGTGACTGTGACAAACGGGTTCAGTCTGGACAGATAAGCACTGAGTCCCATAGCTTCTTGCTTAGGGACTTACTGAATTTTTATTTTCTGTTTCCTTAGACCACAGATTTTCGTAAAAGTTGTAGGAATTTCAGAAGAGGCTCAGTCGCCTGCATTTCCATTTGAGACACTCTCAAGGCAGATATGACAAAAGCAGTAAATTAGTGTGTACCCTTCTGCAGAAGCTGGTGAAGGTCAGGTGATGTGATACCTGTATTTAAGTACCTTGAAAATACAGGCACAGGAAAATACGGGGGGCCCCAGAACTGTAAACCACCTACCAGTGGTCAACCACATCTTACCATTGGAATACTGTGGTAACACAACAAAGAACATGTATCCAACAGAAGAGAAACACAACATAGACAACAAATTCACATCTAGACTTGCAGACCACTGAAGTATGAACAAGGTGTAAAGCATATCAGCAAATTTAAAAATGTTCTTAAGCAACTGCTAGAGGGAAGAAGGAAATCACCAAGATCAGCATCATAGTCTCAAAAAACCTGTGGATTCCCAAAATAATAACATAATATGATATAATATAATATGATATGATATGATATGATTATTATTTTATATATATATATATTTTCCCCCTTCTGCCTTGTGCACTGACATTGAACGGTGCAGAGGGACATAGAATAGATGAGCAATACATCAGGGAAAGTTAGTTTGTGTATTTATCCTTTTAAAGGCACATATTTTGAACTATAATTGTTAGTATCACTGTAACTGGAGTAGAAATAATTCTTTGGTTAGTTTGTTAGATCTAACACTAAAAATATGTTCTTGATTTTGAATTTGAAGTGTGTTCAATTTATTCCTAACATGCTTTTGAATGGGAAAGTCTGGTAGGGATTGGATAAAGGAAAGCTACTATGCTCTACAAGTTAAAAAAAAAATCCACTTTGGTTGATTGAGGACTGTGTGGAAGGACATCTTAATCCTAACTAATCAAACTATCTTGGAGGTAGAGTTGGGATAGAGCGTCATTTTGTGAGTTGGTGAAAAGACCTTTGGACCCAAGCAAAGACTATTCATGTCTAATCCTAGGTGCAAGACCAGATGAAGAGGTTTAACATTGTCATGTGCAGGAAATAGAGAGTCCTGGATGAAATGCAAACAGGTTTTTTTTTTAATATATTCACTGTAGGTTCCTCATTTTTTAACACCTGACAGTGACATTGTCTGGAATAAGAAAATTTATTATAAATTTGAATGTACCCTGTTCTTCTACCACACTTACTATGAAGATATGTGGCAGAATTGTCAGCATATATACCATTACTCAGATGGATTTGGGTGTTTGTGCAGAAAATATTTCAATTTTGTAACTATAAATATTCCTTTACACTGAAATAATTCCATAAGTTTTAGCTGAAACTATTCAGTACTTTAGACTATTTTAATTCCATAACCTGTCTAAAGGCAGTTTTGCTAATTAGACTGAGCTAGCTAGAGAAGCTGTGGCTATTTTTATTGCCGTGATTATACACTCTTCTTTAGGAATGACAAAATCATAGGATCACTGAAGTTGGAAGAGACCTTCCAGATCATCTAGTCCAACTGTCAACCCAGCACCACCACAATCACCACTAAATCATATTCCCAAATGCCACATCCAGATCCCTGTTGAATACTCTACTAACTCCCTGGGAAACTTATTCTAATGCCTAACCACTCTTTTGGTGGAAAAAAAAAAAAAAAAAAAAATCTAGTATCTAATTTGAACCTCTCCTGGAACAAGTTAAGGCCATTTTCTTTCGTCTTTTTACTCAAGACTAGGCAGAAGTTTTTCAGATAGTTGAGAAAGATCAGTGAGATCCTCCCTGAGCCTTCTCTTCTCTAAACTAAATAATCATCAAGCTTTCTTCAGAATTTAACAAATTAAAATCTTTAAGAACCATGAGGAGCAGAGACATTTGACATCAGCACCTTATAGACAGCAAGGGCAATTTCAAAACACCTGAATCCTGACAATAAAAAATGACAGTAAAATGTAATGTTTTACTGCTTTGTTAAGAACATGGTTCAAATGTCCTATAGATTGACCCTGTTTTTTTATTTTTGTGAATAGCTTAGAAATTTTTTAGTCATCAGTTATAACATTGAGGAAAGCTGAAATTGTACATTTCCCTTTACTATTTAGAGAGAGGCTTTAGATTTGTTATTTTTAATCACACCTCTACTTTGGTTACAGTTTAAAATCTGTCATCCAGAAATCCCTGAAGCTTACAGTGTTTCTTAGTCTGCTGAAAATACTTTTGCCTTTGGCTGCCCTTAGGGCTGAGGCTAGAAGAGCACAGGGAAGTATGCCAAGATCTTGGACGGATGCACATAGAACTCTACTGGGTCTGTGGTACTTTAAAACATTTTCCTTGAAGGAGGGCAAAAAATCATCAGAGTGTTTGAACCCAACAAATTCAATGAGAAAAAATAATAAAATAGAAAGTACTTGTATTTCTTTAAAGCTCTTGTATTCTACATCTGAGCGAAAATGTGAAACTCTTTTGTTAAATACATAACACCTCTGACAATATAATCTATGAATCGACTGTTAATAATTACTTTGCTCAAAAGAAAAAAAAATCATCCTTCTAGTTTTATTATCTTCTAGATATTATAGTAAATTTGTTTTCATTACTAACATCAATAATTTTTACCTTTCCTTATGGAGCAATTTTGTTACTTTATTTTCCTCTCCTCATCTTTAATCTTGGTTGCAACTAAAAAGGTCAGAATCCAAAAGGTAAATGAAAAAACATTATTTTCCTCAGCTCTATAGCATGCAAGCTGATCTATGTACAGTGTGCCCTGTCATTGTTAGTGATCATTACTGTATACATTCAGCAATCTCAAGTGTGTTAGATCAGCAGCTTAGATTGTGTTCAGTGTGTGGTACCTACAGTTCTGCTTTCTGTCAGACACAGTCCAGATGAGGATGTGAAACTCTAATAAGAGATAAAAAAAACAAGGACAGGATCAAAAGTAGTTCGCAAAAGGCTGGGACTAAAATGATAGCTGTCTACAAAGACAAAAAATACCAAACCCAACATCAAATTATATTAAAGCCCTTTCTGAAGCCTTTATTTTTGGAAAAAAAAAATCTACTGAAGTAAACATTTTTTATGGAAACATATATAGGGAATATTTTTATTAAGAAATAATATTTTATTATTTTAAAGGAAGCCATAGAGTGCTGAAGATCGAAAAATAAACATATACAGCTTGGGTCTCCTAAAGAGAGTCTGATTTTCCAGGTACTTTGACCTTCCTTAGGGCACTCTATCACTCTGCAGTCTGAGAACTAAATTAAGCTTGGATGTTTGGAGTTACTGAGGCTCCCTGCATCCCCTTGAGTGAATCTGGTCATTGTTCTTTAAATTAATTAATTAAAAAATATTAGTTGCATCCCTAAACATCAGTGTTTACTGCTCCTCTCAGAAAGCCCGAGTGTTCTGATTCCTTAAGGTGCTGGATTTTACTGGAATCATCCCAGCCACTCTAAAGGTGACGGTCTCCACATGAACAGGAAAAAACTAGGCTTGGCACCAGTAAACAAAATATAGCAGCAGGCCAGAGCAGGAGAAAAACCAAAATAGAAAACCAAGCTGAGAATATAAACATGACCTAGTATGACATTCTAAAAATGACAGATACTCAGGACTGTTAACTATTTACCAGTCCTGCAATTTACTAAATTTGATGACTTTGAAAAGGACTAGTACAAAGCTCAGGGATTTAAAGCACTGTAAGCAGTGTACAGGTTCTATTGTACTACTCTGCAGAGAAGTTTTTTTTTTTCTATTCAGGGAAGAAAAGGGATGTGATGAGCATGTCAAACTAACAGGGAATTTCTGCTTTATATTTGCTTCAGATTAAACAGTAATGGATATTTGAGCTTCTGGACATGTATATTACATAAGATACGTAGATTTTTGTGTCTTTGTTATGCCTCATCTAGGTTTGTGGATAAGTAAAAGTGAACACCATAGGGATGCATATTGAAATATACTGCTGGAACATATAAGCAGTAAGATAAATTAGTGCATGTTTCTGATATTGAATAGGAAACCTACTTTGTAAAGTTCAAGAATGAACAGAAAATGTATCTTTTCTTGTAGGAAATGGGAATTTTACAAAAAAAAATTCTGCACTTCGTGTTTCTCATATAATGGCAATGTTTATTTCAATGTAGGTAGAGAGTGATGTATATATATTTAAATGTCATGGTTTGTTGAGCCACATGTAATAAACTCAGTGAATCACTGTATCTGCAGCCTTGAGAAGAATTAATTATGATCCCATATCCACAACAACCTTTAAACCTTTAATTTGCATAGAAAATGCAAAAGCAATTTCCAGATCTTGACTGTCTCTGAAATATAAATAATTGCATTTTCAGTGGGAAGAAGCTGGTATTTTGCTTATCTATCATATGGTAGAGCAGTGACTTCCTCCATCCCTAGTGATCACACAAGTGAACATTATGATCTTTCTTCTTCAGCCTTTCTTCTCAGTCTGTCCTCTTAAGGTAACGGAGATACCACCCTTATTAATTACTTGGTAAATTTAAAAGTAGTGGAACATAATCCTTATAGTCACATGAGTCATCTGTGATAAAGTAAAAAATGCCAGCAGCTTCTATGCCCTGTGCCTGTGTTTTACAGTCTATTTTCTAGATGAAAATATAGAGAAATATCTACATAAACCAAAATGCCCATAATTCAATGATATACATACATTTTTTTACAGTTTATCAAGAGAAGTATTTAAATGGATGTGTGATTAAAATTTTTCTGGATACAAGTGGGTCGTAGTTTCTCCTTGCTTCCCTTGACCAAATTTAGATAAATAATCAAGACTCAATCTTTCTCTTCATGTTGTTTTCAGCACATGAAGCCATTGAAGACATTTTCAGCCAAAAGGAATATAAAAATAAGGGTGTAGAAGTGTACAAAGTCATGAATATATCACACCAGAAAGAGCTAGCTATTTTAGGATACCATAGATGTTCTTCAATTTAAAAATGCATTTCTGTGTCACCACATTTCTTCATATAATGTATTCATACAATTTTCTCTAATTGTAAAGGCACCATGACAAAAGATTCCTGATTGGATTTTTCATATATTTCTATCGACCTCGGCAATAATGGTAATTCTATGATGAACAGAAATTTGCAAATTCATATTTTTTCTTTATTTACTCTTCTGATTGTTATCCTTATACAAATATAAAAGAACACTGAGTCAGCAGTAGTTAAATTTTCTTCAGTGTGTTGGATAGTTAAGCATATTATGCAGTTGGATTAGAAATGGTGGTAATTAGAGTTATTGAATCTGGCTGGAAACAATTACATTAATTTCCGTTGATTTTATCACAGTGCTCAAAGACGTTATCAAACATAAAGATAAATGCATGAAATCCCACTAATATAAGGTTTTATTAAGGCCGTAAAACAAAGCTAGTCAATGAAGGAGGGTATGTAAAATAGCCTATATTTTTATTGGTATCTCTTTGTTTTTCTCTAAGCTCATGACGAGAGGATGTAGGCCTGGATTCAACCTTGGTGTAACTCCACTGAAGTTAGCTGAGATACACCAAACATGGTTTTACCCCAGAGGATTTTAGATTCATTTATTTTAAATGAAGTCTATACATATTTTAAAATGAGCATTGCCCTTCAGAATGCCAAAGTAGTGAGTGTAAAAAGAAAGACATCCTGAAAGATAAAAGAAAATGTGAGTGATATGAAGTATTTTAGGACAGAAAGTCAGATAACCACATTTCCAGCCTCATTCATGTGACTCACTTTGCTTATGCAATGCCTGTGAATTAAACTCTGGTAAAGATAGGAGAGGGCAAATCTTATGCCCCTTGTGCTTCTGGTTGACTTGGAACCTTCCTAAAAGGGACTGCATCATTCACTCATTGGGCATGCTTTCATACTCAGAAAAATAGAAAGAAAGAGATTATGTCTTTAGATACGGTGCCACTCCCCAGGACAAAAGGGCGAGTAGAGTCCTTAGTTAACTTTTTTTCATGTGTTTACAGCCATATAACTCCTGTCTGAAGAGAGTTATAGGCTACACAGAGATGTGCATGTTCAATCCTTCCCCCATATGTTCCTTCCCAATGTGTAGAAACATGGGAGAAAATGCAGAGGTCATGGAATGCTACCTTACACTGTTGTCAGAGATGGAAGTTAATTTTTAAAAGGATGTAAGGATCAGTTGCTGTATTCATATTGCTACATGGATTGCAGATCTAGAAATGAACTTTAAAGTGTTCAGAGTCCCCTCTTCCAACTACCCTGTTGTTTTCTAGCCAGGTGTATGCCCTTGAGTCCCCCTCTTGGCTTCCAGCTGCTGCTTCAAAAGACTGCTAGTCTCCTGAAAGTCCTGAATTGTGTCTGTCAGCTTCATGATAAACTATGATACATCATCGGGAAAAAAATGGCTGTAGCTGGCTGTGTATGAGCTACTGTACCTCCTTTTATGAAACACAAGGAGGGAATCACTACCATTTGCTATAATCTGAGTGGGATGGAGAGGAAGGCATAAAATATGTTTCTTTTCTGCCATTAGTTGAAAGGACTGAATCTACTTGTATGTGAGGCGACAGTAGAAACCATATCTCCATATCAACCATAGTTACAGGACTCTTTCCCTGAGGCAAACAGTGAATATGAATTCTTGCTACTTGTGAGAGCTTAATAAGGGAATACAATTCCTTTGAAAAATAAGGAGCTTTTTGTCAGTTTTTGTTTATGTGTTTTTGTGCTTATGCAAGTCTATTCTCCTGTGGCATGTTCAGCAGGATTAAGCTCTCCTATAGTAAAGGTAGTGCTTTAGGAATCATGGTAGGCAAATTTACAAATAAGTACATTATATCTAAACAGGGAACAAGAAGACGCCTGTTGGGCTGTAGCCAGCCTCCCCTACCAGTGAGCACATATACCACTCTCAGCATGAAATTACAGCCAGCTAGGATGTGTGAACATGCTGCTTCTGTTTTACACAAGGAACTCTGTGATGTTCTTCAATATGCTTTGCCTGGAAGAACCACTATGAATTAGTCAAATCACTTACACTAATGACATAACCAGGTTGAATTTGGTTGTATATTTGAAGACCTACAGTTTACAAATGCTACATATTTTGTTGGCTATGTCTCTACTTACATAGACATGCATCTACATGCATTAATCAATTCATTATCAATAATTACAGCAACTACAAGTAACCTACAGGTCAGTACTGAGACATCAGACCCTGGATATACCAATGTTAGGAATTCACTATTAATTCACTACAGATTAATTTTTCATGCTACCTCTGCTACAGGCTGGAAACTGGGAACCAAAAGAGCCAATGTCACAAAGGAGACGAATTTGAGAGTCTGATAGTAGGACACATTGAAAAGAAAGAAGGTTACAGTTAATATATGTGTTATAAATATGTCTTCCCTTTGCTTAGGTACTAACCTGACATGTTGAGTTAGGCATTTAGGTAAGATTTGGTTTCAGACCAGAAAATCTCTCATATAGGTATTTGAGTTAGTCTGTTGCAAAGGTTCAACTATGTCTCTCCTGTAGAACTGGCAGGATTTTGATCCATAGCTATTATAGAGAATGAAAGATGTATTTTTTTTCTTTAAATCCTATCGGTTTCTTCTGAGTTCTATAATGAGTTTAGAGAAAGACCACAGTAACATAGGGATTGTTACACAGTTATTTTGGGATGAGATTTTGCAGATTATGTTTATGCTGGCGTGTTTCTAGAGCAGCAGGTACAGACAGGAGTGACTGGGAGACTACCAGCTATGCTGAATGCATGCAGAAAAATACTTCTTCCTTCCCCTATTCTCAATTTGTTATTAGGAAGGTTGATACTGGTTTCTCATGTTAAGTATTACAGATACATTAAGAGCCAGAAACTCTTACTGAATTATTTCCTTTTAACACAAATAAATGTGTAAACTAATTTCATCTGACCTGCAGCCAAAGAATGTTTATATTACGAGTCTCTCTCTCTTTCCTATAACTTTTCTCTTCAACAGCAATTTTCATTTTGATTTCAGGAGTGGTAAAGACAGAATAATCTGTAATCTGCTACATAAACCTAAACTGTGTTATTCTTAGATTGAGGAACATTATACTGTTTATCATTTATTAAAAACAGCAGTGCTATTATAGAACTAAACCAGATGTTAACAGCAATCTAACATAGTTAATTGGCTCATCTATTTTAATACCTAGAATTAGACCTCAACAGAAATAACAATTTGGAGATGAAGAGCTCAGATCTGAACCCATATTTAGATAGATCATCAGGTATCAGCCCTTGCTGGGAGTTAGAATTTTATTGGGGGAGGGGGATTGCTTTATTTTTGTTTGTTTTTGTTAAGTATTGCTGTAAATTTCTGATTTTAATTTTCTAGGGAAAAAATGCAAAAAGAGGTTGTCCTTTAAATTTTATTAAATGAAAAATGCCTACATTTAGTTCTCTCACTCTTTCACTAAGGGCAGTACTCAGTCCTGTAGAGGTTCTTTATAAGCAGCCCACTCAATTACTGCTCTGTGCTGTATTCTGACCTTTTTATTGGTGCCCTGTATGTCCTTTTCACTACATCTGGGATATGCTAATCACACTCCTGACACAGACTGAAATTTATTGATCACATTATCCCTGAAATGTTTTTGGGTTTGGCTTTTTTTTCACTGGCTCAGCTCCCCGTTCCTTCTGCTGATTAAAAAATGTGATTCCACACCAAAGAGTGCATGTCTTTAGTTGGTATTAGCCTATGAATTCGTGCCCTGAGTCAAACAGTTGTTGGAAGAAGTCCTTTATCTCTGCTGTGACTCCCTTTGTGCAATATACACTGTATATGGTTCATTGAAATCTCTGAAGATCACGAAATTTCAGCACACCCACCTTCTGTTTTGATGAGTGAGAGCAGCTGACAAGTGCTGGAAGGATTAAGAAATTTGTTTTCTGATAGTCTAGATCCACCTAGTGATCATCATTTATCCTGATTTCTAACTAGCTTCTAATTTATTGGGGTTTTTTTTGTTTGTTTGTTTTGGGTTTTTTTTCTAATGGAGGAATCTCTGGAAAGAAAGGAGAATTACACTGCTCTGCCTGAAAAAATTGTTCTGGGCAACTCTTATGAGTGACAAGATGAAGGATTCAGAAAGGTGAAATGTGACTTAGAAACATCTTAACTCCTTTTTCCACTCCGGAGGTCTTTCAACAGGTCACAGACAATCTGGTCCTAATATGAGAGGATGTTCTATTGGCTTGTTTATAGGCATTTGCATTATGTCCCTGTATTTGTGGCTTCTTGGAAATGCCCCTTGTATGCTCTGCAAGACACACCAAACCATGCACATTTTTTATAGTTACTGCAATTTTGCAAATAAGTTTTGTCATAGGTTGTAGCTTGGGAAAAACTGCCAGCTTTCTAACTAAATACTCCCTTATTTCATAAAATGAACATTTCTACACAAATCTGAGCCGTCTTCAAAAACAATACACAACTGGTCTTTGCTCTAAGTTTTAAAGTTACACAAAAATTAATTACCCAGTGGATTTCCATGACTTTAAAAGAGAATTTGACAGATACTGTCTTGAGTACAAAAAAGACACAATCTTAACTCAGCACTGAAAATAGTCATGAACCTACTTTTGTACTGAACCTATTTAAATATGTAGAAATATTTTTGCCTATGTATTATGTTCCTTACATTTTCATACTGTGAAAGAAGTCAAATTTGAAAAGAAAATGAACAGTTTGCCCAGAGCCCCATCAGCCAGCACATAGCACATGGTCTCTGTCCTGTGGTGTCACTCCATCCACCAGCACAGAGCTTCCCACTCACGCTGGTGCCCCGAGCACTTGTTCTTTAGGACCTGCACCATTCCCACTCCATGGCTGGAGGTTAAAGATGACCACTCATCCCCGTTGCTGAGACCACGTTTGCTCCCATAGCTGAGACCCCAGGCTAGGGGTACCCATACCCCCGGTCTGAGCCCAGTAGCTGGCACCAAACTCCACTCACATACACATTGGTCTCACCAGTAGCTGGCAGTCAGCCATTGTATTGCACAAGTACACACAAGATAGAGAATGAGATTACACAGAGAGATAGTTAAGAAAAGGTTTAAGAATGAGATATGAGAAGATATGATAGACTGAGGTGATCAGACAGGGCTCAGTCAGACAAGTGTGCTGACTGACCCCATTTTTCACATAGCTGCTCCCTTTTATACCATTTTTTTTAACCCCTCATTTTGTTGCTCCCTGCTTGCCCTTACCCTGCACATTGCCTCACCAGCTGGCATAGTCCCACTGACCTCCTCCCATGCACTGAACCCTCAAGATCCTATCCTTATCAGTTTCAGTGTCCTGGTTTGCCTGCAGCTTCCTGAAAGCACATCATTTAGTGCTAACGACCAGGTTTGTTTCCTGTTCTCTTTGTAAACACTAATTGCTCTGGTTTTATGTCTGTGTGTTGTCTTCCTCCCTTTCCTTATCCTTCCAGCTGAATAAAGGAAGCTTCTCACCCTCCATATGTCCTTAGCGATTTGGGTGACAAACCACAATTCTGTTTGTATCACAGCCCCTGTTATCTGTGTGGTCTGGTTTGTCTCTGTGTGTTCTCGTTTATGGCTCCTTTGACCAGATATCCTTAATGGCACAGACAAACCCCTTCCATATACCCTCACATGTTATCTTCAACAACACTAAAGCCACTTCAGAGGAGAATACACATGTATATCATACAATACAAGAAGAAAGGAGAAACACAAGGAGGGAATGTGATTTAAGACATCCTTATATGAAAAAAAAATTGAATTAGTATTACCTTATATAAAGCAGAATCATCCTACAGTTAATGATGCATAAGGAAGAGTATCATAAACAGAGGAAGAAGTTCTAGAAAGATTTTCAAACAACTCCTTTGTTAAACCTCTCAAATGAACTGATTCTTTCTCATATGTGCAAACACTTGAAGAACATTAGAAGTCTTACCTGCATTTACAGATTAAAATCACAGCTGAAAAAGCTTTCATGAATACACTTTATGCTGTTGGTTAAACCCACAGTTTACATTTATATTTAAACATACAATTTTAAATATAAATGCTTAGCCAATACTTCTCTTTTTCAATAGTCTTCTATGACAAAATTATGTCAGAAAGAGATTCTGCAATTTCCTATAGGCATATTTCTCTGAAACTCAGATTTAGGAGAAAAAAACACCTTTACAAAGCATTAATTTAATGAAAACTATGAAGTAAACCTGTGACCTTCTGCTCATCCAAGGATCTACTCTAAATATTGTCATATAGGGAATAAAAATGTATTTATGCTTCAAGTGTTGATAAAGCAGAATAACAGTAATTTCTTTTTGTTTTCTGACCTCTGATACATTCTTTCATGTGCTCCTTAAAGAATACCTTTACTGAGTCTCTTTACCTCATTTCATTCTCCTTTCTGCTCTTACTCTTGGATTTCATTGTTATATTGGTTGTTATTTTTCTTCCCACAGCTATAACTTCAGAAGAAGAATCTTCTGGGGAAATGATTTTCCTCTTGCTGCACTCCCAAGGGTCTAGTTACGCTCCTTATAGTGATGTCCCTGGTGACTATTTTGTTTAAACTTGGAGAATATCTGTTTTACTTCTGTATTTTAGTAGTGAAAAAAATAGTATCAGTCACAGCAACACCAATAACAACATTGAAAACCTGTAGAGAAAAAGGATGAAACCCACAACAAACAGGTCAATAAGCAAAATCCAAGACAAATTTTGGCCCCAAAGTATTGAATATTACAATATCCAGATGTAAATTTGTACGTGGAAAGAAGTTAAGATGAAAAAACCTCCTTATTAGCTTGCACTGTGATCCTGCAATGGGATTAGAGACGGAAGTTTTCCCACAGTTATCCTTGGGCTGCCACTTTTTTGGAAATCGTATATTAGATCCTTCTTTTTATTTGAGTAGAAGTCAAATATGTGAGCGGGAAAGCCTGTGTGCTACACAGAGGAATTAGACACTTCAAAATACTCATGTGTTTATTAGGGATTTAGGAAATAAGGAAGACCAGAGAGTTAGTACCTGAAATCCCATTGCTTTTCAGTCTCAGGACTCTGACATATCTGCAGGTAGATATGCTCATCAAATTTAAAAGGAATGACTGTACACAATTTAAGAATCTATAGCAAATTACTGCCCATGGGCCACTATTTCCTGCCAACTTTTTATAGAGAGTTTTATGAATCATGCAAGAAATTGGTGATAAAGATAAAATATCCATTTCAGTCCAGCCGTTTCAGATCCATATCTCACCATGACCACTTCTTATAGGCTAATTATATGACAAAGCTGCATCACTGTGCAAATCAAAGTGTATGATTCATGAAACCAGGGCAAAAAAGAACAAAGTGGAAGTGTAGCTGAAGTGCAATTGTTACGAATGATAACTTAGGAAGAAGGCTTAGCAGCTTCTAATTGTACCATTTTCCTAGCCAGTTTCTTGCTGGAGCCAGACAGCCAGTTATCACACCATTTCATTCCCCACTGCATCAAAGCTGTGAAAAGCTGGGCTCCCTTTGCTGCCAGCACCAAAAGGAGAAGCTGGGACCACAGCTTCTGCAGAGGGAGAAGACCCTCCTATCTGAAGCTGTCAGTTCTCTCCTTCTTCGTCCCGCTCCCCCCGGCTGTGATGCAGAAGCTACGAGCTTTGCATATCCACTATATCCTTTCTGTGGCATAACTGGCCCAACCCCTGGTCTTCATTCTTGCAGTAGAAAAGTAACGCTTCATTCAAAAACTCATGAGACAGCTTAAGAAGTCATCCAGCATTTCAGTCTCTGCTCAGTGGGATGTTAATGCCTTTTATACTGGCAACAGTTCAAAATTTCTGAGTTCTTGCAACCTAGTACTCTCAAAAATTAATTTTAAATCATTCAAGCAGCATTTCAAACTGAAATGTAAAGGCAGCTATCAAAATTTTAATAATGCCAAAAAAAGAAAACCTTTTGGGGTTATAATTTTCATTTTTATTGAGAGCAGAAGAGACATATTATCAGCTTGCCATTGGCTATTTATGTACAAAACTGCTTTTGTCAGTTCAAGAAGGATTTTTTTAAAGGACTGTGCAATCAGAAAAGTATTTTCATTTATGTATTATTTAGAATAGTTATTCACTTTTTGTAGCTCTTGAGTTTTTTTTAAAAATAACCAATAGGAACTAGTGAGTATTTTCTCTGTTACTGAGAAAAAGATATTTTCATTGTTTTAAATAAATAAAACTGTGCAAACCAAAGCAAAGATAATCTTTATAGTTGATTCCTGGTGTGGAAGTTTCTTTAGGCCCTGTAAGTTTGCATTAGTCACAGTAACAGCATGTCAAATCTGAAATAGTAAGGAAACAAAGTAGGAAACTCACCAGCAGTGACACATTGTAGTATATCCCAGCATGGAGAAATACATCAGCATGTGTAATGGATAGAACCAATTTATCTCTTTATTCTATAATCCTTTAAAGGAGCAATTTATTTAAGCAATGTATTGGGAATGTTTTAAATCATTTTTAAAGGATCGGCACAACAGTTTCCTGTATTGTATAGCAAGCTGCTACTACTCAGAAGTTTTGGGCCAATTCCTCGTTCACATGATAGAAGTGTTACCAGTATCATAAAATAGATGCAAACATATGTTATGAAGTTAATGCTAAGATAGAAACAGATTGGGCTGACAACATCCTGGAGACTGCATTAATGAATCATTTACATAAAGTCACTTCAGTGGAAAACTTTATATTCAGTTTACTAATTTTCTTAGCCTGAAGAGAGGTAGTTTACAACAGTAGTGAAAAGAAAATACTTCAAGAACTGGTGCTTAAAGACATGTACTAAAACATAAGTATTTCCTCTACTGTGATTCAAGGTTTTTTCCTATATCTTCTCCATACTCTCTCCCATTACCTTTCTAATGTCTAATTTTCTTTTTTTTCAATACAGTAAGAGAGAGTCCTGCCCTTTCAAAAGATATTCTTATATCTAAGTTTTCCTCCCAGTTTTAAGGACCTTCTAACTGATAGAGTTTTTGCAAAGAAGTCTCTGTGTGTGTGTGTGTGTGTGTACAGTTTCTACCAGAATTTCCAGACTTGACAATTTTGAAGCCAAATAGGTAAAATTATAATTTTTTTGTAATGAGTATTTCTTTGTCATTTGAGTTTCCTTTTACCTAGATGCTTGCATATTTATAGACAAAGACGTTCAAAATGATTTTGGAACACAAATACCACTTTAAGAAAGTGCTTTTCTGATACCACCTTTAATATTTTTTGGCAAAAAAAGGTTATTCTTACAAAATATTCTATAATTCTTATTCAGATAACTGGCCATCTAAGAAAATTGCTTTCAAAACAATAAGCATATAAAATTAGAATGGTCTGGAATTTCCTTATTTCAAAATTTGTCATGAATATATGTAGTTTGTTGTATTATACAGAGGTATGATAATGTATAAGCTTGTAACTAACAAATTATTTCTGCTGACTAAAGCCACCTGGAAAGCATGGAAGTAAATAACTGATTATAATTACCTGCTGATTTTACTCTGCTCTCTCTTGTCTGCTAATTATGGATCTGGCTTCTCTCCTTCTTATGTTTTTAAAGAAAATTGTAAACCATTGTCAACAAGACTTTGGCTTATTCAAGCAAAATTCCTTTCATAATATTTTCAAAATTTAGGATGTTTCTGCATTTGAAAAGCTGCAGCCAGGGATATTACCAAGGAAAAAGAATCTCCAGTGAAATACCATGGGGAAGATTAATATTTTCTTATTGAGGATTAAAATTGAGTGACAAAAGAAAATTTCTCTTCAGATATCTAAAGCAAAATCCATCAGAGATCAATACTTGAAGCAAAATGGGAGTGTTTACCAAAAAGATGTGGCTTGACATGAAAAGGTACTGCAAAATATGCACAACACAGCAGAAAAATGTAGCAGCGTTATTCATGACAGAGGACTGAGAAGAGGATGAGGCTCATAAGTCAAAGGTTTACAGGAAGATAGAGATGGAATGAAAAGCTAATTCATCAGGTTTTTAATGCAGAAAATTCCAAGGAAGACAAACATTTTCTATACAGTTTCACTTTGAAGAATTATTAGATAGACTTTTGATTTACTTAACATACATTTAAATCTCTATGATGAAACAGTTCCCATGTGTTTGCTTAAGTACCTTTCTTCAGGCCAGATTGGAAAAAAAAAAAAAAAAAAAAAAAAGAAAGAGAAAATTGGAACACTGTTATGAGAAAAGGACACCAACTCTTTTTAAAGTGAAACCTTAGGGCAGCTTGTAGCTGCTTATAGCTTTCAACTTTGAAATGGAATATTCACTATTCACTTCAGGCTGCTGTGCCATGGTCAGATAATCTGCCTACCAGTGGAACTCTTCCAGTGGACAGGATGCAGAATAATTCAAATTTCCAAAGTGGAATGAGAAAAATAGTAAACACTCCAGTTAGTTATTACTTATAATCCTAAAGTGACTTACTTTAACAAGTCTGGTCACTCTCTTTAAAAAAATAATTCTGTATTTATCCACTGTCTTGTCCCTTCTGTATGTTTACCTCTTGAGAAATATTATCTGCATTTTGAGATACCATTCAAGTTGAAACCTTTTGGTCTGGCTATAAGTATTAATAAAAAAAAAAAACAAACAACTGTTTAATGTGAAATATAAAATATTTACTTTTTTTTTCCTGAAAAATGGTCATTATCTGAATTCTTACAAATAACAAATATCCAGAACTTAAAGACACTTTGGTTCCAGTAGTAAGAAACTCTTATTTTCTGTGAGAGTAGAAATGAAGAATATTAGAAGGTCCTATATTTTACACGTTTTATGAAATCCATCTGGGAATTACAAAGAGTCAAATTTTCATTCATTTCTCTTCCATGTAAACTAATATTGAAAATAGCAAATAATTATAGTATGGTCATGACTCTGATAATTGTTGTAAGGAGGCAAGGACAAAACACAACAGAAAGTAAAAGCTGATTCTCACAAAGATAGCTAAATCCATGACTGAAATTTTACCATCAGGTTTTGTAGTAATTTTGCATTCTTTTACACTGAAAAGGCCTTTCAGAGCTTTGGGATGTAACCAGCTAATCCACTTAATACTTATTTAATTATCTCAGCACTCTGTTTTACAACTCTCCATGAACTACTTAGATGTGAACTGATGCCTTCTCATCACAGAGCTTAGAATACAACCTTCACAAAATTTAATCAAGGGTAAAATTAAAGTAGAACAACATTAAAAAAATTATATCATCTTTATAATATGAGCTTTGTTCATTTACAGTTATTCACAGAACATGTATGAATAAAAATTTACATATAAACCTCATAATTTCATGATAAATTGTGAAGACATAAATATCCTTAATAATTGAAATCACAAAAATAAATGTAAATGCAAGATATAGAAAACCATAATGGTAATAATTTATACATATTAATACAGGATATATTGTATAGCAAAGCTACTTTTTTTTTTTTTTTGCAAGTATATACTATCTTCAGGATCTTGACCTATTACAGTTAAATTGAAATGTCAGCAGTTAACACTGCAAGAGCACTATATGAGTGATACTGATGTGATTAACGCTGTTAATTATAATAGGAACTACACCTAATACAGACATTGAAGTGGGGTAAATTGGATAGATGTCAAGTGTTTGACCACAGCTTCAGCAGTAAATGCTGGATTGACATGAAATTATGTACACCATGTGCTAGAGACCCACAGGAACATATGCTGGAGAAGAGTCATCTCAAGTAATGAAGATTTCATGACCATTTGTAACTGCTATAGCTTCATCAAGACAAATTGTGTATTGCAATGCTGTTTTTAACATACCAATGTCTGTAAGACTACTTTATCATTCTGTCCTTAGGTGACAAAAAAAATAAGCATCTCTTACAAAGTTATATTCCCTCCACCCCTTGTCACCCTGTCTTCATTAAGAACAACTATGAGCATGTAGTTTCAGAGATAGGACCACTGTCTCACCTGAGATTTTAGTCTAAAAACCCCTGAACCTAGGATTTTTGTTTTACATTCTTGTTCTGACTATAAATTTGAAGCTGAAACCTTTGTCATCACTGCAGAAACCAAACTGACTAATTTTACTCGTGAACTATTGTGAAGTGCTGTTAAAATATAAAAGTGCTACGTAACTTGCATGATTTGAATGTTACTTACATTGTTTTACTTCTGT
The DNA here is from genome assembly GCA_026261815.1 of Monarcha castaneiventris obscurior. Taxonomy (NCBI): domain Eukaryota; kingdom Metazoa; phylum Chordata; class Aves; order Passeriformes; family Monarchidae; genus Monarcha; species Monarcha castaneiventris. Next base: position 3,855,729 of record JAMPIT010000174.1, on the reverse strand, counting down.
TCACTGCAAGTGGCTTGATATTTATCTGGAATATGCAGCTTCAGGAGCTGCTCTTCCATCTTCATCTCATTCTTTCAAGAGCCACAGAACTATACAATTCAGCTATTTGTGTGCATATTTGAGAAACACATCAATAAATGTTTGTTACATATTTATAACAATTTAAAGTATGAAGAATTTGTATTTATTGATGGTTTTCTCCCACACTGGTTTTTCTCATACTTGGTAATATTTTTTTCCCAAAGGAAAGATTTAGTGCATATGTAGATGATAAGAAGCTCAGTCTATTTAAACAGGAAATGTACCTTGTTCAGATCCAAAATGAATTAGTTTTGATTTCATTAAGTAGTATACTTCCCCCCTCTCCCTGCCCCACCCCCCCGGCTTTAAAAACCTGATTGGGTAGTATTTGGAGTTGCTGGCTGGAGTTACTTTTGCTCTTTTAACACTCTCCCCCACCCCAACAGTGGGAAATGAGTGGGTGGCTGGGTGGGGCTTAGTTGCTGGTTAGGGTTAAACCAAGACAATCCTTACAGAAGATGTAGAAGTTACTATATTCTGCAGATCTTCTTCCAAAAAGTTTCCTGGATAGTTCTTAGTCCTCCTGAAATCATCTTCAAATGAGTGTGCACAGGCATACTGTAACTCATGGAGGTAAGTGTATGCAGCGAAAATTCCAGTTCTGACCGTAAGAGGTATTTGCTCTGGAAAGTATTTTTATCTGTAACTGCCAACACAAAAGTTGGTTATGGTTCTCTACTGCAATAGGTGAGGTCAAAAGTAATGTCTTTTCATATGGGATGGTCAAAACCTGTAGAGTAGAAAATTCAGACACTGATCATAGAAATTTTGAAGGAAATTCACTACATAGTCTCTCTTTACAAATCTGGTTTAGTGATTGTTTTATTTTTATTTTTCATTATGCAGAATTGTCCTGCTGGCAATATCCATTGTCTCAGAGTCATTCCTCACTATATGGACTGCTCTGTCCTTTCTGCCTACAGCCAAATGGCAAGGCATTGCATCCATAAACTCTGTGTTAGAACAACCTTGCAGAACCATAAATGATACTGAACTTTGAGCCTAAGCTTTTATTACTCTTTCTTTCATCCTGCAGTTAAGGCACCAGTTTTCATTGATAACTACCTCCATCCTGCATATATGTCACTGACTTGTGTAAACAAATTCCCTGTGTTGTGTAACTGTTTATTGTGTTGATCAAAATCTTGACTGTAGCCATGAATGTTATCCAGCATCTTACCAAGGCTTCCCTCATTCCAAACACCTTATTATAGGAACATATCCTAAATTCTGAAACTTTGGGCCTGGTATAACTTGTTATATTCTTGAGCTTAATATATGTTCTTTACGGAAGATCTGGATAAGAAACAGCACATAAACTGATTTTACATATGTCCAATTTTTTCTCAGTCACATACAATAGGGCTTATAGATTTAAAATAGTCTTTAATAACTATTTGTATTCAACGAAATACACTTTTTTTCATGCCTTATTAAAGTAAGACAATGTCTCGCATAGTTACGCATTTCAGTGGGAGACCTAGTTTTAAATACAGTTGAAAGTATTACACTATGCACCAGATCCCATACTTTTCAAAAATCAAGGAATTTTCTTTCTTAGTTATCACATGGCATGGAAAGAGTTCATTAAAGCAAGGAATTCAAGAATGAAAGCTCATCCTCTGAGAAGAGAGTGATATGTCAAGAGAAAGAGTTATACAAATCTATTTATTTTAAGCACCTGACAAGATCTCAATTAAAAAAAAAAACTAATATACCACATGTGCTGCTATGCTGAAAGAAAAACTGGAATCCCTTTGGTGGGAGCACTGGAAATAGACTGTATACATTTGACACCCCTGAGATCTGTGCATTATTTCAGGTTTTGGTGCTCATGTTTGAATGATTGTCTGTTTTAGGCTCATGACTCTAAATGTTCTTTCTATATTTTTCTGGCAGTAAAAGTTTCTTGGTAATTGTATGTGATATGGTACTGTATGTTTACTTGATTAAAATCTCATGTGTGAGAAGTGAGTTTTCCTTTCTGATTCATTTTTTAAAAAATCATATAATTGAATTGTATCTCTTTTTACCTCTTAAATCAATACCAATCAAATGATACAGAGTGATAAAATACGTTTCCATCCAGCAGTGTTATTTTATTAAAATTAAATTGATTTAATCTCTGTTTTAAAAGTGGGCTATAATACAAATAAAACAAATCAAGTATCCTCTCACTCAGAGAAAAGGCAATGGGCAAATCATGATGGCACATGCAATCTTGTTAACAGGTTATCAAGCAAAAATAACTGTTATTAATCTCATCTGTCTTAACTGTATGAGCATGTGGCAAGGGTCTATAATTAAATTTCAGTTTCTAGAATGCAGCAACTCTAGAACTGAAGAATCCTAAGTTCAACCTTCTGACGTGATCAAGCTTATTATGACTACAGGTCACTGAAGAGATTGTATTCTGCTTTTATTTTCACTCTGGTCAACACTGGTTTTTGTGGATTAGGTTTTGAAATAAAACTGGATGTAAATGTAGATAGTATTCATCTAAATCACTAAAATTTGAGAATGCTGGAGAAAGAACAGCTTGGAATTTGTGATGAAATAAATTTTGTCAAAACACATCTATTAATCCAGACTGAAAAAGTTAATGGGAGCATATAAAATTCAAGGGTTTTTTTTCTTTTAAATAAAGTGTTTTCTAGCCAAAATAAGTGAGAATTATAGACCCTAAATCCTCAAGCATCCCATATCTTCAGTTAGAGCAGCTAGAGTAAAAGTCTGACCATGTCTTTTATTAATATACATATCTTTACATTAATTTCTTTATAAACAAATTCAAGGATCTCAGTTTTGTACAGTTACTGAGTAAATTGCAAATTTCAATAATTTTTCCATAGCAGATTTTTATTTTCTGATCAGCCCTAATAAATTTGAAATACTTATTTCTGATCCACTTCTAATTCAGAAAGTTTTGGAATGTTGAAAAACAAAATGGGTGAAATTTACTTGGGTATTTCTGGCACAGATGGACAGCTAATGTGTCCATATTGACCTTGAAATTACTTTTCAAAGAGAAATAATAAATCCATAGATCATTTGACCAAAATACTGTTTTATCTAAAATATGTTTTAAAAAGAAGCAGGTATGTATTTGCTTCATGTTGCAACAAATTGACATAAAGTGGGAACATTTTTTTGAGAGACCTATATAGATATATATGGATATAGATGTGCCATTACATATTTTCATTTGTTTGAAAGGAATAGAAGGAACAGTTTATCATGCAGTAGCTCAGACATGTGAATCCTTCAGAATAATTTCCAGCATTTGTGGAAAAGCCCTGACACTGTAAGCCTTTGTGCAGTGCACAAGACTTACACTCTAGCTCAAGTGTGAGTGGAAGCTACACCTGAGCTCAGAGTAAAGCACTAACCTTTATCCTTTATAGTCAGCATGAAGAATTCCGAGGGTGCTCTCTTCTGGACACTACCTTTTTTTGGTTATTCTGACAATATAAACCCACCCTGATGCTGGGGGAAAAGAAAAAGTAAAATTCTCCCTTCACCTTGCTGATCAGACACCTCATCACACAGTGAGCTGTGTGTTCTTCTGCTGACAGTGGTGAGCAGTTATGATGGCTTCTCAGCAGCCTCCAGCATGTAATAGCAGACTTCTCTGCCCCACACTTCATCTTCTGATTTTACACCTGTGTCTCACTGCCTACACTTTTGTGCCCCACTGAGTTAGGAAGGACCAGGTTAACAAATAATGCAGTGTGTCAGGACTTGTACAGTAAAAAAATATTTATGCTTTATTTAGGGCAGGGCAGCCTGGTTTTTAACACTATTTTTTTTTGTTTGTTTGTTTTTCTACCTAAAGAGGGAGCATTTGAGACTTTTATTAGCTTGGTTGGTTCTAGATTATTTTTTTCTATTTGAAGTTTAGACTTTCTAATGCAGTACAGACCAATACTGCAATGAAACATACAGCTTTATGAAAGCCTAAGTAAATTAGAGAAAAAATATCTGTGAAAAAAAGTTCAGGGTGCCTTCGGCAGAAAAATGACCACCTGACACCCCCCATCCACACAGATGCGTAGCTAACAGACTTAATTAGAAAAATGTTCAAACTGGAATTCTCAATAGGATCAGTTCTTGGCACTGAGATTATTTGAGCTGCAATTCTCTGATTGGCTTTGAAGACTTTCAGTAAAATTTGATGGAGGTATGAAAGTGCTACCTTGCCCATCCTTTGCAGCTATTGTTATGCACAGGTTCTTCTATACTTGCCTCTATTGCTTCTTACTTAATGCTGCAGGTGGAATTGATTCTGCATGTTCAGTCAATGCTATGTCAATTTGAAGCAAGTGCACACACTACAGAATGCAATGCCTGTCAGTATAGTATATTGGTCTAAATTAAGATTAGGATTTAAGAATTGCTGCAATCCAGACATAAACAAATGACAACGGCATGACAAGAAAAACCTCTCTTAGAAATAATGCATTTCTTACCAGCTTAGTACTTGATCTTTTTCTAAAAATGCATATAATGATATATCCTCTGATTTTAATTTTTTTCCATGTTGATGTTTCGAAACAGTGAATAAAGAAGGAAATTACCGAGAAGAACTTGATGGCCTTTCTTAGTCCTGGGAAGTACTAAGTACTTAGTACTTACTAGCATTCTGGGAAGAGAAAATAATGTCTGCTATGTTTCTGAGTAAAATACATCAATGGCGTATTAAGGCTAATAGTTTACAAGGGAGATGTTGTGTGCCACCTTAAAACAGTAGCTTGATGGTTATGCTCTGGAATTTAATAGAAGAACTCACATTTCCCTGTATTTGATTTGGATCAGTCAACAGAAGGTAGATTCCTCAAGACATCTGAAATACACAAATATAAAAAAGACCCATTGTATAAATTTTTGATTTGTTTAGATTATTGGTATTTGTTTAGGTAATAGATCACCCCATCTGTGTCCTAAAGTAAGGTAGGGAGTATCCTAGAGACGGAGTGCTTAAAAAAGCCCCCACTACTATGGACTCGCAATTTCCGGCCCCCACTTCTAAATCAAAACATTGACAAGGGAGTCCCCTTCACATAAACCCTAAACTCGAATGAAAAAGACAGGTACTTACCAAAGAAAAGTGTTCTAACTCAAAGCCAGATATCTGAGACAGAAGAAAAGAACTGCATTCAAACTTGCTTTGTTATTTTGGAGAGCTGATCCAACTAAAGGAAGGAAGGAATTCAACACTAATTACGTGACTTCGTGAGTCTGGCCTGCAATGATTTTTTTTTCTATAAAAATAAATTCATTTATGAATATAAAACAGCTTGAGTGGAAAAAAAAAATCAGCTCCCTGCCTCAGAAAACTCCATAATAAAAAGCTGCAATATAAAAAGTCTAAAATGAATTTGAAATAGGCACTTAAAACATTACATGATCAATAATATTTTTAAATTATTAAAGTGAATACAGCTTCAAAACATTTTTATGAGAAAAATTATTATAGAACCACAGAATAAGCTCAGTTGGAAAGGCCCATAAGGACCATTGAGTCCAACTCCCTGCCCTGCACAGCACCATCTGCTAGAGTCACACCATGTGCCCAAGAGCATTGTTCAAACACTTCTTGAACTCTGTCAGGCTGGTGCTGTGACCACTTTCCTTGGGAGCTGTTCCAGTGCCCAACCACCCTCTGGGTGGAAAACCTTTTTCTAATATCAAACCTAAACCTCCCCTGACACAACTTCAGGTTGTTCCTTCAGGTCCTGTCACTGGTCACCACAGAGAAGAGATCAGTTCCTGCCCCTCCTCTTCCCCTGATGAGGAAGTTGTAACTGCAGTCTCCCCTCAGTCTCCTCTTCTGCAGACCAAGCACCCTCAGCCACTCCTCATACAGCTTCTCCTTGAGGCCTTTCACTGTCCTTGTTGCCCTTCTTTGGACATTCTCCAATAGTTTAATATCTTTCTTGCGTTGTGGCACCCACACTGCCCCCAGCACTCGAGGTGGGGCTGCCCCAGTGCAGAGCAGAGCAGGACAATCCCCTCCCTTGCCCAGCTGGGGATGCTGTGCCTGATGCCCCCAGGACACGCTTGGCCCCCCTGGCTGCCAGGACACTGATGGCTCATATCCAGCTTTCCGTCACCGCCATATGAGAATAAAATATTTTCAGGATTGACAAATAGCGGTAAAGGGGCATGTCTGAAGCAGCATTTTTAAGATTCCAGAAAAAAAAAAGAAGTCTGTAATATGACAATAATATATTTGGTTTTAATAATTTGGTAAATAACTGGAACATTTGTGTGAAATTTATAGCATCACTTGAGCATCACTTTTTCAAAACTAGAATGCATTAGACACCCAGCTGGGATAATTTAATGTAGAAATGGTCTTTTCACAGTGTTGCTTAAATAAGATGAAAAATTATTTTCTTTAGAAGCAATAGTTTTTCAAAAATTCTTTCTGTGCTTTAAGATGTCACTTACTGTTACTTCATTTTTTTTTCTGGTCATAGACTCAAATGGAATGTTATTCTGCCATGAATTGCAATAATTAATTAACAAGACCTGTTATGAATTACGGGAGGGTGTTGGGCGGAGGTGGACTGGCTGCTGAGCACCAAATATCGTTTTGTCCACGTCTTACTACCAATCCTATTCTGCAGATTTCTGGTGGGTTTTTGTTCAGCTCCAAACTGTTTCTAAGGATGTAGCTACATGCTTTTGCCTACAGCTCTGATTTTCCTTGAAGGTAGAATTTACAGACGCAGAAAATGTGATATTCTTGGAAGAAGCAAGAATAAACAAGACAGTATGTAAGCTGAAGGATGCCCCGAAGTGGTAACATCCTTGGAGTTTGACTATGGGTTACCAGGACAATACAAGGAAAATACAGCAAGACCATCTGGACAGTAACAAAACCAGTCAGGTGAGATGATCACAGGAGAAGGAAATTTTCGGTGGAAAAGGCAATTCCTTCCCTTTAGCATCTAAGGGGGACTGTACAGACAAAGCTGTGAATATAAAATCATTAGAGAGTTTCAGCAACTCAAAGCAGGTTTTGGGATGTTGTGGTTAGAGAGTGTTAAACAGCTGTATCTTTACTCTGATATGGGAGGCAGAGACACAGATCTGCTCATTCCTGATTATTGAATCAGGAAATGAATTCTGGTCTCCTGAGGGCAAGACAAGTATCTGACCTACAAGTGTTTTGGTGTTTTTTTGTTTTTGTTTTTTTTTTTTTTTTAGAGAACATTTCCTTTTCTTCTTCTGCCTTGTTTAAAGCCTTGTTACAAATTATTACACCTTCTGTGTCAGGTCAGTGAGGAAATCTGAATGTCATATTTGTAGATGTATTGTGGATTTGTGCACACATGTTCTTGTGGATTTTTGCACACATATCCTTGTAAAAGCAAGTGTAAGAAACTAAAAATTTCCAATGTATGCTACAATTTGCATTAAAGTCTGAGTCTTTAAATGGATGACAAGGACCTTCAATTCCATCATCTGGAACTCTTGGAGTTCTTGGAGCCGTTACTAGCTCATGGTCAACTTAGAATGAAACAATGTATTACCCTCTCACATATTAATTCTGTGGCTCATATTAAAGCCAAGGTGTGGGAAAGTTGCTGGAATGAGACCTTTATTGATCCCACCCATTTTTATTATTAAAATTTTGAGGAAAGATGAAAGCTATAGGAATACCTGAGCCATCTGCTCCCTCAAATGTTTTTTAAAATGTTCTTACTCTGTAGACTCATGAATCTTAGGTTCAACAAGAAAGGACAGTGTTGTTTCGTTTTCAAATACAGAAGAAAATAAATCAGCATGGGTTTTCGTGTTCATGTTTAGTATTGCAAAAGAGTTTTCCAGCTAGTCATGCAAATTATCTTGGTGATTATATTGCCATTGGAGGAAGATAGGATCCAAATAAAAGTTTCATATTATATTAAAATAAATTTACTTCAGGCTAGTTGTCAGTGTTTCTAGATTTATAATTCAGTAGGTAATATGTTCAAAAATGAAATTAAGAATTCTTGCTTGAGGACATCAATACAAAGGACTAGAAAGTCAAAGATGCCTAGGACGAACACCTCTGTGTATTTGTGATTGCATTTGCCTGAAAAACAAGGTATTTTCTGGTCCATATTCAAAGAAATGTTGGGGGTTTTCTTCCTTTTAAATATCAGTGCTTGAGAAACTCTATGCAAGTTGGCTTCAGTGACAGAATAAGAGACTATGTCAATTCAGTCACTTTATAAAAACAACTGAATACTCAGATTGTGCATTGCCATTATTTATAGATTTCAAGACAATGGGATTCTTTTAAAACTCTGACTTTGTCTGCTGGAGCCCTAGGAATGCTTGATGGTATGTTCAACAGCGGAGGGAGCTGTCAGTTCACACTGAATAAACATTTGAGATACACTGGAGATTGTAGCAAAGGTCAGAGCTCCTTTGCACAATTCAAGGTATATCTTCATACCTGCGCTGTTTCTTTTTAATCTGGATCTCATAGGATATTCTGAGTTGGAAGGGACCCATCAGGATCATTGACTCCAGCTTCTGGCCCTCTGCAGGACACCCCAGGGGTCACACCACGTACCTCAGAGCATTTTCCGTACAGATTTTCTTGCTGTGCTTTTACAGATAGGGTGGAGAGCCTGCATCTTCCAGAATGAGCCCCTTGGAAAAGAGAAAGAAACTTAACTGAACTCTTCCTGTAAGAAATATGACTGGTTTTGGTTACTGATTACCAGTGACATTTCCATGAATTGCAGCATGTGCACAATCTGCCTTCATTCATGAGCAGCTGACCCTAAGTATCCAAACAGACACTTCGTGATCAGTACCTAGCTTTAGCCTGATGTTTTTTCTCATTTTATAGTCTTTACTGGGTCTTTTTAGACCAGACATAACTTTGATCCACCTTATAATTTTGCAGTCAGCATACCACATAATAGCAGCATTTGGCCTGTAACATATATGAGCAAAATATTGCAGCTGGATTAAATCACTTTTGTAGGTCCCTTAAAACTGAACTATTCTCTTCTATCCTATTATTTAAATGTATTTCATGGCTTAGTGTTCAGTGTGCCACACTGAAATTCCTTTAGCCATATATACACCACACAGAACTGAGATAAGATTAACCCTCTCAACAGGAAATAAACTGTTACCACAGTAGTGCGTGGCTGCTTTGGCTACATCCATACAGATGCTGGAGGGATCAAGATAGAGACCTTTAACATTAAAATTGTCACCCTTATCACCTGATGAAAATGAGTAATTGTTCTAGCGTGAGCTTCAAGTTATCATTACTAGAATAATCTCTTAGACATAATCATATGCACAATGCCTGTGTATTGCTTAAGTGCTTCACTAATTTCACACTCCAGTACCTTGGCAGTGTGCATCTGTGAAACACTTAGGAACCACGTAATTTGTTATATTCATAGTCATTATGCTGGTTTTTGCCAATCAATTAATTGCAGGATAAAGTATTTTGTGCTTGTTATAAAATCATTCTCCAGTGCAACTCTGGCACTGCATCTTTGGAAAGTTGTATTCTTGTGTGTGTTTCTTCTCCTTAACTGTTCTACAACATTTTGACAGTATTTAGAGAGTCTTATACAGTATTTCCTAAAGTAAAACTTTTATTAATTATTATATTTCAAAATATCTCTCCTCACATAGCCTCTAGATATTTGCATGAACTTCACGTGTCTTATTACTGGTACTGGTATAATATGGTAGCATTGGAGCTGAAAAGCAAACTCAGTTTTGTGCTAAGCTTGATTTTCAAAATATTCTTATTTTTCAAGATTTCTTTGGTTTGAATTTTAGTTTGCTATTGTTTTCACAATCAAAGGACAGCAGTGGAACAATCAGCACTGAAAGAAGCAGTTATTTCTTCAAGCACTTTTTTGTTTGCTATGCAAAAGAGTCCTGAATTAGTCAGCATTATGGAATCATGTTTCTCCTTGACATTCCTGACTGAGAGCTTTAGTTAGTATCATGTTGAGTTCAATAGAAACTCATATGGTCAGCACATAGTAAAGTAAAATTTTATGGTTATAATATGTTAATTTTGATTCTCAGGAATTCCTTAGAAAGGGCTGGGAATGCTGTCAAACAAGTAATGTATTTTACTTTAGGCTAGAAGAAGCTGAAGTCTTAGAGAAGGAGTTCAAAATAGATTATTGCATAAACAGGTAGGTGAAACTGAATCATTTCAAAGCATTATTTTTTAGTCATAAAAAAAGAGGAACACCTATTCTTTATTCCCTAAAATGCAAAAATACGTAATATTCTATAGAATTCAAAACAAGAATTTGAATATAATACTTCATGTGCTTCATTCCAAACAAAGGTAAATTTGTTACAAACTGAATTAAAACAAGCTGAACTGAGAAGCAAATTCTGACTTTACACATTGCACTCTTAATTTCTGTTGCCCAAGAAGTCACGTGTGTTACTTCTTTTACTACTGGCTACAATTATTCTGTAGATTTTTAGTGGATTTTTATTCAGGGGTTTTTTGTTTTTTTTTCTCTATTTTTGATGAGTAAGAAGATAAAAAGGGCAGGGAAATAATTAATTCAAATTTGAGTATTTAAAGTTAGGTTTATACAGTGGATTGTCATCAACCATAAATCTCATAAATGCTACTGAATTAAATAGGACCCATGAAGGATAACACATTGCAAAAGCAGAATCTGTGGGAATGATGTATCAGTGCTGACTCATGGAAGTCAATTAGTAGGGGAAATTATTGCAGTCAAAGAAGCTCACAACTAATGATATAACTACACTTTCTGTTAGAATTAGTATATGATTTTAAAGGAAAAAAAAAGAGAAGCTTCACTGTCTTGCAAATGGATTCTGGTTATCACATTTTTCCACAGCCATATTTCTGTTCTGAATGTAAGTACAGACAGCTTATGGTCAAATGAATCCTTTACCTTCTTTTGTAACTCTTAAGCAGATTGAACTCCTTTGAAATAGGCACGAAGGCTGACTTCTTCCTACCAGAATAGTTGCTATGCTCTCTATGCTAAAAGAGGCAAAGGAACTACTGTATCAGAAATTTTTTAAAGCAGTACCTTAAGATTAGGCATAAGATTTATATCCTGATTCTTAGATACATTTGCAATTTTTCTTGGTACTTATTTTTCAATATATGAGGGTCCTTCTTTAATTGAGCAGTACAGAGATAGCCTTCATATTCCAAGAAAGAGAGTCAGAATCCAGCACAGGCCTGGATTGCATTAGGCTCTTCCAGGCATGGTACGTTGCTGTTTGTCATCCCCAAGGTTTTAGAGTTTTAATTCTTAGGATAGAGTTCATATTTCATAAATGCTCTTTACACTGTTGTCCCTAGATACATATTTTTCCTTCTGTACAATAAAGAATTGTTTATACCTGATATCTGGTGGATTCCAGCTGCTTGTCAGCAATCTTTCCTTTTCCTCATTTACCCCTCCTCCAGTTGCTGTTATCCACTATTTTTTTTTCCAGCAATAGCACTGTTATATACTGAGGCTGCAAATAAGGCCAAAAATAAGCCCTCTGGCATTTTTTTAGAACACATGTTCATTGATAGTTCTTTAAATACAGTACATTAAAACCTACATGTTAGAACATTTAGTCAGTTTTGTATGTATAATGTTGGTGTTTGAATTTTCTTCTTTGTTAATCAGCATATTTAGTATGAAACTAAATGACCTGTGGAAATAAAACAAGATTATCAGCATCATCCTTTCCCATGTTCAATGCTAGCTTTTCCTGATCAGCTTACAAGATCAAAAGTATGTCTTTCCTATAAGCCCATGCTGATTGCCATTAATTATATTATCCTCTTTTAATAGGTTATTCATCAAATCCCATATCTCTTGTTCCATAATTTGTCTGGGATCAATGTCAGGATGACAGGCCTATAATTAGATGTCCCATTTATACTTTTAAAATATTGGCATAACATTATCTTCATTCCAACCCTTTGGAAATGCTCCAGTGCTCCAAGACTTATTGAAAATCATCACTGATGATCAAGAGATCTGCTCAGCTGACTCTTCACGGCACTTGCAGGCAAAATTATCTGGACCTGCTGATTTAACAATCTATCATACTGTTATTTAGCAACCTTGTTATTTCGCATTAATATGGAAAGCCTTTTACAATTTAAATCTCATCCAGCTACAATGTCGAGCTTTTTCACAAAACCATAAAGTTATTCCCTCATTCCCAATGCTGTAATTCAAACTACTTCTCTGGTTTTAGGGTTTTCCCCTGCTATCATTTTTCTTCTACTCGTATTTTTTTCCTCCTCCTTCCAATTTCTGGTTTATCTGAATTTCTGTTTTTCTTTCATGTCTTTTACAGTCATAGAGACATGCTCTTTTTATATATACTGGATATAGTCTTCTAAGCTTTTGGAAATATATCTAAGGTTTTGAAAATAATTCTATGACTCTGTTAGGTAAACTATGATTACATGCCTAATTTACTGTGTCTTTGAAAAGGCAGATTACCTCTGTGAAAGGAATACACAGGATTCCTGAAACTTAGCTAGAAATTTAGCTGAAATCAAAGCTAGTAAGTAAAATAGATCAGGTTCTGCTTTCTGCAAGGTATAATCTGCCATCTTTATTAACAAAGTTAAATACAAAAGTAAAAAGATTATTACTTGTTTTGAAACATTGTGAATTACTTGCTTGTCCACTTTAAGAAGCATTTTCAAAGGTACTGTCATAAATAGGGTTTGATATGAATTTGTGAAAATACTGTTTTACAGAGTTCAACGGCAACATTCACTGTACTGCTTGCTACAAAGACTAATACAAAGGAAGATCAAATTAGAGGTAATTTTGAATGATTTGCATGGAACCCAGGAATGCAAAAGGAGGTAAGAGCAAAAAGGATGTGGATGGAAAGATAAGGGTGCAAAAGGATGTAGCAACTCTTAATCATCATGTACTTTAACATTCACAAACTGGTTTGGTAGATTTCACTACAGTTACAACAATGACTTAATTAAAGATTTAAAATAGTAACATTCTGTCATGTTTTAACCTCAGCCGTCAACCCACCCCCAGGCAGCTGCTTGCTCACTCCGCCACCAGTGGGATTGGTGAGAGAATCAAAAGGGTAAAAGAAAACTCGTGGGTTGAGATAAAGACAGTTCAATATAGAAAGCAAAAGCCACACAAACAAATAAAGCAAAAGAAGGAATTAATTCACTGTTTCCAATGGACAGGCAAGTGTTCATCCATCCCCAGGACAGCAGGGCCCCATCACACAAAACGGTGACTTAGGAAGACATATGTCATCACTCAAAACGTTCCCTCTTTTCCTCTTTCTTTCCCCCACTTTATATACTGGGCATGATGTCATATGATCTGGAATACCCCCTTGATCATTTTGGGTTACCTGTCCTGGCTGTGTCTCCTCCCAACCCAAACTTCCTCCCCAGCTTGGCCGTATGAAAAGTAGAAAAGGCCTTGGCTCTGTGTAAGCCCTGCTCAGCAATAACAAAAACATCTCCATGTTATCAACCCTGTCCTCAGCATAAATCCAAAACACAGACCCATACTATACATTTGGAAAAAAAAATTAACCTGGAGAAAACCGGCACACACTCACACCATCATCAATTCACACGTACACAGGTAAAATGATGTGTACAGCTATTTCTGTGTGTGAAAAGGTACCTATCAAAAATTCCCCTCAAGTTCAGAGAAACACTCACATCAAATCCCTTTGTGTTTCCCCATAGGCAAGGTGTGCATATCAAGGAGTGTGGAGATGGGGGCAGGGACTATCAACCCAGGCCTCCAAATAGAACAGACTTTGTGAGCTCTGAGAGGTGTCACACACAGAAGGAGGTGGTGGCACAACCTGCTGCGGTCCCAAGATGACTAACTTCTGTCAGCAGTAAGTTTCCATCATGGCTATAATGCAAGTTGGCAGTTACTGGGCTTTTTTCCCCAAAGTGCAGTAACAATGATACTGTTCCTCTCGGGCTACAATTCACAATGGTACCACTCCACTCAGACTACAATTCAGGTAAGTGGTTTACCAAGATAACTAAGGATAATTGCCTATCCTTTGTTTTCCACCTTGACTGGGCAGCAGATGTTTCTGGCTGTTTCCGCCTTTACCATGCAAGAGCTCCTGGTAAATCAGGGAGTGACTCATGGCCCAGCTGATCCCATCAAGGGATGCTTCACCACTCAGTCAGCTTGATGAAGATTTATCAGGAGCATCTGAGATCATGGGGCAGGCCCAGGATGTCCCCCACAGACATACAATCTCCATTTGAACACAGACACTCTGACACCAAAGTGACTGTATGATTACAACTTTCTGGACTTGGTCTCTTTGAGTTTACTGTTTCCACAGGATCTCCATTTCTTTGTTTTCTGCTAGTGGGAGTTCTATTAAAGGAATCTGTAGACTGTTCTATAAGAATACGCATTAGAGGATGGATTTTTTTTTTCCCTATATTCACTAATAAAACAAACCAAACAAACAAAAAACCAAAGAAGAAAAAAGAGAAGCTGTTATACACAATTTCAGAAACTTCTGAGACAATACTCAAGTAGCTAGAAGGTCTGTAAAAGAAACTGCAAAATCACTACTAGTGAACTCAATGAATGACAGAAATATTGGCTGTTATACAGACAACTCTGTGCTACTCATCACCCAAATTCACTTGCCCTTTAAGACAGTTAAATACAAAACCAGCTAACTAACCAACAAAAATTGTGGGAAAACCCAAATCTTTGAAATGTGGGTAATCAGAAAGCACTTTGAGCATGCCTATGGCAGACAATATCTTCAGACTATTGAGTCTCAATAAGCGAAAGATTACTGTCGAAAGAGGGAAATTGTATTGCCACATTAGTGAGGTCATTACCGGAATACTGTGTGAAGCTCTTTAGAGCAAAGATGACAGACTGAAACAGCTTCCTAAAACACAGATAAAAGTATTCATGGTTTGACAGTAGCTTAAACAGAGACATGCTTTTTGGTTTATCCAAGGAAGAGGTGACTTCATCATAAAGGAAACATACTGAAAATTGAAATATAACTGGCTTGTGATTTAACGAGCCATTGCAATAACTTATCAAAGGCCAGGACACATTCTGCTTTATGTGATGTCACTCATTCAAGAGAACTGACTTTTGGGAAGAGATAGTATAGCCAAAGGTAATGAATGCATTACAAAAATGATGTGAAATTATATGCTCTACGCTATGCAAGATACTAGATTAGGTGATCATGTTGATTTCTCATGCTTTAAAATCTGTGAGTGTAGTGAAGAATTAATAATTGAATTATACAGCTAGAGAAGAGTATTCAGTACCTAACAGAGC
This sequence comes from Monarcha castaneiventris obscurior, assembly GCA_026261815.1. NCBI lineage: Eukaryota > Metazoa > Chordata > Aves > Passeriformes > Monarchidae > Monarcha > Monarcha castaneiventris. The sequence goes on along the minus strand of JAMPIT010000174.1, from coordinate 3,840,301 downwards.
AATAGCAATAAAAATTTTACTTTGCTATAGATGAGCTTGATACTGCCAATGAGAGCTGCCAATGAGAGCATTATGGCTGAATTCAGTGAAGCAGCCTTCTATGAAGCCACTCACTTGGGAAAAAAAGAAAGGTTACAAAAGCAGAAGCTAAAGTAATGATAAAAAGAGGAATGCTGGATGGAATAAAACATAAATGAAGTCAAAGGTAAAATTAGGAAATATTGTCAGCTGAACTGTTTTCAGTTTATTAAAACTAGGTGCTGCACTTTGCCTGTGCTCTGACACTGCACATTTGTTTAAGTTTATGCTGTCTGTAGTCTATACAACCTAATGAGAAATATTGCCTGCGTTGGATATTGGATGTTCATGCTGACAAGAAAATGTCACAATCAATACCAAGGAGCTGAGCTTGAAGGGTTCACCTCCAAAGAGCATGTTGACTTCTGGAGGTTTGCCACATTTACAGTGAGCCAAGGTCTTAAATTTTCACAGTGAGAGATTTAACTCTACAAACATTCTGGCTGTTTTTCATAAAGAGTGGATTTTGTTTTTAAAATATTTTCCGCTCACTTATGATATAAAAAAATAGCTGCTACTCATATTCATGTATTGCAGACAGAGTTGTCAGGCAGTGGTAGCTTTAAAGTTTTAATACAAATTTTCAAAAGCTTTTAGGTTGAAAAATTAATTTAAATCCAAGCTTCTTGTAATGCAAGAGGTAAATGAGTCTAGCATGCTGATTCAGTAAAAGTCTGAGTATTATCATCTCTGTCCCAAAAAAGAATCACAGCCATACTAAAAGAAAGCTGATGAACTCAACTCAGGGTAGGAAGAATGTGAGAGAAATAATTTATCCTAAGATTTTAGGACAGGAGGTATGTATTGGGTCTGGTTGAGATTAAGATTTTCCCCACAACATCCCACATAGTGTTGTTCTTTGTATAAGAAGCTGGAAGGATGATGATAACACACCAGCATTTTGGCTGCTGCTGAGCAGTGCTGGCACAGCATCAGTGCTGTCTCACCAACATTGCCCCCTTCACCAGCAGGCTGGGGTTGGACAAGTTGGTAGGTGAGATATCAGGACAGCTGACTCTAACTGGCCAAAAGTATTCTGTACAGTATCCCATTTCTCTCTAGCAGAGGGCATGGTCCACTTGTTGGGGTCAGTACAAAATTTTGCATTAATTTGTTTTACCACTACACAGAGGCCTTGGCAATACCCTTGAGCTTTTTCTGTGGGGTAAACTATGTGTATATTTATGTGTCTTGACCTTCTACTATGGTGGTTCTTTTTTTTATGGAATGAGGATGTTGTGTCCCCTAATGTATTTGTGAATACATGAAACATTTGTAATTGAAATGAAAATTGAAATTTTAAATCATTAAGAAAACTTCTCAATCTGATCATTCTTGACCATCTCACACTTCCAAGACCAGAACTTTCACTGCTGGGACCGGAGCTCCTTCACAGCAGCAGCTCCAGTGACCAGGAGGGAGCCCCCTTGACTCCCTCACACCCCACTCACACCCAGACAGACCAGGTTTCCTCACCGTTTCGATCCCAGGTTTCCCATCACCATTTATTTGTGGTGCAGTGACACAGAAACAGCTTCAGCTAGTGCTTCTGAGAAGGGACCCCCAAAAAAGGAATACCATGGCTTTTACACCCTCACAGACTGCCCACAAGTCTTGTTCTTCTTCCTGAGGCCCTGCTCCTGCCCCTCTGCATGTCCATCCAGCTCGCTGGCTGTCCCTCATTTTCATCTCCTTTGTTATCCAAAAGATTGGCAATTCCAAGCTCCAGCTGTGTCTCCTGATGCCTTAGGTTTTAACTTTTATATTTTTCAAATCCTGTACTCCCTAGCGTGTAACTCTGAAGTTTCATGTGTTGTGTTAACTACTGTTCTCTCATGCTGGTTAGACATAACAAAGCCTCTCTAGGTTGACTTTTCAAGGAATCTACTTTATACTATCCTTTTTCAAGGACACTTCGGCTGTCCCAGGCCCTAAAATGTGTAAACTAAAAGCCTCTGAAGAGGAGGGACAAACTTGGGGTAATTACATCATTAACTGAAGTTATAATTGGAGAAATAAACCTGATACGCAAATGGAACGAACTTATAAAAGCATGAAGAACCCAGACCTAGCGTCCGTCTCGGGTATAGCCTTTTGACTACCCAGGGTGTAGCTTTGAAGGCCCTTCAAATAAATATCTACTTTTATTCTCTTATTTTTGTCTAGCCTCTGTTTTTAGGTAGCCACTCAAGGCATCACTCCCAGTGTCCATTCACCTGGCTGATGTCACCAGTTTTCATGCTCTTTGTTATCCCAAAGGTTGACAGTTCACAGCCTCTTGTCTCGGCCTCCCACCCAAGCTCAGTCTGCATCTCCATCTGCAGCTTTTGAGCCAGCTACCTGGACCAGATATGTTATTCCTCAACAAAATGTGGATGAGATTTCTTGCAATTGAAAAAAATTATACTCTCTGCTTAAACTTATTTTCTACAGCAATTCCTGGAAAGCACAGCGAAGTGTGGCTGCTGCTTGCTTGGAATCCATTAACTGTTTGAAAAACAAAATTTGCTACTAACATGATTTTTATCATAGTAATATTTTTATGTCATTTTAACTTACATGACACATCCGTATGAAGAGAAGCACATGCTGTTTATTCAAACTTCTTTTTCCAGGTAAAAAACATATAAGAGGTGGTTCAGAGTAAAGCTCCTGGTTTCCCAGGGAAATTGTTTGATGACACTATAGTGAAGCAGAAACATTTTGTTAGACATACAGATTGTTACTGGTTGGAACTACCAGGAATACCTAGAAGCAGTTACAGTTAGGATTGCTGTGTGTCAAAAGTAACATTGAAGGATGGCCAGAGAAACATTTTTTGATTTAAAAGACATTTTTATTTTTCCAGACTTTGCCTTTAATAGTAAAAACAATTATATTTTAATTAATTTGCCCAGACTGTAGTGAGTCCTGTGACAAAGCTACAAAAAGAAGGCAGATCTTACAATTTATTTTATTTCAGTCCTAGACTTTACTTTAGCTAATATATATATATATGTTTTTTTCCCTCTCACATTTCTTAGCTCCCCATGTTTCCCGTATATGCTATTATTGCAACTTCACTGAAAGCCATTCATAGAAATGCACAGAGAATATCTTCCAGCCTGGTAAACACTTGTTTTATGTAAACCAATCTCTGCTGAGTTTGGAAGTTTTGCCCCAAGGATCTTAGCTACTGTTCTTGACACCGTGGGGGAGGCAAGGGGAGAATTATTTGCTTTCTCATATTTAAAAATTAGTTTGTTTTTAATACTTTCCTCAAATGGTTCCTGTAATATCTCATTTTGATGTTCTTGATTTTATTTTTTTCCCATGGCTTAATTGTACTACTAATTAGCTGGTTGATTTACTCACCATATGAGTCAAGAACTAATGTAATTCATCATTCAATAGCATAAACTTTGAAGTATGAAGTATTTTCACGTGCTATCATAAACTACACAACTAAGAATTTTTGAAGTTTGTTTACATATAAAAAGGCTTTTGGTTTGTTTACATATAAAAAGAGAGGATGGTCAGTAAGATGGGGCCTAATTTTTCTGTTCTTTCAAGATTATTCACTAATTTATTTTTTAATTTGTTTTTAATATGCTCCCTACAGAAGGAATGAGCCATGAACAATGTTCCAAAGTCTCTAGAATTGTATTTTTTGCAGAGGAATCTCATTATTTGAGTATCAGAACTTTCTTTAAGAAGATGGTATTGTAGCTTGCTAACAAGTGTTGAAGGTAAAATATGTAAGATAAATGAAGGTAGAATACATAAGATAAATGAAGCAATACTTCTTAATGGTATCAGTGAAAAAGGAAGAAATATGTTCACCTGTGCTCCATATCAAGGTAATAAATCACTTAGCTTTCATAGCAGAATCTTTCACCATTTTATACGGTAACACATAAGAAATATATCTCGCACAGATTTAAAGTACAGGACTCTTTGAGTTGCTTGCTTTCACACTGCCCAGCTCCCTGAAATTAAGCTCCTACCATTGAAACAGATTCTGCTGTTAGGGAGAATGGCTGAGTAAATACCACAATTCTTTAAAATAATGTCTGCTTTAGAAAAATATTTATCCTTGTTATGTATCATGTGAGGTTTTCCCAGACATTACTGGCCAAGGGAGCTTATTACCTGTGTGGTTGGTTGACTAAGGCATCACATTTAAATTCATATCAAACACAAAAACTTTCTCGTCTCTCAGAAAAACAACATTGAAGGGTGTGTTCATTCATTGATAATTTCATCAATTAAGAAGTTTTTAGCAAGGATTTTTTCTCTATTTTCTCCTTTGTCTGTCTAGGATCAAATAATTTTTATTTGAGACATTTTATGAAGTATTTAAAACCCCCCAAACATTTCTCTTCTTTCAGAAGACAATCTCCCATTTAATGTCTCTCTGTTGAGAAAGAATTATAGTACAAAAAGCAAAAGCAAAAAGCAAAAAAAAACTAATTGCAACTGAATAAACCAGTCTCTTGCCTTTCCTGTCCACAACCAAATTTCTGTTAGATGCAGCTATATGCAATAACTACTGCACAGATTTTTCACTTCTATACTGTGTGATTTTTTTTTTTTTATTTTGACAATGACAGCTTTGACAGTAACTTTTCTCTCATCCTTTGAGTGTGATTCTGTACTTTCAAGAGAAGAACAGCATTGGAGGCTGAACATGAAATTGTCTTCTACCATCTGTTGAAGGCAGACAATTTAATAGGGAGATCTGAACAGGTAGAATGCAGGGAGGTTTTACTAGGTTTATACAAGTGGCCTTCCAGAAAATTATTCGTAGATATAATTTCATACTGTCCAATATTACCCAAACATCTGTTTAACAACCCTTTCAGATGCTCTATCCAGAACTTTCATTTTTTCAAAAGAGATATGGCAGATTTCTATGACTGGTGTATTCTCTAGAGGGAAAATTTCAGAGTATTTGTAAAATTTCATGAAGTACTGTCCTTGATACAACTAAAACTGGTGTATAGAAATAAGCCTTTATTCTCCCTGAATCAAAAACAAACACAGATTTTGATGCTTCAGTAAGCAATGGCCTATTTGCTCTCAAAGCACCTAAAAAACTGGTAGTTCCGAAGTAGATGCATGTTTCTGATGGAAAGTTTGTTCTCTCTTTTTCTTAATCTAAACTAAAGGGCTCCTAAATTTTTTATTACAGTCCTATGGCTGCTCTGGGTCACTGTAAAACTGAACAATAACATCTTTGCTGTGAATTCAATAAGACAGTGTTCATATATAATTTGTTTTCAAAGAATATTATTTTAAGACATATGAATATTTTTTTGTAGTAAGGAATGGTGCATTCACATCCATATAGATTGTATTGAAATTATCTCCAGAAAGTTATTCTTTGCTAGAGCCAACAACAGGAGTATGACTTACTGAAGGAAAGCAGAAATATAAGTGACAGATTTGAGCATTTTTTTAGTATTCAGATAAATATTGGCTATGTATCTGTGCTCCGGTGAAATATGACAGAACATCCATTGTTTTACAACCTTCTATCTTTAAACAACTACTCCAAAGATGCTGAACACTCTAATATTAAAACAGCATTTAATTTAGGTGGATGATTCTTTTATAGCTATTGTCATATGTAAGACAGACTTTCATTCTTTATTTGTAGCTTATATATTTTTAATTACATTTCTCATTTTGGCTTTTTTAGACATTGAATTTTCCATATTTTCTTATATTTCTACAGGAGAAGTAAAAGATATGATGCATGCTCATTCCAGAAAAAACAATATACATAATTTTTTCATATTTTTTCTTTCTAAATAAAAATAAATACTTACAGAATAATAATTTAGGTTTTCCTAATAGCATTTTGGACAATCCTTTCCGCAGAAAATTTGGCTGCTGCTGTTGCCACTGCCAGTTTTGCTGATGCTTTACAGTGAAGCTCTAAAACTGCAGAATGAAAAAACCTGTAGAAGGTCGTGCAGGATTTAGTGAAACACCTTGTATTGTCTTTGGCTGTTAAACTCATTGTGTTGGGTTGACATGGCAAGGGTTTGGTAGCACAGTGTGCTGAAGGAGTGGCTTCTGTGAGGGGAAGCCTGGGGCTGCCTCGTGTTGGACACAGCTGGTTCCAGCCGGCTCCAAAAGGCCCCAAAACTGGACCAAACTGAGCCCATGATCCAAGCTGGTGACCCCTCCGTGACAGCATATTTAAGAAAGGGTAAATGAATGCTGTGTAAAAGTTGTGAGAGAGAGGAAAAAGAAGTGAACAGCCCTACAGACACCAACGTTAATGAAGAAGGAGGGAGAGGAGATACTTCAAGTGCCAAAGCAGATTCTCCTGCAGCCTGTGGAGAAGACCGTAGTGACACAGGCCCATGGAAGACCACATACAGCAGCAGGTTTTCTGTCAGGAGCTGTAGCTGTGTAGGGAACCCAAACCATTCCTGAAGAGCAGTACGCCATGGAAAGATCCTTGTTGAAGCAGTTCATGAAGCTGGTGGGAAGGATCCAGAATGAAAAAATTAATGAATATCCCATTGCTGAGGAACCCACACTGGATTAGGAAAAGGGTGTGATGAGGAAGGAATAACAGAATCAAAAGAACTGACTAGAACCCCAGTTACCTGCCTGGCTGTGCCACTCGGGGGAAATTTAGAAGAGTTCGGAATGCAGTTGAGTTTGAGCAGAAAAGCAGGCTGGGAGTAGGTTTTTTAATTTTGTCTTAACTTCTCACTATTCTACTCTATTTTTAACTTACAGTAAATGAAATTAATTTCCCCAAGTCAAGTCTGTTTTGCCTGTGTCAGTAATTTGTGAATGATCTCCCTGTCCTTATCCCAACCCGTGACCCTTTTCACATTTTTTTTTCTCCTCCTGTCCTGCTGATAAAGGGGGGTGAGAGAATGGATGATTTGGCAACTGGCAGTCAGCAAGGTTAACTCACCACACTGATTCATATTCCTTCTTTAGTTATGGAAGGATGATTTTGATTAAACCAATTTTTTATGATTTTTGAGTAAGGCTGAAATGGTGTCTGTTTTTTGATCTATTTTGCTGTAAAGACAGACTCATAGGGAAAGGTAATGAATGTTAAAGACAGGTATGTGAAAATCATTTTTGTATAAGCATATCTTCTTACATTGCTTACATTTGTCAGGATTTTTTTTTCTTTTGGAAATACTGACTGATGAAAATTCACTTGAATTAATATACAAAGCTTATACTAAACAGATTTAACATTTGATTTTTTTTTCTTGTGTTATTAAACTCTTAATTTATGACAGCATCTAAAAACACTGATGTTTGGAAAAAAATTCTGTGTCAACAGCAAATAACTTGGGAGGCATTGAATGCAATTATGCAATTTCTGCTACTACCACACAAATTAACTGCCAAAACAAAAAGATTTCTATACTCATATGAATTACCAAAGATCTGTTGCTGGTGGCAAGGTTCCAAGGGCTAACAGTTAGGTTTAGTTCTTGATTTTCCACATTTTTTGTGCATGCACAGATTATTTCTCTAAAATTTTAGGACAGATTTTGCAGTCACAGTTGAGCAGCACTGGAGAACTGACAGCAACATGAAGCAAAGTGAGTACCAATCACACGTATACATGCATGGTTCAGGAAACATTGCCAGCCTCCACAGGGCTGGGCCATCTTGCACAAGGTCAAATTTGTGTCTTAGTACTCAGTCTTCCATCCTAGCATTCAATATAAAACATCCCAGGATTCAATGTCAAATATAAAAATAATGAAATGAGTCAGAGATGCCTGAGATTTGACAAGCATGACCAAATCATCTTAACAAATCTTTTTAAGACTCCCCATTCTCTATCACTACCATCAATGTCATACTGCATCCTCAAGGATGTACCTTCAGTTAAGGTCAATAATGGGAATATAATACTGAATTCTATTTGACTACAACATTTGGGAGCAGGTCATGTGCTATGGGTTTCTCCATAATGCACATATCTGTCATTGGTAGATGGGAACATTTCTCATACAGGAAAAGAGAAAAATTGTCTGTTCCATTCTCTCTCTCTCTCTCTCTTTTCACAGTAAGGCATTCCAATTTTTTAGGTTTTCTAATTTGTAAAAAAACAGCCCTGAAGTCCAGCATGAGTATTCCCAGTTCAAAACATACTTTAATAATTGTTACATATATTGCAAAAAGCAAAATATAGTTTTTAACTTCCCTCAGGTGTTCTTGGCACTATATTTTTATTACAGACTATATAATATCCATAACTGAGTCATAGTATAACTACTGACAGAATCAAACATTAAATAAAAAACATGATCACTGTAATTTTGTTTGTTTTTAATGAGACTTCCAAAAGACGTTCTATGGGCAGTCAAAAGCACAGCTGTATTTGGTTGAATTAGGTTGGTTTGAATTCTAGCACTGTTTTCAATTTAGTGGGGTTTATGTTATTCAGTGCTGTGTGCTGCCTTCTGTGGATTACTGTCACTAGGGCCTATCCTGTCATGGGTAACATCAATGCATATGTCAATAGTCTTGTAGACTGCTACAAATTATTTGGCTGTTCTTCCCCTTTACATATGCAAGAAAACAGTGCTAATCACAGGGCATCGAGTTCTGGAACGTTTAAGACTGAATAAATGAACTTGTTAAAGAAAGTGAATTGCAGTGACTGAAAGGATTCCCAAAATTAAATTTGTGGGGTTGCAATTACCAATCCCATAAGAAACATCACATTACTTTTACCTTGTTTTCACCTGCTATGCAACAACAGCTTGGTTTACTGTTCCTTTGTTATCACAAGTTTTCAAATAAATATCATCATAAAACCGGAGATAATTCCTCAAGATTTTAGAGATTCAAAATAGATTTGTTAATATAGAGAGCAGAAAATGTCAACAAGCTTTCAAATATTTAAGAAACTTGGACAAGTTACATTAGATAACAATATTCTTGTAAATTGTAATACAAACTGTCTAACCTGATTACTGACGCATCTTGTCATCATATGAAATAGACCTGTAGATGGTGACAGTACTTTGTGTAGATTGCTGGTAGTTTTCAGGACATCTTATTCTTAATCTTTGAAGATAATACCTGGGCATTATATGATGAAGAACAAGACAGTTTTGTATTTACAGACTCAGGAAATTGTTGAAACCTCATGGTAGAAAGAAAATCATTGACATTGACTCGGTTTTTCCTCTCAGGCACAGTGGCTCCAATTGCATGAGACTTTGCTAAGTAATGTAAATGAGTGATACCAGGGCTTATTTCCTAAAATATTATTTATTTTTCAGGTGCATTTTCCTTTAAAGGAGAAATTAATGTGAAGTGTAAGCAAATGAAATAGAGAAAAAAAATCTTACTAAATATTTTAGCAGACATTTCAAGAAAATACAATGCTTTGAAGAAAATGTCCAAAAAACAACAACCTCTTATGGCATTACTAAAAGTTATGACAGCTGAAACTACAAACCAGCCTTTCATCTCCAAAGACATGTATTCTTATATCTTGTAATGTCAAAGAAAAAATTCAAGGCAATGACTTCCGTTTTTCATGAACTTAACAAAATGAAGCCACTGGCTAATGCATTAGCTTGTGTCAGAGACAGATTTCAGGCCTGGGTGAATCTTTTGGAGGATTTTGCCAAGGTAGTTTCACCCCTTGTCAGTCACAGTGGTTCCAGGTTAAATGCCTCAGATAGAGCATGGCACACAGGTAGTTGCCATTTCCTGCATTTGTAGTTAAACTAAGGTATATTTGGAAAACTTTGGCTCCCCTTTGGAGCATTTTTTATGGAGTGCAGTGTATGAGAAAGTGCAGATGACCTAAGACCACAGGACTGATGTATGCCTTCTGAAACACTCCTGCAGTCTCATCCTGCCACACATCTGTAAGCACAACTGTATTTCATGCAGTTGTGGAGTGCTTTGTAACATTCCTGCTTTGTGACTTTGTTTGGTATTCTCTTTTACTAACCATCTCTCCAGGTCTTACCCTGTTTCTGGAAAAAAATATTGCGACTGTCAATACAGTGTGTGTTTCAGTGCAAGTGACCCAGGTCCCTGATCCCTGATCCTGACAGAAAACCAACACATCTCTGCAGATCTACACACTACAATCACCACTGCTTTAAAAATGGTGATCCGGAGCTGCTGACAGGTTTTTGTCATCTAGAAGCAGGGAAGGCTTAATTATCATCCAGCTAATCCCATAAGGAGACATAGTTTAATAGAGTATAATTTTGTGCACTTCACAGTAGCTGCACAGCTTGCCTTAGTTACTCACTGGCTCTACAAAGTGGCTTGCACAAAGCTATCCCCTTACAATAAAAGCTGATGCCAACAGAAAGAGAATGAGGAACGGGTTCAGGTGAAGAGGTCTAATCAGGAATGTACTGTCAAGTCCTTTCAGTAATATTCCTTCAAAAGAATATAGGCATTTCAAGTTAACTCTCTCTCTAGTATTCATTGCCCTTTTCAGAGCATCCGGAGAAGAGAATTGACAGCTATGTCATGCCACATACAGCATATTTGGAGGAAAATTTGCAGATGGTGCTATAAACTGCAAAGGAAGGAACATTATGGGGGCAGAGCATAAATACATACACAACACACGTGGTTCTACAAATGCATTTGTGTATATACAGTTATGTGCCTGGGTGTATATGAGTTCTTTGTTATCTTTTCTACTAATCAGTATAGCTGAGGAAATAAGATTTGGTTAATATAAACAAATACTTATTTTACTTGACAAAATGCATATATTTGAAGATTAATTTTGTTTGCTGAAAGAACTAAAAATTATAATTATTTTCAAACTTCAGTGATTTATCTGTGTGGTTTTGGTTTGTGACTCTCAGGGGAAATGATATCACTGTTAAGGTATATTAAGCTACTGGATGAGACGACCATAATATTCAGCTAACTCAAGTATTTAGTGTCAAGAGCCATATAAAAATGAAAGTAGATGCATTTGAATAACTTAAAACTATTTGAACTAGCATGTCTTTTCCCAATAATTTCCATTTTCTACTTCTTTGTCTGACCTTGTTTCACTGCCTGCTGCTTGCCCTCTCAGTAAATTTGAGTGCTAGACTAAGAAGACATTGGAGCTGATTATGAAAGATGAAGAAAAGGGAATAGTTTAAAAGCAATAAAATGGTATGAGAAAAAAGAAATTGAAATGAAAAAAAAGATGTTTTGCAATGTAGTGCTACTCAGGGAATAATTCTAACAGAATTAACTAGCCGCAGTACAACAGGGGCTTGGTTTATTGAAGGCTTTAAAAGATCCTTTAGGGCCTTGAGTATGCAGTAAATGGAGCCCATCTCTCTCTCGGGAAAATCAACAGGAGTTTTGATGTTGATATTACTGCAAGTAAGGCTGATACAAAGAGCACATGCAGGGGAAACTTCGCTATCCATTTTAGCACCGTGTTTGGGTTAATAATTCTAATTAAAGTCGCTATTCAGAAATTAAAACATGCATGTAAATCATGGTTCCTGGATTTCTACCTGAAATATGGCAGCTATTGAGAGCAAATGAATTTTTCATATTTATCATATCCAAATGAAAGCTAATATCAGAAAACATTATGTTGCTTTACTGAGGCCTACCAGACAAAATAAGTAATTTCTTGGTGGTAAAATATATGCCCATAGCTCACATATATGGATGGAAGTATCAAAGAGATGAGTTCTTGCCAGTTTTTCGTATCTTTATTAAAACAACAAATCAGCAGAAATGAAGACTAGTTCTAAGAATGTGTTGGAAAATGATCCTACCATAAAGAATGTGAGCAGCTCTCAAATTCCTATTATTTGGAAGCTTTTATTATAAGACATTTCAATGCAGACTCAAAGCTTGAGCTTGTGACACAGAGTTGTGATAAGGCTTTTGAAGGGCAATATCACAGCTGTTTTTCCCCCAATCTGAATGAGGAGGCTTCTTGCAACACTTTGTCCCTCAGCGTTGTTTTTAAAAGGACTGTTTCGCATATGATATAAATTCATTGAAGTATGAACACTAATAAATTTATAGCTATTTTTTAACAAAACAAATATTTTAAAAATTCTATATCATATTTTAGGCCTTGGGATAACCTCTTGAGATGAGCAGCTACATCTCATTTTCATTTTTTTCCCAGGGTCATTTTTCTGAATGAGAAACATCAATGTCTCAGCTACACTGGTTTATGGGGTTATGTCTTTCATTCCACAAGAGACCTGCAAAACTTTGAACTGCACAGTGACAGAAATTAAGATGATCTATAGAGATCAATTCTAAAGCTATATATCATGGTGGCAGAGACTTCTGGTCAATAAGCTCATGTGAACTTGTTTCCATTTCTAACCTGCCTGTACTTATATCGTGTTTCCACACAAGTTCTTCTTTGTCGTACTTCAGGGACTTCCAACATTAACTTACATACATAAAATTAAAAAATAAAAGGTCACATGCTGTAGAATTTTCACCACAGATGCTGGGCAAAATTCCCAATCAAATAACAGCATGGTTCATTCCTCATGGTATCAAGGAATGGGAAAGATTAATGAGAAATATGACATAGGGCTACAGTCAGCCCTACAATATAATACAGATGTTGTGATTTCAGTAAGAGTTTTGAAATTTTGTAGACCTTAAATAAAGGTTCTTAATTTAAGGATGTCATATATAAAAACCTTGAGTTGTGCCTATTTGGTTCATACTAATAATTTAATTAACATTTACAACTCTATATCCTAATGACTGAGATCAATGATATAGCTCACAGAGAATATTTACAAAAAAACCCTCACACTCAATAATTTGACACTGTTGCTTAAACAAGTTTGTCTTTTTCCACGTAATATTGAAGATAATGGTTCTTCATTGAAAAGGCAAGGATTCCAATAGTTGATTTTGATATCAAGTGCCAAAGGTGAAATTTTATGAACTGAAGAGGTTTAAAGGCACTGGTTTTTTGGATTGGGATTATATTTTCTGAAATACATGACCACTCAGTGATTCCTTCTTACTCTATATGACAGGTCTGACATTACCTTCTGAACTCAAATAAAGAGGTATACACCTGGTTTGGTTATGACATAAATATAACAGCATCCTTTAATCTAAACTGGAAAAGGATGATGAGGGGACCTTAAAATCCAGGAGGATTTCCCTCATATCAAGTCCTCCTTGATTGCTTTCTGATAGAAGACCAAAAATTAAATTGGTGATATATCTAAACTTCTTGCTATTATTCAAACAATAAATGGCATTTAAAAAAATAATTATTTCCAAGTGTCACACATCATTCCCTTTGAAATGCCCACTACTATATCCAGTTTGTGTATAAATTATTATGTTCTTAGACTTATAGATACATATAAGTTATAACAATTTCACAGTCTTCTTTTGTTCTTAATTTTTCCTGCCATGAAAATCAGAAAATTAAAATCCATTCTCCTCTTTCACCACTTTTGCAAGCTTTTACAATCCTAAAATGTTGTAGTTGATGAGTGCTTTTTCTGCAGATGGGAATGCAGGCAGTAACACTGGCTCCTGAATGGACAGGTAACGCTGTAAATATGTATCTGCTCTCTCCATGTTCTCACACACTGGGCACAACAGGGATTCTTGTTGCAAAACAGCAAGGACCAAACACTGTTGTAAATGCTCTCATCTAATTCTACCACTTTCATTCACTTAGTAATGTAATGTTAGTGCTCAGACTCAGCAGTTCAGCATCCAGCAGCCCCTCAGGGAAAAATTCTTATGAAGTTACCAGTGGCTGACTGGTAAATTATATGAAAACACCAGGGTCCTATTAATCTAAAATGGTTTCAAAAGAAGAATGATGGAGTTGTAGACCTGGACTTTCCTTTTTTCCACCATGAAGACAGCCATCTAATAAAGGTAAATGATTCTTATGAAGTGCTAAAATAAAAATTGTCAAATACCCTTATTATTACCCTTGTTTATAAAACTGGTTGCAGATTTTGGTCATCATTCTGTTATAAGACACCCTGCTGTGGCAATTATCATTTAAAATATCTGAGGGGCTGCCTGTTGGTCTTCTCATGCCAGAGGTATTTTTCATTTATCAAGGACATATTGAGGACTCAATTCCCAATGTGTAAATAAAAGGTCATTTACAGAGAATAGTACATTCTTGCTGCTACTAAATAGCAGGTCCATTAATATTTCCTGCTGTTTTTCAGCTCCAACATTTTTTGCCCCATGATGTATCACAAAATATCATTAAACTGGAGTTACCAACAGAAAACAGAAAGATGAAGTGAGAAATGTAGAAAACTTTTTACACTCTTTCCTCTTAATCTGAACACTGTTGATTACTTAGCTCCCTAACGAGAAATTGTTTTTCCTGGTGGAAAAAACAATCTCATAAAGAGTGGATAGAAAGGATCTAGTGTAATTAAATTATTTTATATGAGCCTCAAATACTTAATTCTGAAAGAATCTGCTGACACTGCCATTTGAATTGTGGAAAGGATGAGAAGTGGTGCTCTAATATTTTTTTTCTGTCCTATTCAACCACATGTATTGAAAATATTTAGGCAATATAATATCAAATGAGAAACTACCTCTAAAATTTGAGTATAATTCTGCCCTTTGGAGAATTATAAATGAGTTTATGACATGAAAAACCTTTGTAATCTGGCCCTGAGTTCTTAAGAAATCTCCTTCTCCTTTAGTATTCTCTCTATGGCAGTAATGTAAATGTTACAGGTAAAGGCATTTAAAGCTCATGATACATTGGCCTCATTTATACACACAAAGCTTTTTTTTTAATTTCTTTTTGTCTTTTATTTCTTGCCTTTTCCCCATTTTAATTTCCTATTTTTAAAATATTTTCACAATACTATCATTACATAAAATACAGAATATGAACTTCTGACTGGATATTTCATACAGGTTTTGCACTTAGGAGTTTCAGACCATTGTGCAATGAGGGTCTTAGGCAGAACTCTATATCCCATTTAACATGATCTCTAAATTAAATGAGCCCAAATTTTTGAAATGGATGAAAATCTTGAAAAAACCTGTGACTGGGGTTATAGATCCCTTGGTAATATTCCCACTGAAATCTGCAGAGCAGAGAATTGCTGATTTCAGCTGTAGATTAGATAGTGATAAGGTTAGTTTAAAGAGTTAAAACAGAAAACCAAAGAGGAGTGTTAGACTCTTAGGATTATTGTATGGCATCAGTTAGATGCCTCACATTGGGTCTAATTCTCATCCTTTGTCCTGGGGTCACCCTCCTGATGCATGGTGTAAAGTTTTAGTAAGTTGTGTAAGACGTGAGCTCACAGAGCCCTCTGCTAAGGGCAAATGCCAGTGACTGCTCTATCAGGAGGAGTTACAGATCTGCCTCTGACATGCAGTCAAAGGAGACACTTTTGCCATAACCCAGTGGTTAGCAAATTCACACAGCCATGTCAGGGGATCTGGTCTATGTATCTTATATTCTGTGAAAGTTTCCTATTTATCAGAGGTGAGCTGCTGCCTTCAGCTCCGTTGCTTATCCCTTGGCACAGGACTTTACAAGCCCAGAGAATGACTGAAGAATAAATATAGCCTTCTGAATTGATAGCTTGCATTTAGAGCAGTCAGTAGCTGAGAAATAATGAAGGGTCTAGGCTCTACTCTTAATTTTCTTTAAAATCCAATTAGTGTTTACTGTAAAACATAAATAGAATTAGAACTGAGATTTCCTTCATCTCCTTGTTGAACCCAGCATAGGGTTTAACCCTGCTTGATTCCTTTTGGATTTTTTGACTGCTCTGAAACTGTTCAATTCCTTGAATTTCTCATGCTTAGTTCATTAATTTGTGGCTATGTATTCTGATCTGTGCAACCTCTCGGGCTTCATACATGATACTATTATTTGTATTTCCACAGTGTGGGATTTGCATTGAGAATAAGCACCTCTTATGCAAGGCTCAATACAGCCACATGCTACAGTGTTTTATCCACAGAAATGACAAAATTAATTAATATGTTATTTCTATTTGCTACTTCGCAGCACGTGCAACTATAATCGAGCTATTTGAAATATGTTAAGTGTTGGTGTAGCCTGAATTCCTTATTAGAAAGTAAGCATTTGCACAGGCAAAAAGCCAGATAAGAGACTGATAGCAGGGTTTGGCATACAGTACAGAGTAACAGTAATTGCATGTCAGTAATTGAAAATATATACTCATGCATGCCATTTACCTTACCAGATATGTCATTGATGAATATGTAAACCTTAACCTTCATATATACCATTCTACATCTGCAAAATTGAAATAACACACATGCTTCTTGTAAGACAGCAATGAGATAAAGTCACTAAGAAACAAAGAGAATTTGTCTTGATAAATGGCAAAAAAATAGTCCATGATATATTAAGAATTGTCTCTTCAAACCTGGTTTTGAATATAGGTATCTAAATTTAGTTGAGACAGGGAGAGGCAGCAAACAACAAATAGATAGCAAAATACTGCACATCCACTGATTTAATGGTCATTGTCCATTACACACACTGACAACAGCAGCAATTGCAATCATTAAGTTACAGGTTGTTTCATAATTCATAACACAATTGGGAAAATTATATCTTTCTAGTTTATTTTTCTTTTAAAGAATTTTTATGTTAAAAATGCTGGCTTTAAATAGTCAAACTCATGGAATGAAGGAAGCAAAACAACAGGGCAGATAAATATTTCCTCAAAACCTGTGAAATTTTAATTATAGTTTTCTTTCATTCTGTCAAAGCCTATCTTCTGTCTGAGTATCAGTCTAAAAACTGACTTGAATGTCCAACTGCTTTTCCATGAAGTCTCATTATAATGTCAAGTATTTAAGGACAACACAGCTCAAATCTACGACACTAATAAACAGCTAAATAGTAATGGAATTATTCCATTCTAATTAAAGCACATACATTTGTTTCAGTCTGTAGCTGTTTTTTCACTCATGAGATTCCACTGGGAATAGTTTGTAAAGAGGGGCTTTTAAGAGGGTACACCTATTCACAAAAAAATAAGAGGGTAAGAGGTGAATTTTTGCATGGAGTGGAAGACAAAGAGTAGGTAAGATAATCATATCTATTCATATCTTGCATTCATATATTCCATTTAAAAAAAATAAAATAAAACACCCACCCCTCTCAAAACACAACTTTCCATGCTTTTTATCTGAATTATAGCACTCTAGGTTAGAACAATTGCAATATTATGTAAGACTAGAATAAAAACTGTGGGCTTAATTCATGCTGAAGTAGGTTTATGCAAGTCCCTGGTGACATATAAAGTACACTGTTGTGTTAAGCTCCACAACTGAATATCCTGCAATGCATAGGACTAACCTTGTGTAGGTATGTCAGAGAAGTACATTTAAACCTTGCTGTTACCATCACTACAGAATATTCACCAAGAGACCTCTGGCTTTGGAAGACTTACTAATGGAGCAAGACTGCTCACAACAATGTTACAGTTGTCACCACTCCAAGTTGTCCCTTAGGGAATTTTCTTTTTTCTGCTGAATGTAAGAAGGAACTTGGGGAGATGGGACTTGAGGTAAAGTAAGGCTCAATAAGTATTGATCCATCTTCTGCTTTGCAACTGAACATTGCATTATTGTGGTTCTTTTATTTGTCATCAAAGTTATGCAAATAACTCCTTAATATAACATACCAAAGTTGTTCAGTAAAAAAAGGGAGAAATCCCAAAAGGTAGCCTTCATTTCCTCTCAGTCCTCACTGCTCCTTTTCCATGCCTCCAGCTAACTCATTCATTCTGTGATAAAGATGGAAGGATAAGAGTGAAATAATGTGAAAGGCTTGGTCTGGATTTCAGTTTGGCTGTGGTGGCAACTGACTCACCAGATGCAACTGCTACCTCTCCTCAAAGTCTGTACCTTCTCCTTCAGAAGGAACAGGGTTTATCTAGTGAAAGCAAAGGAAGACAGCATCTAGACTGCTGTAGAACGGTTTGGAGCAGAGCCTGGTCTGAAAACTTGAGAATGGTTGTACCTAGACTGTATAAAAATAATAAGAAATTAATAATCTCTGGACAAAGAATATGTATTGGATAAAGGGTAACAGTGCACACAGATGCAGCAACTTAATTCTTACTGGGTTTATACACCAGCTGAAAACACAATGATCTAGGACTGAAGAAAGGTATCTTTGTGAGGAGGAAAGGAACAAACAACTTTGTTCAAAACATTCAATATTTCTTTCACATTTTGCATGATTTATTCCTTTCTTATTTCCTCTGTCTGAATGAGAAAATATGTTGAACAGCTGCCCACAACTCAAAGGTGGAAACATAAATAAAGGCATAGAATGGGAATGATATAGTCTGTGATATATAAAATCACAACTCCAAATGCTATGGGTGCAGATCATCATATGCTGCACAGAACTATGTAAAACTCCCTTCTTTCCTTCCACATGAAAGAAAACTGCAAAGCTATTAAGGGTAATGATGGAGACATTCCTCTGTCCTGTACTAAAGGACAAGTAGATAGTCAAATTCATTCACAGGTACACATTTGCTCCTGTGATGCCACATGCATATTCTGTTGACCTAGATGTCATAGCTATCTGCCTTGCTAACTTTGTATTTCACTGGTCAATGTGTGTTGGGAAGACAGCCCTTCTTAGCAAAGAAAACATTTAAAAATTTTGCTAAATCTTCAGGTACAGAGAGTTCAGGAGAGCAGAGCTAAGGCAAACATGTGGGCTATTGCCTAACTATGATTTTAATTAATTTTTCCCAAGATTTTAATTTTTCATGTGATAGTTGCAGATT
This sequence comes from Monarcha castaneiventris obscurior, assembly GCA_026261815.1. Lineage (NCBI taxonomy): Eukaryota > Metazoa > Chordata > Aves > Passeriformes > Monarchidae > Monarcha > Monarcha castaneiventris. The sequence continues at coordinate 3,821,441 of JAMPIT010000174.1, read as the reverse complement.
ATTTTTAATCAAAGTGTGAAAACAGTAAAAAACCAGCTTTGTTCTCAAGCAGTTTTTTGATTGTTCACTATGTTCTATTGCACTCAGAATCTTGTAAGAAGAAAGGAACATAATATGAACTTATTGTTAGTCCAATTAACTATTTAACAGTCCAAGAGTCTAAATAGTAATATTACTCTTAAATTTTTGTATGTGAACTGGCTAGGATCTACCCCTTTTACCTGGCCTTTTTCTTATCTTTTTAGTATCTCTTTGGGATCTATGGTCAGCACATCATTATGCCTCATGAGCTGCTGGATGGAAAAGTTTTAATGTGTTTGGAACATCACAAAGTCTCGCCAGGAGGAACAGGTCATTTGTGAAGTGCATAGGAGATTCGTGTGCTAAGGTGGGGTGCATCTTTTCAGTTTGTTAAGCTTGGATTTATTTAAAAATACTTCCTTACCTACGGCTGATGCCTTCTGGCTGATCCCAGCTGAAGGATGAGCATAAACCTCACCATTTCCCTGTGCTCAGACATGGGGACCCCCTGGGTTTGCCACACCCTTCCCATGGAGGCACTGGCACTGTTCAGGCTCAGGCAGGGGAAGCAGCAGGCCCTTGGAGCTGAGATAGGAGCTGAAACCAGCCCAGCTCAACTCTGGCCAAGGTGAGCCCAAACCAGCTCTGAGACTGGTGCTCTGAGCTCAGGAAGCAGCCTAAAGCCTTTTGCTAGAAATGGCAAAAAAGTAGAATTTACTGTGTCACACTTCTGGCCACAGATGAAACTGTTATTTGGTTTTGATTTCTGGGTTGTTTTGGTTTTTTTTTCCCCTCATCTATTTTTATAACAAGTATGTTCAAAGTCACATCTTGCACTCTTGCAAAAAGTTCTATTAAAAAAAGTCTTTCATCAACGTGATAGTTTGCATTTAAACATATCTTAATGAAGAGTTTCCTGGAACAGATGAACACATACTACTAAGCCATTTTTCACATGGGCTTTATTCGGTAAATTAACAGGCGATCTGTTATCCACACGTCTTTCACATGTAGTGAAAGAGCTACATTCCTCGAAATTCATTGCATACAGGTTTGCAAAAGAGCATTAGCATGTTTTTTTCCTAAAAGTACTAAGTGCATTGTGTACTCATACATATATATATGGTAAAAGCTTTTTTTTTACCATTTTCTTGCACGTTGTTGAATATCATGAATTTAAAAGTGTGATTTACTGTGTAAAATTATCTCTGCTTTTATGTGAATGCATAGCATTTATTTTTAATGCTAATGCATCCTCTCTGGAAACATTACTAGCCTGTAATGACATCTTTCTTTTGGTTTAAAGCTGGGCATGCTTGCATGAGCTCAGAGGAAGAAGTTTTTATATTTGTTTTCATTATTGCTGTTGTGTATTAAAAGAACAGAAGACGAAAACCACAAAATGCTTTATAAAACTTTTAGATGGTGCATGCATCAATTAAGCTGTAAAAGGTGTGACTTTTCTCATTGTGACCAAAAATGATTGCAGGAATATGAGATCCAACTGAATGAACTCACACACAATGAGAAAGAAAAGCTGTATGTTTATTCTGTACATGTCTGACTGATCTTTGGACACTTGTATTTTGTTTTTAAGCATCAAGCAGTGCTAAACTGAAATTTCAGAAATGTGCTAAATAATTTGTTGTAGTCAAAGGTGAAGGATATGCAAGTAATAATGGGTTTCAAAATGTTTTTCTTTCTTTCCCTTTTGTGATTTGAAGCCCACAGCAGTTTGTATTCATTTGGAAGGGGAATTGCATTGAACAGTGGTAAACTGTGATACTTCTTGTAGACCGTACAAAGACTATTATGAGTTTAACAGACATTAGTTAATTTCTATAATGTACCATATTAGGATAACAGAACTCAGACAGGATAGTTGACACATCTGAAAATGGATTAGAGTTGACTTTTCATGTGGACAGGTATTATGCAAACGACAGAAAACTGAATGAGTTCATCACTTGGCTTAAATATCTTTGTCCACTTGCAAACTTTGTGTAGGTGTCTTTACTGTTCTTTGTGCACGTGTTTACTGTTGGCCAAGATTCCTATCGTTGTAATCAACAAGACTGGATAGGGGGTAGAATTAAATATACAATGCTTTTCAGCTATTTCCTTTGGCTTAAGGTCTGGCTCAAAATAATTGACTTTCCTGGGTACTCCAAGGTACTTATCTGGTCATTTGACTGTATGAGGAAATTCATCCTAATATGGGTTAGATACATAGAATAGATAAAAGGTTAAAATTATGTGGGGTGAGACTTTCTCATGGGGAACCTCTTTCTTCAAAGGCACCTAAATAATTTATTCTAATGTTCTAGCGTGTACTGGAATTACAGGGATGCTGCCAACAGCTCTACCAGAGAAGGAAATTGCTACCCTGGATTTAAACAATGCTTTCTTCAAAATTCAAATTTAAAAACTTAAATTTTGTCCTTAGAATTCCTAGAAGTTTATATATAATTATATATATATATATCTCTAAAATACTAGTTAGTTGTGAAAATTACTTGCCTGTTGTTGTTATGTGTATTTTATTAGGATCTTTTGGAAAATTAATTGAGGAAGAAAGTGTAAGAAAGAGGTAAGAGTAGCTAAAGAAAAGTATTTTTTTATAGGTGTATGCTAACAAATGTCTAGATACAGAATTAATAAAATTGTGAGACCTATGATTTAGACACCAAAGCATTACCAAATGTGCAATGAGAAACATCATGTTGTTATCCCTGGTTCCATTATTAAAAGCCATAATTTTGAGTCTTGTATTTTTGTTAGTTACTGTCATATATCCTTAACAAATATATCCAGCATGAAAACCTAGCCTATACATAATGAGCATAGTCTTTTTCTTTCACGTCTTTCACACTGAAGAGGAAAACAACTGTACTAATGAATATTCCTTACTCATGGAAAACATGGCATTTGAAATCTACAGTACTGCTTACTCCTATTGTTCTATGGGAACACGTAAAAATAGTTGTGTGACTTGCTGTACATATCAGCCCAAATCATCATAATGCAGTGACCCTCCACAATGCACTTCTTGCCTTACAAACTCTGTGAAGTCATGAGTAATTTTCACATGATGAGTAATGATGCTGAGGAGATTCTAAAGAAAGATAATTGAAATTGTCAAGAGAGTTATCACATGGAAAAAAACCAACCAGCCAACCAAACCACCAAGAAACCCTGAAAACAACAAAACCAAATCACTTTAAAATCACATGCCATTATTTGTCTTCATATCAAACTACCAGGGTTAATAGGATTATATATAAATATATATATATATATATATATATGCAAGCAAGAGCAAAAGGTATGACATGTAGAAGGCACTTGTGTCTCCTCTCTTCTAGAAATCAGAACTTTAAGCTTGTGTCTGGTCCATGTTCATTAAAGTATTTAAGAATGTTTCAGTTTAGAATTCTGTAGGGTTACTGACTTCAAAGAAATGGATGTGTAAGTTTTTAGCTTATATCTTTGGCTTGATTAGAGACAAAATTTCCAGCACTTTAATGGATTAAAATCTTGAAAAATTAGATATTAACATGTTTATGAGAAAACTAAATGAAAGCAAGAAGTATCGGTGTAATTTTTTTGAGTGTGTGCTTTCTTTGCCAGTCTTTCTGTGTGTTCTGTGTTAAATGTCTCTTATTTGGGTTTAAAACATAGTGTGGTCTGACTACAGTCTTCTGAAGATGAGCATTGAGAAGGAAAATTAGAGTAGGATGAAAGGATGATAAAAGTTCTGTACTGAAAGTGAATAAAGTCAAGCTATAGGCAATAGCAAAAGAACACTAATAACCAGCAGTGGGAAATGAGGCATTCTACATTAATAAAGTAATTTTCTTTTTACTTTGGAATACTTTTTTCTCAGCATTAGTAACAATAATAATGATTCTCTTCACTACCCAAGAAAGAACACAGAACTTTTACAAGGATTGTTAAGATGGTTTTGTGAGGATGTCCTGCTACTTCACTGCTGCACTATTGAACTCTGTGGACATTTTTTCAGATGGGACTGAGGGGATGTAAAGGATAATATTAAGGATGTATGCTCAACTAGAGAAAATAAGTTCCTTGTGTTATTTACATATTTTTGTGCATTTAAAATAAGATAAAAGAGAACATTTTCTTATGATACATATTTCTTGAATTTTGATATTTTTCTCTCTGCTTTTTGGTGAATGGACTGCATTATTCACATTTTCATTCTAGAAGTGTTTGCTTTTTAAACCAATCACAACAGAGTTTCAGGAGACTGCGGCTATGTCAGAATAAGTAGATGATTTAAAACATCTATCATTTGCTTTTGGGACAGTTAGTGGATCCCAAAGGATGCTGCATTGTTCTCATAAATTTGTATTCCTAACAATCAGAGGGACTGGCTATATGAACTTGCTGTTCAAAATCGGGATTATTAAAAGAAATTGGTTTTAAAAGTCTGTATAGATAGTTATAATGGTATCTTCCTAACCTCGCAGAGGTGAACATTTAATATACTGAGGAAAAAACAGCCAGGCATGAAGTTACAGTTTTAGTCCCTTCCACAAGGCCTCTCCTACTCCCTCTGAGGCATATAAATAAAACAGAGACCTTTTTTTTTTCTTTCCTCCTGGGCTCTGCACCTGGTTATACTGCTTGGGTCCTACATATTGTGCTGAACTGTTCAGAAGACTTCCAGCTAAGCCTTGAGATCTCAGTGTTCACAAGTCCAAGTAAGTGAAAGTGAATAAAGACCTCCAAATTTGATCGGTAATGAAGAAGTGCTAAGTAGTTAATTATCAAGGGAATTAATATTTTTATGCCACAAACTATCTATTCTCATTTGAGGATGCTTCTCTGGCTGAATACTTGTAAGCAACATGGCACAAAACCTCCTTCCTTTAAAACATTATACCCAGGTAACAGTTCTTTCAAGTACCATGTTCAGAATGACAGGAAAAAGTATTTTCTCTCCAGAACTTTCACTTAATTTATTATACTGTTCTCTATTTACAGTTTCATTAAAAAAAATAGACAACCATCTTAAGGTATCCATACAAATTCCATACAAAGTTAGAGCTACGCTAGGAAAAACCAGATGCCATGCCCATCACTAAGATGGACCTTTTAACACATATTTCTTATAGGAGTGCATTTTGTAATTGCTTTCCCAGTCCTTCATTATGCTGAGATTAATGAATTTGCAGTACTGTAAATTTTGATAAAACAACAGCTTCCCTAGAATACAAGTACTAAGACACATCCCTGGCTTTCATTCCAGGTACCTTTTCATGATTATGTAGTAGAGTGGATGCATTTCCTCAGAATCATGAGAGATGCTCAGTTCTATCTGAAGTCACAAAACTGGAGAGTCTCAGAAAATGCTAATGCCTTTCAGAGATTATGCTTTCTTGGCTATGGTCCCTGAACATGGTGACAGTTCTATAGTGCTGATGCTTCCCATTCTCAAAAGTCTGTCAAACCCAATTAAAAACTGCATTCTGGTATTTCTTGTCCTTTTCAGTGGCAGCTTGCTGTGGAGATATTTGTCTTACTTTCTACCTGCTCCAAATAATCCTTCTGTGTTTATATACTGTTTCTCTCCCCATATGTAGACATGGGTGTAAATGAACACATTTCCTAGAACAAAGAAGACTACCTGGTTGCTCTGGCACGTGTGCCAATATTTCAGTAGCTTACTTTTTAATGTAAAATTGTTAGACTGATCCCATAAAACTTGTGATCATGTATTTTCCCTTGCTGTCCTCCTCCAAAAGATCACCTGCTTTTAAAAAGCTTTCTGGCAATGCATTGGTTTGTATGAGACTTTTTAAAATAAGACATCTAATTTATGAGTCTGTGTTATGATGTTATTTTCCAACTGTTATGATGTTCTTTTCTGAGTTTTCCAATTTCAGAAATTGGCTCTGCTACAGGGTAATTTGGAACACCACAGATAAACTGCTCTGTATTGCCTTCTGGAGGAGACTGCAGAAGGAGAGTAGGAAGCTTGGTCAGTCATACTAAACCTCAAATTAGTTACCTTTTTCAATGGGATCATTGTCTTAATTTTGCTGGAATCGGTAGAATTTGATTATTTCAAACGACATAGAAGCATTAAAACCTCATTAAGAAAATCTGCTGAGTTCCCTATACTTCAGTGCAATGTAAATTCCTAGGTGAAAACCATAATTTTATGTTTATTTTAATAAGATCTGAAAAACGTAAGATCCTGTGTATGTATTCTAAATGGCGGCTTGTTTATCCACCAGAGGAAATTTTTAATTTCATGTGTCACATTTATTAATATATTTTCAGCCTGATTGTCTAAAGTTGCTTTATGATAAAATTAGTCCAAAGAAAAGATTGTGACACCATTCTTTACAGTGACCAAGAAGAATGCTTCTGAGTTCTTTGGCTTCTGGTACAAACCTAGTGTGTAGAATTACTTTGAAAATTAATAAATATTGCTATATATGGAGTCACCAAGGGAAAATACCCAGTACCTCCAATCTGGTTTTTTTATTATTATATTTGAGGAAGTTCTTGGAAGGAAAATACACTGAGAGTTAGAAAATACAAAGAAATTACTTTCAGCTCAAGAGGTTACTCTACCTTGAATAGTTTGAAGCTGTGAAAGTAGGTGGTAGAAATCAAATGTATGCATACGCACATGAATTTCAGGTTTTTACTTGCAGAATGAGCTGCAGCAAGGCAGCTGAAGGAGTATGTGAATGAGCAACGGCAGTTAGAAATATCTGAATTTCATCATAAATTTAACACTAATGTTTATGGCTTGAAATGTTTCTACAGACATTTATTAGATGTAGTCTTTTGCCTTGAAATTCAGAACTTCAGTATAAAACTCTTAATCCCTTTTTCCTTTCTAACGGTGTTTGACTCTTGATTTTAAGATCAGGAAAAGGCATCAATACCAAGTTGTAGTATTGCACAATTGTAGATAAGATAACCAATTTCAGTTTCAGAAAAATGAGAATTCAGAGTGGAAACTGCAGGAATGTGGAACTAGATTCTCTCTGTTAACGTGGTTTGACTAAATTCTGTGTGTTTTGTGGTAACAGAGAATGTTTACAGTGGTAACTCATAAGTATATGCATATTCCACACCTAGGTTATGTTTGTTATCAACCTACATTTTTTAAGCACTCTGCAAGGATTTTTCTTGAAATGTTAGAAAATACAATTGAAATAGCTAATGGCAAAGAGATAGAGTAGATTTGTTATAAACTCTTTACCACTTAGTAGCTGGTGAAGATAGCTTTTTTATTAGTCTGTTATAGAAGACTAAGAATACAGCCAAGATCCTAAGAGGAAAGGAAAAAATAAGTTACAGTTCATCCAGCAGAGCTCCTCTTTCTACACCAGTTTTCCTCACATGCGTAAAATTGACAGGTAAAATCTGGAGTTTTTATTCCAAACAAACTTTGGGATACCATCATTTACTTGCTAATGAATGCAGCTAAGATGGGAAAGAAATTATCTGGAAAATATAAAGTCACTGGCAAACAATTTGTTAAAAGGTAGAATGTTCTGAGGGAATGTTATGCCCCAGTCCACTTGGTGGGTTTAGGGGAAGGTTGGTTGATTTATTCTGGGCTGTGCACAGAAGAAACAACAGAATTCTCAGGAGGTTTAAAACCACACTTCTACTTGCAAACTTTAGAACATTATGGTAGAATAAGGCACTTGGCAAATTTTAAAACAACACCCAGACAAAGTAAGGCATTTCACAAACTTTAACTAAGCAAATTTATACTTAGCCAAATTTAACCTATCCAAAGAACAAGGCACTTACTGAGATATTGACTGGAATTTTTTAGTCTTGCGTACAAGAAATTGTGTACTTTAATAAGAAGCTAGGAGAAGAAAGAGAGAGGAAAAGAAGAGAAAAAGGTATATAGTCACCACGCATGATGTAGCAATGAGATTTGACTGTTGAAATTTCAATGGCTGTCAAAGTGATGATCACAGTCTTGATCCATCAGTGGTAGAAAAAGCCCCCAAAGCACAGAGTTCAGTGATTACACTCTGGTTATGTGGGAACAGCCAGGTGCCTTCCCTGGGTTAGGGAGTTTTACACTGTTACAGCACTGTGGATCATAGGACACTTCAGAGTTCTTTGATGGTTTATCACCCCTTCTAAGACATGACAGCTGCCTCTTAGGTCAGCACAGTTGAGACAATTATGCCACATCAGAAGGGCTGAATACCTTCAGGTGAATGTCCCAATATCTCCCTCAGAGAGGAGCTTTCATACCTGAGCCAGTTGTGTAAGGGCAGAAATTGGCATTATCCCACATATCAGGAGCTGTTTCTTATTGGCCTCTTCCCTTATCTGGGCCAAAACCCTCATGTAAACTCTGGTGGTGGGTGTGCACCCCCTCTGCATCTGGGCTGTGACCTTGAACTCCATCAGCCAAGCACCCACTGCTTTGGCAAGTGGCCGGTTCTTTGAGACCTTGACCATCAGCATTTAATCTCTCACAGTGATAAAAGAGACAGATGAAGCACCAACTGGCTGAGGAAAGTTTGGTGTGTACAATGAGGATAAGTTTTAAATTTTAATGTACATACACTTCAAAAATAATTTAGGGTTTAATGCTATGTGTACAATATTATTTCCTAGATATACCATGATTTGAAATCAAATGATTCTATATTTCTGAGGAAACCTGGATTCAATAAAGACTAAATCCCACTCCACAAAGGTACCAAACTAATTTTGATCAGCTGAGTAAAGTGGGCCTTCTGGCTTAAAGTAAAAGAAAAGAAAAACACAACAACCCAAATATGAAGCTCCTTTTATTGATATAGTGTCTGCTCTTTTTGGTCCTATTGGGAATGACTGCTGATAAGAACCTTGTGAAGCAGCAGAAGCTATTTTTATTTGCAGTCATCAGTAAACTTTAAACTATAACCAAGGTTTATTTGTTAATGTTCTTGTGTTACAGCACAAAAGAAAAAAGTATATAAAGCTGGAAGCATGGATTTCCATATGGGTTGAGTTGTTGGGATAGATGGCTGTTAAAACTAAATGATGCTGAATTTGCATAGGTTTATTAGGCTACTGACATAAGAAAAAACTTGTTGAGAAAAAAAAGGGATGCAAATTTCTATGAGACTGTCTGTATTAAATGAAAAGATTAATCAGATGTCTTTATTATACATCAGAGACACTTGTCCAGACTCCCTTTAGAGATCAGGATGTGGTTCCTATCACCCCAGAGAAAATATTTAAGTTACATCTGAGAAATGTTACCGTAAGAAGCCTCTTGATCTCCTGTGTTAAGTCTAAGGTGAATGAGAGGAATTCCATCAAATTTATCACTATCATCAAAGATCTATCATGGTGCAGCCTATTTCATATGTGTATGATCTGATTTGATTACATGCCAAGATATGTCAAAGAATCACTTTCTTCGGGAGAAGGTAGGAATTATTTTTAAATTTAAGGTTGAAAAATAGTTTAAATCTTTAAGGAATGTATTTTTTTCTATGTTGTCAAGAAGTTTATGTTATAAATGTTGGACAGAGAAACCTGGTCATTAAAAATTGGCACCACTAATCATTACCATGGCTGTGGAATTTTCAGTATTGTTCCCTGTGCACAGATTGGGTATTGGTGGAAATAGTATGAAAAAATCATGCTTGAATATCTAATTTGTGGGCAATACCTATTGCACTATCATAGCTTCACGTTGGTATGTGACAAAATATGAGATTACACAAACTTCTTGACCTGAATGTTTTGGGATTTTTTTACAAGGGCAAGCTCAAACAATGAGAGTCTATTTGGTCTGGCTGAGCTGAGTTCATTTTCCCACAGCAGCCTTCACAGTGCTGTGCTTAGCACTGGTACCTGGAAAGGAGTTGATAACACTCCAGTGTTTTGGGGGCTGCTGGAAAGGACTGGCACAGCACCAGCACTATCTCTATCTCCTTTTTCTTTTTCCTTTTCCTTTTCTTTTCCTTTTCCCTCCCTTCCCATCAGAGGGCTGGGAGTGGGCAATATCCTGGGACACAACCAGGCCAGCTGACCCAAATTAACTAAAGGGCTAGTCCATACCAGATGATGTCAGCTCAGGTATAAAAACTAAGGAAGGGAAGAAGACTAGGGGATGCTTGTTATTTTGTAATGTTTGCCTTCTGGAAAAACTGCTCCATGTGTTGAAGCCCTGCTTCCCAGGAAGTGGATGAACTTCACTTACTGATGGGAAGTAGAGATTAAATTTTCTTTCTCTTTGCTTATGCATGCACAAGCTTTTGGGGTTTTTTTCTTATTATTTATTTTTACTTTTTTGCTTATCTCAACCTACAAGTTATTTTTCGTCTTATTTTCTCTCCCCTGTCCTGCTGGGAAGGGGAGTAATAGAGTGTCTTGGTGGGCACCTGCATCCAGCCCAGGTCAACCCACTACAGAGAGTAAATATAAAACCTTGAAAAAACATCACTGGTAATCAAAGTTTGGCAGATATTTGGGTGAGGAGATTAAAGAAGCAGATGAACCACTTTTAAAACACTTTTTTTTTGGTAAGGAATGTTACAGTAAAGAGAGGATTCAGGTTAAGCAGTAAATTGCAATCTGAACACAGGAGGAAAGGAAGAAATAATACAAGGTTATTACCCTTTGCTTTTTTTTAGCAGAAAAGGTCGATATAAGTAATGGTCTCTTCACAAATAGCAAAGGTATTTTCAGTTTACATTAAAAAATTTTAAAAGTTTGAGTGTGAATTGATTAGGTGTTTTAAGAGGCCTAACTTTCCTAGTCACAAAGTCCTGAATAAAGACTGACTATAAAGATGGAAATTGATATAAAGTGAGATAATGCCATCAAAAACATGGGAGAAAACAGTTGCAGATTCCATGTAAAGTAACTAGACCTGACTCTCATGTTGAATTAAGTATTATCAAGTGTTCTGTTATAGATCAGTATCTAGACCTCAGGAAAACACTTGCCAAATGCCCTTGGGAAAAGCTTTGTTCAATTATACTTACTGATTGGCTTTTAAAGAAGATCAGCATTAAAAGTGGGTCTCAGGAAGTCCTCTAGTTCTTCTACTGTGTTATTTCTCACATGATTTTTATGATGGGGCTTACAGCAAACACATCACATGAGAAACCTTTATGAAAGGTTCTGGCACAGAGTACATTTGGAGACGAGTATTTAGGGCCTCTGAGAAAAATCTTACTGCTTAGAAATAAACCCTTTGGCAAAAGAATATAGCTCTTGCCCAAGCTAACAGCACTCTGGGGGTCTCTTCTAACCCTTTACATTCTATACTTAAAATCTCCCTGGAGAAATTACACAAATTAAATTCTGTGGGGCAATACTTTTAATTTTTCAAAAAGTAGCAATAAAAGCCTCTCTGGACCTTTTGACTTTAGGACTAAAAATTTGCAGTAAGCTTTGTTACCAAGTAAACTGCAGTAAGACTCAATATTTATACTTCTACTTACAGGTCTGCATAAAGTTCATGATGATCTTGGCACTGCTGCATACATTTTGGCATTGCTGTCACATTATATTTTGAATTTGTCATTATTTATGTTTATAATTAGATTTTAATAACAAAAGAGAATCCAAAAGTTTGGAAATAAGTAAAGCAACACTCAAGTCTCAGGTAGATTTCTGAGCTGCAGCAGTTCACAGAAATAAAAGAAATACCTGAAAGACAAGACCACTAATATCTGTGTTCCTACTGGTTTCTTCTCACTGGGTATTAGAGCCTTTGGGGCTTTGAATGCTTGAAGGATTCTTGGGTCTGCAACTTCATGCACTTTCATCTATTTATTCCTTAATAATCTGCCACTTTTGAAATCCTTTACAGTAGAGTTGAAGAAGTAAATCTGTTAGCATCTAGATGAATACAGACAATAATATAATTTTCAGTAAACAGTTAGAGAAACAAGCAAATACTTTAGCAATGGAAAAAGAAATAACGTGATTATTTTAAAAAAATAGAGTAATATGGATTTTCTGCTTTGGAACCTTCTTTCTTTTTGGTTTGGTTATTTGGGGATTTCTTTGGGTGATTTTGTAGTTTCATTCACTCAAGTTATTTTTTGTTGGTTTTGTTTTATTATTTCTGCCATGTTTGCAGGTAATTTAGAAGAATCCTTATGCTGTCCTGATTTTTTTCTATCTTCTTCATTTGCTGCCCAATCTATAAATAAGAGAGAAAACAGAATTGAGGAAAAGCACAGTCACTGCTGATGCATGGTCTTGTCTCCCATCTCTTTCCTGATTTACTACTGCCTTCAGTGAAAGGTGGGAACACACACTAAGTCCAAAGAGAGTTTCAATAGGAAAGCAATTATCCATCTATTTTAAAAAATGAACAAAGTCCAGCTATCCTGCTAGCTTCATAATATTATACTGATGTTTTATGAGGCAGAAAGTGGTGCTGCTATTGGCAAGATCTACCTAAAGCTGAATTATTAGAATAACCAGAGAAATAATATTTTTTTCTGTTAAGATATTGGCTAAAGAAGAGAAACATGATTTAATTTTTAGGCTAAATTTAGTGCAGGATTGGGTATATAATTTTGCTTGATTTAGTTCTTCTTTTACAGTCTGTGAAATGTAAATGTGAATGCAATAGAATCTAAATCTAAAACTGTCTCAGAATATGAACGTTCCAGTGGATTCTGTGAAAAAGATATGCAAGGAAAGATTTTTATATTGATTGAATGCATCTGATTCTGAAAATGGTGCATCCTTTTTCTCTTTTATACCCCAATACTAAGCTCTTTGTAAAATGCACTAGAGGTGTTTCCTTACTAATCAATGGTTTGTTTGTTTTTTTTTTATTTTCAGTTAACTTGACATAATGTTTGTTCTAAAAGTCTTATCCTTTCATCCTGATGCTGTAGTGTATTCCTCATTCAAAGCTAATAATGTTTCACAGCCTCCTTGCTCCCCTCTGTTTTGCCAAGGAAACCTCTTCTGTTGTGGTATTGCTCAGGTTTATATCACATATTATCATCTTCATTTTTATTAATAAGCCCAGCTTCCTGACAGCAGGGGTTCATGACTCTGCTGATAACTGTTTTGAATACATAGTGAAGTTGGGAATTGGCATCACAAAGTTATTCTGAAATAACACTAGTATATTTTGTTAGAATATTTTAATAGAAGAAATGAAATAATTTCATACAGAGATCAGCAATTGTGTGTGTGTGCCCCAGCTGGTCTTATTCTAGGTCACTGGCTTTTCAAGTGTGAAAGCATAAATAGCCTTTTGTATTGTCTGTAGTTTTACATGGAACTTTACTGATCCAACATGGAGAAAGTGAGTAGGAAAACAATCTGCATTTTCATTTAAGTGGTGTCCAGACATCTTTCAGGGTGCTCATACACGCAGCATGATTATAACCTACACTATTGCTTCACTTTGTATGAGCCAATTAGTCAGTCTAAATAAAATCTGCTTTGCATTCATGTTCTACTTGTTTTATTTTACATTCATAAGAAATGAATATGAATGAATCATTTAAATTCAGATCTAATACATTCTTTGGATATGTTATGTACTGTCTCATTTAGTTTTTTACCCTGGTTTTTCATTTGATCTGCTTAAGCATTTTAAGGTAAGTATCTCTTTTAATAATGATAGAAAACCACATTTCAACTGTTTTATCATATTCTGCTTTCTGCTTTGAGATAATTTCTTTAACATTAATGATATGTTCTTTTCTCGTGTATTATGTTTCCCTTGTGCATCATCTTGGGATAATCTTGTCTCCAGCTTAATGAAAAATCTGCTAGGGAATTTCTATAAATGACATATATAAAGTTTGCACAACTGGTGCCATGTGAATTTCTTTATTTAGGCTGAGGAAATAAGTAGTTGCATAAAGGGAAATGTTGGGGTTTAGGATTTTAGCCTGTTTTTTCTCTTAAAGAATTTTACCCATACTAGTTGCTAGGGGACAAACCGCTGGATACTTAAAAGAAACAAAAGACCTGGCCACAGGGGCGGGGTGGGACTGGCCACCCTTTTGTCACCTGGGGGCTGGGACACCCGGGGGGGGGGCGGGGCTGCCTGGGTGCTCAGCGTTTAGTCGGGGAGCTGCCTGCTTCGGTGTGGACTCTTGGTCAGCACTGCGGGCTTCTGATTTTTCGGCTGTTTTGCTTTCTGCGGGCAAACCCCGGGATCTCTAAGCCTGCTCTGCTCCCTGCCCGCTGGGGGCTGGGCACCGCCACTCTGCCCTGCCGCTGGTCGTCGCTACTCTGTAGCCCCTACGCTGTGACCTGCCGGGCTTCCTGCTGCAGCGCCGGAGTTCGGTCCCGAGATCTGTGCTCGCCCCTGCTGTTCCAGCCTGCTGTTCCTGAGGATCCAGCCAGACGCCCAGGAGTTTGTGAGGTTTTTCGTCCCTCCCTCCCGGCACCCCGCGCCGCCATTGCCGGTGCTGCCCGAGCTCGCTGCGGAGCGCCCCCTGCAGCCGCGGGGGAACCATCGCACCCGCCCTGCTCAGCGGGAGCTGCCCCTGAGGAACTGCACCCAGGGAAAGTGCCCGAGGCCGAGTGTGGCCGCACTGGGTTTGGGCTGCTGTTTGCTGTGACTGCCACAGCTATTGTTGTTTGTTTGTGTTGGTATACATATATATTTATTAGTAAAGAACTGTTATTCCTATCCCTCATATCTTTGCCTGAAAGCCCCTTATTTTCAAATTTATAATAATTCGGAGGGAAGGGGGTTGTATTTTCCATTTCAGGGGAGGCTCCTGCCTTTCCTGTCTGACACCTGTCTTTCAAACCAAGACAGATCTTGGCGCCCAACGTGGGGCCTGAGGGCATTGAGAGAAAAGGCTGAAAAAGGAATAACAGTTCTTGGATAACTCAGTTCTGTGTGCTGAATATAGAAACCTTGCTAGGCAGCACTATGTGGTCCAGTTTGCCCTGGTTCGGGTGGCATGTGGTCGTGGCTGTATTTCTCCCTTTTGCAGCTCCTTTTCTAAACATGGGTCCTCTGACTAAGGTCACTGTTGCTGTTATCCAGTTTGCCCTATGGGTTGATAAGCTGAGGAATTCATGGGTTTTTAACTTCCTCTGGAATGTGGGCACATGGATACAGGGCTATTGCACACTAACGGTATGCTTTTGGGGTTACTTTAATAATGGGACCTACTGTGAGGAGATGACACCGGGGGAAACTTTCTCCCAACCCTTAACCCATCTTTTTGGGTCCACTCCACCAGTTTTTGAAGGATTCAGATCTTCCCTAAATGCTAATGATATTGTACAGTGGGTGGTGTTGCTGATGTGCCTATTCTGCTTAGTACTCAGAGATAAAGGGAGATTGACTTGGATAACCACCCTGATACCTACCCCGGGGGCTAGGGATGCTGCCACAGAACCTGACAGGGCCCCAAAGACTAGGGATCCTGTCCCAGAGACAAGAGACCCTGCTGCAGAGACTAAAGATCCTGCCCCAGAGCCTGACAGGGCTGCAGAGACTAGAGATCCTGCCTCAGAGCCTGACAGGACCCCAGAGACTAGAGATCCTGCCCCAGAGACTAGAAATCCTGCCCAACAGCCCACCTCAGAAATAAATTATCCAGATTTAGTGGGGGCACTGGTAAAGGAGATACGTGAGATGGGCCAGATGCTGAAAGAGTGCATTTTCTCAGCTAGTGGAAAACCCTCTCCCTGCCCCAGTGAGGAAGAGCCTGATGGTGAAGCAGTGGAACCTGCGGATGTTATAACTGTCCAGGCTCCAGCTGAACCACAAGGGCAATCCCAGCCAGCAGCAGTTGCCCCTGTGCAGAGGAGGAAATACAAGGCCAAATCAGTGCGCCCAGTGAATGATGATGGGGAACCAGGGCCCTCACAACCAGCAGGGGAGCCAGAGCCTGAAATCATCACCGAGTCCCTGTCGTATGAGAGTCTCCGTAATATGCGAAAAGACATCGTGCGGAGGGGACGTGAGGCTTTTACAACCTGGTTACTTCGGGTTTGGGACCTTATGGGTACAGGTGTGCAGCTGGATAATGGTGAGGCAAGGTATTTGGGATCTTTGACCCAGGACCCAGGTGTGGATCAGATATTTGTGAGGGAGCCAGGGCCCCTTTCTCTGTGGGAGCGGCTTATAATGAGTGTGAGAGAGAGGTTTGTCAACAAAGAGAGAATGCAGGAGTACCACCATAGAATGCAGTGGAAGACACTTGAGGAAGGGATCCAGCAGCTAAGAGAGGTGGCAGTATTAGAAGGGGAGGGATGGACAGCATGATAATGACCCCGACAAGGCCAGGTGCACAGCACAGATGTTGTGGAACCTGGCAAAGCTTGGGCCATCCCAATACACCACCTTCATTGCAACCATTAATGCCGAGGACAACCGAGAAACAGTGGGTTCTGTCGCCAACAAGCTCAGAAATTATGACAGTATGGTCAGTGGCCCTCTGAAAGCTCAGGTCTCTGCTGTGGTTAAGGAGCTCAAAGAGGAGTTGAAGGAGGAGTTGAAGGAGGAGTTGAGGAGGATCAATGTGGCACCAGTGCGAGTCACACGCCCTCAAATCAGAGCCCGACCTCCCCCAGCTAGAGAGAGAGGGTACCCATCACGAGATGAGCTGTGGTTTTTCCTGTGCGACCATGGAGAAGACATGAGCAGGTGGGATAGGAAACCCACTACTGTCCTGGCAGCACGGGTGCGTGAACTCAAGGAGAGAAATGCTAACCGAGGGGGTTCTGCTAGGGTGAAAGTAGCCTCAGCCTCCCGTGACCAAGCTGCCAGGTATTACAGAAGGGAAGATGATATGTCAGATCCCCTGGAAGGAACCTCAAGCATGTATGCCCAGGGAGGAAATGATAACCAGTGCTAGAGGGGCCCTGCCTCTGGCCAGGAAGAGGCACGGGAGAATCGGGTTTTTTGGACAGTGTGGATCCGATGGCCTGGCACATCAGAGCCACAGAAATATGAAGCCTTGGTTGATACTGGTGCACAATGTACTTTGATGCCATCGGGACATGTGGGGGCAGAACCTGTTTCTATTGCTGGGGTGACTGGGGGATCACAGGATTTGACCTTGTTGGAAGCTGAGGTGAGCCTGACTGGGAAGGACTGGCAAAAGCATCCGATTGTGACTGGCCCAGAGGCCCCGTGTATTCTGGGCATAGATTTCCTCCGGAATGGCTATTATAAAGACCCAAAAGGGCTCAAGTGGGCATTTGGAATAGCTGCTGTGGAGGCAGAGTGCATTAAGCAACTGAGCACCCTGCCTGGACTATCTGAGAATCCCTCTGCAGTTGGGCTTCTGAAAGTGGAGGAGCAACAAGTGCCAATTGCCACCTCGACTGTGCATCGCCGGCAATACCGGACGAATCGAGATGCTGTGATCCCCATCCACAAGATGATCCGCGAGCTGGAGAGCCAAGGGGTGGTCAGCAAGACCCACTCACCCTTCAACAGCCCCATCTGGCCTGTGCGCAAGTCTGACGGGGAATGGAGATTGACTGTGGATTATCGTGGCTTGAATGAAGTGACTCCACCACTGAGTGCTGCTGTGCCGGACGTGTTGGAGCTCCAGTACGAGCTGGAGTCCAAAGCAGCGAAGTGGTATGCCACTATTGACATTGCTAATGCATTTTTCTCCATTCCTTTGGCACCAGAGTGCAGGCCTCAGTTTGCCTTCACCTGGAGGGGTGTGCAATACACCTGGAACAGACTGCCCCAGGGGTGGAAGCACAGTCCCACCATCTGCCACGGACTGATCCAGACTGCACTGGAAAAGGGTGAGGCTCCAGAACATCTACAGTACATCGATGACATCATTGTGTGGGGGAACACCGCAGCAGAAGTGTTCAAGAAAGGAGAGAAAATCATCCAGATTCTCCTGGAAGCCGGTTTTGCCATCAAGAAGAGCAAAGTCAAGGGACCTGCTCGAGAGATCCAGTTCCTGGGAGTGAAATGGCAAGATGGACGGCGTCAGATTCCCACTGAGGTTATCAATAAGATCACTGCTATGTCTCCGCCGACTAACAAGAAGGAAACACAAGCTTTCCTAGGTGCCATAGGCTTTTGGAGAATGCACATTCCTGAATACAGCCAGATCGTGAGTCCTCTCTACCTGGTCACCCGCAAGAAGAACGATTTCCACTGGGGCCCTGAACAGCAGCAAGCCTTCACCCAGATCAAGCAGGAAATCGCTCACGCAGTAGCCCTTGGCCCAGTCAGGACAGGACCAGAGGTGAAGAACGTGCTCTACTCTGCAGCCGGGAACAATGGTCTGTCCTGGAGCCTTTGGCAGAAGATGCCTGGTGAGACTCGTGGCCGACCACTGGGATTCTGGAGCTGGAGCTACAGGGGGTCCGAAGCCAATTACACTCCCACAGAGAAGGAGATCTTGGCCGCCTATGAAGGAGTCCAAGCTGCCTCAGAAGTAGTTGGCACAGAGGCACAACTCCTCCTGGCACCCCGACTACCGGTGCTGGGGTGGATGTTCAAGGGAAAGGTTCCTTCCACCCATCATGCTACTGATACAACTTGGAGCAAATGGATTGCCCTCATCACTCAGTGCGCCCGAATTGGAAACCCAAATCGCCCTGGGATCTTAGAAATAATTACAAACTGGCCAGAAGGTGAAACTTTTGGGTTATCTTCTGAAGAAGAGGAAGAGCAAGTAACCCGTGCAGAAGAAGCCCCGCCATATAATGAGCTGCCGGAGAGTGAAAGACAATATGCCCTCTTCACTGATGGTTCCTGTCGAATTGTAGGAGCTAGCCGGAAATGGAAAGCTGCAGTATGGAGTCCCACACGGCAAGTTGCACAAGCTACAGAGGGAGAAGGTGGATCGAGCCAGTTTGCTGAACTCAAAGCTGTCCAATTAGCTCTGGACATAGCTGAAAGAGAGAAGTGGCCAAAGCTCTACCTCTACACTGACTCATGGATGGTAGCCACTGCTCTGTGGGGTTGGTTGGAAAGGTGGAAGAAGGCTAACTGGCAACGTAGAGGAAAACCAATCTGGGCTGCTGATGAGTGGAAAGGCATTGCCACTCGGGTAGAGAACCTACCCGTGAGAGTCTGCCATGTGGATGCTCATATTCCCAAGAGCCGGGCTAATGAAGAACATCAGAACAACAAACAGGTAGATCAGGCTGCAAAAATAGAGGTGTCCCAGATAGACTTAAATTGGAAACACAAGGGAGAGTTGTTCCTAGCTCGATGGGCCCATGATGCCTCAGGTCATCAGGGCAGAGATGCCACCTATAAGTGGGCACGAGACCGAGGGGTGGATCTAACCATGGACAGTATCTCCCAGGTGATCCATGATTGTGAGACATGCGCTGCAATCAAACAGGCCAAGCGAGTGAAACCCCTGTGGTATGGTGGGCGGTGGTCCAAATACAAGTATGGGGAGGCCTGGCAGATTGACTACATCACACTGCCTCAAACACGCCAAGGCAAGCGTTATGTGCTCACAATGGTAGAGGCCACCACTGGATGGCTGGAGACCCACCCTGTGCCTCATGCTACAGCCCGGAACACCATCTTGGGCCTTGAGAAGCAAGTCCTGTGGAGACATGGTACCCCTGAGAGAATTGAATCTGACAATGGGACTCATTTCAAGAACAGCCTTATAAACACCTGGGCTAGGGAACATGGCATTGAGTGGGTGTACCACATCCCTTACCATGCACCAGCGGCTGGGAAGGTTGAGAGGTGTAATGGATTGCTTAAAACCACCTTGAAAGCACTGGGTGGGGGAACTTTCAAAAACTGGGAACAGCATCTAGCAAAAGCCACCTGGTTAGTTAACACCCGAGGATCTACCAATCGAGCAGGCCCTGCTCAATCTGAACTGCTACAAACAACAGATGGGGATAAGGTTCCAGGGGTGCACATGAGAGGTATGCTTGGAAAAACTGTTTGGGTCAATTCTGCCTCGAGCAAAGATCAACCTATCCGTGGGGTGGTCTTCGCTCAGGGACCAGGTTGCACCTGTTGGGTGATGCAGAAGGATGGAGAGACCCGATGTG
This sequence comes from Monarcha castaneiventris obscurior, assembly GCA_026261815.1. Lineage (NCBI taxonomy): Eukaryota > Metazoa > Chordata > Aves > Passeriformes > Monarchidae > Monarcha > Monarcha castaneiventris. The sequence continues at coordinate 3,801,428 of JAMPIT010000174.1, read as the reverse complement.
TACCGCAAGGGGACCTTGTTTTAGGGTGAACTGCCCACGGCATTGTACTTGTATCATATCTGCATGTACATATGTATATAATTATGGTGATGCATGTGTGTATATAGTTAAAAAAAGTTAAGTTTGATGTAACATGTTAGTATGGGAAAAAATTCGGGGTGGATAATGTTGGGGTTTAGGATTTTAGCCTGTTTTTTCTCTTAAAGAATTTTACCCATACTAGTTGCTAGGGGACAAATCGCTGGATACTTAAAAGAAACAAAAGACCTGGCCACAGAGGCGGGGTGGGACTGGCCACCCTTTTGTCACCTGGGGGGTTGGGACACCCGGGGGGCTGCCTGGGTGCTCAGCGTTTAGTCTGGGAGCTGCCTGCCTTCGGTGTGGACTCTTAGTCAGCACTGCGAGCTTCTGCTTTTTCGGCTGTTTGCTTTCTGCGGGCAAACCCCGGGATTTCTAAGCCTGCTCTGCTCCCTGCCCGCTGGGGGCTGGGCACCGCCACTCTGCCCTGCCGCTGGTCGTCGCTACTCTGTAGCCCCTACGCTGTGACCTGCCGGGCTTCCTGCTGCAGCGCCGGAGTTCGGTCCCGAGATCTGTGCTCACCCCGGCTGTTCCAGCCTGCTGTTCCTGAGGATCCAGCCAGACGCCCAGGAGTTTGTGAGGTTTTTTCGTCCCTCCCTCCCGGCACCCCGCGCCGCCATTCCCGGTGCTGCCCGAGCTCGCTGCGGAGCGCCCCTGCAGCTGCGGGGGAACCATCGCACCCGCCCTGCTCACCGGGAGCAGCCCTGGAGGAACTGCACCCAGGGGAAGGTGCCCGAGGCCGAGTGAGGCTGCACTGAGTTTGTGCTGTTGTTTTGCTGTGACTGCCACAGCTATTGCTGTTTGTTTGTGTTGTTATACATATATATTTATTAGTAAAGAACTGTTATTCCTATCCCTCATATCTTTGCCTGAAAGCCCCTTATTTTCAAATTTATAATAATTCGGAGGGAAGGGGGTTGTATTTTCCATTTCAGGGGAGGCTCCTGCCTTTCCTGTCTGACACCTGTCTTTCAAACCAAGACAGGAAAACATTTCAATTTGTCCATACCGCATTCTAATTTAATTAAGAGTCAATATCTGAAACAGAGTTGAATTCTCTGTTCGCAATCCACAACTGCACATAGCAAAAAAAAAAGCAGAAAATCTTGTCTGTAAAAACAGAGGATAATAGGAAATTTCTGATAACTCATAAATATGGTTATGCTTTATTATTTACTGTTTTTTAAACTGTTTCAGGCTGTGAATTTTCTAAATTATTTGTATATGAATTGAGATGCAACTGAACTTGCGTATCAGCTGGACTGGGGTTATGTGGTATCATAATTAAAAGTACTGCAAGTACATATCTACATATCATTCAAATTTTCCATGGGAAAGTGTTTCAGATGATAAAAATTAAAATTAATTAAAAACTAAATTGTGTTTAAAAAAAAGGCAAAAAAATATTACTCTGGGTAAGACAATTAATTTTTAAAAAAATATTTTCAAAATATTTAGTCACATGCTACAGGACTATATGTCTAATATTATATCTATTAAAGAATATTCTTTTTTTAAAAGTACTGCTAAACTTAATCACATTTTAGAAAATGTTTTTGTTACTACTGTATTTACGAAGATAACAAAAAATTTTCTTTCCTCTAATACCCATGATGACCAATGCTACAGATTAGCTATAATCACCAAATCTTATCTAGTAGTCCATCTGAGGGACACTAGGGTGCTACCTAAAGTGTATTGGATTTTGCATAAAATACATGCTCCACTAAACTGAGGTGATTTTGCTTGTAATGAAACACTGTTCAACAGAATTTCTGATTTTTTAAAGTATTTTCTGCCTTTATCATTTCTGAAACACTGTAGGCTTCTTCCTGTGCATCCCTGGATATGTTGTGCATGCCTTGCCAGTAGACTGTGGTCCTTCATGGAAACTCCTGCTCCATTCAGGCATAGTGTGGGTGGATGAAGGGGAGGATTCCAGGAACTTTCTTGCCTCACACCTCTCCCACTCTGATCCCCCTCCTGAAAGTATAGCCAAGCACACTGTAAAGATACTTATTTCCTCCCAACCTGACCCTGTGGTTGCATTCAACTCCTGCCCATCTCTGGCCCTAGACACTCCTCTTCTGTCAAGGCATCCTTCACCTTTTTCTGTCTTTGTGACACTCATTGGCATGCCTGTACCAGGGATGAGAAAACACAGATGGGAACATCCTGTGGCTGGATTATACATGGGCTTTGAAGGAGCTTGAAATTCAGGGCATTAGGCTTTGAAGGCATCTGTGCCATGTCTGGAAGGAGGAACTGTGATCCCTTGTTATGAAGGGCCAGTGCTGGATGTACAACACACACATCATATGAGTATTTTGATCCTACCCATAATTGCCTAGTGTATTTACAAATATACAGATATATATGCATTATATACAAATGTAATATTCCTTCTCCGCTGTTGTCTACTTTGGTTCACTCTGCTTTCTGCTTGACAATCCCTGTAGCAATTCTGCTTTCAGTCTTACTTGAACTACTTTTCATTTGTGAGCACACTTTATCCTCCTTAAATCCTTTCTTCTTTAGATGCCATGCCTTGAACCATCCTTCCTGCTTTCAGATTTAAAGCCTGCATCAGCTTTCACTTGAAACGTTATGTGGATATTTGTCTCCTCTTATATTACAAGTGAATTTTGTTGTAGAGTAGCTGAGTTAATATATGTAAAGCACTTTTGTGCTCTGTGCAATTTGCTTGAATCCTAAATGGATATGGCATGCTGGTTTCAAAGACAGCATACATAGGAAACCTGATATTAACCTCCAACCATCTTGCATTCTACAACTTAAAAGACATAGACACTAAGGCACTATGCATAATGAATGTGAAGGACTGATCTACATTGCTGATAGCTTTAGAGATGTTACACCTGAGACATGTGTGATGAAATATTACCAAATTGCTCCCAATACACCTTTTAAAAGAAACAGACTTGTTCCCTGTATAGCGATTCATTTTTTTTTGCACTTCTTTTGATATTTTCTTTTAAATACTTGTGTCTGTGCACTCAGTCAATGATTTTGTGTTGTGACAAGAAGAGGTACGTGTATAGCTGACACTGCACTGAAACTCCGGTTTGGGATTTGAAGTGAGTTGTGAGATATGTATAAACCTTCTGGTGCAGTGCAATGCTTAAGGCATGGGTAATATTTATGTAAAATTTGAGTGAGACACTTCACCGCTTAGCTGAGCTTCAGGACAAAATTAAGTATTTAAGCTTACTATTTTGTTTATGAGGAGACGAAGCACTTCAGAATGGGAACAGGTTTTCCTGTTGCTTTTTTTTTTAATAGCACTTAGGGAGAAAATCCTGGTTTAGATGAATTTTAGGCACTAATCTATAAAGGGTCTATTCAGCTCATTATACCTATTCAATGAAAATCTATAATACTTATCATACTCCAGTGGTCTGGCTAAGTACTAGTAAGAAAGGGTCATTATGTATTTTATTAGCAGAACTGTTTTGCAAGAGGAATGAAGTCTCACATCAAAATACCTAATAATCCAGTGGTTTGAACACTTCTTAAGGCTTTCTGCCACTCAGCTCATGTCTCTGCATCATTCTCGTGATTTATTTTCTCCCTCATGACATACTTCCTCCCATATAACAGTGAGATCAAGGGCACCTTCAGGAAGTTTACTGACAACATCAAGCTATTGAAGTACACTTGACAGAGGGGAGGGATGGCATCCAGAGGGACTGTGATGAGCTTGAAATTTGTGCCTGTGCAAACCTCGCGATGTTCAACAAGGCCAAGCGCAAGGTCCTGCATGTAGATCAGTCCCAAGCACAAATACAGGCTGGGTGGAGAATGCATCAAGTGCAGCCCTGAGGAAAAGGATTTGGGGGTGTTGATTGACAAGCATCTTACCATGGCCCAGAAATGTGCACTTGCAGCCCTGTTAAGATCCAGTTTTAAGGTCCTTAGAAATTCCTCTGCCCAAATAAGGATGCAAACAAGACAATACGCCAGTGACAATAGTAAGGGTTTTATTTGATGGTAGATATGAGAGAGAGAGAGAGAAAGAAAGAAGTAAAAAATAGGTGGGGGGGGACAGAAAGAGTGACAGGGACAGAATAAAGAAAATATCACCATTCCATGGATCCTAGGATGTCCCGTTGATCCTCTGCAGCTGGTCTTCTTGGTGGTGAAAGTCCCCCTGAAGAAGCACAGAATCTGGTGGGTTTATATGCTCAGGCTAGGTTGGCATGTCTGGCCATGTTCCCCTGGAGGAGGGGGATGCAGTCTCTCACAGCAGCCTCTGGGTCTGTTGCATCACCTGCAGTCCTGTGGGGCCAAGCCCCTCACATGAAAGTCCCGTGGATGTGGCCTGTGGGGTTGGGGGTTCCACAGCTGGGCCAGTTTGTGTAATGGAGGATGGGTGTTTATTCCCTCTCACCAGAGGTTACACCATGCACCCAAAACCTCCTCCTGCCCCTTCAGCTGGGGGGAGTCTGTGTAAACCTGGCTTCTGGGAGCTGTGCTCTCCCCCCACCCCAAACACAGCCGGGGATAGCTGCAGCTGGTGGCATCCTTCTGTGGATGCATACCTTTCCTTCAGTCTGAGATGACTGAACAATGGGTTTCCCTTTAAGCAGCAGTTTGACTTTCAGTTCAAAGTCTCAGTCTTCAGAGAGGCTTCTTAGGTTGCAGCTTGAACAAAACTTTCAATGTTTGAGGCATGAACTATTTTCAGTCTCTGACAAGCCCAGAAAGCCAACTGCACTCTGGGCTGCATCAAAAGAAGCGTGGCCAGCAGGGCGAAGAAGGTAATTCTTCCCCTCTTCTCCACCCCTGTGAGACCCTGTCTGGAGTACTGCATCCAGGTCTGGGGCCCCTGATATAAGAAAGATATGTACCTGTTGGAGTGAGTCCAAAGGAGGGCCAGGATGATGGTCAGAAGGATCTCTCCTGTGAGGAGAGGCTGAGAGAATTGGGGTTGTTCAGCCTGAAAAAGAGAAGGGTCTCCAGGGAGACCGTACAGCAGCCTTCCAGAACCCTACAAGAAAAATGAGGGACTGTTTACAAGGGTGTATAGTGACAGGACAAGGGGAATGGTTTTGTACTGAAAGAGAATAGGTTCAGATGAGATATTAAGAAGAGATTCTTTAGAGTGGTGAGGTACTGGAACAGGTTGCCCAGAGAATCACAGAATTATAATTGTTGGAAGGGACTTCTAGAAATCATCTAGTCCAACTCTGCTGCCAGGCAAGGGGACAGGTGGGTTTTGAGCAGGTGACACAGGAATGTGTCCATTTGGTGGACTTTGAATGTCTCCAGAGAGGGAGACAACATGACCTCCACGGGCAGCCTGTTCCAGTTCTCTGCTACCCTCAATGTAAAGACATTATTCCTCATGTTGAGATGGAACTGCCTGTATTTTAGTTTCTGGCCATTATTCCTTGTCCAGTCACTGGGTACCACTGGAAGAGTTTGGCACTGTCTTCTTGGCCCCCACCTTTGAGGTATTTATAGTTGTGGATGCCCTGTTTCAGGAAGTGTTCAAAGCCAGGTTGAATGGAGCTTTGAGCCACCTGTTCTAGTGAAAGATTTCCCTTGCTATATCAGGGGGTTTGTAACTAGATGGTCTTTAAGCTCCCTTCCTACCCAAACCATTCAGTAATTCTGATTCTCCTCTGTTCCACAACAATATGTCTATACATCTGCTCTGAACAATTTAATAGCACAGTACTCTGGTAATCACTGCTCTTCCTGTTCCTTGGGAGTGTGGAGGCTGTCTTCAGAGCTGTTAAGATTTTTTAAATTTCAAGGTCACTGCTAGGTAGCTTTGGTCATACAAAGGAATCTCACTGGCTAAGGCACAGAACTAAGCAATGAGTGAAACGAGCAATTTGGGTGAAAAGGCAATAATCAGACTATCATAGGTGTGATAGCTAAAGTTTGTGTGATTCCTTCTGAAAATATTTGTAAGGACCTATCACTTCCCTGACAGTAGAGAAGAGAAACATTATGTGTTTTCTTATACAAATTACCATTACTTGACCTTGTTGATGCTAATAGAAAGGGGCAAGCTGGTTACAAAACTGATTATCTCCTTCATCTTTGGTCAACAGAGAATTATTTCCAGTCAAGGAATAACCCTTTGTGTTTGCAAAATTTGGCATTTCTGTAATTCTTATTTGCAATATGCTAAAACTTAGCCAAATATACATTTTGCATTATTGCAAGTTTTTAACATGTGACACAATACATTTGAGGGAAAAGTGTGCTTCATTATTAAATCCTGAAGGGCTGTCCAGTTTGTGTTCTCAGAATAAGATTTAGCTCTTCTTCAAAACACGCAAAGCAAGTTAGGCATTTTGAACATACGCATTTTAATCTGCGTAGTTTATGACTTCCCAGAAGTAGTTTCCCTCTGGAATGTTCATAGTCTTCATTTAATATTTGTGTCTGAATAGTGACAAAATCATTTCCCTTCTCTTCCCCTTGCCTTTTCTTGTCTCCTGCCATTTCTTCTCTCTTTGAACCTAATGAAACATAATTTTCTGGTTTCAGTGGGATCAGAACTTTTTTCCTACATTTGAATAAAATATGGAAATACACAGCGCATTTACGGTGCAAGAAGAAAATTGACTTAGTGCTCCAAATATGCCTATATTTCTGTGAATGGTTGCTCTATCCATTTCAGAAATAACAAAGATTAATTTTAGTCCCAAGAGGACAGACAAAAAGTCAGAGATGTTACACCAGAAAGGATGTCATAGAAGTTGTCTTTGTCTGATCTTCGGTGGCAGGAAAACTTGTAAGGTTGTACATCATCTTTAATCCCAATATTTGGAAACAAGACCAAGAAACAAGACCTGCTTCCTAAGCAGAGGTGTGTAAACCTCAGCGATCTACTTACCGGGAGGATGAGGAAAATTCAATTTTTTTTCCAAAGGAGAACTGTAAGTATTAAAAAGTATATTTATGAGACTCAGTTTATAAAATTTTTGAAAACTACTTTTTTTTTTTTTTGACTAACGCATTGTTCTTTCTTCTATCCCAGCTGCCAGCTTTCCACTTAAGCATGTATGTTAAGCTAAGGAACACTTTGTCCATGAATGGCACCGTCTTTGGAATAATTTTAACTAAAAGGTAGAATTTCAGGAATGCTTTTAAATGTAAAAGCTGCGTCAAGCCTGCAAGTTTCTTCTCTGAAATAGGATAAAAATTGTCAGCATTCACGTCACTCTGGAGAATCACTGGCAGAATATCACCGCAGCCCAAGGATGTTGCATAACCCTCTTCAGAATAAACTTTTTTTCCCAAACACTTTGGCTGACTTGTGATGATTTCTATTCTAAAGATATGCAAATCTTTTACATAGTCATGAAACAGAGGAAGGATCCTTCCATCCATTAGATTTCAGAGTGCAGTTGATGTCTGCTTCAGCTCCATCTTTACGCAAAGAAAGTTTTCTCTTGTTGATCCATGAAGCAAATTTTGCATTTCAGAAAAGGAACAGCACAAAGGCTACCCACAAGAAAGAGGCCTGATAAGTGCAGAAGTCAGGATTTTTTTTTTCTTTTCTAAGAACTTTAAATTTGGTTGACTTTTTAAAGTAAATGTGTAGAGACTAGTGCAGTGAAAACAAGATAACTTTTAATATTGGAAGAAAAGAATGAGGGAAAACATTATCAGACGAGCTTTTCACATGCTGAGGAATTAAAACCCATTTTGTATCTTTAAAAATAAGTCAAGCTCTATTGTGTCAAGTTGCAAAAAGAATAAGATGACTCAGATAAAAATGAATTTTAAAGTGAGCCAGATGCCACAATATAGATGATTCAGAAAATAGTACTTCCTCAGACGTCTTCCACTAGCAAAATGTTCTTAAATACTTTAATACATATGGCTTAGTTTATTGAGAGCAGCTTTGAGTCCCTGTCGACCACATTCTAGGAAAGAAATACCAAGGCTATCAAAGTACTCTCACGTGCCCATAACAATAGACATTTAAAATATAAATATTAATAAGACATAAGATTGTGCAACTAGATTTAATTTGGCACATTTTAAGGTTAAAAAATGACCTTTCAATGAAATCTGCAAATCAGAGAACTGTTCAGAAAACAAAAAGCTATTTCCATTAATGAACCAGGAATAATACCCCTCTTCAACTGAGTATTTTCCTAAAGAATTGAGTGCTTGTATACATTCCTGTTCACACTCAAAAACATATTTAAAATTCCTTAATATAGGAAATATATTCTATAAGGTACATTATGATTCTATCTTTAATGTATAGATGTTTTATCAACATCAGTTTTACACATTTCCTTGGTTACATGGTCTTCTGCTCCTCAGTGATACCTAATGGCTTTAAACAAGTAAAAGGCTCTTGTCATGTGGATTGTAAAAGCACCATAGGCATTTTGGATTAGATTCCTGAAAGATAAGGTATTCTTTCTTCATGACAGTATGAACTTCTGTAAGGATTAGCAAAAATTCTGTCATTTACATTATATTCCAAATAGTCAAGCTTTCTTCTTCTTTTCTTAGAGGTCTTTGAAAGGAGGAAGTAGAAAACTAAATGGTACTTTCTTTTACTTGTGTGTCAAGAAGAATACAAGTGCTCCAATGTGAACACTTAAATTCATATTGTCTTATCTATTTTTCAATAAGAATAGTCTCTGCATTTTCTAGATGTTATAAATTTATTAAATAAGTAACAATACCGTATGTATTTAATTGTTTCATGTCACTGCTTAGGTACATCTCGTATGTTTTGCCATAGAAGAAAACTGAAAACTGCATGTAGGATGTTGCGGTCCCTGTTCTAATAGAAAATCTCTTTCTGAGCAGAATACATGAAGAGACCTTAGTTTTTACACTCCATTATACAACAACCTCAGTTTCAAGCGAGCACTGCTCTTCTGATAATAACTTCTCAAACTCAGCATGTTTACATGCTTAAAGGGAAATTACTTAAATCTGCTATTTTTAGAAACACTGCATTTTCTACCTTGAAGACTGCGAAAATTGAATTCTGAATCAACAAAATGAAAAACAACAGATGTAAGTAATATCACATACTGCAAGCTTTAATCTGACAAATGTTAGGACACCAATTTTGATGATCGTATTTACTCAGAGAATGGAAACCTACTGCATACGGCCTCACGTTTCTGGAAAACGTACTCATGTATTTATCTGCAGTTACCCCTCTGGGTTTATCAAATCCCATCCGTGTACACAGCAAACACTTACCTTATTGAAAGGCAGAGTTATGCTTTTATGCTGCTGTTTTTTGAGGCATCAGGACTTGCAAGGAGAAAAACATAACTGGGATGACTGTTTACACACTGAAGTTCTTCTGCATGGCCTCTGTTTCTCAAGTTCTCAGAGTTTATTTCAATTCAAACGTTTGTTGCATTCCAAAACAGAAATTTTTCTATTTTGCAAGATTGACTACATGATGATGAGTGGAACAGCATCATCAGGAGAGATCTGACCTATGTATTCACCAGCAAATGATGTGGTTGAATTGGAATAGATTTATGCACTGGAATACTTGGTGCTGAGAATCTCGTGTCCATGTAATTTCTGAGAGTATACTTCAGGCTGGCTTCAGTGCAGACTCATGGGCTGACTAATTTATAATCCTGGATTGATTGCGTTTTCCAATGTAATTTCACCTGTAAGAAATTCAGATGATGTAGTCTAAGAATCCTGTACAATGTGAACTGAACAGTATATGTGGATTCAAATTCAAGATTCACTTCTGAAGAACACTTTTGATTTAAACTAGGAAAAATTAGTAACGCAGATGCAAAGAGTCCTGAATTCAGAACATTATGACATTCCTAAGTCATAGGACACCAGTTAAAAATCACTGCTCTGAATCACAGAATAAAGGGTATTTAAAATCTGGTTACAACTTTTAGGTGAACTGTTGTTCTTTCTGAGATAAGGCTGTCTGGGACAGAACTTGTCAACAATATAAATAACAAAACACACATACTGGAAATAGCAATTTTATCATGCTTGTTTCTGACTTGCATGAGGAAAGTTACGAATGCCTAGGAAAAATATGTTCCTTGAAAGCTCACGTCCTAGTGATGATTTGGTCTGTTACGTGGGTTTTATTGTGGGGTTTTTTTTGGTTGTTTGTTTTTGAATTTATTAAAAGAAATTTCCAAATACAACTTGACACACCGAGCTTTCAATTCTTAAATTTGAGACCAAATAGAGGTGGGAAACTGGCAACATTATTAGAATTCTCTTGTGGGCAGCACCATGTTCTGTTCATCAATCTGCTGTACCCATTTTCTTAGCCCTCACTGGGAAATTAAATAATCCTGACTGACAACTGACACATTAATTGCCTTTGAGGGAGCACACCTTTAAAAAGCAGTAATTTAAAGTCTTCTGCTTTGGTGGAAGAACCAATTTGCAGCATCATCAGTCAGGGTTTTGACATGTAACTTTGCACTTGCCATTTTGTTAATAAAGAATCACACTTGAATCCTGAGAGAGTGTTTCCCTAAAGAGAAACTTAGATGTCTTTGTGAAATTAAGATGACTTTGATAGGGACATGTAATGAATGTTTAAATGAGTTATTAACCTTTCATGACTTCAGTGAGTGTTACTGCAAGACAATTCATCATTATATTGTCATAAACTGCAAAAAGGTGAATATCACAGTGAGATCCATTTCTTTAAAAGTTTATTTCTTGCTAGTTTTGTGCATAACAAAACCAGGTTCTTGTGTTTTTAATGTTTAGCAAACTGTGTGAAAGAAAGAATATCTTGACAATAACTTTTACTATAGCTAAGTAAATGAATGGGAATTAAAAAAAAAAATCATTCAGCAATTAATATTTTCAAGTATTTAATTCAGGTCAAATTTTTCCATGCATGTTATTAAGTCAAGAATAGTTATATCGTGTTCCTTTCTATCCAAGATAGTCTATGTATGTAAATCAATTTATCAGAAAACAACTTCTTTTTTTCTATCCTATGCAAAGTATCAATGAAATGGAAAATTTTAAGAATTTTAAATTTAAAATTGTCAAATTCAAACACATGTTCACATTCTGAGGGCAGAACATTTTCAATGCTGTAAGGTTCTATTTTATTTCTAGATGGGTGCATTCAAGTTTCACTTTTGCAGAATGAACCAATTTGTTTGATTGGTTTTTGTTTTGTTTTCATAAGCCTCAGTACAAGGCAGTTTTGACAAATTTTCTTTTAAACCTATTTAAAAATTGTTTGATTACCTTATGGCTTGAAAAATGGAAAAAAAAAAAAATCATGTAAATTTTTTCAGGAAGTACAGTCTTCCATGAAGAAAAAAATCTATGTTTACCAATAAACTTGTGCGGTTTTTAAGTGTATTTAGAACAGGAATTAATAGCAGGCAAACAATTCCTTTTCAATAGTTTCTAGAATATGTCATGTCTTTAGAGCCTCTGTTGGCATATCTGCAGTTCTATGAAATCAGATATGTTCTTTGTAAAGGTAAAATTACATCTCACAACAGTAAGAATGCCTGTTTCTGGGGCAAGCTACACACATTCTTTAATTGTCCTTATATTGATGGAAAAGTGTCTTAAGTCAGTAGTTTCTTTTAGTGACTAAATCCAATTAATACTAAGAAAACCTTATATTAAATTATAATATAATATTATAGAATATATATATAATATATATAATAATATTATAGAATTCTTTATTCCTTCATTTTCAAAATAGTATTTTAAAAGAAGTTGAGAAATTTCTGATACTTTGAGGATATAAAAGGCTGTTTCATTTAGAAATACACTTTAAGTATATAGCAAAAAAAACATTGGGAAAAGCAAGTGACATGCAAAACACAATATTGAAAATGAAGACTTTAAGCAATAACGCAAAGAAGCTTTTAAGACTAGAAATGCACTGTTTTGGGTAGGTGACACTTGCTCCCCAAGAGCTGTAAATTATTATACACAGTATGAAACTGGAATCGAACAAAGATACAAGATTATTTTCCACAACAGGAGCTGTATGTCCATTTGACACAATTCTGTGACAATTACAAAAAAAAAAATTGTGCCCTTTCCTGTAATGTGTTTGCTCTCATTATTTGTCTTTTTTGTCATCATGTCAGCAATTTCAAATTTGAAAGTTAAATAATGGAAAATTGTCACAGTGGTAGTTCATGCAGTGTTAGAAGTACATTTATGTGATTGTTTTAGTAAATGGCTCATTGAAAAAATATTTTCTGCTCAGTTGAAGGTTTTGCTGCAGGCATTAAAGCATGTGAATCTGAAATACAAATTCAAGTTATTCATGTGTAAAAACTGACCTTTCCCTGATATATTCTTAATAAAAATATTCACTAGGTTGAATATGAACTGGAATTTTGTGTTTATTTCATTTTACCATTGGCAATAACATTAATGCAACTTTTATGCCATTTAAATATTTAAAATTTGCTAAAACAGAAAATTTACTTAAGTAAAAAATCAAACTACTTACATATTATAGAAATTGTTTTCTTTAAAAATTGTCATATAAATTTCTTATGCACAATGATTTCATATATATTATGTTCTGTTTATTCTAAAGCAAAACATAAGAATAAGAAAAAAAACAATATTTCTCTCTGAATTTTAATAGGATTAATTTTTTTACAAAGTAATTGTGAATGCATAAAAAGGTACCCTAAATATATTGCAGATATTTTGGCTAAGAATCTGAAATGCCGGGGATCATCATCAGAGATATGAAAACTCCAGGGAATTGTTTTATCTCTACTGTTTGCACCTGTAACACAAAGTAAATAAAAAGTTTTGTCATAGATATGCACATTTGCATATTCAAGATAGTTTTGATATTCCTATCATCTGGCTGCACCCAGAACTCAAAGGCTACTGCAAATCATCATATGCAAAAAGACTGTCACAGCATTGTCACAAGTAATCCAATTTTCTGCTCTTTTTTTCCTGGCTGTTCCAAACTATAATTAACTTTCATATGAAATGGAGATTCAGTCTTTTAAGATATCTTCATAGTTGATAATGTGCAAAAAGGTTAAGCCACAACATTAGCAGAAAAGAAATAATGGGTTACAAAATATAGTGAACTCTGAACCACTAAGCTTGTTTCAGCAATAGACACAGAATCATCTCCTACCCGTGGCTGTGGCTAACGAAAGGGCAACACTGTTTTGTTTGGGTTTCTTGTAAAGCCAGTATCTAGTTGCCTCAACATGATATCTGACCCTGGGTAGCATCTATCATCTCTAATGTAGAGTTTCAGTGTAAGACTCTTAAAATCACAATTTGTGATTTTTGCCTTGTTAATTGGCCATGACACTAGTAAAGCACAGCCTTAGTACCCAGTCTACATGGAGTTTTCAGAGTGAGGACACACTGACTGCTGCCTCAGCCTGAGTGTTGGGGTTTGTATGCGAGCACTGCTGCACACAAGAAGCCTGGGAAAGGAGGGAGCAGTCTGCATGTGCATGTGCTGGATGCACAACAGCTGCAGTTCTGCAGCCACCACTTTCTCTCAAGCGCATTCTTGATTACTCGGGAGGATATTGCTTCCATAAATGGGTCCTTTTTCTCACTGCATAGGAGAAATGTGCTAGAAGCTTGAATTTAGTTTCTACAGGGAACAGGAATCTGCTGGTTCTTAGCACTTGAACACTTGCTTTTTCAGATTTAATAATGTATCTTCAAGACAGATTTTTTGATGTACTTTCGTATAGGTAAGTAATAACATTTTTAGGACCCCAGTTCAACTCACTGGGCTGAAAAAACTGATCTGCTTATTTGTTTTTGGTGGAGGGAGTAGACAAAGAGCATAGCCTAACTTCTTTTCTTCCTTGGAGGTTTGTTTCACTAGACGGATGAGAAGAAATACTCATTTATAGTTTGCTTTTGTCTTCCTGCTGGAGGATGGAGGACTGTTCATACGGCAAATGAAAGCCCATGTTGTTGCATAGATGAACCAAACTCGAAATTTTTGTTTGTAGAGATGACGTGAATTTTCATTCTGTTGCTCACAGGGCTCAGACAAATGAAAGGAAGTGATTCTTGCTAAAGTATTAAAGCTGGAGTAGCCAACTGGGGTAGCTTGATGGCATCATGGTGAAGTAATTCAAGGGTTAAATTCTTTTCTCACAATAATTTACTGCGCAAGACAGTTGTTAAGACATCCTATCTCCAGGACATCTCTAGGATATCTCTGCAGAGAATGAGCTCTGTTCTCATATGCTGAAGTAGATAGGAAGAAAATGATAGTGTAAAGAAACTCAACAGATTTTGATTTGAGAAGAAAGCTACACTAACTCTTTCCTGTTCTATGAGACTTAAATTCATGCCCTTCATTTTCCTGTAGTTAGTATTTTCATTAGAAATCAAACACAGAGACAGAATATTACTTCATAGGTATTGGTGCATCTTCAGCAAAATTGTACAAGAAAAACTTGGTCCAATGACTCTGGGAAACTTTCATTAAATGGGTGTTTGCCCTGTAGCAGATTTGCAAGCTGTTCAAATTTCTGCTAAGTTAAGTCAATCAATCTCCATAACAAGAAGATAGTTTTATGGAATGCCTGAGGCCCTCTGATTCCCTGTTGGTTTCTATAGGGCAAAAAAATCTCAGGTTTGGTTAACTTGTTCAGAGGAAATACCTTGTTTGTTAAAAATGCTCCACAAAAATACAGTCAGAATTCCTGACATCTTTGTCATGATAAGAAAAAAATCACTTTCTGTTACTTGAAGTAAAATTTGTTCTTAAGTCTTTCTCTGTTGCATCACACTGTTTCCAAGGCACCCCAAGTCACTTCAACTATGCCCCCTGTTCACCTAGAAATTTGCAACTGCCTCATTTTGACGGGTAGTATTTCAAAGGCGATTTTGATAAAAAATCTGGAAAAAAAAAAAATCTGAAAAAAATCTGAATTTCAGTGGAGTATAGGAACACATACAGGCTTTCTGTATGTAAGAAATCTGAGGACCATAGAAATGTAGAATTTAAAAAAGAAAGGCGAAGGGGAATTCTGAACTGTTTTATCCAGATTTAAGTTAAATGTACTTTCCACAGGTCTTTGTCATTCTGCTTTGTGAGACTGAAGGCAAAAGTAAAAAAGAAACCCTAAAATACTGAAGTCTTTAAGAGTTTGCATCCTTGATGTATGGGAAGCCTAATTTCTGGTACAAGATCAGAGAAATTCCAGACATATTGCTGAGCAAAATGGATTTAATGTTTTACTGGGAATTCAGCTGTTTGAAACAAGGAAACTTCGGATAAACTTTGGATATATTGTGCTAATACTTGTCTTTCCAAGCTGAAAGATATTGTAGGTTGATTTTGGATGGATGCCAGGTGCCCACTAACTGCTCTATCACTCCCCAGCAGGACAGGGGAAAGAAAATAAGATGGAAAATAACTTGTTGATTGAGATAAGGCAGTTTACTAAAGCAAAAAAGCAAAAGTTTGCACTCGCATAAACAAAGAGAAAAAAAGTTTATTCTCTACTTCCCATCAGTGAGTGAAGTTTATCCACTTCCCAGGCAGCAGGGCTTCAGCACAGGGAGCAGTTGCTCCAGAAGACAAACACTGTAGATAAAAGATGCCCCTCCATTCCTCCTCCCTCCCTTAGCTTTTGTACCTGAGCTGACACCACACGGTGTGGAATATCCCTTTGGTAAATTTGGGTCAGCTGGCCTGGTTGTGTCCCCTGCCAGGACCTTTCTCACCCCCAGCCCCCTGATGGGGCCGGGATGTTGGGGGACAGCGCTGATGCTGTGCCAGCCCTGCCCAGCAGCAGCCAAACACTGGAGTGTTATCAACTCCTTTCCAGCTGCCAGTGCAAAGCACAGCACTGTGAGGGCTGCTGTGGGAAAATGAACTCAGCTCAGCCAATACAAAGAACTATAACCTTAATGGAGGAAAGAGCGTTTTGAAGCAAAGTAATATGCTGTATTTGATATACTGTGGGAGTTTGATAATAGAACTGAAGCAATTCTAACAGCAAACATTAACCCCCAATTTTTCTAGTCATTGACGAGCATATGTCATGTTTGAAGATGGAGGTATCATTTAGGTGGTTTTGTCGCTGCATGTATCGAGGCTTGCTCTCACTTCAAGATGAACAATTTTATTTGACTTCAGTATGAGATCCCTGATATTCTGATTCTTTTCTCAAGTCTCTTCCACTTTCTATTAATGCAGAAATGACTGTTTTTCAATTTTCTTTGTTTTTCCTTTTTCTTCCTCTTCTTCCTTCTTCCTTTTTTTACCTCTCCCTCTCCATCCCAACGCTCTGTTAGAAATACCTAACAGCCATCTATCTGGTGGCTTCCTGACTAATATGTACATAAATTTGCTTTTCCATTTCTCTATATGTAAGAGCAAAATCTGGACTGGTTATTCATCTTCAAAGGACAAAGATAAGACAGTAGGGGTTTCTTTTTATTATCCTCCCTTCCCCTTTCAACTATGTCTAAACAGTTTTAAGACACCTTCAGAGCATGCCTAAAAAGTCTGTAGTAGGAAGTTAAATGGTCATACATTATTTTTTTAATCTTTATGGTTTAATTATTTTTCACCTCCATATAAAGCAATTTTTAGGAAAACAAAACTGCTAATTTCAGCTTCTTACAGGAAGATATAGAGAAATGAGGATGTGCATAGAAATGGATGATTTTGGTTCAGCTAAGAGTTCGCAAAAAAAACCCAGCTGACCATGTGACTAGCCCAGATTGAATATCATTCTTGGGGAAGTCTGCATGGCCTATGATTTTGTAGATAGGACTTTTTTTTTTTTTTAATTAAGTTAATACTAGAATTACTAGAATTTTGACAATCCAAAGAGCAAAAAAGGCTTCTCTATTTTTCAGATCATTGAAGTGACAGCTTTGGGGAATGCAAAGTATAGATAAGGGTATATGAATTTCTCTTCTAGCAACTTTTTAACTTGAAAAGTTTACATTTTCTATGGTAGCAAACCCTTCAGTTATTTTGCAGGGATGATGTTTCAGTTGGTTGTGTTCTTGACTATTTATATTTAGCAGGCATTTTATTCTTCAGTGTATTTTTTTTTTTTTGCCTGTAAATTTAAGACCTCTTTAGGTTCAAATCTTAACATGAAGATGAAAATTAATTTAGATTTCCTACTTTAACCCCTAAGGAAAAATGGACTAGTAGTATATTTTCTTTTCTCTACTGTGAAAGTAATATGATGAATGCCTGACTTGTGAACCTGGTGGAATGTTCCTGAGAACCACAGAGCCAGTCGTTCCACAGTTTCAATAGGCAGATAGATATTATAGCACATCTATGAACACAAAAAAGACATAACCCCTTATTGAAATACCAGATAGATGCTTAGGTGTTTTAGGAGGGGAGAAGAACTGCAAAATGTTTTTAGGGGATCTCAATTTTGATTGAGGTCCCTGCAGAGGCAAGTTTTATGATAAAAGGCTCTGATCTACATGCACAGAGAAACACAGAGGCACAAGGACAGGCGGAGGAACCTCAACAAACCAGTCACAGAAAAATTCCATTTCTGGGTTTTCCAGCTCTGTCCCAGGAGAGTTTCCTTCCCAAGGACCAGGTTACACCCACCACTATAAGACAGTGGGAGCTTCTCTCCAGGTCACCCTTCACATTGAGTGTGATGACTGCCCAGGTGTTTGGGACACAGTATGGAATCCAGAGGAAGCATAGTTTGGGAATGTACAAGAATTTTTATGGGATGCTTGAAGGGAGCGCGGTGGGTTGACTCTGACTGGATGCCAGGTGCCTATCAAAGCTGCTCTATCACTCCCCTCCTCAACTGGAAACAGGCTCATAGGTCAAGCTAAGTACAGTGATCACTTAGTGATTATTGTCATGGGCAAAACAGGCTTAGGGAATTTAGTTTAATTTATTACCAATCAAGTCAGAGTACAATAATGTCAAATAAAAAATAAATCTTAATAACACCTTTATTCACCACTCCGTTGTTCTTGGGCTCAACTTCACTCCCAATTTTCTTTACCAGCACCACCTTCCCAGAAGCACAGGGTGATGAGGAATGGGTGTTGTCATCAGTTCATCATACATTGTCTCTGTCATTCCTTCCTCTTCAGGGGGAGGACTCTTCACACTCTTCCTCTACTCCAGCATGGGGTTCATCCAATAGGAGACCATCAGAAACTTCTCCAACACGAGTCCTTTCCACAGGCCCTGCTCTTCATTAACTGCTCCAGCTTGGGTCCCTTCCACAGGATGCTGTCCTTCAGGAGCAGACTGCTCTAGCGTGGGCATGCAGTGGGGTCACAAGTCCTGCCAGCAAACCTGCTACAGCCTGGGCTCCTGTCTTAGGTTACAATGTAAGATGTAACCAAAAGTATGTATTCTGTCACCATCCAGGTGGGGCAGTGTTCTTTGTCTCTTCATGACACATCCCTGATAACTCCCTCCAGAGGGAGATTTTTCTGTTAATGGGCCATCCAGCCTCACTGCATGACTCAGAAAATTACATCAGCCCACTGTGAGATGCTCCGCCCAGGGGGAGGAACCAAGCATTCCCACCTGGATATAATCTGAGGTTTGGAGCAGCACAGTCAGCCCTTACTTACTGGATTCCCAGAGGACAAGAGCTATATAACCACCACTGGACCTTCAGAGGAGGACCAGACCCTTCTACATGATCACCACTTCAACAGAACCACATCTATCACTTCAGAAGGACTGCAGCCAGCATTTAATCAGACTGCTACCGCCACCCTGCCCGACAGGGTGTCAGGCTGTATCCTGACTGTCAGTTTAAACCAGTGTTTCTGTATTATTGCCTTTCTCTTAATTTCCCTATTAAATTGTAATTCTGACTTGGAATCTCTCACTAGTTTGCTTTTGAACAGCCCCCCAGCTTGTAGGGCCGCAGGTCCTGCCAGATGCCTACTCCAGCACAGGCTTGCATGTGTGAGTGTATCTGATTGCCTTGGGGCTTTGAGTGCCTAGGTGCCAGCAGCTGGGACAATGAGGACATACAACTAATTAGTACAGAGACTGTAAGTCCAGCTCCTGGGGAAACGTGTGTTATACAGATACAATATCTATAGAGATGTACATAGATATATTTCTCACTAATGCATCTTCAGCCTGCTCAGCCTCTGAGTGGAACAGGATAAGGCCATTGATGCTGTTTCTACTTGCATGAATGCTGTGTTTTCTGTCTGTGCTGATCCGTGTGGCTTGCCAGGGGGATGCATATGTGTACAAAATACATGCATTTGTCTGTGTGCATATTGAGAAAATGTGCCTGGTCTTGCTGCTGGAGCTGAATCAGCCTTGGTTTTGTTGGGCTACTCAGTTCAGCAATCCCTAGCAACCATATGACTCTAGCCAGAGTGTCAGAACTATTAATGTTTCCAGTGTGACCCTTCACTAAAACCGTAGCTCAAGAACACCTATAGGATTCTTCTTGGCTCCCTTCAGGTATGGGCTTCTTACTATGTAACACAGCTTACAGGGCTCTTTTGTAGGCTCTTTCTCCTTTGATACTCACACCTTTGAAACTGGAAGTACAAAGCAAAAAGGAGTATTTTTTTAAACAATGTTTTGAATGCACTTTCAGCTGGATGGCTATATTTAAAATCAGAAATTGACAGTTTATGTTGGCTAAAAGCATTTGCAGTGCAAAATAAAAACTCTTCAAAGAGAGGAGAATGTTACAGACTTTCTCTTATGATTCATTCTCAGCTGTCTGTGGGAACTTCTTTTAACTATCTGGGATTTCACAACACAGTTTCTAAATGTAGATCCAGCCAGGTTTTTTTATAAATGGTGTACTTATTCCTAAAATGAATATGGTTTGAGATCCATTTCTTAATGCAAAATATACAAAGATATGATACTAGGGGTGAAGTGTAAGGTGCAGTCTTGTGATATGTTTTACAGAATCTTGCAGTCTCAAAAGTGTGGTTTTAAAAATAATTTTAAGTTAGTGGTATTAAGTGCTTTCCCTTCTCTTGGTCATGGTTGAATCCTGTGTGGCAACTAAGCCCCATGCAGCTGATTGATCACTCCCCACTGATGGGGTGGGGGAGAGAATGCAAAGAGTAAAAGTAAAAAATCTCAGAAGTTGAGATGAAAACCGTTTAACAGGTAAAGCAAGAGCTAGGTGTGTAAGCAAATCAGAGCAAGGAATTAATTCACCCCTTCTCATGGGCAGACACATGTTCAGCCCTCTTCAGGAAAACAGGACTCCTTCACGCCTGATGTTCACTGGGGAAGACAAACACCATCACTCTGAACTTCCTCCTCTTTCTTCTTGTTCCCCTAGCTTTATATGCTACGCATGATGCCACATGCTCCAGAATATCCCCTGGGTCAGTTGGGGTCATCTGTCCCGGCAGTGTCCCCTCCCAACTCCTTGTGCAACCCTGGTTTCTGTGCCAGCAGGGTGGGGTGAGGAGCAGAAAAGGCCTTGACTCTGTGCAAATACTGCTCAGCAATAAGAAAAACATCCTTGTGTTATCAACATAGGGTCCAGCACAAATTCAAAAGACAGACCCTCACCAGCTACTGTGAAAAAATTAGCCCTATTTCAGCCAAAGCCAGCACACACTGGCAAGTAAGGGAGAAGGCAGGGAACGTTATAATCCTAAAAGGGCTTATGCAAACTAAAGCTCTTTTGAATATTTTTGTACAAAGGGCACTAGAAAACACTTATGACCACAAAGTAGAGAAAATAAGAAATCATCATTCTTTTATAGATTTAGCTGGAAGAGCATAATGCAAAACGTTATATAATTCATTACTTCTTAACTTTAATTAGAAATAGGGACAATCACAAAACTGCAGCATGAAAAGTTCTGTGACTCTTAATTCCACTCTAGCCAATCACTCAATTTCTCTTATTTTGATCAAATCACAGTGTCTGAACATGTATGTTTATATGTCCTCCCTAATTTCCAATTTTCTCATTAATCTAACTTTCATATTCTCCTAAAGATAGCTTTGGAATATAAAATGGATGCTCTAAACGCTAAAATGGAAGAATTAAAGCCATCATTTTTTTATCAATTTAACACAAAAAAATTTGATGAGGAGAAGCTGAGGGACTTGCTTGGCTGAAAAAAGGCACAGCTGTAAGGGAGCTGAGCAGCACCTTTCTATTATTAGGGAGAAAGTCATCAAGTAGACAGAGCCAGGCTCATCACAGCAACTGAAGGGGAAAAGAAAATGGATATTCATTGAAATGAGAGTTGTCATGAACAGCAGTAGGAGTGTCTAACCAACTGGATATAAGAAGAAATATCTCCACCATGGGGATAATAAAGCCTTGAAGCAGGTTGTCCAAAGAAAGATTTTTTTTTCCCCCAAGTTTCCATCCTTAGATGTTTGCTCAACTGTATAAATCTATGAGCAATCCGATTTGATGTCACAACTTCCCCCTGATCTGAGAAGTTTTGACTAAGGTTCTCTTCACTCTGAGTTACCTATCATTCTGTAAGTTACACTGAATGTCTTCCCTGAATATCTGAAAAAACATTGCTCTCTACAGAAGATTGGCTAAAGGTGTTTTGAGCTTTCATTACAGAAGTATGGTAAATGCTAGTTTGGGTTTCATTGTTTGGTTTGAGTTTTGGTGTGTGTTGTTTGGGGGGTTTTGTAATTTTTTGTCTTGTTCTGGGTTTTTTCTACATTTTTTAGTTACCTTGTGAATGCTGTGTTTTGTGAGATCATGTTATGTGATACATTAGATCAGTCAGTAACCCCACATTCATGGAGAAGCCTCAGAGCTGTAAAAGGCACAACTACCAGCAGGCAAAGGCAGCTTACATTATTTTGGAAATCTAGCTTCCTGTTGGATAGCAGTTTATGCAATGACTTTGATGGTCACGGTCAAAAATCTGGTACTCCAGGAGTTTAGAGCACAATCTAAAACAGGATTTTTAGAGCCCAAAGCACAAGGGATGGACTGACAGGGAGGGAACTGTAGAAAGAGAAAACAAAAAAGTCTGTGTTTCTGCTCTCAGCAGTCCTAGCAGCAGAAATTGCTGGATTGAGTTCTAGGTAGAACAGCTGATCACTGTCCCTCTCATACTGTTTTGCCACCTTGACGATTTGCTGCTTGAATTGTTGCCAGAGGAAGTCTTTCAACTGAAAGAGAATGGAAGAGGCATGTGAGATCCTAATCTCTGACAGATGAATATATTTTACATTAAATATTGAAAAGCAGAAGCAGTCATGGAAACAAAGACCACATCCCCAGGCCACTCTTCTATAAGAAGTTTATCTTGTGTGTTGTACTCTCTCTGAAGAATACTCGTTTGTTTATTTTTACCATTTCTGTCTTCATTCACAGATCTGTTTAGATGAGTAGATTCAGAAGGAAGATAAGGAAATTGAACTTTGAACTGAGTTAATGATCTTGTATTTTCCTCCGTATTCCTCTTGAATCATTGAATAGAGCTGAGTGCATCCTAATATGGGAGGAGCAGAAAATTTTCAAAGATATGTAGAGGTGACTTGCAGTGAATTTGTAGAGCAAGTATATACTTATGTTGGAGAACATCAAATCAAACTCTTTCTATTCTAATCTCTAGCAGACATCTAATGGTGCATTCCTCCTGCTAGGTGTGTTATTTAAGTACATTGTAGTAGGTACCCATTGAATATATATGTATTCCCAGTCCCATGAACATAAATGCCCAGAAGCTGTATGCAGACAGTTTAAAAGTCTGCAGTCCATTAAGGAGGTGGTTTGAGTTTTAACACTTCTGAGCTGTGCAAGGACTTTTTTAAAAATCTCAGTTTTACATTGACTTGCCTAATTTTAAATCCATGTTTGTTTGGTTTTGTTTTCTTTTTTTTTTTTTACCGCTGGGGTTAAAGTTAGAGGAAACTGAGAAATTATATTCACATCCCAACAGAAATTATAATGATACAGAAATTATAGGATAAAATGCAGCTGGTACTCCCTGGCACACTTGAGACCTAATCCACAATGATTCCCCATATTCATAATCTGCAAATGTAAGCACCTGCTAAGGGCTATGGAATAGAGAGTGGAGTGGAAACATCAAGGCCAGGCTCTGCCGAAATCCTTGCAGGGAGAGGAACTCAATGGTTTTTGGCAGCTGATAAACTGCATAGCACCTGTCAGCCAGGAGAGATAGGCAATGTCCTGCTGCTGAGCCCACAACTGTGGTGAAGTCATTCTCCTCGGATGAACTTAGTTGATTATAACCTAATTGTAATATTAACAGACCCATCCATCCCAAAGTTACCTGCCTGCAAGGTATGACCCCCCCTTGCTGAGCATGTGCACTAGATTTAGTGGACTATGCCTTTAAGAGAGAAGAGAGTGATTTTTACACCGATAAGTAGCAAAGGCATGTATGACTGAAGTCATTCAAGCTCCACCTAAATATGAAGAAATAGCATAAAAGTAAGCTGGGAATGGATAGGGAAAACTCCATTGTAACTGCTGGGATCAGTCAACAGGCTGAACCTCTCTTCTACCTGGTAGGGATGCCTGTTCAGTGAGAACTGCACCCTGTGTGTGCTGAATATTTTTATTGGGGATTAGAGCTGGTTTGTGCATTGCTTTGAATATGTTTTTGCAGTCAGATACTATCACCAGCAATCCCCAAACCTTAACCTGTCACAATTTTCTGTTAACAAAGAGTATTTAATAAACTGTTCATGTGAGTCCATCACAGATGCTGGCAGTCACTGGCAGCAGGTAACATACTAGAATAAAGTGTAAGACCCACTGAGGGGTCATAACGTGAGAAGACCTGTGAAGAGATCTTATGCTTATGCTGTTGGTGTGTGTCTCTGACTAAGTCAGTCAAACCACCCTGCAATCCAGCAGTACTGCTCAGTGAAGTGTCCCCATAACAGGACACTGACAGACTGGTCAGGCACAAGGGTCTCGCCTTTCCTGGGGCACTGAAAGACAAATAAAACTCTAAGGGTTGAGGAAATCTCCCCACACTAAGGGTCAAAGAAATCTCCCCTTTTCATGTGACAAACGGGAAAAAAGTTTTGGTGAAAGGTCTTTAACAACATGAAAAGTACTTGGAATTTTATGTATATAAAAATTGGGATAGAATGTAGCAGAAACTTTTTGATCTCTGTCAAACATGCGAAAAGGATTTTCTGCTTATATACCATGCAGGGGTCATCCTTGAGATAACTCTATAACATTTTTATTTTTGTTTATACACAGCTAAAAACTGCATAAAAATGCCAAATATTTGTCAGTGCATTTTGGTAGGATAAATCTCCCAAACTTACTAAAATCTCTGAACACTGATTGAAGTTTCACTTGAACCACGCACTACAAGAGGAGTCATGGGAAACAAATAAAAACCAAGAGAAAATTCTCACCTCTTCAAACTTAGCAAGGTGAATATATTTTTATCTTAACCTTTCAACATGTGAGGTGTATAGTTTACATTTTCTATTCCAGTAATATTTGAGTTTCTGTGTATATCTTTCATAAATATGTGTCAATTTGAACCACTAAAGCAGAAGTTCATTTTAAAAGTACTGAATAACATTCTTTGTGTAATAGTATCTGATTTTTCAGTCTGTAAGGGTAAACATATTTGGAACAATAGGATTTTTGACAGTAAGAAGAAAGTAACCTTTATTTTTAAAATCAATATTTGTAATACAAATGTGCTTTTTGTTTTTGATTTCAGATATTTTTTATCCCACTTTTACTTTTTTTTTGTCTTTCAAATCCTAAATCTAGAGTTGGTTTCCTGCAGGAATTAATGAATTGTGAGTTTTCCCCCTGTTTTTAATCTCAGGACCAAAATTAAATTGTGCGATTAGAATTGGCTTCCCATTGAGTTTTATTAGGATGAGTTCTGATTTCTGTGTGAAACCCTGATGTTCTCCCACGTTCAGTTGACAGGATGTATATTTTGGTGGCATTTTGTTATCATGCAGACTTGAGTCAAACTAATTATAAAGACATATAAGTTTAGATTTATTTTAAGCAAAACCTCAGAACTACATCAAGTGCCCTCTGAAAGTGCACTGAAATTGCTGTATATTGGCAGGGGTTGACTGAGGGTATCAGATCTTCTCTGTGGTCATTGCTCCAGGCTGCAGTTTTTTCCATGCCTACTGAGCATGGATAGTGAAGTAGTGGCTGAACACTCTATCAGAGCATCTACCAGTAGGTGATAAACTGCCTTCCCAGATTGCTACTGGTTGCCCCTAGGTTGTCCCAGTTCCTTGCCAAACTCTCCTCCAGTACAAATTGTTGGCTGAAATAGTTCTGAGACTCTATTCACAGTAGCTCAGAAAATACTATATATAAATCACACTTTACCTGTGCATCTCCTGATTGCTGATTCACAGTCAAAAATTCATGTTGCTCTTTAGTGAGAAAGAAATTGTGTATCTCTCCCTCCCTTTTCTTTCCCTCTCTGCTTTTCCTGTCTCAACCTTTTTCTCATTTAAGTCAGCAAGGATCACGCAAGACATGATTACGCACATTTATCTTCTTTTGCCGTTAGTATTTAAAAAAAGAAGACTAACATCACATTACTCTGGAGGACTGCATGATTAGTATTTGAGAAAGTACAGTACTTAAACATATCTAAAATAAGGACATCACCAAGATAAAGCACAAGAAAACAGGAGAGGCAGTAGTTTAATCCTATTTCCAGGAGATAAATACCTCAGGTTTACAATATTTGTTGTTTGCTACCATAAAAGACTAGAGATAATTCCCTCAAGAAATGTCACTGTAAAAAAAGAAGAGATGTCACTGTACCTGGCAACTGAAAATTCATATTTTAATATGAAAAATTGTTTGAATGTAAGTCTCCAGAGTGCCTTTCTCAGAAAGACATAATGATGTCACAAAAGAGAGAATTTCAGAAGGAATTCTTGAACTTAGAGGAACTTGAAAAGGAGACTGAAAGAGGTGTTTCAGGAAATAAATAAACCAGTCAAAGGGTGATAATTGTGGCACATGAGAATCCTCTCAGAGCTAGGTGCAAGGATTATGTTTTAGATCACAAACTGCAAATGTTGTTGCTTCCAGATATGCTTTGCAGCAGTCTTTAAGAAGTGAAGATGACTCAAACAGTTCCAATACTGAGAGCTATCCAAGTGATACTGTTACTTTCTCCATAAATACACCCTTGAAATACAGAACCAGAAGTTTTACACACCTGTTGAGACATCATATTTCAAACACGCTTTCCAGACATTGAAAATAATTTTGGAGATATTACAATGTCATAGATACTCACCAGCAAAAGTAAATCCCTAACTTTCAGCTTCAGCAATTTGCGTACTTCAAAACCTAAACTCAAAGTTAGCCACATAGCATACATCAAGCAGCGAAATAGGGCAATAACAGAGTTGCTGTGCCAATAAGTTCTTTAAATACTAATCAAGGAGATTACTGAAGGGATAATTCATAAAATATAGTTCTTCTGAGGAGCTATCAAAAGTAATATGAAATAATCAATTCAGTAGACAAACACAACAAAAAGAAAAAAAGAGAAAAAAGAAAACATTGGTATGGCAAAGTTATAGCTGTAAAATAACAAAACAGTATGTAGAATAAATAATGTGGAGAAAAAATAATGTGAAGAAAAAATAATTAAATACAGGGAGAAGCAAATATTCTAATCTCATCCAAATTACAATGTCTTTAAATTAAAAGACAGTACTTTTCTACAAAGTGCAATACAGAATTTTTACTGGAACATAGATTTAAGTACTTTTGTCAGTAATAAGGCCATCTACATAGAAATAGAATAAGATGCGTAGCTTACTAAGTTCCAGTCAATTAAAAATATTTAAAAATATATTAAATCCATGTAAATGTTAAACCTTATATTTTGAAGGCTATTTACATTAAATAACATTAAATTCTGTGCTACTTACTAAGGTGCTAACTAGATTAATCTCTTTTAACTAAGTGCATATTCTGTATCAGGGTATGGACTGCACAAGGCAGAATTGTATTAATTTTGCTAAGAAATCATACAGAGATAAAGAAGAAACAGATTTGTGAACCTCATCTGGTTTTAAGCATTTTTTTCCTATTCTTGAAGCAAATAAGCATTTTTCTTGACTATGGCAGAACATTTTAAAATTATTTCCTATGGATTATACTGTATGTGCCTAATGTCCATGAATAAAATTAGGCTGGAAATTAGAAGAAAATCTTTCACTGTGTGTTTATGAAGTTCTAGAACAGTAGTCCAGTAGGTGGCTGCTTGGATCGTGATCCAGCTACTTTTAAGATGCTTCTGTGTTAAGACATTATGCTGAGTTTATGTGACAATGTTTTGGTAGTGAGGGGCATCCAGGGGTGGTTTCTGTAAGTCAGTGCCAGTTCTCCCCATGCTTGATAGAGCCAACGCCAGCTGGCTCCAAGGTGGACCTGACACTGAACAAGCTCAAATTCCTCAGTGACTGTGGTAGTGTCCCTGTGAAAACAAAGTCATGGAGGGGGAAAAGTCAGTGTTCAAGAACAACTGCAGCTGTAGGGAGGAGTGAGAATGTGTGAGAGAAACAGTTCTGTAGAGACCACGGTCAGTGGAGAAGGAGTTCATGCAAATCTGTAGCCCATGGGAAAGACTTAGGTTGGAGAAGTTCATGGAGAGCTGTCTCTCATGAGAGGGATCCCATGCTGGATGAGGGGAAGGGTTTGAGGAGTTCTTTCCCTGAGGAGGAAGGAGCAGCAGAGACACAATGCCATGAGGTAACTGCAAGCCCCATTTCCTGTCCCCTTACACTTTTGGGAAAGGAGGTAGAGAAATCTGGAGTCAGGTTGAGCCTGGGAAGAAGGGAGGGGTAAGGGAAGGTGTTTTAAATTTTAGTTCTTATCTCTTATTATGATTTGATAGTTAATAAATTCAACCCATTTCTCCAAGTATGTTTTGCCAGTGATGGCAACTGCTCAGTGCTCTATTCATGTCAACCCAGAAGCCTCTGATTATATTTTCTCTCTCCTGTCCAGCTGAGGAAGGGAGTGATAGAGCATCTTTGGTGGGCACCTCAGCTAGGGTCCACCCAGCAGTGGCAAACTGTTTTTTAAGGGTGCTGAAATTAGGTCTTATACCACTTTGATGCTGTTTAGCCAGCTTCCGTATATATTCTTTCTCTCCTATCTTTTGATATGGTACTGCAAAAGAGTATATCTGCAACGAGAGCATCAATTAAGTAAACCCAAAACTGATACTGAGTCATTCGGCTTTTTGTCTTAGAAATCACTTCCTGATGGATTCAAGGCCGAACACCTTCAAATTTTAGAGCTGCTTCTCATATCCTTGATTTTTGTTAAACGTCTTTTCTTTCTCCATTAAATAGCAAGGATCTTCTGAGCTTGAGGAACCTGTTTTCTCAGAATTTATATTATGAGAAAGAGGTCATGGGTATATGCTCAAGGTCTATAATTTGACAATTTCAAAACATTTTATATTCCTATTTCACACCTTGCTTTCTTTGTTTGAAGAGTTGGATTTTTTTCGCCTTGGTTTGTTTGTAGTTTGGGGGTTTCTTTTGTTTGTTTTGGTTTATGTTTGGGTTTGCATTGGCCTTTTTTTCCTAGTGCTGTTCTTTCTGTTTTCCCAAGGCTTATTTCAGAGCTTATATAATTTATGCTCTTACCAAGAGAAGATTCTAACTTTCTGCTGTCCCTTAAATGTGCTCAACAAAGGATTGAATCTTCTTTTAGTTCGTGTGGAATG
The DNA here is from genome assembly GCA_026261815.1 of Monarcha castaneiventris obscurior. Classification (NCBI taxonomy): domain Eukaryota; kingdom Metazoa; phylum Chordata; class Aves; order Passeriformes; family Monarchidae; genus Monarcha; species Monarcha castaneiventris. Next base: position 3,772,661 of record JAMPIT010000174.1, on the reverse strand, counting down.
AAATTTCTGTTTGATTAGGAGCGAAGTCTCTGCTGGCACATCTCTCAGGGTCATTGTAATGGGATTCCAACTACATCCTCTTTGTCTTGAAAGGATTCTAGTCATTCCAATCTGCAGAAGTATTTACTGGCTAAGGATCTCCCAGACAGGGCATTTCCTAATTGGAAGTTGGACTCTTTTTTTGAAGTGTTTTTTTTTCTTCTCATTGTTTTGTCAAGAATTGCATCCTAAGCATCTGCTATATAGATATATATTTCCCATTTCCAACTACTGGTTGTGAAGAGGTGCAGAATCAGCTGTATGTCTCAGTGGTGTAGGAGGACTTAGTGTGAGCCATATATCAGCAATGATAACAGGATCATGATTGCTGTTGGCCATAGTTTATATAATTCTTTACTCAAATTCAGGACTGTCTTCGATAATATCTTACTCAATCAGTTGAATTAAAAATATTTGAACATTTTATAAGGTTAGCTGTTTAGGTTGTTCTTCTAGGGCACTTCACAGAACTTTAAATATTTTAGAAATCTTTAAAAAATAATGCTGTCTTTCTTTAGGAAAGTCAAATAGACTGATAAAGAGAGAAAAAAAATTCTTTAACATCCCCATCATTTTACTCCTAAAGGGAAAGCTAAAAGAATTTGTGAAAGCTGAAACTACCCTCCAGAGCCTCAGTTTTACATCAGTATTTTTTTACTACTGCACTCAACATATTTTCAAGTCTACTCCCAGTCTATGACTTGGGTTCCTTGGTGAATGAAAAGGTTTTAGTGTTTTTATGACCTATGCTACGTTATTTATTGCATTCTGAGATTTTTTTTTTTTTCCTACCTAAAAGGGAATATTTTCATGGAATCACAGACTTGGTCAGTTTGGAATGGACCACAATGGGTCATCTTGTCCAATCTCCCTGCTCGAGAAGGGTCATCATAAAGCACATGGCAGAGGATTGTGTCTAGATGGCTCTTGAGTATCTCCAGTATACCCTATAACCTCTGGGCAACCTGTTCCAGTGCTCAGTCACTCACACAGCAAAGAAATTTTTCCTCATATTCAGGTGGAACTTCCTGTCTATCACTTTATGCCCTTTGCCTCTTGTCCTGTTGCTTTGCACAATCAAGAAGAGCCTGGCTCCATCCCTTGATACCCACCCTTTAGGCACTTATACACATTATTGAGGTCCCCTCTCAGTAGCCTCTTCTTGAGACTGAATAGGCTCAGCTCTCCCAGCCTTTCCAGACCCTTGACCAACTTATAGTATCTCTCCACCGGACCTGCTCCAGAAGGTCTGTGTCTCCTTGTACTCAGGAGCCCAGAATTGCACACAGTTCTTCAGATGTGCCCTACCAGGGCTGAGTAGAGGGGCAGGATCAGCTCCCTTTACCTACTTGCAATGCTCTTCCTAATGCATCCCAGGATTCCCTTGGCCTCCCTAGCTACAAGGACACACTGCTGGCTCATGGACAGGCTGTTGTCCACCAGGACCCACAGGTCCTTCTCTACAGAGCTGCTTTCCCTATTTCTTATGCTGTATCTTGTTAATTTCTATTCATACCCCATTTCCTCAGTAGCATTTTCTCCCCTTCTTCCCATGTATTACCAATACTGAATCAGAGATCAAGATCCTAGTTGCATTTTTTTATATTTTTCAACTGATCTTACATGTGTAAGAAAAAAAGAAAGACCTCTGTCCTCTTATAAATTGAATCACAGTGTAATAAAGTACCTTGTTGTTACTTACAATTTTCTCTTTCAATAGAAGACAGAAATGGGTCTCACACTTTTTCACTGTAAATTTCAGAGGATTAAAATCTGGGAAATAACCCAGTGCATGAAAACTGACTATAAAATCTCTGTTGCCTATAATCTAAACAGGTACTCTACAAATTATTAAATAGGAAAAATACCTCATGTGACACAAGACAATGATGGTCAGGGGATTAAAGTCATAGAATCATTTAGGTTGGAAAAGACCTTTGAGATCACTGACTACAGCCATTAACCCAGCACTGCCAGCTTCACCACTAAACCATTTCCCTAAGTCCTCATCTACACATCTTTTAAATACCTCCAGGACGGTAACTCAGTCTCTGATTAGCCTGTTCCAATGCTTGACAACTCTTTCACTTAAGAATTTTTTCCTAATATCCAATTTAAACTTCACCTGGTTCAGCTTGAGGATGTTTTTCTCTTGTCTAGTCACTTGTTATTTGGGAGAAGAGACTAACCCCCACCTGGCTACAACATCCTCTCAGGTAGTTGTAGAGTGGGATAAGGTCACCACCCAGTCTCCTTTTCTCTTGTTGAAAGGTATAGGTGGTCAGGTGACAAAAGCTGAGCCATCCCTCAGGTTATAAATTGAGAGCAAGACAGCAATTGCTAGAGCAAGAGATTGAAGGTCTTTAAAAGTTCTTCCATACCTTGGTCCTGATTTTTAGGCATTGTTGTGCCTCTGTCAGGTATTTTTGGAGAGCATTGTACCTCTCTTCCACTAAGGGCAGGAATGAAACTGCTGAACATAAATCAGCAAGAGGCCTGGTTACATTACAGATAAGAGTAGGAGAGCAGGAGTACACAATTGCACTATGGCTCCACGATAGAAAATACTGTTTTGTACACCATACTTTTAAAGCGGCTTAGAATGTTAGAAGGTATTTTTTATTAGACTGTACATAATAATCTAAGGAGATGGAAGGAACGAATATCAAATAAAGTATATGTTCCTCTGGGGAGGACTATAAAACGACAAACTGCAGTGCATTCCTTTAATGGTCAGCTCTCTCCACTTTTAATCATTTAATAACATCTACTCTTATGAAATGGAACGATGAACATGGAAAACATGGAAGAATGACCTAGGAGAGAAATATAAATGAGTACATATCATGTTAGTGAAAATATATTCTGGTTCTCTCATGATATTTGGATGGGATTTCAGTTTCCCTGTAGAGTTTTTTCTAGTCATTAGATGGATAAGAACAAAGTTGATGGTCTTCCATGCTGTTGTAGAGTACAAGCAAAAACGCCAGTGACAAAAATGGTGCCAAAAAGAGCAGTCTCATCCGCAATAAATATTATTGGAAAACATCTACATAAAGATGTATTTTTAATTTCAAACCCTCAATCTGTCATATTTAGCTTTTAAGTGTACCAAATTTTAAACATAAGCACAGTGCTGCAAAATGTTAAACCCAGTTTAGCATGATACTCATTCTGATCATGAGTACCAATAAGAATCTGGGCAGAAGTGTAACAAAATGAGAGGTTGTCATTCAGTTTCAACTGAGGTTGTATTTCCATTTAAACTAAAAAAACTCCAGTTAAGAGCCATAGTAAGAAACCTGACTTAGTTCCCCAGATAATTGATTCACTACAGGAATTTGACTCATTACAGGAACATGATCTAGTGTTCGGGAAATGCTGCAAAGACTTACTTCCATTTCAGATGGTTTTTCATGAGGTCTAATATAACCAATCTCTGTGCCTATTATCAGGTAAAAACAGTCATCAGTATCCACACACTCCAGCATGTGATTAGAAGGAAGAACATAGGAATTCCCTGATGTTACTCAAATATAATAAATTTCAGTGCTATTTCTGATACAGGTGACTCCATCCAACCAACAGGCAATACACAACATTTCCATACATAGAGTGTTTTCTTCTCACTTATCTCAAAACAAAGATCTTTTAACTCTAGTTTAACTTTTAACACTAGTTATGTATTAATAACTTATGTAAGCCTTGTGCACTTGAGACTACTTAACTATGGAATCATGATAATTGAAGTTGTACCGCTTTTAGAATATATCTCTGGATGCCATCTGGTAACAGCATTCTTCCCTCTGCCTTACCCTCTAAAACAAAGGCCAACACCATTGCATTTAGATAGTTCACCAGGAGTCACGCTGCCCAGTTCATACAGACAGTTTGTTTCTTAAAGAACTCATTATTTGTGTCCCTTCTCATCTGGAGAAATCAGATCTTCCTCAAGGATATGAAATGTCACAAAAATTGTAATATCTTCCATAACTAAACTTTTCTAAATCTGAGCAACAATATAATGAAGTTTAGAAGATTATTGAATTTAGAGAAAGAGAAAACAAAGACTCGTGACCAAATCCACTGAATCTTGCATTCTAGTTTCACTTCTCAAACTCCTTATTCGAGGAGAATAAAAAAATCAGAAATAATGCTGGGAATCCAGCTGAAAACCAAGATTACACATTTTCCTCCAAATGTCATATCAACTTACTTTTTTTGATTTCTGCCATATACTGAATGAATATCTTCAGTGAAATTACTATGGTTTAAAATTTCTCCTCAGTAATTGGCTGCATTTATTTGTTTATAAAATCCAGCATGATGATGTGCTATGATGATACATTCTGCTTCCTAAAGAGACTAGTTACAAAAGCAAGTGTCAGGAAAAAATAAAAATGAAAAGCAATGTTGGCTACTTTCAAATACTCCATGATGGACCTTATTTAGGAAAGATCGGTGTGACTCCCAGGCTTTCACTTATAGTAACACAAATCTTTTTTTGAGGTAACTGACACAGCAACAAGCTGTGTGACTACTTCAGAAAGTCAGGATGGATTTTTACTGATCATACCCAAATGCTGTCAAACATAAAAAAAAAAAGTCTTCTACAGCATAATCCATAAGTGATATGGATTGGAATAAGGTTTTATTCATATTTTACAATCAGTGATCCTTAATTCGAACTATTTGTGCACTAATGATGCACAGTAGCAAAGCAAACAGAATGCATATACCTCTATGATAATTGTGCATTACTCAAAAACTAAATATAAAAAAATAAAAGCAAATATCAAACCCACACACAGAGTAAAACTATCTCAAAACCCAAAAATCTTTGTAGCAACATGAGAAGCACTTTAATATTCCACAGCATAATTAGAACAAATAGGTATACTTTGTTACTGTGTAAGAAATAAAAGAATTTAATTTGGTATTAGGTGATTCTTCCTTGTTGCGTTCAGTGAGAAGACCCTGTTCTACTGAACACATGGGAGACCAGAAATACTCTTGAGGAAACAGAGAAAAACAAAAAAGAGAGAGAGAAAGAAGGAAAAATCCCAACAGGTATCAGAACTGTATCTTGAGTCAAATTTCACAAATGTATTTATACATAATTTTTCCCTCCGTTGGATTTGTTTGGTGGTGTGTTGGTCTGTTCTTCTAGGACAATTCTTAAATTCTCATGTGGAACACTGAAAGGAATTTTATAAGACTGATACCTAATACAGAGAGCTAGATTATACACTACCCCTGCATTACAGTGTCATGTGCTGATAATGTGACTAGCTATGGAATGTTACTTAATCCAGTACTGCCTTTTCCTAAAATAGTTTGCACATGGTACTTGTTTCATATCAAATTTGCTTTTTGGCAGGACAGGTGTGAATAGCAAATTGCCTTACAAATGGTCATGTGTTTTCTTGCCAGTGTTGATTCAGGGGAACCTTGCATACTTCTGCATTTCAGGCCTGATTCTATTCAGAGAGTTTTCATAACGGTGAAAGTCTTTGGGCTTTAACGAGATTCCTTCTCAGCCCACACCTTCTCATAGAGGGAAGAATTAAGTTCTTCTAACAGTTTCCTGAACACCATCTGCTCGATAAGATATATGGCCTCTGATGAATGTTCCAGATGAGGACTGAGGGGCTATCAAGACTCTGAAATCTTTAATGCAGACTTGTTGAATGGGAGTGAATTCTGTAGAATTTCTGCTGACTAATTAGAGGATGGAAATTTTTAATTCACAGCAGTGCTTTTAAAATTTATTGTTAGAGCAGGAAATAAAAATGTAGTTGTAACTAATGAAATCAAAGTAAGTACCTTAATTATTGTTGATACACACACTATGGGCAACACAAAAAGAAAAAGAAAAAAAAAAACCCAAACAATCCCAAAACTAACAGCAAGAACAAACCTCAAAATTTTATTTCAAGGTATTACCCTTTGACTTGACTGACTTCGGGTCTTTTTTCTGCTAGAGAAAAAACAAAGATCCAGCCTCAGTTTATTATTTAACACCCTTGGAAGGAAATTCCAGTTTTCTGAGATTTCATTTCTAACCTGTGAAGGGCATAAAAATACCAAGTACTTCACATTGCGTGTTAGTGATAGAGCCAACAGTTAGAGTTGTGAATGTGCTGGTCTTTGCAGAGTTGACCTAATGCAGACACCCTGGTCTCACTTTCAAAACAGTCATACATGCCCCAGTTCTGTTACTGATCAGACAACTTTCTGTCATGTCTGAATCTGCTGTTGATGACAACATCTTTGGGACCTCCTTCATGCTTCTTTCACTATTGCACTTACGGTTCTTTCAGGTTGTCCATGTCATGCCAATATCTACATGTGAATCACATGTGTCTTAAGGTGTCTCAGATCACTGTAGAGCAATCACACCTGTCATGCTGTCTTCCAGAAAGATGGTGCCTGCCCTGTGATTATTTTAGCTTTTAGAGCAAGATCCTTTCTAGCTATTCCTTGTATCACCTCTATCCTTCATTGCCTACCTTATCAATTCTTTTGTGAGAGTTTTGAAACAAGCTGTTGCTTTATATTACTTACATAGGATCTGCTAGATTTAAAGATTTGGTAAAATAATTGATTTGCTGTTTCTCAATGAAAACAGTTTCTGCTAACCTGAAATTCCAGGGGATTGTACTTCCTGTTTAAGAAATCTTAGTAATGTTAAAAAGGAAGAGATGTAATAACCATTGTCGGCAGAATATACATTTCTGACTAATTAGAAGAATCTGCAGCAAGTGAAAATTCTTCTCTTTGGAGAAGAGACAGTATCTCTAATCTAAGAGATTAGAGAGCTCTCTAAGAGAGCTAAATCAAGATGGAAATAGATATGGAGTAAAACAAGACCAGTGAAACAACCCACACACTGCTTCTCATCTCTGTTAAAGACCAGCTGTTGAGTTATGGGGCTACATTTTGAACATAATTTTATTTCCTTTGTAAAGTCTTTTATTAGTCTTGAGAATGCATATCAGGAAATAATTCAGTTTGACTTGATACACAGGGCTAGGTGGATGCTGAAGCACAGTAGTTGATAAATAAATCAATATGTTACCCATAAACTAAGCCAAACTAAGCAAATTTGTTATGGGATCAGTGAGATACATTAAACACAAAACCCCACAGAACCATTTCATAGTCACTTCATTGTAAAACTACATTTTAGTTTCTCATTCCGTCTGCTATTGCACCCCCATAAAGTGCTTTGAGATGCAGTTTGGATGAACAGCGCTAAAGAAAATGAAACTCTGTTGTATTACAGTTGTAATAGCTGCAGATGTCTATCCACAAAAGAATGGAAGCCTTTTGGAAGTACTTTCCTAATGGATCCCATGCAACAAAGTGATAATCTGAAAATATTTAGTTATAGATATGTTTAGTATGCACATTTAGTTTTAGATATGTTTGGTATACTCCTTAAAATTGTTCCATGTTGTCAAACATCCACATATTTTTGATTTATCATCATTCCTTATCTTGCATTAGATGTAAGCCTAAGTATTAGATACTCAGTTGTCACACAGTTACTTAAAATTAAAAAGTGTTGTAAACCAGATTAGACAAATCAAAATGTTGAATTTTATTGTAGCTATATGTCTCTATGTAAAATAAGGTTTACAGTGTGTCTATGTGTGTATTTATGCATATTAACAAATGAAATTAACTGTGAGAAAAAATTATTCTCTGAGCACTAGAAAAATTAACTGATCAGATTTCCAGAGCGAGGGCTGCTTTTCTCTTTCCTCTGTGAGGACAGAAAACTATTATTTAGAACTTTCAAAAGATACATATGGAATCTGTGGTAAATTTTCCTTTCCTATTACAGAGGTTGCAGGCCAACAAGAAACTAAATTGATCATTACAAGACAGCATATTGTAAATGTGCTATAACCTGTGTACTTTCATTTTTGTATATATTTACTGGTAGCTTGAGGCATTTCAGTAGGTTGCAATAAGAAGGACCAAGACATTCTCTGCGATAGATACCAAGTACCTATGCTGGAACACATCCTGCAGTTGTCAGAGCGATTTGCTGGAAGTTGATGAGTGCTGACTCCTAAAGAAAATCCTCTGCTCTCTTATTCATATTCACTGGTTCATAACCTTGTCTATATGAACATACATATATACGTGTGTGTGTGTGTGTGTATCTATATATATCTATAGATCTATATCTATATATAATTAAAATACATTAATTAATGTAATTTCTTCATCTGCCTACTTAACGGTTTGGTAAAGCAGAACTATTTGTTTGCATTTGTATAACACATACTTTACTAAGAGGAATTTCTTGTCCCTGAGGAGTTTAAAACCAGAGCACATAGATAAGCAGGGACTTGACTGCACTCTTGACTACAAAAGGTATTATTCTGATAATCACAGACCAAAATTCTCTTAAAAAAACATGGAAAAAAAATAGTGGCTTGTGTAGAGACTTCCACAGTTTGCTGAAAGGGACTGGTATCATGGCAGTAATTTCCTTATCTTCCTAACCATGTATCAGGTTTTTTTCATTACAGGGCCTTCAGTTTTTCACTGTCTGCAGCATCCAAGTGAGAGTTCTGTAGAGCTTTCACATTCTTTATGAACTCTTTAGCTGGGCTTGAGTCTAAATATAGCATGCTATTTGTAAATCATGCAAAACCACAATGTTACAGAAGATTGATGTTTGAAGTTTCATCAGCACCTGAGAAGTATCAAGGTTTAATTAACAAGTCATGTAATGGTGTATAGAGTATTTGAATATTTATGATGATATTATAATTTTTGGAAGAGACCAAGACAAGCATGACATGAAACTGGGAAATATTTCAAGATGTTTTAAACAGAAACATTTGCTAGATGATGCAAAATAAAAGGAATTGAGGCACTGATTTAAAAATTTTAGAAAAACAGAATGACCAATGAATTTTTAGTGATTGAAATTTGTTTTCCTAGTGAATATTTTTTGGGATTTATCTGTTTTATGTTATCAGATATATAGCTCACACAAATCAACATTTCTAGGATTTGATTTGTGCAATTAAGTATGCAAAATGAGGAAATATGCTCAGTAAGACTGTATATGTATCCCTAATTCCATCTCCAAGTGTTTATTATTGCAGGGTAGATTGTCCCCATAGCTTGTGGCAATCTGTGCATCTACAAGAAAAAGAAATGAAAATTCTCACTGTCATGTCTTTTTTATTCAATAGAAAAATTTCAACCCTATCCAACCACAACCCGTATTTCTCTACATGAATTGTAGCTTGTCTGCTGGTTTAAAAATTCTTCTTGTATCCTGTATAGAGCTGATTGTCCAACATACCTTGATCCTTTGATTTTAAAATTGTAATCTTATTTTACATGAGAAAAAGGAAAATCATCCATGGGCACTAGAGGAAGAACAGGTTGAATAGGAAGCAAAAAAGGAGTTTCCTAGATTACTTAATTTTTCAGCCAAATCTTAATCTTTGGGGTTTTTTGACTTCTCACAAGTAAATTAGGCTCAGGAATGGACTCACTAAATGTTTGAAATAGATTTCTTCTTTAAATATTTCATCTTTAAATATTTGAGTCAGACAACATGTAAATTTGTCTTTTGAGAGTCAGAAATATATTTTTTTAGGTAGTTTATTTATTTTGAAAATTTTACTCAACCTGAAATAGTGCTTAAAGATTTCTAACAGATCTTTATATTCATAACATTAAGAAAACTTGTGCTATTCTGCACCAATGGCCTGGATAATTTATTTTTCCTCTAACACATATCATTTACAGATGATGCTGTGAAAGATATATTTTACTTGAAATTACCTAAGAGAAGATTTTATTCAGAGAAGTTTCTGTAATTTGACTGAAAGAGTTAGTGATTGGTTAAAACAAGAAGGAAAGGGAGGGTGGAGATAGTAATTAAAACGAATAGAAAAAGGTAAAGAAAAAAGATCCCACTTACAATAGCAACAACAATATTTATTTCTATTTTTCCTTTTCAGATCAAGATATCCCTAGGTATTCTTAATTGTATCAAATATCATTATTAACAAAAAAAAATATATCTATCGTGAAGACAGAATTGAGACAGAAACCTTCTTAAAACATTATAAAATTAATTACATATCCCATGTGAACAGTTCCTGTTTTCTCTTTCACTTTAGATGGTACTAACTATGGTCAAGGGAAAAAAAAAAAGAAACCACAAACTTATTCTGCAGTCTGATGCTACTTTCCCCAACAGAAAACACCCATGTGAAATTAAAAGACACTAGAAACGATGAAACAGAGAAATTTGTTATTGAATTCTACTCTCCCATGCATCCTTGCTGTGGAAACATATCATCTCATCTGTTGCTCAAAAAATTGAATTTTCTAGCATGGAATTTTTGAAACCTTTGATTTTAAATTGCTTTCCTAGCTGTAGGTTAGGGATACTATTACAGAAGATGAGCCCCTGTAGTCGGCGAAGTTGGATGTTTTACAGAGAGAAAGTAAAAAACAAGAGATAAATGACAGAATTAATAAAAATATGCGTAGAGGAAAGAAAATGCATTAAGGAAAGACCAACAGCATGAAATTTATTTCTATAGCCAAAGTATTACTCAGTGGTCACATAATTGAAAAGAATATTGTGATGTAATTCTGTCTTCTGTCAGACTTCTACTGTCTGTTTTCACTTTTCCCCCCCCCTAACAATTCTATACTGCAAAGTTAATTGCTCTTTTGCTTTTCTCATTCACTTTGCACAACTTAGGGTCCAGGACAACCTTGATAAAATCCCACAATTCCCATATTAATCATGGCAAGCTGACAGTACTGTGCAATGTTCAAATCCCTCAAAGGATTGAAACCATAATTTCCAACACAAATTGAATAGTATCTCAAACTTTTGGAAGGTACTGAGTGCCTTTGGTCTTTGAGTGAATTTTATTAATGGCAGTCAACATACTCTGGTATACAAGCATGTAATTTTATTTGCATAAATAAAATTTGAAGTAATAAATATTAAATTGTTTAGATAATCCTTCCTAATGTTCAGAACTGTAAGGAATATAACAACATTGCAGTACTGGTAGCCAGTTAGTGAATAAGAGACTGTTCCAGATATTTCAGATACAGAAGAAAATATTTACCTTTACTCATCTCATCTAGAAGTGGTGTAAGTCAGGAAGACATCAGTGGCCATGAGAGGTTAAATATCCAACTTTATTATGATCTCACTGAACCCTCACTCTTCATAGATTTTCCATATTTTCTTGGTGCTACAGTTGTTCTTGCTGGATTTTTTAATGGACTAGTTCAAATGAGATACAGTTCTCTCACAAGGTAAGGTATCTCTGCAGATGGAAATTCTGTCCCTGTGAAGGATTGCAGCAGGCTACTGATGTTAAGGGATGTTGTAGGTGGCAGACAAGGGATGTTGTAGGTGGCAGACAACCCTTTACAGGATTCTCAGGTGGCATGGAATGCTGACTATTTATCATAAGAGTTCATAATATTTTACAGATCTGTCTGAATTATATAGGTCATAGCTGTCTGTAATTCAGATTTCATAAGGATATATATGTGCAAATAAAGAATGGATTGATATTTATTCTTTTGCATTCAGTAAGAGAGTGTCAATTTCCGTTAATTAAATGCAAGCTCTTTCTTGGCTTTATATCCAATAGAGAGTTAATGATTCATTTTCCTTTTTATATATATATGTGAATTTTTGGGGATTCTCTTGGTCTACATGTAAAATTTGCTTCCAAAATTTGGTAGCTGAATATTTGACTGTCTTAGAGAGGTGACAGAACACATTTTCTGCTCTAACAACACAAGAACTAAGAGACAGTAGAATTGTTTCAGTATATTTCACCTTATATATTATTTTGATGACATTAGTATGAACAAAATAATCCAATATTATTTGCTGTTAGGGAAAATGCATTCATTCATGTTCATGTAATTGTACTTCATGTACTCTAGGAACTGAACATTCAATAAAATATTTATCAAATATCTAACAAGGTATTGTTATGTAGCAGGTAGTAACTAAACAAAGTCTCCTTCAGATAAAGCAGTTAGCTTTTCCCCCATAGTGTCTGAAATCATTATCCTGGTTCCAGAGTTTAGTCATGTTTTACAGAATCATTTTTAACAGACAGTTGCTCCTTGCACTTATACTCAAAAACGCAGTGGAGACTCATAAAAGGCAATTCTCACAACTGTAGTGGTGTCTAATTTAATGAGAGATTTATTAGTTGAAGGGTGTCAAGCAGCAGTATCAAGTGACCTCCCTCAGGAATGAAATTTGGCACATAAGTTTTAAGCTACAGATCATTTGTAGCACAAGGGCCTGGTTACATTTTTAAATAGAAATCCTGCTTATTCACAAATAGTTCTGAAATGAAAAAAGGATGTAAACAATGTTAAATACAGAGAACCTGCAAAAGTAAAAATGTGAGAAAATATGGGCATAGACATATTATGACACTGGGGTAAAAAAAAGCCAAACAACTAGTTGAATAACAAACTTTAAGATATATCCTTCTTTAAAATTATTTTGGTAATTTTATTATTGATAAAAGCAAGAGTTGTGCTTCTGTTTCGTGTCTCCTTTCTTTTGATCCTCCTTTTTGCAAGGGAGAAGTATGCTGCACCTGGACTGTGCTTAAGAGATTTTCTTCCCAAATAATGCTGCAACTGAACAGTTAGTAAGGTCTGATGGCAGATAATTAGCAGCTATGGGGTGGCAAAACTGATGAAGAAATGAGGTAAGGTATTCCTTCAGCTCAAATCTGTTATTGAGAATGGAATTATTTCCATCCTTCTCCCCTTTATTTAGCTATCAGATCTCTGGTGGTGTGTTAGATGTGCCTGATCTCACATTTTGTATCACAAAACACTAAACGTTGTTGTTCTTGTAGTTCAATATAGTTTATCATGCTTCATAACATTTTTTATGGCCTTCATTTTAAATATAAAAATAGTGGCTGTGTGTCATTGAAATTTTGCAGAAGTATCCACACATATACATGGACCATTCCAAGATTATTATCAACATAGTGTCTTAAGCAGGAAGACATTTTGAGAAAACAGGCTGGTTAAAATTCCTGTAAGTTTTCATATGAAAAATAAGAATTAAATATATTTGCTTTGTTAGCAGTATAAAAATCAAAGAAGAATACAGGTAGGTTATATGAATGGACTGGAATTTACTGAAAAGCTCATGAGGTGGTTTTAATTTTGAAAGATAAGGGAGTTTTAATAACAGATTTTTAAGATTAATTTGCTTTCATTTTGAGGATTTTGGTAGCATTTTGAGGAAGTTATTACAGCTCCAAAAATTTTAATAACTTTGTAAATTGTGTGCCCTTAATAAAATTACATAGATAAAGGATACAACTCCAAATTAAAGTACATCCATGAAGCACACCAAAGGTTCTCTGATACATGTTAGTGTGCTAAAAAATGGAGAAGAAACAAAAGAAATTAAGAAAAGAAAACCTAAGATAAACATTCTATTTCTGCATGTCAACATCTTACAGTAATTATTCATAAGGAACTCTAAAACAGTTCAGAGTTAATATCAAACATTTTCCTCTTATACTATGGGAAAAATTACCCAATCCGACCTTCCAATTTCCTATATAGCATTTGATCATGTCTTCCTCAAGTAATAAGCCTGTAGTAAGCAACTTTTATACTCTGCATGAAGAGTTAGCGGGACTCACAAAACTGTTACTAAACCCTCTGCCACTGAAAGAGCACTAAAAAAGTTTGCTGTAAAGCACATCAGACTTCCTCTGTAAACCATGCAACTAAAAGCATCTTTCTGTCATTATCAGGATGGCCTAGAAGACTTTGTACATCAGATACTCAGGTTATGATGCTGTCAATCACATCCTGTCTGGAGACTCTTACAACCCTCTAACCTCATTCATTTCAACCTTACCCATGTCAAAGTTATTTTTCACAACAACATGTTTTTTCAGACTATGACAGATAACTGATTGTCTCGTCATATGCTGAACTTTTAATAAGCCACTTTGATAAGGAGATTTTTGAATAAGTTCAAAAGATATTTGAATAAGTTATCATAAAGTCCATGATGCAATGCGTCTATAAAACATCCTTATCTTTTGCATAAAATTTGGATTTCGAGTCTATTATTGCAGCCAAAAATTAATGACCATTATATCTTGATGAAAGTTTAATATATATGTTACATATTTTCCCTATGGACAGTGGTCAGCATACATGAAATGATAACCCACAGGATACTGTTAAACTTGCATAACAACACACCTACATAAAGCCGAGAGCTGAGTGAAACACCCTGAAGTATGCTCTGTACAACCTTAGACACAAATAAACTTAATAAACTATACTACAAAAAGAATTTATCTTGAAAATTTTCCAAAATTATGCTTCCAACAGATCCCCCTTCATTTGCACACCAGAGACAAATGCCTTAAATGAAATGGGTTGTCCAACATACCAGATGCTCTCCAGCTATTTTTTTAAGTGAAATAAAATAAATACTATTCATGAAACAGTGGTCAGTCTTCCTACTGTTTGAAACAAATGACCAAGTACACTTGGCACTAGAAAGTACATAGGCCTTCATTGGTCCTTTTGAATGAATTTCTTGACTTGAAAAGAAGAATATGTGTAAAAGAATCCCATGCCCATAACATATTCCTTTGTGTCTGTTTAGCTGTGGTTTCAACCACGTATTTATTCATACAGTTGCATAATTAGATTTACATCAGACTGGTTATTTGAATCTCTTCATATTTACGGTGCTCATACACTACATTTGCACAAGTTGGGTCTGTAACTGTGCTGACACTAATTTGTGGGAACTAGGGTTTCAGATTTGAAAATCAGTCTTAATGGGTTTTTCCGTCTGTTCTGGTTTTAGATTTTACAACAGTCAAGAGTTTTGTGCAGTACACTTTAAATTTTGCTATGTTTTCTCCTTATAATACAACTAAAACATGTCTGACTGAACTACCCAATAAGATGCCTAATACATAATCATTTGTGCATTTTGTATGTAAACACACCATCCTAAATTATACACTAATAATTTCTTATTGATGGACAACTTTTGCCCATAAAATTTAAAGTGACAACTTCCTACAACATAAATTTTGAAATAATTTACAGAATGAAATAAAACAGTCAGCCTTTTCTCCTTGAGGTATAAAAAACAATCCAGTATACTGAAATATGCCCTATAATCCTAAGATTCGTATTGTGCTTTGAAAATTATTATTCAATGAAATTGAATTTTTTCTTTATCAAGTACTCAACAGATGCTTCTAATACCCATCAAATTCACTATGTTCAGACTCATATTATTTTAATGTAAAAACTTATAAAATATTTATAAGGACATGGTGCAACAGTACTTTTTAATTATGTTTATGTCTTTCTGCTCCATTTAAAATATTTATTGCACCATGAGAAGATATTTAAATTTAGAGAGAGTGAGGAAGAAATATAGAGCCTTTGTAAAGCTTATGCAAATTATGCCAACATCAATATCTTACATTATTTTATCTAATTAAAGCATATTGTGGAGAGTTAATTAGAAAAATCCTTGTGTTTTTATTTTCTTGGTTTTTTTTTTTTTTTTTTTTAATGAGCAGTAAAACCTTTATAGGTTCCAGCGAAGAAAAATAAAAAGGGGTTGGCATTATCAGAAGAGAAATCAATTTTTGTTGTTGTTTTTCTCTTGAAATGTTTGTGGTCTGTAAGCTTTTAACAGAGTGTTTCATCAATGATTTTTCCTATCTGTTTCAAAAGTGTAAAGAAAATTAAGGATTACTTGAACTCCTATATACAGAACTCCCTTCAAAGTATCTCTAAATTCCTGCAGAAGCTTGGATTCCATAGTTCCCATATATCTTTTATCAATAGAAGACAGCTAGAAATAAGGCAGATCCCAACACACCCAAGATGCCAAATTGATTAAAGGTTTACATTTGGAAATAGAGCTCTTCTTTATAAATAAAATATTACATCTATTTTCTGCAAATCGGTGATTTAAATATTCAAAGAACAGAAAGTGCACCTAAAAAATAATAAAAAAAAAATAAGGCTGGTCTTTTTTGTTTGTTTGGTCCCCTATTCTACCAACAAAACAAGAGGGAGATTAGACAGGTGCTCCACTCTATGAAGTTTTGAGTAGCATGTGATTGTCAGAGTCATGACCAGGGTTACAGGACATTGGAGTCACACTTAGGAGAAGGCTGAAGTGAGGAAGCCAGTGTCAGGGCAGGACACACTGAAGCTGGGAAGCTGAAATTGGGAAGAGACAGTCCAAAGGACCATAGTTTTAGTCAGTACTGAGCAGCAGGAAGTGGTGTTAGAAATCTAACCAAGAAAAAGGGCAAAAATAAGGACTCCAACTCTGCCATTAAATTCTAAGGATACTTTTTTCCCCCCAGATACTGATGTGATATCAGTCTAATGATCAGAATTTTTTACTTGGTGCTACACTAATTTCAAGTCAAAAGTTGCATGGTTGCTGGGCACTCTCCATGACTTCTGTGCACTGTACTCTGGTAGTGGATAAAAATTCATAATCCATTGTCATTTTTTCTCCAGTGTGGAAAAGTGATGGTGTGAGAACTTTAATACCCATACATCTTGCTATTACAGCTTAGATGGGAAGATATAAATGAAGGTATTTTAAAAATCAATTGCATCTTGCAGTCAATAACTTGGGTTAAGCTTTTTTTTTGCTTAATATGATTACATATGATTAATTTAAACATTTCACTAAAACACTGAGGTTTTTTCTTCTGAAACCTGTTTGGTTTTGAAATCAGCTGTCAAAATAGGAAAGATATGCTAGTTTAAGTGATGGTTTAAATTGGGGTATTTTTGAGACTGAAAGGGCTTTCAGGTAGCATTAACTGGAAATAAGATCACACCTTCAAGAAAGTGATCCAGAAAGTCCTCTTCCAGAATTGTTGGAACCAAGAAGCACTTCAAAGTGAATAGGTACTCCTTACAAATAGCATTCTGAGTTATAGACATTGGAAGCTTAATGGATGCTGGTTGAAAAAAACAACTGTATTTTAAAGAGGGAAAAGAAAGGAAAAATGAATTGGTCTTTAAAAGCCAATTCTACAGTAAGCCAGAAAGACTTGAGACTTAATACTTATTAAAATAAGTATTTAGTCAGTGATAAGGAGGCAGGAAGGGTATCTGCATGCCATTCCGGCAAGAGCATTTTATTGCATGCTCATTGCCAAAGAGTGGAGAAGCAAATACGAGGGAACATGGTTGCGCGGTCCTGGGGAAAGGTGGGATCAGGGAGCGGGAACCAATGGGAAAGCTTCGGAGGAGTGACCAGGCTGACAGACACCCGCGGAATCCAAACCGGGACCGGTCACCCCAAGGAGCAGTCCATCTCGAGGCGGGGGGAGACCCTGGCCCCCCCAGCACAATGTAAACTCCCGGGCCACCACAACTGCTCCTTTTTTGTATTAGACTAAGAGGCCTCCCCCAGGGATCCCAAAACCCAGCATCCCAAAAACTTAACATGTACAGAACAACAACAATTATCAGAATCACTCAAAGCCCAATGTCTCAACAACCCAAGTACATAATTAGAAACACCCCAACCCAGTGTCCTAACAAGTCCTCAAATCTTTCAGATGATTTTCTTTCTGCATGCTGGATGATCTTATAGGCAGAGGTGAGGTTGAAGCAGCACAGTTCTTTCTGGGCTGTGGCAGAGTTCAAGCACATCTGCAGGTGGTACCAGGAGCATTCAGAGGACAGTAGGGTGATAGGTGTTGGGTGCTGGACATCATGATGATGAGTGCGGGCACAGGCTCTGGCAGTTGCTTCTGTTGGGATTCAAACAGAGTTAAAATTTCGCAGTTTTCAAATGGAGGGGGCCTTTCCCTTCTCCCCTCTCCCAAAGGTTTGGGGAAATGGGAATGGCACAAGGGTTACAGGGATATGGGAACCCGTGGCTAGGGAAAAGCCTAGCAGAGGGGTATTAGTAGGGAACATTAACTGTTTGGGAGATAACAGAATAGGGTAGGATATGGGGAGACACCACAGGTGTTCAACTTAGCCTTTTGCAGTCTCGTTTGCAGTTCTGGCTCTCGGGACTGCGTGTGTCTGTTTCTAGGGTGGTCATCGATGCTGGCTTGCGTCGTCTTCGCTTCCAGGCGACAGATGTTTCATCTTTTGACTGCACTTTGTTCTTCTTGATTGGTCTTATGTCTGCAGCAACGATGTTTGCTGGGCTGGTGCAGTTCTTCTCTGGCAGCTTCCAGGTGTCATCTGTGGCTTTTGGCTTTTTCACTTCAGTCCTTTGGTCCTTACACTCAGTAGCAGAATCTGAAAAGTCACTGTTTTGCTCCTTTGGCTGCTGTTTTGTATCTTCTGGCCATGCCTGCCAGCTGCTCAGGTTTACTGCTTCCCCTACAATGCTTTCGCAGCTTTTTGGGAATAGTCCTACAGCCTGGCTCCTGCCACCCCCCTTCTTTTTCTGCTGTTCTTGCAGCACAGGAGCAGGGGATGCGGGCAGGGCCGGGGCCGAGGTGAAAGGCAGCACTTGGGCGGGGTTCTCGCAGCCGGAGCAGGGCGGCGGCAGCAGTTCGGTAGCCCCAGGGCATTTGTGAGGCCGTGGCGGAGCCGGCAGAGGCCGGGCGTGGCCCCGCAATGCCGCAGCCGCGGGGAAGCGGCCAGGGCTGGCCGGCACATTCGGGACAGAGCGTCTCTCTAGGAGCTGGCTCCAGCTCGCTGCCACACCGCGGGGAGCCAAGTCCACGATGTTAAAAACAAGAGAGAAGTGTCCTTTTAATTTTCGCACCACGTGGCTGGCCGGGGCGAGGCGCACCGAGCGCGGGGTCCGGTCTCGGGCCGGCTGCATGGCTGGCCTGGGCGAGCCCTCGCCTCAGCGAAGAGCCAGGCACGAACTGGCGGGGGGTCGCCGGTGGGCACAGCCGCGTCGGCGACGGGGGAGAAACGCTTTGCCGGGGCTCTCGGGAACGGCGGGGCGGGCGGCCTGTCGGGGCTGCTGCAGGGGAGGAGAAGTCTGCAGCCGGTCAGCAGCCCGAAGGGGTCTGGGCTGGCCACGCTGCATGCTGCTCGGGAGACTGAAAGCGGCGGGGCCAGGCTTCCTGACCTGCCACACTCGCGGCCGCTTTTTCGGTCTGTGTTCTAAAGATACTAGATACCCCCTGTTTCTAGTATCGTCAGGCTGTTTCAAGCCTCTTA
The DNA here is from genome assembly GCA_026261815.1 of Monarcha castaneiventris obscurior. Lineage (NCBI taxonomy): Eukaryota > Metazoa > Chordata > Aves > Passeriformes > Monarchidae > Monarcha > Monarcha castaneiventris. The sequence goes on along the minus strand of JAMPIT010000174.1, from coordinate 3,753,374 downwards.
GGAAGTATTTAAATTCCGCTTTTTTCTGCGGCTGCAAGTCCTCGGGGCTTATGTTAAAGCTCCTGCGAGGCTGCTGGGGAAAGTCTGGGATACAGGAGGGAGAGGCAGTGTCCGCGGCTGGCAGGGGACCCCCGACGGAGGGAGAGGGACCCGACGCGACGCGAATTGACGCGAGGGAGGGGCCCGGGACAGAGCGGGGACCGCGCGCAGTAACGGGAGCGGGAGCAGGAACAGGAGGGGGGGCGCGCGCGGGCAGCAAGCCACGTGGTGCCCGCCATCTTGGATGAGGGAAGCGGAGCCGGCAAAATTGAAATTAAAATTTGCAGCTTGGATTGCTCTTTCGGCCATGCTGCCATCGCGATCTTGGAACAAATCTGGAGCGGCAAAAACCGGGAAAGTGGATACAGGAAAGGGGGTTGGGATAGAGCTGGAGGTAGTTTGGCCTTCACTACCCCTGGCAGGGGACCCCCGACGGAGGAAGAGGGACCCGACGCGACGCGAATTGACGCGAGGGAGGGGCCCAGGACGGAGCGGGGACTGCGTGTGGGAGCGGGAGCAGGAACAGGAGGGGGGGCGCGCCCGGGCGGCAAGCCCGCGGCTGCGGGCCCCACGTTGGGCGCCATTTAATACTTACTAAAATAAGTATTTAGTCAGTGACAAGGAGGCAGGAAGGGTATCTGCATGCCATTCCGGCAAGAGCATTTTATTGCATGCTCATTGCCAAAGGGTGGAGAGGCAAATACGAGAGAACATGGCTGCGCAGTCCAGGGGAAAGGTAGGATCAGGGAGCGGGAACCAATGGGAAAGCTCTGGAGGAGTGACCAGGCTGACAGACACCCGCGGAATCCAAACCGGGACCGGTCACCCCAAGGAGCAGTCCACCTTGAGGCGGGGGGAGACCCTGGCCCCCCCAGCACAGTGTAAACTCCCGGGCCACCACAAGACTAGACAATAATAAGGTAAGAAGAGGTTATCTCAAGCAAGATTATCCATGTGAGGTATTACAAAAATTAAAGTTCTAAATTCAATCTCATTTAATTTGTGTATTACTGGCATTTTTAATGATAAAAATGCATTCAGTCTATATGGACCAGACTGACCAGAAACTGAAAAGTTTGTTTTACTGAATTGAATTAGGTGATTCATCCAAATGCACCAGCAATAAATGTGCCTCTGTGATTCTTCAAACTTCCAAAGCTTGATGTTACCTTCGTACTACATAGCAACCCATCCAGACTAAGTAGTAGTTACGGGACAGCCCCTCAAAGTTCATTGCCCTTCAGAGATGTTCCTCTAAATGAACTTGTTTGGAGAAAGAAATCACCAAGTAAAGGAGATCTTGAAGACCTCAGAACGTTTGAAGGATAGATGAAAAGAACTCTGCAGCACTGCTTGTTTTCAACTGCTTCCATGGCAAAACTCATTCTGCTGGCATTGTCCCTCACACAAATTTGAGTGTTTATATTCTGCCACTGTCTTAGGAAACTGAGAGCTCTGAGGGCATACTAAATACCAGGAAAAACTTTCTAAATGGGTGGAAATTAGATATCCACCAGAGGCCATACAGCCATTTCCACTTTGCTGCTTCATCTGCATTGATTCCCCTCCTTCCAGACAGATGAGAGACTTCAGGACCAGGTATTTATATAGTAGTATATCACACATTCAGGTGCATCAGAGCTGTCCCCATTTGAGAAATCAAAAGTCTAAAGTATGTCTATTCTTGCGGCTCTGACAGTCAACGTCAAAAGTAAATAGATTTTTGAGGGAGGAGGCAAGGCAAAAATAGGTGTTTAGCAAAAAGTTTAAGTCAGTCATATGTTATTATCTCAAGCAGAATGATCTTGAGCCAATTTAATGAAGGTAAGTTACAATTGACTTTGAAAGGATTAATTTATACTCTTGAGTCTCCTCAGATGTAGAGCTAATAGAAAGCTGTCTGGGTACTTGAGTTTTCACACATTTTGGAGCTCAACCAGAGATTTAAAAGCTAAATCAAACACTCTGGGACACCTGGGAGGACTCAAAATGCATACAACAGTGAGCTGATTGCTCTGAGCAGGAGGGCTTTATTCCCATCTATAACAATATTGATAGTTGTTATTCTCTGTTAATGTTATTCTTCTAACAATTGGCCCAAAATTAATTATGAATTAACTATATTAGTTAAATGCTACCAATTTTATATTTTCAGAATCCAGCAATTTCACAAGAAATGGAGGATTATTTACAGCATTTATGGTGCCTTGTCACTGCAGTATCAGATCTTACCGTTTTTGAGAATATTGATCTTCACATCATGTTAGTTGATGTAGAATGTAATGGAGGACGAGGAAAGATTAAGTTTATCTGGTGTCTGCTCCAGGCTCCGTATGTATATCATACACTAACAAATTCTCTGATAAAAAATAATTCAGTAAGAGGAGCAAATAATAGACCTCAGGCTTTCCTGTGGAGTGCCTTCAGCTATGGCTCAAGATGTTGCTCAGTTTTTTTCAGGCTCTCTTGGATCCTGTTAATTTATTTAAGCGTGCTTTTGGACTGTCAGTTGGGGCCTGGATTGTGGTTCAATACACCTGTTCTCCTGAGGAAAAAGTGACTGTTTGCCACACCACGGAGTGGCAGCTGCTCCATTAGAAGCAGTACAATCTTGTGCCTCCAGCCCTCGTGCTGAGTTTCATAGGGGAGGTCAGGCAGCTGTACAAGACTTCAGCCAAGGTGGAAAACACAGTTATGGACTGCTGTAGACTGTCTCCATGCTCTTGCATCTGCTCTGTGAGGGGGAATTTTAGAGATGAGGAGCACGTGAATTATTAGCACAATTGCGAAGAGAGCTAATAGTGATCACCAGCTCTTTGGAGAAAGAGTATGACCTCTTCATATAAGGTGTCTGTTATGTGCTGCGAGTTTCAGCAACTGAATTTCAAACAAAATGTCTAGAATTTTCATTGTCTGAACCCAGAAAAAATGTCAAAGCCCCACATATTCCCTTATGCAGCTCTCCATGAAAGCATTTAGGAAATTTGTAACATCTCTATCTGTAACTTCCATTTGCTTTATTCCTTCACTATTGAGGCCATTGGAAGTATTTTTCTTTTTTTTTTCACTTTGCAATGTGATGAATTTCTGTAAAGCAGATGAGATACATGACCCAAACTGCAGTTGGTGAGTGATCTGAAGTACATATCTCAATCATACCCTAATAGTTCAGTGATGAATTTTGCTGATAAATGGCAAACATAAGGTTAAGGTTGATGTTAAGATTTGGTACCTAAGTAGCTCTCTAAACACATAGATTCTGATAAAAGAACTGTTTGCTGTTAGTTTCCATGGTTTGTTTTTTTCAAAGAATTTAATTTAGCTGGTTAATGCCATCTGTACCTCAAATAAAGCACTATGGTCTCTCTAAATATTAATTTAGAAGTCTAATATGATATGCCATGAATGTATAGGTCATTCTTTAAAGCATTATTAATCCCAGCATTTTAGAAACACAAAATTTCTAGACACTGACAGCCTTGGCAGAACTGCATCTGGAGGCAAAGATTGGTCAGAGTTTCTTTTCTTGCCCCTGAGATTGTTAGAGTGCCTAAACTGGCCTGTAAGGCTGTCCTAATTTGCAGTGTTATTGGTCCTTAAGCAAGTATGCAGCTAGCAAGAGCTTAAAAATGCGTTTAAATTCTGGACTAAGTACACCTATACACCTAAAGTTCAGAAAAAAATTAGACAAAGAGGTTTTTAAAATCAATCCCTTGTTGCCAAAATTATCACTTTAAGACCAATTTACATTTCTCTGGCAATGCAGTGTAGCTTTATTGGACCAGGAAGAGAATAAGATATCAAATGCAACTAAAAATTGTAGGACATAAATCCATTTAACAAGTCTGTGACTGAATTTTTTCTCTTACTTCTTTAATAAGCTCAAGCCTGAAAATGTAGATAAAACACTTCTTGATATGAGTGAACTTTTCTGGAAGATGTTTAGTGGTACACAAGTTACCAGATTTTAGACAGAAATATTGTGCTGGAACTTTATACTTTGGTTACAGAGAGCTCCATATATTATTGCTTATTAGCCCCTTTTGTGTGCAGAAAAACAGGAATTTCTGTCTCCTGGTGACCAGTTGAGGGGTGTAAAAGCATTCATTTCATTCTACTTCCTTTGAAGAGTTTGATCTAAATTCAGGGTTGGAACAGTTTGGTGTATTGTTTCTGACATCCTTGTGCTCTTGCACTCCTTTGCATAATGCTCTTTATGTCTTCATCACTTGAGTCAGCCATAACTATTATGCTTTCTGAAAATCAACTTCCCTGGCTGAAATCACAGTAAAAAATACTTCTTGAATGCATAAGTAGCAGTTGATATTTCTAAGCCATGTTTGTACCTGAACCTCCTGCGTACTCTTTGAATGAACATAAAGTGGAATTCATGGTGGGGCAGAAGCAATGAAAGATGAGCTTTGTTAATGAGAGATGCCTCACTGACTGCCTTGATTAATGTCAAAGACTGCTGATCAAAAAACTCTCTCATGTTCTCTTACTGACTGATTTCTAAGGATCAATTTAAAAAATCTCATGAGAATGGTATTAAAAATGGCATGAAATTCTGCCTGACAGACAGGGTCAGTAACAGAGCCTCTGATTCACCTGAGTCTCAAAAATGAGGCTTGAGTGAGGATTAAATTGAGGCTATTATTCAGAGAGCCCTCTGATCTAAAATTTGCTGTATTTACATATTTTCTTTCAATTATCCATGATTTTCCTTCAAAATACAACAGACAAGTCCTACAAAGATAAAATGTTATTCCAAACTCATCAGAATTTTTTCCAGGACTTTGGATTCTTCCCACAGCATCTTCCTTACTCTCTTTTCCTTTGTCAGTTAGAAAAAACACACAATGGAAAGGTCTTTGTGAAGATCCAACTAATATTGAGAACACATCATAAGAGAAAACTTTTTTTTTCTTCTGTGGATATATTGTTTTCTTCCAATGTTAATTTCTTTTCAGGTTCTTTTCTCTGTGCACTCATGGAGGACACCTGATAAACCTTGATTAGACTTATAGAAGTCCTGTTTCCATTGAATTCCTGCATTCATTTCAAAATGCAGATGCTATTGCTAAGGAGCAAGGAAAAGGATTTATTTTCTCTTTCAACACTAACTCCTCTGGTGAGAAGACAGACAGAAATGAATCTTCCTTAGCTCACTAATATATCTGTAAACAGCCATTAAGATATGCTTCTCTTCTCCTGTGTTGGGCTGATTGGCAGCTTATGGGCAGAACCATCAATTCATTTGAGCAACTGAGAAAAAGCAAGTAAAATATCATCAACTGAGAGCCAGAGCACTGACTCCTGATGCCCTTCAGCTGTGCTGCTAAGGTGAGGAGGAAAGATGCCCCAGTGGCCTGAGAAATTTGAAATAAATGAAAGTCACATCTCCTTCTTTGTTATTGCTGCCTTACTCCTGGAAAGAGAGGACATAAAAGGTGGAGAAGATGCAGAGCTTTTCTGTAGACGACAAACAAGGCAGAAAATATCATGTAGAAAAAACAAGTTCTTGGAAAAAAACCTCAGAATGCAGCAAGTGGGAGCCAAAGTAGGGAGTTAGGCAAGAAATGCAGTGCACTGTGAATGTTTTTAAATGCAAGACAAAGTAAAGACAGTTAAAAAGGTTTAAAAAAAAGAATATCAATTTTTTTCTATAGAGCTTTGTCAAATTACTCAACTTACTGCTATTGTTTTTTGTCTTGGATCCTTCTTTCTGTTTCTATTGTTTCTGCTGCACTCCCTTCAGATATTCTGGTCATTTACTCACTTTGGTTTTCTCCTAGCTAGCCTTTGGACTACTGTTTGCAAACTCTGTCTTTACTATATATCTAATGACATTGTCTTGACCCCAAACAGACATTGTAGAGTGTCTTGGCAAAGTTGGTTGTTTCAAAGATGAGAGAAAATGTGTAAGAAGCAGATGCAGGATAGGTAAGTTCTAATTCAACCATTTCCATGTACCAGTGTACAGCTTTTGCAGCTGGAACCCAAACACAAATTTGTTCAGCTAACACAAAGTTGCTAAGAGCAAAAGCTTTTCTCACTAGGGTCTTCTGGGGCACTTATTTCCTGTTTCCAAAACAACCAGATGCTTTTCATGCGCAGCTCTCCTAATAGAAATTGCTAACTCATAGTTCAAAAACTCTGAGCCAAATGTATCTCTAATGTAATGCCGTAGCCTTATATCTGTCCCTCCATACTAAAAACAGCTTCATGACACATTCAGACTCCTCTTTGTCCTACACTAGCTGGCTTTCTTCAGGAACTATTGCACACAGGGATATTTCCTGCTGGTAGGCTCATGCCAGCTTTCTGAAGTACTTGGCAGTAGTAGAGGATCATTTGTAAAATTAGTAGCCCACTTTTATCTGCTCACTTACAGCATTATTTGGTTAAGAGGCCCATTCTCTGAGAAAACCGAGCAGAGTACAATTCTGCTCTTTGTTACAACAATTGAGCAGTGCCGAAGCTTTGCTATTGAGCATAAATGCAATGCTACAGAATATACGTACTGTGCCATGGAAAATTTAAGACAATGTATTTTTTCTTTTCAGACATACTGCTCTTCTGTTTAACTTATCCATGCAGCACAATGGTGACTGATTTCATCCTCTAGAGAAATCTGTCTAATTCCATGTAATGGTTTGAAAACAAACCAGAGCGAGATCCCAAGACAGGGTTAAAATTTAATAGGGAAAATAAATGATTAAAAATAAGTGAAATAATACAAGGGAAAAAGGAAAAGAAAAACACAGACAAAGTCAGGTACAACCTGACACCCTATTAGGGTGGTGGTAGTAGTCCAGATGAGGTAGTTCAGTCGAATTGGTGATCCTATGGGAAGTCTAGTCTCCAGCTGAAGGTCCAGTGGTAGCTCGTGTCCTCCAGGAATCCAGTAGACAGCCCCCCGTGGCGTTCAGAAGCCCAGATTTATCTGGGATGGAATGCTTGATTCCCCCCTCTGGGCGGAGCCTCTCACAATGGGATGATGAGTCATGAGGCCAGGTGTTGATGGGCTCGTTAACAGCAGATGGTCCGGGGGGGGGAGTTACTGCTGAGTCATGCGGCAGAACATTAATGGGCCATTAACAGAACAATAGCCTGGAGGGAGGAGGCAAGGAAACACTGCCCCACCTGGTTTCAACGGCTCATGAGGGTGGTAATAGAATACACTGCAACCCAGGACATTATCCACCCCTTATTCTATTACCATTTACCTCATCCCACATTAATGTCTTGAACTTTACACACACACACACCCTCATATATATACAATAAAAAATCCTACATACAGTTCTCAATTAAGATTAGGTCTCCTTGTGGTACACAACGGGTTTCCCCATCTTTCTGCATTACCTACCAAGTGTGACCAGGTCCTTGAGCAAAGACAATCCCACGGATGGGTTTGCCTTTGCCTGAGGTGGGATTAATCCAAACAGTCTTTCCTAAAATACCTCTCATGTGTACCACAGGGACTTTATCTCCATCTACTGTGTGCAAGGGTTCCGACTGGGCGGGACCAGCTCGATTGATGGACCCTCGGGTATTGACCATCCAGGTGGCCTTTTCTAAGTTTGCTTCCCAATTCTTGAAGGTCCCCCCACCAAGTGCCTTCAAGGTGGTTTTAAGTAGTCCATTGCAGCGTTCAACTTTCCCGGCAGCTGGTGCATGATAAGGGATATGATAGATCCATTCAATACCGTGTTCTCTGGCCCAGGTACTTATGAGGCTGTTCTTAAAATGAGTCCCGTTGTCTGACTCGATCCTCTCAGGGGTGCCGTGTCTCCACAGGACTTGCTTTTCCAGACCTAAGATAGTATTCCGGGCAGTAGCATGAGGCACAGGGTAGGTCTCCAGCCATCCAGTTGTTGCTTCCACCATGGTCAGCACGTAGCGCTTTCCTTGATGGGTTTGGGGAAGGGTGATGTAGTCAACTTGCCAGGCTTCCCCATACCTGTATTTTGACCATCGTCCACCGTACCACAGAGGCTTCACCCGCTTGGCCTGTTTGATTGCAGCACAGGTCTCACAACTGTGGATGACCTGTGAGATGCTGTCCATGGTCAAGTCCACCCCTCGGTCACGAGCCCATTTGTACGTTGCATCTCTCCCTTGATGACCAGAGGCATCATGGGCCCATTGAGCAAGAAATAATTCCCCTTTGTGCTGCCAGTCCAGATCCACCTGTGATACTTTTACCTTGGCAGCTTGGTCCACTTGCTCGTTGTTACGATGCTCTTTATTAGCCCGACTCTTAGGTACGTGCGCATCCACGTGTCGAACTTTCACAGTCAGCTTTTCTGCCCGGGCAGCGATGTCCTGCCAAATCTCAGCGGCCCAGATGGGTTTTCCTCTGCGCTGCCAGTTGGCCTTTCTCCAGCGATCCAACCATCCCCACAGCGCGTTTGCTACCATCCAGGAGTCAGTGTAAAGGTAGAGTCTTGGCCATTTCTCTCGTTCAGCAATATCCAAAGCCAGCTGGACAGCTTTAAGCTCCGCAACTTGACTCGATCCTCCTTGTCCCTCGGTAGCTTGTGCAACTCGTCGCATGGGGCTCCATACTGCAGCTTTCCATTTCCGGTCTGTGCCTACAATTCGACAGGAACCATCGGTGAAAAGGGCGTAACGTCTTTTACTCTCCGGCAGCTCGTTATATGGTGGGGCTTCCTCAGCACGCGTCACTTGCTCCTCTGCTTTTTCTGAAGATAATTTAAAAGTCTCACCTTCAGGCCAGTTTGTTATGATTTTCAGTATCCCAGGGCGATTTGGGTTTCCAATACGGGCGCGCTGTGTGATGAGGGCAATCCATTTGCTCCACGTGGCGTCAGTGGCATGGTGGGTAGAGGGAAGCTTTCCTTTAAACATCCACCCCAGCACCGGTAGTCAGGGTGCCAGGAGGAGTTGTGCCTCTGTGCCAATTACTTCTGAGGCGGCTTGGACTCCTTCATAAGCTGCCAAGATTTCCTTCTCTGTGGGAGTGTAGTTGGCTTCAGACCCTTTGTAACTTCGGCTCCAGAATCCTAGTGGTCGGCCTCGAGTCTCGCCAGGCACCTTCTGCCAAAGGCTCCAGGACAGACCATGGCTCCCAGCTGCGGAGTAAAGCACATTCTTTACCTCTGGTCCTGTCCTGACTGGGCCAAGGGCTACCGCGTGAGCGATTTCTTGCTTGATCTGGGCGAAGGCTTGCTGCTGTTCAGGGCCCCAGTGGAAATCGTTCTTCTTGCGGGTAACCATGTAGAGAGGACTCACAATCTGGCTGTATTCAGGAATGTGCATCCTCCAAAAGCCTATGGCGCCTAGGAAAGCTTGTGTCTCCTTTTTGCTGGTTGGTGGAGACATTGCTGTGATCTTATTGATAACCTCGGTAGGAATCTGACGCCGTCCATCTTGCCACTTCACTCCCAGGAACTGGATCTCTCGAGCAGGTCCCTTGACTTTGCTCTTCTTGATGGCAAAACCAGCTTCCAGGAGAATTCGGATGATTTTCTCTCCTTTCCCAAATACTTCTGTTGCTGTGTCCCCCCACACAATGATGTCATCGATGTACTGTAGATGTTCTGGAGCCTCACCCTTTTCCAGTGCAGTCTGGATCAGTCCGTGGCAGATGGTGGGACTGTGCTTCCACCCCTGGGGCAGTCCGTTCCAGGTGTACTGCACGCCCCTCCAGGTGAAGGCAAACTGAGGCCTGCATTCTGCTGCCAGAGGAATGGAGAAAAAGGCATTGGCAATATCAATGGTCGCATACCACTTTGCTGCCTTGGATTCCAGCTTGTACTGAAGTTTCAGCATGTCTGGTACAGCAGCACTCAGTGGTGGTGTGACTTCATTCAGGCCACGGTAATCCACCGTCAGTCTCCATTCTTCACTGGACTTACGCACCGGCCATATAGGGCTGTTAAAGGGTGAGTGGGCCTTGCTGACCACCCCTTGGCTTTCCAGTTCCCGAATCATCTTATGGATGGGGGCCACAGAGTCTCTGTCGGTGCGGTATTGCCGGCGGTGCACTGTTGCTGTAGCGATTGGTACCCGCTGTTCTTCAATTCTCAGTAGTTCTACAGCAGACGGGTCGTCTGAGAGACCAGGCAGGGTATTCCGTTGTCTTATGTCTTCTGTCTCTACGGCTGCTATTCCAAAAGCCCAGCGATGTCCCTTTGGGTCTTTGAAATATCCACTCCTGAGATAGTCTATGCCGAGGATGCATGGGGCCTCTGGACCAGTCACAATGGGGTGTTTCTGCCACTTTCTCATGTCTTCTCCATGCTCCTGTAGAAAAAACCAGAGGTTACCTCGCGGAGTTTGTCTTCTTTCCCTGGCTGGGGAGTGTTGGCTCCTGATGGCAGAGACCCTTGTTGGTTCCGGTGAGGCACGGTAAATTCCCTCTTTGAGCTCTTTCCTTAGTTTCTGGTGGCCCTCTTCGATCAAGCTCCGGACTTGTTCGGCCAGTGTTGTTTCCACCGATGAGACGCGGGTGCGCAGTGGGGCAGTGACAGTGTCCTCGTAGATTCTCAGTTTGTTGGCTAACACGCCCACCTTGTCCTCTCCTTCCCTCCACTGCAGTGTTGCCAGGTAACAAGAGTATATCTCTGGTCCGAGCCGTGCAAATCTTAGCCACATTTGTGAAGTGCACTGGACATTATCTGGGCTCTTAGGGAATCTCTCGTTTTCTGAGAAAATGATCTCTAACACAGCCAATTCCCTCAGGCATCGGATACCTTGTTCTCTCGTGCTCCATTTTCCTTGGTGCATCTGGAGGTCTTCTTTACAGAGGTATCTGTCCTGTACACTCGCCAGTAATCGCCGCCAGAGGCTGAGAGTTTCCTGGGTTCTTCCAATCCCCTGGTCAATGACCACATCCCGGGACAAAGATCCCAGCTGCCTGGCCTCACTTCCGTCCAGAATGGTGTCATTGGCTGCAGCGTCCCAGATGCGGAGCAGCCAGGTCAGGATGGACTCGTTCGCCTGACGGGTGAATTCCCTCCGTAGGTCCCGCAGCTCCCCCAGGGACAGGGAGCGAGTGATAATTTCCGGCTCTGTCTCTTCGGCTGGGTGCGATGGTCCTGCCACATCCTCGTCAGTCACTATGCGGACTGATTTGCTCTTTGATTTCTTTTTCTGGACGGGGGCAACTGCGACTGACTTCGGCTGTTCTGGTTCAGCAATGGTCTGTGGTGAGACGTCGCCTGCTCTTTTGGTTCTCTTCTCCTCCTCCTCAAGAAGACGCTGTACCACACAAAGTATTGTTCTGTTCCTCAGCATGATGTACACAGTGCTGGTCAGAGAAAAAAGAAAACAGGATTGACAGGAAGATTATGCCATCCTTAACATCCAGTGAGAACTCAATATTGTCAAAAACAGCTGTGCCTGGCCTGAAAGGCTGGAAGAAACCGCTCTCTCCTCCTACCCCCAGAGGCTGGGTGCGATTGCTGAGGAGTTCCCAGACGTAGCAGCTCAGACTAGGCCAGGCAGACAAAATTGAGTATATATTCCGAATGGCATTCATCGCCTCACTGGTTATCATGCAATAGGCATAGTAAACCAATAAAGCAATTCTCATGCCATTCCCTGGTCGCAACAGGAGCAAAACAACAGGCAAATAGTTTCCCAGGTGCGGAAAAATATAGAGAGCAAGATACAGCACCCACATAGACAAGCTGAGCATCATGGTGATAGGATTTCTGTAATAAAGAATATTTCTGATCTTCCCTCAGGTCTTGCCCCACATTGGGCGCCAAAAGATGTAATGGTTTGAAAACAAACCAGAGCGAGATCCCAAGTCAGGGTTAAAATTTAATAGGGAAAATAAATAATTAAAAAATAAGTGAAATAATACAAGGGAAAAAAGGAAAAGAAAAACACAGACAAAGTCAGATACAACCTGACACCCTATTAGGGTGGTGGTAGTAGTCCAGATGAGGTAGTTCAGTCGAATTGGTGATCCTATGGGAAGTCTAGTCTCCAGCTGAAGGTCCAGTGGTAGCTCTTGTCCTCCACGAATCCAGTAGACCGGGGCCCCGATGAGGTTCAGGAGCCCAGATTTATCTAGGATGGAATGCTTGATTCCTCCCTCTGGGCGGAGCCTCTCACAATGGGATGATGAGTCATGAGGCCAGGTGTTGATGGGCTCGTTAACAGCAGATAGTCCGGGGGGGAGTTACTGCTGAGTCATGCGGCACAACATTAATGGGCCATTAACAGAACAATAGCCTGGAGGGAGGAGGCAAGGAAACACTGCCCCACCTGGTTTCAACGGTTCATGAGGGTGGTAGTAGAATACACTGCAACCCAGGACATTCCATTTGTGTAGGAACATCCAGGAACAGAATTCAATCTTACACACTTTAGAGATCTAACCTGCTTTCATTGTAGGAGCAATTGTGTACCTATTGAGTAAAATAAGAGAGAACAGATTTCCCTGATTTTAACTATTGCTTTCAAAATAATTTCTATCCAGGCACCCATTACCAAGTCTTAACAGAAAAAATTCAATTCCACTTAACATTTCAGCTCTGTACTCATAATGGATAGTGTTATGCCTTTGCAATTGTTACTTTATATGGTATTTGTCCTAGAAGTATCATACGAAAGTACCAGATTTAGTTTTATATCCTATTTGAACAGGATTGAAAATTCAGGTTCCATTTGTTTCCCTCAAGGGCTGCCTTATCTGAATATGTAATTTGTGCTGAAAGAAAAGCAGCAAAATATGTTAACATGACATTTAAATAAATACACATATTTTATAAGGTTTGTCAGGATATTACGATCAAAAGTATTTTTGATAGTCCCAATGAAATCACAGAGTTATTTTAATGACAAACATGGCAATCTTAATGCTTAACCAAGACTCTTAGATCACATTTTGTTTAAGAAAGGAGGAAATGTGGCTAAGCTGGAGGCATCATGCCTGTTCCTGACATTTTTAGGCAGAATACACACAAAGTTGTTGGCAAGATCAAATGTAGTTACTATTTATAGTGCAATCCCTTTGCAGTATTTGTCTTCCACTCCAGCCCTGCAGCCCTCTGGGGTACGCAAGGGGAGAAAAAAAGCAGTTACAAGAACATGGCTGTTACCACACTTCACTTCCAAAATCTCCTTGGGCTGCTGAGTGCTGGTGGCTCTATCCCCTGTATGTCCTCAGGAATTTTGATCAATTATTTCCTCTTTCACGTATAATGCAGCAGAAGAGAACTTTGTGTATTTTCTTAGATACTTTTGGAGAAAGCAAATGAAATATGGGAAAAGTATTAAGTAAATAGCTGATACAGGAATATCAAAGAACTTTTAGACTCTGACAGTCAGTCCAGGACAACTTTCTTAAATAATTTCTCAGGACTCCAAGTTTACTTTCAAAGTAGAAACAACAAAACTTATATAAATAGATGCTTTTAAATATCTGAAATTAAATGATAGAACATTGTCCTTCCCATGCCCTTTTTGAATATATTAAAATATGTAGTGATTAATACAATATAAGAACCTGATGAAATCTAAGTGCTGCAAAGACCCATCATGTGCTTTCCACTATTTCAGTTCTTTTACTAAAACACTGAGATTTCTAGTATAATGCACCTGACCAAAGACCATGGAAATTGATCCATAGGAAGCTTCCATTTGATGATAACTTTTTGCACCGTGTGAGGGATAGAGACAGAAAGACAAAGTAAACCGGAATTCTGGAAAACTCTAAGTTCTTTAAGGATCCCATCCTAATATCCTAGTGCAGGAAAAATGATTGGCTCCAATGGAATGTTCTATCATAAAAGTTGTAGAGTGGGTTTTCAGCTAACTTGCTCACATTGGAGAAATTCAGTGCAAGGTACATCAAATAACAGTACTGAAAGTCATGCCTGGTGCTTTCTGCAAATGTCCCCAAACTACTAAAACAACTATAAAATGGAGTCTGTTTACACACATTTCCTACTGTGCAAATCTGTTCACCTCATGTTAATTTCCTTCTACTGTGAATGAGCAAAGGCAACCATTAGCAGCAAGATTATGGGAAAAGATTTTCATAAACAAGTAAGCTAGCTCCAGCAGGACTGCCCTGATTCAGTATACCCACAAAAGAATTCTGAAATACCTCATGAGAGCTAGAATTACTTTTTAAGAGCAATTCAAAATTTTAGTAACTGTAAATGTCGATTATTCTGTTGCCTTTTGGCAAGAAGTTTAATTTCCCATCCCTCAGTAGGATGCAAGATACAGCCACATGAAATTTACTTTTATTTTTATTAATATTCATTTCTTCATTAATTGACTCATGCCTGTTCTATAGTTTTTTATTTTTCACCCATGGAGAAACTAGAAGGTTCCCAAATGTAGTTGCATGCAAAAAGAGAAGGAATTAGTAAGTATTCAAGTATCTTCCATGTGACAAATTATATCATTATCAACAAAAAAAACAGTCCTTTAATTTCTCTTCAAGATTGTGATTCCTGCTTTCTTGGTATTGGTTGTCTTGTAAAGTAGTTTGTATAATGAATAACAATTTTAGGCATTGTATGCACAATTCTTGATTAATTATGAATATTAACCTAAAATAATATTTTAAAGTACTTCCATCATAATTTTATTAATAAATACATCCTATTTCACTTTACAGCCATATGGTAACACAATAACTACTTGTTTCAGAACCAGGACATCAGCTATTCAGTTTGACTTTGGAACATTTGCATTTACTTATTTTACGTTTCCTTCAGCCCCCACAGCATTTAAAAAACCCTGATCTCCATCAGTAAAGCTTCAAAACAGTGAACCACGATTACCATTAATAATTTCCTCTACAGAAGAAGCTGCTTGAGACACAAACCCAATTAATTCTTACAATATTTCCCATGACAGATTTTACTTTTCAAACCAATCCTTTCAGACCTTTTTCATCTATGTCTTTTATGATACTAAACTGTTCTGTGGATTCATTCTGCCTGAGTCAATTATAGGAAAGTGGGTGTTTTTATTATCTTTTACTTTCTACTATCTCTATCTCATCAGTGTTGCATATTACTAAGCAAGTCTAAATACAGACTTGAGTGTGGGTTAGAAATAAAATTTAAAAAAATTAAATAATTAAAATAAAATAAAATAAAATAAAATAAAATAAAATAAAATAAAATAAAATAAAATAAAATAAAATAAAATAAAATAAAATAAAATAAAATAAAACAGCAATTCCCTGTGGTTTTTTTCATTCTGTAAGTGACAAATACTGAGACAGAACCACTCAGAAATACAATCCAAAGGTGGAGGAGGTCTGTCTGAGCAAACTCAGGAAAGGCATTGTGCCTCAGGCGTGCACTAGCTGAGAGATTGTGAGGAGTATATGGCTAATACATCTGCTTATTTATATCAGTGGGACTTTGATAGGACATTGTTTCCCTTGGAAAAAATTGATTTTTCACAGCAGTAGTGAATAGAATGTCATAATGCTAAGTTTCATAAAATGACTAAAGCACTGACACCAGCCATTTCATGAAATGCCTGACACTTTTAGGCATTTCATATAATGACTCGGTGGAACAGTTAAATAGTGTAATAGAATGCCTATAATTCCAGGAACGACTTTCAGTCATATCATGAAATGAATGATTTCTCAAGATGACTGCAAGGTATTTATAAAATCTTCACTGTGAGCTATGAAACAGGTGCTGTAAGCTGGGAGTTTGCCAGCCAGTGTTCCAGGCCAAAGACAGATTGTTTTTGTGAAGTGGTATCATAGATTTGACAAATGGTCTGAATTAAAATGTCCCTTTTGTCATTTAACCTGATGTACCTTTTGTACAAGAACAAATTTCAAGTAATAGTAATAGCAACAACGTCAATGACAAAGTTATTGCTCACAATACTATTTTAGAGAAAAATAAACACTGTTACTGGCCAGGAAGCTGGCTGAAATATTTCTAGGAAAATGCATTTTTGCTGAAATATAATTATTTAATGAAGTTAAATCTTTCAGGAAGCAGTATATCTTTGAATTAATTTTTTAGCCAGAAGATTGCTGAGGTTCAAAGTTTCCAAGTCACCTTCTAAAGTGTACGTGTGTGTGTGTGCGTGCATGCATGTAATAGGAGCAAAAGCATAAGAGCTGCTGGTCTGATGTCTCTGAGCAGAAATGAATGGCATGCAATATATTCACTTTTTAAAAACCTATTTGGCAAGTCCTGTTTCATTGTCACGTGAAAATCAATGTTAAACACCGTAGGGTTACCAGAGAACAGAATACGTACTTTCCTGTACATTTACACCACTTAGTCAAAAAAGCTAAAATCCTATCTCAGGTCCTAGCAACTCCTGCATATTGCTGCAGTAGGATTGATAGCAACACACCTGATTGAAAGTGCTCTTACTGGTCAGTTAGGAGGTGGTGTACTTTTATGACACTATTTTTTAGAGATGTGATTTAGAATGTTTTCAATCACTTACTTTAAAATGTTCACACCTGGTAGATACTGTTATTCTCTAAAGATCATAACATCAAATGTTTTAATCAGCTTCAGCTGACATTCAGAAGTGTCTAATCTGCACAGGTCCAAATAGATGAAACACTAAAACCTTGGATTTGAATAACTGCAACAACACTATTCTCTTACTCTACAATAATTGCATTGAATTCAGTGGATTTAGACCAGGATAAACATGGAGTAACAGACTAGTAAAAATAGCCCCCTGTGTTTCATTATCATTTAGAAGATCTTGTTCGGATCTTCCATTTAATTACAAATTTCTGTCACAACACAGAGAAGCAATGAAAGGAAGACTTCTAACTCTTAATAAGGAGTTTTGTAATTGGGAGCAGCACTAGAAGTAAACTAGTATGTTAAAAATATTGATGGATTACTATGTGGAAGGGGTTTTTGCAGTTTCATGGAAACAACTGAGAAGCAAATTCACCAGTCTTTTCATGAAAGAAATTAGCATTAATAAGATAAAAACTACTAGGGACTTGCAAGAATTGTAGGTGATATCTCTGATGGATAATGCTTTAATTTGCTTCTGGGCAAATTTAATAGCATCATTTCACTTTTAAACATTACTTACAATAGAAAAGGAAACATTTCAGAACTTGAGAGATAATCTTGCCTAGGTAGATATATATGATACATAGGCTTTGTAATCATTCGGAAGCACAAAGATATTTATTGAAAAGCTCTTATGACAGCAATTTATGTAACTGAAATGAAAAATGGCAATGCAAAAGTACACAATGGTATTGGATCACATCTAGATTATAGAGGAAGCCTGACTTATTTACAGCATTGTCATAGCCCAACAGCAATGTAGTCCTATTAAGAAATTCCATGTTTTTTGTAAAGCTGTTACTAAACAATATTGATTTTTTATTATACTATTGTCTTTCAAACACAAAACTTTTGGAACGAAAATTATTACGCCATATGTGAATGTTCTCAATAAGTTAATTTTACAGGTTTGCTGATACTTCACTGACTTAAGAGTTCTCAACAAAACTTTTTTGTTAGTGCGACAGTATTGTGACAAATGTCTTCATTCTTGGTAAAGTAAGATCAATGTGCACACATATATAACCTTATTCACATTTAAAATCTCATATTTTCTGTTCAAAATGTTGCCAGATCTCTCCACATCTTCCTTTTATTATATTAAGAACCCCATTTGAGATAATCCTGCATTTTTTTTAAAAAACAAAGGGAAAGAAAAATTAAGCCATCATAATACAGATATTAAAAATTAGTGAATTACATACTAAATGAACATTTCTGTACATCTTTCTTTTATCTACAGGGAGCTTTTATCACAAAACTATTTACATCAAATTCTTTTGGATATTAAAGATAATATCACCATCCTTTATGTGAGTAATTTAGAGGATTTGCCCTTTGAATTACCTATTTCTTCTTCCATCAACTGATAGAGCTTTAATTTAGAAGTTTAAATACTAAATTAGGGCAGATTAATCCCAACCTCAGATACCTAAATTTCATCATAGGCACTTAAATCTACTTCTGGATAAGACTCTGTGCTTAACAATTCCTGCATATTAAGTTTCTCTTATAGATTGTTTGGTCTTTTCTTTCCTTGAAGCACATAATCCAAACAACCCTTGCCATCAGACTTTCTATTAATCTTCAGAATTCTTGTATGCTACCTATTGCCTTCTACTTACTTGAACTGATCACTGCTGCTGCCTGAAAGACATTTCTTCCTCTCAGCAACCTTTTGATAATAGCACTGAGATAGCTCTGGAATCTTTCACTGATACATTATTACTCTTTGATAGTCTGGGGAATACAGTTGGGACTAAAAAGGTTTTGCTGTTACCCTGACATAGAGATAAACAAAAATCCTAATAAGCTATCTCTTTTCATTATAATGTCAACATAGTAAACTTTTGAATACTAATTTAATTGGACTACTTGTGTTTTCAGTCTTCTAACTAAGCATTATCATTATTCTTCATTTAGGGAAACATTATAGTTTTTTGATTTGACATATTAAAAGATTTCTTAAACTCCTCATTCTCTCATTTCTCATTGAGAAATGTCTCAGTGTACTACACATCTAATGTTGATCATAGCATATGCAAAGAAACAACTAGCACCTCAGATGTTTAGATAAATGTGTTTATGGTGATTGAGACTTGCCATAAGACTTATTAACCACTTTGGGGTGACAACAGATTTAAATTTTAGGAAGCTAGAATTCCATGCACAGCTAATTTTCTAAGATCACAACTATTTTCCATCCTCACCTTGATCCATCATCATCATCATCATCATCATCAGTTATGATCCATCATCCATCATCATCATCATCATCATCAGTTATGATCCATCACTAGGGGCCAAGATGTTCACTATGAATTCTCATCAGGCTGACAGACACTGCACCATGTGTCAGGGAGCTTTTATGCTATTTATACCCAGGGAAAGCAAGGGAAGAAAACAAAGAGTATCACCAGTCCTTAGATTTCACTTTGGTGCTGCTGCATGGATGGTTCGGAGCTGGGGTTGCAAGGCGAAAACAAAAGAGAAAGAGAGGAGAAAGAGAGAGAGAAAGCGAGAGAGACAGAGAAACAGAGGAAAGAGAGGGAAAAGGGGGAGAAGGTGAGCCAAATAAAAAGAGAGAAAAAAGAGAGCGAGGGGGCCCAATCTGCTCCCTTTTTAGTTTACCTGGTGCACAGGTCTGATGTACATTAGACTTTTCAGGCATTTGTTCATATGAGAACAGATAGCCCTTTTCCAGGATGTGAGCTGGCAGGGAGTGGGAGGACAACACTTAGCACAGGTCTCCAGGTGGAGCAGGAACTTGGCTCAGAACACCTCTGCCCCACCTCTCAGAACCCTCTCCTCCGACCACTTTTCCTGCAGCAATACTCAGAATGTTTGAGACAAAACATTCATAGGTCTGGTCCTCTACACAACTGCACAAGCTCAATTTCTTTGTCACTTTTATCCTACACATCTTGTACAACATTTTGCCTGGTTGCATAGTAACACCCACTTTTAACATTTCTCCTGTGGGTTCTGAAAAACTCGCTTTAGAATCTGGCCCCACCTGCTATCACCTGGCCCCATTCTGCTTAATAAGCTGGTTTCATGATCTCTAAGTTAATCTAGGGCTCAGACTAAAACCAGTGTTTGAAGGCCTCTGCTTGAAAGGCCTTAATAGAGAGAATTTTGATAATTTTAGAAGCCAAATGATATGTGTGTTGCATTAGCTGCAATTTTTGAGATGTTCAAAGAGGGGCCACTGTTCTATATGCCTGTTCATATTCTTGAAACAATGCAAAATTATGAGCCTTAGTACAGAGCTTCTCTGCTTACGCACATTATATTTGATGTAGTATTTTTTATTCCTAGTTAGTTGGTAGATTATCATCCTTCACTGTCAGGCTAAAATATTTGGAATAAAGAAATGGCATAGAGTTTTCAATCACAAACTGGGATATGGACATTAGGACCCAATTTGTTATATCTGAGAGCCCTAAGTGCACTCTACTCAGCCTATAAATATGAAACTGCTGTCTTTCTTGACACAACACAATAGCTGCTTTAGTTAACTTATGGCCTCCAGAAGAAAAAGCAGTCTGTATTTGGTTACATTACTTGATTTTCACAGAAAATTTTTCTTCATTTCCACTGACTCTGACAACCACAAAACACCTACACCCAGTGGTATGAACTATGACGATTTAATAGACCTGAAAGTTTTAGTAGAGTACTGCTTTTTAACTACTCTGGTTTAGGGAGGACTCATGATCACTTCACTTTTCACCCTACAGGAAAGTAAAAATGCTGAATGAAAAGTATTTAGGTAAGATAAATAGAGAAGAAACAAGCTACATGAAAAAAATCAGTATTCTATAGCTCTAACTTAAACTTTTCAATTAATTTAGAAGACCAGACTTTCTCTTCCATATTGACTAGGCACCATGACCTGAAACAACTTCTATCAGTAGATTTCAGTTTCTAACATGATACAAGAAAAATTCAGAAGAATTTTCCATAGTTTTCATCCTCTTACAGAAGAACAGAAGTTTTCTTCCTCTTTAGTATGAAACTTTCTATTTCTAGAGGAATGTTTTCCCAGAGGACTACGCAAGTATGTAAAGAAAGCCAAATTTCCAGTCTCTTTGCTGTCACATCTTAGAAGCATTTTCTAGAGAGGACTGTGGCTGTGATTGGAGAAAGGGTGATATTTCTTTCAAAATGTGGGTTTGCTACTGATGGAAAGATGAATTTTAATTTAGAAATAGGGTACCTAGTTGCTCATTCACCCTGTGTCATGACACAGCTTGGACAGGTTTGTTGCACTGATTTCATTTTCTGAATAGGGTGTGATCAGTAGGTAGTTCTCTTTTCTGGTCTAGCTATAATTGAATCCCTCACAGATTAAGAATGATCTGTCACTGCTTTATACCTCAAATATCTTAGCAAATAAAATTAATATAAACCACACCTAACGAATTGCCTGCTCCAGGGTCTCTAAGGAATTTAGCAATATTCTGTTCACTATAGCTTGAAAAAAGCTCACAGCACCTAAGAATAATGACCTAAATTTCTATACCAACACTTAATTTGTTCTGAAGAAAGCAGTCAGTCTAGTTCTGCAGAGCCTTTGCAAAATGCTGTTCTAGTTTTAGCCTTGTATTACATAAAATTCTGGTGTTCATTAAGTATATACTGTAATGGCACAGAAGTTACAGCTCCACAGGTAGACAATAGTCAATCCATCCTCTCTGAAACATTCTGTCCAGCAATAGTCTCCTGCATGCCAGATAATTTAAGTTTTAGGGACCCTTGGTGTTACCATTTATTGCAAAACTGTTTCCTTCTGTATCAATCACATTTGGTTTAGGAGCCTGAGATTGGTGTTATGATTTATTGCAAAACTGTTTCTTTCTGTATCAATCACATTTGGTTTAGGAGCCTGAGATGGTAAAACTGGTGTGTGCATATTTCCTTATGCAGTTAAATGATACAGATACAGTATCATTTGAAGATAATTCACATTTCAGCTATGTAAAAGAGTACTGTAAGCATTTTTTTAATCCCTGTTGATCAGAGCAAAATAAGGGTGAGTATACTGGCTTTGGAGTCTCAGGTGACATGAATTCAAGTCTGTAGCTGTCTTGTTGAATACTAATAACACAAGTTCTGCAGCTGATCTACTGAGAAGCTGTCACTGTCTCAGTTTTTCTTCCTTTTGGGTCTTCATGAAAGGTCACCCTATAATGTTGTGAATTATGCAAAGTGGAAAAAAGAATCCACCTGAATTTTGAGCTCCAATTTCCTCACCAGAGAGGTGATTTGGGATTACTCCCAGAAACCTGCCTCTGACTACTGCTGGGACAACAACAGGTTTTAATGTTCTGATGCTCAGTCAAAACCCAGATCCACCTGCATTACCAACAGTCCCAGGCAAGGCAGGATAATTTAGTAATAATTTACTAATCAAAGTGATTTACTTACTCACTAATTGCCATTTTCAATACTTAGACTATTTGTTCAATAATATATTTTTAACAGTTTCTACTTGGGAGATTATTTTCATGATAATTAAATACATAGATATTTTAGCATATTAATCATAGATTCATCACGGGGAAAAAAAGGAAAATTCACAAACCTCATATTTTTACTTCATTAAGTTAAATTTTGAAGCAATCACTCAGCAGAGAAGGACATTATCTGTCAAGATAACCTCAGAAATTCTTTAAGAAAACAGCATTGTCTTTGGGCCTGAAAACAGCACAATTAATTCATTTTGTTTAATTAGACTCCACTTTCTTTAAATGAGGACGTAATGAGCTATATTTTAATTCTCTTTTTTAACCCTTAAAACTATACATTGAAAATTTGATTACAACTTTGTTATGGTGAGTCTGATATACAGAAAGATTTTATGCAAAATAGTGTGAAATATATTGAAGTGACCCTGTGGCAAAAATGAGATAAGACATCACAAATGCAGAATTTCTCCAGAAAGAGAAGGAAAATAAGAGAGAATCTACATTGACTCCCTCCCAGGGAAAGCATGGAGCATGAGTTCCTCCCATTTCTATCCCAAGAATGCACAAAGTTTAGGAGAGCTCTGGAGATAAGCTCAAGCAGGAGTTTGTGCTTATGAGACAGTCACCAGAGGCAGTTTCTCTCACTCCTCCTCCTACTCTTCCCCTCCTGGATTCCCTGATGTCCAGAGAGAGTAATTTATGATGCAGTCCTAACGGTTAACAAGCAAAAATTCGTTGGATGTATTATTTTTGTTCAGAAAATGTCTATTGTTCCTCTGGACCTTTTTTTTTTTTTTTTTTTTTTTTATTAAGACCAATTTTTTGAGTCTGTGGGCTTTAAAATTGAAATTGGTACTAACATTTCAGCTCATGTTATTGCCATATTTATTCAGAAGTAGAAGTGTCTACTAAAATATTTGCTAACCTTTTATGGAATGAGGAGTCATCTGATCAGTCCTGGTGTAACATGCTTGCCAAATAAAAGTTTCAATGAATGGAGGAAATTTTCCCCAAAGTACTTTTCTCTCACAATTAAACCAAGTACAGGTAGCTAACCTCTGGCTTAGACTCACCGTCCCCACAAACCAAACGTGAACTCCAAGTTTGCTCAAGCAGCTAGAAGCATCGTGATTGAGCAAGACAGAAATTCAAATTTAATAACAACTTTCTTTTTCATGTAGCATATGAGTATGTCAAGAAAATCTATATTTATTATGGAAGTTCAGAAGAAAGGGATAAGGCTTATGATTCTCTCTTCATGGTTTCTAAGCATTCAGCTGTTTGGCCTCATATATAAAAGTCTACTAATCATTAATTAATCAAGAAATCCAAGAGGGAAAGTTTATTCCTGTGCTAAGATTTATTCCATTTTCTGCTCTTGTATTTCAGAGGATTTCAAAATAAATAGATGCTCTTCAAAGACTGCAGCCAAGTAATTATTTTCTTTTAACAAGCTTATTAGTTTATTGACCTATGTTGAAGTGGGCTTCCCAGTTATTATATTTCATTTTGGGAACAGTATTTTTGAAGAATGATAGGATGATTAGTGTCATATTAGAGTTTCATAATTTGCAATGTTATAGTCAAGGGTTTGCCAGCATTTACATCTCATATCCCTTTGGTTCAATGGCTTCTTCCAACTTAGCTATTAAAAGAACTTTTCACTGCTGGCCCATGAGTCTGTCTTTCAACAAATTAGTATAAAATTATTTCTGTAAATTTCATTAAGGTTGAAAGAACTTGTATAATTTTTGCAATTTTTTTACTATACCCAAATTTTACAGTTTTGATTGAAGCCACACTTCAAACAGCATTATAAAGGAATAAACAATATTTTAAAGGCAAATATCTAATATGCATTATAAGTACTTGGATACTTCATCTAATAAGGGGCATAATTTATCTTTTTGTTTCGATATATCATGGAAAACATGTGGCTTGAACTAACTTAAACCTTGTCAACATCATTATGGTAAGGACCAAAACACAGTTAATGAGATTTCAGAAAACCTGAAAGCCTTCAAAACATACACAAGAGTAGCCTACCTTGTGTTTGGTAGCGCATCTTACCTAAAACGATGCAGTCTTGGTTGCTGACTAACACGTTTATGGTTTCTTGACAAGCTGCAGGCAAGAAGAAGAAAATTTTCTGTCTCCTATATCTGACTCACATTCTTATCAAAAGCAAAGACTGATTTTTCAATGCAGCTATTCAGCCACTTATACATTCATACATACGTTCACTGGTATTACCATCAAAGGGATAAGTGCCCACTCTCCTGGATTGGCCTGCAATACTAAAGCAGTAGTTCCCACACAGCTGAGCCAACTGTGACATTCATCACAACCGAGCAACCATCTGCCTGCATATAAAACATGTTTTTTACTGTAGACTAAATGCTGTACAGAAAATTTGTTAGTTCTCAAAACACAGTCTGAATGTATTTAAGTTAGCCATATTTAATGTTCTTCTATGGAACTGAGTGAGTGTAGCCATAGCCTGCTACCTGGTTGCTTTGGGTTTTTTCTGACAAGAATAAATGTTAGGAGGGGGATTCATCCAGAGAATTAAGAAATGTGCATTCTTTAAATGCAAAGGCACTGGTTATATGGTATAGAGGATGGAGAAGCACAAACAAGGCCATCAGGTTTGTTAACTGTTTTTTCAAAGACTGTTATTTATATTTCTTTTCTCAGAATGGATGAAGAGAATCCTTTTCTCGGAATGAACAGTTTCTTTATCTATAAGACTGAGTACCTGTTACAAATCTTCTTGCCTCTTTGTGAACAGTTATGTTTTCATCATGTCATCCCCTTAGAGATGAATCAAGGTCAATCAATGGTAGAGGACACAAGAAAGAGGTATTGACACAGGTTGGCAGGAAAGAGTATTAAACAAGACAGAGAAATGATGAATAGAGGAGAGAACAGCAAAAGCTAACAAAAGAGCATTGGAAGCATGGCTGCTACTGTGCCCTTTGGACATAGAGCTAAGACCACTGTACTTTAGAGTCCATCTCTACTCTCTGATGGTGAGCTTAACGAAGATGTGGAGCAACTTTAGGTCCGTTCCTGACTCTGGGACTAACTAATGATCTAAACAGAAGCCAAGGTGGCTTCTTAGCAAAAGTCAATTTCTTTGGAGTTTTTGGGTTTTTTTTCCCAAGGTGGCATAAGTCTTTTATCTGTGTCTAAAATACAATTAATGTCTGAGTTACTTGCGTCTCCTTTTTTTTTTACTTTCAGCAGCTCAATAATTTAGTGAGTGCAATCAGCAGTTTGGGAGATTACGACCACACAAGGTTTAATTGTGATTTAGAGCAGGATTTAATGAGCTTGCAACTTAAAAGAGACCTTACTACAGTCGGTGTCTGCTCATTTTAATGCTGAGTTCCAAGAAAACATACCATGGACAACTTTCCAGTGTTGGTGGCCTCAGTGAATGAATTAATTCAAGTTTCAGAGGTGACAAATAGCTCCAGGTTTTACACTCCAACTGCAGTGCACTAACCACTTATTTTCTTTCAGTAGTTTTATATAAGAGCCAGCATCTTTGAAGCATTCACAATTAGCATTGTAAATAAATTCTACAGATATTGTGAAATTTGTTTCTAGGTAAGGGAAAATTTGAGCAAATTTATATCACACTGATTTTCTTCCTATGCTTGTTTTTTTTTGGTTTAAAGAGTTAGATGAATTTCCATATAATTTTATGACACCATACACTGTAATAATATTTCAAAATTGAAGCACATTTACATTTAATGACCCATTGAATATATAGTTGTTAATTTCTTAAGCCACAATCCTTCCTAGAATAGGTGTGCACCAACTACTCTGTGCCTGATGGAGAATCCAGTGATACAAAGCACAGCCCCACAAAATTGTGTAAATTGACCTAATTTTTGCATCTATTCTTCAGGGAAGTAGGATCCAAATGACAAATAAAATTGCCGTATCTCCATCATATGCATCAGAAAGCTGTCACGTCCTAAAGAGCTGGAGTTTGAAACCAGCTGGTCTTTGCCATGTTTGTTATCATTCTTTTGCAGGGCAGCATAAAGAGCTAGTTGGAGGATAGCTGTGCCTCCAGTACAAGAGACGTCTGCTACAGAAAATGTCACTGCAACTGCTGAGCTATGGTTTACAGTCTAGGTGTACCTAGAAACAAGCTGGCTTTGAACCTTCAGTCTCCCCAGACATCCTTTGAATTGGCAGAAGCTCCTCTCACTTGTTGATTCTACTCAGGCTGCCTCCCAGACTCTTTTATCCACTATGCTGCAGCTCTGTCATAGATATAAAGTTAACAACAACACCCTCACAAATTGTTTCTGATGATAAGAGTAATTTTCCCAGGTAAAGCCATTAAGGTTTTGGAACCTTTTGGATTTTGTTATTTTTTCTTGCACATGGATGTAGTGCCTTTTAATCATGTCTGAACTTCATTCCTACTGCTCAGTAATATATTTTCATGGTGAAATTAATTTTAGAACTCTAAGTGAGGCAGAGAAGAACTTCTTATCTACTACTTCAAAGTATTTTCTTCTTTACCTTGTCCACAAACATATATTCAGGAGGAATGTGCCCCTAGAATCTTAAAATTTTGGCACAATTTAGTTGCCTAGCTTAGATTTGAATCCGTTCTTCCAATTACTTTCTCCTCCTTTTTGCGTTCTATAACACTTGCCTCTATAGACAGGCTTAACTAGCTGAGAAATGTAACAAGTGTCCATGACACTGATAAATGTGTATAATACAATAACTCTCCCATTCTCCACAAAAGCTACCGATACATCTTGTTTTCTGGGAGACTGATATTTTCTGTGTGGCCCACTGATAATTAAACAAGCAAAATATTTACATTTAAAAAAAACCAAATTATAAACATTGCAAAATGTACATCTCTTTAAAATGTGTACTTTGATTTCCCAGTGTAACAAATACCTAATTTTTGGTGAAAAAACATGGTTTTCAGTCTCTATTGACGTAGTATGCAAGTGCTATATGTGGAATATGGGGTTATATTTGTTAAAGTGGTTGAGGCTCATGCTCCCCACAGGGCCCTGCGGGAAGGGCCAAGCTCCAGGCGGGAGGGTCGGAGGCTGAGGGGTGAGAGGCAGTTGGGAGTGAGGGGAGAGTCGGTTGAGTGACAGTTGGCAGTGAGGCCGTGATTGGCTGGATGAACACGTGGACAGCGTATGAGCAGGAAGCTGATTGGGTGATAGGACACGTGGACAGCCACACTGCCGCTGTGGCAGCCAATGGGAGCCCTTCTGCTGTTAAATTCTGTTAGGCTGTGGTTTGGTTTCGGTTGAGGTTAAGGGTGTGAAGAGGAGGAGATTTTTGGCAATAAATGGATCTTCTTGGGATGTACAAGGGGGTCTGTTGTCTTTTTCCCATTGCTACACTATGCATGCCTGAAAAGCTTTTGCAAAACAGATCCTGTGAAGGTACTTAACACAAAGCTTCTGTTTGCCCGGGTTGTATCTGCCTGTCAGGCTCATTCAGTCACTGGCTGTAAAGATTAGTTAATATTTGCAATCTTGGTCGTGCTACATGTATAAATCTAACACGTGCTTTCAGGAAGAGAAGAAACACCTAACAGGTGCAGCTGTAGATATTGTGCAGACACTAGACAATATGAGTATTTGGAAAAGAGACATGCCTTAGAAATAGTTGTGACCAGTATACTTTGGCACTAATTCAGTTTTTTAAGATCCTGTTTATCGGCTATACCCTATGAATGAGAAGTAGTGCCTGGGAGTTATAAAATGTGTTTCATATTTACATGCTGTTTGACTGTTTTGGCTTTGCATTTTGAGAAGATTAATCACCAAGAAATGCATTTTACCAGTATTTTTATTTTTTTTTCTGAATCATTATAGTACACATAAAAACTAACTTTGAAATTTATTTATTAACAATCTTATTTCAAAAGGAAATAAATAGCAATGATTATTTCAGCTGCTTATATCCCTGGACACTTTGGATGCCAAACAATAAGAGATTCATTTATCAGTGTTATAATTCTCTTGGAACACAACTCAACACAGTCCTACAGAATTTTAGCTCCAAAGTCCCTTATTTTCCAGGTGTGAAGGGGGTAGAATAAAAACAAAAAAATTCTAGTCGGTAAGATACTCATTCAGAATCAGGCAGATCAAAGTCCAAGTCTCACTGACTACTTAGATCTTTAAATTAAATGGAAAGAATCCAACAGAAAAGTTAGTACTGGTAACAAATTTTTGCTGGGAGTTTTTGTATGGAAGTCTGTACATCAAATAACTTCTTCAGTCTCTCGGATTATTCCAGGGACTGAGGGGCTCTCTTTGCTTTTTATTGAAAAATCTTTAGTTCATCAAGAAGCTGGATGGGAAGCCTTTCAGATTTCTCAGAAAGTTTCACTTCATTGAAAGTGGTTTCTTTCACAGATTTACATTGTAAATGCCCAATTAGCCCAATTCAGGATTTGAGTTTTGCATATCAATATAGTCTTGTCTTTCATGACAGAAAGGTCTACTCCAGGTGCTATGAAATCATAATTTCTTTAAAGAAAGAAAGATATTTCTCTATTTTGGTTGAAGAAAAGTAGAGTATGAAATGAGATATGCTAATTGTGATGAAAACTTCCATAGATCATCACAGCTAGGGTACTAAAGACTTTTTCTTCAATCACTTAAACCAATTATTTAGATATAACATTTCAAAAGCCTTTAAAATTTCTTTTCTAACTTGACATTGTTTTCTACTTAAACTTCCTTGATTTGCATTTGATGAGAAATTTATTCTCTCCAACAAGAAATAATTACCTTTCCTCATACGAAGGTGCTGTTGCTTGTAAACATGGATTTTTTGAGAGTAGTTTCAGGGATTATAAATTATCTGATGTTCATGAAAGCAATGATCTATCTTGTAAATTGCCATCAAAACTGGGATTTGATTCCTGCTTTGTTAGAGCTGCTTAATGTCCATATAAATCTAGTGTTAATTGCAAATTCTCTGTGTTTCAAGGAAACCGAAAAAGCTGCATTCTAAATTTGACTAATGGTCTGTTCTATCAGTTTGCTGCTTTCTCTTTGCCATTTAACTGGTGTCAGATGCCATGATTACATTATAGTCTGATTATAAGAGAGTTTTTCAACTCTGAATGTTTAACAACTGCTTCTAAAGTCGAAAGATTTATAGACATAATAACATAATAACATATACTCCTAATTATATTATAGATGTTTGTGTTTGGATTCAGTCAGTCCATCAATGCTGCTAAGCACTTAGAATTACAGCATTGGTTCAACTAGTTATACTCAAGGGAAAAAAATAATAACCATATTTTAAATTATCCAACTTTCAGTTATGTTGAAAATCAACTTCTTGTCATTGTAGGAGATTTGAAGTATCTGACTGAAAAGATTTCTTTGTATCAAAACAATGAAATAAATTTTTAAGACAAAAGATAAAGAGATATTTTTCGTAGTAAAGGTAAGATACCCATGTATTAAAATAGGAAAGGCTACATATTGTACAGCTTGTTCGTGGTGTCCAATTTTTTAACTAAAGAATGTACAACATAGTATAAAACACACTTATCCTTAACAATATCTAGAAATGAAAGGCGATGAAACCACTGTTCTTTTTACAGTATAAAATTCCATAGAACAGTAGAGACAACGTGGTTCTATTGACATTTAAATCCAGCAAATGATGCACTTTTCATTTTTGTATCATTACATACAGGAGGTAGAAGCAGTGACATACTACAAAGGAGAACTTAGAAACATTGCCATATCATGTAAGGATGATACTAGGAAAGACCAGGCTGGATGACAGATGAAGCTCAGAAGGTGCATGAAGGGCACTGAGGCGCTTCAGCTGCTACATTAGTAGCAAAAATCTGAACAAGGAAAATGTGGACTCTGCTGAATGAAGCAGGGGATTCAGTGACAGTGAATGCAGACAGGGTTGAAATATCCAAAACCTTCTTTGCCTTGGTCTTTGCTGATAAGATCTCTGCCATGGCCTATAAAGAAGTGTTTCCAAGAGAAGAGCAAGCAGCAGTGAATGAGAGTCAAGCCCAGGATTGCTTGAGATGGCTTGACCCGTAGAGATCCTTGGGACCCGACAGCCTGTAGGTAAAGGCATGTCCTCACAAGGCTACTCTCCATCGTATCTGAAAAGTCATGGAGGCTGGGGAAGGACTCCAACAACTGGAGAAAGGAAAATGTTCAAAAATCTGTCTCCAATAAGGCCAGAAGTAAAACAGTCTAAAGGCCAGCCACACTCATCTTGTTACCTAGGAAAATTAAAGAAGGTCTTTTTGGAGCACATTTCAGGGCTCATGAAGGAGAAGACGGTGTTTGGGAATAGTCAGCATAACTTACCAAAAGGTAAATTGTGTCTAACCGATGTCAATGGCCCTGAGAGTCGGAAGACTGGATTTTTGCATTAGGAGAGATCTGTCGATATAACGTATAGGGTAAATTTTTTGACATGGTCTGCCACAAAATTCTTGTATCCAAACTGAGATATCACAGTCTGTATGGATAGATAAATAGATGGGTAAAAAATAAATGTAATGATCAAGCTTCCATGGTTAACAGGGCTCACTCAACCTTCAGGCTGACAAGTGGAGCACCACAGAGGTCTTATTTTGGGATATGACTTTGTTAACCTCTTTATTAATGACTTGGAAGAAGTAATGATATACACTCTCAGTCAAGTTTGCAGCTGACATCAGACTGAGATGACCTAGTTTACTTGAGGCAGAGGGACCTAGACAAGTGAATGAATGAGGAACAGGAACCTTGTGAAATTCGGTAGAGTCAAATGCAAATTCCTTCACCCAAGGAGGAAGAACTCTTTACAAAGATACAGGCTGGGTACTGAATGTGGGGAGCAGCTCTGCAGGAAAGGCACTGGATGTCTTGGCAAACAGAAAGGAGGATGAGCCAGCAGCACCCTGGTAGCAGAGAAAGACAACAGCAACCTGGACTATGCGAGCAGGAAATCAAAGGAAGTGTCAGCGTCCCACAGAACCTGGATGCTTCTTCAGGGTCAGGGCGCCTGCAAGTCAGTGGCTCAGGATCATAGTCATCATGGTGAGGTTTACCAGGATCAGAAACTGCCCAGTGGTGTTTGGGTAGGTTCATGCTGACTAGAAAGTTCCAGGGTCAAGCCAAGAAGTCAGTCCAGAGGTTGAGGTCTAAATCAACAGGTTCCATAGGGGTTCATGCATGTGTTGAAGACTTGGCCTCCTACCTGTTTCACTTAAGATAATGAGTAATCCTTTCCCTCTGAAGACAGTGGAAAAGTCAGCCCAGAGAAATTGTGAAGTCTCTCTCCATCCTGATATGTTTCCAAGACCCATCAGGATAAAGGCCTCAGCTGCCTGGTCTGATCTTTAAGCTGACCTCTGAGCAGGAGGTTGGACTAGATTTAATTTTTGTTTTCAAACTACCATCCCACATTTTTACTAAGTTAAAGATTTTTGAATGCCTCACTGAGAATGACAATACACTTCTTTTTTCATGAGAGGAGATGTACAAGAGGTGCTAAAACCATATCGTACATGCAACAGAATCAAGTTTGTCACTCTTATGTGATATATACCATATAAAATGCTGAATGATTTGAAAAGCCTCAGTAAGCAAGGATGATAAAACCAGAATCAGAAGCAAACAAACAATATCTCAGAAACAGTTTGAAGATTATTTTGAAGTGGACTTACAAATTTTATTTGTACTGTTATGTCAGATCCAGAGCTGATCTGGCTCAATTTAAGGTTTATCATATCTTGTTCATTATATGTCTGCTAAAGATATTTTTAACAACATCATCATGACAGTTGTATTACTTCATGATTTTGCCTTGCTCTTCTTCTATTGTGAACTGCTAACTTCAAAGCTTTGGAGGCCTGCTGTGACTCTTTTCTCATATATTTTCTCCAGGATGAAATCCTGTATTACACAAGATCTATAACTTAATATATATATATTTTTTTTCCTTTAGGCAGTCAAAACTGTTCATCACCAACCAGATGTTCAAATAATTTATTTAGTTTGGTACAGATTCTAATTTTGCAATTTGTCTGTGAACTTCTCAAATCAGCAAAAAACTCTGGAAAATTAGTGTTAGAAGTCAGATTTCTATTTTAAAGGACATTTTTTTATTTTCAGATGTACTGATGTACATAGCATGAAAAAATATTCATGCAACTTAATTATTTTTTGTGGACAATCAAGTAAATTTCTAGAGATGCAGAGGACAAAGGGTATCTATAATTGCAACTGTATTGAGGCAGTACAGAATTTTCCCATTTTGGAATGAGCAACAGGAACTCCTGATCTTCTAGAGCTTTCCAAAAGGCAAAATAAATACATCTGCTGTGATGTTTCCCAAGGAAGAGAAGGTTATCTTTTGTCATGGGGTAGCTACAGGCAACTTTGTGGGCTGGAGTTTGACATCCTGATTAACCTTCCTAAGAGCTCCTTATGTGGTCAGTTGAAAGTAGCACAGAAATAAACTCCAGATTCTCATATACAATATTAAAAATAAATGTGTGATCTATATACAAATTTCAAATGTATTCATGATTAAATACTTACTATTGGAACTTGAAGAAAACAGAACAAAAGTGATATACATCACGAATGTGGCAATTAAGTATATGAAGGTCAGCTAATAAAAATATGGCATGCACAGTTGTTAGACTTTCCTCTAGATTTCCATTCATACAGATATGCAAGTTGGATATTTTCATTTCTAATAAATACATTAGTTGATTATTAAGTGTACTTAGGAGCAATCAGAGGAGGAACTTAATGCAAATTATGAGGGCAAAATATTTTCATTCTCACTGTGTTAGATCTTGAGTTATTATCCACCACAATTTGTTGTTTTCAGAAAAACAAAGTAGATTTCTAAGAATTGTCAGCTGAATACTTATATTACTTATCTAGGTTTTAGCAGACCATCTTTTAAGAAGAAATTAGTAAAAATACTACTGACTCCCAATTAATTTTTATTTTGGTGCTTTGATTTCAGAGGCGTCCAGTTGCAAAGGACACATTTTTTAGAAAGGGTAGATTCTGTTTTTTCCCTGAAGGTTAGGTTCAGTATGCCTACATTGAAAATTCAAACCCACAAGCTGTTTTTAAAAATATTGGTTTGAGATTTTTATATGATAAAATTCTCAGCCCAGCTTCTGAGGAACTGTTAAAATTAAATCATGCATATTTATGCATCCATGCTAAGGCACTGTATCAGGATCCTGTATATATGAGATCTGAGAAATAGGGCTGTTTTCACTTCTGATCTGTACTATGAAAGCAAGAAAAGGGCATTCAATTCTTAATACAAGTTTTTATTAGAATGGAGATCTGAACAAACTGATTTTGTTTGAGAAAATGGATACATGGTAGTAAAATCAATGGCTTGAAAATACCCCTATGTATATATAGCTTTACTGTGGGAATCTTTCCCTATTACACTGGTTTTTGTTCCTACTCTTTTGAATGGCTTCCCAGATTGCAAGAGCACTATTCTGTCTTCCAGTTGTCCATAAAAAATAGGTCTCACTTTGTGTTAACTTTGATGTGTTGCTTTTTTCTTTCTTCTACTTAACACAGAAATACCTCAACCAACATTTTTCCCACAGGCTATCTCCTTCCTGTGAATCTCAGACTGCTTTTTCTCAATATACTTAATCTAATTTAGCTATCAGTTCTCTCTAGGGAGGGCTCTTTTGCTATTCTACTTTCTTCCTACTCTGATACACTATCCCTTTTCCCCTTTGCATTGACTTTAATGCTTGTCTGACACTCACTTGGATTTAGTTCATGACTCCTAGAGCGGATGTAGAAGAGGTGGGAACATGCAGCTGGGCACAAAGAGGCTAATCTTTTCAGCAGCAACCTGAAGCTGGATTTCAATGTGAAATATCTTCTTTATCATCCTTACACAGCACACCAGATTTTTCTCACAGTGTGAATTTTTGATTGCTTTTAGGAAGGTATCACATCCCCACGTCTGTTCAAGTGGTTGCACCTGACCCTGAGCACAACAGCCAGGAGAGAACCAGCAGCCAGGCCTCCCCTTGGCTGTTCACCTAAGTCCTTTTGACAAAATACTAGCCCCAAAAGGTTTTTCATATTTTCCCTGATTTGGAGTAAGCAAATAATTGAAATGGATACCAGATTATACCTTGAAATTGAAACACTATGTTTGGGGATGTCAGTATTTTTTTTTTTATACACCCCAGTAATAGGAAAAGAAACACTAATCAACTATTCCAGGATATGAATGGATTTCTTTAACATCTTGCATATACCTCATCTTTGTAGCTGCTGTGTTACAGCTGAGAGTCACTGTCACATCCCTATTCTTAAGTTTCTTATGTTGTGCAAAGGCAGGTTACATTAATGAATATCAGACAGCTGCAGAAACCTCAGCAGCACTTATGTGCTCCCAATTAACTGAACTCTTTTCTTACCCCACTTCTGCCCTTCTTCCCCCACCCCACCCCAAGATTAAGTTTCATTCAGAAATTGATGGGGCACACTCAGACCGAATCTTCCTTTTCTTTCTTAGATGCAGGTAATCATTTCTCTTTTGTTTATTTTCTTTCTTTGTCTGTGGAGTCCTGACTCTTCTTTCCTTCCTTCTGAAAGAAAATATTTTCTTTTTAAATCTTAAAACAGCTTTCAGCAAGTTTAATCCTCAGGGGTAGAGATGGGGGAAGCAACAAGCAATTAATTTTACAAAAATATTGTCTTTTCAAGACATAACTCAGATACTTGCTCTTATATTATAAATCACAATTCTTAATATTTTTTACCTTTCATTTTGTTATTACCTTTCAGCTTAATATAGAACCAAGTCCAATAGGAACAGAAAGTAACGTAGTGGAAAGCTGTTCTTTCAAGCTGAGGGAAACTTCTGAAAGTAAGAACAAGTACAAACACGTTTGAATTAAGCAGGAAAGTTGCAACAGGAACAAATAGGAATTTCAGATAGTCTGAGAACCAGCCTGTGTCAAAGAAGGATGCTTGGCTTTCCAATTTTAAGAAAGAATGATAGCTGTTATATAGGATTTTTGAATTATTTTATGACAGCTCTATAGCAAGAACTTATTTTTCAATTTTATTCTGAAGGAAATAACCTGAACCATAGGACACAGTTGGTTGACTTCTTCACTCATCTGTCAGTCAGGAGAAACACCAAACATTCCGTCTTCTCATAGCTGGAATAAAAATGACAGTGATATCCCCTTTCTTGATCCTCTGTCTGGGAAATGAAACACAGTGCTGCTGCTTGACTGTAGCTAGTCAGATGAGAGAAACCAGTGATAAACACCCCACATGACATGCACATTTTTCACGTATTTAGCGAAAAAGGTTTTTTACATATATTATATAAATATGTGTTTAATATCCATGCTACTACATACCTAAATTACAGTTTTGGAAGTGGTTGCTCTCTCAGTAATTTAATTATCAAAACTAATGAGATTTTTGATCTGTGTAAATTTAGGCAGATCAGTTTGGCTTCTATGGCACAAATCTTGGCAGTCCTACAAGTAGTCTTTCATTCAGCTTTCTATTGATTTCTGCCAGGAAGCAATGCTCTCCTTGCATGGTTCTCAGTGCAGGACAAAACCTGAATATTTACTGTATTCCTGTGTGAATATACAGAGATGTAAGCTTGTGGAAATAGTCAGTGATAGTAATTACTGAGATTGTAAAAGCACCTACATTTTAAAGAATAGCTTTTTCTCATATAAAATTTGAAGTTCTTTCTCTCCTTCCTTCCTTCCCACTGATATTTTTTAGCAGGTATTTCAAAAATCTGTAGTTAATAATTGGAAGTAGGACAATACCTAAATTTATTTATAAGTCTTTGGGGAAGAGGTGGATAATTTTTATCTTTTCAGTACTTATGAATTATTCTGTAAATCAAGTGTAATTAAATGAAACAATAAGTTTCATATATTTTATTAATCCATAGTTATAGACACAATGTATCCTACTGTTTATAGACAGGCGTTCTAAACTCTGTGTATCTGTAAGGTGTCAGTTATTAGGCTCTGAGACAATTTTGGGGTGTATTTTTTTGCATTTTCTTAAACTGAACTTTTATGTTAGCTGATGATGTTGTAACCTTTGTTTTAAGGTGCATGTCCCGCTTTCTTCTTTACTCTGCAATGTGTTCGTAACATCTGGAACTATATGCCAGGAGTGCTCCGTTGGTCTACTTGGAGCAAGTTCAGGATACCAAGGGAGCACAGCTGAATTTCCACAGCTGAGACTATGGCACAGGAGTGTTGTTAATACAGCTGTGTGCATTTTCCAGCTTTTCCACAGATTCATTTTTGACTTGATGAAGAAGCTTAATAACTATAAATCATAAAGACCAAGTTCATCCACTGTCGCTAGCAATAGTAAAATCATCTCAATGTCAACTTCTGTGGGAAATATTGTCATCTGATTGACATTGTGTGAACAGAAAGATCTCTTTAGGATTTATAATCCATGAAGCTAAAGACAATAGAAGTTTTATAATGTAGAAACTCAGGAACTTGTAAGTTTTGCTGAGGCCAGTAGATCAGATAACACGAAATCTTTCTGACAGAGTTCAGCAATACTTGAAGAAAGCTGATTTTTGATTGTGGGGGCAAAATAACAGACTGTCCACTACAGGCAAGAAGTTTTTGCTTTAAATTCTGAGTTGTTTTTAATTCCTCCTACTCTCTGTTGATTTCCCTTGGCATTGACAGGAAACATGCAGGAACCAATTGATTTTATTATGCACAGGCTATTCCTCTGCCTGAAAGGCAGTTGTAGGGATATAAATGCTCCATTTGTTAAGCAGATGGATCTCTAAATTCATTTTAGATATTAGCAGTTGCTAATTTAATGGAAGAAGAAGAAAAGAAGAAAAAAAAATAACATTTAACATCTTTCAAACAAGACATTCTTTCCATGTCTTGTCTAAAAAAAAACAAGACGCCCCCCTCCCCCCCCCTGCAAAAGAAAAGGTGGGAGTGGTGTGGATGGAGATCTGTCTATGAATTGTAAATGGATGCTGCTTATGCACTCTCTGCCAGTCATTCTCTTTAGTGCTGGCACTTTGAAAGACATTGCAAGTCCTAGTTCCTAGGTGCCTGGCATCCTAGAGATGACAGATAAAAAAATGTACCAGATCCACAGGTAGGTGGGCCTTTTGAACATGGAGACACACCACAATTATATAATTATCTCTTTGTGTTTGTGAATAATCTAAATTAATCCAGTTGCTTCTTCTCTAGATTTGCTAAGATTTTAATTAAGGTGTCTTGAATATATATTCTGAGTGAGCACCTGCAACATGTTTTCACTTTCAAAGATCCAAATGTTTTCTTATTATGGCTAGCTTTGTGTCCATAGAAAAAGAGGAAAGAATGAGCTTTCCACACCCAACAAAGAAGCTCAATTTTTTCCCTAATCCATTATTTTTCTGTTAGTTCAATTTCAAAGTTATTAGGTGAGATATAGCAATACTTCATTTCCTGAGTTTGGTGAAAGTATAATTAAAATATTATTGCAGCTTTAAGCAGAAGCATATTTGAACTCAAGTAAAGTTGCTGGATGAAGAGGCTACCCCATTTTTGAGAATCTGGAATTTAACGTAATCATTGATGGAACATCTGGCTAAACAAAACAAAAAAAAGCTACCTAGGTTGCACTTATCCTGATTAAGGCAATATTTTTAATACACAGCTTTATTTCTGTGGAAAAAAAAAAAAAAAAGCTAACTGGAAAGGTATTTAAAGCAAGTATCAATCTTGACATTTGATAAAAATTTGGATTTTTAAGCTATAACAGTGTCTTGGGGTGACTCTATGATCTGTATCCCCTATCACAGCTCTATGCCAAAAAATTAATTTTGTGCGTTTTTCTGTGCTTTTAAACTGAGCTTGAGAGGAGAGGGAAAAAAAAACCAAACGAACTTTTTGAAGTAGTTCCCAAGGACACAGAGACAGAGACTCCTCTGCGTTCTCCCCGTTGGCGGTAGCATGGAGAGGGCATCCTGACTGTTTCTTCAGCCAGCTCTTTGGGTTTTTTCCTTCCCCTTTTCTCCGGCGTATTTCCTGGGACTTTGGTGGGGGGTTTTTTTCCGTTTCTTTTCTCTTCTGGGCTGTTTAAACAACATCAGAACACATCAGGAGAACTTTTCTTCAGGACCAGAGGTGGCCTAAGGCCACCCCCCACACCAGCTCTGAGAAGGAGGGAGCGCACCTGTAGACGGACTCTGAAATCTTCCTAGGTTCCTCTCTACAGCAAGAGATTTTATATTTAGCATTATTATTCTTCTCCTGTGTGTTTGTTAAATAAATAGTTTTTATCTCTTTCACTTTCCTTTGTGGAAAATTTCTTTTTCCTGAACCTGGTGGGGGGAAGGGTGGTTGTGGCCTGATTTTCTCCCAGAGGATATATTGCTAGATTTTGGCCAAAACCAGCACAAACAGGAGGACAAAATTTCTATATTATGGCATTACACAGAAACAGAGATAAGATAGATGCTTATAACTCCTGGCACTCCCTGACTCAACAAATATAACTAACATAAGTCAAAAATTGTAAAACATTTTTGTCTACTGGAGATTTTTTTCACTGCTGATAATTTAATTTATACTTCAAAGCCTACCTCAAATAAAAAAACCCCAACATAATCTACAGTTATTATAACTCCATGTGACAACATGTCTCAATCCACTCACTAGTAAGGGTTGCTTTTATCTTTCCTGTCATCATCACTATTTCATACAGTGATTGTGAGAGAAAGAAAATAATCTCTCTCATTAGTAAATGGTCTGAGAATGATGTCTGATTACAAAAGTAGATTCCCTCTGTGTCTTGTGAAGAGGACTGTGATGCTTCAGTGACAGCTAAGACCTTTTTGATTTCTGAATCAGTTTTGCCATTGACTACACTGATAGTGTTCCTGAGAGAAGCAAATCTTTTTCATTTCCTATAATTTTCACCCCAACATCATCTGTGTTTTTGATTGTGTATTTGAATGCCTATACAGTTGAGTGTGATAGCAGGCAATAAATATAAACATGGCCCGAACTGTAAGAAGAGTTGTATTCCTTGTGCATTAATATGCAAATGTAGTTTCAAACCTAAATTAAAAAAAAAAAAAAAGAATCTCTTGCCTTATCTCAGTCTTTGTTGCTCCTTTCTACTTCATGTATAATTTTATTACTTTGTTATGTTAATTTGTTGAATTGGGTTATTGCAGTGTAACTATCATTATGCCCCCATTCCTAATTGTCAGAAGTACTTATGATGTCTTCATTTAATATGCGTTATTGCTGTATTATGTCAGGTATGTCAGGATTTGATTCATGTGTTGAATTCGTAGCTAGGTAACTTACTGAGTCATAGGCCATAGTTGTCATTTTCCATGGGCACAGAAAATATTGGCTGTAGCCCAACATAAAATTCTGGTAGACTTCCACAGTTCTTATATCTTCTTGCTCTGTTTGCTGACACAACTGTTGTCCTTCTTTGTCCAGATGTTTCTGTCTGGAGTATGGTTCAGTTATTGGGACAGAAACTTCAAGCAACATTTACTACTGAATATACTTTACTTTCCATCCTCTGACCTGCTTAAAAAGCTCTCCTCAGCATAACCTATTCATACGGCTTTTGGCTCCTCTTTTATTCACTCCTAGTTTCTCACCTACTCATTTATTTTCATGAAAGAATAAACTTATTAAGAATAATGAAAACAACGTTTCTCACCTTCATTTGTCACTTCTTCGCTTAATTGGTCTTCCCTTTTTTTTCCTCTGCATATTTATATATCTGTTATTTTTAACTAGTATTTTCATCAAATTTGAAAGCGAAAAATATAGATCTTCAGTATTCTTTTTATCTGTCATTAATCTCCATAATCTACAGTTTATAAATTGTGCATTATTTTCACAGTGTTGGAATTTGTTACCTTCAACTCACTGCTCCTGTCTAGAGTGTGAGGATACACTACAATCATAAGAAAAATTTAGATTCTTGGGACCTGTCATTTGCCGTTCATAACCCCTCTCACAAACCTCTAAAACCTGTCCCCATGCTTCTCACCTTTTCATGCAAAGTGTCTTCACATCCGTAGATCCTAGTGCTTACCTCTCTACTTTTGGGTTGTGTTCTCTACTTTCCTCCGCCAGATTATTTTTGCTGAAGGTACCTGTTTCTGAGTTCTTTCAACGGTGCTTTACTTAAATTTAGTTTTGGAATTTTGGTTCAACTTAAGCTGTTTATTTACACTTGAGAAGTT
Organism: Monarcha castaneiventris obscurior; assembly: GCA_026261815.1. Lineage (NCBI taxonomy): Eukaryota > Metazoa > Chordata > Aves > Passeriformes > Monarchidae > Monarcha > Monarcha castaneiventris. The sequence goes on along the minus strand of JAMPIT010000174.1, from coordinate 3,713,014 downwards.
TATAGCTACAGTGCATTTCTGGTTTTTAGCAACTATTTCCCCACAATCTGAAACAATCCTCAGACACATCCCATCCTACGGCTGACCACCAAATTAAATAACAGATTGCGACTGGGCATGAAATGAGCTAAGATATTGTCATTTCTGCAATTAGTGGTAGAAGGAGTGTGTAAGTTTAAATATCACTATTGCCACCTGAGAACTGCTGGTGTTTCAGAATAAAACACACTTTATTCTGTCTAGACACACCTTAAACAGTAAACTTAATATATTTCTGTCATCTCAGTGCCTTCTTCTGTGAACTATGCAATTCTAAATTTCTTAGTCCATGTCAATTGTTCTTTCCATTTATCATCCCACTTGCCATATGCTGAATTTTCTCCATCCTACCTAACTGACACTAGCTATACAAAATGGATTTTTCTTATTGGCTGCCAAAGCATTCCATACGGCAAGGGCAATTTCTGCATCTATAGAGATCTGGAGTAGCTCAGAATAAAATGGAATGGCTCCAGATTTGTACCATTATGTGTCATAGGGGATTTTGTGCCTCAGCAACAGTAGATGTTTCTTCACTTAAAGATAACCTTATGAGCACGTATCTAGAGAAAATGTTTTTGTGTAGTATAGCCAGCTTATTAGCTTCATTATAACTGCAAGCACAGAACTCCATGTAGGGTAATCTGTCTTGTTTCACTTTAGTCAAGATGTACCTCTTATATTACCAGATTTATACTGAAAGGGTAGAAGGTTGTTGTTAGCAACTAGTATTTCTAAATTATTTTCTTAGAATCAAATCTGATTTGTCTGAATTTAAAGGTTTTTCCTCAGGTTTAAGATCTACATTTTTCTTTCATTCAGTTGGATGTTACCACAACTGAACATTTGGAAACATGGCTGAAAGATCTGTTTTAAATTGACTTTTCACAATTTACTGTCACTTTTGAATTTACTTTATTTAATGTCTTGCAAAAGAACAATGCCAAAATGAGCTCAAATTTCAAAACATGCACTTTTCCACCAAGACAATCAAATAGCAAAGCATGTCAAAATAGGCTCAGAGAATGAATAATAGCAAAGCTGTCAACAACAGTACACTCCTGACAATATTCAATCTGTTCTTTACGAAAATAAGGTATCCTTAAATCAAGGAAAGTGTTAGCTTCAAAACTAGTGTTTCCTTTTTTCTTCAGAAATAAATGTTGCTACACAATACATATAAGCAAAGATCAAAGCAACTGAGAAACATTAAAACAATACATGCTACATATAGAATTTTAGAAACAATGGTTTACAATAGCTGTTATTTCTTTCTGAACTCACCCAGTATCATATGATATTTCGCTTACTTTTCCATCTGTCACTGAATGGAATGACTGTGTCTGGTGTGTGATATGACACTTAGCAAACCTTTCAATGCAACACCTGATTCAATACCATAATGTCAGCTATTAGTTGTTCTGTCAAAAATATCCTATAGTTAAATTTCTTAAAGCGCCTGATGAATGTTATTACAGAACCCTATTTGTCCTGAAGTAGAATTGATTCATCCTTTCTGTGAAGTGATCAGTTGAAAACCAACAGAAACAAGGTTTTCTCAAAATGCTATTTTGCTTAAAAAAACCCTAAAAATTTAAAAAAGCCCAAAATTATTGGCTGAAAGGTTGCAATAGAAATTTTTTAGCAAATCCCTCTCCTTTTGACAAGGACTTATTCAACAAGGACTTAGGAAGTGATATTTAAAACTACAGACTCATAATTTTATTTTTCTTAGAAAAAGAATTAAAACTGTGATAAGGAAAAAGACAATAGTGGAAAACAATAAATATAGTATGCTGAGAGAATTCAACACAGCAAAAGGAAAAAGACGTCCCTCATCCTTTTGAGTTCTTTGATATTGTGGTATTTTGCAAGTACTTTTACTTTCTAAAAGTACTGAAACTGTCTCTCAGCAAAACAAAAATGTAATAGAGGATTATAAAGTCACAAATTGTTTGTGAAATGTGAAGACATAATGATAATTTTGTATTTCTCACAGACTGAAAACGAGAGAGATTTCCATGAAATTATCAGACAGCTGGTGTAAAACATTAAGAAGAAATATGTATTTATTTATTTAGTTACTTACTTCCTTATTTATTTCTTTTTCCTAATACACAACTCAACTGTGATATTAGATCACAGCTCATAAGAGCTAAGCAATGGAAGTAAACATCACTAACCCAAAGATGTGGACATCCCTAAAACTCATACATATGGCAGTAGTGAGTATATATGATGGGAAATATCATTAAAGATCCAGAAAACCTCAATATTTCTTCCTCACCAACAATTCGTGGTTGTGGACACAGAATATGAAACGAAACTGGATTTCTAGCTGGGCACAGTTTGCCTGATTTATGTTCTTATCTTACTATCCAAATCATTGAAATACAGATATTTTTTATATATTTACATGTATATAACAGAGTAAATACTAACTTGCAAATTAAATACTGTAGAACATTTTTTGAACTGTCGGGAATAACCTATCTCTGCTGTTTTGTCTACTTTTTAAGAATTGTGTTGCTTAAAATGGATTTATGAAATGCACATTAACTTTTTGAAATCTGTTTAATTTGGATATAATCTGAGAATAAAACATCTAAATTCAAGGTGGTTTAATCTGATATAGAAACACATCCTGTACCTTTGGTGTTTGATATCTTCGTGCTGAGAGTCCAGAAATGACTTGATAGAATTTCATTTTTGCTTTTATCCATTTTCATCCTTGTTCTCTTTCCTGCTTTGCAGCAAATAAGATCTATGTAAGAGAACGAGAACAAGGTTAGTTTTACTTGTTGCCTGTGCCTGTGGATGTGAATAAATGGGTATATCTAGTCTCAAGAGAACTGGTAATATTTGCAGAAAGCAACTCGATTACCTGTGGCTCAGTGGTGATGGCTTTATTTTGATCCAGTGAAGCTAGAAACTAGTTCTAAACCTCTAAGTAGTCCAGCAGAATTTATTGGGAACATTTCAGACAACAGGATTCACTTTTAGAAAATCTTTGGTTTTCAGTGTTTTAGGTGCCTTTCTCTTCTAGCTTCTCTACTTTCAAAGATTTCACTTGACTTTCTCCTGCTATTTCCCCTAGTCTTACCCAACATGCTTCCTCATGCAAAATAAGCAATTCTTTGTAGAAATGTCTTGAAAAATATACCTTCTGTACCAAAACCAAAGTAGTTTCACCAGTATATGTTGTCATCCCCCAAGACTGCACAAATCTTCTATAAAGTATACTAATATTTTTATTTACAAAGGAATAAATGGATGCTTGAAGCTTTCTTTTGTGACATTTTACTGAGAAAGGGCTGCATTATATGAAACAAAGTAATGGCAATTTCTGTGAGAATTTTTTTCTTTTTAATATATCTAACTCAAATTTCATGTTTTGAACTTCTGTCTCCTGTACATTTACATGAAATGAGAACATTTTAAAAGTAGATTGACCTATACTATCAGGAAAGCAAATATGTAAATATTGGAACCCCCTTGATACGTTAACATGTTTATTAATTCTTCTTTTTATAAAATAAAAAATATAAAATGTTACATATTTAATGCATAAAGTGCCCTGTTAAATCAGAACATCAGCAATTATTAGAGCAAGTTTTAACATGTTCTTTGCCTGTTGTTTAATTTCTTGATTTTGTTGATTTTTTTCACAAAATAATTAGCCTACTAGTCATCTAATTACTGCCAAGGCATGCATTGTACAGATCTTCAGCACTGTGTAAACACTGTGTGAGTGAACACAGTAATATTTGTATTAAACCTGACCTACTGAAAGAAAAATTTTCTTGAGATTTGTAATTTCCTTTAAAAATATCTGATTAATTTGCCTGCATCCATATTTCTACAAAATATTTGATGGAGCATAGCTCTCAATGAAAAGAAAATTTTCTTCTAAATTGAAACATTTGAAATTTTATGAACAGTCTTTTGCAACCCAAGATCTGGGCAGACTTTCAACACAATATTTTTATACAGTCAAATCGACTACTTCCCTTCAAGTTTCTTAAACTGGGATCAATATATAAGAGAAAATATTTTATAATAGTGTATAATAGCTAGAATTAGAATTCCTTTTTTTTTTTTTTTCTGAAAGGCTCATTTATTTATACATTTATCAGACAAGCAATTAACTTGTACACTAAGTTTTTGTCTCAGTAATTTTTTATTAGCGTACCATTTGTGTTCTGAAATATTTCTGGGGGTTTTTTTTGCAATATTTATTTTCCAAGAGCTATTTGCAAATAATTTTTTCTTCCCTTTATTTGTTTTTAAATATTAGGGAAACACATTCTTGAAAATTCATGTTAGATATAAACCTCATTTATCAATGGCTGAGAATATACAGTATATGGTAAATCCTACCAAACAGAGTTCTTTTTAAAAAGTAAGATTTCTAGATGTCTTTGACCCTTAGTTTTTTGGGAAAAACAAAATAAAACAAAGAAAAGCCAAACCCCAAAAGCAAAGCCCATTAAAACACCCCCAAATCTCAAATGAAAAAGTGCAATTCAAAGCTCAGTTCACACCAGGCCAAGTGGGAAGAGGACTGGTAAAGGCAAAAAATGAATGCCTGGCCCTAAAGAGATGATGGGAATTCTCCAATTCATTTGTGCTCTCTTGACAGATGAAAGGGTGAAATCAAACGTCCCCCAGAGAACTTCAACCATTTCTTCTCAGTTGGATCAGAAGTGTCAGAAAAAGGTGCGTGTGTGTGAGAGAATGATTAATAGAAAGTCCTTGAAGTAAACAAATGCATACATCAAATTATATTACATAAAAGATGCATATGCATAAAGTACTTGGAATATATGGTATTTCTAAATGCCCATATTTCTGCCTCTTCTTCTGTTACTTTGTTAAATCAGAAAATCCACTTCCTTACTGCTCATTATTATATTTAAATTGAATTTATTATTTTATTTTAATTGATTCATTATATAATTCTGAAAAGAAATATTGGAATTGTTGAGAAAAAATCTTTTACAAATGTAATTATGCTTATTGTGCAGCACTGAAAAAAATCATAGTGTTGTAGTCAGTTTTATATGTCTATTATTTCTTTCTGTTAATAGCATGGTATTTCACTTTATGATGAACAGTGTAACTCCTAACAGAAAAAAAGACAACATCAAAATTTCTGTATAAGGAATTATTCAAAAGTTTATAAAAATTATGAAGTATTATAACAAAGGTTACATTTTGCTCAGCATAAAAAGAAATCAAATAATCTCTGCAAAAAACCCAATATAACTTTCTAACTGGACATCTTTGACATAATGTCAGCATCCAAAAGGGACATGCTATAATCTGCACAGTTCTAATTATCTTTTAGATAGCTTTGCCTGGTATTGATTGCTGCACATATTTCTCAACAGATAATAGTGATTTAAAAGGATAATTCCTGATTAGGTCTGTGAAATATTTGTCTTCACACTTATTACCGTAGTTCTTATAATTAAATGACATGATGTTAAATTTGCATGCAAACTTACATCAATAGAAGGCATAAAATAAGTATTTACAGAAAGCAGCTCTATATTCGCGGCTATGATATGACGATAACAAAGGACATAGGATCCTGATGAATCCTCTTTAGTGCAGTCAGTGAAGATTTGGGGTCTGGGCAGGCAAAACTGTGTACCTCTGGGTTTTTGGGTTTTTTGGGGTTTTTTGGGGTTTTTTGGGTTTTTTTGGGTTTTTTTTGGTTAGGTTTGGTTTTGGGTTTTTTGGGTTTATTTTGTTGTTGTTGTTGTTGGGTTGGGTTTTTTTGGGGGGGGTTTGTTGTTGTTTTTTAGGTTTTTTGTTTTGTTTTGTTTTGTTTATTTTTATTTCATGCTTATATTATGGAATGCCAAATGGAGGGAGCTCTTTTGCCCATCTAGGTTGAAGACTTTCAAAGAGAACACAATTAGAGGCTTAGTTTCACTGCAGGTCATAGGATAGCAGGATAGTTCAAGGGGCTCTGCTGTTTTTTTTCCAAATCCCAAGTATAAGATAGGTATAGAAGATTTATTGTAGTGGCTAAGTAACTAAATATAATCATGTCTTAACAGCATTTGTCAAAGGGTTAACAAAATTTTGAGCAGAGCTACTGAGTTCTCTTATGCTACTATTGTAGCCTAAACAATTTGGCCCTTTTGTTCCTATCTGCCTGTCTTGGGTTCAGTAAGGATTCTGGTCACCACGGTATCCTTATTCTTTTCCCAAAAGTGAAACAATTTTTTTTCTGAATTAGCAAAAATCAACTAGCAAAACAAACAAATATACATTCTGGCATATGAAAGGAAAATCTAGCAGAAAAGACAGAGACAGAAAACTTAGTTTTCCTCTCTTGTGTTGGGATAATATAAAGTTTTTATACATTTACAATTTTTGTTCCAGAATGGTTAGATTCATCACAAATCATGCCATAACTGATGTTAATGTAAGCAAATTTTCCAATTTTTCTATTTATCATGTTGGCCTTCCTTTTTATTTTTCAACTTTGATAAAACTTTGGTGAAATGAATAAACAACATCTGAAAAGGAGGAATCTGGCTTCTTGTTGCTTGCCACTAGAATACAGGAATGCTTATTTCAACACCTCGAAATGTTTACTCAATGAAGACTGAGACTCCATGTCATTTATAGAGGAGTCTGTGTTCTATTAATTTTCTGTTTTGGTCCTACTCAGGAACAGGGGGGCATTTCCAACTCTGACCTAAAAGAAGATAACAGCATAATTAAAAACCACTGTACACTTTTTATTTTACCACATAAATGAATTGTGGCCACCTGGTGCTTGTCAGATTCAGCAGCAGAGCAGGTCCTTCTAGAAAACAATACCCAGAGACTGTTGGAAGAGACAGTAGGACAGGGTGGAATGCCTTTCTTAGAAATTTCTCTTGTCTGATTGCTGAAATCACACATTTTTTAGTGAAAGGGGCTAGGATTAAACTGGTCATGGTTTGAATGACTGCAGTAGTTTTTATGCTATAGTACTACTAGGAAAAAACCCTATTCCTTTATCTATAGCCAGTGGAGAAAAATAGGTAAGAATCCTGTCATGCTTTAGGGTTTCATGCTCCAAGTCTTGGTTTCCATAATAGAAAATAGTTGATTTAAAGTGAAGACAGGGATTTCACAGAAACAAATTAGTCCATGTGCGCTCTATAAAGCATATACAGACATTCAGCATGTTCTGAACATATCACATTTGATACATCTGCAATCACCTGTACAATGTATGAGCTAAGCTCAGCATCCCTGCACAGATTGCTGGTGTTTTGAAGCTCTGGGTATGTTAATCTCTTGTATAGTCATCATATTAATAATGTAATTAGGACAAGAAATGTATTAATACCAGTCAAATTCAAATGTCTTCCAGATCTGTCCAGTCAAGATTTCTTTGTTTGTTAAAGAAAAACATGCCAATGTTAGAATATTGTAATCTTATTACCATTACAGTTCTAATGTCAACCACAGCTACACAGGATCATGACCACACATCCTGGTATGTCACAGTTTCTTAGATAGTGAAAAATATACATTATCCTCAGTTTTGGAATTAAAAATATGACTAATTCAAGTGAGTATGGATAAAGAAAAATTGAGGTTCTCCTTGATGTCTCTATTTGCTTTTATACCAGTGTGTTCGTAAATTTAACCAAATATGTAAACTCAGACCCATACCAATTATAATTTGGCCATTGTGATGGTGTCTTTCGTGAAAAACCTTCTATGTTTTTTTGGAGGAAGTGAAAAAGAAAACACAAAGTAGTTATTTCCCTTTCTAATAACTCTCCCAAGCTCTGAAAGATTCAGATAAAAGGTTCTATTTTATTTCTGTATTTATTTTTGGACTTGGAGAAGGCACTTGTCATAGCCTTGGACATTGATCAGAAAGAGCTAAGAAAAGCTGACATCATGGTGAAATTAAATTCCTTGCCATTTCTTGACAGAAGGTGACATGCAAGCGAATACATTTCTTCCAGTTTACCGGATGAAATTTGTCTGGACATTGTAAGGATCCAACTCACAAGGAAAGTCCAAATTCAAGATGTTTAAGTCAAAAGAAAAAGCTGGAGGTAAGTCATACGAGTTATTGTTAGATGTTCTGTGTTGCAATGTAAGTATTTTCCATCAGCTGATTGCATTCAACTGAGATGGTTTGCACTGAATCTTTTGTAACATAGGAAAAAATGCTTTCAGATGTTGAGGTTGTTGACACTTGATACAATATTCAGGAGATTTTACTAATTTTCATTGCTACTCATGAACTCTGTAATGTTTAGAGATATTTTGTCCTCTAACCCTAAACTGCTATGACTGAAAAAAAAAGGTTACAATGAATCTATTTGGTTGCATAAATTAGACAGTCATATGATTATTCACCTGGGAAAGTAGAGGGTAAGAGGTATGTCCTCCCACAGGAAAGAAAACGGGAGTATGTGTGTCAAGTTCTTTGTTTTCCAGTGCCTATCATGCCATTATCATCAGTCTCTAAATATTATTTTTAAAGGGAGTATTAAAGTTGGAAGGATGGTAAGAAACTAAGGGTTCATAAAGAGTCCCTTCTCCATCTGGTTCTGAAAGAAGAAATTAAATTCTAGAGAAATATCTGACATATGCAGTGAATACTCACTTTTTCTAGCCTTACATAATGCCAAGTATTCATCTTGTGATTTGCCTGAGGAGAATTTGAGATTTTACCCCAATTTACTTTAGAAACTGTATCAAAGTGTTCATTCTAAACTCTTAGTGGTTTATCTTTGGATTTTACCCAGAATTTCTGAACATAATTGAGTAAATGCATGATAGAATCAAGAATCTGTCTTGCTCTCCTGACCAGAGAGGGTCACCTTTCTTCTCAGAAGTGAGAGTCCCTTTCCCCCAGCTGCTGGCAATGACATAAGATGATATCAAATAACATAATGTCTTGTGCATGCCCCCCACCGCTGGTCTGGGCTGCAACCAGGACAGATATCATAGATCTATACAGTGTTTTCCCTCCTTCCATAGCTCTGAGAGTTTTTCCCATTTGAAAATTAGTTCAGCGTAGTTTTCAGAACACAATATGACTGAAGTATAATCAATACATCTTTTTAACCAAGTTAACAAGAAGCAGAAAGTTATACCATTTCAAGTGTGCAGCCTGCTTCATGAAGTAAAACACTCAAATTTTTATATTGTGGGCTAGCAGCTTTTTCTCAGTTACATGCCTCAGTTGACTTAGTTGTAAATTGTTATGCTTTAATAACTGGCTTGCTGCCATCTTTGTAAAGAAATATGCCACCATTATACTTTACATTCATTTCAGGGGACGTACTGGTGCATACTAGATGCTATCAGCCTTATAACAACTCATTCTTAGTAAATCTGAACAGTAATTACACTCTGAATACTTTTGTGAAAACCAAGATAGTGTGATTGAGACTAGGACAACCATCAGCAAATGTTATCAACACCCAGTACAGGCAAGACATAATTCAGTCTTTATTAAGGTGTGTATGTATCATATGAGATTTAAAAAATAATCTAATGCAAGAATAAATGTAAAATTCATGAATATTTTCTTGCTTCTTTATTTACAGAGAATGTCTACTAAAGGGACTTTTTTAAGCTGATGTCTCAGCGAATGACTTTCTGCTTGCTAAATTTTTCCACTGTAGAATCAAGGTGCAACAGCATGCGCAGTCTTAATTCCAATTCACCTGTGCACAATACTAGTTCCAGTTCACCTTCACTGAAAGTGATTATGTAAGGGAATATGTAAGGAGATATTTGTAGGTGTGTGACACTGCAGGGGTTGCTGGCTCAAAACATTTCAGATGCCTGTGTGTGGGGGAAAGGGAAGGTCAGAATTTGCCTTGGTGAGGTGATGTGCTGTCCTATATATCCCACCCCCCACAGCCCGTATCCCAGCCTGGCAGTGGCTGCCAATCCCTGGCACAGCAGAGTCCCTGCCCCACACGTGGCCCTGGAGCCTCCAACCCAGGTCCTGAGTTGCCAGATGACCTGAAGTCTCACCTGGGGGTAGGCCAAGGGGTATTTCAAGGAGAACATGCAGCAACCACATGTATTGACTCTACCCTCCCTTGGAGTTTCTATCAGCTGAACAGTGGTGGAACCAGGAAAGGTAGTAATGTTTGTTCTTTTCCATATGTTTTCTCTCTTTCTCTTTCCTCTTCTTCTAATTCCCCCTTCTTGGAATTTTTGAGTAACTTAAAATCAAATGGGCTTAGAGTTTGCCGAGTTGAATGGGCCAAGTTAATGCTTTGAGAAATGTTTTATGTTGATTGAATGCTGCTCTAAACTTTTTGCCAGTTCTCTAATTTTCTGAAGTTTCCAGTAAAGTTTTTTATTGTTTTGACTCCTTGAGAATATCTTGTTGGTGTTTCTGCTAACCGATTGCATGAAAGTCCTTTTAAGTGTGTAGTTGAGTGACATTTTGGGGCCTAACAGTAGGAAAGAACCATGTTCAAATGCAATTCATTCTTACCTGCAACCTGCAAGACTTGCTGCACCAAATTAAGTGGAAATCTTGTTTAAAACATCTACTTCACAACCTCACTGTACAGCCTATGCCAGTCACTCTCACAGTAAAAATAATGTTATTTTCTGAGGTTCAGACAGAAACTCCTGTGTTGTGTGTTGACCCCTGAGTCAGTATTGACCCCTGAAGTACACCACTGGTTACTGGTCTTGCACTAGATGATGCCAATGATTATCTGGTTCCTCTGGGTGCTACTGTTCAGTCCCTTTTTAATCCACTTCACTTCTGCTCTCCCACCCCGTAGTTCGACAGCTTACCTGTGATAAACTTATGGTATGTTCAGTTTGCTTAAGTGTTCTTAAATATTTACATTGCCTGGGATCAGTCTGCTGTGAAAACATATAGGCAAATGTAAAAGCAAGAAGGCATTGTGAGAGGCTCTTCTGGGGTTTCTGTCCTCTTGCTCAATTGCTTCATTTAAGCTCAGGCCCTTGCTCTATGTCCTTGTGTGTACCTCTGCCCAGCATCCGCTGTCCCTGATCCGGCATCACTGACTTTGCTTCCCAGGCTCCTTGGGCCCTGGCCCGGTCTCAGACTGGCATTCTCACTATGGACATGATAAATGTCGTCTCACTTACTGGTCCCTGACTCTTCATAAACACTTCTCTTTAACAGCCACTTTCAAGATTTGTAAAGGTATTGTACACAAAATCATATTCTGCACGAGAGAGAATTAATGATGCACTGGGATTGTGTCCTTTAATAAATATTGGCTAGATGTTTGAGCATTCAAGTACTGCTTTTACAATTCTCTATGGAAAAAATCCCAGAAAAGTGGCCATTCATGAAAAGAGCCAATATATTCAAATATTCAGATGTCTAATTTAATTGGTCAGGTTTTTGAAAAGTGTAGGTGAAATGATATCAAGCACTGTCCTAGCATATAACCACAAAGTACTATGACAGATCTGAAATTCAGATCTTTTATTAAGGTGTCAATTAAAGTATAATGCCTGGTTTGCTTGAGTCAGCAGCAAATATTTTCTGCCTGGCACTAAAGTTGTATTGCCCTTCTCAATCTAAAGTTACCCAGCAACACTACTTGACAAAAGAGAATCTACCTGGCATTTGATTCCAAGGAAGAAGCAGCTGTTGTAAGAGTTAATATTCTACATAAGGTACTAGAAGGTCGTTGTGATTTCCTCCATTTTATTAAGGGAAAAACCTGAAGCAGAAAATGACCAATAGTTTGCTCAAGGTTATCTGGCAGTTGCAGATCTACAAATAAGCTTAAGCTTTCTTAATCTTAGAGGAGGTGAAGAAGACAAGATTGCTTTCCTCATGGAATGTTTTGCACCTTCATTGGAACCATTACTGAAATAAATGAGAAAAAAAGAGTGTTAGAAATTAGGGAGTAATTTCCCCCCTGCCCACCCAAATATTCTTTATATTTCTGAGTACTCAGTAATTTATTTTTTATTTTTTTGTATTCTCTCTCAAGCATTCCTTTCTGGAAAAAAAAAAAATTAAACAATGTTTACTATGTTTAAAATATTTTTCTATTTGACATGCTAGCTGCAAGAGCAATAGGTTGCACTTGTGACATTTTTATAAAAAACTCTTCTTGTTTATATGGACAACTACAGTGAAAGTGCCTGAAGGAGGCTTACTTTCTTATCACTTTCCTTGTATTTAGAAGCTCAAATTATAGTGAGCTATAATTTCACATATACTTCATTTTGATCAGATTTTAATCTGATTTTAATTGGGCTTTTATTACTAGAAACATTTTCTTTATTCATGATAATCTAAGGAAAACTGCTTCAGAAGCTGAAATAATTTTTAATTATGTCCTTTAGTACTTAAAAAAAGTATCTGTTTTGGAACTGCTGAAGAAAATACTTATATTCATTGTCTGAAAAGTGGTATTTTTGGGGCTTTATATAAACGTTTGGGGTTATTTTTGATCTGAAGTAAAATTATTTCTTTTCCTGTCTGATTCTCTTTCTACTTCTCCCCTACTAACCATCTGTTCTGGTTTCTTTCCCTCATCTAAACTCCTTTCTAACGTACTTTTTTTCTTTTCAACCACAACGTTAAGCTTTTCTGTGCAGGACTCAACTGAAAATGTGAATTTCTTTCAGCCATATATCAAGGCCTACAAAGTTTCCATTCTGTCAGGCTTCATATTTTCATGACATTGAAGTCCAGTACCATAAAAGAAGCTGTGAGGAGTGTAAGATTTGATCATCTGAAGGTGCTTGGAGGTATGGTTTTAAAATCATGCTCAGGATTCTTGCAGGACAATGGCTTATGAAACTGAGGTAGTTTCAAGCAAAATTTGTGCATATGCACTACACCACACTCACAGAAATAGAAAACTTGATGTTGTTGGGGCACATAACAGGGACATATGAGTTTATTAAATATTCATTAAATATTTTGCATGTGCAGATCTTTGATAAAAATGCCTGATTCTCTGGGCATGCACTGAAGTGTTCCTGTCTGCATGGATAGTGTAAATATTTGGGATTACTGGATGATAATTCCAATTGAAAAAAGTGAAGCTAAATACATAGAAGACTTAAATTACTAACTGAAGAAATCTACTTGCAGTCCTCAAAGCTTTGGATAGCATTGGCTTCTAATTGCCTTCTCAAAATACATGTGAAGTTCCTAATGAGATAGAACTTCCTAGGTTCCTATATGTTGGAATCAGCTCAAACAACTTACTTTGGATTTTGAGTTTCTCTGACATCTTTGTTCTTTTCTCCACATGTATCTCTACATTCTCTAAGCATGAAATTTGCAAAGTCCTACTTTCTTGAACAGTGTCTGCCCCATCTACTGGTAGGGTACTTCTCAGATCACTGGACTCTCCAGGCTTCTCTGGTCCTGCAGTTTCTGAGATAAATACTACGTGAACACTAGTCTTGCTCACCCTTTTTATCAGAGTTCCCAAATGAGAGTATTAATTTTTTTCTCCAAATTCCTTTGTGTATCTGTGATTGTGTCTCCAAAACACTGGAAGCAGGATTATCAGTTTACAGGAAAAGTTAGTCAGAGGTAAAATGATGAAATAAGACACACTGAAAATATTGGAGACAGATTATGATCTTACTGTAAGGGCTAGTGAAAGATAAAATATGCACTTTTGAGTACCAGCAGAGAATTAAGGGAAACTGCATTAGGTTGATAGTATTAGTCAATAATTAACTGATATATCTCAATTAAAAATTGAAATTTTTTATGCAAATAATAACAAAGCATATAAGAAAACGGTCCCCAAACCATGAAACTGCAAGCAAGTAACTTTGTAAAATAAACTAATGAATACTCCTTATTTCATTGTGATTTCAATGACAATGAAGTAAATTTTTTTCTTTCAAGCAGCTGAACCTCAAGTCCTTGGAGAACTTGACTCTGGAGAGGATCTAATGAGACCTGTACTATACATCAGTGTTATGATTTAATTGAGCAGTTACTGGAGGATGTACAGTAGTAGGCTTAGGTTTTGTTTCTGGATTAATGTACAACTTGTGTACTGTTACTGACAGAAATATGGGCAATTTTTCATGGTGATTAGGCATTGAAACCATTTAACTAGTCACTGGAAGGTGGAACAGAAAGATCAGCCCTCAAATTTTTTTCTCAATTTTTCTCAAATTTTTTCTCAATAGGGAAAAATGAAATAAACAGATATTTTCCCATCAATAGTGTATTTGGAATTGTTCACTCAATATAGACTTCAAAGGGCCCTGAAGGGAAATAAGATCACTTGCGATGGTCTCTATTTTACATCAAGCCTGACCAAGTCCTAAATGATTCTTCCACAAGACTTACAGATTATTACTGGTCTCTTCATTAATATAGTTCTTTCAGATGATGACACAGAAACAATAAAAGCCTTCAACTCCAGATCTGTGTGAGACCTGTGATAGTGGGTTGTTTTCATTTTTCAGTTTTCTGTTTTAACCATAGTATACAAGGTATTATGAAAAATAAAACTGCAAAAGTAATACAACAGCAGTGTTCTACTTTTTGTTCTGTTTAAAGCTCTTGCTTACTTTTCATTGAGTTGGGCAGAAAAAGAAAAGAAAGGAAAAAGACATTGCTCATGTTAAGGTTTTACAATTCCTATCAATGACGCTGTTTTCTTGCTTAGGTTCAAATTAATGTGAAGGAACACGTAAATTTGTATTGAGCTGAGAAACTAATAGGGAATTCTCTGAGAATTCCACGAATATAAAACATAAATATTCATGGAGTGAGGAGTTTTACATTGCTGATATGGATCATGCCATGGTAAGCATTCATCAGAGCGTTTTATTTCCAATACTACAAACAGCTTTTAAAGATGTGAGATAAAATAGGATTTTGGCTTCCTGGCTTTTCATTTTTATTTTGTTTCCATTTGAATGATTTATAGCTGTTGTGCCAGTCTATCCACAAAACCAACTTTACTGAATCATACACATAAATGTAAGAGTTCACAGAATCAGGCTTACATTAGAAAAATGTTTTTATTTCCAATTGCTTGATGTGATGAAGTCATTCATTCAGCCCATGCATAAGTGAGTTGACCAAATTCGTCTCAAATATAAGTGGGCATAAATCAAGATAAGTCTTTGGAATTGCACCAACTTTCACTAGTGCTGCATTTCTCTCACTCTGCCAAGGAGTGGTAAAGGTCGACTCAATGTAAGTGGTTTACCAACATTGATCCAGATAAGTTAAATAACACGTCATTACAACTAAGAATATGTCCTAGTTTCAGCTACGGTAGAATTAATTTCTTCTCAGTACCTGTTACAGTTTTGGATTTGGAATTAGAATGATGTTGATAATACAGTGATGTTTTGGGTTTTTTTCTTTCCTTGTCTCATGCTCTGCCAGTAAGGAGGTATGCAAAAAAATACAGCTGGGACAGGTGATTCAAACTGACTAAAGATAGAACATAGAGACATAGAACACCATGTCCAGTATATAAACGGGGAGAGAGTTACCCAGAAAAGGGGGCCAATCTGGGTTCAGGAACGGAGAATCTGGAATCCGTCAGTGCATGGTGAGCAATTGTGCATTGTGCCTCAATGGGTTTTTTTTCCCTTTCTATTATTATTATTATTATTATTATTATTACTTACTATTATTATTTTATTTTACTGTATTCTCAATTATCAGACTGTTCTTATCTCAAAATCCAAGTTTTACTTTGATTCTCCTCCCCATTCCATGGGGGCAGGGGGGGAGAGAAGGAGGGTTAGAAAGAAGCTATGTGGTGTTTTATCTCCAGCTGGGCTTAAAATCACAACAAAATACTTGCAAAATTATAGGTTAATATCTGAAAACTCATAAGAAAACACACCTTTACCCATAACCATTAGTTTTAGAGGCATTGTTCAATCTGAAGATCACAAAAAAAACCTCAAAAAAAACCCCTTTACAATTTGTTTTTCTATGCTCAAAGACTAGGATTTGCAAAAATAAGTACCCATCAATTACATGTCTTACGGTTTTTTCCTAAGGGTATTTAAGTTTTCCACTCTATATTCTCCCCTGTGATATACACTGAAAGTGAAAATGTGTCTGTGCATGCATTATGCAGTATGGGAAAATTTGTCTCAGTATTCAAAGAATTGGGGCCACAGTGGTGGAATTTCTTTTAGAAATGTATCTTGTTTAGAAGAGTATCTGGATGTAAAATTATAGAAATAGGTTAATGAACTATTGGCCTTGAATATGGAATTGTGCTAGCTACAGGAAATCAAATCTGATTTAAATGACATCAAAGTAAATTCACCATGATCACACATATTTTTCCTTAAGTTAGGAAAGGGATACCGGTCAACTTACAAAAAAAGAGATCGTTTTTATCCCTATGTATTCAAATTTCAAACCAAGAGACACTTCTTCTGTGCTTTATGATAGGAACAAGTAGTGCAACAGAAACAATCTAAAGTTTCTAGACAGGGAGAGAAATCATCCGTGCATGTTAATGTAAGAAGTATATATCAGTTCACTCTACAGTTTTTCCAGATGTATTAATTTCCCAGATGACATTGTTAGATGTTTTCTATTACTTGAGGGAAGCCAGTAGCTGAAAGATATATTTACAGAATTTGCATTGAAGAAATTTTCTTCCTAATATTGTAGAGTAATTACTTCTTGTTTAAGCAAGTCTTGAGGCAGAAAGCTCTAGATGTGATGGTATGTATAAAGATAACTATTGGTTAGCATGAAATATGCATTCATTCTATTAATGCAAAGTGGTAAGTAAAAGAGAAGTCTATCATAGTAGAGGCAAGGGAAATATTATATAATGCACATGTCTACAGAGACAAAGTAATTGTATTGCATGCCTTGAAAGCAAGCCTTCCCTCCCAATTACAGAACTTTTCCATTATAGCATTCTGCTTACAAGACTAGAAGGGCATACATTTTATTTAGTATCTAGCAAAAACATAAACTCCAAAAATACTGGACTGGCAAAAAGTTGTTGGCATGGGATTATGTGCACAGCAGTGATCATCAGGGGCATCCAGGAAGAGGTTGCCACTCCTGCTGTTAGCAACATGCCATCGTTTTTCTGCAAGTGCAGTGACAGAGTGGAAGGGAAAGAGGAACATAATGTTAAATCAGCCACAGACAGCTCAAAGATACATGGAGTGAATGAGTTTACAATACAGACACAGCGCAGTGAGGCTGATTTCTTCCCCAATGGAAAAAGGGGGCCAAGATGTGGAAATGGTCACCTGAAAGGTACAACATACATCTGTGAGAGGCCCATGGATGTCATGATCTGGTTATTAAAGTTCTTAGAAATGCCTCTGCCTGAATTAAGGTGCAAATGATACCATATGCCAGTGACAATCATATGGGTTTTATTTGATAGTAAATATGAGAGAGAGAGAGAGAAAGAAAGAAAGAAAGAAAGAAAGAAAGAAAGAAAGAAAGAAAGAAAGAAAGAAAGAAAGAAAGAAAGAAAGAAAGAAAGAAAGAAAGAAAGTAAGAAAGAAAGAAAGAAAGAAAGAAAGAAAGAAAGAAAGAAAGAAAGAAAGAAAGAAAGAAAGAAAGAAAGAAAGAAAGAAAGAAAGAAAGAAATAGAAGAGTGGGGGGGGACAGAAAGAGAGTGACAGGGAAAAAATAAGAAAAAATATAACCACTCCATGGATTCCAACAATGTTACATTGATCCTCTCCAGCTGGTCTTCTTGGTGGTGAAGGTCCCCCCCAAAAAGCATAGAATCCCATGGGTTAATATATACTCAGGCTAGGTAGGAAAACCCAGGCATCTCCCTTGGTGGGCTCCCTTGGTGGGGGGACAATAGACTCCAGGTTTGTTGCATCGCATGCAGTCCTGTGGTGCAAGGCTTCAGGAATGACTCTGTGGGGGCACTTCAGGGGGCCTTTGATGGATTAAGGCACTCCCTCAGCTGTCTCCTACGTGAATGTCCTGTGGATATGGCCTGTGAGGTTGGGGGTTCCATAGCCAGTTTGTGTAAGAGAGGATGAGCAGAGGTTACAACACACTGAAACTTCCTCCCCCCACCTTGACAGGGGGGGAAATCTGGGCAAACCTGCTCCCAGCAAATGGGTCTGTGGGCTATGGTCTCCCCCACCCTGAAGCAAGCCAGAGATGATTGTTAGCATGGCTGTTGGGTTTGGCTTTCATTCTTTTCCTTGTTTACTTGTTTCTTTCAGGTAATTGAAGAATGGGTTTTCCCTTTATCTAATCTCAGTAGTTTGACTTACAGTCCAAAGTTCCAATGAAGTGTGTTCTGGGAGGCTTCTTTGGTTGTAGCTTCTTTATACAGTTTCTGTTATAATGAGCAAAACTGGCTATCAGTGTTTGAGGCATGAACTGTTTCAGTCTCTGACAATGGGAAGTGCCACAAATTCTCCTGCACAAGGTGCCTGGTCCGTTGGAATAGATCTGGCCATGTAGACTCACAGCTGTGCCAGATGGCATGCCAAGACACCACAAGAGATATGCTTCTACTACTAGAAAGGTATTCACAGACCTTTCTGTCTATATTGTTTTGTCACCAGGAGTTTCAGGAGTAGAGAGGTGCAGTCAAGGAGGTTGGAAGTGAAGGAAGGCTGCCATAATATTTCAAAATTAAGTGACTGATGAAGTTGCCAATCTTTTTGCTTTTAATATATATTCAAGAGTAAAACAGAATGTCTTAGTGTTCCCTGAGTCCTCAATAAAATAGAATACAATCACTTGCATCACAGCAATATTTAGTGGCATTGACTCACATCTATCATGATTATCCTTGCACTGGAGACCTGTGTGTAACAGCCACTTAAAACTCAGATGTCTGATGGTGCTGATTTCCATGATCCTTGTAGGAATGCTGAAATAGGATAAGGAGTTACAAGGGTTGCTAATCACTAAAATTTTAAAAATTACTATTTCTTTTACTTTAATTCTCAGATCAATCCATTCTTCAGTTCCAAGGAGCCTCAACAAATATCAAAGAACAGTTGCAGGTTTTTATGTTGATCAGATATTTCTATTACTTTTGATGTTATATTTATATTGAGAGAAACCTATTCTCTCTTTTTGTTCTTCCTAATCACCTATTTTATTTTAATCTATTATTGTGAACTTCAAACAACCATTATTAAGTTCATCTCCTCTACAAGCGATCATCGTCACAATTCCTCATCTCAGCTACACACTTCTGACTTTTACTGGTATGGCATGTATGAAATACAAGTTTACTCTCCTAAGTTTTTAGTACTTCCTAGTATCTTTTTAGGATTTGGTGGCAAAATAACACAGTCAGTATTTTATAATCAAGTAAATCCTCCAAGAACAACCTGGGAGACAGGCTTGTTAACAGTTATTGGTCTTCTTTGTAAAGAACTGGAATGATTCAGTGCACCCTCTTCTGTAAGCCAGCCCTAGCTGGGCAGAGTAGAAAGGTTTGCTATGGAGAAATAGGATTTAGATTGTAGACTTAGAGGCACTAAGAAAGCAATCTTAGAGGCAGAGAAAACTGAGAGCAGATTTGAACAGAAATTTGTTGGGGTTTTGTGGATTTTTTTTCCTGGTAATATCTGCGCACAGGAAGAGAATAAGAATAGATTCTTACTACCACAGGAGCTGTATTTTCAAAGCATGTTAGGAAAATTATCTTCCATGACAGATATGTTATGGAAGTATTATATTTTCTTACATGTTAGTTTATCAGTGTAAAATAAAGATAGATTTGGGAAAGAGAAAAGCAAGCAGAAGATTCCCTGCATTAAGAACCTCTTTGCTGTCCCTTGAATCAACACCTGCAAGACAAACATGCTATTCTATCCTGTAAAAGACTGCAGTCTAAGTCTTCTATTCAAAAGATGGTATTGTAGTTGCACTGCAAAGCTGGTCCAGACTGAGTACAGTACTCCAGTAGAGGTCTTGTTTGAAGTATGTTTATCAAAACACACCTACTGTCCTGTGGCTTCTATATGCTCATTTATATAACCCACCATGTACTTTCTTTTTTCACAGGATTGTTGACTCAGCTTGTGATCCATTAGAAGCCTGCCTGTTTTCTGTAAAATTGCTTTGCAGAGAACTCTTCCCAATCATGAGTCTGGTAGTCAATTATTGCTGCCCACTTTTTGCAGTTGTACGTGTTACTGTTAAATATCTTTTACTTCTGCTCCAAAAAGAATATTTTAGTCTTAAAAGTCTAAGCTTTTATGCTTTTTTTTTTTTTTGTGACAGTGCGAACTAGATTAGCTCAGATGCTTATGTAATGAATATAATCTCTAGATTATACTTGTTATCATCCAGACCATTAGCAAAATTTCTAGATTATATGGGTTCTAGGTGAATCCTCATGGGACTAGGCATTGGAGATATATAAAGATTTTGATCAAAATCCAAGCAGAATTGTTTTGCAGACAAGTATGTGATACAAACTTGTGCCTACAGGTCTGGAGTAAAGATTGGGGATATTTTTTGAGTAGGATTACTGAATTGTATATTTTGTATAATTTTTTAATATTTTTTAACAGAGTATCTTAACTGATATTAGTTCAATCTGTAAATTACTTTATCCTTTTATGCATGTATCTTCTACTTGAAAAAGTATGGTCAGGAGCATTGACACATGGCATAAGTATATAAAAATGAAACAATGAACAATGTGTAAAGATGGGGGAAAAACCCAAAACCCACCAGTAGGACATGGAGTTCAGTTTCATACAGAGAAAACATGAAAATACCATGTAATATAACAGCTATCTATCATTTCATTATTCTGTTGAATTTCAAACTTATTAAAATAATTCGCATCGTTATATTAGTTTGACCTTACATATGCTTTCCTGACTTTATTTATTCAGATAACGTTCATCTGCCATGAAGACCATGCAATTTTAATAGTCAAATAAAAATATGTAGTCAAGTTTCTGCTTCCTAGAACTTTATGTACACAAACTCACATAAAGAAAGCAGATGATCATTTGTATCACACTGTTAATATTGGAGGGATTAGGACAAACCATGGAAGTACAAAAGTTAGCAGCAAAAATTTCCTCTTAAAAAATCTGAGTCAAGAAGATTTTCCATGAACAGCAGAAAAATATTCAAGTATACTGCCTGCCTTGTCAGTAAACATAACGGTTTACATGGCAATTTTCTTCCCATTTACAGGAGGATAATAATAAATAATAACAATAACAATAATAATAACAATAACAACAACAATAATAATAATAATGATCCCCACAATTCATATTATCCAAGACATCATAAAGGACAGGGAAGAGAACTGCATTCCACATCTTACAGTCCTGCACTCTTTCCCCAAGATCAAAGTAATTGTTTTTGGGAATGTGGGTCATGTTTTATATGCCCTTGGAACTCCACCAAAATATTACAGTGAAGTTAATATCTTGTTCTGATACTCTAAAAGAGGCATTGCAACCAGTTATTACACCACAAAATATTCTTGTGATATCATTAACCCTCTTGCACAAATTTGGAAATTTGTCACGTAGATAAAGTTTTTGACTGAGTTCAACTTGAAAATCACTCACAGACCTCTAAATACCATCCTTACTTCCTCTCAGTCTTCTGCTCAGATCACTGACCCTAAAAATAAACTGTTTATTTCCACCTAAAATGTTCTAGAAATAAATTTACTATACCGTTGATTTATACACTGATAAATAGGAGAGTTAATTGGGATGTTACTGGTTGCAACATCCTGTCTTTAATTGTTAAATGGAATATTCCTTTAAAATATTTTTCAAAACTGGAAAAGTGACTTGAAATAATCAGGTCAAATTCTTCTTTCTCTGATACTTGATCAAAGCAGAGTAATTCCATTCACATCAATTTTAGATTACTGGAGATAATAAAAAGGAATTAAGCTCATTTTATATAATTTTGATATCTGTATGTTCTGCACATTTGGCTAGCTATTTAGTTCCGCTCACAGTGGAAGTAAAATATTTACAGTAGTGATTGTAAAAAGATTATAGTGCATTTCATTGTGTGATCAAGATCACTCCTTTATTAATTCTGAAAGGCCTGGCTAGAGACAGGAACGAAATTCCACCCACCCCAAAAGAAATATACAAAAATGAAAAATCTGTGTCTGACCAAAGTTTAAAATAAGTTTTTTCCATTGAAAACATTTATTTTTTTATTGTTGTAACAAGACTTTGAATCAAAATAGTACTTATTTCATTAGGTAAGAAATGTACTTTTCCTCTTTTTTAATAAGTAAATAAATAAACATAAATCACTATGCGTTGAAGCTAGCAGTGCTTAATTTCTTTCCCAGTGCTGAGTGACAAGTTCATTTTTATCATAAAATCAAAGGTGACTTGTTTCTTTTTTCCTCTTGACAGGAAAAGAATTCTTTACATTATGAATATCAGTTGGGTGCTGACAAGTGAAAGAAATTGCCAACTTTCAGTAACTCACTAAAACAAAACCAGAATTGACCTTGAAAAATGAAGATACAAAAATAGAAACTTGAATATATCTTTTTACTTTACTATTAAAACTAAATTGTCTTCTTCCTGACACCTGTATGAAATCTGACTAAATAAAGGCTGTAAAAGTACTTAAGAGCATAGACATGTCTTAGCAAACCATTTCTGTCTGACATGAATGATGATGTAAAGCCTTTTCCTTCAGAACTTAAAATTTATCTTTTAATGTGGGTAGAGTTGAAGTCGTTCTGAGATTGCTCAACCCTACAAAAATAATTATGTTGACTCTTCCTCATTAGGCACAATAAGTTATACAAGATTTTTTGAGTACTTGTTGTGAAGAATTCTGTCATTGGGTTCCTATATGGCAGGAATTCTCTCAAATTCTTAAATTTGGGAGATAAAGGATTATAAATCCAGTCCTGTCAAAGAAATAGACAGAATATCACTTGTGGGATTACTTTTGCAATGACTTTCAAGCTGCAGAAATGATTCTGGTAAAAAGAAATTGATAAATAAATGCAATCTTAAGAGCAGATGAATTTTTTATTTTTCTAGTTCCAGACCTAGTAAAAAGGATAGTCTTTTTTCAGATACACTAGGTTTCATAAAGAACTGAACTAAAGCGCTTGTCTCACAGCTGTCACATTTTTCAGTGATAACCAATAGGCTTAGACTCTTCATTGTTGTCCGTCTCATTGAAAAGACCAAATAAGGTGTTCCCAAAGCAAATTAAATACTTCATTGGTAAGTGATTAAACTGACCTGACTACAACAATGAACAATTTACCCAATAACTAAATAAAATACTAAGGCATGGACTGCTTGCCTCTATTTCTAATTGTTTAAATATATACTTGAAGGAGAAAACACAAAATTTTGTGTACCTGGTTTCCAAGAAGATAATGAAACTACAAATTACATGTGTTGTCTGATCTTAATTTAGCATAATCATAAGTACTATGTCATATGACCCTTAATGAAATGAGGTAAATGATTTACAGTCAATACATATCAATTACATTGCTTTTATAAAATGTGGTGTTCTCTGAGCATGTTCCATTCTTGTACTTCTTTTCCAACACTAAAATATCACCTTTTATTAATTTAAGTATTATTACCTGCAAAAGCTTTGGATGAATCTCGCATAGGTTCCTTTACTTCAGACATTTCATTTTGGTCATTTAGAAGAGTTTTTAGAGTTAAATGATATGCTTTGAAAAAAACCTCAAAATGTTTCAGTGAACTCCAAGAAGCAGCTGTCCATTAATTTAAGACAGACTCAATCTCTTTTGTCAAAGACCAAGGTTTTTGGGAATATTGACAGCTTCCTGCCCTTTACTCTTCCTTTCTGCATATCTCCTACAACTGCTGTCTAGGCATGCTAGTTCCCAGAACCACCAACCCCTTCTCTCTCTGCCAAAGCTGTCTTGCCAAGGTAATGATGGATACAATAGTCTTCATCTTCATTAGATATAATTTGTCCAAAGGAATTTCCAGGGCAGTCTGGATACTACCCTGGACAATGGGCAATGAGATTGATGTCTACAAAATAGGTCTTGATTCTTAGAGAGCTAAGACATGCTAATACTGCTTTAGAGATGTAAGACTGGATTTATAAAAATGGATTTTATCCAGACAATCCAAAGCATGAGGAGGGAGAGCCAATTTGTCTGCAGGAATCTGTTCAGACATGGTCACAGAATGCAGAAGTGAAAACACCACCATTATCACTGATCCCTATGATACCTTTCAGTCATCATGGATAGACAAAAACCACCATAGGATAACAAAGCCTCCTCAAATACATTTCTGTTGACTCTTCCAAGTGAATGGGAAAAAGATTTGGAAAACATTTTGTATCCCTTCTTTATTTATTTTTTTTTTAATTTTCATATTACATTGAAGGAATGTTTTGCCTTCATGTAGGCAATAAACGTATTTTTTACACTTACATCTATTTCTGGAACTCTGTTGGGTTGATTTAAGTTCAAGGTAAAATATTTTATCAAGTAATTTGGAAGACGAACAAGTTATTATTTTAGAATATTTGCTAATATTTTACAAGCAAAATTGAATTCTTTTATTTCCTAGGCTATTCTGTTTACTTGGAGATGTGTGAAACAGTAACATTTAACATATAGGAATATGCTGAAAGCACAGGAAGCTTACTAAAGGGTAAAGAAGGAGCAAAGGGATACAAAACAGCAATTGACCCAGTTAGTGCACCAGATCAGGTCCAGTGCTACTAACTACATCTCATAACAGTTTCATCTGTGCACTCTTTAATACTGCTGAGACAGAAATAAAGGAAGGGAGAGAAATTATTTTCTCCAGTATAATACTGATTTTATTGGAGTTTGTGATAAGAATCAAGTTCTATAGGAAAAAAATAATCATCTCCAAATAGATATGTATTTCACATCTTAGTAACAAAAAGAAACGTTATTTAAAACGTGATGTGGGAAGGAGGTGATTGCCATATTTTGCCACATAATGCAAATTACATTTCTATGAAACTTGGAGTTACACTGAATTATTCTTCTTGTGCAAAACAGGCTTTATTTTGTTTTTCTTCATATCAGTAACATACCCTAGAAAGTATAGGACTGGATCCTAAGTTTGTAGAAACTGCCAGCAAACATGTGTGTTACCTTGTGACATTGCTAACAGACCTAGATGTATGGAACCATATATATCAGATTACAAACACCAAAGTATCTCTCATTACCTACAGAAATCTGTCTCACAAAGGATTTCTTTGCTACAGCTTTTTTTCTAGATAGTATGAAAGCAAGAAATTTATTACTTATTATTCATGTTTTACTGGGTCTTTATATCCAGGTGTTGGTAGCAGGGGTTCTGGAGACATCTGTAAGAGGTGGCCAGGGCTGTCCTGTGCTGTACATAGCCGGTTCCAAAGGACCCATCACAGGACACAGCTGAGCCCATCAGCCAAGCTGGTGGTGCCTCTGTGAAAACATTTTTAGGAAAGGTCAACATGCTACATAGTCAGTGAGGAATGAGGGAAAACATGTGAAATAGGCATGTCCATGAACACTGTGGCCAGAGAAGAAGCAAGGTATTACAGACACCAGTTCAAAGATTCCCTTGCAGTTTGTGGAGGACGCCACAGTGGAACAGATCACATGAAGGACCCTGTGATGAAGTGGGTGGATATACCTTGAAGTAGCTGCAGCCCATGGAAGACCCATGTTGGAACACAGAAAAAAATGAATGAGAACAGAAAGGAACAGTTAAGGACAGACAAGAGCCCCCATTTCCCATATCCTCTGTGACACTTGATGAGGGAGATAGAAGAGTCAGGAGTGAAGTACTTGACCTGGAAAAAAGCACGGATAGGGAGATGTTTTAATTTTGTCTTTGTCAATATTCAATTCTATTTTAACTGGCAATAAATTGAATACATTTTCTCCAAATTCAGTCTATTTTGCTCACGACAGTAAGGGGTAAGCACCTCCTTGTCTTTATCTAAACCCAGGAGCTTTTCCATCTCCACCTCCACCTCCACCTCCACCTCCACCTCCATCTCCATCTCCATCTCCATCTCCATCTCCATCTCCATCTCCATCTCCATCTCCATCTCCATCATCTCCATCTCCATCATCTCCATCTCCATCATCTCCATCTCCATCTTCATCTCTCCATTTTTCCATTATTTCCCCCTATCCCATGGAAAAGGAGAAGTGAGAGAGCAGTTGGATGGGCACATTGCAGCCAGCTAAGGTCAATCCACCACACCTACAGGAGATTCTATTGTATCTTACAGACCCTTGCTATTTCTTTCCTTCTAAGACTTCCATCCAAATTTAGTCCTTCTAGTGGTTCCCCGTATTCTGCTGCAACCCTCTGCAGATTCTCAGCACTATTCACCTCATCAGCTACAAGTTTGAAGGGTGAAACTGTCACTTTCTTATGTTTCACAACCCCACTTTCATCAGGCTTTTAAACGCCATTCCGGAAACCGTTCAAAGAAGCTAAGTGTCCTGGGGTGACTGTATAATACTGTATTCCCTATTGTCTGCCCTGTGCCAGACATGAATCCTCTGCCTTTCCGTGCCTTTAAACTGGGTCCGAGAGGAAGGGGGGAAAGAGCTGAGAGAATTCTTCAGTGCGGTTTGTGTTTCAAGGACTCACAGACTCCCCTGTGCTCTCACTGCTGCAGCAGAGCAAAAGGGAGAACCGTCAAGTTTTCCCCAGGTTTCGGCTCTCTGCAGCAGGGAAGAGAGTTGCATTCTCTTGCTTTTTAGCTAGCTTCTTGTTCGTTAGCTAAAGCACAGAGTTTTCCCGGGACTTTGTCTCCTTCTTCTTTCCTTATGGACTGTTCAGCAACACCAGGACATCACTGGGAGGCCCCACACTGTGGCCCAGGGGGCCCACACACACTCCAGCTCCAGAGAGAGCAAAGCCACACCTACAGAAAGGACTCAGGTTTTCTCCACAGAGAGAGGTTTTATTATTTAACATTATTCATTCTTTTTGGTGTCTGCGTGCACCCTGCTTGTTATATAAACAGCTTTTTTTTTTCACTTTCCTCCGAGAAACATTCTTTCCGAACCTGGTGGGGGAGGGGCTGCTGAAACCTGGCTTCTATCAGGGGATGTTTCCTCCTAATTTGTCTCAAACCAGGACACTAAGTTATAAAACAGATTTTGAAAGGTAAGAAAAAAGAATATGATAATTTACTGAAATAAAATTCAAGAAAAGGTTTTTATTTTGAAATATGATTTAAAATGTGTTGATTTTAATTTGAATAATAATAATGATAACAAAAGTGTAACTTTTTTTATTTACAGTGGAGATATAGTTTTCCCTAAATCACCACTACATGACAATCCTGAATTGCTCTTGCTGACAGTGAAATTATGGTGTTTCAGTGAATTATAAAAAAAACCCAACTTTTTTTAACTAGGCTCTATCTTTTTGGAACAAAGATTAGGCAAACAATGTACTAACACTATATGGTCTTCCAACCACATCTGCATGCAATGGCAAACACTTGAAGAGGTGCATGGAAGAGAAACCCAGAATTAATGCAAAAACACTGATCTCCGATTCCCTGATATGTAAACGTTAATGGCAAGGAATCAGTCTACATTCCTTACAATAGCACTCTCTTAAAAAGCAGGTCTCACATCTTTATTTTTATTAGTGACAACATTCACAAAACAAAACCTATTCTTGATTGCAATCTCTTGTGAAAAATTATATTGCTACAATAACTCACTCTGGAAACCCCTAATTGTCAGAGGAAATTAATTCCTGAATTGTACTGTGGGCTGCCAGAGTAAAATGAGGAAGTGTTGTGGTTTAACCCCAGTTGGCAACTAGGCCCAACACAGCCACTCACTTGATCATTCGCTCACTGGGGGTTGGAAGAGGGAACACGAACAATAAAAGTGAGAAAACTCGTGGGTTGAGATAAAGATAGTTAAATAGGTAAAGCAAAAGCTATGAAAACAAGCAAAGCAAAATGAGGAATTTCTTCACCACTTGCCATGGGCAGACAGGTGTTCAGCTATCCCCAGAAAAGGAGGGCTCCATCACACATAACAGTGACTTGGGAACAAAAATGCCATAAGCCTGCACATGCTAAGCATGATGCCATATGCTCTAGAATATCCCTAGAGTCACTTGGGATCAGCTGTCCTGGTTGTGTTCGTTCCCAAATTCTTGTGCACCCTGAACTGACTTCCTGGTTGTGTGGGCTGAGAAGAAAAGGCTTTTACGCCGTGTAAGCACTGCTCACCAATAAATAAAACATCTCTACAGGATCTGCGCTGCTGCCAGCATAAACCCACAACTTATCCACATACTTGTTACTGTGAAGAAAATTTGCTCTACCCCAACCAAAAGTATCACCGGAAGCCACCTAGTAAATGTGATGAAAATGGTTACAGACAGAAGAGGCAGAAGAGCTCCACAACTAGGAAAAAAAAAAAAAACTAAATTCTTGTCTAAGAGAAAGTATTATCTAGGGCTCAAAACAATACTATCAGGAGAGATTTTTCACAGTTTTTCTTCTGTCTCTTTTGTGTTTCTGCTTCTCATTAAACTGAAATTAGGTCATCTACTCCTGTTGTGAAATCTGGTTAAATATGAAGGAGCTACAGTGATTTCCTTGATGTGATCAGTGATTAAAAGATCTGTTAATTAACTAATACAAATTAGTCCAGAAAAATAGGCAAAAACAGTGACATTGAAGGAAAAGACAGATCAAAACTTCATAGCTATTTATAAAGTTATTGGAAATTTATAAATAAATCAATCTTTTCTGAATTGTTTATATTGTTCTGAGTCTTCAGAGCTCCAGCCACGTTATAAATTAAATATTTTACACAGATATAAATATAGATCTCAGATTGGTTCTCACACTGAGTCTCAGTGTTAAACCAGAAGTGGATGACTTTTACAAGCTTTCAGCTATGGTGAAATGTTCTCAAACCATCTGCTCAATGTAAATATAATACACCAATATTTAAACTACATAACATTTAATTCAATACATTGTAATGTGAAAAATTCAGGATCATGGAGACAGAGAATCTACTGTAGTCAGTGATGATCAAACCATGAGCACCTATCAAATTACTGAAAAATTCAGTCAGTACAATGAACTAGTTGGAACTTTTTGGAAAGCATCCGGTGTTGTCTGACACAATCAGATGTAGATGATACTGGCACATAAATATACAAGGCATCTCGCTGAATTGAACTAAGGCTATTGTGATAATTTTAAATCACAAAGAGAACAATTTTACACTATAATAAATGGCTTTCCCATAAGCTGATTGTGAGATAAAACTGAATTCTATGTCCAACTTTTCCAAAATATTTTCTGAATATGCATGGGAATATTGAAAAGAGTGAAATAGAACATTTTCCTGTGTGTACACCACTTGAATGACCATAGGCTCATTCTCTGCTCCAACAGTTTCAGTGCAATTAATATTGAAGTTTGAAAAAGTATTTATTAAGGAATTTAATCAAGTATTTGATTAAAATGATGCATATGTCATTGATTAACCAAAATCAGAAAAAAAAAAATAAAGTGCATGATTAATGGTGAACCTGAGAGCTAGTTAATTAATTCAGTTCTCTGGATCATTTATATTCTTTCAAGTACACTATTCTAAAAAGATATGAAATGCAGTAAATAGTATTCCATCACACTTGACCACTCAGAGTTGAAACAAAAAATATGTATCTCAAGTGTAGGCAAGTTTATTAGTAATTTGGTTTTGTTCATTTTCTCCAGTGCCGTATGTGAAGATGAAAACAAATGCGGCAAGGAAGCAAAATTGAAAGGCTTCAAATTATTTTGTCACTTAATGGGATAAAATAAACTTATCCAACACCAATTTGATGTGAATAAGCAGACACTTCTTTACTGGGTGCACCAGGAAGATGGGGGATAGCTCCCCCAAAACATGTCCCACTCAAACACAACCCATCCCTTTTATATACTTTTTCTGTTAAATAATCATTACATGAGTTCTTTGACATACTATGCATATTATGCCCACTCTTAAATTTAACCTTTACATTTATTGGTTCCAGTAGTTAATAACTTTGTCAATATTCTTATCCTAAAACAATCATTGGCTGCTTCTACTAAGGTCTACGGATTGGAATCCTTGATATTAAAAGCAAGAAAGGAAGGGTAGAGGGTTCCCAAGCAGCATAACTGGTGAGCATGACAATCTCCATAGTTTCTTGACCGAAACATGTATGTCCAGTAAATTCTTGGTCTGGTTTCTGTGGTTACACATTCCAAACACAACACTCCTGATATTTCTATACCTTATAATTAACAATTTTCTACTTATAATAATAGCTAACACTTTTGTATGATTTAATTGTTTATTTGATCGAAATATTCATAGCAATTGTATCAATGCAGGTTTTATATATTTTCTCCTGTTGATTTAAAAAAAAAAATCTTTATAATACAAAAGACAAAGCAAAAGGACAGACTAGGCACACAATGCTAGAATTTTGAAGGCTTGGTGTAAATGGTGGATCAAGAAAGCCGTATTAAAAAAAAAAATGTGGTTGTTGGAATTGTTAAACAGCTTTCAGGTTGATTTCCTTGTATATAAACTGATGCATCTTTGTTTTTCAAACTGAGCTGGATTTGGGGCTCAGTAACTTCACACAACATACTACATCTCCTGTCCTGAGTGACCACCATGACAGATGGAGACCAAATTCCTGGACTAAAAGAACTCAGTGGACATTTACAAATATTTTACAAACAGTTCATGGGTGTGTTCTGTAGACTAAGAGAATCATATCTGTGTGCAATATCAAAGGATGAGAAAGAGGGTGGTGGTTAATGAGGATGTATTGGATAGTGTGGAACCCAAGCATGACATAAATGACATGGAAAAAGGGGTAATTTGGCTGAGGTAATGAATTTTCTTTACAGTAGTGAGTAGTTGTGGTTTAAGAATAATATTCCCCAGTTCAGTGCTCCCACTGAGGCTCTCGCAAACCAGACCCTGCTCAATAACTCCTCACCTTACCCTCCCTTTCCTGCTCTGGTGATGGAGTTGAGAACTGGAGACACAAAAGGTGCAAATCATGGGTCAAGAAAAGAACAATTCACTGGAAACAGGAAAGAGATAAGAAAATAAACAGTAAAAACAGCAGTGCTAATAACAAAAGTGTACAAAGAGTAGGTGATTTACATGCAAAATATTCACCTAGCCAGAACTGATGCTGCACAACTGCAGCCAGTGGTGGCAGCTCATCTCAAGTTCTCTGTCCATCAGGCTTGCTTCACGCCTTTCTTCTCCAAAGCAAGAGAGAATCACCTTCCCCGTCCTGGCAATAATGGTGTTGAATAACAAAATGTCTTGGCCGTGCCCCCTGCTGCTGATCTGGGAGGAACCAGACTGGAGTATAGAGCTACATTTTGGATTTTTGCTGATAGCACGGAGAAGTTTTTGATAATGCTGAGCAGTGCTTACACAGTCAAGGCCTTTTCCTCTCCTTATGTGGCCCTGCCAATGAGTGGGCTGGGGGTGCACAAAAGGTGGGGAGGAGCCACAGATGGAATTGCTGACCTCAACTGACCAAAGTTATATTCCATACCATATGACGTCAGGCCCAGCATATAATCTAGGGGGAAAGTTGGTTGGGGGCTAGGTAGGCATTGGTTGATTGGTGGTGAGCAACTGTTTCTCATTTGTTATCATTTGTTTTTATTGGGTTTTTGTTCTTGCTCCTATTTTTTTCTTTCTCCTTTTTCATTACATTATTATTATTGTTGTTACGATTATTACTGTTATCTCAATTATTAAACTCCTCTTACCTCAACCCATTTGTTTTCTCACTTCTACTCTTCCATTTCTGGAGGGAGTGACCCCAGTTGTCAGCTGGGGTTAAACCACAACAGGGCATTATATCATATTGCTAAATAAAAGCAAGCAGAGAACACTGTCTGACCCTGAGGCCAGCTGGTGCAGGCTCACTGAATTCACACAGTACAGTATTTGGCCCAAGGCTTCTTCAGGCCCATATGGCATCTCTACAGCCAAAAGAAGTAAATCTAATTCTAATTGTGTGTGTGTGTGTCTGTGTATGAAGGAAGGGGTTCATTTCAAAGTGAGTCAAGAAATTGCAGAGGTGTGTTATAGTTTATTATGAGAATGTTTTCACAATAACAAACTGAAAGCTTTTGTGGCGAGCCCTTGTGAGTGAGGTAGAATCATGTAATGGGTATTTGCAAAGTCAACTGGGCTAATGTTGGAGGACCTTGTAGGGCAGAGAAACAGATAACACAGATGGTGCATTATTATCTGTACCATCTATGGCAAATGATCCTTAACGTACATTAACGCCTAAATCATGCTCAGACAATGTCTTGGAAAGCAAATGGGAATGGGTCAAGTATGTCAGCGAGCATGCAACCACTTAAGCCAGTACAGATAATCAGCAGTCTAATGCTGACTTCGCCTCCTGATGCTGTCTTACTTTACAGATGTGAGCTATCCATCTCCATTGGCAGTAGAGGAAGGTTTGGGTGAAATAGGTAAGCTTTCCAAGGGGTGTCTTTATTTTTGATTATATGGTTCCCTCCCTAATGAAATTGAAGATCCAGGAGGTGAGACATTAGGTAAAACAAGTCAGAAAAAGTAAACTTATGGGTTGATTTCCTCGGCATTCTTTGGTTTTTTCTTTGGTTGGATTTTTTTTGTTGTTTTTCTTGACATGTTGAGTCATGTATTGTTCATATTTTACCAGATGGCCTGGTAGCATAAGTAGCAATGGGAAAAGGAGGACTATTTAGATATTCAAAAATACTTTGGTGTATCCTGGTGCTTTGGATTTCTAACTTTTTTATTTTTCCTGTGGTGCATGTATGAGCTGTCTAGATCTCTTTACTATATCAGTATATATAATTTATTATTATTTAATTTTGCAGAAAGTGTAACAGCATTGATTATGTCAAAGTTTATTGAGTGTTTTGCTATCACTGTAGAAGTTCGTAAGTCTTACAGTCTGAAGTTTATCTAAGCTAACATAAGCAGAAATTACATGAGGTAAGAAATGTATACATATTTCCTAAAAAGTAAAGAAAAAATCACATCAACAACATCTCCTGCCTTACAGTCCTCAGGCAAATGCCTAAGGGTAGGTGAATCAAGTGCTTTGTGCCTGGAATTAGTGCTAAATATCATTGGGATCCTATATGTGGACTAAACATTTTATACCACTAGGTCAGACTTCAGGTATAAAGCCTTCAACCAGGTATTTTGATAGACAAATATGATTAATAAGATGGGGGAGTTTCTTTATAACCACACTGTATCTTCGTAAACAGGCCTTTTTGCTGGTATGAATCAAAAGCCAGTTACAGACTTCCATGCCCAGTGCTCAGGACTCACCTTGGCCATAGCTGAGCTGGGCTGGTTTCAGCTCCTGTCCTAGGGCCAAGTGCCTATTGCCTCTCCTGCCTGAGCCTGAGCTGTGCCAGTGCCTCCATGGGACAAGTCTGATGAACCCAGCGAGTTGCTGCCCAACAAACAAGAGCCTCTGAGGGGGCTGAGCCTGGGGAGTCTGCAGGGCCATGCCCACACTCAGTGCGAGCAGCCAGAAGGTAGAAGTCCAGGGCAAGGAAACAGAAGTAAGACCAATATGAACATCATATCCCTCCAAGTCAGGGCCTTGGTATACTGAAGGCTTGCTGTGTTACCCCTTACAGAACAGTGACACTAGAGGGGCACTGTGAGTGTAAGAATAACACCAAAGGAAGGGGCAGATACTAGCAAGATTTCTATATAACAAGTTACAGTATATCAATGAATGTTTTCTATATTAATTTGTACTCAGAATCCTAGTGTTTCTTTAAATGAACAAATGGTGGCTATTTGTTGTATTTTAGTTAGATTTTTTGAGATGTTAACTACACACACACACACACACACACAAAAGAAATTGTTGAGTCCACACATGTGGCTTCTTTTCTTTTATCCATAGTGGAATATTGTTGGTTAGAAGTTAACTTAGACTTAAATACAAAAGAGTTTTACAACCCCACTGTGAGTACTGCATACAGCTCTGGGGTCCCTGACACAAGACGGACGTGAACCTGTTGGAGTGAGGCCAAAGTAGAGCCAGGAAGATGGTTGGAGGAATGAAGCAGCTCTCCTATGAGGAAAGAGTAAGAGAGATAAGATTGTTCAGTCTGCAGAAGAGACGGTTTTGGCACAATGTGGACATAAATTAAGGGTTGCTTGCAAATGTTAAAACCTGAAACTACATCTATAATAAACTTTGAATATGGAAAAGGTATCAATAATGTTATTTGTATCTTATGTGATAAGTGACGCAACCACAACTGAAGAATTAAAAATAAATAAATATGTAAACAGACCAGACAGTCTGAATACTGCAGTCTCAGAGATAAAGTAGGAAGACAAAATAAAAGTCTGCCTTTGCTTACTTTTCATGTAGTCTTTGGAAAAAAATTATATGTTTACCACCAGCTTAAAGTAGTCCTGATTTTCTTTGCCTTTTTCATAGTTTCACTGTATGCATTTGGAAAGTTGTCAAAAGACTAAATGCTGCTACATAAAAGAGGCTGTGTGTATATATTTAGCTGTTTCCTCATGGAGGTGAACTTGCTGGGCATGAACAGTGTCTGAACAGAAATATTCTAGGCACGCTGAGAATAGCACCATAGCTCAAAAATTATGTCTGTCAGCAGGCATTTCCAACATATATTTCCTGGGAGGAAAAAGGCTCCACCCAATACTCCACATCAACTACACCCCAAAGAAACCACCTTAGAGGTTTAAAATTTTTCTTGTTCCATGTTTCATAGCCACTTCTTGTGAACGAAGCGCAGCTATAACCTCAGTGGCAAATAAAGTGCTTGTTGATGGTTAATTTTGGAATTGCCCCCTAAGCGGAATTCAGAGCCATGTTGTTAAGATACTTATTCATCCATTCACATATATGAAGACAGTCAATTGTCTTAAAGTTAGATAAAACTTCCCAAGGGAAGAGAATTTTCCCTTGAGTAGTCAAGACCTGTTGACAATATAAATTAAATATCCTAGCCAGGTACTGTAGCTGCAGGGGTAGATAGGTGCTTTTATTCACTGATGATCTGTTCTAGACTATTTTTATTCAAACATTCATTTTAACTTCTGAGAGGGCACTGTTTCCTCTTGCCCTGTCACTTCTTACTTGGGAGAAGAGACAGCCCCCCACCTGGGCCCAATCTCCTTTCAGGTAGTTATAGAGAGCACAAAAGTTTCCCCTGAGCCTCTTTTATCAAGGCTGAACAACCCAACACTGGCGAATGGAAAGAGTGTGAGGAGTCCAACTGATTAGGAGGAAGGAGTGTCAGAGACAATGTGGTGAATCGACACAATCCCACTTCCCTGTCCCCACGTATTGTTGAGGAGGAGGAGGAGGTACAGAATTCATGAGTAAGATTAAGCCTGGGAAGAAGAGAGGGGTGGGGGAAGGTGTTTTAAGATTCAGTTTTTATCTCACATTATCTCACCCTGATTTTATTGGTAAAAAATTAAAATAATTTTTCCCCAAATTGAGTCAGTTTTTCCTGTGATGGTAATTGGTGAATGATATCTCACTCATCTGACCAATGAGTTTTCCATCTTTTTTTCTCCCCCCCCCCCTCGTCCAGTTAAAGAGCACAAGTGACAGAGCAGCTTTGGTGGGCATCCGGTATCCTTCACCCACCCCAGCATGAAGACCCTTCAGTAGATGTAAGCTGTTGATCCTGTGAAGCCGCATGAATGTTTAACATGAGTTTCAGTAAGAATATGCATATCTATATAACTATATATGTGTAAGTATTTCAAGCTTGGAAAGATACAGGCCAGATCCAAGTACTCAGGACTACATTATTGGGGACAACTGAAAAATCCATTAGTTTTATAAATAAAAATACAGACTCAAGAAATGAACATAACCACATTACAATTCATGGTATGAATGGGCACAAAGACTTGAAGGAAGATTTTAGGAGACATTGCCAGCTGTGATGTGAGAGGATGATTTTAACTATGTAAATCCACAAAAAAATACTCATAAAGAAATAATAATTTCAAAAGTTTTACTTTACTCCACTGAGGAAATAAAGACAGAACTCTTACATGGACTGAATGATGAGGGAGGATTATATGAAATGTGTCACAGAAAGAACAGATATAGATGACAAATGGAGGTGAGTTATGAATTGAGTGCTATAAAATATAAAAAAGTGATTTTTTCAGGTAAGTACTGATGCTTTATAGAGATAATACACTTTAGGTTATGACTGATTTTAGGAGTACAGACATATGTTGAATTAGAAATAGTATAAAATGAAAATATGAAACATGGATATACTAAAATTGAGAGTTTTAGAAGGGAGAGGAGATGGTGAAGCAATGTGTCCTCAAAATCAGAAAAAGTGACCCAAGTAGAGGCTGTCATTCTCATAGTCAATGCAGTATATAAAACAAAAATTAGTGCAACTGCTAAATTGCACTGTGGTCACTGCATTTGTGTTTGGCCAAATCTTTTTCAGTCAGGCTTAAGTACCAGAATGAATGTTTAATTTCAAGCAGGCCATAACTGAAGGGATTATTTACAATTAAATGTAATGGTATTGAAGAAGTAATCAATTAAGAAGAAATGTTTAGTGTTTTAAAAAGTTTACAGTGGATGGTTTTGTGTAATAACTTGATGTCATATAATTATCAAGTTAACTGAAATAAACACTCTAGAATTACTAGGTAAATCTTTCTTTAAGAGCTATCAAATGACAAAAGAAAAATGCGAATTGCATACCTTGAGAAGGATGCTAAAAAGACAAAAAGGATATTAAGAATGCAAGGAAAGATGAAATAGAAATCTGAGAAGAATGATGAAAACTGTAAAACAGATAAAGGGGGTATTAGAAAGGAAAGAGATAATTGAAATAGATATGTGTATTAAGAGATACTAGCTACATTTCTAAAAAGATTTTGAACACTGCTAATAAAAAAGATCAGTGAAGGATGAAGTTGAAAATTTCAAGATCGAATAAGATACAGAGTAAAAGAGAATAGGAAAAGAGATAAACCATTAAATTGACTTTTCTTCCATGAACTGCACAGTATTTATGAGAGAATAGGAAATCATGTCATCTGCTATTAGCTGGGTGTCCAGAATCTTGACGACTTTCAAAAAAGGTGAAGAAATATCATATTTGGGCAATTTCAAAAAATCTTGAGGGGCAAAATAAAACCTTTATCTGACATTTACAAAAATGACACAAGACTTAAGTATATATATATATATTATATATATAAAATATATATACACAATGTAGTTTTAGTTATAAAGTAGAATTTTCAAGATGACACCTTACAAGTAAAGGACCATGATATATTTATGACTGATCTTAAAATACAGGACTAAATATTTTTTTCTCTTAATTTAAATAAAATAATAAAAAACCCCCCAAACCAACCAAAACAAAACAAAAAAAAATAAGGAGATGAAAAACTAAG
The DNA here is from genome assembly GCA_026261815.1 of Monarcha castaneiventris obscurior. NCBI lineage: Eukaryota > Metazoa > Chordata > Aves > Passeriformes > Monarchidae > Monarcha > Monarcha castaneiventris. The sequence goes on along the minus strand of JAMPIT010000174.1, from coordinate 3,675,491 downwards.
GAAAAAAAAGGAGGAAAAATATAATATCCTAAGAATTTATTAATTTTTTTATGGTCCACATCCTGAAAAATATTTATTTCCATTCTAATCTCTAAAAATTCTTCTTATTATTAAGCAATTTACAAAATGCTATGGGAATTCATTCAAAGTTTCTATGTTATAGCTTTCAAAGCCTGGACCATAAGCACCTATGGAAAAATACAGAAGAGCTTTGAACATCTCAGTTGCAGGACAGACTTTCTGTACAGTACACAAAGAATGTAAAAAATTGCAATCTCCTTGCCTTGTACTTTGAGTAAGGAGTCATCTAAAGCCACATGAAACAAAAAGTACCTAAAATGGATAATGGAGGAAGAAACAAACCAACAAATATAATTTAGGATGGCGGTGCCTAATAAATCCTGTTTCCTTGTTTAATCAAAATTCTCAGCCTGAAATCTTATGGTGTAAGGTACGTGTCCATACATTTTCTTCACTCAAGAAAACTACAGTAAGTGCTTTCTTTCAGAAAATACCTCATAAAAGAGATGACTTCACCCTCTTCATTTTTTGTGCAGCTATTTGGTAGGTGATATTAATTCACATTTCCTTTCTCCCTTCCAATACAATGTTTTAAAACCCAGAATATACTCTTTAAATTGGGTTATTTTTTGTGCTTTCTTCTGAGGATGCTATGCTAGAGATAAAACAAAAAAAAAAATTAACTCTTTAGCTCATAATCTTGTGGCATTCATTTAACTTATGAAGTAGTTAAATGCAAGTTTTGATCGCATGTCTTGGTGCTATATATTAAATTTTTGATAAAAACCCCAGCCCCCATCCAACACAACACTCCTCATACCTATAGTCTTTAAAGCAAGGAGTAGAGATTTTTTGCTCAGCCAGCACACTCACACACACCAACCACAAATCTTAGAGGTTCATCTAGGTTCTTTCTGACTCACAAATTTTAAGTTTTACCTAGTTTCAACACAATGTGTTTAACGTCCCATCTCCTTTGAGACTTTAATCCATAATAGCTAGGATAGATTCTTTCTAGAATCTAGGTTTGGAAGAGAATTTTCTCCGTGAAAGAAGTGAACACCTGTCTTGAATGCATTAACTCAGCTCTCACTATGTACTGCTGTAGCTGGGAAAAGTAGTAGAATGTATTTTGCTTGGGGCATGATCTGTTAGGCTGAAATCAAATTTAGCTCTTCTTATCTGTTTTAATAAATCTCTAATTAATCAGATGCTGCTTAAGCACAAACAACAATTTATTTCCCCAAAAGTAATACGAACATTAAATAAACCCAATTGTCATGTAACTGGAAAATTTTAGTATCAAAAATTGAAGTATATTGTTCTGGTTTCAGCTTGAATAAAGTTAATTTTTTTCTTATTGTCTGGTACAGTTCTATGTTTTGGATTTAGTATGAGACTAATATTGATAACACACTGGTGCTTTGGCTGTTTCTGAGTGGTGCTAACCCTAGGTCAAGGGCTTTTCAGTGTCCCATGCTCTGCCAGTGAGCATGGGAGCTGCACAAGAAGCTGGGAGGGAGCACAGCTGGGACAGCTGACCTGAACTGGCCAAAGGGATATTGCATAGCATAGAACACCATGCCCAGTGTATAAACTGAGGGAAGTTGGCTGTGAGGAACTGATCATTACTGAGGGATGGGTATCAGTCAGTGGATGGTGAGGAATTGTATTATTTGTTGCTTGTTTCTTTTGTTGTGGTTTTTTTTTTTTCTTCCTCACACTCTCTTTGTTTTCTCCTTAATAATAAAAACAATACAATTCTTAAACTGTTCTTATCTCAGTGCATGGGGTTTACCTATTTTGATTTTCCTCCCCATCCCACTCTGGTGGGAGGAAGAGTGAGTAAGCATCTCCATGGCAGGTAGTTGTTGTCTGGGGTTAACTGCAACAAGATACAAAACTTTAGACTTTCCACAGTGAGATGTCAAGAAAGGTCATCTGAGCATTACCTGTAAAATCTAAACTTCAGAAAGTTCATTTTCTATGAACTCAGCTTTTAGAATAAAATCATATTTGGCAATGGGATGAATCACAAAAAAATTCAATAGTTGCACTTTCATTGAGTTTATCCTGTTTCTGCACATAATTACATAGTTCTCTCTGGGTATGCCTGAAAGATTAACAAGAAATTTTCTGTTGCCATCCTGTCCATTTGTGCTTACATTATACATCTTGGTTTACATTAATTCCCAATGTATGTATCTGGAAATCTGTCTGTGCAAACACAATTACTGTGTGAAGCAAAATGTGAAACATCTTAGTGTTAAATAGAATCACATGGATAAAAAAATAACACAGTAAAGTATAATGCAAAATGTGAAGTACATTTATTTACTTAAATACCAGTCTTTAAATTCAATCAAATCCATGTTTTAGGAATATATTTCCATATGATTACCCTCAGCCCAAAATTGCGCGTGATATACCCCCTTTATTATATTAATTTATAATATTAATAACAAAATCATAATATAGACTTTGAAAGAAGTGTAGATGGTTTTGTACTTAAAATACTGCTTTGGAAAGAAAAAAGGAAGCAGGTGATAAGTTCTGTATGCTCAAAAAATTATGTGAGGATTTGTAACTACAGCACATAAGGCTCAGTATGATTTTTTGATAGATCAATATATTATGGCTGCAATTTTCTATGTGCTCACATTCATGGAGAAGATTTTTGTTTTCATCTATATCTGGGTTTAGATTCCATTTTGAAGTGAAATCGAGAATAGTTTGTGTTTCACTTCTTCCTGAACCTTAGAGAACACTGTTTGCAGAAAGCATGGGATTTAAATTGTTTCATTGTTTGTTTGTTTTTTTCTCTCACAAGTACAAGATTGCCTTAATGCTATTCCTTCTTTTCCATATCTTGATCAGCTGTAATAGCCAAGTTCCAGCAGACAGCCATCCATCTGGAATTCAGTGTTGCGAGAGTAAATAAGACTATTCAGGATCTCTTCTCATCTCTTGCACTGAGTATTTATATGCACGTGTAAAAGGCACACAAAAATTAGAATCACCTGCAGGTCTCTGTAAACACAGCACTGCCTGCCTGTATTACTCTGACTTTGTTCAGGCACTCTCATCTGTATCAAAAACACTCTCCAAAGGCAGGGAGCAAGAGAAGTGGGGTGGGGGGAGAGGGAGAGAGGGAGAGAGAGACATACATACACATGCACACGTGAACTAATTACTTACAAAGGCACACTAAAGATAGGTTCACTGTGCTTGCTATTCTCTGTTAGATGCCTGAAGAGTCATCGCTTTTGAAAGAGCTCCTTTGAATCATGTGGGTCCATTTACTATATCAGAAGTAAAATAAAATTCTTCCATTGAGGTAGCCAGTCCAACGTTAGAATCTGATTTATGCTACTGATGTGTGTTGCTGTTTCCCAAATGCTTTTCAATGTATCCTTTTAAATAGATGCATTTTAAGAAAGATCTTGCTCAGTGAAATTCTTGGCAAAGCTCCCATAGGCCTCAAGGCTACTTCTGAATGGCTTTCAAGTAGCAGATTAAGGGAACCAGGCCAGAGAACAGGTTCAAGACTCCTTGAACATCATCATATTCTCCAAATGGAAATCCTGCACCTTGACTGGATGTGTCTACCAGTATGGTAAATGTGGTCATTTTTTCTCAAAAAGTCTTTCTGTCTTTATGCCAGACTTAGGCCACAATAGAATGCAAGCCCCTAAATATCGTAGAACTATTGCTAATAAAAGGCCTCAGATCTTGAATTGACTTCAATCTGCTGGTTATGAGGACTCCTCTGGGCTCACCTTGGATAGAACTACAAGATCAGTTTTTCCTTGCTAATGCCTAAACTGCCTGAGCTAGACAATTTTGTTTACAGGAACAGTGACAAACTGAGTGGTCAAAACCCCCAAAATACAGTAGTTTTTTTAATTGAGAAAGGCTTATGGGCCATTTCCAGACTTTAGCTGGGCTACAGTGAGGAGAAAGCAATCTCTGATAACAAAAATAAACTCAAGCTACCCAAGATCAAGGAAGAATAAATCCCACCAAGAGCAGCATTCTCTCATTTGAAGAATCCAGGATGATGACAAGTCTGCTTCTTGAAAAAGAGATATCATTGGGACCCAAAGTTTGCGTTCAATAATTTTAATTCTCTTACAGATGAGGTATTTCTGTATTAATCAGATAGTCAGGATTGCTTAGATATTATCTTCACTTATAATAATTCATTTGTTTGTTATTTAACTACATTCTTATTTTTTCCCAAGATTTTGAAAGCACTAAGAGCATTGCCATAATTTCACATTTTGCATATGTATCTAATGGCAAAGTTTGACTTACTTGACTCGTTGTAAAACCTTATTTTGGTTTAAAAAAGGCCTGGTGCTCCAAAATAAATCACTGATGAATTAGCAAAAATATTGGAGTTGAAAAATAGTGTCAAATGTTAATAATTGCTTATGATTGAAGTAATACTTTTTCCAGCCCCTCTGTTGTGTGCTCTTGTAACACACAAGAGATCAGCTTAAACCTTGGCCTTTAATAATCTCCTCAGATCCAATATTAGATATTTAGGAATGTTTGCAAAATAATAATCTCCTCAGATCCAATATTAGATATTTAGGAATGTTTGCAAAATAATATATGTGTAGTTTAACAATCCAAGTTTGTGTACATGCCAAAAGTACTCAACTCAAATGCAGCACACAGAATTTTGCATTCTTGACATTTTTCAAAGTTTTACAACTGGGCTTGAATGATCTTACACTACATGTGAGAAGAACCTTGAAAAGCATCGTTTGTAGGAGAAGGGTACAGAAAAGCAAGGTAATCCAGTACCTAAAACACAAACTTTGGCCAAAAACTTAATAATAACTATGGCTGAAGTATAGGTATTTTGGAATAATTAGAATAGTTAAATACTTTGCTCTTCTGTGGTTACATAAAAGACTTGTCTCCTAAAGAAAAAATCATCATAATGCATTTCAGAGGGTTATAATTTGCTTTCCAATATTACATAAATAACAGCAAATTTAATTTTCAAATTATAATCTTCAATTTGACAGAGCTGAATTCTTCTGCGTCAACCCATTGATGCTTCTAAATTTAACAATCTGTGTTTAATTTTTAATTTTAATATCAGTTAAGAAAGTTAAATATATTCCTGCCACAAGGCAGATAAATAACCACATTAAATGATGCAAAACATTTCTTTTGGTGATTCTTATGCCCAATATGCAGTTCTTTTGATGTTTTAAAGATGTTCCCTCTTTAATATGAAAAAACCCCCACCCTTATTCTTTCCATGTCTCTTCTTTAAAATCAAATAATTTGAAATATGATAATTCTCAATTATCAATAGCAAATATGGATTCATACTAATGGGCAGAGTTTGGGATCTATTAGAAAAAATATAACTATACCAGTCTAGAAATGGTGTAGAAACACCACAGCGATTGATGATTTAACAAAAATTGTCTATCTAAGAAGTAGTCTGACAAAGCTGATGAGACTTACCATAACTAAAACTGGAGAAAACCACTCTGCATGTAGAAGGCAAGAGATATTTGGAAGTTGACAGAATTTTTTTGCTGAACCATGACAATGCTAAAAGCAGGGTAATTATTTCATGTGCCACATGACTCCATGAGATCCAGACTTTCTTCAGAAATATTTAATTTATTAAAGCTTTGATAATTGCTTCTCTTTTAGAAGGATGAGGGGTTGGTTTGCCACCTGTGGAAATTAGCAGAAGCAATTGCAAACCATAAGCATATGTAGATCTGTTCATATGTCTTTCCCTCTCACCAATCTTAACTCATTTTTCTTTCACAAGAAAATTAGTTATGACAGAAAATTGGATTTCTTTGTCCATAGGTGCTTCCTTCACTCAGTATGTTCCTTATTTGATCCTCTTCTTAGCCTTACTTGACCATCTCCAGTTTCTTAACTGTGGAGGTTGGGATCGTTTCAGAGTCATAGCACAAAGCAGAGTCAGCAAAGCTGAGTTTCAACAACTCACATCCTTTTAAGTCTTAATATATAAATCTTTATTTGTATCAATCTATTGTTATGCACTCCCGTGGTATGTTTTATACCCCCTGCTTGCCTTGTCTGTTTTATTTAAGTCTGTAAAGCAACTTGTAGGAAAGAATCCTTGTCTGATGTAAATCCAGTTAGATTCCGAAAGAGCTACCTCAAATAACATCAGCCTCCAGTGTAGCTCATTATGTTCCTTTGATATCTACTTTGCCTTATTTATAGCAGGAGAATAAGCTGTGATTTACATCGACTATTAAATTTTAGACTGAAATGTCTAGCTTTATGTTTTCTATTTTAGCATTTGTCTTTAACTCCATTCACAGCTGTCAAGGCTTTTATATACCCTGGTAGCAATTTTTAGAGAAGTGTTCCAGGTACAGAAAGAGGCTGAAACTGTAATACGAGTTAGAGATTTCTCACTTCCTCCAGGCATCTAACTTTTTCAACACCAGCCTTAATATTAACAGATTCAATTATTCTCCATTAATACCTTATAGTAGCCCTACTGTACACCTTGTGTTCCTATAGTATGGCCTGATAGGGGTCATGACCCCTTTTTTCTTCCCGGTCATTTTCATAATCCCAAACATTTACTTATGTGATTTATCAGGTGCATTTATGGTATTAATGATAAGGGCATGTTATTTTTTTCTGGTTTAATCATGGTATCTTGCTGCTGTATAAAACTACTACCTTTACCAGAAGTTCATCATTATATGTCTTTCCTTGTGAGTTACTTAAAGAAAATTTTGCTGCATGAAGATGTGTAATGTAATTATTTTTGGTATATTTCAAGTATTTCAAGTTAATAAGACCATCAATAAACTGTAAAGCATAGTAATTATTTTTACTCTCCATACAGACTTTTGAGTGACAAGAAAGGGTCACATTTTTGTCTCAGTTAGAGCTATACAAAATTTTAATCTTAGAAATTAAATTCTATTTATTTAGCTGCAACAGAAAAATTTTTCTGCAAAAGTGTCAAGCACCTGGAACATGTGTCATTTTCCACCACCTAATTTTTCTGCCACTGTGTAGCTCATTGGAGATGCTTTTGTTATCGTTGTAAGTTAAATCAGTTTTTCTAATTTCATTGCTGCATTGCACCCTAATAGGCTACAGACAGTCATCTTAAGAGTATAGGAGTAACATAACCCGATTTATTATAAGCACCACACATGTACATGTACGCACTCATTATAACTTCTAAAAGCATTAAAAGACATGTAGGGATGCTCTTTGTGGAACAAGACCAATACTCCCCTTCTTAGCCATTGGTAACAGCATAAAGATCATAAATATTTTAAATGGTGTTCTACCCCCACCAGATGTGGATGACATATTTTTTTATGCTCAAGCCTACCCCATTATCATACAGTTGAACTTGATGGTCTTAGAGATATTTTCCAGAATAAATGACTCTATGATTCTATGATCATCACACACAGGGAAGAGACTAGTGTGTTAAAATAGAAAAGCAGAAAGTAATAAATAAATATGGCTAGTGAAATGTCCACCTGAATTTATGCCTTTGGTAAATCATAACCACAATCAAAATATTTCTTGAAAAGATTTGTTAAATCATAACTAGAATATTGATCTTTGAATTGGTTCTGAGTAGCAATTTAATAAATATGTAGATGTTGTTAGTCACTTCTCTATGTTTAATTTCTTAACTCCGTTCTTGAGCTGATAAAAAATGACCCTACATTTTGTGTACTTGTTTCTTATGAATATTGTCATTTCAAAAAAGTACATAACTTTACTGATATTTTGACCCAGATTGAAAACAACGCTTATAGTTCCATAGTAATATATTTGGGCAGTCTTTCACTTACAGAAAAAGAAAATGATAGGAAAAAATTGGTATAATGCTCTGAGCGATACTGAATGGTGACTGCTCAAATTACTTATAGTTTTTCAGTTTTATTTATTTTATTTCTTTTGTGAAAATGACCATACGCTGAACTCTCTTTACCTTTGTGATTCAGTAGCAGAAACTTTCACACTTGAGCTACTTCTTCAGAAGTTTCAAGTACAGTGATTGTTTATGGAAAGTGTACTGTGAAAATCAATTTTCCCCTCCAAATATTTCAAAGGAAGCATCTGTCCTTTGCAAACATGTTTTTTGTAAGTCTTCATTGGAAACCAGATAAAGTTCAGTCGTATCACAGTTGTCATCTACAGATACAATTATACAGCTATATTTAATGCCTCAGTGGATAACCCCACATTACAGTTTAATTTTCCACAGAAATCTAAATTTGTTCTTGGACTGTGTATTTTCTATCACATTAGATAATCTGAGGAGAAATCCAATTTTAACTCAATCAACAATACTTTAAAGAAGGTTGAGCAAAATATTTTGCACAGGTTTTAGTATGCAATCCAACATGTGACTAGTCTGTTCATTTATTCATTGCTGGAAAGATATTCTGGCATGAGACTGAAACACTACGAATGAGTCTTGGAGTACTGTTTTACTGTTTTGGGACATATTCTTCTGGGGATTTTTGTTTGTTTGTTTTAATTCCTTTTTTTTCCTTTTTAGAAAAGAATATGGCAGAGTTTTTACTGTTTAACCAGGAAATTTCTAGTTCTAACTCTGAGCCCTAAGACCAAAATGGCATTCATAGTACCATGAAATAGAAATGACATTTATTTTGCTAGATTGCAGAAGAAAATAATATAAATTACAGTTCAGAATTATTTAATTGTATATTTTCTTCTGCTGATAAAGGATTGGTCTCTGTATCCCTGCATACTTATTTTAGTTGGTTTTAAACTGATGGAAATCACTGGACTTAAAAAATCTTCACGTACACAGCTTGTTGTATATAGTTATACCAACCCTATCCCATGGTATTTGCCTTTCATTTTGTCTCATTAGTTATCTCTTGTTATTAATCCCAGAGACTGAGTGCTAAATAATATCTCTTTTTTCCCTTGCTTCTGAACAGTAAAAAATAGTCATAGTGCACTGACACAAAATACTCATTCTGAAGCAGGAATGTGTTTCAGTTAGCTTCATATATATTTTTTGATAATATGCAGTACCAGGAACTTTAGAAGAGGTTGTAATAGGGTGATTGCATTGTACCATGAGGCAGAGTGATTCGACTGATAGGGGCCATATGCCTGAACCTGGCCAGCGTGGAAACTTAGAAGGGAGCTGCTCTATTTCCTCTCAAGTTCCTGATCCACAGATGTAAATTAAACACTACCATGGATCCCAAATGGTGTAAACTTGCAGCAGATTTCTTTTCCATTGCCTGAAAAACTGATTTAATAATAGGGTCATTACAGTTCCTTCTCTCCAACCCCATGACCTTTCTGTGAAAGAAAACAAGCTCTTTCTAGAGCCAGCATACTCAGCCAGACTTTGGTACACTCTTCAAGGTTACCTGAGACCCCTTTCCTACCTAAGTTTGAGTACAGAATTATTCTGGCTGTAGATTTCAGATTTTATTTTCTTTATGCTAGCCTTTCATGAGATCAACAATTTGGCTATACTTTCCAAGAGGAAAACCACAATTTGGTAGCAATAAAATATGTAGTTCTTGTCATAGTCCTGTTACCTTGTTTCCCTTCTAAGTATTCCTTCTTTTTATCATCCTCTCACAAGTGTAAGTTGTAGGTATTCTTACCCAATCCAAAGTCATATGCCTACAGAAAGATTAGGGCAGGCTACAGCATAAAACAGAGAGGAGTCATTATAGGAGAGGCTGATGAAAGCATCAGTGGTGACTGTTAATCTCTTCAGAGGAATGTGGGGTGCTCTTTCCTTTGCTTTCCTGTAGATATCAGGTGTGATCTATGTGGTTCTCTCAATGAAGCAGGGCTTAAATATAAAAATTGGAAGAAAACTAAGTACAGATGAATATAGCACAAGGGAGACAGAAAAATATTTCTGTGTATGCCTCTAGGGATAGTGAAGCTGTCAATGTGGCAATGTCGTGGCCTGACCTTGGCTAGTGACTAAGCATCAACACAGTTGCTTACTAACTCTTTTCCCCCCACAACGGCTTGGGGCAGACAATAAAAGCAAAATTGAGAAAACTTGTGGGTTGAGATAAGGACAGTTTAATAAGTGAAACACAGTTCTGTGTGCAAGCAAAGCAAAATAAGGGACTTATTGACTGTTTCTCATCCACAGGCAGATGTTCAGCCACTTCCTCCAAAGCAGATCCTCATCACAGGCAGCAGTGACTTGCAAAGACAAACAATATAAGCACCCTTGTTTCACTCTTCCAGCCCCTTTCCTTTCCTTAAGCTTTTTTTGCTGTGCACGATACCATACGACCTTGCTTTGATTCAGGTCAGCTGTCCCACTGTACCCCTTCCATTTTCTTGCTTATCCCCAGGATCACTTTTTTGGGGTGTGAGGGCAGGGTCAGAGTGAGAAAAAGAGAAAGCCTTGGTATTGTGTAAGCACTGATCAACAATGGGCAAAACACAGGTGTACTACCAATATTGCTAGCCACAATTACAGAGCACTACACAGGCTGCTGTGATGAGACTTAACTTCATCCCAGCCAGACCCAGTACAAGCAGAGACTCAAGAGTGTCCATTCTGGCAAAACTGTTTCATGAAGTGTAAAGGTTAAGAAAACTCCTGTGGGCAATGCCTTTTCTGTTAAGGAAAAAGGGCTATTGGTACTCTGTGTAAAGAATATTTTCCACTCATTGTCAGATGTCAAACAATGAGAGGGAATGAACATTTTTTTATCTGAAAATGTTTTCAGTGAGAGGTACAGAGAAGTGTGGCGTGTGACAGTAAGTACATTTAGGCTTCTTCTGTTGTCATCACAACAGAAGTGAAAGTCTTCCCTTCACAAAAAGGCTGGAGACAGTAAGGAAAACTGGAGTAAATCGTTTGAAGAAGGAAAAGAGGAAGAGGAAGATATTAAAAAGGAGTTGTATATTTCTGCATCAACAGAATGGTTCATAAGCCTTGTACTTTGTGGAATTTTTAGTCATATAAAGTCACAATGTGTTTTATTTGTGGAATTTTTAGTCATATAAAGTCACAATGTGTTTTATTTTACTCAGAAAAGAGATTAAAGCTGTATTCAAGTCTTTCCTGCAAAAATGTTGGAAGGACTTCCTGTATATTTTTGCTCAATTTTCAGTATGTGCATAGTGTTTCAGATTATATTCTCATTTTTGACATCAACTTGATATCACAGGTATCTCTTTTAGAAAATGAAACATTTAATGGAATTTGTGAAGGTCATTGAGACAGAGCTTAGACCAGTTGCTTTACTACATTGATCACCAAGACAGAGCTAATTGAAAGATGACAGTGGAGACAATTGTCACTGCTGACAATGAAAATTCCCACTTTCTGGATATAAAAGTGATTTTGCACTGAAATAAGATGTCCATTTGCATCAGGAACAGTCAAATGTTCAAGCATGAAGAATACTATCAAAGCAGGTGATTCTGGTGTGTCTGAAATTTCTGAACTGATGGGTAAAGGTCCTAGAATACCTTGCAACACTGGCCTTATTTAGGGCAGGGGTATGCCTGCCATAAATGATCTGCTAGGACCCACTGGCGATGTACTGATTGGGGATATATCCATCACTTATGGTCACAGTGAAGCTGGACATTCTGCTTTATCAGAATTCAACAAATAGAGGTATGTCATGGGTAGTAATTTCTGATAGGGAGACAAGATGATGGTAACATCACCTTGCAAGAAGACAACCTTGAGGGCAGGTTGACAAGTAGCAGTTGAACAGATAGAGTGTTTCATCAGGCAAAACAGGAAGCTTCTTGGGAGCTGGAATGGTCAAGACAGAAACTCAGGATTGGCATGCCCACTACTAATAATTTGTTCCTGGCAGAGGTCTATGAAGGCTATTCCATAGCCAGAGATGGGGGAATCCATGCTAGCTGATGGTAGAGTGAAATGTGCTCCTGATAAAATTGCATACTCTGTTTTTTCCTGCCTGAGGCTGGTAGCTTCTCTTACTCAGATATGCTCTTGAAAAGCTTGTGCAGTGCTGTGACCAGTGTAACCTAATGATAAATTATCCAGCACCTCACCTACGCTGGAGATAACTTTCCTACTGCTTAAGAGCTCTCAGGAGCTTGCAGTCTATGACAGCATATTACAGACCATGGAAGCATAGAAATCATTGCTGAGGATCAAAAGAAGGAAGTTATTTCAGATATTGGTGAAAGCAGGTCAGAAATTCTACATAGATTTATTGGGTTTTGATGCATTTATAGTTCCTTTGAGGTAGGCAAGGCCTAGGAAGGACTTGGAAACTGTAAAACTTTAAAGCGTTCTGGGATAGATGGCATGGATTATGTTGCATGGCTAAGAGAGACAATCTTTGAAATGCCTCAGAGGATGACAAGTGTTATATTAAGGCTACTAGGTGTGAAATGTTTATGCCATCTTTACACATCCTAATTCCTTTTAATGTGACCTTTAGTTTTCTAATTATATCTATATATATATGTATTTGTTGTACTTTTTGTGGGCTACTTTTAGAAAAAGGCAGTGGTTTGTAAAGCAGGAGAATTACCTCAGGGCGTCTAATGATGCAGGTCTCTGCAGGAAATCTTTTGTCACCTTATTGCATGCAAACATATGTCTGGTGTGCTAGGAGTTATCCTAATATTTTTGATTGTGGCTGTGTAAGCATGATCTGTGAATACTTTCCTCCAGCACACATTAGAGTAAAACATTTTATGTGCTGATGAGAGTTTTTACTCGTTTCTCTATATTTCAATAGTTCTACCTAGTAATATATTAAGGTGCAAATTACTTCTGTTCCAAAATCATGAAAAAATGAACTTAGTGAAAGCAAACACAGAAACAATCTGTGTGTTTTGACTGTAACTAAACTGTTGCTCCCAATTCAAAAGATTGTTATCCTTTCATTTAATACCTTACCTTGTTCTTTTGGGGGAGAGAGGGGAAACATGCAGACACTAAGTGATAATTTAACCTATGTCTTTCTTCAAACTTCTTCAAATAGTAACTTTGACCAAGATTAGAAAAGCTAATTTTGTGACAAAGAGTTAGGCTGAAAGCAAGAGTTTAGGGTGAAAACAGGAATTTGTTTTGGAATCTCCATGTTGGGAGTTCTGTAGTGACACAGTATCTATTGCATTTGCTGTAGTCACTGACTTTGTAATCAAATCTTAAAAGCATTCAGCTGTATTCTGTGTTCATGGCAAACTGGAGCATATGCCTACTACTATGTAAATTTTTTTGACAGAAACTTAATTTCAGAGATGTCACTCATAGTATTTTACGTACCACATTTCCGTCATTATAATTCCAAGAACATATTAGGGTAAGTGCTTGAGCAATTAGTATCAATTTCTCTGTGTTTGTGCCTGTGAGTAATTTGTATATTTATATTCATATGTTAAGTAAAAATAGATGTAGGCTGGCCATCACAGAAAAATTTTAATACATTTGATTTCTATAATACAGTAATTTATTCTTTTATTCTCCTTGGAGAGAGGGACGTCACAAAGATTTTTCAAGAGAAAATCCTCATCTGATTTTTTTAATAACAAAAAATTTTGTAGAGAATAATTGTAGTTACTGAATTATAACTAATAGTACTATAGTTGTGTGAATCATAAATTCATTCATTCTAGCTGATGACTTATAGAAAGAAGACTTTGAAATGTTTGTTATTAACTCCTTCTTTACCTCTTTATGACATGAATCTTGCTATTAATAGTCTTATGCTAACATAACACTCTTGTAATGTGAAAAGTTCCCTGACATCATTTGAAGTGAGATACCATGCCAATAAATTCTTAAAGCCAGAACCTTTTCACTTCTAATGGAAAATCTTCAGGAATCTTGGATCACTTTTTGAGACACTCAAAAATAAGGCCTTGGAGGCACCAATGTTTATTCTGCATTTGCTGACTCTAAACCAAGAGGACAAGAGCCATAAAACAATGGAAGGATTGGGTATGTGCAGGAAGAAGTAGCTACCATAAGTGTGCAAAAGAACTCAGTGTCTCCTGAAATGCTAGTTCAAGGCAGTGGTGACTGAGACGCTGCATGTCCTTGTCCATCCTCTCCAATACTGAAGGAGACAGATGTCTCAGTGCTTGCCAGCACTGACACCTTGGGTTATAGATAAGCTATACCTTTGGATGCTCTTAGGGGAATAAAAGAGCTATGCCAGAAACTGTGGAAAGAATTCTCTGACATGAGGGAAGATGGAATGATGAAGAGGAAGGGAAAGAGCAAAGTGGAAAAAAATAGCTGCAACTATATAATGAGTTTTCCACTTTTTGTAGGCAAAGCTCAGGAAACAACCTAGGGAATAAGGAACCTAGCTGGAGTGCCAAGCTAGTGTAAAAATGCTGGGCACCTCACAAACAAGAAGTAGACATGAACTGTGGAATTTAAGTATTTAAGTACCATAATTCCACACAGTTTACAGTATGGACAGCATGGGGAAAGGAGTGGATTCTGTCTGCTTACTGACCTAGTATCTCATTTCACTCAGTACTTATTTGACAACATTTCCTTATTGAATACTTGATAATATGCAGTCTTATATAATATAGTGAGCTATCAGCAAACTAACTAATCAGTTCTAACTTTACTTATATACATATTTGGCTCATCAAGGGGCCTTCTTGGGGCAATATAGCAATTGGGGCAATATATGAGTTAGCATAGATTTATATAAGGGCTAGTTAAGGGGTGAAAACCTTAGGGATACTACAGCAATACAGTTGGCAAGGGAGAAATTTGTGGGCCTTTACAAAAAAATGCAATGTAAATTGCCGCGGAGCTTTACACATATAATTCTGCATCGTTATTAAATTGAAAGACATTCTGAGTTTCAAAAGTGGACATGACAGGAAAGGTGAGGTGAGCTGAGAAACTAGATTTAATAAAATAAATCACATCTGAATGTCTAAATCATGGAGATCAGTTCAGACTTTTTCCTTTTTAATAAAAGATTTAAATAAAAGACAGTGTCAGTTTTGTTCCAAAAGCTGTGTTTTAAAGGCTAATAGATTTCTAGAAAAAAGACCCTTAATTGAAAAGTGTTTTAAGTTATGAAGAATTAGCGTGACTGCTGTTGTATCAATTTTCTTCAGGTTTTTGCATACAAACGTTTGTTTGCCTACCTTCACAGCAGATGTAGAAGTTGTTTTGTTTTTTTTTTTTTTTCTGGGAACACCTCCTTGGCTGACAGACTTAGAAGTCTGAGTTCTGTACACCTTTTCTGCTGTGTAAACATGCAAATATGTGTGACCAGCTTGTGGTGGTTGTAAATTTTCATCAGGCTTCCCACAGATAATTTTAAGTGCTTTCACTCTGGTTTTGGCAAGGGAGTTCTTCTCTGTTCTTATAGCAGTTGCACAGCTGAAATAATATAACAGACGATTGCAAAAGCAAATGCTTACAATGGATTTTCTCCTACTGCTCAGAAACAAAAGTGAAGGCTAGTGTGAGCAGTAGGAGGTCAACCTATCTTTATTTGGTTTAATTCTGTCTGAGTTGTATCCTGTAAAACCTAATGAAAACTCAATATTGTCAGCATGGTGTGGCAAACTATTCAACAACTTGAACTTAGAAAGTTCTAAGTGATTGATTCTTTCTTCTGCATGCTCTGCATAAAAGTGCTAGCCAAATGTATTCAAATTCGTTAGAAATCAAACAGGAAAGATTCCCCCATGCAGTTTCCTACACTTGTTTCCATATGACTTTAATTCTTAGAAAAGAGAAAAACAAAGCAAATGAAATCACAGACAGCATGAAAAATGCATCTTGGCAACAACTCTCAAAATTACAGCAACATGAGTTTATTCTTCTAATATTATTTTTAAACGATGTCCTGTCTGTCTGTTTTGCCATTAAAAAGTTTTAGTTTGAACCACCTCTTCTGTCAAGTCATAGATTGAAACTCAGACTTCAAATGATACAAGAGATTTGTGCTTTATCTCTTTGCTAAGGTTTCTTTCACAGTTCATGAAATGTCATCACCTCTGGAGACTGCTTATTTAACCTAAACAAGGGCAGCCACCTGCACTGAATTCCTGACTAATTGGCCATGTCCTTCCTTTATTCCTTCTTCAGCTGATAATTGCCTCTTCAGCCCACACTAATTCATTGCATTAGTCAACATATTTATTTGCTTGAATAAACTCACAAAATATTTTTTTACAGTAAACAAAGGATATTTTTTAAATTTTATTTACTACCACCAGGGTCCTATGTTTTGCTTCAACCAGTAGCATGGAATTTGCAATTATTTCTTATAATTTTTCTGAAAGATTATTTTTTCAGCTCCTGTTTTTCTGCACACCCAATTGATCCACGAGGGGAAAAAAGCCACTTTCTGCAGCTATCAGAAAGAACTGCATATCTTTTTCTTTATTTTTAAAATGGTGTTAACGTTATGTTACATTTCTTTCTCTCACTAGAACACACTAGAATAAAACTGAAAACAGGATTGCTTTATCATCTTTGAAAAGGTCAAGCAAACTGACAAGGAATTTTTTGAAGGAGAAAATCAATGGATATTGCTGCTCAAAGTTCTTATGGCTATAGCAGATGGACAAAATACTGTGTTAGCTTGCATGTGTCTATTTGACAGTAAATGAAACATGGCATATAATTAAATGATGATTTCAAATTTGATTCTAAAGTATAATTTTCTAGATTAGAAAACGGAACAAAATGGATCTTGATGAAGGTCATACTGTTTGATACTTTCTGCCAATATAGGTCGATAGAGCTGGTAGGTGGTGGTTGTTTATATAGCCACAACACTGTTTCATGCTCCCTTTTGTACCCTTGAGTGATCTTAGCCAGATTTTACAAAGTGACTTTAAGTAAGAAGTTCAGTTTCTTACAGACATTGTTAGTTATATTCTTTCTTAACTGGGCTGTCTGTCAATGACCTCAACCCTGTTTTATCAATCAATAGAGGCAAACCCAGTAGCCAGCGACGAAGGTCAAAAGAGAATTTTTCATCCCCTGTCTTATTATTGTATGTTCCCTCAGGTATGGTTTTGACACGTTGCAGAGCTCATTTCCCCACAGCTGCTTGAGTCACTGCATCAGCCATGTCAGAGGCCCCCAGCCAGCCAGACCTTCTGTTGGTAAATGCATCTCACCAGGTCTCAGGTTAACAAGTGTCTGATGACTCTCTGTGAGGCTGAGACTTACAATCATTCTTTTCGCAAAAGTTGTGCAACTGTCAATGAACTGTGTGAAGGAACAACAGGAGGAAGTGAACAGGTTGTGCAGGATTCCAGAGAATGAGTGAGGAATTGATACGTTGTTCTCAGAGGTGCTACAAACCTCAAGAGCCTCAAACCTCCACTGTAGTAGAGATGCAGGTGAACTTGGAACCCTGTCAAGTAGTTAATCAAGGATCTCAACACGAAGGCTGGAAGATTGTTAGTGCCCATACCAGAAGGAAGGCTCCTCCTTTTCCTGAAAACTTGGCAATGACAACTAAGACTGGCATTTTTGCAACAGGTATGAGGCTCTAAAACTAGGAGAGTTTTGCCACAGACAGTTTTACTTGAGAGGTGGACAAAGGTGCTTTGGGGATAGAGGGACCACATAACACAGTCTACCCCCTGCACCATGACCTCTGTTAAGAGGAAAAGAAGGTGACTCCCTTCTCAAGGAAATAGAGGGCCCAATATTCAGACATGAAATTCTGTCTATCAGGGGCTCAGGTAAGGGTCACTACTAGAAAAGTGTCCAGTCTGTTACAGCCCTCTGATTATTGTCTGCTGTTGGTGAGAAAAGAAAGAGAAGTCAGAGGGCAAAAGAGATTTCAAGGCCTTGGGACGATTGGCTGAAGGAACAGGAGCACAGGTAGTGTTTTCCTCAATCTTTCCAGTAGCAGGGAAGAATATCAAAAGGAACAGGCAGACTCCTCAGACCAACACAAGGCCCCAAGTTTGGTTCCATTGGAAAAACTGAGGTTTTTGGCCATGGGATGGTCTGTACTGTACCAGGTCTACTGTCATCTCATGGGATGCACCTTCCTCAGAGAGGAAAAAAGGGTTTTGACATAGGAGCTAGCAGAGCTCATTGATAGGGCTTTAAACCAGACTGGAAGAGGCAAAGGGGCAAAATCAGGCTTGACAGTGATAAGCAATGGGATGGAAAGTAAAAACTTGAGGAACTGAGCAAAACTGGGATCCCTCAATCTGCTCCACAATATGTCAGCTAAAATGAACCACACCTAAAATGTTTCTATACCAACACATGCAGCATGAGGAACAAATAAGAGGAGCTGGAAGGTTTGTCCCAGTCTCGGAGACATGACAACACTGGCTTAAGTGAAACCTGGAGGGATGAGTCCTGTGACTGGAAGCCAGGGCAGGCAAGGTGGGGGTGTGGTGTTGTATGTAATAGAAGGGCTGTATGGAGCTTACAGTTGGAAAAGGCAGGGCTGAGGGCCACTGAGTAAGGATTAAGAGACAAATAAATAATGCAGGTTATCATGGGAGTCTACTATAAACCTCCCAGCCAGGCCAATGAATCCTTCAAGGAATTAAAGGACACTTCCAAATCAACTGCCCTTGACTTTATGGGGGACATCAAGTTGCTGGCTATTAAGTGTTAACACCACACAGCTGGCACAAACAGGTCCAGAAGACAAGGACATAGGCAAGGCAGAGATGTTTAATTCTTTGTTTGCCTCTGTCTTCTAACTGGGGATGGGTTAAGGGGTTCCAGTGCCCTGTGCTTGAGTACTATGGCTGCGAGAATGATTAAGTCCCAGTAAACAGTGAAGTTGTGCTAGATCTGATGCGCCAGCTGGATCCCTAAAAGTCCATGGGACCTGATGGGTTTCATCTGATGGGCTTCATCTGAGAACACTCCAAAAGCTGTCTAATCACAGAATCACAGAATGGGTAAGGTTGGAAGGCATCACAGTGAAGTCATCTGGTCCAACCTCCCTGCTCAAGAAGCACATTGCACATTGCACAGAACTGTGTCCAGATGGTTCTTGAATAGCTCCAGTGAGGGAGACTCCACAACCTCTCTGAGCAATATGTTCCAGTGTGTGGTCACAATAAAGAAATTTTACCTCATAATGAGGAGAAACTTCTTGTGCATCAATTTCTGGCTATTGCCTATTTTCCTATTTCTCAGCACCACTGAGAAGGGCCTGGCTCCATCCTCTTGACACTCTCTCTTCAGATACTTATAGAAATTGATGAGTTTTTCTCTTAGTCTTCTGTTCTCGAGTCTGAAGACTCTTTGAGTAGAGAGGCCTAGCTCTCTCAGCCTATCTTTGTAAGAGGTGGTCCAGTCCCTCAATTATCTTTGTGCCCTCAGGCACATGGTGTTTCTTGGAACTGTCCGGTGCAGGGCCAGGAGTTGTTTGATGATCCTTGTGGATCCCTTCCAACTCAGGATATTCTGTGATTATCATGTTTGTCAGAACAATAATGAACATCCCCTACATGGAATTGCTATTTGACTTGGTCTTGACTGTAACTTTACCCTGGACATGGGTCATCAGACTGCTGTGTACTGCAAGATGAATATTGTTACCATTTGCTCCCGTTTGTTTAGCAGGGTGGATGCCCTGGAACAAGGCAGCTAACTACAGCAGCCTTTGCAAGATTACGCTCTTGCAACAGCCTGCACACACTGGCATAAACCCTTGCACAAAGAGCATAAGCAGTACCCCGAGGCTTCTGTTATTCTCGTCTGGAGAACTGAAACATAACTAATACGAGGTGCAGTGCACATGCTCTTTACTCCCTTGTCTGGCTATTGAAAAGATGCCACAAAATATGCCTTTCCAGAGGCCTAGATTCAGAGAAGAAAGGGCCAGATCCATGCAAGCATGTAGGCAGGCTGATAACAGGCCTTTCCTGCTTTTTCACAGCATTTTCTCATGAGCAGAATTCATAAATCCAATTTGACAATGTGAGAGGAATTTATAACACATAGAACAGTTCACAGAATTAGACTAGGATAATTTATAGCATATTATGAAGATCTTATTGCAAGGAAGACTTTCACTTTCCTAAAATATTCTCACTAGGAAAGAAATATATTTTTTGCAATTTTATATCAAGACTTTCTTTTAATGGCTTAAATCATAATATAATCAACTATAGGAGATAACTGTACCTTTCAAAATAAAATTAAAAATTACTAACTTTCTTCTTGACTCAGGTGCTTTAGCAAATTTAGTAATTTGGCTGTGCAAGTTATCCAAACTCAGGCTCAACTTTTTCTTCCAGAAAGTAGCTAGAGGAGTCTGGCAGGTGTTCACCATTTATATTCAATTGATTCAGTTGCTTAGTTGTTACTCCCCATGAAGGGAACTGACCCACATCTCTCTTGCCCCTCAGCAGAGTGCCTGGTTGCAAGCTATAAAGGAAAAGGTGACTATCCTTCTCTTCACCATACATACTAGTAGAGTAGAAAGCAAATTTCAAAGGGGAGAGATTGAATGAATAAGCAAATGGGAGCATGACTTCATGACCCAGAAAGGCCACTTCTTGGCAGGGGAAGTTTTGGGTCTAATATGTGGTCATAACATTATTTATTAATTTTATCCAGTGTTTTTTCAATGCAAAATGTAGAAACAATCTCAGACTTCTGTGCTGTAATGCTACATCCTTGTCTGTACTGAAGCTACTCTAACGTAACTTCTATCTGTTTACATAAGTTGCAGTCATACAAATGACTGCAGCACTGATTTATCTTTAAGCTGCCTGTCTCTCCTCAGGTGTTGTCTAGAGAACCTGGATGCATAACTCAAGGCTCTGAGAATCCCCTAAACAATAATGCTCAGGTGCTGCAGTGTTTGGTGATGAGACAGCCAAGTGTTGCAGCTCCAGCTCTGTATGAATAACCATAACTGATGTAAACAGATCAACAAAGTAGCTCTTAGCAAATCAGCATAGTATATCTACCCTCTGCTTATCTATTGTAGCAGTAGGACAACAAGCAGAGCCATACTTATATGAAGAGCACTGTGTACCTGTCCATAAAAAAAACCCAAAACATCTATGGACAAGTAACACAGCAACTGTAGAATGCTCCAAGATATTTTAACTGGAGCTGGTGACATATTCAGCTCTTACACTACAGCATAAATAGCTTTTCTCTTTTTAATTTTTTTTCCTGTATAAGGCACAAAAGCTACTTCAGCATATTTCCTTAGTTCTCAGTGTTTATTCTTAGTATCTCAGTGTTGTCGCTTCTGATATCATATAACCAGCTGTATACACACTCTTTGTTGCTGGAGGCACTGCAGACTCTTGGGAAATAAGAGGTAGAATCAAGGGTTTCCTCTTCCTGGGAAGATGGTAATCAATTTTAATTGAGAAAAGATAAAATAAGTGGTGCACGAACTTGCTAAATCCTAAAGTTTTTTTTTAATGGGACTGCATTCTGGAAGAAGTTTTACAAAAATCTAGTATAGAATCTTCCCTTCCACTGAACTTTGGCATATCGTATGGTTAATGTCTGCACAGAAACAGAGACAGAAAACGTTAATATCAGATATATGACTTACATAAATTTTCTCACAGAAAATACTTTAGAAAACATAATAACATTACAAAATCAAACCATTAAAAGCTAGAGAATAAAAAAGTCCACGTGGGATACTGTAACTTAATCCTAAAAATTTATGGTTTATATGCTACCCAATGTGCCTCAATTAGATGATCATACACAGCTATTTTAAAAGAGCTCTTGCTTCACTCAGTACTTGCATTTAATATCAGTAGTATTCAGAAAATAATCTGTTTCTCAAAGTATATTTTTATCTTACCTGTTGGTATGAAATCTCCTTCCTCTATTTTTGCCTCTATATATGTTGAGGTGTTGAAATGGTTTAGTTTTAGAGGAGTACACTGTACTTGGTTCAGGTGAAAGTGAATACAGCTTAGCTCACCTTACCCTGAAACCTCCTAAATTCACATGTGCATGCTGATGTTTTCAGAAAGTCTGATGATATGGTCAAATGAAGAAGATTCACAGTGTTACATTACGTGCAAATAAACCAGTGGACAATGTTATAAAATCATTTCATATTACACATCTCAGCTTACAATGCTGGACAAATTTAAAAATTGTAACTTAATATAAACCATTTTAAAAATTAAATTGGGAATATTACACATAGCTGAAATACCAATTACAAGTTCCATAGCAGGTTTTTCTATTCATAGTTTTGTTCACATTAAAAATTGACTTTGTATGGAGGCACAGTAAGTTACACTGTCTTAAGATGAACTTCAACAAAACTCCTGCATATTTCTTCCTTAACATGATTTCACAGTGCTATAAACCTTCTATGACAGACAAGAGTTCAGTTTGAAAACTGAGCCAGAGGCCTAAATTTTGAATATTTTTCTGATGATATGAGTGCCTCTTAGGCTATGATAGCTTCTCATCAGCTTGGTTTAAAAGTACTCAACTTTCATGATTTCTTCTGGAAATTAGCTTTTTGCTGTGGCCACAGGTGTCTTATGTCTTGGTAACCCACTTATATTCCTCTTGTGTTTCACAGCTTTTAATCATAGTCTAGGATGCATCTTCACTATAGCAGATCATCTCTTTCTACAAGTTGCCCTTCTGCAGAACTAATGTGACAGCTAAAAATATGTCTTGTGGATGTTTGTAACATTTCATCATCTTGCCTTTCATCCATACAGTGTATTTCAACTAGCCATAATAATAAATCTGGGCCAATTTTTATCTAAATACATAGCAGATGCCCAAAGCTGTATTAGTTGGCCTACATTCCATTACACAGTGTGGAATAGTGCTTTAAGGTCTCAAGGTCTAGGACCTGACTCTGCAAATTTATGCCCAGAAGTGCATGAAAGAAAATGCCCTTGGGATTAATTGAGATGCTTAACATAGCAACAAATTGTTTAGTTTTGTTTTGAGTTGGATCCTCATTTGGATGTCTTAGTCTTCTTAAAATCTTTCTTCTTGTGTATTCTGTGTGACTTTCTCATCCATCACAGAATCTTGAGGCAGAGGTGGCCAGTGTAGAAGAGATCTACAGAGATCAGTGCTTTGTTGAAAATATTGATACTGGTCTTGACAGGTTTTCTTTCAGATCATGCCCGGAACAGGATTTCTTTTCTTTATGTTGACACTCAAACCAAGTTTCTCAGCAATATAATGAAAATAGTAATATTTTTTGTATTTTTTTTTTTTTTGCAAAGAGTACATTGGTTGTTGGAAAGTGGTTGCTGGAAATAGCAGATCACTTGAAATAGCAGATCACTTGTAATTTCGAGCATCATACATGACCTTTAACATTTGGTTAGGAGTAAGGTCTCCGAAAACTTGAGTTTTCTCATTTGAGATCTCCTGTCTTTAAGTGCAGAAAGCAACATTCTTCTCAGCATATGTCATTTATAAAGGAGTACCAGTCAAGCATTTTTATCCACACCATAATAAAGGGGTATCATTCTTCAAAATTCCAGTCCTCAGTGATTGTGTATTATCATTATTCCTCAATATTATTAATATTTCATTTCCTGAAGCTGAATTGCTGAAGAGAAACAGCAGATGATCTAATCAGTATAGATAATACCTGATCATAATGGTTATGGAAAAATACGAAAGCAATGTTAACACCTTTAGCCCATTATTTTTTGGAATTTACATCCAACTTGCATTCTAATATCTTATCTATGTAAAAAGTAATTAAAGATTTTTAATGCTCATCTTCTAACCTGCCTATTCAGTGGGAAATGCATAAATTTTTTAAAGTAAAATTTCATAAGGTGATTTCTCTACGTAAACTTAGGTCAATTTTGTAGTGCTCAAGCTCATAGTACAGGAGTACCATGCAACTTGCAAATTTTGTGTCAGTATTACAAAGTAGTTCCACATCCCAATAAACTTAATTCAGTTAAATTTAAGGACATCTGCATTACCATGTGTTTATGTAGGTGGCTATAGACATGTTTATAAGCATCTAGTTAATACAGTGGGTAGAGCATATCAAATGACTGAGCGGCCAAAAAAGTTGACTTCCGGAAGAGCATTCAAAACATAATCACCTAATATGGTCACAGTATCAGAACGTATCTTGTTTGGCTGGCCAGAGTCACTCAAGACAGGAGTGTGTCTCCCTTTTGACCCGCAGAATACCTGCCACACAGATATCTCAGGTGCTCTCGGGCCTTTCAAGCAGCACTAGTTGTAAACAACTAATAGATATTTTCAGACTCCTGCCATTAGCATGAGTCTATTAACTAGCTCTTGTACAGAAACCTACAAGTAGTAACTGAAGTCTAGATGTCTTAACCTCAAGTCAAATCCATCCTTGGGGCTCAACTTGATACATGGAGGAAGCTTGAACCCTTATGGAGTGTCAGTTGGGGACTACATGGAAAACACACTGATATGCATCACCACCACCCCCCAAAACCCATCTCAAATTATCCTCCATGTAGACCTTCAAACACCTTAATAAATCCTATAATTTTCCAACATTAATTTCTTTCTTTGTTTCAATAGGAGTTTCACAACTGAGTGACAGTGGGAGAGCATATAGGCTTGCCTGGGCTCTTCATGTTCTCCTAATCAATGGCAGAAGAAAGTTAGGTAATCTGTAAGTTATACCTTAAAGTAGGCAAAGAAAAGTAAGGCAAAGAAAATGAAATTAAAATTAAAGGTGTGTCCCTATATCTGTTCAAGGTAAATTGAGACCCGTGCCTGTATTTCACAGAATACATAGTTCAGAGCATTATGGATGTGTAGGTATCTTTTAGGTGAAAGAAGTTGTACTCCAGCTGAAAGTGCACTAAGGGTTCATTTTCCAGTGACAGTGTTAATATTGCAGGATATCACTCCCAGATACTTGCTGTAAAAAGGGTAGGGACACAAGGAATGAATGCCCTTTGGATGCAGAGTGAAAAAACAATCTAATTATGCTGCTCAAGGTCTGCTGAGAAAATGGAATAGACACATCAGCATAATTTAAACTACCTTCTATTTATCAGCACTTCCAGCCATCATTTTGCTGGCCTTGCCCCATTAATACAGATAACATTTTTATGTAGCTCAAAGTTCTTCTCTTGTTGACTCATGCTTTTTCTTTGAAGCAAAAATGAAATTAAGGGTTTATCAATATGGAATACGACTACATTTCTAGTATCTTGTGCTTTTTGAGAGATTTCAAGTTTTCTGCAGGGACATCTGAGGAGGTAGAATACTTAATATTCCCAGCTGTACTTTCAACTCTACCCCTAGTACTACAGTTTTAGTGCTATACTCCCCTAGTACTTTATTGCTGCTTTATCAGCATCCTCAAACTTTACAAAATGTCAAAAATATTTTATGAGTTTTTTGGGCTAATCAAAACACCATAGCTGCCTTCTCAGCGGAAAGTAAGTAAATCACCTCATTTCTTGTCTTGTTGATCCTTAGAGGTCTCTCTCTTTGTTGTTTCACATACATTTTCCATACTTCTCCAGGTCTGCTTATATTCAGGTCCAGATACATTCCTTAAATATCAGGAATGTATCTGGACCTGCAGCGCAGAGATGAGGAAATGAGGGGAAAATATATAAAAATATATATTGATATTGCATATCTGAAGAGCTAGGAAAAAACATCTGTTGGGGACTGTAACCTAACCACATTTCATAACTAAAAAAGGTAGGAAAAGGGAGACATAGATTTCTCCCTTTTGTAATAGACATCTGACACTGTTGAGAATAAGAAATTTAGTGGTCTGCCTCCACTTAAGTATCTACAATTTAGAGAGCTCAAGTTTCTGATATCTAAATAGTTTTTAAAGCTACTGTCTCCTTTTAATGCTTATATTGAAGGCTTTCTCCTGACTTTTTGCCTTTTTTGTCATATTCAATGCATTATTCTAGAAATTATAATTAAGTATCTCAAAGGTCTTTTCCGACCTAAATGAGTCTTAACTGAGATGAATAATTCTATTATTAATTTGTTTCATTTGTTTTATTCCGTGCTCCTGTGCACTATTTAGGAAGAGATTCGATGACCTTCTACATCTCTTATTGAAATTTTTACTAGTCTCTAATTGGAATAACATGTGATTTGGTGAAAGCCATATGTATCCAGATTCTTTGAGAAGCAACAAAAAAAACCCCAAACAAGCAAAAAAAAAAACCCTTACCCCAAACCAACACAACTCTGAAATCACAAGCTTCCTTGATAAAGGGTTCTGCTTAGATGTGCATGCTCTGGGAATTACAACATACCTGCTGGCATTTTCTGTGAACTGAAATATTTCAATTAGTCTAATCTACTGACTTTAGTAGGGTAAAAACAGCATGATTGGATTGGTGCAGTCTTTCTGGGATAATCTTACCAGAAAGAGGAAAAGAAAACTTAAACATACACGAGAAGGTATTCTTGCAGTAATCCAATATGAATTTTCGGTGTTCTGCTAAATTTCACGTTATCTCAGTGAGGAATTATTTTTCCTGTCTTTTCATAATTTAGAGTTGTTAAAAAAAACCCAAACAACAACCCACACCCCATCTCTCTGAAGTGAACACCTGAGAAGTCATTACCACACATCTTCATATTAACTTCTTGTAGTTCAACCAACCGTCTCAGTTACAGAGATACTATTAGATCTGCTGTCACATGCAAATTATTACACACAGGCATCAAATTAGTCCTTCTTCCACATCACTTTAGTGGCAATTCTTGGTTGATCCATTAAAGAGGCAAAGCGTAACAAAAAACCGGTGTGCACCACACGAGCAATGGCATCCAATAAGTTGTCCTGTAACATGTCGATACGCAGGGTATCACACAAGACAGTCTTGAAGTACTGGCTGGGAATACAAAATCCTTACCAGAGACAAGTAAATCTGTCTCACATTTTGCTGAAGCAGTATAATGAATCCATTCAATTTCTGATCTGAGCTAGTCAACTTCTTAGTCAACAGAGAGAAATAAGCACTTCTTATGATGTATTTCAGCTGCCTACCTTAAAGCTAAATGTGCTATGCACTGCAATGGCCTATTACTTTCTGATGAACTGGAATGGTTTAGATTATAAATAAATGAATGTATACATAAAATATATATTTTATGTATAAATATATATAAAATATAGACATTCCTGGAAGCTGAAGACATGATATAACCAAAAATGGAGACTGTTTGCTTTAGATGAAACAAGACTAGATATACTAGAAAAAAACCCCAAAATATGGAAAGCTACAGGGAAAGGGAATTGCATTTTCTTTTAAGTCTGACAGTACAAAACCGTGAGATATTTGGTGAAATTAAACACAATATATATACAATTTTTCGGAAAGATTCTTCCCTATGGACACACTGAGGAGTATTCACCATGGCTTCAGAGCACTATTTAAAGACTATCTGTTATATATGAGATATATGGAAGCTACAAAATGAAAGAAAATTATTAATAGATAGGATAATGAAGGCTATGGAAGAAGTATCCTCCAATGAGTGATGGCATAAACATGAAGTTATAGGAGCATCTCTTCTCTTGTGCAACAGATTTGACATTGACTTTCTGCATCCATGCAGTTCTACCATATGGAACGTGTACATTACGTAAGAATCATAGCAATATAGAACAACTCAGGTTGGAAGGGACCTCAGAAGATCATCTGGTGCAACCTTTTGTTAGAAAGGGAGCCTAGATGAGCTTAACTAGCACCCTGTTATGGATACTAAAAAAGCTTTAGCAGGGAATTTCTTTAGCTCTCTGCAGCATTTTGTGAGAGCTCTGTCTTTCCCATGCAAATTATTTAAAACAATGTTGCAGTTTTGTAAACTTCTTGCACCTGCAGGTTGTTTTGCAGTATTGTTATGGTTCTAACTAGATAAATATTTAGAAATGGGTATCTTAGAACTTGGCCAATCCCCTCAAGGGGTGGATGGCCAAAGGACCAATTACCTTATGCCATTTAACGCACTCTTGCGAGCTTACATATAAAAGCCTTTGGAAAAATTACTAAATCGCTTCCATTTATCCCTGAGCCTGGACTCTGTGTCATTTCTCTACCCATCCTCGGAGAGAACAGTGACACCCTGTCCAATCACATCTTGCAAATATGCAAGCCAGCTGGTGATGCTGTGCCTGATGCTCCCCAGGATATGGTTGGCCCTCCCAGCTTCCAGGGCACTGCTGACTCATAGTCAACTTTCCACTGACCAAGATCCCCAGGTCCCTTTCCATGGTGCTGCTTTCCAGCATCTCATTCCCTAGTCTGTCTGTACATCCAGAGTTGCCCTATCCCTGGTGCAGAATCCATCACTTTCCATTGTTGAATTTTGATTGGTGATTTCCCAGTCCTCTCATTTGTTGAGGTCTCTCTGCAGGGCCTCCCTGCCTTTGAAGGAGTCAACAGCTCCTCCCAGATTTGTATCAGTTGTGAACTTGCTTAGTATCCCTTCCAGTCTTGGGTCCATTTATGTAATTTATGAAGATGTTGAAGAGCACAGGGCTGAGGACAGAGGCCTGCAGAACCCCACTAGTGACAGGTCCCCAGTCAGATGTCACCCCATTCACTGTAACCCTTTGTGCCCCACCCATGAGCCAGTTGCTCACCCATCACACGATGTGTTTATCCAGCTGTGGCTGGATATCTTGTCCAGAAGGATCCTGTGAGAGACAGTATTGAAAGCTTTACTGAAATCCAAAAAGATTATATCCACTGGCCTCCCTTGATCATCTAGGTGGGTTACTTTGTCATGTCGGGGTTTTTAGGACTCTTCTGGCCTAGGTTGTGCCAGCTGCATGATGCTTCTAAGTTAATTTCTGGCAAATTGAAGTGCCCCATAAGGACAAGAGCAATTGACTTGGAAGCATCCCTTAGTTCCTCAAAGAATAATTTGTCAGCATCATCGTCCTGGCTGGGAGGTCTAGAGTAGACTCCCATGATGACATCCACATTATTTTTTTGCCTTTTGATTCCTATCCAGAGACTCTCAACTGTGCCGTTGCCAGCTGTGAGCTCCATAAGTTCTAATCCTTCTATTACATATTATGCTACTCCTCTGCCTCTTCTGCCCTGCCTATCTCTCCTGAAGAGCCTGTAACCATCCAACAGGACACTCCAGTCACAGGACTTATCCCATCAGGTGTCTCTTATGCCAGTGATATCAAATCCCTAGGACTGGGCCAAAGCCTTGGGATCTCTTATTTGCTCCTCATGCTGGGTGCATTAGTGCAGAAACATTTCAGGTGTGGTACATTGGAGCCAATGTATCTTAAAGCAGATTAAGGCACCCCACTTGTGCTCTTTTCCTCAAGTCTTGGCACCTATTGCTCATCACTGGTGGGTCTGGTTTTGTCCCTTTTTCCCTTCCAAGCTAGTTTAAAGCTCTGCCAAGCAGCCCCACTAACTCCTGTACTAGAAATCTTTTTCCTCTCTGAGGAAAATGATGCCCATAAGGCGTCAGTAGATCAGTTAAACAGTTTGTTGTATCTGTGTCAGGATCCTGTGATGTGGGGTCCAGCTGCAGCTGGACAAAAGGTGTTGTATTACTGCACATTCTCAGGGAGGACATGAGGTCTGGGTTTCACATGTGACTTTAATGTGGCATTAAAAAGAAAATAAATTTAGACTAGTCACTAGGTTTAAGCCTGATATAATTACTTTGTGGATTTGAAATATTTTCTGCGTGATTTTCATGCACTGTATTTTCTGTATGAGATTTTCAATGGGAGAAAGAGAATAAGCTTCCAATTACATTTATAGAAGAGACAACATCTTTAATTCTCTATTTGATCTTAATATTTTAATGATCACATATAGGTTCTTTTGCATGAAAGTGCTCCACAAGAGACCAAACAGATTATAAATGAGAAGCTGGATTTTACTGTGATCATATTTTTTCAACAACAAAAAACAAAGCCATTAGGCAGTTGTTTGATTTATCTTTATTTTACCCATATTTATGTACAAAAATGTTTATGTTTCTTGGAAAGCTGTATGCCTTATCATCACTACTCCTTTTCCTATTTCTTAGATAACTGCTAAATTCCCATCTTCTAAGACAGAACGTTGTGCCTGTCGTTCAGTGTGCCAAGATTAGCAGAGATTCTCTGTCATGCATTTTGTCTTTTGACAGCTCAGTGGTATAATTACTTACAATGTCATTGCTGTTGCTGCAGCTGTAATCAGCTTCTACTTTCTTCTCTCCTATTCTGCCATCTTTCAGTGCTATCAAGAGCCATGCATCAGCCTTGCTAGCTTGGACTTCCTTAATGAAAGAAACTTTTCCTTAAACATGTTGGAGGCCCTGAAAAAACACTGTCTAAAGAAAAGACCTTCAAAAATTGTCATCCTTGTCACCAGCAACAGGACTAACATTGTCACAGTATAATGATAGGTGGGCCAATAAAATCCGATGACTCTATCACACCATGCTTTTTTTTTTCATCTCTGGTGCCAATCAGATACAGATTGCTGCTGTGAGAGGAGCTATTGCCAGAAGAAGAGCATGCTTAGTTTTTACCACTACAGGAAAGCAAATATACAGCAACTGATTCACGTTGGATCTTCTTCAACAGTTACTTTGGATTCCTAAGTACTAACCTATATGCAGCTAAAACACATTTACATTTCTTTTCCTTTTGGGGGAAAACTGAGAATACAATGTAGGAAATATTTGGTATTTGACCTCTTAGGTGACTGAAGATGTGAATTATCTATATCTAGATCAGGGTAGGAAGTCATGTAAATAATCTGGAGGGGAAAAAGAAAAGAAAATATCTAAAAAATAAAAAAAAAAAAAAAAAAGACATCATTCCAAACTTTCACTTTATACAGGAATTCCAGCAAGTTGAATTTGGGTGAGAAAATTACCTGGATATAATTAATAGCTTGGTCTTTGTAGCTGATTCTTGAGAGTCTTTATTAAAAGGTTGGTCATTACACTTGCTAAAAGACAGCAGTGGTCTTGACTCTGATTCTAGGAATAAGAAAATGGCAAACTCTGGACTGATCCATATACAGTGATCCTGATAAACTTATAAACAATTATATTAATTTAAAAAAAGGGGGGAAAACACTGTTCTTTTTCTTTTTTAAAGATACCTGCATGTCACTATTTTTGTAGCTCAATATGTTGAATTTGCACCAGCCACTGTCAGATTTTTTAGCTGGTGAACATAGTTGTTTATTAGTTATGGTAGTCTAATCAAGACTTCAATCAAAGTAAGGTGGTGGAGTTGCTCTTTATATAAGCAAGCAACTGGAACACATCAAGATCTGCCTGGGAATGAAGAATGAGTCGAGAGCTTACAGGTAAGAATTAAGGAGCAGGCTAATACAGGTGGCATTGTTGTGGGTGGATACTACAGACCACCTGAGCAGGAGGAGGAAGTCAATGAGGCCTTGTGTAGACAGCTGAAAGAAGCCTCAGAATCCCAGGCCCTGGCTCTCATGGAGAGCTGATATCTGCTGGAAAGACAACACAGCTGGGCACACACAGTCCAGGAGCTTCCTGAAGAGCACTGATGATAATTATGTTATGATACAGGTGATGAAGAAGCCAACAAGGAAAATTGTACAGCTTGACCTATGTTAAAAAAGGACTGGTTGCGGACATCCTTGGCTTGAAGTGACCACGAGATTGTGGAGTTCAGGATCCCTTGTGGAGGAAGCATGACTGTGACCCTGGACTTCAGGGCAGCTGACTTTGGCCTCTTGGAGGAATCCCATGGGTTAGAGATCTGAAAGTTGGGTGGGGTCTAAGAGAGCTTGCTAATATTCAAGAATCACTTCCTCCAAGCTGCATTGGTGCATTCCTCTGAGTAAGAAATCACACAGAGGGGGCAGGAGACATGCCAGATGAGTGAAGACCTGGCAAAACTCAGATGGAAGAAGGTGGTTTCTGGAAAAAAGGACAGGCTACTTGGGAGGTATATAAGAATGTTGTCAGAGTATGCAGGGATGCAAGAAGGAAGACTAAGGTCCACTTGGAATTAAATATGGCAAAAGAATAACAAGAAGGGCTTCTTCAAGTACACCAACATCTAAAGAAATAGGTTAGGGAGAATATGGATCCACAGCTGAATAAGGCGGATGCCCTGGTGACAGAGGATACAGAGAAAGAAGAGTTACTGAATGCTTTCTTTGCTTCAGTCTTTACTGCTAAGTCCAGTCCTCAGGAATACCAGAGCCTGGAGAAAACAGAAAATCTGGAGAAAGGAACACTTTCCCTTGTTTGAGGAGGATTGGGTTACAGACCATTCAGGCAAATGTGACAGAAATCTTTGAAATTTCATGGAAAATAAGAGATGTGCGCTAAGAACTGGAGGAAAGCCAATGTCACTCCAGTCTTCCTGGGGAACCCAGGAAGCTACAGCCTGACATCTCTAATATGAGGAAAAACTTTCCTTTGAGGGTGACAGAGTACTGGAACAGGCTTCCTAGAGGGGTTGTGGAGTCTCTTCTGGAGATCTGCCTGGATGCAATATTGCTCAACCTTCTCCAGGTGAACCTGTTTTAGAGGGGGGTTGGACTAGATCATCTCCAGTGGTCCCTTCCAACCTCTGTAATTTTGTGACTCTTCATTTTGACTTAATATGTAAATGCTAGAGAAACAATGAGGTTTTAAGTACTTTAAGGGACTGTAACTTTGCCCTGGTAACTTTTGTGA
Organism: Monarcha castaneiventris obscurior; assembly: GCA_026261815.1. Lineage (NCBI taxonomy): Eukaryota > Metazoa > Chordata > Aves > Passeriformes > Monarchidae > Monarcha > Monarcha castaneiventris. The sequence continues at coordinate 3,642,829 of JAMPIT010000174.1, read as the reverse complement.
GTTAGTCATATTTCAATCTTTTCTTTGAATAAATAGTATTTATCTCTGTGTTGTTAAAAGGAAGATCTGCATATATCAGAGGAAAAAAGAAAAAAGATTAAATTAGAACTTGTGAGCTCTGCACCTGGCATACTTACCAAAACATAGGTGGAAATGTGTTCTATTGTACGAAATATGAGGGCAGAGCAAAAACAGATTGCAAGGAAGTAGATTCCTCAGTTTCATGAAACCAGGTTAAGTACAATTTTTTTAAGAAACCTGGAATACAGATGTTTATTTGAATGACTTTTTCTTAGTCTAAATATTTAAACTTGGCCATTTCCACCTTTTCATTTTTTTTCTTTTTTTTCCTGTTTCAGAGATTCCAAACATCCTCTCAAAGATTAGGCTTACAGTGACAGAGATGTTTTACAAGATATGCACATCCCTCCTATCTGTGGCATAGATGAAGTGGTATGTAGAGGTGCTCATCCCTTGTTGGGGAAGGACACTGGGTATTACACATAAATTAGGCATCTCTTTTCTGACCCAATATAAATGGCATGAATAATGAAATGTCAATAAGTGATAAGTCTTCCATAGGATTAGAGTGAGATTTTTGTCAGTAGTCCTAACCTCTTGTATAAATCTTTCTATAAAATGCCCTGCCAGTATTGCCCTAGATCTTCTTTCACTGAAAGCAGAGCTATGTAATATAAAATGAATTATTTCCAACTTCAAAATGCAATGGTTACCACAAAGAACATAATTTTTATTTGGATGGTGATGTAGAGTAGTTACATGGTTCTATCCCTCCCTCAGATGAGGGAAACAGTAATATGTTTAACATTTTAAAAATGGCCTGGATGATGAAATATCACTGGGTGTATTCACAAATTCCCAGTGTTACAATTTGTGGTAAAAAAATATGAGGTGATATCTTTAATTTTTTACTTATACTTCTTCCCAGCCTGTTTCCACCCACATGCCCTATGTTCCTTTCTTTATATTTTTCAAATAGAACAAAAAAAAAATTTAAAAGGGAAAGAAAGAAAAGTACAATGCACAACATTAACACTGGCAGAAGAGTAGCCATGCATGACTGGTTGTTGGCAGTGTCTGTAATATAAAGCCCACATTTCTTCAGTGTACTTATTTTAGTATGATAAATTGCATTTCCTTTATGATGCTTTTTTCTTTCAAATGTGCTAACATGTAAGTATTCCAAAAAATTTTAATTACATTTTGGCAGCTCATAGAATATAAACTCTATATCTTTGATGGGCTTTTGGACTTTGCCTGTACAAGACTGGCAGCCTGAAAAAGATTCTCAATCCCCTAATGTTTACAGGATTTAATAATTGTATTTTGGAAATCCATTCTTGCAGGTCATTCTCACAGCCTACAATAAAATAGGAAGATATTTAGCTTGTCTCTTAGGATTTTTAAAGCCAGATATATGGCCGAGGATGGGACTTGGAGAGAAAATTCCCCCAAAAATCTTCCAGTTAATGTGCTAGTACACATTTTTTATTAAGATTTTGGGGGTGGGAAGGTCTTACAGGAAAAATCTACAGTTTCTGCCTTACAGGAACCTAGAATTTTATTTAGATTTTTCTACCTCATCCTGAAAATTGAAATGCCCTGAATGGAGAATTGTTTGGATTAATTTCTCTAAAGGAATGACACCTGGCTTCAAATCTAAATTAAATTAACTCTCAGAATTTGTTCATATGATCTTTTGCCTCCAAATGGAAGGAAACTTTTGTGTCACTTCACCTACTGTGTATCAAACTCAAAAAAGTGATACTGTAAATTTTCAGCTACAAATATCAGAATAATTTCAGAAATTTGGATTCAGCCTTTAGTTTGTAGTAGGTAGTAATCAAGAGCAAGTTTTACTTAAAGAAAAGTTTTTTTCCTATCAATTTTTAAAATCTATACATTGATGGTAATTCCAGGAATTCAAGAATTGAAGATTTATTCCAGTATACATTAGTAAATATTTAATTGATCTATCAGGGGCAATTGTCCCATCATTATTGTTGTTTGGAAGTTGTGTAAAGATATAAGCCACAAAATATAATAATTTGAGAAATAAACAGAGATGCAATCACTTAGAAGCTGTAGTTTCACTTTTCTACTCCCAAATTTTTGCAGCTAAATATTCTTCCTGCAAATATCACAGCTCAGAATAAATATGCTTATTCAATGCTGCTTTTGTCTAAAAATGCAATTTCAGATTTTTAGAAAAGGTTTTGGTTGGAGTGTCAAAATTCCCCAATGTCAATCTATAGTTCTCTGATTATTTTTTAATCATTATTTTTGTCTTGAATACAATAGATATTATATTATATATTATTATTAAATATAGATTATTATCTTATCTACAACATGCTACCTCCTATAATACTACTAAAGGCAGAGGAAGAGGTACTGGTACCAGGAAAAAGGTCTGTCTCAAAACCTTGTGAGGGAGGTAAACTTTAATCAGGCCCAGGAGACATAGTCAAGAAGTCTGTTTATGAAAGTTCCTAAATAAATAGCCTGTGGACAGAACTGCTTTGAAATCAAGACAGCTAAATTCATCAGATGTATTAATGCACAGGCTGTTCTCAGGTACTGCATTAGTGGATGTACCGCTTGAAAATAAACTGAATGTGGGGTTTTGTCTTCTTTTCCCCTAGGTCTCAATAAAATGTTAAAATGGCTGTTGCATCCTATCTCACAGGAGTAAGGGCCTCTCTGACCCATACCAGGCAGAGAGGTTCCAGTCACTGTATTTTTCTGGGACTCCTTAAGAGTAAAAACCCTCAAAGTACTCAATGCCAGTTACAGTGCTCATTAACCAAAGGTTGTCTCTCGCAAAAGATGTTTGTGCTAGTAGGAAAAACCTCAAATTAATGTATGCAAGTGGATTTTCTTAAGTACATCTTTTACTGGATAATCGCTTTAATGAAACTCAAAACACCAGTGCTAGTTTTGGGAGGACATTTTTTGCGTGTTTCGTGCAGTAGAGCTGGCTGCTAAAGCTATAATTTCCTCTTGCTCACTAGCCTGCTGTGACACTGACAAGTGAATGACTCGAGCAACAATACCAAGAAGTAAGAAAAACAACGATCAAGACCTACAGCTGACAAATGTCCCTGTTTTTCTCCCAAGAGCCTTTCAGAACAGTGGAAGATGAACCTGAGTACTTCTTGCCCACTACAGAAGAAAACAATCAGGGATCAATTAATAAATGGTGCTATTTTCCACAGCTGTGAGACCGTGATTACAAAAGGGATCGAAACATAGATCGACTTGGGAAAGACCACCTTGCTGGCTTGACAGGGTCACAAAACCACCAAGGAAGTAATTTATTACTGCTATTCATTAAAGAAAGGTTATGGTCATCTTTCTAATTACTTTTCTTACTTAGGACTGCTAACTTTTTCACAGATTGCTTGTCCCTTGTACTGACCTCTGTATAAAATCGATTCATATTTGCATTTTTTTGCGCTCATTATGGTGAAACATAACGCAGACTGAAAATAAAACCTGTCTTTCTCTGTAAGAGCAGGCAAGCACTGAAAACACTGATGACAAAGGTTTGGTTTTTCTCTTGTTTTGTTTCATTGATTCTTTCACATATTCTTGCAAAATTCATGTCTTATGACTAAGCTTGCCATGAAGTTGCTATGGAAAGCTTCAGAAAAAAATGAAGCCAATATAATATGCAAGTTATTCCAAGAACTAAGGTATTGTATGTATTGGGTTTTTTTCTTAAAAATTTTAGTTACTAAAGATCACCAAAAAATTATTTTAAAGCAAACATCTTTATCTATTTTTCTTGATGTTGAACTATCCAGTTATCCAAAACTATTTAAATTAAAAAATGAACTGACACAATGAAATTTGGAGCTAAATATGGATATTAAGCAAAATCTGATCATATGTTTTCATGAAAGACTAGTGTTTGCAGAGTAATTTTGTTCACAGAATTAAGATTTGAGCCCAGTTTCTTATTTGAATACTAACTTTTGTCCAAAAAAGATCTCTTCTCATAAGGCATAGTCACATATTTAGCCCTGCTCCTAGCTCTATTATCTTTAAATTCTCAAAGGCGGCTGTCAGCTTTGTCAGGAACTGAGACACTTAGGGATCCTATTCTAAAAAACAATACTGTCTGTGGTACCTTTTAATAACAACAGAAACATTTAACATTTCTGGTAAAACATCATCCTGAATTATTATCCATATACTCCAAGGAGAAAGACTGTTAAATTCTAAATGGTTCAAGGTTATTATTGTCTATCTTTTTCAAGGGATTATATTTAACTAATGATTTGAAACAATACACTTGGAGAAAATCTCCTCATTGCATCTTTACCTTCCATGACTGTTTTAAATACATATATATAGTGATCATTTGAAATAGGACAACTAAACAATTCACATGATTAAGAAAATGTAAAGGAAGAGAAAATTCACAGTAATTTGGAGGGAGATAAGGCAGTATCTTTGTTTTGAGACCAAGACTGACAGATAAAACCAGATGTGTTTCTACAATGGGTTTCTGCATGACTGTAGGGATTTGAAAACAGTAACCACTGGACATGTATTTATATACATTGTAAAGAGGTACTTGATTTAGCAGTAAAGAATAATAAATACGTTCTGGGCTGTATTATCAGAGGTACAGCTGGTAAAATGAGGAAACTAGTTGTCTCAGTTCAACGTTTATTAGTTCTATACATCTAGAGTACTGCATCCAGTTTTGATCTTCTAATACATGAAAGACATGACAAAACTGGACCAAGTGCAATGTAGGGCCACTACAGCGGGGGCTTGGTGCAGTTACCCTGTGAGAAGATGATGAGGGAGCTGGTCTTGTTCATCCTGGAGCAAGGACAGCTTTAGGCAAAGCAAACAGCAGCTCCCCTACATGGGTAGGCAATGGAGAAGATGGAGCCAGATCCAGCATAGAGGCACAAGAAGTGGCAAGAGCGACAAAGAAAATAAGTCAAACCAAGGGAGGTTCTCACTGGGTATAATGATAAGCCTTTTCCCCACAAGGACACTCAGTCCATGACACAGGCTGCCCAGAGCTATTGTGCATTCTCTCTCTCTGCTTGGGAGTTGATAAGGCCCTGATCAACCATGCTTGAGCACGTACTTTGTGGTGATCTTGCTTTCTGTAGGAGTTTGAACTGGAGATCTCTTAGGGTCCCTTCCAACCTGAATTATTCTTTTATCCTCTGAATAACAGCATACATTTAAAGTAGTCCTAAAAATGTGATTGTATTTTATTTGCTGTTTCATGTGCCATTTTATTCTTTTACTGACCTAAGTTTGTCATTTTGACAAATCAGTGAATTCAGCTATTCCAAAGAGATCTGATTCTTCTCTCAGCTGTACTGGTCATGAATATGCAGCAACTCAACTGAACCTAACACTTGAAAACATTCATTGAGAGCCTGGAAGCTTAATAGACTTTAGATAGTGACCATCTGAGATAAGAGCAGAATGTAATCTTCAGACTGTAGCACTATGACTAAAGGGATTTGTGCTATGTAAACAGAAAGTCAGAACTTTGTCTTTTCATTAACTGTAAATCATTATGAAAAGCTGATGAGTGAAGTGTGGATCTTTCTCTTGATACCTTTTTTTTTCCAGGAGGAGAACAGCAAACACAGCTGATAAAATATTTTTGGCAGTATGTTAAACTTGCCATGGCTCTAATGATTTGTATTCATAGTATAGTCTTAAACTACCAGTAGCTATAATTCATCATATTTCTAATTTTACAGCGGCACAGATGGCTGTCCACTCTAGTGGTCCCAACATTACTGAGTTAAACATGGAATAGCATGATTGATTAAAAGTTGTAATCAGACATTACTCCTTGTAATTGTGATTAATATGAGTTTACTATTTCTGACAATAATTACTTTTATTCTTTCATTTTAACAGACAGAATAGAAAGTAAGGAGGTTACAGGCTTAAAAAATCAAGATTTTAGGGCCAAATGAACAATTAGTTTTGATTGCAAAAAGCGAAAACTGCTGTTCATACTTTACTTTTCGGGTGGTTTAGGGATTCCTGTTATCCTTTTGATACCAGATGGCTATTTTTTCAAGATGAGCCATTGCTCCCTGTGGGAAAGGGACAGCTAACAATATATTTGTATGATTTTCTCTATACCATTTAAATTTTTTTTGCATTCTTACTCTTTCAGTAGTGCCTAGTAACATGACTTTTTTTTTTTAGGAATGTTGGGCAATCCTTTGAAGTTAAAAAAAAGTTATATTGCCTCAGGCAGTGAAAAATTAATGGACTGATTTCTATTAATGTATTTTGCATTCATCAGAAACAGAGTTGATGGGTTAATTTGGCTTTGAGTCAGACCATTGTTTCTTTCATACAGGATCCTCATAGTCAAACATAAATCAGGCCTGTATTGTGATAAAATCCTTGACTTCCATATGGCTCTTTTCTTTGGAAGAGTTTGTGGTATCAATTTACACTTAAATTGATACTATGTCTCTATTACTTTATTTGGTTGAGGACTGGGTTTACACAGCAAGGTTTTGATAGCAGGTGAGCACCAGGAGTGGCTTCTGTTAAGAAGACACCACAAGACATCCCCATATCAGACACAGGCAGTTTCATCCAGCTCCAAATCCAGCTAGACAAAGCTGAGCCCAAGAGTGACAGTGGTGGTGCCTCTGTGTAAATATATTTAAGGAAAGGTAAGAGCACTGCAGAGTAGCTGTGAGTCAGAGTGAAAAAGTAAGTGAGAAACAGCCCTGTAGATACCCAGGTCAGTGAAGAGTGAAGGAGGAGGAGAAGGAGGTGCTCCAGGCACCAGGGCAGAGATTCCCCTGAAGCCCATGTAGATGTAATGTGTAGCAGAGATCCACGTGCAGCCTGTGAAGGATATCCCTGAAGCAAACAGCTATGCCCTGAGGGAAGCTGCAGACCATGGAGATCCTATGCAAGAGCAGACTCCTGGCAGGAACTGCAGTCCATGGAGAGGAACCCACAGATGAGCAGGTTTTCTGGCAGGAGCTGTGACCCTGAGAGGGACCCACTGTGCAGCAGTCTGTACCCCAAAGGAATGTATCCTCCGGAAAGAACTCATGCTAAAACTATGGGAGGCGCCCCATTCTAGAACATGGTAAGAACATGAGAAGGACATGGTATGGTAACATACAGTTTGTTCATTTTTATATCCTCAGTGAAACACCTTCATTCCCCATCTTTCCTTCTGAAACATGATCTAGTCTTTTGACAAGCTGAGGATGCAGGCAGTGAAGACAAAAGAATGAAGCTAAACATAATTTTTGGGCAAAGTGTTCAGAGAGAAGTTTTGCTGTTTCTCAGCATCTCTTGTGCTGTCTTTGGCAGACAGATCTTGTGAAGCCCAAGGCAGAACTTGGAGCTGCTTCCCTCGAGTAGAATACTTACAGCAGGCCTCTTTGGTCTCGTTACCACTGTTTCTCCAAAGGTGAAATAGTATGGTTCTTTCCTTGGCTGCAGGTTAAATTTTTTCTTACTTTACTCATAGTGATGAATCCTTATTTTACTCTCCCTGCATTCCCTTCTCATGTTAATCTTTATGTCTCCAAGAATGATATTTCTCTTTTTCTTCTTATATCACTGTACTGATGCCTATATGGTACTGTTGTTTTCTTTATGTGGATGCCTTTGACTAAGCAACTAATTTAATAATAAAAATAACAAATATTTCAAGGAAGAATTTGTAGAATTTATATTTATAGAATTTAGCAGAAATTCTCTTTCCAATTTGTTAAAAAATCCCAAACAGTTTTCTTTATTTTCTGTTTAAAAAGATACACTGCATATTATCTTAAGTTTTAATTTCAAATGGATGATACTTTCTAAGACCAATGATTCAGCTTAATTCATCGCAGCAGAAAGAAGGATGGTAAAACGTCACGTGTAGAGAAAGTTTGGGAGTTGAGACTTCAGTGGTTGTGTTCAACTTTTCCCAAAAGATGATAAGTCCTGTATAATTACAGCTGGTACGTGCTGTATCACATGGTGTTGAAACCTGTTATCATGAGAGATGGCTAATTGGCTATTTGATTAATAGCTCTCCACCAGACTCCATCTGTAGTGAGATTTAGCCTACTGTTCTCAAAGCTGGCTGAGGCATACTTCACCACAACCTATCTGAACAGCTACATGGAGGAAAATCATTGCTCCATGTAGCTGTTTCACACAGTGAAAAACAGTTATGATTGAGCAAAAGGTGTCAAGTATATGCAGCCACTGTCAGGAGGTCGTAGTACTTTGCCACTGACTTCAAAGTCTTTTCGCAATGCTGCAGTGACTATTTCACAATGGTGCAGTGACTAGTTTATCTTTTAAAGAACACATTTCCATTTTCCTGCATGGTAAAGAGAAAAGAAAGAAAATATCCATAACAAGGAAAAATCCTCTCCAGAACCACAGTGCTAGTTAAGTTTATAATAGGAATGCCAAAGTACCTCTAGATTAGCCAAAGTGAATGTGAGGAGAGCAGTAATATGGAGCAAGCTGCAACCCCAGAAGCCATTCAATACTAAGAAGCAATGCCTGTGGCCCTAACCCCTTTTTTATGTACCCAGAGACAAGTATAGTTGAGTAGGCAGCTGTCTGTACATTGCAGTCTCTTATTATGGCCACTAAACAAGTGGGGGGAATTCAGTCAACTAGATCTACAAATACTACATTCTACATATATGCCTTCTTATCCTGATGATTTTATTCGTTTGTTTGCAATACATATTAACTTGGGAAAAATGACAATAAAGTAAAAAGAAATAACCTATAAAACACTATTGTTGTAAAAGTAAGCTGCAAAGAATAAAGCACAGAGAAATTTTAAAGACTATGGATTATCTTACTTGGTGTTTTTTTTTATGAGACTGGTGTCTACCAGGTCTGTGAATGGTAGTCAATATAAAAATGTTAACATGCTTTTGTATTTGTATTACCTATTTTAGAAAGCAAAGAAATGTGTATTAAAAACTGTTGTAAATTGCTTCACAAGGAAGCATCAGCAGTGCCCAGCAAAGTTCACCTACAAAGCAAGCTTTATATGCTTGAATCTTAGCAAGTAACTCTATATACTTATTAGCTATCCTTTTGAATTCTATAGCTCTCTACCAACACTAACAACAAAAAAATTCAAACTGGATTTCATAGAGTTTCTTTACAGTTGACCAAGTTTCTGAAGACTTTCAAAGAGACATGGATACTGAGAAAACATTCACAGAGGCAGAGTGCAACGGTCTTACAGAACAAGTCCTTCGGGATAGAGAGTCCATAAAGAGGCAGAAGAAAAGGCTGATCCACATGTATTCAGCTTTAAAGTTTGGTCTTTAAGATCTACACCATCCATTCAAGTCACAGAAATACTGCTGTTTCTCACCTAATAGAGAACAGCTCCTGGTACCGTGTTTATTACTTGAAACATACATAGGGAATATATTCCTTCTTAAATATATAAGCTGCTTTGCCAATGTACACGGAAGTTCCAGCAGCAGGACATCCAACTGGACCTGCAAAATTCTCCATCTGATGCCTAGTAACTCTGTGGACCAGGCTGCAGATAAAATTGTATACATTTTGGATCTTTAAGGATAACTAAAGTGAAAACTTTATTCTTCTGATGAATCACATTCTTATCTTTTACGTGCTTCTCCCAGTGGTTAGTGTATTTTTTGAGTATTTAACAAGGTTCTTGCAACTTTAGAAAATAGCCCATCTCTATTTCCACCAGAAGAATTTTGTTTCTAAGAGTTTATAGTTTAACATAAACTGTAATTTCAATCTTTTTTTTAAAGTATTGTGTCATATATATATACAGAGCTATATACATGAATATAAATGCAATTTTACTAACCAAGGCAAACTAACAGGAAGTATTCCATGTGTGCATGATTTACAGTAGTTGTGATCTATGTTACATTAAAAACTCTGCTGCATCTTCCCTTCTCTTATCAGTAGTACAGCCTGACATGTGAGCATAACTATTTTCAGGATTGTTTTCCTGCTTATTGTATATGGACAATGGAAGAATGTGTACAGAAAATCAGATACCACAGCTGTTTCATCTTTTTTCAGTTAAGTACCCTAATGCTTCAGTATTTTTCATTCTGTTTTCTGTGAAAAGTTAGGTGACTTTTCCATACATACAAAGTAACAGCTTGCAATACTCAAAAAAACCCAAAAAACAACAAAAAAACCCCACAACCCAGTAAAAAGAAATAAAATTGTTGTATTCTCCATGCCTTTGAGGCTATGTATTAAGTTGAAAGATTTCTTGAAAGAAGCCCCAACAAACCAGACAGAATTATTTGCTTCTAGAAGATATTTTGAATTCAGTTAAAAATCTATTTTTTTTTTTTCCTCATGCATTTTTATACTGAGAATGCAAGTAAGTTATTTACTGGAAAATGAAGTTTTGTTCTGTAAGACTTTCTAATTTTCAAAGAATTAGATTTCTATGAGGAAAAGGAGGTATGGACTACTTAATGGTAGAAGAAATTTGTATGCTTTTTTTTGCTTTTTTTGTTTTTGTTAGGATGGCACTATTTTTAGTAAGGTCTCTAATATATACATAGAAAATAACAGGTTTGTTTTTTTTGGAAGTACATATTACAACAGAAGATGTGACTTAGAGACACTGGAATGAAAACCAGGCCTAAGCAGGATTTACCATGTATATTTTCACTAGTCTAAATTAATATCATATCCATCACTAGCTCTGGGGATTTTACAATAATGCCTGTGTTAGCCAGTTAAATTTTCCAACAACATTGAAAAGTATTTCAATATTAAGGATTAAAGAAGACAAGACATTTGATAAAGACCCAAATCGTCAGAGTAGAGGATGGAAATGTTGGAAAACATCAAAGAGCACTGACATACAAAAGAAAATAAGGAGGGAATTAGAACATGAATAATAATGTAACAAAATACTGTGTCACTTCTTTGGTTGAAAAGTGGTGACAGATTATGTGAATTTATTATGATTAATTTAGAATAGCCTTGTATCCATTGCAATCTCACATGTTTCCTAGTGTTGTATACACGTGATAGTTCAGTGCAGAGGCATGCAAATCACATAAATGCATGTAAGCCACCAGAAAATAACCACAATATTACAGATGAAATGAAAGGGTGTCCTGTAGGCCTTGCAGAATAGTGCCTCCAAAGGAATCAAATTCTTCAAGGGTTTTCTGATACAGCTCTCTGCTGACAGCCATGCTGTTTCTAATCTTTTTGCCCAAAAACCCCTGCAGTATCATTCAGAGTCCACTGCCTAAGAACTTCTCAGTCACTAGGAGTACACATATTATTATGTCCAAACTTTTTTGACTTATTCATCAGTGGCTTGGATGAAGGGACAGATGCCTCTGCAGCAAGTTTGCTGAGGATACAAAGCTGGGAGGAGTAGCCAATACCCCAGAGTGCTGTGCACCCCTTCAGAGGGCCTCGACAGTTTGGAGAGATGTACAGAGAAGAACAGCCTGAAATTCAAGAAAGGCAAATGCAGGGTCCTGCACCTGGGGAGAAATAATCTCACACCCCAGTACAGGCTGGGGATGACTCAAAGCATTTTACATCTAATAATCTTACCAGATATCACTAAAGTTATCCAACATGATCCAAGTTGAGCTGTCACAGGATTTATGTCAGTCATAATAATGATCATTATGATCACAATACACTCCCTAAAATCTGTTTTGTCCCTCTGAGAAAGCAGTTTTCTGTATGCACTGATTCTGATGAACTGCTAATTGAACATCTAGGTCTTGTATCTTAAAACTTCACCTGTGATTTTCTTTTTTGAAAAGAGAATTTTAAAATTATGTTTTTATTCTTTGAAAGGTGAGACACATTTTGTTGAAAAAACTGATCTTGAGAATGCATAAAGGCTATGACAGTAAAATAATCTTTCAAGTGAGGCTACTTTCAGATTTCTGACCTCTTAGAATAATTGGTTATTATGTTTTTATGTCAATTAGAGCATGAACTCATTCTTGTATTTAACTCTTGGCAATCATTTTTCATCAGTTTCTCAAGGAAAACCTGGCACTGCAGTGTGAGATACAAAATTTTTATTCTTTTGATTCTGACCTAGCTATCAGTTTCCTGATAGTAATTTCACTTATAGAATAAAGTGTTGCAGATAATACATATTTTTAGTGCTGAGAATTCTGCCAAGCTATTACAATTACATTGATTCTCCAACTACTTTGTTTTTTTGAATATATGAAAACATTTCATGGGATTTATTATTTTTTTTTCTTCCTGAATTTCTTCTTAAGTCTTCTTAATTCAAAGTGAACTTTATTTTGAAAGATTGGGGACTGTTCATTTTTATTATGCTACATTTTTCCCATGTTTCACAAAGTAAAATCTTCCTGAGAAATCAGAAATCATGTAGAAACAAAAGCACATGAAAATGAATCTATTCAAATAGCTGTAGCAGAACTCTGCAGTACCTTGTGAAAATGCAGTGTAAACGAAAAACAAAAAAATATTTTCCCATCTTTTACTCTATTCAACTGCCAATCACAATTACAGCCCAGTTAAAGTGATTTCCACCATTACAAGTTGTACTTGTCTGGATGGAAAGCTGCTAGCTTTCCTCATAACAACCCATCTGGTGCTGTATTTTGGATTTATAGCTAAACCAATGTTGGTAACACAACATTTTTTTGATTGATACTGAATAGGGCTTGCACAGCATCAAGGTGTTTTTTCCCACACTGTGGCATCCCAGGATTAGGTTACTGGTGGGCCAGAAATTGAGGGGCACTGCCAGGACAGATGACTAAAATCAGCTAAATGGATATTCCATATCACGTAACATGATCAGCAACAAAACCTTAGTTAGAGGAAGAAGTGGGGGGACTTGTTTTCCAAGATGATTACTGCTCAGTCACCATCTCAGCTGGGAATGGCTGTGACTGCCTTTGGACCCCCTGCACCCCAACTTTTCACCTACTCCACTGTCTTTATCCCAGCCCACAAGGATTTGGGTGTTTTTAATTGTTTATGGGTTGACTGCCTTTTTTTTGCTTTGTTGGAGTTTGTTTTTTTTTTTTTTTCCCTTTTCTTCTTTCTATTCCCCTTCCTACTGGGAGTCGAAGGAATGAGCAAGCAGCTGTATGGATGACTAGCTGCTGGCCAGTGTTACCCCTCAACACAGCCTTAGGTTCCCAAGCTCTGCTCTGACTTGGGAGCACACATATCAGGGCTGGCCTCAGCTCCTTTCAGCTCCTGACTCGGGTCCAAGTGCCTGTTACCTCCCCTGCCTGAGCTCTGATGGTGCCTCTGAGGAAGCAGCTCATTCTTCAGCAAATGAGAGCCCCTGGGGAAGGCTGTGAGGGCACATGTACACCTCATCTGGGAGCAGGCAGCAGCCTGGAACAAGAAAACAAATAATCTCAAGGAAATGCCAAGACTGAGGATGAAGGGGATGCACCATCAGGGATGAACCTCTCTCCCTGTGTAGGTCCCAGGGCAGTAGGAGCTTTCTGTTCAATGAAGATCACCCCACTGACATTTGGGGAGAGAGCAGAAAGGGTAACCAGCAAGATAGGTAAATAAAACTATTTTAACTTTATTGCTGATGAGGCTATTCCTGATTAGGACTATTAAGATGAAAATATAATAGGAATACCAAATTAACTTCACACATGTAATGTGATCTCCTTTGGTCAAAGGAGAGAGTAACAAAGAACAAAGTACAAAGAACAAAGTACAAAGAACGAGTAACACTGCTACCATTATTCCATGAAATTCAGATTCCAGAAATGGTAAGAGAAACATGTTTCTGCTTCAAGCATAGCAAAACTGGACATAAGAGATAACATTCCTGCCATGAAAATATTTAAAAGTAGCATTTCTAGGAATCAAATCACCATACAGTTGTCAACTGATATTTTTCAGGCTGCTATTTTCAACTGAGATTTTGCCTCATACCTTATATGTTATTTTAGACTTCATTTTTCTGGTAGTAGGAGATAAAAAATGTATTTACAGGTCACATTGTTGTATTGGTAGATACTTAAGAAAAAAACTCCTGATGAGAGGAAAAAGGTGTCTATCTTAAGTAAAGCGTTTATGAATTTCTGCAAAATGACATTAAAATTAAACAGCAGTCTGATGTGTAGCATTGAAATTCTCCTTTTAGATGTTCTTAGTCACCCACTGAGCAGTCACTCACCGAAACTGTTGAGATTTAAGTGTATATCTTAGTGGATAACTAAAGTACTCATGGTCTACATTCCTGATTTAATGTTTCAAAAATTACATCACTATTGCTTTTCCTTGAATTGGACTGCAATAAAACAAGGCATTGAGACAATAGTTATGATAGATATCCATTACAGATGGAGTATTATGTCAATTATAGATGATATTACATTATTATATTATAAATTAAAGGCCATGTCTTATCATGCAATCATAAAAATGACTGTCAACACTATAGCTACTGATTTAATACTGGCTTATGGGGCAACGGTAGCTGGAAACACGAAATGCTTAAGAAAAAGTCCCTGATTTAATACATTTTTCTGGCCTGTAAGTTTGTTCTTTCTTTTCTGGGACATACTAATGAGTATTAGAGGAGATGAGGCTTGCATCTCTTCAGTTACGGGGCTGGCAGTATTTCCTGGAAGTACAGCACCCCTGGCTTTGTAGGCTTATAATGGAGCTGCAAAAATCCATGTTGTGGTAGAGATTTTATGAGCTATTTTCTGTAGGGGGAAAAATGATATGTAGATGCCACCAGCGCATAAAAAAACAGTTAATGAAAACTCCAAAGCTGAGTCCAGTGCAGTAAAACCAGCAAATCCTAAAGCATGTTAATATCAGAGATAAAAGGAGCTAAATTGGTTTACCTGCCTAATATGTCCCATGTACAGCAACTATATACAGTCCAACTCAATAACATCATGGGTTAACTGGCTAATTAGTAAGAAATAGCAAGAAGAGTAAACAGACTGCACCATTACCTGGTGGTTTCTGCAAGTCAAAGAGCTAATTCTCATTGCCCCCTTTACAACCTCCAAAATAAAGTGATTATCAAGATGTGCTATTCAACTATTTCTGTGCAATAAATTAATTCATCTGACTTTGAAGGTTGGTCATCTAATGTTTCCTCACCCTCAGAGAGGCCACTATAATTTTGGACACTTCAGTTTTTTCAGTAAGAAAGAATTAAAATAGTAGTCTCCTTATTTCTAATTACACTGATTTAATGAAATATGGTTTTGCCTGTGAACCTTAAATTTAAAGAAGGAATTGGTAGTCTTCATAAAAGAAACTATTAATGGAATAATTAGTAAAATATCAAGAATTCTCCTCTGACCTTGTTACTTCTTTTACAACAAGGCTTGAAAAGCTAATATATGCAAATATCAGTAGTTTTTTTTAACTAGATTTATATTATAGATGCTTCAAAATTATAAGTAAAAATATTTAGTAAAACTTTGATTAAACTTTCAGCATTTATCTACAGTCTGCCCTTCCAAAGACAGTTTATCTGTCTAAATCTTCATATTTTAAAATGGCAGAACCCTTTTATACGGCCGAGGGAAAACAGTTTCTGTATTTTCTATAGATTACTATTTTAAACTCAAATTCATATATTTAAAGAATGGAACCCAAAACACAAAAAATATTACTAATAACAATTTTTTCAGCCCTTAGATTTCAGAAATCATGATCCAGGCCACTAGGGCAATGGTCTAGGTCTTAGAAATCCTAGATGCAACAGAAAAACATAGAAAATATTTTTCAGGTCTGGGTTTTTTTCAGCTTTCTGAAGTTTTAGAGTTCTTTAGTTTCTCAGTCACTGCAGAGCCCCAAAAACCATCTTTTTTTTCCTACTGTTCTCCTTGGTTCAGACAGCCAGGATGCGAAGGATGAAAAGATGTAAGAAAAGAATAAATTCCCAACTGTTTTATATCTTTTGGATTCTCCTAAGTTAGATATTAGGAAATGCTTATGAAAGGATAAATTACTACACTCAGTAGAAGTTATACATTAACTTCAAGAAAGAGCCCATTTCACTCTTCTCTAATTTCATAGCCATCAGTATCAAAATTGGCAACAAAGCTTTGCTGTCCCAAACTGAAACAGACTTTTCTCTGTTATAAAAATGAGCAAAGAAAAATGGTAAAAAAAATCAAAAGAGATTTTTTTTCATGTTCGTGGGTTAGAGAGCACACCTGAATGTAGTTGGAAAACTGAAATCCAGTTCTTTGAATTAGAGCAGACAGCTATCAGTGTGGGGTTCCTTCTTTCTTTCATACCAACTTGCATATAGGAACACAGTGGTATTCACCTATTCTACAACATTATTACTCTAAGATCTCCAAAAAAAAACCCAAAAAACCCCAAATAAACAAACAAACAACCACCAAAACAAAACAAAAAAAAAACCCTAACCCCCTCTCCCCAAACAAAACAAAAATGCCACAACCAAAAAACCGAAGCTATTAAAACCCTTTAAACCCTCTGAGAGTTACCAAGGTTTTCTTGTACTGTGATATGCTTTAAACCAGGAATTCAAGTGTCTTCTAGCATTTATAGTGTATACAGAAGTAATCCATGGAGCCTCCCCCAAGCAAATAGCTGTTTTTCATGTTTCACAATACCTAGAGACATTTTTAGCACATTCCTTTGTCATCACTCATATGACTCATATAGATTTAGGAATTTTAGTTTTCATTTTACTTTCAAGAATGTCTGTTGACAACTAAGAAGCAGTTCAAGCTCTGCATGCTTTTCACTTCATCATCTCAACTTGGCTGAAGTAAAGAGTGCGCATGAAATATTTATATTACATACCAGAAATGCTTTCTGCAGGGAAACAGCAGAAGACTGGGTTCAGTCCTGGCATAGCTCTATAGCACTTTACAAACGTAACTTTCACTCCTACTACTAGACACCAAAATTTCAGGCACTTAGCCTTCCATTTTGCTAAACACACTTCTTATTTACATAACTTACAGCAGTTAATTCTGGTATAAAAACTAATAAGTCACTATAAGAAAGAAAGACAAAGTTTGTGAGAGACCATTTAGTACTTGGACATCTATCGTCTCAGGGAACAGCAAGGACCAGCATCCCTCTAAGGGCTGGGAAGACAACGGGGATATCATGGTCGGCAGGGACAGAAGCCAGAGCCTCATCTCACAGTACTAAACCGAGACAAGCAGGACAAAACCTGAGATGGTGGCTCAACCCAAAGCCCAGATCATAGGGCAATAGAGCAGTGATGACACAAGCCTGAGGTCAGGGTCATGTGCATTGGACCTGCCAGGCAGAAACAAGGTCAAGACAGCCACAGGTCCAACTCCAGTCCCAAGGTTCCTATAGCCAGGCACAGCTGAGTGACACGCAGTACTACAGCTTAGGAAGGGAGGAGGTACCCAGGGCAGAGCTTAAATAGAGCTCCTGGCCCATGGCTGTGGGAGGAGTCCTCAGGTGAGGCTGATTGGGGTCATTAAGCCTAACTAATGCACTCACCATCCTGACACATTCACTGTCTATCCCTCTAAAAGATTCCCAATATGTACTTGTACTGTAGCATCTGACCACTTCAAATGTGCATTATTAGAGTTTTTTGCCAAGATTTCAGAGCTCTTTCTTCTTTTCATGGAATAGAGTTTGCATTCTGGATTTTTTATACATTATAAATTTCTGATTGGCCTACACTTTTACTGCTTTATTTTTTGGGTTTTTTTCATTTTAGTTAAATTGTGAATTTGTTTTGGTTGTTGTTTAGAATACATAGAATTCACTTGATAATTCATTCTTTTTTTCTACTTCTTTTCACTGTAAATTGAAAAACCCTGGTTCAGTCAAGCCTGATACACCAGGCTGGTGCTATGACACTGCTAAAAGGCTTCAGGGATTAACATCAGTTTTGGAGACATACATACAGGTTATACTATGGCCACAACAGCCCCAGGAATAAAAGGTCCTTTCTAATTTATCTATGAATGTAGTAAAACCAACGAACAGCAAGGCTAAAGGGAATATTATTTTCCTGAGCAGTCAAAACCCCACAGGATACAGAGAATCAGAGAGAAAACTGACAGTAACTTTTAGATTTCTGGCAACTGCTGTGAGCCAAACAGCTGCTGCTGACAAACCAGGGAATACAATATCTCCCTTCTGCCCTAGTATCCCATATCTCAGCTGTAAGGTACAGCTGCACAGGTATTTCCAGGTGGAAATGAGTGTGCTCTTGATGTATTCTGAGCCTGAAGGATGGGATAATTTCCAAACCAGAAGACATGTTGCCAGGTTAGCATGATCCTGAGCTATTAAGCCTTGCTGACAAGCTGCACATAAAACACAAGTAGATGCCCCAAGGGTAAGGGTTGAATTTTTCCTCCCTTCCTGCAGAGTATTGTATGGATCTATGTCTAATTACCAGCTCTTCACATGTACTTTGCCTGCATCTGTGTGTTGATAGGACAGCTGTTTTCAGTGGTTTAAGGATGTTTAGACCTTCCTCAAGTGAATTAATGCCCATTGTCAATACAGAGATTCTTGATTCATAATATATATCAAGAGGGTAAAATGTCTAGTCCATTACTTGTTTCCAGAATGTATTTGTATATTCATCCTCAGGAAAGGATTAAAAATTCTGACATACATAGGTATTTTCTATTCTTTCCTACCACTAAGCTGTTGAATAGCAGAAGCTGTTCAAGTTTTTGAGAGGAAAGAGAAAAAAGAAATGTTTTAATGTAGATACTGAAAACAAAAAAACCCCAAAATGATGTCTCAGATAATGGTAAAGAAACATAAGAAACACTCTAAAGGATAAAATTGCTGTGAAGCACTTGAACCAACTAAGCAAATGTTTATAAAATGTTTAACTGCTATTGTAATTTAAGGTACATGATTTACTTCTATAAAATGAACTTTATGAGTAGCAAAAATCATTGTGCAAGAAAGGTCTTGCCTGAGCTGACAATTTTATTGTTATACTCATAATATTTGGTGGTTTTCCTGAAGCTGTGGATTCCGACATTATTACATTTCATGAGACTCAGTTTTAATTTAAAATAAAGAATATTTTTATTGGTCTTGAGTTTTAGAGGAAAGCATGTTTATATGCTAAATATTCAAAACTCAAAAAACAAATAAGAAATATGTAATAAATAGAGCTTACGAATTAATAAATCTGCAGGTATTTTAAACCAGTCAAGTCTTTTTATAAGATCTTGTTTCAATTTCTGAGCAGCTGAGATTATCACTTATACACTTATACTTTCATAACTCCTCTGTTTTTCTATAAGGTATTTTTAACACACAGAGCTGAAACAAAAGCTTCATGGAATAACGTCATCTTTGGGTTCATTTTTAGTGTGTGTCCTTAGAGGTTTTTTACTCATGTTCCAAAATGTGTTTGCAAGAAAGCATCACTACAGTCAGAACCACGTCAGGAAATCAAACTTTAGTAAGAAAACTTTTAAAAAACCCTTTTTATTAGGAGCAGCATGCACCCTCAATTCAATTCAGCAAACCTCCAGGTCAACATCATGTTTTCTTTCTGTCTTCTAAATGTAAATGTCTTCTAAGTGGTAGTTGTTTCATTTTTGAAAACATAGAAAAAACCAATATGATGACATTTCTAAATGCTTTCTTAATGACCATAATGTTAAATACTTTAGCAGAGACTAACCAGTTAAAAGGAACTGAAGACAAGCATAGGCACAGAAGTCTAACACTGTATAACACTCCGTATCTTTGCTGTTATCATGAGCATTTCAGAGGCATCTAAAATTAAACACTCTGCAAAAAAAAAGACACCACCTCTATAGAAGTACACTAGTTTTAATCTGTCTCGTAAATGTCATCAAAGCCCTGAGAAGAACCTAAACTATACTTCTCTCATTGAACACTCAGCAGGGAGAGTGCTGTGTCAGGAAAGTTGAGATCTCCTCTCCTTCAGGCTTGGAAGGTTTGAGCTGATAGCACTCTCCTCTTAGACCTGGCCTTGACTTTCATTCTCCCTTTGGAAGAAAATATAATGAGTAATGCAGGGAACATAAAGGAGGCATTACTTGAGTTCCCATTCCTAAAACTCTTCCCATTTTTAATCAAATGACCACTGAAGTACCCCATCTCCATGGCAGATGCAGAAGGACAAGCCCTTGTACTTGCTCCTCACACTGTAAGAATCAGAAAGCCAGAGAGTTTTCCAATCCTAATGTTCTTGGTAGTTTTTAGGACAAATATTTAGGACAAATATATATATATATATATATATATATATATATATAGATATATATATAGATATATATATATAGATATATATATATATATATAGGACTGTGCAACAGCATAGCCTCTGAGGTTCCTGTTTATGCTAAAAAGATTTATTTAGTGCATGGTAGTATCCTAGAAAGCATATTCATTTTGAGATACCTTTGAAACAGTTTTCTGGGATTCTAACTCATAAGCTTGAAAAGTTTGAAAATACTAAATGCCATCTTCTGAAAGTCAATAATTTCCTCCAGGTTCCTAAGTCTAGTCCCTTTTCTTTTTCTTTCCTCAAAGGTAGACACCAAAACACCTTTGAGAACTTGGAACTGAATGATGGGAGACAGCAAGAGTTAGTCACCCAGTGTACACCAGTGCCTTGAGGACACACATCTATATATTCCTGTGTCCGAAAAGTTTTAGAAAATACAGGATTTTGATTCATGTGTGCAGAAGCAAACAGCTGAGGTTGTTTTAGAGGAATTAACTCTGAACTGAGGTAGAAAACACATCACTGCGGGTTGTTGCCATCTTCAGATGCTGAAGAAATTTTGCCAGATTTCATCTCCCAGCCTGGCAGCTCCTAAATCACAGAGATATTTTTGAAAATGTTACCTACACTCTGTTGTGACTAATGATAGCTGAGACTCTAGAGAGCAATTTGGAGGTCATTCTGTGCCTGCTGCCTCTATTTCATCAGTTCTCTCATGGGGCACACTCCATGCTTTAGGAAATAGTTAGGAATTTGTTGTGTTTGTAGTGCTTTGAAGATGAAAACCACTGTAGATTAACAAGCTTTAGGTTGCAATTACTCTGATTATACTTCACAAAATGTTATTTATTTCAGAAGTACCATAAACCTTGTTGGTATTCTGATTTTGACCCTGCTGAATAAAAGGAAGGATAAGTATTTCCAGTTCTTTTCCATTTAGCCATTAGTCTTTTCCCTCTATCTTATATGTGGATTGTAAAAATCAGAAAGGTAAGATGTTTTACTCTCTTCAATTTAAAATTTGTCTTGACCACTATCTAACTTGTAATTTGTAAAATCTTGTACTAGCAAAATGAGTTGATTTGGCACAATTTGAAGCACTAAAGGTTTTCAGCCTTTTTACCATAAACATCTCCTTCATCCTAAAGCCAAATATTCTTGCAGTCCCACTTGCCCATTGTAAAAATTTTAGTAACCTATGATCCCACTCTGCACTTTGCCTCGAGATCATTTTCCAAATCAAATCCTTTTCAAATTCTGTTTTCTGGTCTCTTCTCTCTTTTAACAATTTTGAATTCCAGATGGGAAGGCTCCTTTCCTTTCACTTCTGGCTAAGAAGAAGTGTAGGGGAATGACTACAGCAATCACTGCAATTAAACAAGGATGTTGTCCTGTGGTTTCCCCTCTAAGGCCTGATCAGAGTCAATGCACAGTGCATAGAAGGGAACAGCTAGAATGGCAGGAACAGCTCCCTCTGTGTCTCAGAGGAGTATGTTCAGTAAGTTGGGATCTGAGGGGATTTTACCTGCTAACACCTGCTGACAGTGCACCATAGTGATTTAAGGTGGCAGCTCTCCAACAGGAACTCTGAGCTAGGATTCATGTGTAGTCTAATGCAGCCAGGCTAAAAGCATAAGCTAAGAACCCTGTCTAGTCTTTCTGGCTGCAGATGACTTTTCTATGTAAACACTACATATCTAAATTGAAAGTTCATGTATAGGTTATAATAGGTCTATTACATCAGTATAAATGACTTTCAATTGCAAATTATGGGAAAACCAATCACAAGTAGTGATCCATATCCCATCTTAAAAAATTGAAGCTTCTGCTTCAATTTTCAGGTAATAGCAACTGTAACATCCTCTACTCAGAAGAACCAATGCACCAACTCTATATATTTTTTGGACAGATTTACTGTACAGAAATTAGAATTTGTTTTATTCTAATACTCAGTAATTATACAGTCAGTAAACAGCTAGCCAGCTAATAAGGCCAAGAAATGCAATGACCTATGGTTTAAGACTAAATATCAGGAATAACAACTAACTCTCTTTTGGGATACACATGCCTAATCTCCATTTTCTTTATGTAGGAGAATGCTGATTAGAGTCAGGTTCCTGTCACACTCCATGTTCTGCAT
The DNA here is from genome assembly GCA_026261815.1 of Monarcha castaneiventris obscurior. Classification (NCBI taxonomy): domain Eukaryota; kingdom Metazoa; phylum Chordata; class Aves; order Passeriformes; family Monarchidae; genus Monarcha; species Monarcha castaneiventris. The sequence goes on along the minus strand of JAMPIT010000174.1, from coordinate 3,620,414 downwards.
TGAATAGCAGAGAGCAACCTACCAAAATACAGCTGGCAAGTAAAAGCATTACACTGTTTCTGTAAAGTAAGAGATGAGAAATTTTATATACCTACACAAGATGGAGCCTGGATATTGCAGCCCTTTTATGTTAGGTACACTGAGAGGCAGTGTACCTAGTCCTATCCTTCACAGAATCATAGAATCATCCTTCGACCAAACACTGCCTTGTCAACTAAACCAAGTTGTTGATTGAATATTGCCAGGCATGGTGACTCTACCACCTCCCTGGGCAGTCCATCTCAATGTTTGACAACTCTCCCAGTGAAGAAAGACTTCCTGATGTCCAACCTGAAACTTCCCTGGCATGCTGGAAGCCATTTCCTCTTGTCCTGTCATCAGCTTCCTGGGAAAGAGGCCAACCCCACCTGGTTACAGACTCCTTTCAGGCAGTTGTAGAGAGCAATAAGGTCTCCCTTGAGCCTCCTTTTGTCCAGGCTGAACACCTCCAGCTCCCTCAGCTGCCCCTCACAGGACTTCCTCTTTCAACAATTCACCAAACTCATTCTCTTTCTCTGGACATGCTCCAGCACATCACTGTCTTTCTTGAAGTGAAGGGCCCAGAACTGAACATAGGATTTGAGGTATGGCCTCAACAGGGCTGAGTGCAGAGGTACAATAATTTCCCTAGGTGGTTAAACAAAGATGTTCACATTTTTGTGATCTGCTCTAGGACACTGAATCGTTGTTCCCCCTACCTGCTGATCAACTGCAACTGCAGAGTACTTACAGTGCTGGAAGCACATAAAATGGTTCTTCTGATGGATGTCAAAAATATTTTTTTTTTTATTTCATAGAACAGTGTGAAGAGCACAGTGTACAGGACAGGAGCTGTGACATGAGTCTATTTGACAGTGAATAGCAAAAACATTTTTGGGTATCTGAACCAGGAGGAGGAAGGAAAATTTAGTGCTTCCCCATCCATCTTTCCTATTGCAGAAGAATGAAACAAGGAGCAGTCAAACCAACAGCAAAGAAATACTCTGTGAAACCTTATTTCCATAGTCTTTCTAGGTTTTCATAGTTTCATAAATGTGTATTTCAAGGAATTTTATGCCAATCCACATTTATTTCAAATATTTACTGTTTATTTTTGGCTTTGTCTTGTAATGATCATGATCTTTCAGGATAACTCTAGTGTAATCCATTAACATTTAACATTTTGCTTTGTATGCCTTCTCCATCCATGCAGTAAATCAGCTGGTGTTCTTTGAATTTCTGGAAGACGTGTAACCTTGTAACTTTGTAGAAAGTCTGTAGAGAAGAATTTTCAAAATTTTCTTTCCAGGTTAGAAATCTTTTTCAAAGCTTTATTCGGGCACTCAAACTCTCTGTTTTCTTGAAGGCAGAATGTTCTTTGCTGCCTGTATATAAAACCTCTCCTTCTGAGAAAAATAAGATTTTAACAATCTTCTGAGAAAAAATGAGACCATTTATTGTATGTTGAAAATATAATTTTAACAGTATATCTGACTCAAATTGAGTTTATAAATTTTATTTCACATGATCTACCAAGGCAGTAGGATAGCAAATATGTCAGTCGTGATCGTTAGTACAAATAAAAAAATTCTAATCATGTCTAAAATTGAGGCGGAGTTTGTAATTACAGTATATAAATTAATGCATTTTTAGCATAAGACTGGCTTCAAACTTAGACAACTTCAACATGCAATTCTGGCCACCAGCAGATTTCTCATACGCACAATTTTATCCAAACATGCTGATGCTTTCCATTAAACAATTATATCCATTGAAAAAGAAACAGTGACCAAGCCTGTCATGAATATTTTGTAAGAAAAGTTCGTTTTATAGAATAGAATGCTGTTGTAGAAATAAATATAAATATTTGGGATTGTTGGGCCAGTTTGTTTTCAGGAAAACTCATAATTTTCAGATGAATGAGATGTGTTAAATTGTAGTCCTAAATTGCTCTCCTGCACTGTAATATGTATGCTTGTAATCTGTGCAAGTACTCTATATCATCATTTATCTGGGCATCTGGTAGAGATAAGGGCAGATGAGATAAGCAGCCAGTCATCACAGCTTCAGTTTCTGTTCTATACTCTCTGTCATACATAAATGGAAGTATTCTCACTGGTCATCAGGCAATTTACATTCCTGTTTATCTGAATCCTTTTATTGCTAAGTGTTATCAAGGAGCTTTGATCTGATTGCCGTTTGAATCTATATACCCAATGATAGTTTCTCCAGTTTCCCAAAGGCCCTAAACAATACAGTGATTCTTTTTCACAAGTGGGATACAATTTGGTGGCTACTTCTCTTTAAATGTTCTTGACATAAATATTCTTCTTGGTTTGTCTTCATGAGCTTGAGTAGGTGTCAAGCCAGCTCTGCTGTCTTGTCAACAATTGTCATAATGGCAGGTAACATGGAATCAAACTGTAAGTGCTTGTCTGTTCACAGTGAAGTCTTTAATCAGGCTGAACTTTGTTTGTGTCTTATCTACCCAAAGGCAGATCGGTGTTTTCCTGGAAAAATTATCCCAACACCTAAACATATTAAAACATAGGTAGGAAATAACTCCACTAGAATATAAAAGTGTAAGAGAATGTAACATTTCTTATCTGTGGTGGGATGTGGCCTTGGTAACAAGTTTCTTCTGACAAGTCATGGTCCTAAGAAACTCAACCGCCTGCTTGAAACAACATTTGGCAAAGTTAGATTTCAGTCTTTCTGTGTTGTGGCACTGCAGAATGAGCAGGCATCTTTTGAAGTGCAGTAACATCCAGATGAAACTGAACTTGACAATGGTTATTGAGAATTATTGATGTTATTTGTCCAAAAAGCATTTCGTGCCAAAGCAACTTTATGTAGTAGACACTTAAAATAGAAAAATCCAGCATATGTAACAAATGCTGGGGCATTTCTGCTGCCTCATCCAGACTAATCTGTTGATACACAGTCTTGAAAACCAAAACTACAAAATATCTTGACATTGTCGACTTCTACAACTGCTTCAGTGTGTGAAGTTCAATCACCACTGCAGCTAACCTGGTTTGGATAAAATAATTGAAGTGTGTCAGTCAGATTTCAGAGCAGCTAGCTTTCTTTCTTTCTTTCTTTCTTTCTTTCTTTCTTTCTTTCTTTCTTTCTTTCTTTCTTTCTTTCTTTCTTTCTTTCTTTCCTTCTCTTTCTTTCTCTTTCTTTTTCTTTCTTTCTTTCTTTCTTTCTTTCTTTCTTTCTTTCTTTCTTTCTTTCTTTCTTTCTTTCTTTCTTTCTTTTCTTTCTTTCTTTCTTTCTTTCTTTCTTTCTTTCTTTCTTTCTTTCTTTCTTTCTTTCTTTCTTTCTTTCTTTCTTTCTTTCTTTCTTTCTTTCTTTCTTTCTTCCTTTCTTTCTTTCTTTCTTTCTTTCTTTCTTTCTTTCTTTCTTTCTTTCTTTCTTTCTTTCTTTCTTTCTTTCTTTCTTTCTTTCTTTCTTTCTTTCTTTCTTTCTTTCTTTCTTTCTTTCTTTCTTTCTTTCTTTATTTCTTTCTTTCTTTCTTTCTTTCTTTCTTTCTTTCTTTCTTTCTTTCTTTCTTTCTTTCTTTCCTTCCTTCCTTCCTTCCTTCCTTCCTTCCTTCCTTCCTTCCTTCCTTCCTTCCTTCCTTCCTTCCTTCCTTCCTTCCTTCCTTCCTTCCTTCCTCCTTCCTTCCTTCCTTCCTTCCTTCCTTCCTTCCTTCCTTCCTTCCTTCCTTCCTTCCTTCCTTCCTTCCTTCCTTCCTTCCTTCCTTCCTTTTTCTTTATTTTGTGCATGAAAACAAAAAAAAAAAGTTGTAACAACTGGCAGTAACATTTAGTATAGTACAAACAATCCATTTTGATTTTTTTTAGAAGGAAGATATAAGACCTTCAAAGTAAAAATCATGATCATATTCACCACATCTGAAATGGGAAATGTCTGGTTTCACACTGATATATGAAGCTGGGTGCAAGCTCCACAATGGGAGATGTTGTTACTCTTAGTAAAAGGCAGAATTCTGTTACTTTATGTTAATGTTTGTATAATATGTTAAATTGCCAATTTTGTAAATTCTGCCTTCTGACACTTAAAATTTAGTATTAAAAAGGCAAAAAAAAATCACTTCTGCAACTCCCCTCCATCAATCAAACATACTTGATGAAACATTCTAAACTGAAAAGCTTCAAATAGCATGTATTATCTTATGTTTTCAGTAAAAATATAACATTAATTATAAATTTGCATGCCATTATATCTATGGATCATCCGATACTTTTCATTATGCTATTAAATTTACACAAAACCATTATTTTATGTCAAATATCCAGTACTGGGACCAAAATCTATAGATGAAAATTTAAAGTGTTTCTCCAAGTAATTTCTTTTCTCCAGTTCTCAATGTATGTTTCAGATTTGCTATCTATAAAATAAGTTTTCTTTTCCTGGCTAATAAACAGTTACTGAGTCTAAAGATACTCTGGACTGTGTCACGGATGCAGGGTGGGTATTTTATTTTCTTAGATTTGAATTAAGTGTTGTTGGCTCAATAGAATCATTACAGCTGGATTAGTGTTTCTCCCATTTAAGTGACTGAATTTTAACTGCAGGTCTGTAATATGTTACTGTTACACAGTGAATTGATTTTTATAGAATAGTTTCATTTACTTGAAAAATGTCTAGTCTTTTAATGAATGTGAATTACAGTACATTTAGGTTCAATTTTCAAATAATCTATTTTAACTGTGTAGCATTACTGTGTCACTACTCATTACAGAACACTTTAAGCAGCAGTTTTAATTATTTGGAAAAAAATATTTTACATGCTAGTGAACATATCTTGAAATTAAGAGTAATATCTATATTTAAAGAATGCTTTTATTGCATTGAGTATAATTCAATTTTACTAAAGTAAGATACTTTTTTGCCCCTTGAAGTCCTGGAATAGTTCTAGTGTAGAAGGATGTTGTTACTACTGCACTAAATTTATGTATTTTGTGGTATAAATATTGCATCCATGAAATTTTCAACCCTCTTTGATGTAACTTCCTGTTTCCAACAACTAATGGGTTTGCCCTTGCTAGAAGTGGGATAGTGGGTTAGCACTGTGACTATGTATTAAAGGATCTGGGGTCAAAATATGTGCCTATTTTCCCTATGGTTTCTAGAGTAGCTTAATATTTTTCACACAATAATTACATGAAATTGTAATTGGAATATTTTTATCAAATTGTGGGGAAATGATTCTTTAGCTTGTATCCAAAAAATTGACTGTTCCCAGGGTTTCTTGATTCTTAACCACACTTCTGCATCTGGAGCACAGTGACAGCTACTGAACAAGCTGTAGCAGAATCTAGGGACTTGATGGTTCCCTTTTGCAACCAAGGAAACATGTGAAATCAATTTCTGTGCAGTTCTGAAGACTGAATGATTGGGAAGAGGTAACCCCACCTCCATGGTTATGGAAAAGCATAGCATTTAAACATTTTCCACTACAAAGATGGGATTATCTTCTGTTACTCAGCATATAAGAGGCAGAAGGAAATTTGAAGTCCATCAGTTTAGTCAGTTCTCTGCTGAACTGAAAATGAGAAAATTTCTTCAATCAGATAAGCTCTGAGTAGTTTTACTAGTCAATTTTCACCACTGGGATATTAATTTTATCATTTTATCTTCTTTGATGGAACAAAGGCTTTCTGATTACATTTTAAAAGGTATAGCATACACAAACAATAGACATCCATTAAACCTTTCATCAGATAACTATGTGGTATGGTGTGGAAAATTTCACAATTACAAGAAAGATCCCAACATGTACATTGAAAGAAGACCAGCCACCAAACAAGGTTTTACCCTGTCTTTGAGGTGCATTTTCATGCCATGTCTTTAGTATTTCTCTGTGAATTGTCTTCTCAAATCTAACATATTTGATATAGATTTTGTCATCCCAGAGGAAATCTAGATTTGTCCGCAGACTTCCTTCTTCATCCAACAGGCACTTTTCAGCTGTTTTGTAAATGGTTTAACTGTCCTGTGTTTTGTTGGGGTTTTCTCTCTGTTTTTGTTCTTTTTAGGTTTCTTTTGGTTTTGTTATGTTTTTCTTCTTGGCTGGACATGCTGAAGAAATATGGAACTGTCTGTGGGTACACACACATAGGAAAAAGGATGTAATTATATTTCACAAATGAGAAAGATGTCTCCAGCATCACATTCAAAGTTTTGAAAGATCAAATATCCACTTATAATTGTGAAGTCTAGAGTTATCCATCAGTGTAAAATCACAGCTAGGTTAAAGCACATGCAAATTTAAAGATTCTATTTGCAACATGAGAAAAAAGCCCAGACCACAATGAAACCAGTAATAACAACTTTTTTTCCTTTTACAGGAGAGCTTGAACTCATTCTAGAGTATTACTGTTTAGATTGAGTTGTAGGACCACTTTCAGTAATGGAGCTCGTGGAAATCAGTCAATGGAACCAGAAAAAGTGCTTCTCTAATGCTGTCGTTATCTTACAGTGGAATATTTCCCCACAATCAAAATACTAGTGTCCTCCATAATGCATATCAAAAAAGATCTACATCAAAAGTATAGGTGATATGACCACCTGAAAGATTAAAGAACATATTCACTTCTTTTAACTGTTGCTTATTTTAAGTCCCTCTCTACTTATTTCTCAATGCTAGTTCAACAAGAACAATATTGAGAAAATATGATGCTCTTGTAAGAAAGTATCAGAATCAGACAGATTTGGTAGCCCACAGTCAACAACCTTTAAAAAAATAAGTGTATGACTTTTATGGGTATATGAAGTTTTGACAAGGAGGAAGAAGTCATATGTTCTAAAAGCCTTTCTCTTTCATTTATTAAAAAATTTTATTCCACTGGTATTTAATATCCTGGCATGGCAGAAAATCCCCCTGGTAGCCTTAACTTTATTTATCGCTCATTAAGAAATGTGAATAAGAATTTTTGATATTACTTGTGATGGCCTTTTCTAGATTAATCAGTTATCTTGCACTAACAGACTGTTAAACTGTATTTGGACTAAAAGCAAATCCTAATTTTCTTATGTATGTGGTCTTCCCTTTGCGCACAAAAAGATTTTCTGTTAAACACAAGATAATTCTTATCTGTAAGACTTTGTAGTTTTTGCTAAGGTAGTTTATTTATGTGTGTCCCTTACCTCTACAATATCAGGTCTTGTGAATAGTAATACCTTCAGCAAGCGTTACATTGCATTTCATACTGTTGCGCATTATGGTTTACTGCTAAAGGTTCTGACAGGGGAGCTGCAATGGTTTCAAGTGAAGTAGTCAAAGCCTTTTCTGCTCTTTGTTCTACACGTACCTATTAAACATTAGTATTTCTTGCAAGTAAGTGGCAGCCAAGTTCTCGTGAACCTTTGGTATCTTCCTTCAAAGTTTTCTCTTCTCTTGTATGTATGCACTGCCCCTTGGCTTGTGCGATGCCTTTGATACTGCTAATCTCCCCCGTGGTTACCTCACTGCCCTGCAAGTCTCATTTTGGCTACTGCTCCCTCCCAGACTTAACTACAGGAGCCTCAGCTCTTTTCCCGTTTAGCCCTTGCTCCCGCATAGGGCAGTAGTTTGTTACTACTGGCCTCTGCTGGTGACAGATTGGTGTAGTCTGCACATCAGCTCCTCTCTTGGGCCCTGCTTGCAGGCCACATGTTCCAGGAAGCAGCTCTAAAAATATTCTCCTTGTAAGGATCTTAGACCTTTTGAGTAATAATGACAGAACAAAACTTTGCCTCCACCCTGTGATTCAGTGCACTGCGCACAGGGCACAGCTGAGTTAGGTCTCGGTTTATGGTATCCAAACTTTCTGAAAGCACATCTGCAGTGCTCAGAAGTGCAATAATTTCCTTCTTTGAAGGTGAGAAATATACCCCTCAGGAAAGCTGTATTTGTGCACACATGAGAAATTAGCTGTATGGCTCATTGCCAGCTTTTCTGTGCACTATGTGCCTCATATAGACAAGCAGTGCTGTACAACTGAACCCTCAGGCTGAACATGAGACTGTATGGAACTCCTGATATGCAGATCCATTTCTTGAAAGAAATCAGTGGGTAAATCCTCTAAATCTCTGTGGGTAAAGAGCCCTGTTTTAATTTTGTAGCGACAATCTCACCTCAGCAGAAGTGAAATGGCAACAGGATAACATACTCTAGATCATTTCTGGCTTCACATTTGCTGCACTCTTATTTTGCTGTAGAGGAAGTTTCATCCTTTGTTTGAGAAGGTCTTTGAAATTAAGAACGAAAGGAAAAGGCTTGTCTGTTTACATTTTTTTAGTATATGAATTGAGAAGATATTGCTATAATTATACTATTTCTCCCTGATTCAGCTTAGTGCTGAACAAATAACCAAGTGCACAAGAAGTCTATATGCATGTACTGTCATGTACTGTAACAGCTAATGAAAGCTTGTAAAAGTAACTCTAAGCATCTTCTTAATAAAGTTCATTGCAGTTTTAAATGTGGTTTTGTAACTAGTGCATTGAGGTAACTGTTATAATTTATAATTTACTCAGAGCCTAAATTCACCAAGTAACAACATTGCAGCTAAAATACGCTGAACAGTTTTTTCACTGAAAAAACTGTTCCAATATCTGTTTCGATAAAAGGTGGCAGGTGTTTGTAAAGGAAATAGGTGTTTATTAAACTAATTTTTAGCATATTCCATAATAAATGTCATCTTCTCATTCTTAAATAAAAATACAGCTTTAGTTCTAGTACACAGAGGCAACAGAAATGTCAGTGTTTGTTAAAATTAAAATAACACCTCTCATGGATTTTTTTGACAGAGAAAGCATTAATTAGATATTAAGTATTTTAAAAACTTCCATTAGAGATGTGATGGAAGTTATTTGGTAAAGCCAAGCAATGCAGCTAAGTTTTTGTTCATTTGTGGATTTACTTTTAATGCTAAAAACAAGCAAGCAAACAAAAAACCCTCAAAGCCCTGAACAATATATATATATTTTCAAAGACTTTCCAACAAAAAACATTTTGCTATTTTAAATTTCTGATAATGAAAGCATTGTTGCTATTTTTAATATCTGATCTGATTTATGATAATGAAAGTTTTTTATATGGGCTTAATTTCTAATCTGCCATTCTGATTTACCAGGAATGACAGGAAACTCCCCTATTCTCTAAGAGTATAATACATTTGAAAGATCGGCCTGGCCTAGGATGCCTCCATCTATGTACTAAAATGAGAAACACATTAAAGGTGGAAATAGTCTTGGTTGATATCAGTGTCTACAATTTGGACATCTATAGCTGAGCTACAGTCTTGTGTGTTCCATTTCTGAAAGAATGGAGGTATACTCATACGATATGATTTCTCTGGCATTTTTTTCTGTCTACCTTAAGATGAACTGAAAGATACCTGTGCTTATCTGTTCATCTCCAATGTATGCAAAGAGGACTTCTGTCAAACTTCTGTCAAATTCCTGTCAAACTCCTGAAACATAACTGTTTAGTTTATGGATGTCCATAACGCCATAGAGGAAACCAAAGGATTATGTTAGCTATCCTTATAAAAATATACATTGTGGTTTAAACTCCCATGAGCTAGTTCACTATTGCTACATTGTGAAAAATGCATAGCCACTATGGTATTTATATGGAATTTCAAAGTCTAGTTATGGCCCCTACTGAGAGCACAGGTGAATACAAAATGTCTTGAAAAGTACTTACAGCAGCCAGTGAAACAGTAAAAAGCTAGATAGCTCCTGCAAGCAAGTAAAATAATTAGATGCTTCCCAAAAATGATGACAATTTGGAATGGCTAAATATCTTTCCTTCCATTACCAAAGAATTAAACCCTGAAATGTAGGGGTTAACCAAAAGCAATTCAGACCAAAAGAAAGGCCATTACTAAAAGAGATGAAAAATCTTTATCTAAGTGAGATTAATCTATATGTGTATTGTCATTGCTAAATCTTTTCTGCTTTGCACTGCTGCTTTTATCAGAATTGCTCCTTCTGTGCAGCTTAACAACTGGGAGGGAACTCAAATCTCCTTGTTCTACTGGAGTGTATAAAAACAAGTGTGAGTGTGAATGAGGGTTGACCAAAGCAGAAGAAAACACAAGCCAAACTAAATCAAACAAAGAAACAAGCAAAAGAAACCCCAGAACAAAACAAACAACACTGTTTCAAATACTTTCAAATATATTAAAATTTTCTGATTATTACTGCCTGTTTGGAAATGTTCTTTGTTAATTTCTATCCAGTCATAAATGTATTTCCTAATCCTTTCTGCTTTTGCCATTGAAAAAAAGCCCCTTTTTCCATTAGAAAATTTTCAGTGCTGAACTTCCATCTCAAAAATACCAACATGTTTTATCACTCAGGTTGTTGAAAAATGTCTGAACTTCTAAACTTGTCATGTACAGTATATAGTCCCTGTTAAAGAGCAAGTCTATGGCTAAATTTGTACAACAGTCTTAGAAGTTACTACAAAATGAGGTATACATTACTGGATGTGGTCAAAAGAAATATGCCACCCTGTCTGGTGTTCAGCCTAGCAATTTTCCTCTGTTGTGTGAAAATGTGACATGTAGACCCTCACAACATTTTACCCCTTCACACCTAAAAATTGTGTTTCTAAGTTATGGTTTCAAGGCGCAAAATTCTGAGAGTAAATAATGCAAAAATTGAATTTATACAATCCAGAATAAATATACACCCCCCCCATAACATGACCTTACTTTACCTGACTTGGCTTGAAGAGCTGAAAGCATACTGTAGCATACTAAGAATGCAAAATATTCACACCTGTAAAAATATGGGATTTATCTAAGCAGTGGAAACCTGTTACTGTTCTAGAAGCTTCACATTTTCTGAATTAGTAAATGCTTAAAACTGATGTACATAGGGAGAAAATGGGTGGAAAATAGCTCTATTTTATCAGAGCATTTTGTGATGCTATCTGACTATTTGTTGAACTACATTTGTTGAACTATAAAATTTCTTGAAAGTATCAGAAAAGACAGTTGTAATGAAACAAAGTTTGGGGGAAATGTTTAGAAATTTGAGCTGAAAATATATAATATAAAAATCAAAACATCATAAACAGCAGAAACTGGTATGTGAGGTACTAGTCATTTGCAATAGTCAGTTATTAACACACATTATTTTTAAAATTTTGACCTTCTGCCCAAACTTGGCACTAACTAAAAAAAAAAAGAAATTTGCAGCTTCATATATTACTTTTTACTTGTCATTAGATAAGTAACTGCTCCAGTTATTCCAGAAGATCTCTAGTGTGTAACATAAATTAACAGGTATTCTGCGTGACCCACAAGATTCTTAAAGATCAAAGACCTTATGTTTCTCCTTGTGATACAATTTCTCTACCTTATTTTAGTTTCTGGCACTTTATTTTTGGGACAATTACTTTAATTTGGGTTGGGTTTGGTTGGTTTTTTTTTTTTTATTTTCAATAATTCCATCTAGTATGCCTTGTCTTGAGATTACAAATGTTTGGGAATAGTATTTCAGATACATTTGGCATTCTTCCCCAATAAGGGTGCTGAGGTTAAAACAGCACGTTCTAGGTCAATGCATTTTACCTGTGTGACTGGAAAATAGCAGCAGATGTGAATGATGATAAAACAAGATGGTCTGGCACTTCATGCAATCAATGATTATACAGAATGAAAAGCTTGACATATTTGATCAAAGGGAAAACACAAATTTATCGGAACAGGAATGGCCAGTAATTGCTGCCACCACCAGATTCAGCTTTGGAGGGCGAAGCTACAGCTGCTGGCAACAGAATTAACCTTCACTCTGGAGGCTCTCATGATGATTTAGATTCTGTAAGAATAGCATAAATAATTCCGTTTAAAATAAAGCCCATGGAAATCACACTGTGGCAATGCAGTTTTGCCAAGATTGAAGTCTACAATGATAGAGACACAATGGCTTTTCAGAGAGGGAACAGCAGGACGGCTCATATGTGAGTGGTTGCTCTGAGGCTGCCAAAAGAGATCTAATTCCATCTTTTTCCATCCAGCAAAATTATGTAGCACAAGAGGTTTTGTAAACTGCAGAAGCATTAATTCAGATAGCTTCCTACATACTGCAGGGGAGAATGTAGCTGTGTACTGGGAAAGGCTAGAAAAAACAGATGTGTAAGCTAAAGTCTCCGATAATAACTTAGGCATAAAAGGGTTTTTTAAGCATCTGACATTTCACAGAAACCAGGATTTTTACATTGGAACACAATATTGAATTCCTTAGTGATTTCTCACTGCAGTTTCTTGACACTGTCCATATTCCAAAACTCAACACTAGGCTAGACAACAGCCCACTCTTTATTAATGAGGAAAGTTTGGTCTATAGAGAAGCTCCTCTCCATAATCTGTTTACAACAGTAATTAAAATTTTTAAAAAGAAAAAAAAAACCAAAAAACCTCTCTGCTTCTTCCTGCTAGCATACCAATGAGTAGATCATAATTTTAATACAAAATGCAAAATAAAAAGGAGAAAAAAATTCAAGGTCATTTAAACTTGAAATATATTCCTAAGAAAATGCTAAAAAATGAATCAGGATGTGTTTGTCTAAAATTTCAAGGGGCAAAAAAGGAGGATTAAAAACCTGAAGGATCTTTTTATGCATGATCATGAATACTGATTTTTCTGACTCATCTGCATCCCTAGGGAGAGAGAAGAAATAAGCAGGTTTTCTATTGGGATCTTAGTATAAAATTCATCCATGTGGGATTTAAGTCCCAACTGGACATGAAAAACAAATAGCATTTTTCATCTCAAGACAGAAATGTATCTCCATTTTTTTCTGATATTCTAATGTAACATAAAGGTCATTAGATTTCGCATAGCAATGCAAATAACAAGAAAGCAAAGCAATTAAAGTCTGCACTGAACAAGAATAAGCATTGACATCTATTTTTCATTTACCAGAAACAAAAATTATAGTGACATTATTGATATTATTAGTAAAGAGATAATTATTTGCAACATTTCCAAATACATTCTAAAAATTTTTCTAGAGGTTATATCTTTATTTACTATTCTTATATTTGTTAAAAAAATGGAAATTATCCCCAGCTGATATTAACCTGATATTAAGCTGATATGGGTTGGCATTTGTAGTTTTCTTAACCTGTGACAATTTTGTTAAAAATTAGAATTCCATCATCACGATTAACACATTGTGGTGAGGTGACATTGTGTGGCAATTTGTGTCTTCATAATGTACCTAAATCTATCAACAGTATCTCAAACTAAACATTTTGACTTCCTATACAATGTTCCTCAAACTAGAATTAATATCGCATATAATTCCTTTGGATTTGTTTCTCTGTGAGGTGTCTCTGGAGACAGAGAAATAAAAATACACAATACAAATTAACATGCAAGGACCAGGATGACCTCTATAGAAAAAAAAAATACTCTTTTATAAATTAAATTCTAGTTAAAAGTCACATACTATAGGTACCGGAGCCCTTGGTATTGCCAAGTTCATAACTTCAAACTCTTAAAACTCTTCTCATCAAGGCCTGCTCAGTGCTGAAATAGACACCATGGTCTGTAAACAGTGAGGGCAGATGCTTTTATTTCTCTCACAGAACCTCAAACAGTCAACAAAACTCTTGTTTGAAACAGCAGAAATAACTGCTATTCTATAAACGGTTCACTTTTCCATATTGGAGCTACATAAATGTGAAAGGAAACTGGACTTGATCCTGAGTCTTAGGAGCTTCTCCAGCAAAATTGACATAATTGCCTGACTTAATGAGAAATCCTGTATGCAAGACAAATTAGATCTTGAGAGTTTTTTTTCCCAGAGATTGTCATATCATTTGGCAAAGAAATATATTTCTGTTTCATAAAACTAATGATTATTGTCCAAGTTTGTTTAATGCCAGAATTCATTTATTATTTTAATGGGCTGAATAGTCTTCTCTAAAGTCTAATTAAACTTTTAATAGCCAGCATTATAAGTGTATTGAAGAGTAATGAAAATTATTGCACTGCCAATGTATTGTGTCCTGGGAATTTCCTATATTAAGAACAGTCACAGTACGGGAGTATTGCAAAGGACCATTATAAAGTTCTGCATAGCTCTCTTGCTGTGGCGCTCAGGGTGTAAAGGCTCCATTGACTGCTAGCAGTATGTCTGAATGAAGCTGTCACAATCACTCTAGAACTAGCTTACAGAATTTCTGGAGCCATGTTTTCCAAAACTAGGGCATATGCTTTAGCCCTTTGCAATCAATGACATCTCCTTGTATCCTTCAGCATGAGAACATGAAAATAGAAAGTGAAAGGAAAAATGGTACCAAGACTATAAAAGCATATTGAGAACCTCAATTCTAATTTTGTATGAAACCAACCCCAGGCTAGGGTGAGGGAACATGCTAATGCAAAATGCAGACTTTGAACAATAGTTTCTGGGTCAGTGCCAATAATGCGGTAAAAACAGCTGTAAAAGCAAAACATAGGTAAAGAAAGAACAAAAAAGGAAAAACAAAAACAAAACCCAAACCAAGCAAACAAAAAAACTCAGAACAAAATAACACCAAAACAAATGAACTAAAGTCATAAACACCTATCTGTCCCCTCTGGCAAAACTCCATAAACACGTCTGCACTTGTCCTCTCATGTGCTGAACTCTTTAGAATAGAAAACACATCCTATTTCTCTCTCTAGAGAGAAAGTTCAGTTGACAACCGAGTTACAATAAGCACCTTGTATTTGACTGTGTTTATTTACTAATGGAAATTAACGTACATTTTAGAGATTAAATATTGTTTGGTAGTTGTTGTCATTGAATTTTTTTTTTTATTTCCTAGTGAAAATTATTCACTTTGAGGTCCTTGCCAAGAATTAAATGGACCAGAAAAAAGTCTTTGTTCAATTTATGGTGATGATTAAATTAGTTACCACTCATTTATGACTATTCTAAATTATATCCCTCATTTTAATAAATGCACAAATAGTCTTTGATTCCTGTGCACCCTGTGCAATTCATTAATTCCACCGTAAGGAGAGAAAAAACCCATAAGAAAAGACATAAAGAAAAAATGCTTTTTTTCAAAAGCCTATTTTAACCTTAAGGGAAAACAAGCAGAGTAAATCCAATTTTAGGCATCCCTTCCGATTCTCCACTCCTAGTGTTGAGTTTCTAATTGAAAAGATTTCCCCAAAGTACATGATATTGGAGCAATGATGTGGGTTAATTGCAGAATTTATTGGGTGGTCATATGGAAAAATTAACATGCATCACTGTGTAATTCAAATGATTTTCTATGGAAATCCAATGAAATAATCTCAATTTTAATGTAGAATGATGTAAGTTTTTTCCAATATCAATTAAGAATGACATTTCACAAGCCTTGCTTGGAGTTGCATATCCTGATACCACTGAAAGTCAGTATGAGTTGGCTTCTAGTCTTCCTACGACCCCAGAAAAACACTGAATTCAGTGTTTTGGGGTAAAACCTCAAAAAAAAAAAAAAAAAAAGGACAAGAAAACAGGAACCTCCATTCAGCAAATTGCTAAATTCTAAAATAGTCCCTGTCCTGGGTTTGAGATAAACAAGCACCATAGACGCAGAGGTTTGAAATATGGTTCAGCATTACTTTAATTAATCTCTTGGCTTTTCTTCAAGTTAAGACAATTTGGAAGACAGGGAGGGTGGGTGTCTTTTTACATAAGTATCTGGGAAAACCCAGCAGTATGCCAAATTTTTACTTTTTTTGATGTTTTCAGTGACACTGTTATAGGATTTAATAAGCATGTTCCTTTCACTGTTTAGTCTTCTCAACTTGGATGTTAAGGGCTAAATGAAATGTTAATATTTAAACTTTCCTAACAACTCTAAAGAGCATTTTGAAAAAAAAAAGCCATAACTGATATATCTTGGTTTTGTTTTCTTGTCAAACAGAAGAAAATGAGAAAGTAATATACATATTAAATAAATAACTGCTTGGTTCCATTCAGTAGCCCTTTCTCCTTTGAGAATATTTTTCCTACACCTCTAGCTCCCTACTTTTGTTTTAAACATGCTCTAACATTAAGGTTGTTGATGCTTACACAGCACTAAATTTTCTGACCATGGGCCTCTGGCTGAAATTATTTGCTGTACTTCTTTCAGGAGCAGGGATCTTTTCTTTTGATTTTCAGTTGATACCTTTTTAGATTTAATATTTCGTCAAAGTCTTGATGTAATCTAGGGATTAGTTATGTGCATAAATTATAACAGCTAGCATTGAAATCAAGTGCAGTGATTCATTACAAATTTTATAACTGACACCAATTTATACTTTATCCACCACACACTTGCCTTGAACCTCCATCTTGTGATTTCCCTTTCTATCCTGGTTATTAAAATTATATAGTAAAAGAATAAGCACAGTTAGAAAGTTGACTTTTCACTTTGCTTGTTTTCTTTTTCACTAGAGAATGCAAGAAGCTTTGTTAGATGAAATTGCCCTAGGATTCTACCCTAGTTCTTATGTCATATTTGGCATATGATACAAAAGATGTGGCAGATATGAAAGCTGATAAAACAAGAAAGGTCTGAAATTGAGACAATTCCCTTTCCTGGTAGTTGGACAGTGCACTCCATGAGCAAGAAACACTCTGAGATTATGAGTTTGACTTATTTGGTCAAGGTGAAAATATTTGCAAATGTTTCCCAGGAACACCAGGAGGTACTGCCATAAGTTTGCACCCAGGAGGGCCTGGTTGCAATTGCTAACGGCAATATCACCAATCTATCTCAGAGGCCTTGCACTTATTTAACATCAAGAGCAGGAGAAAAAGTGAGCTTGCGGATGACCTAGTACTGACAAGAGCTGTTGCATTTGTGTATAGGAAGAGGGGACGCCTGTTTCCCCTTGAAGTTAAATGCTGTCATTCAGAAAAAAAAGTTGAAAGTAAAAGTACTAATACCAGGGTCAGACATATGTTCTTTCTAATGAAAGAAACTAGCCAACATTATACATCACAGAATTTGTTCCAGTGCTTCCAGCATGAGGACAGTTAACCAAAATATTGCAATCATTCCCAGATATATATTCGTTGTGAACATCTACACAGAAGATGGACATTTCAGCACGGTGTGAATGCTAGATCAATCATATTTCTCTACATGGCCTTTAGGTATACTGTAGACAATTTAATTAAGATAGATCATCTCGGAACAATTAAATGAGTAAATTCAGATGAAAAATTTATTACAGCATACACAAATTTAACATATGTATGCAGGTATATTGGTTGTTTGAAAGTACTTGTAGTACCAAATTTCTTCTGCTGTTTTCTTAAATCTGTACATTGGGTTATTTATATTTATGTATCTAATTTAAAGCAGAGAATCATAGAATCATAGTATCATAGAATAGTTTGGGTTGGAAGGTTTCCCTGAAGCTGCACCACCTGGGTGCAGTAGCTTGCACTTGGTTCAGTTGACGCTTATGAGGTTCCCATGTGTCCGTTTCTCAGTCTTCTCCAGGTCCCTGTGGATGGCATCCCATCCTTCAGGTATGTCAACTGCACAACTCAGCTTGGTGCCATCTGCAAACTTGCTGAAGGTGCACTAAAGTCCTTTGTCTACACCATTCATAGCAGTATTAAACAGTACTGGTTCCAACACAAACTAATCCTGTCATGAGGAACATCACTCATGACTGATCTCCACCTGGGCATCTGATCCCTACTTTCTTGATGTGATCATTCTTCATCCAGTGAACAGTCACCCATTGAATCCACTTTTCTCCAATTTATAGAGAAGGATGTTGTGGGGGCCATGTCAAAGGCCTTACAAAATTCCAAATAAATTGCATCTGTAGCCATTCCCTTGCCCACTGATGTAGTCACTCCACCAGAGAAGGCCACTAGGCTGGGGACACAGAACTTGCTCTGGGTGAAGCTGTTCTGACTGTCACAAATTACCTCCCTGTTCTCCATGTGCCTTAGCTTAAGGTTCCAGCAGGGTCTGTTCCATGATTGTCCCAGGCACAGTGGTGAGGATGACAAGTTGGTAATTCCCAGAATACTCCTTTCCATTCTTTTATAAAAATGGGATATGATATTTCCATTTTGTCCAGTCACCTGGGACTTGACCTGACTGCCATGACTTTCAAATATCAGGGAGAGTGGCTTGGCAACTACATCAACCAATTCTGTCAGGACTCTGGGAGAAATAGTTTATCAAATACACATATTTCTTTAGATTCTGAAGTTCCTTAAGTTAAACCGAGAAGAGAATGTGGAAATATTTTCCTACAAAAATAAATAGGAGAGATTAATAAAGTTACTGCTGTCCTTGGGGTTGAAATCTTTAAAATTAACACTTTCTTTTCCTTTTCACTGTAAATTTTGTAAATATCATTTTCATTTTTCTTCACCCATCTCTTTCTCCAGAGAAGGGCAACAAAGCTGATGAAGGGTCTGTAACACAAGTCTTCTAGAAGTGGCTGAGGAAGTGGCTGAGTTTAGTCTGAAGAAGAGGAAATTCAGGGGGGACCTTATCACTCTCTATGACTTCCAGAAAGGCGGTCAGCAAGGTAGAGGTCAGTCAATTCTCCCAGACAACCAGTGACAGGACAAGAGGACACAGTCCTAAGATGCCCCAGGCAACATTTAGTTTGGACATTAGGAAGAATTTCTTCACAGACAGGCTGATTGGGCATTGGAATGAGCTGCCCAGGGAGCTAGTGGAATCACCATCCCTGAAGGTGTTTAAGGAGAGACTGGATGTGTTACAGAGTGCCACGGCCTGGTAGACAAGGTGATGTTCCGTCATATGTTGGAACTGATGATCTCAGAGGTCCTTTCCAAGCTGACTGATCCCATGATTCTGTGACTTCTTCAATTTTTCCCCTTAATTCCTTGAACTTCCCGATCTTCACTAAGTTGTTTCAACTTTCAATTCTTTGTCTACCCTGGACCTGAGTTTATCTGTCTGCTTGTCTGTCTATCCATATTCATAATTATTTCCTGAATATGCATATTCTTAATTATATTCATATATCAGAAGATAAGATCAGTATCTAGTCTATTTAGGCATTTAGACAAAAGAAAAATGAGTAAACAATTTTATTGAAGGTAGGAGCGTGACTTCTTTGCTATCAGGTATGGAAAAGAGATTTTTAGCCCACGTCTAGTGGCTGGCAGTCCTTCAAAAATTCCTTTTGGAGTCTTGAAGAGGGTTGTACAGATCAGTCCCTCCAGGAATATTATAACTTGCTGCCTATTTCATGGATGGTTTGCCCTGACACTCAATGCCAGGGTAGAAAAAGGTATGCAGTGAGGTTGTCTTTGATCATGGTGTGTATGAAACAGTAAAGTTCCCTGTGCTACAAAGTTCAGGAAACAGAAATTCAATTAAATAATAAAATACGTTTCCTCTCCTTGGTCATTTTTTCAGACTGATTGAAGGAATGAAGGAAGCTCCCTCTCTTACCTCTCTTTGCAGCTTTTAGATAGAATGCAGTCCACAGCAACCAGTTTGAGATGGTTATGGAGATATATTTGATGTTTTATTTCTCCATTTATAAGAAACGCCATACTGGGCCAAGACAAGATAGGTTACCTTAATTATGTTTTACAGGATGCTTGCAAAGAAGAATTTCTGAACAGACCAGAAATACCTTATAGAAAATGGGACATAAATGTAAGCAGAGTAGTCCAAATAGCTATTTTAGAGATATCATCAATCAGAAAATACCCTACTCTGGCAGAGTCTATGGTTGCCCCAAAGGAAGTGCTTAAATAAACTAAAACCTTTCTCTCTTTTTCCTTCTCTTTTTCCCTTTCTCTGTCTCTTTCTCGCTCTTCATCACTTTCCTCTTTTTTTATTTTCCTCACTCCCTTTGTTTTTGGATTTTTTTTTATTCTTAGTTTTTCTCCCCCAGAGAAAGAACTGTTTGTTCATTGAACATTCACTGAGGAAGGTTTTTGGAACAGATCTTAAAATACTCACTATTTTATGCTCATATTATGACATCCGAAAATTCCTATGCAAAAAGTACAAAATCCTTGTATTTCATAGAGATTTTCACAGTCAAACTGAATGTTGATCATCTATTTGCCTTGTTTCTTTCTTCTCTTCCTTTCTTTGAGAATTGCACCATAACATATAAATAATATTAATATGGATATGTAAAATGAAATTTTCTTTAAAATGAAAACGAATCCAGTAAAATATGTTAGAAAGGGATCAACTGTAATGTAAGCAATGCAAGCAATCAATATGTGAGGAACTAAGTTCAAAGCATAATTCTTCAAATAACCCAGCACAAGTTGGAAATTGGAGTCTCTGCTCAGAGGTGCTGAAGTGAAAAAGAGACATAAGACAGACTAGGTAAATTTTGCCTTGGAATAATCCGAACCTCAAAGTTGTGATCACCTTCCCACAGAACAGGAAATTGAACTCTGACGCACAGATAGCAATTGCATAAATAAAAATCCAGTTACAAAGTTCACTATTTGAGGTAGAAATATCTAACCTTCTTTATCAGAAATTCCATTTTAGAAATATTATTTTTAGAAGACAAAATTATTTCTTCATTCTGTAACATAACTAAATTTTAATTTTTTAATGGCAAGACATTCTATTATGTTGAAAAAGTGTTAGTCCATTTATTCTTATGTCCAGAAATAGGATATTAATTATGATGAGAGTCTGTAATTGTAAAAGTATTGTTTATCTTCGGTGTTACAGTAATAAGACTATTATTTTTCCTGAATATTATAAATTAGTCATTTTTTAGTACAATTATCTTGAATTCTATAATTCAACTATAATTCCATAGAAAAAGAAAACTCTTCTAGCATAAGGTATATGCTAGAAACATACAAAAATAGTTTAATACAATTAAGTTATCATTCAGAAGATAAATGGAGTGCATCTGACTTACACATACTTTTGTTCTTGTCTCTTTCTCACCCACCTGTATGAAAGCCTTACTAGTTAAGGTTTTGTTTGATGTACTCTAGATTTAGATAGACATCAAAAGGGTTCAGAAATAACTTTGAAATAAGTACAAGTAATCCCTCAAGTAATTCAGGAGCATCCAGTTGAGCTGTTCTTTTAATGAGAAAACAAAATAAATATATCACTTTTATCAGCCCAGGTTTTTAAATTAGAATTCTGAAATTTTATCAGATATTTTGAATACTTCAGTAGACTTCAGGTATATAAGGAATATAGGTCTCCTCCATATAAATTAAAAATACATAACATTCTAAGAGAGAGAGGGAACCATTCTTTTAATCAGATATGCACTACTATTCATTTTGTTTACTGATGAAGTGAGTTGGGGTTCAGATGCAGGGAACATTTAAGTTAGAAAATATTAAATAGGAATATACTTTCCACTTTTTGCTATTTCAAGAAGAGCTGAAATAGATTTGCTGCACTTGGAGCTGGGCATTTGTTCTGCTCTTCTAACAAGTATAGTTAGAAAGGCTGTAGAAAGGCTCAGAAATGCCTTCTTTAATCAAACCAACACAATTTAGAGCATTCCTGATATTTGCTCCTGTATAACAATGGCAAGCTTCTTTTCATGCAGCCTGAGGAAAATGAATGCAGCTCTCTTTAAAAAGCCTCTTGCTTTTTGAGAGCAAAATATGTGCAAATAATTCTTGACTCTTTCTTAAGATGGACGCCTGGTAAATATTTAAAGTTATCAATTAATATACTCAAGATAAAATTATTTATTGTATTTCCTGAGAAGACTCACGTTTCCTCAAATTAGGTTATAACATATATGGGTCTGAATAGATCAATGTTTTCAACTTTTGAATTCACTATAATGACAATGAAATGAAAACAGAAATCAAGATTATCACAGCAAAAAATCAAAGACTAAAACATCTAAAAATTTTGTCTCATACAACCATAAGCAGGAAAGAGAAAGAAAGGAAAAATTAGTCAACAAGCTGGCTATACTACAATAAAGTATTACAATATAAGGCCTTCAAAATTTTAACCCATGCAAGTAGATTAAATATGTCTGGGAAAATTTCTGACTACTGAGGCCAACTGGCACAGAGGGACACGTCTATGCTAATAAAGTCCCTTAATCTCCAGAACAAGCAGACTACATGCAAATCACTTGTTAAGGGTAGTTCCTGGCATGTACTGGACCCTAAATCCTGCCCAAACATTATTTAGAAAAATGCTAGTTGGCAAAAATAATTAATATTTGATATTGATGACTGAAGTCCAACACCAAGGATCAGAACCAGGATCAGGGGCCTGGTTCATTTCCTAGTATTTTAGCAGTGGACTACAGTCAAGTGTTGAAAGATAAGGACGAAATCCCAAGTTTGCCATCAGGCTTAAAATTTCTAATCAAGGATCTTCATCTGGACAGGAAATAGTTTTGGATCCATAAACTGAAGAGCTTTGAATATTGCAAGTATGGACCAGGTTCTCCTTGAACATGCAGGGAGAGGGCAGCATTGCAATTCAGGCAGTGGTGAAAGGAACTTGGTTTGGAGGACACACTCATGAGCTGTTCTCAGATGGTTTATAACTTGCTCATAGGCTGAGAATGTTGGCTATTTTGGTAGAAGTGTATTTTTCACTAAGTGAGCCAAATTAAAAGTCTTTAATTAGTGACTTGAGTTTAAATTGACTTAGTAGTTAAGTATTTTTTTAACATTGATCAAAGCACAATGATTTCCAGAAACAGGTGGTTACAGGAACTATCTATATAGTGTGGCATATTTTAAAATTCAAGAATAGTCAGAGTTCTTAAGATACTCTAGGATCCCAGTTATTGTGGCTATGTCTTCTTCATGACAGCCGAAGCTGCTGAAATAATCAATGTTTCTTGTGATCTCTGTGTGAAAGAGTGATTTGTATTCCCTTTGAAATAAAAGCTGAGAACAGGACAAGAAAAGCTGTCACTCTGCACTCTTTATTGCCCTCTTTGCCCTATCTCACATATCAAAGAAGGTATTTCACCACAAGATCATATGCTTGTCATAGGTGAGACTGGTAGAGAGTCATAAGGGCCATGTAAGGAAGATAGAATTACTTTAATGCCTACAGAGAGGAAAGAAGGTAGGCAAGTGAAAGAGAGAGACCAGTGCAGGACTGCAGCACAGGCACACACTTTTAGGTCTAAGGGGAAGTAGGTTGCTCCCACAAAAGAGCTCTGGGAACAACTAGAAAATTCTCTTCTGGGTATATTCCGTTTTAGCAAAATGAGTATGGAATAGTACAAGGCAGGTTTTCAAATGTACTTGCTGAGATTTTTTAAAGCAGAACAGAAGATTTAATTGTATTTCCCCCTAGAGCTGACAGGAATGATACAGCAACATCCTTAACTCTGCTTCAAGACATCCCAGTACTCATTTAGGTCTCTTAATACTCTATAAATATCAGTGTTGTCAACATCAGGAAAGTTGATAGTTAGAATGAAGTCCTGAGATAATGTATTTCTTCCTTAGTCTTTGAAAATAAAGAAAATAAATGAATGAGAGAATAAATATGTGATTTGTAGATATTGTTTGTGAGTGCCAGCCACTGTCAAACACAGAGGTTGTTACAAGGGAAACCTGATTTAGGTTGGTTTCTAACAAGTGGTATTCAAGTTCTCTCTGTGCTGGAGCCTAGAGTTCTCTACCTTCACTAGAGTTTTGAGGTAAATCTTCCTTCCCTTCATCTTCTCCTTACATAAAGCTTTTTAAGAATAGAAAGGGGTTTTTATTCTCTAAAGATACATTTCATCATTAAAACAAAAAGAATAAAGACAACTCAGTTCTGATCGGTAAAATGTAATGGGCTGGAAGAAGTTTGAAAGCAAAATCCTGGCCACTGTGTTATCATTAATTCCCACTAGTTTTTATACTCGAATAAGCAATTTTCAGTATTCTTCTGGGCTGCAGCAAACCAGACGTTTGTCTGCTTTAATGTTTGGCTAATGTTAAATGATTTCCAGGATGTCGGGCATACTGCAGCTGCTTGATTCCCAAGAAAGCAGCAGTGTTTGAAAAGTAGTTGTGGTGTGCAATGCTTGGGATTGCAAAACACGTATCTCATGTTCCACACAGTCCCCAGTAGATCCCTAATAAAAGGTTTTTGGTTTCATTTTTTTTTCTTTTACATTACGTATCAGACCTGACTGTCCATTTCCTAGTCTCAGAAGTCTCTTAAACATCTGCCTGTGTTACAGCCTTTTCCTCCCTTTGCGTCTGGCTTGATCTCCCTGTCCCAAACCATTCTCCAGAGGTTTGTCTCCCTCCTTCACTTGCCCTTCTCCTGGCTTTCTTAGTCACTTCCTATTGAAGAGCAACCTGCCCCTGCCTCCAGAGGGTCTCTCTCAAAGCTTTTTTTTTCCTGCTGTACAGCCGCAGGTCTTTTAAAGGAATATCACACATAGTATATGGTAGACAAAAAACCCAGATATTCATCTTAGGGATAATTCACCTCAAAGACTGGGTGCTATCCTCAGCTTAGCTCTGATAGTGCTCTCTTTTGTGTTTGTATAGCCGCTTAATTACATAAGGATAGTCATCAATCCTGACATAAGGATTCATTTAGTCAAACTGCTGAAAGTGCTCCTCAAGCACCCTACTCACCATTAAAGTGAGGGACTTGTGGGAACATTCTGTGAAACTCAGAAAAGTAACTGTTTTCTTTTTTTTTTTTCTTGACAAGAATGCCATTGAAATAGGTGCAAAAGGCAGTGCATTTCAGTATAACACTGAAAACTATGAGGAAATATAACACATAATTTAGAGTCAAACGTTCTTTTAAATTTTCAGTACCACTTTCATTTTTAGTAACTTTACTAATTTGAATACTGAAGAAGATAATTAATGTTTTTAAATTTATTGAATATAAAAGTTTTAAAACTCACTGGTCAATATAATGTATTTCAGTGAAATGCAGTCAAAAAGCAGTACCTATGTAAGACTAATGCACAGGAAAGCAGTGTGTAATAGACACTTTTTATTAAGAATATAATTTACTTGTGAATATGTACCATCATGGCACAGTCTCTGAATCTACAGCCAAAATGGTTATGAATAAAATAAAGCAAAAATCCGGAAACAAAAATATTATCTTCATACAATTTTTAATATTACTGCCAATCTGTATCACACTTAGAGAAAATAAGGACTCCATTACGTCAGGCAGTGTAGAAGAAATAAAAAAAAGATTGTCCCTTAGGCAAATAGCTTACAATCCAGGCAAAAGGTGGATCCAGGAGAAGTATTCCTCAATGTGTCTTTAAATCCCTGAAGAAATTATGAGATTATAATGATCAGCAGTTGTATCCATAAACAATGGAAAGGGCAGATTGACAGGCAATCTACCGTCCAGTTTTCCATGCGACTCATAGAAGATCACAAAGCTGAAATTGAAAAAGATATTTTTGGAAAAGTAAAGTGAAGAAGCATTTTTGGAAAAAAAACTTATTTTCAAGGAACACTGTGCCCAAATAAATATCTGCCATATAAAAGAAAAAAATCCATTATGATTAACCCATTGCATGGCACTTAGTAATTGAAAATGGATTAAGATCTATTAAGAGTTTCTTAAAACAAAACATTTGCTTCAGAGTTTTTTTCATACTAACCTTAATTTTGAAATTTTCCTGCTTTCCAGGAATGAATGCTATTGAAATAAATTATGCAATTTCATTAATAGCTATCATATATTTTCCTAAAAAACCAAACAAAACCACCAAACAAACAAAAAAGCCACAACAAAACAAAACAAAACAAAGAAGTAAGTAGAATGGATAGGCTTTCCAACTGGAAAAACCCTCAATTGTAGAAAGGTTGAATTGGAATATATATTAAAACCCCTTCCTCTTTACCTATCACTAATTCAGAAATATATGTTTTTAATGGACCGTACTATAATTACTGCACATTATGTAAAAAAAACCCATTTACGTAAGATAATGGCAGCACGATAAGGTTCTGATGCTGAAATAATGGAAGGAAATTGTTACAATATATATTTTAATTAAATTGAAGTTAAAAGCTCAGGAGGTGTCTTTGAGTAACTGATAATATTAGAGACTTAAGAGGCCAAAACAACCTTCCTACCTATAGTGAGAAATTTCCATTATCATTTAGTCTAACTTGAAAAGATCAAAGGCCTCTCCTTCTTCTCTTTTCCATGCCATGTATTTATCTCATTAAATGTCTTTAAATTAATCAACAGCTTTTTTAGAATACTGGTTCTTGTGTTCAGCAAAAACCAAAAGAGATAATGACACAGAGAAAAGCAAATGAGTACTTTCAAAGAGCAAAGTCAGTCACCTCTGCTTATAAAATAGGAACAAATTTAGCAATAATAAGCTATTCCCAGCACAATATCATGACTGAAGATAGGTCCCAGATTAAAAAGAAAAGAAATCAAAAAACAGTCCTAGAAATGTTCCTTTCTGCTCCATTTTTTTTTTTGTAGTAGACTGCTGCCAGTAGGAACCTCTGACAAGGCTGGCAGCCTGAGCTTTGGAAGTGAAATTTTTCTTGCTCCTGATCTTCCATTACTCAAAGGGAAGGCCACTTTGAGTGCTTTTGTGAAAAGCAATTTTCAGGAAAGAAAATAAAAAGTTCAAAAAATAATAAGAAGTAGTTTTCCAAACTGCATTTATATTCAAATCTAATTATCAGATTAAGATGACTGCACTTAATGACAAATATAATCCTGCTTTCATTGTAATTGACACATTCCCCTCATAGAAGTAAAGAAAACACCATTCATTTATTCAGAAAAATAAGTCTATATTTAAATTTTTCATATCTCACAACTATCTTGACTCATGCATTATGGAGGCTTTTTACTTTCCTCTGAAAGAGCTTATCATGCCAGTTGCTGGAAACAGACATACAGGAGAGTCAGGGGTAATATGTCAAAATTTGAACATCTATTCTACTGCCATTGTACAGAGCAAGGCAATGTGCTAGTAATGCACTATTCAAGCAGCTTCAAACCAGCTGTCTAGAGCTGCAGTTCTCATTTGCAATCATCTGTTTGTTATTTTAAGAGGCACCTCTTTCCTCTGGGACAGTTATGTGAATTATATTTCCATGTATGATTCTGACGAGATTTAGGATGCCATCCTGTTTTTCTCTGTAGAGTTTCCTGAAGTTAGATTTTCAGAGGAGAAACAGTACTATACTCTGAACTCTGCTCAGGGTAACTGTTTTAAGGAGTCAGCCTGTTTTAGAAAAACAGAAAATCTACCTAACTCTCTTCAATTTTCACAAGAATGTGATATAGAAGAGGTGTGGTGTGTTTTAAAAATTCTATCTCTGATACAACCTAATACTTATAAAATTATCTTAGGGATTGTATCCTTAGTAGGCATCACATGTTTTAAAATTGTTGAATTTTTGTCATATTTATTTTTTATTATCTAATACGACCAACATTCATAAACAGAAGGAGTAAAAAATTATTCAGCTTCTGTGAAATGTCACTTAATGTGAAATGATGTAGATAAAAAAAATGAAATTCAATTCTGTGGAGATGTTATAACAAGCTACATATGTATTTCAAAGGGTCCTGGAGAAATTAATGGCCTACATGTCCATTCACAACACACATTCACAATGGCCTGCATTCACATTCACAATCCAAATCACAATTATAAACTCACTGAATTGGAACACCTTAATTCTTCAGAATCTGCTCAGTAAATAAATGTTTCTAGATACCACGAACATTCTAAAGCTTTCCTCTACTTTTGACCAAAAAAGTATGTAAATTGTTTTTTCTTGATTGGGATACTTAACTAAATAAAACCTACTTCATTCCCATCTTGTAGAGGTGATAGAGAAAATCAATATTTTGTAGTCTTATAAATTTTATAAGACAGAAAGACAAAAGAAACACTTTTATCCCCTCTCCATTTTTACTTATTTTCTTTCAGTAGATGCACAAGCCAGAACGGTAAGAACATCCATAGACTGTGGTTTTATGCATATTTGCTCTCATTCCTTCTATGTGTTAGTCACAACCTAGGCATTAATCAAAATGATAGAAAACAGTGCAAATGAGATGGCATAATAATATAGGCTTAAATTAACACATTCACTTTAATATTCACTCACACAGAAAACCTTTCCAACTGTCAGATGATCCATTAGGTTGTTTAATGAGTCAGAGGGTACCTCTAAGCTGCATATATTACTAGACTATACTACCATAAGCATATTAAAAGACGATATACTTGCTGATTCAGATCACTAGTTCCTTGGGCAAATACAGCTGGCCAGCAGATCCCTGAGGTGACCACGTTTTCATTTGGGACCCTGGGTAACTCTCAGGTTAATCCCCACTGCCAAGACATTGGGTTGGTAGGGCAAGTAATTGACTGCTTTGGTGGCTTCCAAGGGGACAATTAGCAGTTCCCTTGTGAGTAAACAGATAATCTCTTTACTTATTTCACAGCAAAGCACTAATGATCAGAGTGCATGCCCAGAAAAATGGGAAGTGGCCTTGTGAAAGCCAAGGCTGGAATTCAAGGATCCAGAAAGCAGATGAAAAAGACAGAGATGCCAAGTTGGACAGGAAAGAGAAAAACTTGGAGTGCACAATCGATAAAGTCTGGCCAGCTCTCTCTCCAACAGGATGATGCAGCCAGGAATCTCAGCTGTTTGGAGGAGATAGTATAGCTTCCAGGCTCTTGGGACTCTGATACTGGTTCACAGGCTGAAGGATTAGGAATATTGGATTGCCTGAAAAGGCTAAATCAATGCCAAGAGATTTTTTTACTCAAGGACTCAGGAACTATGACTTTTGATCCTCTATTCCCAAATTAGGAGAATTTGCATATCTTTACTGTATTTTTTTCCTTAAAATATCTAGAAAACTGATTTTTTTTTAAGTATCAAGTTTGAATAGGGGTCCTTTTGCATCAGGGATGGATGTTACTTTAGGCTATGATCCTTATACAAAAATCCATTGAACATTTGCTTGTTTTGAGGGGCAGAGATTATGTGGTCTTTAATTATCTGATTTAAATGTAAAATACACAACCTTTGAAATAGGACACTCATAAAACCACAATGCAACACAGGGAAAATTAAAACTTTAAAAGGTAAAAATTAAGAAGTACATATGTACAAACCAAAATGAGTTAAAAAGCGAAGTTTATCTTGCACCAAGCAAGCACAAACCTATTACCCAAGGCAACAGAAAGCTGATTGATGATATCATGATGACAAATGAATTCTCATTTTGAATTCTGCCAGCTAAGTAATTAGTAATGTCATCAATATCATTACTAGCTCCTCATTCAACTTCATCAGCAAGCTGTTCCCGTTGCTCATTTTTCAGCTTTTCCTTTCTGTGTTTCAGTCACAGGATGAATCTACATTGAGGACAGTGTCTAGCAACTACCCAAGGGAGCAACAAAAAAATTAGTTGTCAGGCACAAGCAGTCTATTGAAACTCTGAACTACATTTTAATAGCAAGCCCATGATGTTATTTTTAAGTGGTCACTAACTTGAGAATTAGTGTAAATAGTGTCAAGGACATCTTTCTTTTTTTCCTGAAATATATTTGGAAACTAACATAATATAAAATGAAAATACAATTAATGCAAAACTCAGTTACTATAACTGAGTAAGTGACTGCAGGACAAAAGCTTATTAAAAATGTCTTCTCATTTTCTCATGTTTCTTAGATGGAAAGAAGCACTGCCAAGGAAATTGAGCAAAATACTGCCAATGCATATTTGCCCCAAGCTTCCAGTTCTGTCTTTTCATTTAAAACCTACAAAATGTATAAAAAAAGAGAACAAATCCTAATGAATGCTGAATTAAATATTTGAAACACAACTGCACCTCTGGGGCCAAGCTAGAATCTGACCATAGGTACAGTACATTAGAAAAGGCCATTAGATTGCCTGTATTTACCCTTTATCATTTTCTGTGCAACCAGGTTTGTATTTTAACAGAATGTGACCAAGTTCCAGAGACTCTTGTGTTTGTTGTATTATCTTTTTAGGAGGAGGAGGAAGGGGTTAAATAATTTATTGATTGTATTTTTTCATGGCATTAGGAATTTTCAGAGTTGATTTTAGACAAGCAGACTTGTCTACCTTTAAATGCATTTTCTACTGTATTTTTGGAGTTCTGAAGCAAAACTTGCCATATAATTTTTAAAACTGTATTTTAGTACATGCACCAGTTTTTGCTAAACTGGATTTAAGTATCTTAGTTTAAACAAAAGTGTTTCTGCATGGTTCATTTACAAATTCTGCTATTCAGAAAGAATTGCATCAAGTGACTGAACAAGGATGAGTAAAGATGAAATTTGTTTCCTCTTAATGCTGGTGTCCATTTGAACAAAAAGTCAGATTATTTTAAACAAATTTAATTTTATTCCAAAATATGCAAAATAGATAATGTGCTTCAGTCAAGGTAATTTTCAATATTAGAATACTTTCTCTGGTCTTTTCATCGTGCTTCAGCTTCTAATCCCATTTTGCATTGCTGAACAGAAAAGAATTAAGAAGAGGTGTTTGATGGTCTATAACTAATACCCTCTGTCCAAGCTACTTTATTTTAGACTGTCTGGTTCACCTGGTCTTTCAGCAGGACAGAAAAGTATTACAGTTTTGATGGTATGTCATTGATCTACTTGTGTCAAAAGCAATATTCCCTAAAACTGTCTTTTCAACCAATCTCAGAGTAAACCAATGACAAAATAAAACTGGGGTTCATGACAGATGATCAGTGAACCATAACCACCTGAAGCTCTGTGGTAAAAAACTGTCACAGTGACTTTATCACCAAAGAGGAACAGGAACATGGTGACATTAAGTCAGTTGCCTAAACTTCTGTTCTGTGCCTCATCCCTACCAATCTGCCCTGGCTTCCAGCTGCCTCTGTGGATGGGCCAGACCCTCATACAATGCTGGTTCCTGCCTCTCAAACCCCTGTGACTTCCCCAAGAACTCTCAAGTGCCAGATACAGATGTTTAGACAACGGAATTAAGACCTCAGAGTTTGTCAGCATTTTCAGCTCTTGAGAATAATAGGAGAAAAAAAAAAAAAAAAAAGAGAAAAAAAAAGAGAGGAAAAAAGAAAATCTGTTAGGTGCGTGGAAATGTGTTTATCTGCCCTAACTGGCTTAACAGCCCTTTTAATGCCCTTTTAATCCATCACTACCTTGAACTTTTTGCAGACTTGTAACACTGGATATAATGAGATAGAAAGAAGAAAAAACTACCTTTTTTTTTCCCTTTCTCCAAGAGTATATGAGATGACTGAAATACATTGTATTTTCTTTAGAATTATTATGGGTTTTTTTTTTTCTAAATAATCTTAATGTCTATCTTCAAGACAATTAATTTGTTACTTCTGCAAAACATTTTTGGGTTTGAGATACTTCATTGAAATTTACCATTTGATCTCACTGGTTTATTCCTTGACTGTTGGTAAGAACGCATGATATTCTGATGGGTTTTTTTTTTGTTTTAATAGGGTCAACTTTCCCTTTTTTTGGACACCTTAATTTGATATGAAGTTTGAAATGCAAACAGAACAACAGTCTTTATTTAAATTCCAGTCAGAGGAAAGTGAAGTGAGATGACTATGCTCATAGTTAATATATTGATTTTGTTTAATTATCATAAACAACAAAAATGGCTTATTGCCAGACGACTGGGTCGGATTTTGTGTTTGGTTTGTCATAAGGAATTTTTTCAATCAATTTACAAGTTCAGTAACCTGAGAAATGAGCTAAATAACAGTAAGTTTTAATGCAGTTATGGAAATATGCCACAATAGTAACATTTTTTAAAGTCTCATGTACCCTATAACTCACCAGCTTGTTAAAGAAATGGTTTCTAGAGGAAACATTAATGAACCCTAAATTCAAATTAAATTTCAGTCTGTTTTACTGTAGTTAATGAATAATATGAGAAACTAACCTAAACTAACATTTCAGGACTCATTAAAAATAATTTTCAGTAGCAGCATTAGCCTTCACTGTTGCTTGTAAAAGATTTTATGTAGCACACTGAAACCCAGGAGTCATGGTAACATCTTCTTGCAAAATGGCAGTGATTTTTACAGATTCATTCAGATCATTATATTCTTGTGATAATAGTTCTTCCTCAATATCAAATTTCTTTTCCTTGTTCCAAGACTCTATTCAGTGATTAATATTTGGAGCTCTGTGTGTATTGGTTTGAAAACAAACCAGTGGGAGATCACAAGTCAGGGTTAAAATTTATTAGGAAAAAAATATTAAAAATAAGTGAAATAATACAAGGAAAAAAAATAAAGCACTGACAAAGTCAGATACAACCTGACACCCTGTTAGGGTGGTGGTAGCAGTCCAGATGAAGTAGCTCAGTTGAAGTGGTGATCCTATGGAAGGTCTGGTCTCCAGCTGAAGGTCCAGTGGTAGCTCTTGTCCTCTGGGAACTCAGTAAACAGGGCTCCCCTAGGCAGGTCCAAGGCCAGGTTACATCCAGGTGGGAATGCTTGGCTCCTCCCTCCTGGGCGGAGCATCTCCCAATAGGATGAGATAAGTCCATGAGTCATGCAGAGGTTTCTTGCTGGCCCATTGTCTGTTGTCAGGGATGGGTGATAGCAGGAGATAACAGCTAATGGCCCACAGCTGGTGGTAATAGGAAACATCTATATTGGAACCTAGGACACTGTGTTTCCTCTTGGTTTTTTTTTTTGTTTTGTTTTGTTTTTTTTTTTTTTGGTTTTTTTATGACCATTTCAGTGGTCTTGAATAACATAATTTTCAAGGAGTAAATGCTTTTCCTAAGCTTTTTAAGCATTAGGAATGTACCTTAGAGAGGGTGATTAATGCCAGCTTTAACTGTCAGTTCTCCATTGACTTATTTTCTCAGGGAGCACTGTCTGCTTCTTCTATCTATGCATATGTAGATTATGCAGAACAGAAGTTATTATCTTTTTGTGTTCTAATACAGAAAGTCTTCAGAACCCATGATATTTTACCTTTGATTTTTTTTTATTATTCAATCCATTCTTCAAACTGCTATCAAGTTCCAGAAATGTATAAGAGTACTGGGAAGAGATTTTTCAGATTTCTTTTTAAGATGAGTTTTTAGCCTAGAACTTGGTTCTGAGCTCATTTTCCAGTGCAAAAGTCCATATCTCATCAGGCTTCTTTAATCAAGTGTTTTATAATACCTTTCCAGATCCAGAGGAATTGATATGACCAGACTGGAAGACAAAGGGTGATGTTCTTCAGATCAGGGACATTAGGAAAAAAAAAGTCTTTTCTTATATATAGAGAATGAAAGTATAAAAAATATTTTAACATAATTTCTTCTTTTAGATTGTTTTTCTAACACACAGAATTTTTTACATT
Source organism: Monarcha castaneiventris obscurior (assembly GCA_026261815.1). NCBI lineage: Eukaryota > Metazoa > Chordata > Aves > Passeriformes > Monarchidae > Monarcha > Monarcha castaneiventris. The sequence goes on along the minus strand of JAMPIT010000174.1, from coordinate 3,587,057 downwards.
TAAAATATTATTTTATTCTTCTATTTACATAGCTGATGTCATAATCACATATGATTATGACATCGGCCATTATATCTTTGTAATACTACTCATTATTATCTATTTATAGTGAAATCTAAAGATGAAAAAGGATAGGAGGCCACTTGGTCCTGGCTTTTAATAAAGGGGCACACATAAATAAACTACCTTAGCAAAAACTACAAAGTCTTACAGATAAGAATTATCTGACGGTAAATCTTATGAGGAGGAAATAACTTCTGAATATGAGATCTAGAAAAATATACTCAAAACAATTCTGTGAGTTTGGATAAAATAAAACAGTTGCTATTTTTATACGCAGAGGTTAAGAATGGAAAAAAACCCAAAACAACCCTGTACTAACTTGCAAACATTAAATCCTTCCTTTCTAGAAATTCATAACAATTTTAGACAAGCCATTAGCTGTCATGAAGGTAGCAGCTGCCTGGGCTGCTACCATGCGAACTTCCATGCCAGGAGTTAACGGAGTCTTTTTTTACTAGTGACTTCCAAAAGGCATAAGAAGGTAGAAACAATCATATCAGAAAGAAAATTCTGCATGTGAGTGTGAAAGGTAATCAGTAAAAACAAGACATGTTCAAAGAATTTCAAACATTCTTTTTTACACATTTAAGAGACTGACAGTAGAGGGCCCACGGCAGTTTCCAGTCCCACTGCAAGAAAGTAGCTGACAAACTCGGTGCTTCAGAACCTGGGAAATAGAGGCAGTCTGATAGAGACCCAGCTTGTTCACATATCTTTGCTTGGATGGATTGCCAAGCAACAAAGCAAATTTTATGGCTAATAAGCTTAAGTCAGATACAATCTCCTGGTTTTCAGCACTAACAGTATCCCCTAATTCCAGTCTTGTTTAAAGTGTCTGCTTAAGCTGAAGTTAACTATTATTTTAAAGGTCAAGAGACAATGCTTTATAGTATTTCTTCCTCTTGTCAGGAGTACTAATTCTAGCTTAATTAAAATCCACTGTAGTTCAGAAGGAATTAATTTTAAATACCTCCAAAGGGAAATCATATCTTTTTGGAAATTTCCAGTCTGAAATGGTCTCAAATAACTGAAATTTTCCTTACTGTCTCAGCTCAGGAAGTGCTTATAAAATATAAGGAGATTTACAGAAGGACAAGTTGCAAAAAAAAAAAAATCCTTGTCAAAAATGCCTTGATTTGCAAAGTCCTTAACTTATAAACAGTATTTAAAAGAGCTATAAATCAATTAATCAGTTGTTTTTTATTAAGAATACTTGCATTATTAAAAAGTTATCTTAGAATTTTAAACAGGCAACATTTTTTAAAGTGTAAACTTTCTTTTTGATTCAACTCACTGTCTCATGTAAGACACCAATCAATATATAAAAAGGTAAGTACATTTTTTTGTGCTTAAGACTCTTGCTTTTTTTTCTGGAGGACAGTAAAAAGCAGTCTTGGGGTTATCTTAATTTGATCTAATTATTTTTGAAACTAATCATGGTACAACTTAGAGATATCTTTGGAGAGAAACTGTTAAACAGTTTCTCAGTAAGCTCTCCATCATTTTGTCTAGATCAATGAAGTTTCTCAAAGAATGCCCCTAGGAGGAAATCTACTATCTAGCTTTTAGAGATATATTTCCAACATAATTTCTATGATGCTGTGAATCTTCCATTACAGCCGTGGACAACATAGGTAACATAATCTTTGCAGGTGGAAGAAAATTAATTCAAAATAGTACTTTTACACCACCTGTCTGGGATAACTGACAATAACCTGTCGACATACATGATTATACTACATTCCTTGCCTGATAGAACACAGCAAGTAGTCAAACCAAAAAAGAGTAAGTAAAATCATGCAAAGAACTAGGGTCTGGGAATGTGAGGAGATAAAACTAAAGTGCTAAAGATGTTAGGCTGGAATGTGAGCAAGAGAAGCAATGAAGCTTGGTGATGGAAGTGTCAAAAAAATACTGAGGAAACGATGTGAGATGAGGGATGGGGCTGTGGCTCTGCAGTTGTGAAGATAAATAATAGCACATGTGGAATCAGTTGGGAAAAGGAAGCTATGGAAAAGCTCAGGGAATGTATAGGTTAGGACTGTGTGTGACAAGTAAGAAAATACAGGCAAAGCTAAGATGTGAGAAAGACAAGAAATTTATATATTATGAAAAAGAGAAAGGTGAGGCTATCGCATGTTTGTTCATGAAAGACATGATATGTATGGATTTGGTGTATGTGGAATTGAATTTGAAGTGGGAATTGAATACATAATAAAGACTGAATAGTTAACAGCTGTTTGACATATGATATAAATATATAAATTTTAATGGTGTAAGTAGTGGAAATTAATTGGAAATTTTAGATTTTGCCTTGATTTTCTAGGAACCTCAATCTATTTGAAAGATGATGTAAATTAGCTATTTCCTTCCTTGTTTTAGAAGGCTCCCTAAATTATGATATCAAGGTTTGACTGTGGGTCTCTCAGATCACTAAATCTAATCTTAGGTCAGACATCAATGCTTGGAAAAAAGGCAACAATTTAGGAGTTAATTGTTTATAGCTAGTCAAATGAATCATTTGATATCCTAAAATCAAAGGGCGAGTCAGGTTTGAAGGAACAAAGTAGTCACAACCTTAATTGTGACCTATTCATACTTGTCTCCTAAATGGCTAATACATCACAAACTGAATGCATGCAGGTGTTTCAGTCTCAAATTTTGTTGATGCCACCAAAGTTGTAATTACCTTTCATTGGTGCAATAAAGATTTATTTATTCTGTGTGTTTCCGTACCTGAAGGAGACAGAGGAGAGGTCTTTGTGAAGGTCTGGAGTCTGTCACTAGTGATATGTGGATATTATATTGTAGTTCAGACTTGTAAGAAAATTTGCCATGTCTTTACTTCACAGAATCACAGTCAGAGAACATATTGAGTTGGAAGGGACCCACAAGGATTATGGTGTCCAGCTCTCAGCTCTGAACAGCACCATCCCTGGGAGTGACTGACAGTGTTGTCCACATGCTTCTTGAACTCTTTTAGGCTTGGTGCATGTTATCAATTTTATTTCCCTTTGCAGGAAATATTAATTCATTGAATTGCTATTAATACATCACACAAATTACAATAATATCCAATAAGGGGTCATGCTGATAGGCACTGTAAAAACATATAATAAGTGGCAATATAGAATTTTTAGAGTAACCAGGTGCTTATTTACAGGATTATTGTGGTAGCTACGTTTCAGAAAATATATAAAATACCTAAGGGACAGGTCAATGATTACAAGTATGTAGGAATCATTTTCAAAAGAGTTACCAGCAGGACTCACAAAAGCACTGCAGATTTTTTGTAAGTTTATTTGTGCAGACAAGCAAATGACAAAGGTGCATATCTTAGGCATTCTGGTGACTTTCAATTTTTAACTGTCCTTCATTGAAAGGATCAGTTATATCTGGCAAAGATACAGAGACAGTGGATCTGTCTAGATCATTAAAGCTCCCTTTGCCTTCCACTTCCCATTCTTTAAAATGTCTGTCTGTGTTCTAGACATTTCCTGGGAAATATCATAGCATCTCTACATTGTTTTGACCAAACTGTTTGGATTATTTGTAGTATCAATAGTAATTGGTCTTTTTAATCACCTAAGTTCTTCTGGAAAAAGCACTGCAGGGTAACCAAACTCAACCGTTTAAATCCTCACATTAAAATTATTTAGAATTCACCCAACACTTTTGAATGGTCAGGAGCATGGAACTACTCACTCAGCAAAGAATTTGTGACTCACTGTTCTGTCCTATATCAAGGCATGTAAGGCAGCAGTTTGCAATTCATTGCGAAATGAGTTCCAGAGGTCCTTTAGAGACATGGATTTTTTTATGGCTATGTCTGCATTGTCCTTTCTTAAATTTTTTTGTTTTCCTTTTTAAAATATTTTTTCTACATGGATACATTAAGGAACAGAAGAATAAAAGTGAATCAACTGATATTTTCACGTAGTTACCAAGTAGGTTCAGAATATTTCAGACCTTTCAAAAGAAAACTTTGGAGCCAAGGAAGTAACATGTATCATAAAGGAAAAGGTGTTATGTGTATACAGTTTGAGAGAGAAGGTAAAGGCAGGAGATGTCAACTGATGAAGAGCAAAACCAAGAATCTAATCAGACATCTCAGGATTATGTATATAGTTTCTTCTGGTGGGCAGAAAGAAATTTCATGTGTTTATTCTGCTTCTCTCTGAATGTCTGCCATGTTGAACAGAAATATTTGATTGTCATACTCCAAGGAATATGAACAATAGATGTGTAGCCATGCTAGCAATCATGTACTAATCTGCATAGCAAACTGCAATTTCAATATTCTGTGGAAAGCTAATTTCCTTTTTTATATTTCAGCTTCAGCCAAAGCATCAATAGATGGAAGTTTCTGCTGTGTTCCAACAACAAAAATTTGAAACTCCATTCAAAGCCCTGTAGTGCATCTGCAGGAGGATTTTGCTTTAAGGGATTGCATGGAAAAAAACTGTGTTTCAGTGGCCACTAAATTTTTTCTTCAAGACGTTCAAGTGGTGAAAGAATGTAATAGCACTAGCTTGGAGATGGGTAATGTTACCCTGCAGTGGAGCTCCTTTGAGATGTTGCATTGACTTCTTCCCTTCTTCCCTCTAGCTGAAGCACAGCAGCAACGTATTTCTCCTTCTTCTGACCCCTATGTGACAGGCATAATGGTTTGACAGATCACAGCTAAGGCATGCAGTTGTGATTGTCATGTGGGATCGCAAAGTATGACAAATGATCTGGTTTTGTGCTGTAAAAACATATGGTACAGAGGTGTTACTGTGAGAAGGTGCAAACCAAATGCCACTTGTCTGAGTCTCGTGCTCATGTTGTGAGACGTGATGGCTCTGTTCATAACACACCAGAAGGTTTTCTAATATCCCGGGTTCTCTTCAGCAATACAGCAGTCAAATACAAGATTATTGGCAAAGAAAATGGAATTAAAGTGAGAGCAGAGTGTCAAGCATCATATACTACATTCATACATGCACACACATAATTCATTAACTGTGAGGGCAACTTGACTGTAAAGCACAATAAGAATAAATAAAGCTAACATACAATAGCTATAATACCAAGTGATATTATAGCGATAGAAAAAGTGATACCAGAGTTCCAAACACAAACCCCAAAACTTATTAAGAAAACCTGAATTTAAAGATGTGATACTCCCCTTACAGATACTTTTTATGCTAGCATTTATCGAAATTCTTGAAATTATTCCAGCTTGTAATGGCACCTTTCATTCAACCATATAATATTATAAAAATGCCACAAATTAACTATTAGCAATATATATGAGATAAAATTATTTCTAGACTGAAATGTCATATTTCATATGCCAGGTTTTAGTCTTTACATAGTTTTTAACATGGAAGAAAACCTCTAAAAATAAGGGTATATAATGATTTTTTTCTCTGGTATTTCAGTTTTTACTTATGTTATTTGATTTCCTTCCTTCTTAGTGTACATATGCACTGTAAATTGACTCTAACTAAGACACTTGTGCTTGTGTTAAAACTGTTTCTTATAGGGAATGAAAAAGATTATAATTTGCAATGCTTTCTTTTATAAACAAGGGTGATGGGAAGGGCTGTTCATATATTTTAGTCTGGTGAGAATAGCAGAGAAAAGAATCAATAAATTAAGTGTGCTGAAATCCCTTATGATCACCCAGGAAGTACTTTTAAATTAATTCCAAGATGACTAATGATGTATTGAAATAATTGCTTGGGTAGACAGAGGCAAGTCTGTGACAAAAAAAGAAAAGGAGATTTTGTCCTTTGTTATGTTCCTGTGGAATCATAGTTATAGAAAGACATACAAACAAATGAAAATAGTGATGCCATAACCACTGGTGTAGTTAATAGGCTCTATCTGATAGTAAATTAGAGCTTGAAGAAATTCTGATCATCAATTTCCAATTGTGCAAACTATCATTTAGAGCCTGCTCCTCTCACAAATCCTGAAGTATTCACATTATCTGAGTCAATGCAGGCATAAGTACCATAAGGAAAATCTGCTATTAAATGTGGATCAAATAAACACCAAGGACTACAAAAAGTTACAGCTCTAGTCTAAAATAAAGGACAGACCAGAACAATGAATACAGCTTTTTCAGAAATTAAGTCTTTTCTGACAGAAAGCCCATGAGTCACATTGATGGAACAAAGGACAGGGATTAGGGAGCAAAATTGTTACTAAACATACTGTGTTCCCCCCTGTTTTGAGATTTCTCTTACTATGTACATAGTCATGGCCAGTAATAACAAGGGAGTTCCTGCTGAGAAAGTAGCTAAAGCAAGCTCATGCTGAGAAGAAACCCAGAACCTTCTCCAACCCGGCACATTACAAAGGTTTTTCATAGTCATTCCCAGAGGATGTGATAAGATGTAAATATTATTGCAATGTGATGGAAACACACATTTACACTTGAGAGAGAGAACATGTTTCTGTATGTGTTATCATCTAACCTTTGTCTGCCTCTCACATATGGATATGTAAGATAGGAATATTTAGAGAATGTTGTGCTTAGATTTGTTTCCCTAGGGACTGAAATGTTGTATAAGGGCCCTTGTAGCTTCATGTCATGTGTTGACCCAGGTCAGATGCCAGGCAGCCACCAAAGTTACTCACTGACTCCCCTCTGCAGCTGGACAGAGGAGAGAAAATTTAGTGAAGGGTTCATGGGTTGAGATAAGGACTAGGAGAGTTTGCTCATCAAATACCATCAAGAGCAAAACAGGCTCAACTTAGAAATATGAAGTGGATTTGTTACGAACAAAATCAAAGCAGGATAATGAGAAGTAAAATAAGCCCTTAGAAACACCTTGTCTCCACCCCTCCCTCCTTCCCAGCTCTACTGCCTACCCCAGCAGCACAGGGAGATGGGAATGGGGGTTATGGTCAGTTCATCACCCATTGTTTCTCCTGCTGCTCAGGGAGAGGAGTCGTTCCCCTGCTGCACTGTGGGGTCCCTCCCGTAGAAGACAGTTCTCTATAAACTTCGCCAACATGAAAACAACAGTTTCCTATGAACTGCTGCAGTGTGAGTCCATCCGACGGGCAACAATACCCCTCAAACTGCTCCAGTGTGGGTCACTCTTCCTCGGGGTGCAGTACTCCAAGGACAGGCTGCTCCAGCCTGGAAGCAGGGCCCTCTCTCCCTACCGGATCTCCCACCCTCCTCCAGGCATCCACCCGCTCTGACACGGGCACCTCCTCCATGGGCTGCGGGTGGATCTCTGCATCCCCCGTGGATCCCCACGGGCTGCAGCGGGAGCAGCCGGATTCACCATGGTCTTCACCACAGCCTGCAGAGGCATCTTGGCCCCAGCTCCTGGAACACCTCCTCCCCCTCCTTCTTCACTGACCTTGGTGTCTCCATGTTGCTTCCCTCACATGTTCCTACCTCCTCATCTTCTCTGTCTGGAAGAGAGGCGTTACCAACTTCTCTAATTGGCCCAGCCTTGTAATACCTATAAAAATAAGTATTTAGTCAGTGATACAGAGGCAGGAAGGGTATCTGCATGCCATTCCGGCAAGAGCATTTTATTGCATGCTCATCGCCAAAGGGTGGAGAGGCAAATACGAGGGAACATGGCTGCGCAGTCCAGGGGAAAGGTAGGATCAGGGAGCGGGAACCAATAGGAAAGCTCTGGAGGAGTGACCAGGCTGACAGACACCCGTGGAATCCAAACCGGGACCGGTCACCCCAAGGAGCAGTCCACCTCGAGGAGGGGAGAGACCCTCTGGCCACCCCAGCACAATGTAAGTTCCCGGGCCACCACAGCCTTGGTCATAGGCATATCTGTCTTTGGAGCCATCAAGGATTATCTCTGCCAGACACGGTGGAAGCTTCCAGCAGCTTCGCTCAGAAGCCACCTCTGTGGCCACCCTACGAATAAAAACCAGCCCATACAAACACAATACACATCAGGACAAGAATTTGTGCTTGTCCAGGCACAGTGTAGTCTAAAGAAATATAGCCATTTTTGGACTAAATATAATTTAAAAGTTGAAATGAATGGAACTTGAAAGACACCCTTAGGTGCCCAAGAATGGATTTAAAAGCCTAGAGGTAAGCTTCTATTTTAGAAATGTTATAAATTATTTTGTTCAAAAAACAGACTGAAGCCAGATTTTGCTAGTTATTTGTAAGAAAAGCTGTTACAGTGGACTATTCATTATTTAGGAACACCTACAGATAACAGCCTGCATTATCAGTATGCAATCTATATTACATGATCTGCAGGGGCAGTAGAGAAAAGCACACACCTGAAAATCATGAACAAAAGACCTGCAGAAAATATCATCCTTTTTCAAGGCATGCCAGGATTATCTTTAATTGCTTTATACTGCTAAGGGCTAGTCAAAACTAGAGGGGGATTGCTAACACATCTGTCTCAGCAAAAGCTCCAAAAGGAGATGCAGCTTTTACTGATAAAAATATGGTTTTTTGGAAGTTGCAGATACCAGGTTCCCACAGAAAATAAGCTATGTGAGAAAGAGAGACTTTGTTCAAAACTGCTGTGTCTGCTCTAGGCACTTGAGTGGTCTAAGCACTGTCATAAAAAATTCCCAAATATCTATACCTGACAATGTTGTGCCAGGCAAATTTTCTGGGGTAGACACAAGGCATAATTACCACCGTGACAAAGGAGCTTGGAGTTGTCTTGTTTATTGTACACATCTCAGCTCAGCCTCGTGCTCTGTTTGAATGGTCTACCACAGTTTAGAAACATGAAGAAGGCAAAGTCCTTTCCTAAGTGAAAGCTCATGTCCTCAGTACAACAGCATTTCTGTCCCATTAACATATTAGTTTCACAGAGTAAAAAAGACTGCCATGTGAAAATAAATGTCTGGAGCGTCCTAAATATTTTGTTGCGCAAGAGGAACAGTGAAAACCAGTGTGTTACCTCTAGATTACACACATATATATATATCAATTCAATTCTTGAAGTGAAATCACTGTAAATACTTTAAGTAAACCAAATTGAAGCCATGCGTGCAGATTTTTCCATAAACAAATAAACACTGTGATAATGTAAGTGGAACTTGATTGCCCTTTACTGTCCCATGTGCATTGCCACAGCAGTTAATTTTACCTTATTTATAAATAAAGATTGTATTTGTAATGAAAAATATTTTAAAGAATTATGTACCTAGAGGTTTAGAATTGTGGAAACTCTCATAATTTCCCCTGATAAAGTCTCCTTCAGCTGTGACATCCCAGATTTATGATATTGTCCTGTGACATATCCCAGATTCATAATATTTTCCTGATTAACTTCATCTAAAGAAGAAAAACATTTTTATCACTGCCCCAGGACATGCACACACGTTCCTCAGTTCTTGTACACATCTTTAAACTGCAAATATGTTCTTTCCAGTGTTTGGTGGTGTTCTATACAGCTGTACAATGTCATTATCCCCTGTTCTTTATTACCTTACATGAAGGAAGAAATACCTAAATGATGAATGGAGTTACCTAAAGAAAAGACTATATGATTTACTAAGTAAAAATGAATTTGTGTAAAAGCTGAAGGATCTGACAAGGTAGTACATAAAAAATCTAATAAATACTGACACAGATGGACATGTGTTTTAATAAATACGAATTACACCAACTCAAAAAACTGCCAGATTATTCTACGTAATTTCATAAATGATAAAGCACGGTGTTATGATCAACAGTGTCAAAGATAGCATTCAGATCAAGCAAAACAAAATGCTTGAGCAACCCAAACAAGACTGCATTAATAAATTATCATAAACTGTATCTATAGCTGTAATATCATTGTGAAGTAGATTGTTATTTCTCAAAGGGCTTGATTCCCACTAAATGGGGATATAATTCAGAAACACTGACCTGCTTTATGTTCTTGTCCAAAACCAGCAAATCTTAAACAGGTCAGTAACTCCAATCCCCATTTCAAATCAAGAAAGTTTCTTTAGTAATATGGTAATCTATTCAATTTTTAAATATGATGGAACATTTCTATAACTTAACAGTGTTGAGAATTTAAATAAAACAAAAACATGGGCTATATGGATATAATAACATATAGATAAAGGGATCTGTCATGACTGCAATGTAAACATGTGAAATAAAAATTCAGTTGAAAAGCAGACCAGTGAAATCCAAAGGTGAAAGAGACACCTTTGTAGGGCTTAGGAATTTCATAGCTGCACATAAACCCAGTTTTCTTTCTTCCATGGTAAAAACCTATGGAGCCTTCTTGTTCTCTCCATCAGGAAGCAAGATTCCTCTTATAATCACATGGTGCATGTAACATTCTCCCAGCTATAGTTGCAATATTTTAGAATTCTGAATCATATTACAGTAAAGTTGGGCTGTGAATAGAGGGAAAATAAAGACTTCCTTGGTCTTCTAAAGAGAAGGGCACTAGAACTGCTGAGTAACAGATCAATAAATACAGCATAGATAAGTATTGATTTTAAGGTGCAAGGAAAATTTTTATAATTCACAACAGTTCTATTAGCAGCTGTCCAATGTAGCAGTAAAAATCCAGAGAATGACAAAAATATGCAGATATAGAATACATTCAAGAGGAAAATGCCATGAAAATAAAGGAAATTATATTCTTCTAAATTTAGGAATATATTGTGGAACAAAGAAGTCAAAAATACTGAAAGAATTTAATATGCAACAAATTGTAATTCAAATCTAACATCTTTGAAAATTGGGCTCATGAAATCAAGGAATCTCAGTGAATATTTACAAACACATTTAAAAAGCATTGGCCTTTCAAATTCTGGTTTACAATATATAAGAATGCAGCAACATTAAATTTTCCCTATGAATTGTCTTACAAAATCTGCAATTTTATTGTAGTTAATAATTAAAATAATTTTTTCATCCTAAAACTGAAAAAAAAGCATAACTGTTTAATTTACTATTTACTATCAGTGTGTTTACTTTCTAGTTTTACTTGTCTAGCCTATACACTTGGCAGCATATTAAAAAAATGTTTCTGACATTGGTCTGGGAAACTGTTTTCAAGGTCATGCAAAGTGTAAATGCAATCCACTCTCCATGTGATTATGCCAAAGACAATACCCAGTTCTTCACATTGGCAATTGTGAGGCTTCTCAAGCATGAACTATCATATTATTATCAATTCAAGTCCATTTGATAAACATTCATTTTCTAAAGTAAATAATAGACTAAGAGACTCTTAACGTATTTCAGTGACTGTTTCTTAACTGTTGAAAAATATTGAAAAATAGCTGGGAAAAGTCATAGCCCGTATACAACCTATTAGCATTTTGCTCTTTACTGAGTTTTTATGCATGGTTTAAAACTGAATTACCACTGCATAGAGCTCAAATGCATTTTTACCTTTCAGGAAATTTTGTACATGAAATTAAATGATATTATTAAATGCAGAGACAGTAGTACTAATGCTAAAAGGAAAGAAAATTTGATTGTGAGGTCTGATTGTATGTGTGTATGCATTCCAATTATTCAGTTTTCCAAGTGTAATTTTTATTCATGGAATAACAACTGTAGGTGCAATCATACTGTTGCTTGGTTTGTTTGTTTTGTCCTTTGTTAAGACTTCAGGGGGACTTTTCAGCAACTGGCATGCTTACACAGCACTTGTTAAGGTTAATGAGTACTGCACTTGCAGGCTATAGAGAGAATAAAGCCCTTAGCCCGCTGACTGGTTGTCCTTAGATCATAGATTATGAAAACAATATGTGTCAATATGGTCAAATCAAGTTCTATAACAAGTATTACGATCTTAATACTTACAAAGAAAATAATAAGTAGACTTGTATTTTTATTTTTAAGGATTTGTGAAAGAAGCTCAGTTGCAAACAATGTTTCGTGGCTTTCTATGTATTTTACAATGGGGGCACTTGTAAAATTTAGGTTTATTTAACCAGGAGAGATTTCCTCTATGGAATGTAAAAATAATCCATGTCCCACAGCCAGTTCAAGGGAATTGAAAAGTCTGATACCTGTGCTAGCCATTTTTCACTTCTTAGACTACCACAGAAAGTCCTAGTTTCAAAGTTGAGAGTGGGAGTGTTCATAAAAACTATCACTGTGGGCTGTGCTGAAACAATTATATACCGTTAGCAGGTTTTAAAAAATTAATTTTAATGAGAAAAATAAAAAGAGGACAATCTAATAGAACAATTACCTGAATCCCGTTTGTACATAGTACCTACAAATCACTCACTTATTGTAACAGACATTTTTCTGAGAAAAAACAAGGTAGGAGCAGAATAGATTTTAAGCTTATATTTATTGATAACTTTCTTGGATTTGGTAAAAATTGTAGCCAAAGAAATAAGTAACAATATTTTAAATTATCTACTGCCAAGTCTGCAGAAAGTCATAGCTTCTACTTGAATGACATAAACATAACTTATTTCATGATTTGGTGTTTGTGAACTCTCTGAATGTTGCAAAACACTGCATCTCTTGTAGAGCAAAGTTCAGACCCTGTAAGATGTAACAGATTAACTTGTAGTGTATTCCACCATAAAGATCATCTAGTTCCAACCCCCTGCTATGAGCAGGGACACCTTTCACTAGACAGGTTTTTTAGGGTCTCATCCAACCCAGCCTTGAACACTTCCAGGAATGGGCATCCACCACTTCTCTGGGCAACCTGTTCCAGTGTCTCACCATCTTCGTGGTAGAGAATTTCCTCCCATTATGTAACCTAGATCTCCCCTCTTTCAGTTTAAAGCTACTCCCCCTTGTCTACAAACACTCATAATAAGAAGCCCTCCAGCTGTCTTGTAGTCCCATTCAGGTACTGGAAAAGTGCAATTAAGTCTCCCCAAAGCCTTCTCTTCTCCAGGCTGAACAGTCCCAACTCTCTCAGCCTGTCTTCATAGGAGAGGTGTCCCAGCCCTCAGATCATCTTCACGGCCTCCTCTGGACTCATTTCAGCAGGTCCATGTCCTTCTTATGTTGCAGCCACCAGAGCTAAGGTATGGGGCCCAAGTAACAGCTATTGGTGACACTTTTTCAATGGACTGAACTTTGAAAATGTTCGGCAAATCTACAAAAGATTTTAGTCTGAATTTTCAAATTGATTAAAAAAATCAATGCTATTTTTATATTGTTTTTCTCCTAACTCATTGAAACAGTCTTCTGACGTTATATTCCAAAAACATTTCTTTTTAAGCAGATCAAATGCACCTTATGCATTATTGAAGAGAACATAGTTTTCTCACTTTAGAATGCTGTCATTGGCAAATATCAGGATGTGTTGTCTGACCTAAATAACTTATTTTTTGATGACAAAGAGGTTAAATTGAACTCTGTTCTGTTTTCTCTTTCATTGCTTTTCACATCTCTGTTCTTCCATTTTGCTCAGGCTATTTTATCTTTGATGCTTCATTCCTTGTAGGAAAAATGTTCTAATAACATATACCACCCTGTTCACTGCAAGGCAATAAACAATTTGACCATGTCAACCCATATTGGTTTAGTAATCTATGATCTAGAGACAATCAGGCACCAAACTGAGGGGTTTATTCTTGTAACAGTGTTCAAGTACAGTTCCTGTTAACCTGATTTCCCATTCTTTCAAATAAAATGTCTTTCCACTAAATCCACTACTCCTAAACCCCAGAGTTCATGAACTACTTCTGACCTAGAAAAATTATCCAGAAAAAGAAGAGTGGGGATAGAATAAAGGTCAAATGAAACATAGAACATATAATTAAAAACATTTTTTTATGCATAAATAGCTTATAATGAATGATGTTCATTGTTTTACAGGCTTCAAAGCATTGATAATGTTTTCGTTTCCTCCTTTTTTTTTTTATGTCATGTCTAGTGGATGCAAGTGCTGCAATTTTGAAGAACACGACACTACAATTTAACCTACATGAAAATTTTAGATGCACCAGCCAGTCGAATACCCCATATCAAGTCTTCTGCAGTTTCTGATGCCTTTGAGGAGGGGCAAATTTTAAAAATGTACTCTGCCTTCCCACCCCCTCAATTCTCAACCTCACAAACAATTTAGTATCTTTTGTTTATTCAAAGTGTAATATTATTCATTGGGTTGGAGGCTGTTTGTGTAGATGGGAGTCCTGCAGTGCCCTACAAAGAGTTAAGATTCCAAGTTTGATAGTAAATCTTTCTGTAGCATCATCTCATTCCAGATTGTACTCTTTTTGGGAACCAGACTAAGAATCCTGAATAAATAAGGAAATCAGAAAAAGGAAGAGAATTTTTTTAGACTGTTTTCTTCTAGTTCTCATTTTTAAGATAAGTTGATATATTTAGACTTACCAATTGTCTTTTGCATTATTTACATGAGAAATCATTGTAATGATTAAATTAAGGGTGAAAAAGATTTCTACCACAGAGGACATATAGTGGAAAAAAAAATCGTATGTTTATTTGTCATGGTCCAGACATGAGCTCAATAATCCTTTAAATCTCTATTACTTTTATAATGAGGAGATATATTAAATTAAAGCCTTTCAAGTTTCTGAAAACATTTTCCTCTCCCTGCTGCTGTTGCCTATATCTTGTTTGAGGAGCCCTCCACTGCCTGGTGCCATCTCTGTAATTTGTGTGTGATGGTCTCACTTCAGTCCAGTAAATGAAATTATTTACTTCTGAAAAAGCCCTTCAAAAAAGAGACATGCCAGTGTCCTGTAGGACACTGAAATCATCACTCTTAGGGAAAGGGTGTAAGTGACCAGCTGACAGCAAGAGGGACAGCCAAGTCCAGCCTCACATTATCTTGCATTCAGGTAATTGAGAAAGTGTGACAACAGCTTCTGACACATCCAGCCGTATCAGCAGACATAACTGTCCTTTATTATTCAGGGCATCATTATGTGAACTATTTTTTTACAGCCTGCTTAGATTGCAGTCTTCACAGGCTTTCACATTTATTTGAAATAAATCTAGACAGTACTGATCATTTTGTATTAAATTGGTTTGACAATGTAAAGTGTCTTCTCTTAGGAGATAATCCATAAGTTAAAAAGAAAGCAGAAAAAATCTACAATGTTTTAGTATTGGAACATCATGTTTTGTAACTATAGGAAAACAATTTCATATTTTTCCTTCTAAAGCCTTCTAAATTACTTTGGAAAGGAAATTTCTATTTATATTTTGGCAAAATACTTTTAGAAGCTTCAAATGTTTTCATTCTATGACATAAAACCTATTTAAGTGAATTGTGTTTCAGGAATGTTATTTTTTAGAGGAAATTAAAAAAATGTATTATCAAGTTAAAAAAAAGACAATGTAATTAAATATAATGGAAACTCAGATTATTGTGGTACTTGCATTCTTTAACCTGAAAACTTTATTTCAATGCTTAATGATTGGAAGAGTCAAAAAAAAAGTTTTGATACTAGATGACATTAATTTCAGTATAGTTATATAGCTGGGAGATGAGGAACGAATTTCTGCTCCATCTATTTATCAGTAGAGAGAACAGTTACTCTGTAGGCTGATTTAGAGGAATTTTCAAGCCAGCAACAGTACAATTTCTTTCATGTGTTTTAATGTCAATGATAAAAATGTAGAAGGTTTTTTGTGATCATGACATTCATGAGGGAAAAAGTTATATATGATCAATTCAATTTGGCATATCTTCAATCTATAAAAAGAATAAAAATTAAGGACTGACATTTAAAAGATTTTCATATATCCGCCACAGGATTTTCAATTTTTTTTCTTTTTTTATTTGTTTTGGGAATGAGTTAAAAAGTCAGTTAGAAAGAGTACAACTTTTTGAAGATTTCATGCTTTCAGAATATTCACTATTCTTATTTTCCTAACTGCAAGCATTTACTGTTAATGTACATAGGCTTTCTGAATGACATTTTGAAAACTAAATTATCAGAAACTATGATAGTTTGTAATGAATTGACTATGGACTGATGGCAGAAAAGATTTCCTCGCTATACTAGGGTTAGAAGTTGGTACTTTTATTGAATGTTAATATCAGTGTAAGAAGTGTAACTGAAATACCTTCAGACACAGCCTGACTCCCCTGTAATTGAACATGATATGGTAGCTAACTTCAGAAACATTTCACTGAATTTCCTCTTCTTACATAGCATCTGTACTTTGGTTGTTCTTCGGTCAGTATCTGTCATTCTTCATGCACAGAGACAAACCCTTCCCTTACAAATAAGAGGACAATTAAAAGAAATGTGTCATTTATAAAAGCCTTGGAAAGAGGCTGTTGTTCCATCATTATTGCTTATTGTTTTGGGGGTTGTTTCTTTGTTCTGAAAAGTCTTTGCGGGAATTTATTTTATTCTGAGGTAGACATTATCTAGGGGATAATGTCCCCAGATATTTTTTGTGATAAACTGGATATGCTGAGAACAAGGGAAATAAAAACAAGAGTGAAAAGGCATGTGAAATGCCATAGAATATGCTGTGTGCCATTCTTCTAGTGCATCAGAAGGGTTGAGGCTTTCTGTCTGTTATCTATCTTACCTGCCAGTCCTGTGTGGATATCTTTGACATCTTAGGGAAAATTGTGTGGGGCTACATACGTGCTTTTATGCAATTCAGTCCTACCCTCAACTTCTATTGGCTATAATAGGAGGATAAACATCTACCAAAGATGCACTGATAGACACTTAGAGTCCTTAATCAGTGAACCGAATCACATTCTTATCTTCATGCTCTCTATTCTTAGCCACTTCTGAGTATTCTCAGAGTGTAATAACACAGTCTTTATAGGAAAAAGCTGTTAAGGAGATCTAAAGGAGGAAGTAACAGACTTCAAGAGCAGGAAAAGGTTTCTTAAAGATTTTAAGAGCCAAAACCTGATTATATTAGTTTATTAAATAAAAGTATATACCCACTTATATTCCATATTTAGTTAGACCAGATGTGTGATATTGTTTTAATGTCATCCAAGCCTGGACCGGTGGCCCATGAGCACAAAAGTGAGATTAAGTTAATATACTGGGGATTTCTGCATTCAAGCTCAAATAGAAAAAGAAAATAAAGAAGGAGATACAGGAACCTGGTCATTGGAATGGGGTAGTTTGAAGAAGAGAAAATAGAATGAGTAGAGAGTGGGATATAAGAGAAGCTTCTTGAGACAGATAACACAGAAACCAACTTTAATAATCAAGAAGTTAATTAAATTAAATCCTCCCCAGCAAGGATTCAGACTACAATGTGTACTATGTCCATACAATATAAGGTTAGGTAGATCTCCATATACAGTCCTACATCACATTTCTCACTACATCTGGATTTCTTACTCTGAGCTTTCCTTTAACTCAAGGGTATCTGAATGTGAAGTCAGTTCATTCAAGTTATATCACACAAGATTCAGCCTCTACAAGCTTTGTTTTTCTAGTGAAATGCTGTACAATGTTGCTAATATACTTTGAGCAGTAACACACAAAACAGTCTTGTCACTGATTAAGAGCCATTCAATATTTTCTAAAAATATATGAAAAATGTTTGCTAGTACAGAATGGATTGTCCTGAATTCAGAGATCAATAGTAAATAGGATATCCATCACCTAACACATTAGCAGACCTCTGCCTGGCTTTTTTGAGATGTTTATGATTTTAAAATGACTGTGTTGCATTTACGGTGCATTCAGAATAGATTAAATTAGGCCACAAGCCAGTAACATAAGAATTAGACAAACAATATGACTTATTCCCATCCTTTTAGCAATTATCTGGTGACAGTTTTGCTCCGTTTAAAGTATCTGCTAGTAAAACATATCTGCTCATAAAAGAAAGATGATTAGTGTGATGGCAATTTTCTTGTTCGTATAAGGATATGTGGAATATTTATTACAATTAAATAAAATTGTTTTAAAGCTAAGGACAACAGTGTCATTAGGATGTATGTATTCAGTCTATTAAGTTTAAAAGGAAGCCAGACTAATGTTTGAGTTTCAAACAGTGTCCACATTCCTTACAAAGACTTCAGCCTTTATTCCCCCATATAGGACATTAAGTTCTTTACACAAAATGTATGTGAGCAAGATTAATTTTCAGTTATATCAGAAGAACAAAATTCCATGCAAATCAACAGAGATTTTGTGTGCCCCACTAACAGAAACCACTTAACTGGAGTGACCACATATCGCTGTGAGGATATCACTTGAAACGTATTGCTTTAGTTTCTTGGACTGGTTTCTGTTTGATCATTTAGTCTGGGTTCCTATGGGGACAGGACAATCAGGGTCCTGCCTAATAGCTGTCTTTTCTAGGAACAGATGATCAATAAAGTCCAGCAAAACCTTGGGATGCCTAAATGCAGTAAATGACCAATCTCAGTGCTTAAGGAAAGTGAAATCGAATATGAGCTGTACTGCAAGACTTCACAGTTGGGAGACATAGTGAGGTTTTGCCACCACTTTTTTGGTACGAATGGTGGAAAAGCTTTTCAGGCAGATCTGTTAAACAAAAGAGGTGGGTCTATACTGTTTATTAGTTTGATGTTCTTCATTTCTACATAACATCCCACAGAAAATATTTTAAAGAAAATAAATACTAGATATGAACAACTCATTCTCTCTCTTGGTAGCAGAGAAATTACTAACAACACCTTGGTTTTTTATCTACACATTATTAGTTCTCAGGAAAGATTGCTTTCCATGAAAAGCCAGGATTTGCAAATGAAAATAGTATAACAATCATTGATTATAAGACTATACCAAAGTATTATCTATTTGTTCAAAGGTATTTTTAAAAATATTAATTTTAAATGGTAACCTTGACCCTGAACTACATTTGCCTCAAAACAAATAATGTAAACTTATCAGCACATTATCAACAAAGAAAATATTTAATATCTGTTCAACTATCTGGAATATGTTCTTTGAAATGAAATACTGTTAATCTTATTCTGCAGGAAGTTCTGTACAAACGCACGAGGAATATATGCAGAATACTCCCACCCTATTAAACCTCCAAAACATTTTAATTTGTAAAATTAACTGAAAGAATGTGAATGGATTTGATTTGGATTTCTGAGTGGGTTTTCTGTCAGGATCATTTAATTAAAGCAAAAAGAAAGAAAAAAAGTCTACAAAACCCACCTAGTTTCCTTCATTCCCTCATTTTAAAGTTTTGATGTGAAATTTAAAAAGAGAATTAACATAAATCTTTGTAATATAATAATCAAGCATTCTTTACTATGTAAATATCTATATAAATATCTGATAGAATGGTGCAAAGAACATCTTCCCAGTGGTATCCAGTGGCAGGACAAAATGCAATAAACACAAATAGAAATACAGAAAATTTGTTTAATCATAAGAAAAAAATGTTTCCAATGTGAAGTTCATCACACACACAAACGGCTTGATGAGAGTTGGGCAATCTCCATCTGCAGAGATATTCTAGACCTAACTGGACACAGCTCTGGACAACTTCCTCTGATTGAATTTGCTTTGAGTTGATGAGTTTGATTTGGCAATGCCCGGAGGTCCCTGTCAACTGCAGGTATCTTTTGATTCTGTGATGCTTTAAGGATGAAAAAAATTAATAGCTGAAAAACTAAGATATAGGTCTGTCAAAGTTCAAGCAGACATGATAAAATCTATGATGAAAATGACTAAAAACTGTGGAAAAAAACCAGCAGGGTGGGGATACAATATAACTTTTCTTACATAATTTATGCTTGAAAAAAATTGAATGCATGTATGCATATACAGAAGCATATGCTTATTTTAATTATACAACACAAAATACTTTGTTCTTGACTTTGTCAATTGTGAGGATTTTCAAGTAAGTTTGGAAGGACGCTGTACTTCATCTGATCCCAAACCCTGTGATCTGATAAGGTCCAATAAATTGGCTCACTTAGGTCATGAATTCACTGTGTCTAGGGATTATTTTCAACTCTCCAAAACCCACCTGGATTATGTCCAGTATTGTCCTTAGGCAGATGTTGAGGTAGTTGAAGTCACCTACAGGTATGAGGCGTTTTCTCTAGCTGTCTGAAGAAGACTTTGGTACCCATGATTTCCTCTTTCTCATCATAGGCAGATAAGCACAAACAGAGTCCCACTCATGTAAAATTTCTCTCTCTAGATCTATTTCATTAACAAGAATGACCACACATACCTTTAGCTCTTTGTCATAAAGACATTTCTTTATTCATCTTAATCCAAAAATCTGTAACTTTTTGTTCTTTATGAAAATTACTCTTAAGATAAGGAATCATGAAACTTGGCATTTGCCTTGTTAAATTATGCATGTGTGACAAGTACTTGATGATTTGCAGCTAAATCCTCCAAAACAATACAAAAATGAAGAAGAAAAGAATCTAATTAAGTGGTTTGTAAATTCTATATGATTTCCAGGTTGTTGGATTGTGGTGCCCGTTCTGTTGGTTGTTTTAACTTGACACAAATATAGGCTGTAGGTCTTTTTTTTAACCTGGCATTTCGTGGGCAACCACTACATCTTTCTAATTAGACATTTGTGGCCAAATTCACCCTCTGTTTTTAAAGCAATTACTGCAATGTGAATCCAAATAGTTTAGTGCTGAGAAATGACAGGAGGGGAGAAAAAGGAAGAAAACAATAACAATCAAACCTTCCTAAGTCACGCATTGAGCTGCAAAAGTGAGACTAGATACAAGCTCTTAGCAACAAAGCTATTTTAGTATTCTGTATGTTGCGAAGAAATTTAATCATGTTTTCCTATTCTTTCTACTACTCTTTTACTAGCTGGAACAAAATCAGTAATACGAACCAAGCTGAAATTTAAAAGTCCTTTTAGGAAGAAATCTTAACTGAGGTTTGGAGAACATGGATAAAGATAATTGTGGAGATGTTATACAAAAAATCACATAAGACATCTGGAAATAGGAAACACTCAGCGTTCCCATGTGACATAGAGTAAAAGTAATTAAAATTATTCCTGCCCTATAGTTTAATTATTACAACAAACAGTTGTAATAAATATCCCCAGCGACTATTCCATTACTTCATAAATCTGGTAACGACAAATCTGCCGATAATATTAACCAAAGACCAGAATGAAACTAAAGGAATTACCTGCCCCTGTGAGGGACTGTACTTTGCAGTATGCCCAACTTTAAATTATATCAAATCAATGTTACCACAGCTTCTGCTAATACACTTCAAAGGAAGAATCAGAGTCAGAGAGTCAGAGGAAAGTAAGCTAGTGCTGAGATACTGAAATAACATGTTAAAATTAGGAAGTAATCAACACTGCTAGTTGCTGAAGAAGTAATGAGTGGTGTTGAGTGTCTCAAAGTGCCCAAGAAGCTGGCGAGATTTCATAGAACCATTTACATCTATGAGCATCTCAGAAATGTTCTTGCATGAGTGAATAAATATAGGCCGGTAACTACTCTGTTCTCAGATAGTTACATACTCTGAGATAACTAGCTAGCTAGCTAGCCAGATAGATAGAACAAACCCTATCTGTCTATCTCAAGAAACGAGAGATTTGCAAATGTCAAATGAAAGCTATTACAAAACATACACAAGTCTTTGGGCCTTAGTTCAAGCTTCCAGAGACTGGGAAAAAAAAAAAAAGAATAGGAAGCACCAACATCTGGACACATATCATTTTGTTCTAACTCATTATTTCTTGAAGCATTGTGTGCCTCTTCTTATGGCATGCATACCACTCAAATAGACAACATGAGTTACCACAGAAACAGCTACTGATTTATTACCACAGGTAGACATGTCACCTACTGCTGCTAGTGTTGAACCTGGGAGTCATTCATGCAACAGATCTTTGTATTCCTTCTCATACTTTGTCCTCTAATGATTAAGGTGGCATTTCTAAGAAAAGCTTTTTTCCTTACTTTTTTCTCCCCCCATAATTGTATTCTTCTAATAACACCCACTCATAAACACTGGCAAAAATGGTCTAGATTATTTTCTGTCTTGCATAGACTTTCAAAACTAAAGTCAAAGCAATTATAAGTGGCATTTTCTTTAATTTTATACTGCTGTTAATATTAATAATAATGCTATTTATAATAATATTTTAATTGCCTAATAATTAAAATTTTATATTAATATGAAAATATTTTTGTGAAAGAGGCTACCATAGGCATACTCGTGGCATATAAATTATGAAACAAATTTGTGGGTGTTGCTTCTATGCCTTAAATAGGGATATAAGTCTTAAGTATTTACACTAGCAATATGTGTCAATGGTATGTATATATCATGGATTCCTGAGGTAAATGGATTTCAAAATTATCCTGGATAATATATCCCAGAATTATAAACTAACAATTCCAACATCTTCTAGAATCCCCAAATGTCCAGTTAGCCATGTTTCTGTAAGTGGCATTTTTTGCTTCATTTCTTCTGGTTACTTTTAAAACTTGTCTGGATCTTTCTTTTTTGATTGCTGTGTGTTAATTTTGAAACTAAAAGGTACTGCCAAAAACTCTTTCATTTTACAGTAGCTTCTTATAACAGCTGTGTTTTCATCACCTGTTTGAAACACTGACTTCTGTGGGCTTTCCTTACACATATAAAGTTCAGCTTTCTCACAAGAAAGTGACCAGGATTGCATTATTTTGTCCCTGTTGTTGGGTAGTTTGGATTGTGATGATTAGCCAGAGTGGTAAATTAGAGCATTGATTTCTGGAACACAATATGGGCTGTTTAATATAGGTTTTGATACTACAACTCATTTCCTCCTAATCCCTCTGCACTACTCAGGGAAGAAGAAGTAGAGAAGTAAGGACTGAAATTGAACTTGGTGAGGAAGAGAGGAGTGGAGAAAAGATGTTTTAGATTTCTCCTTATTTCTTATTATCATATTCTTTTTAATTGGAAATAAATTCTACTAATTTTACCAATTTGATTCCTTTTTGCCCATGATGGTAATAGCTGAGTGATCTCCCTGATATCTTGATACATGAGTATTTTGTCACATATTATCCCGGTCCTGTTGTGGAGAGGTAGTAATAGAGAGGCTAAACCTGGAGACGAGACAAGGTCAGCCAACATCAAAATAGTATATAGTTTAACTTTTCCACTTGCCACTTATTAATTAATTAATTAATTAATTAATTTATTTATTTATTTATTTTTGAAGATTCTTGAATGCCAGAATAAAGAAGAATGAGACTCATTCCTTACAGCAATAAGAAACAGCTTTATGATTTATGGAGGTTTTTAAAAGAAGTCTCAAAATAAATTAGTCAGTCCATGAAAATCACTGTGATCCTGGAGATTCCAGACTGGAGAAATAAACCTGAAAACTGAGCTGCTGAGTAGCATCACTACATATGACAGTGTATTTACAAAGGACAGATTTCCTTGGATAGTGCTACTGTATTTGTTCCTGACTCCTTGCCAAAGTCTGGACAGTCTGAGACCTTCAGGTGGCCCTCAGCTTTGTATTTCTCCAATTCTATGAATAGCAGGAGAGTAAGAAAATGTGGTGAGTCTTTTCATGAGAGAAAGAATGGAAAAGCCTTTTAAGATTATGCTACATATTTAAGGGTATGAAGACTTAAACTTTGAACAATATAAATGCTTGAACAATGTTAAAGCCAAATATTAAACCATTTTAGTAAAAGAAACACCAACTTAAAAATCAGACTGGGTAATAAAAACATTAAGAGTAAATGTTAAATACAGGGGAAAATAAAACAATACAAAGCAAAGCAAAACAATGGGCATTTTTACATGAGTTTGACTAAAAACCAGGACCTTATTACCAATGGGATGAGGCATGATGTATGATACAACAGACATAGCACACAAAAACATAACACTTTTTATCTTTTCTGTCATGTAAGAATAATTTTGTAAGGACATGGAAAGCAGGATTTTGTAATGTAACATGTTAACTGCTTGTCTCTGATTTTGGACAGTCAAAGCTATTATTTAGATGGATCCAGACTTACCTGAGTGAAAGATGTTCTTGAACTTTGCTGTTTGAACTCAAGCTCTCTTACTGATTTTTTTTTTCTATGGCTTGAATGGAACAAATTATATTCTCAGCTACTGATTTTAATTTTATGTATAATTTTCAGATGAGTAAGAGGGTAATGATAGAGTTCAAAAGGGTAATACTCATATCACAGTTAAGCCAGGAAATTACATACTGCTCCTCTTTGGGTGCTAATTCCTTACTTATTAGAAAACACTTTGGATAAAAAAGGTCAGTAGTGGCAGCTACTCATAAATAGATTCTGACATGTTCCTACAGCCGTATCAAAAATATTAAAAGGGAGAGAGTGACAACATGTACTCCTGCTATCTGCTGGTCCCACAAAGACGTGCTTGGCAGGAGATGTGAGAGGCATTTAACTAACAGCAGCTTTAAACTGACATACTGACCTTTGGATTTTGTAACTATGCTTATATTTATCAGGCATAAAGAAGTTGTTCTAAGGAGTCTTTTAAAGAGGTCAATGCAACTTCTGAGAAGTATCAGGGTGATGAAATGGTTTTTGGTTTTTCTAATTACATATATTGCTTGCATCAGAGGAGACTTGTGGAGCTTAGTGAAAGCTTTGAGATGGTGAAGAGGGTTGAGAAAAGTCTTTGAGATGATGAAGAGGCTTTTAAGATACAGTTTTTGTCCTCTGAATGTGCTCTGATCCATAGGACTCAAGTGGGTGTGACCCAGAACAAATCAGTCATACTGACAGAAATAAAAATGTCTAAAATGTACTAGTCTAGAGATGAACCTTGTGGTTCAGTGAAGAAGCACTTTTATTAGCACTCTCTTTGTGACTTGGCTTATGGAGATAGAATGGTGTGGAACTAAGTGATAAGGCAGTGCATATATTCAGTTATATGGCAAACATTTAGCTGTTACTCCTGATGGCATGGCATATTAAAACACCTAAGGAAAAGGGAAGTGTTACGAGTCTGATGAAGGTTTAAGTGCATTCACAATAGAAACAAAAAAAGAAATCTGTTATTTGGTTATAAAGACACATTTTCTGCTTCCTCCGTACCACTAATCTGCTTTATTTGCAGATTCAGTCTGATGCTTTACTGTCCTACATGATTACAACTGGTTTTTAGATCCAGGTGGACTGGCTGATATTGTTAACTCTATTCACTGTTCACTATGTTTAAAGTGCCAAATCAAAGCAAAAAGGTGTGTGGCATTTCACAGTAATATTTCCTTCAGCACGTGACCTGTGATCTGTTAATGTGTCCAGTCAGGAGTATCCCACACCTTGGAAAATCACTTTCATTCTAACATACATTGTGAGTTACCTGTTAGCCATTGAATCAAGAGCAAGATGAAAAACAGTGTTACTTGAGCCATCAGAAAATGGCAGACTGGCAAATTGAAAGGAAAACAATTATTAAGTTTTTCAACAGAATCTGATAATTTTAGGGTTAGGGGGGTTTCTAACTCTGTTTCCAGTTCATAATTTCCATCAATGAAAAATGCTGATTATAAAATGAAAATGCATTTTTTTAAAATTATATTCATTATACAGAAAATCACTTGCGTACACTCTTACGCATATATACATTTTAGTGTAAATTTACAAAACCAGTGACTCCCTCAAGAGAGAACATGAGCACACTTTACTTTTAGATTATAGGTAAATATTTCTGAGCTGCACATTTAGGACTTTCAGAGTAATAACTGAGTAACAGTATTTGAATCAGGAAACTCATGACTTTAATTTTGATTTTTAAAATAAGAAAAAATGAAAAAATAATGCGATCATATAAATTGCATACATTGGGTACCATTTTCAAAAGCAAGTGACTTCAGTGACGACTTTTACAGTAGTTTTTTTTCCCTGGGGTTTTCAGTGAAGCTTAGGGCAATGATCTCCTAAAGCTACAGTGCACAAAGCAGACTATCAAGAAAGGTACAGCTATGCAACTTGAAACAAATTTGAGACACTTTGTGTGTAAAAATTCTGTGGCATTCTTCCAGATATTTTCCAGTTGTTCTAACTAAAGGAAGAGCCAGAATCTTTTAGGGTCCATTCATAAGCCACTCTGGTCCTTTTATGTATCAGATCAAGGGCAGCGTAGCCTTTTTAACAGTCAGACTAGTCAGGCAATCTGGAAGATGTTCTTTATTTTAAAGTTTGTTTCAAAACTGATCTGATAATAAACCAATAAATCAATCAACAATGCACGTAATTCATTTAAAAGTTAATATATATAGTTCTGATGTTGTCTGTCATAATTATTACAGTACACCTGAAAAATTAAGTAGGAAAAAATGCCCTCTGAACCTAGAGAGTGGAAAAGGAGTCTTAATTAATTAATTTTCCTTTTGTATCTCTGGTTTTAGTTTATACCTTAAATCTCTCAATAGGAAGATAAGAGTTAAATGTGTAGACAAAGTTTTTAAAAGCAGTACAACCTAGGATGCTTTTAAAATATAAGTCTGACTAATGATAGACAGTATAACAACCTCCATTACCTAGGAAAAGGAGCACCAGGATTGATGGAGAGCATTAGGGAAACGTAACAGACAGTAGGAATATATTTTACTGCCTTTATCACTGCATCAAAAGTCCTGGGAACAGAAGCTAAAGACAGAAAGACATTAGAGCTCAGCCTCACACCAATACATGGCTATTCTCTAATAACATCTACTCTATTCTTGCTTCAGCTAATAATATGAGGTTATACACTTCATAACCCTGCCTTCCTCTTTGTCTCTAGAAAGAAATGAAATCCTAGAAAGTGTCTCAGGACACTTATTCTTGTCAAAATCAGAAAAGTAGCCTGAAAACTGCTGTTTAGAATTGGACCTGTGGCTTACCTTTTGAATCTATTTTTTACTTTTTATATTATAGTAGAAATTACATGGGTTGTACATTATTTCTACATGTAACAGAGAAACTATGAACTGTCCTCTCTTTTCCTCTATTATTTCCTCTATTAAGAGCTGTTTTTTGAACGAGGAAATTTGGAAGGTGAAGAATGAGGATAAGGGAGAGAGTGTGGGACAGAGATATTCCATGTCACTCATCCCTAAGGGAGACTAGCAGAGAGTGGAGGCAGAAATTAGTTCTACTGGGAGAAGTAAAACTGGAAAGGAGGCAGAGAGAAGATAGTGTGCTTGCAAGGAAAGAAAAGGGAAACTTGCAGGAAATTATTTGTGAGGGGAGGCAAGAAGACAGGAGGAGAGGTTTGAAAGAGAACAACATGAATTGTAATAGTCTGAAATTGATAGGAAATGGAGAGAGAATAGGAAAAAGACACAGAAAGACGATGGAGCACACCTGGTCAGGGGATGGCAGAAAACAAATCTGAAATGCTGACACAGCCTCCCCATAAATCCCTAACTTTTACAAGCAAGAAAAAGATCAAGTGCTGAGCCTCTCACATGTCCCCCTGATCATTACTTCTTCAGTGGCTTTAGGAATAAACCAAATTCTTGCCGTCTGGCCTTACCACGTCTTGAAGATGTTCACTGTTGATTGTACAGGTAGCTTTCTTCTCTTTCCCAGGGGACTTTCCAAATCAAACCACAAAGGCTCAATGAGATGACAGGCACTAATAAAGACTTACACAGGAGGAAAATTATCTTTCCAGTTTGGTTTTTTTTTGGTTTTTTTTTTTTTTTTGTGTTTTGTTTTGGGTTTTTTAAGTATGATTTTTTAGAAGGTAAGAAATGTCCTGGAATGAAAATTTTGTAATCACTTTCATGCAGCCCTTTAGAACTTGTTTTCTACCTTTTTGTTATCGTTTTGTTTAGTTAAACTTTCCAGTCCTTTTATTTACTTCCACTTAGACATGGATCCTCACCGCTTCAATCTTTTTTCATCTAGTAGGCAAGTGCTTTTCTCTTCTGCTCAGTGTATTTTTTCCCCTTTTAACTTTAATTCCTTTACTTCTAATTACGGTCTCTTGTATCAGGCTAAATTATTCCTCTCCTTCCTCTGTGTTTACTGCCTTCAGATGTTTGTAGTTTATTATGTCCTCCTTTCTTCCCTAACCTAATTACTTCACTAAACTATTTGCATTTATGCTTTTAATCTTTTCTAATAAGTAAGTCTATTCATTCCTTTCATCATTTCCACTACTCTTCTTTCAAAAGCCTTTTTTTATGAGCTTTTCATGACTTACAAAATGCTTTATTTATTTTTCTTGTTAAACATTGATTTAAAATTTATATTTGACATCTTAACCGTGTAAGTAATTGTTCTTTTAAAATTATTTTTATTTATTTTAATGACTCACTTTTTCTCATATAAATTTTCTCCTTGTTTTCATGCCTCTTTTTATATCCTTTTAGCTTTGTGGCCCAAGTATGGATACTAGCTTTTTCCTCCAATTTTATTTCATATTTTCATACTATGTAGGCGTCTGCAGGATATAGACAGACAGAAACACAGACACCCAATCCAACTATAAGTCATTTAGGATTCAGAGACAGAAATAATTTCTAGCATGTACATCCTCCGTAGGCATCACTTTACTGTGAATTCTGTGCTCTCTCCCTCTCACATCACCTGCTTTTGTCTAGTACTAGCTTCAATACTGACGAGATTTGTGCAACCCTGCTTTTCACCCATACTTCATCTCTCATACGGTACAAAAAGTGCATTTCCTTTTTTGCGTTTCAGCAGTGTGTCAATTGGTTTTACAGCATCTGCTGACTGATGATATTCCAGTGTGGAACAGTTTGGACAAAATTAAGGTTGAGTTACAGAGGTATTTTTGTAAAAGTCTTAACATATTTGCTGAAATGTAAATTAACTTGTACTCTAATTTCACTGATTGACAAAGCTATAACTAGTTGGTAAGAAAAGGTATTGTAAAATTTAAAAAAGCCTTTTGACAATTATAAAACTCTCACTGAATGCTATTGTCACCAAATAGCAATTAAAAATGCATCTGCCAGAGTGTCAAGAGACATGAGCAGGAATTTAGGGAGCAGAATAGCTCAGCTAACTGTTGTTGCTAAACAAACTTTTATTTCTGCCTGCATCTAAGTGAGTGCAGTTGAAAAAGCTTGTCTGGAATAGAAAGACCTGACAACACTGCATTATACAGAAATTAAGGCAGGGAAACATGGCTTTGAGCTCAGGAATATGTCAGTGCAAAGAGGAAGCTTCTGTCTCCACCAAAATGGGAATCATGCTGTTTCCTTCAATCAGACACCAACTCTTTCCTTTGAGCCCACTTTCATGTAGGTGCCTTCACCAAACACTTCGCTAATTTTTGGCTAACACCGTTGTGTGTCACTCACCAGTAGTTTCTCTGTAGTTCTCTTCCCCTCCCTTTTTCATGCATGCTTAACAGTGTGGGGAGGGATGTAAATTCACAAATTTACTGAAGATGTTAGGTAAAAGTTTTGGCATTATTGTCACAATAGATATAAACTCGGCCAAATTGAAACATTGCATGTACTAATTGTATATTTTGTAAGATGAATTAGCAAAGCATATATATATATATTTGTATATATGTAACATTTTCAAAAGAAAAAAATAATCTGATTTAAATGAAAAGAGTTCTATAGTTTTATAAAAGAAAATTATTTAAAGAGCTTAAAATACTTTTTAAATTAATTGGTCTGTTTTTCAAGTCAACAAATTTCCCTCCAAATGACCTGTTCTCAACCAACAGAAATAACAAGTTATTTTAGTCAATTCTCTGCTTTCTTCATTTTTTAAACACCGGACTTACAAAACACATACCATAGGACATAGGTTTGCCCAAGCACTCTTCATTTAATAATTGATTCTATTTCTAGAAGAGTTTATGTTTTTTCTAATAACATTTTCATGCAGCCTTTATTAGGTTTTCTTAATAGTAGTGAGTAAAAACACTATATATTTTTCCTTCCTTCCTTCCTTCCTTCCTTCCTTCCTTCCTTCCTTCCTTCCTTCCTTCCTTCCTTCCTTCCTTCCTTCCTTCCTCCTTCCTTCCTTCCTTCCTTCCTTCCTTCCTTCCTTCCTTCCTTCCTTCCTTCCTTCCTTCCTTCCTTCCTTCCTTCCTCCCTCCCTCCCTCCCTCCTTCCCTCCTTCCCTCTCTTTTTTTTCCTTCTTTCTCCGGTCTTGAATCTATCTCTTTTTTTGTACTTATGCCAGCTTATTTGTTTACTGTTCTTATGTATAGTCAGGGAAAATTACTCTTTCCACAGCTGGCAAACCTTCCCTCTATTAGAAGTGAAAGTAGAAGTTCAGTCTCTGCATTCCAAGATAAAACACTTAATGCAGTTAGAGATAGAACTGAAATTAAATATTTCTCCATCAATATGCAGCATAACATGGAGTCTTAAAATTATAAATATTCAGGTTCAGGATGAACACTGAGGTCTGGCCAAATATGTCTTCACACAATGAAGACTAAGATCAAGCACTGTGTATTTTTAGTAATACTGACATCTCATTGTACTTTTAGCCAGCTGACAAGTACCATTCTTGTGTTAACTTCCCAGTCCTATATCTGTCTAATTGTCTTTAAGTTCCTTGAACACAAGCTCATACAAATATGTCTCAAGTGTACTTAAAGCTAACAAAAACTTAGGAAAGAAATTTGAGTTGTTTTTCAAGATATTAGATTCAATTTATGTACAATTATTATAGCTGGAAGCATTTTTATTCATTGCAGGTGTAGGCCTTGGTATGAGGGAAGATTGGGAAGGGCAGCCTTTAGGGTATTTGAGCAACTGTTAAACTGTCTATTTTCAGAATGACTTTTATGTAAATAACACATAATTGGAAAAAAATATTCTCAAGGCTAACTATATTTTATTCTTGTGATACTAGATGGATTATGGGCATTCTGTTCTGAGCTGATAGAAATACTAGAGAGAAATCTAGTATTTCTGGAGAAACAGGAATCAAACATTGAACCCATATGCTATACAAATTATGCATTTTTAAAATGTAGCCATATAACACGTTTTAGATTTTGTGGTCACATCAGTTTTGCAAGCCCTGAATGGTTTCTGTTTGCATTGGTTTTGCTTTAGCCCATAGAGAATCATATGCAAGTAATTCACTTTAGCATTTTTTGGTGCATTGACTACTGTTTATAATTGCTTACAAATATACAGAAATGCTTTTAGCATTGCTGAATTATACATGACATGAACCACGGAAGAAATAGTCACTTAAAATGGTGCTGTGAATACTCTAGGCTTCTCTGAAAATAAATAATGTTTCACATTTCAAATTTTAATTTTGTTTTGTTGTAATTCTGTTTTAGTCATATATATTTCTGCATATCTATTTTCTCAAACTGTTTCTTCAAAAGAATGAAAACATTCTGAAATATCAGCTGTCAGAGTGAAAAATGCACAACTCTGTTCCTTGAAGAAAAAAATATTCTGATGAAAAAGAAGCTGAAATACTGGAATAGGTTTTAAACACACCACATAGTTGGTATTTCTAACACATGAAACCAGTATTCATGGTTGTATGAATAAAAAAATATCTACTTGGTTCCCTGTTTCAAATGTTTGTACAATCCATCAGGCATGAGTCTAGGAGAACCAGTCAAAATCTTTCAGTTAAAAAGAAATGATGTACAGAATTTCTGAAGTCTCTTCACCACTACTTTTTGAATAGGTTAATTGATAAAAAACACATTGTTAAATAAGGAAAACAGTTTTCACATGACTGGCACAAATACCCAAAATCAACAAAGAACCACAAAGCTGTAAAACTTTTACATTCTAGCAGGATTGTTTTAGCAATAGAAATTTCTTCTACCAGATAAACATGGTGCTGGAAGACACTATTTTGTATAGGCTACAGTAGCTATATTTAAATGAACTGTATATTGAGAAGATATGTAGGAGAGGAGGAAAGCCATCAGTTTTGCAGTGCATGCCTATAACTATCTTTTTGTACTTCTTTAATGGTAGAACTCCAGTCTCTGCTTTATGTCCTGTGAGAGTGCGTGCTATATTTTCTCAAGGACACATGGTTACTGCACTCATTTTGTGCAGTATGAATTGCTCAGAGGAGGTTGTTTCTTCTTGATGAAGAAAGGATTGATATCATGTCTTCTCCCTCTCCTGGTAGCAGCCAGAGAAAATCAGGTGGTCCCACCCATGTGTGATTGTTCACATGGTCAGTTAGCACAAGGAATTCTATTCACTTGATGAGCTTCAGCACTATGAATTCTGTCAGACAGCCAAAACTGCAATTTCTGGTCACAAGAATGGCAATCATCTGCTGAAGTTTCAGAATAAACAGAGGAGATCATGGAGCTTCATCCAATGTAGGAGGTAATGTGTGAAACCTTGTCACAGCTGCTGAACAAGAATAAAAACCTCACAAAATCATAGCTAGGTATGTATTGAGTTTATGTGGCAAGGTTTTGGTAGTAGGGGGGATACATAGGTGGCTTCTGTGAGAAGACACCAGTCTCTCCACATGTCAGATAGTGACAGTTCCAACCAGCTCCAGAATGGACCCACCACTACGCAGCTCAGCCCATCAGTTTTGCTGGTGGCATCTCTGTGATAACACATTTAAGAAAGGGTGAAGAACACTGCAGTGGCATGGTGAAACAGTGGAATACGAAAAATATGAAACAGTCCGGATCAGTGAAAAAGTGTGAGGAGGTGCTCCAGGCATCAGAGCAGCCTATGGCAGAAGACCATAGTGATAGAGGCTGTCTCCCTCCATCCCATGGAGGTCCACCAACAGTGAAAGCAGAGGGTAGACTAGGGGATAAACACTTTTTAAAGTACTGCAGTTATAGGAGATGCTAAACAGATACATATATGTTTCACAGGACACCATGAAGGCAATTTACTTTCAGTCAAAATGTAAGCAAGATCTCTAGATATTCTTTGAACTTCTGCTACATCTCTCTGCCACAAAAATCAATGATCACCAAACCCCCTCTCTGCTTCTTTGAAAAGATAGATCAGTGGTGATGGACTTTCTGGCAGAAAGTGCATTTCAAAAACGTGAGCAAGTGACTGACATCCAATTCTTCTCATCTGCTGTGACAAACAGACATTGCTGATTGTCATGTGTGGTGTTCCAGTCTATGGCATTGGAATAAATCCTGCTAGACATAACCAGATGGGAATGAAGTGCTTATCATTTACTATTCAAGAACATTGACATCAACAAATCTATGCACATGACGTGCTTGCTGTTGAAATTCTTAATGATGCCTGTAGGTATAAGGTGGAGATTGACGTGGATCACAAGTGTATTCTAGAGAAAGAGGAGCTGACATAGCCGGCCACATCCTGATGATGGCAGAGATTATCCCTTTGCTTGCACAGCTCTTTGCAAGACAGAAAAACTGGCATGATGAGCTGTCTGCTGAGGTAAATGTTGAAGTATTTGTACTTCCATCTGAAAAGCTGATAGTGGAATCCTTCTCTGAATGGTTTCTTCAGGTCAAAAATTATTGTCATTGATCCAATGGAGGCACAGTTCAGGCTGAAGAGATGGCCAAAAGACAAACTGTTTGCCAGAGTAATTTCTTTTAATTCTTCAGCATGAACAGACTATGACAAAAGATTCTTCTTGTGAGGAAGTAATATTATTCTTCCAGACTGAGCAGACTAGACCCACTAGCAATCTTTTTGAAGCATATCAGATATTTTTTTTCCATGAAAGCAGTTCCACTTGCAGTGCTGTAGTGCAGGGAATATGATTTTTTGCCATTCTTAGTAAAAGGCCACAGGTTCTGCCCTGAGCTGAGAGCTCCAGTCTCAGGGCTGGCCTGGTTTCACCTTCTGCTTTGGGGGCAAGGGCGTGTTGCCTCCCCTGCCTGAGCCTGTGTTTTGCCAATGTCTGCGTGGGAAGAGTCTGGCAAATCCAGGCGGTCACTGCCCTGGGGGAAGATTTGGGGCTGGGGAGGCTGTGAAATGGCCCATGATCACACTCATCTGGGAGCAGACAGAAGGCAGGAACTTAGAGGAAGAAAGATATAAAAAGAATTCAAATGTACTGAGGAGAAAGGAATTCAATCACTGTGTTATACTCTTCCCAACAAAGGCTTTGGGACTCTAATGGCAACTACTTGCCACTGCTGGCTGAGGATGACAGGCATAGTTGACCACTATGTCAAATCCAAAAGTGTGTTAGACGGGAGAGCAGAATACTACTAATACTGGTAGTAGGATTATTAGAGAAGGAAACCAACTACTGGAAGACAGAAAATTAAGAGAAAGAACTGTGCTGAATTTCAGCATGCCTGCTCAGTACAAGGACCAGTAACTGATTTCTGGCTATAAACCACAAGGTCTGCACTAGTCTTGCAACAAATTCCAGAGAAGCAAACAATCTTTGGGATCTTAACATTATCCTAGTATATATTCAAATTAAGGTATATTCTTTTTCTAATTCTAGTGACAAAAATACCCCAAATATTCTATTTCTCACAGAATTATTCAGAATTTGATCTTTGATCTTTAGTAAGAACTGAAGAAAAATGCTAAGATTAAATAAAATAAATTTTCATTTAAGTCTCAAGTGTCAATTTACAGAATTTTCCTACTTTACATTATGGCTGGCTGAGATTTTCTTGTGATGCTAATAATTTATTGACTCCATGAAAGATTTAGAGATGTCACTGAGACACATGAAATGCAATTAAACTTTGACACTAATCGCTTTGATCAAGTAAGGTCAGAGACAATACTTGCACCTATTAATATTTTATGAAGTGAACTTTTTGCCTTGATTTCTGAATAAGAGGGGAAAACTCAAAGGATATGATATGTCAAAAGTGTCAGACAGAATTTTTAAAACTAATACACAAGTGAATCACTTGATGACATGAGTCATGCAGAAGCCATTCAGGTTCAAGTTGTTGTGACAACTGTGCTAGCAACATTTTTTTTTTCTAAATACAGCCAGGGTTTTATCTAAAAATTAATTTGAATTACACTTTTGTTTTTCAGTCTCTCTGCTTAAGTTTTGTACTGAAATTGATTTGTTTACTCTTGCAACAATAAAATAAATACTTATATTTAAGAAAATATAGAAAATAATTTAATATTTATAAATTAAATAAAGTAATATTCTAAAACATTCTATTGAAGCATTGAATAGATACAGAAGAACTAATGTCTCTCTATTCATGGTGTGGGATTCTTCTGAAATTAAATTAAAAACTGAACAGCAAGTACTACACTGGTAATCAGGAGTAGCCCAAATGTGGTAAATTGAAATCATAGAATTAATAGCATAA
The DNA here is from genome assembly GCA_026261815.1 of Monarcha castaneiventris obscurior. Classification (NCBI taxonomy): domain Eukaryota; kingdom Metazoa; phylum Chordata; class Aves; order Passeriformes; family Monarchidae; genus Monarcha; species Monarcha castaneiventris. The sequence goes on along the minus strand of JAMPIT010000174.1, from coordinate 3,551,894 downwards.
TTTTTTTTATTTTCTATACTTCTGACAGAATAAAGAAATGTGTTAAAATAATTGAAGTTGCACCGGTACATTGTTACCCAGCACCAGGGAATTCACTTCCAAAATGCTCTCTCCATCATTTGATGCCTAGTAGAAAGTAGACTGGACACAGGGAGCATGAGTGTGTGGGTGCTCCTATATTTTTTGTGTTGTTTTCTTGTCACAAAAGAGAACATTTTTGACAGTATTCCATACTGAATAGCATTTAACCTCTGTGAGAATATAGCAGCACTAGTGAGGCCCCACTTAGTGTACAGTAAATCACAATCCATCATAGTAATCTCAAGCCTCTACAGCAGAAAATGTCTTAAGGATATATCTCGTGAAGTCAGCACTGTTTGGGTTATTAAAGCAAAACCAAAACATAGTCTAAGCAAAATGCTTGATACAGCTTTTCCCAAATAGAGTGGAAGATAAAAAAGGCTTGCTTCCAATTATGATGAAATTCTCTAGCACTTAGTGAGAAAATTCTTTGTGATATGTTTTTCAGTATATATATTTTTCAGCTTTTCATAATCCCTCTGTACTTCCATCATACTTTCATGCAGCATAGTTTTCCATTATTTGTTTATTTATTTTCAGGCAACTATCCTAAGCAATACCCCAACTTTCTTGTATTGTTTCTCTGTTTTTAAGTATTGATATGCCCTTTTCTGGAGATTTTTCAAAAGGAAAGGCAAGTGGGAAATTGCTGGAATTCAAAACACTAATTTTAATTCCCCAAAGACAGCTGTTTTCTGCATAGCTAGCTGTTTACCAGCTTTTCAAATAGTGATAACATAACACAGTATTTAAAGTCACGTGAACCACGTCTACAACTTTGTATGGAAAACAGTTTAGTGAATCATTAGTATGTATGTATAAATCAGACAACACAGTAACAGGATATGCAGAGAGATGCTGACATTTGGTAATGCCAAGGCAGAAAATTTTCTGTTATAAGAGTAAGAATATGCTTATTCTTCTTTGGTCACACATATGCAGATGAGAGATATTAAACCAAACAAACAAACCTTGTCAATCTATGAACTGTCCTATTTGTTATCAGTGATCAAGGAGAATTTTGAGAGATGTTTTTGGATTTACCAATTCAAATTGGCTAATTATCTTATGGTGAAGAAACAAACAAGTGTGCATTAAAAAACAGAGATTAAATACCATACTCCACCATCGTACTTGTCCAATCTTTAATTATCTATTACCATACTTGCCATAAAGGGTCATATGCAGAGCCAGAAGACGTGAAGCCCAATAGCCTAAGCAGCAGTTTGCTTTCATTCATAACCACAAAGTTACCATCATGCTGCAGTCTCTCAACAGCCAGCATAAATCTTAGTGACTGCACATGAAACACTCCACTGTGTGTAAAGGAAACTGTTCCTGTTCATTATAACGTGCTGTGCACATTTTCTACATGAGGAATTATGTGCAATCTCTTTCAAGGACATCAAAGGAACTAAGTGAAGCATAATAGGTTTTTTTTTTGTGTAAATAATATGTATCAAAGCCTTGCTAGTGCCAATCACAGAAGCATTTCTAAGGAACACTTTCTTTGATACTGTTATCCAAGGAAGGATGCAATATGTTGCTTTTCTTAGTAGAAGCAGCTTAAAGCATGAAGTTCAAATTTCTGGCCTTCTGCTATAGAAAAAGAACTTAATTCTGATCACAGGGTGATGAACACACCTGCATCTTAGATTCAAGGTAACACCACCAAATTAAGCATATTTTTGAGATAGTTTCAAAACACAAAGTACACTGAAAGTCATTATTAACAAATGTCCCATCTTCAGCATAGTGTCATAATGTACATCCTTATCTCTGTTAAGAATAATTATGGAATGTGGTTGACAGTTTTTGTAATCCCAAATTAAGTCCATTTTAAAGCAAATGGTTATAGCAGTGCAAAGAGCTAAGCCCATAATGGGATTTCAGCACTACTGAAGACACCACCTCTCCTAAGGAACACAAAGCATCCAGTAAATCAAGTGTTGATTATTAGGTGCTACACAACTGAAGACTTCATCAAAGAGCATTCATTCTGCACAGGTTATTTAAGATTGCCCATATGGAAGGCCAAGTCTTTGTTACAGAAACAGCTGGATACCTATTTTTTCTCAATAATCTCAGAGAATTTGTGAACATTTGTCCTGAACTTACATGCTCAGGTCAGGCTCCTCTTTCTCGTGTTGACAAAATGAGGGAGAGATTGTTGTAGCCAGATGACTAAGCATACACTTGCTGCAGTCAAACTATAAACTAGGTGCTTTATCAGTGTTGACAATGTAAAAAGAATTGTTAAATTCACTGCAGGCAATATCCCAGTTAATGCACATCCTTAGAAGGGAAGAAGATTCTTTCTTTTTCAAGACTTAAGGAATTTTTCTACAGGCAGCAGAAGTTTTAACATTTTAGTGTTCAGACCAGGCAATTCCAAAAATGGTGCAAATTATAGCCAGGGGAGAACACTCAGATCAGTTCTCTTTCTGCTTCCCTGTGTATTTTTGCCAGGGTTGCTGACTAAGAAGAAGGAAGAAATGAGCCCTACTGCCAGTCTTGGTGGCAGTTGTGTTTTGGGGAAAACTTGGCTGTTGTCAGCATGTCCCCATTCACACTTTAACTGGGCTAGTTTTAAAGCTCTACTTAGGCTCAGATATGAGTTGACCTATCTGCCAGTTCAGCTGTCAAATGAAGAGGGAGACACTTTTTGGTGCCTATGAAACTTGTGAAATTACTGAAACCTGAGTGAACATTCAGAGAGATAGCACTAAATTCCAGATATGTGTATAACAGGGATAAAATAGACATATAAAATGACAGGGGTCTGTCTCAGTCCTATGGCTTATTCAATAATTTGTAAAACACTTTACCTCTGACATATTTCAAAAGCTAAGCACTTCTAGAGGACTTTTTATCTTCAAAGCGCCTTTCAAATTTTGAATCTGATGATAGTCCTTATTTTATGGACTTTGATGATGCAGCCATACAACAGATAATCATTACTATTTATTAGATTCCTTAATTAACATTTTGAGGGAAGAATGAAGAATAACTATGGAAATATATATATAAAAGCTCTTGAAAGGGAAGGAAGGGAATAGCTTCACTTTAAGTATTGCCCAGCTTGGTGACCAGCTATCCTGTGGAGGGTTTTCCACACTGTTTTTCAAGCGAAAAGAGATCAGCATATCTAGAAGTTAAATTCACCTGATGTGTAGGAAGATGCCAATTTTGCACTTGGAGACAGCAAAGATAGCAATGAACTAAGCAAAACTACATCAAGATTTTGTGTTGAAGGCCAAACTGAAATACAAGACTACTTGTATTTTATTGTGTTTTAATATAAGTAGGTGATGCTTATCCCTCAGAGTGTGTTAAAGGTTACAGTGGAAATCCTCATTTTTAGTCAAATATCAGTCAGAAATACCTACAAATTGATGTAGATATTTACCTGTTGATTCTCCATAACATTAATAAAATATTTCTTACTCTTAAGTTAAGAAATTACACCCTTCTGTTTATTTTTGAAGGATGTTGCTCTACTGTTCAAGAATCACAAAGGAAAGTGCATGAAGTATTTTTGGCAAATATATACCAAATATATACTTGTTTGACATGTTTTTGCTTTCAGAAGGCATAAAAATCTTAAACATATAAAATCAACAACATATACATTTTAGGAGTACAATTTTTTTAAAAGTAGGTTTGCACTCAAAATAATTATCAATTTTTCAATAAATATTGAAACCCTTGAAATTATGCCAATGTTCCCTTTGCATTCAATTTTATTAACAATTAATTGCTGATTGCTATGCTAAAACAAACCTAAACAAAGCTTAAAACATGATCTTACTCTGAATGGGAATATTTTTCCTAAATACTGCTAGTATGCCATAGTTTACCTAACTTCAGTCACCATTATATCAAAATAACAATTATGATTTAAATTCCTCATTTAACTGCTATATGAGGGACTACATGAAGGTGTTCCTATATCCCAAATCACCATTTAAACACACATATGATTTTTAAGGCTCATCTCTTCCGATCCAAGAAGTAAGATGGTCAAGAGACATGATCTGTTATACACAAAGAAAATACTTACTTTATTTCTTTATGGCCTTGTCTTTCTATTTTTCAGTTCAAGGTTGTTTAGGGTTTATTTTTGCTTTTCATTTCAGCAAAATTTCAAGAAAAATGAAGAGAGATAAACCAAATATATATTGCACAGAAAGGTAGTAGGAAATAAGAACCAACAAAAACCACCCCAAAAACAACCCAAAACAAAACCCCATTGTAAAAATTACCAAGTTTGGTTCAAATATTTTAGCTCCTCTGGGAAAGAGATTTAAATAGATTTAATTCAGAACCCACAGTCATAAATATTCGTTATGCATCCTTTCCTATCTGGAATTGCATCAATTAATTAATTAACTATTCATAAAAGTGCTTCTTTTCACCTCACTTTCTACTCAAACTCTTTCTGTATTTGAATTCTTTCTCATGCTACATTTAAGATGCTTTTTGCCTCTGCATTAAATGGGAATATGAATCTACATGAATAAAGAAATTATTAGTAAACAAATATGATCATGGTTACAGTCTGTGTAAGAAGGAAAAAGAAGGGAAGGAGAAAGAGGACTGTGGATTACAATTGTATTGCCATGACTAAAATATTCTTAACTGTCATACCTGAATGATATGTGGGCCTAAAAGAGTTATGTAAATGCTTTGCCTTCTTGTGTTTAATAGATTCTTAAGCAGATGGAACTACTGCTCTGAAGAAGAAAGGTTAATGCACTTATCAATAGTATATTCCTGTATATAGCTTCATCTGGAAGTGACCAATTAGACATGTTAAAATTTTGGGTCATTACAAGATCCACAGGTTTGCATGCAGATTCTGTCAAAAAACAATTTCATGCAAGTTTTTTTCTGTGATTTTAACAAAACCTAAGTTCTAGTTGATATAGATGCCTTAGGTTTTAACATTTATATTCTCAAATTCTGTACTGCTTAGAGTGTAACTCTGCAGTTCCTTGTAGCCTGTAATTTCTGCTCTCTCGTACTAGGTAGACATAACAAAGCCTCTCCAGGCTTTGCCTTCAAGAACAACCAGGCTGTTCTAGGCCTAAAATGTGTAAACTGAAGCCTCTAAGCAGGGAGCAAGCTGAGGGGAATTACATCATTGAACTGGAGCTTTAATTAGAGAATTAACCGTGGTATGCAAATGAACCAAACCTATAAAAGTGTGAAGAACTCGTGACCTGTCGTCCATCTTGGGGTCCATTTTTGGAGGCAGCCTCTGGCTCCCCCAGGGTGTACCTTGAAGGCCCTTCAAATTAATATCTATCTTTATTCCCTTACTCTTGTCTAGTCTTTGTTTCTAGGTGGCTGGAGAAGACATCAATATGAAAAAGCAAACAAGACATGTTTCTTTGATGTTTTACACCTTATTTATCAGTGTGAAGGCAACAGGTGGAAAAGGTTCCAAAATCCTTAGGACATTAGTTCCCACATGCATAAAAGAGAATCAATTTTAAATTACATTGAGGGACTGGACTTCCAAAGTGATCCAAGCAGAAGTATGAAGAAGTTGTAATTCTCGTTATGTCTTTTAATCACATGATTTTCTTCACAAGTAAATGGTAGTATGCCACCTCTGCCAATACTCACAAAACAACAAAACCAACCGAACTAAAAGAACTCATCTTTGGTTTTAATTCCCAAGGACCAAAATATGCAATGTGAAATGTGAAATATGGAATATGTACACCTGAGGACAGGAAGAACAATGTGTGTGCTTTAATTTTAGCAAAAGTCATCTCAAAATTTTGCTGAAGTGATTGCAATAAAAAATTCAGAATTTATGTTGTCTGTATTCCACTAATCTTGCTTTAAAGGATGAGGCTTGTCTTAGAGGATGGGGAAACATTTGGTGATAGTCTTTTTGCTCTGGAATTATTTGATATTTAAAGAGAACTCAGAAAAGGACAGGATTTGAGCAGTATAATTTAGGGCCATATAAAGACCTATTAATCAATCAAGATGATTGATTAAGGACTCTGGGGATAAAAGGTCATAAAGGATTAATTTAGTTCAATTTTTTTTTTTTTTTAATTTTAAATGAAGTGTCAAACATTCATTTGGGACAAAAGGGAATTTCAGTATTAATTCACTGGTATGTATAGATTAACTGATTTTCCATTCAGTGAAGAATGGTGGCTTTGGTTTTTTGATGGATTTTTTTAAAAATTCAATTGAATCTGTAGCAACACTTTGCTCATGCTGTTCTAGTAAGGTTTTCTGGTTTTCTTTCCTGCATATGAAAAAAGAATCCATGTTGGCCTAGGTGTTTAATGGAAACAGATTAACTCAACAGAACTCTCAACTAGCATCTTTATCTAACCTAAAAGTTTTTGTTCTTAATCATGTAGAGTTGAACTGGATATTCAATATATATAATTTAATATTAAAAATATGAACCCAGAAGACTCTTAAGCTGATTTTGTTAATTATCTCCCCTGCTTGTGAATACATAGATTGATGTGGGGGAGCGGGGAGCAGAGAAGACTAATTCAAATTTATTCTGTCTTAACATTCATGATGAGTGTCACTGGTATGCGCACGTACTAACTTATGGAGCTCATGTTGATTAATACTTGAAGAGGTAAGACTTTTTATTAAGGGTGGCCTACAGCAGGGTTCATAAAACTTGCACACTCATTTGGTTGAGTTCTACACTGCTCAAGGTTTGGGTTTTTATATTTAACTCATTGATTTAAAAATTGTTAGAGAATTAGCGTTTGTCATCAGCCTCTATTTTCTCTTTTAATTGTAACTTCCCATGGAAATCAATGATTCTATTTAATGAAATGAAGAACTCCTAGCTGGATATTTTGTGGGCATTTGCAGATTACTTATTTCTCAGTGTATTTCAGTAGGAGACTTATAAGGCATAAATTTTTCTTTATTTTTTCCCATGATTCCCCAACACATCTCAGTAGATGGCACTGTGAGCACAATAGGTGAAATGTTAAGCCTCGATGTATGTGGTTTATTTGCAATTGGTAATAAAGTAAATTACATTTTTTTCTACAGTAATATTTATTTACATATGCCTTGGTTTTGTGGTCTGCTTCCTTTTTTTTTCCCTTTGGTTTCTTATTTCCTCACTGCTCACTTTTTCCACTATTTGTATGCACTTTGGGTTTTTCAATTACCTCCATATTACCTATTTGGGGAGCATTGTTTTAAATGCGTATTTTAACAGCACAATTTGGTTTGACAGAATGATTTGTAGTGCTGCAGCAAGCGGTTCACCAGAGATCTGAAATCTTGTGCACAAACTCCCTAATCTAGCAGGCTGTAATTCGTAAGCTTACTGCTGTTCCTCCATTAAGGTAGTGGTGAAATGCAAATCAGAAATTGTTATGCAGAGCTTCTAAGCTGCTAAAAATTGCAGAACTGCTGAAATTCTACAGGACTGTGACATTTAAAGCATCATTGTATCAGAATCATCATTTGCTTTTAATTAGGAGCAGGTAGAGGAGAGTAAGGGGAGTATTTATGTGCATGTTATGTTGATGGAAAAAGAATGAGGAAGGTAGCAGTGTCCTCAGCAGCCTCTGCTTGATTAGTAAATCACTTATTCATTCCCTGCTTTTTCAGGTCTTGTATTCATTTTACAATGGCACATTTGCAGTGGGAGGTAGTGAAACAAATGCCATCCCATCCTCACCAAGGGTGTGTTGGTTAAAGCACACTGCAAGAATTCAGTGTTCTGGGTTGGACACATTGCTCCGGTTGCCAACATTTGCAATCAAGCTCTGTAAGTGCCTTCGTCCCCAAACAGTTGTATCCAAGAGATTATGGAACTCTTCTCTTACTGGGCAGAGCTGAAAGTGTCAGCTTTCCTTCAGGGCAAGAATCAGGCTTATGGCACTTTATGTTTATTACAGGGGAGGGTCCAAATAATGGCAACAAAGTTAACATTTTTCATGTTTGTCACCACGAGCAAATTGCTAAATTTTGTGTTTGTCATTCTAAAATTAAATTATGAGTATAAGGAGAAATAATCTTTTTGTGTAGGCAAGGAAAAATAGTAAAAATAGAAGTTCCTGTGGGACACATAAATATGAAGACTTTATCCTTCAGTTTGAAGCCAGAATTTTTTCTGAGATTCTGCAGATGCCGGTTCTACTCTTGATATTTATTATATATGGCAGTGGATCCACCACATTACATTGTGTTAGGGATACCAAGTTATATAAATTAGTATTGTCTATGTCAGTGAAAATTTTTCAATTAAATTAATTACCTTGTCTTTCCAAAATGAGCCTAACAGATGCTTAAAACTTATTCCATGTGGCAGATGCATACATAATTCTTAGAGTGGGGAGGTGAGACAGAGGAGGACATAGCATGAGGTACACTGGTGTTTGTCAGGTTTCCCCTTCTGCAGACTTATTCACCCTCCTTTCTTTGGTCCCATTTTGCTCCCTGCAGATTTCCATAGCTCCAGTAAGCCACAGTAATGTTTTTCTTGACATCAGAAATATCTCATGGTCACGTCCAGATTCTCTGTTCATTCTTCTTCTTTGCCATGAAAAAATAATATTTGTACTTGCCTAAGAAAAACAGTTTGTTTCTTTAAACTTTTAAAGAAGCCTAGCCTTTTGTGGGATGTAGTAAATGTAAATGCAGACCTTTTTTTTTTTTGTGGTAGTAAAATGCTTAGTAGACCAATATACTAGACTACTTTGATAGTTTAATCAGTTTTAAGGTACTAAACCACAAAAATATTCATAGTGATTAATTTTAATTAACAAATATTTTAGTGAATTGATTCCACAAATACTTAATAACTTCTTAATAAACAAGAATCAAACATTATTAAAGGGAATTTCTAATACAATGGTAAGAAAAAGACACAGTACCATTTGTGGTCTAAATTTAAATACTTCCGAATAATTTCATTTCATTATTTTAACAGGATTTCCTAAATTTATTTGAAATAGGTTTACAGCTCTGACCAAGTACAAAAATGTAGCTCCAAACTTTTGCTTTACTTGCATAAACATCCTCTATTCTCTATAGAAAAAAAGCAGAAGAAACTTAAACTTTACATTAATCAGGTTTTCTCTTTTTTTGCATAGCCATGCACAAGTGCAGGTATGTAGAAGAGAAACATCATTTGTAGTTTTCTAAAATAAATGCATCTGCCAATAAATAAATCAATAAACATAGAATTTAAAAGATTATGTTACTTAAAATAATTTTAAGAAGAAAATAATACTTTTAATGATTAGCAAGTCTAGAAAGAGTAGACAATTCTTTTGATTAAAAATTTAAAACCTTTATCAAGTAGTTTATCTCAGAAGACACAGTTAAATGAGGAACACATAAATTTCTTTGCTAATTCTCTTGTAGGAAATTATAACTGCAGTGACTGGAATTGCTTGTTCCCCAGTTTTAAAGATTCTGAATTCTATTTTGTAAATCAAACTTAGTATAAAATAACTTCATCTCATGTCAAATCCATAATTCACTGATTACCTGTTTTATTTGAAGGTTTAGATGTTTGTAAATAATAATTTATTGGATCCATCTTTACTGTGACTTCACTTAAAATTGTTCTGTCTATAATTAGTTTAATTAATTGTACTAATATACTTGTTTAGGTGAATATTTGCTTAGTTAGCCATTTTAATCAACGTAGTAAAATGCACAGAAATGGTTTATACCATCAAGTTGCAAGCTGGGTCATGAAATCTGAGAGTTTGACTAACTACATTAAATAATTTTGCAAGGAATTTGAAATTTTTCCACAGTAAAGCAATGGCACAGATTTAAGACCCCTTTTTCCCTCTTCTTATGCATATAGACCCTGATAGCTAGATATAGTATTTTATGTATGTCAAAACCTGTGATCTTGAAAACTCAAAGATCCATCTAAGACTAGTGGCATCTTAAATCCTTACTCATTTTTATCTATTTTTTTTTTTTCCACTTTAATTTTAAGCATTTCTTAAGTACCTGAAGTTTGTGTCGTGAGTATGTCCATAGGTCTCTCAAACTTGAGATTGCTGAGATATGTGTCACTATGTGAGAGTCTCTGCCTGACTGCAGCTCAGAAACCAGCATGTTTGTGTGCTAGTCCCCTCAGGGGCTTGACCTCATGGTGTTTTTCAGAGAATCCCTAATGCATAGTAACAAGATTGGGCACTTCACACAACACTGTAGTAGCTGCTGCTTTCTTTTCAAATGCTGCTACTTCCACGATTTTATTTTCATAATAGTGGTTAGTGCACTTTTCCAGGAGGTGGAAGACTTGATTTTATTCTCACTTCAGTCTGCCAGGATTTGAACCCACGCCTCCTGGCGTGGAACACGGAGTGCTGTAACCATCAAGTTGAAGACAAGAATGGAGATGAGAAGAGCAGGAAGGGATTAAAAGGCTCCCTTTTTTTAAAAGCTATGCTGCTATGCTGAAAGCAAGCAAGTTCCTTGAACGAAGACAGAAAAAAATATGAGAATCAGCATTTCTTTTTTGTCTCATAGGAAGTAAATTTTCACAGGAGAGAACTCAGTCACTTTTTTATGTAGGTTCCCTCAGATAGATGTTGCATAAAACCCACGTATAGCACTGAAGGAAGTGCTATACACCATAATTCCAATTATGGGCTGTAGTTCAATATTTCTAAAGACCCCCATCAGTATAGAAACAAACATATTTCCCTGGTTTTTCTGTGCAGCGGACTACAAACTATACCATAACTGAGTAATCACTCCATTTTGCTTGTTTGTTTCCATTAAAATAAGAAAAAAACCCCACAAAATATTTTCAGATTATTTTTTGTAAATTAGCTCATAGTTTTTTATAGATATTTCAATAATAGCTCCAGGTGATTAAATGGTGGCAGCCTTATAGTTGAACAAAAATATGAGGTTTAAATTGCTCTCTTGCTAGACTGCATTGCTGATTTAGAAGTCTTTATACTGATATAATATTACTCCCCACATTTACACCCGAATTAGACTGACAATCTAAAAATCTCACACGGACTTTCTATACATTCTGCTGTTTTATAAATTGCCAGTATGTGATTTGACATTTCTCAGAAATATCCATTCCTGACTCAGGGTTCCCTAATTAACATTTCTCCTTTTTTCTTTCCTAGTATTTGTTCCTTTATTAGCAAATCTGAGTGAAACTTGAATCTTTATATAGTTTTTGGTTAATATTACTCACATAAACAATGTTAGCAGTTTGTGTGTTTCAAAGCAAAATTCATACTTCAATGGTATGTTGACTGCAGTGTTAGCTGGAGGCATTTTCATCTTTTCACAGATGATATAGAGATGGGACTTTCAGGTGGCAGAATACAATGAAATACATTATTATTAGATGGAACTGTGAAGCTGCTTAAAAAATATTGATTCTGTGTACTGAAATGACTAACAGATCATGACATTTTATTTTTCCTGAGATGATTGAGCTATTTAAAAGGAAATAGTATTATTTTTCTCCCACAGAACATTTTAAAGTTTTCAAAAATTAAATAATTTCAGGACAAGAAACTAAAATCATATTTTAAAATGCTTTTCATCCAATTTTATGTTTTGGATTTTTTGTTTGTTTGCTAATTTATTAAATCAGGTCTCTGGCATACACCAAATAGAAATTTTTCCCTTAAGCCACTTCTCACAGTGATATAATGAACCATAGAATATTTTAGGTTGGAAAAAATCTCTAGGGTCATGAAGTCAAACCATTAACCCAGCACTTCCAACTCCACCACTAAACCATAATCATTAAGCGCCACATCTACATATATTTTAAATCCCTTTGGAAAAGTGACTCAACCACTTCCCTTGTCAGACTGATCCAATACTTGACAGCCCTTTCAATGAAGACTTTTTTCCTAATATCCCATCTAAACCTTCCCTGGTGCAACTTAAGGCCATTTCGTCTTGTACTGTCACTTGTTACTTGGGAGAACTGACCAACCCCTGCCTGGTTACAGCTTCCTTTCAGGAAGTTGTAAAGAGTTATAAGGTCCCTCCTGAGCCTCCTTTTCTCCAGGCTGAATATTCCCATCTCCCTCAGCAACTCCTCAGCAGGGCTGATGTTCAGACCCTTCACCAGCTCAATTGCCCTTCTCTGGACATGCTCCAGCCCCTCAATATCTTTCTTGTCATGAGGAGCCCAAAACTAGACACAGGATGGAGATGCAGCCACACCAGTGCCAGGTACAGAGGGATGATCACTGCCCTGCTTCTGCTGGCCACAGTACTGCTGTGGTCACCCAAGCCAGGGTGCCATTGACACACTCTGGCTTATGCTCAACTGGCTGTCAAACAGCATTCCCAGGTCCTTTATCCCCAGGCAGACTTCCAGCTAATCTGCCCCAAGGTCCAAGTTCATGAGGTTGTTGTGACCCAAGCACAGAACTCAGCACTTGGCCTTTTTAAACCTCATACAATAGTTCTTGCCCATCAATCCAGCCTGTTCAGATTCCCCTGCAGAGCCTTCCTGCACTCCAGCAGATCAACACTCCTGCCAGGCTTTGTGTTGTCTGCAAACTGGCTGAGGCTAAGAAGGGGGAACTCTTTCCTGATGGATGCATATCAGTGGAGTCATGGGCAGCTGGGTACCTGGTAGTTGTTAAATGTGACATCATGTTTAGGCAAAATAATATGCAACAGAAAATGCAAACAGAGGTTCTGCCCCATCTCTGGTACTTAAGATTAATTCAGTTTATTAGGATATGTTAAAAGGACTGTGAAAGAGATATTGCCTGAGTGTTTAGGTTATAATTAATGCACTTGTTCCAGATCTTCAATTAAGGCAAAAATATTGCAATGTTATCCTATTGCAGAGCAGGAAAATATTATGAAAGCTTCTCAACAATTGTAAAAGAAGCAGGTTAAAAATCCTACCATTATTTATGAATCTTTTCTGTAAATATATAATAGCATATAGATGAAAGTGTAAGTAGTCTTCCTAGAATTAATCCTGTGCTCTAAATCTTAGATATGAAAGTATGTCATGAACAAAGTAAAATAAATTAATCTTTATTGATTACCATAGGATAAATAATTTGTACACATTGTTGTGATGTTTTATGGATATATGGAATAATAACTGAATCCTTCAGAAATCAACCTTTCAGGATGTGTATATCACACCTTTATAGGAAACTGTTACACGATAACTCCTCAGAACACCAACAGCTGAGTCAGTTGCCATCGGATATCTACATTTACTTTTTATTTTTATTCCAAATAGTACGTTAATTATATGACTGCCTTACAGGTATTTTTAATTTTGTCATTATGCGCAAGAAAAGCTTGTTCCAGGAGACCTAATACATCTTTTCCAGCAGGCTGAATAAAGTCAGTTGTATTGGAGACCTCTAATGCTACTAACAAAAAGATGGTGTTCACGTATTCATGTATCTGCATGGTAAAGCTAAGGAGTAACAGAGTCAAATTAAAATTTAACTCATAAAAAGTTTCAACAGATTATATTTTCAGATTTTGTTTTCCTGCTTGATTATATATGTGACACATGAATGCTTATGATAGCAGAAGGCAGGCTGAAGCACAGGCTAAAATATTTGCCAAAGAATGCATCCATGGTGAGAAATAATATATGAGTACCAGGTAAGTCTATAGTATCATAATTTGATGGGATTATGTGAACAGCATAACATCTTGTCTGATATCCGGTCATAACCACCACATAATATATAATTCTTGCCACACTATTATACCATGGTAAAATTGTACTATACATTACTAGAAATATCTACCTTGGTCTCTGCTGGGGACTTGAAATAATAAAAAAAATCAATACAAGAAAAAACACTTTATATTTCTTCAACTTGAAAAGAATACATAGCAGGTAAAACACCATCACAACTTAAAAGCTGTCTTTAAATCAATGCATGAATCTCTACAAAGAACTTTCCTTTGATTTTTTTATACTTGAAAGAAGAAGTGGTGCTCTAAAGATAATGTTATTTCAGCTGAACCTTAATTTGTGCATGGCTTTGATTGATATACTACATTGCTAAAACACATTGACTGCACGAATTCTTTTAAAATAAAGTCTTAATGTCATTACTATCTATCAAAAAAGGTTTTATTCTCTGCAAACAATGAATCTCTGCTAATGCTAACCATTGCAAAGTAATGAGCATTCTAAAGTACTCCCAGAATCCCTGAGTAACATCGCCGTATTAATCAGATCTATGATACTGGAGAGCAGAAGGGAAGCACCAAACTTGTCTAACTGTATTTTCCATGAATAGATGATGATGAACAATGAATACACGGTTTCACATGAGTGACAGGTGTGTGAAAAAGAACATTATGACATTAAAATTACACTTTTATTTTGATTTCCATTTCAGAAACTTCACTAAGGCCCGCAATGCGGGAGAAACAAAGGTGGGTCTTCTCCATGAAGAAAGAGAAACCAGAAGCTGATGGTCATCACAGCACAGGCAGGAATCTGAAAACTTCCTTCCCAGTGAAATCAATGAGGCTTACATTCCTAACTGTTTATAAGGAGCTATTATCTAGGAAGTAAAAATGGGACATATCAGGAAAATAAATATTTCAGTCTCTCAAACTAATGCATTTCAGTACCTAAGGTTAAAATCCTGAAACTCTGTTTACCTGTCTGCTTGTCTCTAGTTGCCTCCTGGGAAAACCAAAACACAAAACCTGTGTTTTGTTTTTATTGTGTTTTGTGTTGTTTATTTTTCTGTTTGTCATCATCCTCAGAGCCCAATAATGACAGTTACTACTGCCTTGTTGTTTTTTTTATGTAAGTGGAGTTTCCTACTTCCTTTACATCCATAGTTTTCTAGCTGTCATAGGACTCACTTTTATGCTGGATAGAATCCACATTCTTATTTTTTCCTCAGTATCAGTGGGGGATTGACCAGCAGCTGCTGCTACACTGGAAAGAATCAACAAATATGTCTGGGCTTCGGTAACTGGCTGTGTGTTTTATATGAAAAAGATAATTCACTAAACTATGTAGCCAGACTTTGAAGGGGGGATTGGGACATACAAGCTTCCTTTTATTGAGTGCCCTACAGTGTAGACTAGAGAACTATTTCATTTTCACTGCCCAGTGGAAGTTTCAAATAGAGATATTTTCTTCTTCCTCCCTAGCTCCCTACACAAAAACTATTCAAATATTTCTGCCTAAAGCATTTTCCCCATGATGTGGATCTTAATTCCTCCCAGGTGGATGAGGAAGCTGAACACTCATCTCAGAAATCAGTGTTGAAACACTTTAAACCCCCACTGTTCTCAATACACAGGGCTAATTTTCCCCTCTCTGAATGTTCTTTTGGTTTGGTTTCTGGTTTGTTCTTTTGGTTTGCTTCATTTGTTTGTTGGTGTTTTTGCTTTTGCAAATAAAAAATTCCAGTTATTTAAATAAATCTGAGTTGAAAAGGATTTCTAGTAAAGCACCATGTGGACCACAGAATTTTTCCTGCCACACAGATGATACACACTTCACAAGAGACATACTCTAAAGAGTAGTGGAAAAACAATCAATCAAGCAGGTGAACTACCTACAGCATCTGTTGCCAGCCTTGCTCACCCAAACATAAAAAATTAAAATCCTTTACAACCTTGCTCTAAAAATAATAATAATAGCAATAAATATCAATTTTATACCAAGTGTAGATATATTCAGTCCACATTTCTGAAGTCTGGCAAAGTGATATACAGCCAAAAATGGTCTATTTGAAGAAATATTGATTAGTCACAATACAAGAGCACCAGAAACTGTCTTAATAATTCCATATTGAAATTATTTTCATAAATGTAATTGTAAGCTATGTGTTAATAAACTATTTCAGTAATGTCACCATAAACAGTCAGAAATCCTCAGGACTCTCATTACTTCCAACAACAAATTACTTTCAGTTCTCCTGAGTTCTCTCACTAAGTCCTATTCCCCATGCAGTACAGTTAACATACATGACTCTGAAATATCTTTAAAGAGCCATAGTTTCAATAATATATTTGCTAAATTTGTACCATTAACATTAGGGCTTAAACTCTGCCGTGAGCATTCCTTCAAAGTTCATGTATCTGCAGACAGAATTTGACCTTTTAATGAAGTTAACCTCTTCATTTGTTCACATTTTGAATTGTTCTGTTTATTTAGAATTACCTCACACATAATAAATTATAGGGATAGTTTCTTTGAAAATTTTAAAGTTTTCTACTGCTCAGAGAAAATCCTTATATACCCATTACAGTATCTGAGGAAAGAATTACTGTCTCAAATGGTTTCAGTTATTTTGGATGCATTAAGTATCTCTTTTACTAATATAAGTGTCTTTTTACCTCACATAGGATTTACCTGCTCCATTAGTATTTTTTAATCTCTGAAAATGTGTCTGAAAGCATAACCTTTTTAACTGTTATATTTTATTACTTTTAGTATTTAAAGTATTTTAACCATTATTTTGCAGCTTAATTGCTTTGCTCACCTCTTAAAATATCACAACTACCCAGAGATACAGTGTTAGAGAAACTAAGATTTTTTTAGTTAATTTGTTTAGTTTTGTAGGATTTCAGGTGGGGGGATGGGAGTGAAACTTTTCGAATATGCATTCAGGCACCATACATTAGTGAGTTGCACATCCTCACAACCTGGTCCCTGGCTTCTTTTTCCAGCAAAAATAGTGTGCGGTCCCCTTACACAAAGCTTGTTGCAAACCTGTAAATGAGTTCTGGGACAAGAATGCTTCAGGGAAGTTACACATCTCATTTATGGAGTTTCTGTACCTGAGAGTGTAATTTTCAAAACACATCATCTACGTTAACTGTCAAAGGCATTTGTTTGTCCAAAATCAGATTCATTAGCAAGCATGAAAAATCACTAGCAACCATAGAACACAGAAGAAAAACAGTAGCGTAGTTCTGCAACATATATTGCTTTCATGCGCTGCTTGACAAACTCTTTTCAGACTACTGCTGGTCCTGATTCTTGGTATTGTTCAGGAGTTACACTGTCTGTATTTTAGACAGAGCTTTTTCCTCTATACATAATCTTTTAAAGATCCTAAGGTTGGAATAGAGCTGCAGCATTGCTCTCAGGGACATTCCCAGCTTGTTTGATATTCAACACTATCCTAAAAGCCTGCATCCTTTGCTTGAACACCAAGAATAGAAAAAACCCACTCTATAGTAGTTCTCTGGAAGTGAATCAGCGTAAGGCAGTTTGGTAAAGTATATGCAAGTTGGATTTTACTAGCTGAAACCTCTGCAGTTTTGTCAATGTTTACTACAAGGATAGGGGAAAAAACATCCTTCTGTTACGATTACATTGGATCAGTGACATTTTCTCAGAAGTAGGTAAGATATGGCATTTTTATTCTTCTGAGATCAGAGGTAAATATGTTACTGAGAAAAATGGGAGATAATTGAACTGCATAGCAATTAATTCATTTAAAGAATTTCTCAGTTCATTTGAAAACATAAAATCTAGCCTATAGGCATGAGTGACTTCGGGTTTTTTATTAAAAGCTTATTGACTCTTTTTAGTCACTTGAAAGCATATATAGACCATGAAGCTTCATCACTAACTTGTGTTTCTGACTTCCTTCCCAAAATCCTTATGGCAGCCAGGAGTTTATTTCAGCCTTGAGATATTTTTGTTCTGCTACTCTTGACATCTGTGCTTTTAGGTTCGCAATTCTATACACAGTTTTCCAGTTTACCCGTCTTTTGTGAAATTCTCCATTTAAAAAAATACAGTGTTTAAGAGCTGTATCCTGCCATGAAATGAACTTTAATGATGTGTCAGACTTTGGTTGACTCTGTGTGAAAGGGATTCCAGCCTCCTTTATCTGCTTGTTTATTGTGCAAAATTATTTGCTTTACTTTTTCACATTTATTAACATTGTGAGCTTCTTAATTTAAATACTACTGAAGATGACACTTACTGTCAACACAAATGCCAATTAATTTTGCAATAAAAAAATTATTTTAAAGAACAAGTAGGAAAGAAGCAGACTGAAGATTTATCATTCAGCCCTGTGACATCTCATGGCCGTCATCCTAATAAGTTATCAGAGTTGCTGAAATATCAATTTGGCACATGGTTTCACATGATTGCTTGCATTCCTACTTAGGGTCTATTACTTAATTCTTCTGTCATTAGGAAATTAAATCAATAATTCTGGCCAGAACTGGAGATAGCCTGATATTTATATTTAAATTGACTATTAATTGTTGCATCAGAGAGCTGTTCTGAAGCCTGAAGCACGTGAACTGGATAATGAAAAATGTGATCATATTCATATAGACAAGTGGAAGAGAGGAGCAAAAATAAAAATATACCAGTGAGCCGCTTTTCATCATGCAACATTATTGATTTTCCTGAGACAAAACCAAGAAAACAAACCAAACCAAACCAAAAACATGTGCATGGTTAATTAACTGTAAAGAAAAACCTATAGATTTTTTTTTCTCATTCCTGTCTTTGCTGGCAAAATCTCTGCTTAGAAAACAGTGTCTGATCTCTAAACTGTTAAACAGGTATTCAACTGTATTTCTCTCAGCAGGAGTACCATTAAGTATGAAAGTACATTTGTTTGATCACATAACTCCCTGCTCCAGATAGGTAATTAGCCAGAATAGAAAAGGAAAAAAAATTGCAAAGAAATGTGATAATATATCTACGAACAGATAATTTTAAAGATAGAACAGATCATATTTCAAAATAACTTCAAATGAAATAAACAAAGAAACCTCTTAAAAAGTCGTATCTGGTTATGGTATGAGAAAAAGGAAGGAGAAGAAACAAGAAATCTATTAAATGCTCTAAGCTTGCAATGACCTAATCTTAAAGAATTTGTTAATACTTTTTGCCTGTTGAAGAAAGTGAAGAACATAAAAATTTTGGGAAACCTTTATCCCTTAAAAGAATTCTCTTACTACAGAGAAGGAAGAGGGGAGAACTCTTAGTATAGAAAAACAGGCAAAAAAGATTATATAAATAATACAAAGAACGCTTTTAGTTGTTCAAAGAAGAAACTCTTTTTTAGAGTCACAAAATATTCTCAGGTGGGAGGGATCCATGAGGATCCTCTAGTCCAGCTCTTAAGTGAACAGCTCATACAGGGATCAAACCCACAACCTTGGTGCTCTTAGCACCATGTTTTAACCAACTGAGTCAATTAAACTGAGTCAATATCAGAGTTCTGCACCTGTGTACTCTGTGCTGGTCTATTTTGTCTTTTTGCCACAAAGGAAATTATCTGCATCACTGCAGAGTGTGACAGGAACTGTATTATTTCTATTGTGCTCAAACACACTAAACTCACAGATTCTGCTTCAAAAGCATGAGATACATGACTCCCAATGCACTTGAACTGTGCAGATGGCCATTTGTGCAAGACTTCCAGATTTTTGTAGCAAAATAAGATCTAATGAAATCCCAGATGAAAGACAAGTTTCCTATTGTTTCTAGAGATGTGCGGGTATGTGGGTGGGGAAGTCTTGTGAAAGCATAACTGGAGCTGTGACAGCTTATTTTCATGATAGCTGTATGAAACTTTCCTTCACTTTAAGGATCTTTTTCTGAAGAGTTTCTGAGTATGTCCAGACCCAACAGCTAGATATTATTTGAAGAAAATAGTGACAGCGTAAAACAGGGATCCTGTTTGATAAATAATATACTGTAATTAAAACCTTATTGATTTATCTGAAAACTGACCTCTTTAAATGAAAAATAAAAAAGGATTATATTATTCTTCAGTCTGAAGGTAGGGCACTTTCCTTAACTACAGAACACATAGATTGTCTGTCAAACAATATGTCACAAAAGAGTTTAGAGGAGCATGAGTGCCCCTAGACTTCTGTGTATCCCCAGGTATTCACATAACATCAGTAAGCAGGAAGTTAGGGCAAATTCATCTGTGATGTTTCTCTTTAGCAACATGGATATGAACATGTTTATGGGGCAAATGGGGATGAATTTCTGTTTTCCACTTTTTATTTCAAGGCCACATATTTTAAGCTTTCTTACCAATGAAGCTGTGGTTTCAAGCCAAATGGAGCAATTTCTGTCAGAAAAATTCTGAATTTATGGTATTTCTCATTTGTTTCTGTGTTCTAAGTGTTCATTTAATTAATTTTTCAATAACAGATATATCTGTTAGAAAGAAGATATAATTTGTAGACCAAGGAGTTAGTACAAAGGAAATGGTTTTCTTTTATGCATCTCATTGGTCGAATATTTTACTATGAAAACTTTGACCCTATTTACAGGGGTTTTATTTTCCTGTTTTTAAAAATACTATTGTAATAGGAAATATCATTGAATTAGTATTCAATGATTAGTATTCAACCAGATTTACCTTAGCTGAGAAAACACAGAGAAATCTCTTATTTATGAATATCACATGAATATGGTCCTCCACATTGGAGCAAAAATTTCCTTGGAAAGAAACATATGGAATTGCTTCCACTGGTAAGGAGAAAAAGCAAGTGACAGTCTCTGTGGCATGTCAAGTTATCAGTGATCTTTTATCGTAAATTTTTAAACCTGAGGATTTGGCTTACTTTTTAATTTGTTTTTTCAAATGGTACTGTGATTTTAAGATTCTATTGACTATGCCAGTTGTAGTGGGTAGGTTTACAGTCAAATAAAAACACAAAGTGGGAAAATTTCCATTGTCTGACACAGTGTTGAAATGGGTAGAACTCAGATCTTGAAGACAGGATTATTTTAATTTTTTTTCCCCCAACTGGCATTAAAGAAAGTTTTTAAAGGAAAATATTGGAGCATGGTCTCATCTGGACACTATTTTGGAACAAAGAGAACAATTTTGTGAATTACACTGAAAACAACACCAAAAAAAATTCTATCTGCTAGACAAGTTTTCATCAGAAACTACTTGTATGATTTCAACAGCATGGCAAATTGAGAGACCACAAAATAATGCACACAAAAATTTACCAAGTCCTTTTTCCTGTGGTAGCATTTTGTCCTTACATTTAAGCTAGTGTCACTACAGCAAGATAAAAATGTCATTCTGTGTTACCTGTGATAAGCTTTCCTTTCTGTTTTTGATTTAATTTTCTCTATTGCCATTGTTTATAAAATATCATGAAGTAAATTACACTGAATAAAAGTGAAAGTTTTGCAGCACTGTATCCTCACTTTGTGCAATTGCCATGGTATTCATCATAGCGTATTTATAATAGCATTAGGAATTTGATTCATACCTTACATGCATAGATCCCATTAGCTATCATTTAAATTATTCCATCTTGCCACAGATCTTTCACTTCTGCCCAACCCGCTTTCATTCCCCACCAGCCAAACACGTCAGGTTTTAGATGTAATATTAGAGGTGTCACTCTACTCTAGTAATTCAAACATCATCTGTCTTATCGTATTTTCGGTTTCACAGCTCCCAAAGACATCTGGCTATCTTGAAGTCAATGGGAGTTAGATACATAATCTGCTTAGGTGCTTTCAAATATCTCTTACATGCCTAATGACATTTTTAGAGCTCTTCTGTAAAATAAACTCTTGATTATTCTGCATAATATTACACTGTCCTATGCTGTAACCCTTTGATGTGCAGATTTTCCTTGGTTAGAATCATGTTAAGTACTGAGCAGAAGGAGATGACTACTCTTGTCTGCATTATCAGCTATCATTAGAAGAAAAAAACACAGTGGGAGAAAGAGAGGCTTAGACAAAACGTAGGACTACATGCTTTCAAAATTGTATTATGTATTTAAGGAATATTTTTTTAAAAGCTTAATTAAAGCACCTTAAGCATATCATTGTGTAATAACACTACTCAAGCATATCACTGTACAAAGAATGAGAGCAGTGGGAAGTATTGGACATACTTATCTGGTATCAAGCCATTAAAACTACCATGAAAATAATTACTCATATTTCCTTATTGAATTAGAGGATCAAAATTTGTCTTTAACTTCATCCCAGAGAGAGCATTTCAGGGAAGTGCTTTAAAATATTTGATGAGTAGTTTTGTGCAAACAACAAAAGAGTGCATCTCTTAGTCCATAAATTTGTGGTAGTCCAATTGCAATGAATTAATCATGTTTGAGTGAGTCCTTGCTGAAATTTGTGGGGGCATTTTTTAGCATACATGCTGAGTGAGTAGGCAAAGAGCTGTAAATTTGTTTAAATCAAGAAGATTCCTTTTAATCTGAGGGGACTGTGGGAGTTTAAAGTCTGATTTCTTTATGATTTTAAGATTGACCAAGTTGGCAATAGTTTTTAGTGCTTTGAAGAAGCAAAGAACACTGCTCTAAATCAAGAGCAGAACAGGAAAGTGCCAGTAAAGCTCTTCACAAACTAGAGCATTGACAAAGCAAGAAATTGCTCAGTTTTTTCCTGTTCTGGAGCATGATGGCTTACCAGAATGTTAATTTTCTGATTAATTCTACTACAGAGTGTACAGAAGATTTGAGGTATACATCAAGGCTTGAACAAAGCTAAGACCTAACTACTGATTTTTCCTTAATTTTTGCCCTTATACTTTTTTATCATAAAGATGTATAATTACGAAGAATTTATGAAAAAGAATATTTAACTATCCATTTCTACAATTACCCTCAAAATTAATGTGAAGTTTTTGAGAAGCAAGGAGAATTTGATCTAGAACCCCTATAACATAATAGGTAGTAATTACAATGAGTTGTGAGGGGTTTGAGTTATGCCTTATCAAGACATATTTTTTAATTCATTACTTGATGTTCTTCTGCATTAAAAATGTGAACTAAAAATATTGATTCAGCTTTAAAATTTGCTTCAGAATGACATTCCTGATTTTTGGACTTGATATTCCTAGGAAAGAAGACAGGCACACCTTTCAAATAAAAAAGTCTGTTACAAGCGATAGCAAACACACTCTGTATATGAGCTAAGAGTTTGTTGTTGGGTTGATTAAAATTTTATCAATGAATCAAAATAAAACAATTACTGTCATTAGTCTAATTTACAACATTACTATTACTGATTACAAAATCCTTGCTCTCTTAAAAGAATGAAAATTACATATACTTTCATCCTATAACTCAAGAAGGAATTAAATGTTATTTAACTGTAACATAATATCAGATGTGATGAGATTAAATCAATGTACTTTACTGATTCAAGTCATACGGCCAAATATTTTCCTGTTTGATGACAAACCCATCTACTAGAAGGATATTGGGATTTGTTGTATAATTAGTTAAAACATAAAAATAAACTGTACGAAAAAAAGGAAAATTTAGTCTGGTTTCTGGGGAAGATGAATTTTTGACCTAGGTACATGTCTGAGAATGAGGACTTACAGAAAAGGATATGGGAGAACCTAAGTAATATATTTACTTTCAAGATAAAAAAAGGGCCAAAAGGACCAGAGTTATCCACTGGGTTTATTACACAGTCTCTGACTACAATAATCAAAGAAACCAACAAAAAAAAATCACACTCTACAGTAAATAAAAGTAACTTGTCATCATTGTCACAAACTACCACAGGACTTCCTCCCCTCAATCCTCAACTGCACCAAAACCTTAATAATCTCTGAAATTGTGATTGTGGGAAAAAAGGAAACCAAGAAAAATATGTTCAAATAAACTTTGTGACCACCGGGGAATGAAGTTTGTTTCCAGATTTAAAATTATGACTATACATATCCAACAGTACCTATACATTTACATAGATATATGCACACGTACATAGGCATATTTTGAGTTTCTCAGACACTAATCAGAAGAACTACACTATATATCTATATATATTCGAACAAGAGATAGAAAAACAGTTCTTTTTCAATCAAACGTTACCCTGTAATATTTATTTTTTTGGTTCTGAAGACTATCAGTCAATTTCTCAGATACCATACTATCCATTTTGCAATTCAGAGATCTTATTTGCATGCTTTCAACTCAGCAATGTTTGAAAAACAAAATATGGCACCCTGTCCTGATGCATGTTTCTGGTATGAAATAGTGCCCCTATCCCCCTGCCAAAAAAAAAAAAAGAATAAAAAAAAGAAAAATGGAGACATTAGTTTGATTCTAATATGAATAGTTACATGAATTTAAGGAAGTAAGAATTTCATCACCAATTATGTCATTCAGATATCTATACAAGGGTCACTCACATTGGTGTTCAACACTTTTTTGTTATAACGTATATAACATTTTAATTATTCCATTAGGCGTTTATTAAATAACCTGTCTTCAGCACTTTTTTTTCTTTTTGTCTCAGTGAAAAAGAAAAATACATTAATATTTATTTTTCTACCAGGGGACACACACAAAACGAAATCTATGGAAGATAGTTTTTCATCATCTGACTGTAACATCTAACATTTTTGTTGCTGAGTGTAAATCAAATCTCAAAAAGAAGCTTGCTATTCTTAAAAAATATTTTTTATTCTGTGAAACCTTTGACAAAAATGCCAAGTAGGACAGTGTCCTTGATGTTTGCTTCCTCATCAGATGGAAAACAGATCACCTGTTATAAAATAGCTCTGACAAGTCTATTGCAATGTCAGCTTTTCTTTCTGCAGCTTTATTGTGCGAAAGATAGTTTCTCCTGTAGTTTCAAAGGGCTCTAATTTCAAGTATGTTAAGAAGTTCCTCTCTACAGACTTTAGGCTCTGACAGTTTCTGAGGAGTATTTGCATATACTATTTTATGGGCATGAATTCCAACTTGCTGTTTCTGCTTCTGCAAGACATCTTCGATCTTTTGCTTAAAAAAGAGAATTGAATTTGAAGGTTTAAGCTGAAAAAAAAAGAACTACCATATGTAATGTTTTCTTCAGAATTTCTTGATGCTTATCAGAAAACTGAATTACAATTAATTTTTCCATCAATTTTAACAATAACGTGTAGTATAATACAAATTATACAGTGCATATGATGTATACGCATGCATACCTACAGTATATTTAAAGTGAAAAATTAAGTCTAATGACAAAAAATTGTTTCCTGGCATACATTGAAAACATGTTTTAATGATCACCAATAAAATAGCAATAATAAAATCTATACATATACAAAGCCTTTAAAGGGGAGAATTTAGCTTGAAGCCATATGCACAAAAATGTTACTAAATTTGCTAAAGACATTTCATGAAATCAATTTTTATATATTCCAGACTGCAAATAGAATTATTATGGTTTTTACTCACTTATACATATACCTTTGGTGATATATTTGTAACATATCAAATGATTATAGCGCATTTCAAAAACCTGCAAATCATTTATGACTGTCATCTTAACATCAACCGTGGCCCTCAAACACAGGACATTGACACAGAACTTTTTATCCTGCATTTATATGATTCAAGCCTTGGTGGAGGATAGGGTTGTGTGTATAGTAGCATGATCACAATGATTCTCATATGTTATTATTAAAATATCATATTTTATAAAGAAATCCTCCAAAACACACATTCTAGAACAACATTGAATGAGCAGTGTGACAGCTAAAAGATTAGTCCAGTTTTAAAAATGCATTATTATTTTATAAGGCAGTCCCACTCTGTCCAAGTACTAAGTAGAACAGATGTGGTGGAAGAAGGAGTTAGACAGTTTGACACATTTCTGACCCTTTCTCATGTATTTCCTGAAATGAAGCTGTAATTATTATGCATGTTGCAGATTATGCTGATGAGCTGATAGAAGAGGTTGTCAAATTATACAGCACACAATCACTCAATGACACAGCAGAAGAAAGAGTGGAGCAGGATTTCCAAATCTATCTACAACACATAAATTTCCAGGCAAAATGAGCATTCCGGAAAACCATATGTCACACTTAGGTAAATGAGACATGCATATGTTGTGGACAAGAAAAAACCCATTAAAAATAAGGTGAACTGTTTGTAAGTTATCAGATGGGATCCAGATCAATTACTCTGTACAAATGAAAGAAAACTGGGAGACACATTCCTATTTCCAAATGGATACCACCAATTCTACTCAAGAGGCCACCAATTTATACTCTCTGGTTGGTGAAAAGATAAATTTATATAATGCGAAAAGACGATCATTAAATACAAGGCAGATAGCGCCTTTGTAAAAAACACTAGCTGACAAAAGTGAAAAATACAAAACACAATTTTAATATTAAAAAAATTACTATTTCAGAAGACTCATAAGCCACTTCATTCCTAAAAGTAAAACTCAAAAAATCTTCCTTTAGCTAACTGATGCTGGCAAATCAGTCATGATAACTACCAACCAAGAAATAACTAACTCAATCTTTATTCGACCTGGAAACTTATATTAGTATACTACAAAAGCAACATATTAAACAGATCCTTTGGGTGGCAGTATAGTCTACCATTTTTCAATGATCCATGCACACATCCTGCTTGCTTCAGGGTGTTTTCAAACTTCATAATGATCCATTTGATTTGAAATGATCTTCTCCCCAAATAACACAATTGATGACAAAGATCTTTCTATATGCTTAAAAATATCTGTCTTTTACAGACTTTGCTAAAGTTTAGACAAATCTGGTTTGTACAGAAAGGAGGCTGACATGACAGATTTTGTAGAGATGAGATGTACTCAGTGGTGAGGCACAATTATGTGGTCCTTATATATCTACATTAAAAGTAAGCTAATGTGTGTCTAAGTAATTAAATAAAAAGTGATGGGACACATGAAGCAGTACCCATAATTTGATTCTTTTTGCATAGACTGAAGTCCCTATATCTCTGTATCCAGACTCTCCATAGTCTTTACTCCATAATTAAAGTAATAGGAATGAAGTCCTAGATTCCAGGGATTTTTTTTTTCATTGCCCAGTCACACATGATTTCTGTTTCCTCCAAAAGTGTTTTTTAAGTAATCAAAACCAATATTCAGCACTTTAGCATTCAATACTGTAAGAATTATAGAATTACCAGCATAATTCCAGAGTGCACATTTATGTCTGCTTAACTGAGTCTTTGCACTAATAGCTCCAGGTCTTTTAAAAGGAAGACTTTTTTAAAATTAAACACTGTGTTAGTCAAATATTTCTTCAGCACCTTTGCAGCTTGGAATTTTAAGAACGAGAGCTAATAGCCACCATATAACAGCCTGGGTTGGAAGGAACCTTAAAGATCTCGTTCCAACACCCCTGCCATGCACAGGGGCACATTTCACTGGACCAGGCTGCTCAGAGCTCCATCCCACCTGACTTTAAACACTTCCAGGGATGGAACATCAAGGTGCCATCAGGTTACAGCTTTGCAAATGCTGGAGTGAAAGCTCCTCTGGACCCAGGCCCAGAGGAAAGCCAAAGCACAGGGGTTGAATTAAAACCTTTGGATAAGCTGAGATCCATGAAGTCACACCAAAGTGAAATAGAAATATAGATTTTTAACTTTTAGAAGAAATATATGCTAAGTGCCTTAAACATTGAAAAGCTGCAGCAAAGAAATCTTAAACACAGTTTTTACTGCAGCAGTGTTACCTTTTCACAGAATTTCTTTAGACAAAACATAGATAGAACTATACTGTTCACATTTTTTAGATAGAATGTTCACATAAACAATAAGAGCTGATAGAACCTATATACACAAATCTGTGTAATACCTATGTAATACCTGCATAAGATTTATGACTGTTAGAATTAGACCAGGATAGGTTAAGAAAAGAAAAACTAGAATTGTGTGTTAATTTTATTGGTCAATTAACAAATATAACCCACACTTCTCTAAGAAGAAAATTAATTAGAAGAAGAAAGCTGTTTGCTGCTTGCTGTTTCCCTGCTGCTGCTGCTGCTGTTACTGCTTGGCCTTATCATGTAACCCCTTCAAACTCTACCTTCAAGAAAGCTATGAGACTATGAAATAAAGAACTTAGCAGAACAGCAGCCTCCTCTGCTCTTTCACCCTTATCTGAAAAGGAAGGGTATCCCATCAAAAACTCAACAGCAAACATCTGCCTAGGTTCCTCAAGGAACTCTTTTAATTGTAATGTAATAACATAAATTATGTTTCTTCTTCCTATTTTCCCTAAACACTGCCTCATGCTGAAGGAAAAACATATACTTGGGTGTAGCTGACTCTTTTTCAAAATTTTAATGGATGTCCTGGCTAATAAATATAGTCCAGCATATATGTTTCAAACAATATGTGTGGTTGTTGGTGGTTTGGTGGGGGGGGTTAGTTTGGGTTTTTTTCAAAGAAGCAATTTCTAAGATCGTCATCTTGTATTCACTAAGCTGTTTTCACCTCTAGAGAAACCTGGTCTAAGGGAAGCTCTCAGCAGGTCCTCCGCAGTGTTTCTTCTAGTTTAGGCAGGGCATTTTCACAGCAGGGACCCAGACTGACTCTTACAATTATGCAAGGCAAGGTTTATTTTATGAATTTTACTGTGAGCTACTGAGGACACCACTTCAAGGTTTGGTTTCCCCAGGCATATGAAAGTGAAAATTATCCCAAATTTCTGCTCACATTCAAGGTGTCTGGACATTTTAGTCCTCAAGGCCCAGAGTCAGGTGCATTAAACACAATGCAGCTCAGACAGATAGGAAGCTCTGAGGCAAGGTGTTAATATCCATGGTGTTTGTGATTTTTTAATCTACTGATTTACCTGATGTCTAGTGTAATGTTTCAAAGGATTAATTAAAACAAAAAAAAAAAAAAAGGAGAAAAATCTTAACAGACACTGTAATTAGATTCTGATAAATAATTTCAGAACCTCAAACAATAGGTGCTTCATCACTTGTAGCCTCTAAGAAAAGATGTGTTATAATCTCTAGGAGAAGCTGTAGATAAATTGTTTGTTGTTGTGAATTGAAAATACCTCCATTTCAGAAGCTACCAATTTTGTGGTACAATATACATTAAGTTTTACTGAGGCGATCATGTTGTTTCATTTAAGACATAAACTCTAAGAATATATGAAATTATGAGAACATGCAAATGTCATGTATACCTTGCAGTAGAATGAAAATTTAAAGTCTTCGGCTAAAAAAAAAAAAGTGATTCCAATTACAAGGATGTCTCTAATACTTCAGATTATAATATCATGATGTCATGAAGCACCCATTTTGGTGTATTTGAGTTCCTATAGATTCTGTTGGACACTTAACAATTAAATGAGAGCATACATGCAATAGCTCAGTAAGTTTATGTGATAAAAATTAATTTCCTAAATTATAGTTCAATGTGTTTAAATAAAACTTGTGAATGTATCGCAAATTGCTCACTAGTCTCTCATAAGAAGGATATGTGAATTAGCTCTGAAAAGAATTGCATCTTGTGTTCTGGATGTGCTAAAATCTTAATGGAATTAATTTCTTTGATGTGCTTCATATTACCTTTGTGCTGAATACTTAGCTGTCCTACAAAGGCAGTGAAAGGAGATTCATGTCATTGCAGATATTTACAATGCAAAAGGTATCAGTCTGTTAATTATAAAGGCAATCTAGTCCACTTGGCAGTCAAATTAACCCTACTCATAACATGAGCATTGCTCCAAGTGCATGTCTAGTGCTCACTGAGAGATTTTTCTTCATTCAGCTACTCTACATCTAAAGCAAAAATTAGGAGTAAGACTTATCTACTTTCACTTACTGAAAGTAAAATTCTCTGTCAAACAACTTTTCTAGCACATTCTGGTGTTTACAGTATTACTCATATCAACACAAATTTCCTTCTGAAGCTGTAATACCCAACTTCCATTCAAACATTTAGAATGTATCCCTATGGAAAAAAAAAATTGAATCTCCTAGACCCTTCTGTTTTATGTTCAAATACTTAAGCTAATATAAAAAAATGTGATGTTCAACGGTCATGGTATTACTGGATTTTGGTTGTTTTTCTTCCATAGGTACTAAATTAAGAGGTAGTTATCCATAGATCTAAAGATTTTACAAATTTCTCAAACATTTCGTTCTTTATCACCACTAACAGAAGAAATCTTTTAAATATGAAGGTGTGGTATTGATTTAAATATGTTTTCCTTAATTCTGTACATGCAAAGTACTACATTACTTTGTAATTGAACAAGCAAATGAAGAGCCATTGTTGTACATTTATCTACATACTTGGCTCCTCAGATTCAAACCCCAACCAGGTATCTCCAGATCCATTTGCCCTAAACAAAATATGCAGTCAGGCTTGGCCTTGCCATGAGAAGCCTTTATAAAGAATTCCGTGTGATCTTGAAGCATCTAAACAAATTAGACCTTGAATATATAAAGAGATATAAACAAAAGTTTGATGAAAGATTTGCTTTTCAGGAGTACCCCTTCTGGGAACAAAACCAACAATCATGATTACAAAAACTAGGTGAAGTGTTGGCAAATATGATATCATTGCTCTTAAGAACAAAAATTTTAACAGTCAATATAATCTTATCTTACAGCAGTTGTTATCATAGTCATCACTAACCTTTTTCTTCTTCCTTACTTTTTCCTTTGAAGGTAATATAACAGACTCCACATAAACTGTTCAGTTAGATTAAAATCTTCAATTTAATTTTTTTGTCTTGTAAATAATTATTCATCTGCAAATAGTTATAACTTCAATTTATTGTGCATGTAAGTAATATCAAAATGTAAAAAAGTTTGATGTTGGTAACTTTGAAGAAAGGGGCTTTCTTTCCAGATTTCAGAGTTGGTTAGGCTGAGTGATATGATTTTCAGGCATAATAAGATTTTTCGACACATTTATTAGAAAGAGTAAAGCTGTGTTTACAAAACCAAAGGCCACTTGTCAATTCAGACAAAAACCTGTCTCTATTTCTTTCATGTCAGGAATCCAATGCAGTTACTTATTGCATTCTGCCTGATTTATTTTCTATATCTCTGTAAAAAATCGGTGAGTTGATGTCCTTTTAATGCATGAGATTCTAGTGTAATTTAAGCTATTTCAGGTATTTGAGCTAAACCATTTAACTGTTTCTATTAAAGAGAGACATAGGAATTTTCTTTAATCACATTGAATAAGCTAACTTAAGTGATATTTACATTCTTATTTTGGGGTTTGATCCTGTTTCTACTTCTTCTTTGTAGAAGAACATCATCTGACTGTTCCACCTGACCTCTAACCTGACTCTGCAGCAGCTATCAAGTGTATCTCCAGAGGAAATGGCATCACCTAGGACTGCTTTCTCCTCTGAACATCAGGTTTTAGTGAATTTGCATCTGAGCTGCTGCCTGTACTACTGATATTTCTGCCATTAATAAAGCTGCTGTGCCACTGAAGGCTTTCTGAAATTCAGGTCTCACTGCTTCATGCTTCAGCTCAGCACAGGTCTTGCTAGCATTTAAGTGTTATTATTGGTGTTTTAAGGGAATTATGCAAAACCGATTAATTCAGACTTCTGTGCATTTTTCTGCCTCATTTGTTCACTTTTGATAACTGGGCGTAAGCTTGATCTCAAAGTTTTAATTATTTTTCTCTCTTTTTTTAATATGTGTGAATTAAGATGTGAACAAAAAAGGAGTAATAATTACATGAATAGATCAACAGCCTTGTGGTAGGTGTATGTGATATTTTTCTTGCTCAGTTTAAAGCGTCTTTAGTCTGGGCTCATGCAGAACTCTTTGGATGAACCCCTGGGTTTGCAGTTCTTACTAAGACTAAAAATGGTCCAGCTGAAAAAGAGCTTTAATAAAAACTGCTGTTGTGGGTGCTCTGCTAGGAAAGAAGATCGATGAATATTGCAGTGATAAGACTAATATTCACAAAGAGATTTGACATACCAATGCCTGCTACAAGTCAAAGCTCCAAAGATCTGCAGGATCATAATTCGGTGCGTAATTAGTCAAGGACGTATTGCATTTTATCCTAAAAAAATCTTATATCACAATAATCATTATCTAGATAGAGGGAAAGAGAGAGAGAGGACAAAGCTCATGGGAAAAATATTACTAACGATATTTTATGCACCACTGAAAGCTGCTCATTATTACAGTTATGAAGGTGATATAAAAATAGAAATAGAATGGAATAGATTTTATCTCTGCTGATGGATATGTTACTAAATTAATAATAGTGCTAAAACTAGGAATAAATTCTTTTGAAAAAATTGGTTGTATAGCTAGGCATGTGTGTAAAATCAGTAACAATTTGATTAATGGTTATTTAATTCAATTACTTAGATAATTATGATTACTTCATCGACTAATGCTTCGTAAGTATAATAAACAATCAGTATTTCTACATGCTTGAGTAAGGACAAACCATGCTGACCTAGCAGTAAAATGATTTTACTACCTAAATGCTTTTTTATATATTTTAGATATGAGATGTGTTTGTTAAATCTCTTGCTTGATTCTAAGAAATCACTTATGACATTAGAAAGAGAAACATTTTTATCCATTAAGTAGTGAAAACTGCAGTATTTTCCATAAAGAATTTTAAACTCTCATACTAACTTTATAGGCATGATTAATAAAAGCTAGTGAAATTATGCCATTTCTACCTGATTTGACAAAACTAAATTAGAGAAGAGTTTGAATGTTAATTTCAATATTTTCTCAACATTCCTGTTTTACATTTTGAACTATTGCTTCATTTACAAATTCTACTAGAATTAAAAACAAGAGAGGAAAACATGACAAAAAAACCCCTTTTTTGGGATAAAAAAGTTTAGTTATATACAAACCAAAATATTTTCAGGTTTTAACTTAATTTGGAAAATGAAAACATTTTTCACTTTTGCCTGAAAAAGTTTGAATTTCAAGAGCTTCAACAACTCAGATGAAAATCAATTACAGGTATACATCCAGAGATACACTCTTTTTTTTTTTGCATAGCTTTCTTTTAAGGTAAAATGTCAAATCATATTTTTAGCTGGGGGTCCTTTCATCATATAATGAGGTGTATCAAAGTTGTTCAAATGTCCCTCCCCAGTCTCATAAATTAGTAGAGGGAGGAGTGATGAAGAGAGGAACATTAGGAGAGGAGTACTGGCAAAAAAGTGTTATTTTCCTTGGTCATGATGTGAAGTTCTTCTGGTAGTTTCTGGGACAGTGCAAGTAAAAACTGAGCTTAGAAATCACTCATTCTAGGTATCATCAAGATAAAAAGAAAGGATGAATCAAACCTCAGTTTCACATGTATTTTTGTAACTCAGCTACATTTAAAAAATTGCTTTTCTACATGGATTGGATAGTTTAATAAATTGTCCAAAAGCCATAAGATTATTACTAACAGTCTTGTCAAATTGCAGAACATAACACAAATTATTTTTACTCTTAAATTGATTAAAGACAGTACTTCCATCACGTTCTTTCTTTCAAATACATTGTTAAACATTTGTAGAAAGTTTGGAATTCCTATTTATAGGAATATATTCTACTGGTAAAGCAGTGTTTTAACACTGGAAAGTTTTGTAGGTCTACTGCTTAAATTAATGGTGCCTAGGATTTGAAGCAATGGTTGCCATTTCAATGCTTGTGAAAATTCAGAGTCAAAGGAGAAAGTCATATCTCAAGAGCGTAGCTCAAATAGAGTGTAGGAAGGGCTGTCCCAGCCCCTTCCTCTTGATATAGGACATGCACATGCCACTGACAGGTTGACTCTTCCACAAGTGTGTTGATCTCCCTATTTTATGACAGCACAGAAACACAAAGCATTTTTTCACCCTTTTACTACCCTGAGGAAAGTTTGTTACATCCAGGTGTCTTATGTAGATCTTATCTTTACTTGTTAAACAATTTACTATGATACGGTAACAGTGAGAATATTTGCCTGAGGATCTTCTGCAGCTCCAACGATTTTAGAGGAATTTTCCAGAATTATTAGCATCATCTTCTCTTCAAAGTCCTAGCTCTTTATAAAGAAAATAATTATCATCCCAGGGTACATTCAATGGAACGGTTTAAGGAACTATATTTTAAAAACATTAACTACAAAGCATTGCTTCATACACTCTGAATATTCCATCTGACTCAGACATCCAGAGGAAAATCTTTAAATGAAT
Source organism: Monarcha castaneiventris obscurior (assembly GCA_026261815.1). Classification (NCBI taxonomy): domain Eukaryota; kingdom Metazoa; phylum Chordata; class Aves; order Passeriformes; family Monarchidae; genus Monarcha; species Monarcha castaneiventris. The sequence goes on along the minus strand of JAMPIT010000174.1, from coordinate 3,517,873 downwards.
TAACTTTGAATCTAAAACACCCAGTGGTGCCAATAGCAAATTCATTCACAAATACCTTTTAACACACTGTTTTTCTCATTATACTATTTGTTTTTTGCACTTTAATAATAACAGTCATCATACATACACATGTAAAGGTTTCAACTGATTAGTACTTCAAATAATAACAAAATTGCAAAAGCTTGAATACCAATCAGTCTCTTTTACAAGGTAAAGCAAAACCAGTTAAGTAATAGGATCTGAAAGGTGATAATTCCAACTTGCTTTGGACTTGAGGGATAAAGCAATCTCTCGTTTTCAACCATATTATTTGTTATACCAAGAAGCAGATATGGATTTCTGGGATTTTTTACCTCCCTTTAATTAGAATTTGCTGCACATGCAATCACAGGTAATTTGTTAAAAAATCCTGAATTTTTGAGATCTTGCAATAGGAGAATGCTTATACAAGTAAATGAATACCCTGATCTAAATTCTCAGTCCCTGTCTAGATGGTGAAAGAAGTTTCCTTTGCAAGGTTTCTTACAATGATGTCTTCAGCTGGGTTGGGTGAGATTCCCCACTCTGCTGTTCCACTCAGTTCTCAAGTTCTTGTAACCAGCTGGTTTGTGCTCCTACATGAGCAGCCCAGCTCAGGCATGGTCTGACCCATTGCTGTTAAAACACATACATACTAGCTAACTACTTCAAGAGGATCAGTCATATCATCATTGGTAATGATATAATCATCATATAATCATGCAGTAATTGTATACAAAAGCTTGTCTTACTAGACCATTTTCTATTTATGAAGGTCTTATCTATGTAGGATTTGGTCAGTCCTGCAAGCAGTAACCTTCTAAGGAGTCCTCAAAAAGTCCAGGTTTTTTCCACAGGATTTAAATCAGCACACTGAAATATATAATTTAGTGTAGGCACTTCAGGTCCTGCCTGAGGGAATCTTCAAGTCAGTCCAGAATTCCCACCTGAAGAGCTCCTGCACCAGCTAATCCAATGCTTTGTTGCAAGGGAGCCAGCATTTCAGCCTCCTCTTGGGGCAGTCCATCACTCATCAGCCCACTATCTATTCTGTGCATATGAGTGACTAATGAATTTGTGGACCACGTGGGGAATGAACGGCCTGAGTGCAGCAGATGTGCACATAGCCACAGCACTGATAACCAGCCACACCACTTTAACAGCACAACCAGCTTAACTTTTATGTCTCCCAAATTCCATGGTTCTTGGCACAAATGCTATTAGAATTTCAAGTGACACTGCTAAAATAGATAATTTTACATTTTTTTTCTTAAAATAGTTAAATCAATGCTCTTAAACAGCTTTTAAAATTTCAAAGAGGATCTCCAAAATAAACTGCTTAAAAATTACATTAGTATTCCCAAATTCATTGACTGTTTAGGAAAATTCTCAGTTATTTCTAGCTCATGAGTCTCTGAGTGCATTTAATGCCCACAGTATTAGTGTTTCAATCCATTAACCATCTTTAATTTGAAAACCACCTTGGCTGATTAATTTTATCCTTCAGGCTACCTCAGATATCATGTTCAGCTTCAGCCTTTTTTGGTTGCGTTAGTGTAGACATCTTGAATATAGGCTAACAACCACCTCAAAGTACATTTCTTTTAACATCCTTTTTCCTGAGCAGTGCTAATCTGCACAGTCTAGTGCATGCTCCTCCACTCACTCCACAGGTCACACACTTAGCTCAATCCCTTCTCCACTTTTAACTTTGTCGTCTGCATTTGTTCCTTTGGCAAACCCTTCCCATATGCTGCTTGCCTTCACTGGCAATTGTCTGAGTTCTCAGCATCTTTCCTTCCCTAGTTCTCAGAATCTTTCATTGTCTTTACTCTAAACTTTATACTGTAAAATGCATTATTCTTTTTTTGCCAGTGTGGCACTTCTTTTTCTACAAGACTGCTTTGGTTCAGGTTTATCCCGAAGTTTCTTTCCCACTCCCAGATCTATAACGTATTTCTTCAATCCGTAAATTATTTTTTGAAGGCTTTTATTAAGGAATTTATTTATACTAACTTATGTTACATTATTGTTTACATTAACCTGGTGTTTTGAATGGCTGAATGATCATTCAGATAATGAAAGTATTCCTGACAAAAATTAACTTGATTGTCTTTGGGGAGTAGCTGGCATTTGTTTTGGTAAGAGAAGGTTATTTAATTTTTGTTAATGAAGAAAAAAAACAATTTTTGTTAATGAAGAAAAAGTACACACAAATCAGAAAAAGGGAAGGGAAGGGAAGGGAAGGGAAGGGAAGGGAAGGGAAGGGAAGGGAAGGGAAGGGAAGGGAAGGGAAGGGAAGGGAAGGGAAGGGAAGGGAATGGAAGGGAAGGGAAGGGAAGGGAAGGGAAGGGAAGGGAAGGGAAGGGAAGGGAAGGGAAGGGAAGGGAAGGGAAGGGAAGGGAAGGGAAGGGAAGGGATCTTATGAATTCTTGCTAAATTTAGTGGGAAAATGCCTTGAAAGTATATTAAAAGTAGGCTATAATATGAGGTGTAATAATTAAAGCTCAAATATTTTACTGATACTTTTTTCCTTTTATAGACAAAATGTATTTTACCATCAGTAATAAAATTGAAGTCAATATTTTGAATTGATAAGGAACAACAATGGTATATTTATCTTTTTAGATCCCTGACATTGCTGCTGTTTTAATCTTCTGGTTAGATGTAGCATAGAGGAATCTGATGTCATTTTTACATAGAGGTTGATTTTTAAGCAATTTTTCATTATCACGAAAATATTCTGCAAGAGTCTATACTTTAAGCTGAACAGGAAACTAATAAAGATCCTTAGTGGCTGTGATGTCATTTGAACTGATACAACACTGAATACATGTATTTAACCTTGACATTAAATTAAATTCTGTGTAACACCTTGCATCACATTTTATTTTTTGGTATTTTTGTTACTCCCAACTGGCTTCTTAACAGATTGAAACTTTTCATTATACAGAAATCCATAAAGCTAGTATTACACAATTCTGACAATTATAGCTATTTTCTCCGTGATATTTGCTCATCACTCCTATTAATATGTACTTAAGAAAGTACTTAGCAGATATTATACCTTTGAATGAAGTATACAGACACAATAATTTCCTCTTTGTGAATGTTGTCTTTTGAGGATGCTAGCTTATTTTCTCTTTTAAATTTCATTTAAAATATAACTGGGTTTATGTTCTGTTCTTGTGCTGTGTGTAAAGCAAGATAGAGACTTCTAAAGAGATCCTTTTCAGTTTTTGGGGATTAGCATCAGTCTTCTGGAAAATCATATCAAAAAAACTGGACATTATTGAGCCAAAATTCCCATTTAAATGGTCATTAATGTTAATTAGTTTCAGTTTTGCCTTGAGTATTCATTCATGTTTTATTGGGCATTTTTTTCTGAAAATCTGGTTAAAGGTGTAACATTATCCTTGATCATATTTTTCCCTGACTTCAAATTACAGAGGATTTAGGTCTTCTGGTTTGATGTGCAATTTTTCCTTGCCGTATTACAAAAGTATGTAATCTTTCATGGTGGTGTATGCCCTGTCCTGGTAAGAAGGATAGCATATTCTGATTGAAAGCAAGCAAATGTGCTCTCCTTTTCAAAATAACCAAGTGGTTTCTATTGTGTTCTAGTTAGTTTGTTGGGAATTTCTTTCCTTTACTGTAGAAAATTTTTTCTGCTCTTTCCATGTTTAACTTATGTATGTCTGGTTTGGTTAGGACAAGTCGTTCCTAGAAGGAATTGTGCTTTATTGCCTCCAGCACTGCTCAGTATCTAGTATAATGCATTCGTCTTTCACTTCACCCGGGTTTGCCCTTTGCTACAACAGCAAACCTCTTACTCAGTGAATCCCACTGAAGTAACACTGTTTGGTTACGGGTCATGGATCTTCAACCATGCTTTTAAAGGCTGGGTAAGAGCAAGCTGCTCTGTGATGATAAACTACACCTGAGAGGAGTGCTTCATGAAATTCTGCCTTAAACCTCCCCTTTCCTTTGCCTGAAGATATCCTGCTCACAAAATTTTTCTGTAACAATAACATAGAATATAAGTGGGGCTTGATGTACTGAGCAAAAGCAGAGTAAGTTATGTTCTTGTATATGTTGTACTGTGACATCCTTGAGTTTCTGCTCCGTAGGTGGGGCATGTTATGCTGGGATCACACACGTCTCTCTAACATGTCACTGCCAGAACCCTCCCAACACATCTGAGAGCAGGGTGAACAGAAACTGAAAAGGTCCCTTCTTCCTGATTGTTTAATTGAGTACCAGAATTAGGACATGCTGATAATAAATGATTCTACCTACTTGAATATTGATGGGGAAAAGTCACCAGTCCAATAATTGTATGCAGAGCCTTTGTGATGAGATTTGTGATAAAGAAAATTAAGAATGCAAGAGTAATGGATCCTTGTCGATAGGAGAAAAAAATGAAAGTGGAGAACTCTATCATGAAAAGCATTTGTGGTTCTTAGAAAGGCAAAGATAGCTGATAATGGCATGATTGGAATAACAAATTTCTTTTTCTTATTATTATTTCAGATAGGAGAATAAATGTACTTATTTTATAAGTGCAACACATAGATAATGAAATAGTATTTCAGTAAATTTTGCAATTGTCTTGTGAGAGTTCAGCCACTGTGAATCACTTGGCTCAAGAGTTGTAACTTTCTGCAATTAGTTTAATTTTCTGAATTGATGTTATAAGCAGAGATTAATGACTGATGCCTTTGTTGAGAGACTGGACAGAAGATTATATAATGTTCTGCTTACTCCTTTCAGTCAGGGTATTTTGAATTTGCCATTGAAGATGAGGATGAGGACACACTTCCTGATAAGTGCAGCAACAAATATTTATCTCTATTTTTTTAAGAAAATATTGAAAAACTGCATGTTTTCCCATCAACTGTGACATGAAAGAAGTCTACGATAGCTGTTTCCTAGCTATTTCAGACATTTTTGTGTTTTAGGCACTGTGTGACCTGTTCCTTGCATCATGCAATGCAGTTTCATAGCAATTTCAATAAGAAATTTTTATACAAAGTTTTTATTTTCGGATGGTGTTTTTAGCCAACTTCATTTTCAGATCCAAGTAATATTTATTTCTGTGTTCACTCTTATAACGGTACCACATCTTCATGAAAAATTTAAGATGCTTGATTATTAATAATTAAGTAATGAGGTAGCACAAGTGCCTCATTTTTTATATTCATAAATAATACTTAGTTGTTAGAAAGGATACTTAGCTTGTTTGAACTGATTTCTCTCTGCTGTTTTGGGAGAATCGAGCACCTTCTTCACAAAAGTGGGAGTAAAATGGCTGTGAGGTAGGAATAGGAAACTCCATCTTTCATTCCAAAATTGGTTGAGTGTTCAGATGAGAGTGCCAGACTTGCCAAATGCAAGTGTCATCCTCATACTCTCTAATAAGGAAACAGGGTGATGTTGGAAGAAGGGAGGATTTGTTCCCAGGTCTTCTCTGTGCATGTTAGTCCTAAATGGTTTCATGTAAGATGAATAAACCATTTTTAGAGTTCTGACTGGAATGAGTAACATATCCAAAAAGCACATTAAGTATCCTTGATTCCCATAGGCTTGATGAAAGCAATTTAGTACTGAAGTGCTCAGTTGTAAAAAGCATTTACTATGTACAAATTGTATATATAAGAGTATTGCAAATGCTGTGGGAAAACCTTTATTATTAATTCAAGAAGACCTTATGGATTTTATTTTGTTGTACTCATTGAATTCTTTCATTGTAAGAAAAACGTCTGTCCTTAAAAAATGTATTATTATTTATGGGGTTGTATTACATAGCTATCTTATAATTTCTCCCTTTACACTCTTCTCCACTTTTTCTAACAAATATGTCAGCTTTTCTGCTTATATTTTATTTCATCCTCTTTTTCCTTATATTTGTATAATATTTTCATTGCTACTAGCACTGTTCTTCTTTTATCACAGTGTTTTTATTATTTAAGCACTGCAGGAGACATGGATTATGGCTAGGAGCTGTTTCAGTTTTTACTTGCCTATTCATAGAAAGATTCACTACTTTCACTGAAGTGAGTTGGTGTATAAATATAGTATCCCCACCACGTTGTTGACTCTAGTATGAGACAGGATTGAAAAAGAGAAACACTATGAAATGAGCAAGGGACATTAAAGCAGTCTATCATTACCAGTGCTCTTGAGAATGCCATTTCAAAGCTGCATCAGTACAGCAGCTCTTTGGGGTTTTTGAATCCATCAGTGAGTGCATGGGCTTCTACGCAGCCCAAATCTGCTCCTGATTAAGAAAGAAAAAAAATTATTTATCAGGCACCCTTTGGGTTACATGGCAAAAACTTCAGCTTAATGTCATGAGTAGGAAATTACTGAGGGTGTCAGTAAATGTTCAAATCTGCTTTGCATTATTTTTTTATCTCTACTGTCAGAAAGAATCACTTATTACAGTCAGTTTCAATAGACAAAAGGATAATTTGGCCAGTGGGTTTGTAGCTAAATAAGTCCATCACTGAGAAGATTGTAAGCCAATTTAATAAGCAAAACTCTCTTTCACATTGTATGGATATCTAGATAATGGGTACAACTTATTTCAGGAATGAGAATGTTCACACTGAAAAAATCTTACTTGAAAAATTTCACTTTATAGATGACATAAACTTTGGGAGATATCTAAATATTGCACTATATTTGGTTTTAATTAATGAGGATATCTATTTATACATCCCTTTAAAATTAAAATGGGTATTTTTATTAAAAAGAACAATATTCACAGGAATTTATTTTGAAGGATACCATTTTCACTCTCACAACTTAGCAACAAAACCTTTGATTTTTTGCAGTGACTTTTTAATCACCGATCAGTGGCTTGTTCCCTGGGAAACCTCAGGCATATCTGATTTGAAAAGAACAGTTTACTTTAATCTGATGAGTAGCACTGGCTGTGCTCCATGGAAAAGTCCCTACGTATGTGTTTAACTTCAAGTTTCAGAAATACTTTAGGTAGTCTGAAAGCACAAATCTCAAAACATTGTGACTTCAGAAAAAATTTAGAATAGAATAATGTATAGTTACATAAAATAATATATAATACATTATATAAATTATTTACTAATTATTCATCATAGAATTATAGATTGATTTGGGTTGAAAGGGACCTTAAAATTATTTATTTGCAAAACCCCTGCCATCAGAAGGAATTATAGTGATGTACTGATATATTAAATATATTTTAATATATTTTATTAAATAATATTTTTTATTGATTTATACTTATTTTATATTAATAATAAATAATTAGATAACTTGATAAAACAATTTGCCAAATAAAAATATATATTAGTTTCTTAATATAACATATTACTCCATTTTTATATACAATAGCATATATATGTTTTACTAGATTCTTCTATATTAAATATGACAAATAAAAGTAATGCCCAGGAGGAACTAGAAGCTTTGATCCACTCTCAGAGCTATGGCACCAATGACATAAGTGAAACAAAGTGGGATGGGTTCTGTAACTGGTGTACTGTGATGGATAGTCACAGACTCCTCAGGAGGCACAGGGAAGGCAGACAAACTGGGGAGGGGGTACTGTATTCAAGGAAGGGATTGGATTTTGTGGGGCTTGCAACTGGTGATGACAGCTGAGAGAGTCTGTGTAAGGATGAAGGGAAAACAAAATAAATTCTATCCAGTCCTTGCCCTTATGGGTGAATTTTATGTCCCAGATGTCAGCTGGGAATATCATACAGTGGTCACAAGCAGGTCCAGGAAATTCCTGAAATATGTTGAAAAAAAATTTTTTGGTAAAGTTATTAAGAGAGCCAGCTGGAAAGGATTTGTCCTAGATCTATTATTCACAAACAGAGAGGGATTCTTGGTCTAGGACGGGTGGATACCTTGGTCACAATGATCATGAAGCAGTTGAGTTTGAAATCATGGGTGAGAGGAGAAAAGGTGTTGGCAAAACTTTGTCCCTGGGTGTGGGCAGAGAAGACTTTGGGTCGCTAAAGGAACTAGTTATTAAGGGCCCTGGTAACCTACCTTTGAAGTTATTGATGTCTATAAATGCTGGTTACCTTTTAAGAGACCTGGTAGGAGTGCAGGAGAAGGCAATCCCAAAGTGTCAGAGGTCAATGAAAATGGGCAGAAGCCTAGCTTGGCTGAGCAAGAATCTTCTTGAACTTAAGTGGAAAAGGAAACTGAAGGGACATTGGAAGCAAGGACAGGCAAGGCTGGAGGACTACAGAAATATTGTTCACCACTGTAGAGAGAAAATGTGTATGCTACTGCTTGGTCAGAATTCTGCTGCACTGTGAAGGGCAGAAAGGGTTGTTAAAAATATATTAACAGTGTAAGTTACAAAGTAAAATTATACATAAAGTAAAACTAAAAAAGCAAATACAGATTTTAGCATAACCAAATTAAATTCGGTCTTCTTATATCAGATGTTAACCTGTCCCAGTTCCTTTAAGAGTTATTTGCTTAATTTTTCTACTGTGTGGTCTGATATACAAATGGTCCCAGTAGAAAACATGTTGAACAGCAGCTGCATTTCTCAGTCATTTACAGGGGAGATGAGTGGACTGTGTCCAAAATGCTATTATGCATCTGCAACAAAGTGGGGCAGGCTAGTTAGTAGCATGACATATGAGTATTCATTTTCATATTTTCCTTTTGGTATGCTAGTCCTCCCATGAGATAACTGAGTTGACTCTCCAGCAATTCCCACTGCTCAAGTAACTCTATAGCATTTCACTATTTGGTGTTAATGAAAACAGATAGTAATTCTAATCACAGAAAATGAAAAATATGAGAAAAATATACTACTGAGCCATTTATCATGCAACTTTAAAATATGATTTGTTATAGGAAACAATATCTTATTTCAAATTTTACTTTCTACAATTTTTATCTGATTTTTCTATTCATTTCAGGTTATGATTTTATTAAGCATTCTTTCTAGGCAGTGTCAATCAGCACTGTGGTCACTTAAATATTACAGAAATAATCATGTGCTAGTGGGTAAAAGAAGTTCAACTTATATTGACTTTTCTGATACAATTGACAATTTCCACTTAAAACCATAGAAATTGTAGTATTATATTCTTAAACTGCAATTTTCTCAGCTTCTGCATTGTAATATTTGACTTAAAATAAAAAGTTAGCTCTAAATATGCACAATACCTATGTAGTGAAATGTCAACCCCAAATGTCAATATCTCAGATGTTATTCTGTGTTTACATCTGCATCAACAGTTAGAATTATTTTTTACTTAATCCTTAATCTCACATACCATAATTATCGAATGTAAATCTCAGTATCACTTTGCTCTTCTGTGTCACTTCAAAATCTGAATATATTTGTGAGCTTGATCAATATATCTTCTTCATTTCTCAGGCCACCAGCCTTTAACCTTGTGTTGTAACTCACCCATGAAACTCAGACCTTCATCAGAAGTCCATTATTAACAACTCTACAATCATATTTTCCTGCTTTCTAGACCTTCTTTATCTTCTTTTTATTTCTATAGCTCCAAAATAGACAGAATCAGTTTTGTAACCTATTTAGTCTCAGAATTCTTTAAGGAAATTCATAATACTGTGAATAATATCCATAATAATAGTAGTAATGTTGATAGTATTAATTATATTAATGTTAATAATAATCCCTGTGCTCATAAACTAGGCACAATATGAAAGTATATGAGGTATGAAATATTTTGAAAGGATGATGTTATGCTGATGTTTACACTGCCAGCAGCCCACTCATTACAATATTGCCAAGGATTTTATTATGATCCTTCCAATCTGGTTGATAAGTTACTTGATTACTTTTTCTAAATCATCAGGCAGTTATTTAGACAAAATTCAACTGTCTCAACATAAGAGCTATTAATAATCTGAGAGATAGTACTTACCTGGAACCCTTGAGATTAATATTGATTACTCTCTGATCAGGATCAGGTAGAACTGAATTATAAGTGGATCATCCATACCCCAGGCAAGAGCCCTGGCTACAGAGCAATTCTGGGCTTCAGGAGGCGATAATAGAAAAGCAAAATAACACCTTGAAAAGTTTCCATTTTCTCACAGGGAAGACTAAGATATTTTCTTAAGTCTTGAGTGCTTTTGCATGAATAGGGAATTTCCTATTGAGATATCACTGCAAAAAATATTGACACACTTTGGTACAGCTTCATTGCTGAGACCAGAAATTTAATAAAAATCTGAGTAGGAAGAAAAGGCCTAACTTCTCATGTTATTTTTGTACAGAACTGTGCTCTTAAAATGTCATTAAAGCTTCTCTGTAATTTTGTGTGTGTAGAATAGATTACATGAGTGTCTGCAGGAGAGAATAGAGAATTACTTACTAGGAAGCACAGGCCAAAGAGCAGAAATTCACCTGCTGAGACACTGGTATGTGTAAGGACAGACAGTCCTGCACCAGGCCACTACTGCTGTAAACATCAGCGATGGATTGTGTCGCACTCCATATGTCCAGAGGAGTCTGATACATGAAAAAAGGTGACAAATTTATATATTACGCTGAAAAAATAAAAGGTCCTCTAAAGGACCAGGAGAACACTGACCTAAAAGCCAATGGTGTGACCTAGAAGCCACTGGTGAATGCTTTGGAGTTGGCCCCACATTTGTTGTTCCAGCTATGTAACTCTAAGTGAATTTAGGACTAAACCATGTCAGAACATTAGTGACTATTCTGTGCAACTTTCTGTTATTGGTAATAGTGGCTTGATATTGTTAATAATCACACTGTCATACAAATTGAAACAGCTTAGAAATATTGAGCAGATGGGGGGAAGACTTGTAACAAGAATCTATTAGGCAAAAAGGAGTTATCACCAATTTCAGCCAAGGAAACCTCTGATCCTGACTGGTGTAAAACACATGGCAAGATATACAGATTTGCAGAATGCATGAGACAAGATCTGCAACAGCCAAAAAACCCAGCACATTGGGGCTCTTTTGGTTGGTTGGTTGGTTTGGTTTGCTTGTGGTTTTTCAAATTCTTGAGATAGACTAAAAATATCTAAATAGGATCATGAGGAATTAATTAGAGTTTAGAAATCTGTACTGGCAAGATTCCAGTTACTAAACACATACGAGGTGATTATTTTAGTGGTGCTAGCCCATAAACTGCTTGTAAAATAATACCCTCCCCCGCCACCGAACCCCAAGCAAACAGAGACCAAACAGAAACATCATATGAAGACAGATGTGATTGAATAAAGCCATGACTAAAAATCCAGTTCATAGAGAACACTCGTTAGAGAAAGTTCTACAGGATTACTAAGAATAAAAAATGGAAATGAAAGAAAAGAGGGAAGATTTAAGACCTCTTGTTAGTAACTCAGAAATTTAAGTACCTTGTCCTAAAATATTCAGAAATTTAAACACACTAAGAAGGAGGCTAAGAAGCCAAAGTTCTGACAAAGCTGAAATAAAGTAAAAGAAGCGATGAGAAACATAAAAACAATTAAAAATCAAACCTCAGAACATTTTAAATTTGAGTGAGGAGTACACTTTCATATTAAGCATGTAAGTTACAGAAGCACAGAAGTTAAAGTAAAAATATTAAAGGATAATCAACAGCAGTGGTTTCTTTGAGTAGCTTAATTTTCCTCTTGTAAGTCAGTGCATTTCTACAATGAACTTGCTTGTGAAAAGCAGTAAATTACATTCTAGATGAGTATATTAGGATGGAGTTTAATATGTCGTGACTGGGGTTTACTGGCTTCAGATCCACTGCTTTTCATTCCTCAGAATAAAAGGATAAAGTGTTTCCAATTTAACTGATATGGATTGCAGAAGACAGTCAAATATACAATCATACTTCTGAGTTCATGTAACGGTTCAACCCCAACTATAGCTAAATACCATGCAGCTCCTTGCTCACCAGCCCCCTGGTGGGATGGGTTGAGGTAAAAGATGTTTAATAATTGAAATAAAAATAATAAAAATATAATCATAATTTATTATTATTATTATTATTATTATTATTATTATGAGTAGTAGTAGTAGTAGCAGTAGTAAAACAAAGAGTGGAGAAGAGGAATAAAAACCCAAGGAAAAACAAGTGCTGTACAATGTATTTGCTCCCCATCTGCTGAGACCAATGCCCAACCTGTCCCCAAGCAATGATTGGCACCTTCTGACCAACTTCTCCCTAGTTTATATACTGGGCATTCATGGTACAAAACATCCATTTGGCCAGTTCAGGTCACCTGTCCTGGCAATGCTCCCTTACAACTTCTTGTGCAACTGCTCACTGGCAGAGCATGGAAAACTGAAAAGCCCTTGACTTAAGGTTAGCACTGCTCAGGAACAACAAACACATCAGCGTGTTAAGATTATTCTCATACAAAATCCAAAACACAGCACTGTACCAGCTACTAAGTAGAAAATTAACTCCATCCCAGCTGAAACCAGGACAACTCTCCAAGGAGAGTTGCTAAATCTTTAGTTGTTTAGACTGTTGGAGAGATAAAGCCTAAAGCTACAACTGTGGTTAATTGAAACTCCATATTCAATATGAAAAATAAAATGTTGTGTGTGGAAAGAAAATTGAGCTACAAAAAGCAGGATTCATCTCACACATCTGAACCTGGAAATTTAGCAATAAGTGAGGATTTAATCTAAATCAGTACTCTCTTCTTACCAAACTCACTAGTGGGCTTCAAGTGCTTTTCTGATCAGTAGGGTATCTTGGGACTAGCAGATTCTTAAAACTCAGTGGAGCATCCTGTCTGGAACTAACATAACTTTGCTTGAGAAGAGTGAATTAAGGGTTGATTTGCATTGCTGTGTCGAAGGCCAAAGAGATTTTCTGAATAACCATTATAAAACCCTCAGTGATAATCAGAATCAATAATTAATATGTCTAAGGCTGTAGCATGGTTCATGGTTTGTCAAGGTTAAAACGCACATACATAAGTTCATCTAACCTTTCAGAAATCTCTGCACCAAATCTAAGGACGGAACATGACACAGCTGAGTAGCCAATACTTGCTCATATAATTACTTTATGTACTTCTATTTTTAAAAAAGAGGCAATAGATAGTAGAGTAACAATTACCCTCCAACTGTCATAGTTAGTTAACACATATTAGTGAAGATGTTCTGAATAATTGTGTTAATATGGAACTATACATGAAGGGAAAATGCTAATATATACACTCCTCAATATCTCATGCTAAAATATTGCTCTAAGTATCATCAAAATTGCAGATATATTTAAAATACAATACACATGTGACAGTACAAACTGCTTCTTCTCAGAATATCTCCCAGCTGTAATGTCTAAATAGAAAAGAAAAAGAACACAATCTAATGAATATTGATCTAAACATGAAATGGGACTTCTCAGAAAAAGCTATTTGCTATGTTTCAAGAAGGATTCTGTATATGATGATCAAAAGCAGCTGCTAGATCCAAAACAGAAAAAAAAGAAAGTATCACAAAATAATTTACTTATAAGAATAGTTCCTGTCATTAAGAGAAAGGCTATGAAATTACTTTAGAGCTAGGGTTCAAATCATTCAATAGTTATTGCTTTTCCAAACTGTATTTGCAATTGCAAAATTATTTCATCCTATTGTAGGCAATGAGGTGAAAATTAACATTAATATGCTTTGGAACATGTCAGATTCTGAGCTCATGGCATTTATCAGGATTGAGAGAAGACTAATTATGTTAATTACAAATCAGACAAAATTTTCTGTTACAACTGAGATGGACATGAAAGAAGTCCTATAATGGTCTAGATAAGTGAAATCTAAAATTAATGGAAGTGTTTTGTATATTTGTTTTCCTGTTTTGTATTAAGACAGCAATTGCTATGAATTAATGAGCACATGAGGAAAGTCAAGATTTGAAGGATCAAATAATATGTATTTCCCTACAGAATGCAGCTTTCAAAAGATAATGTAGTCCTGCCCCTCCTGATCATCTTTTCTGGGCACTTTCAGTTCATACAGAGGTTCCACAAAGTTTCTTTAAACACAAGTTGGAAGTACAAGGCAGGTACCAAAGGATAACACACATGACAGATACTTAAGTCAAAGGAGTTACTCAGCTAACCAACAATATGTTCACCACCTCCAATAAAGTAGTTGGAGGGTCTTTGCAGGCTACTCGCTTATCAGAGAGGTCAGGCAGGTTGGCCTCTGCTGCACCTTTGGATGGACTGATACTCATTGCTGCTGAGCTGCTGTCTTCTGACTCACTGTTTATTTTTTTTCTTAGGATTTTATATATTTTCATCTCAGTGTTTTACCTATCCTACCCTTGAACTGTTAACTATCCCTGTATCAGCAATCTTAGCTGTCTCATCTTACATAGCTCTATGTTATGTACTTTTTCACAGTCCTTTTTCACAACTTGGCAATTTTCATGTTTGAGTCAAGGTTATACAGTTGGACCATATCAAAATTATATCAAAATACCAAAAAACCTTGACTCACATATGACTGGATACCTAGGTCCTGTAGTTTCCTCTAAGTTTGGTAAGTATTATTGACTTCACCATCTAATAATGCATTCAATTTATCTTTGAGTTTATATACTTTTTTTAGGCATCTAACACATCCTCTGGTAAGGAGTTTTGCAGTTTACTCTATTTTGAGTAAGTAAATGAAAGTAATTCCATTAAGTTTTGTCACCCTTTTTCCTGAATCATTTTGATTCTACAATATCATTTTTGAGGTGAAGCAATTTGAACCACACTTTTTTTGTGAAATGATGATGCTCTATCTTGAGTGTGATACACCAGATTTACTTTTGTGGGAGTAGGTAAATGCTGCTCCTTATGCCCCTGAGAGGCCTTTTCAAGACTTTAACTCTTGGCCTGGAAGAAGGAGCATTGCAATCAATAATGGCTAGGCCTATATAGAAAGGAATAATCATAATCAAACCCACCAGATAATTATGACTGACCTTGATCATCCAGAACTAATTCACAGTGGTTTAAGGTAATCCTTTCCTACATTTTATCTTGAACTCACAGAAAAGGGCTGATCTCTGCTTATCCAGTACAAGGCATGCTCTGTCTTAAACAAGGAAGTTATTCCTTTGCAGCTGCTCTATTTGCCATTCTTAATACCATCCTTAATCATAAGACAGAACCCAAATCTTGTTCAGCTCAAGCTGCAGATCAAATTATAATCTTCCTTTAGAAGTTTAAGTCAGAATTTAGAGGGCTCTATTTCAAAATAATAAGGCTATATCTTTTATAAAACTAGAACATTTGCCCAGATATCTCTTTTGTTATTCCAATGTCTTCCTTACTGTTTTCATGCTCCCAGGCTCCTGGATTAGAACCAATTAGAAATATGAGAAAAATAATTTGAACCTAAAAATTAATTTAGTCACATCCCAGTAAGAAGAAGGTAGATGTTAATAAAAGGAATTTTAATGAAAGCAAATCCTCTACAGGAATTGAACCCATACCATTTCATAACACTGTCAGTTACTCTATTCACAAGGCAACAGTAAGTGAGAAGCACAACAGAATCAGGTGTTGTAATAGCCAACAGAGGATGCTCTTTGATCCTTTTGAAAGCAATAAAAATATATTAAGAGAAGCAAAGTAATTAAAATTTTACATGACTATAGAATGTAGATGAAGTATATTCCCTAGGTCATTCCAAGGACTATGTGTGTGTAATTTAATGACAGTCAGAGGAAATACAGCATATATCTGGTCCTCAGTGGCAAAAAACACCTGAAAAGAAAGGCTTCTTTTTTACAGCTTCAGTTCTGTAAATTCTGTCTAGGATAATGATAGTATATGATTAGTAGAAAAGATCTTCCCAAAATACCAATAACATTCCAATGTTTGGATTATTCATTGCTGCAATGTCTGCATAAGATATTTAAAACTACACATGGTTCCAACCACTGGGAACATTATTTAACTGAGAAAAGAGTATCTAAATGACATAACAAGTCTCTTCCATTATTAATGACTCTTCTTTTGCATATCTTGCAGGGTTTATTCCCAAAGTCAGAGCCCTTTTTACATTATAAAAAAATTGCCTCATTGCTTAACCCACATTACTTTGAGTGAATGATTTCTACAATGAACGGCCTTTATTTCAGAGTCTGAACTACAATGTTACCATGTATAGAGAGTGAGGTGACAGGTCCAGATATGAGTATCTGTACTTATAAACATCCAATAAACACCCATGTGGAAGACCGAGTGACAGCATCAAAGTGAAGTATGCCCTCAGCCAACAGTTTTCATTATGTGAATAAAACGTATGATTTAAATTTAAGCATCTAAGATGCTTATATTATGACACTTTTCATTTTGGACTTTCTGAACAAACTTTGAAGAAAGGTGTTTCCTAAGGCTGGTGCAGAGCTTAGTTACTCTTACTGTTCTAGAGAATCTGTAGTTTGATTAGCCTTATGCCCAAGGTTACTTGAGACTATTAATTTTGTCCACAGCCCCCGTTCTTGAGTGTGTAAATAAACTTTTTAGAATACATATTTTTTAGTTTACAGTGAGATCTAACTTACTTACCCATAAATCCAAAATGAATCAATACATGTCACAAAGGTCATCAAAGTCAAATATTTACTCCAGCCAAACACCTAGATGTTAACATCAGGCTAAATGTTCCTCAGCTTTTAATAAGAAATCACCCACTGAATGAAGAATTCGTTGTACCAAATTAGAAAAATAAGGCTTGAGTTTAGGTTATCACAATCACATTTGTGTTGAGACTTCCACTTAAAAACTGCTACTATGAGAAAAACTTTGTTAGTGCGTCACCCATATACTGGAATTAAAATAAAATCCTTTGCACGTTTCACTTTTTCATTATAAGTAAACAGAAAACCTGCAATATTCCAGATATATGCAGTTTTTGTTGTATATATTGATCGGCTAATCTTTGAAAATATTTTTTAAAAATTGTTTGAAAACATTTTTCAAAGAGGTCTACTATCATCAGCTAAAGTTTTTGTAGGACTTTTAGCTGCTTTTTCATCAGTCTAACAAAAGAGAGCACCTTCTCTTTGGAAAACATCTTGGACACATGACACATTTTACTAGAAAATACTCATAAATTACTTTTTTCGGTTTCTTTATTGTTCTGCACTTTTGGCTAATTTGATAACTATTGTTCACTACAATAATTTAAAAACAAATTTCTGCCCTTGGGTTAGAGCTTTAAAAGACATCCTGTAGCTGTTCAGAAACCCAGTTTACTAAGTGTACGGATCTCAGGCATATCAGTCATGTAGTCTGCAAAGGCAGGTAAGGAGTGTACTCCCTACATCTTCATGATGAAAAATACAGTTATATGTTTGACTAATATTTCTCCTCCAGACAGATTATAAATTATTGTTGGAGTTAGATCAATAAGAGTGCAGACAGAATGAGTAGATAATTAACCATCTTTAATATTGTTGAATGATTTTAAAAAATATGACATTTGTATACTCTTTTTTTTTTTATGTAAATCTCTTGGAATAAGTAATGAGCTTTTGTGATCTGCAGAAATATGCTGTTTAAACTGTGTTTCTGAGCTGATATATCTGACTAATCACTAGGATGCTGACTGTAGAGAAGGAGTAAAATCTTTGTATCAGTAGGGCTTTCTTCTTTCAGGGTGACATCCTCTTTCCAAGGACAGCAGCAGACAATGCTAGCAGACAATGATGCCATTTTTATCCTTTCTTGTCCTGAGACCCACATTGTAGAAGCAGTCCAGAAGCCCAGTTGTCAGTTAATAATGTAGAAAGAAAGGAGTTTAGAGGTCATGCTTTTCTGTGTGGCATGTACAATAAAATCACGTCTCAACATGCAGTGTCCAACACAGGTCAGTGACTCAAAAGGACTACCATGTGTAAGAGTTTACACTATTAAAAATTTTTCAAATCTCCAGTTAAGGCTGATTTCACTTTTCCTAAAAAGTATTTGTAAATGTTTTGGGTTTGGCCTTTTTTTGCTTTTCACAAAGAGCAACATAATCTTGGGGAAATCAGATGAAGGACTAGAAAGTGTTAGCACTCAGAAATGTGTGATGTTGCAGCAATAACATCAAGCAGTCTCAGGGCCTAAATAACAGGAGGAAAAGCAAACTCTTGGGGCACATAATGCCTCAAATCCTGGGAATCTAGAATAAAGATCACAACTAAGGAGATTTCTAATATTTTATAACATTATTTTTTAGAAGTTGTTCATAAATTGAAAGTGATAAAGAAAACCTACTCCCAAAACATGATGAAATAAAGTGACTCTGTCTGGTGTTTTTCAAATGATTCAATATCCCTTTGGGAGGGTATGCATGTAATTAATTTCTAGGCACACCTACAGTTAGGCTTGCTTCATTGTGCTTGAATTACCAATATTTAGGAGAAGATAAACATGAAATGCAACAATTTATTAACACTAATATGCTTCTGTCACAACACAGATGCATATATTGATGAAGGGCGCTTCATCCTTCCCATAGCTTACAGAATAGCCATATTGCATTGACACATATTTTTGACCACAGCTCTACGACTTACCTCTCAGACCTGATAGAGGGCAGCCGTGGACTATTAGCAGTATTAGCAATTGCATTCCTTTCCTGGAGTAGACTACTGAACATTCATTTTACTTCTACTTCATTGTCTCCAGGCCCAGGCCCAATGTATCCATAACACCACACAGGAGCAATAGTGCAGTAGTATGGTGGTGACCAGACCTCATCCCATCTACAGCTGCTGTTGCATTTAACAAAATATGTCAGTAAATAAATCACAGCAAACAGAACGTGTGATGCAATGTCGAGATTAATTTTTGTCTGTATATCACCACTCTAGGGCAAGAAAAGCTGCTCTGGAATAATTTTTATTTTAGCATGCTTAGATTCTGCCAGCAGGATATTTTATGGAAAGTAATTTCTAAGTATGCTGAAAGCAATGTGCAGGCTCTGGGCAACTGGTTCTCTATTCAAAAGTGTTAACACATTGATCATTGAGCTAATATCTTGCTTATTTATTTGGGTTTTTTTTTGGGGGGGGGGTTTGGGTTTGTTTTTTTTGGTGGTGGTGTTAAAAAAAAAGAAGAAACAGATCTGCTTTACCTGAAAATTGACTTTTTTCTTCTTATGTCAGGAAATGAGGATTCACTGATGCTGCATTTTTTTTTTCCATTTTTAGACAGAGGTATTTATATCAGGTTTTGGAAAGGGCATGGCAGGAAAGAACACAAGGCAATATATTTCTTTTTTTACTTGATGGTTGTTTATCATGTTCCAGATGCGTGGAGTTCTTAAATATTTAATTCATAAATATTTACCTATTTTGATGAGTTACTTATCTTTAAGAATAATTTTAGAACCCTACCAATTTTGAACTTCTAATCATAGAATAAGTTTTTTTCTTCAGCACATATATACATATTTTTCTTTCAGTATGAGCCAAGAGAATAATCTCACATAAATGTCTTTATTCCTCTGTGGTTAGATGATCTTTTTTTAGATAAATAAAGAAGATTAAATAAGCAGAGAAAATGCAAAAAATTATTATGGGTAAAAATTAAATTTATCTGACAATAGCAATTGTTATACATTTAATTTGCTGTCTGGAAAGTGTTGCAATTATATTTTAAAATTTCGTTTGTGATATGATTGTGTTCACCAATGACTTGACACAGTTTATATCTTTTTTAAAACATTAATGATTTTAACTCAACGAATGGCTAGAAGTTTTAGCACTGGACAAATGAAAGAACAAATAAGAGTATTTTACAAGTCACATATTACTCTGGGGTGTGAGATCTGTTGTCTGCCATAGGGAAACGAAGGACACATGCATTGCTTCTTTTCTAGCTCATTTCCTACTGCTTCTGTTTAGGCTTCCTACTTCTGGGGAGCCAAATGTCCTGTTGACATTTTATCTTGTTAATATTCCACAACATCATAGTTGCTGTCCCACGTAAAAATAATAGCTCAGACATCAGGGGATACATCTTTCTGTGCAGTGTGTAGGGGTATTATCTCTCATTGACACAGCATGGGCTTCTTGCACACCATAGCTACCATATAAAGGTAAAGTGTACACTTTAGATCTTGCTATATTTTGTGGGTCTGATTTACAGAAAAACGCAATAAGTGCAATGATAAATCTATCTAATGCAAAAACATTTGAAACCACAGTATGTGGTTTGTAATAGCATAAATTTTACTAAAAAAAGAGCTTTCTAAATGTCAGTATATGTTTAAATACAGTGAAAAAAACCCCTTGGGAACCACAATTTGTGTTGTATTTTTCCAAACCATGCAGGAATGTGCTTATAAATACTTTTTAAATTATGATCCCTGTCAAACTGAAAGCATGCTTGCCTCTCCCTTGAAAATTGTGTTTTGGACAGTTGGTGCTCTGTAACTGTGTTAGAGGTTTAGTTGAAACTTCTCTCTATATGGAAAATTCATTGTTACTTCCAGGTTTTGTTTTGCTTGATTATCTGTTTTTTTGGTAGTAGTGGGGGTTTTGTTCAGTTTAAAGAACATGTTAAAGATCTGGGGTTTTTTTTGAGATTAAGATAAATGTTTGATTTGGATAAAACTCACTAATCATTTTTTGCAGAGTTTTTGGTCTCCTGTTGAGTTTCATTAGAGACTGTCTGCTTTTCATCCTACACCATCAGAAGGGATGACAGAATTTTTCAGCAGTCTGTCCCCCTTATCAGAGTTGAGAGTGGGCATTGCAGCACGGTAAGCTTGCACTCCCTTCAACACACAGCCCCTAGATACACACCAGCATTCACTTCTGAATCTGTAACATTTTCAGCTTAGGGGATTCCTCCTTTCAGCCTCTCAGAAGCTGGGCTGATATAATGTGCATACAGGTATATGATTGCCCTGGTTTCAGCTGGGATAGAGTCAATTTTCTTCTTGGTAGCTGGTACAGTGCTGTGTTTTGGATTTGGTATAGGCATAATGATGATAACACACTGATGCTTTCTTTGTTCCTGAGTCGCACTTACCCTAAGTCAAGGATTTTTCAGTATTGCATGGTCTGCCAGTGAGCAAGTGAAAAATAAGACAAGAGAGAGCATTACCAGGAAAGGTGACTGAAAAAAACTGGCCAAAGGGATACTCCATACAATAGCATGCCATTCCCAGTATATAAACTGAGAGAGCTGGCCAGGAGGAGTTGCCAGTCTGGAATGTCAGGGATAGGCTGGCATCGGTCAGTGAACGGTGAACAATTTTACCAGAGATCACTTCTTCTTTCTTGGGGGTTATTCCTCTCTCTCTATTTTTTTCATTTTTATTAATAATGATATTATTAATATTTTTTTTGTTTCATTTATTAAACTGTTCTTATCTCAATCGAAGGGTTTTATTTTTTTTCTGATTCTCCTCCCCACCGGCCAGGAAGTGAATGGGTGAGCATCTGTGCAGTACTTAGTTGCTGTCTGGGGTTGAAACACAACCATGATGTACACAAAGTAACTAAATGCAAGATTAAGCAGACCTTCTGGAGTGTCAACCCACCTGGCCTCAAGGATTGTTGTTGGGAGCAATTCAAGGAACTGATTTCAGTAAGGAGTATGATCCAACAGGGATAGTTTGGAAGAGCTCATAAGCCATGTGACATGGGAGTGCCCAAAATTTTTTACTTTGTTTAATTATTTTTTATTTTCATTTAAACCTCAATTATTTTCCCCACTAACTTTTAGTTCAGAAAGTTTTGTACATGCACCTTTATGAATCCATATAATTAACTTTTATATCTATATATAAATATATACAAATACAAAGTTATATATAAATCTATATCTAAAGCTTATCTATATGTAAGTATTAAATTTTTATAAATATTTGTGTATTCATTTACACATATGTGTGTATGGAAAATTCTTTATATTTTCAAATATGAGCTCTTCCTGGTCTGAAGGCAAATATGTGAACCACCAGAGGCTGCTCAGGGTGCAAAGAGACATGACAGTTCCAACAAATGGAAACTAGCCAATGAAAAAGTCATTTGAAAATGCGTGGAGTATAATAATGTCAAAAGTGGCAGCTGCTGTTTATGCATTCCTTTTCTGTCATTCTTGATAAAGTGGAAATTGTGGCTGGTCACAGTCACACCGTGCAAGCACAGGGCTGTATGAAAATATTTGGGGTTGTGACTTTGCCAAAAATCATTGCTCCCTGTCAAATGCAAAGCAACACTGGAAAAAAAAACTGGACAGGCACAATCTGTGGGACCCAATGGGATACCACCGTGCCTGCTGAGGGAGATGGCACTGTAAAGCCACTCTCAGTTATTTGTTAAAGGTCACAGCAAATGGATGAGGCTCTTGAGGCTTAGAGGAAAATAATGATCATTGTCATCTTCAAGAAGGGTAAGAAGCAGGATCTGGTGGTCCTCTGCTGAACTGATGAGCCTCACCTCATTCTCCAGGAAGGTGGAGAAACAAATAATCCTGGAAACCTTTGCTAAGAATATGAAGGACATGGTGGCTCTTGGGTGTTGTCAGGATGGATTTATGAAGGGGAAAGCATGCCTAATCAACCTGATAATCACCTTCTATGATTAAATGGCTGGCAAGGTGGATGAGGGCAGAGTGGTAGATGTTGTGTAACTTGACTTTAGCAAGGTTTTCCACAATGTCATAATATTTCATTGACAAACTGTTGAATTCCATGCTAGTTAAATGGACAGTTAAATGATTTGTAAGCTGGCTGAACTGCCAGGATCAAGAGGGTACCATTAGTGGAGTAAAGTTCAGCTGCAGGGCAGTCACTAATGGTGTGCCCTAGGGGTCAAGACTGTACCAATATTTTTTCACTTAATTAATGATATGAATGATGGTATATACTGCACCCAAAATGAGTTTCCAGAAGATACAAAAGTGGGAATGTTGGTTAGATGAGATCATTGTGCTGCCATTCAAAGAGACCTTAACAGGCAGAGTGGAATCTCACAAACTTCAACAAAAGTAAATGTCAAGTAACTCGAGGTAGCAGTATCTGGTGAGGGCTTTGCATAAAAAGATCTGGTGAGGGCCAAGCTGAATGTCTGACTTTGTGTCCAACAGCCTCCTGAGCTGCATAAGAAAATACATTTCTTGCAAGCTGAAGAAGGTGGCCCTCCTCCCTCTGTTCCAGACTTGTGAAATACTTTTGGAGTACAGTTCTCAGTCCTGGTTTTTCCAGTTCCAGTCATGGACTGGAAAAAGTCAAATGAAGGACCACAAAGATAATAATCTTTGCTGGTCACTGTCAAGAGACTGGGCCACTTCTGACCACTACCAAGAGACTGGCTGAAACAACTGGATCTGTTTAGCCTGGAGAAAAAAAGTCTCAAGAGGCATCTTACTTGTATAAAAATACCTTCTGGGTGAGCCAAGAGCTTTGATGCATGAGAAGGATCACCACATGGCTGTGAACACAGAGAAAAAAATAAAGAAAAAACCAAATGTATATTTATGCAAAATTACTGTTTGGTTAGGGGATATTTGTTGCAAGAAAGAGAACACTCTCAGACAGGCTAACTTCTTATCAGCATGAAGAGATTCAGAAAAACCACGTGGGGTAAATTAATTTGGTTTCTTCTTATTGCTGTTTTGCTTTCTTTGTTCTGTTTCTTCAAGCTATCTCTCCCAACACAAATGAAGGTCTTCTGCTCTGGAGCTGGGATCAGCTCTCTCTATCACACGCCTCTCCTTCCCAATGACAGCAACTGGTTTTCTTGCAAAACTTAGACACACATTTCATTTCATATCTTTCCCTCTGTTGTCCCTACTTGTTGTCTACATACTCTTTTTCCCTCCTCACATTCATAGGTTTCTCATCTGTTCCACAATCTCATTGTTTTCTTTATTGTATTATTGCTCCATGAAAGAAAAAAATCTGTCTAAATGGAAAGCTATCCAAAGTACCAACAAAACTGAGGATTTCATAACTGATGTCATTCCCTCTCTCCCCTTATTCCATCCTAATTCTTTCTTTTGTTTTACCTTCTCTCATATGATTGTACTTACGGGTAATGAAAATCTTCAGGGGCAAGGATTAGAGCTAATTTATCTGCTTGTATAATATCTCAGAGTACCAACAGATTAAACAACAATACCCTAGGGTAGACAAGGCAGTTTAAGATAGGAAAAGAAATTTTGCAAAATATTGTTGTTTTTGTAGAGTGTTTGGTCAGAAAAAGAGCACCATTGTTGTGACAAAACACCACAATGTAATAACAGATCTCCTACTATCTTTAATATTTGAAGGTCACAGAGCAGGATTTATTTTGAAGTTCTTGAGATACGTTTTCCCCAACCCTTTCTATAAATATCCACTTTTCCATATTGAAGACCTGAAATATATTTTAATTTTAACCATTATAGAAGAATATTTTTGCAGAGACTTCGAAGAAAGAAGACTTTTTAAAGCCTTGATATAACAATCTGATCGTCACTGTGGCCTAAACTTTGTTCTTCATGTGTTAAAAAACACTAGGAAAAATATAACTTGTTTATAACAGTCCCTTAAAATTAGAGTTTATGTCTTCCAATAATTGCTATTAACTCAGACAAAAAAAAAAAAAAAAAAAAAAGAATTTAGGAAGGATCATTTACCTTCCAAAAAATCAGTGACTCCAATGACATCAACAGTATTATGAAAAATCTTTATATTTTAGAATATTTAAAGTAAACTGCAGCTCAGATAGAATAAACCAGTAGTAAATTTACGAATCCATCCTAAAGACAAATTTATTTTTAATAGTATTTAAATCAAAAGGCAGATTTTTCAAAAATATATTATTTACAAAGAAAATAATGATATACACTTATATTTTCTCATCATCGCAAATTATGAACCAGAATTTGCCAATAAAAGCATATGGAAATGTCATAGAAAGCATATGGAAATGCAATTTATTTCTAGTTAGGTCACAAAAACCACAGAACAATATCTTTGCCTAAGATGGAATTTATTCTGTTTTCTACTGTCCTCATAAGCACCATATTCATTGACCCCACTCAATCTAACAATTACACTAAACATTAAAGAACAGATAAATCTGAAAAACTGTACTTAATTTGTCATCTAGAGAGAGCTCTTTGCAATTTCCATGGTTAGAGGTGAAGATTCTAAGTGAGTCTTTAAAGAGATCAAAATAACCCACAACAATACACAGAAACAAAAGCAGAAAAAATAGACTGTGGGTTGAAGTGAGAAACTGTGAGCCTAGAATACATTTAAATGGCAAGACGTGTCAATGAGGACTTTGGTTTAAGTATCTTTGGTAAAAGGAAAAAGAAAAACAAATACGCAAAGGGAAAAGGTCATCAAATAATGACAGTACAGAAGCTACTATCATTTTGTTCGTAAACAAAGTAAACCAAGTCAGATTGCATAGCACTATTTTACTACTGGCTTCATTTTAGGCAGGACTTTTTATGAACTATAAAAATAGCATAATACAAAAGGAGTTTCCTTAAACATGTCAGATGTGCAGAAGTGCTTTTCAACCATTACATGGATAATTAGCACACTACATTTGGGCATTTGCAGTACTGCCAGCCTTGGTATGTGTATTCTTATACTCATGTAATTGATATTGCTCACAAGCATGTTTTCAGAATCAGGTCCTCTATTTGAGATTTTGAGAGCAAAAGGAAGATTTGCTAACAAATGAAATGCTATCGGGGAAAGCTCAACCCCATTTTTACCTGTTACTATATTTAAACTACAGCAATATTTTCTGATTTAAGCACTCATTGTCTTTCTTTTCTTCCCTGTCCCTTACTGGTGCCTGCTTTGGCAGCAGTAGGCAGCACCAATTGCCCTGGGCATAACTCTCAGGCCCTGCTATGGCTTATTCACCAGGGCTGTCCTCTTTGTCACATGCCTCCTGCAATGCTTGAACAGCTCACTGCTGGCATGCACTGCTGGAAACCTGGGACACAGGGTCCAGACGTGTGTGCACTTCTAGTTCCAGGAGCACAGGAGCTTGCTTTGCCTGCTTTAAGCTCCTCTGACACAAATCAACTCTCACCTGAGATTTGTGCCTGCTTCCTGCAGGGTCTTTTAACTTTGCCACCTTGACTCAAGGTGGCACTTATCTTAGCACTCAAAGTTGGATTTTAACTGACTGGTTCATAGGGCAGATGGGATTTCTCATTTGACTTATCTCTTCTAGACAGTATCCATATTTTAAGTTTCTAACTGACGAGCCATTTATACCATCTTTAAAGGACCAGTGTTAATTATTTTTGTGTACTTTAGATGAGTGCCTGTAAGACTTTAGCATCACAATCACACGTAGGAGATGTTCAGAGATGTATGACTATTTTTCTTTTTTCCTCTATATGATACAATGCCCAAAGTTTACCATTCCTTTTTTTTTTCTTTATTTAGTTGCACAAAATTTTAATTAAAATAAAACTAAATCAGAGTAGGGACAACTTCTTAGAGAAAGTGGGAAAGTGTTCCATAAAAAGAACAGTTAGATGCACAGACAGACACACACATATATATATAGATAAAAACACAGAGCATACTAACTAGTTTGCCCTGAGATGATTTAACCCCTCAAAAAATCCACTCACAGAATAAATGCAGGGAAGAATAATTATTTATTCAATAAATAACAAACAAACAAACAACTTGATTTATAAAACACTTATAATTTTGTTTCTCATTTTTTTCTTTGCTCCTCTCTATTTTTATTTTTCAATCTCTATCAAACATTTCATTTTTGCTTGTTTTTGAGTCTGTCTTCCACATCTTTTGTCCCATAGAATTTTTCTTCTTGTTCCTGATTCTTAACTTCTATTATTCCTCATTCCCATCAAACTGACTGTCCTGTTCCAGAATTTCCTCTGCTGATCAAAGTCTCGAGACAGCCATGCTGTATCACACACCTCAAAAATTTTCTGTTTTAGAATGCTAGAAGACACTGTCAAAACGTACCGTGAAAGGTGAATTGCACTATGGTAGCCAGGCTTTACAATTTCAAGGTTTAGAGTGCAATCCTCATTTAAAGTAATCTGGAAAAACTAGTCTTGATGCAGTGAATTGCAGTGTTGCATAAATCCTGGACTTGTGATATACACATCTTTGAAATAGGTAGGCTTTTGTTATTCTTGCCTTCAAGCAATTTGTCAAATTTAGGGGAGCCGACTGCTCCTTTCTATGGCAAAGCAAGCCTTAGGAATGTATTTCAGAGTGATATATAGTGCATTTTTGGAATTCTAGGAATATTATTTTGTAAAGAGATCAGAAAATAATATGCAATGTCTAAGAGGCTGAAGAGTAATGGGAAAGATTACTTCATTTTATCACAAAAAAAATACCCATACTATGTTTCTGCTATAAGATAACTGTGATTACTTAGCTGTAGAACATTTTTGGAATGTACTTACAAAAGTCAAGGATTCATAAGAATACTTAATCAAACCAATGTCTTGCTGTCATAGTTAATATAAAATTTCATCTTAAATAAAAAAAGCAAAAGCAGATTTTGAAATGCTATAAAAATGACTAGAGTAATCTAGATTGAATAGAAGATTTACAATTTTATCCCCATCTTTTCCTCCCATGTTTCTTTATAAATTTCTGATAATTCCTTGTCTTTTGAATTAGTCTCCTGAAATTGAATTAATTTTACTTGCAGTCTTTGTTTTTTTTTCATGTTCTCCTTATATCTCCTTCTATTAGTGGTGTGTTCCTACCAAGTTTCCTTTTCTGGTGGTATTTCATTTTGTGAACCTACATTTCAGAGGCCACTTCTTATTTTGTACTAGAGCATTTACCACTGCTTAAATACCATTACTGTCAATTGAACAGTGCTTCTTCAAGGAGTTGGAGGAAACCAGTATGTTCTTTATACTCATATTTGTCTGATGACGTCCTCTGAAAGTGAATGGTGAAGTACTATTGGTTCCAGTGATAAAAAAATTAGAATATTGGCTTTCAGAAATAAGTGAAACTGCTTGTACTAACCTAATTCTATTATAACAAAGAAAAAAATGTACTTGATATTTCACCTGTGAAATATTTTAATGCTAGTGACAAGTCCCTTTTCAGTCAATGCCAAATTACAAACTCATACTAAAAATGATTAAGATGTTGAAACATTTATGTGTTATTCAGAAAAGAAGTTCTGCTTTTATTTACCACTAATTTCGTCTATAGTTCCATCATGCTCTGTGAATGAGTTTTTATTTCCTCATTGAATCTTTAATTTTGTATAATCCGTACTAAAACCACAGTAATTGTGCTCCAGGCATTTTAATAAAATATGCTTCATATGTTTCCTAAAGAACCTATGTTTTAATTGGAATTAATGGCTTTTTTCAGCCACAAATTTTCATGATTTTTCCAGGATTTTGTTTGCCTGAATTTGATCAAACAGTGGCATCCAGTGGGAAAAGTATTCCCAAGACATGTAGCTACTGATATATGTATCAGCTATGCTCATTTTAGAAAGAGAAGAATATTAATACCCTGACAGAAATCCAAAATATTTATTTAATTTATAAGTAAGAGTATGGCAGACTTATTAAACTGATTCAATCTTTGCAGCACCAAGAACATGACTTTAGTCACTCTTTGATTCCTTTAGTTTTTGCTGGACTCTTTTGAGCAAAATTAAATCACAATTTGAACCATTATGAGTTTCTGAAATTTGCTTCTGCTACTGCTATTTTCCCTGAAAAAAAGGTACAGTATTGAGTACAACTTAACTAATGCTCTGATGAGAAATACAGATTACTAATGCCCTTGAAGTCTATTTTTTTTCTGGCTTTAATGTACATGCATACATTATGCCTCACTTGAGCTATATTCATGCTAGCTGTCTAGAAATTATTGAGTTAACATTTCAATCTAAAATAAAAATAAAACCTTGAGAAATTCTATGGCAGAAGCACGATAGTGAAAGCATGAAATGTCTGTGAAATATTAATCCCTCCATGTTCAGGTCCTTCAAACTCGCTGTATATACAGACTTCCCTCATGCTGCCCTTCACCTCTGCCCCACATTTCCACTTGTTGGAAGCTCTCTGCTAGTAAATATTGATTTAATCAGCTTATGGTGCTTTACATATATTAGGTAAGAAAAACAGATATTAAAAAAAAATGTGCAACTGATTATCAGTGTTAGATACACAGAGTTTTGCCAGTTTCCATTTGAAATCTGGTCAGCATCAATGTCCTGCCCAACTTTCATATGGTATAATAGTGATTGCATTTACATAAACTAAGTTAATTAGCTTTGGATTGCATTGTAAGTAGCCAATTTCTGTTTGAGGTCAAAGTTGGTAAATGCTTGTTCAGTAAAGTACATTGTTACTCCATTTGCCTAGATGAAGGTTTGCGTGGCAGAAAAATAAGAGAAACCATTGCCACTATAGTTATGGATGGTAACAGAATTTTTAAGCAGAGTGGAGCCCAATTTACTGTCAAGAAGAGACAGACAGTAATGGCAGATGTGGCCAGGGAAGTATATATTTATTACCCAGGAGAGTTCTGCTCAGAAGACAGGAACTAGAGAAAGTAGAAGATTCTATCACAGAATTCACACAGGCACTCACAGAGGATAATCATGTGAGGATTTAATTTTAAATAGAGAATTTTAAGATTCTGATTTCTAGATCATATTTTGGTTAGTAAGGGAGAAAGAGTGCTTAGAAAGGCAGGTAAGTCACCTTAAAACAACAGGCAGGAAATAGAGATACTATAAAACGGACCTGGCCAGGGTCAGAAACTAAAAAATGAAAAACAAATGAGAAACAAAACTGACCTGTTCTGCCCTTATCAGGTCTTTTAATCACTATTTGGTTAAAAAGTTAAAGAGAATGTAGAGATTATTTACTCTTTCAGATATAAAGGTTTGTGTAGGTTTTTGTGTATGTGTTTGTTAC
Source organism: Monarcha castaneiventris obscurior (assembly GCA_026261815.1). NCBI lineage: Eukaryota > Metazoa > Chordata > Aves > Passeriformes > Monarchidae > Monarcha > Monarcha castaneiventris. Next base: position 3,487,950 of record JAMPIT010000174.1, on the reverse strand, counting down.
CTGTTTTCCAAAGATTGCAAGGGCCCTCATTCACAAAAAAAAAAAAAAAAAAAAATTAAAAAGCCAAAGCCCGCCAAAAAAACCAAAAAACCCAAACCCAAAACATAGAAACTGACCAAACCTGAAAGCATCCCGTAGTCACCCAGTCTTGACACTGCCAGCAAAATTCCTAAAGGTTTACAATAATTTTAGAAAACCACAGTTCTGAGATTTCTCAGACTTCTTTTGTCTAGACCAATTTTGACTGGGTTTGTTTTTGTATCTATTTTTTAAAATTCATTTTGTTGTAGCTGCAATTTTTTTCTGAAGACAAGGCTTCTGCATCTACTTTGTTTTACTTTTGTTTTTCTCTGTATGATACTACAATAGATTTTTCTTGGTCTATGGTACCAGAAGTTTATTAGTGTTTTTAAGTGTTGGGTGGATGATAGATGAAGGGGATTTAAAAGTAGAAAAATAAAACCAAAATAAAATAAAATTTTTCATCTAAACACACCTTAATATTCCTAATATCAGATAAAATTACTCTTTAATAGAGAACATCAAGAAACCAAGCTTTTCAATGAACTCGTAAGTTAATAAAATGTAAAATCAAAGTCAAACATTAAGGAAACATAATGTAATCTGAAAATAACTGATAAAAGACAACTTCCAAAAGAGAAAGAATCCTTCCAAAGGAGAAGAATCCTATTATTTTAGGATTCTTTACTAACGAGCCATCACACTTTAAGTATGCTGACATAACCCATGTAAGATTTTGAAGACAATAAAATTAAAAGCACTATGAGCTTATCTTAAGAAAAAAGGGGACATTTGAAATTTAATATCCCTGTTGTAACACTTCTTTCTTGACAGTCAGAGAGACTGTTCCTCCATGTGTTGTGATACTATAATATTTTATGGTACTGTAAATCTTCTTTCTCTGAATGAAGTTAGAAAGAAAGTGCGTTTTCATAGTAGAAAATGATCAGTTGTTGGAACCATCTTTGGTCCACTTTGATTTTAATACTGAAAATACAAAACTACTTCCTTTTCAGCTAACCATCTTTGTTGCGCTTAGGAGGATGAGAAATAGAAGTCATGTTTATGTTTAGTCATTGGAAAAAAGGAAAAAGAAAAAGCAAGAAAAATCTGTCTTCAGATCTGACCAGTGTAATCCACTGTAACTATCCACGCTGTTTCTGAGAGAAAGAGACAGATTTCAGAGAGAAAGAGCTGTCTGGTGCTTTAGCAGAACGCTGAAATTCTCATGTCCTACTCATTATGCTTTCTCAAAGGCCACAGAAGCAACATCCTGCACTCCCAAGTACTACCCTGTCTCTTTGGGCCAATACTGACCTCCTACCTTTCACTATTCTGTTTTTCTTTGTCTCCCCAGCTGTAGAGGCCTTGATATTCCTGAACTCCTGCTCTTATGTGAGCACTTCTCTCCACTTCCATTCTGAGTGAATGGTCATGATTGCTATTCTGTAACAAAATTCAAATTAAGATGGGTGAGGGTAGTGAGGGAAAGGATGGGGCAGACAGAAAGAAAAGGTGAATAAAGGAAATTACGTGGTTTTCACTAGATGTTTGTGCTTTTTTGTTCTGTCTCTTCACTTTACTTTTGCAGTGGAAACACTGCAATCTGTATTTCTGTTTTGAAAGTTTACAGCAATTCTGTACTTTGGGTGGAAGGTTCCTCTAATTAATTGTCTACAGTTTCTGCATGATTTATTTCTCTTATTCATCATAACCTAATTGCTTCCCACCAAGAGCTAGTTGACAGAACTGTCAATTTCTTTATGTCCTTCTGTTAGCCTGCCTCACTGATTCATCATCTGCCTTCTTCAGATACACTCAGCACCATTTTTGATGGGCTAGCAAGCAGGAAGATCTGTCACATCGCCAGCATATTTTTCATTCTTCAGATCTACCCTTTCCAGCTCTGTGACTGAAGAGGGTTTATAGATGTTTAGCTGACTGTCCATGATCAGCAAAAACAGCTGATAGAGAGAAGACATGCATTTACAATGTGTTCTTCCTCAGCATGCTCAGCATTTTCTCTTTGAAACAGTAGCTAGTGGTAAACTGGGCAGTGTTACACAACAATTACCCTCTCAAGGCTTGTCAAGGCAACTACTACATCTTCCTGTAAGGCAACCTGTTCGCCTGACTTCTTTAGAGAGGAATTTCAAAAAGCTTCACGAACAAGTCCTCATACATTTTAGGGAAGAAGAAACAGTTCTAACCTGATTCCCATAATGCAGATATATAGAAAGAAGGGTCCTTAGGATTACAAAATTTCAGGTCTAGTGGTAAATTTTTTAAGGACTTTTCCCTTCCCTTCCCTTCCCTTCCCTTCCCTTCCCTTCCCTTCCCTTCCCTTCCCTTCCCTTCCCTTCCCTTCCCTTCCCTTCCCTTCCCTTCCCTTCCCTTCCCTTCCCTTCCCTTCCCTCCCTTCCCTTCCCTTCCCTTCCCTTCCCTTCCCTTCCCTTCCCTTCCCTTCCCTTCCCTTCCCTTCCCTTCCCTCCCCTCCCCTCCCCTCCCCTCTCCTCCCTTCCCCTCCCCTCCCCAAAAATATAATTAACTGACATTTACATATTATCATCTTTACACTGGGTATTACAAGCAGTAGACATGAGGCTGAGTTTAGAGAATATGTTTAAGCAACATTCTAAATGACTGCACTGTGTATGTTTTTGGAGAGGGTTCACAAATGCAAAACAGCAAGCTTCAAAAATCTGAACACATCTGTGAACTGAGCCAGCAAACAAGTTTTGAAACAATGCAATTATAAACAATGCAATTATACATGCCTGATGGAGAGGAGTAAGCCACACAGATTTATTCTGCACTTCCTCACAAACATGTTTGATTAATTTTTCTTTAGTTCTATTCCCCTTAGTTGTGTGTTCCCATAAACTCCAGTTCTCTATCATTTTTACATCTTGTGCTTGTACTGCTGCTTGCATTGTAAGGCAGTCTTGTGTTATTTATTATTCAGATGTAACAGAGATCAGACTCTCATCATTTTTACGTACTATGCAATATATCTCCCAGACTTGAGAGCAATGTTATAAAATACGCAAATAGATGAAAGTTAAAACCAAAAATATGCAAAAGTTGTTGATTTCTTTCCTGAAGCAAATCTAGGGAGAAATAAAGACAGAATGACAGTGTTGTTAATAAAATTTGCCACGAAAATATTTATCAGATAGCATCTAAGGAGCTTCTTTTTTTTCCCTGTAATTATTTGGAAATCTAAGTATGCTTATCTCACCTAACTGTCATATAGATACTTAAGACGGAGGCAAAGCTTTCTGTAGGCATTCAGCCACTCAAAGATTCAGATGTGCAGTTCCCAATAGTCGTTATGCTAAACAGACCAATCAGGAGCACCCAGAAAAGACATCTTTTTCTCAAATTGTGTCCTGCATCTAAGTACTAAATTTGGGACCCCAGCTAGGTACTTCAGAGAACTCAATGCCTCTAATCTCCTCTGGGAGTTACATCTTAAAATAAAATATATATATTTTTATACATTTACTTGTTAGATATTTCTTCTCTAAAAAGCCTTGTGTTCGGTCTTTTTCAGCTAATAATAATGGTCAGTGGAAAGTGATTTGCAGATAGCTTAGCCATGTATTATCACAGTTAATATAGCTTAGGAGTTCAAAACAGGCATTTGGTATTTTCATAAACATAATTGGGTAAGAAAAATATCCCTTCAAATTTTAAATTGAAAGTGCAGATACACAGCAGATGTTACTGACATGTCTTTAGAAACAGAGAGCTTTGTTCAGGAGACATCACAGTTTATTTGATTGATTTCCCTTAATATAATTGTGTTCCAAATTTTCATATGAGTCTTTTTTTTTTTTTCTCTCTCTATGACAGTGAAGTTTCAGTAAAAGAGAAATAGAAAGAGAAGCAGAGGTAAGAATGCAATTATTCACCAAGTGACTGATCAATTTTACAGATTTCAGGAATGTAAATTTCAAGGATTTTCCAAAATTTTCAAATTTCCTTTCAGCTTATATAGCAGATCTCAGTTTATATTCAGAATTAGGTCTCATTTCTGTTTATTACTTCAAGGCAAAAAATCAAAAGGGAATGGAAATAAATCATGTATCTACCAATGTCTATGGACAGGTCAAGATTCAACATTGCATTTAATACATGATAAATGATGGATATAAGATTGAAAACACAGAATCCTTCTAGAAAGAAGGATCCACTTAGCCATGGTTCATTTAGAGAAATATTCAGCTACCCAGCATATGAAAACACTAATAAATTATTGAGACTGAAAATGTGGAAATATAACAACATGAGTAGCACTAAAAATATTAAAGAAATTAACCTCCCCGTGCTTCAAAGTTTCTCATGTTTATCATTATATTTTTTGTTATGATTTATTTCTGACCATGTGTTTGTGAATGAAATTAAATTATGATATTTTGCAGACCCTAATTACTAAAATTTGTATTTGCAATTGTCTTTTGTTATTAATTTCTTTTGAAATTATGGTCTTATACTATAAAATAAAACAAAATGCATTATCTAAATAGCAGAATGTCTTTCTTAGCTTCACTACTTGGTTTTCATTTATGCAAATAATAATGAGATTATACAGTTTTTATAATAATCTGTTTATTTCCAATAGAACCAGAGCCCAAAACCTGCAGCTAATTGTAAATTTCATGCAATTGAAAAAAAATTCTTGCACTTTAGACACACAAAATATTCAAAATATGATAATAACATATTAATACTATTAATAAATATTAATAAATAATATGATATTTATTTTATTTTATGATTATACAAATGTGTGTGTCATTCTAAGCATATATGGCATAGTAATAAATCTCTCTGTAGATATTGGCAGAACCTGTCTGTTCTACACCAAAACCTAAGCTGAAGGTTTTCAAGTAAGATCCAATTACACTTTCTTCCATCTCTGTTGCTCTGACAGACTTGCTTCATTAGCAAAAAGTGTGTGCCCCATTGCAAAAAATCTCCATACTAATATACATTTTACTACTCCTGAACAACTGGGGAATGGGAAAATGAGATGGTGTGTTGTTGGCTACAGTAATATGCATACCTCTTGAGTATTGCTTTAAATTGATTTATTTTTGGTATACAGGGCCCTTGTTCTGAGAAGAAATATTTTTTTCATCTGTTTAATTCTTATATTATGATGGAAACTCTGGGTGTAATATGACTTGTAAATTCCACTGATTCCAGTGGAAATTAGGAACAATCATGACTAACCACTTTTGAGCATTTTATATTGCTTTTTCCTTAGTTCTGAGTACATTTGTTTAAATGCAATTCTCTTAAAGGGAATTAACTATGTTTATATAAGATCAAAAAACAAGACGAGAGTTAAGATCCAGAATAACAACTACAGTGCTCTGATGTACTGTGGCCAGTTTTTGGTAGCTGGAGCATTGCAGGGGTGGCTTCTGTGAGAAGCTGCAGGAATGTTTCTCCATGTCCAGCAGAGCCAATGCCACTGCTGGCCAGGACCGTGCCAATCAGGAATCATAGTAATGCCTCTGGGATGGACTCACATGTGAGAAGTTTGTGAGAACTGTTTCCTACGGGAGGCACTCCATGCTGGAGCAAGGGAAGGACTGCTCCCTGAGCAGAAGAACAACACAGGATGAACTGACCATAATCATCCAGGTCCTCATTCCCTGTCTCTCTGCACTGCTGGAGGGGAGGAGGTAGAGCCTGGGAAGGAGGGAGGGGTGGGGAGAGGCTGATTTTTTAAAGATACTTTATACTTCTCATTATCCTGCTCTGACTTTTTTAGTAATAAATTCAGTTACAACCCCCAGGTTCAGTCTGTTTTGTCTGTGATGGTATTTGATGAGTAATCTCCCTCTGTACTTGTCCCAGCTCGTGAACCTTTCACTATATTTCCTCTCCCCAGTCCAGTTGCAGAGGAAAGTGATAGAGCAGCTTTGGTGGGTGTCTTTTGTCAATCCAGGGTCAACCCTGGATCAGTACTTCTGGTAACCTTCAAATATGTCTGACTATATCCAGCTTTGGAATTCATTGTTTAACATAGGAAAACTCAACTATTTTTTTTCCACTTTTCTTCTCATGGTAGGAACTACTTAAGCAGCATGCAAAAAGCTTTTAGTAGCTTGATTTTCTTTTGGATTCAATTAATGAAAATATATTACAGTGCTTTCAATGCACTGTAAAATTTTTTCACTACTCTTGTTGCTTTTCACTGCACTTGGATTCACAAAACCCTAGGAAGATTTCTGAAGCTTTCTCACTATCTTTGAATGCCCATCCCAGGATTTTTTAATTTGTACCTGACAAATGATCTCTCTGGAGACACAAATCTCATTAAAGAACAAAATAAAGCAAAATGCTAAGGAAGAGTTAAAACACTGAAATAACTCCAATTATACATATGTATAATACAACCCTGCCTCAGCTGCAGCAAACATATGAAACGGCACATAGAAAAGATTATTTTTTCTGCCAATAATCCTTGCTTGAGCATCAACACTACCTGAAGTTAACGGGCCTGGGAGTCAGACTGCCTCCAATTCATGTGTTGCAGGCCTGCATTCAGGCATCTGTGTATGTTCATGAGCTGCCTGAGCACAAGGTGTCTTCATTCTTGGCATGGAGATGTTCAAAAAGAGCATTACTACAGTCAGTGAATCTCAGAAAGAGAGCCATTGGGTCACCTTACATAGCAACCTAGAGTTTTATTTGCCTAAGCACAAGGGTAGTGAAATTTTACAATTTTTTTTTGCCCAGAAAAGCAGAGGTAGATCTCCAATAGTTTCTTTGCAGCAAATTCATAATTGCCAGTTCCATATCAATTCTTAGATGCCAGTGGGTTTTTGACTGACACTAAATGCCTCTGTGTGAGTAGCCACGTCATGTTTTGACATTATTTTAGGTGCTTCCTTCTAGGTTGAATTGCATTGCTTCCTTCAGTACTGCGTCATCATCTGTGAAACTATAAAAATATGTCCTCAACGGGTAACAGCTAAAGAAAGATGACACTGTGAGATATATTATATGCAATATGGAGTCAACAACTGCCTTTTACTAGATCTGCATTATTCCTCATAGTCCTGGCATATATGCATTTATCAATAATCTGTGTCTTAAGTGTTTAAATATAGTTACTGTGAGAATGTAAGCTGGCAAAAGTGAGGAGTGGTTTAGGTTATGAATTGTAAGCTGGACCTCTTTCTACTCTTACTGAAGTATAGTTAAGAAATAATTTATGGTGATGTGAAAACATTCTAACAATTCTTTACTTGAAAGATTCTCTAATATTTGACTAAAATGAGACACAAACCTAAGTCTAGATATATTTAAAAAACCAATATTTGTTGCCCTTGGGCACTGCGTAGAAATAGACATGATTTATTTCACTCTCTTATTTAACTGCTTGGTATTTTGAAGTATAGAGCAAATGACTTTGTCATGGGTTTTTTTTCTAGTAAATTTTTCTGGAGTAAGGGTGACCACTTACTCAAGTCAGACATAATAAAACAGATGACCTAGTGAAATAGGTACATAAAATCAAATGTCTAACTGACCTTTAATATAATTCCATAAATTAAAATATCTTTATATCATGGTAGAAAGATACTAAGAGAAATATTTCATCATATTTGTAGTTGCTTTGTTTATCATGTTAGGTCATATGTCACTGAACTTGCAATGACAAAACACTGAATACAGAAATTTAAAGTAGTAAATATCTATAAAACACACCCATTATGCATTTATTTGCAGCTAGAAGGAAAACAATCAATTAAAAACTGGTATTCACAGCTGAAATTAAATGGTGAACTGGCGAGGTGCTATTGGGTAAGTGTCACAGTTATTCATGGTCTTGCAACTGGGTGAGTTTGTCTGAATTTTAATTAGTAGGTACTGTTAACTTCTAATTTACAAAATATAGAGCATTTTTCCCATATATCATTATGCTTTTATAAGTAAAACAAGTGGGCATTTTTATTTCTCAATTTCTAACAGGCAGACTGAGTACTTCTTTTCCTTCCAGACACAAGTTTTCAATTGCCATATTGCTGAGGATCACTTTCAGTATCACGCTCAATGAATGGATCTCACTGAGTTCAAATTTTGCAGTTTTGAATAAACTTGCCATTATAATTAAAATATTTACCAAACAGCTGTTAAGGAAACTTCCCTGTCAGACCATACACAAGACTCTGGCAGTCAGAAGGAGGTGAACTCCTGACCCGGTTTGTTACGAATATGCAGAAGGGCTTTGAAGGGTGGAGAAAGTATGCACAATAATACCAGCCAAGCCCACCTGAAATACAAGTATATGACTCACAACCTGGGGTGGAGTGTTAGTCAAGATATGCAGTTGGAGAAGAAGACTGAGATGCAGATTGATCTCTTGTCCGAGACAAGGGGCCATGAACTGACCAATATTTGCATAAATAACAAAGGGCACAAGGACTGCTGGTGCCAGCCAGGACACCAGGGGACACAGCAGGAGCCGAGGGCTTGGAGCAAGAGCAAGACTGGAGGACAGACTATGAGGCTATAAAAGCCCACAGGTTCCTTAGTTGGGGGGCCCTCCTCAGAAGCACCAGCTCGAGCTGTTTCTGTGTCACTGCACAGTGAATAAATGGCTTTATGGAATGAGACATCTGAGACTATGATGGGAAACCTGGGATGGAACTGGTGAGGAAACCTGTTCTGTCTGGGTCTGAGTGGGGCGTGCAGGGGGTCCCCTTGGGTCACTGGGGCTGCTGCTGTGAAGGGGCTCCAGTCCCAGCAGTGAAAGTCTCTGGCCTTGGGAGTGTGACTGCCAGAGAGGCTCGAGAATGGTCAGACTGGGAGGTTTCCTTGAAACAGTTTCACAGTAGGGCATTTTAACCAGCCATGTTAAATTTCACAAGCACTAAAAAAAAAAGAGAATCATAATTTTCACATCAGTACTTCTTGTGAAATCTTAACTGACTAAAAGTTTTAATTTTATTTTTAAATTGATTTATAATTCTGATGGTCTAGGGTTTTTTTTTAATTTCTGCAAATTCCTTAAATAAAACATGTTTCTATAAATACTTACCAAAATTCTAAATTAAAAAAATTGTATTTCTTTCCATTTTACAAATTCAGGATAATTCATAGAGTAAAATTTTTCATATATGCCGAATTTCGTTAATCATTATTGATAGTCGGCGGTCGTTTTTATATGAGTGGATCCTTTTGAGTGTGCATTGTGTGCATTTGAGTGTGCATTGTGCATAAGGAGACTCCAAAAAATTTAGCTCTTTTTCTAGTTTTCTTCTAGAAATTAAGGTGGGTTTCATTTGATTTAGTTTGTTTCATGTCTGGAGAATTTTTTATAATCTATGAAGAAAATCTGAGGCAATTGTGCTTGTTTAGCCTGAAAAAAAGAAGGCTCAGGGAAGACCATATTGTAGCCTAAATGCCAAGAAGTGCTTGTAAGAAAAATGGAGATAGATGTTTTACCTGGGCTGATAATGACAGGACAAAGGGCAATGGTTTTAAAGCAAAGAATTTTGGTTTAGATTTCCTTCAGATAAGGAAGAAATTCTTGACACAGCGATGTGGCACTGGAACAGGTTGCCCAGGGAGGTTGTAGATACACCATCATCAGAAGTGTTCGAAGTCAGGTAAGAGTGGGGCTTTGAACAAGAAGCCCATGGCTGTGTTGATCTATCTCAACCTTTGGGGGTGTGGAAGAGGAGTGTGGTGGTGGTGGTGTGCATGTGGTAAGTGGGTGAGCTTGATGGTCTTTAGAGATAGCTTCCAACCCAAACCATTCCACGATTTTGTGATTCTGTCTGATAAGAATTCCATCTGATAAGACAGTTCATATAGGGCAATCTCTGAATAGTTCAGTTTTTCTGCAGGAAATATAATGGGATTTAAAAGTTACTATAAATTTATATTTCAAACTTTCTCTCTGAAAGAGAAGATGCTTAGATCCTACCCTGCTTCACAAAACATATAAGACTATGATTCTCTAATCTACAAAAAAAGTTGCACTCTGTATCTAATATCTGGTTCAAAAATAAGTTATAGCCTAATCTCTACATGAGACTAGTCTTCTGCATTTCAGAGGTTTTTTACAAGAATCACATTGTTTGTTACTAAACTTACTTGAGTTATGGATTCTGACAATACTTTAAAAAATTTAAGTAAACTGAAACTGTATTAAAGCATTTTATCAATCATTTTCCATAATTTTGACCCATAATAGACAAACTGATTGATACTTTTATTGGGAAATTTCACCTCATTAAAATGTACTTTAATATTTTTGTGATGTTGAACCTACTCTGTAGGCTAGATGCAAATATGATGAAACAAGCTTTTTCTTTCCCAAAGAGACCTAATATTACAGCATGTTTTATCATGGTGTAACCTAAAAGAGTTTAAATATGTGTTCATCTGGTATTGGGAATGCATCATATGACAGCATTATTTGTCTATACAGATGAAAATAATTCCTTTTCTACATAATTTATTTATTTATAGTTGGAAGTAATTTTGCCAAAATAATGATAAATAAAAGGTAAAAAAAATGGTTTAGAACTGGTGTGTTTAATTTTCCTCTTTTAATGAGATAGTGACCCCTTGCACTCTCCTTCACTGTGGAGTAATTACTATCTGCTGTTACTAACACTTCCAGAAATAAATGATCTAGTTAGGATTAGAATTAACAAGCATGGCTGGTCAAGCCACTACGAACATGCCTTCCTTAGAGTCAGTTCCAGCTAATGTTGTTCTCAGTCTCAATTAGGCACTATCTTAGAACATTTACTTACTGAATATTTACTTGCTGATCAGCAATTGCTATAGCAGTTTCACGAGCTGTGGAAAAAACACTCAACTAAAATAGGGAAATGTACCTGTCACATTCTGTAGGGGCCCTCGTGATATATATAATGGTAACTTAATAAATTGACGATACTGTATTGAACTGGAATAATACAATTTAGCAATTTTTTTCAAAGGAAAAGTAACATGACTTGTGACCTTCATATTTTTATTTTAAAATGTAACAAATTGAAAATAAAGGCAAATCAGTGTTTCTATTGCATTCAGAGACATTTACTGTAAGTATAATCTAACAGCTTAATATCTATATTTCATAAATGTCCTCTTAAAATTGTTCTTCCGTATGATACATTAGTTTCAGATTGATCAATTAATGAATATTTACTGTTTTGATAAGAGTAACAGCATAATACACTATTAAAAACTTGTTTGGGGAAAAAGAACAAAAAGGAAATGTTTGTTTATGACTACACATCTTGTGTCTTTATACCATGATTTTTATTTATTCATCATAGTACTAACAAACAAGCAGAGCATGAGGCTTAGGGACCAGAGCAGAAGAATCACAAGATCATGCCAAACCAGCTGACAAAGCTGCCTCGGTGGTTTTGAAATCACTCTGCACGACTCACATATAATCTAGTGATGAAAATAGTTTGTTACAACCTTGAAGGAGTACATGTGAAAGTAGATCTGAAACAGAAACTGTCTGATTTTACAAACACACTGGTTTTTGGTCTGATGATGAGATTTCATGAGTCTTAAAGTATCTCCTAGAAGTACTATTAGTTGTTGCTATTATATTAGAATTCTTCTTCTATTTCTTTCAGTGACTCAGAGACAATTTTTCTAACAAGGAATAGAGCTAGAAAACTTCAGATAATTCAGATATAATTAAATTTATCAAATACAATGTACTTTTATCAAACTAAAACAGTATAATATCACTGTCAAAACAAAATATGAAAAAATCTGAGAAGAAATGTACCATAAAAATTTCAGAGTTGCCAGAAAGTTATTCAAAAGCAGGAAAAAGAAACTGCTTGGTGTTATAAGTAGGTTTCAAATTCTTCAGTCTGGAAAACAGAAGAAGTCTCTAGAAGACGTGGCAGAAGGCTTTTATGATCAGTCTAGAGATAGCAAATATGGACCACGTTTTTCCCTGCCTCTTCCAATGGAAGAATTATGGGACATCAGAGAAAAGAAACAGTAACACAAAAGGAGACCATATCTTGAATTCATCCCTGCCTTGAGCAGGTGGTTGAACTAAACTTTCAATTTTTCCAGGATTATAGGAGATACTAAGAAATGTAAGGTAAGGGAGATCACCTCTCAGGATGCTGAGAATATTGAAAGCATATTTGGATTTAAGGAAGGTGGGACGAGTCTAGTAAATAAATCTGTTGAAGTTTCCAAAATTTTTGGAAAGCATTTTGATTTAGGAAGTTACAAATTACTGGACAGTACTCAGAAAATATATGCTTTTATGGATGCTGTTTTCTAGCCTAGGCATTGCTTATGCTTACTGTTGGGAAAATAAATGTTCAGGTTATACAGACCTTTGATTTTAACCACTGATATAGCTATAATGTGTTTGTTCATGTGTTATTGCACATCACCTTATTTGGGACTATTATTATGAGTATTTTTGCTATTGAAGGTCCTATTAAAGGTCCTAAATTTGTAAGGTTGTCTACATAGTCTGAATGGTTACTCTTCAAAAGTCTCATTTCTCACAACTTCTTCATCTTTTCCTTCTTCTTGTTCTTTTTTCCTTTTTTTTTTTATGTCAGCAGGTATTATTGTGAGGAATCATAGCAATCTCTCTACACTTTTTTCTTCTCTCTTTCCTTTAGCATCGAGTACATTTCTTCAGCATTCATTAAGATTCCTTTCACTGTGGTTGCCTAAAATGCAAGACATCCTATCTAAATTAGTTCCATAGCTTCTCTCCACAGACAATACAGAGAGGCAGATAACCTCTCTGTATCAGGTGAAGGAAAAAATATTTTTTTCTGTTCAAAACTTTCTGATAGTTTCTTTCTGTTTGGTTATCCTGTAACAAAACTAATGCAGCTTTCCTCCTCAGTTTCTATTATTACAGTCCTTCTATCAAGATGGCAACTAAGTTTGCACTGGTGGTTAAACACATCTCTTCCCTGAATCTTGTTGCTGACCTCCAATTGCCTGCTATATAAGCTCTAATAATCCATTTTCCAGGGGGATTGTATATTTCAGAGAATTCCCTGGAAATTAGACTATGAATAGGGATGATACTGTGCTGTTGTGGCTGCCATGCTGCTTTTTACCTGTGGGAAGGAAGATTTTCCACTCGCTGTGGTTATTGTACATGAGCCACGTGCTTCTGGTTCCCACCTGAGCTGCTTGTGCTCATGTGTGGTGTTGGTGGTCTCTGCTGCAGTGGCAAGAGGGAAACAGCTGAGGAAATTGTCACTGAAGTGGGTCTTAGTAAAGCTCTGAAGAAGCTGGAGGTCATAGCTCCCCATGTACTAGAATCTTAGTTAAAGGCTTAGCCTGTACTCAAGTAGCCCCTGAAATCATCAGGCCAGTGCATTAAAAATCATTTGAAAAGTTAACAATCTCTTAGGTATGCATAAGGCTTTGCATTTATTATGGGAAAGAACTCTGATAATGAGACAGAAAATTATTTGAAACTGACACGTAATGAAGTGGATTGAATACATTTTTATCAGTATATCTTATGGCAAATTAATTAAGTAATAATATAGCAATAGAGAACTGTCTGTTACATATTAAGAGTTGGCTTAAAATAATTAGCACATTATAGGAACTACTTATATTCCCACTAATGATTATGACAAAACTGCCATTAACTTACCAAGAACAAAAAATTGTCCAGAAGCAGTAAAAGTAGGAGCAGAACAATATTTTTAAAGGTGAAATGAAATAACTTAGAAATTAATATGCACATAAGGAAAACCAGCAGAACTAGTAAACTCCTGCATAGTTATGAGTGTTCCATTTCAAGCTAAATTGAAGGCTAAGGTGATGATAATAAACCTTTCACATCTGCTTCACTAATTGGAACATGACAAGCAGCCAGACTCCACACTAGGTTACAGAACTGTCATGTCAGCTTCAAGAGGGAGTTGAAAGGCACCTGAAATCTCAACTTTGCCATGGTTTTTAGAATCATCCATTGCCAGCTTGAGAAAAGAAGAAAAATAAATAAGACAAATGTGACGAAGTCAGCACTGATGTAGCATATTTTTCAGGCAATCAGCCTTACTGAAGTGCCTTCTTTTGGCAGATAAGCCAGATGGAACAATGATATTCTGCTAGTATGTCTTGGAAGGGGAAAATGACTGCCCCCAAAGTGTATACTTTTGAAAACTGATGTTTGCACCTTGCAGTGTATTTCTAGGTAGCAGCTGTCAAGAGATGTCAAAATAATTTTTGTTTCTTTGGTGGTTTTTGTTTGTTTGTTTTAATTGTTCTTTGTATCTGGTATGTAACTATGTAAACTGGATGCTAGTTGCAGACATATTCAAATACATACAAATAAGACCAATTTTAAAATAAATTTTCTTTTGCTTTTATTCAACAGTACTTCTCTATGTTAAAATTATGTTGTTTTTAAGAAGTCCTTATTCGTGTAAATTGTGGAATTGTTCCCTCACAGTTTACTGTGCATCATTCTAGGTTCTGTAAAGAGATTGCTTGGGGATCAGTGTCGTGGCCCACTGGGACAGACAGGTTGTGCGCAGTGGGTGCAGTTTTGTGGAATGGGGCTGGTACAGGGGGACTCACTGGTATTGGCATGTTTGCAGCAGGGTCTAAGATTGGAAAACTTTCAAGAACAATGGGAGGTTTGCTTGCTGAAGAGCCAAAATGTAGGCCTTTGAACTAATGAATAAGAATATTTGTCTTGTGACCGAAGAACCAATTTAAATTGCCAGATTGGAAGGGAACACTGGAGGAAAAGGTAAAATAGGCAAAGGGAAAAGTAACTTCCATGTCTTTCTAAGGAATGAATTTCACTCTCTACCTCTGAGTGAAAATTATATTGAATTTCATGAAGAGAAACATGACTTTGATTCTGATGCAGATGAGGGTTTAGAGGTCTAGATGTTAAATCCCGTGTTATTGTATAAGAATTCAACAAGACAAAGTAAGTATTCTGTTTGAGATTCCACTTCATAAATATGTGGACCTGTTTAAAATATAGCACTTTTTCTTTTCCTCTTTCTATAGAAGAACACAAAATATGTCCCAGGTTTCAGTCTGAGACTAGTACCCAAGTGTTCAAGTCTGACTACCTTGTAGTTTCATAGTGTGTAAGGCAGCATGGAAATGTCTCATTTTACTTACTTGGCCTGTAATACCACTATATATTTTAAATAAGGAGCACCTTATAAGGGCAATTAAAGAAGCCTTTGGAATTTTACAGGTATCTTTAATTTTTTTTTAATTCGTTTTGTCCTCAGAGAGTGAAACCTAACATGGTTTTTTAATTATGTACTTAGAAACCAGAAACTGGTCACTATACAAGTAACCAAATATTTAGACTCTTTTTTATGGGTTTAGTTTTGTTTGTTTGATTTTCTGGAGTTGTGAGGGGGTTTTAATATTAATAACAATATTATGATTTCATAATGAAAGCAAAGAGAGTTAATATGTGCATGACATATACATTAGTGAAATGAACATTGATGGCATTTATGAGTTTAAGTAGTCTAACTAACAAGTTAAACTCTGGTTTTGAGGCAATAGGAATGCATTAAATAATTTTGCGCTTATTCATAATGTCATTCAAACTCAAGTATGATTTCTATTATTTCAACTTAGTAACAGGCTTTGATTTAAATGAATAGCAGATTCTGGAGAAAATGTAATGTATCTGATTCATTAAAAATCAGAAGGTCTCCTAATAGTAGGCATTGAAAGTCACTGTGCCTAAAGCATGCAATATAAGTCAAATTATTATCAGATTTAAAATGCAGCTTTTTTATTTTTAGTTTCAGTTTCTCCCTTTTTTTTTACCAGTGAAATGTTTAAAGTCTCATGTAGATGTCCAGAAAATATTTTTATAATTGAATGTTTAAACACTGCATTTGTTCTAATTAATATAATTAGAAACAGAATAAATAAATAAATATTTATGATCATACTTTCCTTGAACTTTTCATATTGATATAAGAAAACTTGAGTGGTACTGCAAATATTACAGAAGAGTTTGCTTTTTTCTTTTCTTCAATTTCAGTTAAAAACTCTTTGAAATTCTTCTGCATTCTTTAGGCATTTTTCAGATTTATTTTCATGTCCAAGCTATCATTTTTCTTACCCTGAAAGTTGCCTCAATATATTAACTAAATTTTTTAGATTAAAATTATCCTGCTGGTATTAACATACAAAAATCATTCTTACAGCAATCCAAGCTTGTGCACTTTCATATTGATTAAAGTCTATATGCTTTACCTTGCTAACAAGGGTGCTATATTTCTGCTATAACAGAAAAAGTTAGCAACAGAATTATTAAGGCTTAAAAATCTACAATAGACACCTTGTAATGCAGAGAAAGATTCATTCCTAACAGTAAAAAAATACATTAAATACTCCAGAGAATAGGAAGATAGAAATATGAACATCAACTTGATTGTTGTACTAAATCAGAACTATTGACTTCCAAGTAAATGCTTTTTTTATCAGCTCTACTAGACACTGCATATATAACTCTTATTATTTCTTGTATTGAACTTTAATGAAAAAGCATATACAAAAATTAACATGACAATGGTTCTAAGGAGTTTGCTGAAATTATTGAAGACAGAAAATTTAATTCTAAGGCTGAAACCTATACTACTATATTTATATATTATTTTATATATATTTGTAGTCTCAAGCTGCACCAAGGGAAGTTCAGGTTGGACATTAGGAGGAATTTCTTCTTAAAAGGTGATTAAACTGGACTGACCAGGGTGGTTGAGAAGCCACCGTCCCTGGAGGTGTTTGAGGAAAGACTGGATGTGGCACTCAGCGCCATGGTCTAGTTGACAAGGTGGTGTTCAGTGATAGGTTGCACTTGATCCATCCGAAAGACATCTCAGATCTCTTTTCCAACCTAATTGATTCTGTGATTCTGTGATTCTATCCTTCCCCCATCTTATTGTGATAACTTTTGGATTAGCCAAATCTGCTTATTGCTTTGGGACCTTAACTTTTGCTCTATCCAGAATTAGTAAAATAATTGTGCTGCTTAGAACAGCGATGACTTTGGCATTAACAGAGATTTGTACTAACATCAGTGACCCAGATTGCCCTTAAAGTAAATAGGACCCAGGAAGGTGGATAATCTCTTATGTAAATTACATTAAATTAAATAGATGCTAGTAGTGAAGCTGAAATATCAATTATTCTATATAACTGCAAGGCCTCCTTTTCTAACATTTGAATGTTTTCTGCAAGTCTGTGCCTCAAAAATATTTATGATAGACAGAATGCATAAGGCTAATAACAGATGAATTTTTACGCTCTGATTGACTTGCAGCTGAGACCAGAAACTTAAAAAAAATTTCCCTAACACATGCATTAGACAGTATTCTAGGTTAAAGCACTACTCTTGTGCTGCGAATGCTACTTTAGATAGCCAATGCCGAGCAGCTTAATTCTTCATCAGAAAGGATATAGTTGGTTGAACAAAATTAGTATAACTACCCAGTTCTTGTTCTCTCACAGCAAGAAGAGAAAAAGTCCTTCTTAAGGACTCTTCCAATATTAGAGAACTTCCTATTGTTCTGTCAGTCTGTGATCATATCAATGCAGCCATAGAGCTAACAACTTCTAACACATCTAAAGAAACTCATAACTGTTGAATGAACTTTGCAGAATTGTGGAAGGGTAAAGAGATGTGTTGTGCTTTTAAAAAGATGGAACCTTTATTTAAGATTTTCTACAATGCAATGTATGAATATTGCTACACAGTGAAATCATGTAGATAGGAAAATTTACCCATGGATTGTTAAAATACATCACTCTACTAAAATAAAATATCTGCCTTTTTTTTTTTCTGCCCAGAACAGAATATTGAATTCTTATTGTTGCAGGATTCTACTTGCATTTAAAATTGCTCATGTATTTCCTGGATTATTTGTCTCTTCATTTGTGTTATGTTCATATCCAGCAGAATATAAACATATGCTAAGGTGCAAATAGCTACCTGTTTAAAATTTATTATTTCATTTATATAATTTAAAGTCCCATTCAGTCTTTTACCTCTCTACTGTCGCTTTCTTTAACTACTATTAAAAGCTATTACCATAAACTGGGTTTTTGGTGACTGCCACAAAATAGCCTTACAAGACACTAAATAGCAACTGCATTTGGCTTTAGTTAGTGCTCTCATTGCACTCTCATTGTCCAGGAAGTCATCAGCAGAATGTACGTAAAGATTGAACCACGTGCCATTGCATTAAGCTTTTCACTTTGAGGACCTAAGTTTGGCATTGCACAATGAAAAAAGCCTCCAGTTTTATGAAACATACTCTGATGCACACCAGTAACTTTATTTTCCAGTAATGGTCATACTTCAACAAATAGCAATTCATTTATTCTGTATATTTTAAAATCCCGAAAGATCCTTTGATCCCAATTCCCTATTTGAGGCATAGTGTCATTTTCTAATAACACTGGGAACATAAATTTTGAATCTGCAGTAAATGAAGGTATGCTTTTAAGGAGTCAGCCACTAATTTGTGTCTAAGTTGAGTGTCACAATGGGAGAATTATAAATATATATTGTATTATTAACATAATGGAAAGATCTATAACTGTATGGTAGGAGGGGGTCAAAATAGATGAGCCTGAAGTTAATAGTACAATAATGATTAAGCTCTCTAGATGCTCAAAGAAACAGGAAAATCACTGTTTTACTCTGGCTATATAAAATATGAAAATAACCCAAATATAAATATTCATGATAATGCTTATGTCGAGTTGCTCTTCATTAAGATGGCTAAAGAAGCTGGTTTATTTTTAATTTATTTTTAAGGCTATGTGTTATTGCAGGCAAAACTATCAGGGCATCATAGGAGGCTGAACAGCAACATCTTATGTTCATGCATGTCTTGGACAATAATTTTTCCTGTCAAAGCGAAGGAAGAGATCGTGTCTGCAATGGGATACTGGAAGCATTATCACCTGAGCTTTAATTCAGTCTACTAAGCTTTTATGGTGATACATAGTTGTGAAAGCTAATTTTGACCTCCTTCAGAACCATTGCCCATTGATCTCTCCCAGACACAAGTGTTCTTACATGCTTACCATATATAGTTTAATTAATTCTGCACCTTCCACCTGGTGGTGAAAGGAATTGTGATCATCTGGTCTGAATTGTGTAGGACAAGTTTTGTTTCTTTATGAACATGTGGGCAACATCTGTCTCGCATCTGACTAGATTAGATTATGTTTGTTTCCATTAGTAGAGCAACGCTGAAGCTCTATTTATTTACTCCCTTTGAATGACTGGTCTCATATTTCCAACCAAGCAATATCTAAAAGAAACATATTTTTCTATGTTGAAGAATAAAATTCTTCAATAATAAAAAATCTCTTTAAGTATTCTTCCATGAGTAACTTCTTCCAGTTATTGTTTAAATTTTGAAAATGTAAATGATAAAGCTAGCAGCAACTCTGGACAGAACTGACTCTCTCACTGGCTTACTTTCCATTCAGTTATTCTGGAGAAATTAAATTAAATTAAATTTGCAAAAGCAGCAGCTATCCTAGATTCCGTTTGATCATCCTTTATTTATTAGCATTGTGAATATGGCAAGAAGCACGCATTGCTGAACAAAGATAACTGCAGACAGTTTTCTTAACTGCAGACAATTACGTGTGTCTCAGCAAAGCTGCAATGTAACAGAAATCTGTGACATGCCTCAAACTGAGCTGTGCATGCACATTGCAGATCACTGGGACGATCCCTGCTGATGCACTGTGTTCCATCGTGTTGCAACAAATTATTGTCTTGTCTCTTCGCTGCATCACAGAAGGCACTAAATTGCTTCTGGACTTAGATACATGCCTGCATGAGCAAATGTTAGGCTACAAGCTGAGAGCCTTCTTAGAAATGTTACTGTACAAAATAGGAAAAACACATTGTCGTTTCAGTGAAGGGGACTGTTCGTTTATGATATTCTGGGCTTTCCTTCCCTCTGTAACTGTGGCTTTGATTTTAGTGTTTTCTCCATTTTTATGAGAAAATATTAGGTAGCTGAGAAAAGTGGAATAGTATAAGCTATATGAATGTCACAAATTTCATGAAAAAATCTTCCATATCTAACTGATAACTAATCACTTGTAAAAAGATGACCAAAGTAACTTTCAGGCAATTAATTATTTTATTATGATAATGGAGGGAAAGTATTCTGAGTTCACTTTCTGTTTGACATGTTGAGAGAAACATTTTATTTGTATGTTAGCATTACAGGCCTCAAAAGCTGCAATTAATGGAAAGAGCATAGTCTAACAATAGCATGTTTTAGAAAGTACTTTATTTTTTGTTATCATAGTCTGATTTACCCAGACACAGTTTTTGTTCTTTTGAATGATAATAGGGTTTTAAAAGAATAAAAATACTTGTGATTCAATAGATTTAATAAACTCTGGTCAGAATTTTATTTTATTAATTATATTACTTAAATGAATAACAATATTTGCACATGAGGTTTAGTTTAAAAGAGCGCAGAGGAATAGAGGATTTGATTTTTGGACTATTTCTAGAAAATTTCTATTTTTTTTCTCAGAACATCACCTCCATGTTTTACAATGTCATCCTGATGTAGTTAATTAAATTTTTATTAAATTTCATTCTGTTTACCGTTTCTATGGTAAATACCTGCAAGCACTTTTTGCAATATTAATAGAGTTAAAACATTGGCATTCCAATGCATGCCATAGCATATTCTTCAGAGATGTGCTTTTTCGCTTCATTGTATTAAATTGCATGCATTGATGGTATAGAGAGGAAAAAGGTCTAAAGGAATTGTTTCCATTCAAGCAACTGAGAACTGTGTATAATATCTATCAGCCATGAATTGTTTAAGGAAACAAATACTTCTTCCATAAATAATCAGAATGAGGAAAGTAATTTAAGTGTGTGAAGGAACTGCTCTCTGAACCGTGTTCAGATATTTCTGGCCTCTCATTAAAATTATCCCCTACAGAAATGTTCCTCAAATCCTTAACAACTTCAGAAGTCTACACTTTCAAAGTATTAAAGTAATTATTTTGAGGACTTGTGATGAGTTTCCTACTTTTTCAGCTAAGAACTGATATTATAACTCACTGATGTAAAAAACCCCACAGATTATCAGATTGACTATGGCATTGCTAATCCAAATTTGTATCCCATAGAATAGAAATTTGCTTTCAACAGTTTGATTGCAGTGCAACACATATCTGAAAGCATAAAGAGTGCATCATCTCAGTGCTCCTTTTCCAGATAAAGAATAAAATTATACTGGAAAAGCATACATGTAAAAGAGTAGGAAAGCACTATGAGTCCACGCAAGGTTGAGGCTCGCACATGTAGAATATGGAATTGGAAGCATGCATTTGAATCTGAAGATCCAACAAATGTGGTTTTATTCTTTTAATTACTATGAATTTAGTACAGAGGGTGAATCAGAAAAAAAAAGATATATAAAAGAAATATTATTTTTTGGCCTCTGTATAAATTTCAGGGTGAAACTTTTTCTCTTCTTTTTGTTTTAGTGCCAGCAGGAGTGAGCATTGTGCAAAAGCATAAAAAGTGTGAAAGTGATGAAAACTACCATCTTCAAATTCAGATTGTCCTTTAGTCTTAAGCCATAAGACATTTCTATGAGGTGCAATTTCATATTTTGTATTTCTGTGGATTTGTTAGGTTTGAGAGTCCAAGAAATTAGGAACTTATCAGGTGCATGAAGTTGTATAAAGAAGATTCAGACATGACCGAATCTGAATACATCAATGAAACTGTGAAACCTTCTTTAGTTACAGTAAATTCTCATTTAGTCACAGTGGTAAATCTTGGAGTCGATATGGCAAACAATGTAAAAGTAATAGGGCAAATCAAAGTATAACAAATACAGTGATAAACTACCTACATTAAAAAAGATGCCAGAGCTGTTTGTCTGTAAAACTGTTGTCCATTTGAAGTTAGCAAATATCTTAGCCAATGCTAGAACAAATTTATATTTAGCCCAGGCAAAATGCAGTTAAAGTACAGAAGGCTAACTAAGGAAATGTGATGCTCACACTGAAAAACAAGAAAAAAAATCCTCCTATCAGAGAAAGCTCCTCATTGGGACATCAATAGGATCTTTGGCTGTATTCTTGAAAGGTCTGATATGTCCCTAAACACTCATCATATGTAGGGAAAAAAAAAAAGTTGTGACAGGAACTCCTATTTTCTTCAATATAGTCTTTTACTTAGCTGTTCGCAGAGGGAAAAAAGAAAAAAGAGATAAGAGCTCTTCAGAATCACAGTAAAAAATCCATCTCAAAAGCTGAAAAAACAACTGGGCAAGGAAAAACACCTTCAACACTGGTTACAGTAAGGATGACGTTGAAAAAGACATTATTTTGGGCTGACATGGTGAAAAGATGTCAATAATAAAGATTGTGTTATCTGAAATTTCTTATATTACTTATTCTTTCTTACCTTAAGTGAATCCTTGAAGTCTATTTATGGTATTTTTTCCTATGCTAGCACTTTGGAGTCCTTTATCAAATACTGACATCTATTAAACATACTGAAACTTCCATTCTTCACTTCTTACGTGAGAGAAATAAATAGTTTAATGGACAAAAATTTTATCATTTGCCTTTGAGGGCTGGTCCAAGTAGCAGGAATTTGAGTCAGAGGTGAAACTTGTGCCAAACAGTCAGATCCATGCATTTTGGAAAGTGCTAACTTCCACAACTGTTTGAGTGAAAGAAAGAAGGTGAAACATCCTGTGGGGCTCACAACAACCTTGGGGACTAAAGACAGCTGTTTTGGGAACAGGCTATGGCTTTTAATGTATATTTTATTGACCTGGAGTGAACTGTTTTTAGGAGAAAACCAGTAGGAAAAATTACACTTGTGTGTAGAATTAGATCGTCCCAGTTCAGGAGCTGCTTCCTAAACCACAGCCATTGCCACTGATCAAGATGCCTTGGAAGTGGCACAAATAGAGAGAGGAATGTGGAATGACTGACTGGGGAGCAGATCTGAAAAAAAGAACCTGGGGATCCTGGTAGAGAGAAAATTGAGTGTAAGTCAGTAGAATGCCCATGGAGTGATGAAGGTTGCCTGACTAAAAACAGTAGTGGGTCCAGAGAAGCTATTACTCCTCTCTGCTTGGCCACCCTTGTCGTATGTTGTCCTGCTGCAGCTCTCCCAGCAGAAGAGAGAGACTGAGAACTGGGGAGCAACAAGATGGTTAGGGAGATGGAGGACATCACAGTAAAGAAGAAAAGAAGGATAACTGGGCATGTTCAGACTGGAAAGTCAATAAAATTCTACTGTCTAAAAGGGTATTACAGTGAAGATTAAGCCAGCCCCTTGCCAGATATTCACAAAAAATATCAAGAAGTGATTGTGACAGTGCTACAGCAAAGTAAACTGCAGTTACATGATGGGGAAGGATGCTTCACTAGAAGAGGTGTTAAGCATCATAGGAGATTGCCTAGGGAATGGGGAATCAGTGTCTCCAGGGATTTTCAGAACTTGTCTGGGGAAGGCCCTCAGAAGCTTGGTCCAGTCTTGAAGATGTCCCAGGTTTCTGAGCCGGAGGTTGAACAAAGGTTCAATTCTAACATAGATTTTTCTGTGACTCTCTGATCATACACTGATTTAAAAAATAAGGCAATGCAGAGGGATGGAAGATACAGAAAAACACCTAGACAGAAAATGTAGTTCAGAGGGAGTGTTTTTAATATAAATATTGAAAAATGGCGCCTCTCTCCTCAAATGTTGACAAAAGTTACCTTCTCTTTGATTTGTGCTTTGTTCAGAGTAGCAGGACTTAGTATCTGACTTTTACATAAATATGATTACAGCAATAACAAGGGGAGGGGAAGGGAGAGGGAGGGGAGGGGAGGGGAGGGGAGGGGAGGGGGAGGGGAGGGGGGAGGGGAGGGGAGGGAGACAAAGTCATAATGGTAATAAACTGACCACCTAGAGCTATTATGCTGGAACACTAAAAATGTGTAAATCTATTGTGTTTGCTTGAGATTGTGAAGTCATGAAAACGGATCTCAAAGATAAATATGTTGACAAAAGCAGGAAATGACCAGGTGCTAAAACATGTTGAAAGTGTCTGAAAGACCATGTGGTCATCAGATGAAAATATTCACCTGAGAATCAGAACTGAAGTAGTGCTTACCACCCATAAAAGAAGCAAACCTGTCATGTATTCTGTGGACAAACAGACATGTTTGCTCAGCTACTTGGTGGTTCAGATACAACTGTAATTCTTTGGAAGTGTTCTGGAGTTAGTGTGTGTGAACATCTAATGCAGAATTATTCTGCGTACTGAAAATATCTGCTCATTCAGAAAAGGATATATGACTATATTCATGTCAAAGAATGTAATGAGAAAAGAAAATAGTATAAAGTTAATTCATCTTGTGACAAGGTTATAATGGAAGTGGAGATTAACTCTGTGGAATAAAATAGTCTGGTATTTAATTCTCTACTTACATGTCTTAAAATAGACAAGTGTAATCCAGAACTTCACTTTTAATGTTTATATTTCTGCTTCCTTGAATTTTTATGTGATTCTGCCTTCAGGAAAAATATGAAGTCAAGCAAATGGATACCATAAAAAACTCTTCTTGAAGCTACATAATTTCATAAATATTGTGACCTAAATATTCTTTAAAAAATGTTTAAACTATTAATGTCCTTTTATGCTATGATCATTATTAGTTCACTGCTGCA
The DNA here is from genome assembly GCA_026261815.1 of Monarcha castaneiventris obscurior. NCBI lineage: Eukaryota > Metazoa > Chordata > Aves > Passeriformes > Monarchidae > Monarcha > Monarcha castaneiventris. Next base: position 3,463,169 of record JAMPIT010000174.1, on the reverse strand, counting down.
GTTTTAAAACAAGAACAAACGTCAAACCTGCATTTGCACCAACAAAGTAAAAAAAAGGTACTTGTGATTTTCTTAATTGATGCACTAAAATCTACCTCTTTTACATTATTTAGAAATACTAATCATAAAGCTAAAATGATCCAAGCAAGACATATATTGATTAAATATGCTTTTAATGGTAGAACTACATGATCTTGTACATTAAAAGGCTTTTCTACGCTATAATGTGGTAAGTTACTGTTAGTCATTTTTCAAGACTCATCTGAAATACAAGTTACAGACTTCTTTTTTTATATTTTAAATATATTTCTGTAGGGTCCAGCAAAATTTGAAATGGTGAAACTTAAAGTTCCCAGACAGGGAGAAAGAAACCTTACCAAAATAACTACTAAGAGATATCATTACCATCTTCTGTCATCACAGTAGATATCTCAAAAAATGCGCTTACGGACAGCAAAAGTAGACAAGAAAATAGAGCCAAAAAATATAACCTATATATAGCATTTCTCTTTAATTATACAATTTTGCTCCTAAATATCTGTTTCATATTGCTTGCAAGACTCCAGTGGCTGTGACCCTTGGGGTTTAATGGACTAGCTCTACACAGCTGTGTATATTACATTTTGTGACATGCTTGCTTTTCATACAAATATCCTGGAAGTTGTATCAATTACTGTCCAACAACTGCCATAGTAACAGTCTAGTAAATCATCAAAAGGAACTTTTGTCTCCAGGGAATGTCTTCCAACTCTTCGTGTAAAACATATTTGGGTTTGGTATTGACACAAAATCTGTGTTTGAAGGAACACCATGGATCTGTCCAAAAATGCTAAGGGTGTAGATACATTACTGATTTTATAGAGATTAGATATAGCAGCTATTAAAGAAATGTTTTTGATATCACATGAAAAAATAAAAATAAAAAAATATTTCAATCTTTAAAGTAAAAACATGGCCAGATAGTTTAATATTAGTAAAGGAGTAAAACTTTGTTTATTACTAATCTCTGAAAGACAGATCTGTGTAATTGTTGGCTCCCATGTGTATTACTTCTTAGGAGGTAGATATTCCAGAGCACATGGAAGTGTGGGAAAGGTTAAGAGAAGAAAAACAGTAAGTCTGACCTTGTCCTTTTGTCTAAAGAAGTTCTGTAATTTAGACTAAATGAAAAAATCAAAAAATGATGATGCTTGTTCTGTACTAGATTTGCCTAATATAAAATAAACAACAAAATTTATTGATGTGCAATGTAATGAAGATATAAAGCAGATTAACTTTTTTGGGGCCATAGGATCGGATCTTCAACTTGAGAAAAGTTTAATCACAAAGATGCAGGTTTTAATAAAACTAGCCACATATGCCTAATTCCATGTTGTAAAGTACTGTATTAACTACAAGTTACTGCTGTTAACTACGCTAGTAAGTACAAGTTTCTGGAAATTAGGTTCCTTCTTTACATTGTGCTGATTCTTGCAGTTACCAGCTTATTTACTGGCATTTTTTATATCGTTGCAAAATCATATCAGGATTTTAAACAAGTTCTTCCTGAAACAAACAAAAGAAGATGGAGGAAGGAAGGCAAATGCAATACACCTTTGATAGCAACAATTTTTTTATTTATATTTCCTCACAAATATATATACCATCATTATATTTATTTGCTGCAATTATAATGACTACCTGAATATTTTTTGGCTCCTCTGTATCATGCCAGTGACCACATGACTTTACATTTGTATTCTGCTCTATACAAGTCAAAAAGTTTCAGGACAAACACTGAAAGCCTGTTGACACTGTGGGATATAGTTGGGTAGGCCACAGATCGCAGGCAGTTACAAAGAAAGGCTACAAAGCAACAGCTGCTAGTGTAAGCAGGAAAAGGAGATCATCCATCTCACAGGACATCTCATTTCCACAGCCTCATTCTAAGAAAAGTTATCAGGAAGGGACTGACTACAGCAACCATATGAAAAGCAATAGACTTCACTTTCCTAAGCCACAGTTAAGCTAAAATAATATTTCAAATATCCATTTTGCAGATCTGACTGGGTGGGAGTTTGTAAAAGCCAGAAAATAAGACAAGTAACTGAAATTTAATCCACAGGAAAAAAATATTGTTAAATTTGAAATGCTTGGCCCTGTGTTTGTTTTAAGGGCAACAGAAAGTAAGAATTTAGCCCATCCCATCTACCTGGTTCAGTCATAATTTGGCCATCAAAACTGAGGAAAAAACTAATAGTTGCTGAGGAACACAGGCAACATTGGCACCTTCAGATAATACTCCTTCTGCTTAAAAGAAAGGGAGTTTTCTCTCCAACCCCTTCTTACTAAATATATACACATGCATAAATCCTGCTCCTAGGCTTAACAACTAAAGTGTCTCTTGTTAGTTTTCTAATGTGTAAAATGCCAAGCAAGCACCTTGCTTTACTTTAGAAAGTATATGTACTTCCAGAAGCACACTTTACAGTCCTGCCAAATGGTGCATGCAGTAATGTACTTAAGCATGATTTTATTCAGACAGACATTTTGAGAAACTCAAGGGTTTGCTCAGCTATGGAAACAGAGAGAACTTTAGACAGCTCTTTGTGACCTGTACTCTCTGTGAAGAAATCCTTTTCTGCTTAGCATAGCACCCTTTTTTTTCTTGAAGGGATGCTGTACTGGGAACAAGTTTGCAAAGAACCTGCTACAAGCGTATTAGAAAACCAGCATATTCAGAACAGAAGGTATATTCAGAATAAAAAAAGTATAAGAAAAAAACATCCTAAGTGAAATATCCTGCACTTCAGAAGATGCATGTACAATACTTTAAAATAATACTGAACTTAGTGGTAGTAAGAAGGAAATACTAAAGCTGCCAGCAACAGTCTGTAAAGCTGAAAGCAGAAATGCTGCTATAAAACAAAAAAGAGCAGAGCCTCAGGCACTTTGATCATTCTGTGGAGACAACACCCCCAGGCTCAAGAAGACAAGTTTGGTGTATACCAGATACCTTGAGAGGCGCCAGATTTTTCTTCCACCTAGAGATCAATTTTACCAGGAAGAATAAAGGAAGCCAGATACAAGCACAAAGTCAGTGCTTAACCATTTTAAGAGCAGGAAAAGTCACTGGAGAGAAGCCAGGAAGCCTTGTATTGCTCTGACAGGCAGGACAGGAGTAAAGGAGACCTTCTGTTGGATCTAATGCCCCCTTTCTCCATCGCAGAAGCTTCCTGAGAGCCTTGTGCTCAAGGTTTTGAAGCCACAGTCTATAGCATCAGGCATACAAAATGGCTGTAAATAGGGACAAAAGAAGGAGCTTGCTTTATTTGCTGTTCTCTTTTCATCACAAAGTGTAAATATCTTCTATTTCTATGGATTTGCTTATTTAAAACCTCACGGACACAGGCCTGAAATTTCATCTCACCTTTTTGTAACAATGTTTGAATCCCTTTGAGGTGGATGCTCTTTCTTCAGAAGAAAGTAATTTGGGTGGAACATTCTAGGCAGAAACTTTGCTTTGAGAGTGAGAGAGTTGCTTTAGGGACAAGACTGTTTCTTTATTCTAATATATTCCTTTTTTTGGTGCCAGTGACTCTTTCGATTCTTTATCAAAGTCAGAGACAGAACATCCTTATAACTGACTGTTATTTAATCCCCTAAAGGAGAGGCCTTTAATATTTAAATCGTATTAATGTACCACATTATTTTTTTTACTGTCTTTATTAGCCAATAGCTATTCTCAATTCAAACTGGAGATTATGAGGGGTTGTTTTTATTATAAGGGTACCCTAATATAATATTCTATTTTTAACTGCTCAGAATAAAAGCTCCTTCACACTGAAGCAATTTCTATTTATAAGTAGCTCTATGAATCTAAAGAGCGATCTTCTAATGATGTTCCTTTTGCAGTGTGTTTTGTCCTTTCTATCATTCCAGCAACATATATTTAAAAAAAAAAACAAGGCATATGTCACCAGCTGAGTGTCATTGCCAAACATCTACTGGGCAAAGGTTAAGCTTGCCAGGTTATATTAAGAGGTTTATGGGGCTTATAATGCTATTTGATACTGAATGTGTATTTGTAATACATTTGGTAACATATGGCGTGCTAGCAAAACCATTTTGGAATCCCTGGGTACAGCAAGAAATGCACACTTTTGCTAAGAAATTCTGGGATACAGATGTCGAGGTTGTCAGTCTTCTGTATGTTGTTATTTCAAATGGGAAGGCCAAAATGTAGCCTGGGACAGCTATTGCCATTTTCATATGTGCCTGTCCTTGTGCTCACATGATCCAAATACAACGCCCTTTCCAGTGTAAAGCTCTTCATGATTATTTTCTACAAAGCTTTTCCTAAGTTACTGTTATGTCCAATAAAATATCATGAAAATATCCTTAGCTGTGGGGGAAAAAAAAGGTCTTTTAAGTACTTGAATTTTATACTGGAATAAAAGCCTCCACATTATGGGCTGTGGCTGCATGTGATTACAGTAATAATGATCAGACAGATAACCCAAAATAACTGGAGCCTCTTTAGTACCATCCTTTGGGAAAAGTATATGCAATCTGGTTTTCTAATTACCCAGAATGACTTTATAAATATCTTTCTATAAACTATTCTTTGACCAATCAAATTACTTGCCTGCTTTTTTAAAATTTTTAATTCTTTTAACTACTGGAGTGTAACAAGGTTTACATTCATTGTCTATAACTTCATCTGCTGTGTTAGGACTGTCTCTGTTTTCTGCAATATGAGTGTGAATTCTGCATTTGCCTCTTTGTTAAAGCCTTTCCTTCCAATTTTAGTTTCACCTGTGGCTGTATATTAGGTGTTCTCTCTTAATGCATTAAGTTCCTAAATCTCTACTTATTCAGTTCTGTGTCCTAAGAATCATTTCTATCAGTATTCTTGTCCTCTAAACTAACCTCCAATTTACATTTCCCACCCATTCAGGTGCAGGCCAGTTTTCTCCTTGATTGCACTTGGACATCTATTGACTTGTACCTCTATTGACCAGACCCTTTCTGAAGGTTCAAATTCTTCTTATTTCTTCTGTCTTCTTAGATTGAAACTGACCACCAACAGCTTCCTCTGCTATTCCCTGATCTGTACTTGGCTCCTCAATAAGCACTTAGTCATGAACTATGTGAGTACTTTTTTTCTCAGTGTCAGCTCTGAATCCATCTGTAACTCCAGTGACACTTCCTTGTCAGCAATATCAATTACAGAAGCATCTTTAATTTGTTCTTCTTTATCTGTCCCAAAGTTGCAAGACTCAGCCAGTTCTGACAAGGGCTTAACAAATGCCTGGTATTATAAATTGAAGTGAATAAAAACACTAACAACATCTAAAGATTCCCTGGCACAGAATCTTCCAGCAAAATCTCTCCAATAAGAAATGTTCTAAATTGCTCCTTCACTGGGATGATTTATATGATTATTTTTATTTGGAAAATAGTACATTAATTTGACAAAGAAAGTCAGAATGGTACAAATATGCACAAAATTTCCATCTTGCAATGAAAACAGTATTAATGAATCTGTTTATGTATGCTCTGGTTAAGATGTATCTGCGTCAGAGCTGACTAATAGAAACAACAGCAGATCCACAAAACCTTTATGCTCAGATTGGAAACTAATTCAAAGAGGATTTGAAACAACAAGATTTTTTTTTTCATTTTAAGTTATATTATTTTCTTATATGTATCTTGTCTGTATTAATTTTTTTCATTATTTTTTATAGCATAGATGGTATTAACATCTAGGCAGGAAGTAATCATCATTGCTTCTTTTATGTCATCAATATGATTACTGAATATGATTATATCATTTGATTTGTAATAATTTAAGCTTAATTATAAGTTTTTGAATCATTTACTTGCTACATAAGCCAGATAGCATGCGATGTGGGAATACATGGGAGGAAATATCTATTTTATTGTTCCGTGCCAGTCTCTACAATGAGACATTATTTCATAAAAACTATTAATAAAAGTATCAGATATCTAATTTATCTGTTAATAAATTCTTCAAAAGTCAGGAAAATCCATTAAAAAAAGGGGGACATAATTATTTGAGACCACTTTTTAAAAGTCTTAAAAGCCTTTATGTTTTGAATTTGATTCCCTTCTCCTATATAACTTTTCATTTCAGAATTACCGACCAGTTACATACCTTGTTTAAGTGTGGAAGCACCAGAAATTATAACTAAATATTTTCAGTAAAAACAGGTGAAAAGAAGGGACAGACAAAAGTACTCCAAACCCAAAATTCCCAACTTCAATGTCAATATAAGACAAAACAAGCAGTTTCATTATTAAATGAAAGATTATATGTCAGTTACAATATTTTGACCATTTATGTTGGAAAGAACTAGGAACTGACAACTAATAAAATGACTTTTCAGTAATGTGGGTATTGATAATGGTTCTAAAAGAACCACAGGACTAGTCAACAAATGATTGTTCCTCTGCCCTCAGTCATATATATTTAAAAACCCCATTTTTCTACAGCTAGTTTTTTTGCTTCTCAAAAAGGATTTCTCTTAAAGTAATTTTAAATATTGGGATGAATCAACATTTAAAAAAAAAATAAATTAACCTATGATCTAATAACTGGGAATTAATTTCAATGAGTGAAAAAGGAGTTGGGTGTCTTGCTTTATTTATGCCACATATTGGGGTTAGTAGACAAGGATGACCCTCACAGCTATAGGTAAGGTTGTCAGAAGGGCAGTAGATGGGGAAGAAAGTAGCTGGGGTAGGTATATGTATATCTATAGACACACATAACATGTGTTAAGTACTTATACATCAATACGTAATAGAACATGACTGAAAAAATGTGTAAGTTGATGCAAAAGTGCAGAATGTTAATTTAAGTTCTGCAAACTAGTGCCATATTTTCTTAACAATTACACTGGCACAGCTGTAGCACATCAGTTCTGGACACAGTTCAGCAGCAAGCATTTCTGTGATTCTGTAAAGACCCATCCGTTTATTCAAGTTAAAAGCATCAGAAAAAAGTACTTGCAGAGTTGAATTCTGCAGTGAGTACCTGGATCTCAGAGGCTGCTAGCTGTTCTTAGATCTGACAAGTATTTCTGTACCTTTGACCAGAAAATATCTGTGAGGTGAAACTGATGGACTGATTCTTAGAAATACTGACATAGGATTTTCTTCTTTTTTCTTTTCTTTTTTTTTTTTTTGGTCACAAATTATAGAAAACCAGAAATACTTCTGTCAAGAATCTTGGGTGTATTTGGGTCTGAATATTTCAATGTCCACCTATTTCCCTCTGTTTACCTTCAGTGAAGAAGACAAACAGCTGTACCAGAAAACTAGCTAAAGGTTATCAGACTCTCCATCATTAAATCAGCTACACGGAGAACTGAGTTTGCAATAATTTTATGGCTGATAGTTCATATCACACATGAGGTGAATTAATAATATGGATATGAAGAAAAACAATTTATTAATGTTAATAACTCTTCCAATAAAATTTCCAGGAGGACCTATAGTGATAAATTGAATAATTATGAGTATAATTATGACTAACTAGAACCATAATTTCATGCTAATGCAATAATAATGACACAAAAGTGTAGATCATGAATTTTAACAGCTCAGTTATTCCAAATTTCCACAAAGAGACTGAAAAAAAAATATATGAACACCCAAAAATACCTCCTCAGCCTTAAAATCTGATCAGGTTATGCTTTGCTGCCAGAAAAAAAAACCTATTCATTGCTTAAATAGACATCACTTTGATTATTTTAGTGGATTGCAGGAAAAAATGTCATCTCATTTAATTAGAAATCTAGTAGTAACTTGAAAGCAGGAAATGGATAGTCTATGTAGCACACTATGAATCATCTGTCAATCTTCTGGTGGTCTCTGAGAAGAAAAAAAGAACACAGAGAATTATGGTTAAATTTCATTGTAAACATAGAATTGTCATACTTGCATTTATATCTGGGGAAGGGTATATGAAGGATAGTCATTCCAGAAGAAGCAAGTGTTCAGTAATCATATCAAGTATAAGCTGCACCCCACAAAGTGAAGGTCAGATTAATTTTTTGCCAAATTATTGTGGGACGGAGGATAGTGAGGTAAGCAAAAAAAAAGAGGAGTTGGTGAAAGATTTCTCTAAAACCAACCAGTTTCATTCCTGATAATTTATTACAAAAGGTAATTAATGTCTTTGGTTTCAGGATGACTTAGAACAATCTAATGCAGGGTCCAAGACAATTGCTGTCATTTTGGTTTAATGTCTCCCCTTGATGGTGTACACTGTTTATTCATTAAAACTTCTGGGAATTAAAAGTAGTGGAGCAAAACTAATATATATTACCAGCATATGTGTCTTTAGTTCTCTGTTTCATTTTGGTACAAGAAAAGCATTTTTTTATGCTTTTTCCTCACAATATGGAGAAAAACCTTGAATCAAAATCTGATATAAAACATACATATTTACATATTGCAGGCAGTGACTGTAGTTACTTGTTTATCTAGGCACTCAAGCATGTGAGGACAAATTTATAAAAAAAGTGCAGCTATGGTTCAATTGTGTTTCTCTGATGACTAGTTGATTAACTCAAGGGGACTGAAGAAAAAAGGACTGTCTTTTTTTCTAACCACTAATCCTCGAAAAAGCAAAAGTTAGTGAGGGCCAAATTTAAGCCAAGGAACATGCTGACACTGTATCTACAGGGATTTTCCTCATCACTGTTTCAGCCCATCTCCTGGTTGTGCTTGGTTAGGATAGGTAGATGTGCTGCCTTGCCTCTCCTCGCCTCGCCTCGCCTCTTGCCAGCCTTGACACAGTGAAGGCCACGTCCAGACAGGATTGTAGTTGATTTGTTTTCAGATACCTCAGGTCAAACCATTCTCCTTGTAGGTTTTATTCCCACCATGACGCAAATCTGTCAGGTTTTGAAGACAAATTTCAAGGAGTACTTAAAGTGCATTTTGGTTTGGAGAGAAACAGAATTGGAAGGCAAAGGAAGATAACATTTTTTTTACTGGAAGATACGTAAAAAAAGGTACAGGCATAAAACTGATTATATCAATAATATTATCAAAGAATGTCCAGTACATTATTTTAGTCCTGTGGGGAGATAGATCATGAAGTTGGGTTATTTGGGGTTTTTTTGCCTTTCTTCTATACAGGCATTTTTGCGCTATCGTTGGTGCTTTCAAAAGGATGTGGTAGTAGCAGGATATTTTGAAGAATCACAGGGGGAATGTTTAGAAAAATATAAAGAGAAATGGGAATAGATAGTTATAGAAAAGTAATGAATTGCACAGTGCTTCAAGAAAGAGTTTCTAAATAACAGTGTAGGAAGTATCAAAGAAATAAAGTGGCATAGAAAACAAGCCACACTAGGATAAATGAAGAGGATGGAAACCAGCCTGAGGCATGAACAAGAGGTTGCTCCAAATTCTGGCAGGGATTTAACTCTCATCTGAATGGCCTAATTTAATCTCAAAGCTAGAAGAGGATATAGCTGCATTCAGCTTCCTGGTTCCCTTGAAATTAGGAACACTTTAAAGCATTGATCCCACACTTTTCTCATCAGTTTTCAGCAGCCAACAATATTAAGCTTTAATTTGTAACACACAATGTCAGTATGGTTTCAGCTACAGTGGAGCCAGATAACATTTCCTCTTACACAGACAGATAAAATATAAAAATGAACCTGACCAAAGGTTAATAATTAATATAATTCCCAAGAATACTTTTTTTAATTGAGAACAGACTACTTAAATAAAAATAATAAATTTCTATTTCAAAGGCTTTTGTGCTAAGATTAATAACTCTAGTAGATTGAAATGGAGACAAAGTAGATAGCACATGCCTTCTGCATTTTTTTTCCTTCTTTCTTTCTTTTTAACCTTGCTTTTGGGACTAAGTCAGAGAAGTGAATGAAATCTTTACAATGAAATCATTGAAATTTGACTTAGCTTGAGTATATCTTCAGAAGGGAGAAAAGCTATAAAAATCATCTAATGGGATGTTTGATGCATTAGTATGGAAGATTTTAAGTTTCACACACTCACATATTTTAACTAAAAAAATTAATATTATCCTCACTATTCTACATTTTATAGTTTCAAACATAATTTGCATTTTTTCAGGTCCATATTTCTCAGTTGAATCTGTGAATCTGTCTTTCCACTTGAATACAGTATCTTTATTCTTGCTTTGAGTGTTTCCTAACTTACTTCAAGTTTTAATATTACTTATGTTCTTAATGAATATATGAAGACAGAAATTAATTTACTGTCACTGAGGGTTTTTATTTTGCCTTAAATAGCTATGAGCAGTACTGAACATATCCAAATTTTTACACTCTTGTTTAGTAGCACATCTACAGTTTTGAGTAACTAGCCACTCCACCTGAGCGCACGACACTCCAACTCCTGCATCAGGAAGTGCAAAAGCAAGAAAATTCTAGGATGAGATAGTTTAATAAGTGAAAAAAAAAAGAGGAAAGAGAGAGGAGAAAACTAACTGAAACCCCCACAAAAACATAAATGATGTAAAGGCAGTCACTCACTGCCTCCCACAAGCAGATAAATGCCCAGTCTCTGAGCGTTGAGTACCTGCCCAAAACCCACCTGCTCCTCTTTCTTACCCCTGAGCATGATGGCAAATGGCAGGACATATCTCTTTGGTCAGCTGGGGTAAACTTTCATGGCTGTCTCTCCTCCCAAATTTTGGTGCATCCCCAGCCTACTTGCTAATGGAGACATAGTGAGAAACAGGGAAACAAGCACTGATCCACCAGGAGCTAAAGTGCTGGTGTGTTATCAACACAGCTTTGGTCACAAATCTAAATTGATACATAGCATCATATGGATTACAATTAAAAAAAATTAACTCCATTCCACTCAGATCCAGTACAAACCTGTTTCTCAGAATATCAGAAAAATGCAAGTGTTTACAAAAAAACCCCAAAACCAAAGAAAAACACCAAACGAAGCAATATCCATATTTAAATATAGTTATACCTCTTATATGTTTCCATTATCAAACCTGCACTGTTTGAATAACATTGTTCTAAATCCTTTTTCTGTGACAATTTTTAATAAACAAATATGCAGTAAGAAACCTGAAAGAAAAATTGGTCTAACACTGTTCTTTTGTGACCATTTTCTTTCTGATTGCTAATCAGATATTCTTATCATCTAAGCTTGGATTTCAAAAAGTCTTATTTAAGAATAATACATGCTTACTAAAAATTAAATCTGTCTTCTAAAAACATTGTAAGATATTAGAAGTCTATTGTGAGCCAGGAGTACTTAATTCTCTGTAGGTCTAGTATAGTTCTCAAAAGAGATATACAAGGGCATGAGTGAAACAGAGACAATCAATCAAAGTTTACAAGTAATATACAAAGGGTTTAACATACTGTTTATAATAATATATCCAATTACTGCTGGTGTTTGTGGTACATGTATTATGCAGATTTGGTGCCTTAGAGCCGTTCTTGAATTTTTTTTTTTTAAGAGACTGTGCAAATATAATGGCCATACCTTAATTGCTGTTGTCAAGTACTGATATCAGATTTATCGTTTGTGTGTTTTGCGGTGTTCATTAACAAATGGAAAAATGCTCTGGCAATCCAGCTTTCACAAGAAAGATTAGGAGTATAGCAAATGCTTTCATAAGCATGCCTTTTGGCCTTCCCTTACATCTCTGGAATAAAGAAGGAACTGACCTACTTAAAGTGCTAAACACTTCAAAAGCTGGATAGCTAACAAAATTAATAGTTAAATATATTGAATTGTACAGATTGCTTCATAACTATTACTAAACATAAGCACATGGATGGCTCTCCTTTTCTAATACAATTTAAATATGCTTCTTTAACTTTGCATAGAAGTTAACGAAACATCTTAATATCAGTTACTGCAGGATGTTTTTGAAGAGTTTTTACACTAGTAATTTCAGTTTCTAATTTTTTAATCATTATTAAAATTAAGGTTTTTATACTTTGGTAACCTTCTGCCCTCCTTTTTGAGAGATGCCTTTAAAAATGTTAACATTTTGGCATAAAGTCTTCAGAATGTTTTAATAGATTTTTTTGTTTTATAAATATTTAGAAATATTATACACTGTTGAAGCTGAATGCTTAATACATAAATGAGACTAAACAAAATTTTAAAAAGTTAGTAGGGAAAAGCTGAAATTTAATTTTATTTTAATATCACATTTGATGGAATATCAACAACTATTTTGTAACACCATTTCCATAAAAGTTTTGTATTCAAGAGTAAGTCTGTACAATGAGAAAATTAGGAATTGACCTTATATCTTAGTAACCATTTGACTTTAAAAGATGCAATTTTTAAGTAGGAAAGAAGTACATGTGAACCATGAGGCACAAGTATTACTATATGGTTAATGCAAACAATGTTAAGAATGTGCATATATAGTTAAGCCATCTACCTCATTTTACCCAGCAATGGTCCTGCTCTGATATAAACCTGAGCTGAACTTGAAAGCTCTGTCAAGTCACAAGTCTGCTGAGGATGTTCCTTCAGGCACACTGGTACTTCCCCAAACTGCATCATGTACAAATTTCCCTTCTACTGTTTTCTTAGATATATTTGAAAAGATAAACTACTACAGATTACCACATTTCCTATAGGTGAAGTCATATGTAGTTGGAAGGGACCTACAATGACCAGCTAGTCCAATTCCCTGGGCAATTCAGGGTTGACAAAAAGTTAAAACCTGTTACTAAGGGCATTGTCTTTCAGTTTGTAGAACATCCCTTGTCTTGTCATTACATGCCCCTGTAAAATGTCCCTCTCCATTTCTCTTGTCGGCCTCTTTAAGCTACTGGAAGGTGCTTTAAAGGCTCCCCAGAGCCTTCTCTTGTCCAGGGAGAACAACCCCAACTCTCCAGCCTGTCTTTGTAGGAGAGGTGCTCCAGCCCTCTGATCATCTTCATGACCCTCCTCTGGACTGACTCCAGTGGATGATATTGGGTCTAATGTCGCATAATTTGGGCCCCCAATGAGTTTATTAAGCATAATGTTGTCATCAGACAACACATATAATAAGCTGCGTTGAAGAATAAGGTATTTCACTTATAAATTCTGGACACATCTTTGGAGAACAGAGTAAAAAGAATTTTGATATATTTCTGTACTATCAACAAAAAGTGAATCATCCCTTTTCTGTTATGATACACTACAATTATGAATATAGCTCTAGTACAATCTGTGACAAGCATAATGGAAATTAATTGTATATGGTATTATCAAATCAATCATCATGTAATTACAAAACCTAAAAACAATATTTGCACTCTGTTGAAAAAAGTAAGAAAACAGGATGTTAACCATCATGAAAAGCACATGATTTACATCAGAAAGGAATATCACTGTATTTTCTGTTCTGTTCTTCATTTAACTATGTGTGTTCAAAATAAATCTGTGAAATGCTCCATAAGAAACTTAACTCAGTGCTTATTAAAACCAGGAACAAATTTTTTCCTGGTTCACTGAATTTCTCTGAGCATGCATCTTCCTGAATTGATTCCAACAGCTGCCGTTGACACAAAAGGTAGTCAGCATTTTGCATATTTAGATGGGGACTAAAATGCAGATTTTGAAGGCTTTAGGGTTTCACTATTTTAAACATGGCTGATAGATTTTTTTTTTCTCAGGTATGTATGGTCACAAATTAATTCATTTGTAAAGTGAATTCAGCAGTCAGATCCGAAGAGTAGCTCTCCTAGTGCGTGCAAAAGGTAGGACTGAGATTCAGACCTCTGAATCTTGGGAAACTGCTATAATTTAAATCCATTTTTCAAGACATAATTGTAACTTCATTGGTATAAATGAAAACAGTGTAAAACCCGCACTTCCAGAAAACAAAAATGATTCATGTCCTTTGTACTCTTAAAATAAATTGTTTACAACACATTTAAGTATAAATGACCATCAAACATTGATCAAGGAGCTAGAAATTGATTTTCATTTTAATTTATTCTCTTCCTTTCTCAAACTGTCAAACAAGTAAAGGCCATTTGCGTGATGGAATAATTTACATAATTATGATGAACCTGTTTTCTTCAGATTTTTCAGTATCTGTTAGGTTATTCCACTGATAACATTATGCAAATAAAACAAATACATTTGGCTACTTCATTGTTTTTGAACAATTTTTATTTAGTTATGGTACAGTGCTATTCACCTAATTGAAGCAGCCAGGTAAAAGCAAAACCCTGTCAATTAATCAGTTGTCCAAATACTAGTTTTATAGATTTATATTATTGAAGGAGACAGTCACTTTATTTAATTATTTGCTTTAAGCTAGACACCCCGATTGAGAATTCATTTCATATTGTTTTGAGTACCATTTAAGAGAATTAATTTTAATATTTGGGAATGATATGTAGAGACAGTCGGACCTTGTTACTATGTGAATAGTTGTTTAACCAAACAATTGCTTGTATTGTGTGATTTCTCACTGAAAGGATATGCTTCATATAAATATTTCACAGTCATAGCTGCTTATTTCTTAGGGAAAAAAGAAAGTCTGCATTATCTCTAAAGACCAGATAGAAATCTGAAGATGCAAGTGAAATTTTAGTGAGGTTTTTACTTTATCAACAAAACCACTAAATAAGTTTTAATTTCAACAACAAATTGTGGCCTCATTTTTCTTTTTAACATTAGACACAGATATAAATTAACTCTTGAATTCTAGGATGATTTTGCAAGGCTGAAAGAATTTTCTTTCAACTGAAACTGAGCAAATGTTGCCTCAGCTAGTATCAAGGATAATATAAACAAGTTATCAACATAATATAATTTGCAGAGAAACATATTTTAGAGTGGAAATACATGATAAGCACTGCAGAAATTCTTTGAGATTGGCAAGACTCACAGAAGAGATAAAATAAGGGTCTTTTAATGAGGCACAAATAGGATGTTAATGGTGGGGATCACCTACTCCTCATTACTGGGATCTGCTGGTTTTATTTGTATGTGTTACCTTACCATGAGTTACTGCCTTTTGACTGCTCCAAACTGAGTGTGAGTGTAGCCCTGCAGCTTTCCCAGTTTCAGCCCCAGGGGTTTTATTTTGTTGGGCAGTGAGCCCCTGTGTTTGCCAGAAACTTCCTACAGCTTTTTATTGAGAATGGCAAAAATGAAATTTTCTGGGCTCAGCATTTTATTCTTATTTACATGTAAAGTGTATAACCACCATGAACATGAGTTTTTATAAATTCAATATATTGAAGACTTTTTTCTTTTTCTCCTTTTTATTTCCTGTATGTTGCATAATAAAATATTTGGGAAAAAAAATGTACATTCATGGTTTCTAAGACATTTTTTGTAGAGGAAACAATCACTAACAGAAAAAACTCTAAGGCATTTATAAACCATCATTTTTTTAGTGAAAAGCCAATTAATCATAAAAATCTTATTCTGAAACTAAACACTTATTTTGTTTTAAAGTGTTTTAATATTTTTACAATACCAGCAAAAATTGATATATTTTTTGGCTTTGTATCAATCACTTTGGCACGACTTTGAAGTCCAATATAAGAATAGATTATTATATATTTATTTTAAGTTCACATACCATAGCAGAGAAGAAACACTTGATCATAGAGGTCAATTAAATTCCATTTAAAATGAACAGTTGCAGAACTTTGTAGTGATTAATTTTTAATTCCCCAGTCATGGTGGCTTAACATACAATTGTGAGTGTAAAAATATTTTTTGATAACAGAAGTAAGTGAAACTATAGAGAAAAGGCAGTAAATTTTCTGTAACTGTGTTTTTTATTCATATGAAGGTGATTCATGCCATGACTTTTAAAGTTGGACTATCAAGGCATGTAAACATAAAATTAAGAAGGAATAAAATGTTTCAGTGATTATAACCTTAATCTTGTTGTGAGTAAGAGACTGTAAAATCTAGGAGAGAAAAGAACCAATTGTACTGTATATAAAAGGTGCTGTATTATCTTGTTTCTGAAAATCTTTATATAACTAGCTGTCATGTAGAGCTAAGTTCTTAACTTTCTTTAAGGATATTGAAACAAATAATGGGCTGAACTAAAGGAAGTTATTTTAATTTTTATTGTCATACAGATTATCCAAATAGATTTGAAGAAGAGATGATTAAGAAGGGCCCCTTTGCCAAAAACCATAAGTAATTGAGTTGTCTTTTGTGATTTACAATAGTTCACCTACAATGGCTCTTATACAGCAGCTTTTCTACTGACCTCTGCAGATGACAAAAAATCTAAGGGGTGACCTAGAAAAAAATATTCCCTTACATGGGTAATATCATATGAACAAAACCTTCTTATTGTACCATATTTTCTTGTGACAATGAGTATGAGTCAAACAACAAAAAAGATGTAGGAAGAAGTGCATGAGAAAAGCAAAAATAGTCCTCCTTGCCAACTGGTGGTTTATGGTATACACCTGCTAGTGTATCCTTCCCACTCATGTCTTCAATGTAACCCACACTTCTCTCATCACTTTAGTTATTAATTCTGAAAAACTTGTTCTAAAAAGGAGCTAAGGGAATTAAAAATCTCTGAAAAATAAAATCCTATTAGCATCTATAGTGGCCATTTCTTCTCAGGTTACATGCCTTTTGCAGATTGCAGTATAGTTTACAAATGCTGAGGAAGGTTCTTATATTCTAATTTGAGTACTAGAAACATGTCAACCTTTGCAGCATTGGTGGGGTAAACTAAGCCACAAAGAGCTCTTTGTCTATGTGGTTAGACTGACTAGAATGCTTCCTGTACATGAACTTGTCTCATGTTTGTGCAACACACTGACATTTGCAGCATAGACATTCCCCTTAGTGCAATCATTCCTTAATCAAGACCATACTGTAATGTGGGCAGATGTTTCGTTAATTTTAACTCCTTTGATTAGCATCATCTAAGTTTTGTTTTTCATTTATGAAAATTGAAAATAGTTAAATAAGCTTAAAAAGATTTTCTGGTTTATTTAAAAAAGAAAACTATTTGGAAACATCAACCAGATATGTGTTCAGCACTGTTATTTTCTGGAGTCATCAGCAATCCTGATAAAGTTTCTTTAAATCGTGTGGAAAATCTCACTTATTTGCAAAGCTACACCCCTAAAAGTAAAGTGGATTTTTTTGAGTTGCACACAATATTGTCATTGTGAGAAGAGCTTGGAAGGACAACTTTTATGCCAAAAATGTTTTTTTGCAGACTATCCAACTCAACAGATGGCCTCTTTGGGTGTCATGAATTTACTCCTGGTAGTAATAATGAGCACTGTCCCACAGAGTTTTCTGAAGACAAAGTCCCTAGGTTATCTTAATCTATCAGGATATATCTTTCTGTTTACATTTATGGGCATCACAAGTTTTTCACATTAATTTTCTAAAAGTGTCTTTCAAAGTCATTATTACTTCATTACGATGGAGTAATATGAAGTAATATGAATTACTTCATACCCCGAGTGTTGCCCAAGACACTATGAATATTTAGGGCACCTTCTGTGGTTGCTCTCTTCATGCACAGCATGGTGGGAGCTGCCTGCTGTTGTCAGGACACTTTTATGACTGCAGAGTGAAAGAACTGCAGGGGCTATGCTTGGAAGTCAGTTCCTCACACCACCATTAACTGAAAACCATCTGGAGCATCTACAGATGCTTGGATCTGACTTATCCTATTGTTGCCAAAGTGTTGTAACCCTATCTAAAGGGATGTCAAAAGGTGGTGACTTCCTATCAGAAAGATTTATTATCAAGATGTCTACTGATATGCTACCTCAGTTCTGAAAATAAATACATTTAAAAAAGAAACAAAACACTTCAGTTTTCACTCATATCAACAGAAATATGTGCTACTGTTATGTATTCATTAAGTATTGTATTGCCTATTCTAGATTTTGTTTTTGCCTACATTTTTTATGGTCTACTAAGGTTCTTCTGTTTCTACTTTACTGTTCTTCCCATGTATTCTGCTTTCAGATTTAGACACTGCTAATCTGATCTATGATTTCTGAGAATTTTTAAGATAATTTTTCTCTTTTTAATTCCAAAACAACTTCTAGTAAGTTGACTATGAAGTAAAGCCTAATGTTAAAGTGTTAAGGAGAATGCCTGTTTCTTGTCATTAGTTTGTTTTGCTTTTGACTAGGAAGATTTTGAAGATTAACAAGTCCTGAAATCTATTCTTTTTCAAATGTAGATTATTCTTTCTGTCTAGCAATGTTAATTCATATTAGACTAATGGTCATGTAATTTTAATGCTTTGATTCTTCTTAGCTGTTCATGAGACCTTCTGAAATAAATTACATGAGATTCCATTTTCAGTGACTAAATAGAGAATATCAAAGTAGAAACTTGCCCAGGCACTCAGGGGTTCAGTCCAGCTGGTTTTGAGTACCTATCAACCATGTCTGTGATGTCATTTTTGCATGTACCAGGGACTGAGCTCCGTTTTCTCTCTCACAGATGGGGGCTGACTTCTAGATTCTGCACACAGGCAGAGCTAACAGGTACTGCACATCAACACACACTTGAATAAAAAATGAGTTTCAAATCTGTTTGCATTTAGCCTCTCTAGCTTACACCATGTTTGTGTCTTGTACAACTTCATGACAAAACAGGGAAATTCCATCTAGGGAATTCCTCCCTTATTTTTTAGTTAGTAGTAGCTGTTTAGCCCCTATTAATGCAGAGGTGTTGAATTTGGAGGCCATCTAAATGAACCATCATTATCTGGTGTGCCATTCTTGATCCACTTAAACAAAGAGATAATTCATATGAGGCTATACTTTAGGATGATAGTGGAAACACAAGTGACTTTGGAACTTTTAGCAATGAAGAAAGAGCAATGGAGCAGATTGCGCTAGAAAATATTCACAACCAACTTAAACCAGATTCAAATGAGTAGGAAGAAACAATCCATTATGAACATAGTAATCTTCCTAAGGGAAGAAGTGATTATTTGTCATAACTCACCCACACTCTTTGTGAAGAAGTCTTTTTGAGGAAGACCAGCTAGCACCATTAAGCCTAGGACTAGAGGAACACTCTGAGAGTGAGAACAATATCCAAGAAACAGTAGGAAAGATCTTAATATTATTGGAAAATAGCAATCTTAAATGCATTATCAAGGAGAATCTTCTGTACTGGTTACATAATTTTGACTATCAGTGTTAAAATTAATTTAACTGGACTAATAAGAGCTGCTTGCCATATTTTAGTTACACTGTTAAAACATTAATTGTACTAACAATAAATTCTTGACTGCACACAGTCTGTGTTCCCCTGTGCTCATAACAAGATTTTGAGAGTGACAGTAACCATCTGCAAAGTGTTGACCATATGGCAGACATGGCAAGTGACCTCCTTGTAATACTGTGGGGAATCGTCCCGACAGCAAAATTTTGAGACAACACAAGGTCCCTACAGGTAGTCGATCCCTACCAGCTTTTGTGTGCTGATACCTGAGACAGGAAAAATGACTAATGAGAAAGCTTCTGCAGCTCTCCAGATTGTTTTCTTACACTGTGCTGAAACTCTGACAGGTATATTCTGGGAAGTAGCATGAAAGTATGCAATGTGCTGTTGTGAAGGATGGTACTGAATGGAGAAAAGTAACTTTGTATTGGAAGAGTTTTTCAAGCCGGAGAAACAAAATTACCTATACTGTCTGTTGGGTGTAGATATAGGTGTGTACAGCTGGCCAGCTTCCCTGTCAAATAAACATAAGTTCCTTCCTGAACAGAGCTTGGGAACACACATCCCTGCAGGTATGATAAGGAGTCTAGAGCACTGGAATAAAGCAGTGAAATAACTTCCTAATACAGGTGCAGTCCATGATCCTTTCATAAAATGCTGACAGTTACTTAACACAAGCTGATGCTATATCAAAACTCATGGCAAGAGAAACTTCTTTTAAAATTTTCTGAAATTCTGAATTACTAATTTTATCAATCAAAATAAATTATTCTAAAAAAAAAAGCACTATGACAAGTTTTTTGATCTAAGATGGAATTTCTATGAGATTAAAAACAACAAACAAAATAACACAGCCAAACAACATCTTTCCTGGTCAACTAAGCTCCATGCTTCCTTTGCTGTTAATGAATAAGAAGGCCTGAAACTCGGAAATGCAACTTTGTTATCCTATTAGGAAAATGTTAGGAAGATTATCACTGGATTTCACTTAGCTCTTCTTGTGCCCTCTGTGGATTCATTTAAGAGACACCTATATTTCACCTCTCAACAGCACATTGAGAGCGGGGCCTGACAACTAATAACTTGCAGGATGCTTCAACATCTGTGAGTCTTTGCCTCACAGATGTTCTTTCAGCTACATGAAAGAAATCCCCTGTCACCTCTCTCCATGCAATTCCAATTCTCAACTAATTATGAGTTTGTGTATAGTGATGATCACTCCCATGTGTCACTGAAGGAATTATGAATAAAAATTTTATGCAAATGAAACTCTGCTTGTGTGTCTCCACCAGGAGATGGAAGTAGAGAGTATATTTTTTCCACTGGGATGCATGTACTTTACTGGTTCTCAGTGAATCTTTTCTGTAGAAGAATGCACACATGACTATTCTTTGTGTTCATATAAGATTTGGAATAAAGACCTCCTTAGTCTAGAATGCTAGCTTTAAAAATATCTAATTCAGTATTAGAGCAGAAGAAGGGACACATTCATGTGAGTTTAAACTTCTTGACAAGAGGCTATTTTTTTTTTCTTAGTTATTTTCTCAAATTCCTAAGGGTACAAAGTCTTAATATTTCAGACTACATTTATTTTTATTTCCTTGAAAAAGCAGTTATGAGACTAATACTTGTATTATTTCAAGAATTTCTGAGTTGCAAAAAGAGAAGAGATTCCTTCCCATGCCTTCTTCTTTGTGAGTTGTTGATACCCTTATTAAATGCTTAACTGAGAATATTTCAATTAATTTATTTAGCTTTAACATAAGAAAATTGTGAGATAAAATTCACCCAGAAAGATTAGTCAAATAGGAGAAAATATTGGAATTCTATTTGCTTCATCACCACCTCATGAAAACATACAATATCACTGTAACACATTTTAATAAAAACATACGACTCCTTAATTTATGAAACACCTGTTTCCATTTCTTAAGGTCTGAATTTTTCAACTTGGGAATCTAGTGCCACATCCTGTAAAGACCTTCATAGAGAAAATACAGAGCCTGGGCAATAAAGCAAAACACTTATGCTCAAATACAGCACATAGTTGCCAGTAAAGACAACTTGTATATTCAATTAGAAAGATCATAGAGAGACACAAACCTGACCAGAAAAAAATGAGAATTAAACATTGTCAAAAACATGAGCTTGTAAGAATAGATAGAGCACAGAAATGTTTACTTCCATAAGATTACCTGATTAAGGACACTGTCAAATGGAATACTAAGGCAAAGAGGGAAGCCACAGACAAAATATAGAGACACAAAACTGACAGCCAGTATGAAGGCAAAGACAAGGAACTGCCCTGGTCAGTAGCATTAATGAATGGGCCATCACCAAGGAGCCGGCAAAGCAGGACCTTGCAAACTGGAGGCACTGTCTGAGGGGGCCAGTGGGACAGTGTGCTGAAGGAAGCAAATCAGGGAACGAAGAAGAAAACACAGACAAAAGGCTACAAAAGGGTCCTGTTGTTTGTAAAATGGAATTGGTCAGTACAGTTGTCTGACTGAGTCCTGTGTCTGATCACCACAGTCTATCCTACCTTCTTGCAACTTCTCCTTAAACCTCTGCATAGTGTCACTCTCTGGCCTACGTGTGTGTGCTGCAAGGACCAAGTGCCAGCTACTGGTGAGAACTCTGTGTGTGAGCAAAAACTGGTACCGATTGGTGGAGTCAGATGGAGGGTGTGGGTGTCCCTGGACTGTGGTCAGCTATGAGAGGGAATGGAGTCTTGAAGTCAGCTACTGGAACACGTGGACGTTTTTAACCTCCAGCCATGGGGTAGGAATGGTACACATCCCAAAAAACATAATGGAGTCAGTGGCCTGATTGAGGAACCCAGTGCTGGCAGCTGTAGCAGGACCTCAGGACACAGCCCATGTTCTGGGTGTTGGCTGCCAGGCCTCCAAGAGACTTTATCTTACCCAGCCCTGGAGTGCTTGGGCTGTCCATATGCATTTGCTAGCAAACCTCAAGCTGAACCAGCAAGCAAGCAGGAGAGCCTCAGGTTGGGCCACAGGTATCAGGTGGGCAGAGGATACAGAGGATCCATGATTGTGGGGTGCCTGTGAGATGAGTCCACAAGTGCTGAGTGTGTGCAGCCAGCAGCAAGGTGGACCAGTAGGTGAGTAGGAGAACCATGGGACAAGTAAGGGGGCTGGGATGAAGGCAGGGGTGCCAGACAGAGGGACTGTGTCAGTACACAGGGGAGCCATGAATGTCGTGAATCTGTGCATCCAGAGAGTTTTATGTGTATGCCTGTATCAGTGAAATCCGGCCTCTGCCAGCCCAAGACCAGGGGGTTTGGGGAAGGCAGTGCCTTGTCTGTGAGAGCCTGTGTGGCTGGCCAAGCCACAGTCCTGAACGTGTGTATCTGTGTGTGTCTCTGGGATATGTACTGAAATTCACTTCTGGTTCTGCCTGCAAACAGGAAAGTGGCAACTGTGTCCCTCAGCCTGGGCAAAGACCCTGGGTCCCTGAGGAAATGGGTTCCAGAGGCTGTCAGAAGTCCTGAAATGGTGCTGTTGGAGGCAGCCTTGTGCCTAACATCCTTTAACATAAAGTACTAGAGATACTACAGATTGATGTCATAATATTCTTCTCTGTTTATATGAACACATTTATCTAATGAGAAAAAATACACTATACATGTTTTAGCAAACTCTTTCATCCCATCTCTTGTTGTTTCTAGAGGAATTTAAGTCACCATAATGCTTTGATACTCTGTATGAGACCTGAATATATCATTAACTTCACCAATTTATTTGCATGGATTTTTCAATGACCATAAACTTCAAAAGACATTTAGGAAAAGATAAAATGGTCTCAGTTCTACTAGCCATGCATAAAGTGGCACCATGAATCAAGATTAGCTGGAGGACTGTTCTCAGGAATGCTGTTATGTATCTACAACTGTTTGGGAGATAAGGGTAAGTTATTTTAGATATAATCATTCATTTATTAAATATGTATCTATCTTTGTAATTTTATATAAAAAAAAAAAAGTGTCACAGATAACCACTTTAAATATTACTCACAAAAACTAATTTTGAAGTATGTCTGCTAATTTGTGACTTTTTTTTTTATCACTTACTACTGCTGCTGCTGTCCAAGTCATTACTAAAATCATCTGCTATGAATTTAATTTTCTTAAAATCTGCAAATATGCTGTTCATAAGACATTCACGAATACCTTGTTGTATCATTATATCACACAAAAGAAAAAAAGTAATTGTCAGAAGCTAATCACCTTTTTCAAGTCATACATGAAAATAACTCCACTGTAAAATTGCTTTCAAATACTTGCACTGATACTCAATAAAGTTAATTTTCCAGAATCTTTCCTACAAATTACAACCAGAGCATGGAAATATTTTGCAGTAAAGAAACTAGAAGCATTATGAATCCTCACAACACAAAGTGATCTGCTTCCTGACATTTCCTAGAAAAGCAAGAAGAATTTTTACTGTGACAACTTCCCAATGAGTCATACAGCATTTGGGTAGCTGATACAGTCACATCAATTTCACTCATTCATTTAAAAACTGTTTGTTACACCCAGCAGAGAAAAACTGGTTTCATATGGACTTGTCTTGCATAATGATTTTAAGATTTGCTGTCATATTTTTTACCCAGGTTTTATTATATTATCATCACAATGGATAACCACAGATGCAGGGGTTTTTTAGAAAGAAGTTTATAACAGCTGTTATTTGAATACAAAAATTGAAATTAATATAAACCACACATGCGAAATTATTTACACATTTTTCTAAGGCACACTTCATTAATTTCTGAAGTTTTGTCAAGTTAACTCTTTGAGGATTGAATATTACTCTTCGTATTTATGAGATAGATACATAATTCTTCAATATTGTCATTCTTAGGTTTTGCTGTCATTCCACTGCAAGAGTAAAATGCAGAATGGTCCCTACAATATTGATTTTCCAGTAGAGGATCAGTACCAAACAGCAAAGGGTGAAATGGAGCAGTGCTCATGGCCACAAAAATGTCCCATTAAATTGTGAGGAGAGTGAAGGCAAAACTACCTCTAACAACCTTTCTAAAACAGCAAATCTAATCCTAGTTGGTAGTAGGATCAAAGTGACTTTTACACTCCGTCCTCTGATTCTTCCCTGAAAACACCTTTTCCTGATGGTACGGAAGTGAAGCTATAGCAAAGAACAGGAGAGAGAAGGCTTAAGAAAAATCTTTGGCAATAGGAGGTTATAGATACATAATCTCCCTGATATTTTAAGAGGGTGTTCACTCAATACCTGTGGACAAGAAAAAGAAAATACTTTAATTTACGGTTCAACATAGTGATGTCAGTATTGCCTTTGATCAATACCATATACTGTCAAATCATATTGTGGTAGTAAGCCTTTCCTCTATGATCACAGATAAACTGGATGCTGTTGCAAAGAGTTTTAATTAGACTTTTTTTCTCAGTAGGTACTCAGGTCAAAACTTAATAAATACAAAAAAAAGAGCTATTATTATGTTAGTATATTGCTTGGTATTGGAGCTCTTTCTTCCCAGTGATAAAATGAGTAAACATCTATTTTCTGACCATAAATTTACATTTTATATGTCATATATAAATTGAAAGCTACTTTTCTAATTATGTTTTGGTTTTTTGTTGTTTTGTTGGTTTGGGTTTTTTGTGTTGGTTTTTTTTGTTTTTTTTTTGTTTTTTGGTTTTTTTTTGTGCCTGTCTACTTAGATGGACTTTTTTATCCTGACTGTTTTCCTGGATTATTTCTTTGACTGAAATAGGAATTGCCCACATTAGATCTACAATTTTTCCTAGATGTTTTCAAATTTAGTTGATTTTTTAAAATGTGAATTCAATGTAAAAAACATTTTTTATATTAGTCAAATTTAATGTAATTTACATCTAATGTTCTATAATTTGTTGTGATCCTTTAAGTCTGAAAGAAGATAGTATTCTACTACCAGAAATGTCACTTTTTGTCGTTCTTGTAGCACTGTAGAACTTATATCTGATAGACCATCACATCTTTTGTCCCTGTGTTCTGAAGTATAAACAATCAACCAAAAGGCAGGCGCAGTAGAGAAACTGTATCTCTAGGATTTACTGTACCGGAAATCCATTTTACTCCAAATTTGGTGACTTTTTGAACAGTGCTAGTGAAGCAGGAGAATTTGGGAATGGATCCTGGCAGGAAAGGGCAAAAACCTTGTTCTCTGATGATTGTACATCTTTCTAACTAGTGAGCAAGATATTGCCCTTCCACTGTACCCCTTCACGAGCTCAGGAGTGATGTAGCACTCCCTTTCTGTGAAAGGGATAATAATTTAACCTCTTACAGGAGATCTATTCTATGCTTATACAATTTAAAGTGTTGCTAGTCTTTTGACTGATTTTTCTAATGTAGCAAGTGAGGTTTTTTCTGTTTAGGTGAAATTTCCCTAATTTCGCATAGATTGATTCTAGTGCTCATAGTTAGGGAGTTCTTTATGGTTGGTAATGAATTTCATGAAAAATACATTAAAATATAAATATTACCATTATGTACTTGTAGTCTGAAAAGACATTTTTACCAATGAGTATGAACTTGGGATTAGACTGATATCTTAGAAGTACTTCATCTTATAGTTCAACAAAGTCCACCTCATATTGACTATGTTTTCTTTATCACATCTCTAAAAGCTGTTTTACCATCTTTTTTCTTTATAGTCCTCGTAGCATAAGATTAATCATAAAGTGAGAATTTTCATTTATTTGGAAAATAGCTGTAATTTGACTTTACTGATTTGACAGGTGCAGGAAGAATAATGTCTGTACTTTCTGATAAAACCTTTGTAAATTTTGGGTTTCCTTGTGGGTCTGGTGTTTCCACCGTTTCTGCAGATAATGCTTGCAATGGTTGGAAGATCAAAAGTTTGTTCTTCATTTGTAAATACAGTTATGAATTTTAATGAGCTGTTAGCCTAACTATGTAAAGTAATGCATAAGAGACAATGTTGATACTTGTTCTGTGTAAATCCCAGATGCAATATATTCATTCATTAGTGTATGAGTTTATGCCAAAAAATTATGAACATTTTGATTATCTCATACTTGTTTGCTCAGCTGTAAGCCCTTTTTAAGGTTTCACTTTAGGAAGGACTTTTTCCCTCAAATACAGAATTTTTAAAATTGCTTTTTTAAATAGTTCTAACGAAAATTCTTCTTGCAACTGTAGTGATAACAATAACAGTAACTAATAAAAATCCCAAGCAAAATTTCTCTATAAATCTATAAATAGGCCTGCCTTGATCATTTGTGGAAGATATAATTTCATACTGGGTCTGACTGGGATACAGTCAAATTACTTCATAGCAGCCCATAGTGTTCTGTGCTTTGAATTACTGTCTAAAATACTGCAGAAAACACACGAATATTTTTTTACTATTACTGAATTGAACCCGCACAGTGTCAAGTTTTTCTCTCTCCCTTCCCTCATCTTCATTTCCTCTGCCCAATGCCCCAGTGAGCAGGCTGAGGATAAGCAGGAGGTTGGGGGCATCATATCCAGGACAGCTGTTTCAAATTGACTGATGGGATATTCCATACCATATGATCCTGTGCTTAGAATAAATGCTCAGGAAATGAGAGAGGAAAGGGACATGTTACTGATTATGGCATTTGTCTTCCCAAGCAGCTGTAATATGTGTCCTTGCTTTCCAGGATGCAGATGGACATCTGCCTACTGATGGGAAGTAGTGAATTAATTCCTTTTTTGAATTAATTCCATTTTTTTTCCTTTTGCTTTCACACACAGCCTTTGCTTTTTCTATTAAATTGTCATTATATTGATCCATTAGTCTTCTTGTCTTTTTATTTTCTCTCTGTCCTGTGAGAAGGTAGTGAGAAAAAGGCTGGGTGGGTGTTTCCTGGGGTCATCACACAACAAATTTGAAAAATAATATTTTCTATTCTACATCTTTTTAAGAAGTTTTTATTCTTTCTGTCACATTGCAGTGTATGGTGTTAAAGTTATTGCATTTCACATCTGAACTGAGAGATTTCCATATAGACAATATTACCTTTGCTTCCCATCAAATTTAAAGTGCATGTCCCTTGATCCAGGACTGAGAAAAAAAATGAACATTTGCGAACTAGTGTGTTTGAAATTTGACTCTGTGTTTTGCAATAAAATTAATAGAATATGTTGATACTGTTCCCCTCCCCACCCCCGCCAAAAAAAAAAAAAAACCAAAACAAAAAACCAAGCATACAAAAGGGGCTTTTTGCTTTTTTTGTTTTGTTGGTTTTTTTTCCTTTGTATCTCTAAATACAGATGTTCTCTAACCAAGATAGAGTTTTAGATAAATTGAACAAGAAAAAGCTGTACTTCTAGGGAGAATTTAAATGCAGAAGGAAAATCTGTTCATCTCATGTAGCATTAGCCTAACGTGGGTGAAGTATTTCTAGAATGAGTGACTTCTGTAATGATATTTTTCCAATTTCTTTAAAAGCTGAATACTTCACTCACTCCAGAACCTAGATTCTGACATCATAAATCATAATATAACTGGTGAGATCATCATTCACTTTTTTCTGAACTCTGGTTGGTTACAAAGACTCATGCTCTTTCCGATTCAGCTAAAGTAGATTCTCAGTTGGTCAGAAATAAACACCCCTTTTTGGCCTGCAATCCCAAATATCACTACTGTGGTATGAAAGAAAACCCATGCACAGTATGTGTTCTAGGCTCACAGTAAATGTGATCTAATGTAGCAGGACTGGAGAATAAAGTTGAAGAGTAGATCTGAATAAATAGCTAAAAGCAATGCCTTGTGGTTTTTGTTTATGAATTGACTGTTAAGCATGACTACCATAAGACTGAACTGATAATTTTCTTTTAATAGCATCTTGTTTCAATATCTATGTCCTGAACATAGCTTCTACCTACAGAATATTTTTGAAAAAGATACCCTGTTCAATAAGATCAATGTAATGGTCATAAAAGGTTTATTGGGAACAGAGGACTATGCTCAGAATATTAAAGAATAAATATTCAGATCCTTAATATTTCTTAAACACTGTAATAAGCTTTATTGGAGCATGAGTTTTTGTCTACTGGTACTTTGGAAAAATATCCAAAAAAGAGGAATAGATTTATGCATTAGATGAAAATTTGTGAGAACTTTCAATAATGAATCAGAAGGAACGGTTATGAAGATGCATTACTTTTGCCAACAAAATACATGCTACCAATAGATTAGGACTTCCTCTTTCTCTGTCCCTGCAGCTGCTCAATTCTTGCCCGCAGCTACAGCTTATTAAATTTTTAGGGTCCCTAGACTACTGAGTGTTGTAACTTGTCTATATTTAATGCTTTCAGCATGTCATAACTGCATAATCTGACACACCTCTTGCAATATTTTTCTGTCTTCAAACAAATTACAAATTTCATCAAATCAATGTTAATTTTAGAAAATAATGAAAAATAAGGAGTTGTATGAACTGGTTGATCTAAATGTGTTTTGGAGCTACCAGGACTCATGAATTAAAGTGAAAGATGATGAAATGAATAGTGTGCCGTATGGAAATGCTCCCTGTTATCCATGCTGACTTTAGTGGCCAAGGAAGTACTTTAACTCTGGTATTGGTACATAAAGATTATATAATACTATGAAGTTGTTGATATAAAAGTTCACCAGCCACAACTTTATGTTTTTCTAGTTATCAAAAGTACTTTGCCTATCTGACCTATCTAATCGTCAGTTATTTTTGACCTGATGATAAAAAAAATTAGCAGTAATGCAGAATTCAATTCTGAATTCTATAATTCAGAAGTGAATTATATAATGTAGAAGCAAATTCTGAATCCTACCAGGGCATCAAGATGTACCAAAAAGAATATGGATTTCTGTCCAGAAGTATGCATGTAAGAAGAAAAAAAAAAATATATAGCAGTTAGATAATATCACTAAAACTTTATTCCATAACCACTTTTCTGTTCTGAACAGGTGCATTGACATTTCATATTTTATAGACATAAACTATTCAAACATATTCACATGCAGAGAAGTAATTGATGAACACAGGTTCCAAAGTGCTGTAATGTCTATATTTTTTTTTTCTCTTGGAATAAAGGAAAATATTATTTGCTCTACTAATTTCCTTCTTGGAATATATTTTTTAAACCATATGTTTTATCCTCTCTAGCTTTTCCCCTAATTACAACACCAGACAATTGTCTTTAGTTTACTGTTTAACTTTCTCTTCTTCAAATACAAGACATCATGAAAATATTACCCTAAGGAATGTAAATATTTGCAGGTGGAATGTTACTAAAACGACCAGATCAAATAAAATTGCTTTTCCTTGTTCTTCCTCCACCTAATTCATTACTAGACTTTACCTCTTAGAGCAATGAAAATTGTATAAAGCTGCTATTGTCTGTCTGCAGGAACTACTGTTAGTCAAAAGGCCTAAAACATCATTACTCAAGTGAAGTATGATTGTTAAGGAAGATTTAACTAGTTTCCCATGTTTTGCCTTTGGCAATAAATACAGCACTATATTTTACAAATCTGTGAATTGTCCTCAGCTTTCTACCCAAAAGCTTTGAAGCTATTGTAATACATACAGGAGAAACACAACTTTGATGACATTAGTTTTTCTGTGTGGAAAAAGATTCATTATACTTACATCAGAAAAAAAAATAAAACACTTGTTAATTTCTTTAAAACCTGCTTTGCAAGGGAAAATTAAATTGTTAAATGCATTTAACCAGGACAAAGTGATTTACTCAAACATTATTTATTTTAATTTGTCCTTCAATCTCATTTAGTACATGTATTGCCTATGGCTGCAATCAGAGCTGCTTAGCATCCCTTGAACCAGATTAAAGATCAAAATCCTTCTTAGCGCCAGCTTATTGCGTAGCAAATACAAACTCAATGCAATCAGCAAGCTTAAAACAAGACTCAGATGTTAGCAAAGCCAGTGGAGATCAAGAAAGAAATGCACAAAACAAGGTGACCTAGAACAGAATATCAAAGTATCTTTTGTACTTTTCAGTTCTGGCTAAAGCCATGAAGTCATTCTTGTGAACATACTCTATCCCAAAAAGACGTAGTTGTTGGGAAATTTAAACCTACTTCTAGTTTACAATTTCAACTGTTGGATCTAATTTTACCACTGTTTATACATTACTTCTTCTGTATGCTTTGCATACACATATCAAAGCATGCTCTATCAACTTATCACTGGAAGAAATTGTTCATTTCTTCTTTGTGTTTTTGTGATGAAATAGAGTTTCAAGACATATAGGAATGGCTTAGAATTATGGCAGCTTTGGCAGTCTCTGATGACCAGAAAGTTTCCTGTTCAGCACTGTCATACTACTGTTAACATCATATTATTTTGTTAGGACTTCATAAGATTAGTTCCAAAAATTTTCTTTCTAGATGACTTTGGGTCTGCCTTGCACAGCCTGTATTGCAGCGTGTTATTTACTTACGTATTTATTATTTATGAAAAAAACCCCCAAACAAGCCCAATGCAAACACCACAAGCTACAGAAATTCTCAGAAATGAAGTCTTATCCTGCCATCTATGAAATTAACAGGAAAGATAATTCAGCTTTTCCCTGCCCACTAATTCACAAGTTCTCAATAACATTTTTCTGCAAAACTGCTAATAATCCTGTCCAGGACTTATTCTTTATTACATTCTTAGGAAAGAGGCCACGTACTTTTGGAGAAAAAAGTTCCTGAGCATACACTTAACTTGTTAGCACTTTATGAGGAAGGGGTTTCTGTCCTGCAGTGGATACACATTTACTCAATAGAACAAGAGCTTATCTATTGGATGATGTGAACTGAGACAATTTGTGTCATCCATCAAGCAGAGGGATGTGTGCCTATCAAAGGAAAAGGAATGTGTTTGAGCAGGTGATTAATGCACATCCAGTTGTGCAGGTGTGCAAACAGCTTTGGTAGCATGACTTACATACCCAAAGAGTGCCAACACCTGATGAGAGACAGTGTATTTTTAAACAGTTCATACCACCTCTGAAAACAAAATTAATGATTTGACTTGTCTAAAAAATGTTTGAGTGCATCCTTGTTCATTTGGGTTTTTTTGAAATGAAATGGAAGAAAAAAACCAAAAACGAGCCAGTTCAAGAACAAAGTTAATATATCTTTTACAAATTAAACCCGTCCCAAGAATAATGTCGATAAATGCTTGTGTAGCATAGAATTAATATAGTTGGAGCTGAAAGTACATTCAGTAATCACTGAAAAGCAGTGGTAACTTGGCCTATATTATACCTTTGTGTGGTTCCCAGTACTGATGTTCAGATGTACAGATATACAAAGAAGAGAGTTTGCTAGCTACAGCATAGCAACAAATAAAATTTCTGTAATATATTTTGATTTCTAAAATAATTTCTGTCTTTTTAATATTCCTGTAGAATGCTTGAGTTATCTTAGATTGCAAATACTTTATTTGATTTTTGCCTCATTAAAGAAAATGAAAATTCTTTTCATGTTCACTTAACTGAATTTTTCCTCAAAAAACTTTAGGAAGTGCGCCTCAATATTTTAATAATATTCCACTGTAATATAGTGCCTTTTTAATGACAGAGTAATGTGACTTACAGGAGGCACAAGCTTCAGGCTATAGTGGAGTGCAAACTAAGAGCATAAAGACAGTATCATCTGGATTTTTGAATAATTTGGTTTTTTTATTTGAGATGATGTATAAGGCTGTAACAAAAGTACAGCAACTATATATACATATATATGTGTATATATATATGTATATATATATTTATATATATATATTTACAATAAACAAGAACAACACCAAAGCCAAACCCGCCATCAAAAAGAGCCACCCAAATATCTAAATTTCACCATCAGAGAGGTTTCACTGTATGTCTATTCTGGGAGCTAAGTCTTCTATCAATATCTCTGTTGGGAATATTGATGAAATCTCTTTACATGATCAAGGTCAAACTGTACACTGAACCCAAATAGCACAATGTTGTGCTGCCAAAAGTCTTGGCTTAGGAAGAAGGATTCCCAATCCTGGTGAATAAGGTGCAATGAAGAGTGAGGTCTAGGTTTCTAACACTGACATTTACGCAGTTTTCTCCCAAAACGTTTGTAACAGGATATGCACTAAAATGAATTTTGGCACCAACATGAAAATGAAGGAAAACCTTTCTATGAAATAAGATCCAAAGGCTGTAGTAATTTTCTTTATGTACAGACAAGCCACACATTTGGATCCATCTGGTTTGCTCCCCAGGTTTGCTTCTTCTGCAGCCACACAAGGAGGACATGCTAGTGTCAAAAATTTTCATTAGAGGTTAAATACTGTCAGGGGCTATGTGAGTGCTTTCTCTAGCTTGGTCTACAGGATCTGAATCCATATCTTCCTAATTAAGACTGTTTGATGGCTTTAGATTTTTTAATTTTCTCTGCAGTGTTAAAGAGATTGCTGCTTATGCAGAGTCAGGAAAATACCCTATCATAGAATTATTAAAAATACATATTTTCTAAAATAATAACAACACTGTTATAAACATAAACTTGAAAAAACATAGGGATGAAATCTTTGCCACCTAAATATCATCAGCAGTGAATGTCTGGTACTTAGGTCTGAGACAGAAATCCTCTTTGAGTGCTTACAGGGTTTTCTGGACCACTGGATAAGACAGTTAAGCCTAAAATTCTCATGGATGACTGATTTTATGCTCTTGTAGGTATTCAGAATTGTCTTCTCTGAGTAGATACCTGACTCTGAGAGCTGTATTCTGACCTTTGTTTAGGTAGCCAGCCTGTCTTCTTTCCTCAAATATTTTAGGAGTTAATGGGAGCAACACGAGAGGTAAGAGTGGTGTTAAAAGTAGTGCCATTATGATCATAAGAGTTTGGTAACTGGGAAAAGAGGCGCCTTCATATAGTAATTTTATGATAATCTTGTATTACTGTCAGTCAAACAATCTGAAATATTTTAAAAAAAATTAGTTATAATCAACTGTAATCCTGAAAAGGTTGCTTCTGAGGTATTTCCCAGGAGCAGGTGTTCAGCCACCCTCAGGAAAGTTGGGCTCCATCACCTTAATGGTGACTTGGGAAGACAAACACTGTCACTACAAATGTCCCCCCTCTTTTCTTCTTCACTCAACTTTATATACTGAGCATGATATCATATTGTGTGGAATAACCCTTTGGTCACCTGCCCTGGCTGCATCTTCTCCCAACCTCCCAGGCAACCCCAGCCTCCTTTTCAGAGTGGCAGTACAAAAAGCAGAGAAGGCCTGGGCTCTGTGTAAGCCCTGCTCAGCAATAACAAAAACATCTCTATGTTATCAACCCTGTGCTCAGCACAAATCCAAATCACAGCCCCATACCAGCCACTGGGAAGAAAATTAACTCTACCTCAGCCAAAACCAGCCCACTAATGAAAATGGGACTTTCAATTCATATCCTTTAAGTAGTAACTATAGTACTGTGGATGCTTTTTACAAAATATTTCATTTTCATAGACCGCTTGAATTGATCCTGTGACTGGGTAACAACAATGCACAGAAATTGCTGGAATAGTCCACACAAAGTAGGAAATAAGTCTCTAATTCATTAAAAGTTTAAGACAAATCACAGATGCATTCCTTTTATAGTTCATTAAGAGTTATTGGAGATATGTGCTCAGTTCTTGCTGTCTAAAATACTCTGTTTCTGTAGTGGGCCTTAACTGTGTCAAAAGGAAGTTTGACAGCTATAGAACTGAATTTATAAACTGTTTAGCTA
Organism: Monarcha castaneiventris obscurior; assembly: GCA_026261815.1. Classification (NCBI taxonomy): domain Eukaryota; kingdom Metazoa; phylum Chordata; class Aves; order Passeriformes; family Monarchidae; genus Monarcha; species Monarcha castaneiventris. The sequence continues at coordinate 3,429,176 of JAMPIT010000174.1, read as the reverse complement.
TGCATTTTTATATACTTTAATCTGTAAGATGAATTTTTTCTTTCATGAAGACACTATTTTAGGTTACTGAGCTTCCTTTAGGCTTTTCTCTGCTGCTTAGCATCTTACAGAAGATTTATAACAACTTAGAGAAGCAAGAATTGCACTAGGAGAGGGAATATTATGCCTTTAAATTTGGAGAAGACAAAAGGTTTTCAGCCTAAAAGAGAAATTAAAGGAATGGGACTGTTTCATTGTTCTACTTGGGTTCATTTATGCAGTGTTTGTAGGAAGTGATTTTTTAGTTAAAGAAATTTTCTGCATTCCTATAATTAGATGATTCATGGTGTAAAATTTAAAGAACATGCATATTATAATAAATGTGGTTGTGTTTTTTTTTCTTTCTACAGGAACACAAAGGATTGTTAGCATATTCTAAACTGTCCTTCAAACTTTTGCATGCCCTAGAAGTTCTATTCACAGTGCTTCTCTATATTTTATGAAATATTATCCTTCAATATGAAATCATTAATGTTTCTAAAATGGTCAAGGTGACAAGCTTTGTTCTTGCCTAGAGCATAGCAGAAATACAGATGGCAAGAAAACCAGAAGAGACAAGTAGACAGTGCATTTTAATGTTTTAGAGAGGATTGTGGACTCAGATAAAAACACAAATTACTGGAGCAAGACTTAGATGTCTGAACAGGGTCAGTGCAGTTGCTTGCTTAAAAAAGCTGTCTGTTTAACTTTTACATCAAATGCAAATGCACATCACTTTATTCTTTCAAAATGCAATGACTTTACCGTTATAATTGCTTAAAGCTAGCAGATTTCGCAATCAGTGTGAAGGTCTTTACCTAAGAGCATGTAAGTGGCTTACTGAGTAAAAGCTAATTTAAAGACTTTGTAAGTGTCCAATGAATTAAAAGTTTCAAAGCAAAAGACAAAGTTAGTTGGATAAGAACAGTGGCATTTTTGCATCCCACTGACCTATTTTTTCTGTGAAGTCATTTGAATAAATTCATAAATCTAGTCCCGGTTTTTTTGCAACCATTGTGAAAGAATTTTGATTAAAGAGCTTTACTAAGAATGGTTTTGGATTAAAGTATGATTGCACTTATTAAGATTCTTTTTAATACTTGATTTTCACAAGTGATGTGGAGGAAATTTTAATTTTAATGCCATTACTGAGAAAGGATTTTCAGAATGGAGAAATAAGTTATTATAACAGAAACTTACCAGTCCCACAGGGTAGTATGAAAATATAGAGTTGGGACCTTATTGGAGCAAGTCATTAATTTCTAGGGAAGGATATTAAAACTTGAGTTACGAACATGAGACCTGTTGTAATCACACAAGGTAAAAAGGAGATGGTAGACTAGCCCGTGGCAGAAGGTAGTCTGTTCTTACATTTAAACTCCCTTAAACATAGTCCATTACTTCAATAAATTGAATAAATCTTGTCAGAGGATGTGAGCTGTCTTCAGAAATACCTGCACTGAACTCGGCTTTCTTGTAAAGACTACTGTCATCTAGTAATCATAGCCTATCAGGCTTAAGGTGGCAGCAATTGTGTATGCAGCTGAGATTCAGCTGTTTAAATTAAATAGAACTACTGATTTCAAGCTCTACTGAAGACAGATGGGTGTGGTTTTAAAAGAAATTTCATGAAGCAAGTTTGGTTTTTTTCCTAATTCAAAAAGTTGAAACAGTGTCCTTCAAACTCTGACCAAAATTTCTATTATCCTCAAGATCCCTGTTTACATTTTCTCCATTTATCTGGAAAGAGGTAGACAGTGGAATCTCTTGAACTACAGATATAACTTTTTTAATGCTGATTTTACTGCTACTTCGCCTGTTACCTTGTAGCCATCACAAAGATTTTAAGGTTAAAAACCCTGAGATGTAAATATAAGAAAATCCTGCATTTAAACTAAAAAACATGTTCTCAACAGGTATTCAGTCTCTATACGATGTCAAACAGTAAAGAATCTGTAACTGCCTTGGTTAAATTATTCCAATGATTAATCACTTTCACAGCAAGAAAAGGCCATACCTTAAATCCTGTGTCTAGATTTGGGCCCCTCACTTTCAGAAAGACATTGAGGTGCTGGAGTGTGTCCAGAGAAGGGTAAAAGAGCTGGGGAAGGGTCTGAAACATAAGTTTGATGAGGAGCAGCTGAGTGTTTAGCCTGGAGAAGAGGAGGCTCAAGGGATATCCTTATGGGTTATATGCATATCCGTATCGGTTTCTGCAACTACCTGAAAGGAGCTTGTAGCAGGTGGGGTCAGTCTCTTCTCCCAGGTGACATGTGACAGGACAAGAAGAAATGGTGTCAAGATGTGCTATGGGAGGTTCAGTGTGGATATCAAGAATGCATTGGATAACAGGATATTCAGGGAGGTGGTGGTGATCTTTTACAGCCTTAATGTTCCTATGATTCTACTCTGTTATTTATAGACTACATATTTTCACAACTTTGAGGTTTATGCACTTTTAAAGCATGAGAATTTACATATCTACATAAATAATGTATGACATAGATAGGAAAAACCTGCAATAATAGAAAATGCAATAATCAAGCAAACAGGTTAAGAAGATTATCATTGTCCTGTTTCTCATTTGAATATATAGATATTTTGAAGTCCTTACCCAAGCAAAAATTCTAACGCACATTTTATCTGATAAAAGCCCAAAGTAGAAGGAGAAGCATTAATATTGTGGAAACAAGTGTGCCAATGGAAAATCTCAGATAAGTTCAATATAGTCTGTATCACCTTGGTTGTGGATAACAGGAGAAAGCTCATTACTGAGTAGATTTTTTATGATGATGAGAAGGAAGAATGCTTACTTAGCAGATGCATCAAAAGGAAAAGGCTGTTAAACCCTGTACTACAAAAGCAATGAAAGATGTTTTGCACTCTTTCTCTCTCTAGAGTTTACTATAAAGTATGCTGAGGAAAGAAAAACAGGATTTTTTTGGTGTTGCTTGTTACAACTGGAATTTCGAAATTATCAGCAGAATGGATACTTATGCATTTCAATATCCATGCCTCAATATAGTAAAACAATTTAACACTTAGTCATTATATCATAATTTCAGAATAATTTCCTTATATTAAAATGAATAATCAAGGGCAGAATAAAGAGGTTCAGTATTATTAATTTTAGAGTAATTGTCTTCTCCTTGTACCATAAGGAAAGTAGAATCCTCACAAAATATTCCTCAATACAAAAACATATACAATTAAGTTTGGGTGAAAGAAGACTATGACATGTATCTCCTAGAAGACTTTTTTCCTAGAACATATTTAATTTTCTATAAGCTCTTCTACAAATTTTTGTTTCTTACTTAGCTGCATTAGAAATCTCACAATTAATTGATCAAAGTAAGTTCATTTCAATTCCTCCAACATTTTTTAATCACCAAGTTTTAAAATAAAAATACATGTAGACACTTAAACGGAATATTTTGAATCTAAGGAGAACTTAAGACCTTTAATAGTCTTTATTCCATTGCCTTAGAAAGATCCTAAACATAATCTGAAAATGGCTTCAAAACTGAAATGCTAAAATCGTGTAATACCAAATGGTTAGGCATGGTTCCCTTTTGAATCATGAAAAAAGTCTCAAAACTATGCTTGGTCAATTTTGTGTAAAGCTTAATTTCATAACCACATAGAGAAATGTGCTTATCTTTCTTGCAAAATTAAGAGATTTTAAAATAAATTAATGTGTTATACATATATGTATTTTATGCAAAGCTATACTCATGGGTATGTTAGCATAGACACATATACATATGCCTACACACAGAATGACTTCCTAACCTACTGAAGATTTATAGTTCTCAGTACTGAAAAAAAGTGAAATTAGAAGACCAGGCTACCACTCTCTTCCTTGTCCTTTGAAGATGACTTTCTGACCTTTTTTCCAGTTTAACAGTTTCCTTGATCTTTGCCATGACTGTTGCATTAATCACCTGTGATTGGCACAGTGGCAAGATATTTGTTCAGCATAGTCTGCTACTCCATATCATGTTATTTACTGTGGCAGTAAGGAATGTTTTTGTTCCCCTGAATGAGGAACCAGAAGCGATCTTCACAGTTGTCCTATTATACAAGTTACAGCTGGACTAGTGAGTAAAATAAAATTTATGAAAATTGATAATACAAACTGTATCACTAGTAGTAACTTTGGTAATAGCAGTCTTTTCATTACTTAAAAGAAAATAATGTTGAAAAAATGCAGAACTATAAATACAAAGATGAAAATCAATTTATTATGCTTTATGTTCACATTACATTTGTCATGAGGTAAGAAAGAATATTTAGCAAAGTTTTGTTAGAATCCCTGGTTCTCATTACTTTAGCTAACATCTAGAAGAAAAAAAGCCAAATCTTAATGATCCAACAGTGCTCTCTGGTGGCGTGAAAACAAAGGCATTGTATCCTCTGTAAAAAATTACATGAGTCCAGGGCACAAGTCCTTGAAGACAGATAAGTGACAGGAAGTCTCAACATGTTCCCTTGTGATAAGAAAAATAGAGCAATAAACAACTTTAAAACCACCAAGGCATGAAATGTGAAACCTGGCTTAGTAAAGTAATGTAAATAAAAATATTAAAAGTAATATTTCTTGTCCAGCAGATGTTTTAGACTCTTAATGTTCACAAGGAACATATTCATTCAGCATGCAATGCTTATCCAAAAAGTGAGAGAAATATACTGCATATTAGTATATTTTATCATAAAATAATTTTGAATGTTAAGAAACACTTTTTGGTTTAAATTTTATTCTCTTGAATTGGGGAAGGCAAATAAATAAAAAAGAAAAAATAAAAACGTTGCTAAAGGAAATAGAATAGAGAGGTAAAAGAACAACTATAAAACAGAGTCATTAAGTGCTGAGTTCCAAAAAGCTTCCCTTGCTGTTGTCACACAAAGATTCTGTCTCAGATTTTCATTATATTTTTTACAATCATAGGTAGATTTTATTCATACCAACTAAAAATTGTTGGGCCATCCTCTATTGCACTCCATCAATTTTCCCTTGCAGATTTTTTTGGGTTTTTTTCTGATAGATTTTTTTTTTTTAACTTTTGAGGACTTGGAAACTTAACATATTATGTAGCAATATAGTAAGAAGTAAAGGAAAAGACAGAAAGGGCAGTTTTATGGAATGCAGCCAAAAACCCTGACCACAAAGATATTTATAGTATAGGCAAATCTCTGATAAGTAGGTTTTTTGATGATAAAGGAAAAAAAAATGCTTCCAGTGCTTTCTGGGACCAGAATTATTCTGAACTTATTCCATATTGTTTGAAACAAACATGCTTAGCCCCAGCACTGATACACCAGGAACATTAATATTGGTACTATTGAAATGTTAAAAAGATTTGGAGAAACTGTTAGCCAGATAAAGAGGAAACACCCAAGAATGTTAACTGGAACATTCCAGATCAAGACAACGGAACTGGCTATGCTGTTCAAAAGAATACTATCTTCTACATATTTTGAGATGGAACTTAAGAGCTTCTAAAGCTACAGGAGAAAGAGAGGTGCACACAAAGAACTTTCGCCGCAAGGAACAAAGAAGAATGAATCCATATTGGACCAAGTATCTCAAGTAAAACACCAATATAGATATCTGGAAAATATAAACACTCACTGTGAATCTGATTTTGAAATATAGGAAAAAAGAGCACTTCTCAAAGCAAGCATAAATTGCACTTTTTTCCTACAGTATTTGCTATCACAAAAGAATTCAAGGCACGCTTGTTTCAGTGAACTATAGATTGTGCCATAGAACCCAAAAGAATAGAACTTCTCGAAGATTTCTGGAAAATGGAAAAGAATTACACAAATTAATTTTTCTTGAAATATGTATTTGAACTGGTAAGTCATACTCTACTAACATCTCTTCAGACCAAAGATTTTGCTTTATTTCAGACTATTAATTTTGGGGTAGGTGAGGAGTAGATGAATGAAATCTTGGAGAAGAACAGTAAAATTACATCGTCATATAGTCTTTCTTGAGCTGGTTTAAAAAAGAAAATAAAAGAAGAGTCTTTTAATTGCTTGTAATTTTTAATTTTACTTAGACCTGAAAGTTTTTCTGACTACATGCATAGTTCTTCATTCTTTTTTTGCTGTGAAAAGGTAAGATTTCCATAAAAGGCATAGGTTGAATTCTACATTTATCTTTCTATTTCAATGAGAGGTGGCAACAGTGTGGGGACTGACTTGACTAAACATAGTTTTCTGCTGCCATATGGGCTTGTCCAAAGATAGCCTATCAGTTTTGTCCTTTCCTGCCATCCAGAAATGTGCAAACCCCGTTTTTGTCAGCCCTGATCAGATGCCTTTGGGTACTCTCAGGCACATCAGTTTGTCTATTGTTTATGTTTAGCCAACTGCCTCAAGTCTTACTATTATACTTATAGTGATTTTAAGAAGTTACTGCAGGATATAGGAAAAAAAAACCTAGGAAAGTATTATTTTTTGTGAAAGTTTTCTTCATCTTACATTTTGTGGCAGAATATAATGTATTGCCTCTCTGAAAAGAGAGGGAGGAAGACTTTTCCAAAATATTTTGTAAGGATAATGAAATAATATTGTTGTGTTTACTTATATGGAATATTACACAATCAGATTCAAATAAAACTGAATGACTAAATTAGGTACAGGTGTTTCCAGTAAAAATAATACAAGTACATTTTTGTCAGAGCTAGCTATATATTTGCAAAAAGACATTTATCAGTCATTAGTGTGAAGGCTGAGTGGGGATGGTGACAGTCACAGTCAAGGATTAAAGTTTGTGAAAAACAAAGGATTTGAAAAAGGGAAGTATTTGAATATTTAAGACTGTCTTACTCATGTTAGCCTCTATTATTTAGAGTTGTGTTTTCAGTGTTTTAAGATAACATCCTTCCTAAAACTCAGTTATATCAATGAGGAAATAATGTTAAGGAGGAAATTCTGCTTCAGAAAAACATCAGGGAATATTTAATTTTGATGAATTTTTTTGTTTGTTTCATTGTGAAAGTGTTTATTTTTGGAGGCATGTGGTGGTAAAAGTTGTGCTATGCACAAAAAGAACCAAAAAAGGAGCAGAAATGTAAGTAACAGCTTAGGAAAGAGTGTTCTGAAACAAGTCTTTTTCACACATATTAATAATAGAGAGTATAAAATGCCAGTGGAAAAGTAAAGGTGCTATGGAGACTCTGAACTGCACAGTGTCTATGTAAAGTAAATACTTACGATACACTATTTATTAAATATTGTACCAGTCTTGAAAATAGTGTATCATTCCTCCCTTATCCCCTTATGAAATAGAATGTTTAATTTACAATGAATCAGCCTAAGGCCAAGTAGTGAATATTTCATTTACATTAAAAAGGTGTAGGAAAAAGATGAACACAAGAGATAGAGAAAATACAGGGGAGGGGAGGTGAAAACAACAAAGTGAATCATTATTTGTGATAACATACATATGTAATTGAAACTCAATTCCTGCAGGGAGAAAACTGGGATACAAGAATATAAATAAATAAAAACAACAGAGTGTCAATGTTGAAGAAATAAAGAGTGTGAATTGAAAAGCTTCATTCCAGGATAATTTCCCAATGGTAGGGAAATTATTAGATGGATTGTCAATATCCTGTTTGTTTATAATTTTACACTTTTCCCACTTTGTTTCCTATTTTATTATCAGTTACTCAATTTCTGATATGAAAATAAAAATAATCTAAATTTTCAGCTGGACGGCATGCTAAAACTTAAAACAAGCTAAACTGATGGGTTTTGGGCCATCATATTTTCCTTAAGTATTAAATAGAGTTAAACTAGTTCATGCAGGCTACTTTTATTTTACATGAAACCTGTGTCTTATGACAAATATATGTGACTCAGTTTCTGTATTTTGGGAGCTGATATAACAATGTAGATCCCCAGATGGACTTCTATCAGCTGTGAGACCATGAGACAACAGAAGATGCAGGTGTTAATACTTTCCAAGGTAAAAACAGGGTGCAAAATATTTGATTTATTTATGAAGGCTACTAATAAATTGAGCTTTTTCTCTCTTGAAAACCAATGGTGGTTGTCAACACATCAAAAAAAAAAGTTTTCCTAATGTACTGTTGGTACGATTGAATATCATGATAGGAAAAAAAACAACACCACAGCCCCCACATTACTATACAGATATTGTTAGTTTGGCTATATTTGACCTTAAGGTGGTGGTGAAAGAATTTCTAGTAATGTGTATGCAATGAACAGTAAGAGGATTTTTTAAAATAAATTTTTTTTTTTTATTAATATTAATATTCAAGGTTTATTCAAGGATCACTTCCTCCAAGCTCAGGAGTAATGAATCCCAAAAAGGAGGAAGTCAGTCAAAAACACCAGGAGGATTGCATGGATGGACAAACTCAAATACGAAAAGGAAGCCTACAAAGGGTGGAAGCACGGACAGATGGCCCAGAAGTAATGTAGAGATTTTGTCTGAGCAGCCAGGTGTCAGGTTTGGAAAGCTAAGCCTTGATGGATTTAAATAAGGCCAGTGATGTCAAGGACAACATGAAAAAACTTCTCTATGTATGTCACTGATAAAAGGATGACAAGGAAAATGTGGGGCCTATTAGGAAGGAAATAGGAGACCTGGTTAACTGGGACATGGAGAAAGCTGTGGTACTTCATGATATTTTTGCCTCAGTCTTCACCAGCAAGCACACTGGCCACACTACCCAAGTCAGAAGGTAAAGGCAGGAACTAGGAGACTGAAGGATTGCCCACTGTAGATGATCAGTTTTAAGAACATCTAAGGAAGCTGAAGGTGCGCAAGTCATGGGACCCAATGAGATGCATCCAGGGGTCCTAAGAGAACTGGTGGAGAAAGTGGGTGAGCCAATATCCATCATATTTAAGGAGCCATGGCAGTCCTGTGAAGTTTCCCTAAACAGAAAAAGGGGAAATATAATCCCCATTTTTAAAAAGAGAAAAAAGGAAGAGCTAGGCAACTATAGGCTAGTACCTCTCAACCGAGTGACTAGCAAGATCATGCAGCAGATCCTCCTGGAAATTATGCTAAGGCCCATGGGCAATAAAGAGGTGGTTAGTGACAGCCAGCATGGCTTCATGAAATCATGCCTGCCAAATTTGGTGGCATTCTTAGACAGGGTTGTGGCAGTGGTAGATAAGGAAGACCACCTGACACCATTCATCTGGACTTGTGTAAAGCATTCGACACTGTCCTGCATGACATCCTTGTCTGTAAACTGGAGAGGCATGGATTTGACATATGGACTACTCAGTGGATAAAGAATTGGCTGGACGGTTTCACTCAAAGGGTTGTGGTCAATGTCTTGATGTCCAAGTGGAGACCAGTGGTAAGTGGCTTTATTCAGGAGTCGGCATTGGGACCAGCACTGTTTGACACCTTTGTTGGCAACATGAACAGTGGGCACCCCCAACAAGTTTTCCTATGTCAGTGTAGAGGTAGAGACTCAGAGAATTGGCTTTTTTCAGTCTCAAGGAGAGAAAGCTAAGGGAATGTCTTCTCACTGTCCTCAAACACTTAACCAAACTTTCCTTGGAAGTGCAGTGACAGGAGAAGATGCAAAAGTACAAGTTGCAAAACGAAAATTCCCACTATAGCTAAAGGAAAAGTAATCACAGTGACAGTGATCAAACACTGGAACAGATGACCAAGTAAAACAGTGGAATCTCCAGCCTCGGGGAAATTTAAGTCTTGACTGAACTTGAGCAACCTGGTGTAAGTCCTGCTTTATAGAGGGGTTTAGACTAGATGATTCCCAGAGTTTCTTACAAACTTAAAATTGTTTATCTTTGATAATTAGATGCACTTGGACTGACTAATTGAACCATTTAATTCATAGTAAACAATTTGAAACTCTGCTAGTGCTGAGGACCAAAAGAATTTGTGTTAACTTCTATATTAATGCATCCATATGGATCAGAGAAATAATAATCATATTACCTCATTATGTCCAAATATTTATTGGTGCATTTTAAGCTAAGATAAATCTCTTTAATATGTTTATAAACATTCTTCAACAGATTTGACAAAGTGTCTATGCTTCTGTAAAAGGGAAATGAATTAGTAGCAGCAACACCTGAAAACAGATATTAGTGGATATAATTCATTGTAGAATCATAGAATCATAGAAATATCTAGTCCAGAATAGATTTCCAGAGTTCATTTGGTCCAGAATTCTGTTGAAAGCAGGGCCCTAAGTTAGTTTTTCCAGGGCATTGTTCCAGCACCTGGTCAGCCAGAATCTTGAGCATTTCTGGAGAGAGAGGTTCCATCATTTCTTCAAGCAATATATGACAATGATTAAGTGTTGTCACAAGGAAGCATTTATTATATTCACACAGAATTTCCCTTAATGCAACCTGTGGCCATGGATTTTTGTCCTGTCATTGTGAATCCTTGTGAAGATATTTATCCATCTCCTCTGTAACTGTCATTTATTTAATGAGTGTGACTGGAATATGGTTCCCCTCCATCTACACCAGACCAGACTTCTGTTCTCAAGGTGGAACAGACCCAGTTCCTTCAACTTTTTCTTTGTATCTTCCCAAGCTATGTCATCATCTTGGTAGTCATCTATGGATATATCAATGTCTCTCTTAAACTAGAAGAATCAGTTTACTTTTCCATGTGTGGCATACCACATGCTGAGTAGTGTGAAATAATCATGTCTCACAGTCTGCTGGTACACTTTCTCAGATTGACACCTGGAAGCTATTGCCCTTCCTTGCTGCCAAGACACACTTCTGAGTCATATCGAGCCCCAGGAATCCCAGGACTTTTTAATCAGATTTGCTTCTCAGCTATCAGTCCCTAGCCTTTAGATACAGAGATTATAATTACTCTGCCCAAAGTGCAGGATTTCACATTTATTTTTTGTTAATTCTTATGGATTTCTTGCTGGTCTGTCTTCCAGCCTTCAGAGATCACTCTGAGTGTGACTCGTGTCCAGACTCATGTACTTCTCTTCCCAATTGGATACCATCCACAAAATTGGTGTGTATTCATTTTTCCACCAATTTTGCTATTCCTCTGTCTAGTCCATATCTCAGCATCTCATTAGCAAGGAAACTTTGTGAGAGACCAGAAAAAATGCCTTACTGAAATCAAGGCAGATCATATCACCAGCTCTCCCCTCATCCACCCAGCTAGTTGTTTTACCATAGAAGGCAATTATGTAGAGATCAAAAAATATTTATTTTAATCAGGTATTAGTATCATGAATTTTAATCATTCAATGATGATCTGAATTATCTGACTTAATTACCTGATTATGCTATGTTTAAGTATTTCTATGACCTTTTCATATCCAATTTTCATATCTAAAATTAATTAAATACTTCTTTCATGAGGTAACCTTTTACAATGTGCGATCACTTGCTTTATATAATTTGTCTAGTTAATTTAAAACTGAGATTTTAAATTTAGATCACAGAATACTTGTCAATAAAGCTTTTTTTTTGTTTTTTATTTAACTTAATACAGCCTAAATGCTGAATATAAAGTTAAGATATATCATAAATTGAAAATCATATACCTTTCTATGGCAGATATACTTGTTCTGATGTTTCCATGTTCTTGAAGGCTTGAATATGTAGTTAAAATATGTTATCTAAACGATAAATTTTTCAAAACTTGCTAATATGTGTACTTCCTCTGAGCTAGACTTGCATGTTTTTGTTACAGTGAAAATAGTGAAATAATCTGTAATGAAAACATAGTTTATACTGAAATTATAGTGAAAATGATAGAGTTAGGAATAGCATGAACTAAGCAGCATTGCTAAAATGTCTCAGGGTTCCTCTTTTTGTCCTTAAGCTAATATGTTACTTAAGCATGTGTTTAACTTTTACTCAATGCTTAAGTAAAAATACACAAAATGTTAAAGAGATCAAAGATCTTTTTCTTTCAGAATCCTGTTCTGAATTTGTAGTAATTTTGTTATGATTGGTAAAAGACTAAGTGGATGTAAGTGTGTATTTTGTCAGAGGCACATACTTACATTTCCAATTGAGCAGGGTTAAGGAACTCGTCACAAAATTTTTTCTCACTAATCCTCTCTTCAGAAAGGTGTGTTAAGAGGTGTGTTAGGTACATCACAATGCTCCACACTACTTGATCTCAACTGAATATGATCTAGAAATTTTCAAGGAAATTTTTAATCTATTTCTACAGGAATTAAATAATAAATTGTAATCTAAAAATATCTACTACAGACTATTTCCCTAAGACTTCTCCAAAGTCTGAATCCAGTAGGGTTAGGTCTGTTAGGTCTTTGCAGTAAATATAATAGTTTACCGCAGTCTCTGGAAAATGGTAGCTTCTTCTATGTTGAATTCTGAAAGCAAGTTTATAATTTTGATTAATATTATGAAGATGGGATGTTTTAGTCGGTATGTTTAAAGAATTATTAACAAAATTGTTTCATATTATCATGAGACTATGAAGATTAAGAAAAGGAGAATGTGATATTTTATTTGATTGTGTTACATTTTGTCATATTGCTTCATATCCCCAAACAGTGCAGTTAAGGCTGGAAAGTTGACCTAATCATTTTGTCATTTTTGTCACTTAAGAAGACAAGCATAGACCTATGAAGTACTGTGTTCAGTGTACAGAAACCTCAAAAAGTAAAGAGCTCAAGAACAGAATGATTAACAAAGATCTTTTATTGTTCCTTATAGTTACACAATGTCGGTTTTATGTGGATTATTGTATTTATTATATATCATCCCTGTTTCCTCTTTCATCCATGAAGAACTTCTGATTCCTTCCTTTTGAACCTATTATTTATGTATTTGAAGACAATTGTATCAGTCTTCTTTAAACTCAACAAAGCCCCATCTTCCAGTGACTCCTCTAGGCTCGCCCCATCTTCCAGTGACTCCTCTAGGCTCACCCCTAGTCATATTCATTGCTCGTCTGTTGATACTCTCCAGCAAACTTCTTTCCCAAAGTGTTGTGCTCAAAGCCGGCAAAATGTTTCAGATGAGGGAGTATTGCTACCAGTAGATTAATAACTACTCCCTGTGTCTTGGTTTATACAGCTCTATTTTTTTCAATTGCAAAGAAAAACTGCTTTGAGCATGGTTAAGTCCTCTGTCAATTGTTATACACCACACTCTGCAGATTTGCAAACTTTCTATTTATTCAGTCATTCCTATCTTATATTTCTTCAAGGAATTCTGCTTATGTGTGAGAGCAACCTCATCCTTACAGAATCACTTCATTTTTTCAGAACCCTTTTAAAATATTAACCTTAATTAGAAATGCTAAATTTGTGTTATGATGTGCTTTTAGTCCTACTCTGCTTAAGATAAGCCTAAAATTTAAAGTCAAAATGTATGTAATTAATTGAAAAGTAAACTAGTACCGATTTTAAAGCAGCTTTCTGTTGAATTGAAATTATCATCTGGTATCTTAAAAAAGATCCAACATATTATCTCGTCTGTCAGAGGACAGCAAGAGTTGTCAATCAGTAAAAAAACAGGGAAAGCATATGATGATTGTTTTTCCAAAAAATCTCCTCTAATATTGATTCAGCTGTGTTTCAGAGCTTTCCTGTTACATTCTTCTGGTCTATCATGTCACAGCTAATGAAAATAAAAAGATTCTTATACATTACATTATAAATATCAGAAAAATTCTTTCATTTTTTGTGTGAAGATCCACAAATACAAAAAAACCCCAAAAAACTGTAGTGTTTCTGAGGCACTCCTAAAATTTCTGATGGCTGCTTGCCAACATTTATTCTTAGAAATAATTTGAATGGATTCCAGATTTCTCATTTTCTTAAAGAGTATTACAGACTCTGTGTGAACATCAAAGACATCTGTGAAAAACTGATAATAAATACCCATCTTTTATGTAGTGTAATTACTGAAAAGCATCATTATATTTTCAGGCTGTCTCCTGATGACAGTCACATATTTTTCTTTTCCTTTATGAGACTTGAATTGAAAAAAACACCCTGTAAATAATTGAAATAAATCATTATTTTAAGGTGGCTTAAATTCTCTCATTAGCTTAGACATATTGGTCATAGTTCATATGAGAATGGCTTTGAGGATATTTTCCATTTCTTTATGATGTCTTTTAGAGATCAGCAGGGTAAGGCAGCATTTACCATCAGGCAATTATTCAAAATTAGAATTTAAACTGATTGTTAATGGGAAGACTCTGCTGGCCATTTTGGAAAAATTGTTGCCTTGGCTGAAGTATTACCTGAAATGAAGAACAATCTCTGACCATCTGGGAAAAGGACATATTACACCTTAAAGACAAGGGCAGAATAAAGGTTGTATTATCATAATTTTCTTTCATAAGTAACAGATAAATGTTAGAACAAAATTCTTTAAATTAAGTTCTTGATTTAGTACAAGAAAGGGTACATAAATCACTGCATGCTTCTTTTCTTTCTTTTATTTCTTTTTGTTCTTTTGGGGTTTTTTTCTTTTTTTGTTTTTTCAATTTTATTTTATATTGATGTGAGGAGCCATTAAGAGGGCCTAGTTATAAGGGAAAAATACTGAAAAAAAATGTGTTTGCTGAAATACTGACAATGAAAATGCCTGCCAGACTGAAACTGTTAGCCTGGGAACTAGGCCTAGGAACCAGAAGCATCCTTTATGAGCACAGCTGGTACCTCTCAAGTACAGTGGGGTAACCAGAAACATCCTAGGCACATCCTGAGATACTACCAATAAGCCAAAACCCAGGGAACTGCAACAATGAATTCTAGTCTGAAAAGGTGAAAAATAGTTAGTGAAAAGGGGGAAACATCATGAGAAAATAAGAATTGATAACTGCCTTTGGCTGTTCTAACAGCAAAAACAGGAAAACAGTCTAGAAAAATAAAAAGTTTATCCCATAGAACAGAAAATATCATCATCTATTGGCTTCCAAGTGAAAAAATACAAATTGCCAGATCTACTTGCTGCTTGAAGTGGCAGAGTCCTACAACCTCTTATGCCTCTACAATAAAATAATGATTTATTTTTCATCAAAAGTGGAGCTTCTCTTTGTGAGAACTCCCTGTGCTGCACATACATTTCCCTTTCCTCAAAAGTTTGTGTGAACTTTTTATGACATCTTGAGCCCTCACTGAGGACACCCAGACGACTCCAAACTGGTGTGGATTGGTTCTCCTCTGGGACTTCCCCTGGGGTTGGTTCAGTTAGTTCTCCCACTTCTGGGACAGCTGAATCCCCTCTGGCTTTGGTCCCTTTCTGAAATCTGTTTAATGCACTATGCTATTGTATGTATTCATAGAAGTAAACTATTATATTTGCTGTTGCATTATTGATAAGTTGCTTTACTACTGGTAAGTTTGTAGTAACCTGTAATTTTATAAATTGTTTTTGCTGCAATTATCTATTCCTGCTATTATTGCTGCAATACTGTTGATTGTTGCTATTATTGATTACTGCCACACTATCTATTGCGATAATAAAATAGCTGAATATTTATGTATATATTTGCTTTATTAATAATATATCTATTTGCCAGTGGTGATTTTTTAAATATTTCTGATAATGTCTATATCAAGGAGGGAAATTCAGACAATAAAACTTCTGTGTGCTTGTGTTTTCAGGATTCCTATGAACCCACAGCTGTGATCTTTATCATTAGCAGCCTGGGTAACCCTTTAGGTTGTGAGACATGTAAACAAATCTTACTTCTGAACCTAGAAAAACAGAAGAATGAGAAACAAAGATTATTAGTGATTTTTGCCAGGCTTGAATTCTGTCAGGAGCGAGAAAAAGAGCTTTAGAGACTTAAGTGGATTCTCATGGATGTGTCTTTGAGCAGAGATTTAATTTTCTATTATGATTCGTTTACACCTTGTGCTGGTTTTGACTGAGGTAATTTTATTCACAGTGGCTGGTATGGGGCTGTGTTTTGGATTTGTACTGAACCAATTAACTGCTGTTAATACGGTGATGTTTTTGTCATTGCTGAGCAGACCTTACACAGAGCCAAGGCCTTTTCTGATTTTTGTACTGCTGCACCCAAGTACTAGTTTGGAGTGATGGTATTTGTCTTCCCAATCACCATTACCATGATGGGGCCCTGCTCCCCTGGAGATGGCGGAACACCTGCCTTCCCATGGGAAATAGTAAATTAATTCTTTGGTTTTGCATTGCTTGTGTGAATGATTTTTGCTTTCCTTATTGTCGTAGTTTGGCACTGGCCTGACACCAGGCAGCCACAAGAGTCACTTGCTCACCCTCCCCTGCCACAGCTGGGCAGAGGAGAGAAAAAAATTAACAAAGGCTTCATTTAGTTGAGATAAGGACCAGGAGAAAACACTTCAAGGGCAATACAGGCTTAATTTAAAGTTACAAAGTGAATTTATTGCTAACAGAATCAGAGGAGGATAATGAGAGGTAAAATAAACCCTTAAAACACCTTTTCCCCCCAGCCCCTCTCTCCTTCCCAATGACAGTGCAGGGAGACAGGTCATGGGGGTTTTGGTCAGTTCATCACTGAGATTCTCTTCCACTGCTCAGGGAGAGGAGTCTTCCCCCATGAGACCATGGAGTCCCTCCCACAGGAGACAGTTCTCCACGAACCTCTCCAACATGGCTCCACTCTCACGAGCAGCAGTCCTACTGCACCTGCGTGAGTGAGTCCCTCCCACGGGCAGAGTCCTCCCAAAACTGCTGCACCGTGGGTCTCTTTTTCCACAAGGTGCAGTCCTCCAAGGACAGGCTACTCCAGCCTGGAAGAAAGGGCCCTCTCTCTCCACTGGGTCTTCCACTGGATCACAGCCTCCTCCAGCCATCCACCCGGTCCGGCACGGGCACCTCCCCCATGGGCTGCAGGTGGATCTCTGCATCCCCTGTGGATCCCCACGGGCTGCGGGTGGATCTCTGCATCCCTCTGTGGATCCCCATGGGCTGCAGGTGGATCTCTGCATCCCCTGTGGACCCATGGGCTGCAGGGGCACAGCTGCTTCACCATGGTCTGCACCACAGCCTGCAGAGGCATCTCAGCTCTGGAACCTGGAGCACCTCCTGCCCCTCCTTCTCCACTGACCTTGGTGTCACCATGTTGTTTCCCTCACACATTCTCACCACCTCCTCTTCTTTGGCTAGAAGCCAAAACCCCCCTGACTTTGTTTTGATTTTATTCTTAAATATGTCATAGAGGAGTTACCAACCTCTCTCATTGGCCCAGTTTTGGCCAGCAGCACGTCCATCTTTCAGAGCCATAAGAGATTGGCTCTGCTGGACATGGTAGAAACTTCCAGGATGTTCTCACAGGAGCCACCCCTATGCCCTCCCTGCTACCAAAAACCAGGCTGAGCAAAACCAATACACTTATTAAACCATCTTTCTCTAGATCCATGAATTTTCCAGATTTTACCTGTTTCTCTCTCTGATCCCACTGGTGGGAGAGTGAGCAAGTGGCTCTGTGGGGCTTGGTTGCTGGCTGGGGTTAAATCACAACGGTCCTTTTTGGCACCCAAGGGGCTTGAAGTGTTTGAGATAAAGACAGATCTGAAATTTGGATGTACTAGATTTGAGTATCTGTGAGTGTGCCTAGCTAGTAACCAGCAGGCTTCTTTGCTTGCCATGGGGCTCACTTTCCTGGCTGTGTATTAGAGTCTACTGCTTGTTAGTGGCTGCTTTTTGCTTTCACTGCTTGCTGTAGTGCTGTACTGCTTATCACCTTACTGATTTGTGCCTGAGAATGTTCTGATAACAGCCATTGGCAATGTGCCTGGGCTGGCAGGTGGCCAGGGTACTGCTGTTGTTTCTGTGCTGCTGTACTGGACAAGCTGGAACTTCAGAACTGGAGTTGAAGGGACTGTGATATATGAAAGGATCCCATGCCAGAGCAGGTGGGTGCCTGAAGAAGGATGTGACCCTGTGAGATTCCTGTGACAGAGAAGGCTTGCTGGCAGGACCCGTGACCGCACAGAGGACCCACACTGGAAAGGCTTTTGAAGAACTGCAGCCCCTGAGAAGGACCCATGTTGGACAAGTCCCATGGATGGGACCCTGCACTGGAGCAAGGGAAGCAAAGATTCACTTGCAGCCCATGGTGAAGACCATGGTGATGCAGCTGGGCCCCTGCAGCCCATGGAGTGATGTGGACTATACTAATGGTGAACTATTCTATAACAGGAACCCCTTGTTGCAGTCAGGCTGGAGACAAGGGGGAGAGTTCATTGCAGTGTTAAACACTAAAACCAGGGCCAAAAGGACCAACAGTGGAGACTGATGGATTTGTCTTTAAATTGTTGTAAGCCATGATTTGAGTTCTATATTACTAGAACAGGAACTGCCTGAACCAATACAGAAGAAGCCTTACAAGAAATTTCAGTGCAACAGTGACCTGACTTGATCTGGCATTGGTGTCCAGTAACTCCACATCACACACCACCTCTTCTTGCCCAAGTGACCACCATAAGAGGTGGAGCCCAAAGTTGTGGACTAAATGAATTCAACAGGGGAAAAATATTTGAGTATTATATTAAAGAAGAGGAAGAAAGGTGATGGGTAATGATGTACTGAATACTGCAGGACCTGAGCATGATGTAAATGGTATGAAATGAGGGGTGGAATGTGCTGGTTTTGGCTGGGGTAGAGTTAACTTTCTTCCCAGTTATTAGTATGGGGCTGTGTTTTGGATTTGTGCTGAACACAGAGTTGATTCCATAGATGTTTTTGTAATTGCTGAGCAGGGCTTGCACAGAGCCAATGCCTTTTCTGCTTTTTGTACTGCCATGCTGGCATGAGAGTTGGGGGTGCATGTGAGGTTGGGAGTAGACACAACTGGGACAGCTGACCCCAAATGATCAAAGGGATATTCAACCATGTGACGTCATGCTCAGTATATAAAGCGGGAGGAAGAACCCCACTGAAAAACATGTCTAATTGTGCATGGCATTGAAAACAACATGAGAGCAGTACAGGTCTCTTAGTGAATTTAACTAACAATACTAAATAATCCTAATAAAAGCTAAATTGTACTAGCAAGCACTCACTGAACTAAAAAGAATCAAAATATATTTGTTAGGCTTAGAACATAGCAGTGAAGTAAATTAATATCTAAAGCTGAAGCAAGCAAGAGAAGTGTTATGTACACCTGAAGATGTTTGACAGACAAGACTGTGAATGAACCTGGTGCAAAGCTTGTGGTTATGGCAGAAAAACTGCTCAATAAAATCAGGAACCAAATAAGATTCCTGTCCTCACATTGTCTCATTCCTTAGAGGTTATGTGCATGAATTGTACCGAGAAGAGCACAGAAGCTCTGGGAACACATTTGTGCTGAGATGGATGCTGTCAGTCAAGTGTATGCCACTGATAATGAAAAAGAGAAATTACTGTTTGGGAATGATTTGTTATTGAAGTTCTGTCCACTTCTCAGCTTAATCCATAAAACCATTTGACTCTAGTGAAGGAACAATATCCCGTGTAGTAGGCTGATAAGAGAGAGAAAGTAGAAAATACTGTTATTTGTTGTCATGGGAAGATCAGCAGCTTCTGCTCTCTCTTTTTTGGCACTGCAACTGCTAAGAGAGGCTCTATCTCTGCTTATCCTGCCTGTCATTTAACATGGAACTATCATTTCCTAACTCACCACTTATATCCTGCATCCCTACTTATAAGCTCAGCTCTCTGGAGCAAAGAAATTCATTAAATTCTTTGTGTTTTGGGTTTATGTGGCAAGGTTTTTGCCGTGAGGGGGTATGTGTATGTGTGTGTGTGTGTGTATGTGAAGGGGGAACATGCAGAGGTGGCTACTATGAGAAGACACCAGAAGCTGTCCCCATGTCAGACACAGCCCATTCCAGCCAGCCTCAAGACAGACCTTCCTCCTGCAAAAGCTGAGCCCATTGGTGATGTTGGTAGTGTTTCTGTGATAATTTAAGAAAAGGAAAAAAGACATTGCACAATAGCAATTGTGAAAGAGGACTGGTAACGTGAGAGAAACAGCCTTGCAGACACTAAGATCAGTGGAGAAGAAGAGAAAGGAGGTGATCCAGGTGTCAGAGCAGAGATTCCCCCACGGTCTATAGGGAATACCATGGTGACAAAGGTTGACCTCTGCAGCCCATGGAGGAACACACTAAAACAGATATTCACCTCCTCATGCTGAAATTTCAGGAGAAATCATGTTCTTATCAACAAAAAATGTTTATTTTATCTACAGCAATTAAATAATCAGCAGGATCAAAAAAGTTCTCAAGAATTTGCTGTTGACATTGCAACACGATACGGACACTACCAGGATAGTAATTCTGACAGGTTGAACAGTCACTTTTCTCTTGAGGCACATCTATGAAACTTCAGGATGAATAATATCATCATGGTCTGAATAATATAACTGTACATATATGTGTTAAACTCACTACATATGTGTAGTGTAAAGCCACTACAAACATTTCAGGAGTGTAAGATACACTCTAGTTATATAGATTCATTGAATTCCATAGAGGCACTAGGCTCAGACTATAATTATTTTCCTTTTAAATATCATCTCTGCCTGTGCAGTAGGTCTGAAGCTGTTGGTACATCTCTGCTCTGTCAGCCTTTTTGTATTACAAAACAAATTAATTCAATGTAAAAAGTACAGAAGATAAGCACACAAATCCTGCTGATTATGACTAACAGGATTTGTCTGATTTCCTCCTAACATCCACCTTAAAATTTTACTTCTAAGATTCTTTCTTTCTGTGTTTACACTGATTGACATTAATACCTAAAATGTCTTTAAATATTATTGTTGCGCAGACAACATACAGATTTATTGCTACTTTAGGCTGATAATTCCTTGACAAATCCTGTTTCTGCACTTAGAGAGTGTTTGATGGTGATTCAGCAGTGGATATATTCCAGCAAGCTGTCTCTTTACATCCTGTAGACTAAGTTATTATAATATTTCCATCTGCTTCTAAAAACTGTATGGTGATTTCTATCTTTGCCTAAAATTTAAATAATTACCATACAACATCAATTCTTGCAAGAATTATGGTTAAGTACCTGAATCCATTTCTGGGTTTTTTAACACTGAAAAAGTATCAGCTACCTAGAGATATTGTGCAAAGAGGTTTCTAACAAAAGGTCACTTCAGAAGTAAGGTGTTACGACCAGTGTTATTAATGTATTGTCTCTTTTACAAAGAGTCCATATAGTGAATATGAGTAGCAAAGATAACATTTCTACTCTTAGACATCATCTGTTTCAAAATGGTTAGTGCTCTTACTCTGTGGGATTAAATATAACCTTGTATCTGTATTTCATCATCTCTATTCTTTCCCTCAAATATTTTGCTGTTATTATGGACTTCACCTAATGACAGATGATAATAATTCCTTAATATTTTTAAAACAAGATAAGTAGAATGAGAAATATACATTAAGTCATTGAAGACAAGCACACAAAGTTTTTAAAGTAGCAATAATTTTTTTTATAAGTAACTTTTTTATGAGTCATTTAACTCTCATTAGAAGACATTAGAAGGCAATTCGCAAACTGAGTTTGAGTACTGTTATAGAAAATTCTTCCCTAACCAAGGGGCATAGTAACAAGTAGAGAAAGATATATCTTTTAATTTGAGAGAGAAGCTTCCTGCATTTTGTAAAGTGATTAGTTAGTTTAGGCTTAATCCAGAAATACATTCAGACATGATGATTCAGTGAGACACAGCACTTTAGTAAAATGCCCAGGCTTGCTTTAGGAACTGTTTTAAGGTAATTCAAATATGACATTTGCTTAACTGGGACTAGAATAGATCTGATCAGAATGCAGTGGAAAATTTAAAAGAATATTAGACATGATGATGATATCCTCCCATATTGTCTAGGTCAGATTGTAATGCTTTGATGTGATCTAAAAAAAAGTTGGTAGTAGAAGTAAAGACTGTTGTCTTTTTCATTTAATCAAGATATATTAAAACAAAAGAAGTGACAAAGTGCATTTTGAGGGAATAACAAAGATCCCATTTTTTTATTAGTTCATATACTTTAATAACATCTAAAGATGAATGGCAATGTAATGTCTTCAGTATCTTGAAAGCTAAAGGAAAAGCTTTCTCAATAATAAATGAATCCATCAACACTGGTTTTAAATAGCATCACAAACTCTAAAGGAAATGATTCCATTAAAAATGTGCTGAAGGTGAAGGTTGGTGAAAATTTAGCATGAATTATCTGGGATTCTTGTGGGTGTCTAGATTTCTATTTGCAATTCTAAAATATATTGGTTTTTAATAATTTTAAAAAAATATTAACATATATAAGATATAAAGTAAGGATTTTAATAAACTAATTACATTTGTAAAATATATTGACTTAATAAAATTATACTATATACTCATGATGAAATCTATATACATACAAAACTACAAAATAAATAAAAATATCGAGTCCTAGTCTTCATAGAGCTGTTTCAAAAATCTTCAAGAATAGAAAAAACAGACTTGGTCTGGAGAATATGTCTATTATAATTTATTCAAATATACTTTTGTAATGTTACTCAATTATTTGAGGGTTATAAAAAGTGAGATAAATTAGGTTTGTCTAGAAGAATTATGTTTGTATGTTTACTTTAGAGTAAATGGAGTAGATATCTCACCAACTATTCTAGCAAAACTTCAAGAATATTGCTGAAATTACAAACTTTTTGTCCTTAATCATTTAAAATAAAAGGCTTTATTACATTCTGTTACAACAAATATATGTAAAATTGAAGTGTTAAAAAAACTTAAAACCATCTTGAATTTTTTCTCCTCTTAAGAAATACCTGTAAGTTATATGCTCTATCATTACTTAGTGTTCCCAAAACATCTATATATCAAAAAACCCCACTTCTTAGCATTCTTAGCTATATTGTTTCAGAGAGAAGTGCAAAGTAAAACCTTATAACCTAAAATAGTTAACTATTTTAACCTCAAACTCTTTTACATATCCATTTCCCTGTAGGATCAATAGGCTGATCTGATAGACATGCATGTTCAATATATTTTACCAAGGGCTGCACTCTTCACTGGATGCTACAGGAGATGCTTCTGTTTTAAAGAGGGTCTGAAAGGAGAGGCTGAACTGTCATATTAGAGCCAGTATTCACTACAGATTTTATAGTTTAGACAGTTGGTCGAAGGAAAGATTCAAAAAGAGACTCCAAAGACAGGAAGCTGCTCCTCCAAGGTCAGGAAGAAAAGTGCTCATGTGGGTGTCCCACATAAAAAAACATCTTGCCTCTTATATTTTACAAAGCTACAATACTCCTTACTTCTGTGTAAAATATAATACTGCATAGTTATGTTCATTTGAAACTCTGGTATACCTACATATAAATGAATTCGAATTCATTACTAAATCCTATTGGCAATTTCTATTTAGCTCATTTTTTCACTGATAACAAAATAAGTTTAACTTTTTTTTAATGTGCTTTGTCAATAACAATAAACTTTAAAGCTTTAAAAACCCTGATGGAAAAGCATTGCATTCTTCTTTACAGCTGCTTTCTAATGCATTTCTGAAGATTTTTTTAAATGTGTTCATTTTAAAAGATCTGTAAAAGTTTACTGTCATGTTTCTGGCCACCTATCTGTGGAAAGATGTCTAAGGGTAAGATTAGAGGAAGCTGAGAGGCTACATTCACATCCTAACACAAGTATGTAGATTATAGCATAACGTACAGTTGTTGCTCCGTGGCTGGAATACAGTTGGCACACATGAGACCAATTCCATATTGATTCCCCTCACCCACAATCTGCAAATGTAAGCTAAGGGGGATGGAACGGAGGGTGGACTGGAGTGGACTGGAGTGGAGTGGAGTGGAGACACTGCAGCCAAGTTCAGCTGAAATCCTTTCAAGGGGAGGAATTCAATGGTTCTTTGCAGCTGATAAACTGCATAGTACCTGTCAGCCAGGGGAGATACGAGATGTCCTGCTGCTGAGCCAATAACTGTGGTGAAATTGTTCTCCTTGGATGAACTTGGTCATTATAATATTACTGTAATATTAACACACACCTCCATGACTAAGTTACCTGCCTTCAAGGTTCAACCCTACCTCACTAATGTGCACTGTTTTTTTTTTCCTCTTTCTCATGTAATTGTCATTGTCTTGAAATTATTTATGTATTTTAAAATTTGTATTATTAGGTTTACATGGTTTCTACATCTTAGATAATAAAGACAAATATCAAATCTAAACCATAAATTTTGTTGATAAGGTGGATTATAAGACTAAAAAATGTCACAGAATATTTACTACCATTGAGGCATAGCCTCCAGCATGCTAAGACTGAGACAGATATACTGTCTGGAGAGTAACAGAGCTATTAAAGATCTTAGAACTGCACAGCTTTACAAACCTATATGGTTCAAAATTTTATTTGAGTTATAATTACAATTTTCTGCCTTTTACCTGAAAATACTCTGTGCCTTTAAATTACCATGTTTATATTTTCACAAGCTAGTATTTATCAGAAGTTTGCTAGTGAATTCTGTGCAACTGCTTCAAAATAAGCTTAATTATGATTAGGCATTGATCAGCATGGCTAATGCCAACCCAAAAGCAGTAGCTTTCAAAAACCTGAAATTGTAGGTATTTAGGTTCTGAAGGGCACAGAAAATCATCAGAAAATCACACTGAAATCATCAGAAAAAAAACCACAAAACAGCTCTTTAAAGGAAGCAAACTATAGTTGTTTCAATTTTTTACACTTTGATACAGCACTGTCTCCTGTTTGCTGTTTTTTTTCAGAGCAGCGTAATGAGTTTTCTTCATTTTTCTTCTTTTTTTTTAAACATTAATACAATAAAATGTATTTCAAACATCTATAGACTCCTATATGTACATATATTGCTTTTTACTTTGAAGAAATATATTTATAAACCAGAAGGAGCTTTTATTGCTAAAAAAAAAAATAGACAGTCCTAAGTCTGTACTTAATAACTTTGCAAATCTTCCAGTCAGCCATTCTGCATGCCTAAAATACTCTGTATGCAAATGATACTTATAACCCCCATATATCTACATCTGATGAAAACTGTTTTGAGCACTCTTTAAAGGAGAGGCAAAAATCATTGCTTAGTGTAACACCAGAATGAATGCCAGAACTACAAACAGATTGAGGACAATTGGGTCCCTTTAGGTGTAGCACTTACCTGATGGACACATCTTTGACACTGGTTGGTCTCTCAAGCCTCAGTTATACTGGGAGAGATACTTTTCACTGATGTCTTTACATACATACAGTGACTCAAATTTGCATGAAATCTCTAAAACCTATGCTATTGAAACCTATGCCCTATGTCAAGAAAGTCTATCAGCCTTCATTAATGCATGGTGTTTTTTAAAAGGTCAGCACTTAGAAGATTCATGTGCATAAAAAATATATATTAGTGTATTTTATACCCATATCAATGAAGTTGCTTCTCATATTTCTTCAAATCTTTGTAAAATAACCATTCTATGTGGAAATAACACTATTGATCCTTAGGGTTAATGTTTCAAAGCTGTTATTATTTCAGGTCTTTGCATTCATACTCCTTTCTCAGGATTGGTAGTTGCTCAGCTGTCAGTCAGTTTATATGATACTAAATGCTAGATTTGGGAAGAAAACATCCAGTAGAAACTGCTGTTCACTTCTGAAAGATATTAAAATTTAAATACAGTCTCGGTATGAAGTTTGCTTAATCAAATGTCAGGAACATCTTAAATCTATCAATAAAGACCTTAATTCACCCAGGGGGTAAAATCAACAACGAAGGTGAAAATTCCAAACAAGAGAAGAGCCTTTAAGAATTGTATTTGTAGTGCCATCTGCTTTGAGTTAATTGTTCTCAACAGGCTACTCAGCTGCCATTTAGTCTCTGTATTACTTATTAAAGAAGTAACGGATACATAGAAATCTGTCATTAGCATTAGCAAAATCCTGATATAGTGATAATACAGCCTGATTGATAGACTTATTTAATTTTAAACTTTCTTTTCTTCTTTATGAGTGGAAAAGCAATTACAGCTACTAATTAGAAAATCTGATGTTTGTGCAATCTTGGAAGGCAGACATATATAAAAAAACATTGCAACACTTTTGGTAATTCACAAGTGAATGTGAGTCGTATTGGTCTTTAAAACAGCTCTTCTCCATAGATTGAAGTGCTGCTCAGAATTTCCTATGATGTAGAACCATACACTATAGGAAACAACAGTTTGCCCTTGTATCTAACAGTTTGATCTGTAGTGAAATGAATGGAATGGGAATACCACCATTTGTACCAGCAGGATATTGCAAACTGTCTGTCCTCAAACTGCAGTTCGAGCGCAGCAATCACTGTAATGGAGATAATGGAGGGCAGTGGAAGGAAGGATCAGAGAAAGCTGAAGTGAAAAGAGGGAGCTCTGGACCTTTCCACTCTATCTGTTTATAGGTGTTTGTCCTTTAGAAAGACTTCATTGGTGTGATCTTAAGAAACAAAGAGTACATGGAAACTTTTCCACTTATTAACAAGTTTTAAAAATATATATAAAAATAATTAAACCCCCCAACCAAGCAGCTAAAATTCAATGAAAACTCACAGTTGCCTGTGAATAACAATAATCAGAATCTGATAATAGACCCATGTTTGCATTACTACTTTTGCCTTTAAAAGGTCTCTGGACATCAGCCTTACTTAATAAATTTCTGAGCTCTGATATTGTTGCATCTATTTGTCCAGCCCTCCTTGTTTGTTTCTTTTTAGTGTTACACTTACTAATAAGTTTTTAAACCTTCAGCTACCAAATCTGGTTTTTTAGAGAGAAAAAACTCTGGCGTTTTCAGCAACAAAGGTAAACCTTAAATTACAGCATATTTAGCCAAGTTTTAAAAAAAAAAAGTGTTAAGACAGTAAGAGAAGAGTTTCACTTTAAATGTTAACAAAAATGAGATTTTGAATTACTCATTTGATCTCTATATGAGGAAATGCACATGAAGCCTCAGACAGAACATTGATTCTATTGATTTCAGTGAGATTATTCATCTCCTTAAACTTGACCATACTTTAGTTTTTAACTTGATCAAGTTTATGTGATAAATACCCAATAAGAGTGCTATAGATAATGTCTCTGGAGAGTTTGCATTCATTGCTCCATCCATCTACCTACCCCAAGACATAGTATAGCTTCCACTGAAACTGTCCGTATGCATTGTTCCCAAAGCACTATGATATGAACAGATCATATTAGTCTCTTCCTACCACTGTGCCACCTTTCATCATCTATTTTTGGTTTTTTCTCATTTTTTTCCAACACACCTTCATTCTAAAAGAAGTTTTCCATTAAATGTATTTGAAGCATGTGCTTCAGAAGAGCAGCAGAAGACACTGAGGAGTAAAATAAATTTGACCAAGGTGTACAGGCAACTTTTCAGTTTGCAGTGTCTTTTTCATTTTCTGATTTATCTTTCTTTGTAGATTTGAAACCCTACCTCTTCCTATAGGACTACTGTAAAAGATTAAAGTCTTCTGAACACTGACTCCACAATCTTATTTTCAATTATTTAGCCTAGAAGAAAAGTATATGAAGGATCAAGATCTTTTCTAACACTATTATTTATCACATTTCAGGCAAACTCAAATATTAAATTGCTTAGCTGCTTACTGTGAAGCAGAGCTATGTCTTTAAACAGGCTAGGTATCAGAGAAATTAAATGTTTGATATGTAATGTGAGCTTGTAAAAAGGTCATAGGTCTGATCTCTGTGCTTGCCACCTTTAAAATCTTGTTAGAAGCAAAAGGAAACCCACCACATATATGAATTTAGGACCCATTTGGCAGTACTGTTAATGTTTTAACACTCCAGTGATACAAACTATGTACTTAGTACAGATAAAAGCCGTATTAATTACAGATTTAAACCTGTTATGCAATCCCTTGGCCCTTCCAGGCATCTACCTCTTTTCCACGGGACTGTGCACATACCTCAAATATCCCAGGGCAACCTTAAATTGACAGGATCAGCTCCTGGAATGATGACAAGAGAAGTATATAAGATGTGACACCACCATCCTGAGGTCTTTGGAAGGATTAGTATGAAATTTGGTGAGGTGGGGGAGAAGACTTTTCTGTCCTGAGCTTGCTTGGATTTATTCTATGCATTCCTTTACCCCAGGCAGCTGCAGTCTGGATGCTCCCAGCTAAGAGTGAACAGGTTCTCACAGCCTCCCCAGGGGCTCTTGTTTGCTGGCAATGACACCCTTCCCATGGAGGCGCTGGCACAGCTCAGGCTCAGGCAGGGGAGGCAACAGACACCTGACCCAGAGGGCAGGAGCTGAAACCAGCCCAGCCCAGCTCCAACAAAGCGCGTGACCTACAGGGTCAGTGCAGAGCCTGGGAGCCTTTATGTGTAAAGGAGAAAATAATAATTAATGGGCTGCCTTCTTAGCAACTGGCAGAAGCAACAGTACATAAGGCAAACAGCAGACATGGATACGTACTTTGCATAGGGGTAGAGACAACATGGAATTCTGGAGAGATACTATGCCTCATAAATTCTCCAGGATTCTTTGAAAGAGATATGCATGCAGATATAATGCATTTGAATTTAGAAAACCTTTATAAAAGTCTTATCATCAGGAACTAATCTGTAAGTGGATACGAGAAAATATTTTCTTGGATTACTACCTGGTTTAAGATAGCAAACGAGAAATGGCAAAAAAAAAGGTCAGCTTTCAGAGTAAATCTAGGCTATTGGTAAGGGTCCCAAATATGACACCAGTACATTATAGTCATAAATGTCCAGAAATGGATTTAAATAATGAGGCAAACATCCTTTCTGAAAGTACAGAAGCATTCAAAATACAATAAAAAAGACTGGCTTTGAAAATCTCTAAGTCATTGGTAGCTTAAAACCAGTGGCTATTAATGAAGTCAGCTCCTTTCAGAGATGTCCACTTTATTTTAATCTATTTCTGAGCATCTACTACTGACAGAAAGGGTCTATGGAACCACATCAATCTTTTGATTTAATCTGACTTTTTAGATAGATACAAAATCTTATGATTTTTAAACATTTTATAGTGGTTTCAAAATGAAAACTAGGATTAAAACAAAAGAAAGTTCTTCTATTTCTACAACTGACATGGTGGAATATAATTCACCATGCTGGACACACTATATAAACTTTATCTATTTTTCTCTTTGTCCGGGATGCCTTTTATCCACACAAGTCTATAATTCAGAATGTCACCAATGTCTCTGTAAGTAATTATCTGGCAGTGTGATCAGCAATTTTCATACAGTGTGTTTTGAATGAAAATATGGAGGGTTTACAGAAAGCAAACATCTACGGAAAACTTACTATTATAACTCAGAAACTTTAATATGTTCCCAAGTCAAAAGAAGAACTGTCCCTGTGAGAGAATATCCAGCTGTATTATCTCTTGTAACTTTTTATTCTGAGGGAGAGCAAACTTCTTTAAATAACATAAAGGATGTTCTGATCAGTATTATAATGAAATTTAATATTTGATGTTAGATTATTAACTTATAATGAATTTTTCCTTTTATTATTGATGCATAATCAGTATTTTAATCAGGTTCATCAATGATACCATATCTAGAATTTAGCACAGGAGGAAAATTAATTGATGGATTGATAACAAACATGCCTTATTATGATTTCCATTTTATATACTCTGTAGTAAGTGATTTTATAGGTGAACCATTTTGTAACTAGAGTGAGCACATAATGCTTTGCTTATTTAATTGAATCCATAATAGTGCATAATTTTATATTAAGCAAAAGGATATATAGAATCAATTTCTTAATGTAGAAATAGACTTATTCTGAGAATTTCAAAATATGATTCATCCCACTGAGTGCCATGAATTTTAAGATTACATCTTTTACCAGAACTTACTTTGTTCTTCACTGGTCTATATTTTAGTGAGAGAAACATGAAAGTGAAAAAAAAAAGATTAAATATAGGAATTCTGCAAGTTGCCTGGGAATTACAGGCAATGTTCAGAGTATGAGGATTATTTTGAAATAACAAATCACAAGCTTATTTCAAACTTTCTTTCTGTTTGGTAGGAGATGCCATAGAAAACAATGAGATAAACAGTGATATAGATGTACTCAGATATACTTTGATGAATATGTCACCAGCTCAAATGTAGAAATTGGCATATTCTTTAACAGCAGAGAGATAAAGGTATCTATTTTGAATGCATTAAAAGATTCATACCTAATTTTAATAAGTTAAACACTTATAAACTAGTTTTAAATTATATGACTTATTAATCTCAATTCATTGGAGAGGATAAATCTTTACCAAGCATACTATTTATATTTCCTGTTATCAGTCCTTGGACATCTGCACCAGGGAGATTGGTACCAACTAATAGTCTGATTCCAAGCTAGAGTATAAATAATCAGTCCTTAGACATCCTTTAATTTTCTCTTTACTAAGCTAGTGCCTTCTCATATTCTCTAGAGATAAAAGTGAGAGTATGTGACTTATCTTTTTCATCAAAAGTAGTTCTTTACCAGAAGAAATATAGTAATGCAAAGACTTTTTTTCTTTTTGCTGTCTAGTTGACTTTTTGCATGATTTATGATCTTGTCATATTGCTCACAATCTGGACATAGCTTTCAAGATTCACTCTCTCTGGTTTTTAGTTTACACAACACTTGTTGAGTCATCACTGGACACAATCATCACCTCAGGCAGATTAAAATTACCAGCTACCTTTTTTTCTATTTTACTTTCATTTACAAATTGTACTTTAAGTGTGGGGTAGGTGTTATTCTGGTACTTATTAGCACTTACATCTCAGAGTATTTCTCCATTTCTTCTCTGAAACGAGAGAGATTTTATTATTAAAAACCAATTTGGGAGAGTAGCATGTAGAAAATAAGATTTCTTTCTTAAAATGTAAATCAAATGGACTGTTTTTAAAAGTAGAGAACAAGCATCTCTAAAAGGGCAATTCTCAAGTCAATTTTCCCATAATTTTCCAGATTTGTCTATAAATTCCTTTGCAGGAATAGCTGCACATTCTTTTCCCTCCCCCCCCCCCTTTTTTTTCCTTTACTTACTTCAGTACCTTCATGAAAGAAAGCAACTACAAATACTCCTAACTAAAACCATATTCCCATATTTTATAAGGCTACAAATTCCAGAAGATAAACTGGGATTTTCTTTTTTTCAGACTGCAGCTTTTCTGTGAATAAAAAATCTTTCTGTGCATTTTTTTCAAGTCCCTCAAACCATTTATAATCCATGAAAATTATTATTTTTTTAAGAAAAGGGTTCTAAACCCAGTCAATTCTCTCATACCATACATTGTCTGACAAGAAACGTGTGACTATTTAAAATTTCCTTAAAGTGATTGTTTCAATAAAGGCATATTCAGAATAGTTGTCAATAGTTTAGGAAAAAAGCAGGAAGAACACAGTGTGTGTGAGTGTATGTGTGAAGGATGTATATAATCAGTCAAGGAATAACTGAACCATAATTATTGTCACCATGCTTTCCATTTATTTATGCACACAAACTCTTATGCTTATACATGAGTTTCAGAACAAATCTGCTTGAAGACAGAAAACTACTCTGTTTTTATTCTTTGCAGGAATCAAACTAATCAGTTTTAATCGTAGTTGCCAACTTCTAGGTTGTCCTTCACATTTCACTGGCCAGCTAACAATAATCAGCACACATTACTTACATACAGCTCAATCCTAATTATTCTTCTCAGCCTACAATACAAACAATCAGAGACGCATGATCTGAATGCTGACTCACTTTTTAAGCTTTAGAAGTTTTCTCAGCTTCTCTACAGACTGATCTCCAAATATACCAAACAGAACCAGAGTGGATACACCAGGCTGACTATAATACAAGTATATGGGGATCCAGGGTCTTTATTTTGAATACTGAACATACTCTTTCCAAAATGATAGAAAATTTATTAATTGAAATAAGGTGTCCATTTTCTTTCTTAGATCTAGAAAGATTCAACAGTGAACTAGAAGGTTGTCAAAGCTATTAAAGTATCTTTGAAAATGTAAAAGGTGTATATGTACTTCATCCAGAATCTATTGATGAGAGACCAGAAACAAGACCTCTGTGAAAGGAACATCTTTTCATATTTTACTACATCTGAGCTGTCATATCTCCCTCTCATGCTAGCCACTGGGATATATTCTGTGGGTTTCACGATTTCAGTTCTGGATAAAAAATTATCAAAGTTCTATTTTTTTCACTGTGTATTAATTGAATTGATAACTTCATAAACCTTGATAATATTGGGAAACTTTGTAATATACCTATAAACAGACACAGAAGAATAGCTGCAGTGCCTGGTTATCTGAAACAGGAGAAACTTCTTCTTGGTTGTTCTGAGCTGATTACACATACTATAATTAAGAAAGGGCATCAATCCCGGCACTGACCAACACATAGCAGGAAAAAATCTCTGGTGATTTAAAAATAAGCATTTCTCTGTTCATGGATAAAAATATTTGGACTGAAGAAGATACAGATCTTCAGAAACAAAAAGCAAGGAATATAAGGGAGGGATGAATTGACATAATTTGTTCTTTGGAGAAAATGGCAAATCAATGTAAAGCATTACATAAAGGTGGTTCTTTGAGTTGAAATGCTATTAGAATGGTACTTCAGTTCTACAACTTTTGTTAAAGACTAATTAAATGCAGACATAAAACACAAGTATTTAGCAGCCATGGGTGTAATCTTAAAAGGAAACAGAGAGAAATTTCTATGAAAGCTGGAGTTTACAGAGTGACACAGTTAAGAATTTCTGAAGAAATTGCCTATCACTATTTTTTTTTTGTGTGTTACGATCAAAAGAAAAAGTTTTTGCAACTTTTTTTTTTAAATAAAGAAGATTAAAGAGACCACACTACGTTTATACGAATAATTTCTCCTATTCATGGAATCATCATTAGAAACTAAAACAGTAACAAAAACTCTTATTGATATCAATAGGTTTTCTGGAAACCTTTCAACATATATGGAAACAAAAATAGTAAAAATAAGATGTTATTTACTTGAGCATCTCTCAAAAATCTTTTCCGCAAATTTTCCTCTTAGCTTGCCAGAGAACTTGATCTTGCCTTACAGGTGTCATGTGTGAAAGAAAGATAAGTTTTTCAACACTCTCCATGTGTTAGTGCTTTTATACCCTCACAGCCTAAGTGGGTAATAATCTGGGGTATTCCTGCTGGGTCATCATTTTCTGCTGTGTCTCTGAGTGCCCACTCACCTGGCTGGTGCCACGGGTCCCTGTGCTCTTTGTTGTGCAAAGAGTTGGCATCAGTTCACACTTTCCTCCAGCTCCCAGCATTTCCTGCCATCCAGAGCTCAACCTGCAGCTCTCACTGCAGCTTGCACACCAAGATTTCCTGTACTAAGTATATCCCTCAACACAGGCACATGAAAAACAAGAAAATCATCAGGAGTAGTCAGCATGGGTTCCCAAAGGAGGAACTCATGCTTGACCAATTTGATATTTTTTTTGACATACTGGCTGGCTTGGTAGACAAAGGGAAATCTATGAATATTGACTACCTACACTTTGTTAAGATTTCAACACTGACATCTATTACATCCTCACAAAGAAGCTGTTGATGTCTGGGCTGGAGGAGCAGGTAGTGAGGTAGATTGAAAACTTGTTGCATAATCAGTCCCAGAGGTTATTGATCAGGGGCACAAAGCTAGTTGGAGATCAGTGTCTAGCAGTACACTCCAAAAGCGAATCTAGTCGTGGTTAACATCTTCATTAATGATCTGGATCACAGGGCAGAGTGTAGGATAAGCAAGTTTTCTGATGACACAAAACTGGGAGGAGTAGCTGATTTGCCAGAGTAGTGCTGCTACCCAGAGGGACCTCAACAGCCTTGGAAAAGGGCCTGAAAGGAACCTCATGAAGTTCAACAATGTACCAGTACATGCTGGGGACCACCCCATTGGAAAGCAGCTTGGCAGAGAAGAGCCTGGGGATCCCGGTGGTCACCAGGTTAAATATAAGCCAGTGAAATACCCTGTGGGAGAGGAAATCCTGGGCTGCATTAGGCAAATTGCTGCCATCAGGTTGAGGGAGGTGAACCCTGCCTGCTACTCAGCTGTGGAGAGCCCATATCTGGAGTATTTTCCCAGTTCCATGCTCCCTAGGGGTAAGAAAGACTTGCGCATACTGGAGATAGTACAGTGAAGAGCCACAAAGGTGACGAAGGGACTGCAGCACCTCTCCTGTGGGGAAAGACTGACAGAGGTGGGACTGGTTTACCTAGAGCTCAGAAGGCTCAGGGGGAATCTTATCAATGTATAGAAATACTTGAAAGGAGAGTGCACAGAAGATGGAACTAGACACTCCTCAGTGGTGCCCAGTGGCAGGCCAAGAAGTAGAGAATAAACTGAAACACATGAGGGTCTACCTGGAAATTGGGGAAAAATATTTTAATCTGAGGGCGACTGAGCAATGGCACAGATTTCTCAGGGAGACTGTGAAGACTCCACCCTTGGCAAATGGCTCTAGGTAGCCCTGCTTAAGCAGATGTTTGGACCAGATAACCTCCAGAGATCCCTTCCAACCTTAACCATTCTGTGGTTCTGTGATGACAGGTGAATGGAAGTAAGAATCCGTTTTTTTAAGAGATTTAGATTTTAGTTTGTAGCAGATAAGCTGTAAGACTTCCTAAGAATCATTAAATGGTATGGTAAACTAGATAAATAATTGGATGATAGGACTTTTCTCCTATGAGAAGCCTCAATTGCAGTTTTACTGTTTACGTACCAGACTGATATTAAAGCCATCTCTGACAGTGGGACCAGCAATTCTCAAGTGTAAGTACAGAACTGTATGCCTGTAAGATTTGCTTTAACACATGATCATTTGAAAAAGTCATGACATGCATTTAATTGAACTGTGTCTTATTTTAGTTTCAAAAATTAATTTTCAATTTTGTCTAAATGGCTTAGAAATATGGTGTGAACATTTGCCCTGCTGATATCTAATCTTCTGAAAGAAATTCATGAATCTGGCTACTAGCGATTTGAGGACAGCTCTCCTTTCTTATCTTGTTCTTGACAACATGCTTGGGACAATTTCCATTTGTTTCTAAAGCCTGTCAATGTATAATTAGATTTGAATCCCACTGCTTTAGGTGATATTTTGGCAAGCTGTTTGAAGCTGTTAAGGATTTTCCTCCCTTTTTATCTTGAAAGAATGAGTACAATGTCCAAAAATTTTTATATTCTACAGGTAATATATTTTGACTGTGATAACAGTATTGTAGGAAGTGGCTGAAGAAGATGCTTAAGTATAGCCTGAAGCAGATTATATACATAGAGATATACCTGTCAGCTGTATTACTGATTAAATGCATAGATTACACAATTTGTCCTTCCAAAAATGTAGGGTAGTAGTGGTTCAGTCTTTCAAAAAGTCTGACTACTCCCATTAGTACAGACAGGGAAACTGACAAACCTATAGAGTCTGTGCAATTACACATGACCTTTCAGTGAATTGGGTATGATTTTGAAAACCAATGACTTCTAAATAGCAAATCTTTACTGCTACAGTGTATCAGAAACACATTTCTGTAATCTGGGAATAAAGCCTGAATAGGAGTTGTATGATCACTCTCAAAACTGAGACCCCAGGATATACTCAAGATCAGCAATCGTATGAAAAAATTCTTATCAAAAGCAGTGAAGATTCCAGTTCCTTATATTGCTTTCTACCTCCAGGATACATGGGCTGACTCAGCTGGGGAGGAGATATGTGCAGAGCAATTTGATTGCTTTCTTACAGCTGTAAAAGACATGGAATTTGTGACATAGTTCAATTTCTTTCTGTTTGTGGCTTCCATTCTCCATTACCGTTCCACTGAAGGAGGATCTAATTTAAGATATTTTGCTCCCCATCCTTTGCAAGATTTTATGACACCCTCAGGTGTGCTGATTCAGCTGTGTGGCCTTGCTCTAAACCAGACAAATGTGAAAAACCATTTTAAGAGTAAAACACACTATATCTTTTTATTTATTTCAGTGGATCATTTCAGGAAATGTAGGTTATAGTAAGGTGACACAGCAAAGGAATTGAAAAGGGATTGTAATCTTTCCTGGGGAACAAGCAACTGTGGAAACCAAAAAGGCAAAACCCTGAAAATCTGCAACAGCTTCTGATGCGTTACTAATATAAAGCCATTGTATAATCAAGAAGAGAGGCTTTTTCACATAAAATTCATTCTTAACACTTGTTATGCTCTTTACACATATGAATATACTTTTATAGAGTTCTACACTAGGAGAGGTTAGGTTTTTTGTTTGTTTCAAAGAACTAAGAGGAGAAATAAGTTTGGTTTTTTTCAAGACTGAACATACTTCTTGTCTGATGGGCAATAAATAACAATCATCCTCTAATTAAAAAGAAAACCTGTCACTTATACAGAAATTTTCTTTCTGGATTGCTTTCTAAGAATTAATAAATACTGCCCCATCAAAATCACTGGTATCGTGTTAGGTCATATTAGCTGAAATATGGTGCACTTTTATACTGAACACTTTCTTTCTTATTCTACTCAGGTCCGTGTTTGCTGTTTCTCCCTCTCTGTTGTACAGTTTTGCTAAAGACTTGTGTATGTGGAAAAATTCTAGTGCTGAGAGTTTGTACTTTATTTTTAGTCCTTTAGAAATTCTTTTCTGTGACTCTTTTTTACATAGTCTTATGACACAGAAGGATTGTCTTCTGACCCCATGACCCCCTCTTCTGTTTAAGTAATTGGAGACTGAAATGAGGTCTCTGCAGAGCTTTCTTTTCTCCAGACTGAACAACCCCAGCTCTCTCAGCCTGTCTTCATAGGAGAGCAGCTTTATCCCTCTGATCATCTTTGTGGCCTCTTCTGGACTCACTCCAATCTGTCCATGTCTTTTTTGTGCTGAGGACCCCACAGCTGGACAGGTGGGGTCTCACGAGAGTAAAGTAAAGGGACAGAATCATGACATGATAGAAATTTGCCTTGTATGTTGCTCGAAAAGTCTCTGAGCTCCCAGGAATGACCTTACTTAAACACAATAGAAAATTTTATGAGAACATCATTAAGCAGTAACTGGCAAAATTATGTTAGAAGATTAGACAAGAATGTCTGTATTACACAGGGCATAAAACATTTCTTGGCAAAAACACACTACACACTTATCATTCATGTTTCATTCTACTTGTGAGTTGCTGAATGATTAAGGAAAGTGAACCATGTCATAAAGTCAGAATAATATATATTACCATAAAAGTAATTCTGAATATTCATATATAATGAGACCTGAACCTGGGGAAGACATCTAAAGTAATTTTCTGTGTGGTGCCCAGGTTTTGGGGTATACAATGTATATTCTCATTTTAAAAAAGGTAAATTTCAAGATGTGCTAAAAAATGACCATTCTGAAGCACGAAGCCAGTGAAACCAAGCATTACAGAAAACTAGTATATTAAAAAACAAACAGTTTAGGGCACAATCAGGCCAATTTTGTATCTCAGATTACTAAAACTTTTTTGAAAAATTCAGGATTTAAGATTTGTGATCTGACCTCATGTTAGTACCCCGTAGAATCCTGCTTCTTCATGATGGATAAAAAACCTCAAAAAACTGTGAGAGAATACCTCACATAGTGGATGATCAAACATCAGGGTATCACATGTCAGTGCAAATTCCAGGTCCCGTGACATTGGAAACTATTGACTGATTCACAATGAACTCTAAGAAGAGTCTTCTTTAATACTTCTTATTTATGCTTTAAAATTCTTTAGATAAAATTGGATTGCATTTCTAGTTTTAGGAAAGATCATTCAGTGTAAATAGCAATGCAAAGGATCAAAAAAATTATCATGTAGGACAACATTATGGAGAATAAATGATGTAGTTTTATGGCAAAAGATATCAAGTTACTTATTCTCCTGGGTCACCCGTGGGCCTTATTTCATGCAATGAGACTTCTAATTCAGAATAAATGCAAGGTATGATAGTGAAATGCTGATATTTTCAAAATCAGTTGCATCTTTCTGCCATGAGCCAGCATACACTGCAGTTCCTTATGCTATGAACTACCATTCGGGGGTTTTCAAACCTTTGAAACAAGGCTGATGTTTTTTGCTGCAGATGGTGAAAATTGGTGTTTATAAATAGGTACTGGAGGATCAATTAATATGTACTCAGGAAACAAGAAATGGAGGTTTATAATGCAAGGTCAATGTCTCTTGTTCCCTATCGATTTTTCTTTCTATCGATTCATACCATTGATAGTGCTTCCCTTGTAACCTGTTCTCAAGGTAATGTCAAGATGAAAGTGCTTTTCTCTGTCCTTTTAAAAAACACACTAGCTACATTGTCACACCTTCACAAGTACTACTTTTCCACAGCAAGTTTGCCCCATGTGTGATTGCTTTCAGGGGCATAAAGATTTGATCAAAAACACCATTAATATTGCTTTAACAATATCCTACATTTTGCACAATATCATAATGCCCTTTTAATTTTTGAAGAATATTCTCCTCAAATTTCTCTAACTCTGAATCTGCCTTTCATGTGCATTTGAAAAAGATAATTGAGATTTGAGTTTGGTTGAAGAAGAAAAGTGGAATTAACATTTTATGAGATTTTTCTATCTATTAATTTTCATAATTTTTCAAACAATTATCTACACTCTACAGCTGAATAAAGCTCTGTGAACAGAATCAGAGAATGGGTTCGGTTAGAAGGGACCTGAATGACCATCTAATTCCTAATGACCATGAGCAGGCACAATTTCCACTAGAACAGG
This sequence comes from Monarcha castaneiventris obscurior, assembly GCA_026261815.1. Taxonomy (NCBI): domain Eukaryota; kingdom Metazoa; phylum Chordata; class Aves; order Passeriformes; family Monarchidae; genus Monarcha; species Monarcha castaneiventris. The sequence goes on along the minus strand of JAMPIT010000174.1, from coordinate 3,390,343 downwards.
TTGCTGAAAGATCCATCCAGCATGGCTTTGAACACTTCCAGGGAGGGAACATCCACAACTTCTCTGGGCAATCTGTTCTAGCACCTCACCACCCTCATGGCACAGAACTTCTTCCTCATATGTAAACCAAGCCTATCCTCTTTCAATTTGAAGGCATTCCCCTTTGTCCTGTCACTACCTGTTCTATGTGGAAGCGTTCAAGGCCCGGTGACTGAAATACCTTTTTTTCTCACAGTCATCTAATGTAAGGTTTAGGAAGTCCACGTCAGACTAAAACACAACAAGAGTGTAAGATCTGGGCAGTAAGTTTTACTGCCATGGAATGTAACGTACACAGCGTTACAAGAAGCATGAGGCTTTTAAATATAATCAGAACTGATCTGCCAAACCATAAAAAAGAAAAAAAAAGGGGTGAACTACAGACCAATGACCTTCATATTCGGAAAACGTAAACATTTCACATTGCAAGAATATAAAGCACTTTGAGAGATTTCTGATGTCTTTGGTTTATCATTTTGGCATGACACATAGATATGACAGTTGTTGGAGGCAGGTAAACAGCCCTAATCTTTTGAGGTGTCAGTAAACCTGACAGAACTTATAAGGAGTTGCATCCTTTTCCTGCGTTCCAACTTTGATTAAAAATTCAAGGGTATTTTCAAAGCTTCTAAACAAATCTCGGAGGAAAAAATTTTACAAAAGATCCCTAATTTTAAATTATTAATTTTTCATCACTTTCTGTTTTCAGTAAACCCACTAGGACTGAAGTCATATGACATAATTTTAACCATCTAAAAGTTAGGTTTCAAATTAAATATATTTTCCCTCACACTGACCATCACCTAGAGAGGCAATGCACCCAAACTAAAATAAGTATCTAAAATACATTGTAGATAACCATTCAACTTTCCATTTTTTATCTCAGGTGTCTATTTTACATTCAGTATTACTGAATTTCAGGTTGATTTTTTTCCTGCATCTTCTGGAGAAGTCCCTGAAACAAGTGTTTTTAAACTAGTAATATTCATGGTGTGACAACCCATTTCCATCAAATCATCCTGAAAAATGTGTGAAACTGTTCAATATTTTTGCTTTCTTTACCTTTGTTTTTGTAAATTTTGTGCTTTACGACATGCGAGTTTAAATCATGAGTTAGGAAATTTTACTCTGACACCATGTACTGTGATAGTGCTACCCTGGAGCACAGCAGATGCCTCTTGGCAGAGCAATACAAAAACTCCACACAGACATCACATATCAGTGATGCTACAACCATCAGTGTTCAACATATGCACACAGGCACGCATGAAGTTCTCACGTTAATTGGAAACTCCTACATAAAGAATCATATATTTGAGCAAACCTAGTTAGTTATTACAAGAGTGTAATATTTTTTTGAAGAATAATTTAAGGCATTGATCATGACAAAAAAACATGCCTTCTTGACTGCTGTGAAGCACTTGGAACAGCTCTTGTTCTACACTGTTAGTAGGGCTAGAAGTTTTTGAGTTTAAACACCATGCTTACCTCTGTCAAATAGAGAATTCATTTACACTTAAAAAAAGAAAAAGCGGCTTTACAAATTTTATGCTGTTGCATGTTCATGTTTTTAATGTTACCAATGTCAGGTCCAAAAGTTATTACTGTTATAAATAGGCAGAGTGTAAATGTTAAACATTGCTTGCATCAGTAGTTGCAGAACAATACAAATATTCTCTTTTCTGTTTATGTAAGCCCTCATTCTCTGAAGAATTTTCGTCTTGGTCTGGTTTGTATTTTCCAGTTGGATGAAGAGAACTGCAGGTAAGAGTCTTTCATTAGAGGCATGTCTGATTTAATTAATCTTTAATTATTGTGCAAAACAAATGGAAGGATAGCTTCGATCAGCAAATCCATTTGCCACATTTATCAACTAGCTGATCTTTATCACCCACCCAGATGACAGTAAATCAAATGCACACCCCTTTTCAATTCATGAAGCAAATGATTAAACTGTCCATAAGAGTCCCTATCCTAACTAAATCTAATTGTGTGTGAATAATCAGTTAAGTTGTGTGATGAATGTGCCATTATAGAATCTAGTCCATAACCAAATCATATTTTGAATCATACTTGCTTTGAAAGGAACACTCTTAAACTCAGGTATTTCTTCTTCTTCCTCATTTACTGATAGATAAATATGTATCATATTAATTACATTATTGTGTTTTGCTTTCTCCTCCACCTTTTATATCAGTTTTAGGGGTTACTTTCACTTGAGCTTTATAATTGAAACACATTCCAAACACATATATATAGCTCTTCTTAAAAATCATCTTAAGCACAAGAAGTATTAGAGTATTTCACTATAAACACTTTATTAGTCCAAACCAAATTTAAATATTGTCCATTGCACATCTTTGATTCTTAAGATCATTTTTACTTAACTAGATATCTCCTCAACTCAAATTTAAAAAAAAGGTATTATAACTGTATTTGATTATTGCAGAATAGAAACAGTACATATTCTCCTTCAGAACGCATTTCTTGAAATCTGCTGTTCTTAAATATTTATGAACCCATTCTTTTTTCACCTGGACTTCTATGATACCGTATTTAAGCTTTCATGAGAATTTTGTTCATGGACAAAATTTCATTTAGTGGACTTAAATAAGGATTTCAAACCTTTGAGGATTTGTTCATCAGTATGTAATTAAATAATGAGGAACTAACATGACAAATAAGCATCAAAACTTAACTGATACTACAGTGTATTACATTTTTTTCAAGTGTGCATATAAAAAATGAGATCTTTTTCCTGACTTCTCATCTTAAAAATAGTTTGAGATATCTGCTGACCTAACACATTGAAGAGAGAACGAAGTTTTGTAATTAGTTATATTTAACTGGTTATCTAAAATCAAAGAACTAACTGCAATGGCCTTGAAATCACTGAAAAATAAAAAACTTGAACAGGAAAAAATATTTTATATGTAGATTCTTTCTATATACAAAGGTGTAAGAGAGAAAATAGGATTCATATACACCCTTTGAAAATGCAAAATCCCAATGTAAAAGATGTACAATGTCCTGGTTTTGTTATCATTTGTGTTGTTGTTGTTACTATTATTAATAGTAACAATAATAATAATAATCATAATAACCATTATCCAGTATGGGTCATCTATTTGGAAGATGCCCTTGGTGGCAATGCAGTTTATTAACTACCACTCTCAACTATGGCAATGATATGTTTGGGTGCAATGTGTACTTACCTGAAACAGATTCTGTAGCTATCAATGAAAATGCACCCATCAGATAAGAGGAAGTGAATACTATGTGGATAAACAATCCTATCAGCCAGCTGGCTTCAAGAGCTGGTTTAAATCTTCTCCATATCTGAGCTCCAGCATATTTCAGATGACTAGATGCCATCCACAGCCACCCTGATGGGTCACCAATGATAAGTCTCTTGTACATATGCACAAAATAGACAATTAAATAATGAAAATGTCTTACTGTGTCCCTAGGGTAAATATACTAACAAATCAAAATTTAAATATATATTCAACTGAACTTAAAAGATACTTCATTAACTCAAGGAATTATTTTTTTCCCTGCAATCTGGAATCATTGTAATAACATCTATGATTTGTGTGTGAATGTAAATGTAAATACTTATTTCAAACTAGAGACTTACAGATTTTCATTACTGAAGTATTTAATGGGACAGTTTTCCAGGCTTTTTTTTAACAACATATGATCTCATTAAATTATTAAGCAAGTGGTTTAATTATGCCAACTTTCACATCTAACTGAAAAGCAGATGTTTTATTGGAAAACATATTGCTTTGGGAGAGCAATATCTAGCCACATAGTAACAGATTAAGACCTAATGACAGTTTAAAGGCTAAAGGCATTTGGATACCAAAACACTTTAGTCACAGATTTATGCAGTTTTACAAATCACACAATTCCCTGTTTTGTGGGAGAGAAGTCGGTGTGATGTATGTAGTCCTGGACAGGTCATGGGGTTTCCTGGTCTCTCTTCTGCTCCCTGGGTTCTCTAGAGGTAGCAGAGAAGATCTTGGCTCCAGGTTCCTGGCCACCTGCCCCCATAGTCTGTCAGGTACTTTGAGTACCCCTGACACGCTGAATTTTCATGAATTATAGTGCTGGATAGGGAAAACCTCGTTAATGAGTAGATCATTCAAATTATCCTTTCTTTTTCCTATTTGCTGTTGACATTTTTGGCACCCATGATCTGTTCCAAACACATCTGGTCACATTTGCACTTGTTAATGATCAAAATGGCGTTTGCATAATTTCATTATTTATTTTATTGAACACATCAAAACTATTCTTTTGCTTGAGGCATCTGGCTGATCATATTTTATGTACTGCTATGAAAGCAAAGGTTTTACAGCCTGTACTACCAATGCCTGACTTGCTAAGTGCTACAAGTATTGGTGTGCCCTCCCTATGCAGAAAGGTAGCAGATAAACAGGTGATATACTTCCAACTGACAAGACCCTGTTCAAAAGATACAAATGGATGAGTCACTTTTGTTTTCAAGCTTAAGGAAATATATACATATATGTCTGCTCTCAACAGAGGGTGAAAATGGAATTAATTTGTTAGCTTCTCAAATATCAAATGAGACCTTCACAAAAGATGGATGATTTCATACTTCATATGAAATCATCATAGACAGGGAAAACCAAATAATCCTTATAAGGATCCTTTACAAGTATTTTGAGAGAAATCTCTTTAAAATTGTACACAAATTAACAACTACTTTGCAATACCACAAACACCATCTGCATGTAGCAGAAAGTCCCAACAGCCTGCGAAAAACTCCCTTATTTCAAATATCATCTTTCCCTTAGTATTTCCCACAGTATTTAGGAGGTGGGGATGTGCGGGAGGGGGTAGGGATGTGTGGGGGATATCAGATATTATGGATATAATCTGGGTCACTGAGATAAAAATCTTTCTCTGTTTGCCTTCCCCAAAACAGATAAAGGTTCAAATTTTCCTAACAGAAAACGTCCAACAAAGAGTTGGGTGCTTAGGTAAGCCACAGTAGGATTTATGGTGAGTCCCCTACAGAAAACCAGGAAATGGGTCTCCCCTATGGCCCCTTTCCTCAGTGCTGTGTTCAGGTAAAGGAGGCCACTCACTTGCTCTGTAACCCTTGTCTAAATAAAAGAGAGGACCTGAGCTCACCTGGAGAAGTATCTCATTCAGAGACAGTCCTGGCCTGTGCTGCTTCAATTACAAAACTTAATGTAGGTCTCTGTTGAACTGTAGCCCTTGTAGAAGTGCTTTTCTTTTCTTCTTTTTCTTATTTTTATTGGCCACAGGAAAAGGTAATGTTCACCTTAAAGCATGTGTATGAGGACTGAATTCTAAAAATATGGGAGAAATCATGAATTCCATGACAAAAACGCAAAATGGATGTTGCTGGAAACATGATTTCACCTGTGTCTCTTGGCATGTAAAAGAAATACAGTTACAAGCTCATAGTAGGCCCTCGAAGGTTATGATCTACCATGACATGCCCACACAGGCATTTTGCAAATGTTGTCACTATATTTTCTGATTAGCAATTGGACATCAGTCTCTGCCAGAGGATCATTGCCCTATTGTGTTGCTTTCGTGTAATAACAGTAAGCTGAAATAGCCACTCTGAGTCAAACTCAGGCAACTATATCTGAGTTTTCACTCGTCCTGTTGCATTATTTCACAGAGCTGGATGGGATGGGTTAAATACCCCAATATGACAATTTATGCTGTCCTCCATTTTGGAGATGGCTCTTCCCTAACCCAATTGGAGCACGGGAAGAGAGCAGTCTCAAATCTACACCACAGGAAGAGTAAGTCAATCTTTAAAAGTCAATCTTTAAAGTATGCAAAAATATTCAAATATCAAAATTTTAAAAATATTTTACAGAGAATATTAGTTTTGTATAATCATATACATATAACCTATATGACTGAAGTAAAAAATTATCAGAAATGTAACCAGAAGAGTAATTTTGATTTCTTTTAGTAAAGAAATATGTTCATATCCTATTAAAGAATCTCATATTGATACCTCTGCACCCACAGCTTCTGAACAAAAATATGTGGTTTTCATAGGTAACTGTTCTTAAGTGCAAAGTAGGCTTTCATATTGATAAAAACCACTTAAAAATAAGCAAATTCTTCAAAGTAATTGGTGAGACACTGAAAATGGTTGTGTGAAACTTTGCATAAGGATATATAATAACTTTATATAATATCTCTTAAATTTCGAATTAGTGTGTTGGTACAATTAGAAAAAAATAAAAGCAGTATAAGAATGAGTATTCTATATCATCCCTCTTCATTAGTTTTGCACAAATGTTGCAATCACACAAGGGGAGGCACCAAAAAATTATGTGTGGTGTATACAAAGCTGCCAGCAACTATGAATTCTTTTCTTCAGAGAGAGATCCTTCAGAGCGACATTCTTAGCATGGCTGCCCCTGCACTTCCACCCTCATCTTCATCAGGACTGGGGAAGAAAATAGCAAGAGCAAAAGCAAGAACACTCATGACCCAAGATAAGAAAGGTTCAATAAATGAAGGACTGAGGGGGAAAAAACCAACAAACATATAACAAGAATTACTCACCACCTCTGATGGCAGATCAATGCCCAGCCAAACTCTGAGCAACAGCTACCCTGGAAGATGGTTATGATGATTGTGCAGGAGGACATCATACAGTGTGGAACATGCCTTCGGTCAGTTCAGGTTAGTTGTCTCAGCTCTATCCCCTCCCATAATCTTTCCCACACATAGCCTAATTCCTGAAGGAGCAGGTTGGGTAGAGAGAGAAAAAGACTTGTGATCAAGCACTGTTCAGCCATAGCCAAAACATTGCTGTGTTATCAACACTGGTTTACTCGCAAACCCAAAGTTACGAAGAAAGTTAACTACATTCCAGCCAGAACCTAAAATCATAATATGTCGAAATGCCTTTTGTAAAAAACAGCTTTTGCATATTACTATCATCAATTAAACCAGTGAAAAGTTGGGAGGTTTTGATGTGTATGAGGTTGGGGTTTTTTTGTTTTGCTTTGTTCTATGAAAGACAAGAAACAAGTGGTGCATTCTACTAGCCAATATTAAGGATCATTCTATTCAATTTGCCAGGATTGTTGATTCATCATAATAGTTCTGTCAGATTGTATCAACCAAAATGGCTCTTGAAGACAGGTACAGTAACAAAGTGATGCAGATGAATAAATTATCTACTCTAGAAATAAATAATCAAATATGAAAAGCTTCTTGACATGTTCCTTGACAGTAAAGAAAATATTATGTGATGATTACACTCCAATTCAATAGAGGCAGAAAACCGATCTATAAAATATTTAACAAACCAATCCGAGTGAAACATGCCCAGTCTCACTGGACTATGAAAAACTGAATTACTGCCTTTTCAAATTAATCAGAAATACTTCAGTATGCTCTTTTAATCAGAAGGTCATTTTAAAGATGACAGGCAAGTGTTCTTTCTATTTGGACAAATATTTGAACTTACTACCTTGTTGTGTTTATATAAAACTGTGTGCATTGTCCTTGTGTAAGTACTTTTCTCTGTGACCTTTTCAAGCATATAGCAAATAAATCTTTCCTTAGCTTTAAAGTGGCTGTCATAACAACACCACAGGGCTCTAGGCATGCTGACTAACAATTTCAAAGCAGTCTAGTCAATTTGGAAATTTTTTTCTTTGAAATTAATAGGTGTTGGTATGAAATGACTAATCAGCTTTAATGGTTGCAGTTTGGGAATTTTACTATCTTTCCCAGTTGCATTACCATATAGTTTTATAAATAAGAAAGCTGAATCAGTTTTTATTAAGATGAGATTAAAGTGAAAAATTGCAGTAAAGAAAGGACACTTGCTGATATCGTAACATTTTCAGCAAGATTGCTTTTGTTGTTTTGTTTCTTTTCTCTTAAACTGATTAGGAATTATCTCATTGCAGTTAATTAAAGCAGACTTCCCATCCGAGGAGTGCCTAGGTAAGAATGCCAGCTCAGTTTGAAAGTCATTATCTTTCAGGGAAAGGTTCATATGATATTTACTCAAGCCAGGATTTCGAACAGAACCCAGAATCTCAAATTTGGGCTGCATACTTTCTCTGCTGCTGCCCAAATTAGGTTTCTGCTCAGGTTCAGGGATCCCTGAGGTGTGTTGTCCAGAACTGGGACAGAATCACGTTTGAAGTACTTAGGCAAGCAGTGAGAGAGGGAATAGAGGGGAAAAAATATGTCATAATGGTAATTTCTTCAAGCAAATTTAAATATTAAAGATAAAATTGGTTTCTTCTGTGTCTTTGTAGCACATTCACTTCTGAGTCATGCTGCAGGAGTGTGTCTTCTATATGTGATCATAAGAAATTTAACCCAAAAGGTGAGTCTTCCCCCGACATAATTTTGATCAGAAAGGTCTGGGGTAACAATAATAGGATACAATCTATACTGTGACATGGCTGGTAGGATTAATTGTTACTGTCTTCTATACGTGTGTGCATGTGTGACTGAGACAGTAATCCTAAAGCACGTATTTAAAGTTAATTACTTGTTCTGAAAAAAAGGAAAGTAAAGAAAACCATCTCCTTTGAATCCAATAATACTGATTATCAATAATCTGACTTATTTATGGTGTGATTTTTGGGGTTGTCATGTACAGAACCAGGAGGTGGAGTTGATGATCCTTGTGGGTCCCTTCCAGCTCAGGATATTCTACGATTACAATTCTGAAATAATTCAGGTTGCAACATGGCTAACCCATGAACAACACCATGTATCTAAGAAGTCATAAAATAAAATAGAACCAACCAACTCTTTTGATATTCCTTGGTGTCAGCCTTACATGCCTTGAAACACCTGTATGAGGAATTCTGCCTAACAAACATTAAGCACAGCCCAGTCAAAGACCCCATGATGACATACTTGAAATCCAAACAGATTAGTTTAGCTTCACATTGAAAGCAGTGCAAAAATGCTGTACACGAAAAAGGTATGCATTGCAAGCACTTATGTACATCATAACATAAACTCTATTATGCACCTTTAGTCACTGAACAGAATATGCTTAAAGAACTCAATTAGTCCCCTCTGGTCAGAACATAATTGGGTAAAAGCTAAAGCTTGTTGTCCTGTATCGGGGTACTGGGAGGGCTGGTGTCTCTCATGGGCCAGGTGCCTGGGGCAAAGGGACCTCCCCACAGGGTGTGAGGACAGGGCTCCATGCCCAATCCCACTGACAAAAGACAAAGACAGTGGGATGGCCCCTGGCTGGGAGTCCTGGCTCTGCCTGCTCTCAGAGCAGTCCAGGAGCCATCTGGGGGAATTGGGCATCTCCATGGGGATGGAGATGGGCCAAGGATTGGTCCAGGATTGGTCCAGGATTGTCCTGTTAGGGCATTTCTGGGAGAAGGACTGAGAGCTCCAGAGGGGAGGAAAAGAGGTGCTGGGCCAGGGGCAGGAGACAATGCAGGAAGTTCCTAAGTGTCATTTTCCTTGCTGGTGATTAACACAATCTTGATCTCACCCACATCATCAATCCCAAGCTTGCAAACATGGTAAGTCTTTCACTGTGAAACTAGTAGATTAGTGAAAACTAGGAAGACTGCTAGGATAAGGAAATTTATCAGAGGCTGTTTAGCCAAAACTGGGATACCTATGTTTTGTACTAAAGAAGGTGTCAGAGGAGCTCTGGAAAAGCATCGTGTGTTCCCAGGAACTCAGAACATGAGAACCTCACAAATGCACCATCAGGAATTCTTGTGTAGTCTTCAAGCTTCTAACTATATCACTGAACATAAAAATAAGCATAAGGCTATACCATTTTAAAATTCAAGAGAGTTGCTCTAAATTGATTATGGTAACTGGGGGGATTTAACTTAGCAGGGGGAGATTCAACTGGAATAGCTAAATTACTATGACTACTTCTAATGATGTCCTAAATGATCAGCAACCTGCCAAAGAATGAAAATTAATTCTATATGTAAGAAGTTTTATCATAAAGTATGTGGTTTAGGTTGTTTTAAATGGAGGTAAAAGTCCCTAGCAGTTTGTAAACCAATTCTTCCTTCCTTGATGGAATTCTGTGATGTTGAGCATTAACTGAAGATCTCTTCTGTGGACAATAGATCTGATTCTCTAGTGGATTGTTCCTTCTGCATATAGCACATTTGCATTTAATTTGCAGAAGCAAAATGTTCCTAATCTGCTTTTATAGATGTGATTACAGCAGCAGAATATCAGAGGTGGTTTTGTTGTCTTTTCTTCATGAATAGAACAGTATGATTCTGGATTTACTCAATGGAAATGTAATGTGGACCTGATTTTCTATCAAAACAGTTTTCATACCTCTGGAAAGGAGCTAGTCCTGGAAAAAAAAAATGGAACAAATGTAGTTCTCCAAACCACCTTAATTATATTTTGACCTACGTTTACTGTATTGGGGTTTTCTAACATGGAAAAAATGTGTTTCTTTTCATTATTTTGATTAGTGTTAATTCAAATATGCTGAGTGAAATGCTTTATTCCGTATGCCGTTAAGTGTCACAGGTAAAAATGAGGCTGTTTGAGGAATGAGGAATAGATTTCAAGCAGGCTGGGTATTGTTTAGCAATAAATGGTTCAAAGCAAGTAACTCATCTTTCTGTAATTTGTAGCACCTGGTAGTGATCTGACTTTAGACCTCATCACATACTTTTTCCATACCATTAACCACAACCAGAAGTCACAGTTTCACAGCAATTGAACCAATGCTTAGAAACAGTGTGACAGACATTAGTTTTAAAAAATGCATTACTTTGAAATACTTTGGCTATATTTATTGTCTTCTGTTTTTAAAAGAATTCAATAAACCTCTCTGCAGATTACTGTGGAGGGGAAGAAACACTAGAGCATCACTTCTTGTCCAAATAGACCAAACACATTTTGCAAATGAACTTTACAATATGAAGATTTGAAATTCATGATGGTAGTGTTCAAACTCAATAACCTTAGGATAGAAAGCTGTGTGGTATGATCCATAGATTTTACATTCCAGGTGACATAAAAGAATTCCGTACTAAGGAGGGCACAAAACTTCATAGTGTCCAAATAAGCCTAGCAGAAACAAAAAAACCTCTCTGAGATGAAAAGGAGTCCCACATCTTTGGTAGTCATACTCCACATCTACCAGTAGCCTTTTGAGGAAACATTTCTCTATGTGATGTAGAAATCTGTTGTCCACTTTTCAGCTCCCAAAATTTAAAAATTTCCTAAATTCAGCTTAAGGAAGATCCTTAGTTAAAGTGGTAAAGGAATATGGAAATAATGAGACTTTCTATACCACACTTTAACATCTCCCCATATGTAAAGTAAAATATTTTTCATTGAAAAAAATACAGTGAAGAATTTGTATTATAATCACAATTTGGTAGAAGACTTAAACAAGAAGCTATAATCAAATTTCATTGAAACAGTTTGAATGCATTACAGTACCCTGAAAATCTTAATGAGAATGATGGAAGATTCCCTTCTTCTGGCTAAAAGATGAATATTTGTTAGATAACTGGGACTCCTATATACATTTCTATTTCACAGTTCTTCATATCTGCAAAGCAAGTTAAAGTGGAATCCTTCAAAACTGTACAAAATCCCCCGCTTTTTTGATTTTCTTTTTCTTTTGTGTGTAAGGCTAGTTGTTATTTTTATAATTTTTTATACCCTCCAATCTCAGTACTTGCCAAAACAGAAAAGGCTGTGCATTATCAACCTGAGCCAAATATAGGAAAATCTTTAGGCAATATTCTGTGAAATGTTCTGTTTTCTCCAAAGGCCAAGGTTTTAAATTCTCACAGTATTTAAACCTCTGTTTTCTGGGGGAAAAAAATTGACTGTTGCAGGAACCACGATGCTGAGGGAACTAACAGGCTCTGCAACCTCTTTCCCCAACTCCTGTGAGTTTGGCCATGTTCAAAGTCAACTCTGATTTTGCTCACCTGTACAACATGGGATCAAACTGCTGTGAAAATATAAGCTATGAGAATCTGAAGAGGGAGTCTTGCCTATGGTCTCATTCCTCTTTTCTTGAAAGCTGTATTAAGCTCAGGCCCTTGACCTATGTCCATGTGAGAGTTTTGTGGCAGCTCTGCCTATACCTGACATTGCACCCCACTGTCCCTGACCTGGCCTCACTGACTTGGCTTCCTGGCCATGTGTCAGACCTGAATTGTCACTAAGGACGTGGCTGGCATTCACAGGGCTGTTGGCTGACCCTGGTCACTACCACCAATCATCTTCTCTTCTTGCTTTTGTACTCTGTAATGGTGTCACGGTGGTGAAGCTGCTGCACTGCCTGCCTGCTGCATTTCCAGTTCCTGGCTCCATTCTCCATGCACAGCAGTACAGACTTGCTGTTACCTGCTAGTGAAAAGCTCATCTGATGGTTTTGTAGAACTGATTTTAAAACTGGGTATGAAATGATACTTTCCTTTTCTTTTTGATCCTGAAAATGACACAAAGATGACCTGTACTGCATACTGAAAGTTCCTATGTGTCAAAATAGCTGGCAAATTTTCCCAGATTCTCCTACAATCCTGTGACATCTTTGTTACATTACATCTTGGTACATTCGTCCTTTTCTATTTTGCTCATTTGGAAGTAAAATAAATAGTGCTTTATATACACCATGCTTGCCTAGCTTGAGGGAATACATATTTGATCTTGCTTGAGACACCAAATATTGGAGGACCTTGGGAGCCAGGGTTAGATTTAAATCAGTATTTTAATTCTAAAACATCTGTTTATTCCTATTCCTAAGTCATCACAAACTTACTAAAACCCGATATTTTTCTCCATCAGAAAAAAAATACATTTAAAGCCCTTAGTAAAGACCTTAGTATGGCCTGGATTTTCTTCAACAAATATATTTTTTCAGACATAGAAAAGTTTCAGTTAAAATTGAAGAGCATAAGAAAAGAATTACACAGGAGAGTTTTGGCTGCAAACTCATCTGATGACCCCACAATACCTCCCTCACAGGTTCTCTTTTATATTCCAGATTTGTGCCTAATTCACCAGTAATCTCTTTTTTCAGTATTTCATCTTGCTGGCAATTTATGTATATATAAAACTAAACATGCATTTGGCCACTATAAGACTGAACCCAGAATTAAATAACTTTCCCTCATGTAGGGTATATCCAGTTTGTATTTCTTTATTCACATGAAGAAGCACAGCTCTAAAGATGAGACTAAATGAGACTGTTATATTTGCCAAACTGTTATCTACCAGTTTGGGGAAGTGAAATTACCAAAAGATCTCACAGCCTATTACCTATTTCTGATGCCTTCTTTTGCCTTTTTGGAAGGTTTTGTTTGTTGTTGGGGTTTTTTTGTTTGTGTTTTTGTTTTTGTTGTCTTATCTTTTTGGAAGGTTTTGTTTGTTTGTTTGTTTTTGTTTGGTCTTTTTTTTTGGTTTTGTTTTTGGTTTGGTTGGTCGGTTGGTTCTTTTTTTTGCAGGGTGAGGCAGGGGGAGAAGTATTTGGTTTTGGTTTAGGGGTTTTTTTCGGTGAAGAATATGATGTCATAAAATGTGTGTGTTAGGTTAAATGTTTAGAATAAAACAACCAACACCATAATTTATAGTAGCAAGCAAATTAGTTGAAATAATTAAGAGTTACATATAACTTTAGCATAGTATAGATTTTTGCTGACCTAAATATTCATCCAAAAGGTAAGTTATAAGTTAAACTTGGTTTTCTTTGACTTTGGAATTGCTACAGAAATGTAGGCTGAAAATGGAGAAAGTTTAACTTATTTACATAGATTAGGAAGATGAAGCAAATCTACCCTTTAATGTTGAACCTAAAGAGCAGGAATATTCATCCATACCTGCCTGATAGGAGTCCTCTTTTGTTGAATTTGATTTAGTTCTATGGAATTCAGTTCACACACAAACCTCCCAGTATCTTGGCCTTTAGAAACATCACAACATTTCCACCAGTGTATTAAACCAGGCAGTAATATTTGCAGCCATGGTTTGTTTGCCTGGTTTTGGTTTTGGTTTTTTTTTTCCTTCTTCCTCTTTCATGTATACTTTCTCTGTTTTCTGTGACTTTTGGGCTGTTATTTTCATTCTTTTGTGGTATTATTTTGACAAAGTTTCAGTTTCCTAGGAATATATACCATGAACAATTTTCATGACATTATGCAAGAAATGGCCAGAGATTTGTATCATATGAATGGTAAATTTATTAAGATTAGAAATAAAAGTTGACTCAAATAAATATGTACGTTTTCATAGCTACTGTATCTGATTCCTCTTGTAGTGAAAGTCTTTGTTTTACTCTTCTGAGAAGAACAACATTGTGTAAAATACATGTTCATTTGTCTCTCCATTTGTTGCCTGTGCAGAAGCCTCTGACACCTCTTAATTAGAAATGTATAAGCCTGGATATAGTCAATATTCATTTAAAATTAAAATATAAATATATTCATTTCCTTAAAAAGATGTACTTACCATAATGGTATGAATGTAGTGGTGACTGAGTACCTTCCATGAACGTACATATCCACGCATCAGCTCTGTAATGGCTTCTCTGTGTTAGTCACACATCAGTACAAACAGTGAATTAATTAGTTTAATAATTTTAGTTTTAAATTGTCTGATTTTTCAGTCTTAGCACTCACATTAGTCTCAAATGTGCCAACATATGTATATCTCATGTACTGATACATACACATACACAAATACATACACATTTATGTGTGTATATATATGTGTGGATAAATTCATACCTAGATATTCCATATTTGTAAGCAACAGATCATTTTCCCAGGTCACTAATAGTCTTCTTAAGACTCTCTTCAAGATGTGATCGATGGTCAGCCCTCTTATGAGGAAAAGAATAATCCTGTATTTTTTACTATACTGTATCTTTTAGCTCTTGAGGCTTATTATCTTCCCACAAAACTCTTCTACATGCCTCAAAATTTCTTTGAAGATGGAAATGCAGAGCAAGTATCTGGAACATGTAATTTCTTTTCAGTTTCAGAATGACCATAGAAAGAGATTTTTAATTATATTAATTTGAATCCTCTTTCTTCCTGCATAGGAAGCAATGAATGAACCTGTTCTGCATCTCTTAGTTTGCTTTTAGATGTAGTTTATTGATTTTTGAAAACACATTCTGAACAGAGCTTTAATCCAGTTAAAATATTGATGAGAGATGGAGACCAGATTGTCTGTCAGTTACTTTTATAAAAATGTTTATAATAAATAGTTAGCAATGATTAAATAAAATCATATTCTCCATTTATGTGTTTTAGGTTTGGAGGTTTTGTCCTTGTTTCATTTTTGTGGTATGCTATTAAAAACCATAAAAAATACTGAGTGCTGAAAGGAGTTAATGCCTTGTTGTTATTCTGCCTAGAGCATTGTTTTTGGCATAGTTTGGGCTATGTTCATTTGCAATGTGTTGTTGGGTATTGTAAGATAGGTATTGTGAGACTATTTATTAAATAATGACATTTATATTGGATTTTTAGAATAGTATTTTACTGACTGTGATTGTTGCCAAGATGTGCATGACCATTCTTGGAAAAAGAAACAGATGACAGTTGCATTTTCAAGTTTATTTTGCTTTGGTTGTCATTTTTATTTGTTTATGATCTTTAATGAGATTTACATGGCCTTAGACAGAATATAGGCCAAGTATCTCCTGTGCTAAAATAGTAAAATTTGTGTTTAATAGGCAATACAGTTTCATTTACCTTATGCATAGAAAATATTAATGAGGAATGAGCTACAAATCATTCCAGTTTTTTGGAAAAAGAGTAATATTTTTCTAAGCTCCAGTGCAGATATTGTCTATGCTCCTTACAGTATTATTTTGGTGGGTGTACTGTGCTTAGTAAATTATTCTAAATATTTTTAATATTTTTAAATTATGACCGAGTGAATATTGTTTCTCAAATTTGCAGTGAGCCTAGTGAGTTTTGGATAGTTTGAGTATTTTCAGGAAAACAAATAAATTTTTCTTTAATTAATTTTTTCATTTACATCTTTAGAAGAGCTAAAGACACTAGACTAATACTTACAGTTATTTAGGAAGTGTTTGTTCCACATAAATACTAGACAGTTAATTTAGCAAGCTCCACCCGAGTCATCCCTAATTGCTTACCTGTAAGGAGATAATTTATTAAAATATTATTGGTTTCTATTCAGTTTCTATTCTGTGTGCCAGAGAAAACTTAACTTGTTGTAAGTGAGTTTTTTTAGTTTTTAATTCATCAGTGATCATCCTGGCTGCTGTGCTGGAAATTTGAGTTGTGTAATAATTTAGACATGAATGGAATATTTATAATTAAACAAGCACATAAAAAGGAATAAGTAATTAAATATGCTTGACAATAGAGAAAGACATATTCTACAATCCAAAGATAAAACACCTTTACTGATTACAATTTTAGATATTTTCATCAACACGTATTGAATGAAATATTTGATTAATCATTTTCTGAAATATAAAGTGGGAAATTTTTTATATATCTGAATATATACTTCATATCCCTCTTTTTTTCTTTTTTATTTTTCCTTGTACTAAATGCATAAATATGGGTTGACTGAAAATTAAATAATTTTACCAGAACAAGTTGACACATTCTTGTTAGGTAAAACAGCACGTCTGATTATTGCAGTAGTAAATACAATAAGTAAAAGACACTCTCAAAAATGTTTAAAGAGAAATATTTTCTTTCTCCGTCTACCTTTATTTAAGCCATTATTATTTTTTATTTTTAATTTTAAGTATCTGATGTTTCTAAATTAACTTTTAAAGGAAAGTGAAGGCTGAAAAATAGGACTCATAACTCATTTTGTCAAGCTGATAAAAAATATATTTATAAATGAAAAGAAACAGCAATAAATTATTACTTTTTTGATTGATGGATTACATTATGTTATTCAGATATAGTAGGGGTATAAAATAAATCTTACTTTAATAACTGCTCTGTTGGATATTATTATAAATTTCCTAATTAGAAATATACCAGAAGTGTGATTAACTCTTAACATACTGAGAAAATATATGTTGTCTGTGTACACTTTGAGATTGTCTGTGTCCTAGGTGCCAATACAGATGTATTCTATTCCCAGCAGCTGTGGGCCATTAGCTGTTATCTCCTGCTGTGACCCACCCCTGATAACAGACAATGGGCCAGCAAGAAACCACTGCATGACTCATGGACTTATCTCATCCTATTGTGAGATGCTCCGCCCAGGAGGGAGGAGCCAAGCATTCCCACCTGGATATAACCTGGCCTTGGAACTGCCTAAGTTAGCCCTGTCTGCTGGGTTCCCAGAGGACAAGAGCTACCACTGGGCTTTCAGCTGGAGACCAGACCTTCCATAGGATCACTGCTTCAACTGAACTACTTCATCTGGACTGCTACCACCACCCTAACAGGGTGTCAGGTTGTATCTGACTTTGTCTGTGTTTTTGTTTTCTCTCTTTCCCTTGTATTATTTCACTTATTTTGAATTTTTTTCCTATTAAATTTCAACCCTGACTTGGGATCTCCCTTTGGCTTGTTTTCAAACCGATACACTCTGAAATGCAAAACATGATTAACTAAACTTTTTGACAAATTAAGATTCTTGTTTATGCTGTAATTTTTACAGCAATCAAGGTGAAGTCTTAAAATGCCATCACCTGCTATTTTGCATATAGTTATCTTCAAAATGACAACGTCAAAACCCAGTTAAAATCTTCTTTGAAATGTTATTTTATATATTGTTCCTCCCTGGTTCAGTAAGGGGCAGCATTTTAATTTTATTTAATGGTTCCTAAGATCAAAATTCATCACTCAGAGACAATATAAAAAAACCTTGAAATTGTGACTCTTATTTTATCTAACAAGCTCACAGAATTTACTTATGCTGCACATTTTTGCTGCAACAATGAAGATCTATTGAGTTTTACAACTGGATGTGATGAGATAGCTCTGATTGCGTACCATCACATCTGTTGGGAGTAGTCTTTTGCATAAAACTTAAGACAATTTTAAGATTCTAACTCCATTATTTGACATAGAATTAACACACATATATATATACATAGATAACTATAGATATCTATGTACTTTGGTGTCACTGCTAACTTAGATCACTTATTTTGCATTAAGTTAAGCTGAATTTGAAATCAGAGCTGGGATTTTTTTTTTTTTTTTGCCATTTTAAGATATATATTTTTTTTAAAATTACACTTATTAAAAGCCTTGTTATAATAATGGTTAATCAAATTTCTCTGATAAATGTAATGAATACCTTATTAAATTATTTTTTATTTTAAAGAAAAGTTCAGCAAATAATTTCTATTAAATAATTTAGAAAAAAATTTTTTTTCCTTGCTTACAAAACTAATTTGTCCATTTCTTTGCCCCTGGTTTCTTACAGTATTGATTGTAAAAATTTTACAATTGTCCAAAAACAGAGTTGGTTTGGGTTTTGGTTTGTAATATAAATGTTATGATTTCTGTGCATCAGAAGGATAACTGATCTGAGACACATGGAAAACAGGCAGAACTAAGATATTTTAGAAAGCAGGGAAAAAAAGTGGGATTTCTTGCAAACGTACTCCCAAAAAGAAACATTAAAGAATATTTTAATACCTCCTTATTTTTTCTCCCCATAGTCTCTAGTGTTTTTTTGGAAAATATTTATTATCTTAAGATTCTACTTTGTGGCACAGTGATTAAAAAGAGTTGTCTCAGTATGTTATGTTTCCATACCTGCGCATGATCTTGAATGCTAATACTAAGTTATGCATTGTTTTTGGAGTCTAATGGATACATATATCTGACACTTAAGTTCCATCTCTCCCTAAACATAAAAAAACATACATTCTAATCCTGAAAAGCATTTTGATAAATTTGAAAATTTTGGTGTTTCTTTCCAATGGCCTTGAAAGAGTTTTACAAAATATGATGGCACTACAGTGATGCAATCTCACATTAATGTCCCACATGACTTCCAAAGACACCAGTGTTATAAGCTAAACACAGGTGAGACCGGCAATGGCTGCTGTACAGGCACATGCCCTTTCCTGCATGCATTTCTGACTGACAACTGTACAACCCCTGATATAAAGAGAAGTATATCGTTTGAGGACAAAGGGTGGTATGACAGTGATATTTTTGGCGGTTTTTATTGTAGTTTCTCTAATTCTTTAGTACAGTTTGTATATTGATATGTGGAGTTTATTAGCTTCTATAAAGAAGTGAAATATTTAAAAGAGAAAACTTTAGAGCTACAATGAGATCAAGACAGGCAGCAGAAGTGACAGAGAGGAATGGGAAAGGGGAAGATTTGATAGAAAGTTTTGAGAAAGTAAGAAACAGGAAAAGGCTACAAAGAGGTGTACAGAAAAGGCAATGGGAAAAGAGAGCGCATGAAGATGATGGATAAGAGAAGAGAAATTTGAGTTAGAAAGCTTGGTAAAGACAATCTCCACTTCTGTCACAACAACCCCATGCAGCGCTGCAGGCTTGAGGAAGAGTGGCTGGAAAGCAGCCCAGCAGAAGTCTGTGGAGATGCTGGTCAACAGCAGCAGAGCATGAGTTAGTGTGTGCCCAGGTGGCCAAGAAGGTGCTATCAGCAAGTGTGGCCAGCAGGACCAAGGAAGTCATTGTCCCCCTGTTCTTGGCATTGGTGAGGCTGCACCTCAAATCATTTGTTCAGGAGGTGCTGGAACATGTCCAGAAGCTGGTGAAGGGTCTGGAACACAAGTCTGATGAGGAGCAGCTGAGTGAGCTGGAGGTGTTTAGCCTGAAGAAAAGGAGGCTCAGGGGAGACCTTATCACCCTCTGCAATTCCCTTAAAGGAGGCAGCAGCCAGGTGGGGGTTGGTCTCTTCTCCCTGGCAACTACCGGCAAGACAAGAGGACAGAGCCTCAAACTGTGCCAGGTGAGGTTTATGTTGGACATCAGGAAGAATTTTTTTCACTGAAAGGGTAGTTAAGCATTGGAATGGGCAGCCCAGGGAAGTGGTAGAGTCACCATCCCTGGAGGTGTTCAAGAAAAGACAGAACATGGCACTTAGTGCCATGGTCGAGTTTACAAGGTGATAATTGGGTAAAGGTTGGACTCAATGATCTTGGAGGTCTTTTCCAATCTTAATGATTCTGGGACTCAGGGATCTTCTGGGATTCTCTTTCTTTATTCACTAATCCCTTGTCATTTCCTAGGAAAGGTTCCCCTTTTCCCTCTAAAATTTGTCACTTCATTAATATAGCAGGAAGCTAAAGAATGATTACACAGCATGTGTTAGTTCTTTTCTAATGCAACAAGAAATAAATTTAACAGAATTGCTAACAGCATTTTCTATAACTTGCTTTCTCTCCTTCACTCCTCCATCTACCCCCCCACACTTTTTTTTTTACTTTTTTTTTTTGTTACAGTAATTGCTGTCTGAGCCTCAAAGGCTAAAAATCGTTTTTCATCTCATGCATGAAGAATTTTAGTCTGATTGATGACAGCTATGGAACCTTTCCTTAGTCACTAAGCTGCACTAATTTGCAAGCTAAAACAATATTAGCAAATTGTTAATGATCCATGAAACTGCAGCAGCAGCCTTAAATGTTATGCTCAGAACTTTCTTACAACTAAAGCAGCTTACCTAAATTCCCACAATGGACACAAAATGAGATGGCATTTACAAAACAACAACAGTAGCAACCAAAATAATAATTGTGAAAGTGACAGGCTTGGCTAATGCAGTACATTAGTGTGAATAATTTGTATTGAGGGCATGTGAACGATTAACATTAAAACCCAGAACTAGTTTGTAGCAGTTTGGATTTAATTTTCACATTGAGCTAAAGCTGGTGCACACATTTCCAGTCTGCACTTAATGGCTGCAATTTTCCTCTATTTCTATCACTGTGTGGCTGGCTTTTACAATAAACTGGAAATCTTAGGAAAGAAAACAGAGTTAATTTTGAAAATAACCTGTGAGTATCGCTTTGCATATTGAAAGAAGAGGATTTTTTTTTCCTAAATGGAGCCCAAAAAGCTGTTTGATGATTTATTTTTTGAAGTATTTTGAGAAATTCTGTCGAATGAGCAATAGTCAAGCTGTTTCATGTTATTAGAGCATGTGGTAGTCTAGCTCCCAGTCAACATGTCAGCGTACAAGAAAACATATACTATTTTCAGCTGTGTATTTGCCATCAACAAAAGGAGACTGGTAAAGCAATATGGCCTTGTTTAGCACCTGTGTGACACACAACAGCTAGCAGGAAGAGTTTAAACAAAAGCACTGCTCCTTCCCAGGTCACGTGAAGTTTGCATGTGCATATGCACATGTGTAAAGTGATTTGTAAAGTATATTATTAATGTGTCTCATATTATCTCAAAAATCAAAGTGGTGCAATGTCAAACCATTCTGAAACACAGGAAAAGAAATGTATCTAATACATAAAAAAGAAAATAAGCTATTATAGAGAAAGAAAAAACCTGTATATCTCTGGATATCTTCAAATAATTAAGAATTAAAGTTCAGCAGGGAGACTCTCATATTTGTAACTTCACAATCAGTTAATCAGAGCCAATTTGTGTAATTTAATCTTATCCTTTATATAACAGTGGAATAAAGACTTAACAATACTTCTCAAACATGATCCATTATTTTCTGTCAATTACGTTGTATTTTATTGTAGGTAAACAATGTTCTTATTAATTATTCTCTCTCGGGAAATTAAAAAAGTACCTCCTGAATTGATGTCTCCTGAACAAATATATACAGAGATTGTACTGTTCCAGAAGGCACAGAAACCCAAACAGAAACAGGGTGAAGCTGAGTGAGCAGAGGACAATAACAGCTGCTGAAATGGTACATGTTTATCTAGATCATCCTTTCTACTGCAACTGTTTTTGTACTGCTGGAACAAATATTGCCAAGTAACGTGACCTTTTTTGGTCATTTTCAGTTTCAGAGTTTCAAGGTCACAGTGGATGGTGGTTTTAGACTCCTGAACACAACATGTTACATTTATTATTCTTATGCAATTGTCAAGTTCTGTAGCGAAATATTTTTATGTGGCACCAGAATCAAAAAGTACATTAACAGGATGTATGAATTCTCTATTAATATTTTTTTTGTTTTAGTTTTTTTCTAATTCATCAACTTATATTACATCAGTATAGGTTGAATCAATGATCTCATTTATTTTCATGGAAGGCAATTGTGTATTTTATTGTATTGGTTTTCCTCTGTGATCCTCTTGTAGAGCAGGTTCTTTCCATCTGAAGTAAAGCTGAGTGTAGGATAACACATCACCAGTATCTTTGGTTCACTGATGATCTCAGTTTATACATCATAAATTTAACTCCTTATGACGGCATTTGATATTTTTTATTGGAGCAGGAGAAATAACTGTACTTGCCTGTTTAACGTGATTACTTTGATAGCAAAAGAAGGGAATTTGGAATGCTAAGATTTTTTTGAATCCCACTTATGTTTACTAAAATCCACTTTTTAAAGGTTAAAATACAAAGAAAGTACTATTAGGATGCCTTGTCCTTCATTGGGGTGAATAAAAAAAACTATAAATTGTTACATACTTATAAAGAATGATTAATCAGCTCCCATTTAATCCAAATCTCTGTATCTGTCAATGGAGTATTTGATTACAAAATACAATGGAAAATTTTGAAGATATGAACTAAAGGATTACAGAAATAATGCTTAAGTTTTTCGTAGGAAGACAAGTAAAAGGTCAATCTATGTTTCTCAAAATATTTCTAAGAAAACCAGTTATACGAGGCATTTTACCAAGTCTATGACATTTCAGGTATTAGTATTCATTTCCTTTGCTGTATAATTGATATATATTAGTAGAAAAAGCAGAGAAGTGATAAAGCAACATTTGTGAAAGGAGATGTATAAAAGGATGTCTTTAGAAGATATGATGCTGAATCAACAGAGCAGTCAGTGAGGCCTTCCTGTCTTGTTAAGGAAAAGGTGAACTAAAAGTTTTTCAGGATTAAAGAATTTACTGTTTTACTGAAGGAAAAAAAAATAGAAATTTTAAAGGTTAATAATTTTGAAACATTAACTTCATTATATAATTTGAGGTCATGTGAAGTCTTTGGGTTTTTCTATCAGGGATTACCTGTCACAGGGTCTGACATGGACCTTGAAAAGTACTTGTGAGTAAGAACTGAGACTGCTACACAAAGAGCATTAAATTATAAAACATCTTATGAGCATGGACAGATGCCATAAGGAAACATGGCAACAGATTTTTTGTTTTTTGAATGTTGGGTTTCTTTTTTTAATATACTATGTCTGATTTAATATTATACCATCACCACCACATTTCTGATTTACAAGTTACAAGATGTCTTGTAGTCCCAGTGACTCATCACAAAACGTGTTCTGATTTTTTTTTTATCTAAATAAATATTTTATCTAAATAAATATTTATCTAAATAAAAATGCCATTATGTTAACATAAAAAGAAAACAAAATTGCAACAGTAGAATTACTCAAAAAATGCAAGGATAATATGACTGTGAGAAACTTAAAGTTCTCTAAGCAATTTTTTATTTTCCACTTTTTGCTTTGATTGAAAAGGGAGGAGGAAGAAAAAAATCAAAGTTTTGAATTAAAATTCTCTTTCCTACATACTTCATGATGATAAGAACATAATAAGTTAGTTTTACCTAAATAATTGTATGAATTTTTAGGATACACTGTGACCTCTGTATGTCATTTACTTAGGCAATGCTTTCCATAAGTAAACTGAACATTTTATTCTCAAAGTTTACAACATACAAACATACCATAAAACCAGAAATGCAGTGCTGCTCATAAATATCCTTCAGTAAGTTTAACAGTGCATTTGGCAGCAAATAACATTCGGAACATAATCTCCAAGTCCTTTTTAAAGGCCAGTTTCCTTATAGTTGAATAAATGCTTCTCTCAGCATTTGAAAACAGTTTTAACAGAAGCTCCTCCAAAAGGCAGCATTCCCCTAAAAATCTTGAACTTGCTATTATATAAGATAATGTCTTGATTCTTCTGTTTTTCTAGATGCGTATTTTTTTCTAAACAAAGCATAATAAAACCTTTATATGTACCTTTTAAAACCTTACACTGGTTGTAATGTTTGATAGAGCCTGGCACCTTTCATGCCACTTTGAGAAAATATTCTTTTTATTTTCAAGGTCATAAGGTTTCATCAAATGTCTGTGCTGGTTCCTAGACTGGTTTGAACATTTGAACAAAATCCAGGAGAACGCTTATAAAGACTCATCCATCAGTTGTTCAAGAACTTGAAATTTAAAAGAAACTGGGGAAAAAAAAAAAGTGGAGAAAGTTTTCTCTTTTTTATCAGGTATGTATGAAAGTTTCTGCACAGCTCCACTAGGGCTGTAATTCCCTAATTTAGCAATGTACTATTTGTGATAGTGATCTTTCATTGTGACTAATATGCTGCTTACCAAAGTGCTGCAATGCCATCAGTCACTTTGTAGCTCCCAAAGACAAAACAAATTAGAAAACTTTCTTTAAACCATAACTCTGTCGAAGTATGAAGTTGGTGAGTTTGCCTTAGAAAGAATTCTGAAAGCATTTTTTAATTGTTATTTTACACCACTGGGGATGAAAGCTCCTTGAGTTTTATTTTGTGTTTTATATTTAGGAAAAATAAGGAAGTCAAGTCAGAGTTAAGTGAAAAATTTGATTTTTTGGAAGAGCATGAAAAAATTAGAATGCATTCCCTAATCAAGTTTAGCCAAAACCCAATCACCTCAAGATTACTTTTGAGTGCACTGTTCAAATTATCCATGGAGCTATCAGTTTCATGAGGATCAAACACTCCGGAGACTCATTCAGAAATGAGATGACATCATCTGATCCACTGAGTTAAACTTCTCTAAATTGTTCCTCTGTGCTCAAATTTGCCCTGAGACACATTTTAGAAATATCACTGAGATTCATCCTGGAATGGCATAAATTTCTCTCTAGACATGTCTAGATGCATTTGATTTACTTGGCAAAGTTTTGGTAACAGGATGCTGCAGGGGTGGCCTCTGTGATAAGAAGTCATGTGCTGGACACAGATGGCTCTGGGCAGTTCAAGGGGACCCACAGCAGGGCACAGCTGAGCCCACCAGCCAGGCTGGTGCAGCCTCTGTGAAAATATACTTAAGAAAGAGTAAAAAATGCTATACAGGACCTTTGACAGAGGAGTGGGAAAAATGTGAGAGAAACAATGCTGCAGACTCCTAGATCAGTGAGGAAGGAGGGAGGGAGGTGCTCCAGGTGCTGGATCTGAGGCTCATCTCCAGCCAATGGAGAATGGTGAAGCAGGTTGTTCTCTTGCTGTTCATGGAAGAATACAGTACAGATATCCATGCTGCTGTCTGTGAAGGACCTTCTTGAAGGAAGCTGCAACCCATGGAGCATCCATGCTGGAGCAGGTTCCTGGCAGAAACTGTGGCCTGTGAGGGACCCATGCTGGACCAGTCCATTCTTGAAGGACTGCACCCCATGGATAGGACACATTCTTCAAGAACTGCAGTCCATGGGAATGACTGATGTTGGAGATGTTTGTAGAGTTTCCTTCCATGTATCTCATGGCAGGAAACTCATGCCAGTGCATGGGAAAACTGTGGTGAGGAATGAATGACAGAGGTGGAGTGTTATAAACTCCTGCAACCACCATTCCTCATCCCCCTGTGCTACTTGGAGTGGGAAGAAGCAAAAAAGCTATGAATGAAGTTAAACCTAGAAAGAAGAGGAAGGGGGAGGACAGATATTTTTAGTTTTTTCTTTGTTTCTCATCATCCTATTCTACTTTTAATTGACAAAAAAGTTAAATTACTCTTCCCAAGTTGAGCCTGTTTTACCTCCTATGGTGTGGTGGTGCGCCAGCCTGAGCCTGCTGACAACCTCTGGCCTGCCCCTGTCCATCAAGCACTGGCCATCAGGTGGCTGGACGAATCAGAATCTGAAGGGGCATCTCTAGGGGAGGAGGCTGGCTGAGCGCACCACCCTCAGTTCTAGAAAGTTCTTTTATGTTCAGTTATTGATTGGTTCCTGTTTCTGTATGTCACCCGAAGTTGTACCCCATTTGTCATCCAAGTCTGTTCACGCCCCTCTGACCTGCTCCCATTGGTTGTCTTCCCTTTCTCCGCCCAAATCTTGTCCCCCTTAAAACCCCATGTTCATCGGCTCAGAGAGCTCTCCAGCTTCCCTCGTCCTCCGCCTCCCATCAATAAAACTCCGTTGCTCTCCAGCTGGCTCTCGCCTTCCTTCGTCTCCCTTCGCCCTGGGTCTCAGCTGCCCACCCGATGGGTACTCTCGGACTAAGCCTCCCACGCCTTGGGTGCCGCCAACCCGCGGATACACTCGGGCAACCTCTCTGTCTGCAGTCCAGTGCATTGACCTCGGCCGCTCTCCTGAGCCCCAGCGGGCTATCGAGGTCCGGTAGAGCGAGCGCAACTGGTCACTATGGTAAGTGGTAAGCAATTACCGATTTTAGAAGGTGATTCTGCCCCTCTACTCTGCTCTGGTGAGACTCCACATTGAGTGCTGCATTCAGTTTTTGGATCCCCAGCACAGGAAAAGCATCGGCTTTTTGGAGTGAGTGCAGAGGAGGGTCAGCAAGATGATTAGAGGGATGGAGAACCTCTTCTACGAGGAAAGGCTACAAGAATTGGGATTGTTCAGCCCGGAAAAAAGGCAGCTTCAGGGTGACCTAACTGGGGCCTCCCAGTACCAGCAGGGAGCCTACAAGAAAGAGAATTTCTTCAAGGGCATGTAGTGATAGGAAAAGGAGGAATGACTTCAAACTGAAAGAGGGTAGGTTTAGATTAGATAATTAGGAAAAAATTTTTTACTATGAGGATGATATGGTACTGGAACAAGTTGCCCAGGGATTGTCCCTGGAGGTGTTCAAGACCAGGTTGGACTGGGGGTCTGAGCAACCTGATCTCATGGAAAATGTCCCTGCCCATGGCAAGGGAGTTGGAAATACATGATCTTTAAGGTCCTTTCCAACATAAACCATTCTATGATTCCATGAATGTTGAAATGCTACTCACAAGCCTGCAAACGCTATCTTTTATTGTATTCCAGGAGAGAAAAAGGATCATAATCTTTGCCTGAAGTGTTTTCATAACTTGTTCGATAAATAAGAGTTATCATACCCTATTTTCAGTAAATTGTTATAAATATAATGGAAGGAAATTAATGAGAAATTTATTAAAAAAATCATGAGAACTAAAAATAATAATAAAGAAAATTAAATCATGAGTAATTCATAAAAAAAAAGCACTCATAAAAGCTAGCTGAAGGGATTCAGAACTTTTCCTGGAAGGGTTTGTGTTAAGATTGGAACATTCAGAGTCAAAATCTATTTTCACTTGGTTCATATCTCTATGCTACCTGCAAGAATTTTGTGTTATGGAGGAGAAACACTTTAAAAAGTTACAGAGAAAGCAGTATGCAACATTTAGACTGACAATCTTAAAATGGTGTGGCAGTTTGACGCTGGTTAGGCACCAAGCACCACGAAAAACTATTAACTTCCTTGCATCTGCTATAGCTGAGCAGAAAAGGGGAAATTAAAACTTCATTTTCATGAGGCAAAATAAGGATTATTGAGGAAAAAAGAAAACTTCAAGGCAAAACAGGTCTATACTTAAACAGTATAAAGAAGATTTATTACTAACAGAATTAAAAGTAACAAGAATAATGAGAAACCACAGCAAACTTTCAGAACACCTTTCTCTTCTAGTACATCCCTCTTTCCACCAGCCCGCACAAGGGAAGCAAACACGGGATTTTGGTCAGTGTTTAATTTCTCAAGTCTATTTTTATGTTTATAGAAAAGAGTTCCTTCTGCTGTGCCGTGGGATTCTTCTCACAGAAGATAGTTTTCTGTGAACTTCTCTAGCATGGTTTCAAACTTCACAAACAACAGTCCTGCCCAAATCTGCTGCAGTGAAAAAATCTCTCCCACAGGTCTTGCAGTCTTCTCACAACTGCCAGTGTGGGTCATCATGGTTCATGGAGTTTTAAAGGATGAGCTATTCCAGCCTGAAAGCAAAGGCTCTCTTTTTCAATTTCTAAAAGCCTCTCACAACATTTATGCACTCTGGTGTGAGCCCTCTTTTTTAATGGGCTGTGTGTAGATCTCTGCACTCCCCCATGCACTTCAATGAATTATAGAGAAACAATTTGTTGTATTATAGTCTTCACCATGGCTTGCAGGAGAATTTCAGCTCCGGTGTTTGCACTGCCTCCATCCTCTCCCTTCCCTCCACCAACCTTGGTGCCGCCATGTTTTCTTCTTCCTCATGCGACCTCACTTTTCCTTTCTCTCTGACTTGGAAGAAAGTTGGTGTCTGTTAAGTTGCAGATGGGAAGTCGATTTTGTCTGGGCTCTGCATCAGGGAAATACTCGCCCTGCCTCTTGTTGCCGGCTGTGTGGTGTTTTTTGCCTGGTTCAGCACAAGCCGCACTGGCCGCATGGAAGGGCCCGCTGGGCCCACGTGGGCTGTGCCATGTGGTCCAGGCTGCTCACAGCTACTTTCGGCTCTGGGCTGGTTCTCTGGGTGCCCTGCCCTGCACCACTGGGCCCCAGCAACCTGCTCCGGGAGGAGGCCCTGGGGCCCCTCCTTACCCCACCCCTTGGCGGGGAAGCAGTGAAAAAATGAACTTCTCGTGCTTCCTCCTTCCTTAAAACATGTCATCACAAAGGCATTACCAGCCTGTCCCTCCATATAGGAAAGTAATACCTAAGATTTAAAACTGATCTCAAACAGTGACTTATATTTTAAGTGTTAACATGGCACATTTTTCCATGTGCTATTACAGTTGATTCTCTCTTCTTTTTTAAAACTTGGAAACAGATATTTTGAGAGAAAGTGTAATGGCAAAAAATGTGATCTATTGAAGAAGTACAGCTTTTAGCCTATATAAAGGTAATTACTTCAATGCTTGCATTGTTATTCCATCATGCTTCTTTCAAAAGATAAATCCAGTTGTAACCCTCTGATCCTCTTATAGGTGACAGAATAAATCTATCAGTCTGCTGCAATCACACTGATTTGAATAGCAAGATAATTGTTGGGAATCGTGCCTTGTGAGTTCACCCTTGATGGCTGTGAGATTTCATCTTTTACAATATTTTGCAACTGTCATATTCACAGTTATTATATCCTGAAATCAGACTATTTGAAATCAGCCATATTTGGCCATACAAAGTAGATTTGCCTTTCTTTAAAGTTTTGACAAACTTTTACAACTAAAAACAGTTTAGGTCACTTTTTATGCAAAGTGTAAATTGATTATATTCCACAATCAAAATTAGATTAAAAAATGCAATTAGTGGCAGCAGGAAAATCTTGCAAGCAATTCTGTCACTTTGTAGGATGTCATCTTTTAACAAACTGTATGAATAATTGTACTAGTTTGAAAACAAACCAGTGGAAAATCACAAGTCAGAATGATAATTTAATAGGAAAGTTAAAATAACTGAGAGAGTCAGGATACAACCTGACACCATGGCAGTCAGGGTGGTGGTAGCAGTCTAGAGGAACTGGTCCTGTTGAAGCAGTGATCCTGTAGAAGGGCCTGGTCTTCACCTGAAGCTCCAGTGATAGCTCCTGTCTTCTGAGAATCCAGTAGGTAGGATTGCTTGTGCTGCTCCAAACCCCAGATTCTATCCAGGTGGGAATGCTTGGCTCCTCCCCCCTGGGCGGAGCATCTCACAATGGGCTGATGTAATTCTGTGAGCCATGCCCTGGGTCCTTGACTGCCCATGAAACAGAGATAACCTACGGAGGGAGTTATCAGGGATGAGTCATGGTAGGAGATACCGAACCCTGCCCCACCTGCTTTAACAGCTTGTGAAGATGATAATAGAATACATACTTTTGGTTACTTCTTACATTGTAACCTAAGACAATAACCATGTAGAGTAACGTATCTGAGACAGCGATTTTAAATTGCTAAAATAGACAAAAGAAAGCAAATCACTGCTAGATCTCACTGTTTCTTTATGAAACCTGAGCTAAAACTGACACTATTCTTCCTCAATCTATAAAATAAGATTTAAATCCTCAACCTGTGAGATTTAAAAGTGTAAAGAATGTGGAAAGTAGAGAGTTTTATTTACATCTCTTCAAGATGTTATATTTATTATTTGGAATATTTAAATCTTCCACATATACTCCTCCAATGAAAAAATAACATTTTCTTTAAAAAATGATTAAAATGTATTAAAATTGTGAAAACTGAAAATTTACAAATTTTGAAAGTAATCACTTAGAAATTTGTCATACTATTAATTATGTATTTGATTAGAAGGTTAACTTACCTGTTCTTTTTCTTTTTAACTTCAGTGCTTCTCTTTTTTCTGTTTCTCCCCTCTTTACAGTGAATTAAGAATAGCTTGTTGGAAAAAATAGATGTGGCCCCACCCCAGTAAATGAGAAAGAAAATGACCATACTAAAATTTTTACATAATTTAAAATATATACAGTTATTTGCCACTTAATAATTTAGTGACCTGTTTGTATACAAAAAAAGTGTAAAAAAAAAAAATTTCCAGAAACTTAATTTTTTTCAAACATGCTTTGAGTTTCTCAGGGAATTCTGTTTAGAGACAACAAGAACATTTTGCATGAGTTAAGATCACATTTGGACTGTGTCCACTCTGCACTGCAATATGATGATCTTTTATGTCATATTCTCTCCCCTGAACTCTCCTCTTTGTTGGTGACAGAACTGCAGAATTTTCCCTCCTTGCAAATATTCTCTTTTTCTTCATGCTACTCCAGAGTTATATGATACTGTAGACTAGCAAATTGCAGAAAAGATAGTTGACCAAGTCACAGCAAAATCACATCTTTCCCTGCGGCTTTACCAAGAGGCAAGTCCAAATGACATAACTGTTCTCTGATTGTATACCCACTGTTAAGTCAAAGTCACCTTAACCTATTTACTTATCAGGGAAACAGTAAATTTTAAATGCAAATCCGTTTTTACAATGCCATGGTCAAGAAGCTGACAAGTTTATTTATAGAGTCTTTATTTATCCCACTTCTTTGGCCCCTTTTTGTTAACATAGGGAGTAAACCTCTAATTTCATACAAGTTTAGCATTTATTGAGAAGTCTCGTATCCATTACAAATATTCTTTTATCACTGAAAATGTAAGTGATGAATTGTATTTTCTTTTTGCATGAGTTATCATTTACTGAACTTTGGTATTAGTTTTGATTTATATCTATAAGAGCACAACAAAGTATTTGAAGTGACAGATCTGTTGTTTTTTTCCCTCTACCTTTATTTGACCAAGATTACAGTGGGTTACATGAGTTAAATAAATGCGTAGACATATCATACAAAAGAAGCTCTGGTGAGACCCCTCTTGGAGTGCTGCATTCAGATCTGGGGTCTCCAGCACAGGAAGGACATTGAATTCTTGGACCAAGTTCAGAGGAGGGTCAGCAAGATGACTAGAGGGAAGAAGAACCTCTCCTGCAAGGAAAGCCTAAAGGAATTGGGATTGTTCAGCCTGGAAAAAAGGCAGCTTCAGGGTGACCTAATTGTGACCTTCCAGTACCACTAGGGGACCTACAAGAAAGATGGAGTGGAACTTTGTACAAGAACATGAAGTGACAGGACAAGAGGGAATGGCTTCAAACTGAAAGAGGTTAGGTTTAGCTTAGATATTAGGAAAAAATCCTTTCTGTGGGGGTTGTGAGGCAGTGGAACAGGTTGCCCAGAGAAGCTGTGGATGCCTCATCCCTGGAGGTGTTCAAGGCCAGGCTGGAAGGAGCTCTGAGCAACCTGGTCTATGGAAATGCCTCTGCCAATGGCGAGGGATTTGAAACTAGATGATATTTAAGATCCCCTCCAAACCAGGCCATTCTCTGATTCTTTGATAAGAAGATGCCAAAGATGACTAAATAATATGAAATATGTCATGCAAATGAACAAGAGTTATACATTAATAAATAAGTTGATGAATTAAATACATAATTTTGTGACTGTATAAAAAGTTAACTGCATAAAGCAGCTGGTAGGCTAAACAAGAAACAATGAAGCTGATATACCCTCCAAACTGAGTATGTATTAACTTGTCATTTTAATGGAGATACTATTCAGACTGAATCAGACAGAAAGTAAAAAATATTTCTGTTTGGTGTTCCTGGTTTAAACACTTGGATGACAGGAGACAACTTGTGAGGTGGATGTAAGTAAATTGAGAAATTGATTTTTTTTCTGACTCTAAATAACTGCTGGAGTCAGGCTGGGACACTGTAAATGAAAAAGCTAGGAAAGCAAGATACAGAGAGGCAAAGAGACCAAGCAGGAGACTATATAGAGTAAAATTTAGATATTGTAGTTAGAAAATATGCAGTCAATGTAAATAATTCTTAAGCTCATGTGATAATGTTCTTCATTCTTGCATCCTTCAGTGTCCAAGGCTTTCCATTACAAAGCCTATTTTGCAGTATTGTCCATTGTTGTCAGCAAAATCAGTCATAGTTCTTCAAAGTGATCCAAGCCAGGGTGCATATTTAACAACTCCTTTGTTTTCTAAATGTCATATCTTAATTTGTTCAACATGTAGGCCTATGCTTAAGCAATTGAAATTAACAAGAATAGACACCTCAAAGAGAATATATCTTCTCACTCTATGAAAGCTGTCTACAGGTAGTCTGATGAATCAAACGCTGGAGATATTGCCTTTGTCACTCTGAGTTCTTAAAGGTTGGATTAATCTAGACATCTCAATTTTAGGCTGTGAATATATATCAAAGAGAAAAAACCCTAAATGTCTTATTTACAGTATAGAACCCTTAAAGCTTGCAGAATCAATTGAGTATTTTCATGTATTTAAATCAATTTATACTGACTCTCTACACAAGAAAACTGATGTATAAGCATGCGATATGAATAAGATTCAATCCTTATTCATGAATAAAAGATTAGGAAGCATAGAGTACTAGCATAGCCCAGGTAGGAAGGGAACTCAAAAGATCATCTGTTCCAACTTTTCATGGTAGAGGAAACCCATATGAGATTATCAGCACCATTTTCAATTGCATTTTAAAAACCTCCAGTGATGGGGATTCCACCACATCTCTGGGGAGGTTGTTCTAGTGAATGATTGCTCTCACTGTGTAAAATTTCTTTCTTATATCAAGATAAAACCTCTCCTGCTGCAGCTTGTATCCTTCTCCATGTGGCTCCTTGTAAAGAGAGAGCTTCTATTCTCTTTGTAGGCACCCTTTAAGTAGGTGAGTACTGTGAAGAGGTCCATTGAGGTCTTCTCCAGGAGAAAAGAGCTAACTCCTTCAGTCATTCCTCATAGGGCAGGTTATTCAGCCTTTGACCATAATTATGGCCCTACCTTGGACCTGCTCCATTCTGTGTACATCTTTTTGGAATTGTGGGGACCAGAACTGGACACAACATTTGAGGTTAGACCTGACAAACATCGACTAGAGTGGGATGATCACATCTCTACTTCTGTTGGCAATGCCTCTGAAGATGCAGCTCAGGATATGACTTGCCTTTATTACTGCAGACACATCCTACTGACTTTTGTTGTTTTCTACCATGAACCCCACATTCCTTTTGGCAAGGCTATTTCCAAAGCTATTTCCCAAAGAGCCTGGTTCTATCTTTACAAGCATCCATCAGGCGTATGTATATACCCACATATGGTTATGTGCTTTAGGACCTCCCAGAAGCTTGCTGAGTTACTAGTTTTCACATATAAGCTAATAAACAACCTACAGTTCCAATATTATACAGTAACACTACTATTCCAAAGAACTGTCAAATGCAGAGTATCTTCAGATTCTTTAGAAATATCAATCTACATATAGAGATAAAATATAGTCCTCTAAAATTCTCCAATTTTAAAAATTTTAAAAAGCATCTATTTTAATGAACCTGTTTATATCTGATTTTGTTTTAATTGAGTATTTCTCAGTAAATAAAAGCCCCATTGCTAATTTTTTTTTTCAATATTAAATTGAATTGGCACTCAGTAAGTGAGATAAAGTATACTCAGGGAATGTGTATTATTTTCTACCAACTACAGAGTTCCCTGATGATTCATGGGTGAGATGTGTCAACATTTGTTAGTTTAAAGTGGCTTATATGAATGCCTCCAAAAACTTCAAAAGTACATTTGCAAAAGTGCTTGCAGATTCCTGCTATCCACAGCCGTACTAGTTCTTCAGCCAGTAGCATCACAGGGGTGGCTTATGGATCTCTCTGTCTCTAGAATAGAATAGAATAGAATAGAATAGAATAGAATAGAATAGAATAGAATAGAATAGAATAGAATAGAATAGTTCTGTTGGAAGGGACCTGCAATGATAATCTAGTCCGACTGTCTGACCACTTCAGGACTGACCAAAAGTTAAAATACGTCCTCAATGACTCTTAAATACTGACAAGCTTGGGGCATCAACCACCTCTCTAGGCAGCCTGTTCTACTGTAAAGAAATTTTCAGTTCTTCTCAGTAAAGGAATGCTTCCTAATATCCAGCCTAAACCTCTCCTGATTCAGCTTTGAACATTTCTATCTGTCCTATCACCAGATACCAGGAAGAAGAGA
This sequence comes from Monarcha castaneiventris obscurior, assembly GCA_026261815.1. Taxonomy (NCBI): domain Eukaryota; kingdom Metazoa; phylum Chordata; class Aves; order Passeriformes; family Monarchidae; genus Monarcha; species Monarcha castaneiventris. The sequence goes on along the minus strand of JAMPIT010000174.1, from coordinate 3,355,662 downwards.
TCAGAACCTGCTTCTCCATTTCCCCTTCTCAGAAACCTGCAGAGAGCAACGAATTCACCCCTCAGTCTCCTCTTCTTCCAAAGTCCTTGGTGCTCCTCTTAGGAGACTAAGCCCTTTCCAGCCTTTTACCAGCCCCTTCACCATCTTTGTTGCCATTTTCTGGACTCATTCAAGTACCTTCAAACCCTTCCTAAACAGTGGGATTCAGAAACACAGAGAAGATTCTAGGTGAGCCCAAACCAGTGTTAAATATAAAAGGATAAACACCTCTTTTTGCTGGCTGGTTATGACTGTGTTTAATGCACTCCAGAATGGAGGTGCCAGGGCACATTGTTGACTTGTATTGAGCTGCTGCCAACCAGCACCCTCAGATCCCTTTCTGCAGGGCTGCTCTCCATCCACTGCTCTCCCAGTTTATACTTAACGTTCAGTATTACTCTGTCCCAGCTGAAGAATCCAGCATTTTGACTTGTTAATTTTTATCATAGCCCAAATTCCAATCTACTTAGAGCCCTCTGCAAGGCTTCCTGTCCTTCAAGAGAATCAGCAGCACCTCCCATTTTGGTATCATCAGCCAAATTGATAATGATGAATCAACTCTTGCATCCAATACAACAATAAAGGTGTTGAAAAAACTTGGCCCTAGAATTGAACCCTGAGAAGCACCTCGTGGCCATTCTTGAGCCAGATGTAGCTCCATTCACTACAACACTTTGAGCCCTGCCTTTCAGCCAGTTCTCCACCCAGAACAACGGGAAGCTGCTCATGCCATAGTTGCACTTTTCCAGAATAATGCTGTGAGCTTCCCTATTAAAAGAATTATTAAAATCCAGAAAAATTACATCCACTGCCTTTCCTTCATTTTTTATTTTAAAGTCAATTAATCCCATTCATAACAAACAAAAATTAGCTCTTTAAGTCCCTAACTGCATCACTTTGCATGTTCAACTATTAAATTTCATAGCTTTTCTATTAATTTTGCCCTGAATATCATCCAGTTGTCCCTTTATTGTATTCAAACGTTTCTCTGTGCAACATTTTTATGTGTGGTTATCTGAAAATCTCACTATAGCTTTTCTATATTTTCTTCCAAGACTGTTAAAGAAAATATTAAATAAAATTGGTCCCAAGAACAGACATCAGAGATCTCCCTTAAGAAATACTTGTTGTTTTTTGTTCAGCTGTTTCTTTGGCTGTTCTATTATTCTTTTTATTGAACTCCATTGCCTGCTATTGAACTGTGTCACCTGAATGAACCATATCAACCACTCCACTGAGTCCTTGATAAAGTGGATCTACTGCATTTCTTTTGTCTAGAAACTCAATTATTTTATCAGAGTAATATCACAGCTTTCTTACTGATCTGGAGGAAGGAATAAACACTAAGGTTATGAAAACAATAGTTAAAGTATAAAATTTATTGCGTGAGTGGAATAAATATTGGGAAAAGGGATTTGTAAATCCTGTGTTTAGAAGAGGGGAGAAACAAGGGAGCCAGCAGTGCTAAGCCAAGCCTGAGATTAAGGTGATGGAAGAATAAAGATGGTATTCCAATGGGGCTTGAAGGTGAGACATGACCATGAATTGTAATGAATAAGATGTTAATCATGAATTTTTTGTAAACAGACATACCTAAACTTCTGGAAAGATACGGACATATTGAAGAGAGTTTAAATAGGAGAATTAATAAGATGGAGGAAAGAGAAGACTGGGCTGAGAAATAAAAGAAATTAGGATAATTGAAATAATAAATGTTAATAATTATAAGGTACTCACACAAAATCATCAGAAGAATTTCATAAAAAAGAGTAGTATGATGGAAGCAAGACAAATAAATGCTTTTGAGATCACAGAAAATTCTGCAAGATTTAAGTCTTCCTGACAGAATTTTTCTCACAGTGAAGTGAGAAAGTGATTTATATCTGACTTCTAACATGAGATTCTAGAAAACTGAAGAAAATATGAACAGTGTTTTATTAATCGTGAAAAAGAAAATCTAATGTAGAAATTAATTCTGACTCTTTTCCATTGTCTTGACATCTTATTAAGTAGCACATTAAAAGGTGAGTAATGCAACTTATACTATATGCCCTTGTAGTGCGAGGGACCCCCTGAATTTGTTCCTATGTCATTCAAGGGAATTTGTGATTCTGTTTTGGAGATTCAATGAACAGATTTCCCTCTGCCTGGGGCTCCAAGGTCTTGTCATGTTCTGATCAAACCTGGTTTGATTTAGATTGCAGAGTATAAAGCCACCTATATTCCATATAATTGTGTACCTGCTGTGTGCAATATTTCCTGAAATGCTAAGAGCTTCAGGTTTTAATCCTCTTCTCTTTAAATGTGTTTTGGAGTCAACACCTGCATGCTGCAAGTCTTCCCTGGAAACTTGATTAAGAATGATTTGGGAAAGACATCTGTCAACCAGTTTTTGCTAACCCAAACCCCAAACTGACTGGACGTTAGTTCAGATTAATTACCACATTCTACGTAACTGCACACATCTCCTTTTTGTGAAGGTTCCTGGGCTCATGCAAGAGTAAGAATTTAAGACAAACTCCTTTATAGGCATTTTATTTTCTGGCTCAAGAATCTAGTCAAGTAATTATTAACTCTGATATGACTCTACCTATGAACTTACATTCTATGTGTGTAGAATTAATTGTTTCATGTCATTTTTTAAAACATTACACTAACTACACCCTGGTGTTTCTGGTAAATGTCTGTGCTCTTGCAAATTGAACATAATAGAAAATAATAAAACAATAATTAAAAAGATGTGTCTGTATGATTCACATTATTGGTAGGACATTCAGAATAACAAAAAACCTACTCTATGTGTCTCTAAAATAAAATTACCATAGATATTAATTAAATACTGTTTCTATTGCATCATTAAGACGCTAGGCATCTGAAATAATTTATAAGCAGCCTTAATGAAGTGAATGAAACATTCACAAGAACATTGTCTTGTCAGTCAAGAAAAAGGCAGGTATGCCTTTTGGCTACTATTAGGATCAATGTTTGATTTGTATTTCATTTTAATTATTAAAAAAATAATACAAAACTACCAAAGATTATGTAATTAGCGTTTTTCTGATTGATTTGCCATGAGGAAGTTACTCTGATTATGTTGTTAATAATCAGTTGTCTATTTGGTTGCTTTTTTATTTTTTTCATTAAAGCATAAAGAGCTAGTTGCAGTGGGCTATCCTCGGGTGGCTCCCAGATGACAACCAAGGCACTCTCTCACTCCCCTCCTACACAGGACAGTGGGAGAACATGAGATTAAAAAGCTTTTAGATTGAGATAAAGACAATCTCAATTTTTACCAATTATCACAGGCAAAACAGTTTGACTTGGGAAAACTAATTTAATGTATATCCCACTAAAAATAGAGTAAGATTATGAGAAACAAAGAACTAAAATCATCTAATCTCCAACCCTCCCTCATTCCTTGGCTCAGCTTCACTCTTGACTCCTTTTCCTCTTTCCCTTGAGCAGTGCCGTAGTATAGTGAATGGAGGCTGGAGTCAAGTCATAACACTTCCTTCATAACTCTGCCACTCCCTTCCCACACTTTCCCCTGATCCAGAATAGATTCCTTCACACAAGATTTAGTCCTTCACAAACTACTCCAATGTGGTCATTCCCATGGGCTGCAGTTATTCTAGAACTACTCCAGCATGGGTCCTTTCTGTGTTCATTCCTTTAGAAACAGATCTCTCCATCACGGTCCCTCACATACTGCAGTTCCCACCAGAAAACCTGTTCCTTTGTCAGCTTCTCTTCATGAGCCACAGTTTGTGACAGAAAATACGGCCCTGTGTGGGCTGTCCAAGCAAGGGCTGCAGCTTCCTTCAGGGAGTGTCAACCTGCTTCAGTGGGGGGTCCTCCACAGGCTGTGGTGGGGATATCTTCTCCACCTTGGTCCTCCATGGGGTGGGGGTGGCCAGCTTCTCACCAGTGTCTTCTCCATTGGCTGCAAGGGAATCTCTGCTCCAGCACCTGGACCACCTCTTTCCCCTGCTTCTTCAGTGACCTTGTTGTCTGCAGGGCTATTTATCTTACATTTTTCTCAGTCCTTTTCAGGACTATGTTTGGACTGTGCTGTGGTTTTTACCCTTTTTAAAATATTTTTTCACCGAGGCACTGCCAGCTTGGCTGATGGGCTCAGATTTGTGCAGCATCAGGTCCATTTTGGAACTTACAGTGTCTGTCATGGAGGCAGCCCATGACTTCTCACAGAGGTCAGTTCTGCAGCCCACCCCAAAAAAACCCTTGCCATGTAAACCCAATACAGCTTTACATACCAAACAAAAGTATCTATAACTGCATTGCAGTAGCAACATCTTCTTTTTTTTTTTTTTTCTGATCATGGACATCTGATTTTTTTTTTCCAAATCTGATTAATAAGTCAAATTGAGAGATTTCACCTCAAGGCTAATTACTAAGTTCTGTCAATGAGTAGTAATCAAAGCACAAGGGGTATTATGGCAAGGTTATTTCATTAAAGAGCATTGGTGAATATGAAACAAATACGACATTGGGCTTTCATATTACATAAAAAGATGGGAATTTTTTATCAAAGGAATTTTACGTATTCCAGTGTGGGAGTGTGGCTGCAATGAAATATCCATATTCAGTGGACACATGGCAATGAAAAACTGTTCATGGAGTAGGCAAATTAAAATAGAGACTTTTAATAAATATCCAGAGTTTTGACATATCTATGATAATACGCAAAGGATTCAAACATGATGATGCAAAAATGCTTCCTGAAGCTGTACTTTTGGCTGCTCTGAAGAGTTTGGGAAACAAAATATTTCCTGGTCACAAATTTTCAATTTTAGTCTTCATATCTTCATAGATAAATAATAATACTCTATTTCGCTGCCAAATTTCAGAGTATAAATACAGAAAGATACAAGAAACAAATTTAATAAATAAACAAACCGACTTATTTTTGCAATTCATTAAAAAAATTCATGCTTTGTGCAGTATATTAACAACTTTGCAGAGTGCAACCTGCTATAGCCTCGATAACTGTGTTTTTTTGCTCTTTAACGCTCACTGAGCCACATGCTGAGTGCACTTAACCCAGAGTGAAGTTCTTAGGGAGCTTTAAGTACTTAACCCTTCACTAAGTACTTAATCAGTGCAGAACCACTGCAGTGCCAAGCTGGCATTGCTTTTTCCTTCATCTTCCTTCAAAATCAAATGCTGCTCTATCAGCAGTCTCAGTGGACTTCTAATCTATATGCATTAATTATGTGTCTGCTCAGTCTTTTCATCATAATTCTTGAAGTCTTTTCTTTTTCCTTGTAGGATGTGGTATGATGGAACTTCAACTTATCTAGGACCTTACAGCTCTGTTCTTTGTCCGTCTTTCGAAAAATAATACACCAATACACCCAAAATGCTTCAGTCTCTTCACCTATGCAGCATTGTCCATCCTTGCTGCCCCTCCTCCTGGTTGCTTCTGAACTTTCCCAGAGTTGACTACTCACATTCATTTTCTGGGAAAGAAGTGACCTCCCACTCCCATCAGAGTGGACTAGTTCCATAAAGCAAACTGTCAGCAAACAAATCAAAAAGTTCTACCATCTATTGCAGGTGACCGACTCTCCTGGCTTTTATTTTTCTGTATCTTTTGTTCTTTGTCCCATTCTCTTACTTCAGAATTCACCCACTTGGCCACAACACTAAGCCTTCTGTCTCTACCCCTCAGAAATATATGCTAGAATATGCATGACCCACTTAATTTCCTCCACTGAATTCCTGTGGTTTTAGCCCTAGATTTTATTTCAATACTTTCTCTCCTTCAAGTGATCCTCGTTCCCCTCATCCAGTATCCTTCCCTTGCTGTGCAAGAGCTAGCTAGTGTCCTCTGAGAAAAAAACAGATATAATATTATGTGACCTCACTTTTCCTTTGCTCCTGCACTTGGCTTTTCACATTCTTTGTTTTCCTGTCACTTAAGCAGTTTCTCTGCTTTCTCTCTGACAAGCACAAGGGTTCTATAGGGACTGTTTTCTATCATCAAGAAATAAAATAAATTTGTTAGGCCACAGCACCTGAGGATTTTAACCCCATTATATATGTACAAATTCTTTTCACAGTTGATTTGACTTTGCATTTAGTGTCTCAATAATCTTTGCTGAACACTGAATAATTTTTCATTTTTTAATAGTAAGTGGGAAAGCAGATTGTTTGAAGATGCTGCAGGTTCAGCATCATAACAAAACCAAGAATGGAACAAGTTACTCCACCTCATCATTTTTTTGTTATTTCATGCTTATATTAGTGATTTCAGACGTTCTCAACAAAATGATTGATTAAAACAAAATACTCATGTTCTTTATAAATCATTAAAATAAAAAAAGTCTGATTTTCACAACTGTTTTGTCCACTCAGGAATTTTCTAGGCATACAAATCAGACAGGAAGGACTTGACTTGTCTGGACATAGATGTGCCATTTCAAAACGGTCTAGGCTATCATGTGATGTCTGCTGGCAGATGCAAAACAGTCTTCATGGAAGACCTGTGCCATCCAAAGCTGCAACTGCAGCACTGGCAAGATATTCAACAGAATCTAAAAGAGCACTAGATGTCTGTGTTTAGACAGCTGAAAGCTTCTTAGCCTCATTTCAAGCTATTTATTCAGTTAAGGTCTTTGGTGTATTACAGCAATATATGTATGCTAAGAGTAGAAGAAGAAACTTGCACCAAATTGGAGTTAACTACAAGACATCTGTGCCTACATTGAAGATTTCTTCTCCAAGCCAGAATAGGTTGAGTGAATTTCTTGAAGTTACAGAATAGAAAGGAGAAAAAATATGATCCTGATTAAATGTTGGTTCAAGGTGCTCCAAGTCCTTCATCAGCATTGCTCTTTATCTGTCAGAATCACCCTCTGCCTCAATTTCTTTCCCAAAAGTGATTTCCTTTTGGCTTGTTGGAATCCAATTCTCATCTAGCCTGTGATTCTTCTATGTTTCTGATGACAGTTTTCATTATTATAATGGGCATCCATTTGGGATTATATACTGGATATATGCATTTGCCTGCAAAACACATATTGAAATATTCTGTGACTGACATATATTTAATTGTGATTGCTCTAATTCTCTTTCCAGTTTTATGCTGCAAATTTAATTTTTTATGACATGTAGTTTGATCATAGATAATAATACTGTATTTGTCACTTACTCTGTGCTGAAATTAGCATTATCTTCCCATAATTTATTGCCTAGGGATCTTTCTTGGCCAATCATCTTGAGAACTATCAGTAAGGATCTCGACAATTTGGTTTAAATTATTATGCAAGGTAATAATTTTCTTTTCTTTGCATGTCTCTTTCCCTTCTCCTATTCCATTGCTCTAATTTCCTGTTTTAAAGACCTGGGGACAATCTTCATACCCATTATATATCCAAACTGTTCTGCAAATCCTGCTAAGTTCTTGGTTTCAGGAACTACTTGGTTTTAATTAACTTAATCATATTTTGAGTGAGAATGAATATTTGTTTATATATATATATATTACTCCTTTGAAGAACATCTATGATCTTCTGAATGCCAATGAATTTAAAAGGTAAGAAATGCAATGCTATTTACATAATTTTGAATTTGAAATAGGAATTCAGAAAAGAGAATCACAATGCTTCACAGAGCTCCTACTTTCTTCTCTTTGTTGTCCACACTCTAGCAGTACATCCCCACACTATACATCATTTATTTCTACCAATTAATTTTTTAATGCACTATAAAATCCCTTTTTCCATGATCATCTATATTTTCAACCTTTGTATTCTTATATGATTGAGTAAATTGGCTTGTTTTTTCATGGGATCTGGATTTTTGTTTCCCATTTTGGTGAGTTGCAGTTTGCCTGCAGGCCAGTTAAAATTGACTGCTCAATTTATTTCTTCCATCAAACAGGAGCTCATCCAACTATATTTATCACAGACTCAGAAAAAGAATGTTTATTATTCAGGTCTCCAAAATCCAAGATGTTGCTCTCTCTATATATGTCTAAAATGCTTCTTTAATTTCCTAGCGCATGTTTTCATCTCTGAGGACTTACTCTGAACAGGAGATCCTGGTTCGTTATGATTCCTGCAAGAAAGGAACTTGTATTCCAGAAAGTATTGTTTATAATGCCATTTCTTAACTTTGTTAACACTAGTAATTAATATAGTTATCATATATTATAGTCACAGTTATCAGCTATAGTTATCCATTATAGTTAAAGTTATAAAGAAAGAGAGGATGATATAGTATTAATCTCTTCAGATGCTGGAAAACCTAAATTCTGGGATATTGAACAGGCCTTTAATCAAGGTTTAGCACTGTGCAGATCTCATCCATGAAAAAGTTACCTCATCTTGGTCTTTTGAGCTCTTACAAGATTTTCTTGTAAGAAAACATAGTTTCCAATGTGAAACGGAAAAGATGATCATGTGAGAGTTTGTGGTGACACTTCTACATATAGGCAAGATCATGCAGTTAGTGTAGCTGTCCATACTGAGTGGGAGCTTCCTACAGGCTCTGTGTACCCCTGGGTGCAGCCAGGGAGTACGCACAGCACAGCACAGCACAGCACAGCACAGCACAGCACAGCACAGCTGAGGTTCTCCTGCAGCCAGGGGTACGCACAGCACAGCACAGCACAGCACAGCACAGCACAGCACAGCACAGCACAGCTGAGGTTCTCCTGCAGCCAGGGAGTACACACAGCACAGCACAGCACAGCACAGCACAGCACAGCACAGCACAGCACAGCACAGGTGTGATGGCACAGTGACATAATACGTGTAGCATAGAGCAGCACAGGCATCACCTGTGATCAGGATAATGGTTCACTGGATCATTAGCTTCTCAGTGTGTGGTGATCAGTTTCATTATAGGCATTCTGCATGTATTCTAGTAAGTTCTTCAGTCATTTACTGTGTATACTCCAATACCAGTCATTATCAGTAACATATGTATGTTTTGATGCCATACCCGAATGTTTCTTAATCTACATATTTCTATTTTACACTAATATAGGTGTGTCTCGAAGAACTGAGGCATCCTATGTGTTGCCTTATTAGCAAAGTCCTAATCACTTGCATTCTGAAGGACATCACTTCAACTCTGTCTACAATAACTGAGCTTCCGGCATTCTCAGCCTTATAACCATTTGCTTGGAAGATGTATAGGTATTGTTGTGAATCACAAAACAGCAAAGCATGGCCTCTGTACAGTGATGTTCTTGTTACTGTAAAGTGTACATTCAGTAGTGCCCAGATTTTTTTTTTCCTAGTAAATAGCTTTTTTTTTTGCTATTTGCTACTGTTCCTGTTGCAGTCACCACCTAGGTTTTTCTGTAAATGAGCTCATAGTGTTTTTTACCTATTCTGGAAGTATTGAACACAGGCTCTAAGTATCTCTCACAAGAATTGCAGCTTTCAGTTTCAGTACTTTATGTTAAATCATTAAGGAGCAAGAGTGAAAGGTAGACATAAATATGTGAAGCCTCTGATGGCCTCTATAATTGCAGTGAGCACACCCACACACGCATGAAAGATTAGTATTGTGAAAGGTATTGCTAAAGAAAATAAAGTTCTGTCTTGCAAGATTTTACTAGGTGATAATTATAAAGCATATGAAAAGTCAGATTTGGATTCATGTTCCTCTTCACACTGACTGAAACCTGTTTTTTGGTATATTGATGTATCCTTGTATTGTGCTAGGAGGCCTGAGAAAGTACCACTCACATCTAAGCAAAAGATGTTTTAAAATTACTTACTAGTCTAGCAAGATGATAAAAGTGTTTTAAATGGTTTTATTACTCATCCTCTTCCTCAAAGGAATCTTAAAAAAATGTTATTATCATTATCCTGAATTTCACTATGTACTATCCTGCAGCCGTTGTCTGTTCCATTTAGAAGTTTCTTCCCTGCATTTCCAACAGGATAGGCAGTAAACTTAGTTCCCTTTTTAACTTTTAAAAAAGCAGAAAAGCTGTCTTCCTTGAATAAATAAAAAAAAAAAATTGTATAACCCTGAGTAATGTGGAAGTATATGAGAACTTATTGTGTCATTTAATTTAGTCTATTACAGAGGGCTAACAGCCTTTAGAGACACAATTTTCTTTGAATCATTCTTTAATGCTTCATTCAGCTAGACATCACTGTCAGTTGAAACTTTCTAATCAGTTTAAGAATTCTCTAATCCATAAAAGCTGTTCCAATATTAGGAACAAAACCAAGGTATACCTGTTTGATGATTATTAAATTGTAAATATTTTACCTCAATTTTTCCCTTTGTTACTTTTTAAATGAAACAAGCATTAAAGGTCACTTAAGAAAAAAAAAAGGAAGTAAAAATAGAGAGAGGAAATAAGTAATGAATTTCTTCTCTCAACTGAAAACTAAATTGCTGTGGCTATGTTACTGGTTATGACTAATTAGTTGAAACTTGGCCAAAAAATTCAATAGATATTTTCTGGTTCTGAAGTTTTCAGTCATTCTTGCAGAAGTATCTCTTTAAAAGAAAATTAGTACAATTTGCTGATTGCTCATTACTGTTTTAATGCTATTCTATAATTTAGCATATTTCATTAATGCAGACATGCAGACAAATTAATACTCTGTGACAAGGATTGCCAGAGACCCAACATAAGCATAAGCAAACAGTCCAAACAAGCTGCTTATCATGAAGCCTATAGCAGAAAAGTAACTGACCTGCTAAAAGGAGCTAGGATTTGACTGGAATGTAATTTATCAGCCAAGAAAAAGTCTGTATGTCAGTTTGCTTTCTCTTATAAATAAATATTTTTAACCCTCATTCAGTCTTCATATATGGAGATTTACCAAAAGGCTGGCTTAAATCCCATGTGATCTATCAGTATTTAATGGTATATTTTGGGCTGAAATGCAGCCTACAGTTGTTTAAACTGTATGGGTGATATTTCCAGCTAGATCATAAACAACATTTTGAAAAAAATTGTAACGAAGTCTTTTCTAAAGAAGTCTTGCTAGCTCGGGCTTGGTACATCTCACATATCTTCATTAAATTAGTGGCCTGTGCATCATGCTAGAACTATGACAACAAGCTAGTGTCAGTTGGAAAAGGTTCAGTGAGTTGCTGACTCCTTCTGGAGCCACGTGTGCAGCCTTGCAGTATTGAAAACTTACCCTGAAGGCGGCCTCAGGGTTGCCTTGAGAAATACACTATAGGCATATACACCAGAGTGTTTAAACAAAGGAAAGCTGAATTACTGTGCTTTGAGAGTCATTTGTCATCCTATAATCATTGATCAATACAGAACTTATGATGGCAAATGATAGTCTCCATGGTCCAAAACACAAAAGAGTTTGAAATCTGTAACTTGAGATCTTTTTTTTCTCTTCATCACATTAGAATGTCTCTTTGAGAAATGACACATTTTCAAGAATTCCTGCTACAGTTGAAAAATGTGATAAACCTCTGAAGATTTAATAAACTAAAAGCAAAGGGGGAAATTATGCATATATCAGAATTTAAAGCACTGAGAGCTCTAACAACAAAGAATTTTTGTTCTTCTAGTATCCAGAAAGAATAGTTTAGGTATTAAACACTCCTTTTCTTCAGGTCAATCTTTTCATTTGAATTTTTTTGCCCTGCTTTTTTTCTGAGAATTGAAATATTCCTCCTTACACATCCTCCTTTGTTTCCACTCTACAGGTTCCCTGACTCAGTTTTGGTGACAGTTTCATGACAACAGTGTATGAGGTCTTACCATAAGGTTGTCTCTTTCTATAACAGGGAGCTGGCAGTTCTTCCTGTTAGTGGTCTTCACTGAACATTGGTATGTCCCTGAGCTCACTGATCGCATGCCTGTCCTTTATATGTCTAGCTTTAAATTTTGTTAGTTTAACACAAAACCAATAAAACAAAACACGCAAACCAAAAGCTTGCTCCTACCAGTTTTCTCTGGAGGTTTTAGTCTAAGAGATGGCTCCAACTTTCACTGCAAAGTGAAATTTTAGTTATCATAGTAGATTGCACAAAAAATTTATAGTAGATTGCACCAGAATAAAAGTTACTTTTCTCAGCTGAGTCTAGAATACCTTTTGCTTGCTTCTCCTTTGTCTTTACTATGACAAAGCAAATGTCAGTTCAAAGTCTAATTCTCAAAAAAAAAAAATGCAACAGATTCAAAGCATCTTAAATGAGTTCCATTGATACAAGCTAAAACCACCATGTCCTGCCTGTCAAAATAAATTCTCTTTCAAAGTCAGTCTAAAATGGACAACAGTAGTACACTCAGGTCTTATTTCACAACTGTTATCCTGATTAGTTTTGAGGCAGATTGTGAGATAACAGTTTGACTATCTGAGACCCAAAGCCTGCACATAAATTACTGATTGAATTTTAGTATATGACTTAGAAATCCTTCTAATCATACCAAGGAATTCTGCTCAAGTACACTACAAACAATCTCTATTTGTATCTAGCAACCATGCATAGATTGCTTCCAACAGACTCTGATAACAAGAGAAGAAATAACAGAAATACACTAGCTATTTTATCTAAAGCTATTTTTTCTTGGAGTAAAAGAAATCATGTGATTGTGAGAAAAAAATAATTTATATTCTTTGATTATATTTCTAATGGTAAGGTTATCAATTCTGTCTTTGGAAAAACAAAACCAAACTACAAAAACATTCTGCTACTTACCTCACCCTTTAACCAAAAGATAAGCAATTGGTAGTTCTCTTGCATGCAGAAAATTCTAAAATTTAAATAGTGTTGACTGTTTTGAAAACAGGATTTTTGGTGATTTAATTCAGCAACAGAGTTTTAAACATATTAGTCATGAAAGCTGACACTTATAAGTGCTCTAGCTGTGTAGTCCTAATTTTTCAGATATATCTTCTTTTTCTATCCAGAAATGTTGTCACAGTTGATTTGGAATTTTCTGCATTTGTTATTCATTGCTAGAATTATTTTAAATGACCTGGAGCTACTGCTTGACAAAGTAGCATTTGGTAAAGGAAGATTAACCATACACCTCTAGGAGTGATCTATCACTGGCTATCACACTGTGCAGGTTATTGCATTATATGAACATTCTGGTGCTTCTTAGAACAAGATAAAAAAATTATACAGAGCAACTAACCACAGTTTTTCCTTCTGTATTGAGACAATGTCTTGCCACTGTGATGTTTGAGTATTTCGGTATACTATTTGAAGAAAGTGATCTTTGAAAATATATTAATACACTTTTTTACCCTAAATAAATAAAACAAAGTGGAAAAGTTAAATTGATGCATTGGCATTAGGATGGAGGATGCCAGAATCTGGAAAACATCATTGGGCTCTATCTGTTCAGAAAACACACACAGACACACTGTGTTTCTGAAGTACACAGTATTTTTTAAGTATACTAGAAAGATTGGTGAATGAAATGGTTTGCTCAAAAAAGTAATTAAGTTTTGGAAGGACTGGAAAAAATCCATTTAATTAAAAAAAAAAGATTTTATCTAAACTTTCCAAACATTGGAAAGAAATACAAATATGTGTCACTGCCAATTTACCTTGCCTATGTTGATAATTTGGACAGTGATGAAATCAGAACTGTAATATAGATGAGGCTACATAGGTCTTGGTTATTATGAAGAAAACCCCACTAAAAACAAATCAACAACCATACTAGAAAAGTGGATTAATGAACATAAAACATGGATTTCAGTGGGTGACTGGAGTAGCAAATCTTTTGTTGTTGCTCATGTCATGTTATTTTCAGCTCTGATGCAGACAATTTAGGTACTGTTGTTGCTTAGTTTCTCTGACCTAAAGTTTTTCATCTTTATATGTAGAAAATACCACCAATTAGCTTATACTTTGCATATAATAATGAATGACTGCTTGAGAAGTGCTTTAGGATAATCAAATGAAGGAAATACTATACTTTCTTGTAAATGTAAAGTAATGCAAGTCGTACTGAAAAGCAGCAGCATGACAGTGTTTTAGAAGCCTGTGCTACTAAACTGGAAATGCATTCTTTATCTTTGAAAAAGAACAACAAAGCCACAGCCTTTGGCTCCTCACAATCAATGAAAAGTCACTGATGTAAAAATAAACTTTTAAATTGAAAAAGAGATAAAAAAGACATCAGCTAAAAAAAAAAGAATGTATCTAAAAACAAAATTCACAGTTAAAGAGAACAAATAATTTAACCCAAACCTTACAGACAAAATTATGAAAACAGTGTCAGCATAAAGAAGGCAAAATGCATAATTTTCAGAATGCAATTATTTGTTCTTGTATTTTTTTACATAACCAATGGTGCATGCAATGGTAGGATATATAAATGAAAAAAACTATTTGTGCCTTGCTGTGGCAATTTAAATTGTGTTATTTACATACACACTGAAACAGTGTTTGACAAAGCAGTCCTTCCCCGTTGGTAGGTACCCGTGAATGGCTTGAAACCCTGATTAGAAAACTGATGAAAGAGACTTAAAAGATCTGTTTGGAGATGAATATGGTCCAATGACTATTTCTGATCTTTATTCTTAAACGGGTGTGATGGGTTGCATGGGAGGCTGGAACATTGTTCTACATTTATCCTATTGTACATCAATAGGAAAATTCAATAACCACTTTTTCAAAGTTCGTAAGTCTGATTTCTACTTTATAAATACAAATTCTAAGATAGCAATTGTTTCAAGAATTTTCTTCCAGAAATTTAGTGTTTCTGCCCCAGGAGGGCTATGAGGTGACTATACAGAGAAGAGAGAGAAAGACTCTGATATATGTGCATGATAATTATTGATTCCATGGTCATGAGTTCAGGATAAAACAATACATATTTCTGATTTCCCCTCCTCAAGTAGCTAAAAAGCTTCAACAAATGTGGTTATAATTAGCTAGAATTAAAGAGTGAGCAAAATAATACTGATGGAGGATGAAAATTATAACCTCTAGAAGTTCCTTTTAGTGCAGTTACATTGTTCAAGTCTAAGCAGATACTTTAGAAGAGATATGAAAACTGCTGGCTGGAAGTGGAAATATTCTAAAAACTTTTACATAGTACATCACAGTTTCTGTTTCCAGGGAAATCACTTTCTTTATAACTGTTCCCAACAGCCCCACCATCAGGGAAACAGCTGTCAGGGATGTTGAATATTAAGGAAAGAATCAAGGGTGAGCTGAGACAATAATAAGAAAAGAATTAAGATCAAAAATGTACACTATGTTGGAAATAATATACTGTAGAGATTTGTGGAAAGAGGAGGTGTTGGATAACTTTTATCCTAGCTCTCATCTTCAGGAGACTGTATCTGTATGCTGGCTATCTTTGAAGTATGACACACTGTGTACTGCTGTAGAAAAATAAATTATATAAACATTAAAGTAAAATATGGCTCAGCTGGCTGAAGCACATACCAAAGACTTCCCTTAGGCTGTTATAAAAACTGCCACAAACAGTATATTCAGTACTGGATGAATTTAAAAACTGCTTCTTTTCTAGGCAATAGCTCATGTCCCTTTTAACTTGGGACTGTTATTCTTCATGTATCAGTAATGAATAAACAGGAAAGGAAGTAATAAAAGTGACTGAAATTCTTGCCAGTTTCTAGTGATTTTTCATATCTTCAGAATTCCTCCATACTGAGAATTCTACCAAATCACTGAGATCAATCTTACAAGTCAATTTTCCACAAAATGGTATTTTGGAGATGTTATTTCACTGCCAAACATTTAATTTCTGTCATTGATAAGTTATTCTTGGAAATTATGTGTTTGCAGACATTAAAAACAAAACTTTTGAAAAAAAAAATTCAGATTTGTCTTCATGAGAAAAACATAGAAACAGATATAAAAAAGAGTAGAGGGTAGGTGATACAGGATGGGATGAGCTGGGAGCTGTGAAAGGAGACAAAAATGGAGATATACACTGTTGCCCTTTTCCATTCTGCTAAAAGTTGACAAAAGCTGAGCTCCTCTCATTCACTTGTTACTGGAGTTGCCCCTTCCTGCTTTGATTTCTTTTGTTTGGTTGGTTTTGGTTTTTTTGTTTTGTTTGGTTGTGTTTTTGTTTCTGTGCTCAGCCTTTTGTGGGAGGGGGAAGGCAGGAAGTGTGTGTGTGGGTGGAGTTTTTAAGTAAAAAAAAGTGGATTACTACAACTGCAATGATTCCATCCATTTAACAACATTGATATTTTTCCTGGCTTCATCCTTCTGTAAAGGAATTGATTCAGATTCAGAGTATTTTTGAATAATTTGGGGTATATTGATATGATACAGAATTGTATCTGTTAGGTAAAGTTGAGAAACTTAAATTAATCTAGATTCTGTTATTATATGAGTCTCTAGTTGAGCATTTATCTATCTTTGAATTATAAGGAGTTATTAACAGATTAAGCATGCAATATACAGACATAATTTCTATTTTTTAAATTTTTTTTTTTTGTCTTGAACTGGTTTCTTTAATGTAATCTCAGCTCTTCTGTAAACTCTGAATAGGTGCATGTTTACCACACAGTGGGACAAATTTGTACTAGGTCTCAAGACAGAAAAAAAACCTTGAGGGCAGAGGAGAGATAAAGGAAATAGTCCTTCACACAGCTTATGAGAAAATTGTAATTATTTGTCCAAAGACAAATGCCTAAATATCTGGACATATTGAGAGAGAAAAATTCATCAAACATTTCTAGAAAGCAAAAGTCATCAATTCTAGCTAAAGTATGTACACTGCATCATAAACTCATGGAGCCTTGAAAAGTATTCTGGGAAAGTATGCTTTACTCATATTCATAATTCTCTATTCAATAAAAGCTGCACTGAAGAGCTCTTTCTGAACAACACATGCTCTTTTTGTCATGCAATTTTTTATATATTCTATGTTGATGTAAGCTTTCTTATTATAAATTTATGTGTGTGCTTCAGACAATGTAAAGAAGAAGGAAGTTCTGCTGGAGAGTGCTCATAATGAGAGAGTATGGAATTACACAGGAAACAGGTTTGATGTCTGTCCCTTCTGTTCTAGGACCTCATACTCTATACAGAGGTGAGTATACCGACAGGAAAACATGGCTCTGGAAGGACTGGAGCACCCTGCTGGTAGCATGAGATTTACAGACGTCGTGATGAGGGATACATTTTGAAAAAACAATTTTTTTTTTCTTATTCAAAATTTTTTAATTTAATAAATATTCTTATTATGGTTTTCCTTGAAGAAGATAGATAGGCTTACATTTTCAACATTCTTAGGAAGTCTCATATTTCTCTGTTTACAGAACAGCCTCAAAATTAAAAGCAATTATGCCTAAACATGAAACAAAGCCCTGTCTAGAATACCTGCTTTTTGGCAAAACCCAGAACATAACAGACTCTAAAAAAATAAAATAAGCTTCTATTATAACCCCCACAACTTTCTTGGGGTCTATATCTCATCACACCAAGTTTTGAGACAATATCTGTAATTCAGCTGTACTGATGCTCATACTGCTCCAGGTTACTCAGGCCTAGACTGAGAAAGTAATTATGCAGACACAAAACTTTCTTGAGATGAAGAAGTTTAGTGTCTGACACTTTGTACATTAATCTTGAACACAGAAACAATACCAAAATTCATGGGAGAGATAGGGTAGAGGTCCAAAGAAATATTTAAGAGCAGACAGCTTGTCATGTAGGTGTCCTAACCTGAGCTGTCAAGTTCCTTCATCATTTCAATGGCATTGTGCTGCTTTGTGTATGGCACAGGACCAGTGTCCTGGTCATGTAGAAACACGAGTCTCTTAACTGTTATTGTGACTTAAGTCAGGTTATGTTATTTCTGCACTGTCAAATTCGGGTTTCCGAGAAGGACCAGGTTTTTACATAGATGCACTTTATGGGAAATGAGAATAGTTTTGTGGTGAATATATATGACTTATCTCCACTTGAACCTGGATTTAGGACAGGATACACAGCTATGGAATTTAAATAGAAATGTGCATAGAGAAAGAAATAAAATAAATCAAGATCTTGATTTTTGGGTGAAAGAAATTACAGCACAAGTCAGAGCTTACTATATAAGAATTTATGTTAGATGTAATGGAAGGAATAGAATTAAATATATTTATCATTTTTATATATATATCTCCACTGTGTTCAATCAAAAATAGTATACGATGATATCTGTTACATACCAGTTGACTTCACATACTAGAATTAAGGCGTAGATAAGTGATATGAGGTCATATGAGGTAAGAATAATAAAAAATTGTAATTTTGAAAAGACTTGCCTAGGAAATGAGAACTGATCAGGATAGTTAAAAAAGTCCTTTTACTGGTACATTAGGGATAACAATCACCATAGACACAGCAATGGTTTAAAGTATATCTCAGACAGCCTGTGTGGAGCGTCTGTTTATTTATCTTATTAGTCACATTGCCTCAAGTGAGAAAGTTTATAGAGATACAGCTTTGTTCATAGACTTAGATAAATACATTTTTCCTTCACTGTTTTCTCTAACTCTTAGTTGCTTTGTAAATGTATTATGTAAAAACCTTAATATTGTTGACAAAAGGTGAGTTTAACAGTCCTTGTCTGTATTGGAATGATAACACCTTCTACCAGTCTCATACTCTGACAGCTGCTGCTTCGATCAGTGCATTCTTATTTGCAGGGGAACACGGAAAGCTGTTCTTAAGGAAGAGGAGAAACCAAGATTTGTTATCTTGTAACCTCAGTGTTAAATATTAGAGGAAATAAGAAGCTCCAATGACAGCTGCACCCACCTTTCTTAAATTATTTTGAAACTCACAATACTGCTAGTTTCTAAAACAAAGGCATAGAGCTACAGCAAATATTTCAAAAAATGCCTTCATAAACCACCCCCTGAATTTTCTCTTATCAGTGTTTCTCAGGACTGGGAAAAGGTGGGATAAAACCACCTGTATTCTGTAAATACTGTATGCTGAAGGGAGATTTACAAAGAACTTGATTTATGGTCACCAATTCTTCATGCTTTGAATAAAATGATTTTCTGAATGTCCCAGTATTTTAAAACTGATGGAGTGCTGAAAAGGTTACATTTCGTAACTGAGCTTATTCAGCCTGGTTTGATGTTTTTCTGAAGTGTCTGAAGCCATGTTTCCAGCATCTGTTCATTTGTAGCATGTGATTATGTTGATTCAATCACTTTCAAGCACATGAAAATTATTGATAATTCACCAGCTGCTTTTTGAGAACATATTTAGTCTTTTAAAAGAGGGGAGAAAGAGATCAAACTTCAAGGTCCTTAACAAACTGCAGAAATGAATTAAGCTGTGGATACCATGAATGCATGGAAAAACAGATGAATAATCCAAAAGTGCAAATAGTATGGTGTTGTTTTACTTCTGACAATATTATCAGGAAATCTTTAAATAATAACAAAGGAAATTTTAAATTTCCTGTAAGTTATATACTGTTTGTTTGAGAACTCTTCATTTTTTAAATTACATGATTCAAAACCTACCTGACTTACCTATTTGGTTGAATTTGGTATATATATTATTAAAAACAAATTTACATGGTGAAGATAGCTGTTTAGCATATCTAATATCACCCACCTAGGCCTCATCTCTCATCTAGGTAAAGCAGCTTAGATTCACAAGAGTAGTGAGTGGCCACCATCTTCTGCCTTCAGATTTACGTTAGTGCCATGATAAACTGCAAAATATTGTGTCCCAGAAGTCTCTTGTGAGTCACCTTAAAAGAGGAAATTGCTCTTATCACATACCTCTGGAACTTCACAAAGAACTTCTGGCAACAAATAAACAGTCAAGAATACACATATAATCCTCAATGACATTTTATATTTGGATCTAGGTTTTGCAATACTCAGCAATTAGATTACAGTGTAAAAGTTTAGCTAAATTGTCAGAAGAAGCAGGTTTTATAAAGTATAGATGAGTTTGTAATCAAACAGATACAAACTAGTAGTCTCTTTCAAATATGCAGGAAGGAAGAGCTGTTTCTTTCTACATGTACTGAGCTTTAAATAACATCTCATAATTATAAGCCATGCAGTGTAGCAGGTAATAATTAACTTCTCTGAATAAAAGCTCATGTGGTACTTAAAGATTAAAGAAAGTTCAACAAAACTTCTTTTGAAAAAACAATTATACACAAAGTCTATTTTTGGTGTCCATATCCTCTGAGGTGGCAACTCCTATACATTACTATACAGTATAATCTGCTATTTATATGAACTTTCCCTAAACTGGGATTTGATTGCTAAAATTCAAGAAGTACTGTATGATCCTGTCTTCTTTAAATCATCTTATTTTAAAGGGGAATTACTCAGTAGCCAAACAGCTTGAGTATCTTTTCTGCCTTGCAGCCCTCATACCTGTGCATGTTCAGAGGATGTCATTGGTGGCCAAAATTGCTCATCACCAAAAGCAGTAACTCCAGCATTCAATAACTTCGTGCTTGTATAAGTAAAGTGAAAAGTGAATATCCAAACTAGCAGACCCTTGTTAAAAAATCTTTTGTACTTCAAAACTTCTTTAAATTCTGTGAGTCTACAAAACAAACAATTGAAACCCCCACCATATAGGTTTTTAGAAGGTGTAGTGAAGAATATTAAATTAATGTTTTCAAATGGCCACAGCAAGAACAAAATAGAAGATGTTTTCGTCTTGACTTTGTTATTTTAACTTAGTATGTTTCTCTGTGGACTAACAATTCAATAGGCCATTAGCAACACATAGTAAAATGAGAAATTTTGGTAAGGAGGATGAAAGACAAAAAGCAAAAAACCACATAAATAGAAATCAGATGTTGAAGTCTTGTCTTCCACATCCATACTGGTTTCTTTCATGTTGACAATTAATTTAATCATTTCATATTGACAATTAGTTTAATAATTTTCTGTTTTCAGTTATATTTCAGATAACAAAGTCCAACTATCTCCTTGTTTATTAAATAACGAAATTACTTGAGCTCTGTATATTGAGTGGTTCCAGGATGAATTCTAAATTTATAGCCACAGTTATTACTTTTCTGCAGCGTTACCAGAACTCAAGCTTTGCCCGTTTGTTTGGTTTTGTCCATAAGTTTTGTTTCTCATTATGGCACATATTTACAAAATTATGACTATATTTAATTGAGAAGTTGATGAACAGAAAAATGAGAAAAAAAAATCCACCAAACCAAACAATAAACTCTCAGAAGAGAAAAATAAAATGAAACTAAAAAGAAGCTACAACTTACGTGTTTTGTATGGAGATCTTGGAATCTGTTATTTCTCTCACTGGCATCAATAAACTTTGCTCATGGGCTACTAACACTGTGTATGTAACTCTATCAAGTCATCACAATGTAATCCACCAAAGCCTGTCAGATTAAATCAATTTATACAGATTAAATCAATTTAATCAGATTAAAACAATTGCCACAGTCAGTTGAAAGTGAAAGTAAATAAAATCTGACCATTAATAACAAAGTGTAATAAGATAAAATATCTCATAATGATTAGTAGAAGTCTGATGGAAATAAATTTCTTTTTTTTACCTCATTGATGATTAAATAAAATAATTTAACATTAATATTAATCAAATTTCTGATAAATTATTATAACTCTTTATTAGAGTTAGTTCATTTGGTGAATATTTGGGCAATAATATAGTTAAAAGTAGACTCAGATATAAAACATACTTGTAAAAATTTTCAACACTTATTTAGTGAGATCATGACTGTTGAAATCTTAGGATAAATATTATTTCTATTACCTTAAAATACTATTTTAAGCTGATGAATTTTTTTTTCTTTTACATAAAAATCCTAAAGATGATGTTTCATAATGGAGTTGAGATCTGAAAGTTCACTGCTCCTAAGAATGGCAACATTACTTTAAGATCTTGTGTGGTTTTCCCTTTCTTTACAGTGGCTGTGGCACTTTCTGGCACAGGTCAGCTCACTCACCAGAAAAGGCCCTCCTAGTCAGAAGTCTACAAATTTTTACCAGGTCCCTGACCTGATCCATACAGATGAACGTTCAGAGATGCTCCAGAGACAATGATTTCGAGAAGTTCCTTTTAATAGTACCAGTTAATTGACTCATATTATCCAACTTCACTCTTAAAATTTTCATGGAGACTTTCAGTCAGTCACACAGTATAATGGAACAAAACTGGTTCAAATCAACACATAATCTATAATCTATAATCTATAATCTATAATCTATAATCTATAATCTATAATCTATAATCTATAATCTATAATCTATAAGGGTTTTTTTTAAATTTATTAGTTTTTTTACTCTACTCTCTGCCCTCCTTAATATCTATGGTTAATGCTTAACAGAAATAAGACATTTCATGGTCCTGTAAAGCACTTCGAAAATATGTGAGATATTCTAACTTGAAAGGAATGCAGGGCTTTACATGAAACTACTTAAAGATGGCAAAAAATTGAAGTCAGTTTAAAAAAGCTAGCATTCAAAAGGATATAAAAAGAGGGGGTTAGTAGTAGTATTTGATTATTTTCTT
The DNA here is from genome assembly GCA_026261815.1 of Monarcha castaneiventris obscurior. NCBI lineage: Eukaryota > Metazoa > Chordata > Aves > Passeriformes > Monarchidae > Monarcha > Monarcha castaneiventris. The sequence goes on along the minus strand of JAMPIT010000174.1, from coordinate 3,333,156 downwards.
TTTAATCTATAGGGATTCTTCTTTAGAATTTGGGTTAAAGTATAATTTAAGCCTCAAGTAAAATTTGGGGGTTGCCCAATATGTTTATTCTCCTCAGAACACTCTTCACATTGTTATGTTTGTATCTTCACAACATAAGAAAACACTTTTGTCTAATAATGGCTGAGAAAAACCTGGTTGAACAGCTTCTTTTCTGATTAAGGCAATTTTCTTCAAAGAGGTGTGTCTTTTCTTAGACAAAGTTTTTTGTTGAAAAAATAAAACTATCTGAAACCTAGCAAAAATATGGATTCAGTAAAGAGGCATGCTTTTTTTTCTAGTGAATATTTAGAATTTATTTACTTATAATATGGTTTCTATTAAAAACTGTAATTGGATTGTTTTCCTTACATTATTAGGAATGAACATATTTTAAAATTGGGACTGTGTCTGCTACTTAAAAAAACAAAACTGATCCAAAACTACAGCATTCTACTCAATACATTCAGTCTTTTTTAAACATTCACCTGTATGAAACCCTAAACTGAGCAATCCTGAACATTGGTCACAGACATACAGTGGGGAATTTGCCTTAATCTCTCTAACACCGATAATAATCTCCACCTACCAGAGCAAGATATATCTGCTAAAATCTATTCTGCTTATTTAGGAAACTTTGTCGAGGTTGGGTCTGCTTTTAACAGAGAATCAAGGAACAATATTCTGAAAAGAATGACTAGACTAAGTCAAGGAATACGTGTGAGGCTCATAAGAGGTGGTGGGACTTTTTTTCATCATAAGAATCACTGGGGGGAAAAGTATTGTACCGGAAAATAGAATAAAATGCATTATTTATATTGAAGTTTATATCTTTTATTTATAGAATGCAAATCAAATGATGGACAAGGAGGTCAGCTAGCTGCTTAAAAGTTCCATATAATTTATCTCTAAATAAATTAACAGGAAAACAATTAAAAAAGTAAATCAAGAGGATCTGTGAAACAAAAATAACAATTCTTTGACTAAAGCATTCAACTCTTTCAGCACTCCTTGAGACTGACAACCCTTCCAGTATGACCCATGTTCTTCTATTTGTAACCCTGTATAATTCTGCTGGCTCTACTGACACTTGCCTCTGTTGATTCTTCTGTATAAATATATAAAAGATTCCTCAAGAATATCAACTTTTCAATGTATTTAGCAGAAAACCTCCTGCTGATAAAGTAATCTTACTTCCCACAGAGTGAAAACACTATGGCATCTGAACAACAATGTATATGTTGGTCTTCTGGGTATGATTATATCTGACTCTAATGGAAGAGATAGAAGACACTAGCTTTAATGAGAAAAGAGCTGAAAGAGCAAGATGATTTTATCACTTCTCTTTTTTTATATTTTTATAAAGACAATTAATGTACTGAGGCAGATTTAGAGGTACAATAGCGAAAAAAAATCAAGGTGACTAGTCTGGATTTACTCCAATATACCTACTATTAGAAACTGTCTTAGTGTGCTTAGCTTTACCTACTAGGCTTTGATTGCTGTCAGAAGCTGAGATAATTCTTCAGCTATTATTCCAAACTATAAAAGAAGCTCTAAAGCACACATAAAAAAATCTCAAAAAACTTGTTTGTGTGTTACTTCAGCACCAGAAGCTGAAGAAAAGTATAATTTCTTCGGTGAATTTCATTAATTGTTTTAATATTCTTAGCTGTTAAGACCAGTTAAATTGAGATGTAGCCTCTACAGTCTGAAAGTTTTATTTTTTCCTCAAAAGAGGAGTGATTGGGAGTGCACTCACTATTCCACTGTCATTACTTTGTGCTTCATTTTCTTCTGCAAGACCTCAAAATCATGTGAGGGTTTGATGGGTGTGAAATTAATTAGTGTTGTCACTTTTTAAAGTGACACTAAAATGTTTCCCACATTAGCCATAGGGTTTTTTTGTACATAAGTGAAATTTAAATAGATGATAAGTATTTTACAGTTTTTCTAAATGAGAATACTTAGTTAGGTTTACAATCAAAGAGATAAGAATAGTCCACCAAGAGTGGGAGGGTTCTACAATGATTATCTACTCCAACTTTCTGACCAGGACTGACCAGTAGTTAAAGCATGTTTTAAGGGCATTGCCCAAATGCCTCTAAAACTGGGGCATCTGTCACTTCCCTAGCAAGCCTGTTAATGTTTTTGACCACCCTTTCAATTACAAAATGTTTCTTATTGTAACATATGAATGTCCCCTGATGCAGTTTTAAACCCTTGCCGCACATCCTGTCACCAGATAACAGGGAGATCACCACCTCCCTCTCCACCTCCCCTCCTCAGGGAACATTGTGCAGAATTTATACTCTACACTGATCTAATTGAAAGAATGGGATACTGGCCAAATCCAGGTAAGTCTAACCCTGGTCAAACAATTGAATAATGGATTATGAGACTGATTGCATTAAGTCAGATCCAAAGATCTTTTTCCTAGCAGCAGGAATAAGTAGACACTGCAGAAGGAAGGATGCATCAAGCATATATGAAATTTCCAGAATTACTTCACTGTCTTTTATTGTTTTTTTTGTTTTTTTTTTCATTGCAGGAAATATCTTGAATCAGATGTGCTCTGATTAAACATTACTAAATAATCATATTTAGTAATGTTTAATAAACTTTTCTTTCACAGAACTATCTAATAAGAACTTGGAATTATTCAAATTTTTACAGTCTACATCATTCTTTATCAGAGTTTCATTATTTTACCACATTTTACATGGAGGGCAAAAAACCCCCAAAAACCTAAAAGCTCCTAAAACCCCCAAAAACCTAAAACCTTTTATTTTGAACCTACCTCCCATTTGCTTTATTTGATAGTAGACAGGAAAAAACAGTAATGACTGATGTCTGTTAAACTGTCTGTGGCACTCGTGATTTTGTGGATGTTTATTAAATCCACCACCCCATTTCTTCCATACAGGTTCCTATTCAGTTGTTAAATCATTACTTTTAAGGAAATGTTTACACATTTTTAATGAGAGGTTTTACTCCTTCCTGAACCTTTTCCAATTCTACTATATCTTTTTGAGGTGCAGGGTCTAGGGTTGTATAACACTTAAAACATATGAGGAACATGAAATTACACAATGGAATGACATTTTCCATTTAATTCTGTTTCTTTATTACTTTCTGACAACTGATTTCTTTTCACATTCGATGAGCATTAGAACTGACTGTCAGAAAACCAAAATCTTCCTCTGGGTAATTTGGTCAGCTCAGTGCCCTTTATTGGTTTCTCCAAGTGGATTACTTTACATTTATCGACATTATATTTCATCTGCCATTTTTTAACATTGTCATTCACATTCCTACCGACTTCATCAAAGTTTTCAAAGCTGAACTTTGTCCGCCCAGCACTGAAGGACTTCATACTTGGAAAGACTGTCACTTGACTGTTGATCTCTTTCCTCAGATTATTTGCAAGTGAGTGTAAAAAAATATTCTGCCAACTTAAATCTATGATAATCTCAATGCTCTGCAAGAGAAGACTGCTTACTTTTTCCTCCTCTTTCTAATAATTTGTTTGTTTGTATATTCAGGTGTAATTAGTGTGTGTGCCCAGGTGCTGGCTACTGCGAGAAGATACCAGAAGCTGCTCCCATGTTGGGCAGAGTCAGGTCCAGCCAGCTCTGAGACAGTCACACTTTTGGCCAAAGCTGAGCTCAGCACTGAGGTTGCCAGTGCCTCTGTGATAACCTGTTGAAGAAAGGGTAAAAATGTTATGCAGCAACTGGGAGTGAAAGGAGTGGAAATGTATTTCTCTTTATCCTTGCCTGCTTAATTGGCAATAAATTAAATTAATTTCACAAAGTCTGTTTTGCTCATGGAGGTAGTTGCTGAGTGATGTCCCCACCCTTATCTCAACCAACAAGTATTTAGTTGTGTTTTATCCCCCTGTTCTCTTGAGCATGCAGAGTGATAGAGAGGCTTGTTGGTCACCTAGCTGTCGGCTCTGCCACAACCTGCCACAGAGAGAAATTTTGTGAATCTCCTCTGGCATCACATTTATCATTTCCCGGTCCTAAGCTGCAACAGCAGTTTTGAAGAGAGAAGTTACACACTACCATTAGTAATTTAGCTATTTCATCCTTGAGTTATCTTAGAACACTTGAGTGAATACCATGTAGCCCTACCAATTTGTTACTGCTTATTTTTTCAGTCTGCTTCATAACCCCTTTTACAGCCAATTTCAGGCACAACTGCTGGGTCTCCAACAAAAAAGAGTTCCACTGAAAGAACCTCCCTGATTTTTCCACAGTGAATGCTGATGGAAAATAGGCATTTGGCTTCTCTGTGGTGGCTTTGACTTATTTGAAAGATTGTTTTATATCCAAGTTGTCATCTGAGTTCTTTGTATGATTTTATTTTAAACTTCTTATAGAACATCTGTTTGAAAAAATTGATATAATAATTATTTTGAAATTTTAAAATTTTTTTTGCCCAAACTCCTTTTTGGGATATCTTTGAAGTTGTGTGCAAAATCAGCAGATTTTTAGTTCTCAAACATTCTTTTGTCAAAATGCAATAGCCATTCATTCAGATTAGTATGCATTCTCCAGTTCTTCATGTTAGAGGGCAATATTCATAGCCCCTTCTTTTGTGCAGTTTCTAACCTCTGGAAATCTAAAACATGCCAGTCTGGGAAGAACTTTTGTGCTTTCATTGCTACACACCAAGCAGCAGAGAATCAGGCCCATTTTTGCTTACATTTACCATTCATTAGTCACAATTGTTTTGGACTTTTGAGAACAATTTTTTTCTGCCTATCTAGTTATATTAGTCCCCTAACCAAAAGTCATGCTATTATTAAAATTATTCCCCAAAGCAATTCCTGTAGTAAACAACACATCTGGGATTGCTACTTTGCAGAAAATGAATCACTAATTCTGGCGATAAAACGGCTGTGAGTTTTCTGCCAATTTTGCTGAATATTGATGAAAGAATGATGTATCATCCCATGTGGTGGACAGCAAAAATGAGTCCTGCTTTACAAATGTATTTGCAACCCTGAACTTCTTCCCAGATTAATATAATTTACCAAGCTAAAGGAAGTTGGCCATTTTTAATTACTTAGCCCCTCATACCTCGTCTAGCTGAGCATTTCACTAGTCATAGCAGCTGGGGGCCAGTGTATCCTGCACTATCAGAGCACCCACATGGCTGCTATGAGTTCTGCTGTTCAGTAATGGAGCACAATGAAATTTTTTACCAGAGAGAGATGACTGGAATGAAGCAGTGCTTTGGGAGTATGTCCCCCTCAATGGGAAAGATTGAGTTCTGGGAAACTGTTACTCCTGGTATACTGAGAGAACTTGTTTTAGAAAAAAACAGTGATGGCCTGGTGATTTTTTAGTAGTTGGAAAAGCTACTGCCTCAGAAGGTATATTGTCTTACTGATCATTTACCTTTACAGATATATAGAAATACCCCAAAATTCTGATTATGACATGCAAACTGACCAATATGTAGGGGTACAGCAGACATCAAGGTACAAATGTGATCTTTAGGTACAATAGTGAAATTTCATTTCAGTAGAGTTTATGCTGACACCAAAGAAGTGTGATCCAGTACAAGCCTGTATATAGTGTTTGCAATCCAAGATTTTGGCAGCAGTTCAGCTACAGGGGTGACTTCCATGGAAAGAGACCAGAAGTTTTCCCTGGGTTCAATACCTTCCAAGCCAGACAGATAGAGCCAAGACAGACCCACCCCTGGCCAAAGCTAAGGCCATCAGTGACAGTGGTAGTGCCTCTGGGATGGCTTGTTTAAGAAGGGGAGAACAAATTGCTGCAACGCAGGAGCCAGAGAGAGGAATGAGAATATGTGAGAGGAGCAGCCTTGCAGACACCAAGGTCAGTGAAGAAGGGGGAGGAGGCACTCCATGCACAGAGATTCCTCTCCAGCCTTCAGACAATTCCATGCTGGAGCAGGTAGATGCCTGAAAGGGACCATGACCCCATAGGAAGCCCATTCTCAAGCAGGCTCCTGGCAGGACTTGTGACCCTGTGGAGAAGAGGAGCCCAGGCTGGAGCAGTTGTAGTGGCAGGACTTGTGACCCCACAGGACCCATGGTGAAGCAATTTGTTTCTGAAAGACTGTGCTCTGCATAGGAATTCACACTGGAGCAGTTTATGAAGATCTGCAACCTGTGTGAGTGACCCCACAATTGAGCAGAGGAAGAGGCAGAGACAACATAAGATGAACTGACCACAGCCCCCATTCCCTTCTGCCTGTGCCACTGAGAAATCATGAGTGGAATCCAGGAAGAAGAGAGGGTGGGAGGAAAGTATTTTAAAATTTGTTTTTATTTCTTCTTATTCTACTCTGATTTGGTTGGTATCAAATTAAATTAATTTCCCCAATACAAGTCTGCTTTGGCCATGATGGTAATTGGTGATGGGAATCCTGTCCTTATCTCAACCCTTTCATCCTGTTTTCTCTCCTCTTTCCAGCTGACGAGGGGAGTGGCAGAGTGACTTTTGGTGGACACCTGGAATCCAGCCAGGGTCAACCCACCACAGCCTGACTCCAGGAGTAGGCCCTCAGCTTCTTTTATTTTCCTATAGATATATGTCTGCTTTTACATTGGTATTGGTTTTGGCTGGGATAGAGCTAGTTTTCTCCACAGTAGGTAGTACAGGCCCGTGTCTTGGATTTCTGCTGGAAATAGTGTTGATAGCACAGAGATGCTTTTGTTGTTGTTGAGCCATTCTTACAGAGCCGAGGCCTTTTCTGCTCCTCACCCCACCTCCTCAGTGAGGAGCCTGGGGAGGCACAAGGATGTGGGAGGGAACACAGCTGGGACAACTGAGCCCAACTGACCAAAAGGATATTCCACTCCATATGGCATCATGCTCAGCATATAAAGCTGGGGTAAGAAAGAGGAAGGCCAGGATGAATGATGGCATTTGTCTTCCCAAGTAACCATTACATGTGATGGAGCCCTGCTTTTCTTGGGTGACTGAATACCTGCATGCCCTTGGGAAGTAGTGAATGAATTCTTTGTTTTGCTTTGCTTCTCTGCATAGCTTTTGCTTTCCCCATTAAAGTGCTTTTATCTCAACACACGAATTTTCTGGCTTTTACACTTCTGATCCTCTCCACCAACCCACTATGGGGGAGTGAGAAGTGTCTCATGGCTCTGTGTCTTAGCTGACAACCAGTGTTAAACACCTATAACTATTTAAGTTAACGTTACTTTTTTTTTCGCTTTTTAAAAATATACATTTTATATAAATATGTGTGAAGTTCAAAAGCAGTTGATTCACCAGAAAACTCACCCAAACAACTGTAGTTTCTATTATTACATTTATTGTCCTAACAGTTTTTCCACTTAACAGAACTGTGTAGTATGAAAATTAAACCCTTTAACCTAATCCAGATAAACTGGCATATACTATGCTTGTTTGTAGAAACTGATGACTAAAATCTTGTTTAAAATTATAAGTCTTGTAGCCAGAAGCCAGAAGGAAATTGTTTCTGTCAGTAAAATAATTTTTCTGATTAAAATTGTCTTCAAACTTCTTTCTATCCCAGAGACAATTACAGAATTTCACTGGAGGGAAAAGATCAATATAAAGACTTTCAAATCTGGATTAAATGTGTTAGCCCTACTTTTCTGTGCCTCTTTAATGTTTTTTACTGATTTGCAAAAGAAGTGTGCGAATATACTCTTCTTTGAAAATGCATGAAAATAATAAAATCTGTGTACATCTAGACAAGAAGACTTACATTTCAATCCTTATAACTATTATATCATTCTCTACAGAGGAGAATATGTCTCCTGAATCCTATTAGTCTCTTTAAATAACACAAGATGATTTGATTGCTAAGGTGAAATAATGGTATTTGATGTTTAAACAAGTATAGAAATAAACCAGTGGTTTTTCTAAATTCAGTCATCTGTCAATGATTTGATTAAATAATTTAATGGTTGCATATTTGTAATTTGTAGAAAGAAAGTACTTAGTAATATACTTCAAATAATTATGAAATTATGTAAGCTCCCCACAATTTCAATTTATTTTTTGACTCTTAAAAATACTGTATTGCAGTCACATTATTATACTTCATAGAAATCAGGAACACCAAGGACAATATGAGGACTGGTTTGTACCCTAGAAGACTGGTCAGGACCCATTCAGACAGACTTCTACAAGCTGAGGACATGGATAAGCAGGAACACAGGAACACCATAAAGATCTGCAAAACAAAATGCAAGATGCTGCAGTACTGGCTGGGGACTGATCAGCTGGAAAGCTGCCTCCTGAGCTGCATTAGGCAGAGTGCTGATGGCAGACCAAAAAAGGTGACCTTTCGCCTCTGCGTACCACTGGTGTAACACATCTGGATGCTGTGTCCATTTTTGGGCTCTCCAGAGCAAAATATATATATATATATATATATATATATATTTTCACTGGGGCTAGTCAACCAACAACCAGAAAGATGATTAAAGGATTGGAGCACATGACAAAGCTCAGAGTGCTGTGTGTGTTCAGCCTGAAGAAAAGGCACAGGGTTCTTTTCACAATGTGGATAAATAATTAATGGGAGAAATAAAGAACACAGAGGAACTCATGTCAGACTTGTGTCAATGGTGATCTAGGAAAACAGAGGAAGAAAAGGGCACAACCCAAAATACAGGAAATTCTGCTTAAACATAAGGGCAAAAAAACCCCAACACTGTAATTGTGATCAATCACTGGAATACGTTGCCCTGAGATATTGCGGAATCTCCATCCTTGCAGATATTTAAAACGTGACTGGACACACAAAAAATATTATTACTCCTCTACTTACCTGTCAGAACTCAAGTCATCTAAAGTACTGTTTTGTAATAAAATATGACATATATTGAAATGATTGTACTTCCTTTGTTTCCTTTCGATGTTTCCAGTGTTGCCTCTTACACGCCCTAAACCAAAATGAAATGTAGCAGAAATAACAAGGCTGCCTCCTTTATTTTCTTTTTTGTCTTTTTATTTTCCTCCTGTTCTTCCTGCATTGGATGCATAATTTTCAGTTTCCATATACCCAAACTATCAAATCTAGGCAAGCTGTAGAATGAAAGATTAGCAGTGAAACTCTATTACTCGTGTAAGGAATGGAACAAGTAATTCCTATCCAAAATCCTACAAACAAAATAAATTAGCAATGTGTCACCATCAGACCTGGTATTGACTTACAGAAGAGGTGATGACTGACTAAAACCTGACCACTGGCTCTGCGGACAGTGCCAGATTTCTGTCCAGAAAACAGATGTGAATGGCAAGTGAATGACCATGATCCTTAACTAAACAAAAATTATCAGAGTTGAATGCCTCACAAACTATTCACAAATTCAGTTTGGTGCTTTTTTATAAAATCCTCTCTATTCTTTTAATTTTATCTTGTTGTCGTCACCAGCTTTGGTGAGAAGCAGCACAAGTACTGTAGTATGAAAAATAAGAAAAAAAGGAGAAACAGCTGTTTTTCAGATGAGTTGTGAATGGGATTCCAACCAAAACCAGTGGGAAACAACAAACATTGAGTAAGGAAGAAGAAAATTTCACTGGATGCTAAATCTTCTGCATGGCTCTGAAGCCTTTAGGAAAAAGGCTTCATGCTTTATAAAGCCTTTATGAAAAGGCTGTTCCTCTCATCAGCAAGGAATCACTCATCTCTACGTTTCATACCACAAACTTATCATACTTCATATAAGCTTCCATAAATACATCTTAACTGAAAGTTTAGGCATTTGGAAACCATTTTCCCATGGTTCTACAGTTCTGTGTTGTCACACTGTGACATTTCACCCACAGAGGAGTTCATGGCATTTCAGACTACCTTATATCCAGAGGAAAGACCAATTGGAACAAATTTGTCAGTGTCTGGAGATCTTTTTCTTTTCTTTTCTTTTTAATTGCACATAGGAGATGGCATTGAGTTATAAAGGGAAGTAAGCATATTAATGTCAAATCACAATGGAGTTAGGTGTCATAATATCAGTATAAGATGGGTACTTCAGAGGTAAAGGAGATTTCCGTAGAAGAGTCAGATTTATTGTATTACCCAATTTTCTTTGGGGTGAAATAATCCAAAGTCTGGTCCAATTCTTGTTCTGTAAATATCAGTGACAAAACTAACTGAAGTGACCAGTCGCAGCAGGCAGAGCCTTTCATGGGCACAGGAGTCAGGTCTGCTGGATGTTGCGTTGTTCTAGTGTTGACCTGTTCCCATCTAACGGAATGAGATACACACTGTCAGAGCTTTTCTCCCTGAAGAAAAAGGAAAGCTTGAACCTTTTTACTGCATCAAATTTCTTTGGATTCTTTTTCCATATATCTTGAGGAGAGAAAAAGAAAAATAAGGAGGAGATAGTAATTGGTTATTTAATGAGCCCTGTGGTCTTGTGACATCTGTAGTTAAATGTCTCATACAGAGAGAAGACAGAACTTAATACAAGTGTAGGCATTCTGAAGTCCTCCCCCGTATCTTTCATTCAGCTACCCATGTAGATTCATGCCTGTTTCTGGAGTTCTTTATTACCATTTCTGTGCAATTTATAATTTGTTTTCATTCACCACACATTTTATTTCCTTATGAGTCAGAATCCAATTGCCCTTTCTCTTTGGAGTTGTTGAGTTCTGGACAGTGGAGGCTTGACTTAGAATTCAATGGAGACTGACTCATGCTCTTGTCCGTGATACTTATGCTATATTTTCATTTAATATGTTGATTGCAAATTTCTTTTTTACAATCTCCTATATTTCTCCACTTCAGTAGCCCAAATTTAAGTTGCTTTCCTGTTTCATCATTCTATGCTGCAAGCAAAAATAAGGCAAAATCAACAACTGTGACTAGTGAATAGATTTTTAACCTATCATAAGAAAAGTACATGTAGTTATTCCTCAAACTTTGACAGAGATGCTTTCTTATGAAGCATATATTTTGAAAATAAACAATAGATCTTTGAAAGTAATCCTCTGATCAAATTTAGTGATGTTACTTCACATTATAGTTTACTGTTTTTATTTTCCATAAATAAATACCTTCCCCACCCTTTTTTTTTTTAATCCTGGGAGACTAATCCTGGATTTTATTACCAGGATTGTCTACCAAGTCTGACATTGCCCTTTATGCAAATAAAATCAATCATGATATTGAAGTAGCTTACAATCATGAAGAAAATTTGTGAGATGTGATTTTTTACAATTATATTTGGCCAGGAATATACAGAAAAAAATACTTAAATATGTTTTTTTATTTACTTGGTGTTATGTCTCCAAAGCTTCTTTGATTGAAAGAAAGAAAGTACTTCTTTTGGGAAGAAGTGAAAATGCATTTATTAGAGATCTCACTAAAAGTATTTTGTAAGATAGTAAAATCAGTTGGAAATAGACCCAGTGTAATTGATGCATTTTGGAAAAAAGACAAAGGGAAAAAAAAGATGTGGCAGACATGATATTGAATAAAATCTGATACTCCGCGACTTTTACTTGTCCTACTGTGATGGTTTTGTCTGGGGTGGAGTCAACTTTCTTCACAGTAGCCAATATGGGGCTGAGTTTTGGAATTATGCTGAAAACAGGATTAATAACAGAGAGGTGTTTTTGCTATTGCTGAGCAGGGCTTACACAGAGCTAAGGCCTTTTTTGCCTTTCATGTGGCCACACTGGTGAGGAAGTTGGGGTTACATGGGAGATTGGGAGGAGCCACAGTCTGGACAGGTGACCCCAAGTGACCAAAGAGATATTTCAGACCATATGGTATCACGCTCAGTATGTAAAGGTGGGGGAAGGAGGGAGGGGAGACAATTTGGAATGAGGGTGTTTGTCTTCCAAGTCCCTGTTACATGTGATGGGGCCCTGCTTTCCTGGGGATGGCTGAACACCTGCCTGCCCATGGGAAGCAATGAATTCATTCCTTGGTTTTCTCACCTTTTGTTTGTGGCTTTTGCCTTCCCTATTTAAGTGTCTTGATCTCAACCCACATGTTTTTCCAGCTTTTACCATTCCAATTCTCTGCCTGATCGTACTGGTGAGGGATAGAGCAAGTGGCTGTGTGGTGCTGGGTTGCTGGCTGGGCTTAAACCAAAACACCTACACTATATTTTACTAGACACTGTTATTACATCTAAGATAAAACTAGTCTGATCACTCCTGAATCAGTTCAAAACCTGCAGCAGTTTTCAGCACATTGTATGCTCAGTATAAGCATACTGAAGGGTGGAAGGTATAACAGCCTGTGATTCACTTTTAATCCACTGCTGGAAGTTTCATGGAGCCCTCAGGAAAGTCCTCAAGAAGGAACTCAGACAAGCAATGAAGGACAGAATTATCCAGTTACCATGAAAAGAATAGTTTTCATAAAAACCTTCTGCATCATATATCTCTCCATCCTTGAATGAGATCAGCAAAATAGCTTAGCCGATGAGCCTGGGAATTGTAATTCATAGCTCCACTTTGTTCAGAAAATCATGGTTTCAATAAAACACTGTTTTTATGATCCATCACAAGTTACTCTATGTTGTCTTCTGACAGTTCCTTCATATTCCAGAAATGTACCAACCTTGATATTTTTCCCATAGGCTTTATAAATGTCACTTCTGTTACGTTAATTCTCTTTAAAAATAAAAATACTTGTGCATCTGCTTATAAGAAAAGTGCCTAAACCTTCGATAAAAATAGAAAAAATTGAAAATTGGTTGGCAGAGTCTTTGTAACGTACAGGATGTTTCCACTCACTCTTGAGTGGAGGTTGGCCATCTGTAGTTCCCTTTACATCATCTGTACAGATTAGTGCTCCAGTGAAGTTTAGACCCCCAAACACATGTATATATCTACATATAAAACCTTAAGTGTAGTAATGCTAATCTCAAAAGTGATCCCATGCTTGAGACTTGTTTCTTTTACTCGGATAAAGCCAACAGGTACCGTTTGAAATGTCCTTGCATATCATAGGCATCTGCATTGAACTCAGATGACCAAGAGATATTTTCAGTCTTCAGCAGTATGTGAAGACCAGAGCACCTAAATTAAACTGCATTCTTATATTTAGGAAAATTACTCATGCCCAGTGTGTTTACTTAAAATTAAAATTTTATTTTATCTCATAAATGAAAAATTCAAATGCAAAAGAATCCTGGTGTAGTTGCTGCTTAACACAACAAATATCCTCCTTTGTTCAGTTTATCTCAGTCATTCCTGCTTAGGATATTCTTCAGGATAGACATGTCTGTGCATTATAGTACAAGTACTACTAACCTGTGGAATGGAATCCTTGAACAGCAAAGGAAAACAGAAGGAATATTGGATAGTTGTGACATTTGGGTGAAAGCTAAGGGATGAAGCTACTAATTTGATATCAAGCACAGTGAGAGATCATTATAATATGGATTAATATCTTCTTTTACTTTAGGTCATCCTGTGGAATGGTGGGGAAAATAAATGGGAAAAATCTCTCTCTTCCACTTGTGAGGGCCATACACTTTTAAGACAAACTCTCATGGGTCCAGAAAGTGAAATTTGCAATGTGCTTTCTGGAAAGTTCACACACTATTATGCAAAATGTACAGCAGTTATTCCTGATTATGCATATTAAGAAATCATCATGTCTAAGTGTTTGTCAGTGTTGTATTATATCCAGAGATATAATATAAAAGTAGAAAATTCTTCCAGGAAATTCTAAACCTCTGTGGTGTGGGATCAAAATTATCCTTGGCATTATAAGAAAAATCCTCGCAGTCTTAATTTTCCAAGAACTGAGGCTTTTTTTCCCTGCTCCCTCACCCCCTTTTTTCTTTGTTTTTGCTTTATTTGTTAGTTGATGCTTCTTAACCTCGATCAGTTTGAAAAAGAACCTAATAGTTTGGTATATTTATTCAGTAGACTCTTTTATAGATCTTTTATAGTCAGCAATTCTATGAGACCTCACCAAGAAGAAAAGAGGAAAGAAATATAAGGTCTTATAATTAGCAACGTATAAAAGAAATTATAATGAGTGTACATAAGGTGAGAATGCAAATCTTCCTTACGTCTTTGTAGATGAAGGTGTTGGGAATCAGTAGTTAATCCATGGAGATTTTACTAATGAGCCAACAGGATTATAACAATTCAGCAGATATTTAATAAATACTTAAAATATGTTTATACATCTGTTGCTTTCTCTTTTGTGAGCTGTAATTAAAAAAGCAATTGTATCTCTCTTGGGTAGCATTGTTTTGAAGGCAACACTTGCAGTGAGAAAGATAGAAGAGAATGAATTCCTGGGTTTAGAAGATTTGCTCTCTAGGTAGATCTCACACTGGCTTTGCTGCAGTTTGGAGAGTTGTATTCTTTCTTGCCTCAGTTACTTTTGCACAATTATGTTAAACAACCTGCTGCCACCAATTTGTAAGCCATTAGTCAGGGATTTTTTTTTTAGCCATTTTATTTTTTCTATTTTTTAAAAACATAAATAAAACAGTCTAGAAACATCCAAGCAGAATGTTTCACCACGAGTTAAATAGCTACGGAAAAGTAAAATGTATCAATGCCACATAATGAAAAACAGGTACTCCTTTAATACCTAAAGAATGGAAAACTGACATGTTAAATCATGAACTTTCTTCAAGACTTTTAATGCAGTGCTTATGTTTGTAGTTCTCCTCACACTTTTAAAGCAAGAGCTTCAGCAAAAGAATGTGTTTTACTAGGGGACCTTTTCATCAATGGTTATTTCTTACCACATTGCAGTTCTTTAAAGAGCTTCTATATTCCATGTATCAAGAACTTTCAATATGGAAATTGATATTTGGAACTGCATGAAGAATATCTCCTCAGCTATTGTCTTTGCAAATTTGACCTCAGTTTGATTCATAACACACAAATTGAAATTATCATCCAAAAAAAGTGTCTCAAATATAACATCATCTGACAATTATATTTAAACCAGAAAATCCATTAGACCAGAAACCTCTTTTAGCATTTGCCAAGATAATAGACATAAAAGTCCTTCCTTCTGCATATCTCTAACCAAGAACTTCATGTGTTATTTTTTTCAAGAATACTCCAAATTAAAGTTAGCAACTTTAGTGTTACTAAATTTTACCTTTGGTTTTGGTTTTGGTTTTGTTTAATATCCAGCCTGTCATTCTGCATAGCTACCATTCTCTTGCAAGTAGATGCGAATTTGCTCTGCCACTGAGGAGAAGAAAAATTTTTTCAGCAGTGGTACTGTCACAAAATCATCTGGACTCACTGCAACTTCTATTTTAATCCTTTTCCTTATAAAAGTACCTGACCATCATAATTTTTACCTCAAGGTCTGAGCTGAAGAAAAAAATATTTTAGGACATATTTACTGGGGAAAGATCCCTTCTTTACCTTCTTTACATATTTGTGGGGCCTTCAGGTTATTTTATTTTATTTTCATCCTTGGAGTAATTGTATATCCTTACTGAAAGTGAAAAAGGTTGGTTTTCAATGATCTACTCCACCAAGAAATTAGTATTCAGAATTTAGCATTTTTATGGGAATATATATTTCATAATCTTACAATTATGAAATGGCTGAACGTATTTTCTTCGAAGGGATTTTCTTCTAAGGTTCCAGAAACATTTGGTTTAGGAAGGAAGCCAAGCATGAACAGGAATAAACTTTAAGAAGTTTGTTTTATTAAGTCCAAAAAAAGTTTAATAGGGAAGGATGTCTAGTATATAGCAAATTTGAATTTAGATTTTATTGATATTGAAAGCTGTCACTTTACGAAGAAATGTAAGTTTCATTCCCAGGAAAGAACTAACTTCTTCATTTAACCTTTATTTTTAATGAGAACCCATTTCCCATAAATAGCAACAATTATCTCTCAGTAACTATCTTCCACCTTGATTCTGAAAACGACAGCAGATTTTATGTGCATACAATATCTATATATATATTGTTTAGACATAATTCATACTAAATGTTTCAGTTCCAATAAATCTGAAATGTAGGTTAAAATACAGCTTTAATCTGAAAAATGACTGCACAGATTGATGGTTAAATTGACTAATAGTTGAACAAAATGACAGAGGATTTATCACAATAAATGCACATAAAGGATCCGAAATAAAGATAATGCAGCATAATGGGACAGAAAAAAAAGGATTATGATGGGGAAGGAAATAATAGACCATATATTTAGTCTCAATTTCTCTGTTTTCCTCAGCCTCTCATGCAAGGAAACTGAACTTACACTGTAAACCATCCAGCTTATAACATTTTTGTTTGCTGTTTAAGAATCTGAAGCACAGTCTGCCTATAGATGCAACAAATGTGCATAAACTCACTCATCAACACATACCCTTTAATGCAATATGTACTTCATGTCTCTTCAAGACTTTTCTACTTACCAGGACAGTGAAATTGATAATATATACCTGTCTATTTGCTGCTCATGCAATGAGATAATGCTTTTTCCTCTGCAACGAAGTGTTCATTACTTCAGAAAGGAGCATCAAGAGCTTTCATGAGATCCCTATTGGAACCACTTGTTCCCTCTCCACATGTTATGAACAGCTGTCTAATTTGGAGTCTGGCTTTCAAAAAGTTCAAATAATGTGCAGTAATGAGGAAAAAAACATAGTAACTTTAGCTATGCTGTGTGATGTTGGTAATGAATAATTTATTATTTTCTTCACAGTTCTCAATTTTCAGTGTACTGTTGTTCACTGCCTCTTCTGCACTTTGCCAAACTTGTGCTATATTCCGATCTTACAGTATTTTCACATGGATCCAGGCTCCTTATTTACACTTGCAAAAAGTCCCTCTTCAGTTTTCTTGCAGGCTCCCTTTAGGTAGTGGAGGTCTGCAATTAGGTCACCTCGAAGACTTTTTGTACATCAGTTTTCATGACTCTTATGACCATTACTTTTTCCGGGTTTTCTGCTACATCTAGGAAAGTGATGTCATACTTTTCTGCGCATGATTTACACAGCAAAAAATTATTTAGGTTTTCTGTATTTTTTCTTTTGTCACATTTTTATTTTGTTTTATTGCTTAATCAGAATTATCTTCATTCTTTCCTATCTGAATTTAGCACACATATTTTACTTAAGGAATAAACTTATGTCATAAAATCATTAAGCTGGTTTTCTAATGTAAAGGTTTGTAGATCATTCTGTCCTCTAATACGTTTAAATGTATCTGTTTCTTTCATTACATTTTAACCTGATTGATTTTGGTTTTGTTGTGGGTTTGTTTTCAATTTTGGGGTTTTTTCGCAGCTGTATTCAACAGAAGATCTAAAATATAAACTAGGATCCTGTGTTATGTCAATTGAGGAAACAGATATAGTGGGAGTCCATATTTTATATGACATGAGTTTGAAATTAGGATGTCTAGATATAGGTGCTTACATATGGAAATCTTCACATAATCTAAATGGACTGTCATAGCCCAAGGAAACATAATCCATACATTAAATTATACATAAAAAACAACACACTTATTCCCAAGTTAGATACCTAAAGTACAGGCAACAACCTCACTTGCTATCCTTATCTTGAACTGAATCCTGTCTCTAAGAATCCACAGTCATAAGTGTTGAAACCGAATGAAATTTCATTGCTGCTCAAAATCGACTACAAGACAAAATCCATTCGGAAAGAAGATTGAATTAATTTTATGCTCCAGGAGTGCTGCTGATAACTTCCTGACATGGGTGACCAAGGAGCAAAAAATACAAAATGCTCTGCTGGACCTGATACTTACAAACGAGGAAGAACTGGCCTTAGATATGAAATCTGGGAGCAGTCTTGGCTGCAGTGACTGTGAGATAGTGGATTTCAGAGGTAAAAATAGCAAATTGAAGGATCACAGCCTTGGATTTAAGGGGAGCATAATTTGGTCCATTCAGGACTCTGCTTCCAATAATCCCATGGGAGATGATCCTGGAAAGATGTCTGATTTTCAAGGATCACCTACTCCAAACTATAGCATCCCAGCTCTACCTCCTACCCAGCACCACAAGGAGACAAGGAATGGGGGTTATGGTCAGTGCATCATCCATGGCTTCTCCAGTGCTCAGGGAGAAGAGTGGTTCCCCTGCTGCACCATGGGGTCCCTCCCACAGGAGACACTTCTCTGTGAACTTCTCCAACGTGACAACAACAGTGCCCTGCAAACTGCTGCAATGTGAGTCCATCCCATGGGCAACAGCACCCCTCAAACTGCTGCAGTGTGGGTCACTCTTCCACGGGGTGCAGTCCTTCAAGGACAGGCTGGTCCAGAGGGCAGTCCCCTCTCCATGGGCCTCCTGTGGGGTCAGATCCTTCTCTCAGACATCCATCAGCTCTGGCATGGTGCTCCTCCATGGGCTGCAGGTGGATCTCTGCATCCCCATGGATCTCCATGGGCTGCAGGGGCACAGCTGCTTCACCATGGTCTTCACCACGGGCTGCAGAGGAATCCCGTCTCCAGTGCCTGGAGCACCTCCTCCTCCTCCTTCTCCACTGATTGGCGTGTGCATAGGTGTTCCTCTCACAAGTTCTCACTCTGCTCTTCTTTGGCCACAATTACCACTGTGAAATAACTTTTCTTTTTCTTTCTTCTTAAATATGTTAGCATCATCACTAATTGGCCCAGCCTTGACCAGTGACATATCCATCTTTGGAGTCGCCAGGATTTGTCTCTGCCAGACATGGAGGAAGCTTCCAGAATCTTCTCACAGAATCCACCCCTGTAGGCCCCCACTGATACCAAAAACCAGGCCATTGCAGACCCAATACAGATTCTGTGAAATAGTTAGGTCATCAGAGGGGGAAGGTGCAATGTTGTTGATCCTGACTTCAGCAAGGCTTTCCACAATGTCTGTCATATCATTCTCATAGATTAATTGATGAAAAATTGGTTAAATAAGTGATTGTTTTGAATGTACACTTCCTCTGTTATGTTGTAAAATATTTGGGGATAAAATGGTTTTTACTGGTTATCTTCGTGATGTACTAGTTTCTCCTGAGGGGTCTCTAAGTACCTCAGTTACTGCAAAATTATGTATGAAATTTGTCATGCATGACAAACACTCAAAATGACAGTCAACCCATACATATTTTCTGTCATCCAGACTCTACTAATCTGATGTAGCACCTTCAATAGAAATAAAAAATAAACCCCAAATTAAGCTCAAACCTAATATTGTTGCCATGTTCCTTCCATTCTCATGTATCTACGTCTCAATTTTTTTTTCTACCTGCATGATGATTTTTCCCTTAGAGTTTTATTAGTTTTAATATTAATTTCATTGTGAACATTGTCACGTTACCTCCCACAGGCCTTTTAATAGTTTCTGTTACATGAAGAGAATATTTTTTATGGTATTTAATGATTCCAAGTTCTAGACCTATTAAGGAAACTAATCGCATGCAAGGAGATAAGCCTATTTTGTTTTGGGCAAATGCCAAACACTTTCAATGATAGACTGTTACATCAGAGTTCTCAGCAAGAAAGAAGCAAAGAAATTAGTGTGTGTCCGAATCTGAGAGGAAAATTATCTATTTTGAAAAATGAATCTCTGACAAATACAACAAGGATTTATGACTAAAATTGCAGCCAGCACAGATGGTATTTGATGACACTATCACAAAGGGAAAAATATTATTTTTTTATATTGAAAAATCAGCCATATAAATTTGGGATTATTTGGCAGAATATAACACTCCTCTATGTATGCAATCAGTGCATCTGCAAACTGACAGTTAGATCCTGTTGGCAATCTGGAAGATATTTCAAGCATGTACTGTGTTTTCGGAACAATTACGCTTGCTTTTCTTAACAAAGCAGGTTAAAGAGCTGTGCGTAAATACTGAAAGGCAGCAGTTTCTGATCTCAAGCAAGTTATTTAAATCCTGGATCTGAAAGCTTCTGTGCCAATTTTCATGTATGCATGACTATGAGGGGGGTGAGGAGACGAAAAACCCAACAACCTTGATTTCACAAATGCTGCTTACAACAATATGATCTGCTTCATTCACTCTCTTTCCTCCTCACCCCTTGCTGTCCTTCCTTTCAGTAAGACTCTTTGAAGAGCATTCTTTCATTGTGCAATTTTAAGATATCCTGGTTACTCAGGATATCTACACTTATTTCACTAGATAGAATAATCACTTTGGGAAAACTCAAAAGACTATTTTTTGTTTGTTTTAAAACTTCCAAAATTAACAGCAGAGCATTAAAAATATAAGGAACTCTTTTATTTTTAGTATTTACAAGTGATTTAAAATTTGAAATGGAAAATGCTGAGCCTGAAGACTGAGAAAAGGAATGGCTTGAATGAATTTAGGAGGGGAAAAGTTCATTTTCAAAGGATATAATTAATTGGTTGCCTTGGGACTGAAACTAATTAGGAAAGGAATGAGAGCAGAAAGATTTTTTTTTTGTCTGTATGTAATATTTGGTCTGATGCTCATGTAGTTTTTATGTATATTTCTAGGACTAAGTGTTCAAAGAAATTGCAGAATATTTTGTGTGCTTTTGCTCTATTTTGACCCAGACACTGTTGTATGCCATCAGCTTTTTTTACCATATCTCTTGGGCAAAGCATCATAGCATAATAAAACTAGTCAAACTAAAGAAATACATCTGGAACTAATACCTCTGGCATCAATTCAATGAACAGATATAGCTACCTCAAGAAACTAGGATTTCATCCTGGATTTAAAAACTAAATCAAGTTGAAATAGCTTCAAAACAAAGACATTCCAAAGAGATTACATATAGCCAATAAAATGTCTTACTTATACAGTTCACAAAAACATCATTGGGGAAAAAAACCCATCACATTTCCCTGCAATGATCACAGGTTCAATATATATGGTTAACACAAAATGAAAATGATAAACATATCATTCTTCAATTTACTTTGAGTCACGTGTAATATGCATGTCACACGTGATAATTACGTTTTAATTGTTCTAAAAAGTCATATAGAAAATAATGTCACCACTAAAGATGCAGTTAAAAAAAATCAAGCCTCTCTAAGATACTGTAGGGAATTCATTTTCCTTGACTTAACATTTGTTAACATTTTGATGATGCACTGTGTGCATTAATATTTTGTTTCAGCACAGTAAAAGAAATCAGCATAATCATTGCTTGTGTTCTGAAATTAGCATACGTTTTACATTAACAGGAGTGAATAAATATATATATTTAGTAGGCATTTTTTAAAATATTTTTATTTTCTTGCTATTATTTTTTCAATTCAGTGCATCTCTAATTACACTTGGGCTATTTTGGTACTACTGACAAGATAAACTTACGCATCAGAAACTTAAAAGCAGTTAATTTATATCTTTCCATTAGTGGTTTTTTCCTCTTTTCAGAGAATTTTTTTAATGAGGCTGGTTGAAACAATTTTTGTTCAGACTGATATGTAACATTAGGGGTCTTTTTCACCACAACGGTTCTTTTTGAGTATCACTTCTTTAAAAAGTTGGGTTACTCTTCCATTAGAAAGAGAAATGCAGGGAATTTGGAACATTTTGCTCATAACTATTTTATACCAGTTTCCCAGTTGCCACATTTTTTGCACCACAATCCATATTTTTATGCTGAGGACATAATGATTCCACTGTGTTTGAAGCACAAAGAATTATATGTTGAATTTTCTCTATGCTTCAACCGAAGGAATATTCTGTTTCACATAAAGCATTAAAAAGCTAACTTCATTTGCAAAAAAATGGTGTATCTCATTCTTACAATAAAACAAAAAATGGTTTGGATGATTTAAATAACATAAAATAGTTTAGAATCTTAATCCAATATTGGAATTGTTTGAGGGAGAGCAAAATGAAGCTCCAAAACCCTGGCTTAACTCAGGTATGAAAGCTAGGGAGGAATTGCTCATTTTGTTTATCCATTACAGACATGAGGGGTTTGATGGGAAGTAGTACAGAGAATGAAAGAGCCTGCAGTTGATTTGGTAAGCTAACACTGAGTTTTGAAGAATATCTGAGTTTTCTCAGATGCAGCAAAAACACAGATTTTATTCTTTTGTCACAGATTCACAGAATGACTGAGGTTGGCAAGGACCTCTGGAGGTCATCTGGTCCAGCCCTGCTTCTCAAGCAGGGCCAGTTTTCCTCCTGATGGCCAGATGACTTCTGAATATCTCTGAGGAGGGAGATTCCACAACATTCCTGGGCAACCTGTGCCAATCCTCAGCCACTCTCAGAAAAAAAAAAAAAAAAAAGTGTTTTCCTAAGCTCAGACTGTTCCCTCTGTGTTTCAGTTTGTGACCATTGCCTCTGGTCCTGTCACTAGGCACCACTAAAAAGAGCATGTCTCCATCTTCTTTGCATTCTCCCTCGAGGTATTTATATACATTGATGTATATAAATATGATGTAATACATTGATGTATATAAATATGATGTAATACACCCTGAGCCTTCTCCAGACTAAATAGTCCCAGCTTTCTCAGCCTTTTTTCACATGAGAGATGTTCCAGCCCTTTCACCATCTTAGTGGCCCTTCTTTGGGTTTACTCCGGTATTTACATCTGTTTATAGTGTGAAGCCCAGAACTGGACACAGTGTTCCCCACACTTGGCCTTACCAGAACTGAGTAGAGCAGAAGGATCACCTCCTTGACCTCTGACAACATTCCTCCTCAAGCAGCCCAGTGTCTTGGATTCTAATTAAATTTGGAACAACCATTTCAGAAGAGGAAAGGATCAGATATTCCATCTTACTTATATTTGATCATATGAGACTACTTGAGCTCTGGGCTTTAGTTTGGCACTCTTGTACCTAAGTAACAAAGCACAGCCACTGGGTTTGACTTTTAATTTCTTCCCATATGAATCCAATAAAGTGTATCAGATTTCTCCAGCAATGTGTTCCAATGCAAAGGGAAGTAGATCAGTTTACATCACAGATGATGTGTGGTTTACTCTGGGTGAGAACTTGCAACACACTCTCACACCTGAGATGGGCAATTGACATCTGTGGTTCTGACGGTAAAGTTACCTGCTGTCCTTTGTACTCTACCCCACTCCTTTAGTGACACCTGAAGTGGACCTGGAGCAGTGGATCAGAAGAGCAATTTGCTCTAAGACGGGCATGGACACTGCCAAAATTGCCCGCTAACAGACATACTCTGAGGTCCATAGCTGGTACCAGGCAGTGTATGGCAGAAGCAGCACCTCTTATCTGCTTATGCCATATAATTTCTTAATTTCCACTGCCCTTTTCCAAGTTGTTCCTGCCCTAAACCAAAGAGTTGATAAGCTGTGATGAGTCTCTGCTCAAATGTAGGATAGCTTCTAGTATGAAGAAACTAGTTTATCTTCAGAGATTCCTTCCACCCTCCATTCTTCTGTGATTCTGAGCAGTAAATTAGGGCACAAATAAGGATTTAAACATATATCTACAGTTAAAAGTAGCTATAAGGTCACAGAAAATAAACTGGGAAGTCTAGACTACAGCACACTCTGTAATGATGAAGAATTATCATACACAGGAGGTTCATATCCATGTGGTATGGGTGACCTGCAGGCCTGTCCCAGGCCATGTGTTACAGGGGTGGGAACTGCAGGGAAGTCAGAAGAAAATGAGTTGGAGAAGAGGCAAACTGCCCTATGTCAACTGTAAAGATTACACTTTCAGGAGAAGCAGTCATCATCAACAAGGTTTACCTCCTGGAGTAAAAAATAAAAAAAACTTATATTTGGATTTTGGATCCGGTGGAACAATATTTGAGTGAATGTTTCAGACTAATAATAAATGCTTTCATTTCTGTTTTTTGTTTTTTTGTTTTTTTTTTTAGAAGGAAGTATTGTCAAAGGTATTAAAATACTTTTGTGGCCTGTGACCTTAGTGCCTCAGCTGTGGGAATAGAAATGAGAATGATAAAACTTAAGAGTTATTGCAGTTGGTTAGTATTCAGTTTTGTTGTTTTGGTTTTTTGGTTTTGTCTTTGGATTTGGGGTTGAATCTTTTTCTTTAGACTTTCAATTTCAAAAACTTTGTGTTTAAATGCTTTGGACATTTACTTTGGGGAAGTACATAGATAATATAAATAATAAAAAAGCAAAGACTGGCTACCCAATATCCATTTCCCAGTCCAGAAATACTAACTGTGACAGTCCACAAAATCAAAGAAAAACACCTAGGTGAAAGGATGTCTGATGGAACACTGAATTGTATTTATTGTTTCTGGGTGGAAAAGACATAATAAATCCCTGTTTGGGAGGAGAGCCTGACCTAATGCATGCCATGACAATTCTCTACAGTCCTTCATTTGGTTTGTTCTTAGTGAGTGCATTACAAAGGTGCTCCTTTGTACATTTTTACATAAAGCACTTTCTAAATTCAAGCTGTGCTAATGCGATTACTGGGAGTATGAGCACACAAAGGCTGGTTTCTTATCCCCACATTTAAATTCTATATACTCTTACTTCTGCTTCATTCATATGCTGGTAAGTATCTTTGTAATTCTTCACTTCTTTTATCAAATGTATGTGCAAACTATAGCAGAATCATATCCAACATACACAAATCTTCCTTGGCAAATCAAATCTGAAGTCAGAAATACAAATGATGAACTGTAAGCAGAAAAACATATTATGTTTTTTTCTCAAATAAAAAGTACTCTACCAACAACAACAAAAAAGACTTTTTTCACAGTTAAAGCATGTAGCAGAACCTATTTTCTCCACATTAACAAGCAAAGAGAAATTGGAAAGGATGTGTTCCTAGTCATTTGAAAGAGAAATTGGTTGGCTATTGGTTCTTTTCTGGTATCCATATATATTTGTGAAACTATGGAATATTTGAAAGAGGATTTCTCAATATTTTTTTCTTTTTCTTCCCCTGCCTTCTTTCCTCCCTCATATTATATGAAGATTGTTTTGCAGTAGTTACACAGACACATTTCTATGAATTAATTTTGTTCAGCTTTCTCTTTTTGGATAGTCCAAATCTTTTTTTTTTTAAACTGCACTTTTATGTGATCAGTTTGATTAATCACAGCAAAATTTTTGTAAAAAATTTAAATGTTGAGAACTTTTAAAGTATTACATACTGATAAAATGGCAATTTGCAAGACTTGCCATCTGCAAGCAATGTTTTCAAACAGTGTTACAAGCTGTTTGCCTTTTGGTCTTCACAACCTAAGCATAACCTCAAAAATAATAATTCCCTGATCTCTCACTACTGAAAACTGTTCTCATTTGTGACAGAGAAATTCTGTATCTAGGAAGAATTCAATAAAGTGGGTCAAGCACATGGTTATCTTGCAGATATGACTTTGGGGGGGAAGAATAAAAATGTTATCATTTTTTTCTAACTAACAAAGTAGATACTAACTTCTTGCTGCTGCATGTTTTGAAAATTAGACATTTGGTTTTGCAATGTTTACAGAGTAATCTGAACTATCTGAAAGGCAACCTAAGCAAATAACAAACAGCAAGCATGTGTGAAATTCTTATACACCAGTTTAGCACTCCAGCTGAGTCATCCTGGATTTTGTTGTAATATCTGAATAGTTCAGGAGATATGACAGGTAGGCAAATTCTATTATCTGAAATGCTTGATTTCAGTGCTTTAACACCTAAGGCCCATGAGGGGAAAAGTGCTGTCTTGCTCAGTCTAGGCTTCACTGTGGGAGAGGATGACAAGGATGTGGGTGAGGAAAGGGTCTGGCATACAGCTCTGGAGTGCCTCATCTTAGGGACTCTGATGCCACAGCAATACAGTCATGCAGATCACTCTTCTAGAATGGAGTGGGATTGGTGCAAGAAAGAAGCTCCAGCAGGATAAATAGATAACAATAATTCAAGTGAGATCAAAGTCAGCATTTGACCCTTAATAATGCATTGGCAATGGATCCTGACATTCAGTGGTTGATTTTTAAGTACTTTAGGGTTAAGCTTTGCTAGCACAAATTGATGCAACAATGGATTTACTGAAGAATATATTGATCAACAACCACTGACCCATTGCAAAGGACAGCTTTTAAATTTTGTTCTGAGAAGTTGCGTTTGGGACACCTAATATAGTCTGTTGGCCACTCATGACCAATTGACTGACAATTTTTTTTCTCCAATTCTTTTGATCACATATTAAAAAGTGATTGATTGCTGTAAAAGTAAAAATAATAAAAACAAACATGTTTTATTATGAAAATCAATTGTATATCATGACAACTTAAAGACCTTAAAGATATTGGCATTTATCATCATAAACTCAGCCTCTTAGCAGGAAACAAATATATCATAATCTTGTGGAAGTTGTGACATTTTACATGTGCATATCCCTAGAGAATACCTCAGCTAAATGTTTGTAAGCATTATTTAGGATGTATTCATGTGTTCAAGGCCAGGTGGGATGGGAAGCACATGATCTTAAAAATCCCTTCTTATCTGCTATGGGTTTTATGCTTTATCTATTACTTGATAGACTAATCTTATTTTAGGCTTGTGGCTTTCTAGATCTCTGTATTTGTCAGGAAATCTTTGTGTAAGACTATATTAATTCAAAAATATATATTTTGCTTAATAAATATATTGGTCTATGTGAACTCAGGGAGGTAACTTATAATTGGGCTTAATGAATGCTATATTAGGTCCTATATAATTATCAGCAGAGAGGATTCTGTTTTTAATCTGGGCTGCAAAGCTTTTACCAGTTTCTTTTCAATGGTTTCTCTCCAAGAATAAGTTGATACTGAATATAAAACAAACTATTATGTAACCAGTTCCACAGACTCATCTGGTAAGACATAACATTAAGCAAGTTACATGGGGTTTTAATTGCATAGATTACCTGATAATAGATGAAACTGTCATGGCTGAAACTTGAGTATAACAGTCTGAAAAATGTCTGTATAACTCTCAGTAGAAACCAGGAGTATTGACAAAGGACTAAATCAATGTAAAGGCTGGAATACTTCCAGGCTGGCAAAGTAATAATTTGTGTTGTAGTTCTTATTT
This sequence comes from Monarcha castaneiventris obscurior, assembly GCA_026261815.1. Taxonomy (NCBI): domain Eukaryota; kingdom Metazoa; phylum Chordata; class Aves; order Passeriformes; family Monarchidae; genus Monarcha; species Monarcha castaneiventris. The sequence continues at coordinate 3,306,199 of JAMPIT010000174.1, read as the reverse complement.
ATTATAACAAATAATGGTAGGGAGAATGTCAATAGTTAATAAGTATCGCATATTTCCATAAAAGGATTGGTTTAGAGATCCCATAATTGATTTCTGTTGCAGTTTAATTGCATAAAAATTGCAAACATTATTCAGAAACAAATTGAATCACTATAAAACAGTGTTGCAAGGACAAAGTTAGCTATATACCAGACCTAGAGGCTACTCTGAAGCTGCCAATGTAATTGTCTGATAAATGTGCCAGGGACACAGACGCTGCTGACAGAAAACAGTGTTCCCCTCCTTGACATTTACATTTAGAAATGTTCAATCCTAAGACAAACATAAGTGAAACTGTTCTTCATTCCCATGCAATGTTATATCTAGTAAAGGTGAGCACAGTGGTGTTTTCCTGGTTCTCTTAGACAAATGAGAAGCTGATTTGTGCACAAAGAATAAACTTTTCAAACTCTCCTATGAATCTAAAATTTTACCTGTACTGCAACACACAGATACTTCTAAGGAATGGCAGCTTGAGAGAGAACAAGTAGAATCATAGTGATCTTCAGAACTCTCAAGTCAGCAAGTCATAACTAACAATTCCATGTTTGTAGTTCTGATATTTTGTTCCTTGCAGAATTACAGAAAGAACTGTCTTGGGTTACACTGAGCAGACTCTACTGAAGTTCAGGAGATAACCTGAAGCAGAAAGTTCTGTTTGGTCTACTACATAATGCTTAAATGATACATCAGGTCAGGGGAAACCTGAGTCGGAAGCATGAATATATACTGTTAGCCTGCCACACAAAATTCCATTTTAGAATGGACGACATAGCTGTTGATCAGCAAGAGCACAGCTGATATCAATCTTCTGACTTTTTGAACTCAGGAAGGGCAAAGGCTCAGAGTTTGCACTGAGAGACTGCTCTGTGTTGAACACACAGACAATGTGTTCATTAGTGGGAGAAAATGGAGTACAGCTGAGACCGGGAGACCCACTACAGGTGTAGGACACTGATTACAAAAAAACTCAGAAGGAGCTCTGTTGGAGAGATACAAGAGGTTGCCTTTAGGCTGACCTACTGAAGAGTGAAAACCAACAAAGAATTTAAGATGAATAGAAAAGCACAGGTCCTGTGTAGAAGGAAGTTGTTTATTTGTATTTTTATTTGAACTTTGAGTTTAGTGAAGAATCCAGAGAAAAGGGAAAGGACAGTAAAATACCAAATAAAATGCAATATCTGTTATTCACATAGGAAAAAAAAAAATGTAGTTATCCAAAAACTTATGGGTCCAAAGGTCCTGGAGTCATAGCAGATTGATTTCTGAAATCAAATTGAATTAGCTAAGTGAACATCTTTGCTCGAATGGTTAAACTGGACATCACAAATTATTAAGAAAGAAATAAAGAGTAAAACAGAAAATGCCACTATGCCATTATTCCATTATGTGGAAACCCTTTATTCTTCTACTGTCTTTAGGACTGTGTGCAGGTCTAATCATTCCTTCTCTAAATTTCTGGAATAGAATACAAATAAAAAGAAAGGAGAGCAAAGAAAATCACAAAATATACTAAAAGGTTGCTGTACGAGGACTGATTAAAAGACTATAACTCTTCTTCCTGGGAAAGAGGAAACTGAAAACAGTAAGATACAGGTGTCTAAAGTCACATATGGCATTAAAAAGAAGAACATCACAGGCTTATTACTTAGTTTTGCTAGAGAACTGAAGCAGATGAGTAAAGGATTAGGCAGGAAGCTTACTTGGTATATTTTCATTCAAAATATAAAAATCTTTGGGACTAATTGAAAACAGAAAGAAGTTCATAAATCTTCAAAAAAAAAAATGGCAGGAAAGGGTTTTTTATGACAGCTAAGGGGTTATGCCTCTCTTTTAGCTGTCTGTTTTTCATAAGTACCTGCCAGAGTGTCAGAATAGATAGAAGGCCTTTAACCATTTCATATAGTCTTAACTTACTGTTATTTATGCCTTACTCAGCCCAATAGACAATAAAAAGGTATATCAGGAGTAAGAAGATAAAATATAGGATATTTTGCATTGTTTTTTCATTATTTTTTCTTAGTTATTATTTACAGACCTCGATGTCTTAGAAGTCACTGTTATAACATGGCTAGGTTAGATAAGAGAATGGCATGTCCTGTGAAGTTGCATGTAGAGTGAAGGCATGACACAGGCATAGTCTAAAAAAAAAAAAAATAAAAAGAGCTGGAAGTGATGTAGCTATCTAAATTTACCTCTGGAGGAATGAAGATAATTCAACCTTGCGCTCTCCCATCTTTTGTACAGTTTTCATGCGTGTGCTCGTCCCTTGTCTTGCCTTATCTTGCTTTTCTCTGGTCATGGCTTTGCCAAATTGAGTGAAGTCTTCTGTCTTACTGTCTCAGTTATAGCTCCATGTGCAATCCTATCTGTGATACCTGTTCCATAAGATATTCGGAATTTAACAAGGCTTAAATTATTTTGACTGTCATGGCCCATGAAGTGATTGTTAAGAGAAAGTCTTTAGGTGAGTCAAAAGTTACTGTGGGAGCAATCTGTCCTAAGCAGGCTACTCTGCTAAATCCATTAGGGCTCTACACAGTCATTTGACTCTGGATCTGATCATTTAAATGGAGAGACAGCTGGCAATATCCCAAAGCAGCTGTTCCTTCCCTCTCTCCCTGCTGCCAGGACAGGTGGTCTCTCAAAATTATCTTGTTTTTTGAGAAACATATAATAAAATTGCATCCACTTAGTTGCATTTGGCAAAATTTTAATACTTCTGCCAATCTTCATCAAACTTCTACCATTCATAATGTTGCAATAACTGAAGACTAAATTGAAAGGTGCCTCCTACAGTTCTTCTGAAAAACAGATCAGATATATTGGACTAAATCCTGACAGTGGTCAAGTCTAGCTGAGTCTCTGTACTCTTCAAGACACGGTAGAGAGTTAAGTTATCCTTTTCTGCTTACTCTTTTGCAGTGCCACCCAGGTGTTAATTTCCAAGACACTTTATCCAAGCCAGCTTGGAACTAGGAAAATACACTCATTATTAGACATTAAGCACTTCTCAGTCTCTCAGATTTTGTCTGCTAAAAAACAAGTAATATCCACTCACTCTTAACAAGCATTAACAAGCACTCTTAACTTTTCTTTAGAAATAAAATGAGTTAAAACATAGTCTTGTTATTTTTTTTTTTAAATAAATCCCACTGGAATATGCATGTTATTTCTTCAGCTTCCAAATTACTGTTAAATTGTTTAGCATGGTTCTTCTAATAACTTCCCTCTGATGGCTCTTTTCTATATGCCTTTGGAAGTTAAATCTAATTAGAGTTGCTGTAGAACTGTTTGGCATATTTCTCATAAAATTCTTTACCCCCTGCCCTCCTCCATACTTAATACTTCCTAATTAACTCTGAAATGAAAATGAAAAGGAATTGACACACATACCAGTTTTCACCCAGACAAACACAGTAGAGGTCCCCACAGAGTATCTTTGAAAACCACACTCACAGAGAATGAATAAATTAGTTTATAAAACAGAGAAAATACTTTATTTTTTAAAATATATTACTTTCACCGAAGTCTTCACTTTCTAAAATATGTCTTTTTGTTTATTTGTTACCCAAGTAGGTCCCTTTAGATCAAAACCTCTTACTTTCCAATAAGGTGAAGTTCATGCTCCTTAATTGTTGTGCCTATGTATATAATCTCTATAGTGACAGATTAAATTAGGTTTAACAAAACACATATTTCATGTGTTGTAGAAATAAAAAAGAAGCAGTGAACAAAGGAGCCAAAATGATTTACTGACTATAACAGTAACTATGAATGTTGATGCTCTAAAAAAGCTGAATATCTTAAGCTTCTATTTTAAACTTATACAGAAAGAAACTCTGTTGCTCATGATCAGGCGATTGAGAATATATTCCCTGAAGTTCTAGTGTATTTTAAAACTGATTTTCCTCTTTCAGATTTCTAACTTTTAGGGGCAATGAATATATTTTATATGTGCATCATGTTTTACTGTTTTAGTTTTACAACTGAAATGGTCTTGGTGGGCCAGCAGTGGCTAAGAGCCACTCCCACTGATGCCTTTTCCTGGTCTTAAAATCAAGAATCAAACATGGTTAGAAGGGAAATATGGATTTTACCTCAGGAAGGTAGAATGAGTAGAAACAGGGTGAGACCTGAGCCTTTGAATGACTAAACTGTTCTTCCATGTTATCTTTTGTGCTCCCTGTACACCTGACAGAAGTGCTTCCTTAGGGGTACCTTGCTATCCTGATTTAGACTCCCAGAGCAGCTCATTAACAGTTGCAAGACAGACCTTATGAGAAAAGGATTTAAGAAAACCCAAAATACACTATTCAACTACTACACCTATACATAGCCACTGACATTATTCCTCCTTTTTAAAGACAAAAGGATTCTAAGAGATCTCTTACCACAACATTAAAACAAATGAACAGTAAAATCTGAGCCTGAGTTCACCAGCACCATGGGTGGTCCAGATCAGAAAGATGTGGAAGGAACAATGCTGGTGCCATGCTGTCCTCCCTTTGGAATGTTTGACTCTCACCTCAGATTTGAGCATTTATTTGTTTTGAGGTCAGAGTTAAGGTTCAAACAATCACAGAGCTCTAGGGACACTGGGACTGGATAAGGCATCCCAAAGCAACCACAGCACTGCACCAATATTGCTCCTTACACGCTTTTTAAACCTAGGCCACTCCTTGTCCTGGGGACCTGATCTTCAGCCCCAAGCCATTATTAGGGTTAGGGTTCAGAAAAACACAAAGCCTACAGCTCCAGGCACAATGAGGCTGCAAAAGGAATGCCAAGAGGAGTATGGCACTGCACCAGTATTGCTCCTTCCACACTTATTTAAACAGGACCACCCATTGAGGTGGGGACCTTAGGCCCAGCCCCAAGCCATTATTAGGGTTGAGGTGAGGGTTCAGAGAACCACAAAGCCTACAGCTCCAGGGACATAGGGGCTGAAAAAGAATATACAATGTGTGCAGTGACCTGGATCCATATTGCTCTTCCAGATGCTCAATCAAAACTTAGTATATGTGACATTTGTCTCTCAGAATTGGGCAGATTTTTAACCTTATCCATATTGTGGAAAATACACCTGCTTGTTTGTATTTTGATAATTCTAGAAAATAGTGAGCTCAAGGTACTTCTCAATTTTTTTTTTTTAAATTTTTTTTCTATTTGGCTTCTACTTTTAATCTCAGAAGCATTCTTCATGGTAAAGCAGGGAATGGATAATTAAAGCACACAACTTTAGAAGGTATCTCACCAAAGACTGCTTCGGAAACAGGGTAAATCTTATCACCTTCTAAATCTAATATTTCACACTAACACCTCAGCTGGGAGCAGACAGAGGTGAAGAAACATTCAAAGATACAACAAAGTGGACCACTATAATAATGAGGAAGAAAATCCCACCATGAACATACTCCCCCAGAACAGTCCTCAGGATGTCACATGACTTGTCAGAAACCTTCTCAATTCCATTCTTGAGAACAGTTGTTAACCAAGACCCAGGGGGATATGGATAGATGAAGACACTACCAGGGTACAGCAGTAGGTACTGAGAAGGTTGCTCTTTTATAACAATTTTAAGAGTATTTTCTTGTATTAATGGGATGATTTGGATGACTAGACTCTTATAATGTTGATCACACTCACATTAAAGACATAGCTGCATGTGTGATATGCTCCTTTCACTCATAACAGCATTATGGGGTAACAATGGATTACATGTAGTTTTTGAGGACAATCTATGTGATATAAACATATAGTAAGAAAAATGCACATATACATATATATGTAGACATATAGGCATATTAAGAAGCATCTTTCTGAAACAGATTTAAATTGGTCACAGTCCTCCTGTTTGTCCTAAAGAAAAGGAGACTCAAGAAAAAATTAACTAATTATAATTTTCATTCTTAATTGGGAGTGGCAAGCTCACTTAGGTGAATGGGAAAGAGTTTTAGTCAAAAGAGACCGAATTCTGCTCTCACTCCTATCTGTAAAGTCCTATTAAAGTCAGGGCATTGCATCATTGAAACAGAGAGTAGAACTTGGCCTCCATAGCTATGCAATTAACATTAATAATAGCAGTATTTTAGATAAAGTGTATTTTAGTCCTTATGAAAGTTGTTAACCATCTTAAAGATTTCAAACCTGTTTCCTGCAGTAGATCAGATAGCTCAGAAGCAAAACCAGGAAAAGCTGCTCAAATTTATTCAATCATTGTGCCTGAGTACTGGTGTGGTGGGAGTGCTTCTAAAGGAGGGACTGTAGCTCAGTCACTCGGGATTGGTTGAATTATTTATTGCAGTTTTGAATTACTTATTTCTGTTCACAAATAGGCTTTGATTTGTATAAATGTATTTGACAGGCATCATTGTTCAATCAGTGTAGCCGGAAAAAATCCAACTTTTGGGTGCCTCAGTAAAGATTCAGTCTTGCAAGGCACTGAGACTTGTCAAGGCATTTTTTATGACATGGCATTTTTGCTTTTTGAATAATTGACTGAAAGCTTCAGGACAGTGGTGAATGACAAATAACAAACAAGACAGAGTAACTGGTTTGTTTTGCTAACAGATCTTCACACCTCCATACGGATCATCCTTCAGGACTGCTCTCTCTGATATCTATGATCAGGCAAATAATACCCTTATTCTTTTTTGTCAATATCAAATAAAAAGGGTCAAAAATAAACACTGAACTAAATGGCTATTAGAAATCTGAACAACCATTAATGCATACTGGACTTTATAAATCCCACATAAGTTTTAGGTCAAGAAAAAAAGAGGAAGAAGAGGAAAAAAAAAATATAAATTCCATCTCAATTTCTTCTACCTTGAAATTCAAAACCGAGGCAAAATGCTGCATAAGTCTGCAGTTTCACAGCAGGAAAAGATAAAATAGTTCCTCCCTAATTTGCTTTCTTTTTCCCCTTACACACTTTCCTTCACCTGCTTTGGGTTGTCTCTGGAACCCTAAGATCCTGTGATGAGGTGATTTGTCACAAAAAGTTGGTAAAAGATATATTTGTATACAAATATATCTCTATGTTGCTGGCTCTTTTATATGTTAAAACCACTTCAGGAAAGGCTTGATAAAGACTAGAAGTAACATAAGGCAGAGGGTCCAGGTAAAGAGGGAGCTATATTAGCTGGTAAGTGCTGGTTGATTCAAATAGATCTGAAGTCTAAGTAAGATCAGAACTCTCATGTTCTGATCATCATTCTGTTTTGCTAACAAAAGAGCAGCATTAATTTTTCTCAAAACAGTGAAACAGCTACCTGTCATGTAACTGCACTGTGGTTTAAACACTAACCCATGAAATGGATGACCTACTATAGTAATAAATTTGAATATCCCATGTTCGCAAATTACTTCTTTTTTAAATATTATTTTCCCCTTACAACTTCAAACTTTAAGAAAATGAGTAATAACTGCCTGATATTGAAGCATGTGGGATATGGTGAAAGACTGGAAGTGCTAATACATGCCTTCCATGTGAACAAAGAGCCTGTAGCAAGGACAACCAACATTATCCTTATGTTATGCCTTCCTTTATATAGCAAACACTGTAAATCTCTGTTGAGGATTATTTCTGACTTTCAGTAAACTAAATGAAGAGAAGTGTGTACAAAATGTAGCATAGCAAGCAATTTTTTAACCCTGACACTTAGAGGCTAAATATATATGCATCATGTTATGTGGCTGTAAAAAATTTCTTGTTAATCAAAGATTGGGCCTTTTTTTAAGACAGCAGGACACTCCATTTGCCTATTACCCAAGTAAAGGACACAACTGCATCGTGAAAAAGAGATGGCTACAGGATTAGAACTGTACTGTGTGGAAAGATTGGCTTGAAACTTGTAAGTAATATAAAATGAAACACTTTGAGCATAGTGCCGCATGCATACAAAGAATTGTTTCTGTGTTTATATAACCCAGTAAATATGATCTTTGACATTTCTAGTAAAAAACCACAGCGTCAAAACCACTTATTCATAACAGGTATGAAGTCCCAAGAAGACCTAAGTTTATACAAGGCCCAACAAAATAGGGTCTATCCATGGCTCTTATTCAGTATGTAGTGAGCATATATAATATTCTCCTACTGGACTAATTTAGTCCAGTAAAAAGAGATTACTGTATTCCAAAGGGCATTCAAAAGAAAGTGTCTCTCATCTTTAGGAAAATATTTGTTTTAGTCTTTCAGAATTCTTGCACAATACCATTCTTTGCTATCCATTCTATAGGAACATAAGGAACCAAAATATAATTCACCATTCTTAAAAAGCTTGTTACCTTCTTTAATAAGATATATAACATGTTTCATGAAATGTTTTGACAAACTTTGACTATGTATTTTTGAAACTTCTCATTTGTTACCATTTTACTTTGTTTCTAAGAACTTTTACAAGAATATAGGATCTTTGCTCCTTTGCAGCTGATCCACTGTTTCTCTTTGTCTCCCACTTGAAAATTATAATCGTGAGTTTGTGACATCACAGTTATTAATAGGGGATATTATTACAATTCTTCAAATAGAGGATTTTATCTTCAGATGGAGAATAAGGCTTAAAGTCCTGAGGAAAAATAGATTTTTTTTTTTCTGTAAGTGATCTGACTGCAGAGGGGGGGAAGAGCAAAGAATTAATATATTTTCTTATGAAAATAAAAATTATTCTAATTTTAATGTGTTTCTTTGCTCAAGTTTTCTGTGAAAAACCATGAAGGTCTTCAAGTTTTAGAAACTGAATTTTGGACAACAACAGGTCCTGCTACTCCAGTGCTGTTCTTGCATTTTAGTGAGGCTACTTAACATGTATGAAGCCATTCATTACAAGTGAAAGTATTAAAATTAACATTGGAAAAATCAGTAGTGTGAAAACACACCATGTTTTACATATTTATACAAATGTTTTGATTCAGAGCTTAAAAGTCATTGTCTATTTTCAAATTTTGGAAAGAAGTGAACAGTTGAAAAATATTCACAAGGGCACTTTTAGTCTCTAATTTCTCTAAAGCCAATGCCCTGTAGTATGTAATCACTCTGCAGCCTGTTTCTACTCAGATAGATTCCTCTAGGAAGTGGTTCAGAACTAAATTGCCATGAAACACAGCCTTGGACTCTGTATAAAAGGAGATCAAGAGGTTAGACTAAAGACAGGTAGAAATTATAAAACTCTCCCTATAAACCAGGATTTAGACCACTGTTTTAAGGATCAAACACTTGAATTCCTTTTTCCCAGTACTGCTTTGTCTTGTATTGTTGCATGGGTAATAGGATTAAATTAGAGTATGAAACAAGATCCTCAAAAGTCCTGCTCCTAATTTTTTATAAAAATCACAGTACACTTGACTCAAAGATTTCAATATGATATCCATTTGAATCAAAACTAACTACATGTATTTCAAGCTTTGGGTCTGCCTTTAATTGGCAATTGGAGGCTCAGGTCAGAATAAAGAAAAAGCTGTTACTGAAAGGGTTATCAGAGCGTCATGGTTTAACATCAGCTGGCAACTAAGTACCACTCAGCCTCTTGCTCACTCCCTGCCAGTGGCATGGGGACAGAGACTTGGAAGAGGAAAAGCATAAGGAGGACAGATGAGAGTGAAAAATAAGCTATCATTGAAAGTGCCATATGCCACTTACCAGGAAAAGAAAAAAGTGGATGATTTTATTCTGTATAATAATAATTGCCCTATTATTCTGGTTCTGACACAACTTACACAATACAGCACCCCTTTGAAGCTGAGACCAGAGGTTCAAAATTTTTAAAAAAAGGAGCCTCTTATAAATGTTGCTTGAAAAAAAGTTCTGAACCTATAAGTATCAAGTAATAGTGGTGATACTGGTATTTTAATGTTCCTAAAGCTGTAGCTATTGCTTTGAGCTATATGAAAAACCCAGCAATGACAATTTATATGTTAACCTTAGAGTTCACTGATTGTCCATGAAGGCATGAAGGTGCTGGAAGATCTCAGAACATCTGCAGTTACTGACAACTCATTCTGATGCCTTCACTAAAGCACAGAATGGTAGCAACACCTTCTTTTGCCACTCTGTAGCTAGGGCACAAGTTCTCTTCTATTTATTCTATATTCTACTCTAAGTGTAACTCAGTAAAGTGTGTTGGCACTTCAAAATCCCAATTAAAAAGGGATTGGAAAGTTTCACAATTCTCTTTCCTAATGTGTGTACTGGTTATCTCAGTAACGTTAAGCAAAAAGTAAGCACGGGATATTTTGAAGTTCATAAATAAAACAATATCACGTATTAGATGCACAATGCATTACTAACAGGAGACCTACCATAAGTTCTGTGAGAGTATAATGACTTTTCAACACGAATAGGGCAAACATATGTGACTGCTAAATATCGATGTCAATATAATATACATTTGATTTGATTAAATAAATGTAATAAAATATAAGTGAATATATTTATATATATATATACACTTTTATATATATTTATACTATACTATGTAACATAGTATATATAGGCATAGGTATTCACTTACCATACCAAAAAAATATATTTTGTAAGTGTATGCATGCGTATCTATACATGTATGCATGTAAAGATACTTCAAGCAGACCCTTTATATGCAGTGTAATTTATTTTTATTTTTTTTTCTTTTTAACAGGAGAAAAAGTCAGTTTATAAACAACCCACCAATCAGTTTCTATTGCTTCTGATGAGTAGTTTCATTTCAATTGTTATTATTGCTTATCTATGTGAACTTTCTTTGTGATAAAATATGCATGCAATCGGAAGATACACCACAATTCAGAAATGTAGTTTTATGGATTAGAAATAAGGATTACCTAATAAACTACTAATCTCTCAGATTACTCAGATCTGAAGGCAATTTTGTTCATGTGGTCAACAGAGAAAGTTATTCTGTTTCATGTATGTATAGAAGAATTTCATTTACTGTGCTCATTTAGTTAGACATAAATTCAAAGATAAACTGCAAGTCCATAGGAAGTCACAAAGCATAGAAAAAATTAATATAAATGATTATACAAATGTCTCTGAACATCTATGTATCCTCTTTGCATAATTATTTTCTTATGAGATATTTTGAAATAAGACATAATTTGGGTCTGTTACAGAAAGAAATCTTATTCAGAATATTTACTTAAAGTGTAGAGACAGAATAATATTTATATTAACATAAAATTTATAGTATATTGTATGAATGCAAAAATATTTAGATTTAGATTACTTATAAGCCTTTTACCTTATATTGGTTAAGAGATAGTCTAATGGAAGTGTAGCATAATGAAAGTAATATTTTTTTACCTTTTAAACTGAGAAGCTGTTTATATCTTCAAGGCTTCCCTGTTGGACACTGCAGAGGGGAAATAAAGACAAAGAATGAACTAAAGAAAAGTTTATGACTGTCCAAGTGTAAGAACAGAAAAAGAAGGGAAGAGACTTGAAGTGCAGCTGCTTTGAGTCCAGCTTTCTCTACATATTGGACAAGAATGGAGTATCTAGATGACTTATCTGATAAGCTGAGGGAGATTGTTATGGGCAAATTAAGTTCGTTTAAGTTTGGATATCTGCATCTAACCTTCTTGCCTTAGGGTCCCACTACAAGCAGAAGATTCAGAAAATAAAGTTTCAAGAATGACTCATTTTACCCTGAAGCAGATATTACAAACTGGTCAGATAATCAGAGTGATGAATTATGCTAATTTTCTTCAATTAACAAGTAAAAGAACTACAAAAAAAGCCCTACTTCATGTAGACATCATAATTTTAGATACCTAAAAGAAACTCAAATTTTCTTTTCTCGTTCATTTGTGTATTTATATAAAAGCTGAAAGGGTAGTGCAGTAATTGGGCTCCCTACTAAGTGGTAAAGTCAAGGTATAATGGCTTGCTAGAGTCTGGGATCTGTCTTCATGCTTTTTGTTTGACTTCGCATTTTAAATTAAGTTAAACTACTATTTTAAATTATGAAGAAGAGAAGATTTGCAGACCTAAGCAATTGTTATCAAGCACAACATATTTTGAAAGATTGGCAATGCCATCAGCTATCCTTTGTGCAAAGCATTTTATTAATTGTAATTATTATTATTCATCCAGGCACTTTCAGGTTCCTCTATCATGAGTATATTCTTTGACCTAGGACATGACTCTTAAATCTGCAAGTCAGTATGAGGGAAAACGTGCACTTACAGCCTGGTTGAGATGTATGAGCGTAGCTGCCTGTGCGTGACTCTGAAAGTTTAATCAGTTTCAGTAAATCTCTTGCATTCAATTATGGGTCACTGTGTGCTATTTCCATTGACCTCCTTATTGCAGGAAGCTATTAAAGTAGGTATGTTTGTGCACTTCATACGACTGTACCACGGGCAGTTAGAGTGAACTTTGGGGGAAAATTTAACAGAAATGGGCAAATAACTTGGATAATTCAAGACCTGAAAAATATAAATTTATCCAATAAATTTTAATTATACTGTAATGAAGAAAACCACTATATGTGCTGTAACTGTTTCAATCAAATGTATGCTGTACTTAACTTCCCTGACTTTGAGAAGCAGGTCAGCTTCCTACAAGTAATGGAAAATATTTGCTATGGTGATTTGAGGTTTTATTTCAGACAATCTTGCTGGACCACCTGCTGGTTCTGAAGATCAGCTGTCAACACAAAGGGTGGGTTCATAAAAGATACTCTCATCCTGGCAGAGTAGTAGATATAAGCATAGAGGGGTGCATGCTCTGTTTCCAAATCTGTGTGGAGAGAGACCACCACTGTACAAGCTGTGTGGTGCTGCCTGCTGGAAGTTTACAGTCAGTAATCTTTGCTAATGGAAACATCCACAAGAAGCAGCAAAGGGATTATCTTGCATTACTGAAAAAATCTAAGTGGAGTTGGGGCCAGGTGTTACACAATTAAAATGCTGTGTGGAAAGAGTAAATAACACATGACAAAATAGATAAGAAGGTAGCACTGCAACTACTCTGCACTGTAAAATAAATCTACTGACCAAAATAAAATCTGCTTGTGACTGCATTTGACACCTGAAAAAATGAATTAAGAAAGACAAGTGGGAATAAAACTATGCTAATGGACTAGGCCCACTTACGAAGTCCTTTGAAAGGGATTCAAAGAATAATGTCATTGTGGAGGACCAGGTGTAAGCGCATTTTGTCTCAAACATTCTAAGTGTTATGAAGAGAAAGATATGATCAAAAGAGAGGGTCCTGTGAAGGTGAGACAATTGGTCTGAGCCAACTTCCAGCTCCACCTTGAAACTCGTGCTCAGCACCCACTCAACTCACCTCCTGTGTGCGTGCATGAACAGAACAGGGCAAAAAAATGTAGTTTATATAGGAGCCATGCACCAGATTCACTACAAAAGGAAACAAATCACGCTCCCTCACATTTTTCGTCTCTTTTGCTCTCAATATTTACCCCACCTCTGCTCCATCCATGCAACAGGGCAAAAAAGGGATCTAAGGACTGGTGATATTCTTTTTTCTCCCTGTCCCTTTACTGCTTTTGTCTCCCTCCTTGCTTTGCCTGGACAAAGCACAGCTACCATATTGTACCCTGAACTCCATGCTGAACTTTGTCATGGGAGTGGGGATCTTGTGGAAATGTTTTGTGTCTTGGTAGCCAGCACCTTTGAGATGTTTCTTGTGAGGAGTTGGGAGCTTATTGAAATTTGCTGTACCAAAACTAGGGCTTGTTAACTTCCACTTGTAAAAGTGTACCATAAGAATTTAAGGGCTTGTTAGCCAACACCTTTTGAGTCTAAACAGTGGGCTGGTTGCCAGAGTTATGGCAACTGTACAATAAATCCACAAGTTCCCTGACACATGGTCTAGTGTCTTTGTTTAGCTTGACAAGAATTTTTAACAAAGATCATGGCCCCTAGCAATGGGTCATGACAGTCACACAAAAGGAAGCACCGGTGAGGACAATGACAAAAAGGCAGTGCAACAGTTCTGAGCTCTGCCCAGTGAGCTGCACATCTTCAGTCATGAAGGGCAATTGGATTCTTGCTTAGCACATGGTCTGCTCAGGGTAACTTCTATTCTGGCTCCTTCAGACATACCATTAATTTTACAGCTATTATTATTAATAATTTATTTTAAACCTTTGTAAACATGGTAAGGTCCTCAGGCAGTTTAAAGTAACAGGGTTTGGAAGTCATGCAAGCCCTTTGTAGTAAATATTATATTTACAAATTTTAATACAAACAGAAAATTGAGCAACATCTGATTTCAATAGAATCAATAAAAATAGCAGATTATTTCATAAAAATTATGAACTATGACTTCTTAATATGCCTTCAAAACCCTCAAAAAAATTAGCCCACCAGTTTATCTCTTTGGAAAAAGGGAGGTAGAGCATAATTTTCACAGTTCCAAAATGTTAATACTCATTGCACAAAATAGTGCTTCTAGGACATAGCATCTACTTGGGATTTTTTTCCCAGATGATTTTATATTATTATCAGAAGACTTCTTTTCCAAATTGCCCATCTTATGTTCCTGTTTTAAATGTGGTTCTTCTGAATGTCATACAAATATTAGAGTAGGAAGCCTATGACACCTAACCACTTCTTCCTGATTGAGTATGAAGGCCACAGCAGACCAATTTATTTTTCTTTAAGCATCAAAAGTGGTGCAGGCAATATATACCAGCTACATCAGTGGGTTATTCAAATGGCATGCAGTTCAAATTTTAACTATACACCTTATACATAAACTACAGAATGAGTAATGTAACTGATTGGTGTGGAAATTAACTGTGTGAGAAAAATCATTATTATTTCAAAACTGCAGTAGAAATAATTTTCTTGTTGCATGCCAGAATTAGCATTTTAGACCCATTATAGGACTGTAGACCTAAGGAAGCCATCCTTTTCTTTTGTGTTTTCTTTTCCTATTTTTCCTTACCTGCCTACAAATAAATTTGAATATTCTAATAAATAGTCCCATTATATTTCCCTCACTAAAGCAGATTAAACTGACTGTATTGATATGCTTCCAAAGAAGCGAGACTTCTGCAAATACCAGAAGTATGAGAAACAATAAATTTTCAGCTTATTACCAACAAAAGAAACCATTGAAATACAGTCATGACATCTGTTTACTTAACAGTTCTTTTGAACTACTGTGAATGTTAAGTACAGTTAGGAAATCATATTTAAGGAGACAAATCATGTTCATGTCTAGTGCCTACCTGGGTGTTTCTTTCTCTTTCAAACTGTGAGTGCCAAGTAGTGAAAACTTCAGTAGCAGTAATTGAATATGAACCCCTACCTGAACATGGGGACACTGGTTGCATGAACAGACACTTTCTGTTCCAAAGAATGTTCATCTCAAAGGTGGAAGGGTGATGTTTACATCTCATTCTCTGATATTCTGGTGGAACTACTGCCCCTGATTAGCAGACATGAATCTCTTGCGTCCCTCTTTGCAGAAACTGCAATGAAACAGCAGATTCAGGAAAAAAAATTGATTTGGCAGTACTTTTTTTGTTTTGAATTGATGCTTTTCAACTCTCTATAAACTAAAAGTTAAACCTGCTGTATAAACTTTCTAAACTGAGAACTTAATTAGCTGCAAACTCAAAGTGTTTCTGTGAGACTGGATTTGAGAGTGCAGGAACTACGACATTCCTTCTGGAAAGTACAGGAGTTTTGAAGAATGATTCAGATGCTGCTAGCAAGGTGTGTATGTACTCTGGACATCAACACACTATTTTAAAGGTAAGAACCTAGAGTAGCCAAGCCCTAAATGTCCCTTTCAATAACAGAACATCTGATGATTAGTCCTGAGTGCTATCAACTTTGTTTTGCCTCAGTATCTATGAGACTACAGGCTAAACGAGAAATGACTCAGAAATTTAGCTGTTGGTGAGGTTTTAATTAAAGTAGTAGGTTCCATAAAACATTGGTTCCCACAGATTAAAAAACTTTTATTTTTCTTTTATCTAGTAAGTTAATCTATTTTATTTTTTTAATCTGGAAGTGAAAAACCCTGACAAAAGGATTCTAAGAGTAAAGAAAGCTCCCTTGGGGGCGGGGGAAAAAAAAAAGAGGTTTGGAGTTGATTCTGAAGGATGCTTTTTTAAAATCGCTTTCACTGCAATATTGTCATCCTCAACCTCTTTTCTCAGATGCAACCTAACTTTGGAAGCTCCCAAAATTCCTGAAACACAGTTTCCCACCTTACATTCAGGTTAAATATCTGATGATATTGAAGTTTAACAAACAGAAGCACGGTTATTCAAAATTTATGTCTACTTATGGAAATGTAAACCCCAAAATCACATGAAGGCTCTGCCTGACAAAAGGGAAGTGCACAATCATTTCAGTTCAACTTCTGATGCAGACATGTCACTCAAAATTACTTCACATTTCACTTCATCTGACAGTTTTTATTGGCAATTTGACACTTGCCCTTAAAAGTGATCACTCTAGCTCATGGATCACGCTTATCAGAAGGGAAATCTCTTCATAACTGTGACTGAGCCCTGTGTGAGCTCTGACTGTTTCAGCGACATCAGAGAAATTACACTTCAAGGTTATAAGTACAGATACTTATATTAAAAAATATATAAAGAGAATTAGAGTGCATATATGATATCAATTCAAATGTCATTACATCAGATAGTATAAACAGTAGTACACCTTTAAATGATCTCAGTTGTATTTTGCTGTTTAATAAAACCATTCATGCATCATTATTTTGATTTGCCTCTACTTTGGGATGTTAGATAAATTGACTTCTTTATTCAAGTGCACAGTACCATGACATATTAAACTTGGTTTTGACATTTCTAGAAAGAATAGTGAGAATTTGTGGATGGGAAATATGGTATCTTTCATGCTTATTTAGAGCGATGCAGCAATGTGCGAATTGTTGTTCTACTACATTCACCTTTCACTTCATGTGTTACAAATATTACAGGAGACAGATATTTTCACACATTAATTAGCAATTAAAAACCTTATAAATAAAATCAATTCATAGAAACTTGTCTTATTAAGATGCAAACTATTATTCCAGATGACTTTTAAATAAGAAATGAACAGAAATGCTGAAGACTGACTACTAACCATGCAAGAACATCTTCAAAAACAATTTGTTGAATATTAATGAATTGAAAATGTCATTTCTGGTCCAATTACTACAAGTAATTAGGTTTTTTTTAATTATGGAGGAAGTGGAATTTTAATAAGGTCAATTTTACAATTACAGTTTTGAAAAAAATCCTAATTGTATTGTCATCATCTTATATAAAAAATAGAATAAACTCAATAACATCTGCTGAACTTAATCTAAAGAGAGAAAAACTACTGTGCTAATTCAATAGGAAATGACATTTTAATGAGATAAGGTTTGTTATTAAAGGTGGAAAATAAAATAATTTACCTATGTATTAGTTATAGTAGCAAAAAAACCTAATGTCATTACATTCAAAAATATTTTGTACTAATGATTAAAAGCACAAACATTTACTCTTTCATTTGAAATATTTATTATATAACTGATAAGTTTACTGAAATCAAAACACTTTCTTCCTAGCTTGGAGAGATAGTACTTTTTACTAATTTTTTTTAACCTCAGTTTTTATAGTAAAGTTCAGATCTTTGCTATAAAAACATCATTCAGTCAAAATTGTATTATCTCTGAAAATTTGAAAGCTCAAGGGTGAATACATTTGTGCACCTTGTTATTTAGTGTTTATCTATGATAAAATATATCCTTATTGAGCTCTTTGATATAACATTGAAAGTTGGTTGCAATTCAAGTAATTTTCACCTTTAACACAGAATGTGAATTTTATTGAACAGATTGAAATTTCAATCTTACATTAAGCTAGCCCAGATGCATGTAGCATTGCCATTTCAAGCTAAATTTTCCTAACCAATATGCTATGTCTGCTTTCATAAGCTATGGAATTCAGACCACTTATTACCCACACAAATAGAAGTGTGTATATATATTTTTTTTTTTTTTTTTTTTTTTTAATGCAGCCAATCATTCTGTTAAAGGAATAAGTACACAGTCAATATATCACTAAAGATATAAACTGTTGCTTACACTTCAAAAGAGGTTTTCCAGTAATTGCACATCTCTTCTTATGGAACCATCTACACTCTATTGTAGTTCTTTGCTTATGGAAATGTATAATAAGAAAGTATCACAATGCTTATTATCTGGCAAAATATATTATATTCATCTCTTATCCTTTTTCAGACAGAAAAGAAGGGGTTTTTTATTTTTTATTATTCTAGAGAAGGAAAAAAATCTGACTGAAATAAATCATTACTAGGTCACAAAGTAATAGATCAACATTTTTCTTTAATAAATAAAGGAAATGGATTAAGAAACAAATCTAAGAATCAGTAGCACATAATCCCAGGATTATGTGCAGCATTTGTCTTGCAAAGATAGCATTTTAATTAAAGATATGTAAACAGTATATTAACCACAATAATTTTCTAGTCTGTATGTGTGTGCATTCATCTGATATCCACACTCCGTTTATCCAATCTGCTGACTTCCTCATTAAAATTAGGACGAGGTGTCTTCTCAATTACAGCTTTGATGTCCTCTAACCATAAAAGTGAACAATGTAGCAGGAGCAGCATGCTACCACAGCTGGAAACTTGTGCTTTAGTAGTTCAGCTAGGTCGAAGTGACATTTCAGTGGCATAAATTTCTAGCTTTGCAGCCGAAGTCCCTCTCTATTTATACATCTTAAAACTTTATATCACATTCTTCATTTATCAGATATTATGCGATACTCTGCAGATAAATTGTCCAACAGAGCTGATAGTGTCTACCCTGTTAAGTTCAGATGTTTAATCAGATGTCTTTAAGCCTTTATGGTGCATGGTCTGTTATATTGGAAAATAAGACAGCAAAAGGCAGGTTTTTAAAAGAAAAATGTAGATGACTTTTTGACCTTTAGAAGAAAAGGGAATCAAATACCCAAACAGATTTCTCTGTAGTGAATATCATGTGTCATGGAGACAACAGTCTCTACCCGAGATACGGACTAAATATCTGTGAGTATTTTCCAATCAGGTTATTTGACATCGTATTAAATCAAGATATTAAGTTGTAGGTGCACAGAAATTTAAAAAAAAAAAAATCTTTACAAAAAGAGTAGAGATTTCAGGTAGGCTATTGTGCCTTTGCAGTCTCAGAAAATAAGATGTTGGTTGGCATTACTCGTATCAAATGCCAAGACCCCAGGATTATTCTGGATTTGTGCTGCTTGGAGAATTTTGTAGCTTGTAATAGTGATCATCAATGGCCAACTGACTATTGTTTACTTTAGTTTTTGCTTCACTTGGTAAAATTGGTACAGTATTGAAATAAGTGTATGTACATATGCATATTTGTGTGTGTTCCTAGAGGAGTTTTGTGACATGGGATTACTTTATCATTGGAGATTTCTTGTTTTTCCTTAAGATATGTAGTATAACATAATATTATTTAATACTTTTTAATTCTGTTGATAACTCTCCATTATTTCTTAGGGTCAAGATATGTAAAGCACAGATAGCATTTGCGTTAATAACATTGTTCTGGTCACGCTTGTAATTAAACTTAAAACAGCATCTGAAAATGTTTACAATTTTTTTTTACTAGAGCTTCTGTTTATGAAGATTCTAAAAGAAAGCCTTATTTTTTGAGATTTAATTGTAGTGGGTATGCATATTCACATTGTCTAACCATATTCATACAAAAAATCCACTGAGATGTACAGTATTATCTTCTTTATCAGGGCACCCTTTTAGAACACAAGGAGGTGCTACTAGCACAAATGCAAAATATATGAGATACTGCGTGGTTATAAGCTTTCTCCCTTACGCATAAAAACAATGTATCCAGCAACAGAAAACAACACACTAGAAATAATTTTAAATTTTTCATTTAGATTTAGATTTTTAAGCATGATGCTGGCAGAAAAGGGGAAAGCAAGGGTTAACATATAACCTTGAGAAAGACTGAACTAATACCTTGTCCCTTGATAAAATTTTAGCATGCCAAATTAATGGGTATATTCTGAAATCTTATATCCCAAAATGGATATAGGATCCTGGGACACAAGGAATTGCATAAGTACCTAGGAAGGACAAAGCCTACATTGTGAAGAGGGAAGAAAAACTGATATTAGTTTTCAAAATAATTAAAATCATGTTCA
Source organism: Monarcha castaneiventris obscurior (assembly GCA_026261815.1). Classification (NCBI taxonomy): domain Eukaryota; kingdom Metazoa; phylum Chordata; class Aves; order Passeriformes; family Monarchidae; genus Monarcha; species Monarcha castaneiventris. The sequence goes on along the minus strand of JAMPIT010000174.1, from coordinate 3,285,965 downwards.
TTTCTGAATTTAGATATCTGAGGGAATGATATATGTTACAATCTTTGCTAATTCAGGATCTCTCATTCAGAATTCTCATCTAAGATTGAAATCTTCAAATCCTTGTTAGAAGGGGTGATCAGGGTTCACACCCACATTTTTTCCTTTTTTAAAAAATCTAGATAAATATAGACTACTTTCCTTTTATCTTAACTTCTTTTGTCTCCCTGTCGGTGATTATGAAGAACAGCTAATTCAAAGGCATTTCTTTCAGGAGAAGATGGTAGAGAGTTCACAGAAAATTTTCTCATGAAATTATCAAAATCCTCAAAGACAGAAGGGAAAGTATAGGTGAGCTTAAGCACTGACCCCATTGCTAAACCCACCTTCTTTGGTGTTGTTTTTAATCTTCTTGTAACATCCAGGAGTATTTTATGATTCTGGTACACAAATAAGAGAATGCAACAAAAAAAAAGAGAGAAATATAGAAAAGAGAGCATAGTATCCATCATTCCCTTTTTTCTCTAAAAGAAAGTGAGAGCAAAATTAAACAAATAGCAGTAGGAATTACAAATTATTTTCTCAGCTACAAAGTAGATATTCTCTGTAGGCCAGATGAATGGAAAGAAATGCCCAATCAGGCACAAAACCAGCCACTACATCTATTAAAGTATGACAGTAATGAATTTGGGTATTTTATGTTGTCTCATTACTTCAAATCTATGTTCTAAGTAAACCTATTTGACTCTAAATAACACAAAAGTAATTCATTCTGTCTCTTAAATAGTAAAAATCAAAAGAATATCAGAACACCATCACTTTTCAAGGAGCCTAGTTTATGCAAGTTTGCTAATTCAGATCACAAAATTAAGCAAGATAAATCCTCCAAACTGCTACATACATAAACATATACAAAGTGTTAAATCTTTTCTTCTCACTTAAGAGTTTTTCTTTTTCTTTCTCATTTGTCTATAAAAAGATACCTAAAAATCAAATACATCACTTTTTAATCAGTTAATGGCTCTATTAATAAAGAAGATGCAAATTTAAACCAAAAGAGGACAGAAAAAATAAAAGGCTGAGATCTTCTCCACTGAAAAGCAAAGGAACACTGACTACTGGGAAAAATAGGAAAATAAAGAAGATGTAAGCAGTGTGACTGTAAATTTAACACTATTGTTTTTTATATTGTCTTTTCTATCCCAGTGGTTTTAATCTCCTTTTAATGAACTCTCACTTTTGGACCTCAGAATATGGACCTTTTAATTTTTTTATTTCATTTTTTGTCCATTTTCTTTATATGAGAAATATGCACATCACAATTTCTTTGAAAGAAATAGCTGTTGAAGCAAATTGACCATGAGTATGCCAAAAAATAATAAGTTTTGAGCACCAAATAAACCTTATAGACATGGTATGGTTTGGTATGTTCTGTACTCATACTCTGGTACATTAATAACCTAAATAGCATGGGTAGTATTTTCAGTTGACATCTGAAAATCATTATGCTGAGTCATGTAAACTCTGGTCTATTTTCAAAGAAAGTTTAAAAACTTGGGCTTTACATTTAGTAAAAGATAGTAAATTATTTATAAAAAAATGTGAGGGGGGAAAGGAGGTTCACTGAACAAGTATAAAATGTTGTATTCTTATAACTGTTACTCATCATCGGTACTGAACTGACACCTAAAAGCTGCCTTCAGAGAGCTGGATCCTGTTACAACCCAGAACCACAGAACAAAAAGTCCATGCCTGGTTCTAGCCTAGGTCCTAAATCCTAAATAACTCTCTATATAATTCTTCCAGAGGCTCCCTTATCCTTAAAGCATTACTGATAAGGATTTCCTTGATCAGAAATATTACAAAGCAGAAAATAGAATTCTTCTTTGGTTTTTCCACATTCTTCATTAAAGACAATTCTGAAATTATGAGAATCAAATGAATAATTCATCACAACAGTCAATAAACTATTACTGATAAAATTACATTTTGCTTAACAATATTTGTTGTTTGATAAATGTTATTGGGGTAATCTAGTCAAAATACTAACCAATTACAATTACTAGCTTATCTTCAGTACAGCACAAAAAGGTAATTCTTTTGAATGCTGACAGTTTCACAGGTACAGTTAAGGTTAATGTAAAATCATAGACAGAAAATTAATTTCATAATGAAGTATGCCATGAAAGAGAAACCAGTATAGAATCTAGCACATAATAGATTGCAACATTAACCTACTGAAGGGACATCCAAAGACTTGCTGAGTGCCTAGGAGTAGCATCCTAGTTGTTCATTTTAACTACCTCACTCAGTGCATGACCTTGTGTTACTCCAGTGATTAATTCTGAATAAACATTAACCTATAAGTAAGTGTCTGGTGAATTGGACATTAGTCAGAATGATCTCTAATAGACATATAAGCTGCACTAACTTCATTTGAAAGTTTACCACAGTCAGGGATAAGCCGATTTTAAAAGCATTTAATTTAAAACCAATTTACTTATTAACTGAATTACCCACAAATTAGATGTACAGAAGGATTTTGTTTAAATAGCAGGTGTGTGCAAAAAGATTGTCACAGATCTGATCATTTTCTCCTGGTAAATTTTAAGCTGTCAAAGCCCTCCAAAATGCAAGTGCCATAGTGACTCCAGTGATCTCAATAACAGAAATCTCAGCAAGTTTGCTGGTGTCAGTTACCATGAAGGTTAAACAAACCTTATGGCTAATCACGTACATTGGAAAAAGGTTGCACATCTTCAGCTCACTCGGACTGAAGAGGGGACAGGAAATTCCTTTTATGATCAACAACTTGCAGAATCCAGACTTGGTTGATTGGTTGGTTTGTTGGTTTCTTGGAACAGTGCTAAACAGAATGAGGTCTTTCCTGGTAAGAGATTCTTGTTTCTGTAATTCAAATAATATAATCTAGTAAATATTTGCTGCAAAGGTTCCTTTAAACAGTTTCTGACTTGAGAATTCTTTGCCCATATTTAGCTCAGGAGCAGTGCAAGCTTTGGGAGTGAAGAGAGAAAATTTGAATTCCTCCTTAGAGTAAGTTTTACTATTAGATGATTGATTTTTTTATGAAGAGGTTCAACATCTGGAACTTCTTTTTTGATTTTGGGGGGGGGGGGTTTCTTGCTTGATTGGTTGGTTGTTTTTGTTGGTTTTTTTGTTGGTTTGGTTTGGTTTGGTTTGGTTTTTTTATATTTTTCAGCATGGGCGAACTTCATTGATATCCATGTATATCTTCCATGTGCTCATGTGATTATTCTGACATCAAGACATCTGAACGCACATGTAAGGGGAAGTAGGGAAGCCACACGGAGGAGCACTTTTTTATAATACACGCATTGAAACAACAGGAATTACTTTGAGCTTGTACTATAATGACAGAGGCCTCTATACATACTCAAAAAATAATGTCTGTTCATTACTTCTTGTTCAGCATTCAAGGCACCAAAATTGTTCTCAGAATTGTAGCTTGGAATAAAATGGATACATTTCAAGGGTGAGTACATTTTGGATTTGAATTACCTAAATTAATGGACTGAAGGAGGCTTATACATCAGTTCTGAAATCATGTTCATCTTTTTTGTGGTCATTTATTCTCATAACAATCTTTTTGGAAACAATGTCCCAAACTCACTTTTTTGTTCTTATTCAAAAGATAATTTAGCTAATGAATCATAACAGATTCACATGAAATTCATACTATATATGTTCCATGACCAAATCTTTTTCTCTCTGTTCTATTATGTATGAAAAATTGTAGACAATTAAACTATCCTAAATCCCCTCAAAATGTTTTTTCTAAAAAATAATTTTCACTGTGGAAATGAAGTACACTGCTACAGTACAGTGCATATAACCAATAGCCACACTATTCTTTCCACCTAAATACAGAAGATAAGTGAATCAGTTGAATTTTTCAAGTAGACCAAAGAAAGTGAGATGCTAAAAGAACAGGTAATTTTTTAAAAAATTCTGTTTGTGTTCAATTAAAAAAATGTTTATATTTTACTTATATTTACTATGGCTATGCTGTGCATTTCCTGTTTCTTGTTACCAAAGTGAACTGTTTTGTTCTGCAAGTTAAAAATTGATATGTACCTCCCAATAATATAAATGTATGAATATTTAATTGCTGACCTAAATTAGACCTTTTATTCATACATAGAAGAGAGGTATGATTCACTCATTTATCACTAATAATATAATTAATAAGCTTCATATCTAGCAATAGCCATATAATTATGGGTTTTTAAGCTACTAAAATGATAAATTTAGATAAAATGGGCTGATATCAACGATGATAGTGAGCTGGCATTTCCTTAGATGTTGTGCATATACTACTTGAGCTAACTGTCTATAAGAATTTATTAAAGAAGGAAAGAAAAACCTAGCTGAATATATTCATTGTAGTTTACAAAATATTCATTGTCTTTGTTTGTCTCCAACTTTTATATAGAAGATAAATACCTTCCAAAAGACACAAATAATATCTCAGAGAAAAATTTGAAACCAGTTGCTCCTTTAGTTATTAACTTGCATATAGTTACAGATAACTTGGAAGAAAAGCATGGGTTTATACTATTTTTATAACTTAAAAATTATGACTATTTGTTCAGAACCACAGAGAAAAAAAAAAAAAACAAGTAAATACTAATGTAGCAGCCAGGAAGACTAAATCAAAATAATTTTTTAAAATTAGGAAAAGCAACTGCTCAAATTATCTCCAGAATTTGTATTTCTTCTATGTTAGACATGAGTGTAAGGTTAGGATTTACAGTTTGAAACCTTATTCTAGCTTCTTTTTTTTAATGGAGAGTTGTTTTGATTTTTTTCTTTTCACAGAGACAAAGGAGCGATTACTGCCGCATGCCATTTAATAGAAAACTGTTGACTGTCAAACATATGAACTTTGGAAACCGTTTATCAGTGTCTGCCTAATCTTTATGATTTTAAACAATTCCCTACATATTAGGCTGTAGAAACCTGCTACACATGACACCAAAGGGCTCTGAAGAATGGCAGAATTTTGGACAACTTTTTTTTTTTTACATTTCTTAATGGTTAATCTGTAGCAGAAAAAATCTGTGCATTGGGAACTTACACACATGATTCTATACCCCTATGGTATATAAATTTTATGTAGCTAGCTTTGACTTGAGAATTTCATCCAGAAAGCGGAAATTCAGCCCAGGATCTAGAAATCAACCTGTAGAGACACCAACAAATGAGAAGAAGTGTAAAAAAATAGTGAAGGCCATTTAGGCTGCATGTTATTCAGGGTTCATGTCTTGAAAGGAACTGTAAGAAGCAAATTACATTTCTTTCTTTTCTTTCTTTTTAGATGTGGGATATGATTTCTTATGCTTGATTTCCATAATCCTTGGTGATTATGAATATGTTGTACTAGCTTTTGTAACAAGCCAACATTTGCACCAATTAGTTCTACTAGAATAGAAGTCTATTTATGGGTGCACTCAAACATGACAGCTATACTGCTTTGATTTTCTGTACCTTAAATGTAGCATAAACACTCTTAAAATCACATCAGAGAAACATCCTCTGAATTAGTTGTAAACTCCCCCTTTCAGCTGTATTAACCTTTGCTAGAGATCATAAGGAGAAATGATACTTTTGAATGGGAGGAGACTTGCCAGTACGTATTAAAGTATAAGACCTTTAGCAGATGGTATTTCTTAAAAGAATGGTGGACTATTTTGACACGAATCATTTCAGGAGGGAAAAAACAGAAATAGCATGGGTATTTTAGTATAAAAATTTTCTCCACCTGTCTCACATAAAATTATTTAAAAGGTCTCTGCTGTACAGTCAATTAAATAGAATTTATTCAGTCAACTAAATGTAAACAAAAGAGGCTTTCTAAATATTCTCCTAATTTAATTGGCAACAAATATATCTTTATTCAAATACACGGAAATAATTACACCATAGGATTATTTTTATACTAAGGGAAGAATCTTAGTGTCGGTGATTGAATCATGGACCCAGGCTGGCAGGGAATCTGAATCGTTTATTCAAAGAGACCAGCTGGTTTTATAGACTTTTCTAAGGCACAGTGTTTCCTTATATGGCATGACCTATCCCGTGTTGCCACATCAGCAGCACACAGTTTCTCAGTGTCCCTTTATGGGGTGGTCACTCGCTGTTCACTGTCCATCAGCTCCCTGCAGGCTCCTCTCCGTAGGGCTCTGCCCTGTGACACCTCCTCCCCCCAGGGTCCGGTGGAGACAAACCTCTCTGTGCCACCGTGTGCTCCTTTGTGCTGCCATGTGCCTCTGCAGGCAGGTTTTACAGCTCACAACCCAATTCTATCTTATAATTCCCCGTATGTTACTTGCCTTAGCCTTATCTTCAGGCACGCCGACTTCTAGAACCGAATCTAGAATTCAGTTAAACCCTGAGCCACAGGGCTTCAGGTTGGAACATCTTTCTTGCTTCCAAGAGCCTTCCACCCTTTTCTGAACACTGGCAAAACTTCCAGAAAAAGTCCTTCAATACAGATCCTTACTCCAAACAGCCACCTCATGATTATGAGAATGTAAATTGTTGCAGAGACTGTCACTTTTTCTCTTCTAATACTCCAGGCATGTAGAAACAAGCTACGCTATTATACAGACTTTTCTAATATCAGGGATCTCAACTTTCTTATTTAGGGGGTTATTTAGACCATCTTAAGTATTCTGCATGGTCTTTAAGTGTTTCTGGTATCAAGTTTTCAAGACAACTGATCTCAGGAAGAACAGAGACTGAACAATCAAGGCATTTTCATTCAGAATTTTTGGACTTCAACATCTCTACAGGAAATTACATTAAGGATTCCAAGACTTTTTTTCCATCTAGCTCCTACTGTCTCTTTATTTATAGCTAATTAAACATTTTTTCAGCTGGTAGCTACTACCAAAGAAGCAAAAATGTAATTGTGAAAACACTTTCCAAATAAGAAACTTCCTTTTATTTTGGGGAGCTCTGGTTAAGGAAGAGATCTAAAATAACTAATAACTAAAATATTCAGGACCTGGACTCAATGATCCTTATGTGACATTTCAAACTCAGGATATTCTATTATTCTATTCTATTTATCTATAATTTATTAATCTATTTTTCTATCATCTACTTATCTTTCAGTATGATCTCATTAATTCATTGGAAGAGAGTTACAGTGATTTTATTTAGGTCAGAAATACATAGGAAGGAATAAATTATGCTGTTTCCTGTAATTCATAGTTTACTACTGCTAGATCTTGTTTTAAAAATCAGAATATCCTAACATACTTGGTTAATCAGGAAAGAATTTCAGGGAGAGAGAAGGATACATCTTTCATACATCCACACTTGGCAGCAATTCATATCTTTGCTGAGATGTTCAAGCAGTCCTGGCATAAGCACTAGTTTTGACTGCTTATTACACAATTGTTCAGATTTTCTTCAGAAACAGTACTTACAGATAGTAATGCCTATGAAATGCTCTGAAAAGAAACACATTAACAAGTCATCATGAAAATCCAACAGTTTGAGTGACTCTCCAATTACCTTAGGTGCATGACATTCTTCTACCCAGAGCAGGAACACTTTCCTACGCAATCAGTAGCAAAACTTTATACTGAAAAATGTGCGGGGAAATGAAGAAAACACATCACTAACTTTCCTATTAAGAAAAGTACTCAAATCTAAAATTCTTAAGAAAAAAAAAAGTGTTCCTTTTTTATCTGTATGATCAATATACATTTTAAAGTAATTATCTTATTTTATACCTTTGAAAGACACGACAGAATGACTATTAGTGAAATTGTGGTCATGGAAACAGATTGCACATTATTACACAGCTGGAATATAAACGTGTGCCAGGCCAGCAAGTACTGTTTTTTTCTCTAAATTGGGTTTTCACTTGCAAAAAAAATGGGGGTGTTGTTTGTTTGTTTGTATGTTTGTTTTGAGGGAGGAAGTGAAAAATATGCAAGTAAAATTGCGAGGCAGTGAAAAGTGGAAATCCATATAAAATAATTCAACATAAGAGTATATTTGAAATCTGGGGTTTGGTGTTGTTAATACAAACCAGTGGCATTTAACACCTTAAGTAATGAAAATATTAAACTATTTGATGCCAGTAAAACAGCAGTAATAACACAAAGAACTGAAAATGAGACAGAAAAAAATGTCTTTGTCAGACAAAATAATTCAATGCACTGTTCTGCTACCAATGAACAAACCTCAGGGGTGTAACTATTTCCCTGCAGCCAGGGAATATTCAGTGGTTATAAGTCCCAGTGTCTCTTTTAACATAAGTGGCAAAATAAATAAACTGGGGGCAGAACATGGGACACCCGTAACCAAACAAACAGAAACTTTATATGAATTTAATTAAGAGATTTAGCATTGCTCACTTGCCATCCAATAAAGAAAATCTGACTGAAAATTTATGTCACTGAATCCTAAAGCATTGGGTGTTCTAATTAAAACTATAAATAACATGCAAATATAATGTATTCTTTTTATAAGCTATTTTGCTATAATTTTTACAGAATTTCTCAGTAGTGTTATTGTTCTACTTCTGTAAGCAGCAAATCTGCTACTCCAACCCTCTGTAATTTTTAGACTCACCAAAAAAAAAAAGAAGAAAAATGGAATAAAAAATAAGGGAAGAAAAAAAAAAAAGTAGAGACTTTATCTTGTGTGGAGCCCCAAGGAAGTTTGGAGGTAACCACACATTGAGATCTTTCCCAAACAAAACTCTTTGTAGGAAGCAAACATAATATTATGTGAACTCAGTACCTCAATAAGGTCTCAGGAAAGAAGGACTCCATTGATTTTAAGAAAGGGTACAAATTTCCCTGGAGTAAAGTACTTACTGTTGCATCCTTACACATTTACTGGCCAGCTGAGTAGAATCTTTCCCAGTGTCCAATAGATTCAATGCCAGCTGGCTCCAAGAGGGAATGGTGCTCACCAGGACTGAGCCGATGGCTAAAGGTGGTAGCACCTCTGGGATAAGGTATTTAAGAAGGGAAAATGCTGCTGTGCAAAAGCACCTGGGGACAGGAGTGAAAAGAGGTTTCTCTCAACAGCGCTGCAGACACCAGTGAAGAAGGAGGGGGAGGATGTGCTCCAGGCAGCCGAGGAGAGATTCTCCTGCAGTCTAAATATGAAAATTAAAAGTGTCTGTGTCCTGGCGCAAACACTGCAGTATAGATTCTGCAGATATCAAATGCAGAAGGTAGAGGAGAATGAGAGGATGTGACATGACTGGAGGTTCATGAGTGAGTTGAGTTCCCAAAAAAAGGAACAAAGAAGTTATCATGGCACATGGGTGATTTTGAACATTTCATTTTTTCAACTAAACAATTATTTAACATGAAGTGTATAACTTTTTCAGAGATCATAAATTAATACTTTCATAATTTTATACCAATGCTAATTATTAGGGCTGCAGATATTTTCTTTGATCTGATTTTAATTCAGCAAAAGGACATAAAAAACACATGTATTTATGAGATCTAATTGTCTAGTAGCATGCTTTTAGGATAAGGTAGCAAGAGCTATTAAACCAAGGCAGGCAGGCCTAGACCCAAAGATTTACTTACATGTGCAGGTACATGAGCTGTGATGTCACGATGAGTGTGGTTTAGTTATTTACAAATAGATATCTAACATTATTTGAGATACAGTAGATCATCAGAGATATCTCATGTTGTTTGTAGTATTTCACAACCTTCAGGAGACCTGTAGCTTATTGAAAGGGCAACTAGAGGGCAGATAAGAACCAAGGGGATCTCATGTGCCACTAGTTACTATATTTATATAACTGCATTAAACCCAACATGTCAGCTCTATTTCAGCCAAATCAATATTCTGATAACTTCTCTAGATTTTAAACAATAGCTGTCAGATAGGACTCCTGAAGGTTTAGAAGGATGTCCCTGCCTCTGTGAGTCAGAGAAGATTTTGGCAGGAAGCAGGTAGGGAAATTAGACTTATCAGAAGTCTAATCTAGGTAGCAGCAGGGCTGACCAGGGAAAGCCTATTAACTTTAGATATCTACATCAAGAACCACTATTTATTAATTTATTATTTGGATCATATTTACACCAATGTTTTCCATATAGAATAACTTGCCTTTCCAGAGCTGGTAGGCTTGTGCTAAGAAAAGTACTCTGTAGGGGGTTTAGTTATTTTTGTAGCTAAGCCATAGGACTATTTGAAGTTTTGCCATAAAAACTCTGCATAGGTACTGGAAAAGGTAAAAAGGAAAGGTCATGCCATATCTATAAAACCACCCAACAAAAAACTTATCAAATTATATTCAAATTACCAGACACAATCTGTTGAGAAACACCCCAAAAATGTCCTAAACAGAGATAAAATTACATTGATAAAATATTATTAAAGACACTAATTGTACTTCAACATTCAATTTAGTTAGATCCAGAAATGAAAAGTTGCATTTTATGTATTATGTAGATGTGTTTAGTAGTTGTCTTTTAGTCTTTAGGGATGTGTTTTCTTAAGGTATATACAAACTGAAAATTGATCTGCCTGGTAACAACATTGCAGGAATTAATTCTCAGCTTTGTTTACAAGAATTGTAAGAAGCAAATTCTCTGCTGGCCTAGCTTCATTTGAAGTCATTGGAATAATGTCAGGAGAGAATGTGGCAGTGGTTCCAAGTGTATTTTGTGATTATTTTAACTATCATTAGATATTTTATTTTAAATACATGGTTGCGTGTCCTGGTTTGGGTTTTTTTAGCAACATTTTCTCTTAAATATATAATTTTCTGTATCATCTTTTTCCATCCCAACATAATATATTTCAAAGAATGGTTAATTTTTCCTGGCTAATCTCTACAGTCTTGCAGGCCACCTTTAGTATGTTGGACTTAGTATATTTATTTTTCCAGTGTAATTACATCCTGCCTAATTTCTGTTACTCTTTACATATATAATGCCCAAATTTTCAAAATAACTTAAAATACAGAATTTTTATTCAGCTCCACTGAGGGTGATTCTTCATTAGCATATACAGTGATGTTAAGTGGTATACTTATGTCTCCTAGAAGGTTTTAGAAAAGTGCTGCCTGCTTTTCTAGCATGAGTGAGCGTGTGTGTGTATGTACATGTTGGTTGTTTTTCCCTAACTACAGTACAATGTGATATGATCTTTAAAGTGTCATCTCTTTAAAGGGTAATAGTATTGAGTGTTGCCTCCAAACACCACTTAGAGATTATGATCCAAGCTGTATACTATACAAACAGCTAATTGTTTAACCTGACATTTCTCATCTATATGAAGGAAATGGATAAGAAATCTGACCTTTATTTGAATAATAATTTCATTTGAATTTCCCAAACTAATCATCATCATTTCATACTATTTACTTCTGTTATGTACCTACATTTGGCGGCGACAATGTGAATAACAATATTTGTTATTTTCTAATTACATTTCAGTCCACAAGATAAAAAATGAAAGATATCTAATAAAGCTTGTAAATCATCAGCTATTCTAAAACTAATGACACTTCTCTGCAGTCCATTCCAGGAATCATATCTGATCTCAATGGTCATTATCTATTCTCATCCTATGTTTAAGGTAATTAGGGCTTTTAAGCCAACAGACACAGCAGTTTGTGGAGCAGTTCCTGGGCTCTTCTTTGCATTCTTCTAAATCTTCTGGGAACTTTGTCCAAGATCACTGTAAAACTTGTGGGAGGTCTCTGAGAAATATCAAAGTGCCTGCTGCTGACAGAGAAGTATTACCTTGGGGTGCCATGACTGCCAGCCTCTGGCAGCTTCTAACAAGCTCTGTGGCTGTCCTTGACAAAAGGTTAGGAATGGTCAGGCATCCTTGCAGCAGGTGCAATGGAGGGAGCCATAAGAGCTGGTCTTGAGCATGGCTCATGGAAGCACCTAACAGATGTAGCCTTCTGTGCAGAAAGGGGTCAGAACTCTGCTCACTACAGCATAAGTGTACTCAGGTGTCGCAGTGTCGGACACGAACACGCAGATTCAAACAGCAGGTTGGCAGCAGGTCAGACCACCGAGCAGAGCAAAAGGACTCTGCCCACCTTTATTATCACACTTTTATACCTCTTCTAAAACAATCATACATTGGTAGATGAGGTTAACACCTCTAGCATTTTACAGGATAGGAACACAGTCTATCACCTTTCTCCGCCTTGGAGAAAAGAATGAACAACAATCTAAGAGTTCAGTAAACATTCTCAGCCGGTTAGAAAACAAGAGCTATGTTTATAGAAAATGCATGAGAACTTCTACTACAAAAGTGAAAACATGGAACACTGTGAAAACCAGGGCAACACTCAGGGGTGGGGGATCAGGCACTGCAGAGCAGCCACTGCAGCAGCCGTGCCTGTAACATTAGAGGTTTTCACCCAAACCAAATTTCTGGTGGCGGACACAGCTCAGCAGCACTAGAGCTGGAGGGAGTGTCTGTAACAAGGAGGAATCTTTTTTGTCTGCAGGAGATGGGCATTCTGGTGGACTATTTGTGTTGAGAAATAAAGAAGCTGGAAAGCAGCGGATTGTCTCATCTCTGGTGCTACAGAGATTGACTGGATCTTCTCTAAAACCCTTCAGCCTCAAAAGCCTGAGTTCAGAATCCTGAGAGGAGGGAAAAAAATAAATAACAGGATCACAGCTCTGGACTTTTCAGAGAAGACTTCAGCCTCTTCAGAGACCTGCTGGTAAGAGTTCAACAGCAGATAGTCATAGAGGGAAGAGGGGTCTAGGAATGCTGATTTGTTTCATGGGTTTTCTGGAGCATTTGGTCTTGTGTTCATGTGTGTATAAATTCAACTTCAAGATCAAGGATGGTCTATCATGATGACTCTGTTATCAACCAAAGGTGGCAGCAGGCCTTCATGGATGAAAAAAGTCATCCTCATTTCAAATATAAGTTACAAAAAAAGATGTGGAAGCAGGAGGAATATAGAGACACTGTCTGAGCATGTGGGGATGAGATTTAAAAGGCTTAAGCCCACCTGATATTGAATCTGACAAAGGTTGTGAAGGGCAGTGGGAAGGGCATCTACAGCTAAATCAGCAGTAAAAGGAACTTTGGAAAATGTGGGGTCCTGTCCGTATGTGCCAAAGGAATTGGAGTCATTGACTATCTTGGCCTGTTCCTTCACCTTGGCCTTACTGCTAAGACTTGCCTCCAGAGGTCTCAGGCCCCTGAGGCCCATGGGGAGGTCTAGAAAGACAGGCTGGAAAGCTGGACTGGATAATCAGCGGCCCTTCTAACCTTAACCAGTATGCAAGTCTGATGTCAATTTATAAGACAGGTAATTCCATAAGGGCGACATTTCAAATATTTTAGTTATTTACATAATTATGTTAAGGTAAAAGAAAATAGACAATTTTTGGACTGAATTTTTTTTCTTCCAGAGGACTCCAGACAGAGGTACTGAAATAAAAAATGGGAATTATATTCTTTTAAAAATTTAATACTTTTTCAAGTCTTATGTTTTAGTATTCATACATGACTAGCTTCTTGATAGATATCTTTGCTAACGGCTCATCTAATTTTATCCATCACTTCATGACACCTTACAAAATACTTGATGTAAAAAGAAAATATATCTCATTCTTGAAAACTGGTGCTTATCATTCCAAAAGAATTTATATTTAAATTAATTGAATAAATGAATTAATTATGGGAAGTCATTTTCTTGCACATATGAAAGAAGAAACTGTTTATTATGGGAAACATTTCCTTGAAATATATTTTTCATCATTAGAAATAATTAAAATTCAAAACAGCTCTGTCAAGTAATTTCTTTCACAAAATATAGTATGTTCAAGACATAAAAACTTACATTAGAAAGCTTTTCATAAACCTCTTACAAATATTTCATTAATTTAATGTCAACAGTTTTTTCTTGATGGTGTTATTTTTTCTTTTTAAATAAATAATAACATTTTTATAAGTCAATGTCTACTAAAGAATTTGACAGGCCATTTTGTGTTATTTTGGTAATGACTGTAACTAGATTTACAGAAAAAAATACTTATACAGTTGAAATGATCCTTGTAGAAAAACAGTAAAAAAAATTCTTTCTGTATTCAGGAAAAGAAAAACTAATTTGTAAAATGTGCAGTCTAAACTTATTACCTTAACAGGCAAAGTATATATGTAGTAAGATATTTTTAATGGGGATGAAAATTCAGGAGGAAAACACTATTGTCTTTAACTTAAGTTTCCTAAGGCAAAAAAAATATATTTATGTACTACCAGAAGGTTTATTTACAGATAATACCCATTAATTTTCTTTTTTTCCGTGTGGGTTTTGGATTTTTTAATTTCCTGATATTATTAATTTATGTCTTTTTTGGGGGGGGAGGGAGGGAGAATGGAATTTAAAAGTTTGCATAATGAAATGTATATTAAAAACAAGTGGAAAAAGTATTCTCTGGTCTTATAGAAAAAGACAGTTAAACTGAGCAGATTTCTTTCCCACTGATTTTATTGTCATGTAGAATCTGTCCATACATCTAAACTTCTTTTCTTGCCACTAGCTTTTAACCACAACCTTAAGGGAAGATATATTGAGATTATGTCCTTCGGGGATATAGGAGGCTTTTGAAGTTTTGATGGGCACACATTGACATGTAGATTAAGATAATTTGATTTTTAAATTAAACTCTATTTAGTTAGGTATTTATAAAAATTAAAATTGGAAATTAAAAATTAATTTCATGATGATTAATTTTACTTTTAAAGAAAGGCTAGAAATACAAAGCATTGGATATTAAATCTTCATGCTATCTAACTGAATCAGCCCTGATTCAGTTGAAAACTAGACTGCAGGTCTGACACAAATCTAAGACTGAATCCTAATACATATCTACACTGAGAGAGCCTGAATTGCATTATTTGGCAAGCACTGATGTTGCTGCCTTTGAACATTCTGAGAGGTATTAGCCTCTTATTAAAGGATGGTACAATTTGAGGTCTTGCTCTCAATCACCTTCTCCATTGGCCTTATTTAACTTATTATTACAATCATCTACCAGGGGTTATCAACCATAAATAAGAATGCCTAGATACTACCATTTACATTTTTTTTATCTCTGAAGCATGAGAGAAAAGCACAAAATTCTTTTATTAAGCAAATCTAGCCATCCAAATAACTTTGAGAACATAAATTATTCTTTTCTAGGTCATTTGGAATTTGTACTCACAACCCTGTCTCCATATTTACCTTTGCAAACAGTGGGGGAAAAGTAGACAAATAACAAACCCATTCAAATCCAGACTGGTCATTTTTGGCATCAGTTTTCGTCACTTTTAAAGGGTATCTACCATTAAAATGAAGACTTTAGGGTAGAAAACATGCTTCCTTTAGCCTGACAGGATAACCAGCAATTGTTTTAAGTGCAGTGGCCACCACCAGAGGTTCACATGCTTAACTTGTTCCAAATGTCTGAATTATATAGTGCAGAACTAAAGGCAGAATTACCCCCGAAGGATGCCACTTTAAGAGTTTCTGCCTTTCAGTTGCAGCAAAAGTGATTCATAGTTTAAATTAAGAACTTCTAGAATCCTGCAGGGTGAAGCTACCTCATTGGCTTCTGTGATTCTCAGAAGTAATTTTTCTTTCTCAGTCAGTGCTATAAAATCCATGGCAGACTTAAGCTTTCGCAGAGGACTGGGAGAACAAAACCTGCATTGGGACAGCTTTGAGAATTAAACCTGGGAGTAGGGGGGACAAATGTTGCTAGACTTCCTTTTGCAAACTATGCAGAAATATTCAAGATCATTTGCATCTTTTTCTCCCTGTTGATTGTTTAAGATGTTCATTCCTACTACTCCTCTGCTTCCTATATTCTACCCACAATTAAGATAATGTGTTCACTTACCTTATTGGCAAGACAGTGCCCATGAAGACTGATGTGTTACATAAATACACCAATGGTATCATTGGAGAGCAATGGAAAATGTATTTTTCAGTCCCTTGCTTTGTTATAGTCTCCAAAAGAAGGAAGTGCAATTAGAGCTGTTGAGCTGCACAGAAAATTGATAACATTATTTGCAAAATTTGGACTGAGGCAACATCACAAATGTATTCACAGTGAAGAAAAAGTTGCAATACCCTGGAAAAACCTACCTCTTTCCACATGCCCTTCCCAAATTTGTTTTTGTCACTTCTCTGTTACTGTGCAGAGCTTCTCTTCTCAACTTCAGTTTACACAAATGATCATCATTTGGTTCAATAGAAATGGAGTGAATATAAATGAGGTCTTTTTTGGTTAATTTTGGTGAGCAGATCATCAGACATTAATTTCAGACAAACCTATTTCCAACCAACTATTCAAAAACAAATATTCAGGAAAATAATGACTATAAAAAGAGAAATCTAATTACTTTTCAAATACTCCTTGCATTTGTCATATGCTCTTGAAATTTTTGGATGGAATTGAAATCAGCTTTTAAACATTTTTGCATAGATTTCTTTTTCTCTAGTATAGTTTTATTTTAAGAAATCTAAATGGAGGCAAAGATGCAGAAACTGAGACTTGTGGTGAAGGGGAAGGGAACAAGGACGTAATCCTAACACATATTTCTCAGCACAACCAGTTCATAGTGAACTTGTATTTTGTTGTCTTTTGTGCATACTTATACTACATTATCTCCTGACTCAATATTTTTGTCTAAACAATCCATCTCATACCATAGGTTTCTCCTAATTTTAGTAGACTTCCCATTTATTTCTGTCTTCTAATGTGACATAAAAGAAATTTTTACATATCTTTGCTTTCAAGTGCATGGTCCTCCTTTTCTTTCTCTTAATATGCTATGATCCTTTAATTTCACAAAAGGTCCCTCTTTTTCTCTTTCCGTTGTGAAAGCAAATTCCTACATAGGATCTTGCTTCATATAGTGCTATTTTGAAATACTACCACCATATCATACACTAAATTGTAATATTTCTAATTGTGTTTTACAGAAGAAGCAGAGAATGAATTCAAAATAAAATTTGCTAATTACTTTCTTTCACAGTGTGATTCCCATTGCATTGCCACCTAGAAATACTTTAACACTAGACTAACACTAGACACTATGTTAAAAAAGTCATACCAACCAAAGTGAATTATCTTCCTTTAGTAAAATAGTACTAAAGTATTAAAGTAGTACTAAAGTACTAAAACATTACCATATTACAATATAATGAAAATTATGTTAGTACTAAATAGGGTATTTGAAAGAGTTGCAAAACAAAGCTGTAAAAACTGTGGGGTACCATAGAATGTTTAATTTTTAGCTATCCCACCAAAAGAAAGTAAAAAAATACCTTTTTTTCAAAATTATTGAAGACCACAATCATTATCAATAATGCTTTCCACCAAGCTCTGACTCTTCGTTTGTGAGCTAATGAGATGATCTTGTTATTACTTCAAATTAATTTTTCTGTATCTGTATAAAATAAATGTCATTTATTATCTCTCAACAAATTTTCTTGAAACAAAAAAACAAAATTGAAAAAATAGTAATCAAATTCAAAATAATTTTTTTTCCCCAATATGTTTATAAACATCTTGCTCGGTAGGATATCATGTAGTATATGTTTATGAAAAGCACACAAAAAGAAATAAGGGAACTAAATTGCATTACACTCCTTAGTATCTCCTTTCAAGATATGCATTTGTCCATGGGGCTTAATCTTCTCTGCTGGTAAGACAAAAAGTCTTGCTTGGTAACAAACTGTGCTTCCCTAAAGTGCATTTAGGAGACTGGAAAAGCCATAATCATGAAAATTCTGAGAACAATTTCATCCTCACTAACAATTATGCATGACTGTTTGGGATAAGAATATTACTGGGATGTTTTCGAAGAGGTTCAGACACCAGCTGTCAGCATATGACAATCTCTATGCAATAAAATGGGGAGTTTAATGAAGAATTAAAATAATAAAACAACAAAATTTCTAAATTATACTTGCTAAAACAGAAGTTCCTAAACAATATAGAGTTTATTCAGGTGGATATCTGTCTTTTGAGTCTTCTCTTAACCTTTTAAAATTATCTTAAAACAGTTTTTAGTGCTCCTCATTCAGTAATTAAATATAAAACAGCGTATTCTGGGCTGCTCTGTTGACTCGTTCTTATCAGACAACAGAGCCCTAACAAAGTCTTATGATTTGGTAAAACATCAAGGAATTGTGGCACATGATTATCAGAGCACTTTTGGGAAGGCAAGCCTTATTCACTGTGCACAACCATTGGCACTGACACAGAAGAGTGAAAGCTGTGTATAACAGGCTACTTTGCCTTTCACCCATTTCCTATAATATTTTCACTGGTACCATTCATAGCCTTTTTATATTGAGTGATTGGACATGAAGTGCAACAGAAAGCTTCTCACAAATACATGCACATAACTCCTGGAAAGAAGATACACCATCAACAGCAGCAAAAAGCAGGGCTCCTGACCATTGCCAAGGAAATAGGGACACAAATTGCCACGGACCAGGCAGAATTGGCTGGGAGTTTGCAGAACAGAGCTATTCCACAATAACTGTCCATGTCTGTGCTTCAACACCTCATAGCAGAGGTAGCTTATTCTTCTTTCCTTAATGTCAAGCTTCCTTTCTTATAACTGTGTTTGATGAGGCTAAATTATTTGAAATAGAGTATATTTGCCTAAAAGTATAAATTAATGGTCTAGTCTTACTACAGACTGGCAATTTGCAGGGAGTTATGGGAAGAACCCATTTCTAACCTACGATACTCATTAGGAACATTTAAATGCCTCTTTGTATTTATAGATTGCAAGAGAATTTATGTTCGTTTCCCTAATTCCTTCCACCTGAGGATATTAAAGCTCCTCACAAAATTGTATAAAGCCTCGCTGCTCTCTTTATGGTAAGTAAATATAATCACCCTCTTGTTTCTGACAGGGAAAGTGGAACTTTGGGAAGACTGACTTGAACTAATGTAGTAGTGGTGAAATTCTAGGCTATATCATATTTTTCTAACGCATTAAAGTTCTATCCCTGTAATTTGTTGAATACATAATGTTGAAATTTGAATCAGGAATACTGAATTTGATATAAAGATATATAGCTGATATTAAAAATAAATTCTAATTACTTGCAAGAACAGTATTAGTTCATAACTACCACCAGAAAATAATTTACCAAAAAAGGACTGGAAACCTATTGAGGGTGGTTTAAATTTCAAAATTTAATAAACTGGATGTCTCCAATTTGAAATAAGTAACTTGAGGCATCTTGAAGAGCTTACTTTTTGAAAAGATGTTGATTTCTTCAGTGTCCTTAGGGGTATGAGACACTGCAACACTGAAGCACCTTAATTCCTAGATTTTGGGGTGTTTTTTTAATCTCTAACATTGTAGGAGCAAATAATTCCTGTTTCATATGATATTTACACCTTACCTATTTCAGTGGAACAACTGTTGTGTAATAAGTAATATCTCATAAAAATTTTTCCATTATACAATATATCAGCTTCTTTAAAATAATATATTCTTTAAAACTATCTGGTACTTACTTTTATACTAATAATCAAAATAATGTTAAAATTATTAACAGAGCAATAATAAATATAATTAGAATGTTGTAACTTAAAATTGTCAATATTAATACACGCTAACATTTTTAATTCCAACTTCTAATACTAATATTTATAATCAGAAGTGTTTGGCATAAGAAAGCATTAACGCTTTACTTTGGGGGGCAGTTTTTTAATTGGCTTATATAATCATCTCTTTTTCCAGTAACTTTGTTATTTAAAATTCATATGATTTTTATATCGTGTTTAGCTCCACCAGAGCATGAGCATTTTATAATTCATACAAGAAATACTAGCCTCCAAGCAATACCATATTAACACAAGCCTTTGTCCTGTGAGAAGACTAGATTATTAATATTAAAATGAAGAAAGAAGAAATAACTGTCATGAGACACAATAAAATGCCATTTTATTATGGCATTGTCTTTTTAGGCACAAAGCATCCTATTGCTTGTTATTTCTTCTGTTTCAAATAGTTTAGCTCATGCTTAAAAGGGAAGAAATAATTACCTTTTTTCAACTTTTTTTTCTCATTTAGTTTTAGAACTCTGGCCTTCTGCTGAAACAGATAACCTTTCCTTCCTGAGATAACATTAAAGTAACATTCTTCCCACTTGGAAGATCTGTATGCTTAGAGATCACTGCCATGGTATATTCACCTGGAATCCAGCTATGAAATCCTGCAACACACTTGTTCTCTGGTAAAAGTCATAAACAATGAGGTAGTGAACAACTATCAGAATGACATTGGGCTCAATAACACAGAAAGCAGATGATGAATAAACATTTTCAGCATCTTCCACAGGCAACCCAGTTTTTCATTTATAGTTAAAAGCTGCATGGTTGTGAGTTGTGGATGAAGTTTATTTAATTGCAAGTATAATTTATGCCTGAGCATGGGCTACTTAGGACTTAGGGATTTAAATCTTTTTTTTTTTTTTTTTTTTAATATTTAACTACTTGGCGTATTTGACTTCTTATTGTGAAGCCATTTGATTTCAAATACGCACCAAACTCTGCAATGTTTTTGTTCATAACTTCATGTGAAAGATCATATAATTTTCAGAGTGAACCCGTTCAACTTCTTCGCATTTTTGCTCGCTTATACACTTATATGTATGATATTCAGTAAGCAGTGGTAAATTCTAAACATATTACTTTTTTCCACTGTTTACTAAAAGGGATTTATAAAAATCAGCATTTCACTACAGATTTTGGGTATTCATAATCACTTCAACTTCTTAGTATAGAGTAAAAGTATGTTTTCTTGGGTAAATGACACATACACTAACAATTAGCAAAAGCCCAAAAGGCATTTTGAGGTTTTTCATAGGTATAGAGGAAAAGTGGTGAAAATCTCTCTGTACATGGCTCTCAGTGGTGTGTCAGAGCTGTCTTTTAGCACAGGCAGCGAGACTTTTACAATGATCATAACAGTAACTCATAACTCAATTGCAGTATGTTTTTTATCTTCTTTACAGCACGAAGAAGAGTGAGGAAATTTTGTCATTAATCTCTAAAACCATTCACCTTATCACCATGATTTAAACATTTGGAAGGAATGATGAATATTACTGTTTCTAAGACATGCTTTAGTAAGCATGGCTTTCCACAGTGGACATGTGCACAGTGTGTCCAGAGGAAGGTGACCAAGATGGTGAAAGGCCTTGAGGGCAAGACTTACAAGGAGCAGCTGAGGTCACTTGGCTTATTGAACTTGGATAAGACTAAGAGGTGATCCCATCTCATTCTACAACTTCCTGAAGGTTGGCAGCACAGAGTGAGATGCTGATCTCTCTGTGTGTGGTAGCACACAAGGAAATGGAATGAGGCTGCATCAGGAGAAGTCCAGAATGGACATCATTCTTCACTGAGGGGGTGACTGGATACTGGAACAGGCTCTCCAGAGAAGGGTCATGACACCAAGCCTGTCAGAGTCCAAGGAGCATCAGGACAATGAACTTAGTCCTGAGAGGAGCAGGGCATTGGATTCAATGATCCTTATGGGTCACCTTCAGCTTGCAATATTCTCTGTTCGGAGATATTCTTTGTCCTGGAGCTACTTATTTACTGTGCTGTCAGTCAAGCACAGTCAGACAAAAAAAATAGAAGGCATTTATCCATTATCTGTTATTTACACAGAAATGTAAAACACAACAGTGCAGAGTAATGAAGAGTAATTTTGTTAAGTAATGAAAGGGTGTTTAAGAAAGAAAGAAAGAATCCTAGCGCATTTCTAGACATCATTTTAAAAAGAGGAAAAATTTCTCACCATCAAATAGTAACACTGCTTTATAATCATAGGAAATGGTGTATAGTGGAAAGGGTTGAGAAACATCATTTACAAACAGAAAACCTCCATCCCAGAAATACAGCACTTATTCACTCAAAGAGAAACAGCACTTGACAAAAATTTAGCTTTTCAAAACTTAGTTGTCCTGAGATGTACAGCGCAAAATCTTAATTGTTAGGAGTAGGCCTAATAATTTTGCATTCAAAAAAGCTCCAATAGTTCCTGCAAATGGAAGTCTGATTAACTTTGTGTGATAACAAAGGATTTGAAAATGCTCACAGGAGGGGCAGAGCACTGTTAACATGTTAAATCAAGTTTTCATTTACAGTTTTGTCAGTGAAAACAACTATTCCTATGACTTGTAATAACTTTGCAATTACATATTTTACCTGGAGACCATAATTATGTGGCAGTTTGTGAAGTGCCTAGTGAATATAGACAAAGCTGAGAAGTATATGTTGTCCAATGTATATGTGCTTGCAAGCTTGGGTGAAAGTTCACAGTGGAAAGAGGCTGTAAGAATACAAAAGCAAGGAAGATGAAGTAAAGCTGTATGTTAGTCCAGACTAACTCCACAAAACATAAGACACATATTTTCTTTTGTTGAAGTCCATCTGGAACATGGGAGTTTGAAATCCAGAATCAAGAAGTAAAAACTGGAATTTTAAAACATTAGGACAAAACGGATTAGGCCATGGTCTTCAGTCCTGGCTTGTACATCCTGTGTAATGAAAATGTCCCCACAGTGTGGAGGTTCTAGGCATGATTCTCACCAGATTAACAAATAGTGGTGCAAATGGAAATCAGGAATGAAAGTGAAGTCCCTTGCTTCAGGGAGTTTCAGGCCTGTTTGGAAAACAATAATAAAACCACAGTTTTATGTCTCTCAGTGGAAGGATGAAATACCAAATCTTAATATTAGTAAATCTCTAAATTGTCTTCTTATTAAAACCTATTAAAATTTTAACTTCATGTGAAGCAAATTAGTGTTGAGAATGTTTTATTTCTTCTTGAACAAATATCCAACACATGGGGATATTAGTGTAACTGAAAGACAGATGAAGTTCCTTCACATATTTTTTTTACAAAAATATTTTGTTCAGTGATGTTTTGCTAAAATATCACTGTTCAGAAAGAAAGCTCTTTGGTGAAGACAAAAGTAATTTTCCAACTGACTACAGCAGAGTTATATTTGCTCTATCAGCAGGCTATCAAAACATATTTACAAGGACTTTAAGACTGAAGAACACCTATTTTGACTTGAATGATTACACAATTTCACATACCGGACTAATTTAATCAACCCCATTCTCTGCACACATGTAAGTCATCCATAAAAGTATTTTAACTCTATCACATCACACTGTGAAATCCTGTAGAACCTGAGCATTATGTATTGTTCTTGACATGACATTCCTTGTGAAACCTCTTCAGTAGCTATAGTAATTTGCAGGAAATTACAATCTTTTGCAAAGCAGTAATATTGCTTAAAAATGAAGATGATAGTTTATTTCAATTGTAAACTCGTCTTATATAACAAGAAATAATCATTTTCAGTTTCCAAAGAAGGACACCTTTGATGCACACTAAACATATTGCTGAGACGCTTCTACTAGTTCAAACTGCCTTTGCAGCGCATTATATTGGAGTTGCAGATTATTAAAGTAACACAGCAGGGTAAAAAGCCAATGCTAACCTGACATGGACTTGCTAAGAGCAGTTCTTAAAGGAATTCTAACAGGTCTCAGACACTGCTATTTAGAATATCTTTTTTAGAGAACTTCACGTCCATAAAGAGTCTCAAATGTTCTTACTTATATTTTGAATATGTGTTTGCATTGGAAAGGAGATCATCTAAAGGCATAGTCTGGAATCTTCTCTATCTGCAATAAAGATGTAGGATAAAAAAAAGTAAAAGATTGTCAATAATTCAGTAACTTTGATGCTGGCCTGTATATTCCTATGCAAAGTGGAAAAGACCAGCATATGTTTTGAGATCCATGAGATACTTAGTAACACTCTTTAGTGTCAAGCACCCATAAAATAAGAAAAAAAGGAACAACTTTCCCTTACTAATCAGGTATTGCAAATGATTTCTCATTTCGTGGAAATGGATGGCTGCAAATGCAGCAGTTTTTGAAACCTGATACAATCTTTTAACCTCATCAGGAACACTCAATATGTTCCTTACTGTCTAAGAACTAAATTTCAAACCATTGAATACAGTATCTCTCACATAAAATGGTGCTAAAATTTCTATAACACATAACTACTATTAGATTGACTGTCAATTCTGTGAGTGAACCTCTTTCTCAAACAGGACTTTTCCTTTAACATTGCTATTTTTATTAGCAGAATTCAGGTTTTGCTGATAGAATAGTGTTTAGTGGTTTTAAAATTATTTGCTACCTGCACGAGCAGAACAGAAAATCAGTTTTGTTTAGGGTGTGAAGATCACTGTGCACAATTATGCAATCCAGCAAGTGTTCAGTAGGAAATAGAAGTCATATTTACTTGCAAAGAGTTTACCACAGGAAGTTTGTTCCTCAGTAGCTCTCTGGATTGAATCTAGGCTTAACACATTGCAAACCTCTAAAGCATTTTGCCTAAATAGATTTATGTCAGTATAGAGACTGTTGGGCCAGTTTCCAGGGCTAACTTGACAGAATGAGAATGACCTCCTAAGACAATAAAAATATTTACAATACAGATTGTGTATTAGTGCATACACACTGTATTTGGGATTGCTTATATCCACACAACAATGCTCTCACATCCACATCATGTAGCTGCTGATCAAACTGTGCGATAACAATACCTTCAATTTTTTCTAATGTTGGTTACACCAGTATTTTATGCTGGTGTTTACCAAGAACATTTTGGTTTCTTGCAGCGGTTTTTTTTTGGGTTTTTTTTGGGGGGGGTGGGGTTTCCCTTTTCCCTTTCTTTTGATTTTTTGGCTTTTTTCCCCTGTCTTGTGAGCTTTGGGGGTGGTGAATATTTTTTTCTTTTTTTAGTATGATATTCATTAAGTGAGAGCTGTATGTTTGAACTGTTCTTGCTTTATCCTGTTTTAGGAACATTGCTTCCATGTTTCAATTTCAGCTTTCTCCTGGACAATGTGTACTCTTTGCTGAGTTAGAAACTGGCTGAGTGGTCGAGCCCAGAGAGGAGTGGTGAATGGAGTTACATCCATCTGGCAGCTGGTCACAAGTAGTTGTGAGACTGGCAAAAATTACTACTGGCTCAAAACAACTGAAATGGAAGCTCAAGGAAAGGAAAAAAAAAATTAAATCGTTTTCTATGAGCTGATTTCAAATTACCTTAGCTATCAAACTTCTAAGCTGGTATGCTACAACTTCTTTCTAGGCAGCAAATGGTGTTTGATTGACTTAATTCTACATATGTCAGCAAATTTTATCACATTTAGCAGGAAAAATAGATTTACATACAGAATAATTTTATGCAGTGAATGGGCTATATAGTTTTAGCATCTGACCAAGGAAACATGTAACTCTAAACATTCTGCTGCAAGGCAATGTGGACTCAGTACTCCCTTGGATGCCTCAGGTCTCTCTTTCTTATGACTCATCACTATGCAGTTTTCACATACCCTGACCCAAGAATTAAAAATGAAATTATGGACTCACCATTTCTTTGCAGTGTAGCAGGATCATCTAGTCACTCCTGTTATGTAAACAAGTGATAATAATAAGTTATGTTCTAAAATATTAAAAATACTACAGAAGAAAAACTGCAGTAATCACACCAGCCACCAAGGTCAACACATTTAAATAGATCATTCCTTTTTTATTTACATAGATCATTTGAGTGTGTCTCTTTCAAATTTTCAGAAAAAAAAAATCCTCAGTACAATATTTACAGACTGCTTATAAGAGCTGCCAGGACAAAATGATGATCAGGTCTAAGAAGGTTGCAAAGCCATACAGCTCCATCCCATCAAAAATAAATTAATGTTAAAATTTTCTTAGCTACTTCCTCTGCAAAGGTGACTCTTAGTTCAGAAACCTGCTTCACAGGCCATGACCTCTTCCCTGACATGCAATCTTACTAGGTTCAATGTAGGCCTATGCAGAAACCTGCTCCATAATATAGGTTTTATTTTTTGAGAAAACATCTGTAGCAAAAGTGAAGAGCACAGTCTCATAGCTTGCACACACATACACACACAAAAGTTAAGTTCTGAATTTCACAATTTGTGTAAGAAAATTTCCAAAATAGGCTTTCCAGTCTCCATAATTTATGAATCTCTATTTATTGTCTCTTTACATCATTTTTTATAACTCTTTATAGGACTACAAGTGAATAAGTAGTTGTGGGATTATTTTGTTGTTCCTGTGAATGTTATTCACATTATGGGAGGTATTCTAATATATGTGACTTCATTTGCAAGTGGAGGGAGCAGGAGAGATAACATATTTGAATACAAAACCAACAGCTGAAATGTTGTCTAAAAATAAAATAGGGACAGATGGGGGCTCCTAAGAAAGAAATTCTGGTAAAACCTCATAGATTTTTGTAGATATTTTTGTCAGAGATTAAATAACTCTTCATTTTTTAACTTTCAGTGAGTTTATATTACATCTTCATGCTACCAGTATAATATGCACAGTCAACAGAAAAGCTTATTTGCATGTCTACTTGTGCTGCTCAGCAAATTTTTTAGTATTCAACAATAAAATTCAGATACTGCAGATTTGTATGCGTGTAGATGTCTCTGAAGAGTTTTCACAATTGCAATCTATATATGAAGACATGAAAATATGTAACAAAATTACTTCAGTGAATCAAAAATAAAGGCAAATTCCTATACTGAATAAAATCAGAAGTTATCAGGTAAAAATAAAATAATAAGAACTTATTTCTCATAATAATTAAAAGCCAGTCAAACATTTAAAACATAATTAACTAAAAATTAGCCCCAAAAACTAATATCTCAGCAAAGACATAGTCTCAAAAAGAAATTCCAAACAGACAGGATAAGAAAAATAAAAAAATCCTAAACAGAATGGAAAAAGAAACATCAGTTTTATAAAATAATTAAGATCCTTCTGCCATGTAAATATTTAAGTGTTCCTATTATGTTGAACATATTTGCACTCCCCTAAAGAAATAAATTTTGCACTTGAAACCAAAATGACCCTTGCTCAAGCAGTACAATTGATTAAAGACATAGATTACTATCACTCTGCACCAAATTAATTTATTTGTAGAATGAAACTATTAAAAACCAGGAGTAACTTTCTCAGCAATTCTTTGAGTTGTGGACTTCAGTTAAACTTTCAGAATATGTGAAAGCAAATCGTTATTCTGATTCTGTTTCTGAACAATTTTTACAGGATTGCTTTGTACAGAGGCTAAGTGGGAGCAGTCAACTGAAGACAGTTTCCTAAAAATATTAATTTTTGTATTTATATTTAATATAAACTTATGACTTGTTTTTCTATGTGTGTAGGAAGTAATAAAATCAAGGAGAAAACAACAAAGAACAAAGAAAATTTCTGGACTGAAATTGACAGTTTCTGGGGAAAAGTGAAAAAAAAGGGACAGTAGATGTGAATGAATACTTGAACTGAGAATCACTTGTAGTATCTAAAATACGTCTATTGGAAAAAAAATCCACAAAAACCAAGAGCAACAAAAATAAGCAAACAAAACCAGGAAAAAAAGATAAGCCTTTCATGTCAAAGGTAGTGAAAATATGGAACATATTTATTTTTGTTATATTCCAGTACCTAAAAAATCCCTATGGAGGGGCAGTTGGGAAGTTGAGCAGAAAGTTCTGCAGAGTTGATAAGTGGTGTGGACCTCTTGACCTTAGTGGGCCAGAAGCCCTGGGAACAGCAAACAAGAATTTGAAGAAGTAGAAGGACTGTTATGTATTACATTGTATCGTGTTTAAAGGAAATCATGCAAGACGGTGCTTAAGCAATGTTGCTAGGAAACATGAATATTGCAGTTTTTACTAGGATAGTGAAAAATCTTGCCCGAAGGCTGTAAGAGTATATAAACCATGCTGTAGAAACAATAAATTGGCTTTTGCTTGCACCAAGCAGAGTCCGGTCTCCCAGTCGCCGTCAATCCCAAATGGGAACTTTGCATCATACCAGACAGTAACATTTTAACATTCCTGCTAGTGAATATTTATGCTAATTTTAGGAAGATAGTAAGGGTTTCACTGTTATTTGTAGCTGTAGTCCCAAAATAACAGACCTCTGGCCCAGTCAGTGCCTTTGTCCTTTTTATTCTTACACTCCCATGCATAAAAAAAACATTATGAAATAACGTGTTCTGTGCTTGACACTTAGTATCTTAATTTCCACTGCTAAGTAAATTTCTTGCTGCCAAGTTGTAAACCATTGAAATATAGGGTTTGTAATATAAGTGCTGCTACAACCTTGAATATAACTGAGAAAATGACACAACTATAATTATGCTCTATGAGAAACATAATAATGTATTCTGAACTCATAATTTGGTCATTTATTTTCTATAATTGCATTTTTACTTTCTCATTAAACGAGCCTTTATAATTTTATAAACAGCATAGTCGTCTCTCTAAAACTTAGATTGGCTTCTCCCTTGCTAGCCCTGAATTTCATAGCTGTATACACCCTCCTTGTCTCCCTCTATTATTCCTGCAGTAATTTGAGACTGTGTGATACAGAAGTCTAAGGACCAGACTTGCAAGTATAGACTGCAACTCCTTTAAAGAGAACCTCTAAATTTCCCCTGTACTTGACCTAACTGTCTAATATCTTTCAAAAATAAAATTTAAAAAAAAAAAAAGTCAAAGTCAAAACCTAGTTCTAACAAAGATACAGAGACTCAAACCAGGTGGTGGGTTTTTCTTCATTTAACTTCAGCCAACCAAAAGCAAAACCTAAAGAAAAGCTAATTGTCACTTCTTTTTCTGAATCATCTCGTGATTAATGTGATTGAAGTGATTTCAGTGTGATTAATCAGCTTAGGCGACACTTATTTCTCTTTGCTGGAACCTGGAAAATGAGAAAGTCTATCAGGGAACTCTTAAGGAAACCTCCCAGTCTGACCATTCTCGAGCCTCTCTGGCAGTCACACTCCCAAGGCCAGAGACTTTCACTGCTGGGACCAGAGCCCCTTCACAGCAGCAGCCCCAGTGACCCAAGGGGACCCCCTGCACGCCCCACTCAGACCCAGACAGACCAGGTTTCCTCACCAGTTCCATCCCAGGTTTCCCATCACAGTCTCAGATGTCTCATTCCATAAAGCCATTTATTCACTGTGCAGTGACACAGAAACAGCTCGAGCTGGTGCTTCTGAGGAGGGACCCCTAACAAAGGAACCCTTGGGCTTTTACACCCTCACAGTCTGTCCACAAGTCTCACTCTTCCTCTTAGGGCCCTGCTCCTGTCCTCTCCATGTCCATCCAACTTGCTGGCTGTCACCCCCTTTCATCTCCTTTATTATCCAAAAGGTCTGCCCATTCACCTGGCTGGCACCACCCATCTTCGTTCCCTTTGTTATCCCAAAGATTGACAGTTCACAGCCTCTTGTCTCGGGCTCCCACCCAAGCTCAATCTGCATCTTCATCTGCAGCTTTCAGCCCAACTACCTGGACCAGATGTATTCCTCAACAGCAGATAGATTACATTTGGAATGTAATCTTTGGGAGGATTACAGATTTAAGATTATGCTTCTCCTAAAAGAGATACATTTAGTCGAAATTCTAAACTCTCTCATTAGTCTTACTAGTCTGTATTCACTTTTGTATTTTGGCTTCTCAGGTGCAATAATGGATTTCAATTTGTGGTAACGGAAATATTTAAATAATTTAGTCTGACTTTCTATTTAACTCAGACCATGAAATATCTTTCAGTTACTTTTCTTTTAATGACTATGGCAATTTGTGCTATTCAGTTATTATAAACAAAGAATTTTTGAGGGAAGAAAAACCCTTCAAAATCCTTCTATTTTTATATAATAGTCCTGATTCCAAACCTGACAAGACGGCAGATATTCACAGTACTCCTCAATTAACTCAGACGAGATAAAGTAAATAAAAAGTAAAAACAAACAAACAAAAATGAAAAACAATCATTTATTTGAATGGGTTTATTTATATCTATCAGTATCCACAACCCCTTTTTTTTTTTCCAGAATGAAGCAATGCCAAATCAAGACTTAAATAGTCATGCTTCAGTTGGTCCCCAAAAGATGCTGATCTCATGCTACATACAACCATTTTCCTTTGACAATAACTTTGACTTCAGGTGTTTCCTGTACTGTGGAACTGTGAATACACAGTTCAGAATACTCTGGAACTGTCAAACACATCTTTGTGCCACTACTACTGTTTGCAAGACTGTAATACATATCTGATTAACAAAACAAGTCAGGATAAAAGGACCTGTGAATAACAGTCCTGCACAAGAAAACAGTGCTATTTTTCTGAGAAAAAGTTTATTACAGACTTAGAGGAGTTGAAACAGTGATAGAACAAAATGCATGTGTAGGTCTCAATTTTCTTAATACTTGAAATCTAGAGAAAGTTCTTAGAAATATATTTGCAAGTTTCCTCCATTTATGCAGGTGCTGTTGTATATATTCCAAACAATTACATCAAAAGACATGGTGTATTACTCAACAGATCTACAGATTGATCTGAAAAGGTCTAAATTATAGTTTTCACTTTTCATCATGCTTTTAAAGAAGTGCCTTCCCTATTCTGTCAAGGTAACTTTTTACGTTGTCAGTAGACTAAGAATGCCAGTCTCTTTTAAATACACTCCCAAATTCAACAGGAATACAGACTGAATATTTTAAAGCTTTTAAAACTGTAATGCAATGAACCGAAATAAATATAATCTGAAAGTTGTCTTCAAATGTTTTCTCTTCCACTGTTATCTAATAGAGTAATTATAGTGCAGTCTCAGATTTTATTCTCTGACCTCAAGTAACTGTCATTCTAAAACATGAGCAATCTACATGAGAAATTAAAACAAACCACACACACATGCAGAGACAACACACACAAAAAAACCCAACTAAGCAATGAAACAAGAAACCCTTGAACTCATTTCGAACACCCCACAAAATCCATGCAAGGCTGACTGAAAGAGATATAAAAAAAAATGCCTACAAATTTCTGATAGGTAGGAGTAAAGGACATAGGGTCAGATTCTTCTTAGCCACACCCAGTGACATTACAAGAGTAAATGGGCATAAATTCAAGAAAATTCCAGTCACCCATAACAAAAAAGCTGTGATAGTGGTCAAACATTGAAACAGTTTGCTGAGAGAGGTTGTATCGTCTCCACCCTTGGAGGTAATCAAAACCCACCTGAATATGATCCTGCATTGAGTAGGAGGCCTTCAGAAATGTGCTGAAATACTTGTATGATAATAATTATCTTGAAAGGCCATTCATCATTTAATTAATTTCAGTTCAATAACCAGTGACCTTCTTTATCACCCTACCCTTTACTCCCTCTGAGGTTAGAATGAAATACCTGAGAACAAGTCTATCAAGTACGCTTAAGTCTCTTTGAAAAAACAACATGACATTAGTGGACTCAAAGGGGTGATGGGAAGATCAATTTTTGCTGAGGTTGTCCAATCAGTCATATACAACTGCATTAACATTGCTCCAGTGTTCTCTTTGTCTTTACAGTCACCCTATGCACTGACTATGAATGTGGGAAAAGACTGACCCAGCGACAAGAGGAGATCAGGAATAGCACGGTACCTCATCTGGAAGAAGGAGAAGAGGCAGCAGTGGCTGTTTATTCTGATGCAGAGACATGTAGTTTATATTGATTAAGTCAGGGAAGCCAAGACTATGTGACCTTTTAAGGCTGAACAGCAGGTATCTTTCACAGTGAAAATGACAGCAGGAACATTGTAAACACATCCTTTAATGCTGTACATTAAAACCCCCAAAAAACTGATTTAGTAATAGTTAAATATGAATGTGGATTTGTATTCTTTACAAACAAAATCGATCTTTTATTATCTTACATTTGGTGATTTAAAAAAAAAAAAAAAATTATTTTTCAAGTTTCTAACCAAACTCTGAAATCAAACAACTTGGCACAGTTACATGTGTCTGATGGGCACCTCTAATCAAAAGTAAGAAATTTGAAGTAAAAGTCAGTTTGATAGCAGTTTTAAAATCAGCTAATTCTTATTTAACCAGGTCTTACCTCAGCTTCTCCTGTATATATTTCTGAAAGAAAATCAAAGAAATTTGTGAGGGACTAACCAAATGGACCCATGCACTTTAAAAATAAAGGATAAGGTTCAATAATTGCAGCAAGTAATCCGCAAAGCTAGGAAGTACTTTTCCTATGTCTACCTGATATCAATCAGCATGGTATCTTATGAGCTACAGAACTATTCTAAGCAGTATTTATTGCGACAAAGAAAGGAAAACAGAGAACCAAATAATATTATTCAGCTACAAGCACTTTGAAATACACTTTTTTAAAAAGCTAAGGGCATTATTTAGACTCCCAGTCTTTTGTAAGTTGTTACTGTTTTGACTTGTGTGGAAAAGAAAGCTGCAATTACCTAAAAGTATAGACTCACTGCTGTGCTAAGTTTCAGCTTTCTTCTTTGAAGTATTGCTGGTTACTAATTACAGTTTGACTGCCAAAATAAACTTATCAGGTTAGCAAATGCCTTTTTAAAGGGAGTTGTAAGAACAGAATTTATGTTGGAATGAAAGAGATTCTTGTGAAATTTCTAAACAACAGTTTCTCAACTGCTATGGTAAATGTCTTGTAAATTGCATAAATTCCCACTGTGTAGTATGAATATTCAAAATTAAAGTGGTGTTTGGCTGAAAAAACATTGAAATGAAAAATGCTGGAGATGTTGGAAAGTTAATTTGTGTTTCCTTGGAGATGATTAGGCACTGAATAAGAGGCTATGACTAAGTAAAATGTGGGAAAATTAAAGGGTTTTTTTATTTTATTTTTGACTACATCATTCTCTCAGTTTAAAAAATGGCTATTTTAAAAGTTGCCAAGTTCAGAGGTATGAATATAAAACATTTCCATAGCTGTATCTATTTGTGACATCTATATGACGTAAAGAAATATGTCTTCAAAATTACTCAAATAGGTTACATAAATACATGCTGGTAAGACAAATGAAAATGATATTTTTAAATTTGCATATGGTATAATTTAAAGAATGTGTCATTGGAAACATTTCCTTATTTAATGATCCCTCCTTGGAGAATATGTCCTTGAGAAGTAAGGACATATTTCTCCCCTTTTTAAAATTAATTTGCCTCATCAACTCCCTTAATGTAAAAGTCATAGTATCTAAAACAATAAACTATTATCAGGCTTCATCACAGTGATGCCAGCTTTTGAGTGAGGGGCTTAACATTGGAAATGGAATGTTACTTTAAGATGTGTAAAAAGTGTGTATTTCCAAGGATCAGACTTTATGTTTCAGTTCTGAGGTACAAAACACAATAAAGAATGATAGAACACGTTTTATTCCATTGCCATATTTTTCAGAGGTACATAGTTGAGATTAGTATTGCCTGTGATTTACTTACCCCAATTTCTGTAAAAATGGGAGAGCTATAATCTGTAGAATATTTTTTCCTTTAAACATCATCAAAAGCAGAATTCTTTTTGTATGCTGCTACATACATAATAAAACACCATAAATCTTCTCCTTACAACCCTTTTGAAAAACTATATCAATTATACAAATAACTTTTAAAGATCCAGTTGCTGGTTTCTGTCTGCAGATACTGGTTATTTGAAAACTCCATAAGCTAACACAGAGTAACTCACAGCTTGCACCTCAGATGTAATAGGCATTCAGCAAGAACTAATGACTAATATGAAGGAGTAATGTGCAAACAGTCTCACAGTTTCCAAAAATGAGAAGAGAGCAGAGGGAACCATCATGTCATCCTGAGTCATCAGGGGCACCATGTTGTCCCTCAGTATGGCACATCTTCAGAATTTGAGCAGTCAATAAACCCACATGGGATCATGCGCTAATGAAGTGTGCCAAAGCAATACAAATCTGTAAGCTCAGCAATAGGCAATGTTATTGAAATTAACCCAAAAGGTGAAGTAGAAGGATCTTCACAATTACTTTTTAAACTCTGACTACTTAGTTTCTGACATGGAACAAGCAAAGCATGGGACCTGATGCAAATCTGACTGTGTTGGCTAGCAATTACATTCTGGAGCTGGAAAAGAATAGGGAGATAAAACATCTTGCTTGAAGTCATTTTCTACCTCAGCTATTTATATCTCCTCAAGGGTTTAAGAGACGGCATTTGCAAACCTCTGTTTTCTGAAACCTACCCCCCTCCCTTTGTATGTATGTATGTGTGTGTATATATATATATATGTGCACACACACACAAGCCCTGGTAAATCTTATTTATTAATCATATCAGGGGTTTTTATTTATTTATTTAGGCTACAGCTTGTTCTATATATGGGTATTCTGGCACTAATTATAGAACAGATTGTGTTGGGATTTCTACAGGACTGCACTATGGCAATACAGATTAAGCAATTAACCTTGATGTCACTGTAATTATTAAGATACTTTAGCAAAATGAACTAATTTCCCCACAGGATGTTCTGCTGAAATCAACTTCCACTCTTTTTAAGATGCCAAAATAGAAAATGTTAATGGAAAACTAAGTTTGCAATTTTTGTAATGTGCTGGGCCTTTTCAGCGGTCATCTTTTAGTGTTTCACACAGCAGTTCACCCCAAACTCACAAATATATATTTTCATAATAGATAAATAAAAATACATACAATAATATTCTATGGAGGCCATTGAAAAAATAGGAAAGAAAAAAGGAAAAGATAATACATCTTCACTTGCTGCCTTTACCATGCAACTTCTAACCTTAAAATTCCAAAACATACAGCCAAGGGAAACCAGCTTGTGTTTATATTTTGTACACTATTCAGGTAATAAAACTGCTTACATCCCATATAAAAACATAATATGCTAAACTCTACTATATTAGAAACACAATAACAGGAAATATTTTTTCTTCATATTTACATATATATACTTAAATTTTAAATTACTCATAGTTACCTAATTACTTCACTTTATTAAAACTAAATTTATTCCAAATGCTACTTGGTTTTAACTAGCTCAATTATGAAGTAAATATTAATCTAAAAAAAGAATTTTTAAATCTCATTATTGTGGTCTTTTATATGTATAAAACAATACCTGTCCTGCAGAAATTTTTTGTAAAAAACAAATATTTTCTTGAGTCGACAATTACATTTTGATCATTACATGTAATGGTATTAAGACTAATTGCAAAAGCAAGATAACATATACTCAAAGGAAAAAAAATTAGGTCAGAAGCAGGTATTACTTCACTATACTATTTAAATAGTTTTTTAGAAAATTTTCTGTGTTTTACAATACTTTTTTTGAAGACAAATTTGAATGTATTTCAATTAGTATTTAAAATTGTGGGTAATTACTTGGTAAACTAATGAAATACACATTTGGAATAATTATAGTCATAAAATTAATTGTATCTATATTACAATAAAGTGTAGACACTGTTATTAAGAGGTTTCATCCACTTTCCTATGTAGAAATAAAACCTATGTAGAAGAAAAATGGTGAACATGAAGACAGAAAAATCTTAATTTTCTTAGATTAGGAAAAAACCTATAGTTTTTGTAATTGTTCTAGTGCAGCACATTTGCATAGTACTGAAAGTTTTTCAAGCAGCTACTTCAATTACAAATGGAACTGAAGCTATAATCTGTTGCATAGGTAATTCTTCAAATAATGTCTTTTCAAAAGCATGAACAGTCATTGAAATTCTGCATTCTCTATTTCATAGCAGAATCGGTTTTTTTCTTTTCTTCAAACCTTGACGAAGGGAAAAATATTTAGAAAATATGTAGGTGTTGTCAGGCTGATATTTCCTGGGTATACCTATTTAGAAGAACTCAGAATTTTTTTTTAACTGTTTTGTTTTATTGAAAAAACAAGACTTGTAGTTTTCCTGAAATTTGTTTCTGTTTTGAGAACAGTGGAATATTTACAGACACTTGAGTAGACAGAGATGCAGCTGCACTGGAGCCATTTATGCAGGGTTGTGTAAAAAATGAAATGGAAAAATTAAGAAAATCGTAACTAGCCCATTTAGGATACTGAAGAATTTACAGTGCTCTAAAAAGAAAGGGAAATTTAATCTACAAATGTCTCTTTCTAGAACAACCACTGTTTTGACTGAAAACAACAAGACTGCTCTAACTACCTATGTCAAGCAGGGCCTGTACCTGATTGCTCCCAGCAAAGGGCAACCTCATTTCTCTCGTCTGTCCTACAGAAGTCATTGCTAAAAGCAGCAGTTTCAGTAGCATATACCCAAGAGATGCTGGCAGAACATAGGAATCCACTGCTTACTATTTGTGGCCATTTGCATTTATGATTTGCTCCAAATTTTTTTTTCTTCAGTAACATGTTTTTTCACTTGACCATATTTCAGTCCTTTCCTCTGATTGCAGATATTTGTATTAATGGAAAACCTTGTCCATTTTTAATATCTTAAAAGTTTCAGTGTATTTTAATGTGTTTGTAATATCCCAAAGAAAATATTCTATAAAGCATTTAATAGTGAGAATTATTGGTTAGTAGTTCTGTTAATGAGTTGGGTATTACTCACTTGGAACACTTAAGTAAGTGCTTTGAAGGTGTTCCAACTATGAGGTGACAGATACCTTCCAGACAAGTACCACAAATACACAAGTTATATGAAGAAATAGGAAAATTACAAAGAAGTGGAATGATTCATTGGGATCCCTGCAAGAGCCGAATGCAGGAAAATAAAAAAAAATAATAAAAAAGAGACAATATACAGAACTGCTCTGAGGTGAGTTATAGTGTATTGAATAAACATAGTTATTTTACATTTTGTTTAGTCATTTTTTGTTGTTTGGGTTTTTCTGTCAGGTTTTTAATAAGTGTAATAGATATATTTACAAACACAGGTGCTTTTTCTTCTCATTGACTGCCATAGGGAACAATATTGTTATGGTATTATACATTAATGTCCTAGGTTCCAATATAGATGTATTCTATTACCGCCAACCGTAGGCCATTAGCTGTTATCTCCTGCTATCACCCACCCCTGATAACAGACAATGGGCCAGCAAGAAACCACTGCATGACTCATGGACTTATCTCATCCTATTGTGAGATGCTCTGCCCAGGAGGGAGGAGTCAAGCATTCCCACCTGGATATAACCTGGCCTTGGAACTGCATAAGTTAGTCCTGTCTGCTGGGTTCCCAGAGGACAAGAGCTACCACTGGACTTTCAGCTGGAGACCAGACCTTCCATAGGATCACTGCTTCAACTGAACTACTTCATCTGGACTGCTACCACCACCCTAACAGGGTGTCAGGTTGTGTCTGACTTATGTCAGTGTTTTTCTTTTTTCTTTCCTTGTATTATTTCACTTATTTTTAACTTTTTTTCCCTATTAAATTTTAACCCTGACTTGCGATCTCCCACTGGTTTGTTTTCAAACCAATACAATTAATCATTATTTTTACCTACTGAAAATATTTCTAAAAGTGTGCATTTCCATTTCTGCAATGTGTGGCTATGTGATTCTGTAGTATACAGAACAGGGAGAATATAAGAACTTCATGCCTTCTCATCTCAGGGCCCAAAGCACAAGCTTTAGGTTTCCTTTCTCTTTTACTGGGATGTTTTTCCCCATTCTTTCTTTTCTCTTTCTAGTACCTGTCAAAGATCCTAGTTTGGCTGGCTCTTGCCAGCCGTTCAGGTGAGCACGGGGTGGTCACAGGGCCATTTCCAGGCAATTGAAATGTCTCTGGGGAACAGAAGCAGCAGAAGCAGGTGAGCAGGGTGTGGTGCAGCAGTTCGAGCAGCCAGAGCAGGCAGGAAGGATGCAGCCACCCTCCCAGCTCCTGGTGGAGGGCTGTGTGTTACGTGGGTGTGGTCTTTTGGTTGGGGGCTCTTTTGGTTTCATTTTGTTAGTTTTTTTGGGGTTTTTTTCCCAACTTGATTAGATCCAGCGATGATTTACAAACCGTCAAAAGCCATTGCTGCTGCTGCTGCCAGCATGAGTGTGCTAACCCAGACAGAACCCCCCCAAGCACGCAGCTGTCCAGGCCACTGGCTGCAGGGGGTGTCTGACCCTGCTGTAAGTACCAGAGCACTGTGCAAAAGACACCAGTGTGCAGTGTCAGCAGGTGAGCGATCTGCTCTGTCTACTGGCAGAGCTTAAGGAAGGAGTGGAAAGGCTAAGGAGTATTAGGGAGAGTGAAAGACAAATAGGCTGGTGGAGTTACACCCTTCCAATCCTGAGCTCAGCAGGAGTCAGAGGAGTTCTGCCTGTCTTGTCATCAGCAGAGGAGGAGACCTAGTAGTAGGGGGTTGTTCAGCCCGGAGGAAAAAAGGCTCCGGGGAGAGTTTATCTTTGTCAACCACTACCCGAAAGGAGGCTGTAACCAAGTGAGAGTTAGTCTCTACTCCCAGGCAGTTCTCCACAGGACAAGAGTACACAAACTGTGCCAGGGGATGTTTAGGTTGGATATTAGGATGAATTTCTTCACAGAAAGGGTGATTTGGCGTTGGAATGTGCTACCAAGGGAGGTGGTGAAGGCACTGTCCCTGGAAGTATTTTAGAAAAGCCTGGATGTGGCACTCAGTGCCGTGGTCTAGTTGATGAGGTGTTAGGTCACAGGTTGGACTTGATGTTCCCAAAGGTCTTTTCCAACCTGTTTGATTCTGTGATTCTCTGGTTCAGTGATTTTTTCATCCTTTTGTCAAAGGTCCTTGATTTTTCCATCCCTCCTGTACTGACATTACAATATAGTTTTTCTTTTAAATAATCAATTCCTTATTTCACAAATGGCTGCCCAATAGTGGATGGACGATTTGTTTCACTGGTTTCTGCTGCTCAGGGCTGAAAATGCTATCACCTTGCTTTCTTTATCATGCCATTTAAATTTCTATTTAGATTCATTAAAGTCATAACATGGCTTCACAAATAAACATATTTAACACAGCATTTTCTTCTCTAAGTGTTTCCATAGCCAATACACTTCTGACATTTATGCAATATTCTTTTATTTTTATATGGGCAATGTAATCAATGAATTACAATGGGGAAAGAATAATTTATCTGAAATTCTCTGAATCAGAGATATTAAAGAATCAGGGGTTTGGGAAGTAAATAGTCATAAAGCAAAATCAGACACATAAAACTTTGAAGGAAGATGGTATCTTGTTTTCTGTGTCAGGAAAATGAAAGACCCTATTAATTTTTTTAAGCTAAAAATTACCTAAATACTCAATTCAGACCTAATAGTAATTGAAGAAAAATTCAGAAATCTACACTTCGTAATTATACATATTCGTTTAATGACTGTAGATACTTTCCTAATCAACCTACAAGTCAGATGTACAGAC
This sequence comes from Monarcha castaneiventris obscurior, assembly GCA_026261815.1. Classification (NCBI taxonomy): domain Eukaryota; kingdom Metazoa; phylum Chordata; class Aves; order Passeriformes; family Monarchidae; genus Monarcha; species Monarcha castaneiventris. The sequence continues at coordinate 3,246,622 of JAMPIT010000174.1, read as the reverse complement.
TCTCTTAAAAAGTTATTATTTTTGTGATTTCTAGCAGTGTTTCTATGAATACCTCTGCACAGACTTCCTCAAAACTGAAACTTTGATAAAAAAATTTTGAATAAACAAGAAGTAATGCAAGAAAGAAAAGAGATATTAAATACAAATAAATTATCTCTGGTTCATGAGTCTGTAAAATGCAGACATGTGGATGCTAATCAGATGTTTTGAGAAAGTTAGTTACAGACAGCATAAGGAAAAAAAAAATGATATCAATTTATCATCTTGCATATGTTTATGCTTTCTGAAACCTTTTGGAATATATGGGCCTGCCAAGAAAACACCACCTACAGTCTGATGTAAATTAAATCCTTTAGACTGACATTAAGACTTGTTTAAGCAACCATAAAACTGACAGGTTTAAAGAAAAACATCAATTTGTTTTTCATTACTTTCATAATTCTCTAGGTTATCTTTTTTTCTTAAGAAGTAAGGCAGATTCAAAACTGTTATTCTAAACCAAATGCAATTGAATGGAATCTCCAGAATACTAATTTCTGAAGCCTTTCATGAAAACAAGCAGCAAGATAAAGGAAAGAAACAAAAAACCACAAAATAATTAAAAATAAAAGGTTCAAGTTAAATAAGAATTTACTATTATTTTTTAAAAAAGGCTTCAGGAGGTTCTCAATCATACCACTACATTAGGGAAAAGAAGAGAAACCATACGGTACTAAACTGTTTGAAAAAGGTAAGAGGAAAAAAGCCTTCATAGTATTTTGTTTTTCAAAGATGTCTTTATATGTAAAATACTAAACAAAAGAGAAATTACCTTGCTTCACCTAATTTTAATCTATAGTCCTTTAAGATATACATACTGTCAATTGAAACAGGAGGAAATACTATCATAAAACAATCACCTCCACATACACGTCATTCTTCTCGACTTTGGTGTTATCTTAGTAAGTTTTAAGATGTCATATCTCTCTGCTTTGCTGCATGAGATCAGCTTCTTAGATTAGAGAAAAAGAATTTTTGAGATGTTATAAAAGTTACTAAAAGCTGTGTAGAAATTAGTGACTATTAGCACTGCAGCAACACTAGTGTTTTTCTGTCATTCATAATGTTGCATGAGAATAAAACCTTACTAAGTACATTTTGAGCCCTTGGGGACATATATATGAATATACATATATAATTCTTGTTTTAAGAAATAATCTTTACAGCCCAACCTTTCCTAGAATATTGACAGTTTGGGGTTGTTTGTTTGGGTGAGGTGTATTTTGGTGGGTTTTTTTGTTTTTGAGCACAGAAGGTTATAGAAGAAAGCTGATTCCCTTTGTTTTGCTTTCACCTACATGTTATTTCCCTGTAATAAAGGAAAAAGTTAAAAGGGAGCAGCCTTTATGAGAAGTAATTCCAGTCTATAGATTAATAATGACTACAGCAGCATTTTTAGAAAACCAAAAGCTTAAAACATTCTTTTTTCACATTGTTAATTTACAAGGATATCTACCACACTGAAATATTTAACTGCCAAGAGTATGTCACCTACAGTATGATGCAAAAGAAAATATTGATTTTAAATGTAAACACACTACTGTGGTGGCATTAACAAGTTCCTCATTTTGTTTATGTATTGCTGGCAAGTGTAGAGAATGCTGTTTAGCATACACATAAGTTGATGTAACGTTTTCTTACTGAGGAACCATCACTAATAAGACAGTTGGATGTGTTATAACAAGATGTTCACTGGACTAATGTGAACATATCGATGACATGGCTTTCCTGAGCCTACTATATATCACTAGTTTTCTCCAAGTCAAGTGAAATCAGACTGTTGGTCATAAAGAACTTGAAACTTCTGTCATGAGAATTTGCTTTTGATAGGTTTGCTGTAAAGACGTATTTTCTGGTTCAAATCCCTCAGCCTACTTATCACTTCTTCCCCCTCTCATTAGCAGATAGCAGCACAAGAACTATGCTTCTCAGTCATTTCCCAATTAATATGCATGATACCACAGGGTTTTCTGAACCTCTCGTTTAATATCTGACCTTATCAGTAATATTACTAGTAATTTTTGCAGATTCTTTTTTCTCTTATGGTCTCTCACCAACAGTATTTCAACATCATGAAAAAGTATAAATTAGAAATTGTCACCTCAGATCCCATTTGATACCTGCAGGGACCCTGTAGTGGAAAACGGAAAAGGGTTCTTAACATGAGGAAGAATACTAAAACTTAATTATACCCTATAACATTCGCACTTTAAAATAAGATACATCAATTTAACTACTTCCCTATTCTTTTCTTACTCCTTCCTCTATTCATTCCTTTTATTTCTTTCTTTTGGAGCAATCATCCTGATTTTTTGGTCCCATTTCATATCAACTTTGCAGAAAATTATCTATAAACTGAAAAAAGCATAAGATAAGATGACAAAGTTCTGATACCTCCTTCAGGGTGACCATAGACATAAATTTTATATTTGAAGCTTCCATAAGAAATTCTTATCCAAAGAGATAAGGACAATTTGAAAAAGTATTTCCCTAATATTTTTACATTTGCCCTTCAACAGTTATAAAAACTGTGGTTTTGTTGGGGTGTTGACCAGACAACCTTCTATAGGCTATTTTCTATTCTAGTTAGAAATCACTGAATTAAAGATACCAGAACACAAAGTGAGCTGAAAAGATCACCTAGTCCCTATCCCTTTAGTCCAAAGACAGCTTCCTTGGCAATACAAACTTTTTATGCCGATTGCTGCATACTTCTACCAGCATTCATTTTATTGGGACAAAAACCCCATGAGCCACAGGAATATTTTTCCATGTTTAGTATTCATTTGAGAGATAAAATGCTGTGATGATCAACTCCTTAGAAAAAATGGATGAAAAATTGTGGCTTCCAAGAAGATTTAAAACTTCATTATGAGGCTGGCATGAAAAGTTTTCCAGTAACAGGAAAGGTCTGTCTTTTTCAAGGAAAGGCAGAGGTGGTCAGAATTGACAGGATTTTGAATAAAGTTTACTTTCAAGTTATTGATTTTCAGCAAATTACTCAACTTCAGAAGAAATACTGTTAAATATACAACATAAGTGTATATTAATTTCTTGTCAATAACATCTGGCATCTTGAAAACAAAGTAGTTATTAATATTGCAAAGGTGTCAAAGCAGGATTTTTGAGAAGAATAATGCACTTCTTTCTTTTAAAATAGTGCCATATAGGGTCATGAAATCAATGCAAAACTCATTTCTAATACTGAAATTTTAATCTTATATCAAAGCTTTTTATAACAGGATGATTTGCAATGTAGCACTTTATAGTAATTTACAATCACTTTAATAAAAATGTATTGGAACCATAATTTTTAACTTTTTTTTTTACAATCAAAGACAGTATTGGATGCATCTTAATTTGAGATAAATTGAAATTAGTCTTTTTAAAAAATTGGAGTTGTGAGAACTTATATGACATTCATAAAGAGTGGAGATACGAGAGATATGTATAGCATTATAAAGTGCTTCAAATCCAAAATTTTGCTTTTACAACACTATGATATCACAAAAGTAATTAAAAAATTTGATTACTTTTAGAAGTGTTATCACAAATTAAAAGTGGTGCCATATGACAGCAGCAGTGTGAATTCTGCAATGGTAGACACGCAGATGATGTAATCTCTTACAGTTTGACCTATCAAGGGTGCTTACAACCCGATCCATTCTTCAGGTATAGCCTATGTAACTGTCTTTTCTGGAAAACAGAGCCCAGTGAACTCAGTACAAAACCACAGGTAGGTTTCTCCCTAAAGCAGATCCCTAAATTTATAATATTCTCATGGAAAGAATCTATGGAACAGAATATGATTTCTTCAGGGCTCAAAGTACTGCTACCAAGCCTTGCCAAAAAAGAAGAGGTAGGAAAACAGGTTTTTTGGGGTTTTTTAACTCCCTATTTATGTACTGTAAAAAATTCTGTTCCTGCTTTCACTGTCTTAAATTGAAAACTCACTACAGGCAATGAGCAATAACATCTATTGTTTACATCTGCTGGATTTTAGTCTCTACCAGAATCTGCTGATCCAGAAGCCAACATTTTTTTCATCCTTAATTTCCTCTTCTTTACATGAACTTTTATTGGCTTGCCCACCTGTCCTAGAATTCTTAGTGTGCTACTCTGATGCTATAAAGTATAGATATAGCAAGACCCTGGTACTACATAATAAATTATGAGTTAATATGGTGTTCTGCCTTGTATCTTCTTTTATTGTTAAATGTAGGCATTTTAAAAAACACATTTGGGGAAAATAAAAAACATCCAAAGCATTTACATAGATATCCTTCATCTGGGAAATTTTGCATAGTTCTCATGCAATTTTCTTTACTTCATTTAGGACTATATTTTATCTCTAATTAGATTCTAAAATGTAAAGAGCATCTCATTGACTTTTTTAGGTGTACCTAAATATTTTACCCCTAATACACATTAAAGGTATATAGACAGTTAATGATGCAGATATGAACCTAGTGAGATTTAAAAAGATTTTACCTATCTTCAGTGAAGAAATTTCTTCTTGAAATACTTAGTGTTTCAGAGTCATACATGCCTATAAACCTTCAGGTATCTACTTTTCTGTGCTCTTCTGTGTGTAAAAAAATATCACTATAATACTTTGAGGAAAAGAAAAATGCTAAATATGTTTAAATTGTGAGAAGCATAGATATTTTTGTGAACAAGCCTTAGAAATCTTTCAGCAAACTCTTCTTATGCTGATACAATTTTGGTACAATCCCATGTTCACTAATTAAAGACTATTGTTTGCTGGTGAAGTAACATTTTTTCTAACATTTTTAAATATAGTAATTAATAGTAAATATAAATAGTAAATAAATAAATATAGTAAATTCAGTAAAGGCACATATATGATCATGTACCAGCTCTGTACAAGGCTCACACCAGGTTGTGTGAGCTCACAGTGCCCACAGACCTCCTGTGGTGCTTAATCCGTGGAGCAGCAAAGGAATGTCCCTGTGTGCACTTGTCGTACTCTTTAGTGAGATAGTTGAAATACCACAGTTATTGATCTCTTTTCACTCTGAGGGATCTTATTCCTCTCCATAGGAAAATTAGTTTGTACCTCAAACATGTGAATTAACTGAATACATTTGGACATTGTACTCACCTAGGTCACAGTTCAGTCCTTAGTAGAGTCAATGCCCAGTGTTTTTAGAAAAAAAAAAAAAAAGAAAAAAGTGATGTGTTGATGACAAATGTTGGTCCAATCAACCTCCCATTCAAACCCTGTTCTGCTGCTGTCACGGTTTGAAGCTGGCCAAGTGCCAGGCTCCCACAAAATCTATTCACTTTTTCCCCTGCTATAGCCAAGCAGAGAAGGGGAAACTAAAACTTCATTTTAATGAGTTGAGATAAGGATTATTAAAAAAATCTTTAAGGCAAAACAGGTTAAAAACTTAAACAGTATAAACATTTATTATTAACAGAATTAAAAGTAAAAAGGGTAATGAGAACTAAAGCGAACTTTCAGAACACCTTTTTTTCACAGTCCTTCCCTCTTTCTACCGACCACGCCAGGAAACAAAACATGGGGTTTTGGTCACTGTTTCACTTCTTAAAAATCTTTCTTCAGTATGCTTAAGGAAAAAGAGTTTCTTCTGCTGTGCCATGGGATCCTTCCCATGGGAGATAGTTCTCTGTGAACTTTCCTAGCATGGTTTTAGCTTCTACAAGCAGCAGTCCTGCCCGAACCTGCTGCAATGTGAATCCCTCCCACAGGCCAAGCAGTCTTCCCACAGCTGCCTAGCGTGGGTCATTTTAGTTCATAGGGTTTAGTCTTTTAAGGATGAGCTGTTCTAGTTTGGAAGTGAAGGGTCTCTTCCGCTATCTCTAAAGGCAAGGGTCATCTCTCTCTGTTCAAGTTTGTCACTGGAGTACAGCTTTTCAGTATCCACGCACTCCAGAGTGAGTACTCTTCTTCACGGGCTGTGTGGACCTCTGCACGCTGCTATGCACCTCGTGAATTATAGGGAAACAATTTGTTGTATTATAGTCCTCACCACGACTTACAGAAGAATCTCAGTTCTGCCACTTGGAGCACCTCCTCCCTCTCCTTTTTGTCACTGACCTTGGTGCCGCAATCGGTTCTCCTCATATGTCCTCACTTTAACTTTTTCTCTGACTTGGAAGAAAGTTGGTGTCTGTAAGTTGCAGTTGAGAGGTTGATCTCGTCCGGGCTCCACATCAGGGAATTGCTCGCCCTGTCTCTCGCTGCTGGCCACATGGTCCCTGCTGGCACCGCAAGGCCGGCCCCGGCCATGTCGTCCTCATGGGCACCACAGGGGCGGCTCCAGGCTCAGAAGGGTCCTGGCTGTGTGGTCCCGGCCTCAGGAGGGCTCCGGCCATGTGGTCCTGGCCTTGGGAGGGCCCTGGCTGCATGGCCCCCAGAGGCCCCACTGGGATTGGCCCCTGTGGCCTCCTCACCTCCCCTCAGGAGAAGAAAGAGAACTTCCCATGGTTTTTCCTTTCTTAAGTCTGTCATCACAGAGGTGTTACCAACTTCTCTAATTAGGCCAGTAACCTGCCCATCGTCAGAGCCTTCAGCAATTGGCTCCGTGCTGGACAGAAAAGTTTCGAGCAGTTTTTTTTTTTCCCACCCACTAAAACCAGGTTGTGTTAATCCAACACAGCACTTAATATGTCCAGAAGATAAAAGATGCATAACCCCAACAATAAAACAAAAGGCAATAGCCAGAAACTGATGCACAGGAAGTTCCACCTGAATATGAAGAAGAACTTCTTTACTGTACTGATGCCTGTGTACTGGAACAGGTTGCCCATAGAGATTGTGGAGTCTCCCTCACTGGAGATATTTGAGAAGTGTCTGGACACAGTCCTCTGCCATGTGCTTTGGAATGACCCTGCTTGAGCAGGGAGGTTGGCCCAGATAATCCACTGTGGTTCCTTCCAGCATTAATCATTCTTATTCTGTGCTAATCTCACACCAGCTAACAGTCAAAAAATATTCCTTCTGTGAAAACAAGCCCCAACATCTGGCAAGATTTCCATCAGGAAAAACAAGTGCTTGACTTTTATGTTGCATATGGAAAATTTCACGTGCGTGATCTCCGAGGAAATGGAATATGAACTAAACAGTTTATTTCTAAATGGTGCTTTTTAGAACCAAGTGGGAAAATGTCATACTGGAAACAAAGTCTGCAAGACTTAAACACTCAAAGCTCTTTTTTCAGAAGAAATACAAGTGCAGTTCTCATAACAGTGAGGATATTGTTCTTACTTACACATTTTCAACTAATCCAAATATTCTTATTTACTTGAAAGTGGCTTGAAATCAGGCTTTTCTCACAGCAACGAACTTATCATTAGGACTAATGTAATTGGAGTAGTTTCCATTTATTTAATTACAAAAGCATTTCATTTATTTTACCTCTGACAGAAAGAAACAGAATTGCTGTTGACATCAAAGCAGGGCTGCTACTTGGTACTGTAACTCTAGTTTTTAACATAACAATTCTAAACAGATTTTCTAAGTTCTTGCAGAAAAAAAAATCTTCAGGCAGAAAATAAAACATTTGTTTTTTGCTCCAGGATGCTCATAAAAAAATCAATGCATAGATAGGTGCTGTTAATTACTGCAACAAATGATTTTATCTGTTTTAATATTCATCCTCTTTGCACTTGGATCTTATTTTCCAGATGCTGTCAGGAATTGGTAATAAGGAAATTGGTATTAGTGAATTTGGACCTGGATCTTTTCCTAGGTAGCCTGGGAAATGAGACAAAGCAAAATAGCAGCTAAAAATTAGAGAACTTCTATTCTGTTCCATTCAATGCTAAGCAATGCCATGCTGTGCCATCTGCACTGTGCTATGCTATGCTACTCTGTTAGTCCATTCTTTCTTACTCTGTTTGGGATACTGGTTTTGGGACAGAAATGGTGATGCTTATGCTACATGACATGATGCCACCTGAAAGCTATAATGGCTGCTAGAGGCTGGATATTAATTTTTTATTGTTAATTAATTTACATTAATGTTTCTTCTTTAGCTATCTTTATCTCAGTCCTTCTCTGAAACTATGAATATCCATAAAATAGCTGAAATGCATATCTGGACACTGTATACAATGCTGAAAGGAGGAATATAGTAAACAATTCTTATTGATATTTAATCTCTATACACACTATTGTCTATGAACTGAAGGCAATGCAGACATTGCAGGGGCAGTGGGCAAGAGGGGCTAGAAGACAAGTGCTGAAATTTCTGATTTATTTGTGAACAATGTTTTAGTGTTCTCTTCAAACAGAATAAAAATGTTTTGTCATAAATTTTTGTTGCTTGCAGTACATAAAGATATGCTATTAAATTACTGTCCTTTATTCATGCATCTGAAACATGCAAGAATATGAAAATCCTTAGAAGCACAATTGTATTTCTGTATTAAAACTCAGAATCACCCTCATATTTAAAAGTAAATATTCTAAAAGACTTTTCTGGATTTCACTTCTCAGTATCATACTGATTATTTTTCAATTATAGCCCTCATCTTCCACAGTAAGTTAGTTAACTGTTATCTTTACAACAACAGAGAAGCAAAGAACTAAAATACTTTAAAAGAAGAATAAGAACTGTGTGGAAACTTGTGGCAGGGATATTTTTTCCAGCTATTATATACCAGCAAAAGTCATATTAAAGACATTCACATAGCTCCTGTATTGGTTTGAAAACAAACCAGTGGGAGATCACAAGTCAGGAATAAAATTGAATTGGAAAAAAAAAATTAAAAATAAGTGAAATAATACAAGGAAAAAGCACTGACAAAGTCAGATACAACCTGACACCCTGTTAGGGTGGTGGTAGCAGTCCAGATGAAGTAGTTCAGTTGAAGCAGTGATCCTATGGAAGGTCTGGTCTCCAGCTGAAGGTCCAGTGGTAGCTCTTGTCCTCTGGGAACCCAGTAGACAGGGCTAACTTAGGCAGTTCCAAGACCAGGTTATATCCAGGTGGGAATGCTTGGCTCCTCCCTCCTGGGCGGAGCATCTCACAATAGGATGAGATAAGTCCATGAGTCATGCAGTGGTTTCTTGCTGGTCCATTGTCTGTTATCAGGGGTGGGTCATAGCAGGAGATAACAGCTAATGGCCCACAGCTGGTGGTAATAAAATACATCTGTATTGGAACCTAGGACAGCTCCCAAGAAATTATAGGGAGATCAGACTTTATTTACTAAATATAAGACAGAAAGGAAACACATATTTCTTCAGCCAACAGACTGAGGTCAAACTGTTATTATCAATTTTTAAATATGGAAACTCAAGAGTTAATATCAGATAACTCAAAAATCATTCAAAACATCAGGAGACTTTTGATTCAGAGACAGACTAGTCTTCAATTGTAGTACATAAAAGTATTTTCAAGGCACCCCCTTTGATATAGATCTTTCTTTTAATTTCTTAAATTGATTTGGATTTAACAACCTTTTTTTTTTATTTTAAGACTTATCTTGATCACATGTATTACTAGAGACATACATGGGATTTAATACTGCAGTCATTTTAGGACTACAGAGGTCTGCCTATGTGTTTATTGTGGTGATTTTTCATGTTTAAATCATGTTTAAATCACGTTTAAATCACGTTTAAACAATCCGACTAGCTTCCATAGTGAAGTAACTGGTTCAGTGGATGAGGGGATGGCTGTAGAAGTCACTTGATTTTAGCAATATGAAGTTTCCAACAACATCTTTCTTGACAATCTGTTGAGGCATGGATCGTATAAATAGACCATAAATATGGTGAAAACTTATGCAGCTACCAGGTTCAAAGGGTTGTTAATGACTTAAAGTGCTCGGTGGTTAAAAATGGAGCTCCTCTGACACATTTTCTTGTAAAAACTTTGTTTTCATTTATCACTCAGTCATATGACTTCTGATAAAAGTGAAGTAGTATTTTATTCGGAAGCAATGGGCAATGGTATGTGTACATATAGGTTTGTTTATCCTGAGACACCTATTTGCTTTTCCCGTTGTTTTGAGGGATGTGATACAAAACTGTGTATTTTGCCTACACCAGGAACTTAAAAAGCCACTGTTCCCTGTAAAGTGAAGGCTTTGGTATGTAAAGAAGACATGCTTGTGGTTTAACTTTGGTTCTTTGCTCTCTCAGTGAAGAACTGCAGCCTCCTCAAGGAGGTCTTAAAGCCAAGAGTCGGTACCAGACCTGTATGGGCGACATACCAATCATCTATCTACTGTTTCTCTCACTGAGTTTCTTTCTGCTTCTCCTCACTTCATCACTGAAAACATCTAATATTGCTTAGATTAGTGTAGCAGTTGTCACAGCTCTGTAGCAGCAGTTGCAGACAGAAGGGGAATGCTCAGACCGATGGAATCCCATGTTTCTGTATGTACCCCAGGTCAAAATTTGGCTAATTATTCTGGTCACTTTTATGTTCATATATATTCTATCCTTTTCACAACAAAACCAAATGGAACTATCAGCTGTGACAGTTATGTAAAACCTATTTGATAGAATATTTCTACTTAAAAACCTGAATGAAAACTAATCTAAAAACCTTAGAATCATAGAATCATTAAGGTTTCAAATGACCTCCAAGGTCATCAACTCCATTTGGTTTGATATTCTGCACCAACCACCTGATCTTGATTACCCTATGTCTAACATCAATCACATGTTGTAATGATTGTTTTATCAAAGCTTTTATTCAACTTTTCAGTTTACTATAGTCATCTAAAGTCACAAAAAGTAATAGTTCATATTCAGATTTCAATCAGACACTTTTTTCAGGCTATATAGATTTATCCATGGTTTAGCACTTCTCAGCATTTCAGAGATTTTGTTGTTCATCTGAATTTTGTCTCTACCTTGTAGCACAATGATTTTCAACTAAAATGACAGACTGAATCTCTATACTTTTGTATGTTAAAAAGGATTTTGAAACAATATGGTCTGAAATGCTTCATCCCAAAATCCTGCTCTGAAGCTCGCATAAAAGAGCATGTAAAAATCCAGTCTCAACTGATCTATAAGAATGTATTGTGACCTGAATAGTAAGGATTTCAGCAGGGGTTACATTTGTCTTTGCTACCTACACAGATTTGGTGGTGAGAGCCAGCAGAACACTTTATTTCACAGAACTATTCACTATGTTGGTTATAAATAGTCTTAATAAAATCTCAGACTTAATCATGATATTCAAATCCCACATGATTATAAAAAATGAGGGTAACAAATAGAATGGATTTACTGTATCTTCAAGGGTACTTGTAGTACAAATTCAACTGGTCATGCTTTAGAGAAAGAAATTTTTGATGCTGACGTCCCCTGTCAGGAGAGCACAAGCTTTACATTAGGAGAAGATGACAGGACTGAATAAATGGAACATCAAGGGACTAGAAATACACAGCAAATAGGCACAGCTAGGAGGTCGTTTGGAAAGAGAACCAGCTGGATGCAGTTGGTGTGAGGGCACAGTGGCAAATCTATCATCTGTCCACCAGCAGAGTAAAGACACAGGAGACTGGACTGACTTCAAAGAGTGCCTGTACTAGTAAACAGTTTGAAAAGGGGTAGCTGAACTGGAAACTGGTATTCTATCTTCACTTTATTTCTCAGCCCTTCATCTCCACCCTTTATTCCCAAACTCATCCTCTCCTTTTTTACTCCTTACTTTTCCCCCACTCTTTGCCAGATACTATCTTATGATGCTTCAGGTTTAAGAAATGCAGTTATTACTCAACAAGTTGCATAAATATCTGCTGTGATTACTTTGTTTCAGAATGACTGATGAGAATTTTATAAATATCTTCCTTTCCTGAAGTTTCAAGGACAGTCCAATACCAACTAACTAAATAGCTCCTTTGCAAATGAGAAACCTGTCACAAGGTGGTCCCCCTAGGATCAATATTGGTTTCAACACTGTCTGATATCTTCAGAAGTGATTTGGATGACAGCATAAAGCGTTCCCTGATGAACTTTGCAGGACATACCCAAGTGGGGAAATGGGCACTTTAGGAGAGTCACCCTGAAGACTCGGATAGGCTGAAGAGTGGGCTAACAAGTACCTTATGAAGTTCAGCACGGACAAGTGTAAAGTTCTGCACCTGGGAAAACATAATCCAGGAGTCCGGCACATGCTGGACGTGTCCATTCCACATCTACCCAGCTGGAAAGCAGCTCTGTGGAAAGGCTCCTGAGGGTCCTGGTAGACAGTAAGTTCCATATGAGTGCCCAGCGATTCTCTGCAGCAAAGAGAGCCGAGAGGATGCCAGGCTGCATCAAAAAGAGGATCACTAACAAAGATAAAGTGTCCCACTCTGCTCAGCACTTGTCGGGTCCTACATGGAATACTGTGTGCAATTTTGGTCCCTGCTATATAAATCATATGTAGACAGGCTGAAAGTGTCCAAAGAAGGTCCACAAAAATAATCAAACTATTGTGAAGCCTGTCATATGAAGATTGGCTGAGAGGACAGGGTTTGTTCAACCTTTAGCAAAGAAGGCTTAGGGAAGGACTTATCACTGTGTTAAAGTATTTAAAGGATAGCTACCAAGATGAGGACTCCCTTTTTTAAAGGAATCACAAATAAAAACAGGGGTAATAGGTACAAATTACTTCTGGGGAGATTCCAACTGGACAGAACAGGAAAACTTTTCACAATGAGAGCAATCTGCTGCTGGCTCATTCTCTGCAGTGAAGGGGTGGATTCCCCAATGCTGGACAGTTTTAAGATTCAGCTGGACAGGATGCTGGACCACTTTGCCTAGACTGGGCTTTTGACAGCAAAGGTTGGACCAGATGGTCATTGAGGTCCCTTTCCAACTGTGTATTCTGTGAATATATGAAATTCTGTGTTCTTCATGATTACCATGAGCAGTTGACCTGTCCCATGTTAATGAATTTTCAGTGAACTCCACTGACTGTCTCTGAATAACTCTGTCTCTGTGATAAGGACCATTTCATAGGTATCACCAAGGATCATGTGACTCTATGAGAGACTTAAGTCTTTTTCACAATCCATTTTTGTTATAGAATAACACACTCTGTCTCCTTTCCTTCAAAGTTGATCTGTGATGTTGTTCTGACTACTTCAAAGATGTTTTCTGGAGGGAAAATCTATGTCCATTTTGCATATTTTTACTGCAAATTTATCCTGAAGTTTTTACTTAATTGGCTCTTGGTTATAAAGTTGACCAGGTGGCAGCCCACAAAGCTAATATTCTATTTGTTTTCAGAACAAACAGCTTCTACAGAAGTGAAGGCTTCTACAACTTTTGCTGCCTAAACAAATTAGCAAAATGTTCTGTTAAAAACCACCAAGGGGACTTAGGAGTATGAACCTCTGTCGATCTGAAAGCCCTAGCTAATAATAAGACACTGAGTAATTCCATTGAAATTACATTATTAACTGCTTTTTGGATTTTGCTCTAATCTAGAAATAACGCTTTTATGGTCAGAGGAAAGTTCCACTTATTACTGCACAAGGAGGACATTTTAGTAATGTAAAGAGTGATCTATTAAAGTTTAAGGAAAATTTTCTTATTGTCAGGTTTCACACCATTTAACCATCACTTAATGATTTTGTCTAACTGTAGAATTTGTCTATAGCAATGAAAAAAGGCAGATTTATATTCAGTTATTTGAAATCAATATTTGAAAATTTTCTTTCTTAAAGAAAATATAATTTTGTGTTTCTTAAAACATCACATAATATTTGTCATGCAGAGTTCATCACTTGTATGGTGCTGAGGCTGTAAGCATCTTAGGTGATACACTTTAACAACATTTGCTACTTGCTTATGGTAATTGTCTTTATTTATGCTATCAGGCATCTATTAGCATGACAGGAATGATGGACAGCAAGTTAACCAGGTCTTATAATCAACATCTACAAACATAACTCATTTATCATGCCCATGTCAAATTTGGCAGAAACACAACCTTTCTGGAAGGAAGAAGGAACCACAGGAAAGGTTAACAGATTTAAATGCTGCTGAAGTCTTAACAAGTAAGCATATGCAACAAAGAACTTATTTAATATTTGCCATTCTTTATTGTCTCTGCTGCTACAGAGTAATTGAATAATCTATTTGCTATTTACTATAGCTGCATGACATCCTATGGTGCAACCATTTTCAATATGAATAAATGTTCTCGATAAACTTTGAATGGGAAAATGCACTGGTGTAGAACCAATGAATTGAAAAGCTCATTTAGGACCTGATCCTGTGAAATGCAAAATGAGCCCTGTAAGTTGCTATTCTCTCAGTTTGTATTTCTCTGAGAGTTAAGAGGCTGATTATCACCAAATATATTCAGCATCCTGCAGGATCAGATATTAATGATCAGTGATTCTGGCAAATGAGAATGTCTGATATGGAAATGTCATTAAAACTATCTTTTTTCATCCTTTCTAAAATGTTTTTCTGTGAAACTCAGTTTGAAAACATGAGAAAAATAACTTAGGGTCTTCTGAAGTTAACTCTTATCTGCTAAAGCTCAACTGTTTATTTTCACTGTCACAGTATATTCAAGATGTTACTATGATTTGTTGCTTCTTTGCTGTCTGTTTTATTGTTTGTATTTTAATTAATGATGGGAATGAAAAGTAACTGTAATACCGCATAATACAAAGACAGACTATTAGATGCATCAATCAAGCATATTTTATTTCACCAATATAACCAATTCTCCAATTTGAAAATTTATATTTGTATGCAGAGGATCATATTGAAAATTTGTGATGGGAAACATAATTTTGGAAGTTCATGTCATCAATAAATGAAGACTGGGAATCAGATGCAGAGCATTCTCAGTCATTGTATTACTGAAAACTACAAACACTGAAAAATAATGCATGTTACATTATTTTTATGAGATCTGTGAGATTGCATGTATGGTACTATTCATTTAATTAGTACATCCTTATAGAAAAAGAAACAATAATTATGGAACACTGCATTTATCAAGAGCTCATTGAAATGCATTTTGATAGTTTCTATTACATTGTATGTTATTCAGGTTTTATTCAATAAATGAATCACTAGATGGGTGTATGCAAGAAAAATGTCTGCATTTCACAGAAAATGGAAGTACCATATACTGGTAAATATCTAAATAAGTGAATGTTCATGTAACTATTTCACTTTGGTTAGAAATGAAATAAAAACTTTGAATCCACTTTTAATAATATTCTCAGGCAAGAGTTAGGCATTGGGAGCTCCTAAAGTAAAATGTTTTCAAAAGTTCTAAGTTAATAGTGTTTTTATAGTAGCTAAAAGACTTGTAGAGAGAATAAACATGGAGGGGAAATAGGAATTTCAACTGAATATTTAGTATAGTGAAAACAAACTAGATTTTATCAACATCTCAGATACATAAGGCAGATTCACAGGCAAAAACAGTTTGTTGAAAATGTAGTATATGATGGTCAGTTGAGAATTTTTACTTAAAATATTATGACCAAATTGAAATTATTTTTGACTTGTCCTTATGTATTAAAAATATTGTAAATATGTATCTTGAGTTTCTCTCCTCATCTTGATTTCTGAAATTTCTGTACATTTTTCTTTTGTTAATTAGACTGTATTTCCATTGAAGTTAGGTTTTCCTTCTTCTCCTTTGTGTTGTGGTTTAACCTCAGCCAGCAACTAAGCCCTGCACAGCCACGTGCTCAGTCCCTGGTGGGATGGGGGAAAGAAGCAGAAGAGTAGAAGTGAGAAAACTCAGGAGCTGAGATAAAGACAGTTTAATAGGTAAAAAAAAAAAAAAAAAAAAAAAAAAGCTGTGCAAACCAGCAAAGCAAAGCAAGGAATTAATTTACCACCTCTCATGGGCAGGCAGGTGTTCAGCCTCCTGAGAAAACAGGGCTCCCTCATGCGTAATAGTCACCTTGGAAGACAAAATGCCATCACTCCAAAAGTGTCCTCCCTCCACCTCGCCTTTCTGCTATTTCCCTTCACCTTTTATTGCTGATCACAACATCATATGGCAAGGGATACCCCTCTGGTCAGTTGGGGTCAGCTGTCCTGGCTGTGCCCCATCTGAGCTGATGTTGGAGTGAAAGTTTCTCTGGACTTAGGCCTAGAGGAAAGCTAAAGCACAGGAGCTGAATTGCACATTCTGCATTCCTTATTTCCTAAAAATATCTTTATTTTTAGTTTGTTTTTCATTTATTGTTTGTATATTCTTCAAGTGTGTTGCCTCATGTGCTCTTTCATTGGAGAACTGCAAACAGTTCATGACTGGTTCTGTCTAGTCAGTTGAAGTCTGTTTTTTCTTGAGTCAGTGCTTGTTTGGCTGTTTGTTTTCTTATTTGTTTGAAACTTTTTCTGCAGAAGCACTCCACAGACTCTCTCTGTTGAAAGGTAATCAAGGACCAACATCTTTGAAAAGGAGTCTTCCAGCCCAACAAGAAATTGGGTACACTTTCTCACTGATGACTTCCCTCTGATGGCTTGTTAGTTGACAGTTTTACTCTTCTTTGAGACAGCAGTTATTCACTAACTTAATGTCAGAAAGCTTGCCAGCATCCTTTCCTGTTTTGCTTCAGGGAGAATCAGCGATCTGAAATATAAACAAAAAAATCTTCCACTTTACCCTTATCTTCCCAGGGCCCAAGGGACAGAGCTGTCAGTGGGTCTGGGAGAGCTGCCGCAGAGTGACACCCTTCTTTGGAGGCCTGTAGAGCCAGAAAAGGAAAATACAAGTGAGAAAAAATGGTTCCTGTGGAGCTCCTGCTCCACAAATCCCTCCAAGAGAAAGCAAGAGAAGCAGCAGACTTTGCATGAGATTGTTGCAGGTCCCTGAAAAGTATTTGTATCAAAAATTCTAAGGTGAGATGCAGAAGAAGGTGGTGCTCTGCAGGAAAGGTGATGGTCTCTATTCAGACAAGCATGATAGAGATCATTTCTCAGAAGTCACCACAGTGACTATTGTTGAAAAGAGCCTGCCACAGCATTTCATTCCAAATTTTTAAATTCAGAGGTGATAGCAGAGCCCCTACTCTTGTGTTTTACCTCCACAGTAAGATAGTAAAATAATGATTCAAATTTGTTTTGCTTATTCATTTCATGACCATTTATATAACAATTTCTTGCATTCATATAATGCAATGTCACCTCCTAGGAGCACACACAATATCCCATTTCCTTCATTATAGCTCTTGGTCTTACACATTATTTAGTACTGTAGAGTTATAGGGAACGTTTCCATTTTCTTGTTCCCTACAGGGCAGCATCATGCTTTTATCTTTCTCAGTATCTCACTTCTTATAAGTCATTTAAGCTTTTGGGTGCCTATCTCTTTTCCAGGTCAAAAAGGCTGAAATGTTTACTCTAAGTAGTTTATTTTAAAATATCTTTAATATTTTAAAATGTGTTTCATATGCAAGGTTGTGTTCAAAATGATTTTTTTTTTTAAATAGTGTGAAACTATGAGACAAGTTTCCGATTTGCTAGCTATATTCTTTTACATTGAGAATAGATTCACCTCTCAAATTTGATTGCAGTAAAAGTGGGTTTTTTCCTACTCATAGCTAATTTTGTGTTTTAAAAATGTACAGTTAGAATGAATTAAAAATATTTTTCAAGAATTCTTAGAAAAATAGAAACAGGAAAAATATTTCACAGATTCTGAATACTACTGAAAATTGAGTATTTAAAAAATTATTTTCCTGGGTAAGAGGAAGCCAAGATGGTTCTGGTTTTCAGTGATAACTTCCAATAACTTTCTTTTATACTATTTGATCTTTTAAAGATTTTGTCTTCACTGTTAACTTCTGCATAAAGGAGTATTTGGAAAAGAGAAGGGAAAGAAAATAAAGGCATAAAGCAGTATGTAAAAGTTGGGTCGGTCAGTGTAACATACCAGTCTCAGGCTGATGCTCTGAGATTCCCTTCACTGCTGTGCATAGGAATGTCTGAGCTAAGAAAACACCAAGAAGAGATAAAAGAGATAAATGAGAAGAGGTGCAACAGTCATGAAAATCCAAAAACACATTAGTAATGAAACATCTCTGTGTTTCCTCTCAGATACCTTTCCCAGTGATTGTAAACCTGATTAAGCTAACAAATATTCATTGAAAAGAAAGACAAAACAAACAAGAAGTAAAAAGAATATCACTGCAGGCAACAAATTAAGTTTTGTGGCGACGAAATTTACCTTGTAATAAGAGCAAATGTACTAATGCAAGTTTCCTAGGCAGTTTCATTTATATTTTTAGATAAGGGAAATATTTGTGTTTGTGTTTTAATAAACAGCATCTTTTACATAGAGAAACAATGGAATTTAATACAAGTTTTATAGCTGCTTATACTATTTACAACTAACCAGATGTAAATTAAAAAATAAATAAAATAGATGGAACCACAGCATTTTCTATTTTTCTAAACTAGGTGAACATAATTATGTGATTTTTTTGTATGGCCTAAAATTCACATCTGGTTAGAACATGATGTTTCCACATACAAGCAGACTACTCCAGACTCCAATTCATTTGCACCATAACAAATAATAATTGGTAGGAGTAATAATGACATTAGTATAATGGGTGATATGATTTATAGATTGGTTCTGGATTACTACAACAGTTTAAAGAGAGATTAAATGTCACTAAACTCAGGTGACCTCTGAAAAAGTTTAATTATTTTAAAAAGGGAATGATATATTCATGGCCATTACAGCAAGTATGGAAAATGTCTGGCCAGGTGTCAAGCTGAGACTATTGCCTCATCAGTCCATTTTGCCACCACCCTGATGACCAAGGTTCCAATACAGATGTATTCTATTACCACCAGCTGAGGGCCATTAGCTGTTATCTCCTGCTATGACCCACCCCTGATAACAGACAATGGACCAGCAAGAAACCACTGCATGACTCATGGATTTATCTCATCCTATTGTGAGATAATCCGCCCAGGAGGGAGGAGCCAAGCATTCCCACCTGGATATAACCTGGCCTTGGAACTGCCTATGTGACTCTTGTCTACTGGATTTCTAGGGGACAAGAGCTGCCACTGGACCTTCAGCTGGAGACCAGATCTGCCATAGGATCACTGCTTCAACTGAACTACTTCATCTGGACTGCTACCACCACCCTAACAGGGTGTCAGGTTGTGTCTGACTTTTTCAGTGGTTTTCTTTTTTTCCCCTTGTATTATTTCACTTATTTTTAATTTTTTTTTTTCCTATTAAATTTTAACCCTGACTTGCGATCTCCCACTGGTTTGTTTTCAAACCAATACACCTGAGTACCACCACAGCCATTTTTCTCACTTGACCACCTGGCCTGTCTAGTTGCCATGAGCTCTCTAGAGCAGGGGCTACCATTTCCCACTAATTTTTTTTTTTTACAGTGCGGAGGAGCCTAGATCATTGATTACTAAACATGTTAATAGGATGAAACATTGAAAATCCAGCAGGGAACTTGAGCATCATCTCTATTTCAAAGGCGTAAGAATATTTAATGTAATAGCATCTATAAAACAATAATAATAGTGAGTTACAAACATTGCGCTTTTTAATCACAAAAATATTGTTAGAATTAATTGAAGATAGACATTCTAAACTTCTCTAAGAAAAAAGACCTGCTTAATAACAGTAGACAATTGTTTGTCAGTTTTTTCATTTATGATGTCTTTAGGTCTGTGTAATACAGCTAGTCTAAGGGAGAATTTTGGTGTTATCAGCTTTTATCTTTTAAGCCTATTGTTTTTGTCATCTTTCCTGACATCACTATGTAATCTGCAGCTGTGCCAATGCTGGTGTGACAATTCCAAAGAAATGTACTGTAAACAAAAATTGTTTTCCTAACAATAGGATCCTTGTGAATTCTTTCTGAAGAGCGTCATCCCCCAGTCAACTTTCCTTCAAAGTAGTGAACCATCTGTGAGAGAAAATAAAATTTAAGAGATTCAAACAACAGTCAAAAGGAATAATGAATGGATTAGATGGAATGCAGCAGGGAGTTCAAGTGTTTATATTCATAATACTTCAAGGTACTGAACTCCGGAGTGAGTGAATTCACAAGACTGCTTGTAAATATCAGACATGTTAATATTTTCATTAAGGATAACAGAAATGGTCAATTATAAAACAAAAGAGAAGACAAGAATGAGAGAACAAATATTTAATTTTCTGATTTAACCTACCATCTCAAATCTTCTTCTCCTTTACCTGACTGCATTAACTACTTAGACTTATTCGAATCCATCCTTTCATGCATATATCCATGTATCCATACCCATACATATAAAAATATGAAATATGTCTTTTTTACTATTTCATTATTTATGTTTTGTATATGACTCATTTCCACATTATTTACTGAACCTTTTTAATATTTTGTCATCTCTTAAGTGAAAGAAGTCTAAGATTATTTTTTATTTTGTGGATTTTGGTCAACAAGAAATGGATTGCAATAAGTTCTCTGATTATCCATTAGTAATAAATTTAAAACCATGACTTTAAAACAAGCTTTCTTGGGGGGGGGGGGGGGGGGAAGGCGTATGGAACACAAAGACTTCTTTTTTTCCCCTAGTTTTTGTATTTTGAAAATGTTATGATTTTCTTTAAAAACATGATAGTCAGTAAAGGTAACAGCTCAGAGCAGTAACTCCTGCTGTTTCACATTTACAAAAATGTAAAATGAATGTTAGGTTTCAAGTCAAATATTTACACGCAAATTTACGAGTATTTGGTATCATTAAGCATTTGCTTAATGATGAAATTATACAGTGTTATCTCACTCTCAAACCCAGTTTGAGTACAGAATCAAGTGATTAAAATACCAATGCAAACCCAGACACCAGCACATTTTCTGTTACAGTTTGGGTTACAATTGCAGGAGATATCCCATCCTAAAACATGGCAATGTTGAACCCCACATGTAGTTCAGGTAGGGCTGCTCAGCTTCTCTAGCCCTGTAAGATAATTATCTGACCCAGAGCAGTCACATCATCTGCTTCAGTGTGTGGCCACACAGACACTCACAAATCCAGGCTATGCAGAGATAGTGGAAAAAGCTGGCAATGTCATTTGAGGGCTGTAAGAGAGCATGCTCTAGAAATCAGATGTCTTTTGCTTAAATTGCTGTGGAAGAACAACCACAAGCAGATGCAAGGCAAAAATCTTAATAATTTAAATGGATTTTAGGGAACTTACTGTTAAAAAGAACATTATTATTATTCTTGCTAACTGGATTCAGATGCTTTCTAGTAATTTCTCCAATAAAATCAACATTCCCTATAAATTGATATAATCTTAAAGGGAATAGTATTAGTATTTGTGAAAGTCCTCTGAGCAGATGTTGCATCTATATGCAGCAACAGTACCAAAAAAATAAGAGTGATATGAAGTCTACTAATATATTTCAAATTCTACCTGGAAGCATTATTGAGGGCCAGCAGATCCCTTTGTCTAAATACTTAGTTGTCCTTATCTTTCCATTGAAGGTTGTCAGTGAAGTTTTAGTACATTTTTCTGCAATGGGGAATTCTGTCTAGAAGCAACTAAAATAGACTAGTTTTTCATTTCTCATAGGCCAACAAACACTCATCAGACACAACTGACTGTGAGGCATTCCTGAATTGGGTTAGATTAAGACTGGCAAATTAAAGATGAAAGGCTCTGCACCACAGATGAATTGTGTTTAGTCCTCTTTAATAATGTTATTATGAAAGTTTTAAAATCACTGTCAGTGTTATTTTTCTGAATATATATTTTTTCCTAGGCTTAAGACTGAGTGAACAACAGAGGCTGGAACTGATCTTGATTTGTAATATAGATATGCAGAGAAAGGGCGGAAAATGAAAACCATAAGAAACCTGAAAGCTGGCATACATGCTTCTGTGCACATGGACTTTTTTTCTGACCTTTGTGCCTGAAAGTCATTACAGATAGAACATGTCCAGAAATTTTGGCAAGATGAGGGAGATCATTTGAGGACATTATATTGTCTAAATAAAAGATCAACATATCTTCCATACTAAAAAAGACTGTTTCTACATGGAGTTTAACTAACTATGCAATTACTAAAACATCAGCACATTGCAGAGTACTTTTAGAAACATTATAGAACAGAGGATGCATGTGATTAAATGAATGCTATCTATATTTTTGGTAATATTTATCATTAATAATATCCCATTAATGAAAAATAATGTTGAAAGCTATGACGCTTATTGTTCTTGTAAAGATAAATGCTGTGTAACTGAGTTCTCTGTAATATACCGCACACTTCTTAACTTCATTAAGAGGTACTTCACATATTTTGCTTGAGAAGATCTCTTGAAATGGACTTTCAATTAAATACCAGGTTCTTCAATAATTAGGTTTTCTACTTTAAAAATATTTCAATTTTTGATGTATTCTGTTGTGATATAGGGATGGGAATATGAGTCTAGGAGAAGTGTCATATTAAAACATTTTTTTAATTGTATTTTTAATTGATTGTGAAGTTCAAAGCTGAGAGGTGTTTCCAATTTGACATTCTTATATTTATAGGGATTCATATTATATGTAAGGTTGTCATAAAGTTTCATAGGAAAATCAAAGGGTCTTACAAATTATTTAGTGAAACATACTGTTTCCATCTTCATCCAAAAGTTGAATTACACCACTGATGTTATTAGGATTCAAGGTAAAATCTTTGAACCTATAAAGAAATTTCTTTCTGTCTGCAGTTGCATGCATACACAAAACTAACTTATGGAATGAAATTATTCTAAATTATCCTTAATCTATTAAAGTTAATGATTTAATCACAATCATAATTATTGCAATTATTACAGTATTGCCATAATAATCCAAATAGTTGGAAGAAGTTATTAGTTCTGTGTTACATTTTAAATATTGCAATTCACCTTTGTTTTAACTATACAAAAACTTCAACAAAATGTGAAAACTTCACATTAATCTACGTATCACAATATTGCAGTAATCTACTTAAATTTTATAGCTAATGTGTCATTGTTTTAGGTGGATATCCCACAAAATTGTATGTTTATATAAAAACATATTTTTATATGCTTATGGTTGTACTTTTTCTTTCTTCAAAAAGAACTTTGTTTTGCAATTTTGTTTTAGGGTTTGGTTTTAATTTAATAGAGAAACTAAAAAAATCTATCAACAATTTTAATTTATTTTACCTCTGGGTAGTTTACAATTATATAGATGCATGATGTTTCATTATCTGAATGTTTTTATTAGTGTATTTTAATGTTGAAATTGAGGGGGAAAAAAGGAAAACCATTATGTTTTGTTGATGGAATGTTCCCAGAAAGCTGCCAACAATGAAACATTATGCAAAGAGTTTGCTTTTGCCAGCATCATATGACCTTGATTGTTCGTATTTGGGCAATTATAATTAAAATACCTCCACAAGAGAACACAATTTAATGATATTGCGGGATGTACCTGTCTACAATTTTCATAAGCCTTCCCAATCATACATCTTCAATGGGAAGGCGTTTTGTACTATGATCTTCAGTATTAAAGAGAATAAAGAAAGCAAAAGTTAATTTTTTATTTTAAAAATGTTTTAGCTGCATTTCAGAGATAAGAAGTTGTTTTCCAGGGCCAAACTGTATCCCGTTCTCAAAATTACCAGGAACAGATACTTAGAGATAAGCAAAAAATAAATATATTAAGATATAATTTTATGTTTTAAATTTATTATCTCCAAAATTGGAAAATTTAACTCCAAAAAAACAGGAAACAAAATTTACTTTTCCATTTCAATTATCAATTTGTGTCACTGGGTTGGATCTCGTTTCTTTCTGTCTTTCAGGTTGATTAATCTTATACTTGTAGGTTTATTTAGATATAAGTTACTTCAGGTTCAACTAAGAGATGAGACCTCATGCCCTGAAAAACAGATGGTAGGACAACATATGACAATGGAACTCATTGTAAATATTTGCAGTCTACAACTAAAGGAATAATTAAATTAATTCACAGTGATATAGCCTATCTGTAATCACTTAACCTAAGGATCATTTTTGATTGTTGAATAATAACATCTTAGTGAAAATTAGAGTTTAAAAATATGTAAATAGAAACTGAAGAATGAATAGAAACTATTTTCATATTGGAAAATTATCCAGATTACTACTGATAAAATTTAATTAAGTGATGGTGCAACATCACTTTGTTGAGAGGAGGTTATCAAAATTGAACACAGTCCTCAAAGCTGGAAATAGCACTAAAAGAAAAGTAGAAATTTGTGTGATAGGACTGTGGCATTCTATTTACAAAGGCAATGAGTGCTTACTCAGAATTGCTAAAAATATAAGTAAGGTTCAAATTGAGATTTTTAGGCTTTTTACCTCATCCATGAGAAAAGGGAAGAGGAAGGTAAATCATAGACAAAAAACTTTGAAGGACAGTAAAAAAACATTCTGCCTTTGACTAATAAGGTTGAAGATATTACTATATTCAGGAAATGTGAATTGCCTGTCTCTTGACATGTCTCCCTGCAGACATGTCTTGACAGTCATAAGACAACAAATAACTTTCTGGTTTTTCAACTGCTGTTCAAAAATGTCCCAGTATAGATATTTTGACAGAACATTGCTCATTTTCTAGTTTTGAATATGAATTGTTTTTCTGTTGACATGTGGTGATTTTTATGCTGCTAAAACAAAATTCTTTCCAAGTCAAGGCAGAAAGATACCTTTTACCTCTGATGAACATCATGAAGAACAAATATAAGCTGAGAAATCTGAGGTAGTTAGATTATAAAATTTATATAAATATATACATATATATACACTTCTTCTCAGCATTACAGACAGAAAAATGAACATCCATTTAAATAAATAAAATAATCTTTTTCTGAAAATAACAGAGATGGAGATGATAAAACCTAAATTCTCTTTAAAAACCACAAAAAAAATGTTTGGTGGTTTTGCAAATAAAACCATTACCCAACTGATTTACCCAAAACTCTTTAAAAGTGACAGATTTAAAAATTGAAGAAACTAAGGGAGAAATGCTTGCTCTAGAAGAATTGCCAAGACACCTTTTCTTTCAGAGCAGTCATGAATCTTTATGGTTAATTCTGCAGGGATTTTTCAGACAGCAGTTAGCAAACGGGTCACTTTGTGGAATTGCTGGTGTTGGTTCACAGTTTTCTGGTCTGTGTGAGCTTTGGTTCTCCAAAGCTGTAAACTTCGTGGAAGTGATCATTGCTTATAGGCATGGTGCAGACAAGTTGAAAAATCTTGAGCTGACTTCCATTCTACTGACTTCAAATGGATCATTTGCTTTGAATATTAAATCAGTGCAGTGTTGGCTCAAACTACTGTTTCTGCTAGAGGGAAAAGTAATATATTTTCATGCTTATATTTTTTGCAAGTATTTAATGGATATTGAGGTGGTGGAAATACGTCCTATGCTCAGAATTTAAATTAAACCACTCAAATCAGAATTTCAGAATATCAAACTGTGATAGTAGAAGTGTTTTGTGAACACTGGTGATATCACACCACATATCTGAGGCTCCACATCTGTCTGTTGGAGTGGCCCACTGAGCAAATAGTCATGAAGAAAAGCACTTCAGAAACTTGTTCAAAGAGACTGGGCTTCTGCTGCCCTCCAGTTTCACTTTGATCCTTTCAGTTCCCAGTGTTTCACTTGGTTTTGTTGCTCCATGTCGTTCCCTCTGGTTTGCACATTGTTCCTGCAAATGAACTACTGCTTCTACATCTGTAGATAGTGTTAACCTCTGCTTCTGAATTGACACCAAAAACACAGTTTGTTACTGAACTTTGCCCCAAGGTGGGCTGCAGGTGGTGGCATTTCTGTGCTCATTCCTGCTGCCATGACTCTACAGGTGACTACTCAGATCCACATACACAGAGGAGGGAGAGTAGAGAAGAAGCATTTCCAGATATCAGTCAGCTCCCTTGGCTCTCTCTGCAGACAGAAGGAAAATTGTTGTTCCACCAACAATGTGAATCAGACCACATAAAGCTCAGTTGCTATTTTGTCTTGCCTTGCAGGAATATATGTCTCTTTAGTGAATTAAAGAAGTCCAGGAAGAGATTAGTTTAGGTTAAATTTAGTGATAATGAATGCCAAATACGAAGACGTCATTCCTGGAAGTTGTCTTTTTGTTTGTGGAGCAGGCTTACCAGGAGATCTGACTATTTTCTTGCTATCATAGAATGGTTTGTGTTGTAAGGGATGTTAAATCATCTACTTCCAACTTCGCTGCCATAGGCAGGGTTGCCATCCCCTAGATCAGGTTGATCAGGGAAATGCTATGTTTAAATGTTTCTTTGAAATTGTTAATGCATTTGTGCAAAATAAGGATTCAGAATTCACCCCAGTTTTTATTTCTTTTTTTGATAAAAATAAAATTTTTCATGTACGTTACAGTTTAATAAAAATACATTTTAGGCATGTAGGATCAATATGACAATTGTAATCACATTTTCCATTAAATAAAAACCAAAATTTTATTTAGATTTGTGATTCATTAATAATCCGAGTGTCTACAGCCTTGAATTCCTAGAGGTCACTCTGTTTAAAAAAATGGAAAGTCTGATGGAAAGTCAGTTCATTACCAGTAAATTCATTGATCAGCCATGGCAAGTTACAGAACAGCTTAGGGAAGGTTTGTAGGTTGAACTCCTGGGTTCCACCCTCTAATCACAGATTTTTCTGCAGTCTGTCTTCCAACCAGCTGTCACACAGCCAGTAGAGTATTGAACCAGCTTTTAGGCTATGATAACTTCTTTGCATGGCCACAGATGGGTGATGAATGTTTGCTGGCACGAACTCCAGATGAGTATGTATTAAAAAAGATAATGATAATTATCAAAGCATTTGGGAGCTCTTCTTTCTCCTTCACTTGCCAGAGGATTGAAGACGGTTCCTGATCATGGTTACTGTGAAGTGCCAGGTGGAGAATCCTCTTGTCTATAATTTACATTTGTTTCTTGGGGGTTTTCTTCATTAATGCTAATTTAAAACATTATTTCATAGTATTCTATATCCTAAAATCTGTACTAGTTCTCTTATGTCTGTAATGGTGTTACTTACTGCAGGGATCACTTGATGCAGGTTAAAACTTAGAATCAGGTTAGTGTTCTCTCAGCTATTCATATTGCATCATAACATTTTCCTGTAGAAAGCAAAGAATCACTGCTTGAACTACAACGAAGCCTGTACAGCATATCTGCATTGAGGTTAACAGCTCTAAAGTCCTTGAGTAGTAGTGCTCAACTATCTCAGATTTTTAGTTCTGAAAAGTAATTGTAAGATGGTTTTATTGACACAAAACAGGAGTGTCTTTTGTACATGTCCTATGGATATTTCTGTTATGGCAGTTACAAATGTATTCCTGTTGAAGTTATATTTCTATTTTGTAAAAGTATTCAAAATCTCTAAAGGTTTATAAAACATTCATTTTAACAAGGATGTAGATTTCAGATTCTAAAATAATCTGTTTCTTAGGTGAAAGTTCCCCTTATTGAGCATACTAAGAGTATGATTTGTATAACTTTTTACGTGACAGTGAGATATCAAATTTGACTTGGCCATCAATCTTGTCTCCCTAGATGGCAACATAGGAAATCTTCAACAAGGCAATTCGTGTCTATTTCACTGTGAGGTAAATCAATCCATATATTAAGTAATTGTACAGTTAGATTGTATTCCCAATTTCTAGTCTTAGTACAAAGAGATTTATCCCAGCAAGTGAGCAGTTTAAGCAAGATAAACCCTGTGAAAGTTTTACTAGTGAATTCAGGGACAGTGAATTCAGGTAGATTGAGGGGTGTGGTGTTTTTTTTTGCCTATCAAGCTCCTTTCTTCAGTGTTTCAGAAGTGAAAATGACCCTCTAAAGAAATATCTTGCCTGGGTTGTTTTAGCAATTTGTTATCTCTTATTTTAAAGATGGAGTGACCCAAAAGCTTCACAAATATATCTGATTTCCTTCTTTAACAAATACTAGTTCTAGAGACTCACAATGAGCGATGTAATGATGTTTTGATACAGGAATCTGTGTCTTTTTGAGTACATTAAAGCAATGGATTAAAAACAAAAGTTCCTTTGGATAACAATGGAACTGAGTAAATGTCTCACAACCAATCAAACACTGCCAGGAACTTCACTGAAGATATTGAATTAACTAGAAATCAGACATCACATTTATCTTTTTCTTGTATTCCCAGGTAAAGCAGTGGGAATTTTATCACAACTCTTTTGGGACCAGGAACTAACAGTATACTAATGATCCTTTTTTGCATGCATTTTTCTAAATTTTCTGTTCTAATTCATTTAAATGAAAAGTCATTGTCAGATCTAATTTTTTCACCTCCTTCTTACTCATACTTTCCTAATAGATTAAAGTTTTCATTCACTGTTTGGAAAAAAAAAAAAAAACTAAAAAAACAAAAGCTACCAACCAAAAAGCCAAAAAAAAAAAAAAAAGGAAAACCCCACCCCAAAAGAACAGAGAAAAAAGGAGAAAAATCTTACCAGATTTGTTTAGATAATGTTATATTCCAAATAAATCTGACACTCCTGTTTACAAGTAAATGTACTTAGAGGGTATTGTTTTTCTCAATGAACTCTCTATCAGCATAGAATCTCTTTTCATAACACATGGAATTTAAAACATAAATAAATACTTACATTTAGATCTTAACTAGTTAAATATTGTTACTAGATAAGGTATTTGAGCATTATGTTGGCTAGCAGTTTAAAGGATGTTTTCCACATTGTTTTTCACCAAAGACTATGCTGAGGTATCCATTTTTTATTGAAAGATTTATTACAATAGAAAAAAATTCAAATGTATCAAGAGCTTAATCTTTTGACTACAAATCTATGTTTTGATTGATTATAGCTGTTGGAGAAATGTGTAAAAATTTATTTTTGACTTGCTGTAAGACAGCAAGTTATTTTTCAATGTGTCATGTACACAAATAGAAGAAGTGACAGCGACTTTAAACTCATGTGTGCCTTTTTAGTTCAGTTTTTTATCTCAGTTGTAGGTGGTCTTGAAAACAGAAAAATGTGAATTTTGTCTGCAGTGCTTTTAAATAATTATTCCAACAGTACTTGGATCAAACTGTTAACTCAGTAGGCACAGAATACTTTTGAGAACATCCAGAAAATGTGAGCTGCGCAGTAATTTTCATTAGCTAG
Organism: Monarcha castaneiventris obscurior; assembly: GCA_026261815.1. Taxonomy (NCBI): domain Eukaryota; kingdom Metazoa; phylum Chordata; class Aves; order Passeriformes; family Monarchidae; genus Monarcha; species Monarcha castaneiventris. Next base: position 3,217,426 of record JAMPIT010000174.1, on the reverse strand, counting down.
ACGTTGTATTGCACATTCTGAAATTCACCTGATGGCACTTTTACTATTCCTTGTAATGAAAAATGTCTTTTCAGTAAATTATTGTGGGAGGACTGTAACAAAATGTTATCCATTGGCATTTAGAGGTGTGATTGAGGACTCTAGAACAAAGTTAGGCCCTGAATATATTTGTCTGTTGTCACATCTCTATACAGACTTCTTCAAGCTCCATTCCAATTTCAGTTTTATTTACCTTGCTCTTAGACAATGTTTGAAAGCATCAAACACTTGACTGAATGCCAACACAATGTTCCAGACAGGAGTCAGTTCACATATTTTTCTTATTCTTTGTATATTCCTCTGTGAGTCCATCATCATCATTATGATCAGGTTTCATGTTTGACATATGTTATGACACACTAATGTACATTATAAACATGTTGCACATTAACCTTAATGGCACTGGGTGTAGTATGCTAACTGATGACATTAGGCAGATGAAGTGCCAAGATAACATCATTGAAAAGACAACAGGATAGCATCTTATTTTAATAGCATTTTAATTGATGCTTCATTATGTAATAGTATTGTGCATAGTGCCCAGTGGAAGTGTAATGCTCTCTCTAACAAAGGCTATTCAAATTTGCTGTCGCAGAGTGTGTATTAAACTGCATTTTCAGCCTTCTGCTGCTGCCATTGGTAGAAAAGTGGTATTGTGGAGAAGAATCCCAGGTATAATGTCACTAAGTGAGCATTATCCCCTTTGACTGAAGAGTCAAAAGCTAAAGTCAAAATTGTCCCAGAGTTTATTGAATCTACATAATTGTTTTTCTTGAATGCTTCAGTTTCTACAATGTGACACTTTAAGGTGTCATAGAATGAATGGGACTTTCTGCACATGAAATATTGGTGATTTATACATTTCTCTGCAGCATGGTAAAAACAAACAAACAAAAACCCCCAGACTATGAGCAGCTGTGTAGGTAAAAATCACATAATTTTGCAATTCTCCCACTCTCTAAGGGGAAGGAGAATATTTGTTTGCAAAGGGCAGAAGAAAAATACTGTTTTGAGAATAAATTCCACTTACAGCGCTGTATGTACTGTTTGACTTCTATCAATGTCAGCTGGATTTTTTACAGTGCAAAAAAGAATGGATAAACATAAAATGATGGAGAGAAAGCCTATTAAGTAATCGAATATAGTATAAACTATGATAAAACATGTCTGCATCAGTATCCTAAGCAATGTTCATTTGATTCTATTAAGTACAGAAGTCTGCCAAAAATATTTGGTGTCATCTGTCAGGCAACTTCAATGGGCTTCACTACTAATAGATTTCATATCCAAAACCAGACCAGAAATTCCTTTATTCTGACCTGTTTGTTATAGACCATGTTGCCAGTACATTCCCTGCATTGTGCTCATAGTGAATTCCCAAAATTTTTAAGTCTTCCAGACTGGCAGTTATCTTTCCATTAAAGAAAATGGATGACAGGTCAACCAATCTCCTAGACTGCCCCACAACTGTTAAAAGTTAGCATTTTGCTTTTAATCTAAATCTGTTTGCCTTTAGACTATTGTCACAGATTTTAGCTGTGGTTTCACCTGTTACATCACGATGGGGTGCCTCATCAAGCAGACCTAAACCAATTACTATGTATTTTGTATAATCTACATTGTAATTTTTGTCATAATATCATGAAAAAATCAATAGTTTAACTTATGTTGTTGAATGCAGTTTATAAAATTTAGTCATAAACAATTCCCAGCTCCTGGCATAGTAATACAAAAGCATTATCTATTTCCCTACCATGGTAGGGAATTTTTTTTTCATTTGTATGCTGAACTCTGTGTGACCTTTGCCATATCTGTTGTATAAGTTGTATACTGCTACTAACCATTTATTATTAAAATATTGATATGAATAGTGTAAAAAGTCATAATCCTTTTTTCAAGTGAGGGGAAAGGGGATGACAGAGTTGAGCTAGAGTAGTATTGGTATCTGTTTCTTCTAAAAAGATTTGGTCAAGCAGGCAAACCCAACAAGTTATTTAGGTGCTGTACTCTTTTCCAGTACACTATCATTCTATCTACTATGGAATTTCAACACATTTAATTTCTAAATAAAAGCTTGTTACTGCATTAAATTAATGAAAAACAAATCGATATAATACTGCTTATAATGACTGTGCTTTTTTGTAAATCAACAAATCTTCTATTAATTAACCAGTGATTAAAGTCAGCTTGTGAAAATTAATCACAGCCTGGAAAAGTCATTTGTCCTTGTGTGCTTCATTAAGATAGTGTTTGCCCTTCAGGCAAGAAAGCAGCAAGTAAATGCCAAAGAATGAGCTGATTAAACTCGAGCTGCAGTGAGCTGTTTGCCAGAGACTCGGGCTCCTACAAACATGCATGCTTCTAACTAAAAAGGTTTCTGTGGTTTGCCTGTTGGATAGGGCATAAAAAAAAAAGTGAAAATTCCCATAGATCTCCAAAACATTTTAATATAATCTATAGAATAAACAGTTTGTACTGTGCAAGACACGATAGTCAGGTATGACTCAAAATGTTGTGAAACTGAAGTTGTAAATTATGCCAAAGGTGTGCAGACCATCTGTCAAAGTAAAATGTCACATAAAAGGGAACATCTTTTTTCATTTCAATCTAATTTCATAATAGCAGAACCTTGATTAAAGTATAAGACATTGAGTTTTGATTCATACCTACAATACGCTACCCCAGAATATACATATTATTGAATATATTTGATTGAGGGAGGTAATCTGAAAGTTATTACATTCAGCAGACAGCAGGAAAGCTAAGGCCCTAAGATCATTAATTACTGCTTTCTGGAGAGACAGCAGTCCATATGAAATCCTCCATAAGAAAAAGAGATAAAAAGAAGTGCAAGGAATTACTAGAAATAACAAAAGAACTTATACCATGTGAAATAGAAATTGTCTTTACTGGAGGCAATTCTTTTTCTTTACCTGTTAAAAAACACAAAGACATGCTTAATAGTGAACAAGGGGCGTTGCTTGATATGGTTTGAGTATCTTGAAAATTAATTAGGAAAATAAAAGTTTCCCTTCCAGAACACTGTCAGAGACTCTCCCCTGCCCAACTCCTTTCTGTTAATAAGAAATGAAATCCACTGTGCCATCAAAAGTCACATTAATGAATTCTAGTTCCGTCTACATAAAATTGTATTCTCTCTACCTACACTGTGACTCTACTCCTACAAATACCTGGGGGTCATGTTAGGTATCTTACAGTGATCATTTCAACAATCTCAGATTCCTTTTATTTCCTATGCCCTTCACAGTGTACCATGTCATTCTCATGTCCTCAGCAACTCCTTTAACCTAACAGGTGTTTATTTTCCTCTACCTGGACTCCAGCTGCTCCTGTCCACTCTCATACAGTGTTTCCAGTCCCTCTTCCATGTTCTGTGGTTCACACATGAGGCTTCACAAAGGTGGTTCACACAGGTCTGACCTGTCCTAACTGCTGATGTTGGTCTGGATTTATTTGCAATGTTTAATTGACACAAATGGAGCAAAACAAGACCTTTTGAGCTCTTTGATTTTCTCTCAAGAGGAATACTAGCAGAATGCGTCCCCTAGGCATACTGTCAACTCTCACTAAAACTGTAAAAATTTTGCATTTTTGATATTTCTGTTCTGCATTTGAATTTGGTATTAATTTGCTTAAAAGATTAAAAAGTTACTAGTGACAACACAAACATACATTTCTGCATAAGCTTCATTTCCACAGGGAGTCAGATAAAACAACTAGGGCACAAGCCTTATGAAGAGGGGCTGAGAAAGCTGAGGTTGTTTCGCCTGGAGAAAAGGAGCCTCGGACGTTATTGCTCTCTGAATACCTGAAAGGAGGTTGTAGCAAGGTGGGGATCAGTCTCTTCTCCCAGGTAAACAAGTGGCAGGACAAGGGAAATCACCACAAGTTGCACCAGGAGAGGTCTAGATTGGATATGAGGAAACATTTCCTCACGGAAAAGGTGGTCAGGCATCGTAAGAGGCTGCCCAGGGAAGCGGTCAATCACCACCAGGTCACCAGGTAAGTGGAAATCACCAACCCATTAAAAAACATGTAGATGTGGTACTTAGGGACATGGTTCAGTGGTGAACATGGTGCTCAGTTAATGATTGAACTCAAAAGTCTTTTCTAACCTAAACAATTCTATGATTCTATTCTAAAAACAGAGGAAAGGAATAATGTTTCCTAACTTTATTGTTATTAGAAATGGGATGAACAGTGGACACTCCAGGAAACCAGGCAAGTTAGGACAGCCCCTGTGTATAAGAGCAGAGACTCACTAAGCAATTACACTATGATGTTTAATAATTTCAATCTGCATGGGTGAATTTCTCTGCTGAGAATAATATTGCAACAATTTGAAGATTTTAACTGGCTTCTGAGCATTAGTTCCTATATTATATAAAAGCAAGCCTGGGTATCAAAGTCTCAAATGAATAATATTATTCGTAATTTGAGAAGTAGCCCTAGAAGTAGATTTGAAAATGTACACATACTCAAAGTCTGGTCAATACATTCCATATCTTCCAAATACACTGAAGTTAATGAACAGAGGCAGTCTTCTAATTCCCAGCTCCAAGTGCTCAGAGTCCAAGTATGTAACTTGCTCTTACAGCTTTAACTTCTTTGCTGAACACTTGATCAGCTCTTTGCTATGTATTTTAAATTCCAATATAGACAACTTGCTTAAATATTAATTTCTCTGTGTATGCATCTGACTCAAACTGACCCAAAGGCTATGAAGGGGTGTGAGACTCCATAAATTAGGAACAATAAACTCTATTGAGTATGGTACGATTTGAGACTGAGAGCAAGAGCACTGGATGATTTAACACATAACTGTATCATTGAATTTTTGTGGTAATTAGTAAATAATTTTTTTGCAGTCCGTATTTTTGTATGATAGGTATAATGAAAATATGGGCAACTGTGATGGCATAATCATGCGGATTCTTTCCCTTTTTTTAGTGCTTTCTATAAATCTGCATATTATCCATCAGTATAGAAATTAGGATTGAAATTTTCAATTGATTCTTTAATCTTTTTTTTTTTTTTTACTCCAAAAGAAGGACAAGGAACTTCCACGGCATTGGAAAAAAAGAATTTTAAATATTTTTAGCATTTCAAAAGTAGTAACAAAAAATAATGCAATGTGATGAATTTTATATAAATCACATGTATCAAAGATACCTGAATGCTCACTTTTTAAAAGATCAATCTAATGAAATGGAAAGGAAAATAAACAGCAAAAACCTAAGTTGAAGAATTTTCATTGTAGGGCTGACATATTAAACATTCCTTTGAGCATTTTAGAAGTTTACAAAAATTAACAGAAACTGAGGTTGTTATTTAATTCTTAGAAATAAGTTGTATCCTTTATTCCCATTTTGTAAAACTAACTAAACTGTAAATTTTCTCTTTAATCCTTGAACATAAATAAAAAGCTTGTTCTAGTTGAATGTTTAATTGCTTAACAAATTTCAGCTTTAAATAGTGACTTCTTCACTTTTCCCATGCACCTACTCAGAGAAAGCAGGAGAACAAAGGGGATTGAATAATAGTTTCTTGTTATGACATTGTGCTATTTATTATGTTTTCTGATTAATTTTTATGCAATTTAGATGTCTTCAATATTTATGTCAATTATTACTTCTGCATTTTTATTTAAATTTATTATATTTAATAAAATCTCGCTCCAATATTTCAGGTCTACAACAGTGCTACCAGAGCTGCCAAATCACACTGAAACTTAGAAGATTGTCCCAAGGAGTAGGTGTTTACTCTGCACAGATACACTGAATGATTAGGACTGATGATTATAGATTTAAATTGCAGGAAAAGATTATTTGCTTGCTGCTAGAATTACCAATCAATTAAGAAAGAGTTTAAATCACAAATGAACAAGATGTTACCATGAGAAGGACGGAGACAATGTGTCCCCATCCTCCCTTTGCATGGAAATAAAAGCATGAAAGACAACAGAAAAAAGGCCTAATAAAAAAGTCTGGGAGAGATCTCTTCTTCCCTCTTTACACTCTTACAGTGTTTTTTCTGATTGATGGATTCAATCTCTGGTGGGTTAGTAGGGTCCAGCATTGTCCTTGTAGCTGTCTTTCCCATCTGTCACCTTTTACAAGCACACTGCTATACTAATACGTTTCTGTGCCTATAGGGTTGCTTTGGCTTCAGTAAAGCAGTGCTTATTTAATAATAGATCATGGATTGTAGATAATTTAATAATGGAAATGTTCCAAAGATGCACAGACATAACTATAGGACCAGTGGGGTACTTATAAAAGAAAATTATTTCCAGTGGATAAAGGGCAATGGGCATAGCCAGGAATCCTCTAGATCATGATGTAGTGAGTGAAACAATCACTTAAAACCTTGGGGATATGGAGTAACACTTGACAGATCAAAAGGACTTCTGAATGCTGGAGTTTTTAATCTTTATTTTCATTGTTCATCACCTTGGGTTTTTAACTTTTTTTTTTGTTTGTTGAAGTATAACGAATCTATTTTATATTGAAAGAAAAAAAAAGCAAGCTGTTTTCAGCTACATCGGGAAAAAAGCAATCAAAAATAACTCAGACATCCATTGCCTAATGCATCAAGCCACTGATGGTAATAGAGATCCTCCACGAGGTATGACGTATGTCACACTATGCCATTCATAGTTTGATTTTAACCTATAAACTGAAAACTCTGAAATGGTAATGATTTGCCAAATGATGTCTCAAATAAACTACTTCATTCTAAGAGAAAGAACCATAGAGAATAATAAAGCTGCAAGTTCAGGTGATGGGGTAGACTTTCAGATTGCAGATTTACAACCACTTCTAAAGGAAACATACACATAAATAAGCATAGACGAATGTTGGTCAAAGGCAAGAAATAAGAGAGCAAGAGAGTGTCTTGGAGTTCATGGAAACTTCATGTATTCATCCTGACATACCATGATTCCAACCTTCTTTAGGAGTTTCTACACCAACAAAACTTTTGTTCAATAAGGACACTCTGTTTAAAATATTTTAAAAAATATGAACAAATTACCTCCAAAATACTAAAATTTTAACAGAAATCAATCACAAAGTTTTAGTTATAATCTTGATAGTACTAAAAATTTTATACCAAAACTTCAGAGGAACTAGAAAGAAAACAAAATTGTCAATATACCAGTAAAACATAATTGTATGAAATTTCAAACACTCATACTGTTTAGCCAAGATTTATTGTAGTAAGTAAAAACAGATATGTCAGAGCGTGACAGATTATTAAATGAAGTTGAAAAGGCAGAAGGTAAGTATCCTTCCATCTTCTTCTCCTCCTCATTTTCCCCATTCATGGATCTGCAATTTCAGAATATTTTTGGTGCCCTTGTGATAGGTCAGAAGGAGAAAACCAGGTCTGAGAAAGCATCAGAGTCAGCAGAACCTGCAACACACATGCACCATGAGAAAGTGGTTAATGCAGATGTGGGTCCCCTCTGTACCCGTGAGGGTTCTGAGGGGACCCATCAGTCAACCTGACTTACTATCCTGAGGGATTTGTTTATTGCTAGGGGCTCAGACCTGGGATGTTCCCTTTCATAAACTCACAAAATCACAGAATGCCTTGGGTTGGAAGGGACCTTAAATATCAAGTCCCAGCTCCCCTGCCATGGCCAGGGACACCTTTCAATAGACCAGGTTACTCAGAGCCCCATGCAGTCTGGCCTTGAACACTTCCAGGGAGAAGGGCATCCACAGTTCTCTGGGGAACCTGTTCCAGTGCCTCACCAACCTAGCAGTGAATAATTTCTTCCTGTTATCTAATCTAAACCTACTCTCAGTTTGAAGACATTTCCCTTTGTCCTGTAACTACATACTCCTGTAAATAATCTCTCTCCATCTTGTAGTTCCCTTTAGGTACTGGAAGGTCATAATGACTTATCCCTGGAGCTTTCTCTTCTGCAAGCTAAGCAGCTTCATCTCTCTCAGCCCGTCTTCATGGGAGAGATGCTTTAGCCCTCTCATCATCTTCCCAGTTCTTCTCTGGAGTTGCCCCAACAGGTCCATATCTTTCTTACCTTGGGAACTTCAGACCTGGATTCAGCATGCCAGGTGGGGTCTCATGAGAGTAGAGGGGGAGATTCACCTCCCCCACCCTACTGGCCATGTTTCTTTTAATGCAGCCCCAGATACATTTGGCTTTCTGGGCTGCAAGTGCATATTGCTCCCCTTTCTTTTGTGACTAAAGTGTAAGAAAGGGGATAGTGAAAATAAAGGCAGTTTTCTGATCATGTGAATAGTTATTTTATTGCAATAATAAAGTACGTTTACTATATAGTTACCTGAAAATTGCATTTCATTTTTTATCAAATCTTACAGCTTATTCAGGACCTGTACTTGTTGCAGTATGGCATAAATCCTGTCATGCAGTCTTTGTCAAAGACAGCAAGAGCTAATCAAAGAGAATGGGTTTGACACCTGGAAAGGAACTGTGAAAGTGGGATAAAAGCTCAAACATGAAGTGGGATGAGATTGCAAGTACAACCTGCATATTGGATAAGCTGACATCTTCCTATGGGCAAGAACTGGCCCTCAATGTAAGTTTACCAGGAATCATTTCTAACCAGAGCACAGAAATTATTTCAGAGACAAGAGTGGAATATAGATTTCCTTCACATGAAGAAGTGAAAAGATGGCTCTGACAATAACTGCTGTCTAAATCATTCCATAATCTTGAAATGCGAAAGTGATGTGATGGATTGAACCTGTCTGGATGTGAGATGCCCACCAAAACTGCTGTATCCCTCTGTATTTTCAAATGAACAGCGGAGAGAAAATATAATGAAAGGCTCATGGGCCAAGGTAAGGACAGGAAGAGATCACTCATCAATTACTGTCATGGGCAAAACAGACTCAACTTGGGGAAAATTAATTGAATTTATTACCAATCAAATCAGAGTAGAATACTGAGAAATAAACCAAAATGTTAAAAACATCTGTCCCCCACCCCTCCCTTCTTCCCGGGCTTCTCTACACCACCACAACCAGCAGGGCAAGGGGCCAGAAAATGAGGATTGCTGTAAGGTCATCACATTGTCTCTGCCATTTCTGTTCCTCAAGAAGACTACTCATACTGTTCCCCTGCTCCAGCACGGGGTCTGTTCTGTGGGAGACTATCCATGAACTTGTCCAATGTGAGTCCTTCGTAAGGGCTGCAGTTCTTCACAGACTTTTCCCATGTGGGTTCTTTCCATGTGGTGCAGTCCTTCAGGAACAGCCTGCTCCAGGGTGGGTCCCCCATGGGGTCACAGGTACTACCAGCAAACCTGCACCAGTGTGGGCTCATGTCTCCATGGGTCCATAGTTCCTGCCAGGAGCCAAGCCATGGACTTTCTATGGTGCCACAGCCTCCTTTGGATGCATCCACCTGCCCCAGTGTTGGATCCTCTACAGGATGCAGATGGATCTCTGGAGACCTCCATGGGCTGCAGGGCACAGCTGGCGGTGCCTCACCACGGTCTGCACCATGGGCTGCAGGGCAATCTCTAATCCAGTGCCTGGAGCACCTCCTCCCCCTCCTTCTCCACTCACCTGGGTGTCTGCAGAGCTATTCCTCTCACAGGTTCTCACTCCCATGTCGAGCTACAATTTGCTTCTGCACAATGAGTTTTCCCTTTCTTAACTATGCTATCCCAAAGATACCACTGTTGTCACTGATAGGCTCAGCCTTGGCCAGTGGAGGTTTCTTCATGGAGCTAGTTGGCATTAGCTCCACTGGACTTAGAAAAGTTTCTAGCAGCTTCTTACATAAACCACCACTGCAGTCCCCCACCACCAAAACCTTGCCATGAAAACCCAATAGAAGTGCATTCCTTTTGAAGAGCTTAATGTATTGAATGTGGTAGAAAGGAGACAAAGATCTGGCAGAGAATGCTGAGAGTTGTTCAAGGGACTGTGAATGCCCTCAAAAGCACTAACGTGAAAGCCTTTGTGCTGAGAAGCAGCCTCTGATCCAGTCCTTGCTGCCTGGATTCTTGCCCGGCTGGATGACTCCTTTCCTCTTATCTGTTTTATCTCCTCACAGATTCAACAGTTCAGCAGAGTGGAGAGAAGAGAAGAGAATACTAAGGCTCAACAGAATAAAGGGAAGGGATTCAGAGGAAAAGAGACAAGTAAAACATGCACGATAGGGAAAAATTCAAAGAAAAAAGTATATACACAGGGATAATGGAGCAGGAAGTAAGAGATGAAAAAATTAAATAGAAATATATAGAGAGTTCTTTATTAAAAATAAAATATTATAAGGCTGAACCCAACCCCAGAAGAACAAAATCTGAGATTATCACAAAATCTGAACTGGTTCCATATGTACAAATACAAATAAAATCCATACCTTCCTATACCAATTTTTAAGTGCAATTTTTCTTACATGCTTGACGTTTTGGTTTTGGGCTCTTTTCCCTCCCTGTAGCACTTGCCATGTTGAGGGAGATTCAAAAAGGCAACATTTTCAGGTCTTCTATAATGTCTATACAGAATGAGGAAGAGAACTGCTGTAAAACTTCTATATATAAGTCCCATACTAATTGTCTTGCACTCGATCCTCCTACTGTTTGCTGCTTCTCTTTCTGGTAACCCACATCACCTCTGTCAGTCTCTCTTCATTTGCTCTTTATCCTGAAAAAGAGGACAGGCAATTTTTCTCTTGTTCTCCTTATGACCTGTAGGCCAATCATCAATTTAGAAGAGATATTTTTCCTATTCTCAGTCCTTGTTCCTGACACTCAAGCTCCCCTAGCTGCTGTAAAAAGAATCTGCAGACAGACCAGTCTAGTTTCTTCAGGCTAGCACTTCAATTGTGCTCGGTTTCTTTGTAAGAGGAGGGTGTGTACATGCTGGCTATAATAAAGCCGCTTGGGTCTGGAGCATCCCAAGTACAGATGGATTCTGAATAATTAATACTCCAAATCTCAACATGAGTCATTTGAAATTTTCATAGGCTGTAATCTTGCCTAAGTTTTGGTTGCATTTTACAGCAAGAGCAGAAAAAGATTTTAAGATAAATAATCTTTTAGCACAAGTTCACAAATTCTGGTATCATAGAAGCAAAGATATCATGAGGTCTCAGGCCATTCTCTCAGTGGCATAAAGTCCCAGGCCATTCCTTCTGCCTAATATTTGCTTCCTTTCTAGCATGTTCTTGTTTCTAAATCTACCTTGCTATTACACTGGGCACCTCACATTATATTGGGTTTTCTATTTATTTTACTGAAATGTGAATTTAGATAAATTAGGTTTTCTATTTAGAAAGAGGTATCAATGAAATAATTATGTACCTTTCTCATCTCTGTGTTGCTGCTTGGCATCAAATTTATTCAATACTCTCAAATCCAGACAGCTTCTATGACAATTTACTGGAACAGAAAACTAATCCAAAGGATGTGTCTACATTAGTTTCAGTAGTAGTTCTTATCAGGGGGTAGTTTTCAGGCAAATTCTCTAGTTTATTACCACACTTCCTTTTGCACCAATGCCTCACACCACACAAACTGGAGCAGAAGATGCACTCCACCACTGCATTCAGTGAACACTGGGGAACTGAGCTAATAAACCAATGAATTCTCAAAACAACCTATAATACAAAAAATCTTTCTCTGTATTAAATAGGTTGAAGAAATTAGGACACTTCTGGGTCAGTATAAGAGAAACTTTACTCAAAGCTACCAAGAAACTTATGCTAAAAATATTAGTGCTAAAATTCATGGTTTTTCTGACCATTTTTCTGACCTCTGAGTTATTCTTACACTTTTTTTTTTAAATTATTGATGCATATATAGGCAACCCAAAATACATTTCAGTTTGTTTATATAAGTGAGCATGACTAGTAGTGGAATGCACGTAATTAGTTTCATCATAAATATTGCTGCAATATCAGGGAATTATTTCCATTCTTATGATTAAGTTAAATTACAATTCAGTTGATTTGAAAATATTTTATTCAGTCTGAAATGGACCCCATTAAATGGAATAATGCCAGAGAAAGTAATTATGTGCATATTAGAAGTCAGAAGATTTTTCCAGTTAATAGAACATGGCCTGATAAAAGGTGTCAAAGCTCAGTGAAGACCTGCCACTTAAAAGAATTACTCCAATAAGAAGCAAGAACAGAAGGATATTCTGAACTTTTCTTGGAGTCTGAAAATATTAATCTTCAGAAAATGTAACAGCCATATATCTATAGGCAGTGAGAGGATTACATGGTATAACATCAGCAATTCTGTAGCAAATTTAGAGAGAAGAACTACTTTGCTGTTACTTTTAATTTTCATATTTGGTCATTAAAAGCTAGTGCTTATATTCTAAAGTATTTGCATACCAACAGCTGGGGAAAAAAAGAAAAAAAAGCATTATCCTGGTCAATCTACAAAATCTCCTTTTCCCAAGGAATTAAAAAATATTCAGGCTTTCTTTTCTACAGTAGCAAAAAGTAACACAAATTATAAAATAATCTATTGATAGAAAAGTACAGTAATTCTCTTTTGAAAAAAAAAAAAAAGAAATTTACTAGTTTTCTTTCAGAAAACTTTTGGGAACTCCTGTCTCACAGTTGACAATAAGAAGGGCCTGGAAGTAGGAAAAGGTCTCTCAGCAACAGGAATGATCTGCATTTCATCCAAGAGAACTAGAACAGACTTTGTAATCCATATTCTGAAAAGAGGAAGATGAAGTCTTTGAAAAGCTTAGTCAGAAGTCAGACTTTCAGACTGTGTGCATGGACTTGAAAGTACAGAAATGTTGTTTTCAGCCTGATGCCACTGGTACAAAAACTTCTTTTTACAATTTTCTGGGTAGGTAAATCAGCAGCATGAGATCAGGTTTCCTAAATGAAATGTCTGGATTCTCTTTAAATATGCAAGCAAACAAACATTCCTGTGAAATGTTAATATTTTGCCAGACTAGTATATTTCCAGAGAACAAAAATTTTCTGTTTCTTAGCTTTTTATCAGCTGTCACAACTCTTACTGTCTTCCAAGTATACTGTTTGATTAGTCCAAGTAAATTTCACTTAAGGTGGAATTCAGCTGCCTGCATTGCAGCTGCTGCTCTGATGACTGTTCAAACCCCATAAGTGCTGGCCTTGCCTATTATTGAAGGTACAAAAATCCCTTTGCACTTTGCTGTTTATCTTGCAAACATCCCTGATCATATAAAAAAGCATAATTCCAAGAATAATGTAGATATATCAAGTGGTGGGGAGAGAGGCATCTATCTACAATCCAGTGTGTTTCTGGCTTTGGTGGAACCATCCTCCTTTACATAGGCAAAGCAAAAGTCAGTGAAGGTCAAAGGAAAGAATACTTGTTTTCTACTTTCTATGGAAAAATAACTGTTTAGTTTTAAAAAAGAAAGTATGTGCACATATGTACATATACATGTGTATATGTGCATACCTGTATGTATATGCATATGCAGAGCTATTCCCCTTGTCCTCAAGAGAAGAACTGTCAGTCTGGATGCCAAGTGATGGAAAATTTCCACTGCCTAATATTTTCTACACAGTGGAGGCAGACACCTAACTTCTGTGATTTGTCTTGCAATGTCAGAAAATGTATCTCTCTGGTTTGTTTTTATTTCCTAGTCATCAGATTTTGACAATAAATATTAATATCTCCTAGGGCTTTTTGGTTAGTTAGTTTTGTTTTTTGTTTCTCTTGGTTTGGTTTGGTTTGGTTTGATTTGATTTGATTTGATTTGATTTGATTTAATTAATTAATTAAATAAATTTATTTGCCTTCCAATCAAAAGAATTTAACTTTTGTGAGAAAAAGTTTGTTTCAGAGATCAGTGTTTATAGTAAGTTGGAAAAAAATCCATCACACTTGCCTCCCTTTATTCTGAAATCCTTTTCTTCAACATTTTTATAGGGTTTGTACCTCCAAATACCACTTGCAAATGCTTCACTCTTGTAAGTCATGCAGTATAACAGGACATTGTAATATAACCTGTAGGGTGCAAAATATCAATTTAACATCCCTTGGTATATTAATCCATCAACTTGAATCTTGAAACAAAAGCAGAAAATAAAACACACTTACAGAAGTTCCATATGGGGTTCAGAGGAATCCTAGAACGAACAATACAAACAATACAGGCTGATATCACTACTTCTTTCTATAGAGGATGTACTGGAGTGTGTGATATGACCCAAAACTGTGGGCAAGTACAGGAAGGAGAATTCTTAACAATGCTGACACTGTTAAGGACCCTCAAACAAGTAAAACAAAGAAATCTATTGAATATGGCTTTAAATGAAAAGAAATAAGACATTGAAGAACCCAGAGGATGCTATTCTATTGGTGGCTGAGATTTAAATTGTTTTGTGGACCTGCCTAGGGATCTTTTTTCCTTCACTAACAATAGAGGATGAGTCATCTAACTCAGTCTTTTCTTTAACTATTAAGGACCCTCAGTTACATCCCTATCATCCCTGCTACCATTAGTGACCTCCCCCATATTTCAATCTTACAAAAAAGTCATTAAACAGCAGAAAAATATTCATTTTATTTGTCCTCAAGGAGTGAGTACTTCCTTCTTCCTCATCCACAAAACTCCAGAGTTTGTTAGCTGTCACAGGAGGTCATCCTCCTCTTTTTATTATTTTTAATTAGTAAGATCATATATATCACTTGTCTTGTGTCCCAAGTATGCATGATCTTCTAAGAGTTGTTGTTATTGCTATTGTTATCACTAAAATGTCATATATGAAAAAAGTAAATAGCCCCACCAAACAACCAGAGAAATATGAAATGAAACAAAAGTCAGCTTTAGCAGCATGCAAGGAAAACAAACCAACTAAAAGCAGAGTTCCTTTGCTCTGTCATTAGCTTCCCGTTTTGATAGTTGCAAACTCCCATTTTGGAATTTAATTTAGTATAGTCATCAAAGTGCAATAAAAGGAACATGATACAGAGGGTGTCGATTTTGTCACAGAATAGACAGAATGCCTTTGATTTAGCAGAAGTTCAATAACTGAAACCAAATCCATAATTTTTTTAATAACTGGACCCCCATAAGCCCCTCTAAAAAAACACTAATAGACAAGAGATTTGTATTCCTATATAACAGTATATTTTATTTCTCATGTTGAACTGGAATCCTGTTTTTACATATTGTGCACAAATCACAGAAAACACATGGGTACAAAAAACAAACACAGAAAAGATTTCACAACAAAAAAAAGAATCTCATGGTGCAGTAACCACTAAAAATGAGAGATATGCTTTTTTTTTCCTGGTCATGAGTGTACTGCAAATATGAAAACACTGCATGAGTATGAAAACAGTTTTTTAGCAAAGGAATAAAGAAAACTCTTTGAAAATCATCAGAACTGGATCAGAATTGTTCATTTATTAAGTGACAGGAGTCTAAAATTAAGAGCATTTTCACTGTTTTGATGCTGAAAAATACTAATCTTTGTAGGATTTTGAATGAGTTTTTCTTCTTCATAAAATTTAGTAAAAGGACCTAAACAGAAAAACCTAAAGAACTCTACCAATTCTTTAACAGCTAATCAAAGGCTGTCTGGATATTGTCCTTGGGAACCCTGCTATTGTCCTTGGGTGACACTGCTAGAGCAGGGCAATTGGAACAGAATAGTGCTAAAGGTCCCTTCCAGTCTCAATCATTCTATGATTCTGTGAACCTTTCTGGTGATGTATGTACATGCAAACATACAAACACACACAAAGAATATATTAAAAAAATTGCATAATTTAAAAAAATATTAGGATACTAATAAATGAAAAAGCAGAGAAGTTGGAGAGGATGGTGAAATGGTGGAAGCTTAGAATACCTGTATGTGCATAGTTAAAATATTGTTAGACCAGAAAGAAATGGCTATAAAGCTAACAAGTTTATTCTAAAAAGAGCCTTTCACAAAAATACTTAGCAGTGTCAGGTTAATGCTTTAATAAAAAACAAAGATAAAATTTATGGGCTGCACTCTATTTACACTTTCAAATTCAAAAAGCCTCTCTTATGTTATATATAAAAGTTTAATCAAAATGCACAATACACATCCTGGCCTCCTGGGATCTATATAATGGCACTGGAGCTTGGGTTTTTATTTGGAGGTATTTAGGTAGTGAGAAAAAGGAGACGATGACTAGAAAAACTGTATAAGATTACCCTCAGTCCACCACCATTTGTATGAAGATATGGAGAATTGAAGGTAGAAGTGAAAAATATAAATCCACCACTACTATAAAATTTTCATAATTTCTAGTGTCTATCCTCCAAAAGGCCATTAATTAAAGAAAAAGTTTCCTTAAGCTGATGTACTTTCCTGGCTATTTTGTGCTTTCTAATAGTTTCTTCATAGGCAGTAATTTTATCATTTTATAATATTGAGAAACAATCTGGAAAGGCTGTACTGGAAAGAAGCAAAATACACTGGGGTATTTTAAATCTGGCTCTCAGTAGAGCACTGAGCAGAAAAATAGTAAAAATAAAAAAAAAAAACAAGTGCTAGGATTTTTTTCTCTCTTATGTTAAAGTAAGTTTTAAAGATCATAATTTTTTGAGAAGGAAACCTCTGAAGCTATCAGAATAATTTCATAATCTACAGTTTATTAGATTCAACACCAGGTAATCTAGTATAGAAAAATTCTCTCACACATGTTCATAAACCTGTCATTTCTGTATGTTCACCATTGATTGTGATGTTATTGCTTTACACTTCTTCAGTACCAATCATCTTTGGATCTCAAAAAACTTTGTGAACATTAATGAAAGAATAAAAAATAAAATTTAAGTTGTTTCAAATTACTTTTTCTTTCATGTTACCATCTGTACCTGCTCAAAGAAAGTATATCCCCACAGTCTGTGATTTTCCAAAACAGATTTTTGGTAATAGTACTTCTAATATTATGTTAAATATTGTTTTAGTTTTGCTTAGTCCTTGTAGGATAACACTGAAAAATTTAGAAGATTTAAATTATGTTTTTCTCAGGAAAGTGGTGTGCTTAATTCAGAGCTTTAAAGAGGCAACCTCTTCTTGTTTTGGGATCATATAGACTTTGGATTCCTCCTGGTTTCAACAGTGTGATGCAATCTTCTATCAGAGAGAAGATAAAGATACACACACACAAACACAGACATACAGATAACCATATGAAGAGAAAATTATTGCAGAACCTTTTACAGCCACCCATTTTCAGTACAAGTCTCACCAAAGAAGATGTATATAAAGAATTAATAGTTCTGAATCTGATGAAATTTGGACCCATGTTTTGTTCATATTTCAATAAAATTATATAAACAGCTTTTTAAATAAAATTATCCTTAAGATTTTGTCTTTTTCTATTTTATTGAGGCATATCTCTACTTAAACATTCATTTGAGCACTGAAAAGGGATTTCCCCCATGCAAGGTGCTCTGATGGCTAATGTATTAGGCTGAATGCTAAAGTGTAGCACGACTGTAGTCATGCCCACAGGAAAAAAAATCGTGATTTCTATTATACTTGTGTCATAAAGTATTTTGCCTCATGTTTAGAAAGCACAGGCCAAAGTTTCAGTATAGTCACTGAAAATAGTGCAAATATGCTGATCTCAGTGGGGTGGCATAGTCTTGCTGTGAGCAGAATGAGGTCTTGTGGCTACTGTGCCTCATGAAAGATAAAGTATATAATTCATAACATAGTGCTATTGTACTTGGTTGACAATGTCAAATTTATAAGAACTAAGATCTTTTAAACACCAAAGACCTTTCAGCACAAAATGAATGGATATAGGATGACCGGTTCTTATATTAGTTTTCATGTAATTGTTTGCATTTGGTGATACCTTCTTTGTTAGCATATTTAATTATCTTATTCAGAATAAGAGAGATGTGGGCACACCTATCTGACTTCTGACTTCTATTAATATGCTTTTTCAGGATGATAGCATCTGAAAAACGTAGTTAACAGCCTGTAAGTAAACACAATGATTATTTTGATGACTCCCGCTTACCAATAAAATATTGCAATGTTGGAAAGTCAATTCTGGACACAAAATTAAGATGGTAATGGAAGAGTTATGCTGGCTCTCTGGGGGGTATTTTGTTAGTATGCCTCATCCAAAGACCCAAATTTTTACATGATCATAGAATCATGCAATATCCTGAGTTGAAAAGGACTCACAGGGATCATTAAGTCCAGTTCCTGGCCCTGCACAGGACAGCCTCAAGAATCACACCATGTGCCTGAAAGATGTTGTTCAAGTGCTTCTTTAACTGCAGCGGGCTTGGTGCTGTGATCATTTTCCTGGGGAGTCTGTTCAAGTACCCAAACACCCTCTGGTTGGAGAACCTTTTCCTAATATTCAACATAAACCTTCCCTGATATAATCTCATA
The DNA here is from genome assembly GCA_026261815.1 of Monarcha castaneiventris obscurior. Classification (NCBI taxonomy): domain Eukaryota; kingdom Metazoa; phylum Chordata; class Aves; order Passeriformes; family Monarchidae; genus Monarcha; species Monarcha castaneiventris. Next base: position 3,198,997 of record JAMPIT010000174.1, on the reverse strand, counting down.
ATGTGAAATACAACCCCAAATACCCAATATTAACCAAGCTGTAAAAATTAATAATGGCAGCTTTGAGTTACATTAGCTGCAAACAGTTAATTTATAAAGATTAATCAGGCAAATTAGATACTAGCTTTAATAATTAATAAGTTCTGTCTTACTCTCTCTGTAATGCATTTGATTTCATTAAATGCCCTTGTATAAATTTTAGCTTAGAAACTATTGCATCCTATTTTATATTCTGCTAAAATCATTATTTCCTTCTTTTCCCTTTGCCTTTTTATTTCTTATTGATTTTATGTTACATTTAAAACAAATTTTTTTGCATTAAACCTCTAAAACAAACTGAGTTGGGACATTTGCATTGGTTTTCTATTTGAAAATAAGACAGGTGTGAATAAGACAATTCATACGTAGGAAAATTTGAACTAAATGCCTGGTTTCAGGAATTAAATGTGTGCTCACTAAATTAGGTATAGATAGCTTCACAGAATTACAGAATAATTCAGCTTGGCAGGCACCAGGGATGATCATCAAAACCCTCTGCTTGAGAATGTTCACCTAGAACAGGTTGCCTGTAACCATGTCCAAACAGTTTTTGAATATCTCCAGGAATGGAAGCTTCACAACCTCCATGGGCAGTCTGAGCCACTGCTTGGTTACACTCACAGTGAAAAAATGTTTCACGATGTTCAAGCAGAACCTCCTGCTTTTCAGTTTGTGCCCATTGCCTCTGATCCTGTCGCTGGATACCACTGACAAGATCTTGGCTCTGTCCTCTTTGCACACTACATACTCATGGGAAAGGAAAAGGGAAAAGGGAAAGGGAAAGGGAAAGGGAAAGGGAAAGGGAAAGGAAAAGGAAAAGGAAAAGGAAAAGGAAAAGGAAAAGGAAAAGGAAAAGGAAAAGGAAAAGGAAAAGGAAAAGGAAAAGGAAAAGGAAAAGGAAAAGGAAAAGGAAAAGGAAAAGGAAAAGGAAAAAGGAAAAAAGAAAGAATCTTTTCCACTTTTAAGTATTTAAATAGGTTTATTTCTGGAGAAAGAAGACAAAAGCTAGAAAGAGGAAAAGAACCATATGAAACTGTGCACACATAAAAAATTAGAGGAACAACATCTTGCCTGTGTGCAAATGACCAGAACAACAAACAAATTTTTGTTGCAAGAAAAGCACTTTTGGACATGGACTATAAAAACTTTAAACACCTTCTTGTGGCATTGTATAGGTTTTCAATTCTTTCAAAATATTTACTTTTTTTCCAGCCAGCTTTTATGTCAAGACATAGAAGACATTGAAATTATTTCCATTTTACATGACCAATTCAAGTTAGAATGTAGTACTTCCATGATTTTGTTCTCCAAAAACTCACATTTTGAAGGATCAAACCATCTGTTTTGTGAAAATGTTTAAGCATGAGAGACTACCAGTGCTAATGCACCTGCAGCAGTCCATCGTGCTTAAGCACATGGCAATTTTCAAAAGGGATATTAGGGGAAAAATATCCATGGTGGGTATAGTCAAACATTGGAAAGGACTTCCCAGAGAGACTGTAGAATCTCTTCTCTCAGAGGTATTTGAAACTCAGCTGAACAAAGCTCAGAGGGTCTTCTTAACAGCCAGTTGAACCAGATGACCTGGACATCTGGAAGTCATTCCCAGGTGACATTATTTCAAGAGTCTATGTTTAACTAGCAACTATATCAGCATCTATGGATTTTTCAGTTCCTAAATTTAAACATAATACTTGCCCTAACCCTAACCTTAATAGTTTCACTATTACACACTAAATTTTTTCAGAAGATGGACCAGTTTTAAAGAGTGTGTGTGCTTTAGAATGGCCAAATAATTGCAGTGTAAAAATTATTACAGCGTTTTTGGTACTTCCCCTAATTATCACTTCTGCAATATATTCATAAAAAATTACTCTCATATATTATAAATGTAGCTCCTCTAATTGCATTCATACATAAGTAATTATAAATGTTAACTTTATTCATTAAATTGAAAAGATTGAGAGAATTACTGACATTCAAGGAAGTTTCACAAGATTATTTTAGCAGCAGCTTAGGTAAAAAAGTATATAACAATCAACAAAAATTACTGGTATTTAATTGTTATATTTATTTCTTGAGATACCTCCAGAATAAAATATGCATAAAGTTTTCTGGTTTTATTACGAAATCTTCTCTTAGAAAACCCCCTACTGCATTCCTAGAATAGCTGATAGATTTTCCTTTTAGTATATGACAATTTTTATATTTTGGCAATACTTATTGGCAATATTTTTTCCTACTGATTAATTAAATACAATCTTAGAAATCTTAGGCACAAAATCAGGGGCTGAAATTGAGGAGAAAAAAAAAAAATATGTATGGTCAAGGACAAAGATGAAGGCATCATAGGACCATTGCACTTCTTTAGACTCTTCCATAAAGACAGGGCAAGTAATCTCAGGTAGACGTGTGGTATTTAATGCAGAACTAATTTCCTTGGTTTTGGTTCAAAGGTGTAAACATGATAAAGACTTCCTTTGTCAGTGGCAGAGGAGGTGGTAATATAAAACAACATTCCTTGTTCCTCACATCCGTGACTGCAGCATCAAGAACAGTCATGAATCCATTGCTTTTTCTGGTTCTGTCCTTTCCCTCTTTCCTGTAGCTGGTGCATGCCAGGAGACGAGATGTGGGAACTGGTGTGGGAATTTGATTACAGAATAGAGCCCTGGGACAAAAGTTTAAAGCAAAGAAGGGAAAAAGAAAGAACAAGGTCTACTCCCAGAGAAAGTCTGACTTCAGCCTCCTAGAATATACAGCGGCCTATGGTCCAAGTCCCATTTCTAACACAACCTTTCCTTTTCTAACATGCTCAGTGGATGCTCTAACACTTCCAGCTCACAGATTATATTTGCTCTAATAGTGCCACTAAACAAAATTTTACTGCCTCTGTTGGAAGGAAAGGGTTAAAAACTGAAGAATGGTAAGGAGGATGGTAGATTCACTCAAGTAGCCCTGCAGCTGAGAATGCCAATGCCTGGAGAATAAGTGTGGGAACCTGTCGCCCTGGATTTTTCTACTGCTCTGTGTTTTTACTTTTGTAGTAGAAGTTCTCCTGCATTTTCTATAAACATAGCTCTTGTTTTTCTAACTGGCATAGATTGTTTTCTGAACTTCTGGATTGTTGTTCATTCCTTTCTCCAAGGTGGAGAAAGATGATAGACTATGTTCCTATCCTGTAAAATTGCAGAGGTGTTAACCTCATCTACCAATGTATGGTTGTTTTAAAAGAGACATAAAAAGCAGAAAAAGGTAGGCAGGGTTCTCCGCTCTTCTCTCCTGCCTTGGACCTGCTGCTTGAATCTGCGTGTTCGTGTCCGACACTGCGACAGGAACCCCCATATATTATGCCTACTGCTGTTTATCATCTCTTTTGAGAAGTAGAATCTCTGTGTAGACATAACAGGTGGTTACGGAGGCACTCTCATGGACATGCTTGAGGTCCCTGTCTTGGGGATCATAAAAAGCACAGGGGAGATAAGAGCAGGGTGGTAAACTACATGTGTGCAGGCCCTCAATCAATGGGTACAAACAGCAGCCTTGCCAACTCCCAGGATGGAATGATCCTGATTGTGCCAACATTCCTGCCCCTGTGTCTCAGCCTGGGTGCTGCTTTGGGATCCTCCACTTAGTGAGATAATGAAATAAATTTACTCTTTGCATTTCAGTCATGGTTTTTTGGTTTTTCTGGCTGCCTGCCTGTGTCAACTCATACGCTCCAAATATTCTGATTCTTACTTATTTCTACTGTTCATAGACCTAATTCAGCAAAGGACCTCCATTTCAGTATACACTTTAGCACATGTTTAAATTTAAGAATACTAAATACTTACATAGCAATTAGCTTAAAGTGGTGCTTTAACTAAATACCCGCTAACTTCTTTTGCTGAACTTCTGCCTGAGACTGATGTTTTGCCAGGGAAAATATTCCTTGAACTTCAGAAGAGCTTCACTGTGTTGTAAATGAAGTTAGCATCTGACTTTGATGAAAGACTGCAAAGAGGTTGGAGAAATAAATGAAATGTCTGACTCCAAAGAAATCAGACAAATAAGTATATATAATGGATGAAATTCTGGCTTCACTGAAGTCAAAGACAAAATTGCTATAGAATGCAATAGAGTAAGAATTTCATGTCACATCTTTAGACTCCCTGTCCTGGACAGAGCATCAGGCATCTGACTCCTTTCTTCTCCCTTGTGTTGAAATAGTACTTCATAAATAGACCAGATGTAGTCAATAGCACCATTTGAAGAAAGGCATCACTCAGCATGAATAAAGGTAATCGAAAATCAGCTATTTTTACTAATGAACATGTTTTTAACTGCCAGATACAGAGCTAGGAAAATTACAGTAAATAGAGGATATTTTTACTAATGGAAGTATTCCTTTTATAAAATCCATTTTTGCTGAGGGTAACTAAAAATATACAAATATGCATTTTTTCACCCTGCAAAACTGTAAATAGTAAGATACAATTTTTTGCTCCACTTCACAAAAAAAGCTATTTTTAAAAAACCTATTACATAAAAATATTATAATTATTATATAAATTATATAAATTATTTTTAAAACTAATAGATATATATGGTATAAGATATATGATATATGAGATAGATAGATATAAATAATATCATATGAAACTATTATATGAACTCTTTAGAAAATAAACCCAAACCTATTATATAAAATACAAAGGCAAGTGCTGGGTCCTGCACCTGGGGAGGAATAATCCCAAGTACCAGTATAGGCTGGGGGCTGAGCTGCTCAAAGGCACTTCTGCTGAGAACAACCTTGGAGTATTGGTGGATGACAAGTTGACAATGAGCTGACAGTGTGCCCTTGCAGCCCATATTTCAGCAATGTTAGATGTACTGAGAAAATAATTACATATACAATGTCTCCTAAATTTAGAAGAAATGTACCATGAGTACAAGGGTCCATGCTGTCAACACTGGAGCTACTCGGCTCTTAACAGGTTCCATGGCCTCCAACATTTTGTTCAATGTTTTATACATTTCACTCTAACTGAACAATTGGGCTATATCCATAATATTGCTCTTGGCTTGAAATGGGAATCTGACATCATTATCTGAATGATGGAGCAGTGTCCCCTTAATGAGTGTGCTGGGGATGCAAACTGAGACTGGCTGACTCCATAGGGTCATGCTGTCATCTGGGAGAGACCACAACAAGCTGGAATAATGGGACAACAGGTTTCTCAACAAGAAAGTTCAACAAGGAAGAGTGCAAAGTTCTGCATCTGGGAAGGAACATGTCAATCACCAGCACAAACTGGCAAAACATCTTTGCAGAGAAGGACCAGAGGGTTCTGCTGTGTACCAAGTTAAGTATGAGCCAGCAACGTACCCTAGTGACAAAGAAGACAAATGGTACCTGAGCTATAGTAGGAAGAGTGTTTCCAGCAACGTTCAAAAACTGACTGGACACTGTCCTGGACAGCTTGCTGTAGGTGGCCTTACTTGAGCAGGTACATTTGACCAGATGACCTCCTGAGGCTCCTTCCTGAGGCTCCTGAGGCTCATTCTGAGATTCCATGATTCTGTGATACCACTTCAGAAAATATACAAAAATAATATTTATATCCATTACATAGATCATATTGCATTATTTGTTTTATAGCACATACTATGTTACATTTTATATTCTGGAAAATATATTATGTATACTCTTTTAAAAATGCACTGCTAAAATGATTTTATATTATTATCTTGTTGCAGAAGTTAAAACCCACACCAGTTCTTTGCTGGTTTTGTTCCTGTTCTGGAAAGTCTGTACCATATTTTCCTCAAAAAATAAATGTATATGTGCCAAAGCTACTCTTTATTTTTCCTAAATTCACACAGCAACAAAGAAACAAAGTGGTTTCTTTGACTTCTGAGGTTTAAAAACAGGAAAAGCTTTAAAGGAGGTGTGAATCTGAGTCAAAAAGAATCATTAAGATAATAGAAACAAAGACAATGCTTTGCTATCTTCTCTAATAGTTCTAAAATTGAAATTGAATTGCAGAAAGTAGGAGCACTATTCCCTTCATGGTAATAGATTAAAGTCTTATGAGTTATTTTCTGTCTAGATATAATAATCAAGCATTTTAGTTAGCACTGTGAAAAGTAAAAGATATTTCCTTAATGAGAAACCTCTACAGTGTTATATAAAGAAAAATATTAACCAGAAATGAAAACATCAAGTGATGGGAAAAAGAAAGAAAAACAACTCTTTATAATTTTAATTTTCAGTAGAAACTGCAGTGAACTGTAAACATTGCAGAGCATTAAAAATCTACGCTAGCTGTATGAGTGCATACAGACATAACACTGATATGCAATATCGTACTAGAAGCCCCAGCACAAAAATGGTTAGGGTTTAACTCATCTCACTGAAACAGCCAACAGTACAGAAATCTCAGGTTTAGCATACTATCTGATTTATTTGTTTATTATAGTAATCAATTAAAATAATTTTTATAAGGTTTTCCATTGGATCTTTATTTTGGACATATAACTTATGAGATTCGTCAATATCCTTTTGAAGGTGCCTTCTGGAGCTACCTGTCACTAAAGCCAGTCCTGGTTGTATTAAGTATTAGGCAGTGAGTGTAGCAGAAAAAAGGAGTTTCCTTTCCATCTTCAGTATTGTTTCCTTCCTCAAACCTTATACTCTGAAGCAGTTTTTTACCATTGCAGCCCAGCACTTTTGCCTCCTAGCCTCTTGGACTTGGTGAAGTTTAAAATTCAATAGCCTGAATACGTTTCTAAGGAAGATATAAAGACAAAACAGTTGATATTATTGTTAAAAACTGATAGGTATTCACCAATTTGTTTGGAAAACAAAGCCATGCCCCAAATCTATTTCCGATGTTAGAAATGATGGTGGTACCAGCCTGAATGAGAAATAACTCTCAGAGAACATAATGAGCAAAATGCTAGTTATATGTTGTTTGTTTTTTTGTTTGTCATAAAGAAGCTTTGCATGCACATCTTTTTTGTGCTTCCAGAAAAGTCCTGCATTCTCCCTCCAAGGATATGCCTTGAAATAGTAAAATGTGGTGAGAAAAATATCCCTCTGCCTGTCCTTCAAGTGATACGGTCCACAGATCTGTTACAATGAATACTTCAGCTTGCTCGCAGACTTTGGGCAGAACTAGACCTGCCAATCACCTGTCATGAAATACTTCCTAAAGCACAGAATAATTCTCATCTACTTTTCTAAATTACAGAGATTGTTTTAGTATATGCTGTGGAAAACACACAATGACTGCTTCTACTCTAAAGCATGGTAGCTTCCAGCTAAATATGTTCATAAATCTAAATATTTCAATAATATTTTCTAACTTTATGTTGCATTAATTATTTTTATGGAGAGTACAGTATATCTGTAGTTATTCTTACTTAAAGAGAAAAAAAGGTGAGCACATCTATATTATCCTGTACTTTGTTAGAAAATCCACAGACACGCTGTAGTAGAATTTTTATGGGAATGATGTCATATCTTTATGTGGACGCCTAATCTTTAAGTAAATGCATGTAAATTCCTTAGGTAATATAAATCTCTCTCCTACTTTTTCATGAGCACTAATGTTCGTGGAAGAATTCTGTTAAAGGACAATAAACAGAACAGGTTAAGATCAGAAGATCAATATACACATACTGCTGAATTAATAGATATTTGCTAGCTCTCAAAAGAGGCCGCATAATTACTCGGCTTTAAAGTATGACTTTAAAGCTCAACTGAAGGAGAATCTGAATCTGCTTATGTAATCAATGCTATAATACTTGCAAAAGACTGCTTGTCTAAATTAAAAGTACAAGATCATAGCGTATCTCAATTTAAATAAATAGACAAAAGTTTCAGTTATAATGGTGCACAGATTGAATATGATTCTCCATTCACATGCCAGATAAAACCATCTGGCACAGTATGACTCATGGTCCTGCAGATGAATTCTCTTACCTCACTGAGAAATGCCTAAATAACACACTCAATTTACCTAGTAGGGTTGATCTCTAATCTGCACTAAGTTCAAACTCTACCTGCGTGATTTTTAGGACACAACTAGTTGGTCAAGGTCAAACTAATAGCAGAGACCAAGCTAAGAATTAAACAGTGTGAACAATCCACACCAGCACTACATCCTCTTTAACTTACAGTTAAAGGCATAAATGTGCACATACAAGTCTATTAGGATGCCTGTCATAGATAAGTATACAAATATATTCTGTAGAGATTTCATAACGCGCAGAATGACTGCCCAAGGACATACTGCTTAAGCTTAGAGTTTTGGAAAGTACATGTTCCCAAGATACATATGTTTGTAAGGATTGTGTGTAACTTTGTTTTTTTACTAGGCTGAAAACATTATCTCTGAAATACATGATTTTTAGCTTTGACACTTCTGCATAATCATAATGATGTCCTTCTGGAGAAACTTTTGTTCATTTCTTTACTAACTTAACAACTAACTTTACACTGCTTCAGTCAGTGGGATATGTTCATTTTATTGGTTTACCTTTTGGGATCATCAAAGGCAAGAATTACCTCGTACACTCACAAAGGCACAGTATAACCCTTCTGTGGTGCTTGGGCATATAAAGCTATAGAGTTAAGCGAATAAAACTTGAAAACAATAGCATTTAGTGTTAGAAAGACAGACAGTAACTGACTTTCTATTCCAATCTTTTATATTGTCCAGCTGCTCTGGTACAGTCAGATCCTACCCTGAAGGATAAACAAATCTTTTACAGACAGTCTTAATGAAATTGGGAGGTGAGATGTTGTAGCTTCACAGCCTGGTTCTAGGCTCACATCCCTTGCACTTATGCTGGACCTAACTGGGAAGGCTATGTATAGCAGATATCATCTGGAAATCTCTCTAAACACTGGAATCCCAGAGCAGTAAACTGAGGCTTTTTGAAGAAGTGCACACTAAACACGTCTGAAAGGGAACAGAGAATCCTAACAGCTAAATTCTGTAAAAGTGAAGAATGTGGTCCAAAAAGGAAAGGAATCTTGATAAAGAAGAAATCTACAACGTACTGTTCTATATCACCATTGTTTGTGTTCAGTTTATTATTTAGTCCAAAAAAATATAATTCTCAAGTATAAATTCGATATACTTAAACTCAGCCTACAATATCATCACAAAATCAGAAAAATTTACATGTATATTTAGTTGATATCAGCAACACACCTAGAGGAATGAGGGTGTGCAGGAAATATCTATCTGAGACTGTTTTCATCAACCATGACCCCTAAGCAAACAGTCTTTGTTGGGTGGCCATTCTCTGACCCTACAGATCTGGGAGACATCGGTAGGCATGCGCTCCAAGGCAGCCCATTTCCTGCAGCTGGTTCACAGCAAGATTGCTACAGTGACTCACTGTCCAGTTTAGATATCCTTCTGGATACACTTTAAGTGTCGCTAAAAAGACATGTATCACACCTGTGAATGAATGCCTTCTCAAATCTATAGAAATTCCTGATTTAACATTATTCTTAATGTACTGTTGCAACTCGCTTTCTATAGCTTGTGTCATCTTACAATGACTGATGGCAGTCTGCCTCTGTTTACTAATAAACTTTAAACATACACACATTCCTTAGACTCCTTTTTAATCATTGTTGGCAATGCAGCTGTTTACAGGACTACCTGTTGTGATGTTTCCTTGTCATGTTGGTGTCTGGGTGCTGTAGGAATGTTATGTAAGCTCCAGACTCATCCTTCTTGCCTCACTTCTGTATCTGATTTTGATCTAATAGTGCACAATTCTTCACTACACTATCAGAAAAACACCACGGGACATTAATTTAAAAAAAAAAAAAAAAAAGATACTGCAAGTATATTTTTGGTTATTTACATGAATTAATTATATTTTCTCAAGTTTTACCTTCTTAAAGGTCAGGACTTAGAAATTTCTAATTCTAGGTATTTGAAGAGCCTTTTTGGCTTTAGTTTTTATACGAAATCCAACCACCTTTTAAAAGAAGATAACATTTTATGGTATTTTGGGAGCACTGACAGAGCCTTAACAATAGCCCTGTGACTGTGAACTGTAACTATTGATAATTGCTACTGCTTATGTGTAAAATTGTCTGTTCATATGTCACAGCAAAATCTACAGAAATAGGTTTAATATGTGTTGAGTCATGGAGGTGTTGGATCAATATGAAAAGGGTAAACCCCCCTCCCCTCAAAATAGTTAAGTAAAATTTAACACTAAGTAATGGTACTTTCTTACAACATTCCAGAGTTCATCTGCAACAGTTTTTCTTTTAAAAACAGGCTTTTTATCAAGACTGTCTTTAAAATGTCAGAAAGTATGTCTCCATTAGACTAATGTAGGTATTTCGCCTTCTTTCCACAGTGTTTCCTGACATCTCAGCTCTCATTGGCTGCTACTTCTCCATTCTGGCAAGGCTAGTCAGGTCTGGAGTCGATATAAATGAAATAAGGAGGTCCAGCCCACTGAGAAAAGCCCACTGATCTGATTGAAAACCTATTCCACCATCCCTTCTTGTAAGGAAGGATCAGATAACCAAAGCTAATATAAAGCGCTGGCTAAAGTCATCTGGTCGAGAATATTACTATTTCTCGAAGACAGGAGAGCAAGGAAAGAAGAACTCTTTGAATCTCTTCCCCTTCCATTTTTCTTTATCTTTCTCTCTTTCTCTTGATCCTCGTTCTTTTGTTTCTTTCAATACGGGGTAGGACTTTGTATTTCTCCCTCCTCTGTTGCCACCTAGAGGAGAGCAGAGCGAAGAGCTGGTGCCAGAACACACACGAGGATAAACCAGGACGTGGTCTGAAAGGGCAAGAACTGCCACGAGCTGGGTGAACGAACTTGTGTAGGGATGTGGGAGCACATGCACTGGTGGATGCACAGATGGGAAACAGCCCCCACAGCCGAGGCTTTTAGTGCATAAATTCTCCTAAAAGTCCAGACAGGAAGAGCTCAAATATAAATTCCTCATCTGTTCATTAATAATAGTATTGTTCCTGAAAATAAACTATATGCTTACAACCAAGGGATTTACATGCATTATATATACTATAACTTTAATCTAAGATATAGACTTACATGCTGACATATCTGAGGAGTTCAAAGAAGCTGTGCAACAAAGACTTCTGTTGCTAGCAGCCTGTGCTATAGGTCAATACTGTTAAGTAAAGGGGGTAGATTAATTTATAATGAAAAGGATCAAGATAATCCAAGCAAGTCAGGAATCATATCAGACATAAACAATCCTATCAAATTTTTACTGCAACTGGAAAAGAAATCTTAATTACTCAGTTTCTACCACAAAAAAAGACAATTTGAAATACCTTACAAATTGGAAGCATCCACCAAAGAAAGCATTCAGCTTCTGTCCAGATTTCAAAGGCAGAAAAATCAATGTATGCAGATACCAGCAAGATTCGGTAAAATGCTTTCACAATACCAAAAATATTAGAAACAACAAAAATCCCCAAATGTTGAACAACTGAGGAAATGCTATTTTCTACCCAACAGATATCAGAAATATCTCATATAATCAATGTGTTAAACTGAATCATGTACTCATATATTTTTTTAAAGAAAGCCCATATGTTGCAATCACTGATTAGAATACTGAAAAATAAACTTCTTCTTGCTTTCAGATCTCAACACTTTCCAGTTTTGTAGTTGTAGAGAAAATCTTGGTGTATCTGCTATTATTGTTATTGTCAAGGATGATGTGATTTTAATTATTGTAATTTAGTGGAATCCAATTTTAGATGGCAAGCTTTAAAATTCAAATATTCTGTACTTCTACAAATATTTTTATTTAAATGTATTTGTTATTTTCAAGTCCAATTTTATACTCATCACTTAATCTTCCATTGAAAACAAAATTAGATGTAAGCTTAATAAATTTAACACCCTTTAAAAATTTTGGATATGCCTTTCAGATTAAAAGAAGATTCAAAAACCTTCTATAGAGTAATCTATATTTAATAAAAGTATGCTGTGCTTTTTGGGGGTGTCAAACACTTTAAATTCAAATGTCTGACAGGCGTGTTAATGGGTTGAATGCCATCAGATTTGCAGTTATGGTAGAGAAGCAAGTTTGACTTCTCTTTTAAAACAAATTGATATTTAACCTTTACAGCTATTCAAGGCCTCCTATTGCTGACAGTTGCACTTGTTCCACGTTGGCTGAATTTTAAGCAAGTCAGTAATACTTCAGGTTTTATCGCAGCTATTTACTAGAGTGCAAACAGTGACCTCCACATGACAGCAGCAGAAAAACGCCTTTTTGAGCCATTGATGCTGTATTGCACACACTATGCTCAGCTCCTTAAAAGTACTTTGGCAGTTCGATACCTAACATTTCCTGGGCTTTTTTTTTCAGTGGAATTATCTGACTCAGATCAGAGGCTCAAGCTCCTTATGAGATTTGGGTGTTTAATACAAGATTTGGAAACAACTGATTGTCTATGCATATTATCAAGGACAAATAAAAAAATAAAAATAAAAAATTGAAGATAAAAATAGGCTCAGTTTATGGAACTATCAAGTTGATAGGTGCTTAAACTTACAGCAATGTTGATTTTGTTCCAATACCTCAGACAACTCTAGGCGAGCTACAATTTTTGCACAGCACGATGGAATACAGACATGACACCTCAGTCCTGCATTTGTGAAAAACTGGCTTCAGGCTTGTTAGACCTTCCTCAGATTTAGTTTCTTTCTGGAATAGTCTTCCAAAAGGTCAAGTAGAGTAAATAATGTATTAGAATGGACACTACTAAATTTATGAAAGGAATTTTGTGCAGTTGTGTCTGATAATGGGAAGGGACAGTACTCAATGGTCTAAGATCGACTTTCCTTTTGAGAACATCTGCCCTGTGGCAGTGAATGCTCATATCACTTTACCAGTACAGATTAAGTCATTACTGGGGGTTTTTCTGAGATGTCTTAAATGAGCCTACAAATGCCTTAGAATTAGGACCTCCTGACATGATAGAGGAACAAGAATCCTGTTCCTATTTGAGCTTTCTATTTGAACAGAAGTTCTGGTGTGTGCTTTGCCTAAATATGCTACTTGAAACCTACCTGGTGAGTGGAGTAAAACAGTAGTACAAGGATATAATTTGTGATAGCTTGTTTTATAAGAGTATTTGATAATCTGATCCTACAAATAATCTCTCTGAAACAGACACCCAATTTCTGTATCTCAAAGACAAAAAAACAGTTGCAGTGTCTGAGATGCATTTTAAGTCTTCTGTTGAGAAAGACATGTCTCCAAAGAGTTACTCATGGCTTCTACATGCTGAACAAGGGATTATCCATGGCTAATAAGGCCATACATGGTGAAAAAAGTGTATTTCTAGCTATGCTTAAGCCTTAGGAGCCTTTTTTATTGTTTCAGTTGTGAGTAACTTTGCAAGATGAAGGGAAAGAGAGCCATTCTAATAATTAGCCTTTTTCTTAAGCTAGTGAATTTGCCTCAGAATTATTAGTGATCCATAGCCAAGGACGATCTGGACTCCTTTCCCAAAGTAAAGGACTTAACTAAAGATAGTTCACTTTTTTATCCATTACTACTGCTGCAGAACTACTCCTCTTTTGAATAGTTAGAACACTTGCCCAGGAAATAGGAGATGTGTTCAATTTCCTCTTCAGCTTCATTCCATACTTCACAAGGTCATGCTCACTTGGTGGATTATAGAACAAGACAGAGTGAAAAGGAAAAGAGAAAATGGAATGCTCCTCTTGTGTTAGCTCACTGCGCAAGCAGAAATGCAGGATTTATGAAGATAAGAGAAGATCAAATAAATATAAGCCTAAAGATCTGGTGGTTATAATTCTGAAACCCCTCAAGCTGAACTTAGGTCTCTCTTCTCTCACTTAGGAAGCGAGTGCTTTAATAACCACACTGACACATAGAAGTGTGTGTGACCCTTGCCGTACATTAGTTGTTGCTATTAATATGGGTAGACTTCTACAACTTGGGATGTAACAAGAATTAAACTAAGTGGCTCTGGAAGTTTTAGTTCATGATGGAAATAACTTTTGACTACTTGCAAGTGAGCCTGCCTGTAGAGCAATCAGTATAAAATAGATATCTTATTTTTTTTGCAAACACAACAGTTAATTAACTGGCCCATTAGTAAAGCAGCATCTCCACACGGGAGGTAGCCCCAGTTCTTAAGGAAGGATAGATGGTTGCTAAAATGCATGCACTTTGGGATTTTGTCTGTTGCTTTCAATTTTGTATTCAAAGGGCAGCAGCATTTTGAATGCCAGTGCAGATTGATGTCATCACTAACAGGATAAGCATTTTGAGTGGCACTCAGTGAATGATTGACATTGGGTACACAGCAAGTTCTTATTCTGTCAGAATTTGGCATGTTTCTAGGTGTCACAGTTAATCCACTGCCAGTTATTTGACAGGATTGTACTTAGTGCCGGATGCCAATCTCCAAAATGTTCATGATTAAGGCTGCATACAAATGCTACTAATTCAATTGAATAAACAACAGTTCCACTCGTACAAGAAAAGGTGGACTCTCCATACAAATATATTATTTCCACACAAAGTAGTTAATCATAGGATAACATGGGATACCAAGGTGTTTGTGCTGAGGATGTGAACTGGCAATCACCAACCCTTCAGTGTTGACACCTGCCTTTGTGGGGTGTAATGTCACCAGAAGAGCTCTTCAAATACAGCAAGCAATCAGTAACTGCCCTGACTGTGCCAAAGGAAAAGCATGTTGAGTTCTCAATATCTTGGCCAGCACAGAGAGTGCCAGGACCCTAGAATTTCTCTTTGGCATTTGTAGTACTCCCAGGAGTTCAACAGCTGTAATTTGATCTTCCAGCTCGCTCTTGAGCACCTGCAATGTAAGAAGTCTTCTAAAGAGATGCACAAGAGGGAAAGATAAGGATGGCATCCTGCCTATCCTCCACAGGGTTCGGCTGCCTGGATCTATGCATTGTCCTGCACAAACATTTCTTCCATGCTTCTACAGCTAGCATAACTAAAACAAGTCCGTGTAAGCACAGCAGAGCTGTGAGTCAAAAGAGCTATGAAATACTTATAACCCGCTTTCTGTATAGGCACAAACAGCAAGTCTGTTTATAGTAGCTGTTTCATAGTAGCAGTAGAAATCAATGATTTCCAAGACAGTGAAGCAGAGAAGTCAAACTAAACAGACACAAGGAGACTAACTGAAAAAATGGGAATGCAAAAAGACAAGAAAGAACATATTGAGGCATAAAGTGATTATCAGAGAGTAAAAAATGGAGATGATGAGAAGTTAAAAAAAAAGACAGTAATTATACAAATGGAAACTTCTGCCAGTGCAGATGAAACTTTCTAGATGGACATTCTTTACCTTACAAACAGATATTTGAGTTATTTTACCTCAATCTGTGGATAAATAAAAATTGTATTACTCTTTGGATTCTTTCTTCCTCATAAAGTATGCAAACTCATTTTATACCAGTTGCAGTATTTCCTAATCTTAGTACCAGAAGTGAGGTAAAATTGTAAGAGTGAAGACGTAGATCTGTGTACCCATGATCTCCAGTGGCAGCTATGCTTTCACCCTTGAGCAAGCTACACTTGGTCTTCTTAGCTGCTACACAGAGTAATTTTTAGTATATTCTGGTCAGAAACAGCAAAGTCTTGAAAAAACACATACAGAACATGTCCATTGATTATCACTGTTAGCTTTTTTGCTTTCTCTTGTTTGTTCCTTGGCTGGATGATTTTTCACTTGTACAATACATCTTTAAAATGCAGTATAATTTTCCAAAGGAAAAACATGAGTTATAAGGTCAGGTTAGTCAAATATTTTTTATATGTATCAGTGGACCAAGTATTGTGTTAAATGGAAGACTTTTTGGTATATTTATATATAGTATATATGGTATATTTAATATACTAGCCCAGAAAAAAAGGGAGCAGACTAAATACATATATATATATGTATGTATATACATATACAGCCAAAAAACTATTGCTAATCTAAGGTTGTAACAGCCTAACAGTCAAAGTTAACAGAGAATTCTCACTAAAATACAGACATAATTATTGTACCTAAACTTCTTGGTACTTGTGCATTGTAATCAGTGTTGCTTCTACTGTTGTAACCCTCCAGGTCCTCAGATTTATAGTCTCTATGTTCCTGAAAAACAAGAAGTGATGGTTCCCATGAGCCATCAGCATCCTGAGGACTTCAGTGTCAGGAGTTCCTCTTAGTCTTAAGAAGTTTGGGTGTATTTTTAAAATTTGTTACTACTAATTGATTCTCTCTGGCTACGCGCAGCTGAGTCCAAGGGTTGGTCCCACAGCCTTCACAGGCTCAACCACCCCACAGTCTCTTTTAGCCAGCAACTATGGAAAAAGAGTTTCTGAACCTTTCCACAGAGGCACTGTCAGGGCTCATGCTCAGGCGGGGGAGGCAACAGGTCCTATGGGAGAAGCTGAAACCAGCTCAGCTCAGCCCAGCCCCAGTCGAGGTAAGCACCTCAGCACAGGTCAGAGCCTTTCTTCAGTTGTTAGAGACAGACTAATTTGGTGGGTTCCATGACAGCGATGGATTTGTCCTTTCCCCTGCCTGCCAGGTGTGGCTGCAGCAGGTCAGTGTGGGGCTGTGCACTGGCTGGCAATAACTGCATGCATACCCACGCACACATGCTTAATACACAAGACACACAGATCAATACAGAGCATTGTCTTTTCAAGTACCCACATAATCACAAAGTATTCACAAAGGTAGGAAGAAAACTTTATCCATAGTAGAAAGTCCTACACTTCCATCTATATAATCCCTAACTTCCAGGAAGTTTGTTTTGAAACCTAAATGAGGAATGCCTTTTGACCTTCATAATGTTTTTCTGCAAGACTGTATTCCTTTGTATTTGCAGGTTCTCCAACAGCTCATGATGAGAATATAGCTCTTTTAGGGCACCACATTTGTATTTTTAATATTCTTTACTTTCTCACACAGGGGATCCATTTGTCATCTACTACTTTAGCAATGGAAGTATGTGGATCTCAGACATTTGACTCTGAGTACTCATTCTAGCTTGCAGAGACATTCTTCTGTATTTACAACAAAAAACCACAGTATTTAGCACATTTGTTAAGTGCAACATCGAAACAATCCCTATTCTGAGAGCTTAACACTTAGCTGGACAGCTGAGTGATATTGACAACAAACATACCTAACAGGTTTGTTAGAAATAGTTGCATAAAGTTGCAAGTTCTGTATTTTTTTCTAAACATGCCCAAACTTACCTAAGGACAGTTGTAATGATTGGGAGGAACTTTTTCTTTTAGGAAATGTGCTTTATAGATCATGTAAGGTGTTTAATTTAGAAGTCATCAAGATGTCAGCCTGGGGTAATTTGACTTGCCCCACTTCTTAGAACACTCATTTTCTAAATAGAGGTTTGTTGGTGTGTGGCTTGTTTGAAAGAGAGTGACCAGAACATGATAATTCGTGTGCATGCCAGACTGACCATAACTGAGAAGGTTCATTACAGAGACATTATAGATCCTACTGAAGGAAAAGGTTCCATTATCATCATTAAATTAATTGAAAAATCTGACTCAAAGGGAATTCTGGTAAACTTGGATTTTACAGGAAATTCAATCACTTAAGAGAACATTAAAATGTGCTTTTGTAGAATTCTACACTACTCAAGTGTTTACTCAGCTATGTGCACCATTCTTATTTATAAACTAATTGTCTTTGGGACAACCATATATATAAGCAATATGATTATCATAACTAAGTGACTGGTGAGATGGAGGAACTGGTTTTTTTGATATGTAAAGATGAATGGGTAACATATTCGAACCTGTACAGAGGTTCAGATCAAAGTTTTGATCTGAGATGTAGACAATGGAGCTAGAATTAAATAAATTCTTAAAGGCTACCAGTTTGCATGAAACCAATATTCTCTAATTTTTGAATCCACTTGGACTCAAGTGCCTAGCACCCCCTGAGGTCCAAACAGTTTTATGCTGGAAGACTTGGGCATCTACTACACGTAAACATAATTTTTAAAAGTTTTATATTCACTGGTGACCACGTGTGGAATTTCCTATATCTGTTTTTTACAAAAATTAAAAATATATTTAATTTGTCTAATATAGTTATTTTTTTGTAAGCTTCTTCTTCAGCCATTCTTATGTTCCTAAATCTGAGAAATGGTATAAATGATACAGATGATGCCTGACACTCTTAGTTTTCTTGACTTTTTATATCTTTATTTTCCTTGCTATCTGTTCTCCAAGTGTTTTCCCTCTTTTCACGCCTACATATACTCCTACAAAAACAAAGGATTTCTGACAAACATCTTATGAAGTATCTAGCTTTTATTAAACAGTCCAAAAAATCAAAGCACTAATCCAATTTGTAAGAATCAGATATGTTATGAGATAAACTTGGGGAAATTCTTCCTCATGTCATGAAGTCATCCAGTGTTAGAATGAAATGCACAGACTTTGCAATGTGAATCCATTCACAGGTAAGCTTGTATCACTCCTACACCATGGTAAAAATAGGAGGAAAGGGACATGCAATAAACAGGGAGTTCACTGTAGTTTGATTATTTTTTGTAGTGTCTTAAAAACAGTAAAATCAACCTTTTGCTGTTAAAGCTTTGTTCAGAAGCAAAGTAAGCTCCTAAAGAATATGGAAATAGGGGAGGCACACTAATAAGGTGAAGTAAGATCTGAATATTTCATGAAACCAAGAGTGAAAAAACATCATGGAATTGCTGAGTGTTGCTTTCTTTCACACATGAAAGTTTCAAAGACTCTGCATAGGAAAAGAGAACTGCTCTCCTCATGAATCCTTTTTCACAAATGGTTCAACCTTGCTGGAAGCAAAAGCAAGAAGAGTCTATGTTAAAGGCTTTACCTCAAAGAACTCTGACATCTTCCCTTCTCTGAAGTTATGAGTTTCTTGATATTAATGCAGACTTCTTAATCCCATCTTCCAACTCTGACCCCCTCTTCCAAAAAGATTGTCATTCTTTGCAGAATGACTTTTTTTTTGTTTGGTTTTGGGGTTTTTTTGGTTTTTGTGGGTTTTTGTGGGTGGGTTTTTTGTTTGTTTGCTTGTTTTTGGGGTTTTTTTGGTTTTTTGTGTTTTTTTTTTTTTTTAAGGAAAGAAACAGAAGCCAAGATAACTAATATGCAGGATGGGACAAAAGGCAGAGAAATAAAATTCATTGTCAGCACCAACATATCCTTACCACTGGACTGAAGAAAGCAAAAAATAAGTGGCAATGGCATGGTATTAAACTGAGTGTAGAAAATTATTAGGATTAGCAATGTATTCTGAAGTGAAAGAAAATTAGTCAGAGAATCACAGAACAATTTAATTTGTAAAACATCTCTATAGGTGACCTAACTCCCCACTCAGAGTGGGACTAGCCTGAAAATAAAGCACAACACCAAATTAATTTTTTTCAGGGCCTAGTTCAGTCAAATTTTGGCTTTCTCCATTACTCGAGATTTTTTAATCCTTTTTGGAAATTTCTTTACAGTGTTTGATGACGTCACTGAAAATGTTGTCTTTCTAATGTCTAATTCAAGTTTCCCTTCCATAAACTTGTGTCTGTTGCATTTTACCTTTTAACTACTCATTTCCAGGAAAACTGTCTTCATTTCCTTTATAATTCTCCATTAGGTACTCAAAGACAGAGATGAAAAGCAAATAGCTTTGCCTTCTCCAGACTGAATAAGCTTTCCAAGCTTCATTCTGTATGTGCTCCAACCACCTAAGAATTTCAGTGACCCTTTGCTGGACTTACTCCAATATATAAGTTCCCCTCTGGTATTGCAGAGCCTAAGACTATGTACATTCTCCAGATGCAATCTCATAACTGCCAAATAGAAATAAATACTTTGAGCAAAATTCTTCAGTCTTAACTATGATCTTAGAAATTCAGGCCTGAGTGTGTTTAATTTTCACCACTCCAAAGGCAGAACACCAACTCCACCTTATATAACTTTTTTTTGAAAATTACCTGTAAATGTGTTTCAAAACAAAAACTGAATAAGCTTCTAAAATTTAATTTATGTAATATTTCTCCTTTACTTCCCACCTCAGAAGTTTGAAAAATAGATGCTTGTGAATTTTTAGAAACCTCAAATATAATACAGTAGAAGAGAAAAAAAATCTGTTTTTTAAAATTTGTTTACAAAGTGACAAATGTTTTAAGAAAGTCTTGTCTGCTCCCTTACAGATTTGTTGAAATTCAATAAAAAAATATTTAATGCAAAAAAACCCCAGTCTTCACACTGAATATTGTCTTTGAGGTATCTCTTCTGAGTGTTAGCTAAAATATTACAAATTAAAACACTTTGATAAAGATTAATTCACCTTATCCTTTAAACAGCATTACGGTATTTTGATCAAGATGCCTCTTTAACAGCTAACATCCATTTTTTAAATTTGTAGTGGTTTAAATTTACCTTTCAGTTTAAATTCACTAGAAAAAAAAAAGAATATTATCAAAACTTTTAAATAATTTTTTGCTTATGTTTAGTACTATATTAATAGGTATGTAAACTTCTAACTGGAAACTCTTTAATACTAGCCGGGAGCAGTACTGCTTTGGTCTTGTTCTTTTTAGGGTTTTTTTATGTTGTTTGTCTGAATATTTGAAAAGGTGCGGATGAAATCTGTGGGCCAAGTTATTTGCATGGCTAATAAGCTTAAATTTGATGCCATAGCATTGACAGATGATCATTTTCAAATATCTATCATGTGTGTAATGGTAAATGTCAAGCAGTACTTATTAAGAAAAGATCTTTCTCCTGAGAATTATTACGATTTTGAGAAGAAGAAAACCAAAATAAAGTATAGAAGACATGTCAGCAATGAAAAATTACTGTTTCTGAAGATACATGTAAAAAAGGTCCACATTTTCCAATTTATGACTATGTTCTCTAGGAGAGACATTTAAATTTCCAGTTGTTATGTGAATTTATTGACAGTCAAATTTTATATATATAATGGAACTTCACATAGCTTATAAATAATTAATACATGAATAAAACATCGAAAATAAACATTAATTCAGTTAATATTTCTATAGTCTGACAAGAAAATAGGTAATCATTATATGTTTTATTTATGTTTAATTTTGAAATTATTAGTAAACCTATGCTATTTCTATTTGCAATACCTTTTCAATTTTTAGTAATAAATAGAATACAAAAGAAAATAATACCTAATTATTTGTACTGTAGATTAATTTCAATATTTTCAAGATTAATATTCCACTGTGTGAGGTATTGCACCAATCCAAGCAGACATCTTCACCCAGAACATTGGTTTTTTCCACACCAATTTTAATATCCACATATTGTTCCTGAGAAGTCACATAGCAAAATCCAATGTTTATTAAATCTGTTAAATCCATTAAACTTCAGAAGCACTATTTGTTTATAAGGTTTTGCATAAACCTTTGCAAGAACAGTGTAGACAATGAGACTGGACAGAAACACAGGCTAGGTGGTGGTATAACTGGAAGAGTGTGTCCATAGAACAGATACTGGAATTCCCCAACTGTTTTATTATGCTCAGTACCATTCAGATACTGGTGGTATAATTATGGCATTTAGATTGCTGTATTGGGTTTTCATGGCAAGGTTCTGCTCGTGGGTAAGCTATAAGGGTGGTTTCTGTAAGAATCTACTAGATGCTTCCCACATGTCTGATGGAGCCAATGTCAGTCACCTCCAAGATGGATCTGCTGCTGGCCAAGTCAGCGACCAATCAGCGATGGTGGCAGAGCCTCTGGGATAGCTTAGTTAAGTCAGGGAGGGCACAGCAACTTCATCCAGGGAGATGAGCAAGAGCACATCAGAGAAACAGCCCTGCAGGCACCCACATCAGTGCAGAAGGAGGGGAAGGAGGTGCTCCAAGGCACCAGAGCAGAGATTCCCCTGTACAGAGATCCCAAAGTACAGCCCATGGTGAGACAGCTGTGCCCCAGCAGCCCATGGAGGTCAATGGGGAAGCAAAGATCCACCTGCAGCCCCTGGAGGACCCAACACCAGAGCAGGTGCATGCATGCAAAGGAGGCTATGACTCCACACTAGAGCAGGCTCTTGGCAGGACTTGTGGATCCATGGAAAGAGGAGTCCATGCTAGAGCAGGCTGCTGTCAGGACTTGTGACCCCATGTGGGACTTGTGCTGGAGCAGGCTGTTCTTGGAGGACTGCACCCCATGGAAGGGACCCACACCAGACTAGTCTGTTCCTGAAGGACAGCACCCTGTGTAAGACACACTCTGGATCAGTTTGTGAAAACCTGCAGCATGTGGGAAAGACCAAATGACCAGTTTGTGGAGAATTGTCTCCCATGGAAGGGAACCCCATGCTGGAGAAGGGGAAGAATACGAGGAGTCCTCTCCATGAAGAGGAATGAGAAGCAAAAACAATGTGTGTGATGAGCTGACTGCAGCTCCCATTCCCCATTCCCCTGTGGGGAGGAGGTAGAGAAAATCAGGACTGAAACTGAGCCTTGGAAGAAAGGAGTAGGGGGAAAGGTGGTTTTAAGATTTGGTTTTATTTCTCATTATCTTACTCTGATTGGATTGGTACTAAATTAAACTAATTTCCCCAACTCACATCTGTCTGTGATGGTAATCCTGTCTTAATCTCAAGACATGAGCCTTTAATTATATTTTCTCTCCTTGTCCATCTGAGGAAGTGGAGTAATAAAGTATTTTTGGTGGACACCTGGCATTCAGACAGGATCAACCTAGCACCCTTTAGCTAACTTAGGTTCTATAGCCCACATAATTATTTGTACAAATAAATCCACTTAGGAGATATTAAAATGTACTGCAGTGGATGCTAACTTTATTTAAAAAGATCTTAATATTATTTAAAAATAAAGAGCTGGTGAAAAAAGTGAGAAAACTCACATCTAAGCTGATAGTACTTGATCACACTAATTTCAGAGAAATAAAATTAATTAAAAAAAAAAAGTTTAATGCCTTTTAACAGAGTTGAAAAAAACTCCAAAATTTAGCTAATTTCCAAGTGTCAGGAGCTTACAAGGAAGCAGCAGTGGATGTTAGTCATTATTGTAATTGTGGTGTTTAAATGAGATTGTTACTGTAACTGGATGGGTACCACCATCCCTGGACAGTTTCTCAGACAGATACGGGGTAAATCCTAATCCAATGAACTATACTTTGAATGAACTGGAGAAAATTCTTGAAAGTTATTTTGCAAACACAAATTCCTGTTTCAGCATTGTGGCAATCAGAAAGGAAAAGGATGAACATTTACAACGTTAAAAGATATGTCAAGGACGACCCCATATACCTGGTAGGTTGCCTGCATCAAGACAGTCTTAGGAACCAATTTATTCCTCCAGGGGTGTCATTTCCTCCCCACTTGAAACTCCCTTGTTCCCTTAATCCAGACACATTCCCTCCCTCATGATGACACCTGGACTGAGAAGGACCCAAAAGAGAAGGCTGAGCACTTTGAATCTCTCAGTCAGATAAGGATTTGGTAAACAGCAGGGAAAAACGCGAGCTTGTAAAACAGTTTGAATTAAGTTTATATTGGCTCAGAGACAAGAGGGTTGGAAACAAAATACCAGAGCAATTATATGTTCTTTTGAAAGCGAAACTGAGATGCATAAAATTGCCATAATTATGTTCACTGACTCAACTTATTTTCAATTCATTATTTTTTGCAGTTTATCATATGAGTTCAAATGTGACAAGACATTATCACTAACTGAACATTATTGAGGTTAGATGGTAGAAATTTATTCTTTTCTTTAGTCTCACTTTTTTTGATCAGTTAATAGAGGTACCTCTCAAAGTATGTAAAAATTATTTGCCATCAAAGAATTTGTTAAAAAAAAGAGAAAAATAAAAGTACAATTTAAAAATAGAATTATCTTCATCAATTTCTTAATTCAAAGCAGCAATAGATATAACCATACAGTACACATGCACACTTGATTAATATTGAATCCAATTCTGTACTTACTGTAAAATCTCTTATTCTGCACTTGCAAAAAAAAGGCAACACCACAATGATGCAAAGAGACATCAGACCATTATGCTTTGAAATACACAAGAGTTGTTATACCTCATAACATAAAAGATTCTTCAAAGAATCTTCTTCATTTTATTCTTCAAAATGTGTCATCCCTCCTTTCCTTGCTGTTTATTATTTCATTAATTATATTTGTGTGCAAGAGACAGGTAGAGAAAGGGGAGTGATCATGAAAGGTGAGGAAAGGGGAAATCTACTGTCATATAAAAGCAAGATTTTTAACTTTTTTCCATATATAACAGTAGGGAAAAACAAACAAACAAACCAACCCCCAATATATAAACAAATAACCTTCCCCCTCCCCCGAAAAAGCCCAAGCAGACCCCAAACAGATAATCTCAGCAGTTACCCTTAGGGTAATTATTTACTGTCTTTCTGTGGCACTCACTTTACTGAAGTGCACTTTTTTTATTCCTTTTTAAATTTATAATGAAAATCTGTGAAAATGCTAGTTATGAGACATTAGCTGCCATTTTGAATCTTGGAAATGCATGACTTATTCTTTTGTATTTTTTTAAATAAGGTATCCACATACCATTGCTTTCCCAGTTCCTGCCAGTTTTAAGGTTGCATATGCCTTTGTTACTGTGATTTGGCAGTAATGAGAAGTTGTTATTTATAAAGGCAATTAGAAATGACCAAGAGACCGATTCAGTTGCAATGTTGTAAAATCACTCAGCAAGAGTAGTTGGCCTAACAGGAATACAGGACTGTAAGAAATATTCGCAGATAATGTTTTTATTTCTTGATGCCATAAAAGAAAAGGAAAAGGAAACCTGAATTTGGGGTTTTTTCTGTCTATAAACACTAGATGGAGAATTAGGGTGTTACTCAAGTCAAATAAATACTGTCTGAACTGGTAAATAAGTGGTGTCAAAAAGTAACATATATTTCTCTCTCTTTGAATTAAACGGAAAATAATCTGTGCATGAACACTATAACTCAACTTGTGATAACTGGACATCAAGTGGCTGTGATTTCTGTCTTGGAGAGGCCATTTCCTTCAAAATTGAAATTCTGAAGCCTGCACACTGAGTTATCTTCCAGGTACAATGGTTTTTGATGAAGTTAAAATTGGGAAAAAGGCATGACTAGTCTAGTCTAGACTCTAGTATTCACAACATGCTATACTTAACTGAAAGACTGAAAATTAATTTTAAATACAATAACATTTAATTAATTACTCTACAATGAGAAGTTCATGCACTGATATGCTGTAGCCCCGGATTTGAGCTAAAATACAGTAGGAAGCCAAAGGAAGTTATACTACACTTGGCGCTGGTGAGACACAGCTGGACCACCACCTCCAGTGCTGTGCTCTCTGGTATGGCAGAAATTAGTAATATAGATTTACAAATTTTAGATGAAGCATTAAACTTATATCAAGGAAAAAAAAAAAAATTAGATAAATAACCTTTAACTTTTCTAAATGCAGTGTAGCAATTTGTTTACACGCCACCATAAAATGTGTAATTTTAATTATTTATAGAAATAACAAGAAGGAGAATTAGATCAAATCAGTAAATTAGTATACAAAAAGAAATTTATTTTAGAAAGGAAATATATTTAAGTAACATATAATTTTAATTTATCAAAAACTTGCTACACATATTGCCAAACACAAAATTTGTCATTTGTTTGCCATAGACCAGGCTGTTATCTGCACACCATAAACAGAAACTTGCACTGGCATTTCACCACACTGAACTGAAACATGATATATGGTATAGCTTTCCCCAAGTGTCATCTAATTTTCTCTTCTGATACTCTTCCCTAAACCACAAAATACATTCCCATGCCATAAGAATACAATTGATTTTACTATCTATTTTTTGGTTTTAGGACACTATAGATAACAGCCTAATGAATCTCATTTTTAAGAATAAATGGGAATTTCTAGTCTGACTGCTTAGAGGTTTTCACTTTTTACTGAATTAATTTAGACCTGTGAAGAAAAAAGAATCAAGAGATTCAAAGGATAGGAGTAAGTTAAGGCCTTCATGAGCCTTCCAAGGAAGAAAGAAAATAGGATTTTAATAAAGAGCAGGGAAAATTAATCAAAACCTGGGAATTTTTTCCAGCAAATTTTCCAACATGGGTTGAAGATTAATCTCTGTATAATACAACCAGAGTATTATGCACACTGTACACCAACCACTGCCTTTGAAAAATATGTATAAGTAGAAAATAATGAATTTGAAGGTTGTCATATTATGTCTGCAGGTGACTACAACTCTGAAAGCAGAATGAAAAATTTTACATTAGTAGATTATTCTATGAAAAGATAAATTAGTTACTTCATATTACTTTCCTAAAAAAATATCTTTTGTACTCAAAAAAGAACTTCCATTTTCAGAAATAACTATGTAATTAAATAGTA
Source organism: Monarcha castaneiventris obscurior (assembly GCA_026261815.1). Classification (NCBI taxonomy): domain Eukaryota; kingdom Metazoa; phylum Chordata; class Aves; order Passeriformes; family Monarchidae; genus Monarcha; species Monarcha castaneiventris. Next base: position 3,172,469 of record JAMPIT010000174.1, on the reverse strand, counting down.
GTTAAATTAGTTCATTAATTAGCCAAATGCCACATTATTGTCTTGGTATTCCCAAAGAACAAGTTCCATATAATACAGCAAATGAAGGGAAGCATCAGAGATACTGAAGATGCACAGGACACCTAAAGGTTCTCCTGATAATCCATTAATTATTAAATTATCTTCTTACTCTACAGAGTAAGTGGAAAAAGTAATTCATTCCTTCCCCCAGTAAAAAATAGTGAAAAAATAGTAAAAAATTTCTGGATTTAGTTTTGGTTTAGGGTTTTTTTTTGTTGTTGTTGATGTTTTGGGTTTTCTCTTAGAAGGAAAAACACCTTCAAAGTATATATCCCAACAAAACCAACAGAAAACTCAATAAATATATTTGTACCTATGAAATATTTGGACCTCCTACTGGTATCCATGAGTGGCTTTAATGGTGGAAGATTAGCATATTATGACACCACTGAAATCAATGAAAATAAGTGCCACAAGTGCCAGTGGGTAAAGATTTCCCATTTAAATTATTCACATTCCTTCAACTAACCCTGAAATTAAAACTTAACACCTGCTTATAATGGTCATTCTTTTTTAAAAAAAAATAAATTGTGTTTAATTTTCCTTGATTTATATACTGTCAAAAACTTAGAAGTTTTAAACATCTAGGTAAAATTAATTTTTATTCCATACTGTTACCAAATATTCATGTTCTGATATAGATACTCAGAGGAAAAAAAAATCTGTTGAACTACATAGAGCTTCTCCTACAAAGTGTGTTAATATTTTATAGACATGTTTCTGAAATGGAGTATTTTCCATTCTCAAATACAGTTAAAAAGCCTTTTTTGTGTCTAACATATCCAAAAAGAGGAAATGAAGTATAAAGCCATGGTTTTTACAAATTAATAGTGATGCTACTACTACTGCTTCTACCACTAGTCATAACTGCAGTAGTAGTCGTAGTAGTAGTGGTGGTAGTAGTAGTAGTAGTAGTAGTAGTAGTAGTAGTAGTAGTGGTGGTGGTGGTGATATTGTCATTCAAAAAAATAGAGAACTATGGAATAGCAAAACAATTCAACTTGTTCCAATGGAAATCACATTAAATTTTATAGAAGTATGAAATAATTTACTTGATTACACATATTGCCCTTAGTCTTCTGCTCTGGCAGTAAACACAGCTTTGAAACTTTTTCTCTCTGTGCAGCAGTGTTTTATTTTTCTGCCCCCACAGTCTTTGTGTGAATAATTCATACTCTGTAGCCCTTAAGTAATATTATTCTGTAGGACAACATTAGCTAACAATTTTTTGTACACTGTAGCATGTTTGAGATGGAAATCCAATTTTAAACATAGCCTCTCTGAGTAACTAAAACTTTTGGTCTCACAAAAAACAATGCTAAAATGTTATATACACTATTAAAAAGAAATATCACATCGCTGAATAACTGCTAACTTTTTAATAAGATGAGGATGGAAAAAAAAAGAATATCTTTGGCATGGGAAAAAGTTGTATCTTTAGGTACAATTTTCCATCTAGCTTAGCCTTCACACACAGCCAACCATTTTATGTAAAACTTGCATGTACTGTATAAATGAAAAATGAAAGATCAAAGAATAGACCGACTAATGAATTTTAAACCAATTTTGTGCCGGAAATGTGGTGGAACAGCACCATCTGCAGGTGTGTCACCATAAAGCTGATGTTCCTCGGGTAGTTAAACTGTTTAATGTCATCTGTCCTTTTTTTTGGTACAGATTTAGTCTTTGCTTTCGGCAAAAATCCAACAGCCCGTGAAGATATGGATTATTTTGCAGACAAAATGCTAGCCATAATGGAAGGTTAACATAATATAGAAGAATAAAACAAAATCCTTTTTTCTGCAAAAGAGAGTTTGAAAGAACTCTCTCCTGTGAGGACTTCTGTTTATAAGAACTGAACAGATCTATCTGTTTAGAAATATGTTTCATATAGTTATGTCTTATATGCTGTTACTTGATCTAAACCATTCCTCTGTGTGTTGCAAATACTTATTTTTATCTTTGTGAAATATTATACATGGTTCTGAGACAGATCAGAAAAGAAAAGGTCAATATGATGCTGTAGCTTAGGATTTACATCCAAGTGCTTTATATTGTATCAATTAAAAGTATCAGTGCTGCTTAAAAGAAAATAATTGCATGTTACTCCCACTAGAAAGCTGGATGTCCTTAAAGATCATATTTTTGCTTCACTTTCTTCTACCTTCACACCCTCCAACCCATTGTAGTTGTCCAGAGTTGAAACACAATTTATTCTGAAAAATGGACAAAAGGTTATGTGGAAAGTTTAGGAGAGGAAGGGATTGGATAGTGTGCCATCCATTTCTGTGAGGACTTGTTTTTCTCTACATTTTTAAGGAACTCTGAGAACTCTTATTTTGTCCAAGATAATATATTTAGCAGCAATAAACCCTGAATACTAATCATAGATATTCAAAGGATGTGAATAATTATTTCTTTGGTTGTTATAGTGTAGAGATTTCCATGACAGTTCAAAGCCATTCAGGAAAAAAATAGTGATGTCCCTAGATCCTAGATCTAAGTGCTTATATGTAGATTTAGAGCTGTAATTATTTAATTTATACGCTTATATCAGAGAATATTTTTCTGACTGTTCTTTTTTGAATATATGTTAAAAAAAAAAAAGAGCAAGCCTCCTACCTAGTTGTTCTAGATTATGTATCATGGTGTTTGGAAATGCAGAACAGTTTTCTGACATATTTGTCTAAGACGTCCAGGAAGAGAAAAACCACTTCTGTGAACAGGTGTAAGAAAACATGCAGCTGGGGCATTTTTCAGGGGAGTTGAGTTTTTTTGCTGAAAAATATTAACCCATTAAAATGGAAACCATGGCTATAAATACATAGTGGGGGAGACAGTTCAACTGGGGAAGCTCATTACTGATGTCATCCCTAATATATATTGCTGTAGTTCTGAAGCATAAAATGTCTCTTTGTTCCTCTGTCAGCATTCTATTTCTCCATCTGTCTCCTCTCCATTTCTTCCTCTTAATCGCTTTTTTGGCAGGATTTCCTATCATCTCCTATTCTACCCACTACAGTGCCTGTTTTAATATTTACAATAAAACCCTCACACCAAAACATCTCATTTCAAAAACAGAAGCAGGCAAGCAGACAGACAAAAAAGGAGAGAGAATAATACTCTGGTAGTTTGTGCATTTTGTAATCATTCAAAAAGAAAGTGTTCCAGAAAGTGAGGGAAAGAAAAAATTCAGGCTCTTTCAGTTCAAGAAATTCAAGTCTCTTCCATGATTAATTCAGGAGAAAAATGTGAAAATTTTGTCCCAATATCCTGTGTGTACACAGAGCTGATCACGTCTTAAGTGTCCATGTGCAATGTGCAACACTTGAAATCAGGAAAAGATTCATGGGAAGGGCAAGACCTCTCTCCTCCCAGATCTGCTAAGAAAGAAAATAGTAAATTTTTATTTTATTGTTTTGTTTTTTGGTAAAACTGCCAAAACGTGGTCAATATGTTGGGGTTTCAAGATTGAAATAAACATTAAACTTGAAACTAGTTTGCATTTTTTTAGTTATTACATTACAGTAAGTCCCACTCCTTTTATTTCTGCTTTTTTATCTTTTCTCCAAGTGAAGCTATTTGTCTGAAGATATAAATCCAAAGTTGTTATTGTATGGTGTTTTCAACATCCCGTGACAGAGACTTTGAAAATACTTCTTAGCTGTTTATTAAGACAAGAAGTAATTTAAATCAAAAAAGTTCTTTTACAGAGGTACTCTTTTGCATTACACACTTTATTTCTTACTTTAAAAAATGAGAATAAATCCTTGCAGTCTTGAGCTGTATTTTATTAGAAAACAAAGTGAGTTGCTGCAAGCAACCCAGACTTGAAGAGAGGAAAAAGACAAAAAAAAATATTTCAGGTAATGATAATCAGTGTTTGGGTATTTATGTTCATTTATTTTTTTTCTGATTACAATTTCAAAGAATATTAGCAAATTTCAATACTTTTCAGTTTTTAATTTAATTCATTTTTTAAATTATATTTTTATAGTTTTAATTTCAAAACCATCTTTTACAAACTGGCTTTAATTGTTTACTATTTATTTTATGACTTATAACTTCTTTTTAATAAGCACTTGGATTTCAAAGCAGGAAAAACATTTACATTAGAATGCATCACAATATCAGAACATTTACTGCATGCAAGATCACTTTCACATGTGGCTCAGAACTGACAGACTGCCTGATAGTCTGGAGGTATTGAATTTTCTATGCGTTTTGAAGTCAGAGGCAAACTGGGTCTGGAATATCTGTGTTGCACCAGATTAATTTAATATCCAGTCTTATGTAGTATTTCTTTCCGCAGTTTTGAATTAGAAATTTAGGACCTGAAATCTTCATTTTCCAGTGCATACAATGCAGTCTCAATGCCTTGCCTTTGCAGATGCTCTGCTGGTGGGGAAAGGAGGAAAATGAATTTGTGTCCCTCACCACTATTTGTCAGAAATCTGATAAACCCTTAAGTATATATATTCCACCAGTCCTTTGACCTGTTTTCTGTCCCACTGAACACACAGTGTAAAATCCCACAGAAAGCAGAAGGTAGAAGGACAAAGCACAAGCTTTAAGTCATGGGAGTTAATGGCTGTCAAAGTGCATGTAAATCACCATTCTCTGTAGGGAGGGAGTATTTGATTTCTATGTTTGTTTTTAATTAATATATTAACATACTAACAGACAGAGTAAGTGAGAATAGGATGATAAAGGAGATAAGGTAATGCTACCAACAAAGATTAAACCAGGAAATGGAGGAGACACTGAGAGATCGAAGGACAATGGAGAAAAAAAGGAACATTTTATAGTTCAGATCTATAGCAGTGTATCAGAGATTGTATCAGTAATGAGTTTATACCACTTTGCTGAAGCATCTAAATATTGTAGGCTACAATATAAATTAGAAATTATTTTTGTAGGCATCTTTATCACATCATGAATCCCCAGCAAACTTTATGAGGTCTTCCCCTCCATTGATGTCTAATGAAATTATTTGTATAGATCCTCAAACAGCATTGCACCAGTGTCTTCACAAATTTGCATGTTCACTGCTTAACTAGCTTAACACCTTAACATCATTCTCTGTTTTAGATGACATAACTTTGATAATTTTATGGCTGTAATTAAATCAAAACAATTTTGCTCAAAGCCTGACAAGAGAAAATGCCAACAGTTTAGTTAAAACTACTGGAATAAGGGCTAGAGAGAATTAATTACTAGTTTGAAGGTTACAACCAAAAAAGTAAATTGGGGAAGGATGGAAAAAGGGTGAGGAAAGACCAAAAATATCATACACGTATCTGTGTGTAGAGAAAAACAAATAGAAAACGTCTTCTGCAAAAATGAACATATATAGGCATGCTCACACACAGGAATTTATGTATACATATTGGTGGCTGCTTTCACGCCTTACCCTTGGCAAAAGTCCTGTTAAAAAACACTCTTCAAGATAAGAATATGGATGTAGACACTGAATGAATGAAATACACCAAGCTCTCTGGAAGGGCATCTGCCCCAAATTGGTCATGTTACAGACAAAGATGGCCATCAGCTGGGTTAAGCAGTTATTGGCGCATTGCCAAGAGACTCTGAAACTACAAAATGGTCACCTTGAAAAGCAAGACAGGACAAACATAAAGCTCTGTCACAGAGAGAGACCTGGAGAGGTGAATAGGATGGGCAAGGCAGGTGGGCGCTCCCTCTCAGTGCAGGCTGTGCAATGCTGCCTTCCCTGGGACACCCCAGGGTGCAGCCCCGAGGATGAGGCGGTGGGCACAGGTACCTCTGGAGCTGGAGTGTCCCACATCTGCCACATGGAATGCAAAGGGACACACACATGGCTTGGAGGGGATGGGGAGACTGCAGCATACGTGCCCAGTAACAGCAAGGAGAGGAAATTGTATGTGATTAGCAGTATGGGAAATTAGGTAAATAAGGCTATTTAGAACAATTAAAAGGTTTAATATTTTGCAACTGTCTAATATTGCAGTTTATCTGCTGACATATATTTGGATTCTGTAGGTCACTGATTGGCCTTTACAGAGATGTCATTAAGAAATCAAGAAACCACTTTCATCCCGACTTGGTTTAAACTACATGAAATGAACAATAAAGCACTGTTTTGATTGGCAAGCCTTCAAAAAACCAAACCTCAAACCAAAGAATCCATCTCAGCTCTAAGTTTTATCTCTGTGACACTCTGCTTAGGAAAGTCATTAAACCTGTAAAATCATTACATACAATAGAAAAGTCAAAACAACTGTCATACTGTGGCTGTCACAAAGCTTGTGATGGATGCTCAGGCTTTAGTTCTAAATCTCAGGTTGCTTCCTTTTTTACTACAACTAATCCTACAGGTAATCCTGCATGCAACATACATAGCTTGTGCACCTGGATGTGCTATGAAGAGGAATGTACTTCCAGGGATACTAACAGAATGATACTCATACGTGAACATTGAGGACAAGATTAGAAACAGTCTGTTTAATGAGTACTCTTGAGACTTGGATATTGAAGCTCTGGTCTCTCTGACCCTTGTCATTTACATATAGAATCAGTTTTAAAATTGAAGGATGTGCTAAGCCCTGAAAAATATGCAATATCCAGAATTTCTTTCTTTGGGAGAACACACTTGAGTGAACACCTCTCAACCATTTATGTACAAGGGAAAAATTACAACTTTCACAAATAAGTAAAACTCTGCATAAAATATGGATAGAACTACTTTGACATTGGCATTAAGCCATTTTAATTTTCTGTAGAGATCTTTATTCATTTGCAGCATCAAATTTATAATTAAACATTATTTTCAATAAATTGTAAGTATACTTTAATATTTTTATTACCTTTCAACTGGGAAACTAATGTTGTAATATATCTGACTATAAGCAAAACTAGAACAGATGATAATCTTGTATTTTCATAAGGTACCAAATGGATTTCCAGAGCTCTCAAATAATCAGATTTGGAAGCAGGCCAATGAAGACAAAACCAGATTCTGTACACTGGGAAGGCAAATAGAATTAGGTAAATTTTCATAAATATTCAGAATAGTATATTTTTATAATTGCAATAATTTCTACTATCTTATTTGAAGTTTGAGATGTTATCTACACAGATATTTTGGTAATTTTTTATATATGAGAAAAGTTCTTGCTCTGCCTGATACCAACGAAATCCACAGGAAATACAGTGGATAAACAACCCAGATGAGCATTCATAAAACAGAATGGAAGTTCAGAATGACACTTCACTGTGTCTAGTTACTTGGAAATGCTTTCTCTGACATAAATCTTAATTGGGACTGTAAAATCTGTTTTGTAGTTTTTAGTTCTCCTTGAGTTTTTTGGCAAATAGACCTGCATTTCTGAGGGTGTTCTGACATTATGAAACGTGCTACACTTTCTGCTGTATACTTTAGGTAATTTTCAGGGTAGCTGAAGAGGCTGTTTCAAGCTTCTTTATTTTCTATTTAAATATTTATATGCGTGAGTGTGAGGCTGTGTATAGGCTTGTGTATTTTCATTAAAAAATGCAATAGTGATAATTATATCTGGTATTATCACTGAATTTCATTGCAGTTAATATTTTTAAAAATAATATTGCCTACTTAACTATTTAACCATTATGATTTAGTGGGTATTTAATACTTACCTAAGCTATTACATTTCTTCTGCTGCCCTGTTTTAATTTACTGTCAGGTTTTTTGTCTCCCCCTTTTAGATGAACCTGATTTTTGGCCTTACAATACTAAAGCCAACAGAAACATTTACATTGACTTGAGTAAATGTATGACTGATGCCCAGAATCATAGAATCCCAGAATGGTTTGGGTTGGAAGGGACCTTGAAGATCATCTAGTTCCAAATTCCTGATATGGACAGGCACAACTTCCACTAGATCAGTTTGCTCAAATTCCCATCCAACCTGGCCTTTCACAGTTTCAGGAATGGGGTAGCCACGACTTCTCTGGGAAACCTTTTTACAGTGCCTCACCACCCTCACAGTAAAGAATTTCTGCCTGATATTTAATCTAAACGTACTCTCATTCAGTTTGAAACCATTCCACCTCATTCTGTCATTACATATCCTCGTAAAAAATTCCTCTCCATCCATCTTGTATGTAACCTTCTTTTATATACTGAAAGGCTGCTCTCAGGTGTCCCCTGAGCCTTCTCTTCTCCAGGCTGAACAATCACAACTGCCTCAGCCTCTCCTCATAGGAGAGGTGCTCCAGCCTCTGAAAATCTTTGTGGCCCTCCTCTAGATTCCTTCTGTTTTACTGAAGTAGAACAAAAAGATGTTAGATATTATTGTGCTTTGATGGCAGTAAATAGATTTTAAGAATAATCACATTTAAAGTGTACTTTTCTATTTCCAGAAGACACATTGTAAAAATAAGCCTGTTGGGAAAAAATACTACCTCATGTAGTAATAAGATAGTTACTAGGGTTTTTTGGTTAGGTTGTTTTGGTTGGAATTCGTGTGTGTGTTTTGATTTGGTTTAATTTTTAACGTCTTGTGGTGAATGTTAATCAGGAAAGCATCCTTCAGCAAATCAATTTCTTCTGCCTACTTTGCTCTGGACTTGAATGCTTTATTCCCTTTCAAAGGTGCCTCTCTCCTATGTTTCAATTGATTTTGCTACAAGACAGCTCTTCAAATCTCTCTCCAAAGATCTTTACATTTAGCTCCCTGCCTTTTGTTTCTGTCAGAACAGCATTGTTGTTCCATAGAAGCATTTAGTTTTTTTCCTTATAGCTCCCTTTTTTTCTTTCTCATGTCTTGTCTTTTTCCTGAATTTGTTTTTGAACGCATTGAATATAAAAAAAATTGAAATACTTAGTAATATATTTCTGTAGATTAATTAAAATGTTCTAATTTTTTTTTTCTCAGAAAATACCTGGTTTTCCTTTGCAGAGGCTATGAGGAGCTGCCATGAGGCTGTCTGGAGAGAAACAGATAGTAGCTAATCAGAGAGCTGTGTACAGATACTTTAAATTTGGAAAGCAAGAATGTGTTTTCACCTGGCCTGATAGGATGCCACAGAAGATTGTTTTGTAGTAATCTGTACAAGTGAGACAACACTGTGAAGTTCTACGCAAGTGCTGGTACTTTTCTTCTGCACTGTACTCTTCCCACCAAAGGAAGGGACAAACTTTAGGCTGATATTCTTACAAAGGTGGGGAAGGAAAAACAACTGTGTTTTTCAAAAATTATTTTCAGGTAACCCTAGTAACATCATTTTGGTACATCTTTAGCACTGAAAATTGAAAATGAGGGAACACTGAGAGACAGAAGTCAAAGAGCCTCATTGCTGGGAAACCTGAGGTCATGTCATTGAAGTACTAGAGGGACTGATGGGTGACAAAGCAGTGGCTCCTTACAGTGCTCCAGATTTTAGTCACTGAAGCATTTTACTTCGGATTTACAAGAAAAGCAGGTGGACAGTGCCAAGAAAACAGAAAACCTTAACTACTGCCTTATTTTCTATCCTTCGCTACCACAGCCTTCTCCAATGAACAAAATTAGCGTATGGGTTATTTTATGGAAGCTTATATAGACAGCTGTGCATAACTCACACAAAAGTGTGGCAGATTGTATTTGCTATCAAACCAGCCAGCAATCAAATTTTCAGAGGGATTGCCTAAAATTGTTCAGGCAGAGAGAGTGAATATTTTAGCACATCTCCTCCACTGGGAGTTTATTTTTAATATGTCTTGCCTAGGGGTTTATAGGTATAATTCCAAGAAAGACTTATTTATTTATGTCGATTCTTTTGAAATGTTTGTATTATACATAAGTTTTTCTTACACAAAAAGTGCCACCAGCAGTAGTGACAGTGTGTTCTTAAGTGTATGTTGAAAGAACAACAAAACAGAATAAAAACTTGAAGTGCCATTACAGTTAAAAGCACCTGATTATTCAGTGTAAGGTGACATAAAAATTCTTTTAGACTTCTACACACCTCTTATTAAGGAGTCACATCTTTAGAAGTATATGACTTCATAGCAAAGTGTTTCCACAATTTGTCTTAATTGGAAAAGCCTATTGATTTACTTAAAGCTGAATGGAGAGTAATAGCCTGATTTCAGTCAAGTACTAATAAGTATCTTTTTCTTTTTTTCTTTTTTTCTTTTTTTCTTTTTTTCTTTTTTTCTTTTTTTTTAATCAGAGAAAACTGTAACCCATTATTCAACACATCATAGTTATGGTCAAAATACACTTAGGGTTTAAAACTTCCTGTTAGCAGAGCAAAACACATGAACCATATATACCACACCACCTTTGAGATTATATATTTGAGACCTTGCTTAGAACTATAGGCAAAGAATCTATGCTCATTCAGTCAGATTTACCAGCCCATCATGTTGACAGGTCTGCTGGATCAGTAATATAGAGCAGGGAATCATGCTCTGAGTGGCATAACTTGGACTTCATTGTTTAATAAGCTCATATTTCTGCAATCAAAATTTTTTATTTAGACAATGCTTACTAAGTTTCACCTGAATTCTTAGAGAATTTCATTGCACCATGCAGGGCAAGTATTGAGCATCTCCAAGGGTACCTATCTAGCTCATTGTCTTTGAGGGTAGGATACAAGGGAAGGCAGGTCTTGGGGACACATATCAGTAGTCTTATTTACTGTTCCTGTAAGAACTTTCATACAGTTCCTTAAAAGATTTAAAGCCTCTTAAGTGAGACACTTAAGATTTCAATTTCTGCTTCAATTACTTTAGGCCAAATATTTAACTGAATAACTAGACTTTTGAGTCTTCTGTTATCAGAGCATAGTGAGCAGAAAATAATAAGATTTGACCAAAAAAAATCCTCCTGGAAGACTATGTCATGTATTTGTGACTTACACCATCAACTGGAAAGTGATTAAGAATCCAGTTTCAGGCTGAAAGCCAAGGAACACGAGGCAGTGCAAACCAAGTAATCTTTTACTGGTGCTATGAGGTATCTCTACCCTTGCTCTGGGATGTCTTGCAGTCACCATCTATGCTTTTATTTGCACAGCTTCTAATCCAGTGCTACCACAGTATATTTTTCAAAGATATTCAGGGCTTCAATAACTCTTGTACCTAGTAATGACAAATATAATGTCTCTCCACACCACACACTTAGTCATTAAAGTTAAGAATGTTTTTTCTCCACTTCAGAAAACTTGACAATAATTTGTGACAGTGTGAGATTCACTGGTTCAGCCAAGCTGAGTCCAGAATTCTAACTGTATTTTGCTTAACGATACATCATCTACAGGTTTTAGTTTCCTCTTGTGATTAGTTTTACTGCAGCAGTATTTATACTCTGGCATACAGACTGCCTTAGAGGATTCTTGCCATCTGTTGGCTTATTCACATGTGGAACTCTGCTTTGAACTGCATTTCATAATATTATAATACCTAAGTGTGTACATTCTAAGCATATCACAGAAGTTGGATACATATATGAAAAAAAATTGATTTCATTTACATATATATGTATGCACACACATTTCATTTATATGTCTGTGTATATGTGTTCATGTATATAACATATATACATGCATAAATGAAATTGTTTTTACACAGAAATGTGTTGTATTTATTAAGAGTTCAATTGATTTTTTATCTATTAAAAATTACTTAATTCTAGGAGTAGTTGTCACTCAATGGAAGGATTAAGACTCTGATCCTAAATATCTTCTGATGTGGGCTTCCATTTATGGTATAATTTGCTACAAATATAATTTATAAGAGATAATTAGTCATCGCTACATTAAAAATTGCGTGGTTAATGTAGGTATGAATATATTCCTTGGGTGTGAATTCACTGTGCTTCCCAATAAAATCTTACTGTGTGAGCTTCTGGCTTTATCTACACAACTCTGGACTCACATAATTCTTTTTGATTGGTGAAAACCCCAGCAATCTGGGGTTTCCAGTTTTCCAGGGTGCAGCATGTCTGTAAGCATTTGCAAGAGTTTGCCGCTGACATCAGGTTTTTCCAGTGTAACATTAATGGGCAAAGTTCATGTTTTTGTAGTTTTTTTTCCCCTGACTATTATACTAAAACCATCCTTTACATTTCTGGACTTTGATCTGGGACTGAATGTAGGTTTTTTTCTTCATTTCCTCAACTGCAGCTTTTCAAGACAGTTGTTCACTAAATGGGACCTGCCTTTCTCTGTGCTGTATCACAAGACAGGACACAAGCTGTGCATCTCTACCCTCCAACAAAACAAAATCCAGACCATAGTTTTTAGCTAATTTTTAAAACTCATCCCATGTTTTACTCAGGTAGATGTCTATATTTAAAATCAGATTCACTTATGCAACTTTGTACTGAAAAGAAAAAATCTCTCAGAAATACACTAACTGGACAATAGAAACAAAAAAAAACATCTTCAGAAACAGAATAATTAATTGCTGTCCCTGTTCAAACATCCTGTTAATTCTAAAAAGAAACCTTAAATTCAGATTGAGATCTTTAGTACCATTTAGCATTATATCTGTCAGAATTTATAAAAAGAACTGTGTGGCTCGGAAGCATTTTTTTAAAATTATTCCTCTTTCAGCTTACATAAACTATATGTAGCAAACATCTGCCTGCTACATAAGAAACTGCTAATATGAAAACAGTCTCTGGCCCCAAGAAAAATCAGGCTGAAAGAGTAAGAAAACCATATTTGAAACAGAAATCAAATTAAATTTACAAAAGTTCAAAGGGGAAGGGGGAGCAAAAATACACTCCTCTGTCAAACAAATACGTATGCAGGTACAACTGATGTCAAAATACACCACCTACTGTGCAATATAGAGAACTCCAAGAGATTTAATTATACATAGACAATTAAAAAGTTTAAAAAAATATATAGTGGTCATGAATTGCCCCTTCCAAACAGCTATTAATCAGTCTATGAACAAATGTAATACTTTTAGCTAAAGTCTTGCAAAGCTATGAAGAAAAGGATTAATGACATCATTACTTTCAAGGGTGTCCAATTTGATGTAGATGATATCTAAACACTGATGGTGTTTTGGGGTAAAAAATAGCTTTGCATCTCACCCTACTGATCTCTTTTTGTTCACTGTTCTCCTTTTTCACGATTCTCTCTAATGATTTGATTCACTTAAATAGCTTGAAGTAATTTCTGTAATGAATAAAAAGAGAAGTAGTTTGTGAGAGTGTATTGTATATTATGTGCCAAACAATGCTTGTTAAAATTATTTTTAGTCTTTTGTGTATTTTTTGAGCATCAGCTACATTCTCTTGTTGAATATAATAATATCCTCTGTAAGTGAAGGGGGTTGGAAGGCAGCATCAGTTAAGATCTTCTTGGTAATCACCTAAATTTCATGAAGCCTTACATGTTCCATTCAGTCTTTGTCTCAGGTCCAGAGATCTGTGCTGAAGTGCTGCTAAAAATTCTGTAAGACAGTGAAATTCAACAAGTGATGTTGTAACACAGTGCCCTGTCTCTCACAAGGGGAATACTATAAGAAGTAGGTAAAGATAAAACAATAATTTCCACAGCATGCTCTCCAAACCTCTGAAAATTAATAGCTTTGAAATTTCCAGATAAGAAAATGACAGCTGATGTCTCTCCTGGAAAATGATGTAGCACCAGTAATCATCCCTAGGCCTTAGACCTTAAAATTTCTCACTCTCAGGGTTTTTGATTGAAGTGACTGGGTTTCTTTCAGACAAATATAGGTTCATATTCTGGAGATCGTTCACTCAATAAACTATCCCATGGAGTCCTTATAGACAAAACGGAACAATTTTCTCCTTCCTCTACTATGTAATGGTACTGTCCCAATGCAGGGTGTGTTCTCACATAACCCTATTTCTTTTTCATGCCACATCCCCAGCCTTAACATTTCTGATACTTGAACCCCAATGGCTGGGAAAGGATAGAAAAAATTGTCTATAAATTAATAGTTATCTTGGAGCCTATTGAGTACTGACTGCATACTTGGATAAGCCCATTCCATATGGGTTTATCAGTCCACTTGAGTGATTTCTAGTCCTGAGCTGTGTGAAGGTGCATTACTCTGCATTACTCGTTTGGAGGACTACAGCTCATTTCCTGAACAGACTTCCTTCCTTGGTATATCTTCCCGGTTTAATAGTCCCTGAAGACTTCTTCCACAAATTAACCCAGCGCATCTGCTAAATGCCAGCTGGAGGTGTAAGAAAAATACAGTAAAAAAAGCAAAGTTTATTGAAACTGTGGTTAGATATGCTAAGAGTATGAGTTAACAAGTGACGAGTAAATTGCTGAGTGGAAAACAACATAGAAATCCATACAAGCCATGCATTACCTCCTCTTAAGATCAGAAACTTTGAAATTATTCTCTGACAGTTTTCTACTAGTCAAGCTTTTACAAATTTTCTGGATTTTCTGTTTCAGATTTGTTTATTGTTAGGATAATTTTGTTTTTCTTCTAATTTCTCTTTCAGTTGAAGAAGTGGAATTCAGTAACACAACCTGTTCTCAAACCAGCCCCTCAGTGGAACACTGCATGGTATGATTGAACAAGTTAAATTCTCAATTCTATTTAAAAATTAGCCCAGAGATATTTTAAATGTAATTATTTTTAGTCTTCACTGTAATTTAGTATAGATCCACTTTGCATATATTTAAGATGATTTTTTAACCCAAAAGAAGGATATTATATGAACAGACATTATTACAACAGGATGCAGCAAAATGTTTGGCACAAATTCAAAGAGCTGTTACAACTGCAAGGAAGGTAATTCTGCACTATGCTACAAATCCTTTACCACTGAGTGGGCAGCTGCAAAATCATGGATTTTTTTGGATAATACATCAATGCTGCCTTTTGAGAAAACTGCATCTTTTCAATCTGGACCATTCTACATAATGTGTAAGTGGGCTTTGCAGTAGCTGAGAGGTGAGCAGGATTGCCATGACTTTTCTCTTTGCACAATGTACACAATGAATAATTGGTAAGTGACATCACTGCTTCATCGACTGGCCAATTTCAGCACTGAAATTTTGGTCACTAGGGAGTGCACTGAGACAGGTCTTTTAGGCTGCATAGTAGAACCAGAGATTGAAAAGATCAAGAAGAATAGTCTAGGTATTTAGTTTAGAAAGTTTGTATATTCTGAGGAAAACTGGAGATTGTAATGTACCTAATCTTCCATGATATTTATAAAAAAGAGACAACATAACAGTAGCTTTCAAGCATATTACATGTCTTAGAATGCGTACATACTCCTATTTTTATCTTTAAACAATATTCAATATGTGCCTTATACTTCATTCTTTCATGCTTCATTTTGCCATGATGAGAACCAACTTTACATTTGAAGTAGATGAGAATACAGATTTTCCCCCTAAGGGTAAAAGGAAGTGGTTTGTGATCATCATGTTGCCTGTGAGAACCTTAATTGTTCCATGACAAAAGAGTTGCAGTAGAAACTATCACTGAAGATTATTCAGTCCACAAAATGTAAGACTATTCCCCACTTCAAATGAAGACCTATTACAAACTTCTGCTAAACAGAAATTCCAATATGAAGAACACTTTTTTTTTTTTATATGTAGCACTGGATGTTAGAATAGGCAGAAAAATGTATTTTCAGAGGAGAATTTAAGATCTAACAGAGTCATCCTCAAGTCAATTTGTGCATATTGTTACTGTTAGAGGAAAGTGATGTTCTTTGCTCTAATTTCTGTTGTATTTTCTGAGCAGTTTGACAGAACTTACTTGGTTTAATATGTATTGTAGGTAAGAGCATGCATGCAAGTACATTTACTAGTGTGGAAGAAGACGTAATAATTGTAATGATATACTTTTGATTTAAATTATGAAAGTTTCATGGAACACATATGATTTTCTGAAAACAAAGCCCAAGAACTTTTGTGGTTTAGATTTGTTAAATTTTTCTTCCATAATTTAGACTTTATAGATGTCATAATGCTTCTAAACATACTTTTTCTAAACCTCCTCAGGAGTTCAGCATCAAGGGGTGAACAAAGAACATTTTGCAAGGTTTCTGATGCCTCTGAAGCTGTGGGTAGTATTAGTCTATATAGTGATGTGCTGTTTGCATTTGTATGTTTATTTTCATTTTTCTTTTCCCATATACTAATTTTCTCATTGCTTGATACCTACCACCATATGAAAAAAATTACCATAAAGTTTTCTGCCCCCTGGCCTGCTAGCCCAAAGCATATGGTGTAAGATAAAATGTATTGTTTAATTATAAATTCAGGTGTTTGAATCAGAAATGGTGTTTACTTGGAATCAGTGAAAAATTTCCTCTTTGAAATTGCTGAGTTTTTAGCTTATGTCTTCATACTTTCAGTTGGGGAACCAGAAGTTGGTTGGATGGATCTTTTTCAGTGACTTTGGATTATTGAATATATATATATAAAAATATTTATCATATATATATTTTATAAATATATATGAAAAACACAATTTAAATAGAATATTAAGCATGTTTTACACTTCAAATTCAATTAACAGCTCAACGTTATAAAGATACATGAGACTGTCCACTTTTTATGAGTGAATGAATTTTTTAATGAATATTTATTTTTATTAAGGTACATGCATTGGAGGGCTGTGTGGGCATGGGAATCCAAACATATTTTTCTAATTGCACAATATTTTATAAAGTAGTGATCCTAGTATTTCTCTCTATTGTCCATTGTCACTTTGGCATTTGTAAGGTGATCATTTGGGCAACATTACTAGGTTTTGATCATTTTTCCAATATATGAATTGGCATGTAAAACCACGGAGGAGTAAACAATTCCTAGTATTTTAAACTACATTTACTATTTATTTGGATGAAATTCAACCTAAACACCCTTTGCACCAACATTGAAAAAGCAGGTTAAAAAATTAAGCTAAAAAAAAAGTGAGCTAGAATTCACTGTCTGAGGTACATTCATGCATATGTCCTTAGTCAACTTTTTAGTATAAATGGAGAAATACTTTTATAACTGCTTCATAAATAAAACTTGAAATAAGGCTTTTAATGTGCCTATCTCCCAAGAGGCAACCTTTTCATTCTGCATAGAATTTTATTTAAGTACTGCATCAGTTTGAATTCTGCTTAAGTGTCAGTTTACTCAGGTTGTCTTTATGAAAATGAATGATAATGTCTAAGTAAAGAGAAAAAAAGTTATAAATGCCTCACCCAAAGGCTTTTTCCTCTCTCATTACCAGTCACCTTTGGGGAAGTATAGCTGCCTTCTCTAAGTGATATAAATTACAATATACTCTGTGAAAATGACTGCCATTCATAGTAAAACACTGCAAACTGTTTCACAGTGGTATTTTTTTACATAAAATACATATATGCAACCTGTGTAACCTTGAGAAAGCATATTGCAATTCTGTTCCCTGCCCAGGGATTTCATCTAGGACACAAAATATGTGGGGTAGTTATCATGATGACAACTACAATGTTGGGGTGATTGATGATCATTAACTACAACCTGAACAATAAAAAAATCAAGTGTAATTTTGTTTGCATAAACTCTTCTGAATCAAAGCTAATGTTTCTCAGAAGCAGACATACAAAACATCTCATATTAAAATAATTTGTATTAACACAGGAGGTAAAATTTATCTTGGGCAAAGAAGTCATTGTCATCCCCACAGAATCCCAATACGGCATAAAAATAATGAAAATGTAAGATCAAACCCATAACAAGTATAGATAGATGGAGATTTAAGTATGGCTTAAATAGCAAATGAACACTCAAATCTGTGTTAAAAAAAACTATGAAAACTATGCTCTCTGAAGTTAGCACAGGATATTGAAATACTGTTAAAGGGGAATGCAAGGTGGGTTATTCATATAGACACTTCCATTTTAAGCATTGTCTGTCATGGTACTTTATACTGTATAACTCAGTCTGTACTAACTATCACCAGAAGATGCAAATAGTATCTGACCTATTTGTATGATGCAGTATTATTTACTTGGAGGACCAGCTTAACATATATTTTTTTTTTCTTTTTGGTTAACAATAGTTACAGGACATGAATGTACAGGTATTTCCTATTTGTCACCGATTATATGCTGCATTTTCAGCACTGTTAAACATCCTTTTCTGACCACTGTCAGGATTTACAGTGACCTTACTTTATATGACTTGGAGTTATGCTTGTCCATTTTTGGGGTTGTTTTTGTTTATTTGTTTGTTTTGGTTTTTTTTCAGATACTCAGTCTCCATTCCTCTGTGCCAGTCTGCAGTTGGGTAGAACACAACATTGTAGTTTTGATTTCTTACAAAATTTTCAGTTACTGCTTTTATTTTTCGCTCCTGGTATGTAGTTACTTTCTTCACGGAATCAGAACTATAAGCATTTACTGAAGACTAGTTATCCAGGACTCAATTTCACCTAAAACATTCTACAATGTCTACATGCATCCTTTCTATCTGAAACATCTTTCCTACAAGGAAAAGCATATATATCCTTCATAAGAAAATGTATGTTATAGCTTCAAGCATGGAAAAACTAATTTTATATCAACAAAAATTGGAAGAAACATGGTTGATAATGTGATTAAAATTCCTCCTCAAAATAAGGCCAATTTCTAACTCAGATCAGGTTGCTGAAGGCTTTGCATAGTTGAGTTCTGAATATCTCCAAGGATGGAGTTTTCACAACCTCTGTGGGCAAGCTTAAACCACCTGCCAAGCTTTCGTCTGTATCTTCTTTTTCATAACCCATCAGATTGCTGAAGACAGCAATTTGAAGCTCTCCTTTAGCCTGCTCTTCTTAAACCCAAACAAATCCAGTTCTCCAAATTTTCTCTCAATACATGACGCTTCAGACCTCTTCTTATTTTAGAGATCTTCTCCTGGCCTTACAGCAATTTTCCTGTACAAGACAGCCCAAAGCTGACTGATTAACACATCTTTAATCAGCAATAAATAGTGTTTTATTGGTAATCATCTCAAAACTTTATATAGAACTTTACCAAAGAAGCAAACATCTCATATTCCCTTTTCTGAATTTTTTTCAGACTTCCCATCTGTACCACTGTTGTTCATTGTCTCAAGCTGCTAAATTAAATACTCCGTCTCTTTGTTCATGTTCACCTACAACTTATTAATAAAGAAAAAAATTAACCACTATGCTCTAGAACAATTTACTCTGCTTCATGACCTTTGCATACATACCACCAACAGTCTTGTCTAACCTGCTTGAGAAGAGACCATTACAGCAATAAAATCTCCATTGGAAACCAAATAATTGGACAATAAATAAAAATAGAAGTATCATGGCCTTCTTTTCTAGGCTGAAAGTCCTCATTTGTGTCCTGAAAGCCTCTCATATTTTTGTTTATACTTCACTGACATTATTTTTAATTCCTCTTTATAGGTTTATGATTGTTCACGCATTTCACATCTTCTACTGCAGATCCACTGAACACTCATCCTGACAGTAATTGAAATCACCTGGCTTTTCCACGGAATTTTTCTCAGCAGAGATCTGGGAAGGTTTTGTTTGTTTGTTTGTTTGTGTGTTTGAAATGAAATCTGTGAGTGATGGAACAGAAAGTAGTGCCCACAGAAAAAAAAAGCACTCTAGTTTGATAAGCAGCCATAAGACAGTCTATCAGACTTAATGTGGGTCAATGAATATCCCCAAATGAAATTATTGCATATACATTTATATTTAAATTGCTTTTGTTTTTAATGGTAGGAACATAAAATATTGTAAAATGTGAAGAACAAAGCTGATTAAAAGATTTGTTGTAACTGACTGAGTCTTAATATTACACAGCAGGTGTAAACTTCTTGTCAACTACTTAGAAGGCTGATCATTAAATTTCTTTTTATCAGCCTTCTTGTGTATGTATGGCAGGCACCAGACAAAAAATCAACTTCAATTTTTTACTGAGCAGCCCATGAATGTGATCACAATGGATAATTCAACATTTCCATGAAAATATTGAGCTAACTTTTTAAACATGGTCCATAATAATTCTATTTTATGTTATTTGGTTGAGGAGAAAATAATTTTTTTAATAAAACATCTCAAGAAATATTAATAAGAAATAAAGTCTCAAGAAATAATAATGTTCCATGAGAGATTGAAAAAATTCTCACCTATCATGGTCAAGAAAGTTGCTATTTTTCCCCTGGAACAGAAACTTTGCAATATTCACTTCAGCTTTACTCTGTGCTGTAGACTACCTTCATGCACATGCACATGCACTGCACAACTCATTTCTTCAGCACCAAGAGTGACTCAAGGCTTCTTGCTGTTGCTTACAGCTTGGCAACACAGTTAGAAGGCTACAGTGAGATGCAAACACACCCAGCACAAATGGAAGTAAAGCATGTGCTGTGCTGTCACACACCAACCACTGTGCATCGAGACTCACCTGTCACTGAACACGAGACCTAACATCACTCTTTAAACAGATCAGACACATGTTGTGTTCATATAACATTCCAATACCTTTTCTCTTCTATGTGTTCCCAATATCTTTTATCTTAGAACTTCAGAAAAGTTCTTTTCTTTGTTCAAACAAACAAACTTTGTTTGTTATTTTACCAATTCAGGCTTTTAGTACTCTCCCTCTCTCTTCTATCTCATGTGGGTACATGAGCTTCTCTAATTTCTGAGAGGTTGTTAGCTGTGAATCTAATAGGTTCTGAAAAACACCAACATGAATGAATAAAACTTAATGCTTCTTTTCTGTGGGCAATGGAATGCGAAATTTTGCTTAATTACTTTCTACTTTCTCTTCTGTGTCAAGTGAGGCTAAACTGCTAGGGAGGAACAGAAGCCTTTTCCTTACCTAGACAGCCAATATCTCTTGCACTTATCCATCAGGCATGTATAGTTCTTCAAGGAACTTCAGTCAGAGAATGACTGCTAATCCAAAACTTCACTAAGCAAAAATCAATTATATCTGCAAGATCAGGGATTTTTTGGTTCAGTTTGATTTCATTTTCCATGTAGCCTGGTAAACTCTAAGACTGAGTTCCCTTGCTCCACAGATTTTTTCTGTGAAAGGTCCTTTTTCATGGAGATAAACCTTAGAACTGATTTTTTTTTTGACTGAAAAAAATGCCATTGGAAGAATAAAGGTGATTTTCGCATTTCAGATCTTTCCATCAGTGTCAGATTATTTTATCTTTTCCAGTGTCCTGAAAAAAGTTTTAATAAAAGTACTTCTTGAGCCATTATATGAATTTTTTTATAAGCTCAACCACCCTTATTATGATGATATTTTAGGCTGTATATTTCTGTATCTCTGAATGCAGTGCATATTCTCTTCTGCCCAAGCTCTACCTGATTTATTTTTGCTTACACAAAGGGAAGGTGCACCTTACACATAAACTCCAGTTTCCAGAGAACAGGACACTGAACAAGGAAAATATGCTATAACCATTAAAAACAATGAAGAAAAATAATGTTTTTTTTTCTGTTAGCTGAAAAATTTCCACTTTAGTAATATAAATAAAAACTGATGATGCAAATTATAATTTTCTTTCCACCCTAGGGAAAAAAACCCAAAAATTATCTGTAAAAATTTTTATCACATGAAATTAGAATTCATTGTTTGTTTCATACTGAGAAGGAATTCCATACTTCTATCTTTAGTCTGCATTGTACACCCACTTCTTAAATTTTCCAGTTCAGAAGAATCTTAAAAGTATGTTGCAGTTACAAAAAAAAACAGGAACAGTTTCAGAAACTTTAGTTTTTTGATGACATGCAGCACACGTTCTTTAATGTTGACTTCATCCAAAAAAGATTTTATTTGTTTTTTTGAATACCTGGTCTAATTAGGGTAAATTCTCTTATTTCCGTGGGATATTTTAGATTTTAGAGAAACACATCCACTTCAGAAAACAAACCAAACCAGAAAATTATTTAGGAAATTATTATTCACATCTGATGGGCAATTAGGTTCAGAAATGTCTTGCAAAAGAATACAGCACTAGATGAAAAATTTGTTTATTAACTTATGCTATTCCAATTTTCAAAGTCAAGAAGGTTGCAGGGAACTACAGCCGTTCGGGCTTGCATCAGTCTCTAGAAACATTATGGAGCAAGTTCTCCTAGAAGCTACTCCCCAAACCAGGAAGGGTACGGGAACTGAGTGGCTCTGTGGAGGATTGTAGATGTTTATCTTTACTCTAGCAATATTTTTGTAAAGGGTCTCCAATAGCACTATGGAAATCGAAGTGGTGAGACAAGAATAGGCTGAGTGGATTATAAGGTGGATAAAAAATTCTTTATCCATTGGGCTCAATAGGCTAACCAAAACCATTTTGAAATCTAATTGGTATCTAGTTACACTTGACATTCCACTTCAGATCAATATCATTAATAACAGGACAACACCATAATGGAGAGTGGTTCTTAGTGAAAGGGAGGATTTGCCTTCAGAGAGATTCCAAAGTATTGAAGGAATGAGTCTCAGGAAACCAAGAAATTTTAACAGAAAAAAATGCAAAGTCCTGCACTCAGGAAGGAAGAATCCTACACATCATTGTGGACTGGAAACTGCCTGGCTGTTTCACAGCCTTGCAGGCAGTTACCCTTCTTCATGCAGGAAGTTGTTGACTTTCACAGGAACTTTCCAACAGGTTAGGTTGGTCGTCTACAGGCAGTACAGGTGAAGGTGGGGAGGAGGACTAGGTATTGAATAAGAGTAGAGAAAGCATAACAAATTATGGCAAATGGATCATCTGGGTATTTAGTTTTTGAAGTAGATTGAAAGAACCAGTTATACAATTACCTCTCTACAGCTGGTGAAAAATATATGAACTGGATAGATTTCATCTTGTCTATTGTGAGGTGTGATTTATGTACAAGTTACTTGTCTCAGTTAACATTGTGATCAATGGAGATTTATCATAATTTTATAACCAGATTTATTCCTCAGGAAATGGGGGAAACCTGTGCAGACTCTGGCATTTTACAGTTTCTGTGTAATAATTACGTAATTTATCTCACTTGCTTTTTCCACACTTGAGTCTGATCATGCAGTGCTTCTTACCAGTTATAGAAAAATTGTTTCTGTGAGTAGTAAAGGTAAAGAAACTCGTTCTCCATAAAAACAGAAATATATTTTTATAATAAATATATCCTTTAAAAGAATTTCTGCTGACACTGCTTTCTCAACAACACAGTAAATGAAGATTATTTCTGTGACCTATATAGTGAGGACAACAATTGTCTGTAGTTTAGCTATAAGAGAGTGAGCCAGCTTTAGGCATATGCAATGCTGGCACTTCTCTTTTCCAGAGATCAGATGCACAGTTCTCAAGGCCCTGTTGGCCATTCTCCATAGATTAGCAAATGCTGATAATCAGAAAGTTGTGATTTCACGGTAAATTTCATAACTACTAAAGAGTATGATACTTACCAAATGGAAGACCTTCTCGTGGAGGACTGAGAAATTTATCTCATTATTCCTGGAAAACCCTGCTCTCTTATATCTAAGAGTACGAAGAAATTATGAATTTAATAGACTGAAGATAAATATTCTAATAAATAGGAATAGTTACTTGATAAAGATGGGGAACAGTATCATCCGTAACAGATTATGTGACGTATATAGCTCAGAATATTAGTTTTAATTAAAATGCAGACATTACTTAAACTCAGGGTTTTGTGATCTGTGCACATAATCTCTCAAAAATAAACCTCTGCTTCTGACAGAAACAGGAACTGTGGTAAATCTCATAGTCACTATTGTCTTATTGTCTTGCCGTAGAAATTACTGAATTAAACTCTATGACCTCCCTTACAAAGGCAATCTGTCTGCCTGACTTTATGGTTATATTTTCCAGATAAAAAGCTCAACATACCCAGTGAAAAATCTTTATTTTTTTCTCTGTCTGCCAATTAAGGTTCTCTGCACATATTTTCCTACAGTTGTTTTATTACTCCAGTCTCAACCAACAAAGATGAACCGTTTTCTTAGAACCTCTTTCTTGGCAGAGACTTGCTAAATGAAATGGCCATACCTCAGTTCACGTCAACCAAAAGGGGTTAGGAGTGTAGGTAAGGGGACTGCTACCTCAGTTACGAGGTCATGAGCCCGTGAAGTCAAAATGGTAGCAGGAACGTGCTCCTTAGCCAATGGAAAAGGACATGTGAAAACAGAGTAACACAAGTATACATGTTCAGCAGCTAATACAATTTACATAATGTAAATTGCGTGAAAAGGGATACTGAGGCACAACTTAAAATATGTTCTCTGCCACTTTAATCTCCAAATTTGAGTCATACAGAGTTAGGAAGTTTACTGGGGATGTCCTGAGCTGGCTCACTTGCACCTTTGTGACAAGCTTGTAACATCACCTATCTTTCTGCAGAGGAAGATCTGATGTACAAGGTTCTTCACATATTTTATTTATAACAGACATGTTATTGTTTGAAGCCAAGAGTTAGGGTCTCTAACCTCTAGGTGTTGTTTCACTTACATAACAAGTTAGCTCTAAGGTTACTGTTACATGCAAGGTGTTCTTAACAATAAAATGTATTATACAATACTGATGGAGACAGAAGGGGAAAGTAATTTCCTCTTAAACTCCTGTTCATTTCCTGTGCAAGTAACAACACAAAATTAAAGCCTGACAGTGTGTACCACAGAAATAAAGGAGGACATCTGCAGATTTGAAGCCCTGACTGAGCACATTAGAATCTGATTAGCTATTCATAGGGTAAACTAGGTATGCTTTTTTTTTATTTTTAAATAAATATGATGTGTTTTCACCACATCAGTAATTGCACCGTCAGTATATTCACTGAATGTATGAAAGACAAGGGTTACAACAGCAGAAGTTTGCCTGCTTTATTATTTTACACAGTTATTGCTGAATTTAACTTTCAATTGTTCATTTTTGAGCTCTGGATCATGAAGTTTTAAATTAAAATGATAAGGATTGTAATTAAGAACCAGTAAAAGCAAAGAAAAAACATGAATGTTTTCTACTAAAGACATGCTTGGAATATTATAGAGACAGCTGGAAAATTTATCTGTCTCTTTGATGTACCAATGATAAAAGCGATAGCATACAAAGTCAATTACTTGCTTCTACAATTCTGAATGTCCCAATGCCATAATCAGAACCACAGTTAGCCAGTTAGCACCTTCCCTCATAGCCAGTATTTTTATATTTGTCTTTGAGTGATCACTTGTGCTAGTCTGAAAACAAACCAGTGGGAAATTGCAAGTCCGAACTATAATTTAACAGGAAAATTAAAATAAATGCAACAGTACAAGAACACTGACAGAGTCAGGATACAACCTGACACCCTGGCAGTCAGGGTGGTGGTAGCAGTCCAGATGAAGTGGTTCTGTTGAAGCAGTGATCCTGTAGAAGGGTCTGGTCTTCACCTGAAGCTCCAGTGATATAGCCCCCACCCACTACCAGTCCCACAGGCAAGGACTGCTTGGGTGGTTCCAAACCCCAGATTATATCCAGGTGGGAATGCTTGGCTCCTCCCCCCTGGGCGGAGCATCTCACAATGGGCTGATGTAATTCTGTGAGCCATGTGGGTTGATTGCCCATTAAACAGAGATAACCTACGGAGGGAGTTATCAGGGATGAGTAATGGTAATGAACCCTTTTATAAATGAATTTAACTGTTCTGATGTAAAAATCCTAGCTCAAAAGGGAAGCTATGTCTAAAGCCAATGGACAGTAGAGTGAAGTGACTCTATGAAGTGAAGCTGGTCATGGAGAAAATAATCTTTTTCAAAATCTTTTTTTGTGTTCTGATATGCTGCCATAGTTGTATTATTAATACAGTAAATAGTATTGTAATATGTATAAGATAGAGGTCAAATTATTCTGAAACACCTTCTCAACCAAAATAGAAAAAACCCTCAGGAAAAGACAATTCATTAATCTAAAACTTTTCTAACTCTGAAAATATTGCTTATCAGTGATTCATTATATATAAAAATGTTCAAGATTGGAAAATAAAACATTAGACAGATTTAAATATCTTTAGACAGAAATGTCCAGATGATTTAGTGATAATATTCTCATTTCTTGTGAGCCATTTAGAATGAGAGTGGTATGAGACCACTCTGATTGCACTTCATTGTAAGGAACTATATTGATTTAATCCACTTGGGGATGGAAAATAATTTTAGAAAATAATAAAATCACATATTATCATTTGAATAATAATTAATAACCTATTCAATATATTAATTCATCTGTCCATAATTTCAGTGATTTTCTTAAGTTTTCTTGATATATGGAGATTCTAACAACAGACAAAGTGCCAAGTTATGCTTCATTAACACTTTATTTGATTCCGATCATCTGAAGCTTTTCTGATCACAAAGAAAAATTTAAGTGGCAGGAACTTTATAAAACACAACCAATGAAAGGTTTGTTTGATGTCTGCAGACCTTGATAACCCTATAATTTTTGCCAAAACAATGCTACTATCAAATTTTCAGAGGCACTGAAAATATTATTTAGTGTAATGAGGCAGCAGCACAGTTGGGAAGTTCAAGGGGATAGATGCTGATTGCTGGTAAAGAGAAAGGAAAAATAAATAGAAGGAAAACTTTTCATGAGGCTGGAACAACTTTATAACACTTAATCTGAGTACAGGTTGTCTCCTTGCCTGTAATCCCTGGAAGAAGCAGCAGAGATGCACAAAATAAGTAAGAATGTTAATATCTTTCAGTTGAAAAGCAATTACCAAGAACTGCTAATAGGCCCTTTAGCATAAATAAACTGCAGATGTATGCATTTTACTCTCTTTGCTGGCTCAGAATTCCTAGTTATTTCAGCACTATCATAAAAACATTCTGACCTAAATATCAGAAAAAAAAAAAAAAAGTAGGGAAAAGACCTTTATTGCTCCAAGTACCTGGAAGCCCAGATTGCACCAGCAATGTATAGTTCATTTTGCTATGACACAGCAATTTTGAAAAGTGAAAGCTCCATTATGAGATTGACATCGCATGTTATAATTCAGGATATCATCTGGAGACAGGTTGCAAGTTTTCCACTGAGTGCTTTGATGCTTATTGGATGTATTAGACAAGTGTTTTATACATGAATCCTAATAATAAGCTTTTTCAACCACCAAAACTGCAATTTCTGGTTATAAATTCTGAATTTCTGTGTAATACAGGGCACACAGCACAGGACCACAACATTCTCAAGACAAACTCACTCTGAAATAACAGAATTTTCTAACCTTACCACACCGATGACCAGATCTGTTTCTCCAGGGGTCCAGTCTATATTCTACTAGGTTAGAACTAAACAAATTTGAAGGAATGACTAACATAATAATTTAATTCCAATAAATCTTTCTTATTTGGTAATAAGACCTCGAAAGTCAACTCAGTAGCTTATAAAGCACTTCTGAGTGTTAATTTTATTTCTGTTAATCAGAATTTGGGATTTTTTTTCAAACAAGAGCAACTTCAGAATTGTTGCCATTGATATGAAGATATAAAAATTGTAGTGGTTAGGAATGAAAAAAAATGATCCGGTCAGCTCTAAGTTTACTCTAAGCTGAAATAAAACTTGCAGCAATGTTTTTATGGTTTTATCAATTAAGACTCCTTTCATTCAAACACCAGTGCTCCTCAAGAATCAAAAAAAAACATTAGAAATCCAGTCTACCTGTGAGCTCTCCTTTTCAAACAGTTTTCCCTGTTCTAAAGATAGAATTTTTTGTCTTGTGTGGGAGCAGATACCTGTGTAGCATAGGGAACAGTTTATCCATTGGTTCCTCTGCCACATCAGATTTCTTCTGTGGTCTGGAACAGCAAAAAAATATGACCAAAAAAAAGCTCTTCCAGGCAACAAAAAACTGATATATATTAAAAATTTCTTTATTGTCTTTGGCCTCCAACACTTTATCCAGAGTCTCCTGCCATTTCTCATTTAATGAAGGTTCACAGTTGCTTTGGTTTCTCCTCCATTTACAGCTTAATCTCTTCTACTTCTTCACCTACCACAGCTAAGAGTAAGACAGCTGTTCTGGTTGGAGAATGGGTTTATATTGTCTGGCTCAATTAATTTGGAGGCCAACATGATATGAAGTCAGACATGCTTACCTATTTCTTTTAGCATACTATATTTCACAGACTCTCTCATATTTCAAGAACAGTGGACAGTTGGTCTTATGATGCCATAGGATTTAAGGCTTTTATATTTTTCAGATCCTGTAATGCTTTAGTGTGTAACTCTAAAACTCCATATAGCCCGTTGGCTTCGTTCTCCCATTCTGGTCAGATAAAACAAATCCTCTCTAGGCCTGGACTTCAAGGACACCTTACTGTCTCAGGCATCGAAATATGTAAACAAAGCCTCTAAAAGGGAGGAACAAACTTGGGATAATGACTTCATTAACTGAAATTGTAACTGGAGAATTAACCCGGATATGCAAACGGACCAAACTTATAAAAGTATTAAAAACTCGTGACCCATCGCCCATTTTGGGCGCAGCCTTCTCTGAAGGCTTTTGACTGCCCAAAGTGTCCCTGAAGGCCCTTCAATAAATACCCGTTTTTACCCTCTTAATTTTGTCTAGCCTCTGCTTCCAGGTAGCCCCACCAAGGCATCACCTGAAACATCAATATTCCATGTGACAGTGCAGACAGAAGCGTCCCTAGCTCATCTTCCCTTTGCAGAGAGAAGGCATGACTGCTTTCTTCACATGTTGAAATGTCTGTAATGTCACAAAATAAATTTATGAGTGTGTCAATGCTCTCATATTTGTTTTCTTTCAATATTTTCTTCAGTGATTTACCAGGGAGATAATTTAGCATTACATGATGTTGGTTATTCAGCTAATTTATATTTTCTTTTCTTTTCTTTTTTGTTTTGAAAATCAATAGTTTTTAATTTTTTTACATTTAAACCAAGCATTTTCATCACTTGTAATAGAAAGTACTATAGGAGGATTATTTCCTAATTAAGTAATTAGACACCATTTCAAAAATTCCCTAAGTGTTTTCTTTTTACCTTTCTGTATCTTTTCTGTCCTGAGGTTTGATAATGCCTCTCATTCCCCACATTGCACATAGTGGTTGTTACTATTGCTCAGCAGTCACAAATTAGACCCTTGTCTCACCTTCCTTTCTCTTCCAAATTGCTAAGCTCTTTCCTTTCCAAATACAAGGGTTAAACCAGCAACAAGCCATGAGCTGCTGAATCCCTACAATTAGATGGAAAATACATTACAGATATATGAGTTGTCAGAGAGGCAAAAAAGCCAGCATCTATGCAGCCCATTGCTAGTTCGTGGTTATAAATCTCAACTGTTGTCTGCTGTTTTCCCATTATCGACATGATCCTTCTTTCTCCATATCTCTCTGATAGCTGTTTCATGTGATGTGATAGATGACTGTTTTGCAATTCTCCATTTTTTAAATGCTGTAGGAAACATTGAAAAAAAATAATATCCACCTTCTTCATATATCTCATGTATCCATCTCTTATATACTTGCTGCTGCTGCCTTCATGGATATTTTTCCCCACAGCTGACAATGTTTCACTTCTGTGTTTGGCAAAACTATTAATGTGCAACATACAGACTAGGTGAAGTAGAGAAAGCGCCTTGCGAAGATACTCCTTGCAAAGCAGCACTATCAGTAATGTATACTGCTCTTATGGTAGTGGAGAGTCATAATGAGGAGCACTGCAAAATGAAAGTTGCTGTATGTCACTGTTCTCACCGCGGCCGAGTAGAGAAACGACACAAAGTCCAGGCTCAGGGATAAATGGAAGCACTTTAATGAATTCTCAGAAGACTTTTGTATGTTCACAAAGTGTATTAATTGGCATAAGGTAATTGTTTTTTGCCATCCACCCCCTAGGGGGATTGGTCAAGTTCTAAGACACCCATCTCTGAATGTTTTTCCAGTTAGAGCCATAAAAATTCTGCCAAACAACCCGCAGGTGCAAGAAGTTTACAATACTGTGATCTTGTTTAAAGTAATCTGCATGGGAAAGACAGAACTCTCACAAACTACTGCAAAGAGCTGAAGAAATTCTCTGCTGAGGCTTTTTCAGCATCCATAGCTGTATAATTTGGGAGAAAAATAAAGCACCAACAGAATTTAGGAGTTTTTTTTGTCCTGGGTGAATAATATGTAGAAGAAAACTGGTAGACAGCCATGCTTATTTCTGACTCAGGTAGAGTTAATTTTATTCACAGTGGCTGACATGAGGCTGTATTTTTAATTTGAGCTGAACACAGAGTTGATAACATAGAGATGTTTTTGTTATTGCTGAGCAGGGCTTACACAGAGCCCAGGCTTTCTCTGCTTTGCACATGGCCAGCTGGTGAGGGAGTGGGCGTGCATGGGAGGCTGGGCAGAGACACAGCTGGGACAGGTGACCCCAGCTAACCAAGGGGATGTTCCAGACCATATAGTGTCACGTGCAGCAGGTAAATTTGGGGGAAGGAGAAGGAAGGAGGGGACATTTAGAGTGCTGGTGTTTGTCTTCCCAAGCCACCATTATGTGTGATGGGGTCCTGCTCTCCTGGAGATGGCTGAACCCCTGCCTGTCCAGTGGAAGCAGGGAATTAATTCCTTATTTTGCTTTGCTTGTGTTCACAGCTTTTTCTTAAACTGTCTTTATCCCCACTCATGAGTTTTCTAGTTTTCACACTCCTGATTCACTCCATGATCTTCCTGGTGGGGGAGGGAGCGAGGGCCTGTGTGGGCTCGGTTGCTGGGGTTAAACTACAACAATAGCATAAAATATATAAAAGAGTAGGAGAGAAAAGGATGACAAAGTGCTTATATTAATAATACCTGGTTAGCTAGCAAAAAAAGAATCTATGGAAATCCAGATAGGATTTTCTCTAGTAGTCAATCAAAGTTTAGTTTCACTGAGAATCTGTATAATTAAAGAGACAGGAAAAAAAAAAGAGAAAAAGAAGGAGAAAGGGAAAGAAAGAAAATAGAAATCAGGGACAGACAGGGTCCCTAGGCTAATGTTTTGGCCTCCTCTCAACAGCAAGCTGCCTAAAGTGCCAATCTGTGCTTAGATTTTCTTCACCCAAATTTTAATACTAATTTGAATGATTATCACTTTGTGTCTCAAGCATTCCTGTAGAGTAGTAAATTTTTGACATTAACAAACTGGAGTATGAAAAAATACTATGAAACACAAGAAATAATTTTCTGTTTATTTTCTTTAGTAACACTGTAATAATTATAAATGAACTGGAAAAAGCAAGTGTGCAACATGGAGTTTTTGCAGAAGTTTTGTCACAGATATCTCCCACCCAAAAAAGTCTGAGAAGTTTCCAATATCAAAGGGAAATCAAGATATAAATTGGATGTCCAGAGTAAATACTTCCTTTTTTTTTTGTTTTTGCTACATGGAGTAAATAATTATTTAAACGTCTTAAACTGATCTGGACAAAACTAGTTTGTTCCTGACTTGCTGATAATATTTCAGTTTCTTTTAATAATGTTTCTTTAGTAATGACACTGAAAGCAGATGTATATTATGCAAGTTAAATTAAATCCAAACAGTGTTAGGTGACCATTTCTTGACATGGCAAACAAAAACAAAGATGTTATTATGAATGTCAATGTATATGAACATCTAACATCAGAAAAGAAATTTAAGCAGAAGAGAGGTGCAGCAAAGACTAATAAAATTCATACAATAATAAAAATTTATACAGTATACACTGAAAAAATAGCACATCTTGAGAAATAAAACACTGGAGAAAAAGACTGGTAAAAATTATTCAGGTTTCACACTAATTCTGAAATTTTAAAAAAATAAATCACATAGGAAGTTGCTTTTAGTCACTGAAAATTATTATTGCTTAAATTATAAAAGAAAACAAATAGCAACAAAAAATTTCTGGATTCAGATCCTTTGTTTCTGTAAAATAAGAAAATACTTATATTATTTTAAACAACTTGGATATAGAAAAACAAATCACACACTGTATGATCTGTAGAACACTGACATTCAAGATGGTTTTCTACGTACATTTTTGTTGATCATAAACTGATGCCTGATGTTAATCCTTGCATCCCATTTGGTCATAAGACAAGTTTTAAATTAACAATATGATGTTACTACTGATCTAAAAAGGAAACAAATCACTGAAGGTTGTATGGAATAATTTCAGTTGTCAAAAAAAAGAAGCTTAGAAACAACTGTCTGTGTTGTTGAAACAGATGAACATGCTTGTTCCATCTGATTGTACAACTATGACCTTTTAACAGAAAGGGTGAGAAGAAAGACTCAGGTGAAATGCTGCTTTCCCTGACACTTTAACCTCCTCACTGTTACCAGTTTCCAATTATACTGTCAAGATGTCCGATAAGGGGGGGTGGCAGTCGGCGGAAGACGGATATTGATGGACGCGGAACAAGGCAGTGTTCACATTCCCTTGAAATGAAAGGAACTATGTCCTATTGTAATACACATAATTATGTAACTTTCAGATTGAGTGAGGCTTCAGGGAGGATTCTTAGTATAAGCATAGCTCATTCCAAAAGCTTATCAACTTTTTGTATTTCACTGGTCTGAAAAAGTATTAAAACCATAATAGTTTGGAAAGCTCTTATCATTACAAGTTCTACAAAGAAGCTCATAAATGGCTTACCTGAACAATGGAGGATTTGCAATATATGTAACTAGAAAATAATGAAAAAGTACATTAAATTAAATTAATGGAAGAACACATTACCCAATAACTGGTGGCATCATGTATTTTATTATGTATGTTTTCAATGAAAAATGAAATGAAATGTTTTTCTTTTTGTAGGATAATTTGGCTTTCTTTATTGAGTGATCTGAGGGTATATCATTAGTCATTCTGGTATTAACCAAGCTTTTTACCAGTTCATTCATTTTTTTCAGTTTAAATTTTGTCAATTAATTTTTTTAATTGAGTTTTGCTTTTGATTCTTTAATGTACTTGATTAATTATTCAAACATGCTGTATTCTACACCAGATTGCTGCCACCTGTGCTGTTTAGAGCCATGGTAAGATCATGGAAAATATCGTTGTGCAGTTTAAGGTTTTTAGATTTTGAAATCTGAGATGAGTCACTACTTGTGAAAGGAACTTAATTATGCTATGCAAAAAAATATAATTATGAAATTTTTATATAGTGTACGAAACATAGATTTTATTAAAGACTGCTTCATAGAGCTATAATAGAATCAAGAAAAACTGAAATAGAAGGAATTGCATGAAATTCAGTAGAAGCAGACACCTTTTTTCCTTAAATTTGCTTACACTGAAAAATGTTAATAAAGCCACACATTAAAAATCGCTGTCAAAGTCTTCAATTGTTTTGAGACAGAAAAAACTAGTTTACATTTCAGTAATTCTAGTAATTTTATTTCTGCATATATTTAAATTTTGGAAAGTTCTGAAATATCTTCCAAAATTCTCCCATTCTCACAGGTGTAATAGTCAGATTTCTGTACTTAAACGCTCCTATGCATTTCAAAACTAGTACAAGAAGCACTGGATAGCAGACAACTCATAAATATTCAATTTTCATTTCATTTGGGAAAAAGTAAAGAGAGATAAGCAATTCTTATAAGAAAAAAATTTGCTTAAATTTAATATTATATTTGTGACAAAATTTCTCAGAAGATTAGGTTTGGGGTTTTGGTTTATTGTTTTGTTAGATTTATTCCATGCTGGTTTTTTCTTCCAGATTTTGGAAATCTTTTGGACACTAGTATGAATACCATCAACCTGGCTACTATGCACATGCAGAGATCAAAGACAGGCAATTGCTAAAAGATTTAGGTCTTGAGTGAGCCTAAAGTAGAAGAATCATCCATCTCAGGCAAGCTTAATCTCTCCTGAGTACCCATTGTTTATAATATAATTAATGGCAAGAATGTTGGAAACTGACTGCAACAGAAGGAAATGAATGGAAGAGAAAAATTAAGAGAGAGACATTATAATATCTTTAAACAGTGCTTGACCATGAAATCATTGTGTTTTCTTCATTCCAATGCAGTTAATCCATTACTTAGACATCTGTGGTGAAATTTCAATGTATCAAGAGGAGAATACCAACCACCAAAGCATTTCAACAGCTAGGAAGTGTAGGCTTTCTGGCACTAAGCCCTGAGCAAGTCTCATGCCTGAGACCTTTAGCAGCTTCCTGTCCTTTACAGGACACAGGGGCCAAATTGTGTTAAAGTATTGCTCTGACCCAGGAGCTGCAGCTAGAATGTAGTATCTTACCTCATGCACTAGTTACTGCCTCCCACATTCAACAGTCTGAGCTTTTCATTAATTTTGACACATTAGGAGGAAGAATATTTTATCTTACAGTTAGGTTTATCATCCAAGCTCATCTGAGAAATGCCAGAGAATTCCTTTATTCCTACAGTACCCTGAAGAAACACTTCATCCCTTAAAAAAATCCCAAAAACAACAAAACAAAAAACCACACAGCATTGGGGGTTTTTTTCCACTAAAATTGAAGCTGCTACTTCGATCTGTCTATTTGGGACTTCTGTAGAAATGTCATCCTGAACATATGAGCTTGCAAGAGATTCAATTCTTAACAAAAGAGCACTAAGTAGGATATCCATTGCTGTGCTGCCCACATTCCTTTAAAATTGTTGCTGGGTTTGCCCAGTTCTCCTAGAACTGTAGACTTTTATGAATACACAGGGCAAACAAACATTGGACTTCGTGTCTTGGTTATTTTATATTCTCCAGATTCTGAAACACTTCCATCTGTGTTTCCATGTACAAAATTTGGTCTGAGAAAACTTATTTTTGCTTTATTTTTTCTAATCTGAGACAAGTAAATTTAAGTTGTTTTCAGTTGAATACTTGTCAGTGTATCAGATTTCCATGATGCTCTTCAATGAGACAGTTCTTTTAGATTCCAATTAGATTTAGGAAAAAAGGGTTAATTTCCTAACCCTTCTCACAATGCTCCATGGTTAGACAAGGTGGTGTTTCCATTCTGTTCCCTTAAGCTTTGTATCAATTTTTTTAAAGTATCGAGGGAAGGCATTTTTTCTGTGTCTGATACTTTTCAATCTATTATGCTATTACACTAAGATGATTTTATAATTTTAATGCTCCCTAGACCTATCTCCTATTGCTGTTCTCACCTTCACAGTATATCTAGAAGGGGACAGATCCTAATTACTATTTTCAAATGCATCACCATTACATAGAGATATATAATTCCATTTTCAGTCACTAGAAAGAGGCCTAAAATTTGTTTCTTTTCAAAATAATTTTGGAAAGAGGAGATTTGTTCATTATTTGACAGTAGTTTAACTATAATGGAAAGGCTGATAATAAGGAAATTGAGTGATTCAAGTTCATTTACAGATTGGTGTATTTTTCATAACAGAGCTTCATATTTTTATATCAAGCAAAGGATAAACAAAAGATGAAACATGGGTGGAAATGTATAACAACATGCATGGAGTAAAAAAAAATAATTTTAACCTTAGGTATTTTAAAATGGGATTCTGTATCCTGTAATTAAGTATATTTATTCTTATGAGAAATGCTGAAAATTAAATTTGAGTTCTTCACTGACTTCGATAAAATCAGTATATATTATAAAATATTAAACTTGGGTTTTGCAAATGGCTTTCTGATAAGCTCTGAAGTGGTTTTCTTTTTTTTTTTTTTTAAGCAAGTTGAAAACATCAACTGCATTATTAATTAAATAAGAAGATATTCAACATTAAAAATAGCAAATAATATCTGAGATTTTTCTGTTTACCCTTATTCTAATTCATTATAGAAATATATACACATGCATGAATGTACACACACGCTATTTACAATTAGGTTTTAATTCAGCTGTGTTGCATAGTAAGACACCACACATTATTTTTTGTTGCATTCATTGCAAGAGGATATTGGGTTATGTTTGCATTAGAGAATTTGTTAAATTTGAAGATATGTACAGTGCTCTGGAGAATACAGGGAGAGAGTGATGGTTAGAAAGTGAAAATTTAAGGATATGACATCCCCCTCCCAAAGCCATGACAATTACACAAATGACACACACCAATGCTGATTGTGAGCTGTTGAATGCTTTTATTCTATTGTGGCATAAAATCCTGTGGGAATGTAAGGGTAACCATTAAGAGGAATCAAACCATGAAAATTTCATTAAGCACACTGATTTTAAGAAACAGAATTCCAAACATTTCATAATGCAAAAGGAACTCCATCATTGCATCATACTTCAGGGATATGAAATGTGGCAGACAGCCATGCTAACCAGGATGTACAACTAGATCATTTTTATAAACTTAGGAACATGTGTGATCAGTGACTTTCAAATGCCATTCCCTACACCTGTGTGAATTTGTACCACAGTGAGTGAATCTGTACAGGAAAACAGTTCATGTTGAGGACCTTTTATCCTCACCACTTATTTGTTTTCTTTCAGTTTTTTACTTCAAAGTATCCCTAGTCTGGTTCTGTGATTGTACATAAAAATTCATTAAAAAAACACAAAACTAAAAAAACAAACAACAAAAAACCAAACAAAACCAAACCAAACAAAAAGATTCAAATGAAAACTAAAACAACCAAGCAACCAAACAAACCCCACAATTGTTGATTGGATAGTACAAGGTGTTTTCCCAGCTTTGCTGATTTGATTTCATCTGAAAGGAACTAGCTTATACATTGCAAGAAACTGCTCTGTGATGCAAACAACTTCAATCACTAGCATCACTCACTTTAAAGGTACAGTCTTAATCTGTGCGAAAAATGCTAAGCACTTTCGCTTTTCCTGTACTGAGGGAACAGTGACTGACTCTCTCAGCTTTACATTTCATTGGCCAGTCTTATTTTAACCCAGAATTATAAAAATATCAACATCATGTAACATAGTAAGCAGTATCTCCAAGGATCAGATTCCTTCACTTGAGATGAACTTTGTTATTTTTAAGCAGTTAATTTTGTAAGTCAGCTCAGGCAGATACTCAAGTACTAAGTAGAGTGCACACCTTGGCCTGAATTCGTAAAGATTTTCCAGTAGTTCTGAATTTAGATAACCCCAGAATGACTAAATGGAAACCATTATCTACCTGTGGGTTTTGGATGGTTGATTTTGTTCTTGTTTTTGTTGGGTTTTATTTGATTTCCTTCTTTGTTTGCTTTTATTTTAATAAAACCCAATTACAAAACCAAACAAAAATTCAAAGTGTCAAGAGGATTATACAGTGTTTCCACTGTTCTTTTGTTTTAGTTGTCCAGATTGTATGTGTGTAAGTATGTACCATGCAAACATTACCATATAAATCTGGCAATCTACATGTCAGTGTTATACAGGGTTTAAATTTCAACATAAAGGATAGAAGGTAAGAGTGCTTCATTTTCTGACAGTTTTGTCAGTTTGTTGGCACCAGCACCTCAACAAATGAAGCTACATGTTACACCAATCTCTTTCTAATTCTTTAAAAGGTTTTCTCAATTTGCCATTATAGAGGGATGTCTTCTGCAATTTACACAGCATAAATATGGTTTCCAGAATATAGACAAGACTCAGATAATTTGGTGATAAATTTCTTGTTCCTAGAATTCTAGGAATAGATAAGGTTAGCTAACTACAGGTGCTCTTCTAGTAATAAATCTTATTAATTGTAGCATATTAAGAACTACGGTAATGCAGCTATTAAAAATTTTGCGAAGAAGAAAGTATTTATTCCTTTGATAAACACTCCTAAATTAATAATAATTTGAAATTTTCTCAGGGTAGTACTTCTATTGTCTGTTTAATGTTTGTTGGGGAAGGGAGGAGTTCTGTACCAAAAAAAGAGCTTCAAAAGAAGCACAGAATCACAAGTAATCAAAACAATAATATATCCAATATATCTGCTCTATGTTATTGAATAATTAAACTGACATCTTCAGAAATGGGAATTCTGTTTGATGAAGAAACTGAAGATAACCTTACCAGTCCTGTTGCATCGTATAGACACTTTTATTTCTTGTGACATAAAGATTTAGTTCCTACACTTCATATATTTTCCTTTCCTCTTGGTTCTAATAAGCCTTACTTATCAATAATTGTTATTATTTCAAATGAAATCAATGGAAGTAATTATTTGGGGGAGAGGAAGTTTTCATTGCATTGGTTTTGTGAAAAGAGCAATATATACTCTTGTTCCAGCATCTTGGTGGTTTTTTCTTGTTTTATAATTCATACAAGTTATCTGCAGAAAGGTAGATTGATTTCTTCTTAGCTACTAGTTATTTTCATACACTTTCCATAACTAGGTTAGTAGTGAATGACAGTAAGGCTTCAAAAAAAAGATAGATAGATAGATAGATAGATAGATAGATAGATAGATAGATAGATAGATAGATAGATAAACACTTCAGTAAACAGGAATGAAAAAAACCCCTGAGAAGCCAATTCATTCACTGCTGTCAAGTCAAACAAGCAAACATATTTTAAAGTTTACTGTTAGTAATGGCAAAGACATTGATTCAAATTGTAATTAGCACTGGCTTGAAAAGAAACACTGCTATTTCTCTGTACAGTTAAACGAATACGGTGCATGTCCATGCTACAAAGAGTGTAAACATTCTTTCTTTGTCTTTTTGTATTTTCATCCCTTGATAGAGAACTGACCTAAGTTAATCCCCAGCAGAAAATGACAGAAACAATGCCTCTGCAGGGTCCTGTGTTTATTTACTACTCACCTTATTACGTATTCTCACTTAAGGATCAAGTACAGATTCCTAGGAGCAAGTCTGTTTCTCCTGAACTGTCACACAAGAAATAGCAATTATTAGCAGAGATCACTAAGTCTCAATCCCAGTGCTTTAAAGATCTGTATGTACTGTTTACTTACACCTGAATAGACTCATAGAAATGTTTAGACTGGAAAAGACCTTTAAGACCGTTGAGTCCAACCATTAATCTAACGCTGTCAAGTCCACCACTTGTACCTAGGTCCACATCTACACGTCTCCAGGGATGATGATTCCACCAGTGCCCCAGACAACCTCTTCCAATGCTTGACAACCCTTTTCCCCCATTTTTTTTCTTAATATCCAATCTAAACCTCACCTGATGCAACCTGTGACCATTTCCTGTTGTCCTGTTTCTTATTTGGGAGAAGGGCCTGACTTTTTAGGTAGCTCTGGAGAGTGTCCCCTAAGGCTACTCTTCTCCAAACTAAACAACCAGCTCCCTCTGACATTTCTCATATGACTTACTCTCTAGAAACTTCCCAGCTTTGTTCCCCTTCTCTGGACAAGCTCCAGCACCTAAATGTCTTTCTCAAAAGTGAGGGACCCAGAACTGGACAAAGACTTTGATGTGTGACCTCACCGGTGTCGAGCACAGGAAGACAGTAACTGCCCTGGCCCTGCAGTCACACTATTGTTGAAAAACGCCAGGATGCTTTTGGCCTTCTTGGCCAGCTGGGCACACTGCTGTCATGTTCTTCCAGCTGTTGAGCAGCACCCCTGGGTTCTTTTCTACCAGGCAGCTTTCCAGCCTCTTTCACCCAGCCTGTAGTGCTGCAGGGGGTTGTTGTGACGGAAGTGCAGCACTTGGCCTTGTTGAAACTCACAGTTGTCCTCAGCCCATCAATCCCAGATGCCTCTGTAGAGCCTTCCTACCCTCCAGCAGATCAATACTCCCATTCAACTTGGTGTCCTCTGCAAACTGAGTGTGTACTCCATCCCCTCATCCAGATGATCGACAATGATATCAAACAGAACTGGCCTTAAAACTGAGCCTTGGGTAACGCCACTTGTGACTGACCATCCACTGGATTTTGTAAGTTTTTACAATGGCAGGTGCAAAACAAAACAAATTTTGGCACTTTCATATAAGGAGTGACAAGAATGCCTGTATTAATCTCATTTACCTAGTGGCTACATTCAGTGTATTTAATAGTCCATATTAAATGTGTTAAGTATAATCATTTGTCTACTTATCACTGTCAAATATTATGTAATTTGTTGTGAAGACAGAAAGGAAGGTTAGAGAGGCATGCTTTGGCATGTAATATTAAAGTACAGAATTACAATCCATTACGTTCCATTAACAGAAAACAACCTTATTCATAATAGAGTCTTAAGTGCCAATTATCATAAGCTCTCTGCTTATTAATTGACATGTGTTAGCAAGCTTTTAAAAAAAGATTGAGATTAATTTGGACTGACATACTGATTCTTTCTGAGGGCTGAATATGTGTTATGAACACCTACTACTTTTAAGCAAATTCAGTTCCCAGTGAAGTTTATTAAATCTCACAGCAAATTGCTGTAGTAAATATATACTAACATTTTGACATAGAGGCAAAAATGTGCAAATATGGAGATAAAAATATCTTCCAAAGAGTGCGTACTTCTAGATAGGTCTCTTACTCCGTATTGCTGCCCTGAGTAAAATTACCTTTTCTTA
This sequence comes from Monarcha castaneiventris obscurior, assembly GCA_026261815.1. Lineage (NCBI taxonomy): Eukaryota > Metazoa > Chordata > Aves > Passeriformes > Monarchidae > Monarcha > Monarcha castaneiventris. The sequence continues at coordinate 3,132,021 of JAMPIT010000174.1, read as the reverse complement.
TCTTTCAGTCATGAGCTCAGGTTCCCCTACTTCAGTGATGTAGCTTCTATCTCAAAAACCTTCACATTCAGGGTTTGAAGGTCAAATTACCCCTACAGCTTTATCTATATACTGCAGTTCTCTTTTGAGATAGAAACCTTCTTTGTGCTGTTCCATCCTGTTTTCCTCCAAACACCCCAATTTTTTTTTTTTTTAAAGTTTTAATCTTTTACTTGAAATATTTGAGGAAACATTTTCAAGGTTTTCTCTTCCTGAAGTATACTGTTAAATTAGAGGTTTTCCACAAAATAACCAACCAGTAAAAAACCCAAAAAGAAAATGTAAAAGATAAAGGTAATACCCTGTTACCTTGCTCCTTCTAATTTTACACTAAGCCTACAGAGGAAGTACCAGCTGAAGGAGTGGACCAATGTTGTTGTTAAGCCGCTCTCCATCATCTTTGAGAAGTCATGGGGAACAGGAGAGATGGCTGAGGATTGGAGGAAAGACAATGTCACTCCAGTCTTCAAAGAGGGTGAACATAAGGACCCAGGGAACTACAGCTTAGCCAGCCTCATCTAATCCCTGAAAAGGCAATGGAACAGCTCGTTATGGATGTACATCTTACGCACATGGACAAAAATGAATGTTCTCAGGGTAGTCAGCATGGACTCGCTAAGACAGAAATTATGCTTGACCAATCTGGGACCCTTCTGTGCTGACATGACTGGCTGGGTAGATGAGGGGAGAGCAATGGATGTTGTCTTCAGCAAGGCTTTTGACACTTTCTCTAATAAGATCCTCACACATCTAAGGTGTGGGTTAGATGAGTGGACAGTGAGGTGGAATAAGAGCTGGCCAAATGGCAGATCTCAGAGGGTTGCGGTCAGCAGTGCAGTCTAATTAGAGGTCTGTGGCCAGTGGTGTTCCACAGGGTCAGTACAAGAGTGCATGCTTGGAAAGTTTGCTGAAGGTAGAAAACTTGGAGGAGTGGCTGATACACCTGAAGGTTGTGCTGCCATTCAGCCAGACCCAGACAGGCTGGAGAGTTGGGTGGAGAAGGACCTAAAGAAATTCAATTAGAGGAAGTGGTGGGTCCTGCACCCATGGAGGAAAAACCCCATGCACAAATACAGACAAGGGCCTGAAAAGGGCTGAAAAGCAGCAATAAGCATGTCCTTGTGGCCAGAAGGACCAATGGCATCCTGGACTGCATTAGGAAGAGTGTGGCCATCAGATCGAGGGAGGTGATCCTGCCCCTGTTTTCTGCCCTGGGGAGGCCACATCTGGAGTGATGTGTCCAGTTCTGGAAAGACAAGAAACTAATGGAGACGGTCCAGTGAAGGGCTATCAAGACGATTAGGGAACTGGATCATCTCTGTTATGGAGAGGGAGAAAGGCTGAGGGACCTGGAATTGTTTTGCCTAGAGAAGACATGACTGAGAGGGCAACTTATAAATGCACACCAATATCTTTGAGGTGGCCATCAAGAGGATGGAGCCACACTCTTTTAGTGGTACCCAATGACTGGACAAGGGGCAACAGGCACAAATTTAAAACCAGGAATTTTCATCTGAATATAAGGAAAAACTAATTTCCTTAGAGGGTGACAAAGCACTGGAACAGCCTGGCCAGAGATGATGTGGAGTCTCCTTCTCTGGAGATATTAAAAACTTGCTTGGAAAAAGATCCTGTGCAATCTGCTGTAGGTGAACCTTATTTAGCACAGGGGATGTGACTAAATGATCTCCAGAGATCCCTTTTAACCCCAACCATTGTGGGATCCTGTGATTCATTTCCTAGAGAGAATGTACTAGAGACAAATCTGGCCTGCTTACATACAAAACCTTAAAATCTGGATATTTCTACAAAAATCTATTAGATTAAATAGAAACCAATTTTTCAGAAAACTCCTGTAACATTTTCATCTGAATTGTGAAAACAACTGCTGTTCATCCTAATTGTTAATAATGATGTTATTAATACAGATGTCAAGACGTAGTGTGGAAAATGAGCCTATACCAGAATTTACTCAGTTGTATCTAATTAACAATAGACATTACATGCTTGTTTATACTGAAAAAGAATCTCAATTAGTAGCAGAATCAAGACAGTCTGCTTACATTATAATTTTTTTTTTATTTACTGCTGCTGCTTTTATTCTAATAAAGGGTAACATACATACACTTTTTTTGAAACTCATATACTCAAGCTTTCCAGGTGCATTTATTTTGTATGCATCATCTACTGTTCTTCTGTCTACACATTACCCAGAAAAAATGTCAAATTCTTTATGTAGGGAGCTCAAAATTCTGTTTTAAACACAAAAAAGAGAAAAAAATAGGTATGGGACTTCAGAAATTATTGCTATTACTAACAGTGTTGCTAGTATAGGACATACTTAGTACCACCATTCACTTTGACAAAAATGTCTCTTTTAATGGAAAAGAGCAGATGAAAAGTTCATGAGGGGCTCCCTCAGGTGTCTCTTGACATTTCATGGAGTCGGGGGCAGGTTTTGCTGTGTAACAATTATCAAGGTATCAGGATAGTTTCAGTTTCGCATAAGAACTTTGTGACCTCCCTCAGGTGTATTCCTCATCTGTGTGCAAGTTGCTCAGACCATAGCTACGAATAATTTTTCTGTATTCAGTGGCACAGCTTTGATCTATTTATACCAGTCTGCTCAGCCAGTGGCCATGGTAAATTGTTAAGTCACAAAAAAATAATTAGTCTCTGTTATGACACATATCATAAATATTCAGCCATTGATGCTGTTATTATTTTGGTCTAAACCCAAGTTCATTTTATTCCAGAGTGATCATGGATACAGCTGCAAAAGCCACAGAGACTAAGATTTCAAGCATATACCCTAAAGCAATAACACTTAGTCCCTCAGGTTATTAGAAACTCTTTACGTAGATGTAAAACAAAGGTGAAAATTCATCAGCTGAGATTAACTTTTTCTTGTTAACCAGCAGCTATTATGCAAGGCACTCTGAGATTCATTCTCGATTGTGCTACTATACATAAAATAAAGGCTGATTGAGTGATTGACAGATAACAAGGCTAAGCTCAAGTAGACTGAAGTTTTCCCTGGAGAAGTTTGAAAGTGTTTAAGGCTTTGTTTTAATGTCAAGAAATTCTAAAAGAGAAAATGAGAACTTTTGTGAGGAAAGAAAAATAAGGAACCAAAATCTGAATTCACAAAGTATTGTAACTTTTAATGGGGAAATATTACAATTTACCAAATGTTCTAAACAATCAATTCTAAACAGACAATACCAGGGAGTGAGTTAGATATATCAAAAATGGATGGAAGTCTGCAAGACAAAGAATTGAGTCCTATAGCTTAAACCTTACAGGCTTAGGCAATTTCTAAGAAATGACTCTGTAGGAATTTGGGGGAAGAATTGAAACTAAAGCCATAAAATTAACTCAGAGCAACTAAGAAAAGCAACTGGCTTTTCTGTGAGAAATCATTTCTATCTTGCCAATTTCAACATTTATGGGTGCGTGAAAAGCATAAAATTATTCTTTCTACTCATAAGTGTAAACCATAACAAACAGTTTGCTGGAAAAAAAATTGAGGGAAAGAGAAGAATTTTCTGAAGCCCTAAATTTGGGAGTATTTTGAACATATTTTACTTTACATTATACAAATTGAACTAATCATTTTTGTTCTAGGCAAGAAGGCATAATATTTGAAATGGAATTAGGCATGTAATTGCATGCTTCTTGTGAGTGACAAGAAGCTGAAGTACAACTGTAAGGATCAAAGCAGATGAAAAATCCAATAAAATTTAAGTACAATGGAATTAAAATATCAAGATAAGAAAATGTTCAGGAGTCAAGAAAAACTAGAGAGATGAAAACAGATAGAAATCAAATCTGATGATTATTATGGTACCTGATGTGTAAATACTCGTCATTACGTATCATGAGTGCACTTAAAGTTCTTCAGGGTGGAATAATTGTTACTCTAATGTTAGTCCATCAATTTTCTGCTGACCTCAAGTTCATCAGTGTTTGAATATAACTTGTCTGCTGTGAGTTTATTTTTCTGATATACTAGACCATTTTGGGTCAAAGTGCTAAATACAATGCTGTGGTTTGAAGATGGTGGTAGAAACTGTTCTTTTTTAGCATGTGTATCTACAGTTTTCTGTCTATAACTTGAGATTTAAGAATGGATTTAAAAAAGAAAAAAAATAAATAGAGATTTGTAGTCTGCCATCCTTCTAAACAGCTATTTTATTCTTTGGACTTGATGGTTCTGATAAGTTACTAGACATGCAACTAAGGGAAATAAATTCATTCTCCCTAAAGATTTGTTTGGGTTTGAAACTTCACACACTCGTAAGTGTTCACAGAAGCCCTCCTTTGCTGCAGTCAGTCCTTCAGACAGAATGGCAACAGGCACCTCGAGGTATGGGACAAGCCAAGAGACCAGAGATGACAGATGGGTCTGAGTAGCTGAGGTGACAGGATGCATTAGCGTTTCTCAGTTGTGACTATGAGTCAGCAGAAAACCTTAAACTATTGTACAGACATTTATAAAACATCATCACAGTTACTGCTGGTAAGCCTGAAGGCTCACAGCATCAGGACTCCAGATGAATGCCAGAGGCATAAAGAATTTAGGATAAGAAAACTCTTTAAACTATATAAATAAATAAATAATTGTGGGCAATCTAATACTGAGTTCTGAAGTCTTATTTTCTAGCATGAATTATATAATAGTATATAATATATTTTTAATTTCATTTTTCTGAGAGTATTTTATTGCAAATTACAGCTGTATCTTTAGATTTTTCTTTTAGACTCTGATTGACAGGATAATTAATTCAAAAACTCTAAACACAGGCTTAGAATTATGCCAAAAGCCATCACTGAAACTACTGCTCTTTCATTATATTTCTTATTATTTAAATGTATGTATGGTAGGAAATGTAAGAGCATAAATTACAACTCTATCCCTAAACAATACCATCTGCTGCTTTCCTGTGGTTCTTCCAATGTCTAACACTTCTGTGACCATCAGCAATGAAGCACACAACATGGCCAATAGTCATTCTTGCCTGTGAACAGCTGAGGTGGGAAAAGGATAGTTTTCAGATAGAGGACATATCTCCACAGGGACAGGATGATGGATTTTACTCCTTATTCTATCATTAACTCAGTTTCATGTGGGACATACCTATTCCTTAGTTTCTTTATTGATAAAAATAAAGATGCTACAATATTTTTTGTTAAAAGTATGTTTAATATGGAAATTATTTTGAACATCATCATGTTTCTTTTTCTAAGAACGGAGTCTTGAATTGGACCTCAATTTCATATGGTTTCAAAAGGAAATTAACAATAAAAAGTGTTTTATATCCAAAGACATTAAAAAGAAGAAAAAGTAAAATCAAATTATGACATTGAGTTCAGCTCCATATTTTGTTGCACAATGCTAGTTATTTGCCAGTGAGGTTTAACAACTTTTCAGGAATTATTTCCATTATATGCAGATTTCTATTAAATGTTTTGTATCAGTGTTTTATGCCTTGTGTCTACTCAGCACAGGCATTTGTATTTCCCAGGGGCAAATTCCGGATTAGTAGAAAATGTAGAACTGAGAAAAATGCCAATTCTGGTTCATTAATTGCAGTACAGCTGGATAGCTACTTTCACGAAAAGCTACAATATCTTTGCTTTATATTATCTGAATGTTCATACTATGCTAGAGAAATATCTGTGCATTTTTGCAGTCAGAAAGGACAAGAGAATGAATAATTTTTTAGACATCTGATAAAGTATAAATAGAAATACATTTGTAGAATAGAAAACTTCAAATATGACTCATAACCTGGAAAGAAAAATCATCTCTATAGTTTTTTACTGTATTTTGTAGAGAAATAGACTCAAATGGTTTGTGAAAGTCTCCCGTTTCCCTCTCTCACTGAGTGTTAAAACTAATGTTACACAAATTAATATATTTATATAAATCTATTTATATATCAACACACAAAGAATTTGTTGTAACAACATTCCTTGAATACTGAAAGATCCAGTGGACCTTTTCAAAATCACCAATTTTTTAAAAAGAAAAGCCAAAATATGCAAAATGCATTTCGTAAAATGCCAAAGAACAATTTATAAGCAAAGTGAAATTGCCCAAAAAAGAAACACCAATCTCTTTTAATCGTCAAGAAAAGAGACTGTTTCATTGCTACTGTACTGCAAGGGTTCCTAAAGGCTATTTTAGTAAGGTTCAAATGTTCAAAGTCTGTTGATGCTGTTAAGAATCTTTTATGTGTCCCTGTATTTTACGAGGAAAAACATGTCCAATTTATAATTACTAAGGTGTGTTTTTTCAAATGTTCATCACATCAACAATATAAGATCTAATATGATCCAACTCCAGCTTTGTCATTTGTCACTTGTCCTAGTTTTGCTTGCAGGTGCTGTGAAGGGGGTGGAGCCTAGAGCCTTGTGGGCTTGTCTATGTTTTTATCCCATACCATACACATCATCCCCAGGGAGAGTGGCTTCAGAGGGAAGAGAAGGGTGAGCGCATACCAGGAGTGGCCACCTTTTGATCTTTTCCTTCTTTGGGGAAGTTGCTGCCAGCCAGCCCTGTGGACGCCGTCCTCTCTCAGGGAAGGGGGTGGGTGAATGTGGAGCAGTTTGTTTGTAGTTTAATTCACAGCTGATTTTAAACCACCACATTCCTATAAATGGGTTGATATTTCTATAGCAAAATTTCTCTCTTCTATTTTTATCATTCATTAAGATGAGACAAATTGCATCCTGTAAATGCTTGTTTTACTCCAGTCTCCATAAAGGCCACTGTTCAGGTCACACAGATGTCTGTTCCAGGGCTCGGTAAGAAGAGTAAGAGAATTACTGAGGAGGCAATACAGTAGTCGGTGCCTAAGTACTTTTCTCCATGTGCCAGCACTGCCCAGCAGTTTGAGACACAAAATTGCCTGAAGTGCCTCTTTGCATTTTCTCAATATGATTCTGTTAGTTTGACATTTCAGGTTTGGGTAAAGTGAGACTTTAAGTAATCAGAAAACAACTGAAAATTGAAAGGAAGTAATTATCTTTCTGCAAGTGCTGCAATATTTGTGTGTCTTTTTACCATTCTTTTGCTGTAATTAAAAGGAGAAAAGAAGCAACTATGTGTGGCTAATGACAGATTATTTTTTCTAGATTATCTTTATCAGAATGCAGTGATTAAGCACTATGGAAATTGGGACACAGAAAAGCATATTAAGAGAGTAGAAAACTAGTACAGTAATAAAATAGTGCCTTTTTTCCAACGTAGGTCTTTGAACATTTTAGGAAGGTATGAATAATAGCTTGGACTTTCAATTTTTTTACTTCTTTTCAGAGCTTTCCCCCAAGGTGGGTGTGATAAATATGGGCAATTTGTTTTCTCCACCTGACCAGAACAAGTGTTTAATTTTTAGTTTTGTTTGACAAGCTGACCCATCCATTCAATCTGTGAGATCTGAGGCATTGTTCCTGTAATGTCTCAGAAGGAAGAGATACAAAATGGAAGTAATGCAGTTAGTACAGCTGCTTCTTATCCTGTCTTTTGATCTTTCACAGTATGTCCAGTAAGATGGACCAGCAAATCATGACAGAGTTCATTATTGGCTTATGGTCTTGCAAGGTTCTTACAGCTTCAGAAACATTTAGGGCTGATTGAGTAATTTAAAAGTACACTGGTTCATTTCTATAAATGAATGAAAAGAATGGAGGGTTTTTTTCATGGATATTAATTCTGGACTGATACTGGAAACTGAGATACCTGAAAATGGAGAATATGGAAGAAAAATGGAAAACAATTCATAACAGAGATGACATGCAAAAGTTATTGTTTTTCTGTCTGCTCATATGCTCTTTCAAGGAATACACAAACTGAATTACTTACTATCTGCTAGAGTAGCAATCCTTGTTAAATATTGCTCATTTGAGGTTTTGTTTTTTTTTTTGGAAGGGGTGTGAGACATGGCTATAATATACTGCAAATTCTGTGTTGAAGTTAAAAAAATAATATTCCAGTTATAGAGAATTTATATATGTTAATGAAAAATGTGTTTTTCCTTTGAAATTAAAAAAGAACAAAACAAAACAAAATCCTCATCTTTTGAAATGCTGGAGTGCAGTTTGAATGTCTTTGAGAAAAATATGCCCTAGTGAAATGCACATAATTGGGCCTGGAGTGCACAGTGGGTCACATTAGATGATCTAGTGTCCTTTTTTGGCATAAATGTCTATGAAATTACAAATTAATAATATGCTTATAATATACCAGGCAAACCCACAGAATACGTGAAGATTAAGTCATTGATATAATGCTAACAAAATTCTAAAAGGAGAGAAGGTTACTCACACTCCAGTCTACTATTACTGAAAACATTTCCTTAATTACACATAAACTGCATTAACTGAAAGATCAACAAGTATGATTTTTTGGGGGAAAAATACAAGGAAAATCTTATTGTTCATGGACTTTTCTTCTCCTCAAGACACTTCCAGGTCAGACTTTTCTATTAAAATATGATCTGAAGAGACTTGTTCGGTCTAATCAATGTCTGTAGTCATTCACCCAGAAGTTCTTCATGTGGAGCAGGAAGGGTGATACTATAACTTCTATGTTTGGGATGAAAATTTGGTGTAAAATTCCTTGGTCCATACCTTCCCAGACTTTTCTGCTCTGATGGGACGGCTTTTGTGGGGGTGGAGCAGACAGTAACTTCATCACAGATTTTTCAATATATTTAAAATTCTAATTCTCACTAGATTTGCAAAAGTGAGCAAAAATCTCTGAGGAATATCACCAAGTTATCTTTTTGGTAAGATAAGTAAAATAGCTATGAAAATTCTTGTAGAAAATCAAGAAGCCTTCTTACAAATGTCTTAGCAACAGTGAGAGAAAGGTGAAGTAGCAGAAGAGGAATGAGGAAAGTTGTGAGGAAAGCTGGAGAAAATTAAGTTCCCTGTTTATGATAAGATGAAAGACTTGAAAAGAGAGGAAAGAAATGTAAAAAAAAAAATGAGGTAGAAAGCATAAACATAGGGAGAAATGATGCCTGACTTTGGTACTACTATAGATGGTAACATTTATTGCACAGCTTTGTCATGTTATATTTTAGCTGTATTTTGCAATGATGTGCAACAATAAGGTGGTATTCTGTGAGCCTGAGAACAGGATATTCTTTCAACTGTGTGTTTATTTTCCAGTAATTATTTATAATAAATGTGATATATGGTTAGTAAACTGATCTTATAATAAACTTTGATGATTTATTGCCAAACAATCCATCAGCTAAGAAGCAGACTCCTAAAGGATTCACAGAATTTCACTGCCACTCATGTTTCACAGTCTTTTCTTTTTCTCCCATCCCTTGCCCTCATTCCCCTATCCCCACCTCCAGTCCTTTTTTCAGGGGAATATATTTTGCTATTGAAGTGTGTGAAAAAAAATATTTATGGCACAAGAGATCAAGGCCATCTGTTCATTTGCAGTAGGGACATGGTACAAGCATTTTGATTTAGTTCCACCACTGGACTCTAAAAAGCAAAGATCAGGATATTCTCTTGATGCATGCAGTCGTTTCTTGTAAACATGTTTCTAAGTGTTCCAATCATTACTGTCTGGTTTTACTTGGTGGGATATTCTAGACCCTAGGGTATAAGCTACTCTTCATCCCATTTGAATTTGGAATTCAGTTTTCACATATGTTGAGAGGTTTCTTTTTCCCTGAGGTAGAGAATTTAAGTTCTCCTTGAATCACTTTATATTGATCATTGAACCCCCAAATGTGTTTTGTTCTACACTCACTACCCCAATATGGGGGACATTATTAATTGCTTCACAGCTGTTTGCAGTTCTCTCAGAGTCAATATGAATTCTAATCAGAAGGAGTAAAAATTATGATTTCTGATGAGCATTAGAAATTCTGGACTCAGTATTAAACAGGACATATCACTGATAAGCAGGTACATGAGAAAAATAGATCACGTAAATGCAGTATGATAAATTATAAGTGTGTGAGTTACAACTTAAAGTAAACTTTAAAGTAATGGAGAATGCAAAGTATTATGACTTTGTGTCCTATTTCCAGCTGGACTTAAACCACAACATTGAGAAAATGCAAACAAACAAGAAAACAATGTGAAATGAGATGCTGAAAACATAAAAAACTAACAAAGAATTATAGGAATGTGGCTTGGTCTAACAACTCATGAATTTTTTTCATTTTTATTTTTAAAGAGACACCAGCTGTCTCTGAAAAAAGCCAGCCAAAATTCATGAGTTTAACAAAATGTATTTCTAAGTAATATTTTCATAATATTTTATTTGCAGAGTTTTCAAAACAGTTTTAGTAACCTTGTTAAGAACTGTTTAACAATCCTAAATATTGTCAGCTTACAGACTTGTGTCATATGAGCAACAGGATTTTTTTACAGTTGCAGGAAGTTTTCATCCTTTTTTGTAAAGTGTGATTCAGCAGCTGCCACAAGACTAGTTTCACACAGTGATCATGAATCATGAAGATGGACTAGGAGATTTTCTCATCAAAGATCCATGCTCTCAGGGACCTTGTTTGATCAAGGAGATTGGACTGTAAGACCTCCAGTAGTCCCTTCCAACCTCACTCATTTTGTGATTCTCCTAAACTAGTCAGTATATGCTTCTAAATTTTGAACACATTAATATTTCCCCTTGTTCCTACTGCTCCCAGTTCCTTACTGCATGTACAAGAAGAAATTTAAGAATGTCAAAAGGACTTTAAATCCAAGCCAGGGAAGGGAATTGCTGATCCTGGATAGAGCAATAGGTCTGAATGTACTGCTCTAGCGGAAGAAGGGAACTGCTGATCTGAATGCTCAGGAAAATGCTGATCTGATGCACCACAGCATATGGCCACCATAGCAGGGGAAAAGTGATGACTGACGTCAAGATAAGACTTGGTGTGGCATTTGCTATTACAAATATACTTGGTATTGCACAAATATGGGCTAATTGAAATGTTAATTTCTGATTAGTTTTGAGGACCTGAGTGCCCAGAGGATCATTCTCAGGAAGAAGGCATGATGACCAAGGACACAGCAATCAGTTATTTTCAGACTGAGAAGCAAAATCAGCAAAGTGAAAAATCAGACTGCAATAACGGAGAAATAAAGAACAGTATAACAGGACCAATCTTTTGATGGGATAAAAGGTAGCTTAAAAGACTGATCTGAAACTTTTGATGTCAAGAGGATCAGCAGTGCAGGTCTCAGTGGCTGATAGTCAAGTGCTGTGGAGGACATTAGTCCAAGTCACCTTCACACTTCAGCAGGTTCTGCTGGTTCACCTGGATCATGGATGTGAACTTTAAAGTCCAAGATAGGAGACTTGTTAACTTAAGCTTATAGGGAGAACTCAGGGATTTGGCACTGAGGGTGCATGTCATATCCATAACACTATTCTTCTGATAATTTGATGATAACATGATGTTGAATTTTTAGCATTTATATAATACTATTGACATAATTTAATTACTTATTTTATAAGATTGCTATGATTGTATTTTCTACGGTCAGTCATGTAAATATCTTCGTGCTATGATTGCCAGCTATTATGTCTTGTTTTGTCCCAATGTTGAATGTTTTTTAAATAGTAATTGTACTTATTGTTGCTATGTTTGTGCTGGAATTTACATAAGGTTCCAATCAACAAAAGCTATTAAATATAATAAATATTTCCTCACATCATTAATCTCTTTCCCTTCTGGATAAAACCTCTGCATGCTGCTGAAGGCTGCCCTGCTAACAGCTTGCCCATTAAATTCCACTTCCTCTCCTCACAGTTTTTCATTCAGACTGCCTTGCTTGTTGCCTTCTGACCTTCACTCGTGTCTTTCCATTAGTGCTCAAATGCTTTCTAATAAAAGCTTAATTTCTGGGCTCTACATCTAATCTTTCTTCTTCTTTTACAACATATTAATCCTTTTATTTTGCAGAGACCACCTCAGTTCTGCGACAGTGCTACCATTTCTTACTAGATTATATCCATGTATATTTGCCTGGCCTTTTCACACATCTCTAATGTCCCTTCACTTCTAATCACTGATTCCTGAACAGGTCTTCTGAAATCAGATACCAGAATCCTGGGGGTTTTTTAATAAGTCTCAATTTACACCATGTCATGTGTTTTCCTTGAAACTGAACCTCCTATGCCCCTTCTAATCTGTCTAGTCATCTAGCTGTAAAGATGTCTTTTACCATGATTGAATTCGAATAGGATAGTTTGCACTCTCATCTTCTCTCTCCAATTTCTCTCACAGCCTGCACACAAATACAGACTTGTCAACTGGTTGTCTAAGAGGAACAAACTTTTTGCTCTTGCCTATAATTCTGAGACACAGAGATCCCATGATGCATGAATATCTGCTGAGACCTGGCCAGAATATGCTCAGTTAAGATGGAGTGCTTAGGGAATGCAGCTGTGAAATTCCGCTTTCCAATTAAATATGTATTTCAAACTTCTTAAAAGATGTGTCATTTGGCTAAATTGTGAGGTTTTTTACAAACCTGGCAAAAATCCATGTTTTCTGACAAATTTCTTCTCTACAATTGAAAGCATAGGGCAAAAGATCTTTTAAGAATTTTCTAAACATCTTTAACATGGATAAAAAAATCAAATATTCTCCTTCAGCCTGTTTCAGAGAAATGTCCAGCACATGTGTTTGATTTTTTTACTTTTCTTATTTTTGTTAACCAGGCATATAAGTTTAGAAGCTGAGGTTCAGATGATTATAGTTTAGCTAATTTTGTCTAAGTCATAACACAGGTAGAAAAAAGGTGTTATTCTTGCAAACATAAGGAAACCTTAGAGTAAATAATGCTATCACCCCTAATTGCTCTAATTAGTACCATATTTAATTACTTTAACTGTTGTTAAAATAGTCATGTAATTCAATAAAATCACATTTAAATAAGGTGCACAACATCTTTCTTGCTTCTTGCAACATTTAATGTAATAGTGTACTGGTCTTACTTTGATCTAAATTTCTAAAGGATGTGGCAACATTTCCATATAATATAGTTTGGCCATAAAACCTAGAGCAGACAGGTTTTTAATCAGTATGAGTTTCTCTGCTGAGACTCCTCAACTCTTTGTTTCACATCAGAATGATTTGTCTGCACATTGCAAACACAATGATTTGCTCTCCCAGCAAGCAGTAGTATCGTGTTTTACCAAGATGACAACATGTTTGAGAGACAAAAAGTACTTTAGAAATTGGTATCAGTGCCCTGGTAACTAATGTTCATTAAGAGATCCCAAGACATTTTTATAAGGATAAGGATAAAGATAAATGCATTTTGTTGGTAAAAATCTAGTCTGGGTAAGTTGATTCTGTGTGAAACACCTCTATATTTCTCTCTGGAGAGGTGATCAATCACTTTGCTTCTTAGCAGTCTTTTTTCCTGGGAAGTGGTTGGTTGTTGTCTGGTTGGGTTTTTTTCAGAAGTTTTGTTATAGAGGATAACTACTATGCTACACCCCAGTTCCACTTCACACAACAAAAAGATCTATTGAAAGAATAAAAAATTAAAACCAAAGAATGTAAATGGAAGTTGCTTGCATGAAAACGAATGGAACACAGATAAACTTATGTGGTGTATACCTGTAGAAAGACAAGAATATTTACTAGAACAAGAACAATAGATCATTTGTGGGATGATATTTTAAGGTAGCTTCTTGGTATTCCTCAGCCCGTTTCCAAAAGTCTTTTGAAGAAATTATTTAACTTATGCTTGCTAATGCTAGGGACAATTGTTGACTCTTCACTCTTCCATGAAAGAAGTTTGGGCATAAGTATTTTTTATTTTGTTTTCAGGAAAAAAACCACTTTGAGAACAAAAAAACCGCAATGGCCTTAGATGAAATAATTTTATCACTAAAACCAAGATGTGCACATTGATGCTAGCATTAATATTTGTCCATTATTTTGTTATAGGAGTCTAAATTATCAAAGAACTTCTAGAACTTAAATAGGGGACTGGAGGAAAGGGGAATCATCAGGTTCTATTTATATCTATATATATGTATTTGCATGAGTACAAAAATCAAGGAAATATGATGACAGATTTACAAATAGTTTTCATATGCAAGAAAAGCCCAGTTAATACACATTTATATATCAGAAATTATCACAGACTCATTTAGACGTGACCCATTTTGGAACAGTCTCATACTCTGAAAAAGTATCAAATAAATTCAACTGAAATAGCATATATTTGACAGAACTGACTTTGCTATCTCTTTTATAACTTTAAAATTTTTTTTATGCAAAGATGTCTTAAAAGTGCTTGTATTTTAAAATAATTCATATGCCTTTTGGAGCATGATGATTGCTATGGTTATTACCTGAATTATTGGTTGATACTTTTATGTGTCTGTTGTATGCATACTCACTAATGGAAATCGGTATTTCATCTCTTGAAGGCTATCAAGAATGTAAACTTTAATGTTGTTTCCAAGCAATTACCTGAGAATCCCATAGTAGATAACACCTATAAAATAGAATCATAAAATATAATCATGACACTGAGAAGTAACCCCCTGAAAATTAATAATTTCTAAGATTTATTGCTAAGCAGGAGCCCAGCTGGTTTAATGTGAAGGAAGTACATTGAAAATTTATCAAGTCCCAGGCAAGCATCTGAGTTGCAAATGTAAACAGAAGCAGGAGCTGAAAACAGTTAACAGCAGAATAGATGTACTTGCAAACAAATAACATACTTCACCAGAAGCAGAAATTTAATTTTAAAGCATCTTAATTTTGGTGAAGGGAAAGGAATAGTGGAGAATAATTTTGCTCAGAATTTAGATACTTTGCTCATTTCCTAAATTTTCCTACATATATTTTCTTGCTTCTTGAATTTGTACACTGTAGCTTCCAACAGATATGCACACATAATGAGAGAAGTTTCCATTAACTTTCTGACATACTGTTAATATTTTTAGTGACTTTAGGGGCTTTCAAAACAGTTGCCCAAAAATCATGAAAGTAAAATAGTTTTCTGTGTTGCCACGTAGGTGTTCCTCTCAGTTCTTCCCTCTTTGACATTTCGTTCTGTCTCATCCATGACAGAAAAAAATATTTATGAGCAGGAGAGAATTTTAGGTTTATACTTGGTTACCTACTGCATGTCTTTATGTTCATTTTCTAGAGAAACTGTACTATTAACAGAAGAGGAGCAGTCACTGCCAAGCAGTTTTCTAGTTACAGACAATAATTATGTGGAATATCATGGAATGGTTGTCAGCTTCCATTTTACTTATTCAATAAAAGAAGGCTCAGAGAAGATAGGTGCAGTAAGTTAAGCTTTTTTGGCAGCCAGATGTCCACCAAGCCACTCCATTACTCTCCCTCCTCAACATGACTGGAGGAGAAAATGTGAGGGAAATGCTTATGGGTTGAGAAGAAGATGGGGAGATCACTTTGCAATTACCATGATCAGCAAAAAAGATTCAAGTTGGAGAAACAGCAATTAAAATTTTTCCAGCAAAAATAGAGTAAGATGGCAAGAAAAAAGGACAAAACTAAAAATGCCTTCTCTGACTCTTTCTTCCCAGGTTCAATTTCACATTGTTGATATTTCACACTGAACTCCTTTGCTCCTGATTCTTCAATCTCCTCCCTCTGAGTGGCATGTGGGGGATGGCCAAGGGGGATTGCAGTCAGTTTGTAACACTTTGCACCTGCCACTCCACCCTCCTTATATTTCTCCTGCTGCTCCAGCATGGGGTCCCTCATGAGGGTTAAGCTCTTTCATGAGCTGCTCCTTCACGTGGGCAGCAGTTCCTCAACAGCTGCTGCAGTGTGGGCCCTCTCCATGGAGTGCAGATATCAGAAATGCTCTGCTACAGCAGAGATCCACCGTGGGCTGCAGCTCCTGTCAGCATCTGCTTCTGCATTGGGTCTCCACACTTTGCAGCTTCCTTCAGCACATCACCTGCTGTGACCTGGGGCCTTCACGGCTTCAGGGTGGATCTCTGCTCTGGTATGGACCTACAGGAGCACAGCTGCTGCAAAGGAAGCACAACATAAAGGGGACCAGAGAGGAGCCTTTACTTTAAGTAATTGACTGTATCAGTTGAGTGTGTCAAGCAGTTATGTAAATGACCTTCCCTACAATAGCTAATATAAAGTATTATCTTCCCTGGCCAGCCAGGCCTGCATGGGGATGTGAATACATGACTCTCAAAAAAATTGAAAAAACAACAAAAATAAGTCTAAAGAGAACAAAGGGCTTGAGCTGGCTTTAACTTGCATATTCCTTCCTGAAGACTGAGAACACCCAGCATGATGATGGTGAGTTTACAGAGACCTGTAACAGGAATCACATCTGTATTACAATCCAACTGTATATTGTAATTCTTAAATTGTGCTTGTCTTGTGATTTCATTATGTTGCATTTTTGTTCTGCAAAGTCAAAGTTCCATGTAACAAAATACTCACTAGAAAGTGAATTTGATATTAAACATTAAAACCTCCTTGTTTGGAATATTTAGAAGAACCTGGACAGACAGTACTGGATTCTGACAGTTAGCAATATTTTATAAATATAAAAATGATAGTAAATCTTGGGGAAAAAAATCCCAGAGCTAAAACACTATCTCTAACAATGATAACAGGAAAAACATCAAAAACCCCAAACTCAGTTACCCAATTATTGTATTTAGAATGAATGGAAGTTGGGAAAAGGAAGAAAAAAAAAAAAGAGGAGTTATAACTCTATAACTACTCTGGATTGTCCATTATAATAAAAGCATTACTGTTAAAGTTGGGATTTTAAATTGAGTTAAGCAGAGTGAATAATTCCATTTATGTCCAGATACAATTTGACCAGTCTACAGAGTGTTATTAGTATGGTGATTCATGTCTTCAGATCATTGGATTGGATTATGCACATCTGCATATCACACTTGCAGTTCTTCAGGAGATCAGTAAGAAGAAAATATTTACTCTTTAGATATCTTTTAGTTTGTTTCCTATAGCTAACAGTGGTACATTTTATGAAATATTCCAATTTATTTTTTAACTATGTTTCTCTGAAATTGTTTAGGTTACTGTTAATAATATCTAACATTTTGCTTTCTGCTGTGTTTTCGGTAAGTCAGACTTGCAGGCTGGACTGACTGACCACCCTCTATTTTAAAAAGAAAGATGGTGCTGCCTGAAACCCTTATTTTGAAAGAACATACAGTTAATCATTTAGTGTTTAGCTTTGTTAAGATGTGTCATACCCGATTAAAAGCAAGTACCAAAAAATGAATAGTGAAGTCTCCACTCTGCCAAACAGCCAATATATGATGCCAGTCACCATCAAAACAACCTGTGATTCTTGGACACATCGCTCCTAGTCATAGAACAATTTGGTCTGGAGTCTTATGAGAATGAATGTGTCCTTCATCCAGGTAAAATATCAAATCCATAGATACTTTTCGGGCTGTAAACAGTTGATGAATTAACTCCCTTGCATTTAAAAACCCTACAGAAAGGCTCTCTTGCTTCTTTTGGAGCTTTCACAGATAACCCCTTTGCTTTTTAGTAATTCAAGGGAAAGTCTTTCTCTCATTGTACCACTGTGTAAGATACAGTGTGTTGAGGGGAAGTCTAATTAGATTTGACATTTTAATTGAGGAATGATAAATGCCCTTCACCAAATCCTGTAGAAACTGTTCACAGGTGGCTGCTTACATGATAGATTTTGTTCATGGCAGCCTCAAGGTATGCTTTGAAATTCTTTTTGGCTACAAATGAGAGAATGTGATATATTTTTTTCTTCATTTTGCCACTTCTCACTCTAGTGTGAATGTTAAATACCCTTTGGCATTATCTTCATTATTGATCAGACATTACTTTTAATACAAAAGCCATTTATTGGTATGTCTGTAAAAGTTTATAAAGTTCATATTTGAAAAAAAATCCACATAGTATCTAAGAATTAATAACTATGGTAGAAGAAATAATGGGAGGAAAAAATAGTTTCTTTTCAGCTGAAGGCAAATGTCCACTGCACAGTCCTACTACAACTGTGTTATAAATACTTCTGTGCCTGTTTTGCTAAAAAAATGGAGGCAGAGCAGTTGTCTTCCTGATCAAAATGCCTCTGAGTGATTAGGCCTATGTTTATGAAACCTCTATGTAGTCTGCAAATAGTGATGACATTTCCACAGACCAGCAGATCAATTCTTGAGTGGCTTTGCTTTATATTCTACTACATCTAACAATTAGCATTTTCCAACTAGTAATTAACATATTCTGGGTTGGCTGGAACTAGTAAGTATCTTAGCATTGCCTCAGTCTTTTTTAAGTGTCTCTTATGCTGAAAATGACAGTTCAAAAGTTACTGGGTATCACTAATAAATTAGTGGGTTAAATTAATTAATTACCCGAATGCCTGTGTTATTAAACTAAGGAACAGTTAAGTATATCTATGTAGATCTAGTCATGGACAATTAGGGATATCTGTAGTTTCTGATTTAATCCCTTTTACATTTGGTTCTGAATTAGAATCTCACATTATGGAATTCATTACTGTGTAAATAAGTAGATTCTATCTGTTAAACATTAGAAGCACAAATACATTATAAAAGAATTCTGTACTCAATAAAATTCTGTTAAATAGATAAATAACCCAATTCCTGACCAAAAAAAAATTTATTTGCTTGAGACTGACAATGGCAATTATTCTGTTTATCAGAAAAGGTGTGAGACATATTTGGAGGATAAGAAGGATTTTGTATGAGCAATCACATGCATACCAATAGCTTTCTGAAATGTAGAATATTTGGGCACAGCAAAAAGTGACAGATAAAATGTTTGAGGTAAGTAATTTTGCTATAAATGACATCCTGCTTAAATTACATATAAATTATGACAATGATAAAACTAGCTGACAAAGCCAGAAATAAGAAAAATGCTCCTCAACTGAAATTATCATATCTTTAATAGCTGTATGAAATGTGACTTAAAATTATAGTGGAAATGTTTAGTCATCACTTTTTGTGTATACTTTCTTCTTTCTTCCTTGCTAATGGAAATACAGTAGCAAAAGCCATGAAAGAATCCAAGCTAAAACCTTCTTCCTTAGCAGCCCAGAATAGTAAAGCAGTAAAAATTAAGTCCTTAGATTTAGGTGCACAAATGTACTAATGAATTTAAAAATGCAATATAAAGTACATGTGAACATCAAAGTGCAAGGGATGAAAACCTTTTATTTAGTCAGTTGAAAGTCTGATTGCCACTGGCCTTCACCAGTAAAGCTTCTTCACCAGTAAAGCCTCTTCTGGATCACACTGTGTATGGTTTTAGGCATTAAGTCCTGCCAAAGATTGCTGCCTGCAATTGTCTAGCTGTTACGTGGAAATTCCAACACATCTGTTTTTGCATATCTGTGCAAACCCAAGCCAACCCATGCTTAAACTACATCAAACCCACACTCAATAGCAGCATATCTGTTGTAACTCTTCTCTCAAAAAGAAAACATTGTGGTAGAAAGTGTTGCCTTCTCACCATACAAGACCTACTCCTGCAATATTCCAAGAAGGGAGAGACCTGAGTTCTATGCATCCTACACCTGTGAGGAATCAAAATTTTTCGACTTACTTTGTCTTGCAACATCCTTTCATATAGAAATATTTTCCAGAGATATACAAGTCTGTAGGGTTCCTGCGTATCACAGAATAATGACAAAGTCATAGAATTTCTGGGCTAGAAGGACCTTTAAAGACCATCTAGTTCCAGCTCCCTTCCATGGGCAAGGACACCTTCCACTAGACCCACTTTCTCAAAGCCCCATCCAACCTGGCCTTGAGCTCTTCCATGGGGCATCCACAGCTTCTCTGGGAAACCTGTGCCAAGGTCTCACCACCCTCACAGTAAACAGTTTCTTACTACTATCTAATCAAAACCTATCCTCCTTCAGTTTAGGGCCATTCATCTCCCCTTGTCCTGTCACTTTGTGCTCTTTCCAAAAGTTCCTTTCCAGCCTTCTTGTAGGCCCCATTTAGGTACTGGAAGGTGCTGTACGGTCTCCCCAGAGCCTTCTTTTCTCCACGCTGAACAATCCCAACTCTATCAGACTGTCCTTGTAGGAAAGGTGCTCCATTCCTCTGACCATCTTCGTGGCCTCTGGACTCCCTCCAGCTCCTCTGGATTCCCTCCAATGTGTTCACGTCCTTATTTTGGGGGCTGCAGAGTTGTATGCAGTACCCTAGATGGGGTCTCACAAGAGCAGAGGGGCAGAATCACCTTCCTCAACCTGCTGTCCATGCTGCTTTTGATGCAGCCCAGGATATGATTGCCCATTAGGGCTGCAAGCCCACATTGCTGGCTTATGTCCAACTTTTCATTCAACAGTATACCAAAGTCCTTCTTCATAGGACTGCTCTCCATCCATTTTTTCACCATTCCATATTGATATTTTGTACCGCCCCAATCCAGACACAGGGCCTTGAACTTGGCCTTTTTAACTTGATGACATTTGCACAGCCTGTTCCTCAAGCCTGTCAAGGTCCTTCTCGATGTCATCTCTTTCCTTAAGAGAAAAAACTAAAACACTCAGTTGGGTGTTATTGGATAACTTTCTGAGGATGCCCTCAATTCCACTATATCAAAACCTTTTCCCCCCTAAAGCCAAGGGCCTGGAGATGAAAGGAAATTCTGGAGCAAGGAAGATTTATTCTTGGTAGGGGAGGATGAGATCAGGTAGTACTTAAGAAAACTGTCCATATATAAATCCATGCGTCCTAATGGGATGCACCCATAAGTACCTGGGGAGCTGGTTGGCTCCTGACTCTGCTTGAGCAGGGGGATTGAACAACATGAATTGCAAAGTTCCCTCCCAATGTCAGCCATTTCATGGTTCTGAGATTCAGAGCCAAGTAGATAAGAGCTGGAAAGAGACAGGAAAGGTCTTGGAAAACTTTAAACTGCCATTTCCATTGCTCAAAATTTAAATGGACAGAAAATCATCCAAGGTAGTCTTAAGTGCAGAAATTCAGTTAAAAAATGAAAACAGAAAGGAAAATTATCCAAAATCAGAGTAGCCAAAGGCAGAAAAACTGGAGAACAGGAACATATCATTTTAATATTGTGACAGGAAATCTGGGACAAAGCTGTAATGTTAAAAAAATATTTTAAAAGCCCTGATTTTCCAATTGCTGTCTACAGGAAACATTGTCATAGACACACATGTAATAGAACATCTAGACTTGAAGATAAATTTCCTTCAGAGATAATTTATTTATTTTTCCTTTAAACAATTTTCAAGGAAGATGTGGAGAGAGTAATTTGGCTTTGAGCTGGGAGGCTAGCTCCTTTCCTTATGACTTTGCAATTTATTCACTTCATAGCTTCATGAGTGATATACATTATTTTTAAAGACAATAAGGTCTGAGAGTTTATTCTGCATATCTCCAAACTTCTTGGGCTTTTCATCTTACATTATCTGCAGAACAATAGCAGGAGTAATAATATTAATAATAACAAGAGCAATAACAACAGCAATAATGTGTGGGAGAATCCATCTGAAACAAGACAACATAAATGTAATTTTTATACTTCGTTCATTGTAAAAAAAAAAGTAACCATGGTCTGTTTTCCAAGTCTCTCAGAAACATCTCTTAGCAGCTTTGTTCATTTTCACATTGTCCCACCGTTCCTATTATTATCTAATCCCAGACCTATTTGCTTAAAAGAATTTTGAAAGCATCTGTTTTCTTCAGTGAATGTGAACCATCATGATTATAAAAATCCTTAGGCTCTGAGTCAGACTGAAGCCCTATGATGATATAAAATCCACAAAAACAAAGTAGAAGTTTGCACATATAAGACAATGAATAATTTCAAACCACTATGCTTTTCTGTTTCTTTTTTCATTTTCATCTGGCATTTTGATGGTCACTGATAGTTCTAATGGTAGACAGATCAAGTGAAAGACTGAGATTTTAATGTACTTTTTCTTGATAGAATATTATACATGAGTGGGTGCATAATGTCTTAAACCTTTTGAAGGACATTTCAGATCTGACCAGTCACTTGTAAAGCCCTCCTGGATATGTTACAGAATTATATTTCAAAGCAATATTACAGCAATTGCTTGTGAGTCAGCAATACTCATATACTTAGAAGTTTTGAGACTGTACTGACAAAAACAGAATCTGACACTTTCCTTGGATTTCATGTGATGCACATAGTCAGAATCATGCAGTAATTTTTTAAACGTATCGCTATACTTTTCATGAGAAACAGTCACCTTTGTAAAATTTAATGACAAATGTGTAGTGGAACAGAAATAAAACTTTGAAATATTGAGAAGTTTGTATGAACCTAGAAATATGTTGCCTAAAATTACTATCTCTTTGTTTAAAGTGAACAGGTACAGAAAATGTATGTTTTCTTTGGAAACTTTTCCCCTTAAAACATACCTTATCTAATGGTTTTTAGCCAAGAATTCAATATCAAAATTTTCATTCTCTGTCTGCTGTTGAAACTTAATTGCCTTGACTGTATTCAAGCCAGTGCCATTAAAGCTATTCTTTCTATTTCTGCTCTGTGTATTAAAAAAGCTTTCTTCATTTTGCAGGAGTTTTCCCAGCACAATCTCTCACTGCTCTGTTTGTAGGCTCTCAGATAATACCACATAGGAAGCAAAACCGTTGAAGCAAGCACATAAGTTTCCATTAATATAATTTTTGTGTTTTCTATTTGTTTTTATGTATTTTGATTCTTTAATATATTTAATGTCAAGGTTTTCAAGTTCTTCAGTTAATTTTGCATAAGTCACAAATTCAATATCCTTTGGATAAATCTTTACATAAGATACTGGAAATCCTATTTTTTCCATCAATTAATGAAAATAAAAATTGCACATTTCATATATGATTATCTTGCAATAATCAGCATTCATATCCACTCATTTTAACACAAAGTTATTCCCAACTGAATGATATATTATTAACTTATTATCCAAGAACAATTTATAAGAAAATTATCTAATTACTCAAATATTTGAGATAGGGAGAAAAAATTAAGTCCAACTACCTAATACTCATGAAAGAAGAAAAATCCATTATGCACGCATTTTGTTTTGTTCTCAAAAGACTTGTGAAGAAGAGTATTCGTGTCATTATAAATTATTTACTAGCTTTTATGGTATTATTTCTTTAGTCCAGTATTGTCCACTTGGTCTTAATTAGTAGCTCCAGATACTGGGTACAAATTTTCATATAAATTTTTATTCTAAAATTATAGAGGTTTATTATTTTGAGTAATAGCTATCATGGCAAATTGTTTGAAATGTTGACACTTGAATAATAAAGCCACTGTAAGAAAATTTTTTTAATCACTCATATTTCTGAAATTACTGTAAATAATGTCGAGCCTTCTTTTTTATACACACCAAAGCTGTCAGCTAATCTACCTTGGAGAATGAAAATGTAGATCAAACATAATATTTTCTTCTCTTTTTTTAATTGTTTATTGAATTATCTTTTTTTAAAGAAAGTTCCTGTTCTACTGTTTGACTCAAATATCACAACAGAGAGTTTGCAAAACTGATACACAACAGGCAATAAACTTACTTTATGCTTCTTTTATGACAATGATACCTGAAAAATTATACTGCTGGGAAATTATACTTCTGATTTCCACAATATATTTATGAACTCTTACAATGTAAAATATACCTGAAAAATGGATAAAAGTGGTTATTAGGATATTTAAAACATTAGATATGAATTCTAGCCACATTCTTCTCTCCTTTGTGCTGCCTTATAAGATAGATATAGTTACTTGAATCTTCTTCACAATTAAGGAAATAAAGCTAATTCATCCCCCAATTAATAAGGTATGTATTTTCTTTGTCATTTTCAAAGTGGAGCAATAAATTTAAAATGCCTTGATTCATACTGTAAATCAGAATATATACCACTTGGGTCTAGGTTGTTCCCTTTTGTGGAAAATGTGATTGTGATGTGGCAAAGTACCTTGACAAATTTCTCCAGACTTCTTTCAGTGTGTTTTCAATCAGTGAAACATAGGATATCGTCTCTATCATCATCCTTGTCCTGTATGGGACCTTCCCAAATCTTTTCAATCTCAACAAAATCTAATACCATATACTTGCTTGGAGGCCCTCCAGCCTGAACAGCAGACCAATAAGCTTCAAGAGTTTTAGCCATAATTCCCATAATCTGAATTCTATTAAAAATAACCTTCATGTGATTCTGCCATGAACTTCTGCAAAGAGAGAGAGAAGATGAAGGAAAAGGGAAGTAGAGACCTGCTGTGTTCATCAAGTAATATAAACTTATATATTAGACATTTTTCTTCTGGTATCAGTCCAAGGAATATAGGAATCTAATAAGTCCTGTGTATCATTTCTTTACAACCCATCTTCTTCAGCACTATTCTTTCTTATGTTTTACAGTACTTACAAAATTAGATTAAAAAGAACGTTTCATAAAGATTTGAGAAAATAAATGAACAACATCCTGAATGTATGTTTTTGGTCATTTGAGATGTCTTAAAATATTTCAAATGCCTGTGCAGGAATGACAACCTAAGGCTGACAAGATACGGCCTATAGCAGACACCTGTATTTCAATCTCAGTTTTAGGTCTAGGATGACTGTACTAATTTTGATTTTAGATTAATAACAAGTGAGATATAAATGAGAACATGTGCTATTAAAAGGGTATATATAAACTTGTAGCAAGAGACATTTAGCAGTAATTTTTAAACTAGTGAGGATTCAGCAATTAGCTTGATGGGATAGAAATACTACATTGGATTGTTGAAATAATACTTCAATCAGTTCTATAATTACAGTTTCTTATCAAGATCATTCTTGTCCTCTGTGGAACACAATTTATCAGAATAATGTTTAGATTGGGGTAGTTAATGCTTTCAAACAAAAATATAATTTCATATAAAATAGGGAGTAAAATTGAACTTTCTGCTCTACAGCATCATTACATCCATGTTGTGGTAAATTCACTGCTTTGAATCCATTAACTTTTCATTGTGTAGTGTTATCATCCACTGCTAAAGATTAGCTACTGGCACATTTATCAAAGGAT
The DNA here is from genome assembly GCA_026261815.1 of Monarcha castaneiventris obscurior. Taxonomy (NCBI): domain Eukaryota; kingdom Metazoa; phylum Chordata; class Aves; order Passeriformes; family Monarchidae; genus Monarcha; species Monarcha castaneiventris. The sequence continues at coordinate 3,106,892 of JAMPIT010000174.1, read as the reverse complement.
GATAAATGAGCTGTCCTTTCAGATGTCTGATTATCTGACCTTTATTCAGTTAAAAGCACAAGGGGCTGACAGTGTTAAGTGCTTGCTAGTTTAGAATGAAATTGAACCTAGGAAATGAATGTTTAGTATTCTCGTCAATAACACAAATTTATTCCATCAATTTATTTTTAAGTTAAAGAAAACAAAATTTATTATAAAGCTTTGTAGAAGCCACCTGTTTCCATAGAAGTTTATTTTAACAAATTCATTATTTCATGAAGAGTTCTTAATTCTAAAAGTGGCCTTTAAGAGAGAACAGTTTTATCATTATCTGCTTGGCTGTAGATAGTGCGGGAAAAAACACATAGGGTTGCAGAATACTTTCAAGTGTCTAGCAAAAATGTGTTAACTTTTATCTATTTCTATGACATCTAGACAGCTGCTGTCATCTGGATGACTGCAATTCTAGAAATCCTCATCATTCAACTATAGAGTAAATTCACTAATGTCAGATAAATAATTTTAAATGTTTACTTAAAATAGTTTGCTCTTGCATAAACTGTGAGTGATGAACATTTGTTTGTGCAAAGCTTAGGTGAAACTTTTAGATTGCATAAAGCAAGTACAGCAAAATAATCAGTGTTAAATAAACAACCAAAAATTGGTTTTGACATTCAGAATGAAATAAACTTTCCTATAAATTAGAGCTCTAAGCTTCCAGTTTAATGTAATTTTTTACATGTCCAAAGACCCTCTGGAAATAAATATTGCCCAGCTAAGCTCTGTGTTAAATACTGTCTTTGGTGTGAGCCTGAAGTGTAGTACTGGGCTAGGAAATGTCACTATAGCCTCTTGCAAAAATATTTTTATTCATTCCAGCCATCTTGGCTGCTACTTATCTCTGAAGGAAAAGGGTGGCTAGACAAAGTGGTTATAATCTCCAAACTATGATATTTATGCAGATGCATCCTTGGTATAAAAAACTTCAAATTAAAAAGCGATATGAAGTGTATTATCATGTTCCTTTGCTATATTGAGGGTTATACTGGGTTTTCTTTTCTATGCAAATCTTGACAATTATATCGTCCTTCCAAGCTGACTGGACATGAACTGTCCTTTAACTAGTCATCAAGATGTTGAGATGTTAGCACAAGTGTAAGCCAATGTTCTTCATCGTGACTTACTACCATGAAGAAATCACTTTGGGATTAGGGCAAGTTCATCTACTTTCACTTTCAGGAGTATATGCAAAGAAAGAACATATCTCTTTAAAAATATGAAGCTGTGCTGATATTTTTCTAAGTTATTTTTCTTATCCTGGGAATAAACACAAAAACTTTAGAAGATGTGTAGTTAATACGGAGGAGTTTAAGACCACAAATGAACGAAGGCACAGTTGAAGTGTTGCTTATAGCAAGATTCTTTTCCTGAGGACAGATCACTCCTGGGAATTACATCCTTGAATTTTTAATGTATGAATCACTGTTATTAAATTGGTACACCTTACCCAAACCTCCTTGCTAAGATGACCTATTTCAGCCAAAATGTAGTTCTACTCCAATACAGTCATTGGCAACATGACAGTGAAGATCAAATTAATCTCTCTCCCTTTCCTTACTCTGTTCTGGGCTAGTTATTTTTGTCTGGTTTTGTTCCAGAGTCTTGTAGAGTGAGGCCATGACACTAGCTAAACTTTTAGATGTCAATGTCTATTTAAAGTTGGTCATCTGAGCTATTTTTTCTGCACATGTCTTGTCAGAATGTCTTCCTCTTCTGTGATAGCTGCTGTTTCTCAGTACATGCCTACCTCCGTAAGTTAAATTTAATTACAAATTAGAGGCCAGGCTGAGTGCAGGACTTAAATCTTCCACATTTAGCTTTCTACACATGTCCAAGTCCCCACCTCTGGTCAATCCATTCCATGGGTCTAGACAAAGATTCAGCATCTGCTAGGTGTCTAGCTAAATAGGTCTCTAAACTCCCTCCACTAGACTTCTACTCACTATAAATTGAAGCTTAGACCTCAAACATGTCTCTGGGTACTTACGTCTTGACACATGCACCTAAATATCTTCATATCAGATTAAATCACAGCTTCAGGTTTTAATTACACAGGCAGAGACACGTAGTATTGTTTTTATATGTACCTGTATATTCTTGCTGTCTCTCCCAAAAGATATGGATTGGCTGTAGGGTTTCACTGTGCTTCACATCCATCTCTACAGGTACTGTACAGAGTCATCAAGAGCGCTGGAAACTGATTCAGTAAATGAATCACAAAACAAGTTACTGTTTAGGTGGCCAAATTCAGATAGGATGAAACCTGTGTTTGCTTTCCAATCATTGATTCTTTAAGCAGAATTAATTTCCAAAAATGGGACACAGGTTTTCACTAAGATTCAAAGGAAAACAACATTTTCATTTTATTTACTATAAGAACTTTGTTCTAAAACTAGTTGTAAGCTAACTAATTTACCTTTAGAAAATAACTGTTTTCCCAAGAACTTGTGCTCCTAGCTCATATTACACTAAACCTGCAAGACACTATATCTGGTTTTTGTTCATTTTTCCTCAATGAAGAATGCATACAGATTTTTGAGAAAGAACGGTATTGGAAGAAATAGCAACAATCATTACTTTAATTATTTGTCCTTTATCACAGTATTATTCAAGTTACCTTCCTGTCTTCTCAACTCATCTTCCTTCATTTCATGGCTAAAGTTAGCATCAAACCTAATTTTTTTCATCTGTTTCTGTCCTAGGTGCCAATACAGATGTATTCTATTACCACCAGCTGTGGGCCATTAGCTGTTATCTCCTGCTATCACCCGCCCCTGATAACAGACAATGGGCCAGCAAGAAACCACTGCATGACTCATGGACTTATCTCATCCTATTGTGAGATGCTCCGCCCAGGAGGGAGGAGCCAAGCATTCCCACCTGGATATAACCTGGCCTTGGAACTGCCTAAGTTAGCCCTGTCTACTGGGTTCCCAGAGGACAAGAGCTACCCCTGGACCTTCAGCTGGAGACCAGACCTTCCATAGGATCACTGCTTCAACTGAACTACTTCATCTGGACTGCTACCACCACCCCAACAGGGTGTCAGGTTGTATCTGACTTTGTCTGTGTTTTTGTTTTCTCTCTTTCCCTTGTATTATTTCACTTATTTCTAATTCTTTTTCCTAATTAATTTTAATCCTGCCTTGCAATCTCCCACTGGTTTGTTTTCAAACCAATACAGTTTCCAAAACACAAGACACTGTCTCTTTAAAAGCCCTTCAAAGTTGAACTTACTGATCTTTTGACACTGCTATTCGAAGGTTAGTAAGTCACCCCAATAGGATTGCTTACATCTAGTCTTCATAGGTTAATGGATAATCAACAGTAAGAAATCTTTAGAAATCTGATTGTATCTGAACAATGTTGAAATATTCATAACTTTCAGATATGATCTCATGATTTGATTAAAACATTTTTCTGCCCCTCATTCTCTCTCTCATGTGAGTTACGTGGCTGAGTCATACATTCATAGTGCATTCATTTCAACCTTGTAGGTGTCTTTATAGGTTTGCAAGATTAGAATAGATACTTTCCTCTTCCTTTAACCATCCGCCTGATAGTGGTGTCATGAGTAATACCTTCTAGTGACAATCAAGTATATTAGTCTGTTTCCCTTCCAGCAGACTACCTGACAATCCATCATAATCTAATATGCTCCTGGGAAATTCATAGGGATTATCTGTCAAAGTCTTGATAGCCTTTAAGAACCTAATTACAATACTTAAGTGTATTTATCGATTTGAATATTTTTTCAACTCTTTCCAAATTATCAAAATGGTCTGTAATCCTTTCCCTTTGTAGTTTTCAGTCTCACAAAATTAGGCAAAATAAAAGGATGACTTATTTAATTTCCAAGGCCACTAATGAAAATAATTGGTAACTGTTGTCCAACACAGACAAAGAGAAAATGTTATCTCACTCATCTTCAGGTGGCAAAGAACCCTTTCTTAACAGTATGGTATGTTTTTCCAACTAATCTTGCACACATTTATGAATATGCATCTTAAATTCTCTACATTTTCTTACAGATATCAAGTATTGTTTTGTCAAAAACTTTTCCATGATTACAGCATGTAATATTTCCTAACTCTCAGCTCTCAGCCTTGCTAGTCTGCCACAGAATAAAATCAAATTTTGTTGACATGATTTGTTTCTGATGAATCCATACTGGCTGATACTGAATTTATTTCCAGTGGATGGGCACAGTTTTTTTCCATATATTTCTGAGGATAACATAAAAAAATGAGTTACAGTCTCCTTCCATTTTATCAGCAAATATAATTTTCTAGAACTTCACCCATTTTTCATAATTTCTTCAAAAACAGATGTTTACATCCCTCCTACAAGCAGTTCTTTAAATATTTCAAATTAATTTTTGATGCATCTAGTTTGTTTGAAGCCATCTAAATTATGACATTACTTTATAATCTGTTTTGCTGTGCTTGCCACTCTGTGATGTCAATGTCACTAGATGCCTCCATGCCATAAGAATTATATTATTTTCATTATATTTTTGTTCAATAGGCTTTTGTATTTTTTTCTAGCTTAAACTTTATTTTGATTCAGTTAATGTTTTTCCTTCTTTTGAGACAGGTGCTTATTAGTCTCACAAATAATCCTGGTGTGAAGAATTTGCAATGAAAATAATTCTCAATAGAAAATTTTAAAAAATAAATTTGAATAAAAAATGATAATACAGAACCATTGAAAGACCAGAAGAAATAGAGGCTCCATGGCATTTAATGCCAGAGCAAGATTTTGAAATATCTGCTCCAGAGAATGATACTATCAAACCCTTTTTTACACAATGCTTTTCTGGGGTCTAAATATGAGGAACTAATTCCATTTAAATAATTAGGGAAACAGCCTTCAGAGAATCAAAATAACACAATAAAAGAAAATTTATATTGGTAAGACAGAACATGATATTGGGATATTTTCAACATCTGGTACATTAGTGTGTTGGAAACCAGGTAAATACAGATTTATCTGTGCAAAAAAGATAAATGAAAGCAATATGGGAAAGTAACTTTGACTAAGAGCTAGCAAGTCTGATATGATTAAAGATACCTATACCTGTAGAAAATAATGCTATGCTTGCAATCTAGTGCACAGACTGTTCAATACAGAGGAGCAGGGGAAACTAGAATTCATTGCTGAAACTGAAAAGGAGGTGTGGGAACTGATATGTGGGAGAATAACTATTAAACACAAGAAAAGATAGATCTCAGAAAAACTTGAAAAAAATAGCAGAGGATTACTCAGTGTTGTGGTGACTGATTCAAGTAAATTGAAACAGTAATGACTGAAAGTTGCATCTGGAATAACATGCTAGGTGAAAGGATTGGCAGGGATAAGGTGTAGCTGCTGTAAGTGTCTATGCTGCTGAAATCCAGATTTTGTTAGAGGGAAAAGGCAATACATCTGTGTGGAACTAAGAATTTATTGTCAATTAGTATTTTAACAATCTAACAGTCCAAGTTACCTACTACAGAACAGTCTCAATAATTACAGAATCATAGGATAGCTCATGTTGGAAGTGACACATAAGCATCATAGAATCTAACTGCCTGCTCCTGCACTCTTAAGAGATGGTTCTTAAAAAGTGACCAGCCTTTCTTGATAGCAATACCTACAAAAGCACATTCCTAGAAGACCTTATTAACTGGCTCCTTCAGCTGTCCAAAGTCTCCTCTCACCTTATCTGGTCAAAGTTTTGCTGGCAGTTTTTCTCCTATTGCTACACAAACTTCCTTTTATATACCTTTTATATATATGCACCTTTTCTATTTTCTAGTCTAATGCTCGTCCCTTCAATGTCCCTTCAAGTATGGAAAGGGATCAGGATGATTAAGGAACCAGAGCTTAGGTCCAAGCTCAAACTTTGCCCCTGTCCACTCTCATCTAGAATTTATTTAAGGATGAAAACTTCACAAAACCCTCTGGGAAATATATTCCCATCTTCAGCCACCACCACTGTGTCTTCTTGGTTTTGCTGTAATTGAGCTAAAGATGAATAAAATCCAAATACACCAAATGTTGGAGTACAGAATGATTTCTAAAACAAACGCATAATCATATATTCTTTTTAACGTAGTGGAAATTTATGTGTGTTGCTGTATAGGTGACGACACTTAATTTTTCCAGATTTTTTTACTCTGCCATAAGAAATTAGGTCTTTCTGTTTCTGCAGTTGTGGACCAGACTTTTTTTCTGGTTTAGAAATACCTCATGGAGGCAGTAAGCTTTATTTTACAAAGTAGACACCCATCCAGCTTCTGCAATGAGACCTTTTGGGGAAGACACAGCAATGGGTTGTCATGCTCTTCTCTTTGCTAGCAAGTAAGGCAGTATCCCTTTGCCCATGGCCAGAGTTGGAATACAGGCAAGTGTAGAACTAAGTTTTCACCTATCTGTGCTTGCAAGAAAAGAATGTATAAATCTCATTGTAATGGATATGAAATAAGTATATTATCCTAACATCTATGCTGCTCTGAGACACCTAACACCAGTTTTCTGTTTGTTTCACCCAGTTAGTGTGTACGCACATGCCTTTCAAGGTGTTTATAGTGAGTGCTCAAGACCAGAAGATGCTGTGCACTCTGGATCTCCACTTAGTGGGGCTGCCCTCACAAGCTTTCTATACAGAGCTGGAGCCAGTCTGACCCCTAGAGCCTCTTCTGCAGCATTAACTTATTGTGAGGGTCCTGCCACTAATATTCACTGACTCCTGAACAACATCGTAGCATAGTAGAGACCGAAAGATCAAAAATAATTAAGTGTTATCCACATAAAGCCAGATTTTGGTTAATGTTCTTCAGGGCCTTTGAGAATATTTTGATCTAAATAGTTTACTCATTTGAATTTATTCAAGATTTTAATATTCATTAACTAAGATATAGTATTATGTTATGGTAGGTTCCTTTATCATCCCAGTTGCCACTGGATAAAATAAAGTGTTTGCCTCTTAATACACAGTAACTGTGTGGATGGGAATTAAAGTAGAATTTTATATGCAGTTAAAATTGTAGGTGGAACTTAAACAGTTCAGACATAATTGCTTCGGATGGAGTTGTGCCAAAATAAAGAATTTTGCTCTCAGTGAAATGTCCTTTGAAACTCTAAAGATCACTTTTGCTCATGCATTTTGGTTTAAACCTTACTAGACAGATGGTATAGTGAATACAGAAAAATCCATATAATCAGTTTAATAGCTGGTCAAGAGGGAGGGTTGTGCTTATGAAATTCTGTTGTGCATTTACTGTGGCTGGCTGCTAGGTGCCCATCAAGATGATCTCTCACTCCCTTCCCTCAGAGGGATGGGGGAGAAAATAAGATTAAAACACTCGTGGGCCAAGATAAAGGCAATTTGATAAAGAAAAGTAAAGACTTTGTATGGAAGTAGAGAAAACCAAAAATGTATATTCTCAACTTCCCATCAGCAGGAGAAGCCCAGCCATTCCTTGGAAGTAGAGCCTCAGTATGCATAGTGGTAGTTTCAGAAGACAAATGCCTTAATAAATGTATCCCTCTCCCTTTCTCTCAGATTTTATTGCTTGAATGTGGTAATTTAAACATGGTATTTAACAAATTAAACATATGGGGGGGGGGATATAATTTGCATAATTCTGTCACTCTTGAAGTTCTGTCATTTATGTACTGGTGTTAGTATTCACTTATACCCTTCAAATCACTGCCTAACAGGTATGGTTAGATAAAAGAGTTCTGAGCAGTTCTTGCATCAAATTCAATTTAAAATGCTATAGTGAAAACTGATAGAGATTATTCTTGCTAATCCCAAAGCTTAGTTAAATATCTTTGTATTAAGATATTGGCTTTATTTGAGACCTAGGAAAAACAATCACTTCCAATTAGAAAAGATGACAAATTAGCCCGAACTTTTCTCCTTTGTGTTTGTGTCGGACCTTTCAATACAATTTAGCTCATTAGACTGTGGAAGGCTGCTGATTCAAGTGGTCTGCTGGAAGTAATTAATGGAGATTTGTTCAATAAAGTGTGACCTCAAATTTTGTCATTTAAGGCTTTAGACACCTCTGGGGACACAGAAGACAAGCCTGTAAACGAGACTGCACACATACAAACAATGCATAGCAGTAGCAATGTGGTGCAGAAAGATAGTAAGCATATCTGATGGCCCGAATATGATCAATTCTGGCCCAGGCAGGTAGGGAGATAAGATACTTACATTTAACATGGTAAAAATTTAGAAAATTGTCCCAAATAGGTTTTGACTTATATTTTTTTTCTCTTTTCAAAGTATAGTCTTGTAAATTACCTAAGATTTAATCCTGAAATAAAAAAAAATATATATGTGGCATTCATGTTGTAAATATTAGAGAAAATACAGATAATAAAATTCTGCATTCATAAAAAAAAAAAAAAAAAACCTGCAGAAATCAATAGCATTCAGGGAAAAGTTAAAAAGAGTTTAAGGACATACATTATTGGTGGAATGTCTAAGCTATTAAGGATAGTAAATATAATATGGGAACTGCCTTAACAGATAGATATTGAACCATAGAGAAAATAAATACAGTTCAGTGTTGGTTTTATGACTATAGTGACTGATTTAACAGAACAACATTAAAGTACTGCTTCCCAGTGATAATTCTAGAATTACTCAATATTATTTCCATTTCTAATACTGCCATAAGGGAGATCTTTTAAGCCTATTAGATAACAATTCATTTAGTAAAGCAGAAATTAAACAAGCCAGTATATTCTACTAAGGGAATGTGATGAGAAAGCAGTACCAAGTCTTGCACTAGTTGGTATGCTCTCCTACAAAATAATGATAATTATAATGAATAATAGTAATAATAAAAGTAATAATAATAATAGTAATAATAATGTCACTGGAGTTGAATGGATTAAGTTTTCTCTACTACAGTTGCTGCATGAAATACAGTATTTGAACAAGTTTAGAGTTTTCTCAGGTATAATGTCATAGGTCCACTAAAGCTCACCAAGCTGACAAGGTTAAGTCATACCAGGATATTGTCAACATCACAAATCATGACGTCGTATATCCAATTAAAATAGAGAAAGTAGCATTTTAGAGTGGCACTGATAAAAGTTAAGATTCAACAGATGCTAAATAGAACTCAGGTTTTACACCTAAAGCTAAGAGCATTAAGCCTACCACACAAATACTAGGTTCAGGAGTCCTTCAGAAGTTTTCACATGGATGTGTGCCCCAGTGTTACCTCAGCTTTGCAATAAGAGGACAGAGGCTTCCCTTAGTAGCCACAGCCAGTATTCTAAACTAACACAACATATAAACTAATATTGACATTCAGAATCTTGGAGTATTTAGTAATTTAATTAAAAAATCAAGATGGGAAAGAATTACATGTGCTCATGAAGGTGCAGTGTTGTAAAAAGAAAGAATGATTTAAAGTGACTCTAAAAAAAAAAGGAAGATGATGGCATTTTGAAAAATGCAGATCAATATACTTGGGATAAAGTCATCTGAAACACATCCAGTTGCTGGAAGTGTGTAAATCCTGAAAAGCAGAGAAGGAATAGGGAAACATAGAAGAACAGGGAAACACTGGTCTACCTAGACCACGGAGTGAATAAGAGTCTTCTGTCCTTGAACTACTTTACTCCATTTAAAAAGCTCATTGTTGGACTTAGATAAGTAAATAAGAAAAATAATTTTCAAAGAGCTGAAGCAAGTATCAGCATCTACACTGTTTGAAATATTACAGTTGATTTCATATGAGATATACCAGCCTGATTGTATATCCTTTGTATCTGCATTTGCAATTCAGCGATTGTCATGGACCAATGAAGCAAAAGTCCCTAATCAATGCAATGAAGAAGCTAATTCAAATTTGTACTTGTTCAATCTGCCTTGTCTGAAATGAGAGCATCCTAACCATTAAAACCCACCTTGGAACTTGTCTGTGCATGTGGTTGTCAACAATAAAACTCTGTGATTGATGCTAAGTCTTTAACTCTCATGAGGTCTTGCAACATGAGAAAAACCAAAACATTTACTGAGTGTTTTCAGGCCAAATCATAGCTGCACAGTTACTTCACGTTCTCTTGCATTTGTAAAAGTTGTTCTATAGCTTATAAAAAGGTTCATTAAAGTACATAATTTTTATAACAACCTTCTTTGTATGTTTTTTTACTTTGGGTAGGACCAGTCTCTTCTGTCACTCTACAATTCCTCACAGAGCTAGGCAATACATCTACTGCATTGTAGCTCCATAAAAACAATTTTGCCATTTTTTTGTACACAATGATATGTACTCCTGACCTGAGAATGTAGTGTCAGGGCTGGCCTGGGCTCACTTTGGCTGAAGCTGAGCTGAGCTGGTTTCAGTGTCGGCCTAGTGACCAAATGCCTGTTGCCTCCACTGTCTGAGCCTGAGCTGTGCCACTGCTACCAACATTGTTAAAATGAGTTTATTGTTGAGCAATAACCCTCACCAATAGGTTTCAGGCTCTCAAGGGTTATACTGAATCAACCTGTTCGGTGTGTATATAATAGCATGCTGTTAATAGGTAACCTAGATCTATTGAGAAAAGGATTATTTTAGCTTAGTTAAGCAATTTCACCAAACTGTGACATTGCTTTGGTACCCTGGCTCACTCAGAGCTGATTGGTACTCCCTTCACTTCACTATTGTATCATACAGATTTAACTGTGTTGCAATTGTCTTGCTAAGCAGAACTCATTGATGGGAATACAATTCTGGATGCAATTCTCTGATTTTACTTCAGAGCTTTGATCTATTACGCTTTTCTGTAAAAAAAAGATCAGCAAAAGCTGACTAAATACACATGAAGTAGTAAACCTGTTTTCCACAAAATCTTTTTTGGCAAGTAGCTATATATATGGATCGTTGTATTCATAATTACTATTAATGTGTTCCTTTTGTAATTTTCTTTTTAAAGGAAAAACAAAAACCAAAAGAAAACTCAGCTGGCCTATCAAATATTACTCATTAGTCTTTTTGCTACTTTTATTTGAATAGATTATTACTGCTTGTCCAGAGCTCAATTATTCCCCTACTTGTTTATACTGCAGTTACTGTGACCATGAAATTAAAAAAAAAAGAAATCACAGATAATGATATGCTCCTATTAAAACAAATTTGCATTGTTCTAGAGCAGATGGCTATATTAACATTTAGTAAGAAAAATTGTCTTTTAGAATTAATTTTGAATTTTGTCAGTAATCCTGAAGTGTAACATTCACAGCCATTGGTGTTTTTGCAGCACATTAAGCTTTTATGAAAGTAGAAGTTAATTACATATGATGACTAAACTCCAGGGATCATAATTAGCTGAACTGAATGGCTACACATCAGTAAGTAAATGTCATTTCCCTTCATTGTACTGTCTTAAACTCTACTCTTAAAATGTCATAGGTATTGGAATCTGTTATATCCATAGGACCATCTCCTCAGAAAACCTAAATGAAACACTATAGAAAATATACTAAGTGGAAACCATAATTATGAGTTAGTTTCAGCACTTATGCATTAAGCAGGTTAGCTTTTTTCAGAGTTTGTCTGTGGAGAAGAGATTGCACCTTGGTTAGAGCTTTTGTCCTTATATCCCTGGCTTTAATGTGGGGGCAGGGAGGGGAAGGTTTAGATTTTGCTTTTCTTTGTACATGACTTCTTTTTTTTTCTCTTTTTTTTTTTTTTTTACATCTTCACAATGTGTGAAACTTCTCTGCACATTACTTAGATTCTAGAATATACAAAAGTAAATGGCCACATCCATCTCTGTATATGACTTGTTTTGATTGACAGTATATCAGAGTAAAGATTTTATACAAAGAAAAACCATTTATCTTGAGTAGGAAAAACCACAGATCTTCACCACAAAGGGATGTTCTTGATCTTCATTGCTATGAAGAACTGGTCAGCTTTACAGGACATGGGAGGTAAAACTGCTTCTCTGCAATTTCACTACTAACTCTGAATTTTAGTTGCTTGAAAAACCTCTTTCCATATCCTCTTCCCAAAAAGTGTAGAAATTACAGATTTAAAAACAACTGGATCGCCTTGTGAGAAGATAAGAATATTTAACATTAATTTTCTAGTTTTCAGCTTTGAAGAATATGCAGAGTATTTTAAAACACAAAAGGTGGGCACCTATAAATTAATTTAGGTGTTCTAAACATCCTTTCTGAAGTATGACTGTTGACTATCAATGGAAATTTTTATGCTCTTTGTTAGACCTAAATTCAGAACCTAAATTTATCTCATAAACATTTTTCTTACTCACCTAACTCAGAATTCAGGCTGCAAAATTATTCTTTATCTGTTTTTAGCCTAAAGACATTTAACTAATTTTTACGAAGTCCTTAAAATTGTAAGTTACTAAAATCTTTAAAATGCCATTCTGTAATTTCAGTGCATAAACGATAAACTGTAATTGCTTTTATGTAGTACATTTTGGTTTTGCTCAGCTGGATTAAGCATCCTACTACCATATGTTACCATTTCTTCTCTTCCATTCACCACCTGAGACAGCATTGGCCATTGCCAGTATCAGAGGAATCCAGGTCCAGCACAAACAGATGGTCAAATTGTAGGAAAGCCAAATCTAGAGGACTCGTCGAAAGTGTATTCTTTTTTTGTTTGTTTTTTTTTAGTTCATAGACATACTTTGACATTCAAAGGTCTCATAAAATTTCAGTAGAAATCTCAAAGAATTGAAAATACTGACATGTGAATCTTATGCAAAATCAAAATAGATATGTTTACGTTCTCCATGCTTCTGTCTAAACTGCCCTGAAAAAGAGCACAAATAAAATTTCACTATGCTTGTGCTTATAACAACCTCCTTTCTTTCTGCGATGGTAAATTTTAATTATCATATCTAAATATAAGATGGGACTCACATACTTGTAAAATTGGTTTTGCCGAATAGAGTGCCATTTATCAGTTGTAATACCTGTCTGTATTTCTTGGTGTGCTCTACATGTAAAATAAGAAACATCACTAAATATCAGAAAACAAAAGGCTTACTGGTAAGTAAAATCCCATTATTTTCTATCAGTACAGTCTGAAAAATATACATTAGCCAATGACTTATTATTGAATAACTTGCTGAGACACAGTAATACATTTTATGAGGTTTTTTTGGTTCTATATTTCTGGTGCAAATGCAATGCATTTCTGTTTGTATTGAGCAAATTCATAGCAATGTAGATACATAATTATGTACTTTTTACACCTGGAAAAAAAAACTTAAACAGAATAACAGCTTTGACCAGGCTCCATCTGTCTAGTTTTCTTTGTTCCATTGTCAAAGACAATGAACTCTGTCTCAAAGGCTGATGAAAATATTCCTGCAGTATGGGTGTGACTCTTGAGTCATGGCAGTTACAACTGAGTCTTCAGAAATGGGGTGCTGATACCAGTACAAGAGAGGTATATTTTCCTTTCACGTTAACAAAGGCATAGCTTACCATCAGTATAAGATATCAGATTGATCAAATTTGCATACGCTGTTCTGAAGTGGCATAGCTGCATTTGGTTTGGGGATTTTTTTATTGTCATGTATAATCTGAAGATTATTCCACCTGGGCTGTCAATAGCAGGTATCTGCAACAAACTGTACCACAATTCTATACATTTAAATTATGCCCTAAAATAGACTCTACCCAGCTATTAGAGTTGTGTTTATTAGTAAATACACATTTTTAATTTACATTTATACGTCAGTAATCATCCTGTGCTTTTTCTTTCAAATTATCAACTTGTAATTTGCTATAGTCTGGTTTTGTTCAAAGATTCTGAAGGTGTGCCTTCATGATTATGGTGTCACAACTAGTGTTTTATCAGTACAACCTAGTTTCACTTGTGTCCTTTTTCACTTTGCAAAAATAGCGTTCAACAGAAATTGATCACAAGGAAAGGTTGAAAGACCTGACAGAAGGAATATCTATTTTCAGAACTGATTACATTTATAATCTTACATTAATATCATTGGTATCAAAAGTATTTTACAATAAATGATTAGGTGTTCCTAAACTCTTAATAATTGTGTTTAACCAGAGAAAATCACAACATCCTGTTGGCAGACCTAAATCCTGCTCCTGACTCCTTAGGCCTTAGATAAGTGAATATTTCTTGGTTTGAAGAAATTAAAAGACGTTTGAATGCATGAATTTATCCAAGTCCTGTAGTCAGTGCAAAGTGAGATGACCCAAGGGTCCTTGATATTCTTAATATAAAATTTCAATTTATATTGTCTCTGTATGTTCCTCAGTCTTCTGGAAACAAGAGTGAAGGCCATAAGAAAGATGAAAGAAGAGTGTACCAGTTACTGTGAATATACAGTTAGGCAGAACTTAGTCATGGGTGACTGGGAGAGTAATTCTAGATGAGCTCCTCTACCCTATCTAAAACAATCTTTGTTGAGATGACCTCCATGAAATCAACCTTCAGTTTACATTTCTAGAATACTTGCTATGTAAAGATTAACCCACTCTAATTCTATTGTAGTTATTTCAATGGAAATCACTGTTATCCTATTCAAAACCTTCTGCATTTCACTGGGTTTGTGTTAGCTTTGATTCTTAAAGATTTCTCTTCCCCCTTTCCCCTCCCCTTTTCTTTCTCCCCTCTTCCTTTGTCTCTGTCTTTGAGATTTTTAATCAATACTCAGTAGACTTTTAACTACAAAGCAGTTTTGTAGATGCTTAAAATGGGTAGGATGTGTCCTGAGATGCTGAAGCACTGAAACACAATGAGATGACTTGCTACAATGGTAATAGCTGAAGAATGGGCTTGATTTGAAAGCACTGTGACTAGAATTAGCCCTCTTATCCCACAGATTTTCACACACACACTACTCACATTCTTGTTGTTCTCTTAGAATATAAAGATGTCAAGGTCTCCCTTCAGATAAAGTCAGAATCCTAAACTGCAATGCCCGCAGTCAAATGGTCTCATCCTCTTACATGCCGGAAGCTTTTTATTCTGACACTTGAAAAGATTTCTTCTATCGTGAGAATGGGAAAATAAAAAGGTGACAGAATGAAACACAAAATAAAGAGAAAATCAATACCTTATATTTATCTGTGGTAGAAAAATGCTTAACTTAGCTGTCTTTCCCCTAACATACAGGCCCAATACTACATTTAAAAATAAAATAGCTTGACTGCCTTTGAGCATTACTGAAGACTAAAGTCATTTCTTCGTGTGCAAAGAGAAAAAGGTAAAATACAAGAGTAAATAATTAAAGTTAAATAGGCTGGATGGCCCACATAGCTGGTAACAAGATAGAGCATTACACCTCTAGGTCACTTCTTCACAACTGTATCAGATCAGTAGTGACAGAAATTGTTACCCTCTGACAGATTTTCAATGCCCTGAGTGAAATGAGTTACTGGGTTTAGTCTCAGTTCTAATGGCCAAGCATCCACATTGCAAATGACATTAATTGGCACCTTTGTGTGGTGATATAAGCAGAGACACCACTGCCTAAATTCTCTTGAAGTCTTAAAAAGAGATATTGCCCCTTTGGAGATATCACCCATTCTTGAGGTCTGTTGGCAGAAAGTGGTAGTCATAGAGCTGGGTTTTCTTGGAGAAATGTGCATCTAGTGGAAGTGATGTTTAAATATTAACATTAATATTAATTAATATCTCTAAGGTTCTAAGCCATGGGGTTCCTCCAAGTAGGTCGTTGAAGAAGGAAAATAGTTCTCCTGAAGTCCAGCATTGTAATCCTACTTATCACCCTGCTTTTCTCCATGTAGAATCTTGTACTTCACCATATTATGTTCACTGCAGCTGAGGACGCACGCAGCCTTTCCATCCCTAAGTCCTTTCCTGCACACTTTTTTTTTTGCATCAAAAATGGAAAATAAAAAGATGTTCCAAATAGTAAACTTATTATTTTGGGATGGTACTGATAGTTTGATTCTTACAGAACAGTCACTCAAGCTTATCTTCCCACTTTTCTTTCCCTACATCTTGTTTGTGTGCCCTCAGCAAGTCATGCAAGAGGAAACATTCTTCCTTTCAGGGAGTAGACTAATGGTATTACCATAAAACTTAGCCAATAGTCTGAATTTTATTGTCAAAAGAATTTTAAAAAATGTACTTTTATAAATAGCTCTCTGTTTTCAGACATTACAAGTCTCCATGGTTTCTGTCTATAGCCGGTATTTGGTACCCTTGGCCTTTTCTTGTTGTTAACTGGTCAACCTGTATCCTGGTATGTAGCTTAGTGGTTGTTAGAGATAAATCAGGCACGTTTGACAGATGCCACATCTAATTAGACTGTAAAACAGTTAAATATATTCCTCTGTGATGGTCCATTAGAAACATGGTTGTGAAGAAATTACTGATCCATAAAGAACTGTCTGTAGGAAGTCATGCTGATACTTTTTATATCACTTGTCTTTTTCAATTGAGAAATATTATCTGGTTTCTTTAAATGAATGGATATTACACTTACAAGTAGCACTATAAAATAAAATCTTTATTAAACCACTTTATCTTACATTGTACTGACTGATCCTTTTAAAAGAAGCATTAAAAACAGCTTCCAACATAAAAAAATGAAAGCCTCTTTAAAACGCCTTTAGATTTACTGTTCTAATCTTAGAAGAGAATCCAAACAACAAAAGCCCATGTAGAAACGTGCCTTAAGAAGAAGGTCATGAGGATAAGCTTGCCTTTTTGAAAGATTTCTTCAACAAATATATTAAAATTTTATCTACATTGTTACCAAAACTCTCCAAGAGTGAACTTTAATTAGTTCCCTGTAAAGTCCAGGAGTGAACATGTATTTATTCTGAAAGAAGTAAATTCATGGTCAAACACAAGTTCTGTCATTCTAGGTTGAACAAATACTTTCAGCTTGAAAGAAGTACTTGTGTTTTCCTTTTACTCACTATCTCAAAATCTTGAAGCTGTTTACTTTTCTGTGAGATGGAAGTTGTACAAATTAACCCAAACCTGACTTTAACTTATTTCCAACAATTTTAATGTGTTGCATTAATATATCTAACCAATAGGCACCGATATTGCTTCAAGGGTACCTGTGTAAAATGCAGGACTAATTTTCCTGATTTGCCCCATGCTTTTTTAAGCACTGAAAAAAAAGTAGTTTCTATTTGGACTGTTTTTTTCATTTTTTCCCCAATTTTAATTATGTAAAAAGAACATATATGTCTAATTCAGAGGGGATTTAATGGGGTTTGCTTCAGCTTAGGCTTGGATGTGCTGAAGCTTGTTGTTACAAAGACCTTCTGTCATTTTGATACAGAAATGCAAAGATTCTTAGTGCATATATTATAACTTATTGCATCACACAGCAGCAGACATACATAGAAATAGAGAATGTATGCATTTCTAAACTATTCTATATCAGATTCTTTAACTGTCTTTAAGTTTCATATTCTTTTGCTGTCTGCGTAAATGAAACAGAAATTAATGCGCAGAAATATATCTGTATGAAAGACTGGCTAGAAAGTTTGTACAGAGGTGTTGATCAAAACCTAGACATTTTATGTTGGGTTTGTATGTCTTACGAAAATAAAGCTTGCCATGTAAAAGAAAAACCTTTCTACATTGTTCAGAATATTTGAATACTCTGAGCAGTGTGGGACAGTGAAAGGCAGTGTAGCATACAAAATTGTGTGTTCTGCTGATGGCAGTGTGATTACGATGAAAAAAAAGGAGCTTGGTGAAAAGAGAAGATATCAAAAAGACACATTTTTACTACATTATAAGCCATTTTCTAAGTGACAGGTGTTCAGCAACTACTGTGATAAATTTGCTGTAAGTGTGAAGATTCTTAAGAACAAAAGAACATACAATTTAACATGCTATTTAGGAGGGAGTTAGTGTATCTTAACTTAGTATTTTTAGACAGCCACTTTTAAGCTAGGCTGCTTTCTCACGAAAAGCTTGGATTTCTCCTGATATCTCAAAGACTTTCTGTCTAAACGTACAAGAAGATGACTACTTACTGCTCTCTACTGTCAATACAGTCATTTAACAATTAGAATTCCACAAGCAGCAAGCTTTGTAGCCCTAAGGAGTCAGTCATATATTAAAGTAAATGCAAGAAAGAGATCAAACTGATATCAGGGAAAACAAAATCAAAGTTTGAACAGTGGAAGGATATAGTGAGAAGAATCCTAGAATGATACCAGGAGTTCCAGGTTTAGAAACACTAGATCTATACCGGGCACCAAAGTTTTTATTTCCTTCCAAAACCAAGTATTTCTCCAGCTTCTGGTCATCCTTAAAGATGGCATCCTAGAAAATAGGGTTCATGCCTGAAAACACTCAAAATTCAATCTATTAAAGATCTTCTGAAACATTTTCAGTGTGCACTGGGTCTGGCTGAGCTGAGTGCATTTTCCCACAGCAGCCCTCACAGTGCTGTGCTTTGCACTGGCAGCTGGAAAGGAGTTGATAACACTCCAGTGTTTGGCTGCTGCTGGGCAGGGCTGGCACAGCATCAGCGCTGTCCCCCAACATCCCGGCCCCATCAGGGGGCTGGGGGTGAGAAAGGTCCTGGCAGGGGACACAACCAGGCCAGCTGACCCAAATTTACCAAAGGGCTATTCCATACCATATGGTATAAAAGCTCATGTCAGCTCAGGTATAAAAGATAAGGTTGGGAGGGATAAGGGGTGGCATTTGTTGTTTACAGAGTTTGTCTTCTGGAGCAAATGCTCCAGGTGCTGAAGCCCTGCTGCCTGGGAAGTGCATGAACACTGCTGGCTGATGGGAAGTAGAGATTAATTTTTTTCCCCTTTGCATAAATACATGCAAACTGTTGCTTTTTTTTTTTTTTTCCTTTTTCTAAAATCTGTTATCACAGAGGAATTACCACCATTTCTAATTAGCCCAGCCTTGACCAGAGGCTTGTCCATCTTTGGAGCTGCCAAGGATTGGCTCTGCCGGACATGGAGGAAGCTTCCAGAAGCTTTTCACAGAAACCACCCCACTAACCCCTCGGCTACCAAAGTTTGGTATTGGAGAATTGCAAACCCAATACAACATGTCAGGAGACATTTTATCCTATCAGGATGAAAACACCTAGATCATTATCATATAAAGAATTCAAAATTGGGAGTAGTAAAGTGGATCCTTTTTCACAAGGGCATGTGGTGATAGGACAAACAGGAGTACCTTTGAACTGAATGGGGGTAGGTTTACATTACATGTTAGGAAGAAATTCTATATTGTGAGGGTGGTGAGACACTGGAACAGTTTTCTCAGAGAAGCTGCGGATGTCTGTTCCCTGGTAGTGTTCCAGGCCAAGTTGAATGGGCTTTGAGCAACCTGATTGTCCTAGGTTACAATATAGATGTATTCTATTACCACCAGCTGTGGGCCATTAGCTGTTATCTCCTGCTATCACCCACCCCGATAACAGACAATGGGCCAGCAAGAAACCACTGCATGACTCATGGACTTATCTCATCCTATTGGGAGATGCTCCGCCCAGGAGGGAGGAGCCAAGCATTCCCACCTGGATATAACCTGGCCTTGGAACTGCCTAAGTTAGCCCTGTCTACTGGGTTCCCAGAGGACAAGAGCTACCCCTGGACCTTCAGCTGGAGACCAGACCTTCCATAGGATCACTGCTTCAACTGAACTACTTCATCTGGACTGCTACCACCACCCTAACAGGGTGTCAGGTTGTATCTGACTTTGTCAGTGCTTTTTCCTTGTATTATTTCACTTATTTTTAATATTTTCCTATTAAATTTTAATCCTGACTTGCAATCTCCCACTGGTTTGTTTTCAAACGAATACACTGATCTAGTGGAAGGTGTCCCTACCCATGGTTGGAATGAGAAAATCTTTAAGGTTCCTTCCAAGTCAAACCACTTTATTATTCTATAATTCTAAAATTATTTTTAGCTGACTTGTTCTGTTCCCTGTGCTAGTAAATTTTCATGTGAAACTATTTATAATGTATACATGTAAATATAATTAAATTTTTAAAAAAGAGTTTGCATGTCTTCCTAAGAAATATTATTTGGAGGCCTTTCTTTTATTTTCTTAATATTCTGTTCAATAATAAAAATAATTAAAAGAATAATGATGGAGAGAATCAAACTTTAAAAAGTCAAGTGCTAATAAAATTATGGTGCTCTTCAAGACTGATGAAAGTTTGTTATTTAGCCATCACTCCTTTATGTAACGTCAGTTAAAATTGTTAGAGAAAACAAATAGTATTAAATCATTCTTAGTTAATGTTCTGAAATATTCAAATGACTACTCAGAGAATATAATGTGCTTTTGTAGTAATAGCCTTGCAGTACTGATAGAGATTTTTTTACTTGTATTCCTTCTCTTTAAAAAAATAAAAAGAGCAATTTATCTCTTTTTTTTTTGTGAATACAGTGTTAGCATGCATTTTAAGAAGGTTGTATTTGTGTGTTAAAACACTTATGAAAATGCTTTTGAATTATGAAGTACCATACAAACTTATCTGAGAAATAAAATTATTACATATTAAAAATATGCTTTGGCTGGAGTTTTTCAAAACATCAGTTATCAGTATGGTTCAAGAGATTCACTTCAATGACATTTTCGTTCATATTTTGAATGTTCAGATGATGATAGCAGGTGCTTAAACCAGGAGTTTCCTGTTGAGTGTTTGCATATTTAAACACATTTAAAACTTTCTGAATCTACAGCTTTGAAGAAGGGTGAAGGAGCAAGTTGTGACCTGTCAATTCTTGTTATATCAGTTACTTATCATTAGTTGGAAAGTATATTGGATTTTTTTCTTCTTAATGAAAATTCTCCTAGGGAGAGAAAAGCATTCTGTTCATAAATTACAGTATCTTGGACAGCTAGCAAGATTCTTTCAAAACACCTGTGCTTAATTGTCTGTGATAATTTATTGAGAAACTCTACACAGTGATATTCAAAATATACCAGTTACTTGAGCATGAGTTGCTCTTGTGCTGAATTACTGTTTTCACCACAGTGATACTAAAATTTCATAGTTAAAGAATGGAGCCCCACTAAGTAGAGTACTGTTCTCCTCTCTGTTGTCAATGGTAAGTCTTACAAGCAAAATGGACCTAATCCTCAATTATCTCTTACTGTAAGCTCCATAGCTCTATATCCTAGAAAAAGACCTGATATCTGGAGAATGTATGTGTGTGTGATAGCATAAAGATGAAAACTTTGATACTATTCAACACTTTAAATAATTTCTGCACATTTTGTATCTTGCAAGTCGACCCCTTATATGATCTGTATATCTATCAGTGCTCAAAAAAGCCCCTAAAGTGATCACAAACAAGTTTATCTTTATTCCCATCACTTTGGAGAAGAATTTCAAGTTTTTCCCTCAGAATTTAATGCAGATTTATTGTTTCTAGGAAACTATTGCAAAAAATAAATTGGTATATCTTCAAACTTTCAGTTTTACATTTCCAGATTTGTACTTTTGGTACTTATAAGGAGCAGCTCTTGTTTTGTTAGAGAAGTTAATAATTTCAGACTGTCTTTTGTTACAGCCTTAGCCTAGAGAGAATCTTTTAGAATCCTAAACTAGTTGATTTGAACCTGATGGTGATGGTGGCAGGGGCAGGGGTGGGTTATGGTGTATTTTTAGTTTTGCCAGCACCTGGAGTCTTTCACCAAAAGGAATATGATATTTATGTCAATGTTTTTAAATTTGTCCTCCAGAGATACCTCTTTGGTATCAAACTCCATATTGCATTCAAAATTACTATCTGTGGCACTTTTAGTGTATGTTACATATAATTGCTTTGTTATCTCTAGAATAAAGTTCGTCCTTCTCCAGTTGTGTATTGTTTATTGCTGCAGAGTCTCCAGTATCTACCCTGTGCCCCATCTCTTTATCATTCTAGGTCTCATCTCTCTCACTCTACCCCATATACAGTGCCTCCCTTCCTGAGGCTGCTGTATGCCTCAATACACTGGGATTTAGGTTTGTAGTATCTCATTCTGCATGGAATAATTGCTTGTTACTAGTAGCCATGCAAAGCTCTGGTCATACCACACAAAGATAAACACAAGAAAAATAGATTAACCTTTGACATCTGGTCATTTAGTGAAATGGCTGTCACCCTTAAACCAAGAAAAACAAATTTAGAGGGAGGTTGAGAAATGGTCAGAACATGACGAGCCTTACAAGCTTCAGTCCTCAGTACAAAGCCTGTGACCTGTTACTAGCAATTTTACTCCAGAATTTTCCTAATTCTAGGAGAAAGGAAAAGGAATTTCCAAAAATAGAATGTCATTCCAATTGAATTTAAATGGAGTAATGTTACAGAGTAATTTAAATTTATTCCTGACTATCTGTATTTGTGTTGCTGTATTCAAACTGTACTCTGCTATCAATACTGTAAGAGAGTGGAGCTCTTCTAGGACTTACACTGGTTAGTAGTAATTTTGATCTGAGAAGCAGTAACTCATCTGGTTGAGGTGCAAATCAGTAAAGCAATGATTATAAAAGAAAGACTGTTCCAATGTAAAGGAAATTCAGATACAGCAATATGAAATTGGTGAAGTTCACAAATAGGCCTGTGAATGAAGTCTTATGAAGCTGGATAGTGTTGAAAGATTAATTTTAGATGAGGAAAAAGACTTCCCTTCCTATAGAAAAATGTAAATAAAATCAAATTCTGGTAAGAATTACATGCTCAAAAAAGCAATTAATTTATAAAGCAGTGACATTATCTGGCTTATTGTAATGTTTGATATGCCTCACCTGAGGCCAGAGACTTGCTGATAATGCTTACACAAAACAAGATTAAGTGTGTTCGTGCAAAGAAAGGTACAAGATTTATTCACTGATTGATTGATTTGATTGATTAAGATTCTGACAGGACAGTTATGGATGAGTTGTAGATACAGTAATGGAAAATTCAGAGGACACAGGCTCTGTGCGAAAGGGTGTATTTGTACAGCAACTCCTAGTGCTGACTCTTTAAAGAATGATTTATTTTTTACAAGAGAAATTTGTGAATCTCTATGGTGAAGTGAAAGCAACAGGTTGAGACAATGTTCTTTCTTGAATCTCCTCTATGCAGAATTGTAAATGATTTCTGTTTATCCTTCAGAACAATAAGAATTTCAGCCTTGAATCATTCACGAGTTTTAGACCATTATCAGATCCTGGACCATGGATATTGACAATCTATGAGGAATGCAGACAAAGCTCTCAATGCTACACAAAAATATTAAAAGAATTTTATATGCATCACAACAATGCCCAATTCTGCTATAATTAACCTTAAATATGATTTTTTTTTTTTTTGTTTGGTGGGGAATGTTATTTTCACCTTAGCTTTAATCCAAGGAATGAGTGCTATCAACAGGAGTAGTGTGCAGAACTGAGCTTATGACCTTATGTGGTGAGGTGCACACAGGAAATATTTGTGAAAAATGTGGCATAGGAATTTTGTTCCTCTAGTAAACATTTCATGCAAGCTGCTGCAACTATAAAAGTCCTTACAAAACTTAAAGATTTAATGCATTTATACATAGTTTGCATAGCTAAGGAACCAAATAAAGCTTATTAAGTCTTATACACATGAATCTGGCACCCCAGGAATGCCTAACCCATTAGAAACACAACTTCACTGGACACAATCCCACTGAGCTGGATGTTTGCTGGCTGGTTAGCTACCATCAGTCAGAAATATTCAGTGGCACAGCAATATTCTCCTCATTCTTTAAACAACTGCTTTGCAATCCATATGGTAGATCCTGAGAGGACACCTGAAAAGTTAATAGAGTCCTTAAAGCATTCTGTGAGGAAGTAAGGAGAAAGAAACCAGACCATTACACAGCCAGGAGTAAAAGAAATAGGAGACAAGAAATAAAGTATTCTCTTTATCTGTATGGCCTAATGCTTTGACTGCTTTCATGGGGTATATATTAATCCCTCTCTCTTAGCAGATTCCACTGGAATGTAGCCTCCCAGCTGAGAGGTATCTGGCCATAGGGCTGCTTTGCAAAAGTTGAAATAATTATCTTTTCTGAGGAACACTCTTGACCCAGATTAATTTCAGAAGTGAAACAAGAGGATGAGATCCCCAAAAGCTGTAGTTTCTTTGCACACTGTTCTGGCTGCTCATAGACTCAGCACACTCAAGTCCTCTTAGCAGTACGTGTGAGACTTTAGATGATCTGAAAAGTAATGGGTAAGTCACCTGTTCTTAGACTGGAGTTTTAAATCTAGTGCGGCATGCCAGCTCTTACGCAAGAATTTTAGGTGTGTACTGGAAAAAAATGAATGTAGAATTTTGATATTGATGCTTCATTTTGGTCTAGGCACCATCCATTAAGAAAACAGACAAATAGAGCATAATCCATGAGCCAAGTAAATAAAAATAACTGCATCCTTCAGTGTTGAAAACAAACATATAACAAACTGCATGTGGATGACGTGCAGAATAAGAATCATTTGTGGGAATTATTCAGCAAATAAATTCAAATAAGGGATGCATTTGAGAGCATGATAATCTGCTCAATGACAACTAGCAAACAGAGAGAGGCAAAAATTGTCAGATAAATGACACATTATGAATTATTCACTCGGTTTTGCAACATGTTGATTATACTCTGTAATCAAATACTGTGGAGCTCATTTAATCAGTGCAACTGTGGTCTGGAAAAGAAACACAGTTTCTCAGTTTACTATTAACATGGGGATGAAGATAGTTTGTAAAACATCTAGCTCCATAGCTTTAATCCTACTGAAAAATTTTTCCCATAATATGGCTCATTTGCCAAGTCACAATGACCATCATAAAGACTACTTTTCTTATTTTAGATAGACAGTTTTCCCCTTTGTTTAAGTACTGGACATAGCATTTATTTGAGCTTAACTGGAAGCCATTTTACATGCTAAAAGAACAGTTTGTTAGGGAAATTCTGTTCTCACTTAGCTTATATGAAACTAAGTTCCATATGTTTTTGGAGATAAATCTATTTGATGCTAACTGTGATACATTATAAGATAACTGTACATTTATTTTTCAAATATTAATTGAATGTCAGTGTCATCATTCAGTCCACAGGAAGAAAGTAAGTACAGCTGAAGAGCATAAAAAAACGATATATAGTAATGGAAAAGCAAGGAAGAGACACAGGGCAGACAAGACAGAAAACAAAACTCCATAAATATACCGAGAAAATATGACATATGGGAGACACATACCCTTGTAAAGTGACTTGAGCTTCACCTCTGTCCCTCTGACTGTCAGAGTCACTGCAGGGCTAAAGCAGGAATATGAATAGACCATCAAACTGGTATGAGCTGCACAGTGTGACAAATAGCATGATAAAGTAGGCACTGAGAGAAGGTTGTGCTGCTCTTCAAAAGTAGATCCAAATGTAAAACGTCTAGAAAGAGGTTTCATATTAATATAGCATCAGTTCATTCCCCATAGCAGAAATAAGGGAATTCCCAATTTAAAGAGTCCCACAGTGTGTTAAGAAAAACAGTCAAGGGGGTCTTACCCACTTTCCCTGTCTTATACTAAAAGAGCCCTTGACTGTTCTGTACTTCACCACTTAGAAACATCACAAGATGCAGAACACAACTCTTCCTACACTGATGTTAAGTCTGGTCTTATGCCACATATCCTTAAGTCATCACTATTAAAACCCTTAATGCCATTCAGTGTGGAATCACAGGCACTCTCATGCTGGGAGAAACTGGACTTTTTAAAGTGAAACACCTGACTGTCTCTAAATGTACTGCAATATTTTTTACTGTCTCAGTATTGCCATATGTTCTGAGTGTCGAAAGTGCAAGAAAATAGACCAAGGTTTGGTTGTTAAATTAACAACACAGGTTTGCACTCTAGGGACTGACACCATTTTATTTTTTTTTGTCCTCAGGCAATAGAAATAGTTTTTGTTGTCATAATCTGAACAGAAGCTCAAACTTAACAAGGGATTTATTAACTCCAGTTTCCACAGCGGGCAGCAGGAACCAAATGGAGACCAGAATACATGACTAGAACATTCAGTGTCTTCTAGCAAAGAAAAAATGCAAGAAAAAATATGGCTTATTTTTAAGCCATATTTTGTTGAAATACATCCTGAAATTATGTAACATCCTTGGCTGAATAAAAAGCTTTCAGCTGATGGATTTTGGAGCGCCTTCAGAAGGTATCTCCTTTGCTAAGACTAAATAATTCACTCCCACAAAAAAATATAGCTGTCTCTGCTCTACTTCATGACATCTACTACAAAAGAAACTTATAGGTTCTCTTCTATCTTATAAAATGTCCAATGAATTTTCAGGCTAAAGGGAGGTATCAAATAAATTCAAATTCCCAGGGGCCGAAGAAATGTTTAAATCTAAATTGATCATACTGCTGTTTCTCTGAGCTCTTATGTCCCATTTTAAGTAACGATAAATCACTATATCGCATTCCAACATCAGATGATGAGTTTGAAATCAGTCATCATCAGAAACATCATAAGAAATCTGAAGCAAATATATGTTGAGGATCTTTATGAATACTGTTGATAGACTCCATAGCAAGTGGAACACAGCATTTGGATGAAAGCCAGATATCACTGAATTATAATTTATGTTTAGGCAAGTGGTTCTGTTTTGAGGCAGAAAATCCTTATTTTTCTATCTATGAATTTACTTTGTTAGGAAGCACTTTGAAAGACAGCACATTTTTTGGGCTTGTGTGGCCAGGTTTTTCCAGGGGAGTGGAGAGGGCCGCTATAAGGGTGCCTTCTTTGAGAAGCTGACAGAAGCTTCCCTTGTGTCAGATAGAGCAAACATCAGCCAGCCCTCAGACAGACCCACTGCTGGCTAAGGCCAGCAGTGATGTTGGTAGCACCTCTGGGATAACAATTTTAAGAAGGGGCAAAATCTATACCACAACAGCAGGCAGAAAGAGGAGTGTGAATATGTAAGAAAAACAGCCCAGCAGACACCCAGCTCAGAGAAGGAGGGGCAGGAGGTACTCCAGGCACCAGAGCTGAGATTCCCCTGCAGCCCATGGTGCAGACCATGGGAGGCAGCTGTGCCCCTGCAGCCCATGGAGGTCCACGCTGGAGCAGAGATCCATCTGCAGCCTGTGGGGAACATCACGCCAGAGCAGGGGAAGAGTGTGAGAAGTCCTCTCTCTGGGGAAAAAAGAGTGGTAGAGACAACATGTGATGAACTGACCACAGCCCCCATTACCTGTTTCCCTGCACTGCTCAGAGGGAGGAGGTAGAGAAAACTGGGAGCAAAGTTAAGCTCGGAAGGAAGGGAGGGGCGAGCTGAAGGTGTTTTAAGATTTGGATTTAATTCTCATTATACTTCCTGATAGGACTGGCAACAAATAGAACTAATTTCCCCGAGCTGAGTCTGTTTTGCCTGTGGTTGTAATTGGTGAGTGATCTCTCCATGTGAGTCCAACAGTATGTGTGAATGAAGCAAGCCAAGCTGCTTGTTTGGAGATGGTGCTTGCCCTAGAAATAAAAATAATAAAGAGGCAGGGGACTGCAAACATCATCTGGATTAAATGGTTACCAAGACGTTGACACAGGCATTTGAAATAAAGGAGCAGTATGAAAGGAACATGAAGACATATAGTGGAGAAGAGGCCACAGAGGGAAAACAGGTCAGTGGGGGAACCCCAGGGCCACACAACCAGGAGGGGATGGGGAGAGTGGGGTATCTCTGTCAGCTACAGGTGTTCGGGGTTATTTAGAAAAGGGTGTTTCAGAATGTTCAGTATTGGGTCTCACCTGTTGTATTGATGATATTGATATAGTTCACTGATTGCTAGTTGTGTTGCTAGTTAATAAACTGCTTCAATCATGGTTTGATTTAAAACATGTGAACTGAGCAGTTCTTGCCTGAGACAATCTACATAATTTTAGACAGACAAGTCAAAAATTCACTATATACTATCACATTCTAGATCTTAGGGAGAAGATTAAGGTGTCTTTCATATACTGTATTTCCAAATGATAAGGAAAATGATTGAAGAGACTGTCAGAAATGCAAATTGTGTATAGAAAGCAAGCATTCCAAAAATGAGTAAAGATTTTGTCAGAGCTCAGTACATCAAGTACTTCAAGGATGTGATTGCACACACATTCATTCTATATCTTAATGCATTTCTATTTCTTAAACTTATTTATAAATTCAAATTTTTATTTTAATAATAATTATAAAATTTCAATAATGAAAGGACATTTTAATCAGCATTAAATATTTCTTTGATAGACATTTTACCTTTTAATTAGTTTTCTGTACAATAATTATGTTTTTCTTAGAGTACTTTTTACATGACGCTGGAGGGAACAGAGACCAGAGCTGAGATATTAGAGATGTTGCAACTATGACAATAATTATTTTACCAGGTGAAATCATGAAAGTAAATTTTCCGGTGGGAGTAGCTGTTGGATTTTGGTTTCATAAAAATTTGGTCTTAAATTAAAAACAAACTTAGAAGTGCAGATTATTTAAATGAAAATGTTTCAGCTAAATAATGACAGCAGTATTGTATGGGAAATCAAAATATAAGAATTCCCACGGAACTGTCAATATTCTACTGTTTAAATTATCACACTTAACATTAAAACAGTTCTAACTGTTTGGCTTAACAAAAAAGGCATTTCTTCATGTCTCATAATCAGATTATTTTTCTCTTAAATCAGGATTTTTTTTCCATTAAAATGTTTAATTTATCTAAATTTTTAATAAAATTTAATTTAGAAGTCAGTATTACCGGGGGTATATTTAGAAAAAATGTTCTTGTTTTAGAGGAAACAATGACATCATGTGAATGGAGAAGATCTTTGAAGTCTGATTTTATTATGTTGCTCATAAGGTATTCAACCAAACACTCAAATATTTGTGTGTTTCTTAATTTGATTTTATTTGGTAAAGTTCAAAGCAATGCAGACAAGCTGTTCCTAATAGCTTTTTAAACTTTAAGCAGGTGTTGCTTTTTTAGTTCTTAAGTGGCAACAAACAGTAAACATTTACTACTCTGTGAACGCAGAAATCCTGGAAACTAATACCCTGATGACTTAAATGGACAGTCCTAATGCCTCTTCATGTTTGTTTGATGATAATGTAGATGTTGGTCAAAACTAGCAACAACAGAAAATATGTAGTCCCTTTAGGGATTTGCATTGCAAAATTCTGGTCTGCTTGAACTCTTTTAGTCTCTAACAAAGTTTCTTCATATTAGTAAAATAAGTGTATTTATATTCAGTTCATAATTTTAAACCTCTAGCAAAAAGTTCTTTTTAAATTATTAAAAATATTTTCAAAACTTGAAGGGCAGTTTGTTCACTAAGTAGTAGTGGATCAAATAAGTCCTTCTTCCCCAAAACTCTTGAGTTACTCCAGGGACATGTTTCCTTAAAATATTGATGTTTAGTAGTGCCCATTTCAGATTTCATAAAATGGAATTATGAAACAAAAATCAAATAAGACATTGCCTAAATTTATATGTTAAAACTTGCTTCTCAGCACGTTTAAAAACAATGTACTGGTTTTCTACATCAATCACATTTCATCAATGCTGATATTAAGGCAGATCAAGGTGGGGAAGAAAACTGTCATGTTCAGGAGCAAGCCATGTTGAAAACATGTCAGGCAGTAGAAAAGCAAACTACACAGCAACATTTTGAAAATTCCAGAAAGAGTCCTTCAGGGAAAGGGGATATGTGTCTATTTTAACAATATTACAAGTATCTATCCTACGTTGGTAAGCAACTTGTTGGGCTAAACGCTTAATGTTTAGATGGTGTATGGATGTTTGGCTCAGCTGTTTTATCTCAACGCAGAAAATTCCTCTAGAGCTGTTCTAGTTAGTGTTTCTGAATGTAGCATGGACAGCAGGACAGACTCACCCACCAGGCATGTAGTACACCTCACCACACTCAGCTCTTGGTAGTCACTACCCTGGTGGTGCCTACATTTGTCAGTGTCTGTTAGCACAATAAATGTTCTGGCACCTGGTGCCATAAAATCGTAAAAGGCTGCAATACGCAGCACAGGGCAATCCAATAAATGTTCACTGCACAATGTTTACTTTAGAGAAAATTTATGTGGGCTCTTAAATGGATTCGTGCTTGCAGTAAAGTAATACTCATCTCTATCTGGCTGCATATTTTCACAAAAATTTTATAAACTTCATTTCTTTCTGGCATCTTTGCTGAATTTGGTAGAGATTCTCTAACAGAGCTAGAGGTTATTAGGGGTAGAAGTGCACTTAGCTGAATACTCAGTCATAAATATTGTGCTCATATAATTTCCTCAGACTCAGGATTAGGAAAGAAAAAATAGACTATTTCAGATTTATCCATCCATCCATCCATCCATCCATCCATCCATCCATCCATCCATCCATCCATCCATTTCCTGCTTTTTAATACAATTAAAAATAAAAAAGCAAGCAACCGAAACACACAAACAAAAAACCTACACCCCAACACAATGTTGTTTTTTCCTGGGTTTTTTTTCATTTGTTTGGGGTTATTTTAGGTGTAGACATTTTGCTGATTATGTCCAGGTATCAAAGAATTGTTTGCCACAGGAAAAATGTGCCCAAGTTAAAGTATTTCAAGTTAATATATTTAAAATAAATGTTTGATATTTTTAATTTTAAATTATTTTAATTTTCTATCTAGTTTTCTGTGGCTAAATAACTCAAGTTTCAAAATGTTTTCATTTCCAATAAGAGTTACCTATTGAATGAAAGGAATAAATTCAGGACACAACTGACCGGTAAAATAAAATAAGCCCTTGTACAAATCTGCAATTAGCTGGAACACAATATTCTTTGCTTAACACTAATAACAATGAAAATAAAGGTATTTTTTTATGCATTGCAGATCACGGCAGAAATTTTATTCTTCCTCAGACTTTCAGTATTCATTTAATTCCTTTCCATTCCACAGTATATTCTGTGGCTATGTAGGACAAATAATTCTCCAAGATATTTCATGTCTGTCCACAGAATACAGCTACAAACTATCAAATATATCTCTTCAAGTCTGGAGAATCACTGCTTTTAGACAGGTAGTGTGTTCTGCTTTGCAGTTATTATCCTCAATGCATTTATGCATGAGATAAAGATCTTAATAAATATGTGGCCACTATATGTCGGCAAATCCTTCAAAGTCTTGGAAGGAAGGAGATAGACAGTTTCAAGTAAAAACTCAAAACTGTGGATGTTCTTCTGTCATATTTGAATTCCTTGACTCAGGCAAATTGGACTGTTACATTACAGGAGACAAGGATTTCTGAAAGATTTGTGCTGTTAGCTTTTCATTTGAGTGGAAATGTTAGAAAGCTGTCCTTACCCCTTGTAGTTCTGAAATTTTTACTGCTAGGCAAAGCTGAAACTGTAATTTCAAATAAAACTGAAAATGTAATTTTAAATGAAAAATGTATACATCTTCAAAATCGAAAAAGTTATGGCAAGTTCAGATTCTAAAGAATTTCAGAAAGGTCTTTTCTAATATAACCTTGTTTGTTTCTGCATCAATTTATTTGACATTTTTTAGGTGCCAGGAGCATTTTCTGAGACAATTCTTGATTTATTTTAGAAATTAAAGAGAAAAGATTTTATTTTGTCTTTATCTATATTTTTTTCTACCTTAAAATAATCAGCAGTGGTAGCACATGACAAGATACTATTCTAATTAGAAACATGAATTAATGCCATAGATAAGTCTGAAAAATAACAATCTAAAACTGAAATACACAACAATAATTAAATCTAAAATTTGTATGTTCGTTTAGGCTTTGAAGATTGGCATATCTCAATACCATTGGCAACTCTTGCTTGATAAGTCTACAGCTGCAAAACTTGTATGTGGGGAGTGAGATACATTGGGAGAGCCATGAGAACACTTGGCACAATAAAAGCCTGTCCAGTATCTGACTCTTAGTAGTGGTG
The DNA here is from genome assembly GCA_026261815.1 of Monarcha castaneiventris obscurior. NCBI lineage: Eukaryota > Metazoa > Chordata > Aves > Passeriformes > Monarchidae > Monarcha > Monarcha castaneiventris. The sequence goes on along the minus strand of JAMPIT010000174.1, from coordinate 3,074,932 downwards.
TTACTCCTTCACTTTCCCAAATATTAAATGTATGCAAAGCAGATGTATTTAACTGAGAAATGCAAATCATTAAGGCAGAACATGTAATCCATTCTGTCTCAACTGAAAAGTATGTTTAAAGCTATGCTAAGAGCGAGTTTCAAGTGTAGTCACTATTTTAATCATACCGCAGCTGTGGAAAACATTTTTGCCTCAAAGCATTGTAAGAGCTTTATTTAATTAATTTTTGTTTGGGTATGTTTATTTGTATTTTATTGGGATTTATGATAATGTTCATGACAGAAGGACTTCTATGCATGCTGCTGAGGCTTCAAAACCAAGCATGGATTTACTGAGAACTGAAAATGAACGTGCCTTGCTTTGTGTGGTGCTGTACAAGTTTTGTGCTGTGTGTGCAGTGTCCTACCCTTCTCCATCATGTCTATATGCTTTCCTGACAGCAATAGCACCCAGATACATACATAGAGTCAGGAAGTTTCAATACATCCAGGAACTTCTTTTTTTTCCTTAAATGAAAATGCAGAATAAAATCTGTGCTCGTAAGTATTCCAATGTTTTTTATATGATCCTATTTCCAGTTTCTTATATAATTTTTAAACTTGAAACACTTGAGATTCAATTTTCTATGGTGGTGTCTGCTTCTGGTGGATTTTTGTTTTTCTTTTTATTTTTCTTTTTTTCTTTTTGTGGAGAAATTACTTTGTTGCTTCTGATGACATAGTTAAGGAAAATATTACTTGCATTTGTTAAATAGTTGTGGTTAGCACTTTCAGTCTCTGAGCCACTGAGTATGTGAGAGAGTGACGCTGAAGTACAGATTGCATTCAAAATTTCTCTTTCTTTCAGCATGTGCATTGTGATATCTTCTTGGTTTATTTCTGGTAAATTACCATTAAAATATATGAGCAATTTGACCATGTATGAAACAAAAGTGCCTCAGACGTCACTGATTACAAATACAAGAGTTTGGAAATAAGATCTACTTCAATAATAATTTACGTAAAATTATTAAAGGCTTTCAGTAAATGCAGGAGAGAATTAAACCTGAAACTTGAAAAATAATGTCAATTGTATAAGACTTTTCTATGGCGCCATTATTTAAAATCAGTAAAAAGTAGATGATAAAAAAATGAAAAATTCGTATTTTCTTTAACCTGAAAAAATATCCATTCACTGTTAGATGTTTGCATAGTTTGTTTTCAGACTGTCTCATTTTTTATCCTATGCCTCAAAGATTGTCACCTTTCTGAATCACTCTTTGTCCCTCTTTTGTATAACAATACTAATACAGCCTTTCCTACTGACAGCTAATCTCTTCTCCATGTAATCAATATGTCTTCCCTGTACTGCACCACAATTCTGAGCTTTTTTAGATCTGTAGAACAAGATCTCACAGCAACCTCCAGCTAATTCACTGTACCTCTTACATTGTATAAATAACAGTATAAACACGGAAACTCCACATATTCTTCCCTGTTAATATTTCTGAATATTTTCTTTTCCTGGATGCACATAATTGCTAAATTATTCTAAGGAAAGCTGACATAATCCCATTAGAACCAAACCACCAATTAGTGCCACTTTCTGGATTTCTTATTGATCCCTTGCTTTTTGTCCATTTACCCTGTAAATTTCTAAAGGCATGGCTAATGTATTTTACAGCTCGCATTGCAGTTGCCACAGGATAGTATTTACCAGGCAATCATAAAAAAAGAAAACAACACTAATGACCTCTCCCCCAATAAGCATAGTGCAATAGCTGCAAGAGAAAAAACTACCTGAACAAACTATTTCTGCAGGAATTTTCATTCCTTTTTTTGTACCAATTTGACATGCAGAAGCTGTTATATATAAGGTGAACAGTATTTTTACTGAAGCGATACTATGATCATTGTCTGTAGTTGATTTAGACTGTAGATTTAATTTTTCTCTTCACTTCAGTAGGAGTTTTCAGTATATAATTTTATTATTTGCAAGTGCTTCAGGTGCTGAAATTACCATCTTTTACAGCATCCCATAGCTGAGAATCCAATTGTTTTTTCTATATTTGTATCTTAACAGGTAAATATGTAATATTTCCCTTGCTGTAAATCAGTAAATATTGCTGCTTGACACCTTTTATATACTTAGTATTTTGACAAGACATAATCCCTCCATTTCATGCTTTTACTTCTTTTCAGTACCTTCACACTGAATAAATGTCCAAACTGTGGTAATTTCCTCTTGTTGCCAACAGCCCATACCTGATTCTTTAGTGAGTCATTAACTTCAAACCAAACATTAATTGCAGAAAATATACTGTACTCATAAAGATCAGACATAAGGAGAGATGACTGTCTTTTTGAAAAAAAATCTAGTGTATTCATTCCATTTCATATTCTGAAGTTGGAAACAAGGCTAACAGCATAAAATTAGACATATTTTGTCCCTTAGGGACTATTCCTCCACTCACTAAATCCTGTAATTCCAGACTGTAAAAATTTATTTTATTAAGGTGGACTGCTGTCAGAAGTTTCTGGAATTTTGGAAAAAAGCTCACCTTGGTGTGAGAAAGATCCTCTTCTAGTGGTAAGCTTATAAAAAGAAATATGGCCATCCCTAGAAAAGGCATTGTCAAATTGTAGTAGCCCTCCTTATCTGTGTATTAATTCATTTAAGATGAACAGTGTTTCCTGTCATTGACGTTCAATACTGTGGTTTACTTTAGGATTAGACCTTGCTTTTTGCTATCACATTTTTCTTCCAGGTGGAATTGCAGTCAAAGAGAAAGGAAATCTGAATATATCCTGTTTGATTATTTGCTTGTGTGTTGGTTCAGTTTTTTGTTTTAACCAGGAGAACATATTATAGGGCTCTTCCTTTGGGTTGAAAAGGACTTTTGCATTTGACAAAAACCTGATGGTTCTGCTCATGTTGGTTTTTACAAGCCTGTGCTTCATTTACCTGTAAAGAGGAGTAATATCTGTCCCTTACATCTTCCCCAAAAAGATAAAAGGAGACAACTCACTATAGTTATATTACCATCTAAGTTTTCTAATTTAGTATGCCGCTATTTACTATCCTGCTCCCATAGACTACAATAAAATTCTATTGACTGATTTTACTAACATCAGAATTATGTTTTAATTTTTGGTACCTCTGTATCTCTCTAGCACTGTTCAGAAAAAATAAGTATTTGGTTGCAACCCAGACACCTATCTCTATAAAAGTATAAAACAACCTCTTCATACAAATTCCATACTCATGCCAAGATTTTCAAAGGAATGTCTTTCTCTTCTTATTCCTTCATAGGTTCTGTAAGAAGACAATAGTAGGGATCATAAAAAGATTTTGTAGTTATAAACTAAGATAAACACATTCTTTTCCATATATTCAAGTTTCACATTGTCACAGGAAGACTAAGCATCATTTCAAATAGAAAGTATGAAAGAGTGACACAGATTATATTATAATCTTTACATTACAGGTTGTTTATGAAGTAGCCTCATCAAAATAATTACACAAAATTATGACATTTATGTTATTCTCAGACTGACGAAACAGAAGAAAGATACTAACCTGGATATTATGAATACACACCATATTTCATGCATTTATCAGCACAGCTGAGATCATTTTGTGTTTCTTACACTGACAAAGTGCAAAATGAAACAAGTAAGATAAGAACTCTACCTGGGTTTCTTGCATCAACAAACAGTGAGTCTGTAAAAGAGAATTTATTCTATTGGACAATTCTATTGGACATGTAGAATATAAGACTTGAGAACTAGGATGTCAACATAATTCTATTATTTTAAACACAGGTATAGTGTGGGTTGCTCTCATATCAAAAGAATCATCTCAAAATGTAATAAAAGAATTTAAATTTCCTTTACAGCATTTTATGCCCAAAAGTTTAGAATTTATACACTTAATATAGCTATCAGGACATGAGAAAAATCCTAGCAAGATAAGACCATTGAGTGGCATACACATAACCAGGTTTATTTCAAAAATACTTGAAGCATTGCAGTTTATTTTTATCCTAACTATGTTAATTTAAGAAAACTCTTAAATCCATATAAAAAATTTTATAGTAAAATTTTACCTGGTAAGATATATGTTATTTAACTTTCAACAAAATGTAATATTATAAAGAACCCATTATTTTTTCTTCAATAATTATTTCCTCAAATTGAAAAATGTAATCTTTAGGAGCTGTTTGCCACTAAAACTCATTAAAATTCTTTCTGAAATGGACTGTAACCTTGCACTGGTAGCAGATCAGTTTACTGTAATGATGTTGTCAAAAAATTGTCTATTTCATCATGGAATGGGTTCTCCTGCCCAGTCCCTTTAATTTATTCAATAAAGTGTAATATGGTGAGATATTTTTTTGATCCTAAAATATGACTGAATTATTTTTTTCAATTACTTCTCAATGCTCACAGCTGTGTATCCTTCCGAAAACACATTCCCCTTTGATTCCTGAATTATTTTAGCCCATAATTCATTGCTAATGCAATTTTAAAATTATTAGCAAATCACAAATACATTTTTATTCCAAGAACTATGAATATCTTTTCAAAATTTTCAGTGTCTGTGATGAAAACTGTACAAAACTTATTTTGACAGAATTATTTCTTTAATTTTTTTTGACATAGATTTTTCTAATTATATGCTTTTGGAATAGTTGGAAAAAATCATATTAAGACAGGTCTCAGTAAGTTCCAGTTCTTTTTAAATGTGATGTCAGAAATATTTATGCTGCTATTGGAGACAGCTTTCCAGGTTCAAGGAAAGCCTTTCCCTTAGGAATTTTTTTTACAACAGTTTTTACAGTTGTTGCATTTTCAGGTAGATAATAGCTTTAGAATTAGGAGAAGTGTTCTTAATCACTTTTTTGAAACAATTCAGACAGAATGCTGATAAAAAATGAACTAAAATAAATTGTAGGTGAATAAAGTTGGGTCAAAGTTATCTAGATGAAGATGATGAAGAGAGTCTAGCAATATTTACTGAAGCATGAAAAAATCCAAACAAATACCCCACAACCACAGCAGAAGCTCTTATATTTTACAGGTTAAAACTTTTCCTTTTACTTGATAACTGGAAAGTATTTTTTTACTGTTATATACATCTGTGATACCTTTATTACTTTATTTTCATTAATCTTATCCTTGATTCTTTTATGATATTATTTTCTGGGCATGTGTGGATGGGAAAGAAAATCTGGAGGTGTTTTATACTTCTTTCTGAAAATTGAAGCAATCAAGAAAAAATTTCAGGACAACAAAAACTTAAAACTCCATCATTCCCCAAATTTCTTTTAGCTGTTGTTTACATCCCATTGTATTATATTTATACAACTATTATTCTAGGAATTATTTTAGGATCAGCAAATTTTATTTAGAGAAGATGCATAATGCCATTGCAACCATAGGGGTTTGCTAAGATGGACATCTCATCTTTTTCTTGTGCATGAGACCCTGAATGAATTATCTTCTATTTTGAGCCTTTTTCTAATATGATAATTCCTTTGATCATGAAGATTCATTTTACTTCATGAAAATGCACATGAAATATCTGCTCTGACCCTGATTCTTATTAAGTAACAGTCACACTCCTCTTGTAAGCTATTAGTCCACAGTTTTTCTCTTCATGTCTGTGAATGAACTGAAGCCCCTTTTGCTTGTATATTGTTCAGTTTCTATTTCTAACTACAAAAAAAAATTCACTTTACTGCTTCAAATTAATAATAAAGTCAATACTTCAAAATAACCTTGAAACATTGGCTGAATATATATAAATAATGATGGAGAAAACATTTCCTGCTAATTATGTTCTGTTGTTTTCATTTGCAATGCATTCCAATATTTATATAAGCAGATGTACACACACAACTTAAGGTATGTGTATTCTTTTAAATTAATAAGAACTGAAACATCTATTAACGTTCATAAGGTTTCTTTTCATGTGCTACCATGATATAAAATAACTGTTTGAGAAAATTGGTTCTATCTCCTTTCACTTTTAAACAGTAATTTAGCTAAGAGAGGTTGTGCTAATTATCTCTGCACAAGCTATTCAAGTTATACTAGGTAACAAGTCTGCAATTTATCCCTGACTAACTGTATTGATTTCTCCCTTGCCAGCTATAATCAGATAAATAAACCAATAAGCAACACTTGTTCTTATCATCTCTGCAGTTCAACAATACTCAGCTTAATTTACTGCTTTCTGGCAGACATCCCTGCAGAACTTACCCTTTTCATATCTAACTGGCATATGAGCTATCTGCTCATACCTGATACATCATTTCCCTAATAGTAGAAAAGTAAAGCAAAGTGAATCCCTAATGACCATACACCTGCTTTGGGAGTCACATTCCACTGCTTTAGTCTTGCTTTAAATCAATGTTTGCATTGTTTGGGGTTTTAACATCCCAATTTGCTGGTAATAGCAGCTGTTCTCTTAGCTTATGCATGGATACACTTACTTACTCTTCTCTCAGCTGCAAGCAGTACTGTATTTTTGAGAGATTATTTCTGAATTATTTCAACATCCTTGGATTTGACTCTGCTATTTTTGATTTCTGTTTCTCTTGGAAAGCAGGAAGCTTTGAACGTCTCTGTCTGTTGACAGAGCACTGCCACAGCTGACAAGTGCTTTATACATGAACACGTTACCAGGCCAACCTTTTGAAAAGGTAGATACAAGATAAGTAGCAAACATGGAAATTTGTTTTAATATTTAGTCCTTTTCTAAGCATGAGCTGGTTTGAAAGAGATTTATATTAGTTATGCACTATGACTCAACCAGAGTAGCACCTTTCTCTTGGATCTTTTTCTCTTAAGGAAGACAATTATTCATTGAGTGAGAAAGTCTAACTGCAGCTGAGACACAGAAAACATGCCTTAGATTTCCTTCTCTATTTAAAGTGTATGAGAGGTGAAAACCTGAATCTTCTATATCTAGGTGAATCATTATATCAAAATGTATTCTCTTCACCTTAGACATTTAATTAAGAAAGACACACTAGGAGTGGTAAGACATTATACAACAGTAATTCTTAAATGCCTTAAACACCTCATAGATGCCTTTATTCTAAAATATTAAAGGCAATTGATTTTTTTAAGATAAAAGATGTTGAGATTTCTGTTCTGTTTCAGAGGGAATAAAAACAACTATCAGGATCTAGATTTCTTTTTTTTTTCTCAGAAGAAAGCAGATGCTACATTCCACCCACTCCTATGTATTTTGCAAATGAGCTGAACTTCACTCTAGAGAACACAAACATAGGAAAAGTACATGGTTTATTATTTAATAAAATTCCTTTCTAACATTTTTTTTTAAATGTTGCATTAGATTTACTCTTTACCAGTCTTCATTACACAGCGGCAAGTAAGACTGCAATGACTAACTGTGTTGGCTTTGCAATTTCCAGCTAAAGATTTTCATCTCATAAGCTCCTCAGACTTTTCTTTTCTGAATTTTAACTGTCCAAAGTTCTTTTACTTGAGTGCTATGATTTCATGGATTTATACTCAACTTCAATTTTGTGGCAATATTTCTGTTTGTGCCTTTTTCAGGATTTGTATTGCAGTTACACAACATTTTTTTCATGTTTGTATGAAATGTAAGGAAAAGGTCTATATACTCAAGATCTAAAGCCAGGTAGAATAGAAGTAATGTTAGTTTTGGGGCATTTTTATACATTCACATGCAACAATAATTGCTAGAATGGTAGTTTGAACCAGATTAAACAAGGCTATTACAACTTCAACGATAACAATAAGATGAGAGGAAGAGGTTAAGTTAATCAGAAAGGTTAAAAAATGTCCAGAGAAATATGTAACATGGATTATCTTCTGCCAATGAAAATTCACAGATTTGCATTATGGACCAGTATGAACAGTATGTCAACTGTTGCTTTGGAAGTGAGATTGGAGTAGGGCATAATAGTTAGTTCTGCCAAAGTACATTAGGATCTAGTGGTGTTTCCACTAGGATGACTAATTTTTTAAAATATGGTGATGCCCCAGAACTGTCACATATGGCTACCATATGTTTTATGAAAGTTCATATATCTATTATCCATATAGACCATAAGAGTAAAAATGGAATGTAGAGAATGTAGTGAGGATTTATTTTAAAACTTACTGGCTTTATTCGGAAAAAAATACTCCTACTATTCTCCTGTTGAACTACTTCAGTATTAACTGAATATTGCAGCCTTGTGTTGTTACTTAGCAAAAATACTTTCCAAGTTGCAAGTTGCAGCATCTCACACTAAAATTCAGTTTAAAATTTTCAGCATCATTTCCCTTTACAAGATTTCTGAGATTTCCCAAGCCCAAAAATCATCTATACCTCGCTCCATCAGCTTTTCTAATATAGAAATTATCCACCTGGTCTGAACTACTGTTCCTGCGGTAGTTGGTAAATCACTGACTTGTGCCCCTGCAGGATGGTAGTGTGACCCCTGTGCTCTTTAATGGGTGTCTGCTCTCCTCTTGAAGCTGAGTTAACTAGCAGTTTCATTGCAAATCTAAAAATGTTACAGAAAGTGGCATTCACGCTATACTAACCTTTGTAACCCTCTGACAGCTCCTCCAACCTGGAGCTCTGAAGAAGGTTTAATATTTTCAGATAAATTACTACAGTTTTCTAGGGGTATAATATGTGCTCATATGGATTTTTAATTAAGATCCTCCCTAGGTGTCCCAGAACACTGTAGGAAAATACCATTAAATTACGGATCAGGATTGGGCCACTATGGCATAAAAAGAGTAAAATTGACATTGCTTTCCTCATTTGCACAGCAGCTAAATTCTGTTAAAAAATGCAACCATCCTGTAAGTGACGTATCCTCTCTCCCTCTTCATAATGTTAATAAACTCTAGACCAATAATAAAACATTCTTTTGATTTTCATAGTCAAGAAACTGTTAGATTCCTTTAACACATTTGGGTCTTTGACATAAAACTGTTTTTGAACTCTGCCTGTTCTATGTCAGTATCTCAAGCTGTTAAGTCACTGTGATTCATGTTCCAGTATCATCTGCTTTACGTTTTTATTGAGATTGTTGGTATGGCTGCGGCACTCTAACACATAACTAAATACATGCTATAACCCTAATGGAATATATTGGTCCAATATAAAAAATGTTGGATTAATTTCTTGGCCTAATTTACAAAGCAAAAATTGGTAGGTCCTCCTTGGCTTGAAAATAATTAAAATAGTGAGAATAATTATATAGAACTTCAACCAATTCTTGCCACTGCTGAAGTTTATACATCAAGGTTAAAATGACTCATTCAATATGTACATAGACTACAGACCAAATTTTCAAAAGAAATTATCTTTTGCTTCAGCGTTTAAAATGAGTTCGGATTTTCATAAAACCCAAGTACCCAGCTTGCCAAGTACCTCACACAATCTGGTCATTAATTCTTGTAAACTGTTTTAAAAGTACAGTGCTGTGGAAACTAATTGCAGTTTTTATGGTTGTACAAAAATTTTTTTGCACCCTGTTTCTGAGAGGAACAGAAATAAACTGAGATATTCACCATATTTACTGCATCCATGAAAGATTCTTCAAAGTCAGTACACAGAAATGTACAGTTATGTACAATTATGCAGTTATACAGTTATGCCACAATAGCTTGTGGCAGATAGTATTTCCAGATAACATCCTGTTAGGATGTAGATATCCTGGTAACTAACTTTACTTTACTGAAGCTTTATATGCCTGATCAGATGAATAATTTTCTAGTTGCCCTTGTACTATATACGTAGGAATTCAGGAAGGAAGTAAACTGATGAAACAAATAAAATATTTGCTTCCTTACACTATTTTATTTGTAATAATCTTACAGTATTTTTTTACAAAAGTGTGTTGAGTTACTTGTCAGTGCTGCTAATTCCAGGAAGTCCTGCCATGCTCACAGTGCCTGAAACTTGGTGAGCAAGCCTGTGTCTGTCTCTACCCCTTATTTCATTTTCCCACTGAGCTTCCAGTGCTTATTGGTTTTATTCAGAATGTATTTAATAACATTTTTGTGCCTGTTTTAGTGGAAGATGTCCATGGCCATGGCAGAAGTGTGGGAGGAGTGAGGCTGGAGCTGATCTTAAGGGTCCCTTTTAAACCAAACCATTCTGTGGTTCTATTATTCTATGATTTTTTACTGGGATGCTGTCAGGAGGAGCATGTTCGTCTTTTGGGAGTCTCCGTTAGGATGGAGACGGAGACAAATCTGTACCAAAACCACCTCTCCTAGAAAGACTGTTACATACAGAACATACTTTGAACATCTAAATCTTTATGTTTGGGTTATGTTTTCATTTCTTTCCATTTATAATTTTCCCACAGATCAGAGTTTAATACAGCAGTTTCAATTTCTTTTCTCATTGTAGTTAATCAGCTTTAAGTTCTGATGGTTTCTGCTGTCTTCCAGACCTTCAGCTCACTGATTTTGACCTTGTGCCACCACTTTTCCTGATGCCAAAACTACTTATATATTTTCCCAAAACAATAATCTACTCACATAATCTCACTAACGAGATTATGCAATTAAAGACAGTCAGGGCCTTGAATGGACCAAGATGCCTTGTAACATCTTCCTGCTGTCCTTGGGAGCTTGGCTGCCTATATTCAAGTTCAGCTTTAATTTTCCATATCTGTGTGGCATGGGACCAGACCACCAACACTGAGGTGAGCTGTGAGAAGGAGCTGTGCAGTCTCTGTCCCCTTTGCTTGGGAGCTGTATTCAAGCTCAGGCCCTAGCTCTATGTCCTTGTGTGAGTTCTGTCACATCTGCATGTACCTCTTCCCAGCACTGCACCTGCTGTCCCTGAGCTGGATTCACTGACTTGGCTTCCTAGCCTGGCCTCGGACTTTCACGGACACTGCAGACAACCACAGGGCTGTTCTCTGGCCTCTGGCACTGAAACCTCTGCCCTTCTTGCATAGTTGCTGTGGATAGTGTCCCTCGTGGGTGCGATCACTGCCCCGCCACCCTTGTCACTCCTGTCTCCCCTTTCAGCGCAGTCTGCCCCTGCAGTCTCCTGTGTAACGTGCTCTGTGACACCACATTAGGAAGTGCAATGGCTAAAATAAGATGTTGTTTAGTATTCTGAAATGTACTTATTAGCTGAGTGTGTGACTATTTCTGAAATGGAGGGAGTATTTTCAGATAAGGACTAATCTTTACTACAGGAAATTCATGGTACTAGCTTAATCCTTGAATACAGAGCATAGATGCATAATGTGGTACTCTTTTAATAGAAGTGACTTCTTTTACTTTGCACTGAAGTCGTTTTCTCTGAGGAAAAATATGTCCAAATACTTCTTTCAATATATTCTTGGACAGTAAATAATTTCTCCTCTCTCAGTTAAGTGTTTTCTCATTCTGCTGTACACAGAATTTGGGAAGAGGAAAGGGGAAACCTTAAATAGTAACAGAAAGGACAAATTGTGGATGTTAATGTGAAAAACTGCTAGACTTGAAGCCAGAAATGAATTATGCGAGATAATGGAGAAAAACATCTTCTGACACACCTGACAAGTGAAACCACTTGTATCTTAAGGCACTGGAGTTGGTCAGTACCTGGAGAAGAGCCCTAATAAGATTTCAAATGAAAACAGCTAGTATCAAACATGAAACTTTCTCATCCAAAACTGCTGTTTATCTGCTAAAAGAATTAACATTTGGAACACTTGCTCTTAATATATTGCAATGCAAATAAGCAGTACACGTTTAATAGTTCATTCTGAAGAGGTTATTTGTAAGTTGCAGAAAATCGTCCTAGAGGCAGCACTTTCAAGAATGAAAAACAGTATTTAGGCTCTTGCATCACAAGTGAATAAACCAGGCAAAGATATACAAGTAGTTGACAGATCTTTAGGAACTGTGTTGAAAGCAGCTGCTTCAGGCTTAGACCCTCTTTTATATCTAATATATAAATTTGAGAGCTCTAATAGTGAAAATCTCTTTTTGCAGATCAGTTTGCAGTAGAATAGGAATGCAAGCTATTCTGTTCATTTGAGGAAACAAGCTTTCTTCCTTCAGATTCTCACTTTGTCATCTCTCTTCCACTCATGTATGATCATACAGATATGTAATTTCTGCCTAAAACCTGAATTTATAAAAGAGTTCACTGTCAAAACCTGCAGTTAAAGACGAAGAGTTACAAACGTGGAAAAAACCCTATCCATGCTGATACAATTAAAGCTGATGAATCTGTCTGGTGGTGTTTGGTACCATTAATTGATCAAGGGGAAGAAGAGATTCTATCAGTTCAAAGTCTATCTCCACTAGGGGACGTTGCTAATATAATTGTTTTCAAAAGCTTTTGTTCTTCAGATTAAATTTTTAAGTAAATTAATTAAGTGCTAGTTTATCAGCTTTCCCTCCTTTCTTTCTGTTAAGAAAGGCTCAGTCTGGCAGGATTTTGCTCTTGTGCAGATGAGCAGAAAGAATGGATGGGTGCCAGTGTGGGGGAAGAGAGAGCAGTCAACAATGCTCAAGCAGGGTGAGAGGCTGCTGGGTTCTGATCCTAAAACTGGTTGGGAATTTTAGGGTAAGTAGGCACTGGAAAAAAAGTAGAAATAATTTAGAAATAACATGGTTGTTGTGACCTTCATTCACAGAAAATTTCTCACTTGTCTTGAAATTACATCATCTGTCTCCCTCTGGATGTATGAATTTTGAATCTCTTGCTGAAGAGTATTTTACTAACTAAGAGAGATTGAAAGTGTTACTTTAGTCCATCCCTTCTCTAGGTCTGATCTAGCTTCATTGTTGAGACAACATCTTGAAGAATGGAAATTGTGACTTCAGGTATAGCTGTGGTGGAAGAATTGGAAGGTCTACAGGCTCGAGGGATTCATGCACCTGAGTATGTAAGTTGGGACAATGCAACCATGAGCTGTAGTGGTGAAATGGGACAGGTGAAACAAATGAAACACTGAGATGCACAGAAATCATAGAACATCGTATTTTCTTTGCATGTAAACAGGTATGTTAGAACCAGACTCTTGTTTCTACAAAATTATTATATATTTTATACTGATTTAGCCTGCTCTTTCCATATTTCAAATGGAAAGGAGTACTATTTTTGGCTTGCCTATTGGATTTCACTTCATTTTATGAAGCAAGTTACAAAATGCTGTAAAAGTTTGAAAGCAGAAACCTAAGACTTCAAGTTTGGAATACATGCTGGAATCCACCAAATTCATAGCTAACAGAGAAAATTATGGTGTGTCCTGAAGGAGCCGTACATGCTGTCATATACTTTGGGAGTGGTTATAAGGAAAAGGTCAGAACTGATGTACCATGGCAAGAAAATTACACTAGCTACTGCAAAAGGCAATTTCTTTCCATAGGGAGATGAATTCATGGACTAAATGCTGTTGAGCTGAGCCTCAGCTCTGATAATATTCCATGCACTATTCATCTATTCACACAGGAATTAAATAAAGCTACCCTGAAAGCTATAGATCTGTTATAATTTGAACATACTCACACAGAACTGCATTATACAATGGACCAGGACCTATACCTGACAACAATAAATATAAGTTTGCTTTAATGCATCAGTTCCCTCAATTGATTCTGTAGAATTATCCACATGGTTAAAAATATACATTTTTTATCTTTACCCTCCGTGGCTATGACTAAGGGCATAAAAAAGCTGCACTTAAATGAGCAGGCAAAAAGAAATATTATAAAATCTCTGGTAATTGATGGTAAAGTAAACAACATTTATACATGAAAACTATAAGTTAATTTAGAAATGCCTGCAAAGGTTTGAATCTGATTTATTTCTCAATCCGAATCAGATTCTTTTAATTGAATCGATGGTGTTTTAGGGTTTTTTCTTAGAAGACATAATATAATGCAGTATATGAATAGCATACATTAGGAAGTATTGTCAGCAGTAGTGAATGAGATGTTCTTCAAAGTACATGAATATAATTACAGCTTCCTTGAGGTCAAGCCAATCCTAGGGGAGCTAGGAGTTCACAGAGACATAAGACATACACCTACACAAAATTTAGGGTTTTATAAAGAACATCATTGATCTCCAAATATAAAATAAAGGAATTAATACTTTTCCAACCAGTTCCTTCTTGGTTCTAGTCAACAAAAAAAAAAGCAGTTGATAGAAGTTACAGAAAAAAATGCAGAAGTCAAAAAAATTCTTGAATCTTGGTTTCATTATGAAAGTACCACATTATCTAATAAGGAAAAGAGATTAAATAGTCCTTTAGAAAACCTGTCAAAACAGACGACTTAATAAAGAAATACCATTATTATCATAGCAGTATCTTAACATAAGTCACCATAGTTATGAATCAGACTGACAAGGACAGTAAATTCTGGCTCATTTTCCACCTTTAAATATTTTATGGCATTACCCAAGTTTTCTGGACAGCTTTTAGATTCTCTAGCTGAACTACGAGTATATACTTGTAGTGGGTGGTTAACCTGTGGTATAAGGGACAGAGTGTTCTTGATAAAATAGTCTCTGGTGCCAAAGAATTATTGGCTATGATAGAGAGAAGCCTCTCCCAGGATGCCTGTTTGGGGGTGGTGATGTACCCCAGTTCTGATTCCCTGGTTGGCTCTTGCTGTTAGCCACTCCCCTATACTTAAGATTGCCCTGTCATGTGTTCAGGGCCATTTGCCTCTGGAAACCTTCAGGAGTTGTGGCAATAAACTGCTCTCTTGGAACGCTATGCAAGTGCCCTCCTCAGCTCCTTGCCGTCGGATTCATATTACTGAAGTCACCTCTGGATCTGTGTGTTCATGCATCTGAGCCCACAGAATCGCAAGGGACTTTGTAATATATACTAACCTTTAGAGTTTATTGGTTTTAATTAGTTTTCCTGGCAGCAATGACAGTGAAGGGATACAAAATGTACTAAAGCACACGGTATCTTAGATTATCCTAATAATTTTCCTTGACCAGTAATTTTGGAGCAATTGCAAAATATTTCCAACAGGCCCACCATTCTTTTTGTGAAAGCAGTGCATTTATAATCTTATTGTGTATGATATACAACAAAGTAAGGCAATCTTTTACTGCTGTTAGAATAACAAAAAAATTATAACAGAAGAAACAAAAAAAAAAAGTATATGCAGAAAAAAAAAGAAGGCAGCAGAATACATAGCAAGAAAAAGAATAAAAAATAAGAAGTTAGGAATAGAGAAAAACATATGGAACAGGAAAATAGCCAATAATAAAGGGTGTACAGAAAGAGAATTACAAATTCTAAGAAAGTCAGACTGGAAATAAAGAACTGTGACAAATCAAAAAAAGAAAAAAATAAGAAAAAAATAAGGAAAGAAATTTTAAAAGAAAATACAAAGCGAAAGAAAAATGGGAAAAAAATGAAACTGTCCAATTTAGGGGTTTGTTGGGTGGCAAAGAAATGGAAGATGGAAATATACTTAGAAGAAAGCCTGCGGGAAAAAACTTACCAAACACCAACTCAAGGCAACTCCCCCTAAAATTTAGGGTACTTAAATTGTATGTTTGGCAAAGAAAGTGAGGGGCAAATTGTTTATTCATCATACTGACAATGGAAACAGCACATAAACATACATGACAGGCCACTGAATGCCTCTGGAAATCTTAATTTTATGCCATTCATTTATTCTGTAGTGTGGAAAAGCGGTACATAATTTTCTTACTTTGATACAGGTATTGTTTTCTGAGGTGGAGTAGACATAAACTAGAAAAGTCTGCTGATTCTAGGAATGATGAGATAGAGAATACCAATGGGTGTCTCCTGCTGATAGTAAAACCTAGAGGTGTTTAATATGAGATGCCGTTTTCCTTTCCCCTCTGACTTAGCAACTTGCAATGCTGTACAGTATGACCTGTGTCACTCTTGATGGGGATTAACATCATTTCAGAAAACCTTAAGCCCGTTAATAACAAAAATCTGCAAGGTCGGCTAGAAGGTGCCTATTTGATTACCATGATGACTGCCTCCACTTGATTAATACAGTCAGCTTAGACTATTGGGATGTAAAATGAAGCAGTTTGTATACATTCTGCTTTATCCAGAGGCTATCACTTTCTAAGTCATTTCTGGCACCTAATACAACACAGAAATTGAAAAAGTTTGAGCCAGCAATTTTTCATTTTGAAACATCTTTTTTAAAGTTGGAAGATGCATATTTAATGGCACACCTGAAGCTAGAATATTCTATTTTATGTTGCAACAGTAACTAATTTACAGTGACATTTTAGATTTAGGCTACGAGACAGTACATTTAGTTGGAAAGAAAACTTTGTGTAGCATTGCCATAAACTGCATTCTCATGTTTAATTGTGGCTCAAAATATCAGCAGATTTAAGTTGATGTGAAATATTTGGAGTAAGTTATTAATGATGATATAAATGTAATATCCAGTTTTAGTATTTGTGATTAAGAGCTCTTTTGATTAAAGTTTATCTGTAGTTTATAGTGTTAAATTAGATGGATCTCAGTAAAATTTTATTTACTTTTTACTTTTAGAATTAGAGATAGTAAGTAATGATTATTAAAGAATTAGGGATACATACAAAGGTCAGAAGCTCCTACGGTGATCTCAATATAGAATGAGGAAGTCAGAATAAAAAAGAACACTTGTGCCATTGTATTTGCAATTACATCAAGAAATACCTCCATCCTTTGTATAAATGACCTAAATCACTGGCCTCACACATAAAAACAATGTTTTACATGTACTTCATATGTGCATACTTCCAGAGAAAAACCTAAAACTATGTTTCCTTGTGGAGAATCCCTTCGCCTTTCTATAGATTCCACGCAACATGTGCAAATTAAGGAAACAATAGTCTTTTGAGGTTTCAGGGTGTTCTAGGTAACATGGCAATGTCTCATGGCTAGTGCAGACTGCTTTTTCATCTCAATGGTAAAGAATAATAAATGGAATTTTCAAAGACATTAATCACTGAGTGTCACAAAATTCATATTATGTACTTCTAAGAATCTAATCATAATTACGCAATGGTATTTCAAGAGTATTTCCTTCAAGCAATGTTTTCTGATTTCTAATTAGAAAATTAATTCAGTCCAGTTGCTGTATAATGGTTAACTGTGTATATTTTCCAGAGTGTACAACTTCTTCTTCTTCCCTAAGAGATTGCGTATTTGGGGGTTTTTATTAATCTCTTTATTTTCCTGCTACCCAGACTTCCTCTGCTGGCAGAAACACAGGCTGCTAATTATGACAAAGTACTTTTCAGTCTTAACACATGCAATCATTAAACACAGAAGACTCAGTGTAAAATATTACCCCTGTAAAATCAAAATATAGTGACTATCATTAGCTGTGTTTCAAAACCAATAAAAAAATGCCAACCTACTTGAAGTTAAGATGGCTATAGGAACAATACATGAGAAAGCCTTTCTTTCTGTGAACTCTTTCTACAAATCTGACAGAATGAAACAGAATAACAATATGATATACATCTGTGTGACTGAAGGAAAGGTGGTACAAGAAGGTGAATGTCCATATGAGATGGTAAGAACCACTGTAGCTCAGAAAGGCACTGGAATAAAAGAAAGGTAAATATACAGATTAGGAAACTACAGTCACAAAATCTATATGATCAAATATGAAAGCAAACTGATAGAACAAAATAATGCTTTGTATATTAAAATAACAAAATACTTTCAATTACTATGCCTAACTTCATAGTACAATGGTAAAGCATACAGTTAAATGAGGAGTAAACCTAATGTTTAACTCCTAGTACCATCTATGTGTATTGTACGTACGCATCTATAACATATTTTCTATATTTGTTTATTTAAATGTTTTATATTTGTAACAGATCATAGGTAAATAAAAGTTAACATTAAACAAAACAGATGGACTTTTGAGGAGGAAGGATCAGAATCTGAGAGTTCAATAAAACATTTTTAGACTAAGTTCTTTTACAGTGGTGTGGTAGGGCACTTCTTCGGTGGAGAAGAGTAGCTTATTACAGGGAAGAGCCAGAAGGCAATTGTTGGCTGCCCTTTGCACCTAGGGAATTCTTTGTCAAATTAGGGTTTAAAGATCTACTATGCTACTCAAGCTCTTAATGTTAGGAAAAAGGCTACTTACTGAAAATATATTGTAGTTATTTTTTGTCTCTCTATTATCCTTTCAACAGTGTACACTTATCTATCAATTGCCTTGCACATAAATTTTTATTTCACTCTCTAAGAAGTGAAAATAAAAATGAAATTTAAGTTGGACAGAAGAATATCATGTGAGCAAAAATCAAGCAATATGAGTGTTCCTATTTCAGAATTATTACTCTTTAAGGAAAAAAATAAGAAAAATATCTGTATAGCTAATATTTTGACAGAGTTCTGCATACAAAACTTAGTCACGTTTTAGTGCTTAGAATAGTTTTATATAACAGGTAAGTTTAATTCAATTTAATACAAAATTTCTAAAAAATATAAGTAGAATCATTTAAAAATATGACAGCATAAAAATAAATTCATTATTTAGTGTGTCATGTATATCACACAACATTGGCGATTACCTTGAGAATTAAATTTCCTTAATTTCTACAGCTATTGTGAATTATACTAATATGGCATTTTAACAGCATACTGAAAAGGTTGCATATATTACTCCAGATAAAGGTTTGTATTTAGGGGAAATAAAACTACAACACAGAATAAGAAAATAGATTTCCTCCAATTATATTGCCAAGGCCAGGGGAATACTATACATTTCTGCTACAGGCAAAACACTGAAAGAAAGCATATGTCAGTTTGAATATACTTGAGGCTTGAGGAAGGCAAAAAATTTAATAAAGGACACAGAGAAAAATTACCTCATGCCAAAATTTGATCTTAATGTGAATAATTATAAAATTATAATTTGGGCTTTTTAAAAAACCTGGAGATACACTGTGCATGCTAACTTCAAGAGATAAGAAGCATGACCTGTTCTACTGAATAGCTAATCATGAAGAATAATCTTCTATCCAATTTCTACACTAACAGTCATTCCTAAGTACTCCTTAAGAATTCTGTTTGCCTCTTTTCTTTATAAGCCTGGCTCAGAATTAAATTTCTAACAAGTAAAATCCCCAGAATTTTTGATGCTAATCAAGTGAATTGCCCTCAGAAAAAAATCAGTCTCCTTGCACTTGTATGGAAATCAAATACTAAGGGATAGGGAGAAGAATCATATGTATGTGTGCATACATATATATCAAGGTTTCTCATCATGTCACAAGAACCACAAGTGAAGAAGAGTATTTATGGAGTTATACCTTTACATTTTTCTTCTCAATGATTTGTTACAGCTTAACAATTCTTTCATGCAGTGCTCTCTATATATATTGTAGAGGTAAAGATATTAGAGACAGGAAACTTTTGCCATGCAAAATTACTCTTCATAGTACATTTGCCTGTGATGACAATCTTGGAACTAGAGCCGTTACCTAGTAGTCACTGCTTTTTATCAGACCAGTGGAACCAACCATTGGAGGGTGCTCAGGCTTTCAACCAAAGTTCCATAAGTTATGTTCATAAGAAGTGAAGGATTATTCTGGTCATGCCACTGTTTCATACTCAAGATGTTAAGGAAGAAAGGCTCCTGCAGTCCTGTCTTTCTCAGAAGACTATTTGGGATCTTCTTTGGGTTGTCTAATACTAATACTCTGCTTTTAGAAGTAACATTGCTAATACAGATTTAGGATTCTGCTTCATGATCTGTGAGCCTAAATAACGGGTTTTAGACTTGAGCTCTTGAGCATTCAAAGTTCTTTTTGTATGAAGCCATGCCTCTGTGTCATTATTTTTTCTCCTGAAAAATTTAAGGTGCTGTATCAGTGTGCTCTGCCTTGGGTGCTCTGTCCTGGAATGTGGTCAAGCAATTCAGACAATGTCCTATTTACAGAGTTATCATGAGTGGATTGAGGGGGCACCATATGCTGGTTTTGGTGTTGTATTATGCTAAATCCAGTCTGGCAACCCTGAATTAACATCCTGATAGGGAGGCAAAGACTTGGCAGATAACCAGCTGCGAAGCTGACCTGGAGACATATAATTGGCAGTCATATCACATCACATCACACCGTAAAAGTCCACTTTGATATGGTTGGGTTCTTCTGACATATTCTCCTTTGAAGTGGGTGAAGATTCCTCCCTTGGGTAGAGGACAGCCCCTCCAGGGATACTCCTTGGGGTTAAGAGAACGAGATCTGTGCATGAGCAAACATATGGTGAGTTATATCAATCTCTATTTAATAATTGTTTCTTTTTGTTAATAATTGCTTTGGTATAGTGCACTATCCTATACTATACACTACTAGTAGTTTTAGCTGTTACACTGTGTAGTAAATAATTCTGATTAAGATATTTTATCTAATCATTTGTCATAATAAGTAGTTAATTTAACAAAAATACATCTGATTTGCCATCTTTAATCTTGTCAGACAAAGTTACTTAAATTGTTGACAAAGTCTGGAGCCACAGTTAGGGTCCTTGCTTGGAAGGAGTTTAGAAAGCAAAGGGGTCCTTTCTGCCCCTTGTGGCTCAACATCAGGATTTCTCTAATAAACTTTCTTTGGAGCTTCCACTCCACTCACAACAGATGCCTCGGTACTTTTAGTAATACTAAAAAGTTGACATATTTTCAGGTTCAGCGTGGATATTTATTTCTCATTCATTACATTCATGCTGGTATTTTTATTTTTTCAACTATAAATTGCAATATTTATGTACTTTTGTAGGAACACACTTTATTCTTAAGAGGTGACTTCTACAATTCAATGCTCTTACAGTGGTGGCTTTGACTTGTATTGCATTATCCCTCTCTTCTTTGAGGTAAATAACGTGAAAGTATAGAGGAAGGAAATTACAAAATACAAAAGAGTGATTGAAGCCTTTCCTGCTGTTCCAGAAAGTTGTTAGATGGTGAAGAATACTACAGTTTGTTGACCAGCACAGAGCAATAACTACATATTTTTTTCAAGTTTCCTGAAGACAATACCTTAAAGTGTGCATTCATTCTATATGTTACAATTTATGAATCTCCAATCTGTGCAGGAATCACCGTGGAGTATCACATATGAAATTATTTCAATTTTCTATAGGTAAGCATATCTGGATGTCATAGAGAAAGTTGATTCATTCTAGCTGCCTTCCCAGAAGGGTTCTGAACTCCTGGTGATCTGATGTATCTGCCAGTCCTATAAACACTGTCTTTGGTTTAACCAAAGGAACCTAGTTCCTACTCCAGTACACTAATAGAAGTTCATATCCTCACTTAAAAAAAATATTTTGTAGAAAAATATCAATACCCTAGCATTTAAAATTTATTTCTAGAAAATAAATGTCAAATTTTTCTACATCTCTAAGGATTCGTTTTGGATTAAAATATTTACAAAACATTTCTCATGTTTTTATAGCCAAAGAATTCTAGTTTATGATACTTTTCTGAAATCCTCTCCAGTTAGTATTTTCCTGTAAAATTCCCATTGGTCTTAAATCTGCCCAATCTACAATGCAATTATCAATGTTACTTAATAATAACTGAGTTATAGTCCAAAACAATTTTTTCAAAGAACCTGTGAACCTCTGGCTATAACAAAAACAAACAAGCAAACATACAAACCAAACAAACTCCTGGACTTTTAAAAAAAACTCCTAGTAAAAGAATGTTTGGATAACTTGACAAAAAATGAAGGACAGGCTAAAGCTTGAATGCTAATACATGTCACTTGTATTGAAATCTGTATGGAGACAAAGATTTATGGCAGATGGTAAGCTTTTAATTGGATCTTGATCAGGAAATATAAACACTGAGCATCTGTGGTCCAGTCACTAGTTGTATAATTGTCAGTGAACTGGACACTTAAACTAAACCTACAAGTATCTTCCAAATGAACACTGGCAGTTTCAGTTTTGAAAATAACTTTTATCAGAATAGACTCAGCTGGAAACTGTGTTCCTTGACATCGATTTTTATCTTTGTAATAGAGACCTTACTTACAGATGTCATGGTTTAGCCCCTGATGGCAACTGAGCCCCACACAAACATTTGCTCACTCTCCCGAAGTAGAGGGGGGAAACAATCTAAAGAGTAGAAGTGAGAAAACTCACGGGGGTTGAGATAAAGACATTCAATACTTCCCATACGCAGGCAGGTGTTCAGCCAGACTCAGAAAAGAAGGGCTCCATCACACATAATGGTGACTTGAGAAGACAAATGTCATCACACAGAATGTCCCACCCTTCTTTCCTCTTCCCTTGATTCATGCGCTGAACATGACACCATATGGTGTGGGATATCCCTTGGGTCAGCTGGAGTCAGCTGTCCTGGTTTTGTCCCCTCCCAATTTCTTGTGCATCTCCAGCCTCATCACTAGTGAAATGTGAGGGGCAGAAAAAGCCTTGACAATGTCTAAGCATGGCTCAGCAATAGCTAAAACAGTTATTAACAGTTTTCAGCACAAATCCAAAGCACAGCCCCATACTAGTTGCTATGAAGAAAATTAATCCCATCCCAGACAAAACCCGCACACATAAATGTCTTGTCATATCTTTGGCAGTAACTGTGATTTCAGGTGTACCTTTCTATTTAAAATGCAGATTCCTTTCTGAAATTATCTCAAATACATGTTTGGATGGCAGATCAGGTCTTATTCAAAATTTTCTATGGACTGGTAAAAAAAGTTCATCTTCTTATGAAAACTATTCATTCAATATGTCATTTTGTGAGACTGACAATTTTAATGTTGACTTTGTGCTGGAGCTCATTTTCAAGAAAATATATAAAAATTACTGCCTGAATAGCATGATTTAGGCTCAATCTTTTTCTTTGAACCAAAAATACCAGAAAATACAATGTTACAAGCTTGCCTGAAATGTAAAACTCCTTTACTCATCTTTAAGAAGTGTTTCTACTTCTCAATAGTGATGCATTTTAAACTGGAATCTTAAGATCCAAAATATTTTCGTTAAAATATTAGTAATTCTTCTGTTAGGCAGCAGCAAGAGTCAGACTGTCCTGCAAGATGGACAAGTCAAGCACCATGAGTGATCTCAGAACTGGTTGTGTTCTCCCTTGCAGGTGCCATTCTGTAGATACTCTGTGGTTCAGTGGAGCCAAGGTGGTACAGACAAAGTTCAGCAATAAAGGAGCAGATGGACTGGGGGAAAAGGGAGGAGAGGAAAGTAGAGAGGGAGGTAAAATAGCAAACTAACCACGAGAACTAGACATTTACCCATAAATTAAGACTATTTGAGTAATAGAGATTACGGTGGTAAGTTTAATGGCATGAAGATGGTGGTGATTACATTGAAGAACACTATCAAAAAAATCTGTAAAGTCATAAAATACTGACCCAGTACAAGGAAGGGAGAGATCAAAACCAGATAAAAATGGAAACTTGTCTGTTGTTGTTAATAAAATGTGGAAAACTACAGATTTCCCTGAAATGCAAGTATGCACAGGACTTTGGATGTGATACCTTTAAATGTGAACTAGTTTAAAATGAGACTCTCTCTTCTTCTGCTAAATTTTGTTTTGCTATCATTTCCTCTGGGAAATGGTAGAGCAAAATTCAGCCATCAGTTGGGGCACATGGCTTTTATTTCACAGTTAACATGTACAGACTATGCAAATGAACATTAATTGCTCTCTGGAGAGCAGTGTGCCCCCATTTTGATCTATTGATTTACCTTGCTCATTCTTCTGAGAGTGCAGAGGCATTGGAGGAACTGCACAGTATGCAGTTTGAACAAAGGTTTTCAAATAGAAGATGAATAGGAATGTTGTGTGTAACAAATTTCTCTGGTCTTTATGTATTGATTGTGTTATATATAACACAGCTTGAGTAAAGGCTATGCAATGTTTTCACCCACACAACACAATTGCTTTTGATTAAGTATTTTTTTTATTTACACCAGCAAAATGTTTATAAGCCATTATTTCTCAATTGGTATAGTCAGTTGAACATAGGGTATTTATTCTGAATCTTAAATCTATTACTAAAATTTTCAAAACTAGATTACAATTCTCTTGTTCTCCAAATCATTTCAGTGATTGAAAGCCACAGGCAAGAAACAATAATTTACAAAAAGTGTTGTAAACTTTAGAACTCTATTTGGTAACCTCAGAGAATAAAATAAGTTTAGCATTTCACAGTCTCCTTCAACGCTAAGACTACCGTTGTGACCCCAGGCCCACTTAGGAAATAGATGTGGCAGGAAACTTTAAATCTGTGAATCTATATAAAATTGCTAGCCTTTCTTTCTGTTTTCAAATGTAGGCATAAGACTGCATCTTTATTCAGAGTGTTATTATCTATTCTTCCTATGTCTGTCCATTTTTAAAATACACCCATTAGCTTTTCTTCTACATTAAAAATCTCTTGTGCAATACTCTACTGTCCAAAGCACAGACAGTATTTCCATGGTGATCTGTAAAACAATTGAAAAGAGATTATCTTGCCCCTGTAGACACAAAAATATCAGCAAAATTAATGTTTTATACTTTAACAGCTTTTTTCTTTCTCTCAGACATGAAGAATTTAACTTACAAAACAGTTTTAAAATGTATGCAGCTTCACATCTGCTAGTGTAAATCAGTTATGAAAATACCAGAACCCTAAAGGAAAAAGACAGTGACCTAGCACATGATCATGTAATTAAATTAAGCCCCTCAGCCTCAATATCATTCTAAAAATACATCTATAGTAAGAAATGCTCTGGGATTGAAAAAATTTGGAAATTAAAGTCCTTCTCTCTGAAAGAACATAGGAAGCATGCCAGTGTACAAGAAGAAAATTTAACTCTGAAGCAGTATTAACCTTATTAAACTTTTAAATTTAATATTTGTCAGTTAATGTTACTGTAACAGCTCCTCAACTGGTGTAAATTGGTCCAATCTCATTAAGGACAACAGAAATACACTAATTTACATGTGCCTAGAATCTCTCCTTAAGGCTTTTTTCTCTTGTTCTCATCTGTTCCTGGAGTTATAAATAACACTTTATTTATAATAGCAAGGAATACTTTTCACCAACAATTTCAGTCATCTACAACTTTGAAAGATAATTTCTGAAACTTATTCTTTGACAGAGACACAACTCCTGTGAGCATTTTCCTATTTGGGTCATTCATTAGGAAATTCCAGTAAAAAAAACCAACATTCTGACTTCCCTTATCCTTCATGTGCTCTCACAAATGAGAAAAAAAAGTCCATCAGGAAGATATCCTTCAAGCATATATTTCATTTGCCTATTTTCATTTTTACTGTGATAACACACTTGAGTGAATTAACTGAATACATCAAGGCAATTGCTATGTCACTTTCATTCGTGTCCCCTTCCCTTCTAAATATGAGAACTTGGTAGGTGGTAGTGGAGTTGTTTTGTGTTGTGTGTGTATTTTTCTATTAACCCTGCTGAGTCTGATAGTACAACTAAGAGACTGAGCAGTGTAGGTTACTTACAAGAAAGAAAAGAGGAAAATGAGAGCAGCTAACAGAGAACTCTTGCAGGAGCTGTGCTGGGAAGGGCAGAAGGTGTTAAAGATCCATTTACCTTGCAAGGGCTGCTGACATCTGGTCCCAGTTGTGTCATGACAATTTATGTATTGGCTTTGCATCAGCTTTCCTGTAAAGCAAGAAAGTTAGAAAGTAAGAAAGAAAGCCTTATGTTTACATAAAGTAGTGTTTTGTATTAAGGTGTAAACTTAATTTACAAGCAAGCTGTGAAACTTGGAAAAACATACTTCACTAGGAATGCTGCTAAAAATTAATAAGAAAAACATAGAAAATGTTGATTATATCATTTAGAGTTGCAAAAACCTTTCAAAAAGCAGACAGAGAAAAGCATTTACCTAAGGAATAAATTTTGTCTCTGAGAGCTTAAAAAAAAATGAGTCCTTAACAAATAAGCATACATGAAGTGAGTTAACACTCTAAATGTCAGAGAAGTCTGAAATCTGACCTTCCTTTGGTTTGGAAACTGATACCTGAAACAGAAAAGCAGCTTTCAGAAAGGTAGATCTGTTGTGGTTTAGGATAGCTGGGAATTGTAGTTGAAGAAGGCTGCATCTGCCAGGAAGTGATTCCTTGCAAAAAGGTGCTTTCAGCTTCCTCTAGACCAAATCAACTGGCCAGGTTGAATATTGGCAACTTTCTAAACCACTTAGAGAGCTTGACACGCCTCTGTGAGCCACATTTTAAGAAGGAGCAGAGGCCAGGAAGCCCTCTCTTGCTTCCGGCAGCCGAGCAGGTAACTGGTGGGGGGTGGCCGGGCCAGGCCGGGCTCTGCCGGCCGGGCCTGGCCCGGGTCGGCTGGGGGGTGGCTTGGCTGAGATTGCAGTCACTTCAGCTCGCCAGACACTCCCCCCCCAGAGGCCAGGATGGCCCTCACCTCACCTCCAGAGCAGCTGAAATTCCCCTGAGACTGCCATCCGGCAGGATCACGTGGCCAAGAGATAAGCAAATTCCAAGCTCCAGCTGCAAAGCCCAGGGGAGATTAACTCTTTTAGTGCTGTTTTTTCCAGACCAGATGAAGCCTGCAGAGACTAATCATCTCCCCGATCAGATGGAGAGAGGAAAGTGAAGGCTTGTGAAGGAAACACTATAAAGATGCCCAAGTCAGTGAGGAAGAAAAACCTGAGACCTCGAGAGAGGAGGCTGAGGAGATGCTTTAATCCTAGAAGCTGAAATTCTGTTGGGAAAAAAACCATGGTGATGGACTATTAGACTATTAGACTACCCATTGTAATTTCTTGAAAGCATTGGGGTGGGGGGGGGCGGGGGGTGTGTGAAGCATTCTAACTGCAACTGTGAGCAAAAGTGCTTGTACTAGAACAAGCAAATGCTGAAGTAGCTGTAACTTGCTGTGAGCAACAGTACCTGTGCTGCAATAACTACATGCTGAAGTAGCTGTGATTTGATGAGAAACTTGAGCAGAGATCGCACCAGAGAGAAAGACCTCTGTTCCTAGACCATGTGGATACTCCCAGGGAGGGTCCTTATGCCTTTCAGCACTTTGATAAGTGAAGAAAACTTCCGTTTCTGAGCAGCTCATCCTTAAAAATAGTACCCCCTTAGCTAAAGAGACCCTTGAAGCAGCTGTGGGGAAAGCTGTAGTCGGGGGATGGGACTTTCACATGCAAGCAGAAAACCATTCCAGGCGGCTGCTTTTGCTGTGACACTGAAGCTTCACGAGATTGTTTCGTGTGGAGATGTTTCCATGGTTTTGACCAAGAGAGACTCCTCTCCCTAAGTGAACTGAAAACCAGAAATTATTATATAGGTGGTGAACTGACTAGAATTCTCAAGGGTTGTGTTTTTCTTTTACGTTGGTGGCAGAAGGGAGCAGAGGTGGGGGGAGAGAGGTGCTCTGAAGGTTTAGTCTGACTTTCCTTTCCCTCTTTTAACTCTGCTAATAAACTTGTTTATATTCTTTAAGTTTTTGTGCCTGCTTTGCTTTTCCTCCTAATGCTTATCTCACAGAAGAGACATCAGGGGGCTACTGCTGAGTAGTTAACCCTTAAACCACTACACAAATTGGTGTTTCTGCCCGGTTACCAAACTCAACCCGCTACAAGATCACACAGAAAGTTGCAGTAGAAGATATACACAGTATCCGTGGCTCCTATTTTCATTTTCTTTTTGTGAGTCTTTTAAACAAATCAGGAAACATTATAGTACACAAATAAATACAAAGATTTTCACAGTCTTCTCTGCATGTTATTTGACAGGTTCAATATATGAGTTCTCTCCAACCCAAAGCTAGCTATAGAGCAGATAAATTTAAAAGGAAAAGGCTGGGCAGTTTCTTTCAATTGAGTCAGGAAAGGGAAGAATTTTGCTTTTTGGATTTTCCTAGCAAAGAAAAAATCCTGAGGGTTTTTTCTTTTGATTGTGAAGGTTTTTTTATTTGCTCTTTTTTTGTTTGCTTTTAAAACAAGTCTAAATAAAAATGTTGAATTAAACATACTTTTTACCTTTTGGATACAAGATAAAATCCCCACCCACATGACCATGATACACACCTCCCCATGGCACATTTTCCACTATTCTTCCTGCATGGTGTCAGAAAACTTCACAGAAATTAAAAGACAAAAATAAAAGATTATAATTCTTCTGGGGCTTATAAACCTCACATCCCCAATGTCTATTGTCTGCAGAAGTAAACATGAACAGAATTCCCCTTCTCCCTGATCCTGTAAGAGTATTTCTTTTGCCTTTTTCTCAGTTTATCACAGAAGAGGAAATTAGCACTGACTCCTCAGCCAGAAAAAACACTGAAAAAATCTTATAATTAGGTTGAAAACCATCTGGAAAGAATATAAGATAAGTAACAGGAGGGTGACCATTTCTAATGCTATAACTTAAAAAACTTAAGAATATAGACATTATTTTAAATTCAACTTTATGACTTTATAAACTAAAGGAAGTTACCATTGTGGTACATCTCCACCCTTGATTTTAATGACACATCTTAGTGAAAATGATTATGTTCAGGAGTTTGATTTTTGGGACATTGTCAGCATCCCTGGAGGAAGAAGTGATGATGATACTTTGTCCTGTATATGCTGGTAGCAGAAAATTTGGCAGCACTGCATATTTTAAAGTTATGAGCTAAAATATTCTGCTTTGAACATTTGAAAATAAAGTGGAATATAATGTTTGGGACATTTGAGTTAAGTGGAATATAACATTTTATAGTATGTGTTTAACAAGCTACATTTGGATTACTGCTAATAGTAGAAAAAAATTCAAATATCAGTGTTGTGGTTTAAACTCAGCTGGAAATTAATCGCCACTCAGCTGCTTCCCTCCTCTTACCCCCTCTGGCAAAAGGGAGAAAAAAAGCAGAGTTTCTCAGTTGAGATAAGAAAAATTTACTTGATAATGCAATGATACAGCAAACCAACAGTAACAGGAACAATATTAGTAATAGAAGTATACAAAGGAGAGAGTGAGTCATACACAAAGAGGTGGTCACCACCCCAACCAAGCTCCATGTGACCACCAAGACAAAAACAAAATGAGTTTGCCTTTTCTCCCCACCGAAGCCACATCCTCCAGCTTGGTATTCATGGTATAGAGTAGCAATCTAGACACGCCCAGACAGCCCTAGACTCCACCCCCACCTTGGCCACTGCAAGAAAATTTGGACACAAAGGATCCCAGAATATGAAAACTTAGTAAAAGGAGAAATGAAATTTAACTTTCTAGTAGTAAAAAAAAAAACCAAAAAACCAAAAAGTCTACCTGGGTCATCAAGCATTGAAGCACTAATGTACCTTTTGGTTCAAGATAATTTCTGCAGAGCTCAGATGTGACCGCTTCTTATTTTAGGCATTACTAATAAGCGACTTCTACATATTCAGTAATCTAATTTTTATTTGATCATCTACATTGTACTGACTTTTGATGTTTGTTAAGATAGAAAACACTAATTTACAGAAAACCAATTCTTAGAATTATAAATTTATTGTCTGGTTACTATCCAACAGCTACAAATGAAATCTAGGAGTTTCCCTGAGACTACAGGAGTATTGGGAACATAAAGAGCTTTTCCAGAAAGCACTTAAATGTCAAGTTGAAATTTCAGTTTTCAGACATTCATTTCAGACGTTCATTTTAATTAATATTTCCACATTTCAAGAACTCAAAAAAAATTTATGAAGTATAAGCCATTGAAATCCTGCTACATTTCATGTTGCATTATTGAGATTTAAATGCCTCACTAAACAGTATTTTGCTTTATAGCATAAGTTTCCTTCTTTCAAGTATTTATGAAAATACAGGTTAAAATTCATGGTTTATTGCAGAGATTTATTTTTTTCACCTCAGGCATCACCCCTTCATTAAAAAAGATTATCTGTATAACCAGGTGCATGTCTTTATTTTTTGATCTTTAATATCATAGAAAAGATGGTATAATCTAAAAAATTAAGTGCTGCACTTCAGAAATTGTAAGGTGATCTTAATTTCCTTCTTTACAATTTAAGAAAATAGATTCTACTTTATAGTAAAGTATTTATGGTTTTAGGTCAGGCATATATTTTACTCAGTAACTTTTGTAGGATATCCAGGAACTCATTGAAGGCCATGACCTTGAATAAACTTTATTTAGCCTGTGGGTTACTTGAAATAATGTTGTGTTTTTCAGAGGTGGTAGTATGAATGCAGAATACTAAATACTTTTCGAAGAATATTGTCTTATCAAAGTAGTTCAAAATGAAAATTACCTCTGGTTTTATTCCAGATATTTTTATTTCACTAGCAAAGGAGATACAATGAGACTACAGAGAATACAGACAATGCTGTTCTTATCACTGAAACTCGCTGTGCTATATGTGCAATGACTGCCATTTGCACACTCATGAAGTCAGCAATGTATAAAGGAAAGACATGATGAAAAGGGAAGCTTTAAGAAGGAATCAGATTTGGAGGAGCTTAAAGATGAACTGAGAAGGCAGAGGTTGTCTGCTCAAAAAAACTGATGTAGTAAACCCCATGCTGAAGTTGCTCTCTATAGAGTCACCCCATGTAGTGTTTTGTAGAACATGGTAACAATAGCCTGAATCTCTTTGCTTTTTCTCTCTATTTTCACTGTTTGACAGATAAAAGATCTATTTAAAATAATGGATTATCAAGCTAGTGATTTTGTCATGTTTTTCTCTTTTTTTTTAAGAAATGTAGTGGAGATGAAGAATTATTTGTATGGTTATACTTAAGAACTCGTTCATTTGTGAATCCATTATTAAAATCTTTGGTTCTATGCAATCACTCACCTATGATGCTGACTTAGTCACCATGTTTCTGGGTGTGACAGTAGAGTGACTGAAGCATTCTTAAAGGAAAATAGCAAAGAAGAGGGAGTCTAAAATTAAGATCATGATAACAGATATTTTCCCTTCTCATTCTCAAATTGTTTGTTTTCCTATCTTTCTGGTAGCTTCCTTTAAGAATCTCAGTGTTAAGGTCTGCTCTAAAAATAGAATGGAAGATGGACAGCAAATAGCTCACCAGCATATATTGAGTATATGTTGAACTCTTCCTTCCTTCCTGTATGAAAACTTTCTCTAGATGTGAAGGTGGAAAAAAAAATGCCAAATTCTTTCTTTTCTGAAACATGTAGATTTGAAATATTCCTAAAAACACCTTTGACTATTGCACCAAGAGCAGCCTAGTGTAGTAGTACGGAGGTATACTTGGGAGAAAGGAAGTGCCACATGCCTGATTGTTGATTGAATTTCACTTTCTAGTGTGAATCTCTCAGTTAACTATCACAAAAGTAAGAGATTCTGTTTTTCTACCTAGAGGCCAAAGTATAAATCATCAACATTTTAGCATAGATTTATGGTGAAATGATAATGAAAAATAATCTAACATGAACAATAGTCAAAAATTAGATATCTCCAGAAAACTTTGTGGGTTTTTTTTTGTCAGTCATGCAGGTGATCTCTCCACAGTAAATCCAAAGCTACGAGGACAAAACTGTGGGAGCTGGAAGGATTTCCTTCAGTGACTGAAGGAAAATGTCATGGAGAGATACATACAGAATCAGCTTTATTCTCTCTACTTACCAGTGTTCAAAAATCTTCTGGATTTTACTTTTAAATACAAAATTCTTTTTTAAGAAATATATTTTTAGTTTTGGAGACTCTGGAAAGCTTTAAATATTCTACCATTTGCTTTCTGTATTTAAAATTTCAGATACCTAACTTCAGCAACAGGTAATTTTACAGATTCAACAAAACCTTATTGTTATTTAACATCCCTGATAAGTACTAGTACTCTTAAACGGCAGGGGCAATAACAGAAACATTAGACTGAAAAATCATTGGTGTCAAATATTTTTAAACTTTTGAGAAAATATACATATTTATAGCAGATTTCATATTTCATGCCTTTATTTACTGACTCCAGATATATGGACAGTTATTACCTGCCACCCTGAATGACACTGAAACGGCTGATTGATAACACAAAAGAATGACTCTCTGAAAGAAAGTGCATTTTGTTTTGCATATTCTCAAGGATACTCATGAATGAAGATAGGAAATCTTATATTCTTTTTACATCAAGGAGGGAGGGAGGGTAAGAAATGTTTTATTTTATAAGGCCACAATATTATTAATGTAAAAATTCTTGCTAAGGAGATTATATTCATTTTGCCTCCCATTTTGTTTTCTAAATGTTATTTAATCAGTTCTGTTTAGATACTCCTGATGAATAAATCTTACAGAAATATTCCACGCCTTATCACATGTCTATACACCCTCATTTCTTAATTTTTCATATGAAGAAAATAGTGTGGATGTTCATAATTTATCCAAGGAGAGAATGTGATGGACCACATAGTGCTCTTGTCTGCTATGATGAAGACTGATCTTCAAGGTGACAGTGAAAGCAGCTCCACTGTCCTTCCTCATGTAATCAGCCTCTGGCTGAGTATTAGTATTACTGAATGTATTCAGAACTTATGGTAATGGAGTAAAAAATTTGAAGTTTAATCAAGACTGCTTTTCCTAGCCTGGCTCTGCTTCCTCAAGTCAAGTGGCTCCTTACTTACCTTAGCTCTGTAAAATCACTGCGTGGTCCTAACCTAACTGGCTGCTGCTGAAGTCAACTCCTTGCACTGTTGGCAATTCAGACGAGTTTCAGTACAGGCGTAACTTCAGTTTTAATTAAGAGTCTTCATAAAATAATTTAAACCTGTGAAAACATATAACTGAATTAATACTACAATTACCTTTTCTTCATTTATGTATTTTTAATAATAAATGTCTCATAGGTGACTATTGCTGTTAGTACTTATTTTTTCATTTTCAGACCAATTTAAGATAAACCTTCTGTTCTTTGTGCAACTTGCATTGACTTATGTCTCCCATTCTATTTCAAAAGATTATAAAAGGCTAGGAGAATATGGCAATTTTCTACTGCAACTTTTATAACCAGAATTTGCATATCCTTTTTTGCTGAACTGTGAAATCAGCATTCCAATTTCAAGTGAGCTCTGGTTTCCAGACATGAAAAATAATTATGAGGCCTGAATAATATCAGCCATAGATCACCTTTCTTGGATATTGTTATATGGCTTCAAACATAGCTCTGTCCTGAAACTAAGTGCTTGGAGAGTAATGCTTTTTTTAAAATAAAACAATTCTAAAAATGTAGCCTTGTACTGTTCGGCATCAAGGAACGTAGGAACATTAATATGTTATGAGATGAAGCAGTATAGAATACATTGCACAGCAGATGGCAGGAAGGCTTCAAAACATGATACAGCAGAGCTATCACACAGCAATTGGGAAGGGTCATTGAAGGCAGTCATATATGACTGTTTAAAAATTGTGTGAGACTGGGATTGCGTAGAGAGAACTCTTTAAAATCTTCCTAGATCTTCAGATCTGTAATGAAGAAGCATTTTCCTCACATACTGGACTAGCAAAGATCTTGGGGTTGTTGTGATGTTTGTTTAGTTGCTGTCTCCCTTTTATGGCATCTTTCACAAAAGGACTTTGGAAACTGGCAGTCTTTATTTGCAAACATCCTGGCAGACTTTCAGTGATACTAAAGATCTTACTTTTTTTAGAGGGTGTGCAGATTTTCTGTAGCCTGTTTTACACTTGGGGGTGTAATTGTTTTTGTGTTCTTTCTAGAATATACCTATCCTATTCAAAAAATTGGTAGGCTGACATGATGAGCCACTCTAGTCATGGGTTCCTACTACAAATCTATTTTTGACAACTTTTTAGAATATTATGTCAACAACTCATAGCTCAGATTTAAACTAAATTCAAAGTTTTAAACATTCCTCTTACAAAATTTTATGACCATTCAAATTTTATAGACAACTGAATGATTTCAGAACATTCCTTTAACTTCAGGTAAGCTCTGCTTTTATTCTTAGAAGCTTCCTGACTAGATGCTTGTTTGGAAAAAGCATCTGTGTTATCATAGAATTATGGAGCAACTCAAGTTGAAAGGACTGAAGGGAGTGCCCTGACTGAACTTCTGCACAAATCTGAGATAAGAGGTCATGCCAGGTATCCAGGGCTTTATCACGTTTGTTTTTGAAATCTCTGAGGGTGGACAAAGAGTGCACAAACTCTGCTCCAGGCCTGGAGTGTCCTAATGACTGTGGTGGGTTACCTTGTCTGGCTGCCATATGCCCACCCATTCCTTCACTCTTTTTCCTCAATAAGACAGAGGCAAAAACTAAGATGGAAAAAGCTTATGGGTAAAGGAAAGGACAAAGAACTTAATTATCAAATACCTTCACAGGCAATGCAAACTGAGTTTGGGAAAAATTAGTTAGTTGCCAAATAAAATAAATTTGGCTAGTGAGAAACAAAGAAAAATTAAAAGAGTCTTTTCTCCTACTCGCCTTCTTTTTTCTAGGCTCAAATTTACTCTCTCCTTCCCCCACTGAACAGGGAGGTTGGAGCAGATGAAGATACTGTGGTTGCTTCCCACCTTACCCGCTCTGTGTCTATGTGTGTCTACATCGCTGGGATATATGCTCAGCTTCACCTTTGGTCGAACCTGTACACAGGAAAGTGACAGACGCATCCCTGAGACTGGGCAAAGACCCTGGGTGCCCAGGCTGGGCTCCAGCACCTGGGCAAGAGGGAGGCCCAGAACTGCTCTAATAGGAGGCTGCTTTTAACATCCCTATTTCAAATCACAAGTTAAATCACTAGGTAAATCTGAGTCTATAAAGGAAATCCTATGAATATTTTTTTTTGTTTGTGAAATTAATAAGCATAACATGGTTTTGACAGCACAATCAGAAGGAAAAAGAATAGCAACAAAACATCACAACTTTAGGTTGACACCCATATAGATTTAAAATCTCTTATCCTCTTTTCAGCCCAATCCACTTGTCTATTCTTAACAGCAATTGCTTCCCCTCTTATTGAGGAGTTTTGAATAATTAGGTTCAGCTGAATGTAATTAGCTTCCAGCTGGCAGTGCTTATCTATGTTGCATTGAATAGTGATGAATTCTGTGGAAGAAAACAAAATTAAATAAAGGAACAAAGCCACCTTTTATTGTCAGTTTTTTCATCCCATTTCCTCCTGACTTGCCCCCTTGGTACTATAAGAGGCCTTTTAATAGTGCTCAGGACTAGTTGAATATGCTGAGTTTTAATAGTAGCATGCTGTTTGCTTTTGACACAAGACCTTGGTAAGCATCTCGGTACTCACTGTTTTATGCTTCTTTGTAGATTTTGTTGTTGTTTCTCTTAGTGATTCAGGAATAGCCCTAAGATTTTTTTGTTACTGGTTTCTCCATAGGTAAAGGTTTTAAGGTGAAATATAACTAGTAGAGTATCAGTAGACATAGATCTGTCAGGCAAATCTAGGATTAAAGAAGTTGTTTATTACAGAGTGCTGTCTGTGGAATCCTGGCCCACCTTTCATGGGTTCATGAAGTTCTTGGGAACATGATTTAATTTCATTTCCTTTAAGAATTTTGATGGAATAGTAACTAATTCGTTCACTGTATTAATTCTTTATCTACCTGTAGGCACATTGCTGCCTTTTTAACCTTTCTTTTTTTTCTCAGTCATTTTTATCTCATTCTGTCCACCAAGCTATTGGTATATCTGTTCTGTTATTGACTTTCAGAAGCCTGCTTTCTTTTGCATTTTCTGCTTTTTATTTCTGATTATATATTTTAGGTTTAATTCTTATCTCCTGGGAGGAAATTCACAAGTATTATGCCCAAGTTATTTTAATTCTGTAAATTTCCCTCTAAAAAATCCTTTTTTATCTCCCTTTCAAATGTCTTGAATGTACTTTTAGAACACTAAAACAACTGGAAGATGTTCTGTGGATTTTTATAATTCTCTCTGTAGTGTTTTTATTCTTTCAACTCTCTTGGCCTTTCTCTTTTGTTTGGCTTTGTCCCTCATATCTCAGTAGATGTTTGGAAATGTTTGTGGTAGAGATTAGGAGACTCTTTGGTAGATGAGCTCTAAAGCTTGTCTAAGAAAGGCTGCATTTTCACCCTTCACTGAATTGTCTTTCCATTGTAAAGTACTGTGGGAGGAGCTGACAACTAGTTTTCATGACAGCAATTTTAAGTAGATAGAGTAGATTTTTTCCTGGATAATCAACCAAAAGAAGATAAAACAAACAAATACAGCCAAAAGACAGAGCTCAGACTTTAAAATTAACAAATCTTTATTCTTCTTCAACCATTTTTGTTGCTTAGTACATCTATACTTTGCAGAAGTACAAAATTAGGGGGAAAAATATCTTGAAAAGGGAAACCTGGAAACCATTTTTAGGAAGAATTTTGCCTGTTTAAGACTTAAGTGTTCCTGGTGTTGTGCTCTGTGAACATCACAAAACACACAGTAGTGTTGCTCTGTCCTGTACTTTCCTATCCCTCATTCTTCTTTTCTAGCTTTTTAAAATAGCATATTTATACATCCTATGCATATTTGGTGGGATTTGGTATTTTGCACCGGAATGAATGGATCAGTTCCAGAGTTGTGTGCACTTGTCTGAAATCAGAAAAATACATCAAATACATGAATGTTTTACCTTTTTCCAATGGGACAGTGTTTCCCCTCACTTTCAGTTTTTTCAGAAATGAATTCTGCAGTGTAAATCCATCTTCTATAAAGGTCTTATTTTCAAAATTTGCACTGGATTGTTAAAATTTTTGTATCTGTGATGTTGTATAACTACTGTGAGAGATGTTTAATATCTTTAAAAGGAAAGAAATTACCTCCTAGGGTATTTAGAATAGACCTTAATATAAACAAGAATCTTTAACCTCTAACTGGATGGTTTTATCCAGATGTTAGCCTGCAATATTCTGACACCAGAAATAATCTGTGTTGTGTTAAATACTCTTTTTACTAGGGAAATAGATTAATTTCTAGATGTAGATTTTCTAGATTTCATACAAATCTGTATTAACACTGTCTGAATTGTGATTCACTTTACCTTTATCTTTTACAGATATATAAATCAAGAAGGATCTACTCTGATATTTTCTACCTTCCATTTTAGAATAAAAAAACCCCTAATACTTAACCTATCATAAATTATCAGATTATGGCTTCTGAGAAGTTTAAAGTTTTTATATACACTTTGGGATCTGCTTGCTTGCCATAGAAATTGTTGAGAGAATATTTGCTTTCTAATTCCTTATGTTCACATTTCTCTTTATGAAAGAATTAAAGTCAAGGCATTTATGGTTTTCAGCTATTTAATTGCAAACAGTATCAGATGCTTCTGAAACACTGCAAACAAAACAAGGACTTAGTAACACATTGTAAAAAACATTCAAATATATGTAAAATTCAATAGTCAAATTGTCTCACTCCCTTCATGCTACAATAGAAGAGATTTTGGCATTCTGTGCCAAGTCCACATATTGAAAAAGTGTAAAGAAAAATAATGCAAACACTTGGATGTAACCAAAGCCCAATATGTTTAGAAATAACTTCTCCATCCTGGCTTTCCTTTATTCAGTGTGAACAAAAATACCTAGCTATCTAATAGTCCAGTCAATAAGCAAGGCATCATTTTCAAATTGGATCTTTCTTTGCTGCAATTTTGTCTGAATTTTACCTCTCTTTTTCTGTGACCTCACTAACACACACTTTTGGCAGGTAATCTTGCACACAGAAGCATCTAGGCTCTCAAAATTTATATTTAGAATCAAGAAACTTTTTCCCTAACAATGAAAAATAGATTGTGTTTCTAAGGCGTCTATCCAGCATAGTACACCAACTATCACTCTCCTAATGTATCAGATCTTCACTTAATTATTCCCAGGAAGATATGTTCTGTCTCACTCACCAGTATTGCCATTGTTAGCCTGGTACTCTCTCGATTTCTTGCATCCCTGAATCCATCTCCTGATTTGTTCTGTGAATTCTCATGGGAAAAAATAATTTTGTTATGTCTTTGCAAACTATGTATTCAATGAGTCCTAAGTCCATGCTTACAACTCTTCAGTATTACAGCAAGAAAAATAATTAAAAGTATTCCTCAATAGCCACATCATAGTTACTTGGCTATAAAACAAACGTGGACTACACAATTTACAAAGTTAGAGCAAATAAGAAAATTCTTTGCTGCCAGACACTATTAAAAACCAAAGCAACTGATGTCTCCAGCTGGCACAAATTTTTAATTATACTTCAGCAATATCTAATTGCAAATGAACTTGTGTTTTTTTTATGGTCAAAATCTTGTTTATGGACAAAAAGAAAGCATACCATATGGAACAACAGAAGTATCTATATAGGCATGTAAAGCAAAGATTATGTATAAAAAGCTCTATAGAAAGATGTGTAAAGGCAAGAAATTAATGTTAGTATAACTGAAATCTTGACAATATAATTATTATTAGTCCAGATCTAAATGTTTCAGATAAAAGAAGAAAAATAAATGTTAAATTATTATACACTCATATCTTCATTTCTACTCCTTTGTGAAAAAGTAGAGTTTATGCAATTTTATTACATAAACAACATATAAGCCATTTTTTGTAGTTAAATTATATTTTTTAACTAATTTCACTTTTTTTATAATTAATATTTCTCCCCATTGTAGAGGTAAAAAGATTTTCTCTTCCTTTTAAAGATTTTTCATACTGTCTTCAGCCTATTTTTGCTTTCTCTAAAGGGGTCTAATGTGTAAAGTTTATATAAATTCTTTTACAGCAAGTGGACAGTGAAGAAACTGCTTTTAACTTTAAGGACATTTTTAAAGATTAAACCTCAGAGTCCCAGTTCTTCTCTGAAATGTTTGATGCAGTATTAATGGGGGAATTATATTATTTTTAGGACCACATGGTTGGCACACTCTGCCAACTGATATAAAAATGGATTTCTGCTAATTTCCTGCATTGTATGCTGCTGCCAAATATTTATGGGCCAGCATGGTAACAGTACTTTCAGCAGTCACAGCTGAGTACAGGATTTCTAACTGAAGGAGAGTTCTGAGACATGGAATTAAGGCAGAGAAATAGAGACTTTTCTGACCTACTCTCACTTTTCTAAGGACATATCTTGATACAGTCTTTTTCATGGGCAAAATATAAAAACCTAAGAAACAATGTGAAAGAAATTCAGAATTTTTATTTATACTGTATGAAATCTGCATTCAAGCCTAGCACCATTTAAAGGAGGAATTGGATATAGTTTCCCACACTTACTAATGTGCATTAAGCGAGTCCTTAATCACTGCCTTATAGAGACTAAATCCATTGTACTCTTTATTGCTGCAAAGTAGAGTTTTTTCTTCTGAAACAGTTGACAGTTGAACATAACCCATTGATCTAGTGCAAAAGTTTCTTCATGTAGTGGTGGCGATTTTCTATCCAGTCTGAATAAAAATATGCTTAAAGTGAGATTATTCAAGCTTCTATTTTTCCTCTAAACCTTAAAAAGTTTGCACTGCATGTTTCTCTCTATACTTGTAAAGAACGAATTCTTATTTACTTTCTCATTAGTAAGAATGATGATAAATTTTTTGTTTGTAGAAATTTTAATGTTTTTTTCAGCTTACACTGAGGCTAACAGTATGGACTATGCTAAAATGCTCTACTTGTCTGTGCTTTGTTGTGCTAGTCTTCAGAGGAATCCTGTACAGTCTATTCTAGGCAGCCTTCTGACAAAGAAATTCATACTGAGAAAACAGAATGCATAATTGTGCCCAATGGATAAGAATTCAAGTGCACTGTTTTCTTTCTTCTTAAATTACTAATATTCCCTAGGAACTAGCTTGTTGTGAATGAGATCCTGTTTCTATTTTTCTTATCATTTGTCTTCATTCAATACAGCCATTGTAATTACACAGCAAAATGCGTTTGCGTTTGCATTTTTAGAATATTCTATCTATTATGCAGGGATTATAATAACCCAAAGCTGATTAGACTTTAAGGTGTGAAGATGTCAAATGACTATTGTCTACAGTACATGTATGGAGACAGTATCATGTCTCTAGGAAGAAAAAAGAAATGATTGTAGGAGAAAGAAGAAAGGAAGTAATTTTGGAGAGATATTTGCTTATTGTTTTTTTTCTTGCTTAGCTGAGTGTTCTAGTTGCCAGACGGATTCATAAAAAGGCTGAGGCTTTCATGGCACTTGCTGCATGTAATGATCAGCAAGCCTAAGCAGTTTGCAATATAGTATAAAGTTAAATGGTTTTATAATATTAAACAGCCATTTGAAGAATTAGAGTATGTTTAATAATAGTTTTTTCTTTTTTAAGCTCTTAGAAAATTTCAATGGCAGTTACTGGTGAAATTAAAAAATAAAATCAATTAGAAAAAATTAAAAATCGATGAGGAGGAAGAAAAAACAGCCAATAAACAATCAAAAATAACAGCTTTTTGTTTAAAAAGATAAAATTGCAATTATCCTGGGGAGAAATACCTTTTGATAATAATCTTCTTGTTAAGTACATTGAAAAGACAGTCTTGTCAAAATATGATTAAATTAAACAACTAGTTAAAAGTATTCATTGAAGTCAGCTGATGTCTAGAAATTAGATTCTAGATACTGTCAAAGCAGAGAAGATTACAGAATCAATTAGACTGGAAAAGACCTCTGACATCATAAAGTCCAATCTATGACCCATGTCAACTAGATCATGGCACTAAGTGCCACGTCCAGGGATTGTGAACATTCCATATTCTAGACAGGAAAAAATATTGCTATGAAAAAATATTGGACATGTTAACTGTATCTGGGTTACACACAACCAAAAGACCTTATTTTTTTTTGCTACATCATGATCATGCTAAACCCCTTCAGGGATGGTGACTCCACCACCTCCCTGGGCGGCTCATTTCAATACCTAATCACCCTTCCCATGAAGAAATTCTTCCTCATGTCCAACTTAAACCTCCCATGGAGCAGGTTGAGGTCATTTCCTCTTGTCCTATCATTTGTTACCTGGGAGAAAAGGCCAACCCCCACCTGGTTACAGCCTCCTTTCAGGTGGTTGGAGAGAGTGATAAGGTCACCCCTGAATCTCTGCTTCTCCAGACTAAACAACCTCATCTTGATCACAGGACTTGTGCTCCTGTCCCTTCAACAGGTTTGTTACCCTTCTCTGGATCCATTCCAGCACTTCAGTGTCCTCCCTGAACTGAGGGGCCCAGAACTGGACACAGCACTTGAGGTGTGGCCTCACCAGCGCCAAGTACGGGGGAAAAAATGAGTGCCCTGGTCCCGCTCCTGCTGGCCACAGTATTCCTCATACAGGCCAGGAAGCCATTGACCTTCTTGGCCTCCTGGGTTCACTGGTTGCTCATGTTCACCCAGCTGTTGACCAGCACCCCCAGATCCTTTCCCACTGGGCCTCTTTCCAGTCACTCTGTCCCCAGCCTGTAGCGCTGCATGGGGCTGTTGGCCCAAAGTGCAGGACACAGCACCTGGCCCTGTTAAACCTCATATTGTTGGATTTGGCCCATCAATCCAGCCTGTCCAGGTCCCTCTGCAGAGCCTTCCTACCCTCCAGCAGATCAACACTTTGGCCCAACTTGGTGTCATCTACAGAATTGTTACTAGTAGACTCGATGCCCTCATCCAGATCATTCATAAAGGTATTAAACAGGACCGGGCCCAACAGTGCTCCCTGGAGGACACCACTAGTGACCACATGAAGATCACAGATCTTATATATTAAGGGTTAGAATTGCTGTTGTGGTGCTCCAAAACTAGGGAAGAGTTACCTTTTGTGGACAAAAGTTTTTTCAGTGGGACAACAAAGATTATATCTTGACAAAGATAAATGGATTAATGGGCCATATTCTACTTTTTAAGATCAAGATCTCTCCAGCAAGGAAGGGTATTTAAGACTAGCTGTTAGCTTCATATATTTAATCCTGTATCTTAATTCCTCCCCTCCCTGTCCCCATCCCCCGCCCCGTAATTTCTACTGATCACTGTTTGAAACAGGAAACTTCTGGTTAGTACACATTTGTCTTTCAATACAAGCTTTACCTTCATATTCTTCCTGTAGCATGATCATGATGTAACAAAAGAACATCCAAGAGGAAGATATGACCTACATATTTTACTTCATAACCTCACACAAATTTTTGAGGTTATAATTGACATAAATATTTCACCGCCATTTGTTACTTGCTTTGTGTTTCAACATCACTTATTTTTGTATTGAATCTGTATTCCCTTCATCAAGAAATTACATAATGACAAGGAACTTATACAAAGCCCTTCAGCCATAGCTAGAAGAATGTTTGCATCCATTCCACCTGCCTTTTCTCATGGAAAACAGAGCGGGAAGGAAAAAAAGGAAGAAAACTGGGCTCTGCAACAACATATGCTTACTCACCTGTGGGAGATTATGATCAAAATTATGATTTATGTGTGCTGGGCATATTTCTGAATATCACTGTTAACTTTGTGAAAGTTTTATGGTTCTTCTGGAAGTCTGTTATCCTTCCTCAGGCATAGTACTGCACTTAAAATGTGTGCAGCC
Source organism: Monarcha castaneiventris obscurior (assembly GCA_026261815.1). Taxonomy (NCBI): domain Eukaryota; kingdom Metazoa; phylum Chordata; class Aves; order Passeriformes; family Monarchidae; genus Monarcha; species Monarcha castaneiventris. The sequence goes on along the minus strand of JAMPIT010000174.1, from coordinate 3,032,439 downwards.
ATGCATAGGAGTTATGTATATATGGTTTTTTGCTGATGGATAAACAGGATGCTGCAGCAGTATTTGTCTAAGCCTTACAATTATACAATGTGTTGTGAGCATGACTGACATTAAGTTTAGTTGCAGGCCTGCATATCTTGTTTCTTATGGCTGTTTTTATAAAGAGGTTCTGGCTATATAAAGAGATGCCTTACTGTCAGTGTCTTCTGACCATTTAATCTGTAGGCAGCAGAGCCTACAGAGCAGAAAAAAGTACTTGGTGGTTTACCATGACAGGTGGGACAAATTACTCTGATTAAAAAAAAAAGACAATACTTTATAAATATTTTTAAGACACATACTGGAACCAAAATCACTGGATGCTCTATTGCAAAAAAAAACCCCAAAAACAACAACAACAACAAAAAAGAAAATTTCTCTTGACCAACTCTAGATATTTGTGTTTAAGATCATCTCACTGATTTTCATGTAGTCAAGACAAAAGCAGCAAGCATCCCCCACAGGCAATTCATCTTTCACTAATTGCTCATACGACCAAGTAGTGTATGTTCAAAGTTAGGTCTGGATTCCCAAATATCATTCCTTACATATAGGTTTGCAAGCATCGTGTTAGATCCGTTAAGTATTATTAGCATATAAACTTTAATATTAGAAGAAAGGGAATATCAGTACAGGAATGTACACTTAGATTAAGGGCTGCATTTTTTTTTCCTCAGTTGGGGTACAGGAAAGGTGCTGCAGAAGTCAGATTTGAGGAACACTTTGAGAACAATCAAAGTTAAAGAATTAAACAGATTTTACTAAAGCAACTGAGGTTTCAGAAGAAATAGGAAAGGCTGACTATGGCCACCAGGATGAACTGAAAGTTTGGATCACTTGCCCACTCCATGGTCGAGACAGATCTGAGACCTTTCTGAGAGTGGCCAAGACCAGGGATGTTGTCCTGCATATGGGCCTAACAGCACCTGTGGGCAGGCACTCATCTGCAGGGCAGCAGGAGCTGTAGATCAGGTGGGGCCAAGGCAAGAGCCTCAGCGGAAAGTGTCTCCCTTAGGCCAGGGGTCAACCCTGGACATGGCTGACCCATGACATCTCACCTGGGAGCCTCTCACCTGGTGCCTGAATTCCAGCAGCCAAACTACGGTAAGAGCAAAGGATGCATGCACCATGGGCCACTGGGCAGAAACAGCTGACTGGAAAAACAGAAATGTCATGCCAAAATGGCATTAAGGTCTTTCAGAATGGGGAGGGAGCAGGCTTACTGTTGAATTATTAAAAAATACTGGATTCATTTTGTCTTGTAAGTGTTTTATAGGATTGCAAGACATTAAAGAATCAGAGAAAATCAAAGTTTCAAATGAAAAAGAGTTTTATTTTATTCAGGAGTCTTATGGTCTCTTTGCAGGACAGAGGTAACCCATGGCATTTCATCTGAGTAAAGCTGAGAATCACATACACCAGATTATCGGGCCTACTGCTGATGCAGCTTTGCATATTGCTACTTTCTGTAATGATGAATCTTTACTAATTTCACTCATATGCTGCCCTAATGTCATGTTTTTTTATCATTATCTGCCTTTATGCTGGAAGGGCCAAAATATTTTGATAAGTTTATCTTGCAAGTTCTCCTGTAATATTTAGCAACTTTTCCTCTACCTTGGGCTCTAAGGTCTTCTTTGACTTTGTTTAATGGAAATATTTGAAGTTTCAGACAATGGCAATCTCATTTCTATCCCTTATCTCACTTCTTTTTATAATTCCTTTTGCTGTAGGGCACAGCACTTTGGAGAGAAAGTTTCTGAATAGTCAGGTAATTAAGTCCTTGATATGATAGCACTGTGTGCACTCCTTCTGTTCTTTTCTCTCTCCTTAAATAGTTTCATGTGGTATTCATATTAACTTTTTTCTGTGATGGTCCTCTTTAATTCCAGCTATGATACTTTATCACAGCAGCCTCTCTCCAGCTTGGTGTACCAAAGCGGTCCCTGCAGCGATCTTTGCCAGAGTCATGAAAGCATTCTACTCTCTACTGACACAATGCTAGTTTTTGAAAATATTCTTGCAGCTGACTGTGTGAATAGACAGATGTAGGCCAGTACACATCAAGATTTCTTCCACTAATGTGGAACTTTCATGGTGAGGTAAAGATTTTTAATGGCATCCTTTATAAATACATCATGACTGCAATGTTTTAATTTTTCATTCTTAGACAATAACTAATGTTAGCTATTTAATCTGAGCCAATGGTGTCCAGTACTAGACAAGACTTTAAAAAAAATTTCAAAAAATACCAAATTAGTCTGGGAGAGACAACACATACATGAGCATAAATGAAACAAAAGTAAAAGGTTACCTTTCCCTGATTGACTTTGAGGCAGCTACGGAGAACAGATCGGAAACCCAATTGATGTAAATTGCTACAGTTTTATCAGCTGCATTAAAAATGCAAAGACCACCACTCATGACAGATCTACTGTGTTATGTGTGATATTGCTGAATGTATTTTAGTAGCTCCCTGGTTTTTTTGTCCCAAAGCAGAAGGATCTTCTCATTTTCCTTGTGCATATGTGTGTGCTAAGGGTAATCTGGTCTAGTTGTGGAGAAGTATCTGATAAAATAGTGGTCATTTCCTGGACCTGCTCCAGGAAACTGAATTCTCATGTGTTTTTTAACAGAAGCCAAGTTGCACATCTTGATTAGATAGGTAACTGTGTTATCTAGATGTCCACAGGTAATACAGACTTCCCTGCCCTTGCCTTCGCATTGTTTCATCCCCATTATGAGTAACTTCACGTTGTGCTGGTCATTCATATATGACATATACAGATTCATCAGTAAAAAACTGGAATGAAATTCCATAATTTCCCACTCTTAAACCAGGATCTGATTTACATGAATACTACACTTCTATTTCTGCTGTTCTAGTTGGTCTTCAGAACTGGATATTTATTTGAATGTTGCTTACACAGTGTGGTTGCATAACCCTTCTGAACATTGGCATTCAATATTATTAGCAGTACTGTGTGCAGTCAGAAATATGAAATGAGAAACAGAGGTATAAATCAAGAAATCCAAATTTCTTGCCATTCAGACAGTTAGGCCCCTATTTGACATGGGGCTGTTGCAGGTGATCTCTCTCTGCTACTTTGGGAACCCTTTTTCTCGCTTCATTTTTTGTAAAAGGCAAAGGTTCAGATTTTCTGCATTTCTAACTCAATATTGGTGGAAAATATTTTGTTACTTTCCCAAACTTTCTGTAGATGAGTGTTTATTCTTTTTCAGCCTCTGGGATTCTTATATTTCTGAGCAAATTAAGAAAAAAAACGAAACCCACTCCACACAGTTTAATGTGAATAGAATTAAAGGGCAGGGTCTTTATCAGGAGTTCAGAAATACAGTTGCAAAAGAAAAATTTAAAACCCAGTTACAGGAAAGAACTTCTTTGTTAATCTTTTGCTGTTTGTCTTTCATCTCTCTCCAAAAGCTCTCATTCCTTCTCCTTTGCTTCTGCCTGACTCTGAAGGTTTTCATAATACACCCTCTCTTTTTCTTCATGTGGAACAGCTCCTCCTCCTCTTTTCTATGCCTTTGTTATTACTTTTCTCTCTGCTTCTTTTTTAAAAATAAATTCAGACTCCGAATATATATAAAATGTAGTTGTGATAATTTCAGTGTGTTTTTTATCTTTTCTGGTCTTTATAGCTGACTATTTTCTTCCTTTTTACCCTCTACTTGCTCAAATCCAGTGACTGAATTTGTCCCTGCTCCTTCTGGGTTTCTCTGAATTTGTATTTATGTTTATACAGTTTTTGTTTATTATTATGTTCTTTTGCTGTTGGTGGCAGCTGTGCAGTTTAAAGCATTTTCAAGGGTGTTATCACATCGTGCAATAGTACATTATAAAATTTACTCAGAGAGCAAGGATCACACCAGATTTAGAACTTTAATTTCATGTTTGACATATGTTTCTGAATATCTGGTAATGTATTGAACATATTTAGAAACTTTTCCTCCCTATCACCTTTTTGGATTTTTTTTGCTAGTGGGCACACAGCTGTGTCTCTTAGCTTGGCCTCTTCCTTTATGTTGTGATGAGGATACCTAATGAACATGGCTGCTTCTTCAAGACAGGCTATTCCAGTGTCCCAACATGGTGTCAAGAAGATAAACAGTGCTTGCTGACATCACTTCTAAAATTGATCAGCCAGTCACTTATGAGGCAGTTTCTGAATGATGGAATTCATGAAGAATGCTGAGGCAGGTTTAAGTGCACAAAGATTTACTGTTGAGTTCTTTAGTTTATAACATACACAGAATTCAACAGTCTGAGTAGCTTTTGGGAAAAAAAATATGGAAAAGAAGGAAGATAGAAACAGAAAAAGGAAAGGAAAAACTGTTTTCTTGCCATTTGGAAAGAAAAGTGACAGCACTTTCTCCATTGCAACCAGTCATGAGTGTTTGTCATCATGTTTTCTGCTAGTACTGTGTACTTTTTGCCAGGACTGTCCCCACTCTCTCCCCTGCCCTTGATTGCTGTTGTTTCTGATCTTCTTGGTGCCAACAAAAGTATGCAAACAAGAGCAAATGTTTCACGTTGGTTTTTAAGCATCTCTGCACAGAAAGTGTTGAGCAATATTTGTCAAGCATTTACATGAATATTATTTTGTTATGCCCCATCTTTGTTTTCTCTAATTCAAACTAAAAACTACAAAGCAAGAGCTAAAGAGAGGTGAGTAAGATAATTCTCCCATCCCTGATAACAGTCTCCCATGAAACCCCACGAAAACAGTGAAATCAGGGGTTTGCAGCTATCAGGCCATGAGAATGACAACAAGAACACAACAGGCTGGGAGCAACAAGGGAAATACTGCTAGAGGGTCCCTGAAACATGCTGCGTCAGCAGCTTCAGGGAAAAGTTACGGAGCTGCAAATGAACAGCTTGAATGTGATTTGTTTTGTTTTTAACATGAGATGTCATGGAGCTGAACTGCTTCACCATGAGAAGGAAGGAGGAAGGCATTGCTAAACATCAGGGACGTGGAATATGAGCCCTATAGAAAAATGTCTGCTTTGTCTGGTCAGCTTCTGCTGTGTTTATGAGTTTGTTATGGCATAAGCAGTTGATGTAAAGGGTCTGGAGATATTAAAATATGTTAATCAGTTTAAAGTATTTAAATTTTCTTATTTATGTGCATAAATTCTGAATCAACAGTAGTTCTACGATCTTTTAAATTATGACAGAGTTAAGAGGAATAATATATATGTTTACAATGGAATTACTCCAGTAGCTCAAAAATATCTTAAAAGATAAAATATTAATATTCATGTAAATTATGTTTTGCTCTGCCAGAAATTAAAAGGTTATTTTTAATAGCATTACCTTTTAATTTTTTCTAATCTTCCTCCAAAGTCTTTTTTTTTACTACAAGCCAAAAGAAAATAAAATATTAAGATGAAAAAACACAGGAGAAGGAAAAAAGCATGGGGGGATACTTTTTTTTGCCAAACAATTGATAGTAAAAATATTTTAAAATATTGATTTTAAAATATTGATGAGGATGATACAAATAACCTGCATTATAAGACTCTGGCATCATGAGGGATTTTATTAGCAGTTTTTGACGGAGAAAAAAGACATGCTGATAGGTGAAAATATGCTTGTGCTTAAAAAAAAAAATAAAAGAAGGAAAAAATATAAAAAGCATTCTAAAGCAATTTTCCTGAAGAAAATTTGCTGTCTGAATGATGCGTATACAGAATGAGAGTTTGTAATTTCAAAGATCTTAGGAAAATTATAAACTCTCATCTAATGTCTTAATGTAAATGCATCCAATAAACCCCAGCTTTTTATATGGCTAAGCAGATTTCAACTGCATTTGAAATTTGAAACACACTTTGAGTAATTCTTTGGAGATGGAGTCTACTGAGAGTTATTTTGAAAAGGGAAAACAGTAAGAGCATGTACTAGGTTCTTCAATACCACGGTTTATTTCTTTCTTATGAGGGTGATCTTAGAGTCTTGTAGGCTTGGTTCCAGTACTCTAGGCAAAACTGTGTTCTTCATCCCAAACTTAGCAAAATAAGGTTTCCATAGAAAGGAAACCAGTTTTCATCTCTGGACCAAATATTCATGGTGTTAAACTTTAACAGATGTTATGACCTAAAGAGAAGTTGCAGCTCTCTGGCACCTATGAAGACTGACTGCTTTGTTTTTTTCAGTGTTTGGTACAGTACAGAACATAACTTTACCTCTAACTAATGGTCACCAGGTTTCAAAAACTTTGCCACAATGACTTGTTAATTATCCTGTTACTCTTCTTAAACTCTAATGTTTTATTTATAAGAGGGTAAGCCTATTTGTAGTGTTTTGCAGCCTCCATCATTTGAACTTGTACACTTTTTATTTTCTGTGTAATTTGATGGTTATATATTATGGTCTTTCATTTGAGATTTAGGGGCAAGCTGAGAAGTTTAACAGTTTTAAAAGAATGGAAATCAAATTTCTTTAAGTAGCAATAAAGCAACAGTTAAAAACATTTCCAAATTAGAAATCACCTTTTTTAGTGATAAATACCGAAAATGTAAACAAATTAAATATGCTACATTCATGTAAAAAGTGCCTTAGAAAAAACATCCAGCCGTGTACATATTTAATCTCTCTAAATCCTGAAAGTTAAATAAAAATTATACATGTTTTATTCACTATAATACGCTGATATCCCTCATATTCTGTTCTGGTAAATACTGGTATATTGATTTACCACTGCCTGTCACAACTGCCTGTTGTGGGCAGAGTTGGTGGCCAGAAGATTGTGATTTTTCTTTTTTAATTGTGATTAGAAACATGACCAGCTGTGTGCTGACTTTACAACTGGTCTGTAACATAGAGGCACTCATACTCCACTGGGCCATTTTGGGGTGGAGTTTTCTTTCCTTATCTTTTAGCTCATAGGACATAAAGTTTCTCTACTGTGTTGAGCTGCTTGCCACATACAGTGACAAAAACACAATACTTAGGAAAGACAAAAAAAGTTGGACATACATTGTCCATTCCTCCAGGGTATTTCCTGCATTGTCAACTGCTCATGTGAGAACATTCCTACCTAATCCCTTGAGAGTTTGTTTACAGACCTGTGATCCATGAATCAGCCTAATGTTTTTTTGAACCATAGAATTCTATCTGCCTTCACAACCTCCAGTGGCAATAAATCATAGAAATTCAAGACCTCCTATATGACAAGATATTTTATGGGGTTTTTTTACATTAATTTCTGAAGGATTGGAATCTTAGTGGACTCATTGTAAATATTATAATGAAAAAGATAATGTTTTGATAATTGCAGTGTGGCTTCAAAAGCAAATTTTTTCTGTAACATTATTTTCTAGGAGTTCAATCAGTCATTTAATGAACAAGATGGAATTATATAAAGGTGCCCTAGGTTACAACATAGATGTATTCTATTACCACCAGCTCTGGGCCATTAGCTGTTATCTCCTGCTATGCCCCACCCCTGATAGCAGACAATGGGCCAGCAAGAAACCACTGCATGACTCATGGACTTATCTCATCCTATTGTGAGATGCTCCGCCCAGGAGGGAGGAGCCAAGCATTCCCACCTGGATATAACCTGGCCTTGGAACTGCCTAAGGGAGCCCTGTCTGCTGGGTTCCCAGAGGACAAGAGCTACCACTGGACTTTCAGCTGGAGACCAGACCTTCCATAGGATCACTGCTTCAACTGAACTACTTCATCTGGACTGCTACCACCACCCTAACAGGGTGTCAGGTTGTATCTGACTTTGTCAGTGCTTTTTCTTTGTATTATTTCACTTATTTTTAATTTTTTTTCCTAATAAATTTTAGTCCTGACTCGTGATCTCCCACTGGTTTGTTTTCAAACCAATACAAAAGGATGGCTTGCCCTGTTATCTGGGGTTAGTATGGAAATTTAATGTTCTGTTCATATTTACAATAATCAAAAATCAAGGAACTTTAAAAAAAATTAATGAGAAAAACATAAATCAAAATTTATGTCCTGAAGGAATATGTATAGAAAATAATGTAATAATGTATTTTATATGGCTTTAGCTTTGCAGTATTTTTATATATATAATTTTGCATAGAAGTGTCAAGAGAACTGTGGTAATTCCAATGTTTTAAGTCTTTCTACTTAAAATGTAAAAGCACATTCCTGTCCACATATATTTATTTGTACAGTTTTACATTTTTATGGAAAAGTTAGATTTTATTGTGATTTTCTTTGCGGAAATATTTCTGACAATATAATTTTAAAGGCATTCTTTTTTAAAAAGTGCAAATCTTAATAAACAGAGAGACACATTTTAAACTTTTCTAGGCTCTGAAGTCCCAGTAGAAATAGATCATTACTTGAATGTATACTGACCTCTGTTTCTGAGATACACTGTACATCGGATTATAAAATTGTATGCACATGCACATAAGGTGATTTTGCTATAACACATTTCTCTTTCATGCAGTCAGCAAATTGAAGAGGAAACTGTGTAATGCTTGCTCTAATTTGTTTTTAGCAAAGCAATTTGGTAGCTTTAACAAAATAAAGTAACAATCCTATATGTCACTGGAAAGTCTACATGGAGCAGCATCTGTTAAGCCACTTATTATATACCTGTCTTGTGAAATGCTCTTTTCTGATTGAAGAAATTAGTTTGTCAGGGCAAAGTCTCTTACTTCATGAATATATAATGACAAATTAAATACTGTTACCTGGTTTCAAAAAAAGCTATGAACTTGCTTTCACTGAGAACCTTTGGAAAGTTTATTCATAAAGATTTATTCCGACTTTAATTAATAAATGATACACTGCATCAGAATCTTGAAACATGAAAACACTATTTTGCATATTGTTTTAAAGGGAAAATGGGCACAGATGAACATAAGTTTTCTCATTAAATCTTCGCATTTACTTGCAAATGCAATCCAAACCAGATTAGAGAGCATTAGAAAAGTACCAAGAGAGCACATGACTTCTAGTCATGCCGAAGACAGTTAAGCTGTAAAATAGAAAACTGGGATGAATTTGGTTTTCTGTCAGAACTATTTAAAAACTCTCAGTTCTTACAGTTCTCTGTCATTTGAGCCTGTCATGAGTTCAGAGAGACCTGTTTTATATCCCCTCTATTTTTATTAGGAATTGTATTCATGCTGCTCCATGTGCCTACTTGCAAGCTACTGTTGTTCTGAGTGCTATACAGTAGCCCACTAAGGACTGTTTAAGGCATTGTAAATTTAAGATACAAAAATGTTTTTGATTACACTCAGAAATGACACATTGCAATGGTTCTGCCATCCTGCAGCCTCTAAGCACTAACCCCCAAGTATTTTCTGAAGCTGTTAAATATTGCATCCATGGAAGTGTTTATTGTTTCTGACACTAAGCATCAATATTTAGAAGACCAGCTGAGAAAGCTGGGACTGTTCAGCTCAGAGAAGTGAAGGTTTCATGGAGATCTCGTAGGAAGGTTTCATGGAGATCTCGTAGAAGCCTTCTAGTATCTGAAGAGGGCCTACAAAGAAGCTGGAGAGGAATACTTCATCAGGAACTGTATTGACAGGACAAGGGAAATGCCTTTAAATGGAAAAAGAGTAGGTTTAGGTTAAATACTAACAAGAAATTTTTTACTGTTGAGGGTGGCGAGATACTGGAACACTGGTATTGGCCAGGGAGACTGTGGATGCTCCATCCCTAGAAGTGTTTAAGGTCAGGTTGGATGGAGCTCTCAGCAGCCTAGTCTAGCGAAAGGCATCCTTGCCCATTGCAGGAGAGTTGAAACTAGGTAATCTTCAAATTTGCTTCCAACTCAAACCATTATGTGATTCTATGATTTGATTGAACATGCATGAAAATGTGGAACACAATAATTCATGTTGTGTTTAGATTATGTGACTGTGGATCCAAATCTCACTTAGGACCAATGATCACAATGCTGCTTTGCCTTAGAATATATTTTTTGAAGGCTAAAATACTGTCTGCAGAGAGTTGAAATAATTTTACATAAAGATTGTAACATAAGTGAAAGATGACCACAAAAAGGCTAAATTTCAAAGCTGTCATGGTAGCTTCTGGAACTTGTTTCAAACAGCATAATGCAGTGAAGGAAATGCATATTTTTAATTTGTAAATTTAATAAACTCCACAGTAAATTAGTTTATAGTGTCCCTTCAGGTTAGTGGCCCAAAGTACAGGAACATGTTTGTTTACTCCTTCAAATTGAAAATCATTGATTTCCTTTAGGAATTTGTCCTTGTTGACTGTGAATTAGTCCATTTATTTAATGATCTGATCAACATATATATTAATAAGAGACACTGTATTTTTATATTGGCAAAGAGCAATATTTAATTTTAGTTGCTCACATGAACTTCAATTTAAATAAACAATATACAAAGGTGGTTTTCTTTTCCCCATTTTGCAACACAAGAAGTATAAGGAAGGCTAGAACTATCTAAATACCATCCTAACTGTGACAGAGGGGATGTTTTGTTAATTATTTTTCAGAAGGAGTGCTTGCTGAACTACTTTCCTTGATCATCCATTCCTAAATCTGCAAGAATAGGCACGCAGTACTGCCACTACTGTACTGCCCTGGCTTAGAATTGAAGCAAATAACCATCCTAACAATTTGTAATCCAGGCAAATTGTCCTGCGTGGATCATCATGTAGCACCAGAAGAATGAACTCATAATGCTGATGGGAGTGTTCAGCAGTGAAAAGCAACTGTTTGCCAAAGCTGACTAAAACATTCTCTCTGTTAAAATTCTGCTCTAAAATGTCTTAGTGACTTGATTGATCAGGCATATTGAATAATTACATTTCAGACATGCAGTACATGGACAAAAGTTGTTTTTATTCAGGTACACAGGAGAAGGTTTAATGTTCAATTCTTACTTAGTTGCACGGAGGTTAAAACACATTTCTCTTTCAACCTGAAGGAAATCAAAACTGGCTTTCTCCTTTCTGGGAGAATTCTCTAACCATAAAACCATAATCTAATTTGACTACAAGCATTAACTATTTCTCTTGTGCAAGTAGAAGTGTGAAAATATTGAAGCTGGAAAGGGAAAAAGAGAAATCACATATGGCTCTGTCCTAACATAATGATGAATGAATTGACCTGCCGGAAAGGAATCATGGAGTTTTGAACCATTACCACAAGATCTGACTAAATTCTTGCAAATATCACTCCACTATATAGCTTGGGGTATGTTGCCACAAAGGCCTGAGTCCCTTTTCTGATATGTCTTTTTGTCTGAGATATTTAGACAATCTTCTAGTTTAAAATATATCGTAGAAGAAAAGTCTTTCAGGAAAGACACCTTGGAGCAATCTTGCATGTGTATTGTGGGACCGAAGATGAAACAGCGATGATAATATACTGACAGTGCAAGATCATGAGGACTGAAAATTAAAGTTGCTTGGTACCTGTGGTACCCAGGGGGGTGTTAGCAGACAGACTAATGACTTTCTAAGCCAATTCAAAAAATAAATTTCATTTCTGAGCCTCAGTGCTCATCACTGAGGTATTCCACTTCCTAGCACTACACTATGCTAAGTCTACTCCTAAATATACTCTCTCAGATTTTAGGAGGTAGGATGGGTATCAAAAGTGCATAAATTTCTTTTTCTTCAGAGCTATGCCTAAAAGAATTTTCTGAAGGTTGGGTAAAACCAAGATTAGCTAGCTTTTAATTTTTCAAAAGATACAGTAGTTTTCAGAGCCTGCACGTGAATCAGTGTTGCTAATTACTTTTAAACAGACCTTTAAGATGTGCTGCTATATGTTCTCCACTGCCAAGTGTTGCTATATAATTTGTATAAAGCTGTAAAGGCGCTGAGGAACTCTAATCATGCTGAGCCACTGGACATAATTACTACTGCTATTCTGTGTAACATCATTAATTTTGCCCTAGTTTTAAGGGTCTCCTTGGATTGTTCCTGAAAATAACTTGTATGTTAAAAGCAACTTCAGATTTGTGACAGTGAACTATGCTAAAGTTTCCTAATGTCCTAATGTCTAGTTCAGTGACTCCTTTCTTCTTCTGAGATTGGAAGAATATCATATTTTATTTTTTAAAAAACTACCCACTTTACATTCAGAAGATAGTAAACAAAAAGCTACACATTTCTATTCATCTTGGTCTATATTGTGACTAGACTCTGGTAATATCTTTTTAGGATATTTATATATATAAAGAGAGTGGATCTTCACTTGGATTTTTGTGAGTCCCTGGAAATAGGTAAATAGTTGTAACTGATATTTAGCAGTTATCTTTTAGAATTTCTTTTTCTTATAGTAGAAAATTCATTAAAAGAATTATTTTGATTTAAAATAGTCATTGCTAGGATCTAAAGTTTTATGAAAGACAAAGCAAAGCATGCCAATTGGGTATTTAAAAGAACATTATATGTGAGGAAGAAATGTTTAGAATCCATCTTTGGCAGCAAACTAAATCCTCATATGCTTTTTTTCTGGATAACTATCTCTTGAACCTGAAACTGTGTTTACAAGAAAAAAGAGTTGAATTGCCTTGTTTGTTATCTTCCTCATAAGCATATAGGATTAAAAAAAAGAAGAGAACACTGTAAGAATTGGAAGGCAGAGTCTGAAGATTGCACCTGTATTTAAAAAAATGCAAAGTAACTAGTACTCCTTGATATTCTCATCCGGATTCCATTGATTGCCATCTCCCTTTATTATAACATCTCCATCTTCTTCCAGTTCAGAGTCAAACTATTCTTAAATGCTCTTTCTGACACCAGTTGCTGTATAAATTCTCTTGGGTAAGATTAAGTCCCCTATTTCTTACTGTGTAGAAATTTATTAGGATTTATGCAAGTTATTCAACCACTTAATGGAAAAAGCAGTGAGATACCACCTCAGGAACACATCACATGACTGAGTTCTAGGATAGTGATTGTATTCCTGACTTTTTCCCTAAAAGAGCAGATTTTTTCATGAGACTTCCCATGTCCATGCAGGACAATGTTTTCTCAAAGGTTTGAATTTTGAGGTAACAACTTTAAAGGTGCAGAATGAACTTAATGGAGAACAAAAAAGAAATGTAGTTCTAGCACTGTCTCATGCAGTCACCTTTGTGAGGAAAAAGCACACACTCAATGTTCAACATGGTGAGCAAGCAGAAGCTTTTTAACAAATTTAAATTGAAAATGCCCATCCCAGTCTGTTAGACTGTGTTCATGCTCTCCTAAATGTCTTTTTTTAATTTTGAATCATCAAATAATTTTGAGACAAAAATTATTTTGAAAAAATTTCAGTAATTATTTTGAAAATTCTCTTCCCAGAACCCAAACAAAGCAGCATGTTAGGGGCTAATACTGTTAGAATGTCATTGATGCTGTGTATTTTGGCAAGGCTGGAGAATGTTTCAGCAGAAAAATTCTTAAAAGGAAAGGAAAATTGAAACCTAAGGTTTCTATTATGCTATTCTGTAGAAGATAAATTAAAAATAAATTTAAAATAGCAATTAGAAGGCTCAATCTTCTACATAGTTTTGGGGTTTGTACTGATGTCATGATGATTTTTTGCCTTTTCTTTTATACCCCTTTTATATACCTTTTTATAGCTTTTTGTATTCTTAGTGGTTTTTAGCCCACATTCCTAGACTTACTTTGTTACACTAGGAGACTAAACATCTTAGAAGCCCCAGACACCAAGGTCCTCTCCAGAACACATGTTGTAAACTAAGATAGAACCATCCAGGGGAAGGCTCCTCGAGGAGGGGGGCTCACTCGAGCCTCTCATTGGGGAATCTTTGATAGATATGCTAATTAGTAAAACCTATAATGTTACACCCGATCTATTGTGCGTGTGCATTGCGGTGTGCATTTCAGCGTATTCCACCTGGACGTGGTGCACCTAAGGATCCTTAAAATAAATACTGAGGGGAAAACCCTTTTTTCCCTTCTAACCATGTTTATTCTTGATTTTAAGACCAGGAAAAGGCATCAGTATGATCTGTGAGATAATCAGCTAATTGAATTCATGTGCTCATTAATATTTTCATTGCATATTGTTCTTCCTGATCAGTACTTCTACTAATTGCCATAATAAGCCACTTATATTTTCATCTGTGTGACCGTGCCAGTTTTGGGCAAAATCTAGCAATATATCCTCTGGGAGAAAGTCAGGTTACAACTACCCTTTCCCCCACCAGGTTCGGAAAAAAATTCCTTGAAGGAAAGCGAAGGAGATAAAAACCTATTTATTAACAAACACACAGGAAAAGGATAATAATACTAAATAGTAAAACCCCCACTATAACGAGAAAACCTGGGAAGAAATTAGAGTCCTCTTGCAGATATGGTCCCTCCTTCTCAAAGCTGGTGTGGGGGGTGGCCTTAGGCCCCCTCTGGGCCTGAAGAAAAGTTCTCCTGATGTGTTCTGATGTTGTTGAAGCAGTCCAGAAGAGGGAAAAAGGAAAAAAAACTAAAGTCCCAGGAAACACACCGGAGGAAAAAGGGAACGGAAAAAAAAAACCCCAAAAAGCTATCTGAAGAGACAGGCAGGGAGCTCCCTCCGTGCTACCGCTGCCGGAGAGCCCACAGGAGTCTCTAGCTCTGTATCCTTGGGAACTCGCTTTGAAAGTTCATTTGTTTTTTCCTCCCCTCTCAAGCTCAGTTTAAAGGCACAAAATTAATTTTTTGGCATTGAGCCGTGATAGGGGATACACATCATAGAGTCACCCCAAGACAGTGACACTGTCTAGTAAATTCTTACTGGAAATATTTCTAGGTTTCCATTTAGAAATTCATGTAGCAGTCAGCAGTTTATGCAGGCAGTTCAGGATTGTTTTCTATTACAATATTTTCAACAAATAGAAACTTTGAGAGGCATGCTGTAGTTTTCATCAGATTTTCTGATAAGACACAGTGATGAGGTTTATAAAATTCCATATTTTTAAAAGCAGCAACTGTTGTTCATTCATTTCTTATTGACATCTTGCAATGCCATAGCAGATAAAGATCTTTCACAGTTTTCATTACCATTAGGATATGCTTCTTCAAATTACTATTTAAAGATAAACATTTTCCAGTGTTTACTGCCCTTTTTCTGTGTCTTTCTAGACACCAGAAGGTGAAACAAAAATAAAATCTGATCAGATTTCATGCCTGTTTTTTTTCCATAAATGAAAATTCCTTCCTTGCAGAGAGCTCATCTCAAAGTCTCTGGTAGCTAAAAGCAAAATAAAATCCATTCCAAAAACAGCAATATCCTCCAAACTTCTTCCATGTCTAAGTTATTTAAAAGTACCTTTTAAGTAAAGTCCTCAAAGAAATAGTAAGAAGAGAGATAAATAATTCCATGTTTAGAGACATTTTCCTCACTTTGAAGTAGAGACCACCTTCTTTGAGATTCAATTATTTTGAGGTCTACAGTACTAGAAATGTGGTAAGCCACAACAGAATTATCTTTAATTATATTAAGAGTATACTGTCAGAGTCTCTATCTATTTTATTGGATTCTGGAATATATCTGAGCCCATTGTCTGATTTCCCAAATTGTTCCCTGACTTTTTAAGGAGTTGGTTTACATTCAAAACTGTGTTACGGGGGAAAGAAAAAAGCTCATGTATAGAGCCAATTTATTGTTAGCCTAATTAAAAAATTTTAAATCCAAATGAAAAGCAACAGTCCAGCTACAATGATAGTAACAATTATAGTACATATTAGTACAGGAAAAACTAGATAATATTATTACCCTTAGAATTCTCAAAAAAAACACCCTTTCTAAAACATATTTTTTTGCTGATGCTGTGCTCACCTTCCCAATGTCCTTCCAGTTTCCCCAGCCAAGTGGTGCTGTGGTGTCATGGTGACTCATCAGCATCCTGAGTCCCTCCTTTCCTGGGAGAAATGCAGTGCTGCAGGTCAAGGTCCCATTAGTGTTTGGATGTGCTTGGGTTTATTTCTATATTTCCTCACCGGGGCTCCTGCCTTCTGTTTGCTCCCAGCTGAGCATGAGCATGGCCGTGCAGCCTCCCCAGGCTCAGCCACATGGGCTCTTCTTATCTGGGCAAGGATCCCCTGTGCCTGCCAGACCTTTCCCTTGGAGGCACTGGCAGAGCTCAGCCTCAGGCAGAGGACACAGTAGGTATCTGGCCCTGAGGTAGGAACTGAAGACAGCCCAGGTTTGGCTTAGGTGAGCCCAGGCCAGCCCTGAGACTGGTGCTTTTCACAGCCCTGGTCTAGGAGTGAAAAAACTCATTGCTGCTGGCCTCTAGATAGACTTTAGAAAGGAGGAACCAACAACTCTACCTGCTTCTGATGTATATTAGAAATGTATACTAATGTATGCTACCTATCAACCCAGCAAAACCAAGCTGTAAATAAAGTCTCTTAAGCTTTTCTTTTCTATAAGCATTTACTGTAGTCAATTCATGTTGAATTTTCTTTTTGTCACAGAAATAAAAATCTCAATCTAGTGAAAATTCTCATAAAACTTGTCTTCTTTTGTTAAAAGTGGTTGATATGTCAGAAAAAACCCCAGAACTTAGAGCTGAAAACTAGTGAGAAAATAATTTGACTTTGGAAAAGTTATTTTAACGTGAAAGGGACAACATAAAAAATGTGGGAAACAAAAGAAAGATCACCAGCATGCCCAAACAATTAATTTTGTGATTAAACCTATGATATTGGACCTAAAAAAGAAAAAAAAAGTCTGCTTCATTATTAAGTTTCATACACTGTCACACTACTTTTTGCTTTTAAAAATAACTATTTGAAAGAGCATGAATTCCATGTGTTTCTTTAATTTTCTATTTTATTTTGTTTTCCACTTAAAAATGCCATCTCCGACACTAACTCTCTAGCACATCCTTTAGTAAGCACTTAACAACAACAAAAGAAAAAAGCCTTAGGGATTAAAATTTAATTATTAAGTCTTTAATAGGTAACATGTTCAGTCTATATTTTTTACTAGCAAGCTGCCAATATAGAGTTTAATTTTCAAATTCTTGAAACCACTGGAATGGAAAGATTATATCCAAATCTCTATAAATACAATCAAGGACTGACCTAAGACCTTTAGATATCTATAAAATGAAAAATAAGTTAGTAAATATATTAAACAGAAATTTTTTTATGGTTGTTATACTTACCTAGGCTGAGACTTTACTTCAATCTACCTTGATTCAGAGCAAGGTATTAGACAGTCATGCTTATTTCAAGTGTCTGTTCTCAATATTTTGGTACAGTTTTCTTCTTTCTCTTTCCAGATCAAAATCAATTATTCCATTCTGGAGCTAAAATTCCCTACTATGAAATTTTTCATCATTTAAATTCTGACCAATTCTATTTTGAAATATTTTAAGCTAGTCCTGATTATATTCAGGCATTAAATATTTTCTGTAAATGGGTTAATTTAAAAGGTCAAGTTTTTGATGTACCAAATCTACTGGAAAAAGGAAACTCATGTTATCACATTACATCTACCATCTCTTTATAGGTGAGTAAAACGTGCTGAGGGAGATCTCAGAAAGGGATTTAGGGAATATTTTGCTGAAGCACATCCTGCTATTATAATCTAAATTAAACTGCAGAATTAAATTGCCACAGGACGAAAGTCAAAAGTACAAATTAAATCAAAAAGCAATTAGAGATATCTATGGCTTAAAAGTCCTTACAGACCTTTTAAATGCCAAGTTATAAATAGGAATTTTAACTAAGGAGATGCCAATACTGCAAGCTGTTGGTAGCTGGAAGAGAATATGCTGAGGAAAAGATTACTTTTTACACAACCCATTTCTATATTAATTTTCTAACTATGTTTCCACTTGCCGCAGTAAGCACATGGTCCTTTACTAAATTGATATTTGTTCTTATTTCATATAGCCATTCCTAAAAGTTGCATTTAATTTTTTGAAATATTCTATTATTTCCCAGGTTGCAAAAGACTTAATGTATATACAATAAGATTAGTAACAAGAGTAGCTCGCGCTTGTTACTGACCTGTTCCTGTTGTTGAGTCTATTGTTTTGGGCAAAATGCTGAATGTGTTACCCTTGACTGTGTAACCTACCTGCTTAAAAAAAGAGCAAAAAATAATCAGAAAAGTAGACTCATGCAGGCAAAGCTATATTCAGTAATGACATTAGGAGAATGTCATTAATGCCTTAAGAAAAAATGCTTTCATTAAAATTACCCTTTTAAGGAAAAAAATCCATGCTAATGCCATTAGAGAAAGCAACTCAGTTTTGAAAGCTAGAGCTGATTTTAAACTGCACTGATGTGTCTGCTGCTTCCTTGTTTATAGGACTACAGGAAGTAGAATTCTCAGAAAATAAGACTTTTAAGACAAATTTGAGGTAAAATGAAAGAAAAATAATGAGGAATTAGAAAAGATTTCTCTGTCTTAGAATTTTACAAAATGATCCTGATTGACCTGAGCAACAAAAATCATTCTTAGAAACTTGAATCAATAGTATGGAGTAGCCAACAAAGTAAGAAGATTGAAACCTAGTTTACTCAGGATATTTAAAGAAGGCAAATTGATTAGAAAAAACAATTTCAAATTCAAAACCCAGATAATTTAGCAAGCTCAACAGTGCTTATCCTTTTGGCTCATATTAAATCCAAAGCACACGAAGCCCAAAATAATAAAAATAATCTAGTGCAACATGAATGTTCAAGCAAAGAAGACTAATTGTCCAAGTTTCTTCCTTTATGCAACACTTCCCAGCTACTGAGGAGTGAGTTGACAAAAATAAATTTCACAGGAGTTGACCATGGAGCTCTGAAGGCTGGAGCTAGATGATGGCAACTGTGGAAACGTAAATGAAACACAGTATGTCTGAAGAGTAACTCAAAAGACAGGCTATAACACAGCTGGAAAGTTTCACTAAAAAAAAAAAAAAAAATGTTGCTATTCTGGCTATGGGAGGAATGCCATTTTCAGTAGCATTGCTGAGTAGGCAAGAGGGAAGTGTATTTGGCTGGGACTTATGTTTACAGTAGAAGGGAGAGTGTAGGGACATCATAGTGATTGATTCTTACAGCATGCTGGCTCAGCTCAAGGCTCACACTTCTGACATTTCTGATTTGTATATAAGGAAAATGGATTTCTGTCCCCTTATATTAGCTTAAGCCTCAGTGCAAAACATTGCACATTAACAGGAAGTACATTTCTACCCAGAACGCAGTGTTAAAAATTATTCTATAGGAAAATTTATTCCCCCTTTTTTTGACACAGTGTTTGATGTACTCTAACGTACAACTATTTCTGTGGGTGTGTACTATATAAATCAATCTGGTGAGATCTGGTAAAACTGCATTTTCATTGCAGATTAGAACAAAGTAGTTTTGCAGCAGGTGCTGGTACAGTCATGACAGAGTGGGGACAGCTGTAATATTTAATGGTCTCTAAATTCCCATGATGAATGTGTTTTCATATTGGCCCCAGCAATGCATTATAAGACATCTTGCTGATTCAGACCTTTTCTGGAAAAAAAAATTGTTATTTGTGTGTCCATACCTAATCTACTAGTAAGCTTCCTTCTGTTAATTTAAAACAATACTGTCATTTTCTACGTCTCCCAAACAGCTAAAAAATCTTAATTAGATAAGACTGAATAGGTTAAAATATATTTTCTAGGAAATTTGTTAGGTGGAGAGTTAATTATCATTATATAGTTAACCCAGTATAAGGAATCTGCCTATCTTGATCTGACTGTTTAAAGATGAGATTTATTTGCTCTGGAGAATTTTTGTTCCACTAATATTTTATATTCATATCAATTTAATATATCTATCTATGAGGTTAGAATGGCTGGATTTCAACCACTATGAATACAGCAGGTTCATATAAAATGTATTTCTTTCTTTATGAGTTTATAGATTTTTCTCATGAGATTTTTCTACTTTCTGAATAGTGAAGATATTTTTTCACTTATAAAATATTTGTTTATATATATATTAATTATTGTGATATATTCAAATCAAAATACAAATGTAATAGAATGCAAAAATGAACTATGATCATGGGTGAATTATAGATATATACTGTTAAAATTAGTAAATACATTCAGTGATTCATCTCTTTGTATAGTATTTAACCTTTAAACAATTTTCCTTTTTAGTTGTCTTTTCCTTAAGTGCCATATGACTGATATAAAAGAAAAAAAAAAGGTAGCAAAGAAACTTATCAATCTTTCAATCTTTGTCAATTTAGAATTGCTCTTGAAAAGAGCATGTAAGGAAGACAGAGATATTCTGACAAGCTCCACATCTCTGAAGGTTGTTTTATGTGTTGTATTAATCAAAATAAAGTGGAAAAAATTCACAGTATTATTTGGATGAGCCTACTAATTTTATTCACCTGTTTTCTTCTTCAGCAAGAAATACAAAAAAAATTGTTCTTTTCACACAGACCTTCTGGTCCTGCCAATCTTCTGACATCAATACCTGCATAAAAAGAGTTAATTAATGAGATATCTGTAGACATTTCAAAAATCCCACATTCCTTAAATTTTCAAGAAGTCAATAGAGCCTTTTGCAGAAACATTCATATTTATTAGCCAGTGTGGTGTCTATCTCAATGTGTAACATCTGGGAAGGCAGCTTAGAGATAAGGCTTCTGGAAACACAGACTGAGAGCAAAAAGCTAAGGATTTCAGATTATGTCTCCTACTAAAATTCCTAATCTATATTTAGGCACACAGAATTAGAAGAAAAGTTGATGAAACCTTTCAGTAAAAGTTTAATTCATGAAGTGATTATGAAGAAGAATGGGTGTTTATGAATAGTTTATTTCTGTTTTATTCTAGTTTTATGAATAAAAAAGAAAAAAAAGCCTAAAAGATATCAGAAATCTTTCCACATGGAGATCAGTCTATTCATACTTTACCTTCCTACAGATGCTAAATTCAAACTTTTTTTATTTTAGAGTATCTTTTGAAAAACAACTTCAGGACCAAAATAATAAGACTAACTGTGGAGACCCTACAGATGCAAAAAGCATTTTATTTGTGTTGTCACAATTTTTATTTGAACTTTAAAATATTTTTTCCAATTCAAGTAGTTAGATAATGAGCAATAGTATTTTCTTAGCCTGTACTGCACTATTGCTCATTCCTGACAAGATTTGGGTATGCTCAACTAAATTAAAATTATAGATTGCTAATTTTTTCTTCACTTTTAAATAAATACATGAAGAAATAAGCTAGCCAACTTTCAAAAGTATTTTTTTTTCTCAGTTATTGTGCTGGGATAAGGATTGTGAAAAGAAAGTTATAAAATAAATGTTTGCCAGAAAATCAATGAAATCCTTCTGTACTAGAATCATAGAAAAATGAGCTTGGAAAGGATTTCTGGGGGTCATTTTGTCTACTCTCCTGCTCAAAACAGAGCTTGTTTCAGAGTTAGACCAGGTCATTTGAGGTCCTCCCCAAGGTTAGAGATTTCACAAGCTCTCTGGGTTTGCCATTCCAATAATGAAGGTTTTGTTTTCATGAAACGTACTATAATTTCCCCTGCTGCATCTTGCAAACATTGTCTCTTTTTCCTTTGCTGTACGCCTTAGTCTTCAGTCTATCCCTTAGCCTGTTCTCAAAGGTTAGAGACGTGGCATCAAAGTTATGTTAACCACACAGCCTTCTTAACCACACCCCACCCAGTGTGTGTGTCCAGTATAAGTAGACCTTAACTTGGTCATCTTTTACTGGGGGCTGTATTTTTCTCACCCAGATGTTGTTCCTAAGCATGGAGGTCTGGAATGCCTGTGTCAAGCCTGGAGTAAAAGATTAGGGTTTATTGTTCAGACCAGTCTCAGCTGGGACACCAGTCTTGGCCGCTCAGGCTCAGCCCTGAACCCCCAGTGTTTGCCTGGGCTGTACTGAAGGTGGGTTCAGACCTGTTGCCTACTGGCTCTGACTTGCAAACTGGTCTGCAGTTTTGGGTTGAACTTGAAGCTGACTCTTGTCTTGCCATGCTTTGTCTGATGATTATCAAACTGAGACCAGAACTTGTCAGTCACAGGTCTGGCTCTGCTTGGTTGTGCTGAGCTGCACCCCATCAGTGAAGGTGCTGTCTTGCCCATGTCCTTGGTTATCAGCTGGTCTTCCTCATGGAGCATCTCTTGTCACTGACTGACAGACTGAGCACACCTTGCAATTAAAAACTGGTAAACAGCGTACTGAATAGCTCTCCATTTTCTATGTCCTTTGCCACTAGTTCACCACCTCTCTTGAATTTATTACTGGATTTCATTGGACTTAATTGGACAATTATTTTTATTGGACTTCATTTTTATAGCTGATATATATAGCTGAATAGCCTCCAATTTGTCCTCTACATCCTTCTGGCAAGCTTTGGTTTTCCCTATATGCCCATGTGATATTTCTGTGTTAATCTTTGGCAAGCTGCAAAAGAGAAGAGTTAGGGGGCCTTCTTCCCCTGCAGAAGGGGACATCTGACTACCATTGTCCTTTGCATTCTTCACTGCCCCAGACAGGGATTAGGCAAAACTGGCCCAGGTAGACAGGCTCCCCAACAGACCTTCTGTCACATCATCTGTTGCCGTGTCTGAAGCTTGTCTACAAATGAACTCCTGCAGAGGGCAACTCTGTTGTGAGAAATCACAAGCCTTCAGTATCTATTATGATAAAAGTTCATTCCTGCTCCTGTGCAAAGTAACACTCTTGCCTCTGCACAGGTATATGAAGGGAGAAATATTTCCTTCCCCTCACATAAACAGATGCAGCTCATGAAGCAAATCCTGAAGTCTTCCATTACTACATTAGGAAATCTGCCTGAAACAAGGACTGTTCTCTCTGGGAGTTGCACATACATTAAACTCATCCCCTTAAAGCACCAAGAGACTTCTAGTGAATTTGTGAATAACAAAAGAAAAATGAGAATCACAGCTTGGTTATTTTATTGGTTTTTCCTGGTTTGTTTTTTTCTATCGGCTTTTTCTTCATTTTTTTCTATTTTTTTTCTATCAATACGTAACAACTTTTTTTCAAGATTGGTAATTTAATATTTAAGTGCAGGAAAATTAAGTTATGAGAAAATATGTTAATTATAAAAATAAGCAAAATTGTATATTGGAACTTTAAACCTGTGCCTTGTGAAGGTTTTTGGGTTTTGGAAGAATGAATTAAAACTATAATCTAAGATGTTGCTGTAAAGTAATAGGGGACTACTTTTCTGTTCCACTGTAGATGTGTCCTGATCTTTCAGGAATCTGTCACCTCATTCAGGAAAGACAGGAAGAATTAGCATTATCTGCTAATAATTTTACCCTTCTTGTTTTTTGAGCAAGAAATCTTCTGAAAATAATTAGAGAGAGTCTGAAATTTCACTGCTATTAATTTAAAACCCAGTTTTTGTCTAAAACTTCAGTTCTGGGTTCTAGTCTAAATTTAACTTGTCTGATCACTAAAAATGTCTGATTTAACACACAATAATTTTGCTACCTATTATGTGAGCAAATGATACCTATTAGTGTTAATCACAGTCATCACATTTGACATTATCAATCATAAACTACTCTTTAGAAATCTTAGCTCATCAATGTTTTGTTCACATATGCAATGCTGAGTATTTTTAAAGTTATCTTAAATGAATTCATTTTTTCAAGGCCAAATGATCATTGTGACCTGAAAAAAGCAATATTGCAGTAATAAAGTATTAATGATAATCTTGGTAAATTATAGAAACGTTATATATCATGCTACAGCTTTGGAAACACTGAATTCTACTGTATCTGGATATATTGCAAAAATGTAATTTCTTGAGTATTCTCATTTGATGGTAGAATATGCACAGATATTGGTTCAGCAATATCCTTCAGGTTTTCTCACTCTCCTCAAAGAGCCATGACCTGTAATCATCCTGGAGGTGACATTGACTGTCTTGAAAGAGATGACACACTTTTTACTACACTCAAGCTACTTTACTACCTGTGAAGAGTGATACTGTTAAAGTGACTTTTTCCCCTCTGGTTCTTGTAGATAGTGAAAGGGATTCATGTCATTTTCTGCTGCTTTGTGTAACTCTATGACTGTGCTGGGTCAGGGGCAATAAAAAGTCAAGGCAGAAACACCTGAGGACATGAGCAGTCCCTTTAGGCCAAGCAGTTCTACTCTTTGTGCCAAATAGTATTTATCTTTCCATTCAGTCAAAATATGAAATGCCTACAGATTTAGCTGGACCTAGCACCTGCCAGATGAGAGGTTTTCTCCACAAAAATATTTGAAAAGAACCCCAAACAAACAAAACTTTTTGTCTGCTGGTGTTTTTAACTGAGATTCTTGCTTGAGTGGCTACGCTGTGGTTCAGAACAACATGCACTGACCAAAGACACCTGTTTTCTCTTTTGTGTTTGTTTTCTTGTTGCAGGCGCCTGTTTGTTTTATTTTTTATTACTTTGTTGCTCTGTGGAAAAGTTGCATTAAGTCACCTCAAAATAAGAAAATTCTAGGTTGTTTCATGTGACACCACTATTGGATTATTAAGTAATAAGTAACAACTACTGTAGAGTTTGTTCAGGGAATAGTCAAGCAAGTTGCATCCTGTGGGAAGAATGGAATTTATCACTTTCTATTGCTTCTTTTCACACTATAAAACAGGTATGCAAGCTCTCTTAATCTCTTCCACTATTCAGAAGTTCATTTTTCTCTCTATTGACTTTCTAAGAAAAGTAGAAGTTTGATTTCCTCTCACTCCTCCCATCTACTTTATATTATTAAAATTTGAGTTAGGGATAAATTTAATTGTAAATGATAAGTATTATAATATTGGGTCTACTTTTTAAACTAAAAATGTTGGAGACTAGAAACACATCAAGATAAAGACACAATGCCTAGAAAGGCAGAAATAAAAGTTATTGAGCTGAGAAAGATTTTGCAGGTAAGTTAATACAAAATAGAGTGACCCTGCAATGTGACTGCTAGAAAAACAAACTACGATCTGTGTGGTAAAGGGCTGTCTTTCAGAATTGTCTTTTAGTTCCTCTGTTACAACAGAATAGACATGTAACATTCAACAGAGTGCCATCTCGCTACTTTTCCAAAATTCTCTCTGGTATGTACAATTATGCTTATTTTCAGTGGTTTATGTATTGCTTGCTGATTTGCAATTTTCAGGGGTTAGATAGTACCTCACTCCAAAAAATTAATATAATGTAGTAGTAAAGTGATATATTTTAGAACCACAGTGGGTCACTGTCTGGCCTGTTTCTATGTAGTAGTGCATTAAAGTAGTGAGGAGTTCTCAAAATTCAGTTAGCTAATAAAAATGGAAGCTATCTTTGCATCAGAAACAATCTATATGGGAAACAGAAATGCATGGATGCATTTAGCAGATCATTTCCATTTTCCTACCAATGTGGTTCTAATTTTAAAAGTTATATGTACAAAACCCCTGATATAATTATTATTTTCCAAAATAATTATTTTTTTTTAAATTATAATAAGTAGTATGGGTTTTGGCATTAGCCAGAAACTTTAGTAATCATCATAGCATGAGTTGACTGATAATTTTCCTGAAAAAAAATTTCAGAAAAGGAAAAGTCAGATCTGAATTTCAAATAACAAGTTATTTCTTTGTAATGAAGTAAACCAGACTCTAAAGAAACATCACAAATTATTACTCTCATTTATCCAGGTATTCAGACAATAAATTACTAATAAATTCAATATTTTTTGGAAATAAAAATTTCCAGGTGGCTACAAAGTACACATAGTGCTCCCAAATCTGGTAATCTACCGTAGCTCCTACAAATATATCAGGAAGCATTTGAGGTTGAGCCTTGGTACAATCATGGTAAAATGGGATTGTTAAAACATCTGCAACTATGGGGAACTGATAAGTGGAATTTATACTTGAGAATGTAATGAGAGTTGACACCTATTTGTGACATGACTGTGTCATAGATTGCCTGCAGCGTGATAGCATCACTGTTTCTAGCAGGCAAAGATGTATTTGCTGAAGGTGAAAATGTCATTTAAACAGTTGATACCTTTCAAATAGTCTAAGATAAATGCCTTGTACAGTTCTTGCCTTTTCAGAACAAATATACACAACTTGAAATTCTGAATAAAGAAATAATGCATCTATGATTATTAAGTCAAGCCAGAGTATACACTTGCAACAACACACATGGTTATCTGTAAAGGAATTTGATTTGTTGTGGCAAAGATTAATAATCAAATATTGCTGTGAGTCTGTGTATAATAACTTGACATCCTGGATATCTGTTAAGTTTATTTATCTTACAAATACTGAGGAACTGTTTTAAAAACATGTTTATAGTTAGAAAGGACCTAAGAAAATCATATCCTCTTACAATACAAAATGAAAGAAGAACTTCTAACTTGAGAGGGGAAGAAGTGTATGGTCACAGCTGACACTGAGAAAGAAGTCTGAGCATAAGCCAAGAGTAATAGATTCAGACATAAACTCAAAATTTATTTTTGTTTATATGAGGAATTATATTTGAGAGTACATAAATTGACTCTTCCATTCGGTGACATGTTTAAATATTAAACTGAGATGTTTGCTACCTGCCATATCTTCAGCTTCCAGCCTTGATGCTATATCATCAGATGAGCAGTTTGTTAACAGAACAGCATCTTGCATTCATAATGTCCTAAATGAACTAATCAAAACTTCTATTATCTCCTTTGCTTTGTCTTTTTCTGAAATTCTCCTCTTTTCAGTCTTATTTTTCTCTATACTCTCTCCATACCAGCATCTCTTGCTTCATCATTCTGCACTTTCTCATCCTTCCCTTTTTTGCATCTTTACCTTTCCATCATGTTAATGCCAATGTCAGAGCACTACCAAGACAAGTGTTGCTCCCTAAGGGACAGGGATCCAGGACCTAAGAGTGGGACCTTGCCTGCCAGGACCTGTGCCTCTATATGTCTATGGCAGCACCCGTATGTCTCTATAAACCACGTAAGATCATAGGTCTACCTCTCTACACAGCTTCCAATTCTGGTTTGTTCCCTGGGCTCCATTTGTTGTCTATACCCAGTCATGTTTCTTTCAGGAGGGGAAGCCTGTGAGCTATGTTCATCACACTGTTCTTCCACACACATTTTCACCGCCTTCCCTGCTGCAACTTCAGCCTCCAAACACTATTCCCCGCCAGAACCGAGTCTGCTGCCATTCTTACTTCCCTTTAGAAGGAAGTCCCAACCCCTGCTACCCTCTGCTTCCTCTCAATGCCCATGTGTATATCTGCTTCTCTGATGCAAATCAGCAAAGAACTTCTATTGTCAGAAGTCACACATTTCTAGACCCCCACATCTTGACATCCCACTCCAACCACTTGACATTCAGCATAGACATAGGACTGAATATATTCTTTTGATGAGGTCTTTTCAGTACGGAGCAGAGAGTGGCTGGATTGTTCAGCACCGTATGGAGCAGCAATCTTTGAAGGCTGTTAGAGGCTGAATGTTCTCGGTGCTGTGGTCTTACATAGCAAACTCCCATTCAGCTATTTTTTGGTAGAAATAGGATCTATCTTATCCTGTGGAAGAAAGGACTTAGCCACTTCTCTTCAGGGAAAGATTCAAGGCGGCAAAACCAGAATGGGTTAAGATTTTAAGATATACTGTTTTCTTAACGTTTTCAGTTGACTCCCTACTCTTTGTGGACTTCTGCAAACCTTTTCCTCACTCTCTTATGTCTTGTTTGGACAGATTCAGCTGTGGGCATCAGGAGCTTAAGAGTTCAGCAAATGTGATGCAGAGTGTTATGGCACACAGCCTTATCTGAAACCTTGGCTGTTTCTGTGTCACTGGCAGTGGATTTTTCTTTTCTTGTCCTCAGACAAGTCTCACTTTTGCATTCTCTTCTGGTCTTATTCAGTCTGCCCCTGACTCCCAAGTGCCCTTCCCTCTCTCTTTTGCACTTCTCTCTCACTCACAGAGTGGTTAGTGTACCTTCCTTAGAAATATGAGCTCTTGAAAGCATTTGGCTGGTTTTTTTCCTCCAAAGGTTAACTCTTCCTGTCCATGTGATAAATGCTGGCACCTTCATGCCCTCAACAGAAACATCCTTGAAATGCAAAGTAGTTACGTGTTATTTAGGTACTGCATTGAATTCCAATATAGTCAATCCATTTTTCACTTACAAGGTTGAGAAGCATAACTTGCAATGACTTCACTTCTATTCTAAGCACTCTTTTCCCTACTGTTGGCATTGCTACTCTGTCAGAAGAGCAGGGGGAAACCATTAGTTAATGGCTAAAGCCCTTCTGAACAGTACTTGTTTATCCATTTTCTGTGTTCCTCTGAATGTCAGATAGTTTCACAGCAGTGAAAGTAAATGCAATCAAATACAAATTACAGAGTACACAAAAAGAATAATAGATAAATGAGAAAAGTGTTTTTGGATCAAGCCTTTTGACTGTAGAATTAACTCTGTGTATATTTTCCAAATTAACAACATTAAAATATCACTTAAAGGCATTTAAGTGTTTATAATTTTTTTCTACTTGTAATAAACAAGTCAATTGCTACATTGATAGTAAAAAGACTAAATAATAAAAAAGCAGTATACCTTAATTTTAAAATATGCTTTGTGTAGGTCTAATGGTTAATAGGATGCAAATCAGAAAAGTGATAAAATTAGCATGTATCAGGAATAAAAAATAAAGGTGCAGTATGTGAGTAGGGTGGAAATTGTTGCAATGACAGAGAAAGAGTAACCTGATGGAACAAGATGGAAATGATAAGAGTTTCACAACTGTTATAAGAACATTATTACCAATTCTCTAATGTTATTTTTTATTTAGTTAGATTATCAAGAGTCCACAGTGGTCCTATTTCTTATTAAAAAGAATGGCAATGGTCCTCTTTTACAGTATCAATGTTAAAAATTTTCAAATAGCCTAAAGGACCAAGAGGGAATTTTTCTCTCTGTTGCTGTGATCACCTCGGGTTTATACAACTCACAGCAAAGCTGGTCTAGAGGTTTTTCTTCCTTGACTAGTTCTGTGAGGACTTAGATGGAGGGGAAAAAAAAGACACTATAGCCATGAGGACTTCCTGAAGAATGGCAGATTTTCCCACATGCTACCAAAGTACAATCAGCACTTCATCGCCGTGTAGCCCCTACTTCTCAGGCTAAGGCTGGCAATCCTGTTTCAGATCCCAGTATGGACTTGTGAGCAAGTATAGGGTTTACTCATTGACAGTCCCTGCAAACTATCAAATTTAGTAACACAGAAAATGTCAGCCAAATTGTTATACTGAGTTCCATGTGAAGAAGAAATAATAAGCAGTGTTATATAATGTTATTCAATAGGGAATGATTTCTAGATGAAAACTGAAGCAGTAGCTTTCATTTATGTTCTTATTCTTTTTGAGGATGCAGGTGGTGATGCCTGTAGTTAGGTTTGTCTGACATTTTCCCATTACAAGACTGTGTTTGCAGTTCCTTATAGTTTGGCCAAGCTTCAAGCATATGAGATGCTTATGCTACTTTATTATTTATTTGTTATTATTTTGTAAGCTTCTTCCTGTACCTGGCATGTAGCTACTTGGAAGCTCATCCAGCAACATGCAGTATCAGAAGCTGTTCTCCCACCAGTCGAGACGTCCACATCATTAGAAAATAGAAGAGTCTCAAGGAAAGTTTTCGACTTTGGGATTTGTGTTCCTGAACTGAAAAGCCTTGATTTTACACCAACACTCTCCTGCTTTCCCTTTGAGAAATTTCAGTCTAGAGCAATACAGCTAAAATTACTGAACTGCAAGAATTTTAAGTTATTGTATTTGATATATGCACTGCTTAGAAATGAACTTTTTTCCCCATATTGTGTAATAATGTATTAAGTAAAAATGCCTACAATTTCATTCTTGTTCTAGTCTTGTTATAGACAATGTAAATCAAAAGTAGCAAAATGTAGCAAAGTTTTAAACCTCTTGGTTTGTAGTTTTTCAAAGACATCACTGCAGTATTTCTCAGAATCAGGGACAAATACTAATGTCTTTGCAGTTACATTGTAGTACTAATGTACTGTTCTTTTTAAAACAGACAATGAACATTAAAAGCCTTATTCCCACCATTTTAGTTGAACTGAAGCTTTATAGCAGTTTAGGATTTTTCTTTTCCTATTCTGGTTATAAGTGTCTGAGAGGAAATATCTCTGATAGAAAAGGTGTTCTCCAGATGTTGCTGCTTTTGGATCAGAATGAAATTAGGTTGTGTGCCATGCTCTTCATTCCAAGCTATTATTTTTACTAATTGAGAAATTTTCCTTCCTTTCCTCTTGCTCGAGGGAAAAAAGGAAACACACACATATACACACACACACAAAGAAAACTAAAAATCCCAAACAAACGTAAACAGCAACAAAACCAAACTAAACCAAAGAAATCACATAACCCCAAAAAACACAAAACAGATTTTTCTTGAATGACATATTTATATATTTTTGTAACGTCTCAATTTGTCTCTAAACCATGTATTAGCAGATTCTACAAGCTTGCCTCAGATGAATTTTTGCAGTAAAGACTTCCCATATGCCTACCAGTCTGTTTTAAGGAAATCCTCAGAGTACTGAGGATCTCAGGACAGTGTTTTCTTTCTTTCTTTGAGATAGAAAATACTTTTATTTCACAAATGGTTTAGACACTTTTGCTCATTTACCAAAGTAAAGAAAACATGTAAGTCAGCTCTTCCCTATAAATACCTAGCTGTCGAACATTTCTCAAACTTTATGGCACATGTTATTTAGCAATATATTATTGCTAATTTCTCTTCAGTGCTCTAAGCCATGTAAGAAACTTTCCTCTATCAAAAAGAAAAAAAAAATCAATTAACTGAATTGCTTGTCTCTCTATTCAGAATATTATGCTTTAAATAGTAAATTTATGAGACTTGTGGAAGATATGCTCTTTGTCACATCCTTACATTTTTATTTTCTGCACTCCTTTTACAGGGACAGCAACACACTTAAATGAGTTTAAAACCCTTCTCTTTTTCTTCCTTCTGTCACACAGATTCTTCTTATTCTAATTTCACCACACTTGTGGCTCCAGGGTGGGCAAACATGTCTTTGGAGCAGGAAATGTTCATGTGTTCTAAGCTGTTATATTCATGGTTTATTGCCTCATTTCTAACCCATCTCTTACTTATTGCATAAAATCCTGCCCAAAGACTTCTTGGTACAAAATTTTAAAGAGGCAGGGTGACAGTAAAGAAAGAAAAGAAATATTACAAAGAAAAATCAGTCTGACCTTTTTCTTATTTAATAAAGAAATGTAGCCCACTAGTGAAGCAGGGCATTTCTTATTTTCTGAAGGTAATTAATTCTGGCAAGTATTTTACTATTGTACAGTCCTTCTGCTGTGAAAATACATCTTCATCAAATGTAGTGGGCAGCAGTGTACAATTCCAAACAAAACTTGGTTTTGAAGATAGATAACTATAGCAGTTCCATATCTAAACATATAATTTTCTTTCAGAGCCTGCATGCATTTTATTCTCCTGCCCAGCTTAGAAAATGGAATGTTGATGGGATTGTATCATCCACACTACCTTTCTGCATCTGTCTATTGCAAAAGCATGAAATGGAATGTGTCGCTCTTTCATTGATTTGTTGCCAGCGTAATCTGTTTTATTCAAGTCACAGTCCAAGTGTTTCTCCACCACCACGTTATTTCACAATTTCTCTTCCTCAACACTGACCATGCATTATGAACAAGTCAGACATGTTCATTCAGCTTTGATTTTTATACCTCTTTTAAATCAATACCTCAGTGATTGATCTTCTAAAATTTAAGAATCAGTGAGCTGTATAACTGAAACAGCAAAGAAAGTAGGTGGAGGATTTTCAGTCTTGGTTGAAATAAACACCAGGTGAAATATTGTGTTTTTAATGATTCACAGACACAAATTAAACATGCTGCAGTATCGTTTATTGCCACACCTTCTCTCTTTATTTAAATTATACATTGGGCCATTCTCAGTTCTCAGCCAGATTAGGGACTAGCAGAGTGTACAAATGCTTATTTAAAATGTCTTTTCCCAGTAAGTCTATTTCAATTAGAAATGCAGCAATTCTTTTCTTAAGCTGTTTTATTGAACTGATTGCTTGCATATTTTAGCCAATGGTACCTCAACATATTGGTGGCTACAGCAGAACAAACCAATGCCCTACCAGTCCAACATTCTGTCTAGCAGCAGTTAGCACCAGATTCTGCAGAGCAAGATGAAATTCTTCCAGTTGAGCAGCAGTATAATATGAGGGAAGTGGGCAATTCCTAACCTTGAAAAATATAAGTTAACAATTTTAGAATTGCTAACCTGCGCAGACTTCCTTAGCATCTACATAAATTGAAATATTATTGCATTCCCATGGGTGTGTTACATAGCTCATTTGAACTTGGTGGCAAATGTTTGTCACTGTATCTGATCCAGGATAAATTATTTATATGTGTAGTATTTTCGTTACCTCAATTAGCAGAAGAGAACTAGAAGCACATTCCTAGAATTCTACATCTCTTTGTATGTTAATTATACCCACTATAACTTTTCTTACTCTACTGTAAAGGGAAATACTACTTCCAGACTGTTTAAAATAATCATGTATAAGTCTCCTGTCAAGAAGAAAAATTCTGCGTGCCTAATGTTCTAATCATAATAGCAGGGGACTAGAAAGCAAACAGATGTATTCTGTTTCTAATATGCTACCTTGAACTGAATTTAAAAAGTTGAATTAAAAAACTGAAGTAAGGTATATGAGGGCTCCTTTTAATTATATTATTTGGAAGTATCTGATTAAACTCTTTCTTAGTATATTTTTAACTCTGTTATTTCTTTTTTAGCTCAATCTCTATCCCAAAGATTTATGGTTGGATGCAAACTATGCAGTAGTAGACTTTAGATGTTTAGATATTTTTCCATAGATTTACATCTAAATTCCTCTAATAATCAGTTGAGAGAAATAGAATTTATAGATTGATTCATTTTGTTCAAAGATAAAATTTACTAATTTTCTATAAAGAGTGCTTGTCTTAAACTCCATCACCTTACAGGTAGAATTACATTTAAATACAGGAATTGTTCAACTGATTTCAGTTACAGCATAGTTAGTTGAAAGGAAGAGAAATAGAAACCTAATCGCTGCTGACATTTTAAAGAAATTGATGTTTCTTTTATGGGGAACAAAACAGTTCTCTAAAAGTGTGTTAATTTAAAAAACAGATGAAGAAAACCAGATTAACAGTGAGTTATGGAATAACTCATAGGTCTTATGCATAAGAAGGTATTCCTTTTGCTGTAATCTCCAAACAGAAAGAGAAGCAGAAATCAACAGCCACAGCGGTGTGTCAAACCATAGTACTTTACTTGTTTTTTATGTGGGCCAAACTTATCCTCTTTCAGATTCAAGATTCCTGTGTGTTCATATCCCACAGTGTGTACAAAGAGATGTAGCTGAAAAAGATTTGACAAAATGTGGGGTGTCCCCTCCACTGAGAAAGCTGTGCCTAAGAAAGACAGAAGGATAGCTGGACATAAATGGAAGAAAATAATTCAGAAGTGTTAGTTAAATCTGGTTAAATAAGAAAAAGTATTAGTTGATTGTCTCCTTCAAGTAAAAAAATTTTAAGTAGTGGGAAGCTGTTAAAAGAATATGGATGCTCTGTTGACTCTTCCAGGACCCTGAAAGGAAAGCACAAGCACAGGTTTATCTTCTTGGTAATGCCTAGCTGGGGCTTTTTTGTGGGATTTTGATTTTTTTGGGGTTTTTTTTCTTTTTTTGGTGTTTTGGGTTTGGTTTTTTTTTTTTCTTTTTATTCTGTCCACACTGCTGAGTCTTCCTTCTTTACCTCTTATCATATTTCTGTTACATTTGCTCTGTCCAGAGGATATACTAGATTTGGAGACACTATGGACTTCCATGGAGCCATTTGCATTCCAGCCTGTACATAATGGATGCATCATGTTGTGTCTACGCTGATGGGAGAACACCCTACTCTGATGGTCTTGAAATGGGGTCTGTGTAGGCTCATGTGATGGAAATAAAATTGCTATCTGTACTTTGTCTACAAACTGAGTGCAATTTAGTACTTGACAGCAGCAATTATTTTTCTGTAATGGAAAATTGGTATCTTGATAAAGTTCTGAGAGCTGAAATTCACATCCAATTATGAGACTCTGAGAAAATCCACAACATCGAGTAGTTTTGTTCACAAGTATTCTTTCCACTGTGTGACTACAATAAACTGATCAATCTGACTTGATATATGCTATTTTTAACCAAAGGGGTAAAAATAAAATTCCATAAAGAGATCTAAATAATATTCAGTTACTTTTTGAAACAAAATTATAAAGACAGTGGATTAAAATATGAATTTAGACTATTTTATATGACACAAGAGTTGACAATGGTAAAAAAACCTTTTCATATCAGTACCAAAGCTTATTTACTGTTTTACATTTGATAGAAATACTCATAAAGTATCGTGCTCGTATAAATCACAATAGAAAAATTAATAAGGAGATTTTGAAGTCAAAGGGACAGTTTTGGGTTTTTTTAAGAAGGATAAATATAAGCAAGAACTGAACACTTACTTGCTTCCTATTTTTGTTCAGAAATATTCACCCAAAACGTGCCCCTGAAAAGAACAATTTTTTCCCCTGAAATTTTGCCTTCAATAGATTACTCTATTAAATAATTCTTGCAAAGTATTTTCTTTCAAAATTATTATTCAGGTGGGTTTGTGTGTTGTGATTTATAAACCTTGGAAGAAAAGAAAACCAGACGTTCTCCGCAGCTGAAGACCTTGTTAACAGGTATCCCACAGTTTCTATTTAGTCCATTTAATGGCTCTACTGCAAGAATAATTTGTTGATTACCAGGTGTTGGCAAAACTTGCTATACCTGATAGTGTGATGAATATTGCATTCTAAAGGCTTGATTCATCATTGTGTTTTCCAAGTGCCATCTGGATGTCCTGTCTCTGAAAAACCTACTGATAGAAAGCTGTGTTTTAAAAGTTTTCAAACTTACTAATTTAACTGGTCCTGTCCCAGTGAAACACTGGGTGAAGCAGAGCTTTTTTATAAATCAAGAGAGCTTTCTACACTCCTGTTTTTACATCTCGATACCTTCAGTTAATAGTTTTGCATTATAATTTGGCATTGCAGGCTTTTTTATATAGCTTTAAATGTTTAAATGTGCTGTATCAATCTATGCATAAAGATGGGAAGTGCACACAAACTCTCTTTCCCAATTATTTCACCACACAGCTTTCTAATATACAGGACTCCTAGCAGCCTGTTCATTATGTTTTATGGAACAAAAATTTCTATATATGACAAACTCAAAAACAGAGGAATAAATACTTTTTAGGAAACAATGTGATCACCATTTAATTCATAGCATAAGTAGATGCTGCATCTTTGTTTTTACTGATGAAAAGAAATGCTTTAGGTCACTACAACAGCTGGCAGACATGATGAAGAATCTAGTGCTGCAAAGAAATAAAACCTGCTCTTTTCTTAAGCTGGAAGTGTTCCCATCAGTTACCAGAGGCAGCCACCCAGCATTGTGGTTTTCTTCCTGAGGTGAGTAAATGCTTTACAGGTAGAACATTTTCAATAACAGATACTGTGCACCCAATATAATTTTGAAGTGCTGAGATTGCCTGTACCAGCAGCTCCTGACATTTTGGACACGCTAGATTTCTTGTGTACTCCAGGTAAGGCATGACTGCAAACCAGGTGATTTACAAGGATGAATGTACACATACTTTAGTGGAACTTAAATGTGAGACAGAGACTAGAAGGTGGCCTTATCATTCCCATTCCAGAAATTAACCCTTGAATAGCTTCAAGCATCAAAGTGAGAGTTTTGGGTTCAGCAGCAAAGCAAAGATTTTTGAAAGGACCATGGTACTTTGAAAACCCATCTTATTAGCATAAGAATTATTAAAAGCCACATCTGATCTTTTTTGAGGGTGGTACCACTACTCCTGACTAGGTCTGGATACATACCACCTATACATTTCATAAGGTACTGCATTTTCTTTGGTAAGGTTTCTGAAGGTCCTGCCTCTATTTTTGTGGAGTGTTTATACAAGGAAGATGAGATGCTCAGCTCTTCCTGCACAAGGGTGTGGTTGTTTTGGATACTATGGAGTTAATTTTTTTCATAGCAGCTGGTACAATGCTATGATTTGTGAAAATAATATAGCATATCATTGGTTTTAATTTGTTTACCATTTAAGAAGCTGATGATTTTCAACATTTTACTGTGATGCTAAGATCTCCAAAAGCACTGAACGGGAAAATTTCAATGTCTTTTGTAGTGCTGCATGTGCCACTCTTTTGCCAAGCACTTGTGGGTCTACCTATAGCTCTTAATCAGTTTAAATCCCAGTTCAGCCCATAAAAAAGCCTTAGACAGTTTTGAAATTTTTTCAAGTTTTTTATTTTCTTTGAGAAAACTACTAATGCATATATAATTTGGGTCTTCAAGCAGTTCTATAGCACTGACTTTTTCCAAGTTTGTTTTAAATGTTTTTAAAGATAATGCCAATGTACCAGGATATCATGGAGAATTTGGGGTTTCTTTGGCTTATACTTTCTAATAGCTCCTTCCCCATACACATACCTATGCTGTAATTACACTTCAGTAGAAGACAGGAACTGATTTAATAATTATGTAGCTGGATGACTTCTTACTATCATTTGTAATTTCCATTTTCTCTAGTAAAGTGGTCCTCTTGAAAGAAGATAATCTGTTAATTGCCTGAATTTAGCATGACTTACTTCTTGTTATCATGTGCCAAAATACCACCTCAAAATATAAATTACTGTAAGCATATACAGAGTAAATGTTTAAAAGCAAGCTGCTTCTGTCATGTCTATCAGATTTAACAGATGTCTATATGTTTTCTATCTTTTCTTAATTTGAGATCCAACTGCTTATATGAAGTGATTAAGTTTTTTATTTAGCCTTTGTCTCATTATTGGAAGGATTGTAACTCTGAAAATACCATGACCTATTACACCAGAGCATAGTGACACATAACGACACTTAAGGACACCTATATTAATTGCACAGTTTTTAGTTATTTGCTTAAATACAAAAGGTATTGTGCTTAGGCCAGACTAAAATCACAGTAATATAGTATTTAAAATATTTTAAATTAAATTAAATTTTACCACTGTAAATGAGCATCTAGAAAGTAGAGCTGTAGCATGAGGCCTGCAAAACACTATGTATAGTAATTCCATGGGCTACTTATTCTCAAAGAAATGGATAAAGCTATTCACAGTATGTATGTAAAATTTTGCAGCGTTAGAACTTGAGTGTGTTATCTCTTTATCTTTCAACATATTTGTCACACTGAGGAGGCATTTAGCTTGTAAAATTCTGTTGAAGTTACTAAGCCCTAGCACAGCAGAAAACTTTTATGTCTCTTAAATCAAAATAGTGACAGCTGGATGTCCCTGACTTTAGAGGATCCAGCTCTCCCAGTTTATCACAGGAGCTACTAACATAAGGCTTGTAGTTTTGACTCTTCATATGAAATGAATAAATGAGAATGAGAAAATATACCAACCCATCTCAAAAAGCCCTTTGTAATTAAGGAGATGAATTTACAGTCTCCATTTGAATTACAATTTTGTAAAAATGTAAATAATAAGTCTGTATTCATAAATCTCACTAAAGATATTTCTGTTTTCAGAAGACTGATGTTTATAGCCTGTGAAAAACTTAAAAATTAAAAGCAGACACACTGAATTAGGGTTTTTTTTTGTTTTGAGAAAAGGAATGAAGTAAAACAATAGCCATCATCAATAAGGATGAAAAGAAATAGAAGTATTGCATATAAAAGGAATTTTAAAAAAAACACACAAAAAGCCAAACTAAAAGAAAATTCCTAAGGAACACAATTTTTTTTTTCCTTTTTTACTTTTTTTAATGTGGTAGCATCTTTTTAGCTAGTATTATGGCTTTGTTTGTTGGAAACATTTGCAAACGTATCAGGACCAGTTAAAAAAATCCCAGATGTATTTTCACTTGATTTTTCAGGTAAGTACAATGGTACACTGTCAGGAAAAAAAAAAAAAAAAAGAAAAAAAAAAAAAAAAAAGGGAATTTTTGCTTTATGTCCCAGGCATACACTGAGCGAGAAACCAAAACCTACAAAAAATGCAGAAGTTCAATGATGAGCAGATGTTGAAGGTGTGAAAAAAGAAATCAGTCTCTTTTCATATGAGTTAGTGTAGTTTAGGAAATGTATAGGAGGGTACAATTCTTTGCATATTTATGGAACAGCAGCCAGTACGGAATGCTGTCTCTGTAGTAGGTCTTTTAATATTAATCCAAAACCTGCAAGGATTCTGAGAGGAAAGCTAGCAGATCTCAATGAAGCAAAGAAAATCTCAGGTCCGTACAAGGATTTTAATAAAGAAGATATTTTGCTCAACAGACAGAATTTATTTCACTAAGAAATAATGAATAAAACTGAATTCAGATAGGATGGATTTTAAGCATTAGCAAATATCAGGGGAAAAGAATAAGAATTTTTCTTTTTTTGCTTCTCTTATATCAAAAGGATGTTTTCCTCAATAAAAATTTAACATAGGTTTGAAACTAATTTTAGAAAATAGCACTTTCTGAAGCAATACTGACATCTTTACATCAAAGGCAAAAGAAGCTCTGTATTAATTTGGTTTCTGGGGAGATGGTACATTTCTTCTTAGAGGCATATCATGTGCAGAAAAAGCTGACAGGTGGAAAGAGTGAAGCAGAACCTTAAAGGATCATCCTAACTATATTGGCAGCTGTCAGGTAATTTCATGGGCCTGAATCATCTCCAGGAGTTGTATGTGGAGAGGTGACATGCTGTGCATTGAGCTCCCTCTGCAGCATCCTTCTCCTTCCTGACCGACATCAAGGACTGTCAGCCCACCTGAGAACCCAGATTCCAAAGTGACTTGTGTCCCACACTGCGCTGGGCTCTGTGTAGTGCAGTTCAGAGAAACTGACCCCTCTCTGAAAGAGGCAGCTGTTGCTGCTGTACTGAGTGGTAAAAAAGACTATCAGCAGTGAAAGGAGTTGGGCAACACTTGGGTTTGGGTTTGTTTTTTTTTCAACTAGCAATTGCTCAAAGCACTAATGAGACCAGCGTCTGCTGTTGATCAAAATGGTCTATGGAAGAATATATCAGTGCACTATCATTCATTTTTCTCTCAACAAGAGAATAATCTGGCCCCAGAAGTCATCTTTGACTATTCAGAATCCATGGCAGTGTTTAGAAGCTGATTAGATAATAATGATAATTACAGAAAGATGCCCATATGGCCATTATTAGATCAATTTTGCTGCAAGTAATTATGGTAACTCCTGCTAGAAACCTACCTTGTGTAGTCATACAAACTAATTAAAATGCAATTTCCACATCTGCAAATGTTTTTGCCTATGGCTAAATTTAAATGGAATTTCTGAGTGTACTACGAGGAATCCTAAAGCTTGGAGAACACACTGTTGAATACCCAGGCTGTATTTCAGGCCTTTCCACCATAGTTCTGTGTGTCTTTCAGCAAGCAGCCAGCACTACACCTGCAAAACCATCTGGAAAAAAGCATTGAACATCCCATGTTTGCAAGAGAAGAAAGAAAGCAATCAAAGCTTAACTAATCTTGGGCAATAACAGTCAATATTTTCAAGTATTAGTGCTTCAAATGTAGGGGCTTAAAATATTTCTACACCTGTTTTTCAGCAACTGACATCTAACCTTTATTTATTTCAAAAGCCAGGAGTTTGATTTCAAGGAGTATTTATTCTCTGGAGATGGATTAGCTGGAGATCAGCACTGGTTCTGGAAGATCTATACCACAGAGAAAACCAGGCACTGAGCAGGAAGCTGGCATAAACTCTGCCACTGTGGTCATAGCCAAAACTGGACAGAGGGATAAAGACTTTGACATTTCTAATGCCAACCAATAATTCTCAGGATTCAAAGTGCACAAATGTAGTGGGTTGATCCTATGCATATTACAAGCCCAGCAGCTGGAGGAATGAGACTGATATACTTCAGGCCAAAATTAGAGTTAATATATTCAATTCAATCAAGCCAGGACCCTGACAATATAGCCAAGATCCACAGCAACTATTGTATACCAGAAAATTTAATATTCTAGTTTCCAAATATTTTTACACAGGCTAACAGGATTAAAGGCCCATCATATCATCCTGTAAAGAGAGAAACAGAGGTAAACTTTATTTTTTGATATCTAGACCAGACAAGCAGGAAAATCCAGCTAATGGATATATTTTCAAGTTCTTAGAGGTCTTCCAATTAAAGTTGCTATCTCGGTGCAAAATAATAAACAGTGATCTGATCATTATCTGACACTTGTGAAGGCTGGTCAGCATGAGAAACAAATGTCTGGTTTGTGTATAAACACCGCATAGAATCTAAATGGTTTCCTGGGAAAAACAGGATAAAAAAAACAAACAAAAAAGGGGGGTTGCTTCCCTCGTAATATTCCTGCCCTATAAGAGCCTAGGAAAAAAGCATACACATTGACTCCTAATTATGTCCTCCTAAGGGAAGCCAACTGCTAGACCAAATCCCAAAATCTAGCCAAGTTTACAGCCCCTGATAGTAAGCAAACAACTGAAAGCCAAGAGCTGTTCCCAAATGGATTTAAGGAAATGCACCACTATTCTGTTCTAGACACATAAAGTAACTATTTTTGTAACTTCACTATGCTCCTGGCTTTCAAGTCCCATATTCAAACTGAATATTTTGTCCTAATTTTCCTTCTGACATTGAGTGAATGAGCATTCAGATAAAAATTTTCTGTATGTTCCATCTAATAGTTGAGTTTTCCTGATGTCAGTATTCTCATGTGAAATATACTTCAGTTTCTTCCTCTTCCTGAACAGAATGAGAAAGGTTTTGGCAAAGTAAAGCTGAGTTCTGATTGCCATTGTTCCTTCTTCAAAACACAAAGTTGAAAGAAAATAGGCCAGATGATATATATATAACAACATGATTCTAAACTGAGAATCAATTGGCCCCAGCTGATATTGTCAGTATCAATACTGATATTATCAATGTAAAAAAAATAAGCAGTTTTTAATGTGTTAAAAAATAATGAATGAAAATCTTAGGCCATTTCAGCCTGAGTCAGTGCTTTTCCTTAAATTAACTTATTGTTTCTCAGCTGTGTTTATATTGTAGTTTTCAGTATATATTAAACTTACACATGCACACACACATATATAAGCCTGTTTTCTTTGTAAAACAAGAAGAAACTAATTTCACTAGGTTAAAGCTGATATTCTTTCTCACAGTGGTGTATGAGCTTGCAGCCTCATCTCAGTGGTTCTAGATCCCAGTACTTGCAGTCCTGGTAGGTTGAAGACTTTCTTGAAGAAAAAAATGTGTGGAAGTAATACTTCTGAGGGAAATCACTAGTACTTATTTCACTCAAACGCAATTACTGTTGTGTTCTAAACTTCTTTCCAAAAGAATAAATATCCTAACAGTGCAGCTGCTTCCTGTTGCAGGTTAACTGCTTGGTTCATTAATATGGACAGTGCAGAAAGAGTTGAGGTTGTGCAAGGAACGTCTCAGAAGAACCATTAACTGTTAGGTACTATGTCTCTCCCTAACTTTTAGGGTATAGATTATGAAACAGGTGAAAAAATAACATTGTACTAAATCCGTTTCTCACCTTCCCAAGCCTTGAGGCTTCCCCATCCCATTTGTTCTCTTCAGCTCTGATCATCTGTATGTACCTTAGCTTTATTCCTGTCTTCATAAGCAGGAAGCACAATAAATTAGCACTGTAAATTCCTCAGAAAATTGTAACCCCACCATCATTCTGAGAGGGAACTGAACCACAATATGAACCTGTTAAATACTCTGTTTGGTCAGTGTCAGTGGTGACCTGTCTTAGACAAAATGGGCTGATTCAAGCAAGGCAAGAAAAGTAGGAGGATTTTCTCAAATGTTTTTTTCCTCAAATTACAGTGGAAAAGAAAATTAAAACTCTTAAAGGTCATATCTGATTGCTATAACTGCACTACAGCATCTTATTGACCTTAGAGAAAACACAGTGTGGAGAATCTACTCCCTGAGCATAAAAAATGTTGTTCATCTTAGAAGGCTGGAAAAAAATTGCTCTATTACAAACTCCATGTTCATACCTCTTCATTTTTAATTTCTTTAATGTGAGAAGCCAAATATTGAATCTGATAGTTTGTACAGCAGTTTCAGGACACCAGGGTTAAACAGCATAGAGGATGCATCATCTCCTGAAACATATCTTCCCTTCTAGCCAAATGTATTTATGTTTATACATGCCTTGGGCAATTTTTCACTTGTATCATTTTATTTCATCTGGTAAAAAAAGATAAAAATAAAAGATAGGGAAATTTTCAGATTTTCTTTTTGTTTCCTGACATTAAAAATATACATGGAAACTTATAGATAACAGTAATTTCTGTGTAAAGTAATGC
Source organism: Monarcha castaneiventris obscurior (assembly GCA_026261815.1). Lineage (NCBI taxonomy): Eukaryota > Metazoa > Chordata > Aves > Passeriformes > Monarchidae > Monarcha > Monarcha castaneiventris. Next base: position 2,989,924 of record JAMPIT010000174.1, on the reverse strand, counting down.
ACTTACTGAAGGAAAGTGCAAACTAAAATAGGTTGCCTTCTGAGGTTTTTATACATTAGTGTTTGTTACACTTAAGTAATTCTAACAAGTTGTTCAACTAGAATAAACTCAGAATTTCCTGCCTATACTAGCTGTATGAATGCAATTGTGTTTACATACTATATCTCCTACGCATGCTCCTTGTGTCTTCATTTATATGATGATCTACTGATGCCCAGTCAATTCATAAGTATCTAGGTCCAAAATCTTTTCAAAGAGAACTCAAAATAGTAATGCAAAAACTGGATCATGTCATTACTAGTTAATTAATAAAAGCATTTTTAAAGTAATTTTCCATATAGCTTTCCATCAAAACTGTGTGGTTTGATTTTACTTTTCATTGTGACAGATTAGGTATTTGGGTTGACATTCACATATTTTGGTTTTGTCAACAACATGATTTACCTTTGTAAGACTGAGCAAAAATTACGTTGGTATTTCTATCTGCACGTAATAGACCTGTGACCTTTTTCACTTACATTTTGCCCATTAATTTATCATTCTACAAACAATTTCTAACACTGCAAACCTCTGAGCAGCTTCAAAACATCTTATGAAAGAATCAGTTTGCTAAAAAACACCTATCTTTTTTATAATAAAGTGTTTCTTACAAGTAGAAAAATAAAACTTTAAATAAGATACTGTAACAACCATAAACTAAGCTGGCCGAAACTTGTCTATTTGCCTTGATTGAACAAAAGTAGGATGACCTGAGGCTAGATAAGGGATATTCAGGGCAGGCTGAATAGTTTCTGCACAGTTTGAAGCACAAAGAGAGTTGTCACCTCTTCCTAGAACAAAGGATTATGCAGAAAATCCTACTGAGAATGGCCATGAGAGTAGCACTTAAACTTTCCAATTCTCGTGTTTGTGATTGACACCTGCTTCATAAATGCTGTATAGATAATGCTCATGGAAACTCCACCTTTAGAACATGCTTTACTTCTCATTCTGTAAATTTGGTTCTCAGTGTTTCTTCTTTGGTTTGGTTTTCCTTCAAGTTCCTAATACAGTATTTGGAACTATGTTGGCAAACCCACTCACAAGCAAAATCTTGCAGACTTTGCAGAGTTTCTAGGGCTTGGGCAGCACACCTCCATTAACCCCAAAAGGTCCTGAGCATAACTTCACTCATAACTGGGGAGAAACTCGGGTACTACTAAAATAATAGTCAGGGTTCTCTCTAGTTTCAAGGACATAAAATTTCCCTTATGATTTCTCTCAGAGGACCACTTGGTAGTAAACAATCCACTTCAATAACAGTTAACAGAATAAGGTCAGAAAGTTATGATCCAGCAATGATTGTAATACCTAGCAATGATTGTAATGCTTCCCATGATAAAAAATTAAATAAGAATATTTTCTCAAAATGTGCTTCCAAAATAAAATGTATCTCTGTTGTTTTTTGCTTGAGAGTGGTAGATAGAGTCAGTACCAAAGATGTCTCATACAAGCCCAAGTAATACCCATAAGTGTCATAGTTCAGAGTACTTAATTCAGAGTATCTCTTCAGAAAATCTTTATCTTTGCCTTTTGTTGATAGAAATACCTTTAGAGTGTACAGGAACAGACAAAAAGGAGATAGGAAAGAGAATATCTTTTTCAATGTCATGAAGATGTATTAACCTTGAAAAACACTTGGAAAAATATTTCTCTAAACTACGAATTTTTGCTGCATTCAGTGCTGTTTTCTCATCCTAAGAAGCTATAGACAAAACAAAGAAGATATTCATGGAACATCTGGCAAAGGACACAACTGGCATATGTTTCTATATGATCATTACTTGTGGTCTTCATACATGCATAATGGACAAATATGCAAACCATTTGAAAAAAAAAAATCTTTATTTTAGGAGAAGGAAGTATTTCTTTTTAGTTTTTCCATTACTTGTGTTCTAAAGCAGTACTACAGGAAAATAATGGAAGACTGAGAAGGAGGATTGTGAACATGCTCAACAAACTTGTGTAGGAAAGGACATACATCATGCTCATCACTGTTTAGTCTTGTGTGTTTGACAAGTAGAAAATAGATGTTTAGATGACACAGGTCCATGACAGAGACACCCTCTAGTGCTTGAGATTCCTGCCCTGATGCATGAAAGATCAGAACACATTGATAACTACAGTGATGTGGATACCTTATGGACAGGCAAAAGGAGCAGGTCACTCTCTAGTATGGACTGAGTGCTCAGTCCCTGAGTCCCCACCTGTGTGCCTCTGCCAAGATGCTGCTTGGGGGATCATCTCATTAGTGAGGTAATGAAAATAAATTTCCTTTTTGCATTTCGGCTGTGGTTTTGTGATTATTGCTGAGTCCTGCTTGTGCTAGCACACAAAAGTGCATGCATTTAAAAAAGTTACTTTCTTGAAACTCTTTTAGAAAGCCAGTGGTAAAGAAAAACATATGAGTGGCAGAGAGAAAAAAATCCTGGTTGATTGTGAAAATATATTAAATGACATAACAAAACAAAAGAAAAAAAAAAGTTGCATGGAAAAACAAAAAGCAGTTATATGAGACCTATTGTCTCATATATCTCAAAGTAAGTCAGGAACAATTTCCTGGATATCCTGTGTTCTACGGATGTGAGGGAGATCACAATCAGATCCCAAAGCCTTGCATCCCTGAAAGTTCTGCTGTCAGTGATCAATAATGGTAACTCACCTGCATCTCTTTTCAGGAGAGCTCACGTTATTGTGAGCATGTTTTGGGGTTTTTAAGGCTTTCTAGTATGAAGTCAGCCATCTTTTGCAACCCCAGCTGCCTGCTGGAACACTAGACTAGAAAGGTTTCAAGAAGACCTATTAATTTCACAGCTCTAGCTTTGTCTATAGGTGTTAATTTTAAGAAGACCGTATCTCGTCCCTAGGAAAAGTACCTAAAATGCATTTACATGTGCCTACATTAGGGATCTACATTACAAACACAGAATAAGGGCCTCTACCATTACCAAGAATACATTTTTTTACTCCTGGAAGATGCTTGATCAATGGGACTTTTCCCTGCCTACTTGTTTTGGCTCTCTAATGAGATTTAGAGGGATTATATCTTCCAGGAATTGTGCATATGAAATTTCTTGTTGCCTAACTCAGCCAGGAGCTAAGACAGAGGTTGTACGGGCCAGTTAGGAAATACTGGAAGCTCAATATGACACCTATGAGTACTAGTTTTGGGTGGAATGTACTTAAAATAGTACAACATGATCCTTAAAAATAATTATTGTTTAGAAAATGCAACAAATAATAAGCTTTACAGTTTATAGAAGGACTTTCTCCCAGAGTGTTAATGTTCAGCTGAGTTACATCTTTTATGTCACCTACAGGATTTGCTTACTCATCAAACTGTATCATTTGTTTATTACCGTATTTCTGTTCTTCTTTGTTAGTTATTAGGATTAAAATTCCTAAGAGATGCAAGTCTTCTTGTCCACTTCACTTATTAATGGACAGCTGTCCAAATGAACAGTAATTTATTATAAGAGCATTTAATGCATCTTAATTGTGATATTAAGTGTTAGTTTGTGACAACCAAATAAGGCATGAATAGTACAGCATATTCATTTAAGGACTATTCCCTATTCACTAAGGAGTATTCACTATTAAAATAATACATAACTTTGCAAAAGGAATCACAACCCTGCTTCAAACTTATACCTAACAGAAGAAAAGCAAACAAACAGGAAAAAAATACCCAGCTGTATTAGGCATTTTAGAGCAGTGCACATTGCAATCATGTTTTAAAAAATTCAAAAACCAACCAACCAAAAATCCCCAGACAGTGTGAAAAGAGAAAAATATGACTGCAGAGGAAAGACATAAACAGCAATAAACAAATATGTCCAGTTTTCTGTAGTTAATGTCATGGTTTGAGTCTGGTTTTTTTGGTGGGTATATAGTGAGGGTTGTTGTTGTGGGACTTCTACCACAAGGTTTGCATATGTGAAACCCACATACAGATTTCAATAAACATTCGCAACTTCAACTGTCATTTGAAAAATAACTTTATAATGAGGACTGCAATAAATTGGAGCCATGATAATCAGGAAAGTGCTTATAAATAGTGAGGTAATGTGCCAGGAAGGCATCATATAAACAACAACATATAAACATATGAAAATTATTTAGCAAAAATGCATTGTGTAATGAACTGTGTTTTGATTTATTTCTTAAAAATCAATAACCAACACTCAGTAAGGAATTGAAATATTATGTCTCAGTCTGGAATTCACCTTTGTTAGCTTTTGCAGAGTCGAGGACTGGTGGTGCTACCTTCCAGCATGTGGTCCTCTTTTGGAATCCATCCCTATCTGATATCTGTAAGTGAAACTGCTGGATTTCTCATACTATGTCAATTTACATCAGCCACAGATCTGATAGCAGCTCTAGCATGGGCATACTATATGAGTTTGGAAGGAGACAATTCCACTGCCTTCTTATCTCTGTTTACCCACAATATCAAGCCCAGTCTGAACTTGGCTACTTCAAACTGTGAAATTCTGTGGTTTCTGTCCTCTGTAGCATCCATAATGAACCATAACTGACTCACCTGATTCCCTTTCTTTTTAGAATTCAAAAGTAAGAAAGAGCAGTAATTTCCATGTGATCACACACAGTCTCACAGCAGACTGGCACACAACTCTAGCAGCGAAGTAATGAGGAGAAGGTTTCCTCAGAAGAGTATGGCCTGATAAGGTCATTAGCTACCGTTGTTGGTGAATTTTACAAGAGAACTGCCAGTGGAACTGCACATTAATCACAGATGTCTTTCTCAGAACCTGTCAGATTTTCTGAATGATTTCATACAATCCATGGCTGTATTTTAGGCTTTTCTTCTGCTATTTATGTTTCCAAATGTTTTTCCTTGCTCTAACAAATAAAATTAATTAGAACATCACAACTTGATACTGCCAAGGTTGAGAAAGATCACAGAGATTCAGAAGAGAATGCATCTTGGCTGTTATGTAAAATAAAGTTCTGAATTGAGTTGATCATTAAAATGAAATGAAAATGCAAGCTTGATCCAAAGTCTCACATTCGAAATCTGTGATTTATGATGAAAACTGGACTTTTGATCCAAGTTTTGTATGCAGATATTTTGCATGACTGTGCTTCTACTATAATTGATTCTCAATAATATTTTAGAGGAAAAAAAAGAAAATCAATTAAGTGTTAAGTCAGATTTTCTTCTCTTTGGTTTAAAATCTACTTAAACCCATTAATATAATTACAGAATTGTTTATGCTAGAAGGGACGTCTCAAGATCATTTAGGCCAACCCTCCTGCTCAAACAGGGTCAGCTAGAACAAGTTGTGTAGGACTGCGTCCAGGTGCGTTTTGAATATCTTCAGAGAGATACATTCAGACACCTATCTATATATAAACAATGATATGATATATTTAGTATTTATAATATATATGTATATATATTGGTTTGAAAACAAACCAGTGGGAGATCACGAGTCAGGACTAAAATTTATTAGGAAAAAAAATTAAAAATAAGTGAAATAATACAGGGGAAAGAAAAAAAAAAGCACTGACAAAGTCAGATACAACCTGACACCCTGTTAGGGTGGTGGCAGCAGTCCAGATGAAGTAGCTCAGTTGAAGTGGTGATCCTGTGGAAGGTCTGGTCTCCAGCTGAAGGTCCAGTGGTAGCTCTTGTCCTCTGGGAAACCAGTAGACAGAGCTTCCTTAGGCACTTCCAAGGCCAGGTTATATCCAGGTGGGAATGCTTGGCTCCTCCCTCCTGGGAGGAGCATCTCCCAATAGGATGAGATAAGTCCATGAGTCATGCAGTGGTTTCTTGCTGGCCCATTGTCTGTTATCAGGGGTGGGTGATAGCAGGAGATAACAGCTAATGGCCCACAGCTGGTGGTAATAGAATACATCTGTATTGGAACCTAGGACATTATATAGTATATCCAATGACAAAAATCTCTATCTCATTAAGTGTGTAGAAAATATTCTCTCTTCTGTTCTTACTTTTGTGCAGAAAATTTGGAATTATTTTGAGTTAACAAGATTCACTCAAAATGCAGAAATAGGTAACAATGAACTTTGAATCATCTAATTTTCTCACACGTATCTTGACTTGAGGGGAGTTATATAATTTGACTTCCAAAGGTCTTCCAGTCCACAAAATTTAGTTTCTTAATACTGACATGCATTTATACCAGAAATAGAGACCTTTGAAACCACTTTTATAGAGTTTTACATGAATCATTGTTTTTTAACATTTGTGTCTGGATAAGTCATTAATGCCAGCACTTTGGCCTTCCTTACAAATTGCAATCCAACTTGTAGCACTGCAGAGAGATGGGGCATAGCAGCCATTTCTTGCTACTTTCTGACTATATTCATAGAGCTTGGAGACACCTGCCCTAACCACACTGGGACTGGCACATGCCTGGGGTGCAGTGGTAGGTGCTGACTCAGTTTGTTATAGTCAGAGCTGTGTGAAGAAGCCACGGCCTGATGTGGCACATGTTGCCTGTCACGGGGCTGGCACAGGGCACAGTTTTACCACGACTCTCTTGATCATGCTAGACTGCACACGGAAGCAAGACACCCTCCCACACCAACATAGTGTGTGAGATCTGTGGGACACGCTGGACTGTCATCCCTTACAGATCCTCCCCTCCCTCCCTTTTGAAGCTATCTCATTTCTGCAACTGTGAAAACCCCTGTGCTGTTGGCACACAAAAAAATATCCTCCCAGAAACACAACAGTTGATTGCATTGTTGTTTTGTGTAGGACCAATTGCATGCTTAATATTATACCAGCATTTCATCCAATTTAGTGTTACACTGCTTTTCTTCCATTATGTTTAACTCTGCAAAAAGATTAAATCCAAATTACCATAACCATTTTGCTCTAATATTGAGCACAGTTTTATTAGAATAAAATAAATTTATCATTCTTTCCATTCACTATAAGCAATCAGTAGGATTCATCAGACAAAACATAAGCATCTATAATATAGATTTATGCTTTTGAAATAACTGTCAAGCTCTCTTTCACAGCTGGTAGGGAGACACAGGCTCTTCTGAGGAGCAATCTATTTTATCCTAAAACAGATATCTACAAATAAGCCAGATGAGCTGCATCCTGAGAGTACCTCTTTTTCTCCAGTGACTAAAAGCTTGAAAGCAGACAACCCCATTGTAGACACCTAGTCAGAAGAGATTAATCACATCATTTCTCTCCACAGCTTTCCCATGTCTTTTTTGGCAGTTCTTCTTCCTCAAAGGAGCACTGCTCTCCCTTACATGTGCAGTATGACCAGTAAAGAAACAGACAAAACAAGCATAACAAATAAAACAATTTATAGCAGATCTCAGTGGTTAAATCTTAGGAAAATGTTCTAAGCAGATATTTGAAATTCCTGCTTTAATACTGCAGTCTTCACAGTGTCTTTGATTATATTCCCTAAACATCACACACAAATCATTGAAAGAACTAAGATCAGTGTCAGACCCACAAATTCCACTTCTGACTGCCACAGTAACTACAGCTAGGTTATAGAGTCCTGAACAAGGAATCTTTTAATTATGCTTTTGACTCAAATATATTTTTCTATTTTAATAAACAGAAGTGAATGTTAATTTTTTTTTTCATTTTACAAGAAATTATGCCAGTTCTTAAGAAAATTGTACACATAAATGTTCCTCATTATATGGAGAGATTAGTGAAAAACAGTAATAAACAAGTCATGGACTTTTGGTAGAGGCACGTTAAGATAACATTCTCTTTGTTGTAATGATTGTACTCAAACCCTCTAATTTCTTCAATATTTATCAACATTTCATTTCCTAAACATTTGAAAAAAAAACTATATATGGCCTGCAATAGAATTACCTGAATTTCAGTGCACAGGGTATATTTGAAGCCGAAGGACTTTTCCTCTATAGACAGAGTCACGATTTTTTAATATAGTGCCTATAAAACCTGAAGTATGAATCAGGCTCTTCAAATGAATGAAAAAATAGACTCGACAGAAACAACAGGCTTTTTCAGGAACTAATGTATTTTTATTTTACAAGTTTTATAAGGACATAAGTAACAGACGAACATACAAAGGAGATTATTTCTTTAAAGCATAATAGCTGTGTTTGTGTATGTGTAAGACATAACCAAAAAATCATCCATGAGAAATCATTGCAGCTAGAACTTTCAAAGAGATAGAAAGCAAACAAGATATAGATCCTTCTGACTTTTTCAAAGCATGGCTGCCTCATGTTTGGAATGATAAACATTTAGACGTATGATTTGTGTTGTAATGTTTTTGAAGTAAAGCTTTTGAATCTGGGTGCCAAAGATACTGCATTGACCTATGTCATGTCTAATACTGATTAAAGGTTGTACAAATAGACTCTGAATCTAACAGCAAGATATGTATTGACATTTTCTAATACGGATAGCAGTGCTGCCAGCTCTGGCTGTTACATCTCACAAACCGAAGAAAGGTCAGTGCCAGAGGGGTGTTTCACCTTCACATGCAGTGGTACAAGTGGTGCAGCAGCTCACATCTTGGGATGACTCAGCCCTGAATCAGACCCCTGCACACCCCTAAACTGAACCTCCCTGTATGGAGCACCAATTACAGATGTGAAGCTGGGCTCATTATAGTTGGCTTAAAATCACATGGCACTTTCCACAAGTCTTTTAGGGGAGTGATGTGAATAAAGAAACCACAGAGAAGCATGTGCATGCTCTTCTCTTGGGGAATATCCAGGACAGTAAAATGTATCCCCTTAGAGCTACCACAGCATCTCTTTTTTTTTAATATGCTTACTGGCTTGTCACATAACTTCCTTTTAGGTTGGATGCTGTTCTGACAACAGAAGGAGAACACAGCATTTGTGCAATCCCCATCCATGGACATGAGAAGACAGACTTTGTGATGATTCCATAGGGGAATCTTCTTACCACCTTTACTCATATGCAATGAGGCATATGAAATACTAATTTACAACTACATCATAGATCCCTTGTTGGCATCACTGATAATTTTTCACACATGCTCACTTCTGACAATAATGCTTTGCTTGGATTACTCATGCTGTTACTACAGTAAAATAAGAACTTTAAAAGAACAGTAGTTTTCATATCTTCAAATTTTGTAAACTCTTTATTTTTAGGATTAAAATTATTTGGATTTAGCCTCAGTCTCATCATAATCCTACATTTCTGGACACAGGAAAAAATAATTGGTATATTTTGAAATTAGGAGAAGTGAAAAAAATGTTTAGCAATTTCCAACATGTTAGATTCACCTGGATATGCTTATATCAAACAAGGAATTTTTCACATAAAGTATACTCCTTATTTATTAATAAAGGCTGCAGAACCTGTTGTGTTATTCAAGTTCACTGGCGACTGTTGACGAAGTTTTTCTTCCATTCAGGGAATTGTTGGAACTTTCCAGTAACTTCTACTTTGTAAACTCTAAATATTGATACATTAGTTGTCTTATCCTCTGTTAATGCCTGTATCCTCTGCTTCAAGTACATATATTTGCATGTAGCCTAGTGGGAACCTGACCTTGATTAGGGCCTCTAGGTTCTAATGCAGCACAGCAATATCTTCAGTATAAACAGAATTATTAAATAAACACTGAGATTGCAATACAATCATAAATTTCTGGTAAATAAATAATTGGTAAAATCTGTATTTTTCAGTTCTCCTTTATTAAATTCCATTTCTCACACTTCTGCTGAAAACATCTTCCTAATCCAGCAGAGTAACTCTCCTTTTCTCTGTATCTTCAAGCACTTATGGAGGTTAAAGGATGCTCTACAAAGTCACTATGCTGTACAGATTGATGGATCATGTGCTTTTCCCTGCTTCTGTTCCTATACCTCTAGTCTTCTCCCATAATTTTCAATAAAATTATGCCATAAGAAAAAACAACAAATAGAAATGGCATCACAATAATTTCTTTCATGCATTAAGACTTTTTGTGTACACACCTAAGCCTTCTTTTTAGGCTATTGTGGGAAGAGTAAATCTGTATTTGACCTCAGACCTTTCTGAAAATTGAGCTGACCTGGAATCATAGGTAGGTAAAGCACAGTAATAATAGAAGTTGAAAATCAATACACTGCTTTACAGGGTCATGCTGAAGTCATTTTGGTTTCAATGATAAAATGATATTTGGATTTTGTAAGATTTCTTTCTATTGCCAATTAACGTCATAGTATCCTTGTGTCACAGCTGAAAAAGATCCTGACAGTGACTTTTAAAATCTGAAACAACCTAGCAGTTATCAAATAACTTTCTAATATCAAAGTATCCTGCTTAACTGTGTATATTTTATATATTTACACCCAGTTGTACCACACTAAGAATAAAAAACAGAGTAAGAATAATGTATGTACTATAAAACATGTTTACATTTAAAACCTTTTACAGGGAGTGCTATCCTCACTGTGTGTCATGTCTGAATAAACTTGGAAGAGGAGGAGGGTGGTAATGTAGTCTCTTTCTTAAATATCTATCAAACTGGACTCTGTCAAACACCTTCACAGACACACTGAAGTTTTCTAGCATGATACAAACTCCTAAGATTTCCAGTCAGTCACTCTGCATAGCTTCTGGGCTTTAAAAACTTCCAGCTTGCTTATTTTCAGTGTTATAGACAGAAATACTGAAGCAGCTGTGGCCTGTAAAGACATTTCCTTTCTAGTTGCAATAGTCAAAAAGCTTTGAAATATTTCTTACTGCTGCACATAATGCAGTTCTCTTCTTGTTTTTGTCCCCTTTTAAATATGCGTAGTTCATAGTGAGTTATGAACTATGAAATATGAGTTTATTCAATATGCCTAAATTTATATTTAATAGCTATAAATACAAGTGAGATTAAGTGTTCTATCAGTAGTGGAGGGGATTTGGGTTTTTTATTAATGTTTAACATTATTTTCTTCAGTGTTTGTTGCTAAGGATGGAAGTTAAGAATTACATTAAAACCACAGTATATACCATTGATAAAATTAGTGGTATGATTAAGATGAACCAGGAATAAAATCTGTTTATTAGGATGATTAATTAATACAGACATTTAGCCCAGAAAATTTTCCAGTAAAAATTATTTTCTTTGTTATTCTTGGATATTCTTCCAAGTGGCCACAGAGAAATAAGTCAGTAAAAAATATCCACAAAGACAAATTGAAGCACATCTTTTCACTATTTTAGTTTTCAGCAATTGACCTGTGAAATTGCATAATAAGAATCAAAATACTTTAGTCTGGTTTCAGCAATCAGATAAGCATTCCTCAGAGCTGTTTTATACAAAATTTCAATGTTGATATCATTCTTGTCTTCATTAACCATCCCGCTTCATTAAGCAGAAACAGAAAATTCTGGGCTAACAACTTTTGGCCTTTTTCTATCACCATTAATTTACTGTGGTTTGAACTGACAGCAGAATTTGTAACATGCATTTTCTCTGTCATAAACTCTAGCTTTCCAGAGTAGTAGCACTTGAAAATACACACTTTTTAAGCTTTACTTTGCAGGAAAATGTGCTATCTTCAAATTTATTTTATCTACCCTAATAACAACTTCAAACCTGTGCTTGATTAAACCAGAGAAAATAGACCCAAAGCCCACATTCTACTGTCTTTTTTTTTTTTTTTTTCCAGTCATGTGCTTCATCTCCATAGGCAGTAAGGACTTAAGTCTAAAGAAATCTCAGCACTGGAAAGAAATGAACGAGAGTCAATTAGAAATTATTTTGAAAGGACTTTGTCATACAGAGTAGTGTAATGGCTTTGGTAAAAGTTTTGTGGTTTAGGTTTTTTGGGGGATTTGTGGGGTTTTGTTGTTGTTGTTTGATTGATTTGGTTTGCTTTGGTTTGTTTTGCTTTATTTAGTTTTGTTTTGCTTTGTTTTGTTTTTAGTAGGGAAAAATCACATCTGCTTCCATTTCTCCATGGGACTGCGTAATTTTGAGACTACCACAGGCTGAATAAGCTGCAATTCTCAGCACTCAGTGTACCTACTTTGAAAAGAACTGGGCTCTTTTGTATGTTGGGGTCGATAATTCTTCATTGTCTCCAAACATTGAACTTCAATCAAATTGATGTGCTTGGCTTCACCTCTGAACAGCTCTCAACATTTTTCTACCAATATTATGACTGTTACTCTAATATCTGAGAGGGAAACCAGTTTCGCAAAAGCCATACAAAAGCCAGTATGGGTTTTAAATCCCTTTCTGACCTTTCTTAGTCTTTTCTTTCATGACTTCTAATGGCTATATTTTCTTTTTTTTCCTTTTTTTTTTTCCCTTTAGAATGTGATAGAAATTGTTTCCTACATTGTGATCCAGAAAGTTTGAACTAGTGTTTGACAAATTGCCTGCATGCAGTACGTGTTTAGTGGTACCCATAGTCACAAATAAGGAATCTGTTAGTAAATCAGAGCCAGCCTTGCGTTATGTAAAATTTTTTTCATTTGCCTGTTATAAGCTGAATATTCAGTCTAGTGCTACATAGATTTCCATTTCATAAAAGAGAAATAAATAAATCCATTATTTTAATATTTAAATTGTCAGACTAATATTGAGTCTATTGTCTATATCTTGAAAATACAGGTTAATATGTTCTGTGTTTCCTTGCTTTCATGGAATTGTTTTATTGAATGAAAATCTCATAAGCCATTCGATATGTATCACAGTGTATAATGATTTTTATTGTTCTGTAACTTATTGTCAATATGAAATTCAAATGTCAGACCTATGAACTTGGAGAAGCAGTCAGCTGTAAAAGCCATTACTCCTGGTCTTATCTGAGCAAGGGAAAAATACAGTTTACTTTCTCATATTGACATACAAGGAAACTATGAATTTGTTCTGCCCATACATTGGTCCACAACACTAGAGTATCTTAAAGTATAAAATATATTTGTGTTCTTATATTCTGTCTCATGAAAACCAGCACCTCATCATTCATAACTTGTATTCAGCCTCCTAACTGCTCATTTTAATAGTAAAAGTGTATCTAGCATTTTTAAAATCAGGTAAATTCATTATGTCTCTCTCATTCAGACTATAAAATATGAATTACATTTTTTTTGAGTAGTGCTTGTGTCGGGGCATCACAAAACATTAATATTTCTGTCATTTCTTCAGGACAAGATGTTAAGAGCAAGTGATCTTGTTTCTTATCCCAAAAGGATTGTTTATTTTGCACAGGGAAGAAGGTGCTTCAGAAATGTCACTAAAGGCAAAATATGAAAGCTATGAAGTTGCACAGGTGATGCCATGGGCATAAATTCAGCTGTGTTGTCAATGGTTATATAAACATGAAGCATCTTGGGTTCACTGTCACAAATAGAACAGGCAATTAGTGAACTCTCACTTTACTTTTAAAGAGAGTCTTTTTGATGTGGACAATACCAAGCCACAGTAAACATGGGAGAAACTCTGATGTTTGCACAAATTAAGTCCTCGAAGGAAACCTGCAGTCTGACAGCTGATCTTGAGGTAATTTACCTGATTTCTCTCCACCCCTTATGTAGGATTTCTATAAATATGGTTACGGAAGGAAAAAAAAAACCACAGATTCTGAACTAATCATTGCCACTTACAAAGACAATATACACCTGTCCTAAAATTTTAAAAAAGTCAAAATATTAATACTGCCTCTTCCAAATGTGTGTGTTCAAAATGACATTGATTCACCTGGACGAACTGGGGACACTTTTCTGCCTCTTAGCACTTGTTCCAAGTGAATTCATGGGATTTTTACAAGCAGTAAAGACCCTGAGAGAACCTCTTCAAAATACATTAATAAAATACTAAAGCAGCTTAGTTTCTATATTAATGTAGCATTGGTATGGACTGGTCAGGTCAGTAAGTCCCAAAAATTTAGATCTATTGCTCTGACTAAACGATAGTGTCCCATATTGTCCTTGCCACATGAAATAAATCTGTGAAATAAATGTACCTGTGGCAAATGTAGCTAAAGAATATGTCATCCATGAAAATAAGAGATTTCTCTGTGAAAGTTTAGCCCATCATATAAAGGATGTTTAAGAGCAATCAGGACAATATGACATTGATAATGAATAATTACTTATATTTTCTAGCAGATAAGAGGTCACAGAAATCTGTTTTGTCTTAGGCAAAATGGTGTTCATTTTTTCAAGTCAGTGGCAGCCCATTTATACATTGTTACAAAATACTGAAATAATCAAACAACTTACCTTTTCCCTTTACATGCCATAAAAGCACATCAATTTTCACCTAACATGTGAACAAGAAATTATTATGTTTACAACAAAATGACAGTTTGTGGAACAGGCACAGTAAGATGTATAGGAAAATATCACCAGGTTTTGAGGAATTTTGACTTTCCTGGATAGAACAGCAATTTTGCTTTTCTGTCATGGATGGCAGAAGGGGGAAGCAACATTTTTGTTTAATTTTCAGCTTGAAAATGATCAGGATGTTTCTTTTTATCTTATGGAAAACCCAAAAACTTCATGTAGCCTAAAAGATCCATGTAACGCAATACAATTCCCACAATTATGATAGGAAAATGTCACAGCCTAAATTACTTTAAATTGCCAAAGAGCAATAACTCTGAAATAAAAATCATAGAATCCTGCTTCTTTATTTCCAGTAAAACTTGACCTTCCAAAACATCATAATCTTCTACAATTCTTGAACTTTTTCATCTGGTTGAAACTATCCAATAAATTTTACTCCCCTGTTTATCCCCTAAATTTACTACTGGTGAAACACATTCCGTTCCTCTATATTTTTCTTGCTGAGTACTATTAAAACAAAGTGTGAAGATTATTTTATAAATCAGGATGAGCAATATTCATCTTTCAGACTGTCAACTTGAACAATGGAAAATCAGGGCTTGTCCATTGTGACAGCTGCAAAGAAAGTTGTGCAGATTATGCACATTAACTAAATAACAAAGATTATGGTGGTAAGATCAGTAGTGTTTTTTTAATTTTTTTTTCCCCAACAGGGATTAAGTGGAAATAATGAGGAAAATTTATTCTTCATTTGATCAAAGACTGAAAGCTGCACCAAAGTCGTATAATGACAGTGGTATTATACCCAAAACTGATGTGTAATATTTTGGTTATATTTGAAACCTCTCCGCAGAACCTTTGTCAAGATAATGAGGCTGAGTGAGCAAATAATGGTATTTTTATTCTCTACCAGCTGATGAAACAGAGTTTAAGATAATGAAGAACTTGAATTCACATATAAAGTAAGAACATAGAATCATAGAATGGTTTGTGTTGGAAGGGACCTTAAAATTCATCTAGTTCTGATCTACCTTTCATGGGCAGGAACACCTTTAACTAGACCAGGTTGCTCAGAGCTCCGTCTAACCTGGCTTTGAACTGTTCCATGGATGGAGTATCAAGATCTCTGAGCAATCTGTTTCACTGTCTCACCACCGTCACAGTCTAGGATATCTAGAATATCTAGTAATTCTGAGAAGTCATGTAAACACTGAGGTTATTGAGCAACTCATATCTCAGCACACCTCTGCAGCATGGTTTTATAGAAGTTTCTTAAAAACTGTAAAAAATATTTCATCCCCTTAACTAAATATACAAAATCTGTGAAAAGTAAATCTTTGTTCCATAATGTGTTAAATACAGCAGAAATCTTTTTATAGTTGCATTAGGCGTTTATATCATACAACATTAACTACTTGACGTATTTTTCATAATCCTATGGGAAGACATTGCTTTCAAACTTCAAAGACAGCTACTGCTTTTGAACCTGCTATATTTTCTTTCAAAACTTTAAATTGTGTAAACTATGTCAGTGGCCCAAAGGCTATTGATGTCCTAGATCCATTTGCACTTTCCTCACATGGAACAAAATTCCCTCTCTAGCCCTAGGAAAAATTACCCTCATGTATAGCTAATTTGGACCTTAGAACCAGCTTTGTCAGAATAATAAGAGATTCCTGTTAATTATCCCTTGACGTAGGCTCCAGTATTATTGTGACAGCTCCAAAGTAATTTTCACAGTAGAAATGAACTTAAAATCCCAACAAATTTTTTTAAAGAAATTACTGTTGGTCCACTTTTCTTCTAGACCAACCTTTTCTTCATGTGTCTGTACTCATTTTACTACAGAAATTATCTTAGGAGCATAACATAGGTTGTTCTTAATAGTTTCTTTCTTCCCTCTTTGCCTTTCCTGGATAACAATCCATTAATTTTTACATATACCATAATATGTTGTTTGAGGTTTGGAATGCATATAATTTGTGAAGCTGTTATTGAAGTTCAACTTCATTTTGTTGCATTTAAATAATTTCTGAAATTGGAACCCAACAACATTAAAATGTATATTAGATCAAAGAACTCCCTTTCAGAAGATCAAACGTTCTTGGGCTCAGCTTACACTACTTGAAGAAATTTAACTTGATGAAATAAGGATGCTTCTTTTTTTTCAAAGCTAAAAGGAAAAGAAAAGCAGAGGTACTTCAAAATCTTAAATAATCAGCAAGAAGGAAAAAGCCCTGCTAATATGATGCTGTGCAATGGATTCAAGTACAAAAGAAAATGGTAAGTACTTGCATGCAATTTCATTGTGAATAAAAGAAAAACAGTACCTAGTTCCTGAGGCTTTGAGAAAAACCTGGTTTGAAAGTCTTGATTTCCTGTAAAGAAAATCCAGAACATGAAACAGAAGGATTTTTCTAAACTGACGATCTTGCCTGCATTCATTTGGGCATCTGAATACTCAAATAGAGGCTACATCTCAACATTTAAACTATAGGATAAGAATTTGTCTTTGTATTTTGTATTCTTGCAATGGAAATGACACATCACATGAATTGTATTGTCCCACATTCACAATTTTATGTTCATACTCTAAATATGTACATAGTTCCACTAAAAGCCCAGTGGATGATCCATGCTCTTAAAGGCAAGCTTCTGAGCCATGTAGTTATTTTGTTTCAGTTGGAAAAACACAAAAGAATTTCTTGTAAACTCATGTCTGTAAGAAGTTTCATCTAAGTTACAGAAACAACAAAAAATTTATCTTGGGTAGCATCATGAAGAAATGCTACTTACATAAAATGAAATAACGTCATATTTCATTATAAGGTACTAAATAGCAGAATATAATAAATAAAAATATATCTAAAAACTACAGATCCAGGTCATAAAAGCACTTCATTGTTAATATAAGTCTTATTAATCTAAATGTTTAACTATCTGCTTAATTTGATCTAATATCAAATTATTATTTGATATTTTTTTGATTGGTTTAAAGACTACAGTAGACAAGTTAAATACATAATTGTGTCTTCTACAATAGTATAATTACATATCTGTTTATATACTTTATGAAGAGATAATTGTTTTGATTTAAATTTTAATAAATTTTACACGACAGCCCCTCCAGAAAAGCTCTATTATATACATCACTTCAGTAGAATATTTCCTCTTCGATATAAATGAAGACAATCTTCGTGATCCCTTAGACAAATAAACTTGGCCCCTGACTATGTGGCAGAGTCCCTTGAATCAAGAAGTTCATTGAATTCATCATTGAATGATGGCAGGGAAATGCCGTCTGCAGTCTGCTCCACTGAATTTCTTAAGTAAAGAATCAAACCCGTCACACCTTTCCACTGAATAACAACTTATTGAATTGTTTTGAAGAAAATTGCATTTCATATCACATCGATGAGGGCTTTCCTTTGGACAAAATACACAAAATTCTTCATGGTATTATGAGACAGCTGCATGCAATAGACGAGAGTACTTGTGAGTCTTATCAGTTTATGTTTAACACTAATGAATTTGAGTTATCTCCCTTGTTGATGTTACTAAGGGAGACTGTGAGAGAGCTGAAAGGAATCTTATTTTAGAAAAGTAATTTAATAAGGAACTTGAGGAACTGGGGAAGGTGTATGAGATTGACAAAGGGAATCTGTTCCAGACACAAAACACCATGTGGAAAAGTTTAAATGAAACCAAATGGTGTGGTAAGGAAAGGGAGGCAGAAATGGGAGGAGGGGACAGGTAAGTAGGGTCATAAATGGTCTTTCTAGGACCATAAAATAAGGACCAAATGACAAAATGAAAGGAAAAAAAAACTGTTCTAAGTATGAGCTCAATCTTATTTGCTATTTCCTTGTAATGTATTGCAGTTTTTGAGCCCACTTTTTCTTTTATCTAACATGAAACAATATGACTCAAACATTAAAACAAACAAACAAAACCCCCAGAATACTGAATTACTGTTGCTCTTTGTAACCTTGAAGGTCATTTCCACTCACATGAAGATACCAGAAACATTTGACTTTACACTAAATTTTACTGAGACTGGAAAATGAGAGCAAACACTTTGCCAGAACAAACCTTACCCTGGATATTATAGGCATAACTTAAATATGGTTTTGCTCATGTAATAAATAGTGTCAATCTTGTGAAAATATTAATTTTCAGACCACATTATAGAAAACTACTGTGACTTGTTATAAACTAATTCACATCAAGTACTTCTCGTATATTTGTTGAACAAATGTTTATTCTTTACTGTGTACCTCTCCCCTCTTTTTAAGGATTGATGGATATATTTTTATCAATGACAACCACCCCGCATTGCACTGAATCAAGCCACACTGACACAGTTAAACACAGATAAAACACAGTGAGTGAAAGATGAGAGGAATTAAATTGAGTGTACAATGGAATAATCAAAGCTAGCAGCAGTTCATTTGGAGCTTCTCAACATTCTGAAATTGTGAAGGTGCTTTTGTTTGCCTTCACAAGTTTGCAACATTGCTTTGCTAGTTTTCACTATTTCTTATAATATACAGAAATGAAAAGAAAACCGTAAATTCATCAGAATACAACTTTTCCATATGGTACATGGTTAAATCATAGACCCTCATTGCTCACCCCATCACAGACATATAAATTATATAAAAAACAAACTCATTCTGAAAACCACTACATCTTCTCAAGTCACCATTAAGTATGGTGGAGTTCTGCCTTCCTGGGGATGGCTGAACACCTGTCTGCCCATGGGAAGCAGTGAATGAATTCCTTATCTTCCTTTGCTTTTGTGCACAGCCCTTATTTTACCTATTAAACTGTCTTTATCCAAAATTTCAAGTTTTCTCACGTTTACTCTTCCAATTCTCTCCCTGGTCCCGCTGATGGGGATGTGAAAAAGATGTTGCAGGGGCTTAGTCCCTGCCTGCGGTTAAACCATGGCATTTGGTTCATAGTTGTTCATATTTGTTAAAAAATATTTTATGTATTCTGGAGCATCACTGGATTTTTCCCAAAGAATAGCAGATTTTTTTTTAACCAACATGTCCTTATTATGAGACATAGCTCTATTTGTTAAAATTTGTCAAGATTTACTGTGATAGTAATTTATGACAGAACATAACTGAGAGCATGACATAATGATAGATGTGGAAATTGTGGTGAAAAAAGACTCCATTCAGCTCCTTTGTCAAACAATTTATAGGTGGTTTCTTTTGTTTGCAAAGTAACAGAATAATAAATGGTGAACAGCAAAAGTTATTCCACCTTCCTTGAACCTTGCTCAACAAAAAGTATTGTGCATTCCATAGTGGTTTCCCACTCTATTTCAAAATAACACTGTATCAGGCAACAAGAGATTGTTTGATCTACCATGGCTGTGCATTTAACACAGAAAAGTACGCGACCTTTACATGACAGAGAAATTGCCTATAGCATTTCTTTACTCACTGTTTTGCCATCATGGTGGAAAAATTATGTCAATCGACACCTCATCAATGCCTGTTAGAGAGTAGTCTGCTGTGGATTTTTAAAAATGCTTCATCTACCATCTGTGTTATTGCCATACTGGGGCAGGAAGCACCTAAATATCATCTGACTCATTTTGGAAACTCACTGAACATCTTTTTGCTCAAAAAAGGGCACAAACCTTAACATTTTGAATCTTTTACACACACAACCACATACAAAAGTATTTGAGTGCTGTACAGTCACCTCTCTAAATAGTGTTATGTTTCTAATAGGTTTGTCTGGCAGCAACTATTGTTTTGATTTTTTTCTCTTAAAATCATAACCAAGCTTTGCAACATTTATCTTTAAAGGGAATAAGGGTTGTGAGATCAGATTTTAAAATTTTTGCTCCATTCTCAGAAAGCTTTCAAATTACAGAGCAAAGCAATTCATTATAAATAGTTTTTTAGCCCAAAAATCTACTTGTTATTTCTTCAAGCCTTTCATTATTAAAAAATATTGTGAAAAAACTGGTAGTAAGGAGTATAGTCAATAAAATATCTATACGACTGAGATATAGGGAGATTTTCACTGAAGATCTATAAAATGTTTCTGCAGAGAATATAATAACTAGCTTTCATGTGTCTCAGTCAAAATTTAACCATTAATAAGGACTGACTGCAGAAAGTTAAATGGAAGTTATAAGCTGCCTGGGAAAAACTATACAGAAAACAATCCTCTTAAATTAGACGTTGAATAGTAATGGTCAAGGAAGAGTTAGAATGGTTTCCTAGCTCACGGACTTGAGTGAGAATCCATTGAACTACCAACACAAATTCCATTTAGACTAAGTCTTGCAAGAATAAAAATGCCATTTTAAATGTTACACAGCTTAGAAGCTGTTTTGAATTTTCAGTCAGTAATAGATACATAATGGATTTAAATTTTAACATCATATACACAAAAAAGTCTCTTTATAATGAACAGGATTTTTATACTACAATCTTACTATATCGCTTAAATCAAATTAATTGATTAACTCCACCATGAAGATGAGACAAAAAATTGCTAAATGAGTGCGGCGTTGTCTGTTCACTAACTGTCCCCACAACAGGCAAGGATTTTTAAAGATGAGTTCCATTGAACATAATCAAGTTCAGCTTTAGGGCAAAACAATATTAGGCAGTAATTAATTAGGAAGAGTTCTATTAGATTCCTTGGTATACATTATGAGGACCTTTCTATTTGGGGATTTATTTGTTCTAGGAACTACCAGCTCCCACAGTGTTGTCAGTGCTGGACACTTTCAAAACAAATACCATTAATGATCCTAAATGCAAAGTTACTGCCTCATTTTCTCCTCATGTTTTCAAAGCTAGTAATAACCATGTTTTTTTGGAAGCGGTTTTTATGTCACTACTGAAAAAACCAAACATACACCCACATACACACAAGAATTTAGGTACAATGTATCACTTCCTTTCCATAGTGTATCTTAAAAATTTACACAGAGCAGAAGATGGGATAAAGCAGGTTTCTTGCTTTTTCCAGAAATCAGTAATTTGGCAACTCCATTTTGTCTATCACATTTCAGACTGCAGCTAGTCCTTGGGAAGGAATCAAGTTTAGCATTCTTTTCCTCCTCCAGAATTCAAAAGCACTTATGTTCTTTTGTTGGGGTTTTACCACGTCCAGCCACCAAGCCCCACACAGCTGCTCACAGGTGGGGTCAGGGAAAGAATTGAAAGGGTAAAAGCTAAAAAAATTTGAGGGTAGGGATAAAAGCAGTTTAGCAGAAAAAGCAAAAGCCACACACGAGCAAAGCAAAACAACGAATTCATTCACCACTTCCCATGGGCAGGCAGGTGTTCAGCCATCCCCAGGAGAGCAGGGCTCCATCACACGACAGTGACGTGGGAAGACAAACACCATCACTCCAAATGTCCCCTCCTTTCCTCTTTCCTCTCGTTTTATATACTGTGTATGATGTCATATGGTCTGGACAGTTTGGGTGAACTGTCCCAGCTGCGTCTCCCCCCAGCCACCCACACAAACCCAACTCCCTCACCAGGGCAGCAGTACAAAAAGCAGAGAAGGCCTTGGCTCTGTGTAAGCCCTGCTCAGCAATAACAAAAACATCTCTATGATATCAACTCTGTGTTCAGCACAAATCCAAAACACAGCCCCATACCAGCCATTGGGAAGAAAATTAACCCTACTCCAGCCGAAACCAGCACATCTTTCCAGTTCTGCCTCCAGAATGCTACATCTTAAGTCTAGTTGTTCTTGATAAAAGATTCCACAATCCTTTAGTGCTCAGTGCCCTTTCACAACTGCAGTTATCTGCTGTATTCCAAAACTGACCTGTATTTAACCTGAGATTTCTTGACATGTTGTTTTCAAAAGCATACTTAGCACAGTGAATTGTTTAGCACTTACATTGGACTTTTTGGAAGATATCTACACATAGCAACTATTTGTTCCCTGTCTTATTTCCATGTAAATTTCTGTTGCGTAGGAAAGAAACGGCATGATTTATTCTCACATCAAAGATAGCACTAGCCAACAAAAGAAGTTTAATAAGAAATAGACTGTAGTGGGGGTTTAGGTAAGAAAAAATAGGTATCCTGTAGCTCAAAAGGACCTCATATCAGCTATTCTCTTATCCACACATGGTTTTTAGAAATATATATTGCCAAGCCTTACTTAACTACTTAACTTTATGATAAAAAGCTAGGTAGTTAAAATCCACAGTAATCTCCCACATGGGGAATTTTTTGCTAGACTGATTATTTGTAACTCCCTGATGAAACTAAAGAGTGTATGTTACAAAGGTGTCTATAATCTACTTGTTCTAATCCTTTCAGAGAGTTATTGAGAGCAGGAGCCTAATCATCACTAAGAGTCATCCTTTGAATGAGTCTTTCTTCTTTTACCCCCATGAGGTCTAAAGCTAGCCTTGGTGTTTCCCTTCTACTGTTAGAGAAAATGCAATGGGGCTTTGGAAACACATTTTAATATTAAAATATTACTGTGGAATCAGAAAGAAAAAAATAAAAATCAAAATCTGGGTTTTGTATATGAAGGTAAAGGGTTTGAGAATGCCACAGAAGAAAAAGTAATCATCAAAGAATTTTCTCAGAATTTATCCCTTCTCTTCACTACCAGCCAGAAAAAAAGTTTTCTGACATTGTGTCTAAGGTTAGTAGTTTAGCAAATGATCTCCAAGTAGGCCTGGAGAAGGGATGATCATCTGGGGCAGAGCTTTAAAATATCAGGGCAGTGATATCATCTGTAATGTAATCTGGTGAATGTCTTCACTATGCCTAATGTCTGCCAGACCTTGATATAAACCATGAGTGGCATAATACAAAATAGGTTTACAGCTACCTTAACACATCCTTTTGTCTGATGTCATTGTTTGTGAGTGGGACTGATTAAAAAAAATCCTGAGTTTGATTTCTACACTCTTGTTTACAAGACATTGAGTTATGCAGTCCACAAAGAAATGCTAGAAAGACTTAGTAAACAAATCAGCACCAGTTAATAAGGAGCTGAATTTTTCTTTGAAGCAAACATTTTAGAAATCAAAACTAGTGAAGTAAATAAAAAAATTCTTCATTTTGTGGTTAAACAACTTGCAATAGTTTATTCATTACTGTATCAGTCTCTAACTACAGTGGAAACCTATGCTTAGTGGAAAATTATAGCGGAAAAATTATTCAGCACAAAATATTCCTTTTGTCTCTATAGGCATTCTTTGCTTTACTACAATAGATGTATAACAATTCACTGTCATCTAAGTTCCCATAAGGCTACCTTGCAAATAGTATACCTGCTCAAAATTGTCATAAATCTACATCAAGCCAGTGATTAGCAATCCAGTCCTATCCTGATGGACAGAGATTTTGTATTAATAACTCATTTTTTAATCATATTCTCTCGAAATAACAGCAATTCAATAGAACTATCATGGAGCTGGCAACTTCTAGAAACTTCTACAACCCAGTGTCTTCTCAACAACAGAGATGACAACAAACCCAACAAACCCATTCTCTATTTTTCCACATTCAAGAATGACATTGAGTCCAGTTAAAAATA
The DNA here is from genome assembly GCA_026261815.1 of Monarcha castaneiventris obscurior. NCBI lineage: Eukaryota > Metazoa > Chordata > Aves > Passeriformes > Monarchidae > Monarcha > Monarcha castaneiventris. The sequence continues at coordinate 2,966,055 of JAMPIT010000174.1, read as the reverse complement.
TCCACTCGTATCTTCAATGGCATGTGGTCTTACTTTAAAAAAAAAAAAGTCAAACACCTCACCTTTGGCTAATAAATTCACAATTTAATTCAAAGAAATTTTATTTTGAAAATACACAAATAATTCTTCCAGAGATGGAAATCTTCACTATGAAATGGAACCAGAGATTAGTTAATTACACCCTTGTTTATTTTAAATAGAATAACCTATTTCAGTAGTCAATCTTTAAAGCAAAACAAAAAGATGTTTGGAAGTCTTGTGGATCTGAGCAGCAAGGCTTTGTATTTAAACAATGTGTTTACTCCCACATGGCTCCGAATTTTACACTTACTGGGAAATATTGGGTGTCTTATCACTTTCCTGTTTTTAACTCTCTTTAATCTAGGCTGCAACATACACACTTTAAAAGGACCAAGATAAAACTGTGGATTAATAAAATACCTCACAGAAGGTTTCAGATATTATCTGTACACTCTGAAACAGAAAACAAAAGTAAAATTATCACTTAATGAACTCAATCATAATAAAAGTGATTATATAACAAAATATGAGAGTTTAACTGCCTGACAAGCCTAGCTTTTGGATTTTTCAATCTTGTGCATGGCAATCATTCATATTTTTACAAAGTCTCCACACTGTTTAGGTCCTTTTAAGATGAATTAGTTGAGCAATGAGCTTTAAAAACCCTTAGAATACATGTAATGAATTCAAGAGCTATCAGAAAAAAACCACACACTTATTCTAAAACATGAAGGATCATTACTTTCAGTAATTAAGAGGAGACTCCTCCAGGATAAAATTGTATCCTGTTGTTTTTCTAATCAGAATTTTAAGAGAGTATGTGACTTTAATTTACCACAGATACTTTATTCAGCTCGAGCATAAACAAACATTTTAATTTGGATTATAATTACTGTTTTCCTCATGCATATTGTATTTCTTTTGAGTGATGTTTCTCCACTGTTAAGATTTATCTATGCCAGATCCACTGTTTTCACTGGTATTAACACCTCTAAAAGAGCAGTTTCTGATCTTCTCTAACACTATAGGTTACAAACAAATATCATGCCTATTTCCCTGAGTGCAGGACCAATGGTTGCTTTCAGTAGCTTCATGACTTTTCTGTCAAAATAAAAAAGAGCTCTCTTAGTCTCTAATGAGTAAAAGCTCCAATTCTCTCAGCCCTTGATTCTGAAAATATCCCTATCACTACTTAGATTTGCTACAGTTAGTAATCCTAGTGAAGCAAATAGAGACACAACATTAAATATAGTTTTTGGAGGGAGCAGGTTTCAGGCCAGGAGTGGCAGTAAAGGAGAGGGGACGTCATTCCCTTAGTCCCAGAACTGAAAGATATGCCATTTTAGTCAGAAACTCTGAAAAAAAAATAGTCCAGCTATCAGAAATGAATTAATGACTTCACTAAAAAATCACCAAATTGGTAGTCCACACACTAGAAATCCATGGTCAGTATCTATTACATTTGCACAGGATCCATAAAAAGCTTTGATTTTACCCATAATATTAGTAATCAAAATCTTGTATGTATCATATAACTTAAGTATAATATAAATCAGAACTTTGTCCAAGTCAAAGGCACATATTTTCTAGATATTTAGACTTTTCTAAGGAAGCCACTAAAGCATACAAAACTGTCCCCAGAAAAAACTGTCCCCTTTTGTATGTGATTTTTAGAAACCAATTTAGAAAGACTTTCTAAATTTATTTAAAATATCTATAAAATGATGGAAAACACGCACAAGTGCTGAAAATAAATGTTTGGAAAGTACTTAATAATTCTAGATTGAAAGTCTTATATGTGTCCTTATTATCATAGTAGAAGATTAAAATATATTTCGCTGAAACTGCAAAGACACCATGGCTGGATGAGAAAGGAATCCTTAGCAGTAGAATCAGAAGTCATCAATAGTTTCTTAAGAAGATATCACAATTTTAAATGTTCATATTTATTGTCTGTTAATTATTTGCTTCCCTTTTATATGTTGGTGAAAATTTATTTTCATTTCAAAATATGGCTTTCATTAAATTCATTAAATTGAACCACACTATCTGTTTTCATTAAAAACGTATTAAATAGCTCATCACAGCATTTCTCTCAGCATAAATTGTCATAGCTTTCTAAAGAAACGAAAGGGAAGTGTTGTACATAGTGGTGAATTGGGAGGGAATTCTAACGGCGTTACTGGCTGCCAGAAACTTCGTGTATGTGATTAAAAAGCAGTGGAAGTTTTAAAAGCCTAGCCGACTGCTTAAGGTCGTTGAAGATTGAAAAAAGGAACGAGATATGCTAAGTGAAAAAAAGAAAATGGACTACAAGTTACCTGCCTCCAAGACAATCTTTCTGAGATCCCAATATAATCAGGAGTGTCCCTGAAGACTTAGCATTTCTTTTGACTGAAGAAAATACAATTTTAGAAAATGGATCAGACTATTCAACCCAAAGATTTCTACAAGTTTCACCACTGTGATAATTTAATAAGTCCTCTGAGATTGCTGTTCTAACTTGCTTTACTTGTTGTACTTTTTAACCTTTGGTAGTTATAGAGAAATTGAAAAACATTAAGTCTTCCTTGAAACAGGAGGATAAAGCACTCCCTTCTCCTCCATTTCTCTATTATTCTCCTCTCTACTTTCCCCAAATTATATCACTCAAAAAGTCTCTCATAGACAAATCAATTTGTCTGACACTGTGATCCTCTCTAGTGCATTTCTTTAGATCACCCAAATAATGGAAAAGATGTCTCATCTCTACAATATCTCACCAAAACTCTGTACTAGAAGAATATAGATGGTGTGAGATTAAACTAGGCTGTAGAGAGATGCTTCTTCTACCCCTATCCAGCTCATAAAATCCTATGACAAATTGACCATTGATGGCCTCCACATTAACTCTTTGAACTCTCTCCATTCTAGGAAGGTGGAAATCATATTTTGACATCCTTACCAACAGAATACAATGTAGAGCATATAGCAGCATTCACATAAATCGTTCACAAGGTTACACCTTTCCATCAAAGTAATACCCTGCCTTCTGCACCATAGTCCCTGGGCTACCATCTGTGAGCCTTTAGTGAAATGTGCAAAAAGCCGGGAGATTGAAATTTCTATTTTCTCTTGAGAGTCTCTGCTGAGCTTAAGCAGCTCCAATACTCATAACTTGTACTTTCTGTCAAAAGAAGAAATTATGCTTTTGCTTCTTTCCGCTGATGCCTTTTTTTTTTCAAAGATGATTGAACCAGGGAAGCCTATTAAAATTGTAAACAAACGGCCAGAACTTGCAAATAAGCCCATGAGAAGAGAATAGAGCTAAGAGGGGCTTGCACCTTTATTGTTCCTGTTTAGTTTAAAGATAAATGAGTAGCTAAAGCACCACCATAATATTCAAATATATTTTTTAAAAATCATTCATATTATAGCAATAAAGCATCTGAAGATACTGTTTAAATATTTCCCAGATTATAGATGTCAATTTTGATAGCCTGTAAATTTGCCTGACAGTTAGTTTATAGCCACAAAAGAGAATACAAAATACCCAGGGTTTCTGAACCTATCAACTGTTGTGGAAATAGCAAACACATTCTCTTTTTGAAAATGTTGTAGTTTATGTGCATTTATTAGAAAAGTTCTTATTCAGTTTCTTGTAGGAGTTTTATTGCCTTGGCTCTCTTTGTTCACATGCCTATGTTATTTCTCTGGCTTATTATGAAATAGGATTTTTTGGACTTTTCCATCTGTTCATTCAAAATTTCTCATTCTCTCTCACCCATTAGACCAATTTCAGGCTTTCAAAATTTAAAGGGCCCCAGGACTACTTTTGACTAACTGTAAAATTTTCTACTAAAGTTCAAAGATCTGCTACTGCAAAATAGGTAGAGATGTATACATAGATATAGATATGCAAGTATTTTTAGCTGTATATTGAATTTTGCAATAATGCAATATTTTCACTGTCCATGAAATACCACAACTATTCTTAAAAAATACTTATTTGAAGATATGTAATTTGAACATTAATGGGCAAACACCGTGTGAAAGTCTTGTTAAAGAGAGGTGAAACCCATTTTTGTTTAATGTTTCCCTACTAAAAAGATTGTGGGGAGGCTGGCCTTCTAAAATTAACTTGTTTTTCTGAAACTTTTGGATGCATCACTTCACTGATGTCATCCATTCCCGCACGATTATTCATGCAAGACAAGCTCTATCACTATGATGCTCAAAGGATACAACTGAAACTGAGCACACTAGTGCATATGTTTGCAACCGAATCACCATCATTCGTGTTGAAGTTCGGCAACATTTCAAAGTCTTCTGCAATGCTGCTAATATGGGAAAAATAAAAGGATTTTAATAACACAGTTTAATCTGGTAGATTTCAGTTGCTTTGGTGTCCATGCAGCTTTCTAAAACTGTGGAGTAATACCATCATAAAAGTACTTTGCAGACAGAGCTCTAGTTCTTGTGAGCTGTTGGGATAGAAACAGAGATGGATGGAGCCTGAATTCTGCTGACCTCTTCTTAGGCAATTTAAGATATTACCTTAGCAATGGAAAGAGAAAACACTAGGTTATCAAACTAAAATCCAGTTTTTTGTCTCCCATAAAAAACTATTTACTGACAGAAATTAGTCTTGATCATGGACAGATTGAAGTGAGGGAGAGCAAATTCACCAAGTAGCATAACACCACAGACATTAAAATACATACCAAAAGAGTTAATTTTTTAAATTAAAGGGAAGAAACAAATTTTGAATTTTTCAGATTGAAATGTCTGAATTATTAAATTAACACCTTTTTAAAATCTTTTGTCTTGCTTCTTTCTTTTTACAGACAAACTTTGATATGTGTGAGTTTGTGCAAGAGGCTTACACTGTAGACCAAATTAATTCTCTTTTTCAATCTAGCAAAATCTGTGCATTCAGGGAGGGGCAGCTCTAATGAGATATCCAGAACAAAGTTGTATCCTTGCTGTACATCTGACAGTTTTTGCCAAGTCCCAGATGCTGTGGCAGCAGTGATTTATTCAAAATAGTCAAACAAGTAGGACAAAGAAGTGGTTCTTCAGCCAAAAATTCTGGAAAAAATAAATTATTGAAGGAGAGCCTAGGGACAGCCAACTGGGAGATAGAGACATTGATTTGATTCAAAATTCTCATAAGTCAAATCCCCCCAATAACATAAGGTAGTAAGATCTTTGATTTCTCTGTGTCAGTGATTTACATACGCTAAATTAAAGCAAGCTATCATCATGACAAAAAACTTCTGATTCAGTAGCATTTTTCATGTACCTCGCCTAGTGAGCTGGACTTCTGTCTCCCAGAAGAATGAATAATCAGATGAAAAAGCATAGTTTGTGTCAAGAGGAATAAAAAAATCCCAGAGCTGTCCTTGGCCTGATCTGCTTCTTGGTGTTCAGGTGTGACATGACCTCAAGCACCCCTAGACCATTATTTTCAGTCTTAGCACACCTAAAAGCTCGTTAAGAGAAGCACATACACATGAAGGTGGAAGGTAAAGAATAAAATGTACAAGAAGAGTCTTAGCCCACATGCCAGTCTTCTAGTAATCCTAATAAAAAAGTTGGTGGTGCCCACAGATAGACCTTGGGGATGGAATTGCTGCTTAGGCACAGCCCACCAGCTGCGCTAGCTAGTTGTTCGAAACTGCTGCAATTCTCCCTCCCCATCAAGCACACCCTTCTCTCTGACAGCACCATGGGTGTTTGTTCCCAGACTATTTGAATTCAGAGGAAAACAACACATTTTACTATTCTCCACTGGTTTATCCTGTAAATATTCTGAAATTCCCAGATCTTGTAGACCACCCACATACAACACCGATTTTGTACCAAAAATCTGTGTCACCACACTTTTTCTGAAACCTTTCTTTTTTATGACTCTGTTCAATTCTAACACATGTAACCTGTATTTAACTGTCTTTGAAACTTCTTTTAAATATGACAGCTTCTGTATCATTGAGCTATACTCTAAAGTTCCAACCATGTTAAACTTTCCTTTAGTAAAAAGAACATGACATATATCAGCTTTGATTCTGCCTACTATATTTCCTATTTGTAATGGGAATAACCAGTATAAAATCCACAACAGTAGGAGGAGACAGAGAAACAGCTGAAATCACACTTCTCTGATGAAGCAAAATCCATTTTATGCATATTTCTCAGGAGAAGAAAATCTAATGTCACTGAAAGAAGATTTTTTGATCAGTAATAAAAATCAGGAAATAGATTCACTGTTAATATCAGTAGAAGTTGGGGAGCTTTCATCACTTGATAATCTGATGTATTCTTTGAGCCATAGAGCAGCCACCATCACTGTGTAAAGATGACATGAATCAAAGCTTCACAGTATGCTTATAATCCATCTTGTTTGGGTCTATCAGTTGTGGAAATCGAGCAAAGATTAAGAGCAAGGGATTGAAAACACAGCCTTTCTAGGATTTTGGTAATGAGAAGGAGTAATGACAGTTAAAAAACACCTGCAAGAAAGAGACCTCAACACAACAAAAATGTGAATTTTATATTTGAGACTGTCAAAAGACTGTAAGAAAGGACTATAAATAGGCCAATGCATTTAGTTGTCATCAGGTGCGATCCTTATAGAGAAGCATACCATTGTGTTCATCATCAGCCAGTTGTCTCTGGATTACACATTATATTTTTCATGCCTTAAGCCATTCTCCTTGAATGCCTGTGAAATGAACCTGTGGGAATTGTACAGACTATTGTAGTGACTGGTACATTAGGTTGCTCTGGAGATATGAACTGTGGTAGAGAGATAGAATTTGTTTCAATGTACTCTTATGAAGGGACTACTCAGTATGTTAGAGTGATCTGGAAGGTTTTGCTGGTTTCTTTACTTGTAGGAGACAAAATCCATATTATAATTCAGAGGCAAGATTTTGCATATTAGTAGAGTTTATTCAAACAATGCTAATTTTCAATATAACATTAGTATGACATTCTTCTCCGCCTCCCTCCCAGCCCCCATCCCCCCACCTTATTTCAGGAACAGATATCTTTAAGAGACAAAATGTAAAGACCAACTGTATATATTTTTCCTCAGGATAACTGATATAGTTTTTAAGCAAACAAAATATAAGAGTCTAGACGCCTTGAAAATGTCAAGAGCATTTTCCTTTCAATGTTTGTATAAATGGTATTGCCAGAATGCTTCAAATTTTGGGTATTTCCTTAATGAAACACTGTCAGGCCAATGAAAAATGATCCTAAATGTGTCCTTGAAACTATCAAACAACATTATTTTTCTATGTTGATGACTAAGAAAACTTGAGAGCACAATAGAATTCAATAAAACCACCATGATCGTTATGTCAGAAAGAAGTTTGCTCTGACTGGTCCTGAGCTACTGAAGTGATGGATGCATGAGAAGCACGAGATAATTGATAACCAGACGTGTGGGATGCTGCTGTTCAAACTGAGCAGAAAACTCTATTTAATACCTATTCAATCATAAAAAATTGTAGAGCCCCTGAGGTGTCAAAAATATGCTAATACACACATTCTAGTTTGTGCTTGCATCATGGTTCTGCAAGCAGAGAGGCTTCTGTACTGTGCTTCCTACTACCAAAACAGCATTTCAATAAATGAAAATAGTAGCACATCCTCTTTTGTGGGACAAGATTTTCTCATCTGTCTCTTCAGCAGTAAATATTTTTTGGTTTGATTTTCTGTTTTCATGTTGCTGTGGGATACGTGTATTTAGGCAATTAATTGTGTTCACAGTGATGGAAACAGACGCCTTATTGATCTCAGTTCCACTTTGTGAACTCTAGTGAGTACAAAATGCTGAACATAATGCTGAACATAAGCACTTACACTGTCATTCTCCCCGCACCTGGGACTCTAGCCATGGTTCTAACATATGAACTAAGACTTTATTCTTGGAATTTTCACTATGAAGATTTATTATTCTCCATTGTCTTGAAGCCAATGTATTAGTTTATGTTTCTGTAAATAAATATGGAATGTAACCTTTTGGCTCTTCAAGAACATACCACAGTAAAATAAATACAATAAGAAAAGTAGAAAAATATCTTCACTTTAATCTGAAGTTTAAGAGTCATTAAACTAAGGTACACAAGTGCTTAAAGTGTATTTGTGTAAACTTTTTTTTGAAATCAAAATCCAGTAAGTTATGTAGAACACATTCTAAAGACTGGAGATTCTTCTCACTTTTTCTAGTGGGCTTTGGACGACATTCAAAATAGTTAAACATGGTGAAAGTTCTACAATAGTTAAACATGGTGAAAGTTCTACAATGAAGATGCTTAGTTAAGTAAGTTATAAACAAATTGAACAAGATTTTTGTTCTCCCAATTTTGCTTTTGAGGTTTCCAGTTCCAGAATTCTCAAGGTGTGAGTTTACAAAAGAAACTGAAAAAAGATTTTGTGGAAAGACTGTGCTGTCTGATCGATTATGTTCCCAGTATCGTAAAAGCTGTAGTATTACAATATACAGCATTGCAATTAAACTTGTATTGCAAAAAATATAATCTGTTTATGTTTTAAGTGCTGTGGATACAGTGATTATGAAGAAATTATTTTTTGATTGCCATAAGGTAAAGTTTTGTGATTTAAATATAACAAAGTGAAACATCAGAAGATTTCAATAAGTTTTTGAAACGGCAATAAGAATTTTATTTTACTTTAGGATGTGATTCGCTGTTTGCAGGCTAAGCGTGATTATTTTGGAGAAAAAGCAAAAACAAAAATTCACTTTTAGAAAGCTTCATATACTCTGATACACTGCTGAATTAAATATAATACAAAACAATAAATACCTATTAAACAAACAATTACCAATTTCAGCCCACCTGAAGAACATTTTATAATCTTTTAAAAGTCATTATGAGGAAATTTGGTAAGCTATTTTAAATAATTATTACTATTGTTATTGTTGTTAGTATTATTAATTGTATTTATCGGGCTCATAGCCTAACAATTATGAAGGTCTTGTTAAAATTTATACCTTCCAGAAAATAATCTGATGTAAATCATAAATTCTGACAGTGAATAAATATTCTTATTCCCATGTGAAATTGTATATAATCATAAGTAGTATATATGAACTCATATGGCAGCAAAGAGTTGTGTGAAGCTGGATTTCAAAAGATGAGTTAATGCTCAAGGATTCAGGACGGACTGAATTTTCTTCTTAGAGACATTGAAAAATGTTCATTTCTAAGCCAGAAGCCAATTCCTGTGAGCAGCTCAGAAATGGCTGCACTGTCTCAGAGCAGGCACGTTTGGCAATTTTGACTGACCAGTCGGCCTCAGGACCAGGCACTGCACTCTGACCAATGTTAGTGACCTGTAAAAGAGATTTTTGAATGTGAGGTTATAGGAATCAGCAGCTTCTGTTAAAGAAATTTTAACTGGGATTTTTAGGGACACTTTCAAGTGCTTAAAAGGATACTATGAAAACTTCTAGACAATTTGCTTACAATGTTCATCTTCACTATATAATATTGAAATCAAGATTCCATATCAAAAATATGTGATTTAGAAAACAATCAGTTTGTTATCAAGGTTAATTGCTGAAGGAATAATTTTGCATATAGAATTTGGGGGATAAAAAGGAACGCTACTGAAAATATTTGAATTCGGAAATTTTTTCCCTGTTAAAAATCTCACAGTTTTGTAACTTATTTTCAAAAATACAACTTTAGATGTCCTTTTTTCCCCCATTTTTTGTAGTAGCAGAATATTTTTTTTCTTCTTTTACTATCCATCACAGTGAAGAAAATTCTACCATAACTTGATTTTTAAAATAATTAGAGAAGTTGAGTATCATTTGTAAAAGCACATTAAAAGCAAACACACAAATTTTATCCCCTTACTATTTACAGTTACCATACTTTGTGAAGCAATATAGGTTAGAATATAATTATTTAAGTAATTTTTTTATCTTCTTCCAGCAAACTTCTCATTGTTCCATATATTGCTTTGATGTCTTAAAGATGTCATCACATAATATTTACCACCTGAAAGCTGCGCATTTTGTTAATTTCAGTGCAACAGGAAAACAGCAGATTCACATCCAAAATCTCTGATGTCTGCAATATTAATCTGCATATAGAATAACCTTCCAGACCCACTCTGTGCTTTGATGTTTCTTTAGTGTTTGAACATTATTAGTCTACACACCAGCTTTTGAAAAAACGTTTTCATGTATATGTCTTTTTAGAACAGGATAATATCCATGACCTTGCAGTCCTATAACTAGATACTGATTTGCAGACCAAAGGCATTGCCATTTAGCCTCCCAGATCACAAAGCCTCAGGGGAAAATTGGTTGTGATTTCTTTATAAATTGTCATGGAAATACACCACATGACAGCACATCTTGTGAGCCAGGTTTCATCATGAACTGCTTTCAAAGCAACAGGACCGAAAACATTATGCCCTGAGCTGATTATTAAATCTAATGTTCATACATTGCCTCTCAAATGTAATGATTCTTTGGTAACTCTCATGATGTCTGATGCCATTTTCCTGAAAGCCAAACAACAGTATAATCATACCTCATCTTTCCTCAGAAACATAAGTTCTGAGCATCCATCATTTCCAAAGAAAGATAGAAGACAGAGTTCTAATAAAATGCTTTAAATATCTGAAGGGCAGTTTTTGTAGAGCTAATGTTACAGTATGTTCTTTTTGAAGGCAATGTTTTTGAGCAGTAGGCACAGTATCACAAACCAGAAAAACTTTGAGTTGCTATGGTTCATCAAGTCATTCTCTCACTGAACTATAAGCTGCCTGAGTGTGACCTCTTGGTTCTCTGCCCGTAGTAAATTAAAACGTTGATTTTAAGCCATGCTTATGGTTATCTTGTTTGATAGAAATGATTCTGTGTAGAGAAGTCTGAGAGGGGATATTAATGCATATAAATATCACAAAGGCGGGTGTCAAGAAGATGGTGCCAGATTCTTTTTGGTGCTACCCAGTCACAGGAGGAGTAGCAATGTCCATAAACTGAAATACAAGACATTTTTCCTCAACAGAAGGAAGAGCTTCTTTACATTGAGGGTGACAGAGCACTCTGTCACTTGCCCAGGGATATCATGAAGTCTCCCTCACTGCAGACATTCCAAACCCACCTGGATGTGTTCCTGGGTAACCTGCTCCAGGTAACCCTGCCTTGGCAGGGGTGTTGGACTGGATGACATCCAGAGGGCCTTTCCAACACTAACAGTTCTGTGATTATGTGATTCAGGGTTACTTATGTCAATTTGCTTCATAATTAGGAAAGAGGTGTGGAAAGCTAAAATTACTACTCATAGAAATTTATTGATATACTGCAATTGGACCACCTTGGATTTCTATCCTTGTTCATGTTTGTTACTGAACTGATTTTCTTCAAAGCAAGCCAAAAATAATAAACCATTTTGGGTTTTTTTTTAAAGTCCGAGACTTAATAGATGTTAGAGTTTAGAAATATTTCCTAAATAGACAAATTACTGATGTCTTGGTGGACATAAAAGGACACTGTAGGGGGAGAGTGATAGACACCTGCATCTATATTCCTAAGATAAACACACTACGGCTGGACTTCCAACATAAAGGGAAATAGAAAACTGATGAACTATGAAAGAAATTGTGTGAATAAAGAATTGATTTAATTATTGATAAAGAACATGAGCTGATGCTCAAGAATGGATTTGGAAGGCAAATCTAAAGTGAAGAGGAGAACTGGTAACATGGATTTAAAATAATGGGGATCAATTCACTGAAGAACCTGGTTATGAAGCAACAGATAATAGAGTATTTCAAGGCCATGAAGGTGGACTATGAATGTCATTCAAATTTATATATAGTAAAACAGAATGCCAGCTGGGATGGAGAGGAAGAAAACATGGGATCCAATACCTGATTATCAGAGAGTTGCCTGCTCTTTGCTCTGATTATTTTTAAGGCTGCAAAATAAAATCAGATATATTCTATAGAAATGTTTTACATTAGCATATCTCCTTTTCTTTAGCAATGCATCTTGGCTATTACACTGTAAAGTGTAAATCACTTGTTCTACTTTATTAAGATCTTCTCATTAATTGTTTGCAGAGTAGCATCTTTTTCAGGAAGGATGAACAAATTGCACAAACCCTGACTGCACTATTTCCAGATACTGTCTGAGCATTCTGCAGGAGAGGCGGTCATCTTTAGGTCCAAGAAGGAAGCAAACGTTGCTTTTATATGAAAGCTTACGTCTTGTTTTCCCACAAACTTTCTGAATTAAATCATGAATCTTTTTATAAATGGTAGCTTAGGTTTGCAGATGTAAGAAAAAGTTTTACTCTTTGAATCCCAAACTTCAATTTGCAGCCACATGTGAGGTCCAAAAACTGGGAAACTAGTTTTTAGCCATACTTGTATTCTTGTACCAGGATGATTTAGCATTTCTATCTGCAGGACTCAGGATGCTGTGAACTGAGCTTTATACATCTTCCTCTTCCCATCCAGTGTAAATAAACCTAAATAGGAAACCGAATTTTATTATATACCTTTTCCTTACATAATTTTTTTTAATTGTAGGCTCTACATTCCCTTTTAGGCTCAGCCCTGAGCCATTTGTAATTTAATTCATTAGGTAAATAATACACTTTTACAACAATAATTGTTGAAATATGCTACCGTTGTCAGGAGGTGACTTTCAGATCTCAATAACACTTGATGTCATAATTAAAAAAATGCCTGTAATTGTTAACAGTTTGTGCACCCCTTCCTGTAAATTAAACACAGTACTGCACTCTATCCTGTCAGAAAACACTATAGAAATTTTTTTCATGCAAGAGTTCTAATATGTTCAATTTGAATGAATTTACTTTACTGTTGTATTATATTCATAATGGAGGTTCATTACAAAAGTTTACCTTTCTATACTCACATTTTATACATGTATATTTGTTGTGAGTCATACATATTTGTTATGGGAGTACAAATACAATAAATATTTCAAAAGTAAGTGTAAACTTGCTTTTAATCATACACTGTGCTTTGATTACATGGAAAATATATTGGAAGAGAAAGAATGGTCATGCTTATCTTATTTTTTTTGCACTACTGTAAATTCTATACAAATTCTATTTTATATTTCTAATGTGTCTACTTTCATTTTCTGTAGTTTCAGTTTTGTTAGCTGTGTAATAAATTACAAATCAGTCTGCTTTCCAATTTTTCTTCATCACAATTTCATTTATCTTCCTGGGAATTAGATTTCCAGTATATAGACTTCCCTCCTTTCTCTGGTAGTCATTAACTATTCAGGTATCAGATTGTGAGGAAAGGCTGTGCTGTGTAAGCTCCTGTGTTCATTTTTCCCATTGCTGTACCTGAGCACCCTCAAGATGGTTAAGCAATGCATCTATGTACCTGTCATATATAATCCATGCTCTCATTCTCTGCCCAAGGAGAAGAATTCTGTATGTAGCAGAGTGGCTCTTTCTGACTCCAAACTCACTGCTGGAAATCTGTGTTAGAGAATTTCTTGGCAGAGCACTACTTTCTCATTCCTCTAGGACAATCATCAGATGCATTCCCTCAAAAACAGTGCCCGCTACATCCACTTCCTCATCTTCTCAGGCTATTCTCTTTGTCTTCTGTTGCTTTCATGCTATAACAACAATGAATCCAAGATAAATAGCTTAATGTACAAATGGAAGATACTGATTAATTCATTTTCAGTAAACCAAAATTAATATCTGGTTTCTAGCAAATGCATTTGAATGTTTCATTCTGAGTAAAAATTGGCAAAAAGAGGTATAACTGCTCACCTATGTAAAGGCTTATATACGCTCACATCACAAGATATTCCCAAAAACCCTTTTTCAGACCACTCAAAAAAAAAAAAAAAAAAAAAGCCAAAACCATAATTTCATCTAAAACCAGTATATTGACAATATGCTAAAAATAAAATATAATCAGAATAAAAAATTAAAAATAAATCCAATTCTATTGTACATCTGCCTACAACTGCAACGTTTCTCTGAGAAGAGAAAGCAAAGCTGAGAAAGTAAATCTTCTCCTGATTTCTTTTCTGTGCAATCTACATTTTATTGTATTTCATACTTATTCCATGAAAAAGAGTTAAGGTTTATAGCACAAAAGAGATACAACCGTTTGACAGGATTTTCTGGGCTCTGGTTTGAGATATTCTTTACACTCCTGATTTTATAGAAAATTCTTGAGTGGCTCCCAGCAATCCTCTGAGGAATCTGAAGGTATCACTGCACCCAGGTAAGGATAGCCACAGGAGGCTTAACATCTGTCAACATTTGTAGCAGCCTCTAGCAGTATCTAAGAGCATCCCAGCTGTCCTTGATCACAAAGTGCTTGAAGCTTTTTTCTCTGCTAACCCTTGATCAGAGAAAATCAAGCACCTTTAGCATAGCTAACAGGTTGTGAGCAGTTGTGAGCAGTACATCAGTTTGGGAAAAGAAAAAAAAAAAAAAGTGGGGGATTAACAGGTCTGCTCAGACTGGTTTTTCCATCCTCATGAACGACAGTGATGTACCACAGGGAAGCCTCTGTTAGTTGTTAAAACAACTGTCCCTGTACTTTTGATGCCCCTAATCCAGGGGTGGTTCAGGAAGAGGGAGAAGCTCTGCAACAAGACTGAAATTGTGAGGGAATGCTGTCAAACGAAGCAGCTGAGCTGTGCTGGTTGAGCCTGAAACACAGAAGAGAAGAAGAAGCAGTCAGTTATGGCAGTGGAAGCCTTCTTGCTGAAGAGGATGAAGATCCCTGTCTGTTTTCCTGACCTGTCATCTGGGGAGGTTTCCCACTTAGCAAAGAGAATTCAGAGAGAAAGGAAGATGATGATCCAAATGCAAATAAGAAAGTGGTGAACAGGGGCTATGTGAACAGAAAGGTTCCAAAAATTGACAAGGCAGGGCTCAAGTGGGATTTCCCCTAGCATATACCTGTCAGTCTTAGATCAGGACTAAGTACATCCTTGTTGATCAGTAATTCTTGTACCAGTCTTAATCAACTGAAGATAACTATTTCAAACACTTACTGTGTGTACCTTTGCCACATTCAGTCTGTACATAACTAGCCTGTTTTCTCATGACAAAGTGTCAGTATTTTCTCCAATTTTCTTAAGCTTACCTCACAATTCATGTCATGTGAGTAGTTTATTGTCATTTTTAAGTGATTCATTCTTTGCAAAAATCACTCTTACTTCAACTGATAACTTTAAATAATTAGCTAGAAAAGTTGTTTTTCAGAGAGAAATCTGCAATCATTGGTAATGTGAGAGAGTCAGAAACTGCCTAGCAGTGTGATCTGCTGATTTTCTTGGTATATCTAAAAGTAAACCCATTTTCCCCAGAATTCTGAATACACTAGGGTTAAATGTTTTCATGTAAAGTGTTGATCCTTTGATGAAGATTCATTCTTGATTTGATTTGACTAGTTGGGCAGCACAATAATATTAGCTGGAATGCAATTTTTGACTTCTTCTTAAAGATTACAGCAGGTGCCTATGAAAGCAATAATAATAAAAATAGTAATAATAATCCAATACTAAAAGTTCTATTTTGCCCCTTCGTGAAACCCTAGGGAATACATTCATAGAGGCTGTACAGTCACAGTAGAAAGTAAAATATACTGCCAGATCTTTAGTCACCTACTAAAATCCCACCAGACTTGAATTGTTTGCTTGTGTGTATTTTCAGTCTTCACTTGTTATTGGGAAACAGAAAACAGCATTTGATATCAAGCCAGGGGATAAAATTTCACCTTATAAAAGATGCATTTATTCAATACATACAGTACAACAGCTATTCAGTTTTTACTTAGCCAAGTTTCAGAATACACTCTTATCCCAGAAAAAATGTTTAAAGGGGAAAGTTCAAAAGCATAGTTAACCATCCTCAGTATCTTCAAATTACTTCTCTGCTAATTTAAGCACTAATTGCTATGGGGCTACTGCTGATCACTGATGATTAAAATATTTCACATAAAAACCTTTTTCAACTTTCACTTACTTGGAAAGAGCTTTGGAATTGTTCAGGATTTTTGTCTGGAGCTAAACTGACAAAGAAGTACCGTTACTATTTAGGAAACTAAATTAGTTTCTGAAGCATATTTTTTTCATAATTATACTCTATAATGAAAGATTCATATTTGAAGTCTGACTGCCTTCTTTTACTAGTATACAGTATGTCAAAGTGAGGAATTTGTCACAGTATGAATCCTAGGACAACAGGGACAGCATTGCCTCCAAGCGGAGGAAAGAAGGAAGCATCAGTTAAAGGAGTGTGTTCTAGTTCAGGAAACCCAGTGACCAAAATTTCTAACCCTGGATGAAGTCACGTTGAAAACTCATCTTTCTCTTCTTTGATGTGGCCTTAATAACCACTTATGGTCTGTTTAACCATCATCCTCTTCTTCATCCCCATGTTTCACCTTCAGCAAATGGTGGAATCCATAGGCCAAGCCTCTCTTCAGTAACAGAAATTTATTACAAAGATACATTTTCAATTTAGGAATCACCTTGAACAAATAGCTTTTTCATAAAAGAAAAGCTTTAAAAATTCTTCTGAATTCTTTTGTGACTGTATACAAGGGAAAAATATGGATGTAGTTTCAGGTGATTGGAGATTTTTTTTTTATTAAAACTTTATCTAATGTTGAATCTTTATTTTTCCACTTGTGTTTCAAGTAAGAAAATTTCAAGGAGAAAAATTTTTTGAAAAGTCCATTAGTAACATGAACAGTAAAGGTTCACTACGCATCAGCATGAGAATGTGTTCTATTGCAAATTCAGTGAATGATCTCTAAGGAATTTTCAGGTACCATGACAACACCATCTCCATCTAGCAGGGACTTGAGCTTCCTCGGAGCTATGACAAAAGTCATAGTTAAACCACAGTAAATTACTTCCCTGTGAGGTGGAGAGACACTCAAACAGTTTGCTCTGTGTATGCTCCATCCCTGGAAGTGTTCGAGGTGAAGGTAGATGGGACCTTGAGTGACCTGGTCTATTGAAAAATGTCCCTGTGCATGCAATTGGAGTAGACAAACTTCAAATGTTCCTTCCAACTCAAACCAGTCTATGGTTTTATGATTTCCTGTTGAATTACTTCCATAGATATAAATAAAACTGCATTTGGAATGTGTGAAAATATAATTTTAAAAAATATTTCTAAATTTGATGCCTCATGAACTTTTGGCATGATGTTAAAATAAGGCAGTTTTAAGACAAAGTGGCCCAAAAAAAATGATGATAATCTATCTAAATATCATTATATCTAACAAAAAAAGTTTTCATGTGCTATTCTGTGATAGTTTTCATAAACCCATACCAGAGTTTATGTTTTGATCTCAATGAAATAATCCTGATGCAGTCAAGTGTTAACTTCAATCACTATTGAAGATTTTACTTCAGGAATCTGAAAATGGATTGTTTGTAGAGTATGTGTTAATATTTCAGGAGTCTGGTATAAGTAAGAAATTTATTAATCAATTAATCATAACCCAAGGATTAATTAAAGGAAGTAAAATCAAATCACATTCTATAATAAATTAATCTTTCATTTTTTCCTTGAAGAGAAGGAAAAATATGTACTTGAGAGAAAACAATATGATATATTAAGAGAAATGATGTGCTTTTTTTTCCCATCCAGAAAATTTTCTCAGAACCCCCACAGAGACGTCTGTGGAATTACTGTAGGAGGACAAAGATGGGAAAACCCAGATCAACTCAAGAGTATGTTGCTTAGCTATCAGCTTTTTGTACTTAATATTTATCTGGCTAGAAAAGGTGTTCTATTCTCTTCATACAGTCATAATATAATTTTTCATAAAATTATTAGTATTTGATGTAGTGCATGGAAGTGACAATTTAGGAAATGTCTGTATCTATATTTAACAGTAAGCTTATGCTAAACTCTGTGCTTGTCACTTCATTTCTATATTAACAATACAAACATAAAATTCATGCAATGAACAAAAATCCAAAGTAGATAACTGAATTTGCTGGGTTTTACACCATCTATTTCACATGTGTGAACTGATCTCAGTTGAAATTATGCAATTTAGCATCATATCATAAACAAGAAGAAACTCAAGACAACATTTTGTGGCTGGTTGGGATGTGGGGGTGGAATGGGGTGGGAGCAGTTTATGAATGTCAAGCAAAGGCAAACATTATAGTTTCTACCATAGTTAAATAGAAAATAACTATTATGACTTTGGAATATCTTTTGTCAATGTGTTTCTACTCTCCCTTACTCAAACTAATTAGACTTAAGATAGTTAAAAATCTACTAATGATTTTGACAACCCTGGCTTTGGAAGGTCCCATTCAAGACTGGGTTTAATTGATCCTTCGCAAAGACGACTGTGGTTTTTTCAAATCAGACTGCTCAGGTGCTTCCAGATGGGCCCCAGCATGTAGCACAATCAAAATCACTACTCACATGCTCAAAATCATGGTTAGAGGTGCCTGGACCTCATTAGGAAGATGTTTATTATTCAGAAGCTGACACCTCATTGCAATAGGTAATGTGAGTCCAACAGGTTTTTTCAGTAGTGCCGACTACTCTCAGAACAGCAGCAGCAGCAGCAGCAGCAAAGCACTCTGCCCTTGGTGGCTGCATCTTACAAAGTCATGGCAGATGAAAACTAGCAAAATGAATTCATGTCTGATGGGTTGTTTTTGCCACGACAGCTGTGCTTTGAAGGTGGGCAAGCCAAGGAAGTTAAGTTTGGCTCATGCAGAGTGTTTGGCTCTGAATCAGCTCTGTGCCCATACATGTGAATGAGCCAAGCCAGTAGGAATATTTTGGCATTACCTTCTGGCTGTCACAGTGACCTTATATATCACTTCACGCATTCTCCCTTTTGTATGTGTATAATCAGTTCCAATGGATCGACTAATGTTTTGGCATGAGTTTGCCTTGGCTCTGGCTTCAGATTTTCTGGCCTGTTTGTACAAGTTCCATCCAGCATGCTTGTAAAAGTCATTAACAAATATTTAAGAATAACTAATATACATTTTTATGTTCTAGAAAATGGAAAAAGAGATAAATCTGAGGCAAAGATATTGAAAATAAAATAAGCAATGACATTAACATAAGAACTTCCACTTTTCCATGTATCAAAAAAAGGTCAACATAACACTTAAAAATTTTTCTGGTTGCTCAGCTTAGGTATTATATATGTGAAATGTACAGGGCGTTATGTGTTTTCATACGCATTCATATATTTATATGTAGGGTGTATGTGTGACTGTTTGTCAAATTATTATGTAAGAATGAGGGGTAAAAATCATTGTCAATAAGTTCTTATCAAGGAAACACTTAATTATAATAGTTTGGGGTTTTTTTTTGCCAACACTGGAGGAAGATATTTCAATGTGATATCATTGGTCTCTACTCAAAAATTGTAGGCTATAATTTAGAGCATGTTCTGTTACATAAACAGTATATTTTCGCTGTGTAGTGGCATCAATAACATCTCCCAATGTTAAATTAGTCTGGTGATTAATTTTTTTGAATTTAGACATTTATACATGCTGTGGTTTAACTCCAGCTGGCAGCTAAGTACCACACAGCTGCTTGCTCACCACCACCCCCTCAATGGTGAGATGCAAGGAGAATGAGAAAGGTAAAACCTGTGTGTTGAGATAAGAACAGTTTAATAATTGAAATAAAATTTAATAATAATAATAATAATAATAATAATAATAATGATAATAATAATAATGGAGATAACAACAAGAGAAAGAGAAATAACACCCTAGAGAAAAAAGTTAAGCACAATACAATTGTTCACCACCTGATGACAATGCCCAGTCCGTCCCCTAGCAATGATTGGCCCTTGCCAGCCAAGTCCCCCAGTGTAGATACTGGGCATGGTGTTCTATGGTGTGGACTATCCCTCCATATATTTTGGGTCAGATGTCCTGGCCCTGCCACCTCCCAGCTTCTTGTGCACCTGATCACTGACTAATAGTCAGCGCTACTTAGCAACAACTAAACCATCAAAGTATTATCAACATTATTCTCATATGAAATCCAAAATACAGCACTGTACCAGCTACTAGGAGTAAAATTAACTCTATCGCAGATGAAACAAGGACAACACAACAGTGATTAGCATAGAGTAGTAAATGAGTCCCAAGGTTTATCACTGTGCCATTATAGTTACTGATATAAACTGGTAAATAGTCCTAATTATTTTTAAATTTCTGCAGAACTTCTGTTATCTGAGATTGATTTTTTTGGACACAATATTTGAACTGGCACAACAAAGTAAGGACAAAAATTCTTACAAACTGTTGTTGCTAAAATCATAAGATGACAGTATAACTATTACATGAAAATTACTTCACCTCTCTTTTTTTTGTTGTAGAAGCAGTTATTAACCGCAGTGACGAAATTAACTTCACTGGATTAAATGTAACACATAAATATACAAAAAAATCTTTATTCCAAATAATGCCATCTGAATAAGGACAAGTAATCCATTATCCCTCAGAAAGTTGTCTATTCATTACGTTTGGTAATTCACCTGAAGGCTTTAAAAAAGAATATGATTAATTGAAAACTAAATAGGTAAACTCATGAAAAGCCATTATTCTTAAGAATTTCTTCTTCTATTAAATGATAGAAATTATTTTTCATGTTGATAATGGGAAAATAACAGTAACAAAGAAAATAATCATAAAGAAGCTTATTTGTGTGACTGTGCAGCATAGTTTAACTGAGGCTTGGAGGAAACATCTCTTGAGTTCACATTCTGGGTCCATATAGTGTCTCTTCACTCTGCTGAATTGTGATGAGGACAGACACAACAGGGGTTGTATTGAGGTCACCAACTGATTTCATTTAGGATAATTCACTGTCAAATAGTGGCAACCTTTACTGTGACCTTGAGATGGACTGAAACCAGTAAGCCAATGGCTAATGAGAAAAATAAAATAAAGAACCTGTCCTTTCTCACTCTCTTGAGTGTAAAAGAATGGAAATAATTTAAACAAAAGTAAAAAATCTCACTTTTTGAATAACTTAGAATTCTGAGAATGAGCTTTCATTATGTCAACTGGTATAGCTTATCAAGCTCTTTGACTCAGGTTCATCTGGCTGGCATACAGTTCAAGCAGAGCAAAGGACATTTCTAGAGTGGAATTAAGACATTAGATACCTAAACCTAAACCAACGTAAAAGTTGCTGAAACTTAGAAATTACTCAAAGTCCAAATTAACGTTGTATTACTAAAAATAGATCCAAAAAACTATTTACAGAATTTATTTGAGACTTATGACTTTCATGTGAGATAATTTGAGTGTCTCATAAGGTGAGACAAATAATCTATTCATTCTGTTCACTGAACATTTTTCCATTCTACCCACTGAATATAACTTGCTGTACAAACGCATCAATATTTTTTTTATATTTAAAGGGAAAAACAGAAAAGGGTTTTTCAGTTTTAAAACCTCCATTCAATGAATTTTCAATTTCCCATGCAAAAAAATATTCCATTTAGGAACAATGGAAGTTGGAAACTGGAGGGGTTTTTTCTGCAAATTCTATTACTAAGTGTTAAAAACTGGTGGAATTTTGGATCCAGGCAGGATTTTCCAGCCTGGATGGCCACAGTTGCAGCCTAGTAGATTTGGCTGATGTAGTTCCCTGTGTTTTTAAGAAGAGACGGGAAGCTCCTTGCTACTTAACAAGGATATATTGGACAGTGAAAGCCTGAGCATGATGAAAATTATACAGCATGAGTGGTGGAGACTCTACAAGAGCTGGCTGGAAGGAAAATAATTTTCTTCATAATAGCCTGTGTGGTTCTGTGTTTACTACTAGTGCCTAAAATAGTGTTGATAATACACCAATGTGCTTTGTGTGACACCTGTTTCTCACTCTGCCCCTTCAGCTAGGAGATGGGCAACAGTCTGGGAGAGGACACAACAGGGACCACTGACCTCAGCTGACCAAGGGACACACTGGATCCTATGATGTTGTGCTCAACAGTAAAACCTCAGGGAAAGAAGTGCAGAGGCATAAGCAATTCTTGTTTATGGTGTTTGTCTTCCCAAGTAACCATTACACACGTTTTCCAGAAAGTGGTTAACTATCTGCCTGCTGACAGGACGTAGCAAATAAAGGACTTATTTTGCTTTGCTTGCACACAGAGCTTTGTTTCATTTACTACATTGACTTCATCTTGATCCCTGAATTTTTCTCATTTTTATTCTCCCTGGTCCCACCAGCAGGGGAATGAATGAATAGCTTTGTAGGGCTTAGCTACTGGCCATTTTTCTCCAGCACCTTTCTGCCTTGACTATGCTGGCCTTGTAGGCTCATGATTTAGGCTACAGTCTGAGATTGGCCTCAGAAAGTTTTCATAAGGTGAAGATTTTACATCTCTTTTAACCTAATCACCTGGCTTTTTCTTTGTAGTCAATGAAGAGAGACAAGCACTTTGAAAAACTGATTTATCCTCTCATTAAATAGGTACATAACACACAGGTAGGAAGAAATGTACTTTGAAGGTGTCTCTTTTCATTGGCCATGGAGAGAATGTAATTGAGACCTAAATTAGAGTATGCTTGTAACATGTAACCTGGAGGACATGAACCCAAGAGTGAGTGTACACTAAGGCTCGGTTCCTTCAAAAAATTTAGAACCCAGTTATCTTCATATCAGTGAAGTCAGAAAATCCTCAATACTTCGGAGGATTCAGGTTAAAGCTATTTTTGTCTATTTCTATAGTAAATAAACAGTTCTTTCACCCAATGTTCATGTTTGCTGACAGCCTACAAATACATTCACATGGCTTCATAAGAGTGAACACTTAACAAGTTCTAAACTTTATTCACTTCTCTATAGTATATGGGATTCTAAACTTATGAAAATGTAGATCTGAGTTACAGGAAGTAAATCTTTTTGTCTTCTTTAAAGTTGTCTTTCAAACAACCTTTGTCCTCCACATACACAAAAAAAAAAAAGAAAAAAAAATGGATTTGTGTAATTTTACTGTAATATGCTTATCCTTTCACACACAACATCTAACACTACTTAGAACTGTACTATGGCATAAACTGCAAAGCAACACACCTAATGCAAATAAATTTTAATGGATTGAGCAGAAAGAGATTAAAATATACAGATTAACAACTCAAGATGGAACAAAATGGTGTTGGAAGTTCAGTCAAAATGAATGACTGCCCAAACAGGTTGGTAAAGAACACTAAGAAAAATTTTCATCCTAAGAAATTAAGGAAGAGGAGAGAATTCCAAACCTCAGTCTCCTGAACTCACCAGGAAAGCTCACTCTTCCTTTCTGAGACAGAGTTTTGTCCTTACACCAAAATCAAATGTGACTTATGTAATGGTGTAAATTTTACATAGGTAAATTGATTTTGCTGCATGTGATTTTGTGATGATTAGAAACTAATGGGTAAAAGAAATAGGATTTAGCAGGCAAAAGAAAATTAGCAAAGGATGCTTAAAAGGATAAAGCAAGCTTTTGAGATGTTTTAAATAAATTTACACTAGTATACACAAAAAACTGCCAAAGTGCCTCCATGGAGGATTTATGAAACACTGGGTAAGGACAAACGCCTGTTTTGGGGGTAAAAGAATAAATAGAAAATTATTGACCAGCCAGTTCTATTTCAATTTGCCACGTTAACCAAAGTAATACTAAGATTAGGACCTTAAGAAAACATGTAGAAAGATAGTGGTCAGCAATAACTTTTTGTGAATATTTATGTCATACCCACATAATCTGTCTTTAAGATAACAACAGTAAGGAAGAATAATGAAGATGCAGAAGAAATCATATGTGTAACTTGACCTAGGAAGAATTCTTTTGCTCTGATGATGAATTTTTCACTATACTCTCTTAATTTAAACATGGATATCTTCAAATACCTACTGTGGCCAAAAAAAAAAAGAATTACTGGATTCTTCATGCCCAAACACTAATCTTAAAATGAGGCAGGGGAGATGGAACAGGTACTAAGTGAAGTTTTCTGATAGCAAAAGGAACTGAACATTGAGACAGGTTTGTGGCAGCAGAACAGCCACTGACTGTTTTTAGCATTTTTGTTAGGAAGGAGATATGTTGGTAAACTAAACAAGGCCACAGATGGATAAGATCACAAAGTTATGGTCTTGTGAGCAGCACTTTTCTGCCAGTTACAGACAAACAGAACATCCCAATTTTATTTATCTGTATGAATAAATCTATTGTGTAGGATATTATGGCCCTGGGAAAGTAACAGACAAAAAGATTGTTACACAAGTGCCTCTATTAACTATGTCAGGAATCTCTGTCCATTCATCTAATGCTATGAATCATGAATTCATAAATCATGTAAAGGAAAATTAAAATGATGGAAATACTCTGCAGAATTTTTAAAGACAGAAAGCTCACAAACAACCCTTCCACCAGAGATATTAGTAGAACTAGTATACATATTTTTCAAAGTGAAAAGGTAACAAACAATAATTTCAGTGGTGGCATAAAGTGAGTCTTCAGTGATTCATCAGTCAAACCTCAAATCAGTAATAAGTTACTCTATAAGCCTGCTGCAGATCTGGCCATTTTTATTATAATGTAATAATAAATTAATAAATACATCCAGAAATTTAAGGCTAAGGAAAGTAGTATTATCATTAAATATCTATGAATGATCCATCACTACTTGTTTTTTTCTTCTTCTATTACCAAATGTGGACTTGTGGAATATAGAAAAGCAGACAAAAACTGCCTCAGCAGAGAAAGGCAACAGGTAATAGGAAAGTAAATCAGAGGCAGAGGAGATGAATAATTGAAAGTAATGATTTTTCTATATCTACATTAAACTATTTCCATAGTGGACAAAAATATGTATTAATGCAGTGATATGGTTTTTTACCCAATACACAAATGTATTTGCTATTTTACCATACTTTTAAAATTATGTGCTTCACAGTGTACTCTTGAATTCAGTTTAGCACACTTGACTGCTGGTGCTTTATCTAACTTTTGCTTATGTCAATGAAAAAACTGCCTTTGGAATGAGTGAAGATAATAGCTTTACTGAAAGTTGCTTAGATTTACCATTGACTTTGATAATTGTTAGTTTTGAGAAGCGATACAACTGTCAGATGTCTCAGTCATTCTGTATCTCATATCACACTGGAATTGTATGAAAGACATTTAAAGCTCCCTTCAAATTAAAAGGGTTTTATTTTAGATAGTCACCTAAAATGCCCATCATCATCATGTTCAAGTCCTTCTGCATCATAATTACTAAATCTATAGACAAATTTAGTCAATATAGTAAAAATTGTATATCTACTTAATTCCTACTGTGCATAAGAGATTTTTCCTATAAGCTTTCTTGTTTTTATGCAAAACCAAAGAAATGCATGTAAATTGCATATACGTTAAGCCCTGAGAAATGAAATTTCACTGTGAATAGTCTCTGATTTGATACATGAGATTCCTTATTTCCATTTGAATTTGTTTTGCACCTCTATGGTATAAATAAAAGTTATATTTGCACATTGTCTGTATATCAGCTAAGCAATTCAGCTTCTATTATGAAACGTGGTGCATGTTTCCTGGAGTCTTAAACATGAATTACCTGTCTTGCAAATTTCCTAATTAGTTCAACCAATTTTCTTTCTGTCTCCAGGTAATATGAACCAGTGATCTGAATCTGATGTTGTTAACAAAATAAAGTGCTGAACAAATGTTTTAGGTCACAGTCTGTTTATAGCATTAGAAAGAGTGCCTTATTTGTTCCCTAATTTATATATTTTGATTTATTTGTTAATTTATCAGAAAAAAAAAAGAAAATAAAAAGAAAGGATTCTTAGACCTTCATAATGATTCACATCTCTTTCAAAGTACCCATTGATGCAGCTGTCAGCTTTCAAGGGATTGCTAATTTTAAATGCAAGATTTCAGTATAGAAGAAAAAGGCATTTCCACGGTGTGATTCACCATTCTGTCTGACTTTCTGCATGCCTGCATTATACCACAATTTTTTAATAACATGATTCTAGTTCACCCATGGTGTTTTCTATTTATTTAAGTCTGAAACAATTTAATTTTTTAAAAATATCAGATGAATAGAGCTTGAATTTATTAACTCATCCATTCACATTTTGAATTATGGCACATGGCTTTGCATCTGCAGTGTAGCTCATATTCTGTATTGGAAAATTACCATAATAGAATCACTGACTGTAATGCAGAAGTAACCTATGGAAGTTCATATTGTGAGTATTTTTGTGGTATTGAGAAACTAATGCAAAATACTTGTAAGGATGAAATTCATTCCCGCCTCTAATTTTAGCAGTGAAAAAATTAATCACTAAGATAGCTTCAATAATCAATGTATTCAAACAGACTATTCAAAATTTACCCCCAATTTAAAATCCAGACTGTGTCTTCAGTGATGCTGCAAGTAGTGAAATTTTAGGGAAATTCCCCCAGTTGACTCCATTCCTTGGAGTCATTCCTTCAGGGGAGGGTAACAGTTCAGACAGGGACATAGCCAGGGCAACTGACAAATTAAAACAACTTTTCTGTACCATAGTAGCCATGCTCAGCAATAAAATGGGAGAGGTGTGTTACAAAAGGAGTGATGTTCCAAAGTAGGCATTGCTCAGAGATTGTCTGGGCACAGGTCTGCTTGTAGGAGTGGTGAGTGGTTTTAAGTTGTTTTTTTCCCCAAGTATTAAGCTTTTTCTTGATCCATGAGTTTTTCCTCTTTTTTTTTTCTTTCTGATTCTCTCTGTCAATCCTCTGGGGAGGTGAGTGAGTAAATGGGCTGGGGTCAATCCACCCCACAGGGAAAAAGTAACTTTGTATCAAAATGTAAAGTCCTTTGAAATCATGGTTGTTATGTTCAATTCCACTTCTCAATTTTATATTTAAATAAATCATAGAAGTTTGATATTGATTATTCTCAATATAACTGTAATGTTGGTTACCTTTTTATATCCTTAAGTGGCATGATGTTATATGCATAAATCATGATGTTCACATCATTCAGTCACAAATCCCACAGATGATTATATATCTACGCAGAGAAACTATGTTCAGCTATTACATTCCTGAAGGATTCGATGTTGTCATAGTATAAGATCTTCTAATATTAGCTATATGAAGATTTAGTTAAGGATTTGGAAACGATTTGCACATTTTTAGAATCTGACTCAATTGGTTTTTACTTGCTGCAGGGTCCATCTTTGAGTCAATAACCATTTCCACTGTGAGAGTGTCTGCTATAAAGAAGATAAATATAATGCTATTAGGATTTATTTATAAATAGAAATATTAAGATTTAAAATGAATCTTCATACATGGGCATATGTTTGTGTAATTTCATGGAAGATTATTATAAGCAACTTAAAGAAAAAAAACCTTGATGCTGCCACAAGCATGGTCAGGGGATAGTCTTACGCCATTAAAGTAATTTTAAGTGTAGTCAAGAGGTGACCATGAATCGTGTATACTACAGCTTTGCATTTTCACCTCCCTAGGAAGAGAGGATAGTCTCATTGCTGTGAAGCAGATGGTTGCTGCTGACAGAGACAGCATTAGCAATCACAGAAAGATCCAGAAATAATACCTTTTTCAAACATTGCCTGTAAGGAAATTCTAAAACTATTCATTGTGCACTATGTATTCTGAGAATGAAAAATGCAAAGGGTTTGCACCTTGGCTTCTCATGAAAAATAGGTCTGCACACCTCTCAGCCAATTTCAGTGAAATTGTATAGAGAAGTCTCAATTCCAGTGCAACACATGAACAGAGAAGACAAGACCTGTAAGTACCCTCTATTTTTTGGTTAAAAAAAAAAAAAAAAGAGTTAATGACAAAAAATGCTACAGAAACTTCTTTGATAGAAAATGTTTCTTTCCTTCTTTGTGAAGCATTGTTTGACAATGGGTAGTAGAAAAGAAAGATATCATGCTCTAATTCCTTCCTTTTCTGGTTCATATGCAGAGAAAAAAAATGAGGGGGTAAATTCTGAAACATTTGCATTCCTGTATCTCCCTCTTGGCTTTCTCCATGAGAAAAAAGTAGGATTAGAAGGATATTTATAAAGATAAACAAGCAAACAAAAATTAGTTTTTCATACTAAAAGGATGTTTAATTATCCCAAAGTGAAACATCTATAACATTTAATATGATAATGGAAATAAGGGACAAAACAGCTTAATTATTCAGAGTAATTGAACACAAAATTGAAAGCAGTATCCATTAACTAGGAAAGAAAAATGACAACATAGTAAAGTGCTATATGCATTATTAATTGTTTTAGCAGACTCTATTAGAACAACTGGATTAAAAGGTTCTTTGAAGATGTCTTCATAAGCTCCTCTTTTCAGTAATCATAAATCAATTATAAAATATTATTATGTAAAACAGTTGGCATACTTAACTTCAACTGTAAAAATTATTTTACTTTGTTCAAATCCCTCCTCCCAAGATTTCATTTAACCATTTATAGAACTTCCTTTTTCGTATTGATTCTTGAAAAAAAAGAAGAAAATTATTTTACCATCTTCAGATAATTGTTTTCCAACACTTATACTTTCAAATAGAGAACAGATTGTGCAGAACATTTTATTCTTGCTCCAACTGTCAAAAAAAAAAGTCTTCAGGGTGGTTATTTGCTATTTTAAGAAGTTATAGCTATCAAAAACTAACCTTTTGAAATAGAGTGTGGAACATCCTATGATGTTTGAACATCATATGATTGAAAATTTTATAAACCATACTAAACAATAGTACTATTTGAGTATCAAAATAGTCATGAATTATCATCCCATCAGGGAGAACTGGCGATGTTTGTTCTAACATAGGTAAAATGGCAAAAAATGGAAATTATTTGATCAAAGCTAGACAACAGGTACAATAACACCAGGATTAGAATTTGCCTGTGAAGTTTTCAGATTCCTAGCTCTCTGTTCCTTACAGCAGATTGTTTCTTTTTTAACTCTGCCCTTTTTTGTGCCATTACAATATTTCATCCCATTCTCTTTCTTATGGTGTGAAGCTCCCATGGAGGGCACAAAGAGCAGCAATTTAGCTTTAAAGAAAAGAAAACCAACAAAAATTTAATAGAGGATTCTTAAAAGAAATAACAAAATTGTTAGAAATTTAGAGCAAGAAATATAGAACTTCCATTACAAAATATGCCACCAGCTGGTATTTTCTTCCAAGCTGAAATGAGAATGATACAAGACTGTTGGTAAATCTTCACTCTACAAACCACAGATATTATTTCTCTTAGTAGTGATCACTTTGTAATTTCTTCACTTTTTTTCTCACAAAGATATTAGGATATTGAAAATAAAATGTCTTATCCTATGAGATCAATTCTCAATGTGGCTGTTTGCCTTAGATGTTTGTCTGTTTGCAGCCTGGAGTTTCTAGGCCAGGAGATGCAGCTTTCCCAATGGTTAAGGAGCAACTCATCTGTGATTCCTTGACACACATTTAATGCTCCCCAAAGCACAGAGACAGAATAGATTTGATTTTACAAAATACATGTAAAGCTTCATCAGCAACTGCTAATTCATCCTGTTGGCATTAGCTGGCCGGAAGTGTAGAAGTCTATCGTGAAGCAGAGTTAAACGGAATGAAAATAGTCATTTCACTAACACTGAACTTCATTCGAGAGGGGATGTGAAGATTAATTGTTTGTACAGGAGTTTATGGGTGATTGTATGGGTAATTGGAAGGACAACAACGATATACCTGAGGATACACTTGGAACTGCTGACATTAGATTACAGTAGAGTAGCAGATATTAGAATTGTATAACAGATTTTAGAATAGCAGTTTCAGTTAGCATATAAGCACTACATTGGAGCAAAGAAATATTGGTATCAGTGATGTCAATGTAACCATTAGATATTAATAATATTCAGTAACTACAGTATAATTTCTGTACCTATAATATCTATGGATAGATATATATCTGAAATGGATCAGTAGATCATTTTTTCGCAGACCGATCAATTCAGTGTCACTCCAGAGCGGATGCTTCTCAGATTAGTTTGTGGTAACAAAATATTAGTTGTTATCAGGAAACCACAGCTTGAAGGCTGTCGAAGAAAATCAAGAGCTTGAAACAGAGACCCTGACAGTGTAAGTGAAGATCATGATGTAGGCCTTGAAAACATGATACAAGTCAGTCCAGGGCCACAAAAATGTGTCACAAATGTTCAGCTGCTATTCACTAAAGGCATGAAGCCTTATTAACTGGGAATTTAAAAATTGTTTTGAGGAAAAAGCAACAAAGAATGAATATGCAGTGTATGTAAAACATTGCATATATATTAAAACTCAACAGCACATGAAAATGGTGTAAAAAAAGTAAGTAGACTGTCAGCAAACATATAAACAGAGTTTTAAGTCCAGTGAAGGGCAAGAAGGAAGAAATCCTCCATCAGTAAAGATGTTTATTGCCAAATGAGCCAGGATGTTGACAACTCACCATACCTGTGTCTTCTTCCTGAGGAAGATTAGTGCCTTTGACCTTACCATGCTGGGCAGGCTTCAGGGCTGAACCTAATACCAGGGAAGAGGGTTGTTACTAAAATGTTTGTCTTTATCAGTTTCAATTCTGTCATTATAGACTATTATAGTAATTAATTGTGACTGAGTTAATAATATCTCCTTCACTAGATTGATAATACTTTAATTAATCTAAGATCCTTAGTTCTGTATATGAGGTGTATTCCTTAACCCACATAAATTACATGCAGTCTTTGCTCTTGTACCCTGCCCTTGAGCTCATTTGTAATTTAGATGCAGCACTGCAATGCCAAAATAGCAGAATGTCAGAAAGTATACACAATTTTATTCACATCTTAGCATTTATTCTGAGTATTCTTGCTTTAACTCATTTAAATCAATCCCTTGAAAAATCATTTTCAATTCCCAAACTGAATTATTCTATAGGTGTCTCATTAAGTGTAAATGTAATTTCCATGCCTACCACATATTTATTTCCCAATATTGAAGGCTTTTCTAAAAGCTTGATGTGGCATTCTTTGGTTCACATTATCATGCAGACATTTTTAACATCCTTCATATACACTGTCGGGTTGGGAAGCTTAGCTGTGGCTTGTGATCATTTCATCCATACAAATAAAGCGCAAGTTTTACAGTGTGTACTTTAACATTATGAATTTCAGAAATACAGTCGGGGACTAACTCAGGAGATAACCAGAGTCATTAAAGGCTATTAAACATTTATATGAAGAAATAAAGATTCCGTTTAAAAATCACTCATCACAAAATACCTAGTACACTATTTTGATAGTAAAATTTATAAAACTGTGAAATTTAGCCAAAAATAGGACTTTTAGATACTTATAATATTATTTTTGTATTAGCAAACTACCCTACAGGTGAACGCTGTTGCATGCTAATAGCTTGACATAGTTACTGTAAATTCAGAATCACTGACAGCTATACACCAATATCATGAAAATCTGGTAAATCAGCAGAGCTCTATGGAGGTCATTTTGCATTGCTGATTTAAATGTGTGATGTCAGTGACTATCTCCTGTTCCAAAAGTACTGGGTACATTTGGGTGCAGGAAAAGCAAGAAAAGTCCATTTCTAAAAATAACTGATGAGGGTAGTGCTCATATAGCTTAATCAAAAGTAAAATACAAACAAGTAGATAAAGAAATAAAATCACACTATGAAAGAAAATAAAACCTGGGAGAAGAGAACAACACCCTCCTGACTACTCCGTTCAGGGAGTCACAGAGAGTGATAAGGTCTCTCCTGAGCCTCCTTTTCTCCAGGCTGAACAACCCCAGCTCCCTCAGCTGCTCCTCATCAGACTTGTGCTCCAGCCCCTTTCACCATCTTAATTTCCCCTTTTTGGACATAATGTATTTTATTTGGGGATTTTTGCAGGAAAAGAAAGAAGTAGATCCACAGAACTATTTGCCATCTACCTCAGGTTTTGTAATCCTGTCTTCTCCAAATCCTGAAAATCCTGGTCATTCACATTGAATAGATGCTTAAAAATGAGCTGCACCCAGGACTAGGCTTCTAGCTAGGATATCTCTCAGCTGAGTGCCTGAATATCAACAGTAGCCTGTAGTTTCACTAATGTTTAGTAGTCTTCTTATTAATTAACTTGTACAAAATGAAACACCTCCAGAAAAAAATATTTTGAGCATCCCTGTGGTTTGGTGTGAGTCACAATGGATGGCAAAAGTAGGAACAGAATAGTGATCCTTTGTGTCACCATCCCATCCTAGGCAGTGATTCTGCCAATGCAACCATAGATTTTGCATAAACCATATTAACTGTAGCCTTTTCTCCACATCTCTATCTTCATAACTACTAAGCAGGATGAAATGTGAGGGTTTAGCACTCCATGTTAAAGAGGGACTGAGACAGCTGTTTGTTCAAATCAAGATTGCATTATATTTGCAGGAAAATGTGCACATATTGGCTGCACAAACAGATATTCATTTGAGATGAATATAAAGGAAGAAATGAGCAGCCCACTGTTTTCTATTGCTTTCTTTTAAAGACTGAACTGCTAGGATGACGGAAGAGAGGATAACAATGAGAAATTCACAAATTACAGGACACAGGCTGTGCACAGTTCTATAGAAAATCAGAGCTATAATTTACAGTTTAAGCACCTAACTCTTTCTTTTGCCTATGTCAGCTGAATGACACACACACAAATGTGTTCTGGTTCATTTTTTTTCATATAAATGTGGGGGTTTTTTTCATCTATATGGTGCTCTACATCACTGCTGAGTCGCTCAGGCCTCTCCTGGTTTCATTATGTAAGAATGGCAGATTGAATCCCTAGTATGCAAATTACTGATTGAAATATTAAACTAATAGTCTGATTTCATTATGCAGACTTGACACAAATGAGATCAATGTCATGGATTAAATTAACAAGTAAATAACTTAAAAGGTATAATAGGTGCCTTCATCACCCCCAAAGCACTTGAGATTAAAACAAGGACCAGGTTTTACATCTGGTTTTCTCCTTGTTCTTAGATAGTAAGATCTGAAGAAACTAACATATGGGGCTGTTTTTTAATGGTGGAAGGCAGACAGAGACCCAGTTTTACAGTGGTAAATTACAACTGCAGTCCCTGTCTTAGAATTATGGACTAGGACTTATTGTGCCTTACTGAAAAACTTAAAGAAGCAAATAATTCTCCATTCCTTTGGGACCAACCATCAGGATTGTGTTTGTTTGCAGATGGCTTCATGAAATGAACAGAAATGCAGCCATACAGCGCTTAGGTGCCACAACCTGTTGGGACTGTGGAGAAGGGGTAGGAACTGGGACCACAGACTTACTCTTCCTAAAGAATGTAACACAAAAACAGCAGGCACTAGGAAAAACTTTATAAAATTTCACAAATCCTCAGTGTAAGAGACCTACACACATTTTATATTTACTACTGGATAGGCATCCAGGTTCTGTTTGCACACCTGTCAAACACATCACTAGCTTTTGAGTGAAATGTAGAGAATGAAGTTAGTTGTCTTACTCTAGTATTAATAATTTTAGCGTTTTTTTCCAAATTTAAGAGCTGATTTTCTTTAATGAATGTCTTAGTAAAATTATAGGCCTTCCTACATTAATTTGATTTTAATTCTACAATCCTAATTTAAAATCAAGTGTTCGATATGTTAAGGCTAGCCTTGCGTATCTCTCTAAAAAAGAAACAGCAAATGAATACAGTATTCCAGAGAGGAAATGCAAGGTCCCTTTTGAAGATGTGATTTATAATTCATTTCTGCAATATCATTCTTTCTATAAAACCAAATATTTCAGCTTTTAAAGAGGTTGTCATACCTTAGCAGCTATTTTCTTCTAAAAAATACAACGATACCACTAGATGAAACACAAAATTATGATTTAAAAGTTCTTGTCCCTGTTGGATTTCCCACCGCGCTACAGAAGTCATGCACAAGCCTCTCCCCTCGCTCCAGGATGCCCAGCCCAGCCCAGCCCGGCGCTGCGGCAGCCAAAGAGCTCTGCTGCCATCTTAAGGCAGCCCCGGGGCCCCCGGGCGGGACGCGCTGCTGCTCAGAGGCCAATTACAGAGGCCAATTAACATCCCCGTGCGACCCACCAAATGCCGCTTTGGTCCTCATGTCGCTGCGGAAACTGTGCGCAGATTACTATGGCGAGCAGCACATTTAGTGCTTTCAGTGTTACTGGGCTGCCTGGATAATCCTCGAAATGACAAATCACTGTCTGCGCGATTAATTTTCTTTCTGTCAAGTCTAGAAAGATGAGAGATTTTGGGGACATCGTACAACGTGTCAAGGAAATGCCAGCTGTCTCCATAACATCTTAGTGCTAACAATGGAGGGAGATTGATGATTCGTACACAGTGCTGTTTTTCATAACTTTTAAAAATCTGAATTCCTCAGCAGATAAAGTAATGGAATCTGTCAGTCAGCAGGAAAAGACTCAGAGCAGCAACAGATATTTAAATAATCAATATTGTAACACTTGAAGGTGGTTGCAATAAACCACAGGAACTTAAATTTTCACACAAAAAGAGATATTCCTTTTCCTCATTCCTCATGATGGCTGTACTAAAGACAATCACAGAGAAAAACACTTAAAGGAATAAAGATATGTTTTTATTTCACAAAGGGAAGTACTTCTTCTTTGCAGGTATTACAATTTGATATATATATGCCACATATTTAAAGCAATGAAAAAGTCTCAGAGAATTGAGCAGCACCGTTCAATTAGATATGCTGACATTAATGACAGATACTTACAGGAATCACAAGGATAGTCCTTCAACATTTTTAAAGCCTTATATGCATCACAGTGCAGACTGAGCCCTGATGGTTTAGGATTACTTTCTAGATCTGGGAAAGGTCTTCCAGGTCATGAAATAATAACAGCAATATCTCCCATGCTTCACCTTATAGACTTACCAAGGTGCTATTTGATAGAAATCTCAGGAGAAATCAATGAGCTCTATCAACAAATATATCTAAAAGAAACAGTACTGTATCAAAAAAAGAAACTGTGTTGCCTCAAAAAGAGCAGAATGTGGCTCCCTTTTCTCTGGGGAACCACTTTCAAAGATTACTATGGCTTCTGGCTTGTAACATAGTGGTACTGAAAGAGCTCTCACAGTTCTCTTCTTGAACTTCCTGGGCAGAGATCTAGATTTTTTTTTTTTACATTATATTTCTTTTTCCAGGATTTGCAGACTCCTATGAATAGCTTAGATTTCTCTGAAACTTTGATTTTACCGAAATTTGCTTACAGAAAGCACATGCTATTTTTCTAAGTGATATATTTTCTGTACTTTATTGATCCCCCCATATTGTGAAGAAGTGGCCTTTGATGTAACCTTTTTGGATTTCGGTAAAGCTTTTGATACTGTCTCTCACAGGATCCTTCTGGACAAGATATCCAGCCACAGCTGGATAAACACATCGTGTGATGGGTGAGCAACTGGCTCATGGGTGAGGCACAAAGGGTTACAGTGAATGGGGTGACATCTGACTGGGGACCTGTCACTAGTGGGGTTCTGCAGGCCTCTGTCCTCAGCCCTGTTCTCTTCAACATCTTCAAATATTACTTGGATGCGGGACTGGAAGGGATAATAAGCAAGTTCACAGCTGGTACAAAACTGGGAGCTGATAAAACACCCTCTGTTGAAGACCCTGCAGAGAAACCTTGACAAATTAGAAGACTGGGCAATCACCTTCAACAAGGGAAAGTGATGGAATCGGCACCTGGGACAGGGCAACCCTGGATGTGTGGACAGACTGGGGAACGAGAGGCTGGAAAGCAGTGCTGCAGAGAGAGACCTGGGGGTCCTGGCTGATGCAAGTTGAACATGAGTCAGTCCCATATCCTGGGGGCATCAGGCACAGCATCGCCAGCCAGCCAGGCAAGGGAGGGCATTGTCCAGCCCTACTTTGCACTGGGTGGCCTCACCTCGAGTCCTGTGTGCAGTTTTGGGCACTGCAATATAAAAAAGACATTAAGCTATTAGAGAGTGTACAAAGGAGGGCCATGAGAATGGGGAAAGGCCTTGAGGGGAAGCTGACATCACTTGGTCTGTTCAGTCTGGAGGAGACTGAGAGGGACACCTCATTGAAGTTACAACTTCCTCATGACGGGGAGAGGAGGGGCAGGAACTGATCTCTTCTCTGTGGTGACTAGTGACAGGACCCAAGGGAATGGACTGAAGTTGTATCAGGGAGGTTTAGGCTGGATATTAGGAACAGATTCTTCACCCGGAGGGTGGTTGGGCGCTGGAACAGCTCCCCAGGGAAGTAGTCACAGCACCAGCCTGAGAGAGTTCAAGGGTTTGGACAATGCTCTCAGGCACATGGTGTGACTCTCGGGGGTGCTGTGCAGGGCCAGGAACTTAACTTGATGATGCTGGTGGGTTCCTTCCAACTCAGCATAGTCTGTGATACTGCAATTCTGTAATTCTCTCTCTCTCTCTCTCTCTCTTCCCTTTACTATTATTCTTTGCTATAATGAATCTGAATGAATTTTATTTGGGGCTCAGTTAGTAAATGAAACATAAACTGAGCATGTTTTTTTACTTATGAGCATTCTGAAAAGTAGTGTGTTATGTTTCATCCTCACACAGATGAATCCTGAACATCTTCCATACAGTAAAGGCCACACAAAATTGCAGACTTCAGTATTGAAGGGAACTAGTTCTATCACAAAAATTGCATCTGTCCCCACACCTTTTCACAGGAGGCACATTGCCTCAGAATGATGGAAATTATTAGAGAGGGATGCTGAGGAAACAGACTTTTCCCTCTGAACTACACAGTGAAGTGTTCAGATGCCCCAGAAAATAAAGTGCCCCAGGTCTCCTCAAGAGAGAATGAGAACAGGAAGAATACTCAAGTAGTCCTCTATTCTGTATAATGGTGAACATGTTTTGGATTTCAATAAATATTTCCAAACCAAGAGTCACCTGGGATTTGCTTTAAGATTAAGATACTTGAGATTAGATGTTAATTTGTAGGTGGTTACATGTGAGCTGTGGGTCTTAACATGATGGTTACATCTGATACAAGACTGGGTTGCCTTGTTTCATTATTTTTCAAATATTTCATTCTTTCTTTTGTCTTTTAATTCACCTTAATTCATCTTTATTCTTCTTTTATCACTCTTATTTTCTTATTTTTTCTTTCTATCCTTTGTGTGTGGGTTTTTTTTTCATCCCTCCTACATTATCAACCAGGCATCATTCTTTCCCTTTCAAATCCCAGCATACCCTATTGTATTAGGTCCTTCATTGCACATCAAACCATGTGTGTAATGAAGCCAGGAATACACAAAGAAGAGTTAACCTCCCTCTTCATGAATTTTAAGCAAGAATTCAGATTAACAGGTTATTGATATATTTCTTCATATATTTTGCTTTTTTAGTCTGTCCATGCTTCTTCCCTACATAGAATTTTCCATCATCTAGTCATCTTTTTGTTTTCATGTCCATCATTTTTATCCAAAAGTTCTTTCTAAAGATTAGAAGAAAAGATTCTACTAAATTATTTCCATGGGAATACTATGCAGCCATAGAACCATGTAAAACTAACATATTCTCTATATGTATCAGAAAAGCAGAATTTTAATCACATCTTTCTGCCTTCTCACCCACAGAGAAAGCTAGAAGTCAGTATTCTTGAACTCAGGAAAGGAAGGGACAGACAACATAAATCAGGGAAAAAATTAGCTGGAAAACATGGAGTCAAGATTAAAACCATTTGCTGTATCTGTATCAGGCTGAAACTCAAAAGATAGAAGCATCCCTTAAGTTCGTTTTTTCCCTGCTGCATTCGCCCCAGCTACAGATCAGGACCAACTTGTCTGAGCTGATAAGATCTGACAAGATCACAGTTTGTTATGGAATAGCTTCAGGCTATCATTTTTTGTTGCTGCTGTACTTGCAAAGGCTTGGAGATTGATATAAAACCAATAGGAAACAAAATCCAGTTCCTCTACTTAATGCTGCAGACATATAGAACTGGTTTCAATGGCAGAATTAAATTCAATTTACTATAATATTTAAAAGTTAGATACAAATACATTATATTCTAACTGTGAAGCTGTATAATTGCTATTTGTTCACTCGATTTTCTGATGGAATACAGAGATGTATCTTGGGAGAACCAAAAAGAAAAGGACTGATTTACAGCATCTGAGAATCTCAGTGTCTGCCCCTTACTGTGAACTCTTCCATCAAATGACCTCATGAATCATTCCATGATGTATAAAAAGAGTTCATAACCTGTAATTAACTGGCAACTGTTCCTTTGAAAAAATGAACTGCTTACATGCAAATAATTATCTTATTTCATTCATGACTGTCTTTTCATATGATCTTCCATCTGGAAATGAAGACTTGGATTATTGTTTTCTTATTTTTGATATGCTGTTTGGGCATATGACTCCTCTAGCACCTTAACTCAAGTACCTTTTGTACATAATTTTTTTATGTAATGAATACAATCAGAGTAATGTGTTCTCCTGGATTTTAGTTTTTAATTTCCATTTCCAGAAAATGAGCAACCAACTGATTATTTCTACACTTTTTTTCCCACACGATAATAGTGGAAGGTCTGGTAGGTCCCCTATATTCTCTGCTCTTGACACTGTTTTAAAAATTAGGCCAGAGCAGATAAACACTTACAGGATAATCTCCTATGTATCACCAGCCATGAAAAATTATTCAGGAATCTTCTAGCAAACCTGATGAATTCTGTTAAAACTAAAATTTCAGATTTAAGAAAAACATGTATCCCAGATCTAGGGAAAAAATCTCAGCATCATGAAAAAACTTAATTGGAAGGAACGTCAGGGGTCATAAGTATGACAACCTGCTCAATGGAGGGCTATTTTCAAAAATTCAGACAAATTAGGAAATCTCTATTAAGATTCCACAACACCTCTGTTCTTGTGTTTAAACAGTCTCATGAAAATGTTTTTCTTCATACACTGTTGGAATTTCTGTTACAGGTTGTGACCATTGTCTTTTGTTTGAATCATAGAATGGTTTGGTTTGGAAGGGGACCTTGAAGATCATCTAGTTCGAACCCCCTTCAGGGGGCTTGTCCCTGAAAGGACACCTTCAACTAGACCAGGTTGCTTAGAGCCATGTCTAACCTGGCCTTGAACACCTCCAGGGATGGGGCATCCACAACTACACTAGACAACCTGTTCCAGCATCCCACCACCCTCACAGTAAATAATTTTTTCCTAATATCTAATCTAAACCTACTCTTTCCATTTGAACTCCTTCCCCTTTTTCCTGCCACTACATGCTCTAGTAAATAATCTTGCCTCATCTTTCCTGCAAGTTCCCTTCCAATGCTGGAAGGCTGCAATTAGGTCACCCTGAAGACTTCTGTTTTCCAGACTGAACAAACCCAATTCTCTCAGCCTTTCCTCATAGGAGAGGTGCTCCATCCCTTTGGTCAACTTGGTGACCTCCCCTGGACTCGGTCCAACAGGTTGATGTCCTTTCTATGCTGGGGACCCCAGATCTGGATGCAGCACTGCAGGTGGGGTGTCACCAGAGCGGAGCAGAGGGGCAGAATCCCCTCCCTTGCCCTGCTGGCCACACTGCTTTGGATACAGCCCAGGACGTTTGGCTTTCTGGGCTTCAAGTGCTCATTGCTGGTC
This sequence comes from Monarcha castaneiventris obscurior, assembly GCA_026261815.1. Classification (NCBI taxonomy): domain Eukaryota; kingdom Metazoa; phylum Chordata; class Aves; order Passeriformes; family Monarchidae; genus Monarcha; species Monarcha castaneiventris. The sequence continues at coordinate 2,926,322 of JAMPIT010000174.1, read as the reverse complement.
ATGTCCAGTCTCTTATCCACCAGCACCACAAGTCCTCCTCAGATTTTAAATCTGTTCATCCTCCTGCCTGTATTGATGCAGGGGGTTGCCCCAACCTGGGTGCAGGATCTTGCACTTGGTCATGCTAAAACATATGAGATTCCCATGTATCCACTTCTTTAGCCTGTGTTGGTCCCTCTGGATGGCACCCCATCCTTTAGGATGTGTCAACAGCACCACTCAGCTTGTTGTTTTTGTGTACTTTCAAGAATAGTCTGTCAACATCCAATTTTTAACTTCCCACCAATAGATACCTGAAGACTATTAGACTCTCGGTTACATTTCTTCTTGAGCTGAACAAACCATATACCTCAACTAGACCTTGTATGTCATCAGTTCTATTTCCCAGACATCTTTGGGACTGGCACTTTGACAGTCATCTCTATTTGCTGATTTTCTGTTTCAAAAGTGGACCTTTCTTGATGCAGGGTCATAGACGGGACTAATAGCTTCCCTCAACCTGCTAGCAATACTTCTGATGCTGTAGCCGGTTAGAATTCACCATCCCAAATGAACACACTGCTGATCCATGCTCAATTTGTTGCTCACACGACACCCAGATTCTGTATCTACAGAGATGTTGCTCAGCCTGGACAATTTCATGGAGTCATTCTCCTCCAAGAGCAGGACTTTTCTGAACTCCCCTAGAAATTCCAAATGGGACAATTCCTCCTTCATGTTAACATCCCTCTGGAAGGCAGCAATTTGGTGTCACCCACAGACTTGCTAAGGGTACATTCTTTCTCAAGGTCCAGAGCATAGAATTAAACAATGTCAATGTCAGTATTTATCCCTGAGGAGAAAAATTTTGGTCAAAACTCATAGCTTTGATCAAAATATGAAGGCACATTGCTGCCTAGCTAATATAGAATCATAGAATCATGGAATATGCTGAGTTGAAAGGGACCCACTGCAAATCATCCCAGGAGTTTTTGAGAAATGTTAGGAATTTTTGGTGTACCATATCTATGGACTATGAACAGATCTTAAAAACAGTATAGTAGTATGGATAATTAAAAACAAGCTGTTGATGTGTATTTCACCAGAGACAGGTTAAGAATCCAGGAATTCTATTTCCTTAATGATATGAAACATGAATTTAGGAAGAGTAACATTCAGGGATATTTTATTTTGTGGTAGCCTATTCAAACTATTTTTATCATATTCCCAAGGAGTATGCTGGGAACTGGGTATCATGCATACCTAAAGGACTAAAGAAGAATTACTTTATAAACGCTAATCTCTAATCTTTTTCCTGTTAACAGTGCCAAGTTATTCACATAGCCCAATATAGATGTCTTTTGGATTTTATCAACATGATTTTTTTCCCCTGGCATGGTGAACAATGCAAAGTTGCACTGGTATTACAGAATGAAGTTGCACATATTTCATTATCTAACATGACATATCTTTGTGACTGGCCATGGCTTGCCAAAAAGGGAGCATTAATTGAAAAGTGGCTTGCTCACACAGTGCCAAAAATGTAATTCAAAAAGATACCATTTGAGTCAAAACAGACAGAAGAACGCCTCTGTCTTTGACTGAGCTGCATCAAGACCACAGCTAACTCAATCCTGATATGTCTATAAAAAGATCCCTTTTTGTTATACTTTCTTAACAGAAAGCACGCATACTACAGTGAAAAAGGCATGTCTGTGTGTATGCCTCTGCATATATGTACACGTATATGATTGATTTCTTAGGGTCTTAGCTTCAAGTTACATCAAGCTCAAGCTTCATTTAGCAGAGAATGCTCTAGCAAGCCTTAAAATTTATCAACTCTGTGTTGTTAAATCTTCCAGGATCTACTCCTTTTTTTAGAAATTCTCCTGAATATAGAAATTACTTTACATCTGTCTTTGTAACAGCTTACCTCTTATCTGAAACTATTCTGATTTGTATCCTTTGTCCTTGATATTTAATGTTTGCTTGCTTCTATACTCAAGAATGGAAAGATATATTTCAGTTAAAGGAGGTAGCATCCATTTGAAACAAAGCACCTTGTATTTCTGATCAGATAAAAATGAGTGCTCTTTTGAATGCTTGCAACAGTTAAACAAATGTACAATACTGGAATAGGTTTGTGCCTGAAGGTCAGAGTCAGCATATAATAGGCCTCTTGCTGATACATCAGCCACTTCCTTTCCTGGGTTCTGCTCAGAGCCTGATGTGTGCCTTCCCTTCAGAGCACCCATACTCAAAACAACAGGTACGTGCTGAAGGAAATCCTATTGTTATCCCACAGATGTCTGGAGCAATTGAATGCAGAAAGTAGCCCCTTGGAAGTGATTGCAGGGGCTAAAATGGAAAAAAGTTGTGAAGCTGCATGCTGTTTCTCCTCAGGAAAATCACACATCCCTCGCCATCCTATTTGCAGATTTTTTCTAAATGCTGCCTATTAATTTGTTTTTTAAAATTGTCTTACACTACAAGGCTGTGGTTTTCAGGAGCAGAATTTCTTGTGTGAGTCTAGATCTATTAATCTTGCTGTTTGTGCTCTGTTAACTGTAGTCAAGATTGTTGTATTGCAAGTAAAAATTACTGAGATCCTGACACACACAGACATACAGACATAGACAGACACACATATGCAAGCATTAATGATACAGGAAAAAACATCAACATCTTTAATCACTAGTAACCCTTAGGTGAACTATTGAGAGAATGAGTCTTTAGACTTTTGTTCATATTTACTATAAATTCCAAATCCTCATAACAGTTATGATTATTATTTTTTAAAAAATCAGTTTGGGATTAAGCATCCTGAAACCAAAACAGTTAAACCTGGTGAAAATTTCTATGAGAATTTAAGGTTGCTGAAATTCAGTTGTTTATTTCATCTGATGCTCAGTCTGTAAGGGACCATTCATCTGTATGGAGACCATGTGAAAACAAGATGTGTAATAGCCTACACAATTAGAGGTTAATGAGAAAATCATTAATTTCAACAGGACAACAATTGCATTTTATAGGCAGTGTGATATTTAATCAAAATAAAATATCTGGGCTGCTACACAATCATGTCATTAATACACATCCTTGTCCCTGATAGTAGCTTCTGGCATTTCAATAGGCTAAATTCCAACTTTTTAAGAAGAAATAGAGTCATAAAAGGAGCTACATAAATTCTACCTTGCCACATAATCTGGCCTAAGTAGTTAGCAAAGGAAGACAGAAAAATAATGTATTTCCAGTTTGGCTTCTTTTCTCCATTTCAGAGACAGTGCAGTTGTTGTATACAGACCCATTCTCTCTCATTCAGATTTTTCTTCAACAAATTTTAATATATCTCTACACTGAGTACTCAAATAAGTGGAGAATGTGGAATTTATCTGTGTGAAGTAGGTTAAAAGCACTAAAAACTATAGGGAGTTACTAAATATGGAATGAAATGTGTGCGTTCAAAACAGACTTAATTTCAGGACATAAGGACAAAGATAAATATTTGCAGGTTAAGAATACACATAAAAGAGTAAAACATATGAACAATTACCACTTGAAGTACATCAGAAGTTCTTCACAGTAATCGTTAGTTAATTTATACCACTTGCTTCCATTTTGGCAACAGACGACAAGTTTAATCTGGAAATGTAATGTAGTTAAAAAGTATTTATAGCTTTCAAGGCAAAATGGCAATCACAGATTTCTTAGGGAGAAATTTACATCCAAGATTCTCTGGAAAAAGTGAGCAAGAAAGATTTTGGCCAAGATTATATAAAAATATTATATTAGTAGAATATCAGTTCCAATTTAATTAATATTATAAAAGATGTAAAGTAAAAGGAAGTAATCTGTTACCAAAATACTAGTAATACCTTTATTTATGGCCAGAAAAAATAAGACATTTACATTCTTAGTAACTATAAATGGTACCTGTTATTTCAGAGTCTCTAAATCAGCTGCTGCCATTCAAGAAATAGTTACTTGAGACTCTTTGGATGGCACTATGGAACATCAGTTGGATTTGAATAGGTGTCAAAAAAAGGTAAACAAGATCACAAGAGTGACTAAAAAACAGTAGAGAGCAAAATGCAATATGTTAATATGCTCCTGCTTAAACCCATGGTGAATTGACATCTTGACTGCTATGTGAAATTCAGGTTTCCTTTTTTTCCACATCTTCTCAATAAATAGGCATTGAAGAGGAGCAGCTTTCCAAAATTAAAACTTTAAAAATGGTACCATGAGATAATATAGTCTAAATTTTTATGAGTTCTAAATATAAAGCTGATAAATTATTAGAAAACATGAAAAACAAGTTCATCAAGGATTATTAAAAGTAAAAATGTCTTAATCACAGAACCACAGAATGGGAAGAGACCACACGGACTCATCTGGTCAACTTCACTGCTCATTCAGGGTCCTCCTAGAGCACATACCACAGGATTGTGTCCAGACAGTTTTTGAATATCTTCAGTGATGGAGACTCCACACCCTCTCTGGGCAACCCGAGGAACATAAAGGTCCTCCTCATGTTCCGGTGGAACTTCCTATGCCTCAGTTTCTGCCCATTGCTTCTTGTCCTATTGCTTGGCACCACTGAGCAGAGCCTGCTCCACCCTCCTGACATTCTCCCTTCAGATACTGATGGACATTGATGAGGACCCCTCTCTGTCTTCTCTTCTCAAGGCAGAATTGGCCCAACTGCTTCAGCCTTTCCTCATAAGAGAGATATTCCAGCCCTTTAGTCATCAACCTGCTCCAGGAGCTCCATATCTCTGTTGTGCTGAGGAGCCCAGAACTGGACACAGCACTCCAGATGTGCCTCACCAGGACAGTGTAGGGGGGCAGGATTATTTTCTTTGATCTGCTGATAGTGCCCTTCCTCACGCAGCCCAGGATATCATTGAATTTCTTGGCCACACACTACTGGCTCATGGACAGCTTGTTGTCCACCAGGACTCCCAGGTTCTTCTCTGCAGAGCTGCTTTCCGTGAGGTCATCCCCTAGAAAAAAAGGTACCCCTCCCCACCAATTCAGGTTGGAAGCATTTTGAGGATACGTCTGGGAAAGTAACGCTGTAATGATCCCCATTTCCCTAAATCTTGACCATTGTCAGAGACAGACTACAGACCAGGACAGTAAGTTTAGGTATTTATCGGCTTTCCCAGGCTCTTAAGTAAGGAGAATAGGGAATAAATCAAAGTAGGTCTGGGATGTAGTCCTTTGCACATCCATATGCAGAAATATATGCAGCCAAATTTGCCTGGGTGTCAACATTAGGAATCACAATATTAAAAAGCCACTGAAGTACGGATATGAAAATTATGAAGTGAGGTCAGGTTTTAAAAATGTGAAGACAAGTTCTGTAAAGACAAATTCAGTGAAACAATTAAGTGCTCGGATTACAGGACGTAGCCCCTCCATGGGGGAAATACCTGCACAAATAATCTTTTAATGTGAATGTATTTAAAATCCATCATTAAACTGTTACCAATAGAAAAGATATGAAATTGTCATGTTTTGCTTCCCACAAATCCATAGGAATTTGCTACTACCTTGGAGTAAGGGTGCAATATAGAAGCACTCCTGGCTCACTGTTGGGGTCTACCTCACAGAAGTCTGGCTGTGGAAATCTAAAGCACTCTTCACTCCAGCTTTAAGATGTAACACAGTCCTCCCAGTTGTGGTAGAAAGGTAATAGTGTTGGTGGTACATTTCCTCCCAGATAATTTGTATCTGTTGGAAAAGTAGCATATATCTAATCAGAAATGCAGTGGGAAATGGAAGTGAAACAGGCGTTAATCTATTCACAGTTCATTGACTCTGAATGAAATTCAGGCGTGTGGCCTCATTTGTGAAAGACAGAGGAAAAAGCCTTTAAAATCTTATTTTAAAAATTATTTTGCTTGCTTAAGAAGGCTAATTGTGTATTCAAGACCCTAGGTTTTATTTTTCTTTAATACAAAGCAAAAATGATGTTTTGGTTTAATCACATAACTAATAAACACAGTTTTTATTACAGTCTACTGAAAAAACATAGAAGAAGTTGCTATATTTTTACCACACTTGCCTGCAATGAACACAGTGACATATGGACTGGGATGTTTTTCTCTTGAAATACAGCCAATTTAATTAGAAAAAAAATAAGGGTAAAATATTGGTAAATTAAAAGAAAAGGGGAAAAAAGGAAAAAAGAGAGAGAAATACACACTTACAGAAGTTCAAGGAAATGCTTTGACTCCATTCTCACAAGTCACCCATTTAGAAGCTGACAGAGCATTCATATCTTCTGCAGTTAGCCCATGCTGTCTCCCATTGAAATGCAGAAGCAGGGGGCTGAGCAATTCCCATCGAAATCAACTGTAGCTGACTTCAAGCTGTGTTTTCCTGCTATCAAGACTTGCTTTGCAGATAAGGTGTAGGAAATTCCACTAGTCTCTGTAACCTCACCCTTCGTGCAAATCCTACAAGACTTGCTGTAACATACTGCTTGATTAATGCAGAACCAAATAACCTTTCTGAAACATTCACATTTAAACAAAAAGAAAAAAGAAGCAAAGAGAGGTGATGGTATGCATCGGGACTTCAACCTGGATTTAAAATCTTTGCTAAGGATTTTCTGTGTGACCTTAGGGCTTGGAGTAATTGCCCATATGCCTGCTATTATCCTGTAGTAAAATGAAGAATATTCTCTCCCCAAGTATCTCAGATTAGCTCATACTTTCCATGCTTCATCTGACTTAACATAAATTGACAATATGTCTTATCCTGTTTATAAATCTATACTCCAATATGTCACCCTAGCTTCTCCAAAACCCTGCTGAGCTGCCTATTAACTCCACAGGATTCTACATTTCCACCAGCTGACGTGTGAAGAGCTGCAAAGGCTTGTGTCTACCAAGACATGGGAAGTGCTAATTTACACCTACTGAGCTTCCAGCAAGGCTTTCAGGAAGTGCATTCTTTGCAAAAAATATTTAGGTTGGTAAGTGATCTCAGAGCATACATTACTAAATCAAACAGTACCAAATCAAATGCTGTATATTAGAGAATCACAGACAAACCTTTTTGAGACTGACTGGTGTTAGTGTCCCATTATTTCTAGCTACTAGAGAAAGAAAATACATTCAGAAAATGTAGTAGGGATTGTTATCTAAATAGGATTCTGTCTGGTTTGTAGCAAATAAGCAGATTTTTACTAGTCACCAGGGTAATCCATAGTCTGTGATGAGGCTTGTTAGCTTGTTGATACCTCTTCATCTTGCATACAATCTAAATAGATGATAAGGATATTTTATTCTCTATAGGATACAGTCAGTGGGAACCCTGAGTCTGCAATGCACTTCTTTGACCTGCTTCACTGTTCCAGGGCTAACAATATTATTTCATCCCACAGCACTGCTCCTGCAGTGGATCATGTTACACAGCACCAGAGGTAGCACCAGCACCCACTCTCCAGGTGAGGACAAAAGGCACAGATGAATGAGACAGCGGATCTTGGAGAAACGTGGGATAGAACTTTAACGAAATCCGATTTTGATGAGAAGTAATTGGGGCTGAAGATAATGAGCTGGTTTGGGAGGACTGAGTGCTCAAGAGAAAATGCAAAGCAATATATAGTACTGTACTTGAAACTGCAGATCTTAACAGCCTAGTCACACATTGAAATGTTGCATTCTTACCTATAAACTGGGAGAAGAAATGTAAGATTTGCTTATATTGAACAAGACAGAGTGATATAATTTAATTTCCATTCATAACTTGGGAGAAGAAAGGTGGCTTTCATCCCCCAGTGATACAAGTATGGGAAAACTGGATGTTAAAATTTCTAAGCGTTTTTAACCCCGTGCTAATAATTGACCATATCTGTAGACAAAATCCTCAAGGCAAAAAAAAACTGATTGAAATATTTTTATACCTAACTGACTTTGGATACCTTCAGCTTTTTCTTTTTCTCCTCATTTTATTCTGATTAATTAATATGCTGATAATAACTATTCTGCTCACTGAATTTTATTTTTAGTGACAAGAGCTGGGGAAAACACTGAGGTACTTAACACCTTCTTTGCCTCAGACTTTAATAGTAACACCAGTTTTTCTGTATGTACCCAGCCCCCTGAGTTAAAGACAGGGACAGGGAGGAGAATGAAGCCCCCATAGGGGGAATGGTCAGTGACCTGCTGCACCACTTAGACGCGCACACTGGTCTATGGGGCTGGATGGGATCCACCCAAGGATACTGAGGGAGCCTCTGAAACTGCTCACTGAGCCCCTTTCCATGATTTACCATTGATGATAGGAAAAGTTTCAAGTAAATGGTTGAGTCACCATCCCTGGAGGTATTTAAATAGACATATAAATATGACAGTTAGGGATATGGTTTATGGGTTGACTTGGTTAACTCGGTTAACTCGATGCTCTTGTAGGTTTTTTCCACACTAAGTAATTCTCACATTCTATTGTAGGTTTTTTCCACACTAAGTAATTCTCAGATTCTATGAATATCACTCTTCAAGGTGGGTTGCAGTTTAACCCCAGTCAGCAACCAAGTACCATGCAGACATTCACTCCCCCACCAGTGGAATCAGGGAGAAAATTGGAAGCATAAAAGCTAGAAAATGTGTGTGTTGAGATAAAGACTATTTCTTAAGGAAAGCAAAAGCCACACTCTCAAACAAAGCAAAAGAAAGTTCATTCACTGCTTCCCGTGAGCAGGCAGGTGTTCAGCCATTACCAGAAAAGCAGGGCCCCATCACACAGTATTCAGTTACTCAGGAACACAAGTACCATCACACCATCAGAACATTTCCCCCTTTCTCCTCCTTTTTCCCAATTTATATAACGAGCATGATGTCATACAAATCTCCCTTTGGTCGGTTTGGGTCACCTCTCTCAGCTGTGTCTCTTCCCTCGCACCTCCACAATCCTCACCAGTGTAGGAGCACGAAAAACAGAGTAAGCTTGGCTCTGAGTAAGCCCTGCTCAGCAATAACAAAAACATCTATATTATCAACACCATGTTCAGCACAAATCCAAAATCTAGTCCCATAGTAGCCACTGCAAAAAATTTTTACTCCACCCCGGCCAAAACCAGCACAAATTGTTGAATGGTAGTCTAAATGGGGTGAACTCTTACAAATTTATAGGTGCAGACTATGTATTTCAATGCATATCTTTGTGGATGTTTCCCAATTCAAGTTCATTTAGATTCTGAATTATATTTCAACTCCTAAATTCCTATGTATTTCAATATTAAATGAATAACACAAAGATCCTTAGAACATTTATGTGACAAGGCAGGTCCTTCTAGGTTGCTTTAGAAGGAGGTAATACTGTTAACAAGTAAAAACATCACTCAGTTGATGCAATTGAAATGAATCAAAGGAATCAAAATACATAAAATAAACAAGAAAAAATCAGTGAGCAACTCTCTCATGGAATTCCTGGAGTCACTATGACGAAGCATGACTTCTAGTAAGGTACATGCTCCACGGACTGAGAGCTTAATATTGATAATTCTTCAAGCAAAAAAAGAATTAATTCTCCTGCATTCCAGGTGAGTGCTTTACATTAACTTAAAAGCTATTTTCATTTTGCCGCTTCTTAACAGTGGTATATAAATCCTTTTTCACATTGGAGATTAGTCTATATCCTGATGGTTAAGACACAGAAGATAAAAGAGTGGTTGTGAAAGGCACTGAAACCAGTTTTTCAATACTGTGTAAGAATTCTGACTTGCTGGCTAGTAAGCAGAGGGAAGAATGCAGCATTCGTTTTTTCCTATCTGTGTTTTTACTGAAAGCAGTTGTCTTTGCTTTGTTTCATAAAGACCAAGCCATCTGGTAGGTATGATCAGATGCATGGGGTCCCTCAGGGGGAGCAGATGAAGGAATGCATAGATTGTGAATCTTGATAGGACTTATATATAATACAGCTCTGAAGCCTCTCAGCTTTGATGAGATGAGACAAGTTTCAGGTCCTACTCAGACTTAGAAATTGAGGCAAATAGGCAATGGAAATAGTGAAAAATTTGTTGAGTACATAATGGCTTTAGATATTACTGAATATTCAGTCTGTGGGGTCTTCATAAAATGTAATAGATAAGGATAGAGGAACCAGATATTAACTGATCAAAAGTATGTAAACAGTAAACTTTAAACAAGAATACAACAGTAAAAAAATTCAAGATGAGATAGAGGTTTAAATAAGATTAATGTAAAATATATTTATGGTTTGTATCATTGGATCAATAGTATAAAACAGATGTTGGAAACACATCTATAAACATAGGTATGTATGCTTTGTAAGGTACTGATACTGGTGGTAGCATTTAGAGGAATAAAGGTGGTTTAAAATGCTATTGCAGTGCATATATGGTAGAACTCAGTTTCTAAAATGTAGCTTGTGCTATCCATTTAATTAAAGCCAGGTTTTATTGTTATTCACCCATTTGAAAAGTAATTTATTAGATTTGAATAAAAACAAAATACAGCTAATAATATTTTTTTTAAAATATTATCCTTTGTTCCAAAACATTACATGCATTTTGCAAAAATGAGCACTACTTTTACTTTCATTGGTTTTTGGGTTTTTTTTCTTGTTGTCTTTGTGTATAGGAAATTTCTGTTGAAATTAGATTTACAAGTCTGAATAAAGTTATAGTTTTACCATTAAGTGTGTACATGGTACTGCAGCATTAGAACTGCCTGAAAGTTTCTAGACAGAGCATGTTAAAATGTAGATTTCCGAAACAAATGAAAGTTTTTAAATATTAAAAAGTATCTGCAGTCAATGAGACATAGTGTTTTCCATTATATTTAGAATGCTTTTTGTAATTTTTCTTTCTATGGATTTTCCTATTCCTAAACATATATTTCTTATCTGTATGTAGATATAAAATATATATATTTAGAACATGGAATTAATTTTGGTAGCCAAAAATGTTTTTGTTAATGTAAGCACATCTGTGCATAAGGAGGGGTTTATACTAGATTCTGGGCAGTTGCCATTCTGGCCACAGTTGCATGCCTGATTAATTAGGGAAAATCTCCTATCCTATTGTGTAATCTGTTATGGGCCTTCTCATCCAGTGGGAGCCTGTTTAGGCTGGGTCTTCATGTCATGGTGCCCCTGAGATAAAAGATCCTGGTTCCAGGCAGTGTTCGTCCTTCTAATCAGGCCATAGTGCAGTTAGAACCCTGCCTTTCACACCCTCCACTGTTATAACTCATCAGTTATATCAGTTGAATATCATGGTTAGTGTTCACTACCTAGGGCTGCCTGTATTACCATCTTGTGCACCTCTGCTTCTACACCCCATTTTCATTCTCAAAATGATTATATATTAACTAGCACGAGACGTTGCACTATACAACTGCACAAAGATAAACAAAAACTAAAAGTAATTTAGGTGTCAGTGACATGCTGCTAGAGCAACTAAATTCAGCTGGAACCAAAACAAGCCAAGACAAGATGTTGGATCCTGCTTTGCAAGGTCTTATCTTAGTAATGTCAGAGCCAGACACAGTGGGTTTTAGAAGTAATAGCTTGATTTGCATTTCCTGAATGAATTCTTTCTGTAACAGCAAATAGGTAAGAAACTTGCTTGCTTTATTACTGCTTGCTTACCTACCACCCACTGGAGGTAAAGATCAGGTTCAAGAACATCTAAAGATTTTCTGGACGCACACAAGTCCACGGGACCTGATGAGATGCATCATAGGATTGAGTGCACCTTCTGCAAGTTTGCAAACGCCAAGCTGCGAGGTGCAGTTGACATGCTGGGTGGAAGCAATGCCATCCAGAGGGACCTTGGCAGGCTGGAGGGGTGGGCCCATGTGAACCTTAGGAAGTTCAACAAGGACAGTACTTGTGCTTAGGATTACCCTGACCCAGGGCGCTTGCAGTTGTCCTGGGCTGCAAGCACACATTGCAGAGAATGGATTGAGAGCAGCCCTGAGGAAAAGGACTTGGGGATGCTGCTTGACAAGAAGCTCACCATGACCCAGCAATGTGCACTTGCAGGCCAGAAAGCCAAACATATCCTGAGCTGCGTCAAAAGAAGCGTGACCAGCAAGTCAAGGGAGGTGATTCTTCCTCCTCTGCTCTCGTGGGACCCCACCTGGAGTGCTGCATCCAGCTCTACAGCCCCCAACATAAGAAGGACATAGACCTGCTAAAAAAGGCCAGAGGAGGCTCATAAAGATGATCAGAGGACTGGAGCACCTCTCCTAGGAAGGGAGACCAAGAGAGTTGGGACTGTTTTCCTGAAAAAGAGAATGCTCTAGGGAGACTCTATCAGCCTCCTGGTACCTACAGTAAGGCTACAAAAAGGCTGGAGAGGGACATTTTACAAAGTCATGCTGTGATAGGACAAAAGGGAATGGCTTTAAACTGAAAGAGGGTAGGTTTAAATCAAAAATAAGGAAGAAATTCTTCACTGCAAGGGTGCTGAGGCACTGCAACAGGTTGCCCAAAGTTGTGGATTCTCCCTAGAAATGTTCAAGGCCAGGCTGGATGGTCTTGAGCAACCTGGTGTAGTGGAAGGTGCTCCTGCCCATTGCAAGGTAGTTGGAACGAAATGACTTTTAAAGTCCCTTCTAACGCAAACCATTCTGTGATTTTATGATTCTGAGCATTGTTTAAATCTCTGTATGCTAAATACCCCTAAGAATTATTAATACAATTCAGACCAACATTATTAAATTTGCAATTAAAAATACATATGAACAAATAGATACATCTATTCCCACAGAGACCTTTCACATAGTTCTAGAAGAAAAAATATTCATTTTGAATTTTCAAGTCTTACATATTTCTGCCTATATTCAATGACATATATGAGCACATGAATAGTTTCAATTGTATGTACAGCTCCACTGAGTTAACTCAGTCATTTATAGAATATGCTCAAGTGATTTTTTTGACATTTCACACAAAGTTGAAAATCAAGTGTAAACTTCTGAACTAAATCTTATTCTAAAAATTATATGTTATCTGTAAATATTAAGATGTATGATGGCAAAGTACCACCTCTGTCTCATCTATTTACATATTTCTTTGATTCCAGTAAATATTACTATTATGCTTATTAGTGTCTGACTACTTCAATATTTCCTTGAAATACAAACAGTTCTTTGATAGAAAAATATGAAAGTGGAATAATAATTTGATGACTGGACTTGAAATACATAAGAAAAAACTTAGTGTTGAGTTAGCACTATGCTCAGCAGAGATTAAAAGGTAAAGGATGTTTCACAGTAAGAAAAATTCTGCTGTGCATCTGAAAGGTTACAAATGTGATTAACTGTGGCAGGTCTCATGTGCTCCACTCATTAATCTCACACCTGGTAATGCATTAGGGATGGCAGGAGTAAACATGATGAAAAAGTGCCATTTCATAATGCCATACAACATTAAGACAAGAAAATTAAACTGAGATTTGGGAACTTTGAAAAGGTATTATTAGCATTAGTATTAATGTTAGTATTAGTTGTTGTTGATACTGCTGTTGTTATTAGTATTAGTATTGTGATGATGATGATTAAAAAATGCTGCAGCTAGTTTTTAGATTCAAAGCCATTAATATTTATGAATATTTAGGATGAAGTCCTCAAAAGTATTTCTAATGGCATCTTGCTGGTTACTGGTATCCATATGTACCTAACATATGTGCTCTGGAAAAAGATCACTTACTAGACATTATGGCATATGTCACCTTGGCAAGGAGGGCACTGCATACCAAACTCTTTAAATACAATCTCTCTCATTTGTGTGCTAAACATGATTTAAGTGAAATGTTACAAAATAAAGCAAAAAAGACGTTAATTTACCACATCTTAAATAAGATTTTACCAAGTATGCACTTAAAACGCTACATTATTTTAACAGAATTCTACTTCATTTTGACCCAAGTAGGAATTTGCTGACTCGAGGTATGTTTCCAGAGTCCCAATAAACACAGTGATTCTTCACTGTCTGGGAGGCAAAGCAGCTATATTGATATCAAACACCACACATACACACACTACTCTCCCCATCAGATAGCTTTTTTACTAAAAACTGCTACACCATCTGGGGTGTTTGAAAAAAACTGAGTATTGTTGTAAAAGTTAAGAGATAATTGCACAGTAGAATTTTCTAAAAAGATGTTTTACTTCATTGCTCTAAAAGAATTACCACTTTTGCTTTTATTCTTTCAGGTTTATATCACGTCTTTGCTCTACACTTCCTTCTTTTCTCCTAAGGCATGTTCTTCTCCTCCCCTTGCCTCTTTAATCTCAGTTCACTGCAGTTTTACCTTTACACAACTCCTTCTCCACACTGTAGTGCCTTGTCTTTCTGGTCATTAGCCATCCTTCTCTCTCTTTAGTAATAAATAGTCAGTACCAGTATAGCATTAATATCTTGAGCATTGCTCAAATATTTAAGAGAATAGTGTTATTAACACATCAATTTCTACTTGGATGAAAAATTGATGGAATATTTAATGATAAGAAAGAGAGGCTCTCTTATTTCTAAAGAAATATTTCACTAGACCACTTGGTCTCCCACAGCTTTGATCTGTTTCACTTAAAGCCATGGTTTGCCTTACTGCCATACCTAGATGGTAGCTCACTTGCAGGCAGGCTGTTGGTGGACTTACACCATCAATGTTGGCATCCTGTCAAAACATGTTTGGTTTCATTGTATCTACAAAGACATAATAAACCACATACACAGATTTCAAGTATTACAAAACCTTTTGCAGTAATTCTGCTTGTCAAAGATAATTAGAAAATTTGGCCTTGGTGAGAGGGGTGCTTGTCTTTTTCAGGTGTACTCAAGCTGTTACCTAACAGCTTGCAAAAAAATGCATCTAACTTTTGGGTTGTGATTCCTTTTTTCTTCATATAGACTGGTCTCATCTGTTGGGTAGTGAAAGTGATGTAATTGCATTAATAGTCTTAACAAATGCATTGATCATTACTATTTTCTCAAACTTTGACCTACTGCTATCTCATCTTCCATACCTGAGGAATGCCTGCAGTGTCTCGGGATGACACAGCCTAAATCAGGAGACAAGATTATGATTAGCAATAGAAATGAGCCAATTTCCACACTAATAAGCAGATCACCCCTATGTATGTAAAAAAAAGTATTATTTTCAGTTTCTGTCATTGATATTTAAAAGATAAACATGAAGAAGGCAAATGATAAGACCAATCATTATTACTGGAATAAGTTATGACTTTTGAACAAAGACAATGATTATGTATTTGCATGTGCAAGATGATTACAGCAAAGGTTAAGACATAACTTGGAGTTTTCGCATTCGAATGCAATCCTTGAAAAATGATGGTGCTGTATCTGTCTGGTTAAACTGCTTGGAAAAAAACGATTTGAAAACCTAACTATTTTCTCTTTTAAAATATTTCATAAATTGATGTCCTCAAAACTAAAAACATAAAGAGCATCTATTTCTAACAGTCCTTTACAGAGGAAAAGTTTAGAAAGTTCAGACATTAAAAAAATTTTAGCACCCCTAGCACACCTATTACTCACTACAGTGGACAAATAAAAAAATTCTAAGTGTTTGTGGAAATGAGAGAATTCAACAAACAGTGCATAATATATTACTTAAATTCTGCAATTAGAGGTTATTAAAACAGCCATTGTTTCATTCTAAAGAGAGGAATTTACATGAGTCCTTTAAAATTAAAATAATTTTCTACATTTCTACCACTCTTAATTCAGATCTGAATAAAAAAAAAAATTATAGTCGTGTAGAAAAATAACATTTATGCCTAAAATATTGTGGATATCGAAAGTTGCCAACAAAATTAATCTTCAGCCATGTTTTCACTAATAGGAAAATGTTTACTGGTAAAAAGTTAATCCATATTATTTTTCCATCAAGAAAGACTTACATTTCAGAAATTATTTATCATGCTTTCCTTTTCTTCTATACTTAAATCCTAAAATAAAGGTAATATAGTGTAATAGTTCATAAGACTATTCAGAAATTATTTCAAGAAGTAATTGAGTGATAGCAGCTTTTTCAAGTACTTGATGTATGTCCTTAGAAGGTAAGGACAATCAAGTAATGAGAAAAGGACTGTACGGTTTAAGCTCCATGTGTCTGCTTTCTTGTTTTTCTTGTAATTTTTTCCTTCCCATCACCTCTTCCCGCACAAAGATTGTATTATTTATCACTACAGGTTTTTTTCTCTGAAAACTACTTAGCACTGGAGAAGTGAAATGGAGGATTTATTGGGTTTTAATACATGCTTGTGTATTTACTGTGTTTCCAGTGTTTTAGTTATAAGAAAATAAGAATGCTAAATAACCAATATGTAATTTTCTACTAACCAGCTTTATTATATTTCTTTCCTTGCCCTGTTCCTAAAATGTAGATTATATTTAGAGGCTTCTAATAGTAAGTTCACGTTTGTTTTCGCTTCAGTTTTTTTAATCTTTTTTGTCTTGTAATTTTCTTTGTGTTTTTGGGCTTGGGTGTTTTGTTGGTTCTTTCCCATTTACATTTCTGTAGTGTTAAGCCATTATAATATTAATATTAATTGTTAAGCCATTATAATATTTTCCTTCTGATCATTACAAATTATGAGTCCCTATTACACAGAAATGAAATAGAGAGTTTCAAATTCTAATTTCCCTCTGTCAAAAAATTCCCCTCATGAATTGTTTATTTTCTTCCTGACAATCTTGGTGACATGTGTTTGGTGACATTAATAGCTCCACGATAATAATCCCGAAGTTATTAATAATTTACAATATTTTCTACACCCAAATGGGCATTCCTAGTGTCATTGCTCCAATTGACAAAAGTTCCCCCCACTAAAAAAAAAAAAAAAAGGTTCTTTAGGGTCAACTAGTTTATTGTTGGTGATACATTCTGTATCTGTCTGGTGCATATTTCCAGTGCAGTTTTCTGCAAAATGTGATGGAATAGCATTGAGTCACACCTTGTGCATTTTGCACATGCCTTCATAAGGATGAACAAAGCAGAGAGAATACCAACCCTTTTGGGAGAGGCCTGGTTACACTGTGCTTTGCTGTTTACCGTGGTTTTCTTGCTTATAGATTTTTATACAATTTTGAATAATAATTTTGAAGTATTACTACTCTTTATGAAAGAGGCAAGAATACTGATTAGTATCCTGTCATACCAACCTTACCCAGTAAATTCCCAAAAAAATCTATTCAGAACTTTTTACTGAGACAAAAAAAAATTCTGGTTGTGTACCACTTAGTACACAAATAGTTCTAAACTTTGAAAAAAGTAGGAATTGAGATACAAACTAAATAACAAACTACAACATACGTTGTTGAGAAAGACAAAGGGTGGATATAGAGTCCAAAGAGTCCAAAGTAACAAATGTGAATTTAAATCATCAGCTGTGCTTCAATAAAGCAATTCTTTCCTCTAACAGTGTAGAAATGTATGGAAGTGAAATGCTGAACCACACTGAAGGAAATGTTGTAGTAAGAAGTACAAGTGAAAGGGAAGGATCGCCCTGTAATTTCATGGCAGTGATGCTACAGGCCTAACAGTTACTTCCTCAAAAGTGGCATTTGGATGTCTTGTCAAGGTTCAGGATTTCACTGATCTAGTCTGCATACACAAAAGATCACAGGAACAAGTGTCTGATAAAGAGATCTTATAGTAAGAGAGGACTTAATTAACTTTCCTAAACAAGGGCATGCACTTACATGTGTGAGCCTGTAGGATATCTACCTACAAAAGGGTGGCAGACCCAAAAGAGTTTCTCGAGATACATGGCCTCCTGGAAAAGCCCAGTCTCAAGCATCACTCAATATTTATATATAGGAAAGTGAATTAAAATTTAAGCACTCTTCCATGGGTAATGCACACAACACAAGACAACGGTGAGATAATTACAATCAAAACCAGAAATACACAGGCACAGCATCACAGTTCTCAAGTGCTTAGATGTACTATGACATGCAAGAGTTTTAACAGGAAGGCTATCACAGATCACAAGAGAATGGAATGTAGCAGAAAAAATTGGGTGTACTGTATTCACACAGTTGCCACTTTTGCTTTGCAGCTTTATGCCAAAACTGCACAGAAGAGTTGTTAAAGTGTATGGTTTCTTGGACTAGGCTACATGCCACACATCCAAGATTTTGATTTATTTGGAAGTTTTTCACTTCAGTTAAAAAAATACTAGAATCACTAGAAGACTACTAGAATTCAGAAAGTCTATTGGAATATCAACAAACTGTGTGAGGGGTGGGGAGAGCTTCTCTGCATGTAGTCTGAAGAATTCTCTAGAGCTAATAATTTTTCTTTGCAGACAAATAACTCAGTGTGAACATGCAGATACCAGTTTTCCACACTTTGATTCACAGTATGGACACAGAAACACAGAGCTGGAACCAGTTCAGAACTGATACCTTTGGTCTGATCATGTCTAATTAGCACTGATAGTACAACACTTTATAGTCAATGGCTGGTGTAGTCTCTATCTCCTGAGCAAAGAGCAGGTAACTGGAACACTTACACAGAAAGTCAGAATATTGAGGTGCTTGAACTCCCAAGACAACAAAGCTATAACCAATCCTTGTAACACAACAGTTGGAGATGAAATTAACTCAGTATAGAGATGATGGACCTCTTTGAAATGTAAATTACCTGGAAAATATGTGCTGGAATACAGGTGTTCCTGTTCCTAATGCCCTAAAAGCACTAAACATCATTCCCAAGAAATTTTCTCATGGACTCATTTTGAAACTGCTTCTGATGGGGAAAAAAAAACAAAACTATGCTCTGCTGCCTTATTATAATTGCAAAGAAAAGTAGCATCCAATGCTAAGGAAACTATACGTATGTCCTCTGGAAAATTAAAGCTAAAATCTTTGGTGGAAAGAATAGCATTTTCTTAATGGTGGTAAACCTAGCCCACTCTGTGTCTATGCTTCCCTTCTCTGCCAGTTCAGGCCCTTTTTCTCTCCTTTCACCCTTAGGAAAAATGACAACTGAACTCCAAAGCATGGCCTCTGTCAACAGTCTAGATATCAAAAAATTGGACATCAGACCAGTGCGCATAAGAGAAACAGCCTCGAGCCATTCAAAGGTAACAGAGAGGCCATGTGCCAATGTTCCCTTCTGTTCAACATCTCTGTGACCATCTTTAAAAGCTCAGCTGCTGTTGATCTCTCAGCATCAAAATAATAATAATTATTCCTGTCCAAAGGAGCCTGATGATAATTTCATTTGGTGGGTTGCATGCAATTACAAATAGATAACTTTTCATTAAGATGGTCATCTTGATGTGTCTACTGCTCCTCTGCTGTACTTCCCTCTTGTTTGTCCTCCTACCAGCTCTCAGATCCAAAACAGGAGCAAAAGTTTTGGCTGCTCCTCAGGGCATGCACTTCTTTAATCCCTGGGATTCATAAGAAAAACATAGAAGTACACTTTGAAAAAATAAAGAGCAAAGTTGAATTCCTGAATTCTCAGCTGGTGTGAAGTCAAAGTCACACAAACAACTTTTGCATATGGAATGTGGAGCACTCAACAGAGCTCCTAGATGCATTATCATGCATGCAAAGCCTTTCATAGTCAAATCCTTATAAGCTCCACTGCACATGCACATCACGATTGTGAATGTGCAAGCAGGGTACAAATGCTTGTAATGTTCATGTTCCCAGAGTACTTAGGGAATTTTAATGAATACATGTATAATTCATCTAAAAGGAGATAACTGGCATGTGGCATACCAGGAACTGTGATCTGTTCCATTGATGTTAATGATAACAGCCTCAGCCAACTGCGGTGATGAACCTCCTTGAACCTTACAGTAGCTCATATATTTTCCTCTTGCTATAAATGTTTTATTTTACCTGATACAGTAATGAAATTGTCAAGATAATGAACAGAGTAATCATTTCACACAAATGGCTAACTTTAATTAAAAATCACAGTGTTGACTGCTAAAATATGGAGGTAACAGACCATTGATCAGATTGCAGATCACTGATAATTGAGATGTGGCTATAGATGCAAAGACCTGTGAACTCCACCTCACCGAAGGACATAATGTGTGCTGCTACAGTAGCAGTAGTCTCAAACACATCATTAGCCCATATATATGTAATTCTTTACTCAGCTGTTAAATCTGCAAGGACAAATATTACCTGTTATACCACCTCCAAAGTAACAGTTTGAATTAATGACACAACTGCCACAGTAAAGGATGTCAGTGTCCTGAGAATGTGGTTTCCAGGAACAATGGAGGACTTCTTGTTCTAGAAGGTATTCCTGAGGAACAGAAACTCTCCTATCCCATGGCATGCCATTCCATGGCTACCTAAGCAAGTAACACTTGCAGAGGGACACTGACATTGGCTTTTCTGAAGAATGTATAAAACCTCACCTATTCTGAGTGCAGTGATAAGTTTCATGTCTTGCTATATTCTATTACAATTTTCATCATAGCGACAAGGTTATAAACTCATCACATGTCATAAAAATAAAGTTGGATATTACTTTTTACAAGTTTTGGGGTTTTCAATTAGAATAACCATTGATTCTCATTCTCTACTTCTGTTTTGAAAGAGTCTAGAAAAAGAGAAATTATAAAATTTGGCTTATAAATCAAAATGATGAAGATGATGTTGAAAGATCTGACAGGGTTCAGAACAATTTTCAGCTGTGGATTTATGTCTGGTCATTGTGGACTTGGTGTAAAATGCCGAGGTCTTAAGAGACTCACCCCTGATGCTGTCTTCTCAAAACCCTCTTCTTTAATTTACTACTGGCAAAGAAATCATGCCCTTTCCTCCCAAGTGTCTTTGTTCCCTTTTTGCTAAATTATGACACTAATTTGTCTGTAATATTACCTTTGAAAGGCACATGGCTTTCACAGCAAGACACACTCAGTGTATTTGATCTCTCTTCTTTGTACCAGTTGTCAGTTTACTGTCTGATAAAAATTAGTGTTTGGAACTTCCATGTAAAACTCTAAGCTGTATTATGTTTTAGAAAAAATCATAATTCATTGTATTATGTTTTAGATAGATGTCTGACTCAGAATAAAACGTTTTTGGAACTCATCTCAGGCCATGTGGCGATCCACACCTCAGTCTAGTATGATCCCATGGCTACCTTGGTTTGCTGTTAATAAGGATTTAAGAACTATGAAGGTACCCCATCTGATGGTATGTACAGAAGTACCCATTTAAGTTCTAAATAAAGCCTTTGTTAATCAAACCATTGCTTCTCAGAAGTGGCATTACAGTGAAAACTAGGATGAGTGCATCCCACTTGTTTTAGAAATTCATTGATAGAATTTGTTTACTTGTCTTTTTCTGTTGAAGAAGGTTGATTCTTTAAAATCAAAATCTATCACAAAGAAAATCCAATATCCAGCAGTACAAGTAGAAAGTTGGAGGAAGAAGTCCAGTTGGATACTCCCAGTCAGACCTATTTTGACACTGGCTGCTTTCAACCAGTTTTGAGCCATAAATTTTTCTGGGATTACAATTTAAAGGCTGTTTGACAATTCTACCATCAGAATCACTAGACCCTAGCTTTTCTAGAGGAGTTTGAGATTTGGGAAGACAAGGGAGGAAGTAGTATGAGACCAAGTTTTAACATACTGCATTATTGCACAAAGCAGTAATTAAAGTTTTGCACAGTCATGTAATGATACACTGCTGCAGATGTCTACCTTAGAATAATCATTGTGGACTACATAAGATCATTCCAAACACTGACAGGGTCTAGTCAGACCTAGCAACAAACATATTTTCACCCCATTTTTCTTGTCCAGTCTCTATTTCCACAGGACAATCTCTGTTGTTTTCCTAAGACACAGCCTTCCTAATATTTGAATCTACCCTTCTATCCAACTTGCTATTCTTTTGAGAAATCGTACAGGGAGTTCAGCATGCAACACACTATTTATTCATGTAATCATGGATAATCATTTCCAATATGGAAAATGGACAGTACTAGACAAGTTGTTCTGCCAGGACCCATCAATGCCCTTCAGAAAGAGATGGCCCGTAGCCCTTTTGCACTGCTTGTGCTCCTACAGAAGCAGAGACAGTGACAACAGTAAAAAATTACCGGTTTTGATGAGTAAAAATTAATGGTTGACCTCCTTTAAAGCTGCATCTCATATTCTCACAAAGTGAAAAAAAGTCCTAAAAGGCTAAGGACACAAAAAAGTGACTTTATATTTTTAATAAGCTAACAAGATATTTAACTACAAGAACATTCTGTTTATATGGCCATGGACAAGAATTTTTGGGATATGAACATATCCATGACAGCTGCAATGACACAAATTCACTTAGCTACCCTCACACTGTAACAACATTCAGTCATTATCAGTCAAGATCTATCTGAACAAATGACCTATTACTTACTAGAAATCTTCTGGTTGCTTTTTCATTTGGTTGGGGTTTTATAAAATGAAAAAATAGAAGTAGTTTTAGTTAAGCAAATAAAGGCTTAAACATATTTCAGGTAGGTAAATACATAAATATTGAATCAAGACGTGCAATTTCAGGAGGACTATCTCTGATAGAAAATCAACATTTCCTTATCTATGAGTTTAAATAAACTGGACTATGAGAGTGGAATTTCAATGTCACGCTTCAGCTTTATGATATGTAAAATGCAGTAGAAGCACAGTATGAGACCAAAAAGCTAGTTATATAGTGCCTTGTGATGTCTCTAATAATAGACTTTGTGCCAGTTTCAGTCTGCTCAAGGGTATTCAGTAATTATAACATATAGACTATCAATAATAACAGTTATTATATATTTAGCCCTTTATATCCTCAAAAAGCAGATATATATAGGTTGGGTTTGTTTTTTTAAAAATACCTCCCTCCTTGAAATTAATTATGATATTCGTATTATTTGTGATCACATACTATTCATTCATTTTTTGTATTTAATGAGTACTTAATCAATTTTATTAATTCAACTTTAGGAACTCAGACTCTAGAGTAACTCAAAAAAGCAAATCAATTCACTTTGTGTACTAAAACTGAAATTTGCTTTCAGAGGAAAACTGGATAGGAGCAAAGACAAAACACTAAATTATGCCTATAAGAAGAGACTTTCAGAGATGTCTGTCACATACTGACATGCACATGTATACACCTTCTCCCTTGAGCAGTGAGACCAAGTAACCTTCCTTCTTCTAAGTATATTAACATCATCATCAATTTTGTTAACACAAAGAAATTTTGCTGAGTCTCACTCTGTATGAGAATGTCAGTTTATCTCTTCGGAGCCTAAACGTATATAGCTTGAAGGGGAAAACTTATTCTCAGAAGAAACAAAGTTTAATTTTTGTAATATTTGTTCATGGTATTATTAGAATGGTGACTTGAGAGCATTTCTTCATTATATCGCATTAAATATAAATATACATATATATTCCCTTATACAATGATGAAACAGAGTAAGTTAATATAAAGCTGCTTTTTATATAACAAATGTTCATGACATAAAATTTCCCCATAATTTCCCAAAATAAAAAGCAGTTGGAGTCTGCCCATTAGCTTCTTCACTCTCCCAAGAAATTCTCAGATTGCAAAAATGTCTATTATATTTTTTCTTCTAATGTGACTATTCTCTTCCATTAGTATAGTGTAACTGTAGTGACTTTTGAATAAGGGGAATGCCAATTATATCAGCATTTATTAAGTGTTCAATAACAAATTGTGTCTAAAACAGATCTGTCAGCCTTCATATGATGCAAAGAAAGGAAATGAAACCTAAAGTACAGGTTAATATTAGCTGTCTATGGCCACTAATTAACTCAGTGGAATTGTTTATGCTCTGGTCTTGTTCTTGATAGCACAGATGTTTTTCCATGCTTTTTTATACTCTTCGTGTCACATTTTTAAGTAACACTAGCCTGCCAATAAGGATTATATGATTTTCAGTTCTCATGGATCTTCATTTAACAAACAATCAAACTGTATAATCTTCATTGACTTCTGCTCTCTTTCCATCTCACAGTAAGCCAATGTCAGTTGTTCAACACTGTTAGTTTCCAAACACTATAAAGTCTAACAGGCTGTCAAAATCGTGCTGTCATCATGTTGAGAAAGAGATTGCCAGTAAGTGTGGGAAGGGGGTAGTTTTAAATTATTCCTGTCAACTGATTTTAACAGAAGAAAATGATACATTTGGAGTCTACCCCAGCTGACACTCCAGTGGTTTTGCCATGTTAGCGGAGCCACCGTAGCCATTGCTAGAGGATTTTCATGCACAAAACTTGGAGCTGGATGGAACATAAAATTGTCTCTTTGGTTTAGAAGTTACACACTCATTTAATGAAAAAGACTTGATTAGTAAGGTTGTGATTCCAAACTCTGCAGTCCCTGTGATGGAGAATGAACTGCATTGTGGTCTGGTGTTTCAGCTTTCTTGTCATCCAGCACCACTTAATTATGCTTATGATTAAAAAGAGTAATAATTTTTCCTAAATAAGTTTAGAGTTCACTACCTATGCATGGCACATGATGGAAAGATTATACCCAAATTTTAAATAACTAAAAAAATAGCTACTTTGCTCATATTTCAAAGTAATTGAGCATATCATAATCATATGCTATTAAAAGAGCAATATCTTTTGACATTTATGAATTATCCATATTATACTATAATACACATGCAACTTGTTTGTTACTACCTATTAAAAATATATACTAAAAATATATTATTCACTATAAATAAACCTCTTGGAAGAAAGTGAGATTACCTTTTCAATATGTACAACACACTGCTACTGTTAATGAAGCATCTGAATTAAAACTAGTCACATTTTTTGCGTAACGTGTAACCTTTGGTCACTTAAACTGCTGGGAAATGCAAGATGGTGCTCATTTTATTGACTGTGTAACAGAGTTCAGTTCATCATATTTTACGTGACACAATTTTCCTCTGATCTCAGAAGAAGAAGGGTACATGCTCAGGTAACTGACTCAGTATTTTTTTTTTAGCTTTGCTTCAGGAATTTATAAAAATGGAAACACAGGAAAAGGTAGTTTTTGAAATTTTAATGCCATTGCAGTTATTATAACAATTACGCTGAACATTAGGCAACATCTAAAACAGTCCTCAGGACAATTCAATTCACTTTGTTGACCATTCTGTCAGCAAATGCAGGAATACCAAAGACAAGACCATAGTTCTGAACTAGTCTTTTCTTATCTCACACCCAGATCACCTACATTTGTGTTTCTGTCAGATCCCATCACTGAAGGAGATTAGTGCTACTCATTCAGCCCTGGACCTTCTGATGAGACAGGCTGATCCCTTGGATCTCTGGAAATGTTTCTCCCATTTAATAGTTTTTAAATTATTTGTCACAAGAGATAAAGCTACTTAAAATTAATGACATCGGGATTTTTTATTAGGAGGTAGTATTTGCATCTGCTACAAGTGCATCTGCTTTGGGTCAGATACATAATCACAGAAAGCAATTAAAAGATTAACATTTTCTCCAGCTAAAGATCTGATCTACCACGTATGAAGCTATTCTTTATCTACAGTCTAGAGTAATTTCATTATAGCTCTTGTATTGTAGAAAGGCTAAAAGATTGAAAAAGGAGATGTGTTCCTTTTGTGTATTAGTGTAATTAATACTGGTAATCTTCATGCATTTCTAGATTCTCTTTGTTCTGTAATATGAAATTATTATAAACATTTTTTTAAATATTTGTGCTCTGTGATGTGTTCATTATAGAGTTTTTAGTTGGTTCTATTGAAAACAAGCTATTTGAAAACTGGGTGTTCCATCTGAAATTAAAATATCATGCACAAGTGTTTTTTATATTAGTACAAGGAACATGGCATGAGAAACTATTTCAGATGCCTGAGGAGATGTGTTCAATAAATGTCAGGTATTTATTTTGTATGTAAATTCAGACATATTAGGAATTTTAACATTAATGTCATTCTGGCTTTCAAGAACTGTTCATGGCTTTAACAAGTAGTCCATGTCATTAGGAAAAGTGGAAATAAATTTTCTGGCCTACATTTTCATTTGCCTTTCCTAGTAGTCTATATAGCTGCATGTATATGAACATTAGTAACTTTCCATTTGCATACCAAACAATTATATATCACGATATATCATGAGATATATTGATTCTAGTGTATTTATCCAGTACATGCAGATAATTGGCTTTAAATATAGCTCAAACTTTGATAGGACTAGTCACCTAATGTCATCATTGACAGGAATATATGAAACAGCCTCTACTTAAATAACCTTTTCAAAAAACCCACAGATGAATTATGAGACTGAAAAAAGAATACAGTTAAAAGAATGAATCACTTTAATTTTTCATTTTCCCTGTTAACAATGAATTCTCAGTTTTGTTGGCACTGCAATAGAAAAATTTAGACTACTATCACTGTTAACTGGGTTTTTAAGTGCCAGCCCTTTTTTACTTTTTCTGTATCTGCTCTGTAGATAACAGGTACCAACTATATTTGATCCAAAATAGCTGCCTGTCAAGTCCCGTGGAAGATACCCATCTTATTCAAGCAAATGTTTTCCCACATGCTGAGAATTACCATTTCCAAACCTGTAGACACATAAGTATGTGTTTTGAGTAACTGAAAGTTAGGAATGCAGTAACAAATGGGCAACATTGCACATACAGGAGCAAATAGAAATACTGGGGTTTTTTTTCTTGAATTCCACCCAAAGAGAGTGTATACAGTTTACAGAATCAACAATGCAAAGCCTAAACACTTCAAGACTAATACTCGTAATGAATTATACACATATATTAGCATAAGAGGTAAACTTACTAAAAAACTTGTTGTGAAAGCACCATAAATTGTTAAACAGACTAGCAAATTGTTTCAATAGTCACAGTTATGGCTATCTATGTTTTATGTCTTCAGAATTAAGGATCAAGAACACAGTTGCAAAGCAGGAAACTTTATACTGGAAATTAGTGGATGTTAACATCCTTCATTTGACCAAAATACCTTCTCCCAAATCATCCCAGACAAGCTCTCATGCACCAAGTACTGAGAAAATCAATAATAGAAAAAGATTTTGAAGATTTTAGCACAGTGACATCCAGTGGAATCTATGCAATTTCAAGTTACACAATGACTTCCTAGATGTCATCTCTTCATGGAACTCATAATACCAAGTTACATCTCCTGCAGAGAGCTACAGTCTTTCCACTCCATGAGCCACTGTGATGCACTACAAAAATCTCTAGCTAATGCATACTTTGGACATATGTCTGGCTGAGAATTCTTCAATGAGAAGGTGACTGCTGACCAAGTACCTCAAAATCTATAGATCCATTAAATTAATCAATTGGTATTTGTTTTTCTGCCAAAAACTTCCAATTTTATGTATTTTTGACAAAAAGTGAATGTTTCCATAAAAAGGAACCATTGCAAAGAAAATTGTAAAATAATTTTCCTTTTAATTTGCATTTTGTGTCAGAAAAACAAAAGGAAAACTAGAGCATAAAGGTGGCAAAAAGGATTTTAGGGTTTTTTTATAACAACCCTAGTAACTGTGCTCTTAAGGATGTTTGTCCAAGCATTTTAACTTGCCATGTCCTCAAAAGCAGAATATGTCAAAAAGCTAAGGAACATTCCCTGGGAAAGTTGATTCAACACAGCCTTGAGAACAAGTAGAAATGGAATATTTCAAGGCAGCTGAAATTTTTCGCAAACAAAGGAACCTGAATTTGTTTACAGTAACTAAAAATCACCAGCTACCAATTGCTCCTGGCTATTGCTGATGAATAAAAAGAAAGAAAATTTTCTAAGAAAAATGCTTTTGTAAAAGCACATTACCAACGCAGATTAGTAAAGTCTCACCCCTAAGAGTTATTAAATTTTGTAAATTATTAATATTCACCTATAGCAGTACTATGGAAGAAAAGAAAATTCAGATGTGGCAGTAGAGCAAAAGGCTTCTAACCATAGAAGAAAAACATTACCACCAACGCCTTAAGAGAGGGCTTTCCTTGTGAATATGATGTCAGAACATTCTTGTCATTATCACTCCTCTACTAAAGTGCCTTTTTCAGAGACTTTGTAATTGCAGTTGCCATTGCCAGATACAGAACAGCCAGCTGAAGAGAGTTTGAAGATCATCATTGGGTTAGGAAAATATTATATTTATCATTTAAGTTCAGCCACAATTCTAATTTCATAACACAAAGGTAGCAAAGGACATTGTACTTAAATGGGCTGTTACAGAGATTCTAGAAGAGAAAATTCCTAATTCTTATCAGATCCAGTTGTTTGAAAGATAGATTAGACATGGGAAAATGGCTCAAAAAAAACCATTCAATGTATTAGAAGTCTCCAGAAATTATTTCTCTGGAATAAGGAAAATGAGTAAAACAGACCAAAGAAGCAGTAAATAAATTTAGGTGTAGAAGCTGCTATGGCCAGGCAACACAAAAAAATATCCTCACTAAAAGATTACATATCACAACACAATTTCAAAAGATTACTATGGTGTCTATGAGAAGGAAAGATAAACTGCATTAAAGTCATGAGATAACATTTTCAAGAGTGCCCTAGGGAATATTCAGAATGGCTTACTTATCTTGGAGACTTTAATTTCCCTGAACTCCATCTGAAGGCAGTGTGTGAGAGTGATCTCTCCAGAAGGAATTGGCTTCAGACTGGCTAAGTAGGCTCTTGCTTTGAAACCCATCTATTTGGGTCCAGAGCAATGCAGAAATAGTGATAGCCATAAAGACTTTTTCATCCAAACATGCTTTTCCACAAAATACATTCATTTATTTAATGATAAGGAAACATTTTTCTGAACTGATCTCTTTTCAAGTCTATTTTTGATTTGATAAAAAAAAATAATAACAAATCTCTTTTGGAGTATACGGAGGGAAAGCTCTTTCTTTTGGGGCGGTCAAAGAAAAAGTGAGGTATTAACATAACTTTTCATTTTCTGATTGACATTACATATTAGAGAGAAGAACACACTAACACTCCCATATTTTTGTTGCTGGCTAAGTACCACAGTGTGGATAAAAGCTGGGTGGGATTTTTGCCTCTATTCTATCAGAAGCCACCAAAAGTTTATTAAATATCAACTGAGGAGAATGAAAAATGAATTTGGATTTCTTTGTGATTACACTGCTTTCCTTCTTTGATACTCCCTGGTACACTACTAGCTGTGGTGTAATTTGAATCATGAGAAATATTCATTACCAGTTTTAATGGTAAACAAGTTAACATGTCAACACATTTTAAGTTCACAATTTGCATAATAGGTTGGTACAAAACTGATAGTTAGGAGAAAGTTCTATCTGGAAAAATGAAGGGAATGACAGTGGCACTTTCCTCCCCAAAATGGGGAGGTAGTAAAAGTGGATTTGAGAGATACAGAGTACTTCAGTATTGGTGGGATTCGAGCTGGTCAGAAAGTTCTCAACAATTTACTCTGTCCATCCTTGTTTCAGTTTTTATGCTCTTACTTTGATAGATGCGTACGTATTATATGGATATGTTCATCAAGCACATACAAACATAAAATGAATATTCCAAATAGATAGCGTTAAAATAGATAAAACAGATGAAAATAGATAGTGTTAAAGTTCTCAGAACTGTTTGTTGGTTAATTACAGTTTCCTTTTTATTCTAGTAATATTTATTCACATTAGAAACTACTGATATATGTCCATACTACTCAATAAATATCAGAATCAAAATTATTATACACATCAAAATTGTACCAAAATATAATTGGAATATTCCATAACTTGCTGCAGTTATTATTAACCTAGGAGACTGGGGTCTATAGGATGTACTAAAAATCTGAATTAAACTCAAGGATTTGTGTTAAAGCACTTCCATTACAGCACTCTTATGTTTAATGGAACACCTGAGGGTTAAACGTATCAGTCTTGTTCTTATAGAAGTCATTATCCACAGAAAGCTGAACTGTAGTCTGGTTGCACACAATGTCAATTTAGAAGTCATTTAATTCCAGTAGAATCACTCATTACATGAAGGTAAAGGCAGAGTTATTAGAATCTCCTTATTAGGTCAAATACTCTGGGCAAAGAAGAATTTAAAGTCTGAGATTAAATACTTAGAAAGTCTCCACATTTTTATGTGGTTGGCTTCTGTAAATAGGGTAAAAACAATGCTGTGATATGCACTTAAGTATGTAAAAGATTATGTGGAAAAAAAGTGGAAAAATTTCTGTCACTATTGTTTTGCTTGAATATTTATATTCCAACAATATAATGCCTTAGAAAAGTCCTGTATTACCAGTGTTACCATAAAGAAACTTTTCTTTTACTTTCTTTATATAATTTTTTGTGGTGTTTCAAATTTACCTTGACAGTATACTTCTATAATTAAATTCAGAATTATTCAAAATAAAAAGCAAAAATATTATGAACGTTGTTTTCAAAAGACGTTATGACATTTCCAAGGTTATAGTAACGACAACATCTGTGTTACAGGAATCACAAAAGTAAAATTGTGAATACTGGTCACAGCTGAAATACAGCTGTGTGTTACAGAATATGAAGATTAATAAATGTCAAACTCCCAGAAACAGAAAGAGTAAAGGATGCAGAAGGGAAATATTCATGTGTCCTGTGATAGGACAAAGGAGGTAAAGATGACCAAGTAATTGACTTAGTCTCCTTAAGTATGAGAAAGACTAAAAGAAAGGAAGTCTATCTGAACTATGTAAATGGAGTGAGTAAAGGAAAAGAACTTAAAACATTGATCCAGCATATAACCTATTAAAAAAACCCAAACAACAAACACAAACCCATAACAGTTTTGTATCTAACAAGGAGTTCAGTAGAGAAGATTGAAAAATTATTCTTTGTGCTGATAAAAAAATAATATTAACTAAATTTATGCTAGAATTTTAATATTGTAGATAAATAGTTCTATGTCAATATTTTAAAAATTATTCTACTGAAGGAGGTAATATTTCAATTTTGTCCACAGCATTGTGGTTATCCACTCAGAATATGGGATACCTTAATTCAGTTCCTTCATTTGTGTAGGTTTTAATTTATCCCTTCAAGTATAATGACCTCTGGAGGCATAAACACTAAGAGGTCCAAGTGAAACATCCAGGAAAATTAAAATTATATCAGCAGGCCAGGCAAGGGTTTATATTCTTTGTTGTAATCTGTTGGGACCAGAAATAAACCAATAACTGAAAGAGAAAGTGTAGCAATTGACCTTCTGTCCCACTCTTCCATGCCTTTGGATGGCATTTATGGATCTTATTATATCCATTTCACATTGTTTAAGATTGAGCCAATGATCATGAAAATGTTAGTAAATAAAAATAAATGCAACAAAATTTCCAATGAGAATGATAACTCCTCAGATATGCAAAAGAGATTGTAGCTTTGCCATCTATTAACAAATTGGTGAAACTACACATAATTCCCTTTCCTTTTACAAAGACTCAGCAGCATTGTTTACCTTCCAAGTCAAAAAGAACATCTTGAATCAAACATTAATTCCAGACTTTCAGTTTGGAGAGGCATCTTCGTTCCCCAGACAAACATGAATTTTAGCTGACATAATTTTTTGAAGGTCATAATGATTTTGAACTGCAAACACGCAGTTAGTTATTTATACAGTTTTCCATTAAGATCAGTTGGTTTCCATTCATTTTATGTTAATGCAGTTTGAATGACTTATTCTAAGCCACTCCCAGTTTATGATCCTCAGAGGAAGGGGTAAAAAGCCCATCACCCATCATTTTAAACATGAACAGTAGTCCCTGTGTGGCTTTAAAATGCTGGCTCTTTTATAGTGCTATTCATCGTATATTCCTGCATCATTAGTAGGAAAGGTCAAGCAATATTTATTTATATTAGACATGAACCTCATGAAACTATCACTGTGAAACTATTCCTGAGACCACTAAACTGATACATGTGCAATACTGGTTAATTCACTGTTCAATGAAAGCACAAACACCACTGTAGAGTTCCAGCTCAACTCCTGTCCTCACACATAGTCACTTTATTAAGCAAAGCTAGTTTCATCAAACAAGAAAGGTCTTCTTCATGGAGATGATATTATAAATTCAAGAAAGAATAAATTGGTTCCAGAGATACAGAATACGGTAGCTTTGTCCTCAAGATTAATGCCTTATATATAATTAGCAGTTTGCATTCTATGAAGGGAAACTGTAATTTTCAGTCCTTTGTTTTATTTGATAATCATGAACTCAGAGCACAAACTTAATTGTTATGAGATATTTGATCTTTCAGAGGTGAAATCTCTTTATGCAAATCATTTCCTCAAAGAGAAAAAGATGTTATAATAATATCACATTTTTATAATAATATTATAATAATAGTATTAAAATAAATTTTAAAAAAACCAATAGAGGCAGAGATTCAACTATTTTCCTTCTCTTGCATACCAAATATTCAAAAAGAAAATGTCTGGACATTACCTTGGTCAGCCTGTTCTAAATGACCCTGCTTGAGCAGGGAGGTTGGACCAGATGACCTCCAGACATCCATTCCAGCCTCCACCATTCTGTGAAAACATCATCCTGAGAAAGATAATTCCCATTTGAAAATGCAAAAACAAATTACTGGTTTGTGTTTTTTTTTTTTTACAGTATTTTTTAAGTAGATAAAACATAGACTAAAAATATAATAACTATCTCTAGGAATACACCTGAAACTGAAGTAAAAAATACTGGCCCATATAACATATTTTAATGTCCATGTCTCTGAGGGAGAGCTCAAATGTGCCTCAAAATGTGCCATTCAGTAGAATCACCCATATTTTTTCTGGAAGTACCCCTGTGTAACAACCTGATGGAAGACAATGTCTTTAAAGTTTCCTGAGTTCCTCAAAGACACTAATATCTGAATGCAGAATGAACACATACCACAGAAAAACTATACATCAGCAGTTTGAATAAATTAATATGTTCCTGCTTTCTGAATGGCTTGAAATTCCCTTACTATTTTACATGGGGACACCCCTTGATTGTATCCAGGCTGACTCACTGTTTGCTCACTTTGGGAGTCTCCTGCTCCCAAAATGTCAAACTGCTTCACCATGAGCTTTGTCCCCGCCAGCTTCAAAAACTAGACTGCACATAACAGACTTTTCTTAGAGCATACAGTAGAAGTTCATGTCCAAGACCCAGGAGCAGAATATTTGGCTGTCCTTAATGTATACCTTTAATGAATCCAACTAAATGATCCTCTCCTCAAGCAGGAAAAAGCCATTTTTATTGTATTACAGAATTGAAATATCAAATAATAACAGAAGAGGCAAAGTAGCTCTCACTCACTGTAACACACTAGCTACCTTGTTTGTCCCACTGATAATAAATGCTTACAATCAGAGTATTTCCAGCTCCCAGGAAGACAAAGGTGCACATATTTATAGTGAGATACAATTACCCCGACAAAATGTCTTGCTGTACATCAAAAATAGTGAAACTACACCTAAAGACAAGAAAGACGAAACAAGCAGATTTCCCTTTGCTGCAACAGCCATTGCCAATACATGTTTTCAAACCCACTGCCATCAATACAGCATAGGCAGGTGAAAAGTTCTGCCAAAGCAAAAGAAATAGATGATCAAATGTTGATTAATTTGTCAATGAATAAGTTACTGTTTCCCTGCAGCTCTGGTAAATAATGTAATTTTTTTTCAAAAAAAACTTAAAAAGCTTCTTTTTATGATAGAGGTCAGAAATTAAGATACTCCTTCAAAACCTCAGTCCTCTTTTGAATTTTTTCACTCCCTGGGAGTATAATTAAGAAACATGCTCTGAATTGTTCAAAAAACATTTTTTACGCTACAGGAAAACCAAACTTTGGATTTTAGATATACGTCTTCAGTTCGGTTACATGATGATAACATGGAGACAGGCAAAATAAATTGGTTGTGTCCTTTCTCTTTCTTGCTGTAACTATAAAAAAGACTGTATGTCTGGCAAGAAAAAAATATCAACTCAGTCTTCAGCATCTCAGAACAGGCATTGCCACCAAGGTAGAAAGCTGGATGGAAGAAAAAAGTACTTCACATTTTGTAATTAACTCTTTGGATTTCAAGACTTCTGAGGAAAATTGAGATGTTCTCACTTTCTTTTTTTATTTTAAACCATAAAACTGGGGTTTAAAATTTTTTAAAAGGTAAAACTAAATCAAACCAAATTACAGCTGACAGTCTTCATAAAGTCCAGGATCGATTTTTAGTTTTGGATCCCTCTTCCCTCCTTCGTTTTTCTCAGAAACACACCTCCATTAATTTTTCAAAATGAAAGTTAAAAAAATATTGCACAGTTTAAAGGCATAGATCAGCAGAAATATGTGTGTGTATATATAATATATAGGATATAAAAATTCTTAAGCCTGTCATTATTATTGATAAATTTAAAACTCAAATTGGGAGTCGAAAAATTCTAAAAAGTCCTAAACTATGAACTAATGCAGTGCCACTCTACAAAAGGAGAGAGAACAAAATGGTGAAGATCACAATTTTGCTTGCAGGGCTGATTCCATATATCTCAAAAGCCTAAAAGGATTTCAGGGGATTATCTTTGCCTAGATTGCTGTCACTCCTATTAATCAGTCTTTATTGATTGCTTAGTCTTTTGGTCTGCTCAAGTTCAACGAAAATTCTATAATATACTGCCCTTGAACACAAAAATAAATCTGTTTGAATCACACAGGAACTGGAAGTATATGAATATATGATTTTTATGACTCACATAACCATGAGCTCCAGAGGAGTTTACAAGCATTTTCAACACATTATCTCAATATATACATCAAATCTCAGCCATTCATTATGTATCAACAAGTAGAAGAATTTGTAAGTATTCTACACCAGGTATATGTAACAGGAATCCATGTTTAAATTATTAAAATGAAAGTAAAAAATTAAAACAAGACGTGAGGTAGTTGTTTAGAAAATAGAGTATTTTTCATAACTGCTCTGTGTACTGAGGCAGAGTTTCTCTGACATTTTGATCTTACCAGCAAAAGTCACTTAAGATAGGAATGAAAAAAAGAAAATAATATGTAAAAAAAGTTAGAATATGGACTTCATGTTATAGTTATTTTTGATTTTCTGTATAAATATTGATTTATATTTTATTTGTTAAATATCCACAAAAATGTTTGCAGAAATTTATTTCATGCAAAAACAAATGTGTTTGGGGAGGCTTCTATGAATGCATAAAAATAGTGGCACTTTTCATAGGTTGGTTGATTATCAAATATTGTGGAATTTCAATAATCTGCTACAAAGTTCAGAAATATTTTACAACTAAATACTTGGATTTGTAAATTATCCTCAATTCTGTCTTTTTTAATAAAATAATTTTTTAGAACAATTTTGATCAGCAAACAAATTCACATGTTTTCACCTGCTTGTAAAAATCTCCACATCTTCATCAGTTCCTCAAAAGTATTTGAGTTTTATTGTTGACCACCTAAGCTTAAATGTTGATAAAAAATTTAGTTACATATTGTTACATTATGACCCTAAAGAGGTCATCCAAACTACACCATGCTAATAAGAATTTTCCTATCTCAACAGAGAAAAGTAAGTATCTTCATAAATTATTCACCTGACTTCATCTTTTCCCTATTTCAGAAAATGATGATTCTCCCTCAGAAGGTGCTTACTTCTCTACAGGAATCTCCAGGCTGATCTCTAAGCTTAGGTTTAAATGGAGTCTTAGGAAAGACCAATCCTGGTTGTGACATGTTTTATTTGTTCAAGGAACTTCTGTGTTTTTTCCTCTCTTTCAATCTCTTAGAAACACAGAAACACTTTGCAGCAGCTCTCAGTCATAAAGATGGCATGCAGTCAACTGAAACTGCTATCTTGTTCCTTTATAATTGGCTTCTGTAAATTTATCCAACAAAGCTCTCTCAAAATTAGAAAGGTTTTGTAAAAGAAAGGATGAGCCCTGATGAATAAACTCAATTAAAAAATAACACAACCAAAGAAAAGGTTGTCTTCCTGAAAAAATAAACCTCAATTCAATGGATAAGAAGCTTGAGAAATTCAGGCTGATGAGGGCAGCTGAGGGTGATTAAAAATTCCAGATTGGGCATTTTAAATTTATGGTAGATTAGCAATGATAAAACTTAAACAAAATTCTCAAAGTTATGAAGCCAATGACAAAGTTTAAGTGCAGAAGGTTATGATGAAACAAGTTACGATCCATATGCTCCTAGTGGTAGATGGCATTTTAATGTTATTGCTTAATGATACGTTTAATTTCATTTTATGTTGTTTCCCATAAAAGGGAGGAAATGGCAGCAGAAAAAATGGCTGGTTTCAACTTTTATATACTTCATGTATGCAAGTCCTGAAAGCAAAACAGTACTATACCAAAAGAAATTATCTTCAAAAGTAATAAAATACATGCTCCACAGGAGACTTACTGATCTTTAACAATTCTTTAAGGGAAGCCAGTGGCTCATAACATTTTTAAAATAACATGTTTGCATAAAAATTGCAGGCTAAAATGAAGGCATGGATGACTAAGAACTTCCCTGTATACATTCTTATTAAAAAGTTAAGTTTAGGTCTTTCAAGATTGATAGTATGTATTTTCAGAACAGGAACAAGGAGAACTTCCAGATATAATACTTACTTATGTTACTTACAGTTAAAAAAATTATCATGACCATGGTCATTTTTGTACTTTCATTCTCTATTGAAATTCTCCAAAAAGTTTATTTGGCATGTACAGATCACTGCAGCATATTTCAGCACATAAGTGATGTATATTCCTGTAAAAGTTTGGTCCTCTGCACCTATCACACATACCAGACAGAAAATATGGTTTGTAAGTCAGCCATCAGAAATGTTTTCTTCACTTTCTAGAACCTTGTACCAATTCTTCTAATGAAGGGGGAAGGGATACAGAGAACTTCACAATTAAAATGCAATTTTTTAAATGAATTTAAGAACGGACTCTAGAAATTTCAGGAAATAGCATTTATTGTCAAGCTGAAGCAAACATTTTGGTAACATGGAAATTGTCAAAATGTGAGGGAAAGTAAATGTAAATATAAAAACATGGATATGCTCAACAAAAACAGGATTTTTTTTGCGTGTGGATGAAAGAATGAAAAGAAGTATGGAAATTCCCTCTCCCCTGCTGGCTATCACAAATCAAATTACCAAGTGAAGGATTTGATAGTGTATTTCTGGTACTTCTTCTATAACAAGGTTCGTTCCACTACATAGCTCTTTTCGTAAAGGGCAAAACTGGAATAATTCAGCAATTACTTTCCTGTCAAACTGCCCTCTGGTAGTGAGGTGGCTTTGGGAAGAAAATGTCACTCATGCAGTTGATGTGGAAAGCCTAGGAAAGTCACAGGCTGAAGGCATTGAAGACAAATCATGGAAAGTATAAGAAAGACCAAATTATTTCCTAATTTTTTCGTAATATTTTATGGGACGAGAAAAAATATTTAAATTTCTAACAGCATGAAATTTTAAGAATACATCATAGTATATCCCATCTTTTTTTTTTACATTTAATCTTTTCATTAATTTGATGTACAGCACAGCAAAGTATGACAACCTAAACTTCAAAACTATGAGCAATATGTTATAAATATATAGTTCAACATAAGCAAAAATCTGTACTATGAATGTTGACACAGCCTTCCTAACACTGCAGCTAGAGAACTACCTAAGAAATTGCCGATGTTATGGTTCTTTTCAGCCTTTTCCAGCAATTTACTTTTTATTTTGGTTTTATCTGCCTCTGCCCACCTGACTCCTTCTGTGAAATCCCATTTGCTAAAATAAATATCATACATTTTTATGGAGACTGTTTGCTGGCACAGGAAATAACTTTTATTTCAAGGGAGAAAACTTATTCATGGTGAAGAAAAAACAAAGCTACTGTTTTTCTTTGCAATACAGTGAGTGGATATTGGAATACGTACAAAAACAAACGTGTGTATGTATGCTAGTGCTTTCCTATAGGAAACATTGTAAAGATAATTTAATTAATATTCCTAACTAAATGGATCCTAATGAATATGCTCTGAAAATAAAGTTATCATTTCACAGGGGTTTTTAATTTCAAGTTACAGATGACATACAGAGTCAATCAAGGACAGATGGCCACAGAACCAAAAACTATTGTGCCTGCCTTGCCAGGCTAGATTCAAATTCACAGGATGACTCAGTGAACCTGAAATGTCATGCCAGATTCTAGTAAGAAAACTATGCAAGGCTTTACAATTTATCACTGGCATCTTAAATTAATCCTGGAACTAATTAGGAAGCTTGCAGACAACCCAGAATGCAAGTCCTATCTGTTCCTATTGACTTTTTGAAACAGAAACTGAGGGTTCAGAACTAAGAATGTCATACCACAACCTTTTGTTCTTGTTGTCAACTAAAAGCAGAAGACAGTTATGTGGGAGAGAACTAACATTTTGTAATTTTCAATATGGTAGAATATGAAGACAGAATTTGTTTAGGCTTTACATTTTAGAATTATTTTTCTTAAAGTAAAATAGAAACAGAGAACAAAGGTAACAGTGAAAAATAAAGGGTTTTTTTGAAAACATTTTGACAAAACTAGAGTGAAATGAAATAGAAACTATAACAATCTAATTTGGGTTAAAACAAAACCATCTCCACGGTCAAATCAATTTTTTAATCATTAATGACTAATTAGCTGAAGAAAACAGATTGCCTTTTGTTTGTATTTGATTATATGTTACAATTCTTACATTTGTTATTGTGAAGGGTTATTATTTCCTAGTAATGAGGTATAAGTTTAAATCCTGTAAAGCAACCTAATTTTCCAGTTCTCTTTGTCAGAAGTTATGAGCTTTCCTCATACTGGTGGAGAAAAATATAGTAGAGAAGTCCTTTAGTAAAAAAGTCCAAAATACAATAATAATATCATTTGCACCTATTTACTTACCTGTGAGCTGTTAGTGGGATTTTTTAATGTAGATAAGCTTTTCAAAGAGAAATGCTTAAATTCTACACCTTCTGGGTTGTTTTTGCTACTGATCAGTGATCTGCTTTTCACAAGTGCCATGCATCCAGCAGTTTCATCAGCTGATGGAAACTCATGACCACAACTCCATGTATGCAAACAGAGAAATCTAACTTTAAACTCATAATTTATAAAAATCTAAACTTTTCTTAATCAAATAATTTTCTGACGTTTTTTGATGTAGAAAGTGTTGATGTGTTTTACAGCTAAACTCCCTTTTGGGCACTGATCACTACATTGAGCAGGGCTGTGTCTAAGTAAAATCTTGCAGCTGTACTGAACTAAGCTAAGGTGGAAAAGCAAGGAAGTCAACTGACACAGTGTTATTTGGAGAAATCCACTGAAGTGCTTTCAACTGACATCAAATTAACATTCTGGATTATGTATTTTCAATTGATTTTTTTTGTCCTAAAAGGTTCTTTTCAGTGTTTTTGTAAGAACAATACTATGATATGTTCAGGCATTCATTTTCAGGCTTTCAGGTTATAAAACTACAAGTAGTCCATCCTCCTTATCTAAGAAAAACGGCAAGCAACACAAGCAGTAAATGCACCAACTGCACCTGTGTCTAAGTGACCATAGAAAAAAAGTCTTTGTGTGACTCTGTCAAATCACTCTAAAATTTCAAGCTGAAATTGTTGTTCCATACACAAGGAAACAAGAAGGACAATTACTGGAAAAAACTGCAGGCACTGATATTATTGCTCATGGAAAGTACTGTTCAGAAGAAAACATTTCTTTTCCTTTTCTCTTTTATTCTTCTTAGCTGGACTACAATTCCAATATAGACTGAAATAACCATCAGAGTGGCTTAAGGAAAGTGGAAAAAAGTTTTAAAACTTTATTAGGTCATTGTGTTCACTTCTTCTGTGAAAGAGACTTCACTCTTGCAAACGTACTGTGCAGTTTTTCTCCTCCCACACTTTTCCTTTACAGAGAAGATTGATTTTTCTGTAATAATACTAGGATAACTGCAAGAATTTAATAAAATATTTCATCATTTTGTGTAAGATTAACAATTTTGAAAATGTGTTGGTCATAGATAATGAGAATGGCTTTTCTGGGTTTTTTTGGTTTTTTTTGTAAGATGACACTTTGGTTAAAGACATCTCCTCAGACCTGTAGTTCAGACACCTGTGCTGATCGGCAAAAAAGTTAAGGAGCAGAGAAGATGCAGCTAGTTAACACCTAAAAAAAATCCAATTGAATCCAAGGCCCAGCTGCAAAATCAGATCTTGCTCTTGCTAAATATAGTTTAATGGACAGACTACTATCACACATAAGATATTGTTTTTCTCTTTGAAGCCAGGTAGATGTGAAAAATAACTCTGAATTTAATGAGAGTAGGACTGTGTCCAGTGTCAGAGGTTTCTTCTATAGCACGTTTGGCAAGACTATAGAACGTGTCAAACCATCCTGCATCTGGCTCCACTAATGCTCTGTTTTCAAAGTACTGAAAGTGTAGATATTTGGTTGATTTTACTATATTATAGTCACCCTGGCTCCAAGCCATACTCAAAGATATGAACTGAAAAACATCTTTTATTTCAGAAGCTACAGATTGCTACTGTGTTTTCCCACACCCCTGAAACCCTCAGCAAGAGCCCACAGGACAAACAAATAGATCCAGATAGAGCAGATATTTATTTCTGGTATACAATGATGAGGTAGATGCCAAGAGTCATTTATGAGCTCCAGAAACAGTTCAAGGGCATGCAAGTCATCCTAAGAAATGTGAGTGTGAAAAGTAGACCTGGTAAATCCCTGCCACAAACTGAGCATGGAACTGCAAATCCTGTAGCCTGACTCTCATAACCTGGTACTAATAAAATAATAACTTTCAGTGGTTGGATGTAGTGACATGTAGAGCCAAAGCAGAGAGCCATGAGACCTCTGATGTCAAGATCTTTTTTCTGTTAAGTAATATCTCAACTGACGGTGACTTCAGTGTTGTGGGAAGGGATTTGCAAGCTCTACATTTCATGCGGTTCTTATAAACCAAGTTATTAATAAAACAAGATACTGGGAGGTTTGGCTGTATTGATGGCTTTGATACTTAGCTAAGTACTTTTAAGAATTACTGTTCTGTTTGGAGTGTGTTTTTCCAGCAAATCTCCCCATTAGCCCACTTAGCAAACTTTGATTTGTTTTATGGGCAGTCTTGGAGTGTAAAGAACTTCAGGAGAACATCTAGAGCACTAACAGGAGTTAAGGCCATTGGACTGAAGTTAGATCCAGCTAAAGTGAAACCTTCCTTCCTTCCTCTCTCTCTTTCTTTCTTTCTTTTTTCTTTCTTTCCATGACCAGCGGATGCATTATACAGTATTCAAACATCTGCAGGAGCTGGAAACTTACACAACACAAAAATTTACTGTGCAACTTCTGGGGCAGACGATTCTTCTCTAACAACTAGCTGAGCCATAAAATTTTTAAAAGTTTAAAAGAACATTCTTCAGCATATTCAGGCTATGATACAAAGGTTGTTACAACAATATGTTGTGGATTTTAATAAGAAAAGGAAAAAAAGCTGCAAATACAACATGCATTTTTTTTTGATTGTTATGCCTTTTTTGGTCAAATTTTCACAAGTTTGAAATAGAAGGCATCATCAGTGAAGGTGGTCATCTATCTTCCTTTACATCACAGTACT
Organism: Monarcha castaneiventris obscurior; assembly: GCA_026261815.1. NCBI lineage: Eukaryota > Metazoa > Chordata > Aves > Passeriformes > Monarchidae > Monarcha > Monarcha castaneiventris. Next base: position 2,884,652 of record JAMPIT010000174.1, on the reverse strand, counting down.
TCATATTGTAAATTATAAGAGTCATAATTTTAGAATACCCAAATGTCCTGGTTTTCAGTGTGATATGAAAGGTGTTGAGTTGCAAACCCTTTGGGTCATTATTGATATATACACACAACAGATAAGACTTGAATTTAGATTAACTGGGTAGTAGTCAGTAAAATTATTTGCATGACTTCACTGTTTCAAAATGTAATTATCATAATCAATTTGTAAATTAGTTTCTCCATAACTGACACAGACTTGATGCAATTGCAATGTGATTTTATTGATCTCCATATAGAACAGCTTAGAGAGTTTACCTGTGACTGACTATCAATATAAAAATTAGTGTTGGAGTTTTCTCTCACAGAATATTGCCATTCATTTTCTGCTGGTTGTACAATAAGTAAGGGGATGTTCATTTAAACAATGTGCCTTTAAGACAATCTAAGCATAATGACTCACATTAAAATATTTAATCTTTAATCACAGATACCACTGACTATTTCCCAAACATTCAGAATTTCCTTAACAAAAGAAATATTCTAAAGTAACTGATTATACTGTGATGAAGCTTTTGAAGAAAAAACAATTTTGCCACTGTCAGAAGTGTCAGCTCAGATGACACCTCAGAGAATTATTTTTGCAACACAGGCCCAATGGTATAGAGTCTTTTTGGGTCCCTAATAAAATAAAACCAGCAGAACACCACATACTAACTCAGACATACAAAGCCAATGTCAGTGTTTGTATAGCTCTTTTTGGTATCCCTTTTTAGCATTTCTTGGCATTACAACAGTTTAGGAAGTATTTTTAGCACGATACTTTTAAAATACAGTACAGAAGAGGTTCTAAAGACTTCCTAAAGCCATAGTAATTTACGGCTTTGAAGATTTGATTTAAAAGAACAATTAAGTCTGCCATGCTTAGGAGGTTTGGTTTTTTGTTTTATTTAGAAATTGTTCATACACACCCAATACAAGTAATAAAACATTATCGTGGCAGATTTGATGTGCTTCTGTATTACTTGGAAACAGTTTATATGCATTAAAAATTTGGCATGCCCTAGAAGCATCATTTATCTTTCCAGACAGGTTGTGGTGCAATGACCATCTTGTCTGCCTTCAGATTTAAACTGACTTTAACGCTGATACAATCAAAATTTGAGTTTTATTTATTCTTATGTTTAGCTCATGATTATGTGTGAGAGACAAAGCTCATGATTATGTGTGAGAGTGGAAGGTATTTGCTACAGCATACAACAAGGGGTGATAATCTCTACTTATTTTTTTAATTTGCACCTTCAAATTCTTCCACAGAAATGAGCTGTACATTTGTCAAGATAATTATTGCTGCAGAGAATGAACTTAGTAATCTGAGTAAAAATATAGGTGGTAAAAGAAGAAAACTTGCTCTCTGCCTTTTCTGAGAAGTATAGCAACATACAGGAAACAAAATCATCACTTTTCAGCCCTTTTGCTAGTTCACATTTTTTCATATATACAAACATAAAAGAAGGATCCCCTGCAAAGTTAAAATTCATCTGATAACAATTGAGACACAGATTGCAACTCAATTCTTCTCTGTGGACCTCATTTTTTTTTTCCAACTTTACGCCAACGCTGTTCAGCCAATCTCCCCTACAAGGAATTATTCCCAGTCTTTTTATAATAATGAACCACCTGCAAAAGCAAGTCTGCAAAATCCAAAGTTGATTAATTCAGTTTCCTATGTGATTAACTGTCCCATCTCCCCTGACTGATTACAAAGAGACCCTATAGCAACAGAAAAGTTATTGTTCCCCAGCCAGACAAGTCTTACAAACTATTCTATGACAACTGCCATAGAAGAACAATCACTTACAAGGTGACAACCAAAGGAAATTCAAAGCCTTGAATTATAAACTAAATAATTAAATGCCAGCTTCAAATTCCAGATATGGAACCAGTGACTGTACTTCACCTTATATCCATCCAGAATTCCCTGGGGAAATATACCTGTACCTGCCCTGTATACATAAGACATCCAGTACCTTTGGCCTGTGCAGAATCTGGTGTGTGTGAACTGTATAGTATGTGAACAGTAAAACTGACATTGCTGGGTGTCCACGCAGACACAGGAAAGTCCTCTAATGACTCACAGAAACTCTTCCTAGGCTGTCTGATGGCCTGAAATATGGATAAATTAAAAAAATGTACTCATATTACACCTGCATAAGTTAGTACTAAAAAAAAAATCCAGCTGCATGGTCACATTTGTTTGTGACTACGACAAACCTGAGCTTGAACATCATGTTGTATACCATGAAAATTGCAGCAGAAAGTTTGCCAGAAAAAAGTATGTTTAAAATCCTTAGAGTTGTTTTTTTTAAAAAAAAGCATCCCCAGTCTCCAAGAGGGAGACTGCAAAAATGCCCAGACTGTTCCCTAGAATGTATTTACATTGGTAATAGATGTTTGACAACAGCGTTGGATTATGCTTTCAGAGTTATTGCAAATTGCAGCTCAGCGGACACAGCTGTCAAGGGGGATGCTCTTTCTACATTTCATGTCTCCTCAGAGCAATTATCACTTACCCAGCAGAAAAAAATGACAATGACCAGGGCGTTCTGATGGTTTCTGTGTTCCTTTACACCACCCCAAAAATGAAATCATCAGGACTTTTCAACATTTTCCATTAAACTACAGCTACACTCCTATGCTTAAATGTTACATTATTTGTGCTGATTAGAAAGATAGTCAAACTATTCTATGCTGGACCAAATCAGATTAATGTCAATCTCTGTACTTGACTGTAGAATCATTTCTGGTGGGAATTTTATGTGAATCCATACTCAAGTGGGATAGATTTTATCTAAAATTTTCATTAAAACTGTATATAGCCACTACTTTTCTATTATTATTAATACTATTACTGTTGCTATTATTACATTTTAATAAAAGAACAGGTAACCTATCTTTCTGTGTTAGTCACATGGTAGAAATAAAATTTAGCTCCTTTTTCAAAAGTGCAAGAACTGAAGTCATTCATTTATACTGCTTGTGCAATGAGTAACAGTTAAAAGACTCTTTGAGTTAATAAGGCTGGATTCTACTGCTGTTTCAAGTGTAGCCTCAGGCAAACCACTTCACGTCTCCAAGCTTTTCAATCTCCACCCAGAAAGAGAGGCTATTAATACTTATCTACCTCAGAGGTGGTATTAGGCTTAATTCCTTACTGTTTATAAAAGAGCTGATAAACATCTAGTTTCCCAGATACACTCTCCATTATCACTAATGGATTAGATCCCATTCGATGCACTATATGAGTTCAAGTTCTTTATGACATTCTCATTTAACTGCAGCTAAACAACTGTGACTCTCAACTGCAAAATGTCAGTTAAGACTTTCCTTTTTTTTTTAGCCTGCAGGAAAATTATGAACTTTGAATGGATATCTCTCAAGAAAATGTTGCTCCCAAGAAATAATTAATGATTTTTTTCTACATGCTGATCCTTACAAACAAACAGCTCTTACATCTTCACTCTTATTAAGTTTAGCATTATTCATGCTATGAACCATGTCAAACAACGTAAATGAAATATACATAGTTGTGTCTACAATACAGTCTGGCATCTTGACAAGAACAGATAACGGTACAAAAAAATGTATTGAGGTGAAACTGTAGCACACAAATTAATCTCCTGTTTCCTCAAAACACACAAATATAAGACCAGTGCTAAGCAATTCTTAGAGACAATACCCTGCACCAGATGCCATGTGATATCATGACACCAAAATGAAGGCGTGTGATTCAACCACCCCATAAGGAACTAGAGAGATTAACACTTACCCACGTGCACAGGACTCAAAAAGGAAATGTGTGTGGGTGGTTCCAAACACAGTAGGAGAGGGCATAGTAATGGACTTAGAGGCTAGCAGAAGTATCAGATTTCTTTTAAAGGAGAGAAATCATGCTCTGCAGACTGAATTCAAGGGAATTTAAGCCTTTGAGAGGAATACTTGATGACAGCAAGGAGACAATAGTCATAGGAAACTGAAAATTTAACAGCGGATGCTGAGGTCTAACCAACTCACAAACTTTAAGACAACTGTTCTGTGTTATCTGGCCTCTGAGTATGGCTCCTAGTGAATAGGTCCTTTAGTACCAGTGCACCACAGCAGCTGTAGGGAGGCTCCAAGTTCCTCCAGAGGTCAGCAAAACTGCAAGATCAGTAAGATTCATCCTCCTTCTTTGAGAAGCAAGCTTCCTGGTCTTTGCTGAGCTCAAAATTTTTAGGATCTATGATCCAATAACCTCTGTCAGTGTGAAGAAAACCTTCTTGTCTGAGAAAGAAGGCAATAAAAGTTTCCATCTTACTACAAAGGGATACAATAGTTTGGGAGTCACCTTTCTCCACTGTGCTTGCAGATCCTCAGAGGGAACAGTGGCTGACAGTACCTGCAAACACTGTAAGTGGAAATGTCTATCTCAGAATTTAAATATAAACATTTAAATTTCAGCTTTAAGCAGAAGTCCTCTTCCTTCTCTGCAAGGAAAATGGCTGTGGAACCAAGAGATAAAGTGAATGGTTTTTTTTTGATATAAGAATCCATTGCAGATCAATCTTAGTCTACTGAATAACTTCATGCCCTGATCATCCGAGAAAGGAAGCAAATGTGTTTTAAGGCATTTTTGGTGCACTTCAAAATGGGCATTTACTAAAAAATGCAACAACTATGGACACTATGTCCAAACCTGTTCAAACACCATCAGCCACACAGGAAATGCCTCTAAATGTCTAGACAGAGTTATAGATATTTATCAAGGGTGGAGCCAGGCTTTCCTCAAGAGCAATCCAAATAATTTTCTTCTTTATGAACCTACAAGAATACACCAAGGTATGGCCAGAGCACATTAGCACACTGTGCCCACTGTATTGGTTGTGACAGACACACTCATACAGATTGCCTCCAGATAGTCAACAAGAGAATGATGGGGTTAGAAAATCAGCAGGATCTAGACATACCCTGCATGTGGTCTCTGCTAGAGGGACTGTTTCACTGGGGTATAATTACATAATTTATATGTATTGTTCAGTTCATCCTTGTTTAAAGTCCTTGGATTTTTTAAACTGAAAAAGCTCCATTCTTCTATACTTTTTCTTCCTTCATTGTAAGAGAATATATCTGTCTTCCTCCTCTTGATCTACTACCAGAAATCATGGCACGACTATATGCACTTGAGTACTTCAGCCTGGACCTCACTGTATTCTAGGTAGCAAGGGTTAATTGCAATTGGTGTCCAGCTGACTGAAATACCACCTGGTCTCTAATCCAGTCCTGGACCTGTCAGGTACATTTGGATCACCATGACCTCTTGTAAACAGGACAGCAGCAAGAAGCAATTGCTAAAGAAGAATGCAGGCTAACTCTAACTATGAAGTTAAAGGCCTACTCATAAGACAGCGTTAGTGACTTTAATTTGTATTTTTTTGTACATGGTTCACTGAGAAAGATGTGTATCTCAGAGAAGGAAGTCAGTCAGAATCCCTTGTTTAGTTTTTTGGTTTTTTTTCCTAACATCTAATACGCTCAAATTCTTGTTATGAGAAAAATGGAACATCTAGTAGATACAAAGTCAAATGAAAAACCTGTGGCCTCACACTAGGAACAGCAAAATTACCATCATAATTGGAAAGTGGTGTCTCTGAAATGTGTAGGTGAGGACCAGGCTTCTGATTATAAGATTCAGAATTGCAGTATGTGCTCATACCAAAGAAGAATTAGTTAATGTTAGCTTAACCCTGGAAAAAAGTTGTAAAGGAGCACTGGTTTCCTCCTCTCCTTATCCCATACAGGGCTGATATCAGTATGCTGTCTCAGCTGAACTTGTAAGTCTATAAAGAGAAGAAAACCAGTCCATACATATAAAAATTCTCCACTCTGTAATTTTTTTTTTTTTTTTAGTTCCTTGTATCCTGTTCAGGGAATGTTCTCAGATCATTCAGGGATGCAAAAAGGAAGATTAAGATCCTCTTGGAATTGAACCTGGCAAGGGATATCTAGCACAACAAGAAGAGCTTCTTCAAGCACATCAGTAGCAAAAGGAAGACGAGGGAAAAGGCAGGCCTACTGCTGAGTGAGGGAGCTACTTTTCATGACTGAGGAACAAATTCATTCATACTATATGGTATGGAATGAGGAATTATTTTTTGAAGTGGATTATGTCAGCACTGAAGATGTGTGTCCTTTTAAATCCTGTGTGGTTTTAATGTTTTCCAACATGAACACAATCTGAGCTATAACAAATATTAACTTCAGAGTTCAAAGCAATCTTATGAAGAAAGACTCTGCAGTGTCAGGGCAGACAAAGGCCCCTGACCATGCTTAGCACCAAGATAGTCTTCCCCACCCTGGACTCCAGAGATTGCTTGCGATCCTTTCTCATCCAAACTTCATGTAGGTATATACAGTACCTACAGCAGCTGCCTCCTGCTCTGACATTTAGTTTCCATCATTAAGTAGTCTAACTTGTAAATGGTCCAACTATCCCAAGTACTAGAGTACTGCCACTCAGACAAGTGTCACAAAGTGGCTTTTAAACTATTCTGTGGTCTTTGCAGTCTGTTTGGTTTTACTGTACTGTACCTGCTCTCAGTATCAAGCACAGAGTACAATGATGGAGCATTTAATCTAGTCTGGTTTATTTATACCTGAAAAGATGCAGGTAGATTTAGAAAAAGGTAATTTTAAAATTTTCAGCAAGGAAGACTGAATCCATGTGAAGATGGCAAAAAACATCCCCATTACATACGTCTTTTAAAGAATGCATTTCCTATCACAAAGAAGCAAAGTTTTTGCACTGACTTAGCATTTCTTTTTAATTTTTTCCAGAGAAAGGACGTTTTTTCCATTCCAGTCACATTTTCCATGTAATGAAAAATATTTTTACAATGTTCCAACTAATAACTGATTAAACCAGCACCAGAAACATAATTTTTTGTTTATTAGTTTCTTTCCTGACATCCAATGACTATGCAGACATAAGGCACTCTACATTCTTTTGAAATTACATTATTCATGAGTATCCACTACTGCTTCTAATATAAATACTCCAGACTTCTAACTTTTTTTTTTTTCCAAATGGCTTGTGTATTACCGTTTGTTTTGGGGGCATTTTTCATATCAGTAGGGTGAGATTAGCATTGACATTTGTCATGAACTACTGAAGAGAGAGCAGGAATGCAGTTTTCGATTTCCATCATACCAGCCTCAGAGCTCCTGCTGACATTATAACACTAACTCAAATATTATCATAAAATATTAAAAATACTACATAAATGCTGGTTGTGAATACTTGCTGAGAATGCTGAAGAGATGTTCTGCTCACAATAAATATTTAGAACATTGTATGAAAAGTCATGAACATTAACTGCAAAAAAGAGCTTTCAACAGGATATTGAAGTTGTGGCAAAGCCCTCCACTTAGAGAAAACAGATTAAAAGGCAGCAATAATTTTCACTTAAGTGGCCTGATTCTTCACTGCAGTGAACTTTGTATAGTAATTCATGCCTTGCCAGTAAGGCCAACATACTACAATAGGAAGATTCACAAAGATGTAAACTGTCACATGACACAGGGTGAAGCAGAACCAATCAGAAAGACTTTGCAAGGATGGTTTTGTGATAAAGTTGTTAGAACAAGACTTGCACTAAATACCACTTCATTTCTGAACATGGGAAAGTCTCTTAGGCTGAATCCTGGTCTCACTGAAGTTTAAAGGAAAACATCCTTTTATATATGATGGAGAAAAAGGGTCTTTAAAAGCACAACTCATTTTACAAATGTTGACATTATATGGGTCAATAAGAAGGTTAAAAGACACACATTTTTTAGTTTAGTCTGTAAAAGAGGCAGTTTGATGAGGGTCTATTCTTGTTTCAGTGTTGTTATAATCTGTTTGAATTTACAGGTCTCCTTTTCACAATGAAAAAAATCAAACAAAACCCCGAAAATTACTTTCTCACAATATTCTTGTACGCATAAAATTCAAGGTTATCATGGCACTGAGACACTATCCATGTGGTAGAAAACCTAGCTGTACCTAAGATAAATGACTCTTTACAACATAATGTGCACAGATTTGTGAGTATGGTGATGTAAGCCTGCCCTGCGAAGGTTACAGGTTACCTTAGCCAAGCTTCAAAACCTCATTGATGCTTTTCATGGATGGAAAATTGATGCCAACTTGACTTTCACATCTGGGAAATTGAGATAAAGTAAAATACAAAAGGTCTGGCTGATGCAATGAGTCCAGAATACAAACACCCCTGAATTATGGAAATGCCTAGTCTACAGTGCCAGCTAATCTCTTATAAGCTTGAAACACAGTCCCTGAACTAAGGTGTTTATCAATTCATTAATCTATTTTAAAAAAACCCACTTTGGAGTTCAGAAGTAAAGGTTAGGTTGCAATTCTACTCTTCTTTCCATTCTGTGAATGGTATTGCCTCGCAAATGTGCTGGTTTTGACTGCAATGGAGATAATTTGCATCACAACTGCTAGTATGGAGCTATGTTTTAGATTTGTCCTGGGAACAGTATTGATAACACAGAGATGTTTCTGTTATTGCTGAACAGTGTTTACATAGAGTCAAGGCATTTTCTGCTCCTCACCCCAGCTGTGAGAAGGCTGGGGGTGCACAAGGAGTGGGAGGGGTGGTAGTAAGGATACCTGATCCCAAATTATCCAAGACCATATGGCAGCACATAAAACTCAGGCAGAGTGGGAGCTTCAGACAAACATTATGAGAGAGGGCAAAGCCCTCCTATTACCAAAAACCTTCCAAATTGTCAGAATAAACAAGACTGTCTAACACAGTCTTTCTAATGTTAGTGAGTAAGTCATTACTTTACCCTTGGCCAAGAGGCGTGTGTGCGGCTGAGTAAATTCCAGCTGCCACACAGACACTGATACAAAACTTTTTCACTTATTTATACATTTTTAGCAAACAAATATAATAATGTTCATTAAGTTACATAATCCTAAATTACATAATCCTCTTCATTAATTAGTATTCTATTCTCTATTGGTTATTGATCTCTTGAAGCTAATTTCATCCACATTCTTTAGTCCTTTTATTAACTTTTTCTCAGATATGGAGTCTCCAGCTTTCCAGGCCTTAATCTCCTCTGTATCTTCTGGTTATTCCAACAGCCTTGAAGGGTCATAAACGTAAGATCCCAGATTTACAATCTTCAAATACCTTTGGCTTTTTTTATTGAAGCTTGTCAGGGTAAGTTTTAACAAACTTAAGGTTTTGATGATTTAATGATCAAAGTAACAACAGGAGTCTATGAAGAAACTTAATAAAGTGCTGGCTAAAAGTGGGCACTGCTTACACTTATTTAAAGCAACTAATTAAAAATTAATTAGGAAAGTCATATAATTTCCAGCACTCCTACTGAGTCGCAAGATATGGAAAGGACCCACTTGCTTTCTAAATTCCTTCTACGAGACTTTGTGAACTGTTTATGTCTAAAAGATTAAACAGGTGCAACTGAACCCATACACAACTTTGTCCTGCGGGATTAAGGATGGCAAACCAAATATATTTATATAAATATGTATGATTTATTATGATAATGATTAGACAAAAAGATCTTAATCAGAAATATTTAACACAGTACAAGAGCTATAACAACTGTTATTGTGCACTATTTTGAAGCAATATCAAAGCAATTACATTAAAGCTGGCAAAACAATTATTAACTAGAGATTGATGGTACTCACCCATGACAATGCCCATCGGCAAATCTTTCAGCTTCAAGGAATAAGAGGAGTAACCACAAGGGATGTCCCCACCCAAGGGAGGAATCTCCATACATACACTTCAGGAAGGGGTAAGTCAGAAGACCCTGCCATTTGGACTGGGCTTTTATAGCTCACTGTAAAGGGATTGACTGTCAGCCATATGTCCCCAGGCCAGCTGTGTCAGCTCAGCAACTTTGGCTAAGTTATCAATAGTATCACTTGTTTGTTCCTTAATGCAGGTATTGTACCAATGTCAGGATATTTAGCTTTGGGACTGATGAGTCAGACTGGTTTCAGCATTATTCAACACCAAAAGCAGCACAATGTCCCCTTCCTAACACTGATAGCTTTGCAAATAGGGCATTATTCAAGCTGTTTTCCCCATTCCAGGCAGAGCATCCTGGTACAAGCACATGAGCTTGCTGTCCATATGCTCTGGGTATAAAGCTGGGGAAAGAGAAAAGAAGGGGAGAGGGGCAACAACACCATGACTTTCAGAGTGGTGGTATTGTCTACCCAAGTAACCCCTACATGTGATGGAGCACTGTTTTCCTAGGAATGGCTGAACACCTGCCTACCCATGGGAGGTAGTGAATGGATTCTTTGTTTTGCTTTGCTTGTGTGTATGGTTTTTGCTTTACCTATTTACTATCTTTGTCCCAACTCACAAGTTTTCTCACTTTTGTTATTCCAGTCCTCTCCCATCCCACAGGGGGAGAGTGAGTGAGCAGCTCTGTGGGGCTAATTCCCCGCTAGGGTTAAATCATGACAGTTTAGGCTGGCATTTTGTGCAGGGAGATTTGGGAATATTCTAACATTTCACACATATATACATATAATATTATTTTCTTTCAAACCCTTCAGGACATATATATCACTTTGAATCCCCTTGTATAAATATGTATGTATAAAAACCACAGTTGACTTACAGATAAAAATTTGCCCTCATCGATACAGCTTGCTGAGCCCCATGCTGGTGCGGTGTGAGTTGAGGATGCACCTGCTCCTGCTTGAGCCTGGGTATATTGATCAGTCTCACAAGGACTCACACCTGAGGCTCTGGTGTCCTTTGACACCTGTTAGCCAGAGGCTGCTCTAGGGAACAGCTTCTGCAGAAATCTGTTTCTACAGAGCAGGGTTCAAATATGTGAGAACAGTAACTTCTTGAAAAAGATGAAGAAAGTACCCACAAACAGGCGTGTGCCAGGGAATACAGGGCAAACACAAAAAAACACAAACACCTCTTCTTCACTGTAAGAATTTCCCAACAGTTTTCTTCCAAGCAAAAAGAGACTGTCATTACCTTAGCTGAGATTTTGGTGGAACAAACCTATCACCTAATTTAAACACAACATAATTTTTTATTATTATTCAAGCCTCAGCTTATTCTAGAAGCATAAAATACCTCAAAAGCATTTTTGTAATTTATGTTTAAGCTACGAGAGATCTCTTGCCCATTAGAAAAGAAATTGAGATCTATCAAATGGGAAATAGACATAAGTCCCATTAATAATAACATGAATTCTGTGCATAAAAGTGTGGAACAAAACTCTTCTGCTTGCCTTTGGGAGTAATTTTTTCTATATTAAATGCAAAGCCTCTAAAACAATAGGCATGCCTCAGACCAGTTCTTGCAATACAAAATAGTTGTACTAATATAAATACGATTTTATTTTTAAAAGTGCATCTAAGCTCTTTTAAACAGTGAGCTCTGGCTCAGTGAAATAAACTCTGGGAAATGGGGTTTATAATGAAAACGCTGACAGATATCCTGCCCCTACAGCACTATTGTTATCTATTGCATTGCACATGAAGTGCACATATCACCTGATAAATACATAGCATGTTAAATCTGATAAAACTTTTACTGAATCAAATAGACAAGGAGTTGAACATGATAAACAAGCTCCTGTATCTGATCCATCAGTTTCAGAAATAGATAAGTAAACAACTAAACATGATACAGTACATCACTGTCAGGTGATTAAGGTCACCCATTGGGAATTGCCATTCTCTGACTAAAAAGCTATTGTTGAAAAATCTGTCCAGAAGGTTTTATTTATCTATTTTAATTGGGTCCACAAGTAATTAACTAAAGTTTGTGAACTGATTAATGCAAAGACACTCCTATATAACAGTACTCAAAAGAATGTGCAGTTACCTGCTTTAATCTCTTTGACAATATGGAGACTCCCTTTACGCAGAAAGGTGTGCTCATTTTAGCACATAAGTATATGTTAAATATCTTTCCAAGAATGACTCAGAAGGTGGAACCTTGTAAGATCAGGAATGCATTTGGCCAAGAGAAAAATGGAGTAAAAATTATATGAGTAAATTTATGACAGTAGGAACCACAAGAAGACTTTACCTGCTGGAAAAAGCTATTTTAGCAGGTCAGTTTTGCAGAAGTGTGAAAAGCTTCAGTGAGAAAAGAACAGAACTAACAGCAGGATACAGAAGATGTGTTGTCAAGCATGATCTAGAAAGGTGACTAGATTAGCTTCTGCAAGAGAGAACGGTGTGCTGATTTTGTGTCATGTGAGGCTGAACTGTTGGAGGCAGGAGTTAATATTTTATGGGAACCTTCTAAACCTGTTCAGTATGTAACTGGCTTCATGTGCTCCTCTGCTCTCAATTTTTTCTAAATGTATTTCTCAAGTGCACTTGAATGAGCCACTGCCTTTAGCTGGTAGCAGGATCAAATTAGAATGCTCTACCTAGCTGTGCATACCAGTTCTGCACACTGACTTGTATTTTAAATACATTTAGTCTAGCCGTACCTTTTTCTACCCATCACAATCATGATCTTTCCTGTTCATTGGTGTTCAGAGCCAGTAAATTGTCATTTTGGTGCATGCCAGTCAGATAGTAGGACATCCAGGACCTTGCCTTTGACTCTGGTCAGTGACTGGTCCCCAGAGCAAGGTGCGAAACCCCCAGCATCAATCATTACAGATGGCGCTAACCACGGTGAAGTGGATGCCAACCAATGCCCTAACAGATATACTTTCATAATTCTGCTTCGATCATTATCTAATCTAACTACTATCTTATTGAGTCGCACTAAACTGTCACCGCAATTGTCTTGGCAAAGTGAGAGAAAATAAGATAAAGCTTTATTTTTTATCAGTGGTTCTTTTTCTGTATGTATATATGTGCTTTTAAATTTTGATGAGAGCCCTCAGGGAAAAAGGTTGCCTGACTTTTATACATTGATTAGTATATTTTCTTCCATTTACATTTCTCTGATTCAGTTTTCTTCATAAATTTTCAAATTCAAGATCAATCTCTGTTACCTGTAATGTCTAATGTATTTTTCCATGCAGTTTCATGGTAATAGAAATTACAAAGAAAGACGATTTTCATATACATAATATGATGATTCATTTTCTAAAAGCCTATTGAAAATAAAAGGGCAACTCTTAATTTTAAAATTACTCTGTAATTTCTCTTTCATTCTATTAATAGAAATAAATGTATTGTGGTATTTCGAATAGCCTACATTCAATTCTCCTTCATATATAATCTAGTTTGATGGATAACTTGTCAAACATATATTTTGCCTGAGAGCTTGACAATATCTGATAAGTTCAGAGTACACTATTCAAACTTTTCTTGTGTAATCTTATAATAATTTATACTGTTTTTCTTATTTAACCATAAAGCTTCTTTTTGGATTGAAAGATCATCAATATAAAAGGTCTCTCAATAGCATTAAAGACAATAAGAAAGATACCTAGATATCCATGCCTGTGCAACACTTTTTAGTATATTTTCCTTGTAAACTTATACACATGCACACAGTCTTCTTACCTATATTTAAAACAAAATTCTGCATGCAAAGATCCTGAAAAATACGAATCTGACTTCTTTAGGTAGATATTATCTTTCTCAACTCCTATGATTTCCAGGATTTTCCAAATTCCATTTCTTTAAGAAGGAACTTGTAAGATTTATGCTTTTATTTTCTGAGATAAAAAAAGGAAAAGAAAAAAAAAAAGGTGAGGCAAGAAGGAAAGGGAAAGAGGGATAGGGAAAGGGACAGGGACAGGGAAAGGGAAAGGGAAAGGGAAAGGGAAAGGGAAAGGGAAAGGGAAAGGGAAAGGAAAGGAAAAAAATGTACTTTGATCATAAAGAGGTTTCCTGAGATCTTTCTGCCTGGAGTCTTTGTGTATAAGGATTGAATTACTAGACTGGCAATGAGAAGCAGGATTCAGTAGAATGGCACTGGTGCAAGGATCAGGATGAGGATGAGGACCCACCTTCAAGCTAAAGATGTGTACGTAGCTTCTGGGAGAAGTGGGGCAGGTGGAAGAACTGGAGGCTTCTGAGGCAGTTATTAACATTCATTTCAGTATTCATCTCTAGCAGTTGTTTCATAAACCAGCTGTGAGTGTACCAGCTGTTAAAAATTAACCATAGCTCCTCAAGCACAGCCCCAGGTGTGAATCTCAGTGCCTGAGAACACAGCTGACATTCAATTAAACCTTTTCTTGGGTGACTTCTAAAAACCTATACTTAGGCTCTATTTTCACAGCTGTTTATTAACCAAGATTTCTGCAAGTCTTTCCAACACATCCCATAAGGATCCAGGCTGGATGGCATTCTGAATAACCTGGTCTAGTGGAAAACATCCCTCCCCAACAGCAGATGGTTGGAAATAGATGATCTTTAGGGTCCCCTCCAAACAAAACTATTCTGTGGTTCTATGGTAACATGGATTTCATTCTTCTTTGCAATGAACAATAAAGTTTTATTTGTTTTATTTTTAAGAGGACATTTACAGATACAGAAAGAGATCCAGAGATCTATACACAGCCACCTCTTTTCTCATGACTGACGATTTGTCGAGTTTGGTATGTAATGTGACATCAAACGCAGTGCCTGTCTCCTAGCTTAATTTTACTTTGTCTGCTGAGAAGAAGGCATTGTGTGAGAGAAGCAAGTCTCAAGGATAAACTAACAGGCCAAACTGATAACAAATCTCAACCTAAACAAAAGCTATGTGCTAGTTAGCACACCAGGAAGTGATACCTCTTTGGCTGGTGTCAGCTGTGCTATATGAAAGAACTGTGAATCACAAAGAACTGGGAAAATTTTTAAAAAAGCAAATGCATGTAAAGAGTGTAATAACAGGAAGAATAGTCACTGCATAATCAGGAAATAGAATTATTTTTTGTGGATTTTCTATTTTTCATTCCCTAGAAGAAACAGAAAAATCATGAAATATTAAAAACTATAAAAAACGGAAAAGAAAATGTAGTCCCTGATATACATATACCAAGAATTTTACATTATACATTAAAAAATACAAGTTCTGTGTATAAACAGAGGGCAATGAACTCATGCTATAGTTTAGCACATGAAAATATGTCCTGATTTCTTCCATGGAGAGCCTATTTCAAAATGTTCAATGCCTGGCTTGTGCTGTGCATACATAGATCTTAGATGCATGAGCATGCCTTTATGTTTATGTATGATTTGTACATCTATAGATAAGTAAAATTTTATGCATATTTGCACACCCGCATATATATCCATGGCACCATACTGCATGCTAGAAATTGTTGTGTGTTAGAAGACTGAAGCTATTCCTGTGCCAAAGTTCTTCATGTTCTTTATCTCCACCAGACATCTGTCACTTACAGAGGTCTACTTTACGCCAGACCTGGGTACCTGGCTGACCACTACAAAGGATCTTCAGGGACTGGGGCTCCTGAAGGTGGCAGTGCTCAGCATCTTTGACTTAGCACATGCAACTAGACCATCCCCCAGTCACTTCTGCTCTTCGTCCTTCAGGAGCGCAAGTGGTGCTCTCTCTCTTCTGGGAATTTTGGGATGGCCAGGCCACAACTCTTCAGGTGCAGCTGCATTTGCACTTCACTCAAGCTTATTCCACTTATGCTGCCTGACAAATGAACATTATCCTTCATTTGGAAAGGAGACCTGACAGAAAACGTCTCTTTCCTGAGATGTCACGTTGCAGTGTTATGGGACATACCAACACATACAGCTGAGCAGAAACATAGGCAGGACCAGCCCTACCAGCTGTAAATATGTAGGTGTAGAAATAGCCCCTCTGAGAGTGAAATAGGTCAATGGCCACAATTATTTATGAAATATTTTCAAAATTTTTCATGTCTGCTCTGACTTCCATATTTTTGTTGTCTCAGTGTCCATAAATAGCTAAAGTCTATCCAACAAATAGAGCTGGTCTCATTGGAATCACAATACAGTGCTAACAGAGATAAACAAACCTCTTTCTTGAAATACTAATTTTTCTTATTGGCAAGGAAAACATTTTTAAATAGCATTCGAGAAGCAAACTCAATAATAAAGCAGATGTTTGGTCAAAATATGTCAGGGTACTGAAGGTAGAGCACCTCAAAATTTAGAAACAGTCAAGCATCCTTCTTTACCACTGGTCTCAGCTGTGAAAGCAGGGGCACCCACAATGGTTTCATTCTTGGAATACAATGCAACACCTAGTGCTTTAAGACTGCTATTAGAAAGAAAAATATAAAACAAATGTTAGGCTAGACTTCTTGGTGAACTTTTGTAATTAAAATTACATAGATCATATTGATCAGAATGGTATAAATAGATTGCTGTCACTTTAATGAAAGCTACCAATGTTATTTTACTGTGAAATAATTCTGGATTTCCCTGCCTATGAATGCTGAATTCAAAAGAAGAAAAATACTATTGATGGAACAAAATGAGAGATGAGATAATTTTAAACAGTTAGTGAACTGAGGCAGACACATTGTGTTTAAAATCTGGTTTTAATCTGCATTATTTACCATAGAACCATTTCAGTCTATCATGTGCTGCCATATAAACACACTAAATCCATACACTACATTCCTTGTGATCTTTTTAGATGATTGATTATGTATGTATGATAGTTACTTTTCAGGCAAAAAATAATTCGCATGATAATTTTTCCTTATGTTTAGACAACATTACTGAGTCTGAATTACAGGCACCTGCAAACAGAAAGATAATGCTAAGATACATTAGGAGCAGTGAGATATTGCCATAGTAATTCAATAAGTTATAAGGACTCTTCATTGTGTTTCACACCAAAATCATGTTGATCCATTTAATCTATTTCTTTTCCGTTGTTTTTCTATTTATTGTTTGTACTGCAGCAAGTCCGAATGGTGATCTAAGGCTGAGTGTGCTATGTAGAAAATTTTGTCAGGGCTAGAAGTCCATAGTCCATCTCCTGTTAGGCCTTGGGCAGCTTTACACTTGCCCTTACCTGCCCACAGATGTTTCCAGGATAAGCAGCTGTGGCTACTGGTTACAGAAATCATTTGCACTATCACTGCCACTAATGGCAAACCAAAAATTATGGCATCTGTGCATCTAATAATGACATCAAAATGCATAGTGGAGATGAAGGGAGAGGAAGGCAAGAGACAAATATTTACATGGGAAGTATTTATGAATACAGGTGAAAAGAATACAAAAGGTGGTAAATACAACAGCCCTAAAGGCCAGAAATGTCTGCATCACTCAGATAAGCACTACAATGCAGACTCTGTATACAACTTGACATTCAGGGGGATTTTCCATCATATTTCCATCTTCCTCTACTATGCAGATGGTAGAGGAAAAGCTTTTCATTAGCTTACAGAGGATCTGAGTGGGAATTTGCTTAAATTATCCAGAAACTGGACTGTGAGAGGAAAAGGACTTAGATTGGAGAGAGACTTGTCTTCCTGTTCAAAATCATCAGCTTAAATTTCCTTTGTCACTATGTCCTTAGGCTGAGTCAGTCACCCATGTCCGTCATCTGAATCCCAAAGCTGGCTCTCCTGTTTGCTCTTTACTTCCTCAAGCAGAGACTGCAGCAATCCCTGCTGCTGGCAGCAGCCCTGCTGCTTCAGGGTCTAGCAGTCACTGTTACATGTGTTTTTAGCTCACCTCTGAAACAAACCTCTTTAATGAGATATCTGGACTGTGATAATAAAAATACAAGCCACTCTGCTTTGGGTTTTATGTTTGGGGTTTTTTTGCGGTTTGGCTGTTTTTAAACAAACAAGAGAAAAAAACCCCAAAACATACCAAAAAAAATCCAAACCCAACTCTGCGTAGTTCAAGGAGACTTTAACTTTTATTTCCTGCTTTCCAGGCAATCGTCAAATTCATATTATGGAAGCAGTATCCTTTGAGAACCCAGCAGGGACAAAACAGTGGTAACTGTTTTTACACAGCCCTAGAGGTTAGGTAGTACCCAAAAGTACACACCCAGTATAGACATTTTTTTGGTAGATCTGTTTGGTAGATTTGCAGCATCTGCATGATGGTTTTGAATATCATAGTGACACTTGAAAACTCTGTGTGGCTTAGGTCTGACAAGCCACGGGAGAGTTTTGAAGAGATACAAATCCTACCGACCTTTTTAACAGGGCTGGAATTAGATTCACAGAGAACTTCAATGTGACAATAGTGATGGATTTTTTTATTTATTCGAGTATTTAACAATCTATTTTTAGTTTCATTTCCCTCTATTTGACATTCAGTGATGCTCGAGTTTTGCTTTTCTTCCAAATTGCCAGAGTATCCATATCTTTGCCATGGCTGGATAATCTTTTCCCTTGCTTGATCCTCATATACTCCTGTTCACTTTTTTTTTCCCAAGCACGACTATGCAGGCTCCAAGAATATCCCTATAATAGGGAAATAAGTAAGAAAGTAAATTTATCTTGTTCAAAAGGCTATCTTTCAGTTAGTATAAAAGTATCTCAAACCACTAAAATTATTTTTCTTCCTTTTGTAAAAAAATAAATGGCATGCAACAGTGTTAGTCACCTACGTCTTTCCTCCAGTGCTATCTTTTAAATTGTACTCAGTTTAAATAGCAAGGTGAGAAAAAAAATCCTCTTGTAATGAAAATATGCTGAAAATATACTGGAAACACATAATACAGCAAGGGTTACTCTAGGTGAGTTATGAATTCCTAGTGCTTGAGGACTGATAGCTTTTCCTTTTATTGGAGCAACCTGCCTGACTGAGCTTGAGCTGTGCAGCAGCACCCCAAGGAAGCAGTGAGTGATAGCAGAAGGAGGCTCCCTGCTGCAGGGCACCAAGGCTTCCAGCTGCCAGTCTGATCTACTGCTTAGGGAGGTTTCCTGCTTGCCAGGGATGCAGATCTGGGACTTTGTGGAGAGGCTACCAAGGTTTGTCCAGTCCTGTCCACAAATGGATGTGCTGCCATTTAGAGGGATCTCACCAGAACCTCATGAAGACTTGCAAAGAGACAGGTCCTGCACTTGATCAGTAATAAGCCCATGCACTAGGACATGCTAGGGGCTAAGCAAAAGCTTCTTTGGAGAAAAGAACCTGGTAGTCCCAGTGGAGAACAGGTTCAACAGGAATCAGCAGGGCAACCTTGGAGCAATTCCTGGTCTCTGTTTTACAGAGCATTGCCAGGAGGTCAAAGGATGTGGTCATTCTCTGCTCAGCACTGGAGAGACGTTTCTAGTCCTGGGCTTCCCATGGAACAAAAGCAGTATGGATACACTGCTTCAACAAATAGCAATGAAAACTATAAGGGAATTGGAGCATCTGGCATGCAAGGAGAGATTGATAGAGCTAGGACTGTTCTGCCCAGAAAAGGAAAGCACAGGGGGAATCTTATCAATATGAGTTCCTGATGGGGGAAATAAGGAAGACAGATCCAGACTCCTAACAGTATCAATCTGTGAAAGGACAAAGAGCAACAGGCACAAATTGAAATACAGAAAACCTCACTTAGTCATCATAAGAGAAAACTTCTTTACAGTGTATCTGAGCACACATTATGGGAATAATTGCTCAGAGTGGTTGAGCAACTTTGATCCTTAGAGATATTCAAAACCCAAATGGGCACAGTCCCAAGCTATGTGCTCTAGATGACTTTCTCTTGAGCAAGGGGGTTGGACTGACCCCAACGCTTCTGTGACTCTATAATTCTATTTCAATATGTTTGCTTTTATGAGTTTACCTGGTATGAACTTTTGAGGAGTTCATTATTCTAATAAATCATTAACATTTTACAATACTTGAGCTAAATTACGGTAAAGGTATTTCAGTTATTCTTATAACCTCATAATGAAATGTGCAGTATTAAAGGTTGCCACATTGATGGCATCTCTTGGAATACCTTGCCAAGGGCAGTTTTCATTGCTGATCACAGGCATGCCTTAGACTTCACTGCACCGAGCAGAAATTGTATGCAATAAAATATTGTTATAAACTGACTGAGTCTCACAGAGGAAAAGCTCTTTTAGAGTAAATTTTCACAAAGCTAATGACTACCTGTATCTGAAGAATGCAAAACAGAATTTATTTAACATTCTTACATTTGGTTTTTGATTGAAAACACAAAATTCCAATGTTGTTTTACTTAAGTAGCAAGATCAGATCCTAGGTGCTAGATGCTAGATTGCTCATCCACATAAGGAAACATGTTGGGCAGTTCAGGTAGTTTTTGCATACCATTGAAAATTCCCTGGACACTTAAGACCTGACCACAAAGGGGGCTGGAGATCGTATTTCCATTTGTTAACCAATGAATGCCAAAAAGAGTTAAAAATAATTGTAAAGACAAAAGAAGAGAAGAATGGAACTGCATGTCTTGTGCCTTTTAATCCAGACTCTGAGTACAAGAAAACAAGAGTCAAAGGCAAAACAAAAAATTAGAGATTTTTACAACACTTTGCTAATTTTTACGTGATTCAGCTTGTTCCCCATAGGGATAAGCTACAGCTATTAGGATGTCATTCATTTCATAGAATAGTAGCAAAAAATCAGTTCCAGTATAATCTTTTAGTCAGCAAGTAATCAGCATGTCCTTCATTCTTCACATTATTTGGCTACTGGTTTGACTTTTTTTCAGCTATTTTGTGCTCAATTTTTTTAGCTAATTTGTGCTTAATTTCATGTGACGTATTTGACATTCCAGAGTAAAACAAACAAACAAAAAAAACCCACCAAAAAAACCACTCAAGAAGAGCTTTCAAAGTTTATCATTTGCTCCCTGAACAGGATTCTCTCCACTTTATTCAGCCTTGAAAGTTGTCTGCCCAGTCTGTTCTCAAAAACTCCCAGTAATGATAATTCCACAGTCTATCTAGATGGTCTTTTTCTGTGATTTATGGTTGAAAATCTTTTCCTAATACATAATCTAAATTTCCTTTGCTCTAATTTAAGACCATTACTTCTTGTTCTATCCAAGGCTGACACAGAGAACAGATTATTCCTTTCCTCTTTGTTACTACCTTCTGCATATCAAAGAGTGCACTTTTATATTCCTTCCAGTCATTTTTTTTCTTCAAATCCTATCTTTTCTTCAGAGGTCATGTTTTCAAGAACACTGCTCATTCTTCTTGTCCTTTTCTGCAATTTCTCTTATAAGTACCATTTTGTAGTAATACAGTGTTAAGATGATAAATTTAAAAAGCTGAAATCCTTTTAATTTGGAAACCTGACATGTGAATAGCTAGTTTCACAGTATTCTAGTTTCATAAGAAAATTTCAGGGCCATAGTGTGTAATAAATTTCAAAATAGCTTTAAACTTTATGAAGTCTAGTCACTTCTGATTTTAGCTGTGATGGTTTAAGGTGTTGCTTGTCCCAGTTGTCAATACCTCAGCCACTCAAATTGTCAATCCGTACCTCAGCTGTTAAGTTAGCCCTCATCAAGCAGCCTGTGAACAGAACTGTTGAAATATGATTGTAGATTCTCTCCTGTCAGATTTTTCAATGATGGCTGTAACCTTCAGCAAGGGGCAGAATGAGAAGTAGAGGCTGCAATGCCTTACATACCCAGCTTTGCTTCAGAATGTGCTACAGAGGTCTTTAAGTAAATCTTTCTTGAGGTATTTCAGAAGTTTACCCTTGCCAGGGATAGGTGTTTGTCACTTGCCTGAGGCCTGGTCACTTCAGAGGGCAGTTGTGGCCACCAGCTCTGATTATCTGTCAAATGCTGGCCCAGGCAATTCCTTACACAGGAGTTACTATCAATAATGGAAATATGGCTCCCCAGACTGTTTCAGCAGCCTCCTTCTGTAATGAGAGAACTTGTGGTGCAACCATCATGAAGATCTGGGCTGCAGAAACACTGGGGGACCCGTGTTCCAAAACAAGGAGAAAACCTCCAATTCCCATGCAAATGGAAATAAATTTGCAAGAACAGGGGGAGGGAAATGTCTCTTTGATGCATGGGGGTAGTAGAGGACAAGGCATGAAAAAAATATTTTTAATGAAAGTGCTGATTGACATTAGCTAAAACTTTTTTTGTTACTATCACTATACAAACAATTCTATAAAAAGTCTCGGGCCTCAAAGAAAGGAGAAATGTTTCCATCCATCACCTCTAATTTTCCCTGTTCTCCTCTTCTTATCTTGTACTCGAATGTTTTCTGCTCAGGTATTTTGCTCTGGATAGCAAAAAACTGAGGTCAACAGATGGACATGCATATAACCCACCTTCTCTTTTGCTACTTTTTTTCATTATTTGCTCTAATTTCACTTGAAAACTTTTATGTGCCATGAAAGGCCTTGAGCTCACCACTGATGCCACTTTTTCCTTAAGTATCTCCAAGTGTGTTGTATAGCTAAGTTCTCAGTATTTTCAAACGGGATACGATCAATAAAGTCTTTTTGTAGACTGAATTCACATGAATCCTCAACCAATTTATTCACAGTCCTTACGAAGTATTTCTTCTATGAAATGAATTTATTTATAATCTCTGCACTAGGAGTGCAATGATTCTTGATGTATCATGTTTGACAAAGGACTTGTGACTTTTCAGTATCTGAATAAACCTTTGGGGGTTTTGCCTTCATGTAGAACAAGTATATAATTTTGGTTCTTTTTGCGGCATCTTAAACTCACTGACGTCTTCATTTCCACTCATTTTTGACTACTTTTAAATGTCTCATAAGCAAGGTAGAACAATCCTTATATCTTATTTCTGTACACTTTTCAGTAGTGTGTATATGCATAAGGTTTCTTAGGGTTTTTTCATGGACATCAATTTGCATGTCTTTCAGCTTATTTTAATTTTGGACTTTTTCTAGTTTATGCCTTTTAATTCAAAAGGAAATTAGGGCATGGGTCCAGATGCCTTATTCTGAACTTAACCTACTTTTAATTTGATACAGTCCATTAACATAGGAAAACATTCACCCAAGTGATTGCTGGGTTAAATTTACTTTCCCTAAAATAAGAATTTACAGAATTAAGTTGCTCAGCAGTTACCTCAGCTTTCTTTAAAATACAATATTTCCCTGTCATAAAAGCAAATTAAATATTTGCCTTTTACTATTATTGTTTAGTACTATATCAGAGTAGTATTTATTTACATGAATACTATAATTCCTATATTCTTTTTTTGCCTATCCAGTTCACCTTCATGCTGAATTAATATATCCTTATGTGAAGCACTTTCTTTATTGTACCCCATTTCACTGCTTTCAGCCTAGATCATAGACTGCACTTCATCTAATCTTCCAAAGAGTTTGCAACAATGATCTGCTTGCATCATCTTTGAGGTGGATTTAAGAAGTCAATTCAATTACTAAAAAGGAAATTTGAAAATTAGATTGTTTAAAACACTGTGTAGATATATGTGCAAGGGTCTTATTCTTAGAGCTGTCTCTCGATCATTACTCAAACAAAACTACTTTGACACTAAGACTTATTGTCTGTCTTCAAGCAAAAGAACTGTTATTCCAACATGATACTATCTCTTGAAATGATCTAATCAGATATTACTAGAAAGAATTGAGAGGTACCTGTATGAACAAGAGCAGCATACAAAACAAAGTCTTCAGGACATTGTTATTATTAAATCTTGTTTTTTTCTTCATCAGCAGTATTAAAACTCTAGCCCTTTCAAGGGTGTGTATATATATAATGAAAAGGCATATGTAAATCCATGTTGGTCCTTACTTTTGCTACAGTATCTACTTACTGAATACATTCTACAAATAAATACCTGGACAGAGAGGCCAAGATGGAGATGAAAGTAGACTTCTATGAGTGACAACCAGTGAAAGGAGAAGCAGCAATGAGCACAAGCTGAAATCTTTAAAATTAAACATAATGAACATAATGAAAGGGTATTTCCTGTGAGAGTGCTCAAACACTGGAATAGGCTGCCCGAAGAACCTACAGAGTCAACACCTTTGGAGATATTCAGTACCCAACTGAACACAGTCCTGGGCAATATGCTTGGTGACTCTGCTCTGTGTAGGATGGTGGGATTAGATGATCTCTCAATGTGCCTTCCAACTTCAGCCATTCTGTGATTTGTAGATGCTGTGGATATATGACATTCAGGCATGCAATTAATTTTTGACACTGAATTATGGGACTTGAATGAAATGAAATGCAGCATAACACATAGACAGGGTTTCTTTCAGGGATTTAATCTTTTATACTAAGTGATCACTTGTGCAGTCCTCAAAATAGGTTGGTCAGAGAAGAACCATTTAAGGCTCTACAATTCCTTCCCTCCCACACTTTTCAATAACTGTCTTGTAATTGTAGATATCTGAACACAGGACTTTCATGTCCTCTTAAAGTTATTTTTTAGTGGAGAGATACTGTGGTTTGTATATTTGGTTCTGTCTGAGCATTCAGTTCCCTGGTTTGCCACTTGATTTGCAAATACTGAATTTTAATAGTGAACACTGTATCTATGAAGTAGCAACTGTTCTCAAAGTCATATTCTGTTCTTTCAAGACCTGTAAGGACATAGGGGCTTTCAAGCACTGCATGAGCAAACTGATGCCAAACACCAGAATTCGAACAGGAAGTAAAATGAAGATGGCAACAAAGGTCAAATACGATTTTTGTTTTCCCAGCTTCAAGTACAACTACTAAAATGAAAGACAAATTTAAGAAAGCAAGCTGTTAACAAACTAGGCATTTAAAATAATTACAAGTAAATATTGATTCACCAGTATGCACTGTCATTGGCATAAAATTGCCATGAGAGCAGTGTAAGTCATTATGATCATGAATTTATGAACATTTAACACAACTGGTATGTGTGGTCCATGATTTTAAGGTTGATAAAGTTAATTCTGTTATTGCTGCCTCTACATCTTGTTTGTCATACATTGAATGGAGAAATACCATAGAAGACATTGAATTTTTTCCCCTTCTGAGTGCTCTTTCATCTCTCACAAAAATGCTTTTTACATAAAGCTTCATGCAAAGTAGTACTATACTGAGACAGAAGATAATGCATTTTTCTATTGATCCTGCTCATAGGCAGTCCTAAGCTTGACTGTTGTTCATTCCCATTACTGTGGATCTGATGCAATCACACACACTACAATCAAGAAGTGAACCTTTTAAGTCATTAAACTTGTATCATCCACTTGGGAACTATTTCTTCCATTATTGAAATTATGTGAAAACGCAGTTTTTTCTTACTGTCTAAAACTGATTTGAAAATGGTGAGTAATCAAACAAAATTATCTGAGATTGCACAACTACAGTCTAAAATGTCTCAACAGAACAGATATATCTTCAGCAGTAAGCACTTTTCAGGGAGTTTGGAAGCCATAATATGTTTTTAGACCAAAATAATCCAAGTATAGACTGAAGAATGCAGTGTTTTCGAAGATAATGTGCAACTTATTCCATCAGGAAAGCCAATGGGAATTTGTTTTACAGAAGATGTAACAGGAAAGCCAATAGGAATTTTTTTTACAGAAGATGTAGCAGGGATGAAGAAAAAAATCAAATTCTTCTGTCCTTGCTCTGTGATTACCCAACTTTAAATAAGTGAAGCAGTCATAAATCTTTCTGCGATAGCTCTTCTTAAATAGAAGAACCTGTTTCTTGCCTGAACATCTCTTTTATTTCACCTGTTTACAAAACTTGAAGACTGCCTATTTACAGGGTCTCTGATGCTAGTCAAATAGGAGACAATAGATGTCTGGCATAAGTGAGCTAGGGGATATATATTGGCTGATATTAAAAGTGAATTTGGGACTTTTGTCATCATACCATGTGTATAAAAATTCATTCTCTTTATTCTGCATCTGTCACACCATAGCTTCATTCTGCTGAAGATGTTCTCTCTGAGTCTGTGGTTGATGAAGTCTTGCCTTTCCCTTATGGAGCTTTACAGGTTTTTCTTTTCCAGAGAATTTTTTTTTTTTTTTTATGATTTAACCTGAACACAAGAACATTTGGAACACAGAAACCTGTTAAACCAGTGGGAAATATTATTTCCAACCTTGAAGAATCTTGCAATTTGATAAGGCTGAACCTAATATATAGTTTCTCATAAATCCTAGAACAGAACCTACCTCCACAGCAACAGGATACGAAACTAAACCCGTGGCTGAGTAATGATGCCCATCTGAAATGGACTTCTCTTTTTTTCTTACCAAATTCCAGATGTGATCATGTCTCTATGTGAGTAAAAGCAAAAGAATCTCTATTACACAACTGAAACACTCCAAATGATGTATCAATTTAAGGTTTCTGAAATCATATGCTTTACTTATAGAACTTGATATGGCAGTTAAGTGCATTGTGCTATGCATTTCCAGGAAGAATTTTAATTTATTTTCTCTGGCAAAGAAAAAAAGAATAAAGGAAAATGGAGTAAAAAAAGCCATTATTACAACTATATTGATTTGTTAAAGTACACATATTATAATTAAGGTACAGATTACAATTACAAGGCAGGAAACCAAAAATCTTTAGATCTTTCAACATACTGTTGCATTAAATAACAAAACAACATTGCAGTAAAAAAAATGGAAATTAATTCTTCATCCTTATGTGAAAGGAAATGTACTTCTGCAAGACAAAATTTCAGCCACTGGGAGAGAGAGATTGCAACCTACTAGTATAATACTCACCTGTTTTGACATGATTGTCACTGCAGGTATCCCAAATTGGCAAAATCCAAGTTATTTTCTTCTCAGTAAGTGTGAATGGGAATGGTGCACATGTCAACACCAAACTAACCATGAGAGCATATTGTCAAATAAAGTGTAAACTGGGACCTGAATATTCTGCCCCTGCACAGTGGCCCTGTTCAGGAGGGAAGGCACTCATGAGCTCAGAAGCACAGTTAAGGTCTAAGTTCCAAGCACATGTTTCCCTAATGAACCCAGCAGGGTTAGGATGGCTTAGACATCCAATTTTCCATAGGAAATATGGGAAAACATAGTCACCTGAAAAATGGGTTTATATCAACAAATATATTGAGCAGGACCTGAAATGATTTTACAGGCATATTAACTAAGTTGTGTTTTAACTCTTCATCATCTCCCAGATATAGGAATCTTCATCATCTCCTGGATATAGGATGAGGAGCCACCCTCATCCTATCCATAGTCCACAGCCATGCTTTGTCACCTGGCACCTGCCATCTGTCTTTGGCATCCAAAGAAATTAACAGTTTTCTTCTTTTCTTACTCTAGCATGGGATGCTATAAACCAGCAATTAAACAATGACAAGAAGTTGTCACATCTCAGCTCAGCCATACACATCGTGTGCAGATTTTGAAGATCAGCATAAATGGCACAAGTCTCTCCAATTCTTTTCTGAGCCTGAGTCTTGCTGCACTTGAAAGTTCATATTTTATGCTACAGTCATATCCCCACTGACTTCAATGGGAATAGTGAATGTTCAGATCTGTACAGATTTTCACATGTGCTGAGAGCAATGTTTCTCGTCATACTTCCCCCATAACAGAGATCCTGCAAAAACTGGCTCAAAGATATTTTAAGTGCAAAACATTTAGTTATATACGTCTCTGACAAAATAGCCCATTAAAGTGTATAAACTACCCAGGAGTAGAGGAACTAGACACGATGCATTATATCTTCTCTTATGTATTTCTTGAGTATTTCTCATGTTTTTCATGACTAGAATATTATTCAGGAATACAGTAATAACACCGGGCTGGATTTTTTTTTTGGTTACAAAACGATTCAACCATATATCCTACATAAATAATTTTTTTTAAAAGCATTCCTGTGTCGGAATTTTTATTTTTGGAAGGTCCTTATTTCTGACCTTGGAAATACCAGCCTGTGTTTCAGGGAAACTCAGTCATCTATATTGCTAAGTATTATTTCCCATCTTGACACACTTACTACCTTAGGGATGAAAGTCTCTGATGTATTATTCATTTCAGGGATAACAAAATTGTTTAAACCCTCAGCTGCCTCCTCACAATCACTGTCTTTTAATACATATGTTTTTGTGGGGCCCTTTTCTTTTGAAGGAATTAGGTGCTTTTTTTTAACTTGCTCTCTTTAACAGAAATTCTTGACAGAAATTCCACATCCCATGGAATTAAAATTTGGGAACACCTTATTGCTGAACTGAAAATGGACTAACCAAGGTAACTAGCCCTCTTTAAATGTCTCATGAGTGTGTTGATACAAAACAGAATTAACATTTTACCCATGCCATTTCAATACTGCACAAGAAAACCCTCTGTCCAAAATCGGAGTTATTTAACTCTTACATATTTACTTTCTATGCCAATACCTAGTATATGTACACAAATTCTGAATTAGAGGCATTTTATGGCAAAATAAGATGGAAGGCTACCCCAAAAAATAAAGGCAACCTGCCACTATTTGCATTTAGCTGAACACACTGCTATAGTGAAAATTTAATTGCAAAATCAAGTAAAAATATATTTATTTTAGTCTTTATTTAACACATCTGGCCCAGAATTACTTGTTCTTGCTCTGGTTATGACTTTGTGATAAAAAGATTATTTACATGAGTGAACAATAGTGTTCACTGGCATGGTTGCAGTGCCTAGGCCTACTTGTTCCTTTAGTAAAATTTTCCCAGCATAATATTACACTTAACAATTAAAAATTTACTCCCTTGCCTCTGCAGTTTTTCTCTACATATCCTAGATTAGAGGGTAGGTCTATACTAACTTCTTAATAGCTTCATATTATGGATTGACTTAATACATGGTCACAACTCTTTAAGGACAATTGTGATCTATAGCAAGCATGTGCTTGCTGGTGTCTCCAGGTGTGGCTCTAGAAAGACTAAAATTTCTTTTTGTTGATTACTTAATTTTTTATAAAACATTAGTTCTAATTGCCCCATTGAATCTTAAGAAAAAGGTTCCATGAAAAAAAATACTTTATATATGGTCAAAATAATCCAAAGACTCTAAAATCAAGAGGATAACTTTATTATCATTTAACTTGAGGGCTGCAAGAGAAGAAATAGTCTGTCATTGTGTCATCTTGTGTCAGTTTTCAATATCAGAATGTCAGAAGCTGCTTTTCAATAAATTCCCAATGGTTGGTAGGAAGATTCTTATTAAAATTAAGGGGTATTGGATTAGGCTACATACCTTAGTTTAAATAAGGAGATATATAATTAAAATGTACTTAGAAAAAGTAATACTAAAAGTAGTTTACATGTGCAAATAAGAAAAAGGGAGAATCAGGAAAACACAAATCAAAATACTACTGTATACCACAGCCTTTCCAACTGTTTCACTGTGTACCACTTAATAATGACCTCCCAGTGGAGTACATCTCACCTAACTATGTGTGACTAAAATTTGGCAAGTGAGTTAAACTGGTCATGTAGACTTCCTGCATAACCAAGAGAAAGAGAAATGTGCCTTCCCACCTGTGCTAGAAAGGTTTTAAGACAAATTATCTTAGAGGTTCCTATCCCTCCCAACAGAAGAAACTTAATCAGCTAATGGAAATGAAGAATTAAATTTTACCTGATTAATGTCAGTAGAGGTAACACACAGGGTTCTGCCTCTGTTGTAGATATGCTTTACTTTTCAGTCAGAAATACAACAGTCTAGATAAAGCCTTTCTGTTTTCCAGTGCTTTGCTTTTGATTATTTATAGCACAAGTTGTTGACAATTTTTGTCTTATTTATTTATTTCTGTAGTCCTCAGCCTAATCTATATGAATAGTAGTTCTTTCATCTCTCTAATGAATTTTGTTTCTTATACAGAACAAGAAGCTGTAGTATTTATAGAAGCTTCATGAAAATATTCAATTTAATCTAATAACCACTATTTAAATTTTTCTTCAGAAGATTCACCTTATAAAGACTTACTGACCATCAAAATGGGGCCTACAGTTAAGTGGGTTCTTATGTGAACTTACAAGAGGTACTCATGTAAAGAAAAGATTGTTAAGATCAGGATCTTAGACTTTGGCCTCAAAGGTAGAAGTGCTTTTCTCTTCTCCATTGCACCTGTCGCTCTGAAAAATTCACAGAGAAATCTGGGAGATGTGAAATGAACAAGAATTGCAGGGGTGGTTTTTTTCCATTTCAACAAGGGTGGGGGGGAAGTGTGAGGCAATTTTAATATTAATTGCCTAAACCTGGCATAAAAATTAGGGTTTTTTGGTCAACAAGTTAGAGAAGTATTTTTCTCGGGACCGAGGGGAGGAAAAAACTGGCTGCAAGAACCTCTCAAGCTATTCCAAACACAAAGAAAGGTTGAAAATTATATAGATTAATTTCTTACATAGGGAAGATCTTCTAATCTTACAGTAGTGCAGAAGATATTTAGTTCTCACATCATGAAATGAAAGCATCTGCTGAGAACAAATTAAAAGAAATTTGCTCTTGCATAAAAGGATAGGCAACTGTAATGGTAGAAAAATCTGTAATGCCTGCAATTTATGCATAAAATGGTATTCTTTATATTTAATGACTAATCATTAAACAAGAAATTTAAAATAAGACTAATATAATTGCTCTAGTAAAACATGATTTATAAGTAGGAAAGGCTCTACAAACAGCTACTTTACTAAATAGCTTTCCCAAATCGTAATTTTTTTTTTTTTTTTTGGAAAGGTGACTTAGACTAAAATCCTCAGTGGGATGCACTGTTTTCAAATTGTGGCTTACTTTGCTTACATCCCTTGCTTTTGGCTGTGCACATAAAGTCAGTCTTAGTGTAAACCCTGCGTTGAAGAAGGACAACAAAACACTACCCAGCAGTTTAGAAACAGCAATTCCATATCCATAGAGTATGATGAAAGGTGGACGTCAGGGTAAAACCTACCAGGATTTAATCTAATGCCTAATTTTCTTCTCTTTCCACAACATAAGTAATGGTTTTACCACTGTGAATAATTTTACCACTGCAGATATTAATTTCAATAGAAGGTGCATTCACACCTGTGAAAGCAGAATTCAATGCCAGCATTTAGGTGGAAATAATTATGGAAATTTTAGAAATTACTGCAGATCATAACAGTACCAAACTCTAGTCACCATGGTTATGTAGTGCATTTAGGTAATTTCTTTCATCTTTAGTTCAAGATTAGAAGAAAATAAGAGAATGCAAGCACAAAGAGTTCCTTAAACTTTTTCTGAAATTATGTTGACAGCCACAGAAACTTGCCACTGCAAATGTTAATGGATAGAGTTTAATGGGGGACACTGGATAGGAAGTGCAGACAAGTGGATGGAAGGGTTCTGTTCAGTTTTTATCTTGATATACAAAAGGAATCATACCCAGAAATTATTAGCATAGTTTTATTTCAAATATTAAACTTCATGTATTAGAAAAATGTAATTTTGTTATTTTTGTGTTTATTTCAATTTCAGGTAAAAAGAGCAGGTAATATATGTATGTAACATATTTGCCTCCAGAATAACTAATACAATCTTTCTGAAATTTGCTCTACATAAATGAAACAGCAATTTTTATTTTTAAAAATGCCTTACATTTGGCTATCTGCATTTTAATTAATGGTTTCAAACCACAAAAATATAAAATCTACTGTTAAATGTTCTCATTCAGTGTTTTCTGTGGTAGTAGGCATCTGATACACTGTTTATTCAGAATTCTCTTCATTTCAACCCGTGCCAGAATAACAATATGAGAAAATACAAATATTGTATTAATAGCTAGAAAAATAGAGGAAAAAATTAATATCTGAATTATTCTTGTACACTTATACAGCTGTAAATATTCACTGATTTCTTTGAAAGTTTTTAAATGCAACTAAGTTAGAATTTCATCCAGAGGGGAGAGAAGAAATGAAAAATATAAAATAAATATTATTTTAAGGTTAGCTAATTTTCAACAGCTACTAGGGAAAAAAATTATTTACTAGAAAATTGCTTCAAATTTGAAAAAAAAAAAAAAGTGAATGCTAATCCCTGCTTACATAAAATCCATGTGGTATTTGGAATATGGATTTTGTAACAATAGTTGAGGTTACACTGCTCTGAAGCCATACAGGAATCAGAACAAAATTCTTGCATATTTACACCTTTTTCATAACAAAATATAAGAATATAACACTATTTTTGACAATGTAAATTATATTAAATTTTTCCTAGTATCTTTGTATATTTACCATTTGAAAGGAGACAAGCTCCCTAGAAATGCCATGGATAAAGCATATTAAAAAAACATTCTGTAGCTGCTGAGAGAAATGCATCCACATTTTATGTGGAGGAATGGAAGAGCAAAGAACTCTGAAATTGATCTGCCAGTAGGCAGAGACAGACTCTTGTCAGTGGTGCTCAGAGACAGGACCAGAGGCCATGGGCACTACCTGAAACACAGGAGGATGCATCTGAACACTGTGACTGGCAGAGGTTTTCCAGGGAGGTTGTGAGGTCTCCATCCTTGGACACATTCAAAAGCCAGAACTCCCTGCCAGCCTCAGCCGTTCAGCGTTCCTGTCAGTGTGGTTCTGCGAGTGCTGCCTCCTGACATAAGTGAAACTGTCCTGGAATTATTCTCTACATTTCAATGGCTGTCTCCAATACTGGAAGACAGCAATAGCTCAAAAAGACAAGACTGTACAAAGCCAAAGAGCTGGTCTTAATTTTGCTAACTTAGAAAAAGAAGCTGGGATAGAAACCTACAGGATAACTTCACAGGGTCAAAGGGTTTTGCATGAAAGATTAGTTTAATTGCACCTCCTAATCTGTCTGGAAGTTTGGAAGATCTGAGGAAAACAGAAATCAGTTGTAGAGGTTTGTGTGTTTTTAAGGTGGAGAGAGAAGATGTAATATGTCATTATGTATTCCTTCCCCAACAACACATTTAGAGACAGCCTAGATGATTGACTTAAATTTGGAACTTGATACTACTTCAACTAAAATTTTACACATCTAAAAAACATAGAAATCAGAAATTTCTATGCAAAGGAAGTTTCTGGTGTAAGTTGTATTTTTCCACCCACAGGACACATTCTGATAATTAATAATTATAGTGTAATTTATATATTAATAATAACATAATAACTGATAATAGGGAGAAAGCATTGTGCGACTTCAGCTATTGACTCCTACAGTACAAAGCTTAAGGAGGAAAGTGGGAAAATGGATAATGGACAAAAATTCCATTAAGTACTTGACTGCTGCTGTCCTGAAGCAAAATATTTTCATTTTCCACAGAATTTCTCTCTTTTAAAAACTATTGTTTAAAAATATTAAAACAAACAAACAAACAAACAAACAAACAAACAAAACCCCCCAAAAAAACAAAGAAACAAAAAAAATCCCCTCCATAACTTCTATGATGGGCATGGAAAGAAAGAATCCCAGATATTGAAAGACTCAAAAGAAGGGAAAGGTACAGAGTATTTAGAGAAATATTTCTATATTTCACAGATTTTTACCTTTTTAATTTTTTGTTTCTGAAAATCTCTAATGTAAAATATTCCATAACTGCAGAGAGGAAAAAAAACCCCAAAAAACAACAAACCAAAAACTATGGGTTTTTTTTTCTGGCAGATATTGAATGTGATAAAGACGTGAACAATAAGAACTTCCACCTGGTTATATAGCTTTAGGAAAAGTAGAAAGATCACAGCTAACGGGAAACTATTTGATTGTTTGTCTCAGTATATCAATTGCCTCTGCATAAAAATTGTTACATTTTTATGAGTTTAAACTGCCATCCAAAACTAGTTACAGTCCAAATAAATTTGCTGAGAGCTTAAAATATTGTGCCTTGAAGACTTCTGTTTTCTTTAATTTCTCAACTTCCCGCCCTTGCTCCTATAAAGAAAACTGTTATAGAAAAAAGAACAAAATATTTTCCCATAGTTTTCAACTGTTAAAGCAACCTTTAATACTTCTTTGAAAATGTTCTTTTGATGAATATGATTTTCTTTGCTTGAATCAATTGCCCTAGATTTATTACCTTTGTGCATCTCTGCTGATATTAACCTCAGTTTATTACAGATAATCATATTCATGTCTTCACTAAGCTACAGTATAGTACCTATGGATTACCCTGACCTTCACAAAATATATCCAACAGTTTTCTTGATTTGTACCCATGTAGCAAGGAAAAGAGTGTATTTCTTATCTTAACAGAGAGGTGTATAATTGGTGAAGTAAATAACTTTTGCAAAATCAAAGTCCCTCATTTGGGCTCTCCAAGAGAGGGTAGACTGCTAGAATTTATATTATCAGAAAATAATACTCTATATTAATGTGATTCATCTCCATTTCTTTTTTATGAAACACAGTTTGTGCCATCAATGAACTCACTATCTGTATTTGTGGAGATACTAATATGAAAGGCTGCACCCACCTCATCTTCTTGGTTTTATTAAATGAAGTTTTCTCCATTTATCTTATGTGTTTACCACAATCAGAGTTTAGAAATAATAGAAAATACATATCATTTTGAAAAATATGTTTACTGCCTTATTATAATTTTGACCATCTCAATTTATGCACCTTTTATCCTATCTTTAATATGCAAAAGCAGCATAATATTTTTATTTTCAGTTTTGTTTTTTACCAGTTGTGCATTGTACAGTACTACATTGATGCATAGCATAAATCTAGGACCAAAAGATGTGTTTCTATAGTCAGTAAATAGTCAATAAATTTATATTCTGACTTCTTAAAATTTTAATAACAAAACAGTATACCAAAGTCTAATAAGTAGAACTTGAATATTTTATTCAAATACCCTGGCTGAAGCCACTCAAGAAGTTTCTTTCCTATGTTTTCAACCTTTCCTTTTACATTTTTAGTTAAAAGTTTAACTTATATTTAAAATCTAATTAAAATCTAATAACCCAAGTGTCTATACGTTTTCATTGAGGTAATATGCAGAAAATTACTGACCTTTCTGAATCTTCAGCTTCTCTGTTATCCAAATGTCTCATACGACTATCAGTGACTTATAATAGATCATCCAGTCCAAATAAAGAGTTCTAGATCAGTTTAGTTCATTTTCCAGAATAAAACATAACAATTTGGTTGCTGTGTAAAATAAACCATAAGAGAATTAGGCGTCTAAGCTAAACAGATGACATTTTGTTCTCAATTGCTTAGTACATAAGGTACATAGGGATTTGAAGTTGCCTGAGAAACATTCATAAATATTTATTTTGAATAAGAGTGTAGACTTGATGTAACTGTACATTCTATGTATTTGAGACAGGAAGAAAAATATGTGTTTTGTGGCCTGGGGAAGGGAATAAGAAAATCGTTCTTATGTGCTTTCCCACAGAAAGTAATTTGAAGAATTCTCACTCTGTGAGTTTATCAACAGTCAACAGAACAGACTTTTTAAAATTGAGAAACTTTGCTCTTCTTCACAGACAATAATCAGGATCCTTTACTTGGGCCCCCAAGCTTGTAGGCTAACAGATTTAGTCTACTTGGGTAAAATATGGCATTTAGTTGCATGTAACATTACTCCAGGGGAAATCCTAGTGATTTCTTTCTCTTTTTTAGAAGAAAAAAAATAAAACTCAAACCATTCTCTCATTGATAATAAAACAGAGATGTAGCCTTACTGATTCAATTAACAGTGCCTGAGAGAGTGTGAGCTTCAGGACAGAGTCTCCTCTACTAAATTAACTTGGTCATGCCAACACTTAGCAGTGTGTATAATAGACCCCATTCTGTGTTTGTACAGAACCAAGCATCAACTTTGCTGTTTGCACAGCATCAATCATATATTGACCTGCAATACATTTTAGAAATAATTGTAGTTCCTTCTTCACATAGCCAATCATTGTAAAATGAAGCATTCATGTGAAAACACAGAGAGGAAATGGGCAGCAGGCTGTAGGTAACCAAAATTATGGAAGCTGTTCACAGCTGCAACACCTGTATAGAAGCACTCTTGTGGTTTTGATTCTGCTTTGAAATTCCCAAGGAAGTCTGCAAATACTTTGGGACCAAGATGTTGTCCTCTACCTCATTTGGAATGTGTACAGCCATTCAGTGTTTTATTGCAATCTGCACAGTAACGACAACGCATATATAATACAGAAAGGACATTAACTACTGACCTTAACTATCAGCACAGGTACCATAGTCAGAATCCTATGCACAGGCTTGTGCTTCAGCAGAACTTTCCTGAACAGGAGCCTTGATATTAGAGTATCATTGCTTTTATGTGACTGTGTTATTGAAATTTTAAATTCATATTTGAGGACAGCCATCACTGTCGGTGTACAGTAAATGTAGTTGTCATGGCATGAATGATGGAACATTCTTACTGCACGCAGAAAACTGCTCCTGAGAGATGAAAAGCAGAGCTGAGTGCCTGCTTTGCAGAGGACTTAACATTCTCTCACCAAAAAACATGTAAGGAAGATTTGTAATTGCAACTGTAAAATACGATTAATGGATACACGCATGGCAAATGAGATTAAATATGTACATACAACAGAGGAAAGATCTGAAAACAGATTATACGGAAACATGACATATCTACTTAATATCTGTGTAATAAGGCTAGCTGTCTGTGGGGAGGGGAGAGGTTTTTGTTACTGTTTGTGTTGAATTTGTTAAATACCACTTAAAATACTTCATAGGCAAAAAAATTAATTTAAAGGACATGTATTTAATAGAGCAGAAAATAGGAGGGAACATATATGCAATAACATCCTGGATCCTTTGCATTGTCTTTCATTCTTGAGAAGGGCATTATGGTACTCTTACGTTTTACAGCTCATGTGTGAATTAGGTTGGGCAACTGAGATAACGCCACCTTTAGGGATGAATACAGCACCTGCCTGGGGTACTGAACAACACAATACTGAACAGCATGTTGAAATATGAAATAACTTAAACAAAACTGAAGGGAAAATTCTGAAAGGCAAAAAGTAATCAGAAGACTAGAAAATTTGCCAGGATATTCAGTATTTCTTTAAAAAATGTCCTGAAAATGTATATGGCCAGATTTCAGAATTTTAATTTTTGAGATTTATTTTATGTAGGGCTTTCCCCTAGAAGATATCAAAACATCACATCTATGTTACAGAAACCCAGTGGAAGTATAGTGTCCAGCCTGAAGACATGCAGCAGTTGCAGGAACACAGCACACATCTCCACAGGTCTCTGATCAACACACTGCTCTCTATCTACAGTATTTTTACCTGGAGGGAAGCACAAGTTGCAGCACCATCTAACATTTGTCTCTGGACAGGGGCTTGTGTTTACACTGACTCGTAGGAAAGAATGTCAAACAATGAAATACCAGCCTTGCAGTGACAACCTGGCATTTACACACAGCTGCAATCCAACTTTGAGACTTGACAAAACCGCAGCACCAAGCGGTACAACCAGGATTTCTAAGATCAGACAGAAAGCATATGTAACAACTAGACAACGTCATTTCAAAAAGTCCATTTGCAGATGAACAGATGTGGCCCTTAGGAGAAGGATTATGCTTTTGCAAAGTGTCTGTGGAAATTGTTTTCAAAAAGAGAATGCATTTTTCTTGGTGACTGCAGAACAACATCTTGTTACTTAGTGCAAGTGACCAGTGGGCAACCTACTGAGTACCAAAATTCATTATAGACAGAAAATGCTTTTAGTTGTACATAGTCACTGGCAAAAGAATACAATTTAAAATACTATTTTTAAGCATGGCCCTTCCTTCAAAGACATCTATCCTTTCACCAGCATAGAAATAACCTCTATGAAATGGACTAAAAAACGTATTTGAATGAACAGAATAGTTAGGATGACATTACTGACTCTGTTCACATTTCTCTGATGGTTTTCAGGTCTTTGGAATATTATTACTTTCTCCTTTTTTTGATCAAACTGCACCATGCAGAGCAGGAGATACTCCTGCTGTAAGAGAGAATATGATGTTCAAAAAGCGATTTTATTTTACTTTAAGATGATTTTCAACTGCCTGCCCATAATACTTTCTCAACTGCATTCATCAAAACAAACCTATCCAAGAAAATCCTTTTTGAAATCGTGCATATGAATATAGAGTACAATCCACGTTTTGACAGAAACTGTAGCACATTTAGAACACAATACAGTGTGTATTGAACTTAAAGGCAAACAAATTGATGGGCTGGAATTAGAATTCATAACTAATTGAAAACTGTGCTTTTTCCTGAACCGATAATTAATTTCTAAATCATGATTTCATATCTCAGTATCTCACTTGAAGGGTTTTTTTTCCTATGAGAAATTTTCTCTTGCTTAGAGATGGCACATAAGATCAGCTGTTTAACACCTCCACAGCTGCAGCAGCAACAACTCTATAATCTTCTTTGGATAGATATTTGTAATTCATTGCACTGTCCATAATTATAAGTAGGAAGACAGTCTTTGTCTTTTACCACAGATGAGTCCAAGGATCCTTCAGATCTGAGATCCCATATTTAGTACTTGCACTCCCTAATTTATGAATGTGCAGGAAAGTTGCATTACCTTATTGTGCTTCAGCAGGGAACCAGAGCTCTAAAACTTTCTAAAAAGTGGATAATTTTTAAAGTGACGCAAGCACTTGAGTGACTATGATTTTAATTTATTTTCACACCCAGTCCTTTTGTTTTTTGTGATCTAGTCATGGAGGATACCTCTGTCTTCAGCAGAGGGAGATGAATACCTCCACAGCACTGTTCAGACCATCATAAAATAGGTGCCTGAGATAAGCAGGAATAATTTCTTTTATAAGGGGTGTTCTTGTTCTGGTGATTACTGAAGGGACCATGGCTTCCACCCATGCTGGCTTATGGTATATTTAATTTCAGACCTCATTTCGTCATGTTGGACAAATAAATGTATCTTTCCTTCCACTAACGATTACTCTGGTCATGATTATTATCGTGCTTCTTTGGTAAGATATGCATTTTAATCTATATATCAACCTTAAGATTTCTCCCATTTGAAATATATTCACAAATCTGCACATAGGTTACCAATGTTTCCTCTGTAGCAGCTCACTAACTGGCTTAGCCTTGACTCTCATAGTATTTTAGCTTTTACTCAAAATTTGCACTCCTGTTAATCACCGGTTTTGCCAATTGTAAAACTGTCAAAGTTTTATACAATTATAAGCAAACCTCTCATTTCTATTTTTACATTAAAAAATCCTACCTGTTCTTGCCACTGTCTCAGTACAAAGACATGCACAAATGTTCCATATATGAGGAATCACTGAGGATTTTTAACACATGAGGATATAATTTGGAGATGGAACACCGAACTCTGTCAACAAGCTTAAGCTATGAGACACAGTTTGGTAAGGCTTTTATCCTTGTGATGACACAAGACCCAAAAAAATAACTTCATGCCATTGAAATTTCTCAGTGTTGACTGAGTGGCGGTAGTCACAGCAGTGGCCTCTAGTCTAACTCATCTTTCCAGGGCTGCAAAGGTGCTACTGGAAGTAGAAAAGTACTTGAGCAAAAAAGTGAAAAATTAAAGCTCATCAGAAGAAAACCTTATGAATTTGGTGAAGGCTCTCTTTTGGAGAGATAGATGTTTGACCACTTCAGGCTTATTTGTCCTGTAACTAGCCATTGAAGACAATGATCTTCCCTAAATTGCTCAGCATCTTAACAGACAAATATAATATCTAGTCACAACTCTACACAATTTTTTTCAAGGTTAAATATAAAGAGAAGAGAACCATTTATCATATTTAAACTCACATATAATTTATAGATAGTGAAAAAAGTTATTACCAGATGTGCAGTGAATATTTTGAACTACATTGCCACTGCTCCCCTGAGTACATGCTAAGCATTCATAAGTACCTATAAGTCATGAGTGTCAATAAGTAGCCTTTCCAATGATCTCATGAACACTACTAAAATATTTACTAGCAGTTTTCTACATTTTATACGCTGTTCAAAGGCAAAATTCTAAAATAGCACATAATGGTAAAAATTGTTTTTTTAAACCTTAGGGAAAATGAAAATTTAAAACTGAAAAATAGAAATATACATATGTGTATGTGGAAATATTGATACAGACGTCATTTATTTCCTGAAACTTTGACAGTATTGTGATTTTAGTCTTGTTATGAATGCAAAAGAATAACAAAGAAATAACAGAATTGTTTCACGAAAGTCCATCAGAAGCATGCAAACAGTTGAAAATAAATCCACTTTACAAATCATGTCTTTGAATATAGATAAAAAATTTTAATCAAAAGACTACATAGAAAGAAACATGAAAGTAAAAAATAGGGGGGAAAAAACCAAGGGAGAAAGCAATGAACTGCACACAGCTTCTCTTTTCAATCAAGTTACCTCTATTGAACAAGTCAGCAGAGCCACGATAACAATCTACATATTTACTTATTACCTTGAGAAAACCAAGTTACTGCAGCTTGGCCAAATAGCAGGGAAATCTCTCTCCCTTCTGTCAAAGTAATGAGGTTCATATATTGACCCAGAGGCACTTAACACCAAATTCCTTTGCAGATAAGTAGAGTTCCTCACTTTTATCCTTTCTTTCACAAATTTAAGTCCAACAAAGCAAGAAAATGCAGCCTATTTCTGACCAAGGAAGAAAAAGAACTTTTATCTTTAATATTCCAGTTTCTAAACACATCTTCCTCTAACATTTTCTTTAAAATTCTCTTTCATGATGATCAATATTTCAAAAGAACTTAGTCCACATCTAAAATCTGGAACTTGTGGAGATCTGACAGAATTACTAGTATCAGAGTAGCACACAGGAGTTGATTTAAAGTCTATGTGAGCACAGTTATTTTGTGTGGTGATTATGGAAATGTTTTTCATTAAATAAATGAAAATCAGACTTCTCATTATTAAAAAATAAAATAAAATAAAATAAAATAAAATAAAATAAAATAAAATAAAATAAAATAAAATAAAATAAAATAAAACAAAATAAATATTTATCATGTTCTTGAAATTTATTCGCTTGAGAATGCACACATAAAGACTGGTGCTTTTTTCTACATTGCTGAGCAGCCGTGACAGAGAAAGCTGAATTATCTGAGATAGATAAAAAATAAGACATGATTCACATCTTCTTGCTTCACATAGAAGCACAGCCTTTTGATGTGAAGTAAATAGGCAAAGACATTTGAGACCAAGTGAAATTGCTGCCTACATTACATCTGGTATTGTATCTGAGAGCTGCAGTGAATTTGTGCACATGCATTGCACATATGTTTGTACATGTATTCAAGCTTCTTGTTGGGAAAAAGGTATAATATTTCATGAAAACAGTCTGATTACATCCAGAGGGACACACTTGTTTGCACCAGAGGAACACCATTACTTTTGCACTGTATTGTTAATTTAATCTTCAGAAGTTGTTCATTCTTTTCTGCACCTCTAACAGATTTTTAGGAATTTTCATTACGTAAGTATATTGTACATCCTGTAGTAAAATACAAAAAACATCAGTTTGCACGCATTCA
The DNA here is from genome assembly GCA_026261815.1 of Monarcha castaneiventris obscurior. NCBI lineage: Eukaryota > Metazoa > Chordata > Aves > Passeriformes > Monarchidae > Monarcha > Monarcha castaneiventris. Next base: position 2,843,215 of record JAMPIT010000174.1, on the reverse strand, counting down.
TTTGAAAGGACTCGGTGATTTATTCCTGCAAAGACAATAAGTTTACAGCTTCTCTGGACACCATCATGAGCTGATAACTGTATTGGGTCTGGCTGAGCTGAGTTCATCTTCCCACAGCAGCCCTCACAGTGCTGTGCTTTGCACTGGCAGCTGGAAAGGAGTTGATAACACTCCAGTGTTTGGCTGCTGCTGGGCAGGGCTGGCACAGCATCAGCGCTGTCCCCCAACATCCCGGCCCCATCAGGGGGCTGGGGGTGAGAAAGGTCCTGGCAGGGGACACAACCAGGCCAGCTGACCCAAATTTACCAAAGGGATATTCCATACCGTGTGGTGTCAGCTCAGGTACAAAAGCTAAGGGAGGGAGGAGGAATGGAGGGGCATCTTTTATCTACAGTGTTTGTCTTCTGGAGCAACTGCTCCCTGTGCTGAAGCCCTGCTGCCTGGGAAGTGGATAAACTTCACTCACTGATGGGAAGTAGAGAATAAACCTTTATTTTTCTTTTTGATTATACATGTGCAAAGTCACTTTGCTGTAGTAAACTGCATTGTCTCAACCTGTGAGCTGTTTTCCGTCTTATTTTCTCTCCCCTGTCCTGCTGGGAAGGAGAGTTGGGGTTTTTTGGTCTATCCCGTGAACATAAAAAAAAAAAGTTATATTTCAGATTTGCAGTATAAAATTACAAGGAGAAGCTGGGGAGAAATGAGATACAATTTTTGGCATTTTTTCCCTCTTCCTGTTTGAAATTATCAAATAAAAGATTCAGAGGAAGAAGAATGAAAGAAGAATGAAAGGAAAAAATACATAAAGAACATTTAAATGCAGAATCATCTGCTTCTATAAGCCGTTTAGACAACTCCACTGAGGGCCTATCCTTCCATCTCTGAATCACTAGGAGTTTTAACATCAGTTTCAATGAATGCCACATCAGAGCCTTAATCCCAGCAACAAAAACAGACATATATTTTCTTCAATAACTCTATAATGAGTACAATTATGCCATTCCACTGAGTATGACTCATTACAGATCTGAATGACAAAAATATAAACATTGCTTAATACCATACTATTACAAACTAGCATGAAGTGTTTGTTAACAAAAATTAGTTAATGATAGTGATATATTTCTTATCATACATTGAAACACATCTCATGTATCAGTCCTGCCCAAATTACCAACTCTGCATTGTGACATTATTCATTTCTGCAAATGCTTGCATACAAGTAGCAATTTCTCTTGCAAATGGGAAAGGAAAAAATCTTGTCTTAGAAAGATGGACTTCATATTATGCCTGAATATTAATTCTGAAACGTTGTATCTGGACTTGTACATTTATATTCGAATCTTTGCTGATAAAACGAACTGATCCTACTCTCACTGCATAACCAACCCCTTAGCACACGATGCTCCACATGCACTACATTTTTTCAGTGTTCATTATATTAAGTTGATGAGAAGAAATATAGAGGAAGTATTAATAAAAAATCACGATGACTGAAATATGAGCTTTGAAGATTATTTCTGTCTTTCATACCTGGATTTGCAGAATTTGTTGATTAGACACAATGAAAAATATTTCAATTCCTTTACAGTAGAAGAGTATTCACTATCTTCAATTCAGTGCCAAAATAATTTGGTTTAATTTTAATTCTTTTTTAGCAATATCCACAAAGCTGAAACAAAGGCAAATTTGGAGCAGCATCACTTCTGGCTACAGTTTCTCAGAATTAGTAGAAATACAAATTTAAAAAGAAATACACCAAAGCAATTCATTTGTTAGAAAGAAAATGGTAACAAATACCTCTCAGGACATTTCCACAGTAACACTCAGTTTTTTGTTTTTCCTAGTGAAAAAAAAAATTGGGAAAGAGGTGGAAGCTGGAGAAAGAAATAAAAACTTAATTTTCTACGAATTATTTTTTATTGGTTCTATGAACTAACAATTTTGTTTCAATTTAAATGGAAGAAAAAACTTTAGCTATACATATACATTCCAGAAACCAAAGGAAAAATATTTCAAGAACTAGCAGGAAAAAAATATTAATAAGGCTATTCCAGATATGGTTACAAATTATCTTCTGCCTCAGCCAAAATGTACACTAATTTCATAAAGAACAATTCCGTTTAGATGAAGTTCATAGGAGAATTGGTTCTAACAGTGAATGCCTATTAAAATGCACGTTGTAGAATGCTAACAGGAGGCATATAAATAGAACATTAAACTATTTGTTATCTTGAAGTGGAATTCTCTATACTGACTTTGACATGCCCACAAGTTAGGTAGCGACTGGAGGACTTCAAGAGAGAACAGAAGAAATTCCCATTGAGCAGTGCTTCATGGAATTTCAAATACTCAGCATTCATCCTGTGCAAATTAGAGTCCTTTATGGCATCTCAGAGAACTAGGCAGTTTCTAACACACATTTCCCTATCTGCTGGTAGATATATATGCTTCTTTCAATGTAATCTAAAGCTATATGAAATACTGTACAACTGCAACAACACTTTCTGTACAACAATTTTTTCCTTACCCATTTTCACCCTATTCCCCTTTGAATTGCTAATTCCAGATTGTAAAATGTTCATATCCGTGGTTACTGATAATTTATTTTTCTTTGCTACTACTAGAACAATGTTCATTCAGACGCCAGCTCAGGAGAGTAGTTCATTTTTACATCTATATTTTTTGGGCCATAGAACTGTCATGGTTTTATATAAATAGAAGAACTTATGGGGTGTGAAGTGCTGTAGTGCTCATATTTTTGTGATTAGCAGTGTGTAATTTACTGTGTTACATTTTGGGTGATTCACACCATCTATCTGCTACTTGAACTACCTTGAACCTTCTCTGGGAAATTTCAGGTGTTTGATATTTTTATTATTTTGATTAGAAGAAAAATCTCAATTCTTAATATTTATCAAGGAAACAAGCCCAGCAGTTCAAGAGTTTAGGGGATTGTTTCTACGATATCACCCTTTTCATATATTTTCAAAGGAAAGAAACCTCTGGGCTAAAACCAGATTTTTGGCAAAGAAAGGGTTCAGAGAAGAATTCACTGAATAAAAAGTGTGAAAATTAGGTTTGAGCTCATAATGAAAGCACAAGCCACATTTCTCAGGCAACTCACCATGTTGGCTTCCAAAGAAGCAGAAAGTTGACGTGCTTTACTGTCACCATCCCATGAGCTTCTGAGAGCAGAGCAGTGGTATCTTGGCAACCTGTCTGCAGGTGTTTGGGGACCTGAGGAGCTGGAAAGATAATGTGCTCTCTGAAATATTAGGGTGCTCTGTCCCTGTAAACCTAGGATACTGAGAAACCAAGAATCTGTGTGCCAGCCTGTCCTGCTGTCCCAAGGCCCAGGTTCTGTGTCAGACTTTATGCAGCTTGCCTTGCTGGGGCTCTACCTAAACTTTTCTTGCCTGTTAGAATTTCACTTAAAGTTTTGTCTCCAGTAGATCTCCATTTCCCACAGCTGCTGAAAAAAAGGGCTCAACCTGCTGGGGATGTGATTGTGCTGTAGTTCCCAGCTACTGAGTTTGGCTTTTCAGGTCAAGTTGAAAAACTGTACTTCCAGTTCTGTATTTCCAGTTCTGTACTTTGTTTTGATTACTCATATAAATCCAACCTGCCAATTCTTTTCTATTTGAATTTTGTACATCCACATGCCTAGAACAGGTGGCACCTCCAGAGGCTGGTGGTACCTCCTAAAAGGGTGGCGCATAATGTTGTGAGGGGTATTGTGACTATCTTAGAATCATGATCATGACAATCACTATCCTGTGCGCTGAATGAGGAGATGCAGAGCACAGCAAGCTTTCCAAGAGGCTTTATGCTGTCAGGCTTAGAAAGAAACTCAACAGGAAAGAAAACACAAGACCAAGAAGGAACACTAGACCAAAAGTGAATTTCAGGGACAGTTATGGAAATACAAATGCCAAAGAAGTCTTGTCTATACATATGTTCAGGAGAGCAACAACAAAAAAGAATATCTATTAAGAGAGTTCAAAACTTGCTTCGCAGTGTAGTTCATTCAGAGTGGATGTCATTAATTTGGAAGTGCAACTAACAGTAGGATTGATTTGGAAGTACAAGTAGCACTAGGATTAAGCAGTTAGCTCTTTCTAAGTGTATGACTGAGTCATCATTAGACAACCTACGCTTTAAGACTTCTTAAGGTTGGGAGAATACTTACTTACTGAAAAGTCTCCCTCATCTTTCTTCTGGACACAATTGCAAGCAGACCTGCAAAAATCTTTTCTGTAGCAGCTGGAAGGTGTTGCTCAAATCTAATAACTGACAAAGACTTATGCTTATCAATCTCAAAATTTCTTTTGAAAAAATTACAAAAATTACCCAAGAAATATTCAGACTGGCTAAACTAAGGTAAATGGTTATGCCAGCTTTTCCTTATAACTATTTTGCATATACAGCTCTACATAAAATCTGACTCGATCAGGACAAAGTAAAATTCTGAATATAAACATCCTTTATTACCAGTCCATTCTGAAGTGTAGTGCATTTTGTATTAAGTTATTTTCAGAAGAGCAGAACCTACAGAAAATTATAAAAATACAAACAGAACTTTCTAACAAATCTTTTCTTAATAATCTTCCATTTACTGGTGTGCATGTGTGTAGTTGAGCAAATTAAAATCACATGTGCTTAAGGTTAAAGTATCTGCACTCTGTAAATTTGCATCAAACATGCATGAATAGTGTAATATTTAATGAAAGTAAAATACCTTTTTAATTTCATGTATATTTACTGCTGCTACCTTACCGTGATAACATTCTGCCTCACTAATTATTTTTCTAGGCCTTGTGCTATTGCTGCTGCCATACATTGCAGTGGTGTGGTTTCTACACATGTATGGTAAATTCAAGTGCTGAAAAGTACTGGGAACGTTACACTGACTTTCTTAATTATAAAAAATAGTAATCAATAATCTTAAAAGAATGTAGTGGTTATCTTCCTTAGAATATTCAATTTATTGCCCACATTTTTCAGTATATTTCTACAACTGAAACTAACATGATTCCTTTGCTCTGTTTTATAAATCAAGGATTTTTTTATCTTACCATTTTTATTTGTTCTATATCATCATATTTTTAAAAGTACATATATTTATATCTATTTCCTCTATTTGTATTATAGTATTTGTCTTACACTAAGGTTTGTCAAGAATCAGTCCTAAAAGTTTACAGCCATGCCACAGGCAAATCTAATGGAAGTAACACAGAAGTTCTCATACTGCAGCATAGTAAAGATTTATCCAGATAAGTACCCTGTGTCCAATAGTGGATATTATTAGAAAATTTAAATTTCTTTAAATACTGTTGCAACAGTAAAAATAACTGTCCAAAACCGTGCCCTCCAGTGCAACCCAATGGAGTTCCTATGAGGTAGAGCTGATGCTGCTTTAAATCCCAAAACCTATCCAGCTGTATTTTCATGAGTGTCAGCATTCAAAGATTAAAACGTATTTTATAAAATCATACTTCATTCTAAACAAATTAATAAAAATATTTTATATTTTTACTCCCTCTATTTGTATTTAGTAGGGGATTTCTCTGTTCAGAGACTCTAACTGCTCTTCAAGCTTGGAAAGGGCTCACTTTGAAGAACTGCAGAGCTATTTGTTTAGCTGTTGCCATTTTTCTTCTCACTCTCTCCTTTGAAGACAGGCTTACAAAAAACATGGGCTGTTGCTGCCTGGAAAGTACAGGCTTATGACATCAGCTGTGCAAGTCTTCTTGTTACTTCTCACCTGAGTGTGACTGTATACGGGTGCTGCACTTGGGATTATATTTGGGTTGCAAGTTCTTGACAGTACAGATTTTCTCTTTCTACCTCATGAATTTGCACAGAATCTAGTACGTAATATTCAATTTCAATAACTGTCTCTTAGCTGTCATAATAATATGTAGAATAAACTCCAGTCTCTCACTGACAATCTCTTGATTTGATTATATTGAAAAATATGCACCCTCATAAGAAGGTTTGTAGCATTGCCCAAATGTGATTCCCCAAGCTGTGCTTTTAAAATATGTATCCACTCTGCTTTTATGTTATTTCTAGATTTATGGCACTTCTGTGAATGTTCTGCCAATAAATTGCCAGTCCTGCATTATTCATTGAAATAATGCATAATATTGTAGAAATCCATTTCAAAATAATTAGCAATAGTAAGCCCTTGAAACTTAACAATAGATGAAAAGCCATCATCTGCCTGCTGCTTTAGATTCGTTAAGTAACCTAGTCAAGATATTTCAGAAGTTTAACAGAGCAAAATAATTACAGCCAAAGCTAACAATAATTATACATTTGTTTAAAATATATTCAAGAGGTTTGAATGTTAGTATACCTTCTTTAGAAATACAAGCTAAAGAGACAAGCCACAAGAGTTTCAATCATTGTGAGTCATCAGCATTTCAGCTGCAGGATCACCACAGGCTACAGTGAGAGCTTTATATCTAAAGGCAAATACCCTAAATATTAACTAATGAGGATATCAGAAAAAAATTCTTTTTTAAAAAACTGATTTTTAAAGATAATCCTATTTTCAAGCATCATTCATCTACTCTTCCACCATTAATACAACCCCAGAGAGGTTACATAAGCCTCCTAATACATGCAGACAACAGGGAGCGGGAGGATTCCCAGAGGTGGGTCAGAGTTCCCATCACACCGGTAAGAACAAAAAGAGATACTCAATCAAAACACTCAGCATCAAAGAGAATGTGAACTTCTTCTGTGCGCATTTCTGCCATCTTCAGAAATCTCAAAATTTCATATTTTAGGTACTTTTTAAGATAATTGCTGTTCAGTAGATATTGAGATGGAGCTGCTGTTTATCTTTCTATGACCTACCACAAAATGTCAAAGAAACCAAAAACGCCTCGGGTCTGTTACCATTTCGGATTAGAGAAGTTCAAAGTCACAGTTCCCACTTTTCAAGCAGAGGTGATATGACCACTAAAGAAGCCTGTCTGGGAGAAACTCCCAACTTTTCCACTGAAGCTGCATATCTGCATCCAAATTAGAAGAGCATTAGGGCAGTTCTGAAGTAGAAGTTTAATCAAGTAGGGGGAATAGGAAACCAAATGAAAAACACTCAACTTACAATCTGGAATTGCTGCTTCCTTCAAATATTTTCTCCAGGTATTTGAAAAAAACTTGACAGAAAAATTCAAGATGTTTAGTCAGGCTGGACACAGCCAAATTTGAGCTAAATTACTGGACCATTTTTTGTTGATGTCCCAGAACACCTTCTTTTAGTCACTGCTTCCCTGGAAACTTTGCATTGGAATAAGCATGAAAGTGCTGTTCCAGTATTTCACATGCTGCCCAAATTTGACATTGCCTGTTTTGCTCACTAGCAATTTAATTCTTCTGTATAAGTCCTGATCAATAGAAGAATTTCAAAGTACCTCAGCAGACTTTGGACAAATCCTACGCTAGCTAGCAACTTTAATATCAAAGTACCACAAGGAAATTTTTGCTGTGGTGGCCCAGCCTACTGCTGGGCAATCCATCAGGACTCAGATCCTGCCCATGCAGTGGGACGACGAATCGGAGTCCAAAGGTCCATTGCTAGCAGAGGCTGAGGTCTGAAAGCACAGCCCCCTGTTCTCGAAGTTTCTGTAATGTTCGGTTGTTGATTGGTTATTGTAAGTTTTCCCCTCCCTTGTTCAGCTGTTTTTGGAAGATTGTTGTTGGGTTCCTCCCATGTAGTCATTCCCTATTGGTTCCCCCTGTTTGCTCCTCCCTGTTTTCCCTTCCCTTAAAAAGGCTTGCACAACCCTGGGCCCCCAATTTTCTTGTCCCTGTCCCCATTGAGAATAAACCCTCGGTGTGCATACAAGAAGGTTCCCCTCCTGTCTCCTTTGTTTTCAGGCATTTGGGCCTTCAGCAGCTTGCTCTCCTTTGTTCTCGGGCATTTGGGCCTTCAGCAGGTTGCTCTCCTTTGTTCTCAGGCATTTGGGCCTTCAGCAGCTTGCTCTCCTTTGTTCTCGGGCATTTGGGCCTTCAGCAGGTTGCTCCCTTTGTTTTTCGGGCATTTGGGCCTTCAGCAGCTTGCTCTCCTTTGTTCTCGGGCATTTGGGCCTTCAGCAGGTTGCTCTCCTTTGTTCTCAGGCATTTGGGCCTTCAGCAGCTCGCTCGCCCAGGTGGCCCCATCTGCTCTCTGAGCCATTGCTCGCCCTGCTGCCGGCTGCCGAGAGCAGAGCGACTTTCCATGTCCTGTCTGCAGGAAGGTGCTGATGCCTCCCAGCAGGAGTGGAGCTCCTGAGGTGATCCCCAGAGACAAGTTTTCATATAGACTTCTTCTGCAGTTGAACATTTGAACATTGCCCAACATGAAGTAATATGAATAAATAAGTATTACATTAAAAAACTTTTTGCATCCATGTCAGAAAACAGTATCTTAGTTCCCAGTTATTTGTCTGTAAGTGGTGTTGGGTGCATACACCACCAAGTTGAACACTAGGGATGTTAGATATTACATCCCTGTTGTTAGATTCTTCCCACTATGTATTTAATAATATACTGATCATGAATTTGTCCATTTTTAAAGCATCTAATATCATCTGCCTTCACACCATGTTCCATAAATTCACTAGCCACTCTGTAAAGTAGTTTCTTTTTTCTGTTTTAGACTGATCTCTCTGGTTCTCACACAGGTTACATGCATGTTTGGTGGTAGCTTGCTGCCACTGAGGCTTACAGGCTCCTGAAAGCCAGCAGAAGCACGGAGAACTCCTTGGGGATCATCATTGGCAATGTCTCCTTTTCCTTCACGGGCTACTCTTCTCAGCATTTAAACACCTATAAATGGGAAAAAGTATCAGAATTTCTGTTCTGTGAGGAGTTATAAACACTTCTAGGTTTTCAATTACAATTTTGGGAACAAAAATTGGTGCAGAAGTTTTGAGTGCTGACTAATTCTAATTTCTGAGCTTCAGATGCTTGTCAAGCTCAAATTTGTACTTCCAATTTTGTTGTTTCTCGTTCAAACCAGAAACTGCAGCACAACAGCTACAGACTTCCTACAACACAAAATTCATGCAACTCTGTAACAATATAAGGCTGAACTGTTTTCACTATGCATGCTTCCTTAGTCTTCAGGACTTCACAGTAGTCCTTTGCTTACAAAAAACAGACGTTTGAATAAGCGTGAATTCCTCCATCAGCACCAGCAGCCATAAATAAAGAGTGAAAGCTGTTTATCACCACCATTTGACACAGCTGACAGTGTTTACTCAGCTCAGACTCTTCACAGAGACAGCTACTTCTCATTAATGCAGAAAATTACATTCATGCAGGTCAGGGTTAAGGTAATTGGTAAAGTATGAGAACTGAAGTATATGCTACAATTGTCAGCCCCAAAATGAAGTGTGAATAAATATATAACATATCACTTTCAGTACATCCTCCACAACAGATAAAATGTGAAGTATACAAACACTTTGCAGAATACATAGTACTGATATGAAAGCAATACTGCTGTAAAAATAGTAGTTTTTCCTACTGTGAAATGCTGCTGATATACTTGATTTCAAGAATGTTTAAGAAAAGATTTTTTAAATACAATTTCCCATCTCAAATCTGTCTATAGTTAATCTACAAAAACTAATTGGGTTTTAATGTAATTATTAAAGGGTCATCGACTGTTGTTAGAGGAAAATATGCAAACAGTTGGGCTTTCTGTAAAAGTTAAGAATGTGTGACCAATGTGATTTATGAAGCATGAACTGTGTAATCTATTTAAAGTTTGATGCTTCTATGTATTGCTAAATCAATTGTTCTCATAAATAAACTATGACCTGAAAAAGCAGAAATGTCATTTACTTAAAATCTCTAACAAAAGGATATAGGGAAACCAATCATAAGTTTGTGGCATTTAAACTAGCCATCTCAGTGATGTTCAATAACAATGCACTAGACACAGTGATTTAGATATTGTTAAGTGTAGGTCATGAGGAGATGGGACAAGGTCATTATCGTATTTGTGAGTTCAAGTAGGTGTCAAATGCCTGGGTACAGAAAAACTTTTGGTGCAAGATATGACTGTTGTGATGTGTAGGAATTTGTTAGTGCAGTATCCTGCTCTGTAGAATGAGACAATATTCCCAAAACAAATATTATGTATAACTTATTATTTAAGTACTCCTGGACATAAAGTGTTGACACCACACAGTCAAGAGCGATAATAATGTGTGAGCCATCATGGTAGCAGAGCTTCAAGATGTCTCATGATACTGAGATCCATCTAAGAAACATCACACAGAACCATAACTCTTTTTACGACTGCTGAGACATAAAAATATCGTCTGTCTGGCATTCTGTTAGATGCTTCAGTCATGAAGCAAACTAAATTCTGTGGCTTTTGAGAAATCAAAGAAAAGTACTGAGACTGATAAAAAATCACAATTGTATATATTGTTAAGTTTTCAAGTTCTCTCCATTGACACCTGGAAAAGTACTATTCTGTTCGAGAGAATTTCTCCAATTAGACTCAACAGCCTTCAAAATACAGAGCTATACCTGAAATCTTTATGCAAAAATGTCACAGTGAGAGGTAAGTGGTCTTTTTTCCAGACCAAAATTTAAGCCAAATTTGACTGTTTAGCTGTAATAAGTCATTATTTAAATTTATATTTTAAATTGTTTCATTCCAGCTTTCCCCACAAAGATTCCAAGTAAGGAAATGAGAATGTCAGAAAGTCTATTGGAAGAAAGTCCTTTGATTTGCAATTCCTTACTCCCTTCGGTATAAATTACATGAGTACACATAAATGCAGGCTCACTGGACCTATTGTTTTTAGAACTGATTATTACTCTCTCTAGGGAAGCTGAAGAACATGTCATCCCTGAGAAAACCAATTATAAATACAATGAGTCTTTATTCTGAAATTTACATTTTTAACTTCTCAATTCTTTTATGATTTAAAAGGTTAAAAATATGTGTCCTAGGTTCCAATATAGATGTATTCTATTACCACCAGATGTGGGCCATTAGCTGTTATCTCCTGCTATCACCCACCCCTGATAACAGACAATGGGCCAGCAAGAAACCACTGCATGACTCATGGACTTATCTCATCCTATTGTGAGATGCTCCGCCCAGGAGGGAGGAGCCAAGCATTCCCACCTGGATATAACCTGGTCTTGGAAGTGCCTAAGGGGGAGTTTTGTCTACTGGGTTGTCAGAGGACAAGAGCCACCACTGGATCTTCAGCTGGAGGCCAGATCTTCCATAGGATCACTGCTTCAACTGAACTACTTCATCTGGACTGCTACCACCACCCTAACAGGATGTCAGGTTGTATTTGACTTTGTCAGTGCTTTTTCCTTGTATTATTTCACTTATTTTAATTTTTTTTTTTTTATTAAATTTTAATCCTGACTTGTGATCTTCCTCTGGTTTGTTTTTGAACCAATACAATATGTTATTGGGTTAATATTTTTTTATCAAAAATTGAGAAAAGTTTTACATCTCTTTTAATATTTCCAAGTGTTAGAAATTTGCAAAGAAACAATTTCTGTGAAAATAATGTCTAATTTGATGGCCAGATATCTAGACTTTTTCAGTTTTGTTGCACTAAAATTCTGTTTCCATGGCATGTGTATAGGTTGAGACTTGTGTTACTACCAAATTTATGAACTGCAAAACTAAGAAACAATACAGAAAGAATCAAGAATTAAAGAGTGAGTTAGAGACTTTAGAATCTGCCAGGTGAAGCTGTTTGACTCTGCTGTTCCTGTTAAGCTGTGAGACTTAACATCAGCGGAACTTAAATCTTTTCTGTGGGAGTAGTCTCTTATCTGGTCTTACTGACCCATCCCTAATTTCTAACTTTTTTATCTCATATCATGTCTGTGGATATTTTTTCCACCTCCTCACATAATTCTCTGAAAATCCCAAACTGAGCTTGTATGTAGGATGAGATTTACAATTTATCTTTCATGACAAAACCTGATGAATAAAACCTTTTCAAGATAGTCACAATGTTGTCCATAAAACATTGTTTTTAAAACCACACCATTAAAGCACACTAAAGAAGTTATTTCTTTAAATTATAGCTTATCTAAAATTTATGCCACACAGCTATCTCATGTAAGCCACTGATTTATAAGTAAAATTGGAAAATTTATGTGGAACAGATCAATACCTACAGGAATTTTACTTAAAGGAAACTAATCTCAGATTTCAGCCTTTGTGTTTGCAGTACAATATACAAATTTGATTTCAATATGTTCTCACCTGTACATATCGTGATAAAAACACTTCATTTCCATCCCCCTAATGAACAAAAAGTGCTAATGACTATGAAAATAATAAATTTGTTTTATTTTTTTTTCTTGGTGTCAAGAACTGTTTCTTTCTCTGTAATTGTCACCTGGTTGCTAGGGAAAAGTAGGGAGGCAGGGCAGAGAGGCAATCCAGAGTCAAGAAGCCTGTGGCCACAGGTACACTCTACAACATCCCAGGGCCACTTGCCAAGGTTACAGAGATCCACCTGACACAGCAGTGCATGTAAACTGAGTCACAGGAAGTGATGATGCAGACCCAAGTGATTTGCTGGCACAGAATTAAATTGGAACTGAAAATAAGGGGGTAGAGGGAAGGGTTTCACACAATTTAGAGGTGAATGTTAAAAAATAAACCCGAAGGCATTATTATGCAAGACTGAGTGGACTTAGCCATTGTCTCTTTTCCTTCTCTCTCTCAACTGTGGGGAGAGACTCCTAGTTCCAAATATCAAACTCCTAACTCTGAAACTTTTAGTCATTTCAGATGCATTTCTAAAACTAAATAAGAGATTAACAAGCTTGCGCACCATAATTTGATGTGCTAAACATAGTAATTGATGTTTTCAGAGGTCTTTTGATCTTTTCTTATACCTTCTTCCTTGTGACTTCAAAAAAGCCCAACTAAATTAATGTGATAAGAAGCCAGAGAACAATTAATCTCTCACAGCTGGGAAATTCAGAAAAATGCATTCAATCAAGCATTATCAAACATTATTAAGCACTATGCTGAATACAATCTAATTATTATAGCTGTAGATTCCTGAAGAGCATTCCTGTAAGATGAATTGTTTACAGGCATTTTAAATAGCTGGGAAAAGTCAAACGGGACCTTCCAAACTGGAGACTTGTACCTGGAATGGATTTCTGCCAGCGTTACTTAAGGTACTCACAATCTTCCCTAAGTACAACACTGGCAGAGTTGCATTTTCCCTGACAGAACACAGTCATGTCCTTATGGCTTGAAGACTCCTTCCTGCTCCCCATCACAGTTGAATTTAACGTTGTCTAAACTTAGAAAAGTGTGTCCAGGTTTTCTGTGGTGAATGGTCTGCTAGGGAGACAGGAGGCAATGTTGTTTAGAAGATAAATTCTCCTGTCCTCAGCATTTTTAAATTCCCAGCTCACACCAGTAAGAGCTACTTAACTAAATAGCTTTGTAGAATTGCAGCTTTCTTGCTGAGAAGAGATACTAGTAGAAAGATTAAAAAGGTGTTCCCAAACTCATCAAGGCAGCTCTTTCAACTGAATTCCATAGGCCTGAAAAATATAAATCTCAAGTCCAGTGCTTCAGATTGTAAGCCAATCTTGGCTTAATGTACTTTATGAAAAAATCCTACAGCATGTTACTTCAGAGTAATCAACTCTGAAATATGAACCTGATTACACTTATCACTTCCTCTGTACACAGATAGTTGCTGGAAACAGGACACCAAATTATGCAGACCACTGACCTGTTAAAGCATGGTGATTTTTACAGTTTATATATCTGTTTCAAATATACTTCATTTTGTCCATAAATTAACAATGAAAGAGAAATGTGGCTAATCTGCTGTTTGTAACTTTAAGTCTTTAACAAACATAGGACATCATTTTCTAGAGATTTGCATAAAGTATGTCTCCTTCACAAGACTGGTGTCTATGTAAACACTGAATCTTCAAACTTATATTAAGTGTTTGCAAAATGGAAATAATGACAGAATGTGATGTAGACAGACATGCCAGTCTAACTGGGACTAAAAACTCTCATCCATTTGTTACTAATTATCTGGAAGTTACCTCTTTACAACTAAAGACAGCAAATAGACGTGGCTGCAGCACAGCCAAAGGTCTTACTTACATGAGACAAAAGTTAACATGGTGCAGCGTATGCTTTGATTTCCATAACACTGAATAAATGAAGGATCCTTGATAGCCCCTAGCTGTAAATAACTGATGCTGTGGCCTAATTTTGCTTCTGTTTTTCAACAAGTCCTGTAAGCTCCCTTCATTCTGCTAGAACTCTATATAAATGTGGTATCTAAACCAGCTCTTTTCCACAGTGTTTTATGGCTCTTTAGTTGCAGGCTGGAGAGCATCTCAGCCAGAGCACCATCACTTTGTCATTCCAATGTCTGAGTAGCTACTTGTTTTGGATATCTCAAAGGTGTGATACTCTCTACTATAATTTTAAATAGTGATGGAAATGTACTCAGGGAAAGCAGTCTTACTCAGCCTCCAACATAAACACTTCCAAAATTAAAGAAATATTGCTATGGTTTAAGAGGCCAAAGCTCCAAAGAAAGTAACTAATTTCTTTAAAGCCACTTACAAAATAAATACCATAAATGTACTGAATAAAGATGGGGGGAAGAGACTAAGATTTATGCATACAGAATAAATATTTGTCCCATTCTGACATGGTTATGAAATGGAACAGAACTGGGATAAACACAGCTTTTGAATGCCTTCTTTGCAAAATTATTTTTTACCTACCAAATCATAAAATAAGAAATATGGCAGCAGTTTTCAGTCTCATTGGAAAGAGTTTCTCATTTCCACTCTGCTCATGTATGAATGTTGACAAAAGATATTAAAGAGAAACACTGAGAAAACAACCTGCTGAAGAAATAATGGTATATACAAGACATGGAAGATTGCACAGCAAATTTTATCTTGTTTGGAGGACATTTGGACAATACCAGGAGAACATTCTCCATTCCAGAGATGAACTGCTATTTGGGCAGTTTTATTTATCACTGCATGTTCAGGTTGACAGAAATGGAGTTATACATCAAACTGAGAGATTATCACAATATGACTGAGGCTTTAGTTAAAGGAATCTGAAAATCTGAGATGGAAGGGATGAAATTATGAGCAAATATTAAGACTAAGCATGTCACCAAAACCTGGTGGTTTTTAACCTTAACTGAAGGTTAGGGAAGAATGTAGACAGATGTCATGGACTTACCGTGATTTGCTGAAAACCCCAATTTCTTGTCAATGTCTATGGGAACTGCCTAGCAGTATCTAGTAATCTAGGACCTAGATTAAGTGCTAGGGCAAAAAGATGCTTTGTATCTAGTGAATTATGTGATAGTCCTTTTATTTCTTCACCAGATTTTTCTACAGACTTTGCTTTGACATATGTCTTGACAAAATTCTGAATCAGTCTGCCTCACGAAAACAGTACTAAACCACAATTTTCCATTTGTTAAAGTTATCTGGAATAATCTACACAGCAATCTAAAATCATCTGTAATATATATGAACAGGTAAAGGAAGAGAGAAGAAAAAATGCCTTAAGGACAGCATGAGCTTTGCAAGGCTGCAAATGATACATTTGTCCCTAAATGTTAACTCATTGAAAGCTACAGAGTGTTCAAGTACATAAAGAAGCCCTTTCAAAATGTACAGAGCTAAGGAATTTTTACAAAAATTCTTCTTAAGATTTCAGATAAACTAGGTGCTTAAGCATGGAAACACCTCAGAGCAATAAATACTGTGGATCAGTATAGACTAGCAATTCCTATGTCCACTCACAGCATCTGCATGTACACCAGACAACTCCTATGTCATCAGCGTCTAAAACTGTGTTCTTACCATACATTATTTGCCCAAATACCATCCACTGTGTTTTTTCTGTTGTAGCCTATGGTTCACCAATCACCGATTTAAACTACAGTGATTATTGACAGACCTGGCTATGAGCAAGCTATACCTTTATGAACATTTGAAGCTGTCATAATGAAAAAAAAAAAGTTTTTTGCACTAGAAAATTCATCTAATTAACTAGCTGAGGGACAGGTAAAAATAATTCTTAATGTTATTGAACTGTGGACATTTGGAAAGTGAAACAGTTGCACAGATATTTCATCCTCTTTCAAAGCAGTATGTTTAGAAATTAAGATAACACTTGCATGTTGTCTGGTAGGCATTAAATTTAGAAAAAGCATGTGATTTTTCCAAACACAGTATGGTTGTTCATATTTTCTTGTCTCTTTGAGCTGGATGTATGACCACCGGATCTGTACCGCTTTCATATGCAAAGTTCTGGTTTACAGGTGTCTTCCAAATTAACACTACCTGCCCTAGCCTTGCTTGCTGTATCTTTGTCCTTCTAGTGGCGAGCAAGTTTTATTAGGGTTCTTAATTAAGGTTCTTCTGTTCACCTTAGGTGAAAAGCTTTCTTATAACTCTTGCGACATCAGTACATTTCAGCTGGAAGAGGTCTGGAGTGAAATGCAGAGTAAACTTAGAAAGTCTGTGGAAATCTTTGACACCAAATCTTTGTTTCATGTCTATACTACATCACTTTTGTAGCTGAAGGAATTTACCATAGAAATTCTTAAGAAGTGTTAGCCTATCCTCACTTCCTTTTTTTAAAAATTATGATCCTTTAAGCATCCTAACACTGATTACATTGTGGGTTGAGGGATTTTTAAAGCACATGAATTTTGAAAATATAAAAGCTTTTTTTTTCCTGTTTCTGCAAGTTTGTTCTTATCATTTTCAGACCACTTTTTAAATTTCATAGCAGCAGACAAGATACATTAACTGTCACCTGCAATAGAAAACACAAAGTAAATCACAGATGGAAATGGTTTATAACAATTGCTCAAGTGTCAGATAGGGAATAAGCCATGAGTAGGTGGTAGCAAATGTGAAGAGAACTCTTCGCTTTGAAAGAAATACAAAAACTACCACACTGAACATTTTTAATATTCCTCCCATTCTTAGCGATAAAATAAAATTATCCAAGTGCACTAAAATACTCTGTAACTGACAGCAATTACCACTTGTTACTGGATATCATGCTCTTTTTACTTTTGTTTTATTCATTTATTTGGCAGATACTTAGCCTGTTTTGCAAGATACCACACAGAGACAGTTCAGCTTTCCAACTGGAAAATCTGATTAGACTAATCGGGAAATAAGTATAAGAGATCAAGGACCTTATGACCAGTAAATTTGACAGAAATTCGCAGTGCATAGAAGTCATATGCTTATATATTACTGATGAATATTCTAATAGTATCTAAACATAATGCTAATCTGAATGTTTATTTTAGAAGTTTTTATTGAACAATAGTGACACTGCAGCACAGATTGCTAGTAAATGAATCCTTGACTAAATCATCAGGCAGCAACCTAGACTGCAGAACTGCGAGTAAAGAATCACGGTTTGATTCAATCTAGTGTCACATTTGGTATAATAAATGTTTAAGAATGGGAGTGGTCCATTGTGCATATGTGTACAGTGCTCTATGCAGTCTATAATCAACCTGGGAAAAAATCTAGTTCGTAAAATTCCCATGGTGAGGTTACAAAAGATTTTTCTCTTCTAAGTAGTGTTAAAAGATAACAGGGAACTGCAGAAAATGGTGCAAACAATGCAGTCCCACTGTGATGGGTTCAAAGAGAGAGCTACCTTTGTGTACCACCAGCTCCATTGCCTCACACCCAATGCATTTAAGCCACTCTCCTCAGAAAGGGGGAGAATCTTCCTGCCACAGAAGTGTAATCCAACCACAGCAACCATTTCTCAGATCACAGAAAAGAGTGTAATAGTCAATTTTTTCACCTTTAGCCAATCTTCTAACCTGACTGCGCAGAGTTGTGCCTGAAGTTAGTTCAGGATTTCTCCTCCCACCGTGCAAGAACCACCCATTAAGAAGCCAAAGAATTCAGGCTTCAAACTGTGCCTCTGCCACAATTTCTAAGCAGTGGCTGGTAGTACAGATTGGTTTGGTGGAAGAATTCACAATGACACCACAGAGCTGAAGCCAGCCTAGCTTGGGGGCACAAAAGCTCTGTAGGTCCTCCTGTGGTGGTGAGCCACCTGGTCCTAAAGGAGATGTGACGATGACTATTGATCCTCCAGGGATCAAACTCCTCCCAGGGATTCTTGCTTCCTTTAATTCTTCCAACACACTGGAGGTTGAGATGGACATACATAAGGCAAGTCTGGCACACACTTTGCTATGTTAAAATTTCTATCTCAATTTACCAAGAGTCATCCTTCCTGTATTTTTGCCTTTGCTGTACACTTGAAATTAACTCAAAGCAAGGGCACACTGCAAGCTATCTGCAAGCTTTCACTGAATTGTGAATCATTCTGGACTGCTCCTGGCTAAACAGTGTCAAGGGAATTATATTGTAATGCAGTAAAGTAGTTAGAACTTGCAACAAAAAGAATGTTGAGCTTTCCATAGAAAAGGAGAAGATTTTTGCATTGTATTCACGGCAAGATGAAAGTTTCAACTGGCACATATAGTAATTTTTTGCAAAGCCCTTATTCATAATATTCCTTCTTCAGTACAAAATTTTATCTGTGTTATGAAAGCTTGGTTTAGACTTTCTGCAGGAAACAAGGTAAATGATAAACAAATCCAGTTTAACTCTATTCCAGTGCTGTGGTGCAGCTGGCTGTGCTAATGCTTATCACATTTAAACTGTTAACTGAAAGACAGTCTAATCCATTCTGGTAACTGATGCATGTAAATTCCTGAATTAAGGTAAAACATGTTTAAGAAAATTCCTTTCAGCATGTCCAGCTAGTATGGACTCTTTCTTCCCTCTTTTCCCTTCATTGACTATGGAACATTGGCCTGTTCCATATTAAAATACATTCTGTGTTATTATAGTTCTTCTCTTTAAGTCTGGACCAAAAGTCTCTGAGTGCTAAGCGTAATCTCTGCATCTATGCAACCCTAATTTGAAGATTCAGAAAAGCTACTTTTCTAACATGGAACTTTTTGGTATCTGCTACTGTACTAATGTTGGTTTGTTATACTAAACTGCCCCCTTGTGTTTTTTACTAGAAGCAAACACATTGTTCCCGTGTACAAAGTGAAGAGGCTCATGATGGTTTGTTGTTTTTTTTTTTTTAAATATGTTAGCACCTTTTGAAAACAGCATTAAAACTGTGAACAAAAACGGTTATTCTATATGGGATTTTATATAAATATTTTTATACTAGCAAGAGGCAGTGCTTTGCAATGACAAAATTTATTTTGAAGCTTAATAATGAAAAAATTATCAAGATAATGTACTGTCCCTTAAAGTAGGGGGGAAATTGGTCAAGAGTATTATAGGATTAGGGTCATAATCAATTTAAACAAAATAAATAAATTTCCATCAAAAGGCATAAGCTTCTCCTTCTGCAGATCAATATCAGATAATTTAGAGGATTAAATGTGTTCAATGAATAGCACAGTTGAACTAATCTCAAACTCAAGCTTTTAGTAAAATTTCTGCTAGATAACAAGATATACTCTAATGGAAAGTAAAACCAGAACCATCACAGCAGAGCCTCTAAGAATGAGATAACACATGAACTTAAATTGATGAATCAATTCAAGTGAAAAGAAATCAGAATAATCTCTCTGAATTTTCTTTTTTGGAATATGGGGAAAAAAAATGCCCTTCAAATTTCTGGATGAGTTGTGATTGAGAATTACTAACATTCTGTTTGAGAACCAGTTCCCTTTTATTTTGGTACCAAAAATTAACATCAAACAAGAGAGAAGTCTGTTCATGTGCACCTAAAGTGACAGAAAGATAAAAATGGCAGTCACTGATTCCCTATTCAGTCAAGGGAGAATTTTCAGCTTTTCCTGTGGAACTTCATAAATGAACCCTGAAAAGTCTGGCTATAGAAAATACTCTCCATATTTCCCTTTAAAAAGCAAATAGATCAAACAGGGGTGGGGTTTTTTATGTATGGATGGATTCCCATCTGCAACCTCTGCAACCTCCAGTGTGGAACACTTCCAATGGGATAAAATATGTAATAATAATATTACTAGTAATAGGTTTTAGGTTAATTCCAAACCAAATTCAAAGTATCTCACACATCCCAGACATACTTGCAAAAAAAAAACAAACAAAAGGAATTGTCTTCCTGTGGCAATGTGATTTCAATTATGTCCTCGTGCTACAAACAATGCAAAGGCTTGGGTAGAACGAGTGAAGAATGCTACTCACCTACCTTCAGCAGTTTCCTCTCAATTATATTCCACGTGGAATTATGTCTGGAAGAGAAAAAATTTTCTTTTTCTTTTTAGAATATGACTTCCTAAAAACATTCACTATTGGGCAATTTGCGTGCCCTTACACTGATGCCAGTGAAGCTGCTCACATGAATAACTGTTTGTCAGGGTGAATGAGCAATCAAGGTTCACAGCCAACCAGAACTAGCAGTGAGACAGACAAACGTTGTATTTGGAAACAAGATTTTAAGTAGAGCCAAGAAATTATGGTAAATACAGTCAGGTGTTAAGCTAATGCTGGAATATCTATTATGCAACAGAGCATGAGCTATGAAAATGTGATTACCAAGAAGAAAAGTAGTCTCTTACCAGTGAAAGACACTAAACATAGTTCTGGAAGAATAAAAGCTATCCTAAAATAATTCTGACCATGAGACTATGTCCTTCTAACCAAATGGAGAGGCTTATAGGATTAAATTCAGTAGAATTCATATCATATTAAAAATTAATTTCAGCCAATTTTTAAAAAACAGCTGCCTTTCAGAATAAAATTAGTTCCTTGAATTTCTTGATAACAAAAGAGCAGAAATCTAAAGGGTAAATTTCATTTTGTATTACATTTGGCCGTATTTTGATTGCTCATCTATATTTTTTTAATTTAATGATAGAACATTTGCTTTGCATCATGCCCCAGATTTGCATTTGCATACCCCTTGAGGACATTGTGGGGAGAAAAAAAGGCAAGAAAAGGCTTAAAAATAAATACACTCTTAGCCACTAGCTGAACCTATTTAGTTCACCAGATTAAAAAAAAATAGATTATCTGATATGTTCCCAGCAATTAAACGGAAGGACTGAGCCCAGTGCAAGGAGCAAAGGAGGCTCAGCATTGTTGAAACCGTGCCACAGCAGATGCACTGCAAACACATGGCAATGTGACTGATCTACAATAACCTGAAGGATCACCTGTGCCAGCAATGGATTGGGTGTGATTTTACCAGACCAATCTCAGAATATTTCAGTGCTTCCATGCTTTTTTGCCAGACTGTGACAAGGAGATGTTTTCTGTGGAACTCCATTAATCCCAGAGAAGCTGAATATTGAGTTTCCTGCAAGTTGCAGTCTTTTCCAGGTTGTTTCTGCTGCTTCTGACCTTGCAATAAATACAGTGGCAATGAGTTAGCAGAGAGTGCAATCCGAGGGAAAGAAGAGATTTTCAGCCTCCTCTAGGAAAGCCAGATGGATGGCTGGCTCACACAGGCAGGTCACAGAGTGATTGCAATGCAGCAGGAAAGGTTTCACAGAAGGAATAAAGCATCTTTCTGTGCTTGGTATGCAAATGAAAGTCTCCAGTCTTACGATGGGCATGGGTTAGATTCAGGAGAAAATTTCAGTGAAATAAAATGTGGTTTATTGGCACATCCAATGGTTCAAGGATATTACAGGTAACTGGTGAGTAAGGGCCAGGTGGAACAGTGGTGGATTGATTCTGGTAGTTGGGGGACTGAAAGAGGCAGGAAAGAACAGAGAGCTGGGTCTACCAGAAACTAATCTCTGCCTCTCATCTTAAAATGTTAGGACACTTTTTCATTCTGTACGAGAAGATATGGCATAATCCAGCCTATTGATCTCATTTCTCTTCAAAATTATTATTACTCAAGTTTTTCATATTGCACTTATCATTCTGCTTTCCCATTTCAATCATGGTCATTCACATAATAAGCAAAAGTAGTGAGATAAGAAAAGACAGGAATGGGTGCATAAAGAACAGTCTGCAAACTGAAGACCTAATGGGGTTTTTTGGGAGCCAGCTATTTGCAGTGCACTGTGCACACAGTACTGGATGTTTCATTTTTATGACAGATCAATTCCATACAGCTTTTACCAGTCTGACTCATCTGGGCCTTCCAAAGATTGTGCTTGTAAAACTCACTTTAGCACAGTGAACATTAAATAAATACTGAGGTAGATGGTCTCTAGCCAAGTTGTTCCAACAGATCTTTTGAGATTTAGTTACATTTATAGGGAACAATCTAATCCTTATACCATAGTAAGGAGTGAAAAATGACAGCATTATGCAGTCACACTAGTGCTGAATTTTATCTCCAGCATCTAGCCTTAATTAGATATTTTTTGGCATGTAATTTGACAGAAAAATATTTTGGTGCCACTACAGGAAGAAAAGCAAAAAAAAAGTGTTCACAAGGAATTGGAATACAGTTAATCAAGAATCTTTTTTCTTTCTGTCAATCATGAAAAAAGAGAAGACAGGAGGTACTAGCTGTGCTGATACAAAAAGAGCTTGAGAAACTGGAATATTATATAACAATCATTCCAACTCAGATTAAAAAGGAATGGCAGTAACAAACCTTGAGAGAACAAAGATATAATATTGTCAAAAGAAAACAGAGCTCACAATTAGAACATGGAAATCATTGGTTACAGACGGACAAACAGGGAAGATAATTCAAAATTCATCTCATTCCAAGAGTCATACCACAAACCACTTTGGCATTTTGTCCTTACTCAAACAGAAAACATTAGCTTACACTCACAAATATGAGCTACTTTTTAAGGAGGATGAGAAATGTATGTTTGTAGAATGAGGTATTACAGGAGAAGCTCATTTGCAACTTGATTGACTTTATTAATGCTTCTATCTCTCCAGACTGCATTCCTCCTCTTTCACAGACAAAAAAAGATCTTGTACAGGAGCACTCTATACATCCTCTTTTTCCAATGTGCATTTTCAGAGTCCTATAACTAACTTGATGTCTGAAAATTTACTGCAATTTTCTAGGCGACAATTATTAAAAAGAATTATTTTTTCTCCTCTAAAATCATTCCCAGAACATGTCTGTGCTTGCACTTTTTTTCTTATCTTTCACCTGCCTTTTGCAATAACATTAGGAGCAGGTAGCTATTATCAACAGCTCCTTATTTACATTATGAGTCACTATATAATGGCAGAGAGCTCTCATTTAGTAATATTGTCCATAAACATTAACTCCCTTGTAATTCTATCACTATTCTGGTAGCCAGGGTCAGTGCTGGAAATTTTCTTTAGTTTATGCTCCAGCCTACCCTAAAAGGTCTGTCATTGGGAATGCATTTCTCTTCCTTTACTGTCTACTAAAACCACAAGACGATCCCCAAGTTCATCCTGTTAAGAGAAGAACATCAGAACCAAGCTGACAAACCATCTTATTACAGGACGTCACTTAGTAAATTTGGTGGTACTCTGAAGGAGAATCTACAAGATACTTCTACATAATCACACTGACTTCCTAAAAATCACCATCTATACATATTCTCTCACTGCAGTAAGTAAGGGGTGTCGACCTTTTCAGGCAACATGGAAGATGCCAAAGGGAAAAAGACAGTAATAAGGTGGTCCATGGGAAGATGGGCCAGGCATGGTATTTCCAAGGCCAGGAGCCTATCAGGGTTGGTTATATCTTAGCAGCATAGGCGAGGATTAGATGATCTGCCCAAGAAGGGAAAAATGAGACCTTGTGCTGACTTCATGTGAGGATCTTCCTGCTTCTGAAGGAAGGGACTGTGAGAATGGGTGAGGAGACAAGAATTGGGTGTGGGCATTTCCCAAAATTGCAGTGTGGTGGCATGGGGGCTGCAAGTTTACTCTGTCACAGTTCGTTCCGTCCCTTCCCCGCCCTTCAGGAGCAATCTGGCAGGAGGAGCCTTCTCCCAAGGAGATAATATCTGTGCATGAATGTGTACAACAGGCACTGAGATGGAGTGCTCCTTTGTCTTGTTAAATAGTCCTCGCTCAATATCCTCATCTTGTTCTGGAAAATTATAGTTCTTTTCTCTGATTATACCTTTCTTGTATCTTTTCACTGTGCTCAAAGCTGTCTTGATGGTAGTAGCTCAGCTACTCATGTCCTTCCTTTCTGCAGGCAAAATACCCTCTCTTCTTTGTCAGCCACTTTTTCTGCCTGTGCTGTGCAAGATTTCCATCATTGGATTATTAAATTCCAGCTATTTTCCAGCTAAATTTTAATCTATGCTTAAAAGAATGCATATTGTTATTTCACACCGATCACAAAATTTGGTAACACCCTTACACACACTGTTACAGTGAAGGAAATGCCAGAGCAGTAATGCAATTATATTTGAGACACTGGACTGGAAAACAGGCAAATTCATTACTGTCGATTTTCTACATTTGCACCACTTATTTCACCCTTGCTAACCATGAGGTGAGCATTACTGGGCCAGAATAGTTTTCAATTCTTAACTGATATTTAAAAATGTGCCCAGTCTATACTACAGTTATTTTGTATTTTTTTTTTTGACTTTTACCTGTATGACTTTGTCCTCTAGTGAATTCGAAAGATGACTACAAATAGAATAGTCTAACACTCAAAGACATTTCTATCTCCAGCACAAGTAAACTCTAGCCATGGGCCAGCTATTGGGAAATTCTCTCCTCTATTTTCTTCCTTTCATAATCCATTGCTCTTGAACACAGAAACAATTTTGAAATATTATAGCTGCTTGATGGACTATACTCTAGGTGCTATCAAGCAATTGCATCCATTGAAAGAAGACTTTGCATTTTCAAGTAGCAATAAGACAAGCTGCCAAAAGGACAGTTCATTTGAGAGAAGTGAGAAAGCCGAATTTTCTTGTTATTAATAAACTACTGGCATAAAGGTCATTGAATCTGTTAGAAATGCTATAGCCTCAGTGGAGCAGCTCTGCTAATTGGGTTGTTGATGTGGGGTCCCAGATTCCCCAGACCTCTCTGCACAGGAGACCATGTGCTCTGTTGAGAATCTCACTGAAAGCACTTCTCCCTCCTGTGAGGAGAATGGACTTTAACAGCAGGTTAGCATGAGGGTTAGGATGAGGATTAGAACAGCACAGTAGTGTAAAAGACAACTACTGAAACAGAGTATGCTTTTGGGTAGCATAATAATAATAGACCAAAGAAACAGGGATTCAAACGAGCTGCAGTGCCAACTGCAGATCAAGCTCTGCGTGGAGGATCCCAAGGCAAGAGGCTGTGAACTGCCCTTTGCACGACAAGGGGCCCCTGGGTATGGGGACCTGTGGCCCAGCCAGGTGACACTCTGAGACATGTCAGGAGCCGAGGACTCCACATTTTCACATCCTTAGACAGTGACAGTATAAAAGCCCAGGGTTTCCTTTGTTCAGGGGTCCCTTCTTGGACCTAGCTCAAGCTCTTATTTTATTATTGCTCCATAATTAAATTATTTAAGGAGCTGGGTGTCTGAGACTCTTCTATAGGAAACCTGGGTTCTAGCCAGTTAACGAGACCTGGTGCGCCTGTGTGAGTGTGGGATGGAGCTGTGAAGGAACCTCTGTCCCAGCTCAGAGAGTGTGGGTGTGGCTGCCAGAGTCAGTCTGCTGAATGGCCAGACCTGGAAGTCTCCTTAACACAAATACAGATGTGGAGATAGGAAATAGGTAATCTTTAAGGTCCCTTCCAACCCACACCATTCCACAATTCCATGGCTCTATGACTGACCTTATTCAAAGGCTAGGCTTGCTGAAACAAAGCTGAAATTATTAGCAGAGCAACTTCTTCCCTGGGTAGTAATTTCAGAAGGTTCTCATGTCTTATGAAGTGCTTCATAACCAGAAGGCAAGGGCAGGGATTTACTGCTCCTGACAGAAGAAGTCAATGTACCGAACACTGAAGAGGCAGAGCAGTATGCTTTCCAGACATAATTGTGACGCTGGGTTTGGAGCAGTTCTTTCAAATTCTCTGCATTTCATTTTCACTGTTCCTAAAGGTATAATACTTAGTAAATGTTCTGTTCTCTTTCTTTCCATTTCAAGTACTACTTTATTTACAGGTTGAAAATGCTTCATATTATTAAACATAAAGAGAGCAGGGGAGCCTATCCTTCACTCTGAAAAGTATTTGAGAGTGCAGTATTTAATAGCAGAGATGTTATTTAGACAGTGTGGATTACTTCAGTTGCAAAGAAATATATTCAGTTAATTACAAATTTTTGTGCTGATCTTTGAAACAAAAGACATTAATACATTTTGAATTAAATGAAACATTGAATTTTTATAGATTTTAGAACATTGCAAAAAAGGGCTCTTGAATTCAAAGTAAACAAACACTCCAGCATAAACCAAATTAAGATAAAATTTTATTTCACAGTTCAGAGCACTGTATCTAATAACTGTTTCAAAAAAACTGTTTGCATAGATGAAAATATAAAAACAAGAGTATTGGGAAAGAGGAAGATATCAATAAATAAAGGCACAAATAGATTGTGACGCGAATTTTTATGTTGTTGATTGGACCAAAAGAAGACTGAAGAAAACCATAGTATCAGAGTAAGGAGATATTGCTCTGCTGCACTTCCTGAAATCCAAAAGCCGCTAAATATTTTATTGCAGATTCTATCATCAGTCATAATCTTATCCAAAATTTGGTGTAAACTACAATAAATAAACTCAGGAACCTATTAATGACAGCATATTTCAGAAGGTTTTAAATTACACCCTCTCTCTGTCAGACTAATGTCAGGAACTCCCTCCATAATTTAATTCTGTATTTCATAGTCAGGAATACATGGCATAGGAAAAAGAGACTTGTTGCTTTTAGGTTGGTAGAATAGAATAGAATAGAATAGAATAGAATAGAATAGAATAGAATAGAATAGAATAGAATAGAATAGAATAGAATAGAATAGAATAGAATAGAATAGAATATTTCACTTGAAAAGGACATACAATGATCATCTTGTCCACCTGCTTGACCACTCAGGGCTGAAAATCTAAAGTATGTTAAGGGCATTGTCCAAATTACTCTTGAACACTGACAGGTTTGGGGCATCAATCACCTGTTCCAGGTGCTTTATCACCCTCTCAATAAAGAAATATTTCCCAATATCCAGCCTAAGCCTTCCCTGTATTGTTGATGATCTATTGATCTGTTGATGATGTTCCCTGAAATATTATGACTGAATCTCTGACAGGAAATGACAGCCAGTGTATATGGCCTAGTATGAATTTCTGAGATCCTAGAAACCCACTTTTTATTTAACTGTTGTCATTAGAAATGCCAAATACATCACAACTTTCAGGAAGGTAAAGGTTAACGATACTTACTGTTATCATTCTGATTCAAATGTTATAGCACTCATGTTCCATAAATTAAAACATCTGAGTGTGAAAACTTGTCTAAAATGTTCTTAATGGAGCTGGGTAATGTTTGTCTGGGGAATAACAATATCCTTCAATTACTTCTTGGCTAAAGTGCAGTTTAAAGCTAAACACTCTAATGTACGAAAAAATGATGGATTTTTAGGTGTCAAAAAAGGCTTCTTCCAGGATGCTTCACCCTGTTATGTTAGTGTACCCCATTTACGTGTCTGTGTCTCTTCAATTAATCCAGAACCCAGAGCTCAATGCCCATACTGAAATCCCTATTCAGTGTCCTGAGAAGAGTGGAAATGGCTACTGAAGTAGCTATTGGCTACTTAAATAGTTATCTCTGAGGCTATTTGAAGTAGCTATTGGTTAATGCAACTAGCAAGAAGCCACTTACAGCAAGCTGAGAGGAAACAATGCATACACAAATACATAGGAAACGCTGTTACCTTTCACACTTCAGATACTGGATCAGGGCTTCTCAAAAGTATCTTTTTCCTGGGTACACTCCACCCACAATCCCTTCCTGGAAGAAATGTCCAATTTTTTTTTTTTTTTAAGAGTGCAGTAAAGATCATTCATTTTATAGGGAGGGAATTGCTACACATCTTTATATAACAGCTTGATTGTTAGAAAGTTTATCCATACTCTGGAGTTGTTAAATTCAGTTCCTTTTCAACCTAAGGGGATTCAAACTACTGTCATATTTCCCCAAAGAATTACAAAAACAACTGAAAGATTCAATAATCTTGTTAGTGAGTTATGTGCAAAATGTAGTTTAAAATCTTGCAGGGCAAAGCCTACAAAATCCTATAGAAGTACTGCTGTCCAAACCTGATGTGAATATAGATGTAGTTCCAACATCACAACAGGACCAACAAAGACCAAACAATGTACTACCACTGTGCTTTACTTCAGAGCAGAAAGAAAGTCTTGTCTGCAACCAGAAGACATACATAGGAGAATTAAACCCTTCCCAGAAGCATGAAAATTTCTGAGGGAGACCATACAGCAAGCACAGCAACAGTGCATATCATCTGCTAAAAAAGATTTGGATAAGGAAAAGATAAAGCCAGGATGGCTATTCAGAAAAGCAAAAGATAGTACTAGAAACCAGAAAGTATTTTATAAAATGTTGTACAGACATAAAGAAAATGAAAAGCATGATAAATTTTGACAGTGTAGATTTAAAAAGTATCACTACGAAGGCCAAGCAAGAGTTTGAGAAGCAAATAGTAAAAAGAATAAAAACTAACAACAAAATTCTCCTCTAAAGCCATAGCAGCAAAATCCCCTCCAGAAATCCTTGTATAATCACGAGGAAGAGTGTTCTGGGTCAGCAAAGGCCAGCAGCTCCCTGGGACCAGGCATCTGCAAACAGAGGAGATCTATCAAGGCAGGAGCCTCACCAGCCCGGTGTGTCCTACAGTCCCCAGCCACAGAACAAGACAGGTTTGGGCAACTGTGTGGTGCCTAGTGAGCCTACAAAATAAGGGACAAAGAGAGTCCCGTGGCAGGACAGTCCCTAATACCAGGGATTCCTCCCTAGGTTAGGGTGACAAAAGAGGCTTCTTCCAGGATGCTTCACCCTGTCATGTTAATGTACCCCAGTTCTGCTTCCCCCGTTGGCCTTTGGCCTCTCTGCCCCCTTGTTACCTGATACGTCCCATGCCCTAGAAGGTTCTCCACCCCCTGTTCCCCCCTCCATTGGCCACTCCCCATCGCCACTCCCTCAGAGTTCCCCAGGTTCCCTTACCCTAGTCCTCCCTGTGCACGCCCCCCACCCTGTGCCCTCAGATCATTGGTGTCTGATGCTGGATCCGCTCCTGTACTTAAACCTGGACCCTCCATTGTTCTCTGTCTTTGTCCCTGGACCCCCTCATGGTGTGGCTACAGTAAACCTCCGTCCGTGGAACCCCATACGAAGATCCTTCCTGCCTCTTTGCTGTCAACTCATATTACTGGAGCTATCCGTGGGTGTGTGCGTGTACGGGTGCGTGAGTGTGTGCTGGTCCTGCCGAGCAGCTTTGCTAAGGAGATGCTTTAGGAAGGTCGCATCGATACGCCACAGTGCCCGGCTGGCAACACAACTAGGGTGGCCAGGAGGGTGATTGGCAGTCTGTGTCATCTCACTGAGAACAATGCCAGTGAGAGGAACTCTTCCTAAATGCTCAGAATAGGATTGGTGGGGAAGATCGGAAATAAAGAACATTTCAGGCACATGAAGGACATGAAGGACAAAAATGTCATTAGCAGTAGTTAGCATGGATTCACCAATGGGAAGTAATGCTAACCCATCCTGATAAACGTCTATGATAAAATAATTGGTTCGGTAGATGAGAAGAGAGCAATGGATACTGTCTACCTTGACTTCACTGAGGCCTTTGACAGTGTCCTTTAAGACCCTCATAGAGAAGCTGTTGAAGAATGGGCTGAATGGGCAGACATCAAGGTGAATTGACAATTGTCTGACCAGGCCAGTGATCACTCCACCCGACCCAGAGTGGGGTGATAAGCAGCACAAAACCTAGCTAGAGGCCAATAACTAGCAATATACTTTGGGTCAATACTCAGCCCAGTCCAGTTTAACATCTTCAGTAATGATCTGGATGCTGGGGCAGGGTGCCCTTAGCAAGGTTTTTAATGAGACAAAACTGCAAGGAGTGGTGATTCACCAGAAGATTGTGCTGCCATACAGAGGGACCTGAACAGGCTGGAGATGTGGGCTGACAGGAAACTCATGAAGTTAAACAAGGGGAAATCACCAGGGGAGGATCAAACCCATGTACCAATTTGTGTTGGTGGCCAGAAAACCAGAAACATCTTGGCAGAGAAGGACCTCAGGAGCCTGGTGGACACATAGTTGGACATGAGCCAGAATATGTGCTGCAAAGAAAGGCAACAGTATCCTGAGATTCATAAGGAGGAGTGTTCCAGCAGACTGAGAGGATATTCTGCCTCTCTGTGCCCTGCTGGTGAGGCCACACCTAGAGTATTGTGTCCAGTTCTGGGCTCCCCAGTACAAGAGAGACGGGGACATAATGGATACAAGTCCAAGGCCACAAAGATGGTGAAAGGACTGGAGCACCTTTTTTCTGTTTAGCCCAGGAAAAAAATATTCAGAGAGGATCTTATCAATACCAATATAAGAACCTGAAGGGAAGATGGAAAGAAGGTAGAGCTCTTGCCAGAGGTGCCCAGTAACAGGACCAGAGGCAACGGGCACAAACTGAAACACAGAAAGTTTCCTCTGAACATCAGGAAACACTTTTTCACTATGAAGGTGAATAATCACTGGCACGGGTTGCCCTGAAATATTGCAGAGTCTTCATTCTTGGAGGTATTCGAAAATGTCTGGGCATGGTCCTGATCAGCCATCTCTAAGTGTTTCTGCTCAAGCAGGACAACTGAACCAGAGGTCCCTGCCAACTTCAACCATTCTGTGATGCTGTAATTCTATGAAAAAGTGCTGTTGCACAAATCTCTGATATAGTTCACATGCTGAATTTTATGTGCGTTCTGGCCTCCTCCTCTCAGAGAAATATAGAGTCATTCCCTACATATTTATGAAGAAAGTGGAAGTTAGTAAGTCAATAGATGGAAAATCACTTTTTATAGTAAAAGTTCATGCAGAAGTGGGGGATGTTGGCTAAGACTAAAGAAATTAACACAGTTTAATAACACCGTCTGTGTATTCAATGTGTAGGACATAGAGAGGAGCAGAAAAATCAGCATTGTCTGCTTGAGGAGATGCCCATCCAGCCAGGAGCTGGGTAGCTGAGGCACAGGGACCGCCCCAGCCCTGGGCACCTTCCTGGGGATGGGCACAGGCTGAGGCCAGGCCAGGGTGCCAGCCCACATCAGGGCACACAGCTGGGGGTGGCGGGAGCTGGAGCTCAGTTGGGCTCAGCCAAGAGCTACAGCTGGAAGTGTTTCCACTGGGCCAGGGGCTGGCCCTGCCCATGGCTGCCACACAGCACCTGGAGCCTCTCCCCACTCCACCAACTGTGCTCACCTGGCCCTGGAGGCCAAATCAGGGTGTCAAGGGTGCTCTCAGACCCCTCAACACCTGCTACTGGATAAGATTCCCAGCTTTCAAAGGAGTTAAGAACACATCTTTAAAAAGCATTTATATTTCAATATGCTTCGTGTTTTTCATGTTTTTTCACCTGAAAAGTAGGAGCAGATTTAGTTCAGTACTAAGGATTTCCAGTAGCACCAGCCTTTCTGAGCCAAGAAAAGAGTTGTCAGAGCAAAACTGCTAAGATATGAAGCATCGGTCTAGGTTTCTCTGAGGTATTAATAAAGTGACAGCCTGGGCTTTCAGAGCACTTTCTCTTGGACTGACTGTTCCCTCTAGTCTGGTCAGATCCTTCCGACACTGTGTCTCAGTTTCAATGTGCTCCCTTGAGGCTCAACATCATTTTCTTCCCTGACAATGTCTGTCTTCCCTGAAAATCCTTGCAGTTACAATTCAGGGTGAAATAAAGTCAAGTGTACTTGAAAAGAAAGATATAAAAATCACAAGGGGCACATTAATATTGCTGCCAGAATTGCTAGGCAGGATTCTGAGCCTGTGGTGTGGTAGCCATTGCACATGCTCTAGCTTGAAATGAGCTTGGGATCAGAGACCTTCCCAAGTAAACAAAACAGTTCCAGAGCCTAGGCACAGTCCTACAATTATGTTAAATATTAGCACAACCTCTATATCACTTGTGCCAACTAGCACTCTCCCAAGAGCTCCTGGCACCACAGTGTTCCAATAGGCAGCTTGGCTTTAGCCACCCATGTGGAGAATTCCCAGCAATGGAATAACCATACCCTTTTTCACCAGGTTCAGTGCCAGAAGTCAATCAGTGGAGACACTGTCTGGTACTCTGACTTATGATAGGATCTGATATATAAATCACCATTCAAGATGTCCTACTGTACATTTATCTTAAATTCTACATATGAGCACCTTTAACATGCTGCACAATTTCTTTTATGAGATAGTTATATAGCAATTAAATTGTTCACACATACCTAGGTCCAGAGCATTAAATTCACCCACTAATCCGTGCTTCACACTTTTCTGCCATGGCACTCCTGTCTCACACACTGCCATAGGAGGGCTGCAGCTGCCTTCCTGGTCTGGACTCCATGTGTCAGTCATGGCCTGGCATGTGGGGCAGAAGAGAAGCTGCTGCATTGCCCCTAAGATGTTCTCTAACCCCTTTACGTAGAGCAGTCTGACACAAAGCAGACTGCATCCTCGAGCTATGCTCCTCCAAAACTTCTCAGGATGTCTACCTGTCATAAACCTCAGTACAACTGTGCTCCTGCATTTTTATTGCATTCCATTCCATCATGTTTTTGTCTGTTTTCTACTGTCTTTTAATTTGCTTCCCTTGTAGTAAAAACTTGTTCAACCTTTAATAGCTATACCTTCATGTCTCTTTCTTTTCTCATTCTTTTGCTGTTTTACTCTGCCACTTGTGACTTCACTCTCAGACCAAGCTTTAGTTCTTCAGATACTCCACTTCTGCTTATTCTTGTAAGATTCCTACTGAACAATTGTCTTACTCTTTCCAAATAGGTTCACAAAACTGTTCCTGCCAGATACATAAGCAGACCTCAGACTTCTCGCTCCATCTTAAGATGTCTCTTATTGAACTGCTGAAAACACCTCTTCCCAACTTGTCACTGTATTTTGTATTATAAAACACTTTTCTCTTTGTTCCTTAGACTTTGCCAAATTCCAAAATGAAATGATAAAAATATCACTAACTCTTTATCACGAAGACATTCTTCTGTGCAGCTCAGGGCCTGCTTTCTCCCAGTGAGAGCAACCGAATACTTTCACGGAATTCAGTTCTAAAAACACTGATCTCACTAAAAAATAATTTAGAATAATATAAAAGTATAACATCATAGAATAATCTTTATTTTTCTGGTCATCATCTTTACTATCCCCATTAATTTGTTAGCATATCTTTCTAGTTTTTGTTTCATTTCTTTCACCTTTCCTGATGAATAAATATCATCTGACAAATCAGAGCACAGGAAATAAGCACACTTGGTATATACAACTGTTTCAAAGAAGAAGAAAAAAATGAGATGCACACTTGAGTACTCTTCAGACAGTGTATCTCTTCCAGCTTATTTGCTTTGACAGTAACTGTACAAATAATATCTTCTAAGCCTGAGCAAACAAACCTCTTTTAACAGCACAACAGATACTGTTAGGAAGTCTAAGGATCATCTGAGATGTTCTAGTATGTTGTCTGTTTTGCTATATTACATTTTAGAATATGTTTGGCAAAGAAAATTAATATATAGATCCAAAAACATGTCACTGAATATGCTAATCAAAGTTCACATCATTGGTTTCATTCATTTCTCATATGTGGATGACATCTGAAGGTTTCAGTTTGAGGAATTTTAAACTCTTGTATAGAACCCTTCTCCCTCCGTCACAACTTACATACCAGTGACTAGAAAACTAAGTCACATACTTCAATGAAACCATCTGTTACAAAATCATTCTGAGGTATATTTTATAGCAAGGGATGACAAAGGCAAAATACCACCTGTTTAAACCTCATGACAGACAAGAGAACAAGGCAAAAGTCACATTTTTCTTCATTTTGATCCGTACAGGACTGACAATTTTTTTAAGGGGACTAAATTTGTCATGGAATATGGAGGAGATTTAGGAGAACATATGACAGTTTCTCTTGATATGAATATTGATAAATGCCTGTGTTCTGAAATCAAGCAAGTATTAAATCTCTCTAATAATAATAAATAGAGTCTAGGGGAAAAACATTTTCAATAAATACATTTAAAAGTGCAAATTGGGCAATTTATTGTTGTTCATCCCAAAAATCCTTCCTTATGCTGCTAACTGCAATTTTCTGCCTAAGAGTTTTCCAGAAGAATGTCCTATGGTCTTTAAAGAATGACCAATATAAAGATTGTTGACACAACAATTTTGCTGTATGTGACAAGGAAAGAGCTAACTATTGACTACAAATAAATAAATGGAAATAAGAAATTAAATGCCTATTGTGGACACTATGTTGTATTGCAAGTCTTTAGACTGGAAAAATGGTTATAAAACAATAACATTGCATAGTGGTAACCCAATCTTTTAACCAATAACTGCACCTCCAAGTGGAATCCTCTCAGACTAAGGATTTTGACCACAAGCCATGATCAAGAGTAAAACTGGAACATAATGTATTAGCTGATGAATTACAGGAAGTACTTAAAAGAAATGCTGTAGGAAAAGCCACATTCCAGGACAACACTGATATTTTTTTTTCCCCAGAAAATAATCTCTTATTTCACAAAAGAAATGAAACTTTCACGGCCTGTGAATAGGGTTTTCTGGTTTTTCTATTTCTTTTTACAATCCTACAGCTATTCTGTTTCAAGATCATGGAAAATTAAATTTAGACTCTGACAATCCCATCATTTTATAGAAGTAGTCAGCTATGACAGCACTAACCATCCACCCCCAAAAATCTAGGCTACTCAGTATGGTATCTGATACCTACAGTAGATTAAGTGCAACAAGTATCTGTCCTTCCGTGTGTGCTTAGGATATAAACAAAGGACTTCTTTTTTTTCTACAAATTTCTTTCTTGTTTTCATTCATTTTCATGTACTTAGAAATGTTCCAAACTTCCCCACATATTTTTGATAACCATAGGGATTGCAAGTTAAAGAAGCTGATCTGGACCACTAAAGTCTTGTGAAATAAGGTCAATTACTGCTTTACATGTTTGAAATATTATTTGAACCAAAAGAAAAATTAAATGACAAATAGAAATTTTACCTGAAAAATACAAATGTTTGAGAAGAAATTACATCAGCGACCTCGGTTACAATGTAAGATGTAACCAAACGTATGTATTCTATTATCATCTTCACAAGCTGTTAAAGCAGGTGGGGCAGGGTTCGGTATCTCCTACCATGACTCATCCCTGATAACTCCCTCAGTAGGTTATCTCTGTTTCATGGGCAGTCAAGGACCCAGGGCATGGCTCACAGAATTACATCAGCCCATTGTGAGATGCTCCGCCCAGGGGGGAGGAGCCAAGCATTCCCACCTGGATATAATCTGGGGTTTGGAGCAGCACAAGCAATCCTACCTACTGGATTCTCAGAAGACAGGAGCTATCACTGGAGCTTCAGGTGAAGACCAGGCCCTTCTACAGGATCACTGCTTCAACAGGACCAGTTCCTCTAGATTGCTACCACCACCCTGACTGCCAGGGTGTCAGGTTGTATCCTGACTCTGTCAGTGTTCTTGTACTATTGCATTTATTTTAATTTTCCTATTAAGTTATAGTTCTGACTTGTGATCTCACACTGGTTTGCTTTCAGACTAGTATAATCAGGCAATTGCTATCATATTAGTGCAAAATGAAATGTGTAAAACTCATTTGGTAGTGTTACCTAGTTTAGAGACCTACTGAAACTGTATCATCTTTTTAAATCTCTGGAGGTAAAGTGTCTATGTGTTGCAGCAGAACTAAAACATAGATATCTAATGCACATTAATACAAATTAAGCTGAGCTAAAATACACACCACAGAAACAACTATATCTGGTGGATGACTTATCAGATGTCTCAATTATTAGAACAGTTTTGAATCAGTGTCTAACTATCTATATGTATTAGTAATTCCATTTCTGACTGGCAGATTTTAAAAATTTAATTACTTTATTTATGCTTACTGACATGTTGTAAATAATGGAAAGAACTTTAGAAAGAAACGTCAGTATCATTGCTGACAGCTCCACGAAAGCAGAGTTCAATATAAAGTAGAGCTTAGTTAGTTATGCAATTTAAAGCTCGTCCCCACACATACAAAGGGAAGGGTGGGGGAACTCAAATACCCTGTACCACTTACAAATCCATTTCCATGAGTTTAGAAGAC
This sequence comes from Monarcha castaneiventris obscurior, assembly GCA_026261815.1. NCBI lineage: Eukaryota > Metazoa > Chordata > Aves > Passeriformes > Monarchidae > Monarcha > Monarcha castaneiventris. The sequence goes on along the minus strand of JAMPIT010000174.1, from coordinate 2,806,833 downwards.
TGCAGGGGCACAAAGGTGGGGGGAACCCTAATATCCCATGCACAGAAACCTGCCCTGTCTTCCCCGGGGACTGTCCCAGGAAAGCTTCAGCCCCAGGGGCCATCAGGGTCCCATGAGCCAGGGCAAGGTGCTTTCACACAGTATGAGATGGCAGGGAAAAGCATTTGAGATTGTACAGGACTTATTATGGGATGTTTTAGGGACAAACCAAAGGTGGAGAAAGAGAGGTGTCTAGGTGGTTTTGGCATGAGCAAGAGCAGGAATACAGAAAGACAAAGGATTAATACAGGTTAGCCCTCATCAGCACGCCCATCTATGCCCTGCACTATATCAGTAGTCTGATGTCTTTTCATTAAACTTCCTCTGAACTGTTGTCCTGAGTGAAGGGGCTCTTTCTGCTGGCTCTTGTGTGTTAGAGCTGGAGTGAAACCACCCATCTTGTGGCCTGTGCGTTTGGGGTACCAGCAGCTGGAGACATCAGCATGTGTGCACCTGAGTATGATCACTTGCAAATATGCAGGGCATATTATAGGGACACAGGAGCCAGGAGAGTGAGCGTGTCACTCACAGGGAGACAGCAGGAGTTCAGCACTAGCAGGACCAGGGTTTGTTCCAGAAAACTGCTGAGGACACTAGACTTGGGGAATTTTCCGGGACTCATTTGTACATGAGCATTTGCATTTGAGAGTGAGACAACTAAGAGCAAGGATCCAGGGGAACACCGACAAGGTAATTGCTGAGCATGTTGTACATATACATTGTGTGTATATATATATATATATATACTTATATTTCCTGCTAACAAACCTTTATTCTAATTAGCCAGAGAGGGGACCAGGATGAGGGCTTTTAGTGTTGTTGAATGCTTGTGTGAGTGCTTAGTCTGGGTTGGCCTGTGTGGCCAGTCATCTGTACACATGTAGGTGCATTATATGTGCCTGCAGATAATTGTGATTGGGATATGTGCCTGCATAAGTGATTGGGAAAACATGCTCAACATCACTCCTGGTTGGATCTGAGGGAACAGAGATGCAGCAGCCTTGGCTCTTTCAGGTTGAAGGATTCCTCGGCCCCTACCAGTGGTAAAAATAAAAAGCTGGGAAACACAAAGATGGGAGGACATCTAATCTTTAAAATTTTATAATACCACAGAACAAATCAGAGACTATCCACCAGTAAAAAAATCAGTTCTAACATTAGGATTTCAGAAAAAATGTGACAGACACAAAAAAGGTAAGATACAAATGGTGAGACTGGCTTTCTGATGGAAAGGCTTAAATAGGAGAAAAGTTAAGATCTACTGCATTCAGACATGGCTACAAAATAATTAGAAGGAGCTTCATAAAGGTAGAAAAGTAAGGTTGGTTTTGCCTATGTAATTTCTTAATTTAAGAAAAGGGGATATTCGTTCAAACTATGGCCGTATCAAAAAGCAATAAATGAAAGTGCTTTGTTACATTGTGCCTAATTCAGCAGTGGTCCTCATTATCAAAAGTTAATAGTCAACACAAGGCAGATGGCTGAAGATGCATATTAACTCAGTAAAATACTAGAAAGATTCAATTTTATATGAAGATGGAGAATAATCACAACTGTGAATATTAAGTAGGATAAAATAATTGGAATTCAAGCCTTTATACCTCAGGGCATAAACCAATGACTAAACATGATACAAAGAGAATGTCCTTCTAAGCACATTTTTCTGTAATTTTCTACAGCATTTCTTGCAACTGCTGCTCTCTGCTGATGCAGGCAGGACACTATAATTGAGTGATCCTGAGAGCATATTCAATATGACTTCTTAGGATCTATTTTAGCTTAACCAGTGTTATTTATTTATTTTTTTTAAATTCCTTTAGCACTAGACAGCTGTCACTACTCTCTCACCTATACAAAAAGAGTAGGCCACCCAGATTTTGAGAAGTGTGGAACGGTTCTAATTTTTATTGCCAGTTTTGTTAATGCTGATGTTTCAAGCAGTGGGCTCTTTGGAGTTAACTTATTTTTTCCACTAATGTATGTTTTGCCATTGTAGAGAACATTCAAAGAGCAGCTAGTTGTAGCTAATTATGCAACTTCTTTGCATGATTATATTTCTCATCAGCAGACTAAACTCGGTAAATAACAAATAAGAGTTCTTTAAAATGTGAGATGGATCGTATATCAAAGGCAGATACTTTGTAATGTTGTTTGCCTCATAAAGTTAATACTAGTCATAGCTTAAAAGGCCATATCTTCTCTCCACTGAGAGGATTTGATTTTTCTTAGCTGGGAGTCTTTGTTCTGAATGTTTCATCATGGTGAAGTGTACTGAAATGAATATGGCATTTCAGCATTTGGTATTATACAGTAGATAACCAATTGTCTTCAAGTTGCTAAAAGTCCAGGAATCATAGTATTGTTCAAAGCATTTAAAATGGCATCTGCATGTTTCTTTAATGAGTTGTGTTCTCTTTTAATTTGTTGTACATTTATTACTCTGTTGTGAATGTACACTAGTGCTGCTTCTTTTTTGATTTAATAAGCCTTCAGATATGGAAGTCACATGTCTCCATGAAGTTTTCTTCATTTAATATTTTAGACAGAAAAAACTCTTAGCTTGCTAAAATGTTATGGTGTTGATTTTAAAAACTTTCTCATTATTTTAAGTTATTACACAGATTTAGGAAGCTCTAGAAAATAAAAAAGGGAAGGGTTAACATTTCAGCTCAAGGCTGTGAATTCTATTTTGCTACCTTTTTGATAGAGATCAACTATTGACCTCTATGGTTTAAGCTTCAGTTACAAATGCACTTCCTGAAAAATGGTTTCTAACTACAGTGCTGCTTATTCTTCCAAATTCCAATTATGGTTGACAAAACTAAAAGGTATACAGGACCTGAATTTCTTACCCAACCTTGGAGAATGGGAAGTGTCCCCACTAGGGTCAAGAAATCAGACAGAAATCCCAAGGCTTGCCTTGTTCTCTTTGTAGCTTTATTCTTCAGTGTACCAGTTCCACGTGCACAAATTTAGTGTCTGTGTAAATTGCTGTAATTATATCCCTGGAGACTGAAGTCCTTTTACATAGTCACAAAGAAAACAAAGTGCAAGTGGCAAATACTTTTTCCCTTTGGCACACTCCAACCTTGACCTTACAATACACAACTCCAGAATTGATAAAATACCATTCCCCATTCTCCTCTGAGGTGTTGCTGCTTGACTGCAATTTATAGGCAGGATGCAAATCAGGTCACCTTAGCAGAAGACATACTCCTACAAGAGTACAAAAGAGACAGAAATATTAAGTGGTTTTGAAAAAGGAAATACAATGTCCAGACAGGAAATGTGGACAGTTCAGTACACAAAACAGTCCTAACAAATTATTTTTACTCAGATACATGGTGTAAATAATCTATGTCCTAATGTTCTATGAAGTACTTATATGGCTTAAAACACATTTTACTTGTCTGCAATTGAAATACTCAGAAAGATTTCACACAACAGCTCTCTGACACTGAATCTCAAACAAAAAGGACCAGCTCATTTCACTTATAGAATGTTAATTGTGCTACCCCTAGAGCAGGGCAGCAATGCAAATGGTCCAAATAGGTCCTCCCACAGCATCTATATCTGGATAAGATATGGCAAGTGCAAGCGGATATCCCCTTGAAATGGCACATATGTTTCCCTTCCTTTATGAAAAGAATGCTTCCATTTCTATTCAGGGTGTTCTAACAATTCACTGTATTAAGAAATATCCCTTTTCAGAACTACAAACAAATATTTTCAACTCAAACCAAATAAAGAAAAAAATTCTATTGTAAAATCAGTGTGTTACAGTCAAAAAGAGTAATTTCTCTGGGTTTTTTTCAGTGAATATGAGTATTCATATATTCATTATGTTTATATTTTCATTCATGGAGAGATTAATTCTATCCAGCAGCATTTCTCAAATTTGAGAACTCTCTTATATTGTGCAGCTAACTAGTGATTTCTATTTTGAATTTGCTACTTGCCAAAACAATATTGTAAACACTGAAAAAAATTACCCATCTTTATTCTTCATTTGCAGTTTTTGGAGATCTTCAATGATTTTCCAAAGTTCTCAGAATGTAGGAATTTCTTAAGAAGAATTAAAGGTGTCTAAATGTTTAAGAATATGTAACTGTTTATGCTCAAATATTTTAATATAGGGTTGTATTGCTTTCCATTAGCATTTTGTTTATATGGCTGCAACTATAAGATAGCTGAGCAATGGATTTTAGAGGTACATAATGCTTCCATCACTGGATTTCCTGAGGATGTTGTTTGCATTTGATGTCTCTGTAAAGACAGAAAAAGATCAACCAAAACTCTTAAGACTCTGAGACTAAACTGTTTTCATGTTATTTTCTCCCTTGACAGTTTTCTGCAGAAGGCAAGGTTTGAGTAAATGTCAAAATATGATGCTTAAACAGGACAGCATAAATATCCTACTTTGTTCCTATAACACAGTGAACATTATATTTAAGGTATAATGCACTTTGAACAGTAGACCGTGTTCAAAGTTTACACTTCAGTTTTTGCCTCAATAAAACTGGTGTTGCAGTACAAACTGGATGAGCAGTTGGAGCTAATATCATGGCTGTAATCTGCAGTAAGAAAAATAAGTCTACAATTTTAGGGTAAAGAATCAGTATTGCATTAGCTTGCACAACCCATAAGGATACTGAAGTGGACAGGACATCACAGTGCAGCAAATACTGTTCCCTATCATGCTACAAAAGCCTGTGCAGAAATATAGCAAATTTCATCTTGATATCAATTGTTTCTATGCCTTTCTACTTCTTTTTACAGTGGTAATTAAAACATACTAATACTTCTACCATGTATTTAATTTTGATTAGTATGTGTCATTTGTTTTCATGCAAGCATGGCTCTTTTATTTCTTGCTCCTCACATTGTGCAGATATATGAGCCTTAAAATGCTTATGGGAAAAGAGTGATCATGTTTTATTTCAGCCTTCAATGAAGATTTAGTGGAACAAGCCCTTTTAGCATGTTCTAACAAGAGAGATGTTTTCAGCTACATCAGCCAAACTCTTTGTTTCTTCTATACTTTAATTAATATTTCTTCAACTTGGCTGATCAGATTTGTGTACAGCAGTTTGGTGAGGTGTTTCTACCTCCTTCTGTGAATTCTTCCTTACATATAATAAAAATATTTGGAAAAGTATTCCTTTGAATAGTTGAAATACCCCAAATACTACTTTTGGGGTTTTTGATAGCTGCATCAAATTGCTACACTCTTTTTCATATTTTTTTTTTAATACAAGACTATATTCAAAAGATGTCTTATACAAATAATTGTTAGTATAACCGGCCTAATATCCAACTCCTATTTGTTATCATCAACAAGGCATTTGACTATTCCTGTTCCCACTTCAGCCGATTTTTTTCCCTCCTTTTTGTTCTATTTGACCTCTCCACATTTGCTGGTCATTCCCTTAGGTAACTCAATGTCTCTCACTTTGTTGTGTTCCACGTGGATGAGATTGACCATATTTCCATTATCTAGTCAGTTCACTTGTGCCATAAAGCTATCCAATGGGTTAATAAAGATAGCTCACATTTCTCATTTGACTCTAATTAGTTAGGGTTTTTTAAGTGTTGAAGTTTCTATCCTGCTTCCATCTGACACTGTCCTTTTTTACTGTTCAGAAAAGAATGCTAATGGCAACAATGCACAGGAGAGAACCCCAAGATGATACAAAACCTGTCAAAAGTGATTTATTTTGGATTTGGGGTTTTTTTCTTTTTTTTATATAATTTTAGCAATATTTTCGTAGCTTATCTTTGCACAGAAGGAGCTACCAGACTGAATCTGAGTGTGTGCACAAAAAAGAAGGCAATGGCAGGATGGTAAGAGTCCTTAGACTGAGAGTGGCAGAAAGAGATAAGCTTCATGAGAACATGGCTAGATGAGTAAATGCAAGCTGGTCTGTGGGTATGTCAGCAGCAAAGTGGATGTGATAAATATATAGAACAGAAGAAAGAAGAAAAAAATGAAGGCAGTAGGTAAAGGGCTGGGGACATGGAAAAATGCAGAACCTGAAAAAAGTATACAAAACTTCCTTTTTTAATGGCTAAAGACACAGAACAAGGAATTAAAAAAAATAGGAAAATATTTTGATGTGAGACAGACAACAAAAAATGACAATGTAAGATACCAGGAAAGGAAGAATAAAATAGAGATGTACATAGGAAATAATAAAGACCCCAGAACTGAGAAGTTTGCTTACTGAAATGTGATGTTTAATAAGATAATGAACACAGGTTGGGTAACATACTGTAGTGGTTTTAGGTTAAATTATGCATTACTCACTGATTTTCTTTCTGTGAGATAAGCATTAGGAGATACCAAAGCAGGCACAAAACTTAAAGAACATAGAGAAGTTTATTAACAGACCTAAAAGAAAGAAAAAACAAACCAATCAGAACAAACTTTTAGAACCCTTTTCTTCTCCCACTTTTCTCCCCTCTTTCAATCAGTGGTGCAGTTCTTGAAAAAGGAAAAAAAAAGGTCCTCCTCTGCTTTACATGGTTTCCAAAGTGCCACCATCTGCAGAATCTGCTCTGGTGCAACACATCTCTTCCATGGACCCTTTCACAGTTCCTTCAACTATAAAACATGGGCCAGCACATGGGGTTATTAATATTTTTAAGGATGAGTCATTTTGGCTGAACACAAAGGCTTTTCTTTGCCACCAGGTTTTAAAAGCCTCCCACTGCTTTCATATATAGCCTGGCATGGGCATACTTCACAACCTTTACAGGCCACACATAAATTGTCCATTCCCCCATGTACTTCAAATGGATTGAAGTGACAAACAGTTTGTGATATTACAGTTTCATACCACAGCAATGCACGAAGTTCCTTAAGCTGCGCGTGAGAAACGCGGCACCGCCCTTTTCTCTCCTGGAGCCATTTTAGCTCTGTCTCACATGACTCACTTTCTCTCTGACCTTGAAGTCGCCATGTTGAAGAGTGTTACCGTTCAGGCTCTGTGGTGGACAGAATTCCCACTCCCCCTGCGCGAAGGCTTCGGTTCGGCTCAAAGTGTGCTGGCTGCAGGCTGGGGGCTCCACCAGCTCCCGCTGGCACAGCGTGGAAAAGAGTGGGATCCACGACTCCCAGGGAGCCGCGCTGGATGGCCTCAGCTGTGTGGCTCAGGGACAGTTCCCCCTCCAGCAACCCAGGGTCCGTGCTGTGGCATTGGGAAAAGGGGGACAGGGGGCAGGGGTGCCTGGCGGGGCCCTGGGCTCTGAGGGTCCCCCCTCTCCTGTACATACAGCCTGGAACAAGTGGATAAAGGTGGGATAATGAAAGCCAGACTCATGGGCTGTGCTTAATTTCAGTTACTCTTTAGCGAAGAGTTAATTTATCTTGCTATGTAAAGGAACAAAATCAGGCTTGTAATCTGTATTATCAAAAAAATGGAGTCCCTTTCTCATCTATATATATTGAAAGGCACAGAGTGGATGTCTACAGTTCTATTCACCTGAGAAGTATAGATTTATTTCACTTTCCTCAGGTATAACAATTTTACTAGCTATGAATAACTAAGAAGAGTCAGGTGAGTATTGGCTGAGTTTTCAGAAAGGTTAGATTTCTTGACATAAAAATTCAGGGGCTTTTTTTTGTTTGGTTTTGGGGGGTTTTGATTGGGGTTTTTTTTTGCTATTTATTTCAAAGATTTTGGTAGAGAGTGATCTTACCTGTGGGGGACAAGAACAGGACAAAATTATTGCATTATGATATAAAATTTGTACAAAAAATTTGATCATGCCTATATTTGTAAAAGCGGTATTGGCTCTTTAGTCTTGTTGGTGAACACTTACTACAGAGTTATGTCACTGACAACATTTGTATAATGCATCTGCAGTGTAAAGAGGGGATTCTTGATCTGGCACCATCTCAAAGAAGTTGTTTTTCTCCTGAAAAACACGGTTCACCTTACTGAAGGAACCAAAAAGAAACCCTACTTTAGAGTTAATTGAAAGACTTTTTTTCATATCTCTCTGTATCTAATGCCAGACATAGAGATGCAAACAGTCATCACTTGTAGGCAGATACAAATCAGTAAAGAAATAATAGTTTCTGTTTTCTTGGGAGCAAATATTGAACTCTACAGTAACAAAAATATAAAGAAAAATCCAGGAAAATGTAACATAAATCCACAGAAACTAGGACACCTTAAGTGTATATTTTTTTAGCTTACTAGGTTTACGTTACATAATATGAACTTCCTACTTAATCAAGTTTGATATTTGTAATTGTAGCTTATATATTTCTCTTATAATTTAACAAATTATACAATGGATTGTACAATAAAAAACTGCAATACGGTGCTGAGAGTTTTATTAATTTTATGATGGGCTTAAGAAGCTACATACTTTTAAAAACTGTGTTCTAATTTAATTTTTTCTAATGCAAATCTTTGCATTAAGAGAACAATTTATAGAAGTGTCAAGATATACATATTTAACAGTTGATTATAAAGCAAGAGTGATGACATCCCTCTAAAGTGTTAACATTTCTGGTAATAAACTCACTTGTATTAAATAAAATTTTCGTCTACATCTAAGAGGTCAAGAAAAGTACGGTTAAAAATATGACTATGCTTTGTTACTTTAGTAGTGTCTTTAATCATTCATTAACTTGTCTAGAGTGTCCATTTTTATACAGTAGGAGTAGTACAAAATGTGATCTCTGACAGTATCCTGCTTCATAAAATATTGCTGATTTCATGTAGAAATCCTGTTGTTTGTGTTTCTATAAAATTTGTCCTTTGATATGGATCAACAAATCATACTGTTAGAAGCAGAGGAGACAGTCTCATTATCATATTTAATACAGTTTATTAATAGAAGTATTTCCCCATGTTTGTGTGGAACCTTTGCTCTAACTTCTTAATTGACAGCAGTGGAGTCATACCACATTTTATTGGATTATATTACATCAGAAAATGGTCCTGTGATTAAATGAATTGTGATTATCACATTTCAGCTCCTTTCCTACTCCCTGACTCTTGCCAAGAAAGCCCATGCCAACATTCTCAAAAACAGTCTCTTCCTTACATCTTGTAAACTTATGCCACCTATGTATGATCCTGAAGTGTTAGCAGAGGACTTCTGCTAAAGCATTTGCACTTTGGTTTGTAGCCTAAACAGTCAGCTGGCCATTCTTCCTGGAGAATTACAGCTACAATAAACTTTTGAGCATTGCTTTGTAAGCCAGCAGTCACAGTCTGTCATCAAGATCCACTTCTACACATGGTTTATTACCTGCTTTAATTTAATTTTATGTTAACTGAACTAAATTTGGTTTTGCACACATGAAAGTCACAACCCTTGAAAACAGGGCTTCTGTCATCATTACCCACAGGATCTCTGCAGAAAAGTCTTTGCAGCTTCAGATTTTTTTCTTAAATGTTTTGGAAGCAGTGATCAGATTTAATAACTTCCAGGTTTTTAGCTAATATAATTCCATGGGATAATCAACTATTTTAATTACATTGCATTATTTAGATTTTTTTTTAATAGCAGCACCTTATTTTAATTCATACATCCATAACTGTAATCTTAGCCTGAAATTTGGTAATAGCCTTAAACTTTCAATATCTCCCACCTTCTGTCTTGTTTTATTTTGAAGTCTTAAACTTTACTTTCACATCTCTGCTTACACATATATCCCTGAGCTGAAATCAGTTTTAGTGTAGAAACCAAAATCTAGTATCTGTTTGGTTCCTTATAGTTATATGTCTTGAATTTTTCAAGAAGTTGTGTTCAGAGGTATTACAGAGAGGCTTACTGGAACCCTTTTATGTGAATTTGAATTTGGAATTTTATTTGTAAGTTATTGTTTTCCCTTTTGATTTTATTTTTTATGAGACAATTTTTCTTAATATTTCAAGGTACCAACTCTGGTCTGAACAAGGACACCTTGCTGAAATCCTGGAGTTGCATCTATTACTGGTAGGGCCAACATGTGGCATTTTATGATGCACTTCATGGTTTCTGATGACAGCACATTTCATTCTAATGTGACCTGGAGAGAAATAAACAGCGTTGTACCATGGCAGAGTGGAATTATGCATTATTTCAGCAGAAGTCAGTCTTACTTATCCTAGCTCAGAACCAGTACAAATAATCAGCCTTATTTCCAGAAGTAAACTCAAACACAAGTCAGAGGACACATTATGTGGACACCTTGAAGGTCAGTAACACAAAGACAATAATTGTAACACAAAGTGAAAGAATTTTTAAGAAAGTTTTGTTCATAAAATCTGATAATTGAGTTTCTTCTCAGTTGACTCTGTGTACAAAGCATCTCCTGCTGATTAAGTAATTCACCCAGTACAAGTAGGACCTGTTGTGTGGACACTGCCTCAGCATATCTGGAATTTGCAGAAGGGGATCCAGCTTCATGGAGCTTCACACAGCTCCCACATAGTGCTGATAATGATTATGTGGCACAACAAGAACTACCATTTCACTCCATTATCTTTGTTACTCTGAGCACTAGGAGTTGTCAGATGTTTCACTACTCACTTTTTACAATATTTTCCTTTCAGATCGCACAAAGTTCCTGTTCTCTCTCATGCTTTTCAATCATGTTCATTAAACATATGTGAGTAGTAAAATACTTCAAGTTGGCTTATGTTGGTATTTTCTCATTAGAAAGATAGTTGCACCAAGTGTCAGGATAAACATGCTCTGGTGCAGGTCACCTACAGGCCACAAGGAATACCTATCCTCCCGTGGGGTACTGCCTCCTCCTTTGACTTTTGTGTTCCTTCTGGTTTTTCTCACCATTTTAATTTCCTTTTCCTCTGTCCATGTGGTGTTTTCTGCTTTTGCTTAAATACATTTTCCCAGAGACACCACTATCATTGCTGATAAGCCCAGCTGTGCCCTGCATGAGGTTCATTGAAACCAAATGGAATTGGCTGTGTCCAGCAAAGGGTCACAGCCTCTTCTCACAGAGGCCAGCAAAATGGATATATCAGGAAGAAAGACACTGTAAAGAGGATATATTAATAGAAAAAATACTTGTTATGGGCAGTATTACTCTTTTCAGCCTTCTCATAGCTGAAATTCTTGGTAGAATTTCTTGATAGGAAGGAACCAGAATTAAAATTTATGTTCAGTGTCTTCTCTCAATACTTCCAAAAGCAAAGGGAATGGGTGGCTTCCTTCCCAGCTTGCTATTCATTCTGGTATAAAACCTTTCTTGAAGACACTGAAGAAACAGAATCTCCATGTTAGTGCTGTGCACAAGAAAGGGAGAAGCAGAATCTGGACCATCTAACTTTGCAACCAGCCCAGGCACCAACAGCCTAAGAAGCAAGCCATAAATTTTAATACTGGGAGGAGGAGGGATGGGGGAAGAATAAAGTTATAATTGATGTGATATGTGTTTTTCTCACTTTTGCTCTGAAAAGCAAGGAAATACAGCAAAATCTATATCAGGTTACAGCATAGCATGAAAGCAATTCCTCAGCACAAGGAAACAATTCAACTCATAATTGTAAAGGCCATAGCCAAGCTGAGGAGGCTTGGCATTTGGGAGCACTATAAATGGCTATTAAAATATGGGTCTCATTCAAATTGCTATGACAGGGCAGAGAGATAGAACGTTACAAGGTCAGGTCATGCCAATTTTCTGGGTAGATTTAAGTCCAGCAAGCCAATCAATCATCCAACACATTTCAGATTTTAACTAAACTAGGCTTGAAATAGAGGTACACCGTTTTATCAGAGATAAATGCATGAACAAGTGTGGAAACAGATTTAGAAACAAAAATTTTAAAAAAGATTACCCATTTTGTCTCCAGAACATTACCAGTGTACTACAGTAATAGTAACCTTTGGAAATTCATGTCTAAATACATTTTCACTGCGTAAATAACAAATAACAAACAATTTCCAAAGGACTACTTAGTTTGTTTTACATTTCTCATTTTTTCTGTGTTATACTGGATAAGAACTACTTTGGGTACACACTTTCTTAGATTAAGCATTTAAAAAGACAGAACTTTGGAGAGGTGGAATTATTAAAAAGGAAGGAAAAAAACATGAAAAATAAGAGATCACTTTATATTACATCTCAATCTTTCATTTTTTTTAATTATACTTATGTTTTGTATTGTAATGTAATTGTTGCTAAATACCACATTTGTAGGCTTTACTAATATCATTTGTACTCATTTTACTGTACAAAAATACGAGGAAAATATTTCAAGATTTTATTTCTGCCTAGACCTTATTTTTTTTGTATTGTATTTAATGTTGCCAGATGCTGTTTTCATGCACAAAAAAAAAAAAAAGAAAAAACCAAAATCCTCCCCCATCTTTCTACTCATAACATTTCATTATTTTGAACTCATAAAACTAGCAGCAACAGAGAAGAGAAAGGAATTTCTGAAACTACTAAGAATTTTGTACAGCTGCGTAGCTGAATGAAAATACATAGTCGATTGGTCTGTATAGATATGGTATGTCTATATAGATATATAGATGTGCTTCTCTGGCATATTTCCTAAATGAAGAAAGTCAACAATTAAGAGAAGAACTTTAAAGTCAATAGCTCACAGAGGATCTTCAAAGTCGAGTTCATCTTTTTAGAAACAGCAAAATGAAGCTTGACTATTACGAGAGAGCATCATGGTTTTTTCCAGTTCTAAAGAAATCTAGACAAGTAAGTAAAAATAAGTCCACGAAATTATGTCCGGAGAAAATCAGAAGGCATAAAATAATTCTGATTGTGATAAAATGAGCATTTTGGAAGCTGTGGATACTTCCAAATGCCAAAAATGTGGCTTCAGATGCCTCTCCCAAAGCAAAACCATGATCTTATGTATTAGTAATGCAGTTTATTATCTCCTCTGCTTTTCCATTAAGCATGCAAGAATCAAGTTAGTCATGAACAACCCAGTACCTGTGTCAGGTACATTTTCCTGAATTTTGTTATAAATATTATTATGAATATTATTTTTATATCTGCTTCTCTTACCAACATCCATTATAAGGAGATAATTTATAAGCAGATTATTTTCTTGTATTCATTCCTTACTCTATTGCATTACTCATGTCTGTACATGTGTTTAGTAGCCTAAGCTGGAAAAGTTAAAATTCTCAAGTTGTTATTGTATAAATAATATAAATGGTCTCTTCTTCAATACTTGTATGGGGTATTAATATCATTTTATATCTGGAATAAAACCTGTTATTTTTTCACAGAATGAAGAGAGAATGCTATGGGAGCCCTGGAAAAGAATAACTTGAATGAATACCTTGAATGTAGTCTGTTATTATAAGCCTAAATATTATGCACAGATTAGCACTTAACACCAAAGAGATATGTTTACCATTGATACTTTCAGAGAAGAAAGAAAATTACAGCACACAGAGGAACACATGTACTTGAAAAGGAAGAAAACTTTTTTTAAAAGTCTGCATATGATGCCTTAGGTTTTAACTTTTATATTTTTCAAATCCTGTACTGCCTACTGTGTAACTCTGAAGTTTCTTGTAGCCTGTTAATTTCTGCCCTCTCGTGCTAGGTAGACATAACAAAGCCTCTCCAGGCATGCTCTCCAAGGACATTCAGAGTGTCCTAAGCCCAAAAAGTATAAACCGAAAGTCTCAATAGGGAGGGGCAAGCTTGGGGGTGTTACACCATTAACTGAAGCTTTAATTGGAGAATTAACCCTGATATGCAAATGAACCAAGCCTATGAAAGTTTGAAGAACTTGTGACCTGTCGTCCATCTTGGGGTCTATCTTGGGAATAGCCTCTGGCTTCCCAGGGTGTACCTTTGAAGGACTTTCAGATAAATATCTGCCTTTATTTCCTTATTCTTGTCTAGTCTATGTTTTTAGGAGGCCTCTCAAGGCATCACATACATTCAAAGAGTAGTCTGCTGATCAATATCTCAATTTACTGTGTTGTGGCATAGAGGAAACTGCCAAAAATGCTTAACAAATTTAAAACTAAAAATGGAAATATTCGCAGCATTACAATTAGGAAGGAAATTAACACATAAATATCAATACAATTCAATATAGAATACTAAGATATCAACACATATTATTTGTGCTGAACATTACAAGAATTAAAACATTTTTGTGTGTTGGAGAAAAGAATCTTTGAATTATATCACTTCAGCTTCATGTCTTGGCAGTTCTTTTGTAGCATTGTCAGATAGCAAGAGTGAACAAAGTATTTCAAGTAAAATGAAGAAATGCCTTATATCTGAAAATTATCTTAGAGAACATAAAACATATCTATTAATACCTATTAATCCAGATGTTCAAGCAATTCAGTTTTTCTGCTTAAAGGAATCTAATGAGATCAATGAGAACAAAGACAGAACTGAGGACTTCTCATGAGAAAGACTAAATGAGTATTTAAACATCAACCAGACTCAGATATTAATTAATTAACCATTTGGACTTTTAAAATTGATATCCACAAACAAGTTAATCTCTAGCCCTTGTTATATAATTCTTTAATAAATTCTTTAATTATATCCATGGGGAGAGAAATTACTTCACCACACACTGAAGTGAAACAAGCAGCTCACAAAAAAGCATACTTATCAGTGAAAAAGTGTTTCCTGATGTTCAAATGGAACCTCTGAATCTCTTGTGTTTCAGTTTAGAATAGAATAGTTGGAATTCATTGCCTCTGATTCTGTCACCAGACACCACTGACAAGAGCTTGCCTCTGCTTTCTTTACACCCTCCCTTCAGAAATAAACAAATAGGATCCCCCCTGAGCCTTCTCTTCTCTAGGTAAAACTGTCCCAGCTCTCTCAGCCTTTCTCACAGGACAGATGCTCTAGTCCTGTCATCACCTTTGTGGCCTAGACATACTGGACTATCTCCAGTATGTCCATATCTTTCTTGTAGAAAGAGCCCAGAACTGGACACAGTACTCTGGGTGTGGCCTCACCAGCTCTGAATAAAGGGGCAGAATCATTTCCCTCAACCTACTGGGAATATTCCTCCTCATGCAGCTCAGGATACCATTATCTTTCTTTTCAGCAAGGGTACACTTCTGGCTCATGAGTCCCCAAGGACCCCCAGGACCTTCTCTACCAAGAAGTTTCTTGTTTCTAGTCACCAACACTTATTGGTGCACGTTTGTTACCCCCCAGGTGAAGGAGTTTGCACTTCCCCTTGCTGAATGTCATGACATTACTGTCAGCTCATTTCTCCAGTCTACTGAGGTCCTTTTCTATGGCAGGACGATCCTCTGGTGAATCAGCCACTCCTCCCAGTGTAGTGCCATCAGTAAATTTGCTAAAGGTACACAGCCCCCTCAGCCAGGTCGTTAATGAAGACGTTAATCTGGACTGGGCTCAGTGTTGATCCCTGGGGAACACTGATGCTCACTGGTCTCCATCTCAATTTTGTGCTGCTGATCTCCATCCTCAGGGCTGAGCCAGTTTTCAGTCCACCTCTCGGCCTGCTCCTGCAGCCTGTATATGAACAGCTCCTCTATGAAGATGTTATGGAAGACAGTGTCAAAGGCCTGACTGACATCCGGACAGAAAATATCCACTGCTCTCCCCTCATACAGCTTTTGATTTAGTGATGGGTTGACTGTGGCTGTCTGCCAGAGACCCCAACCTCTCTCTCCCTCACTCCCCTTCCTCAAGAGAACAGGAGAAAATAGGATTTAAAAGCTCACTGTTTGAGACAAAGGTAGTTTAATAAGAAAAGCAGAGGCCATACATGCAAGCAAAGACAAGACTGAAGAGCCATCATGAAAAAGCAGATTTACTGAAAACTTTGTAGTGATTTTATTTCATT
Source organism: Monarcha castaneiventris obscurior (assembly GCA_026261815.1). Taxonomy (NCBI): domain Eukaryota; kingdom Metazoa; phylum Chordata; class Aves; order Passeriformes; family Monarchidae; genus Monarcha; species Monarcha castaneiventris. The sequence continues at coordinate 2,790,988 of JAMPIT010000174.1, read as the reverse complement.
CCCACAGTATTTAGTTATTAATTGAAGAAGTATAGTATCTGTGACTCTCTGACAATGAGATAAAGCTATATATACTACCAGCAAACACAGAGGCATAACACATTCTGGAGGTATCCCACTTAACATCAGGTGTTTGCAATGTTAACTACTTAGCCAGGCTCCATTTATTGTCAGCTGAAAGAAGTATTTTTAGTCACAGTTTCTCAGAGGACCATAGTCCTATTTTTTCCTAACATTTGGCAACTAGGTCATACCAAGATGCCTACCGATGACCTCATAAAAATACATGACTGATTCAGGCATTATTAATGCTTGGAAGGAATTGCATTAAGGACTTTCCACTGGTTAGCTCTACTGAAATTAGTTAAGTCTCTCCTTTGAAAGACAGAGGAAAGAAGAAAGTCTTGCTGATCTCCTCCCTCTAACTCCTGCTCTCCTGATGAAGACTGCTTTCAGGTTCTAGGATATATTTCTGTGTATGCTGTAACAAATGTGCTCCACAGTATTTTTGGAAGAGGAATTTCCTGTCAAACATAAGATTTTTTCTTCATCTGTTAGCAGTAATAGCTACATGCCAGAATATTGCCATTGACTATGAATCATTATTCTTTCCTTGATTGTAGCTAGATTATCATAAATGAGGAAGATTCTCAAAGAGCTGTTCCTTTCCAAGACAAATGTTATTGTTTTGGTCTTTTACCTGATTACTGGTTGTTGTAATAGCAGAGCTTCTGCTGCAGAATGCCTAAGTAGGTAATTTGCAGAATTTTTATAATATGTTGTTCTTTATCAAATGACAACAGCTACAGAGATTAATAAAGCTGTCAGCTGTGGATAAATTCATAAGTGATTATTTCAATTTCTATTCTCAAGTGTTATGTATTAGGACATTGTCATTTTTATTGAGGGAACTGAAGTGGATAGATTGAGTAGAATTATCTCCTTAACATGAGGTAGCTTCAGGTTTTGTTGAATAGTGTCCTCCCTAGAGAAAGGTCCAGTAGCAGTAGAATTTTAACTAATGGGTCAACAAATTTCTATTATTAGTATGGATTGCATGTTTAGCTGGCAATAAGGAGCATCATAAAGTGCTAAGAAAAAGGAAGGAGAATTCACTCTCAATTTTAAGTACATTTAAGCTAAATATTTGACAAATTTTCATCCTTACATTGTTGAATGATATAACTAGAAAAGCAGCAGAATTCATTTAGCTATTAATATCATTTTAATGACAATAGATCTTTGATCAGTGTCATAAGTATTACACTGTTTTGTCTTTCTTAAAGAAAGCTGGACAAGTACAAGTATCTCATAAGAAACAGTCAAGATCAAAAGTTTCTTGACTCACTCTGCAGTGCATCTTTGTTCCATTTTTATAAACACCTTTATTCATGCATGCATGTTTGTAGATCAATAGGGGCAGGAGTTGATTAGAAACTGAATAAACAGATAAGGGACTTTGACTTGCTTGGCTTGCAATGCACATAAAACTTCCTTCTTCTTTCTTTGCACCAACAGAGTTTCTTAGTCATAAGGAAATTGCATTGTATTAAAAATGAAATTTGTAAACTGTTTACATCCAGAATCCTTCCTTCAGCTCACCTGTCAGATTATTAAGTGATTCAAGCCATCCATATTGACTTTCTAATAAATTAACTGATCAAGTCTAACTTATGAAAACAGAAAACTAATTTTTATTGCATTTACATTTCTTGGGACTAAATAAGTTTATGCCTATATTGAACCAGAACAAAAAAATGTGACATAGCCACAGATATTTTTCAAGCAAAAAGGAGAATTTATATTCAGTAAATGAACTGTTCTTTGTCCACAGTGAAGCAGGGTGAAATTACACTGTTTCTATGCAAGGTCATGAAAACAGAGTGCAGAACATCATTATGTCTGGAGAAATCCAAAGGTAAGTTTTGTTTCAGGATTTACTCAAACTGATGGAATTTCTCCAGTTTGATCTGGAACTTTTCAGTGATCATACTCTTTTTGCTTTACTGTTCAACAGTCCAGCTTTCTATTAGATTGTGGTCATCTCTCTATTGCACCCATTCCTTTCAAACACAGTAACTGCATCTACATTGTCATAAAGAGAAGTCTGAAGGTCAGGTTTTCCATGTCTACCCAGAGCTGGACATTGGGCAAACTGCACAGTACACCTGAAAAGGGACCAAAAGGTGGACACCTCAAGGACTTATTCAGCTTTAAATAGGTTTCACACACATTGTGTCTTCAGCATAATCAAACCCAGCCTATCGCGTATCCCATCTGCTCTTATGGTTTGATGACAGATGAATGGAGTGGTTTGGAAATGCTTCTTAAAAATTTCCCGGTGCTGCCTGTTCCACAGTAACCAAAGAAGTCCAGAGTCAAGTCTGGAAAAAGTCAAGAATTCTCTTGTTCTCTCTGAAAGTAGAAAATATTCTTTGCAAAGACCTATTCAGCATTTTTGTGCCATGTATTTGAAATCACATGTTGTGGATTTAATATTCCTGTGCCATTGGTTCCCATTTTCCTTCAGCTGATAGATCACAAAAAATGATCCTAGATTTGGGCCATCTGTTGAATTGATTTCATTAAGTTCTTAAAGCAGTCTTACTCACTAGAACCAACAATTATTTTCTTCCCTATATATTTGTTGTGGGAATGGAAACATGGAAATTTTAAAAATAAATTTAAATACATAACTGCAAATTAATAGGCAAGGATGTTAATCATTAAGTTTCAATGAATAAGATCCCCACTATATCAAAATATTTTCAGTCATTGACCTTAACGATGATACAGCAGAATCCTAAAATCTGAAAGCAGTACTCTACCTTGAATTTTATTAAATCCTAATCTGACTTGGACTTTCTGATCAGCAACTCATGCTGAGTACCCTAATTAAGAATTGAGATTAAACAAACACGTTGTTATTTTTAGATTACACATGTTAAAAGGAAAATATTATAATCTAACTTTTTTACAACAGAAAACTCATGCACCAATTTCTATACCAATCTTATAATTTCTGTGTATGACATAATGTATCTCTTTAAATGCCATCCAGTGTTGATTTAAAGACTGAGAATATATACCACATTCCTAATTTCTACCACTGGTTAGTTATCCTCATTATTAAAAAATGCATTATTAAGAATCTGAATTTAACTGGTACAAGCTTCCAAACATCAGCTCTCATAATACAGCATGATTTGCAGATGAAATTTATTTTACAATTGATAATTAATAGTATCAGTAGATAATTAAAATATTCTTGTAACCCTGTTCAAACGAGGGGTTTAGACTTTTGGCAGTCATTCTTTTTTTCTTTTTTAGTTAACATCAGCACCAATATTTTTCTACAGAATTTTATTTAAAAGAAAATGTAGAAAACATTTAAGTTCAAAACTGTTGTGGTTTAAAACCAGCTGGAAATTAAGCCTCAAGTAGGTGCTTCCCTTCCCCTCAACCCCTCTGGGGAGAGGGGGGAAGAAAAGGCAGAGGTTATGGGTTGAGAAAACAATTTTCTAGAAAAAGTGAAATGAAATAAGGAAAGAAAAACAGTAATAGCAAGAATACGAAGAATAACAGTGTATAAAAAAAAAACTAAGGTTTCATATTCTTTTGATAATTGTAAGGAAACGTTTTTTCTAATCTTTATATTCAGATGTCAGACAGTATGTTAGGTGTACTTAGCATGTTACAGGAAAATCCCATTGTCTTTAAACAGGAGAACCCCTTAGTTTTAAGTTTATAATTGTTGTCATTTACACTTAAAGTATCATATGTTTGCATAACAACCATTATGGTACATGCTAGGTGTTTAGGGATTAAACAGAGATCCAACATGGAAGAGAAAAGGAAAAGAGTACTTTTGTTTGCAAACTCCCTTAAAGCTTTTCTCCCTCTTGTCCCACTCCTTTTATAGAGGCAACCATAGCTTGCCTTTAAATGAACCCCATTAAAATTCAAAAACTTGCACTTCTACACAGTTTTTCCTGAAATTCCTAGGGTAATTAATGAAATGAGAGAAAAAAGTTGGCAACATAAACATATATTTTAATAAATATTGCTACACTTTGAAAATGAGCACAGTTGTGGTAAGTACACAAACATAACTATTCTTCTATTTTTTACTAACGCTGACAGGAAAGATTCTCCATTGTGCTGCCCCAGCTACTCGAAAATACAAAGCCAAAGATCAGTGAGTTGATGTGTGCAAAGATCCTGAGTGAGCAGACACCAAGGAATGGGTAACTTAGTGTTTCTGTTGCAAGACTTGCTTTGTTACTTGCTTTTGTCACCATTAGAAAATTAGAACATTCAAGTTTTAAAGCTTAGGCCTAAGGTGTGAGAAATACCATACTGTCAAGCTCTGGAAAATGCAGCACCTTGATTGTAATACAGTTCCTTTAATAGCTTTGAAAAAGCAGGTGCTCAAAATATCAGTAGACACAAACTATTAACTCAGGTTCACAGCCCAAGCAAACAATTTTTTTGAAAGAAATCTCTAAAGGTAACAAGACTCTGAGCAGCAGACTGGAGAGGGAGCTCACTTATTTTTTCAAAACTAGAAATGAAATGTCTTTTCTATCCATACACAAAGACACTTCCACCATGTTCTAACAAATTCACATAGGCTTTTTAAAATATACCTTTTTCTAAGAAAGTTGAAAAAAAAAAAGAAACCAAACCTTCTTGAATCAGTAATCCTGCGGTTTTCAGAAGAATGTCCAAGGTACCATGATTTATCACCTGAAAGAGCTGTTGCTGCATCCTCTTTACTTCTTACAAGAAAAAAAGTCTTGAGGTTTAACAGCCCAGAATCCTAGTGCACATGTTCAGACAGTCTCGGAGTTCACACTCAAGTACACGAGAGGGAACACTTATGTACTCTACCACAAACCTTGGCTCGGTAGACCTTTGGTGAGGAATGTTGTTTATAGGATTGATTTATTAGCATTTGCCTCCAATAATAAGCTGATGAAAAGAGCTCAATTACCCCTAGAGCTGGAGAGAATTCACTGAAATTTTTCTACTACTACAACTACAAATAAGGCTGGATGGTATCAGTAATGACAAGAATTTTAGAGTTCTGGGCTGCCCGTTAAGAGATTTTTCAGTTAACTTAGGTGGGAGGTCAATAGGGTCATTCAAGAAAGATATTTGATCTGGTATACATTGGTATTTAACACATTTCAATTGATTTTTCAGATTCAGTTTTCCTTAAGGATATTAATTTAGGAGAGAATAGATGATTTATAATTACAAGAATCACTTAATCATATTCTAAGCTTCTACCTTATTTTTACTCAGTTGTATTTAGGAGGTTCCATTATGGCCCTGTGTCTCTGCTATATTGATCTGTGGTTATGCTTTATACCTTCCTGTTAAATAAGCTGAAGGTGTGAAATGAACAAAGGAAGCACACTTCTCCACACAGGTCATAAACCTGTGGAACACATTGTCATGAAGTGCTGTGCATGTCAAAAGTATAAATGCTTGCAAAGACAGTAGCACAAATCACAGATGAAAAGTGTGCAGAGGACTTATTCAAAAGATGCAGCAACAGCTTTCACCTCAGGAAATACTTTCGCTACAGTTTCTCCAAAGCAAGGGCATTTATCAAGGGAAGCACCACTCTATATGAAGCCTTTTCTTATCATCTTTTTCTAGAGATGGCTCCTATCAAAGACATGATTCTGGGTTGAAGGGTCATTTAGTCTGTTCCAGACACAGCAATTTTTCTTGTTGTTCCTAAACTGCCTATGTGATCTAGCACTACAGCCCCATTTGAATGACTGCAGCTCAAAGGCAATTGCTCTTCCAGAGTGACTAAAGTAGCTGCCTTACCCAAGAGCCCTCCTCAGCAATCAAGAAAATGAGACATCTGCCCAAAATGTCCTGTGCTTATCTTTGGTTATGCTTTATAGCTCCTATTAAATAAGCACCACATATGGCAGAAATGTAAAGCACAATATCAAGATATTTTCTGACACACAGACAATGAAACTGTGATTGTGCTCTTTCCTACTTCACTGCAAAGCTCATATCTTAAGTGGTGCTACAGAGATGTGTAAGTTGTGCTTCTCATGTAAAACATGGCTTTGGAAACTGTTTTAAGCAGAAGCAGATTTGGACTTGCAGAAAACACCTGTGATTTCAGTGAGTCTCTGTGTGACTGCAATCACCATCCCAGAGGATGCCTGGGAGAGGTGTTGAAAAAGCTCTTTTCTTACAATGAGTCATCTGAGACTCACCAGCCGTGCCTGTCCCTGCATGTCAGCATGGAAAGGCCCTTCCCTTTGAGGCAGTGAGGAGGAAGGAGTTGCAGTTACTGACTGTTGGCCTTTCCCAGAAAAATCAGCTACTAAATTAAAACACCACACTTCTCAGTGGCAAACCAGTCTTCAAGACCAGAATTACCACAGTTTTCAACACGTAGTAGCATAGCAGATAAAATAAAATTCTGTGGTTCCCAGTTTCAGAGACCACTTTTTCTAAATCTTCCTTACATTATTATTAGGAGTTAGAATTTTCTGGCACTGATCCCTGTTCAAAACACTCAAATTACTTCATGCTGCACAGCGCTTTTTTTTGTATTACTCATTTTTCATACTAATTTTATGACATGTCGCTAACACTTAATTAACATTTTCCACCTCCGCGCTTTATTTGGTAATTTTAACATATTCCTCTCACACCCTGTCTTCTCTCAGGGCAATTTAGATTATAAGAACTTGCCAGAAAAGAAAAAAAAAAAAGCTATTAATAAATTCAGCAAGACTTGTAAGAAACAAAATATATTTTGTATCAGGATAAAATAAATAGTGTATTTTGGGTCAATCACTGTCAATTAAAAAGCTATGAAAACCTCTTTTTAAGAGCCTTATGTATTTTATTACAATCTCATCCCCCTTATTTTTGCTCAGATATTTACTTGGTCAGAACACTTGCTTAAATATTATATAAAAAATCTACCTAAAGCAGTATTAATAAAAGATATTTTAGTCTATTAACATTGTAAACAGTTACAATGAATCTTTGTAGACAGGAAACTCAGTCTAGCCAGAACACAGTAAATTAACTTTTTTTCATTATCGTGCTCTTTGTGGAAAGTCTCACCTAATTTAAAACAGTCCGCTTCAGATATGGAACTACTGCATGTCTTAGCTGCATCCTCAGCTGGACTTTGGAATTTAATATGAAGTTCTTATCAGCCCCAAAGTGACAACATCATCTACATGCTATTTCTATTTCTGAATGTTCCTCAGGAATAAGTAATTATTTAGTAGGCAACAAAATTGGTTGATTTCTTTAGTTCTGGCTGAGTGATTCCACAAAAGCTCATTTATGAATAAACTGCATTAAGTGAGGTACTGGCCTTTAAGAGTGGCCATGTACCTTTAAAGCTATCTCTAAAACACAATCCTCCCAGGAGCCAAAGGAACAGGAACATAATTTAATTTTCTCTGTTCTAATCTTGAGGCTCTTTCTCATACTGCAAAATGGTAAATAAATGTCAACTCAAGAAGCAGCAGCAATTTATATTCTTGAACACTAGAAAGTCAGTTCCAAGCTCTTAGATTTATTTTACTTTTACAACTCTTAGATCACACCGCCTTGTAGGTATTTTTAGGGTTGAAAAATAGTTCCCCAGGGTCTAAGTTCTTTGTATCATATTAACAGTGTGTACCATTCACTCCTCAAATTTGTTCTTTTTTCTTGTTAAAGATCCCATATTTATTCTGAGCATTAAATATAGAAGTATATTTCAGTTACGAACCGTAAATTATTGACAACAAAGAGGTATTCAAACCTTGTTCAAAGTCATTTTTTTCCATGTGACACTAAAATCACTGCCATTAAAGTCAACTTAACTTTGCAAGTTTAAAATAGATCAATATTTCCCTTTTAAAACACAGGGACAACTTTAAATGAGTTTCCAGAAGTCCTACTTGTACAAGAATATAACACGTATTTGTTTCCACAGAGATAACTGCATTGAACAAATGAAAACATATCTCTTGGGTAGTAGCATGGTGACTGGAATCTTGCCAGCTTCCCTAGTCTTACTCTGCATGAAGCCCAATTACCCTTGCTTGAAATAAGTACAGAAAGGCTAACTTTCACTGAATATGAGTTTGGCTATAGTTACCATCAACTGAAGCTAGTTTAGGCTGGTTTCTTGGAAATCTTGTTTTCATTTTGTATCACATTAAGGGATTGTATGAAACGCTCTTGGATTGAGCCTCTTAGATTTTAATAAAACTCTTAGAAAGAAAACAAAATTCCAGTTCTGTATGTCTTTGTTGACATCTGCTGTACATCCTAGGAACCCTTATTTTGTTAAACTACCACCTTCTTTTTTGGAAGCAGTGAGCTCCAGAGGGCAATCTTTGAACCACAGCTGGTTCCCAGGGCCTGATGGGCGGTTTGTAACTGTCTCATGCATTGTCTTGATTTGTGTTTCAACTAAAATTGTGAGGAGAATGCATGGAGGTTTCTGACCAGACTTGGACTTTGTTTACAACATTTGAGTATGTGCTGTAAGGCACTCAAATCCTGTCAGGGTGCCCCAGCCAAGCTGTCTTCAGTTACCCTTATCAGAGCTACTGGAATGTAAGCAGTGCTAATTTAAGAAGGAAGAAGCTGGAAAACAGAATAACAAGACAGCAAAAAAGGGCAGACGAAGGACTGACCATCCTGGACTAAGACCAATCAGGGTTTTTGGTAGGTGCATGCTGGACACATGGACAGCATAGAGGGACCAATCAAGTAGTGTGTGATCGCATAAACAACAGCTGCAAAGTGCATCAGTGTAATATAAACAATAAACGGCTTTAGTGAGATCATGTTGGTTCCTAGTTCAAAAGTCCTGAGCTCCCGCATTATGTCTGTTAAGGATATCCAGAGGGTACTAATGAAAACCTTCTTTACATTGTCACTAATATTTGTCAAATTCACTCAGGTCAGTTTGCAGGAAAAAGAAAAGGTTTTATCATTGATTTAAAGCTTCATTTTCTCCTCCAGTAGCCAGCTGGTAAAGATTTACAATTAATAAGAGCGTTACCTGCAGTAACAGATCACAGTACTGTACTCTTAGCATCTGGAGGCCACCAAGAGCCCTTACTATCCTTGCCCAGCTCTGCTCGTGGCTCCTCCATCCTGTCCATGCTCCAGGACCACATTCCATCACTAGGAGCATCTGTCCCTGTCCAGAAATGCTGCAGCAGGGCCAGTCTCCACAGCCCTGCCCATCCCATGGGCCCATGTCCCACTCCTACCTCAGCTTGTCCCAGATTCCTGAGGCTGGCGTTGTCCTGGCATCCCACACCTTTCCTGCTCCTGACTGGGTGGGACAGGCCCTGGATGGTGACTAAATAGCCTGTATGAGCCACACCTGTGGTCTCTGCACCCTTCACAGGCCTTCGTCTCTCAAGGGCACCCTGACAGTACAACTAGATCACTACAATACAATCAGATATTTCAGGTCCTTTTTTTTATTTTTTCTTCACCTTCTCTTTCCAAATATTCATGTTTTGCAGAATGCAACAACCTGTAAGTGCTTGGCAGACCTGACTGTCAAAAGTGCATCACTCGCATCCCTGCTCTCAGTGCTGGCTCCCAGCTGAATACAATTGAGGCTCAGTGTTTCAGTCCTGCTCTTTAAAGGCCAACATGTGACTGGCCTTGGCAACCTAATGGATGCTCCCAGTCTCCCTGATCATGACCTCTCATGACAACTGCATTCCTCTGGGGAACTGGAAATGTCAGACATCAAAGTAAGACCCATGAGAGTGTCAGACAGTTTTCTCAGCAGCTGGATTGTGACTAAGAAATTCGCTGTGACAGAGATCAGAGTGACCAAAACCAAAATGTAAAGCTCAGATGTTTGACCTAGCTTTCCCAAAATAATGATAAAAGGAAAAACATTGACTGACAAGAGGATGAAGAGGAACATTAGGACAGATCCTCAGCTGCTGTAAAGGTGTATTGCTTGGGTAAAGACAAAGGAGATGAGGCTCATTAACCTCATTAACCTAATGATATTTTACTGTTGCTAGAGAAAGTTTTACTGCATCATGTTAGAAAATGATGATTTGATAAAATTGAAGGTTATTACCTGAGTAATTTTTAAAGGTCACATCAACTGTGACCATGTCAAGCCAAAGTAACATAATGAAATAAAATATGACACTTTGCGTACAAAAAAAATATTATCTGGCATTTTTTGCATAGCCTATTATTTACATCACATTCCTTAAATAAAATAAATTGAAGAAATATAGTTCTTTTACAATATAAATATTTCAATTCCTAACCCAGTTACTAATATAACTATTTCATCAATTACTTACAGTCACAATAAAAATTTCAGCATTTGCAACAGAATAGAATTTTCAAATTTTCTAGTTTTTCTCACACTTAGTAATAATGTTTAGAGGACCAAATTCTTCCAAGGTAAGTATAACACAATGTGATAGAAAAATTGAATGACATTCACCATCCCCTTGTTTGTACTGTAAACAGGCTTATCTTTTTAGAATGACTGTCAATGTCCAAACCTTCAAAGATGTTCAGATGTTAACAAATATTTATAAAAGCAAACAAGCCATGAAAATATTCTGCTCACACAGGAACTTTGCAGTTTTCCCTCTGTAGTTTAAAGGCATATGTCTCTCAATTTTCTCCCTTTACAACATGCAGAGGATGAAAAATAGCCTTATCACCCTAAGTGATTTTAGATATTCATCATTAAGTCTGTATTTATTATTCATAGAATCCATTAAGGAGGATTTGTCTCTGTGGTAAAGGCCTGGGTTTTGTAGGGGTTGCAGGAACATCTGTGCAGTCATCCTGGTACTCCCTTTACAGTGTGACACAAGGCTGCATGGTAGAATTTTGTTAAACACTAGGCATTTCAAACAAGGCCTGCAATAGTAGGTAACTGATGTATATAAAAGCTTTGACCGATCCACTGTCATTTACAGCAGCAACGTTGTTCTTAATGCTTACTGTGAATTAGGGAACACCAGGGAGAGTCACACTCTTAGATTCTGGCTAATCAAAAGGCTCTGTTGAAGTGAATAGCTCAAAGCCAATAATGAGCTGGATTTGCAATTGTAGTCAATGTAAGCAGTTCAGAAAAGACATCAAAGGCAGGGGCTTATGGAGGTTGGAGGAAGAGATTTACCTTTCCTCTGAGACTTTATCACCAGTTTTACTCATGGGAAAAACTGATGCTGTTATGCTCTGCATAGTGTAATACTCCAAAGGTGTTACATGTAAGCCCATGTTTTACAAGCCCTAGTATCCTTTGAGGGAGCAGAGGACATTCACAACTTTAGTGCTATGTGACTTTACACAGACTTAAGCAATATCTCAGGGATAACTTGTTTAAGACACAGAGCTTCTTGCAGACCCTCATTGAGGAACAGATTCCAAACCTCTATTCAGATAGAGAAATGTCTTTTTGGACCAGAGTATATGAATCAGAGAAACCCAGGATAGGGAGAAACCTCCTGGCTCAGCAAACAGTAACTTGTTATCATATAAGCCAATTCTTTTCTTAAATATAACCTCCCTAATAGCAAAGATACAATAGCCACCTGCTAGAGCTGCACAGCTAAAAAAGGATAGGAATATTGAGCATAATTTGAAAATTTAATAATGACCTATAATCTGTTATACTATGAGTATCTTGATACTGGTGATAAAATTAAGGTCTTATAGTATCTTTTCAAGAAAGAATGAAAAGACTTAAAGACAACACCTTGGATTGCTCCCATGATGAGCCATTATCTGGTAATTTGAAGAAAACTTTCTATCTGGTATTACTTGAAGCTGCTAAAATAGCAAACAAGTATTTTCCTTTACATGTTTTGCTGATGATAAGAAACAGGGGATAATTTTGTAACATGAGAAGATTTTTTTTCTTGTACAAATTATTTCCCATTTATTATGGGAAGAACAGACAGGACATAATTATGACAAAAACCTTGTTTACCTATCTGTTCACATCTTGAAAACCTGTAAGAATATTCAAAGAAATACTATTTCTGTAGATAGAGAAAAATTTTCTCATTTACTTTACTAGAAGTATGTCAAAAAAAATAAGTGGTTTCTCCAAGTTCTCTTTAGTGATAAAGTCTGTTCCTTTGCTATGGCTGCAGCACACATGATAAGAATAATCTCTACCTTAAGCTATACACTTGAGAGTTTGGGCTTTTAGGTGAGGATTGAGAAGGTAAGAAAGAGACAAGAAGCAGATGCTCTGTAACTTAAAATTTTCCCAGAGCCCTGAAGATCAGAGAGCTATGTTTGGTGCTTTGGGCTACATGGGCCTTGTTCAGGCTCTTCTTTTCTCCTAAGAGTTTATGTTTGAAATACCTGGAAATGATTAATTTTAACTTGTTTTTCAAAAAGCTATAGATATTAGATCAATATTTATGAAAACTGAAGACTGTCTACAATAACCAGAAGGTTTACTGGAGGGCAAAAGGACTACTATTAAGGTATGTATTTCTTGCTATTCTCACTAAGAGATTTGGGTTTGGGTTTTTTTGGGTGGGGGGTTTTTTGGGGGGAAGACTTGGGAATTTTTGTGGGATTTTTCGTTTTGCTTTGTTCAGCTAACAAAGATGGTAAAAGTGGGCATACAACGTGAATTTAAGTACACGGACCACACACTTCACAGCTTCACTCACTGCTTATTGTCTAACTTCATTGTACATCTTTAAATTTAACTACTTAGCTGATAAAACAACTTTGCAGGTTTTCCTAGCCATGGGGCAGTCTTTTGGGCTGAGGGTTTACTCCACAATTACTCTGTTCAATGGGTTTCCTACCAACATCATGTTCTTCTATAGCAACAATCAACATCTGTGAATACACTTATCCAGAGAAATCATTACTAGGATCGCTCAGAATACTTTTATCTGTATAAGGTGTTTTCTAGTTTTCAAAACTTAAGTAAAAAATGTGTCTTACCCCTCTATTCACTGCTTTCTTATGGAAAAATTTCTGGTTTACAAAGTGTCTCAGTAATCTAAAATCTAAAAGATTTCTATCTAAAAGTAATCTAAAAGATCACTAATGCCCTGTCATGAAATCTGTAATCAGAAATCTTTCTAATGAGGAATGGAGGAAAAATATTGAAGTCCATTGTTGCAGATGACAATTCTATCAGGGTCCCTCAGGTGGAGCTAAGAGTAGGCTCAAAAGCGATTGATAGCATTAACATTCTCTGACACAAGTATCAGGTGAATTTCTGTGACTTCTTTTAATAAAAAAAAGCACTTGATCTTGCATCCATAAAAAATTCTCTATAAACATATAAGCCGAAAGAAATACCAAGATACTGTCCCATAGTCATAATTCTTCTTTATGGAGAAATAAAGAGGAAAAGACTAAATGATGGGAACCAGTAATGTTATTTCATTTACTAGTTTAAGGTACTCACAGTCCCCACCAAGACATCAACAGCATAAGAATGAAGATGGACCAGGAAAATCATCTCACTTGATCAGCTTTCACAGTTACTTCCTTTAACCACGCAAGTCCTTCTGACAGACTTCTGTGATTGCTAGATAATGTTACTATCTCAGGCAGGCTCAAGACTTTTGTCTTGAAAATTTCATTGTATAATTAGAAATAAGAAGGAAAAAAAAATATATATATGTGTATATGTGTATATATATATGATTACAGAATTATTATTAATGCATTATATTAGAGAAAGGGAAGAGATCCAGAAGGAGACACAAGAATTTTAAAGTTAAATTTAAAAATTTAAGTCTGAAAAATAAAGAACTCTTAAAAATCTTTAGAATACAGGTTTGAGATATTTTATTATTTATTTAAGAGGTCTAAATATACAGAAGCATCTTCGTAGCTCTGCAACAACTTAACTTATCTGTGCTAGGGTTTTTAAGGTTTGTTTTCTCACTGTTTATTCTGAAAGGAGTGATCCAACAGATATGCTCTAAAGTTTTCTGTTTCTTGCTCACAAAAACAAATCCTTAAATATAAAATACCACAATGGTGATTTTTGTTCAAAAACCTGTGTTAGTGTCATCATCCCATGAAGGTGAAACCACTTGGTTTTGTTGTTCTCAGACTGTCTTTTTAAGACTGGGGTCAAAATGATCCCATTGGAGAAGGAGATTCTTGGCTCCCAGGCAAGCAAAATGTTCTGGACCACGAGGTATACCAGGCAGGCAGGCAGGCAGAAGTTGCAGCAAGTAGACGTCTGAAATGTAAGAGATTCTGAAGAGACTGCAGTGAGTAGGGTACACTTCTTACTATGAAATCCTCAGATTTTATTCAGTTAGAAGTCTAAACTTCATATTCAGTATCCAGACATATGATGGGGTTACGGGATGTTTGAATACTTCTAGGTGTAAACCACAACCGTTGCACGGCAAGGGCAGCCAGAGAGAGCTTGTGGCATCTGCACCTTGGAGGTTTTGAAACCCTCAAGCCCCAGCTGGACAGAGCCCTGGGCAACCTGCTCCAGGATGTTCTGCCAGAGCAGGAGGGCTGGATGTGGTGACCTCCTGTGGCCCCTGCCAACACCAGCCACTCTGTGACCCTCAGGCAGTGCCCGCTGTTCAGGATGACCAGGGCAGGGCCAGGGAGCTGGGAGCTGGGAGCCACCACCCCTGAGCACAGGGCCAAGCAGCCAGCGCCCATCACACCTGGCAGGGCCACCAGGGCAGGAGGGGAAAGCTGGAGTGGGACAGGACAGGGATGTGCAGAGAGCAGGCCGGGCCCATGGCTATGGGGCAGCAGGCAAGAACCTCTGCTGGAAGTGTCTCCACTGGGCTGGGGGACAGCCATGGCCATGGCCCCCTCATGGTGTCCAGGAGCATGTCCCAGAGTCACAGCAGGGAAGGCGTCACCCTCAGCAGCATCAGCTCTCAACTGATCCCGAGTCCTGGCAGCCAAAACTCCTCCCGCCTGTGAGCTAAAGGAGGTCTCCTGGTGCACCCTGGGCTGGCAGTAGATGCAGTAATAAAGCTATGCTTTAATTTTCCCAGTAGTTAAGTGACACTAAATCTGGTGTTACACTCTTCAGTGCCTGTCCCTGCAGTGTCTGAGAAACTGCAGATCTCAGCCAAGAACAGTAATGGGAATTCACAGGCAATACAACTGTGCTGTGGAAATGAAGAAAAGAGATGGGCTGAGACAGGGTGAGAGACAGTTCAAGGGTATTATTGTACTCGACAGGCAGGTCAGACTGAGACAGAAGAGTCCCTTAAGTAAAAAAACCCAAAATATAAAGTGTTTCCTTTGAGTGATAAAGGGCATTTGAATGAGTTACTTGGGGACACTGAGTGAGCCTGCCTCAATACACTTTGGGAAAGGGTAACTGTGGTGAAATTAATTCAAATTCACAGTGCTTTATGCTCAAAGGTCATAGAAGTCAATGCCATGGAGTGGAACAGGGCTGCAGTTTCTGACCAGAGACACCATCTCAGCATAAGCTTCAAAGCGCAACTGCTTAATACCAAATGTCAAATTGATATGTTTAATGTCAAATGGTAACAGTAGGCTACACTTATCAGTTCCAGGCCTAGATTTTTTACTTTTTCCTTTGGAGAATACTGGTTGCAAAAATAAACAAACAACAGCAACTAACAGATTTATATACATTCCAAAGCAGTTGCATAGCAACATCTTTAGAGCTATCTTCCTCCTTCTTCGAAATTTATTACTGCCAGAGTGACTGGTAGGATTAATTACCTATTTTGCTACCTTTTCTTTCTCATGTACTTCAGAATTCATATCTGGAAAAAAATGGGATTTTTCAAAAAATATTTTCAATTTCTCTAAAAAAACCCAAACTCTTTATCACATTAAATACAAAGTAAAACACGTAAGAGATGCAGAGTCTATAGCCATCACACTCTGTTGGTGATTATAACAGTTGCATGGAAACATACAAGGCTGGTCTCCAGTCCCTGCCATAATCCTGAGTATGAATTTTCCAAATCAGAGGTAATAAATTCAATGGACTATTGAATAAGGAAAATTAGGCATATCATTTCCCACAAATTATGTGTATGCTTCTCATTATTGATTATGTTGTTACGCTATTGTATTTCTGAGTAATACAGAACAGATGTCTCTCACTAAAATTTTCAGCTGAGAAAGCAGCCTATCAACACTGCGGAACAGATTCTATAAATAATTTCACTTCTAGCAACCTTACAGTTTTTGTAGAAAAATAACATAATAGTTCATTGAAAATTCTTGTCTACTTATTACTGAAGATTGATTCCCAGGCTATGACTGATGTTAAAGTTCAGTAAACAGAGTTCATATCTGACTTCAGTAAACAGAGTCTGTATTCCTGATGTAAAGAATCAGGACATACTATTAGTCTCTTGCTGCTGTATTTTATGTTTTCTTCTGTGGATTGCTAAGGTGTGAAATACAAACCAATTTCTATTACTTACTGGGAATATTTCTTCCTACTTTCATAAGATAAACAACATCATCTATCCATGTCCTGGCTGGTCAGCTACTTGATCATTTGGTTAGCCAAAAGTATCTAATTTGTCTGAATATTCTTGCTTTTGTAATTTTTCAAGCCAAGCTCTAACACATAGGTTTGCCTTAACAAGCCTTTCAACCTGTTTCTTAGCCAAGTGTAATCTTGCTTCTGAATACATTCAACAGATCTCCTAGGATATTATTTTCATCTTAAAAAAGTTCTTTCTGGAGTAACTTCACAGTTTATTTTTATATTGTTTCAAGCTAAATACAGCTGTGCTCTAAATACAGCAGTACTATGTATCCCTAACTGCACAGAAGGTAGATCAAAACCACAAAGTCAATAGATATTTTCTAACATATCTTGCAAGAAGATAAAAACTCTAAGTACTTAAAAAAAACCTACATATATCTGGAAAGAGCTGTTCTTGTAAAGTGGGCAAAGATGTAATAAGTTCTACTCAGTTTCAAAAAATAATATAATGAACTACTTAGCTCCAAATCTCTTTGAAATTGTATTAAATGAATACTGACAACTTAAAACACTGTTTAGATTTACCAATTCTAAATCAGTTTGCATGCAGCACATTTTGTTACCACTTATATCTGTATGGCTATTTCTTCTATTCTTGTAGATCTGCAAGGTTTTACAAGTTAAATAAATTGTGTTTCCTCTCCACCATAAATCTGGAGAACTCAGATGAGCAGTGCCAAATTTAAATGCAATGCCTTACATTTAGACTTCAGAATATGACAAATCTTTCTGATGCATGTCAGTGCCCAGGGTCTGGTGGTGTTCCTCAGACTAGGCTTTCAGAATGAGGTTAGTTCTATCACCTGCACATTCTGATAGAAAGCCTTGCAAGCACTCTGTACTGTCACAACAGGCCAGAACACTGTGAATCAAAAACAATCAAATAAACAAACAAAAACCCCACAAAAAACCCACAAAAAACCATCAAAAATCAGCAAAAATGCTCTTGTGCAATGAAGGTAGTTAGTGGACAAACTATAAAAGGGTTGATAAACTTTCAGTCTTTCAAATCTTATAAGTTTAAGTATGGGGAAAAAAAACCCAGCAAAACAACTATTTGCAGGGTGTGGTCTAAAATACTTTTCCAACAGGATGTTTGAGCTCTCGCATTGCATTGTTCCTTTACATTCAGAGTGGCCTGTGAAATGCTGAGAATGCAGGAAAATATGTGAAACAAAAGACACTGTGGGATAACTAACACAACACTGTGGGACGTGAATAATGGAATATTATTTCACGCCTGGCGTGCAGTTAAAAACAAGTGCCATTGGTGCAATGAGGTATGAAATAATACTCCATAATTCATACATGGGAGTGTCTTATTACAATTATGATTTTGTTGTAAAGTGTGATTTTGAAAAGAGTTTGTATATGTTAAGAAATAGGATTCATATATTACAACCAGTTCTTTTTGGGATCATTAGATGACAGTTTCTACTGTCTATTTTTAATGACAGTTCAGCATTTCTTTGATTAAAATAATGCATAGACAGTTACAACTTCTAAAACTCTCTTTCTTTTCCTCTCAATGGTCATTTTTCCTCTTTCTTAAAGTGTTTCTTTTTTACTTTTTAATATTTTTTAAGTAATCTCTGGTTGTTTGATTGAGATCATGTCTCCATCTTTCCATAAGTACATATATGTGAATGGATGATGTTTAGGCTCAATCTTGAGGAGGTCAATTAGCCTATGTCACTGAAGTTATCCTTCATTATTGACCTTATCATCTTTACTCACACAAAACTGACCAGTGTTTGCTTCATATTTCATGAGCTTGACTCTGAGTTCTGTCTCAAATTTCCTTGCAGATCTTTCCAGGTATTGATCCACAAAGTACTTCTCTGTAGGTATTCTGTACTTCTCCCCTCCTAGATTTGTTTCTGCTTATAGGCATTAGAAACAAAAAGTGATGCATAAAGGGACACTCAGACAAATCTGTGCCAACCAATTTCTTGTGCTGGAAGATTAATTTGTATCTCTGTAATCTCCAGCCATTTTGGTGTGGAAAGGTTAAAGAAGTGAGCAGTGAGAAAGGCTTATATGCAAAAACTCAGCAATGCCTGAGAACACAGCAAGGCTCTGAGAAAACTGTCACTAGATATTGTAGTCAAAGATTTAGAAGTTACACTTGAAGACAAGCCTTATACAAAAGATGGCCTGTATGACATCCTGTGGGGCAGCTGCAGGGCTCACCTTTGGCAGATGGCTGATAGACATCTTTGGCAGACAGTGTAGACACAATGGGTGAAGGAAAGGCAGAAAACTATCTGGGGGGACATCTGCCTCAATAGGTTGTGTTGAAGAGCAAGAGGACAATCAATGGATTAAGCAGTTAGCAGGGGGTTACTAAGTGTGGTGCTGTGTGAGTGTGAGCTGGGGGGAGTAATACCTTTGGTGGATTAGCAATAGGAGGGTGTTCAGAAATTTGTATATATCTAGTGCTTCACTGTATCTGGGACTTTCCTGGTTGACCCTGAATGTATAGTTCTGAGCCTCATATAATTACATCATTAATAAATGAAATGGCTTTAATCCTCATTTGCTATGACAATGTGAATTTAGTAATTTTTCCCTGCTACACAATATGTAGTTTTCATCCAGCCTGAATTCTGTCCAGCTAGCCTGGCAGCCATGTGATCCACGTCAACAAACCAGAGACTTTCTATGCAAACTTGAGTAAGACTGCTAAGCACAGCATCCCAGCCTGTGAGGATTAAAGGGAAAGGAAATAATCCATGCTAGAAGAATATCTGTGAGAAAACGGGCATATATGTGCCTACAAAGGATTACAGGGTGGAGGAAAAGAAATGTGATGAATGAAAGGTTTAACCTTTCAGGAAGGAAACAGTACTATGATAAAAAAAAAAAAAAAAAGGACTTTTTTTTAAAAGGGGATAAAAAAGGAGTGCTAATAATCTTTCACTCTTAATGGCTCATCTACTCTTTGAATTAGGCTTTCATAGAATTGTTCTGGATTTGAGAAAACCAATATATTCAGCCTTTACAAAGACTGCAGGTTAAATCCAAATGTCCTGTTTCTGGGGACAGCTACATATTTCTTTCTTTTCTGTTCTTTAAAGGATTCCACAGGAGAGGATCATTTCTTGTCTTCAGAGAAAACCCCAAGCCTATTGGTCCATGTATCACTGTGATGTTTGGTGATGTAAATTGGTCTCAGTTTCCTTGATCACTATTGTCAAGTGTGAAAATACTTGGCTATGTGGTACTTCTCACTGGTGATAAAGCACTGCTGACATGACCAGTGTTTTCTTATTTGTGTCATCCCATAGACAAAATGCAGCAGGGAAATTATAAATAATTAATTCCTGGCAGTTTCAACTGTGTAAAATTACACTAAGACAGAACCTACATTCCAAATTTATGCCAGTAGAGATATTGGTTCACTTCAAGAGGATGTGTGTCTTGCTAGATAAAGCCTAGTTTTGTACATAAAAGGGGATTTCCTTTGGGATATTTAATTAGGTTGAATACACCTTGAATTACAATAAAAATTCAAACAGAATTAATTCATTCTGTTCTATTTTTAGTTTTTTCAGGATTTCATTCTGATCCATGAAGCCTACATTGAAATACTGTAGGGCTTGGAACTTGTGAGTACAGTTTCAATTAATTATAGGGGGAATTATGTGTTTGAATTCATATAATACACATCTTGCTAGAAAAAGTTCTTTCTGAAACTGTATCTTTATAAGCTTTGGAAAGACTCATGAGGACCATTCAGCTACTTCCTGAGAAGATTAATTTAGAATATTTCTTTACCACTGGAAATTTATGCACCAGCTTGAGCCAAAATGACAAGAGAGACCCCTGGGATATTCTTTGGAATATATTTTAATAGCACAGTTACATCAAGCTTTGCATTTAGAACAACATAATAACAGAATGATCACTAAACAAGGCATTTTTCATGCATGCAACATAGCAAATCCCTTTTAGATTGTGTCATGAAAACTAAATTTATTGACCTAAAAAGTTTTGTAAATATTACATTCCTGCATAAATTGCATTTTCTTGTATTGTTCCTATTACAAAGGCAAGATAAAGAAGAACTGCTTTGAATAAAAGTGATAGGGTATAAATGAGGCAAACTTACATTTGGGCTAAAGCTCTTTTGATTACCCAGAAATAAGTGATGATGTATTTCACTTAATGCACAATAGATATGACAAGCCTCTGGTGCCTCTCTCTCCCAAGCAGACCGGGTGAATTTGTATTAGTCAGGGGATTTTATTCATTTGCCTTATTTTAAATGCATAGGTCCAGAAAAACAGTATCTACAAGTCTTGTGAGGATCTTCTGTCTGCTTCCTTATTCTTCAATTCTCATGCAGTTTAAATAGGAGCAGAAATGCTCTTATGTAAATTTCATTTCATTACATTACAGTCTTTTGAATCTAACTGGTCATATTCAATTTGTCCAAGGAATTTGCAGCCATCACCAAAAGGGTTAGATGCAATGATAGCTGTTATTTATTTGAATTGGGAAGCTGCAGTTGGTGCCTCATTTCTGCACTAGTGAGGATTTTTTTCTAAAGTGTATGTACACACACACACACACAGAGATATGCACACATGCAACACTTGACCTCTCCCCAAACACTACAATTTTCAGTCATACGGATACATATTTGTTACCAATAGAAACTAAATCTATGTAATTAGAAGGTGTTTTAATGGAAATCCATTTATATAGTTGAAATGTCTAATAATACTTCATTTTGTAGAAAAAATCATTTCTATAAGATTCTGTGAATAAAACTATTGCTACCGTGATATTTTCTGTGGTGTTATCACAGCTATGTACAGTAAGAAAGTCGCCCTTCTTTTCTTTTCCAATCTTCAGTTTCTTCAATGAGATATTATTTTTCAACCCAAAACCAATGATAAGAAAAATAAACCTGTTACGATCATTCAGGTAGTATTTTTTGCAGTTTGATCCTGTGTTTGAAGCAATTAAAACAAAGCATGCATCTTGCTAATTACAGTGAGCGTTGCATACAGTTAGCTTATGAGTAAATGCTTTGCTGCACATCAAAGCAGTATTCATTTTCAGACAAGTAGGATAGTCCTACAGATGCACAAGCATTTTAATTGCAGTTAATCAATTTGTCCACAGTCTTATTCACTGCTAATGTCCACACTCTTATTCACTCACCATATAAAATACAACATAATTAAGAGTTGGATTTTGAATCCTGGTATTTGTCCAAGCAAATGAACTTCTCTGTCAACATATCTTAATGAAGGGTGTGACTAGACTTTACATAAACTTAGCATGGGTGTATTAAACACTGATCACCTACTGTGCTGAACAGATCATGTGTTTATTTAATCTATTATTAAATTAGCTCTTTATTTTAGGATTAATCTTTTTGAGCACTTGAATACAAATTTTACTGTAACTAAGCCACTTGTAACTTTAGTTTTAAATGGAAAACCAGTCAGCAATAATCCATCATTAGAGTCACAAGCTATAAAAAAGTTTGTTCTGTAATATTTCCATATTTGTATATTTTGTATGCAGATTCAAAATTATACAATACTATGAATCAAAAGTTCAACAAAATATTTTGGAACATGATTGAAGGTTCCCGTTCTTAAGAATCAGGTTTGGATCAGTGACAAGACCTTGCAGGGCACACTGAGGGTTTGACAAAATAAAACACAGAAATCTTTTTCCAGTTTACTGACACAGTGATCATGAAGTATACTTTAAAAGTTATCTTCAAACAAACTGCCATGGGACTGAGCCTGGGCATGTTCAGTCACATTTGACCAAGTTCTTATCTCCAAGTACACGCTGCTTCTCCCTGTCACCAAAGCCAGGACATTACAAATCATCACAGTGTCAGGAGCCTTCATGCAAACCTGAACCTGGAAATGTATCTCCCTATTCCTTTCCTTTCTCCCCATCCCTTTCCCTGTATTTTAGAGAGCACACACTGCTGTTTTCCTGACCTTGAGTGAGCTGTCACACGGTACAACTGAGCTGGGTGATACTGGAAGGACAGCACACTCTTGACGTGCTTAGAATAGAGTACTGAAACAAAAATGAATTGTTCCTGTAATAAGTAGCTGGATAGATCTGAAGTACTTTCTCTAAGCTTTGAAATACTGTCTGCTTTAGACTGGCTTTCCCAATTTTTCATATGATCATACCATATGGTTGCATATTCATGTCCTGTAGCTACTACTTTCTTAACAACTTTCAAAATTATTACTCAACCAATGGGATAGAAGTTTCAAGGATGCTAACCTAATAATAATAATAATAATAATAATAATAATAATAATAATAATAATGGAAAATACATTTACTGTTATGCCTAATGAAGAAAAATGCTAATAATCTCATACAGGTCTGTAAGACTCCACAAAGAGACAGTTTTCAGTGGTCTGTACTTTTGTCAGTTCTTCTCACAGAGTTATTTTTGTTTACCACTCAGAGAGGAGAAAATTAAAACCAAAAAGCAGCATAAGGCTCAAAACTTTTCTTATATGGTATTGTAGCTGTAGATTTAAAGCATCTAATTGGACACCTTCTAAAAGAATGTATTAAACCAGCACTTTGGGAGCCAAAAAGCTTTACCATTTTTTATACCTTCCTGACAGCAGCCTTAAAGAAAGAATGAGAATCAATGGACTCAAGGAACTAATGGACCTGTCAGTTCTCTGAACATCGCTAAGAACCATGATCTAGACAAGTGACCAAAGATAATGAAAGGAGAGAAAAACAAAGGCACCAGAGAAAGGAGACTGAAATCTCTTCTGAAGTATTTCAAAACTTTTTCCTTTCTCCTTTTCTGCTGTGTTTTCCTGCCTTTGTCTCTTGGCTATTTGTTGTAATTTAGTTCAAATTACTAGCCTATTTACCACAATTAACACAGGTTACTGTAGTTAAATTTTGAAAGGATCACATATTTTTGTTTCTCAAGCACTCAATAAAGGAACCACCCTTTTAAGTTGAAATGCATTGCAATTACAATATTTGTTCTAATTGGGCAGCTAAGCCCCATGCAGATGCTCACTGAGTTCCCCTCCCTTGAGGGAGAGGCTCAAAAGGATGAAAGTGTGAAAACATGTGAGTTGAAATAAAGACAGTTTATGGGGGAAAGCAAAAGCTGTGGTCACAAACAAAGCAAAACAAGGAATTCATTCACCATTTCCCATGGGCAGGCAGGTGTTCAGCCATCCCCAGGAAAGCAGGGCTCCATCATGCATAACAGTTACTCAGGAAGACAAATACCACCACCATTCTAAATGTCCCCCCTTCCATGATCTTCCCCCAGATTATATGCTGTGCATGACACCATATGGCCTGTAACATCCCTTGGGTCAGTTGGGGTCAGCTGTCCTGGCTGTGTCCCCTCCCGACTCCTTGTGCACCCCCAGCTTCCTCACCAGCGTGAGGAACAGAAAAGGCCTTCACACCATGTAAGCACTGCTCAGCAATAGCTAAACACTGGTGTCTTACCAACAATGTTTTTGTCACAAATCCAAAACATAGCACCATGTGTTGAGCTTTTGATGGGATACCCTTCCTTTTCGGATGAGGGTGAAAGAGTAGAGGAGGCTGCTGTTCTGCTAAGTTCTTTATTTCATAGTCTCATAGCTTTCTTGAAGGCAGAGTTTGAAGGGGTTACATGATAAGGCCAAGCAGCAACAGCAGCAGCAGCAGGCAAACAGCAAGCAGCAAACAGCTTCTTCTTCTAATTAATTTTTTTCTTACAGAAGTGTGGGTTATATTTGTTAACTGACCAATAAAATTAACACATGATTCTAGTTTTTCGTTTCTTAACCCATCCTGGTCTAATTCTAACAGTTATAAATCTTACACAGGTATTACATAGGTATTACACAGATTTGTGTATATAGTTTCTATCAGCTCTTATTGTTTATGTGAACACTCTATCTAAAAAATGTGAACAGTATAGTTCTATCTATGTTTTGTCTAAAGTAAAGAAATTCTGTGAAAAGGTAACACTGCTGCAGTAAAAACTATGTTTAAGTTCTCTGCTGCAGCTTTTCAATGTTTAAAGCACTTAGCATATATTTCTACTAAAAAATCTCCATTTCACTTTGGTGTGACTTCATGTATCTCAGCTTATCCAAAGGTTTTAATTCAACCCCTGTGCTTTGGCTTTTCTCTGGATCTGGGTCCAGAGGAGCTTTCACTCCAAAACCATGCAGACTGCTATGAAGAAATCCTTGAAAGTTTTAAAGACAAAATGGAGTATGGGCTTTCTGGCACCTAGACTCTAGCGTCAAGCATACTTTTGTCTACAGAGACAGAAGAGTGTGATTTTGTCTCATGCTCTGCTCAGAATAGTTTCTTAGAAGATCAAAACAATGCTTGCCTTATAATTAGCAATGAAACTACAAGAAAAAAGCTTTTTTAAGAAAATCTGCCATTTATACATTTTCTTGGATAGAATAAACTTTTTCTCTAGTGATGTAACCTGCATCAATGTCATGTCTTTGTTACTTGTCCTACCGAATACTTTAGTGATGAACTTGCACCATCCTCTCTGAAAGCCATTCCTTAAAGTACACTGTACTTCAGGCAAAAAAAAAAAAAAAAAAAAATTGGCATTTTCTGCATTCCAGCAAGATGCTATGAAATAAACTCAAACCACAAAAAGAGTACTTCTATCTCAAGAAAAACAAATCATCAAAGAAAAATCCTGCCAAGGTACAGAAATGTGCTCTTCGCCTTCCCCTTTTTTATCCACTACGCCTGTTACAAATCTTTCTTTGCCTCTGACTTTCATTCTGAACTCCACTGTAATTATCCAATCATTAGCAGTGAAGTGAAAATATTTTCTTGATTGGATTTAGAATTTGGTCTCCCAATATTAGCTCTTCATACAAACAAAGAGATCAGTGTTATTTCTCCTCTGATACTATGCACATTTTAGAACTTTTGCAAAAAACCTAAACCCTTCTCATCTGTTTCAAAAAGTGACCTAGTCTGAGCCAGATGCAAACAAAATCTTATTTCGTGTAAATAACCCAACACAGATCTTGACTGTATAAAATAAAATTACTGGGAAGGAAACACTATCTTCAAAAAGACAAACACTTCACTCCACTCTTGCTTTGGTTGGTTTTCTTTTTGCATTTCTCAAGCTTCTTTGTAATATTGCCAGGCTAATTGAATTATTTGGTTCTTTGCATCATTCAAACTCTATCCATGCTACAATTCCAGTCTGAAGTTTGTACTGGTGTACAGACCAGAGCACAACATTCTGCTCGTCTCTGAATGTCTCTGCATTTCTACCTGACCTTTCCCACTTAAGCATAATAGAAACAAATCAGACAGAATATGATAGCATCATCAAGATATTATTCTTATTGATAGCTGATCTATACAGTGTAATTTCACTCACTGCAGGGGAGATGAACAGAGAGCAATAGTAAAGGAATAGGAAAATGGAAAATTAATATATGCATATGGAGAACATGTAACTGAAAGCAAGAAACTAACATTCTCATCCTCCCTAGAAAGGATCTGTGGCAAAACAGAAATGGAGGTAGGGTATAAAATAGGCTTGTCACTCCAAACAGAAATACCAAATAGAAATTTTCTGCATGGAAGGAGAGGTTAGAAATAATAAGGAAATGTATAATTAGAGTACCAGCAAAGAGAGAAAGGGCAGGGGCAAAGATGGATTAAGACAAAACAAGAAAACCAGAACGAAGGACTAAATAAGAAGAAATACATAAATAGACAAGATCAGAATGCAACATGCAAATGCCAAGGACAAAAAGCTGACTGGGAGATAGAAATGAAACAACAAAGAAAAAAATTGGCAAATAAGAGCTAGTAAGAAGAATATGTTTTGAAGGATAACTAGATGAAAATAATAGAGCTTAAGAAAAAGATAGAGAAGTATAGAAAAGAAGAAAATATTTTTTACCAAAGGGAAGGGATGCTAAATATTCCATGTGCTGCTCAGCTGCTCTCACAACCTAATGCAACAATATTCAGACAACAGTATTTTGGGTAAAAGCAGAAAATTGGAGCTAAACATCCAAACACCATTGAAACAAAAGGCGATGCACACGAATATCCATCTGAGCAATGTAGCTCTTAGCAATTTCCTCTTCTTTAAGGTGTTAACAGTTGTAAATAAAAGAAAAGGGGAAATAAGTTTGAGTTATAGCTAGAAAGGTGTTCTTATTTCTCTTCAGATATGTGATTCACAGTTCTTAAAACTCTAGGGGAACTGAAAATTTTTCCTCCTTTAACAGGTTTGGATTAAAGCAATGCATTCAATGTATAGGGCATCTGTCAGCCGAAGTCCTTTCATCTTAAGGGAAATCTGAGAATGTAGTAGTTACCCTACAGGCAGAGGGAATAGAGCAGACCAATGCCATACCAATTATACTGTTTCTCAGAGGGATCCATTACAAGCATTCAAACTCCTTCAATTCTACTTCATAAAGGCAGTCTGTGTCAAAAGCTGAAATCCACTGGTTGAATTCTAAGCTGCAGATCTTCACTCTCAAGGATTTGGAGAAGTGGAATATGTCTGATGCCTCCCATAGTGATGAAGAATCTTCTTTGAAGTGTTAACAATCATGCTGCATGTCCCTTATTTCTCTATTTGTGCACAATTCATATGCAGGTAATGATGGATAAAATATGCAGGGACAAACAGCTATAGCTACAGCACTGGTTTTCACTTTTTTTTCCCCACAAAAGAAAAGAACAAAGCAAATGAAAATATTTTTATACTTTAGTTTGAATTTAAATTGCTTTCTTTTTTCCCCGCCTTGGGCTGTGCTCATTAATAATTATGACTATCTGTTAAAAATCAGGTCTTCATAATCTTTCACATATCTCTGTTGTTCAGCTGCTGGTGAAATACCATTGGGAACTTTATGTGGGATACTAATCTATCCAGGAGGGGGAGGAAGAATGTACTCTGACACAGGTAGCAAGATCCCCATTCTGTCCTTACACAGGTAAGGAAGTGGGAGAGATCACACTACAACAAAATAATTTAGGCTGGAGGGGACATCTGGAAGTCATCTTACCCATTCCCTACACAAAGCAGGATCAACTTCAAAGTTCAATTCAGTTTCTAAGGACTTTCTCAAGTTAGTCTCTGGATTTATCTAAAGATGTAGACTCCAAAACCTTGGGCAACCTCTTTCACAGCTTAATCATTCTCTTGGAGAATGTATTTTTTCCCTTCCTTGAGTTAGATTTTGTCTTGCTACAGCTTGTGCCCACTGTGTCTTGTCCTTTTACCATACACCTCTGAGCCAAGGCTGTCTCCATCTTCTCTATAACCTCCCGTTCAAGAGTTAAAGACAGCAGTCAGGTCTTCCTTTAGCCTTGTCTTTTTCAGACTGAACAGTGTCAATCCTCTCAGACTCTATTTATGCATCGTATGCTCACCTAAGTATCTTGGTAGCCCTCCTCATTGGAATTGCTTCAGTGTCGATCTTGTCCAGGGAGCTCAGAACTGGACAGAGAACTAACTCCTCATGTGGTCTCAACAGCACTGAATAAAAAAGTGAGGCAGGCATCCTGTATAGGCTCTGAACACCTGCCTCACTGACATACTAACTCTCCATTGGAGAGAGATGATGTGGATATGCACCTTTTCCTCGCAGAAAGTTGCAAAAACAATGCTCATGAAAGTGAACAATGCTATGGCAACTTTGCCTTTGAAAAGAAGAACAAAATCAAGGAGGACCATCCCCAGCATTTAGGCTGAGGACAATAAAATAGGAAAAGACATCACCATTGGCCAAGTCCAGATTATCTCTTTTATGGTTCATGAACAATTGTTCTAAGTGTAAAATTAAAGGCAGGTTGATTTACTGGGGTTTTCCAAAGATCAAAAAAATTCATATAATGAGGAAAGCCCCTCATTTTCTACAGAAAATAGGTTTCCTCACAATTTCCTCCACTATTATTAAAAAATCATGTCTGGATATATTACATAGCTGTGCTAAAGCCTGGTTGCTAAATTTGGGGCTCATATGAAAAAAGATAGAAATGTTCCAAGAGCTAAAAGAGAAGAGAGCAAGGATGTGTCCAAGAGACTAGAGACTAAGTACAGAGAATATAACTCCTGAAGATACCATCCTTTGCCAAGCCAAGTTCTCCAAAGGACCTTGCAATTATGTTCCCTTTCTAAATGTTGACCATTAAGTAGGTGCCCTTGTTGAGACCAGAACCTGTCCTCATCTGCTGTCAAACTGCATGGCTGCCTGGAGCCTGTCAACATAGGAATATAAATGTTCACAGCAATCAGAGATATTCCTCTCTCTCCACCAAATTTAGCTTCTGTTTTTGTGGTATCTACCCATCTTTTGCCTCATCAAGAGAGAGATGCCTTCATCAGTATACTTCTTCACTAATTAAAAATCTAGATTAATGCCAAGTAATAAAATTATTTACCAGGAAAAGCTGCAGGGAACACTTCATTTTTTATGTTCTGTTTGTATTTAGTGCCAGAAAGAAAGGAGACTGGTAACAGAGAACAGAAATCAATGAGCACCTGAGGCACCACCCTAAATTGGATGCAAATTGATAGAATAAGAATTAAGAGGACGCAGTCATGCAAATATTTAAACAGAGCAACCTCCCTTAATCTATAAGGAACTCTATTCTCAGGTGTTGTTGTTCTTACTGCTAGATATTAGCTGTATGTACTTTGTTAACTTTGAGCAACAGAAAAATATTAAAATCTGTTCCTTTGTTACAGACAGAGGGTATTGACTAAAGCTGCCTGAAAGAAAAATAGTTTTATTACACCACACAGAGGAGGAGAGCCTATTTTCCATAATTTTTTTAACCAACTACTGTTTAAAATTATTCTTAGGATGGTTTGTTTACTTCTCTTCTCCATCCAAAAAAACCCATAGAGGTTTACTTATCAAAAAACAGTTTTCGCTAAACAATTGATAACAATCACAATTAAATTTAACCTGCAATTTCAAGTAACTCAAATTATGCCCCAAAGCTCTGTGGCATGTTCACTGCTGCTCCATCAAGTCTCACTCCTCATCAAACCTTGAAGTTTTGCATTCCCCTTGGACTGCATTTTCCTTTCTATCTTTTAATGCTATAAACACTTCCAACAGTACAAAAGTAAATAATTTTTTAATTAATAAGTTTCCTCTGAATATCAGCTTTGTTTATTTCTCTTGTAACTTGCCAAAGCAGGATTTTTATTGCCTTTGTTAAAATGCATTTTTCTTGCAAATATTCAAAATCAGTTTTGTTATTCCATTTTCTTGTCTCATTCTTACATGGCTGTACTTCTTGTTGAACAATATGAATGCAATTTCCATAATGAAAATATAAAGACAAATTATGTGTAATTTGTTAAACATATGCAATATGGCAGTATCCTGCTGACACCATTACACAGATGTGGAAGCAATTTAATTATCAAGATGTTATTCTCTCTGTAAAATATTGAGAGCTGCTGAGAAACAAGACATACACAACACTTGAGATTGTCTCTTTCTTTTCTGTTTCACCTTCATAAACATCACATGTGTTTAAAGATAATGAACATGGGACACAAACCAAACAAGCTTATTCAACCCTTTGCTAGTATGACTCTATTCAATCATGGTGCTAAATTTGTGTGATTAAAGTTTTAATGGTCTTCAGAAACATTATTAAAAAATATCTCAGCTTCTATTTACTAGTTATAATCTCATCAAAAATTTACTTCCTAATCAAGTTATAATCTCAATAGAAACATTTTTTTTCGTTAAAGAGCACATATGAAGTTCAGGAACTATATTCCTGTCAAAGTGAAAACACACTTGTACATTGATGAAGCTGGACTTCAAAGATCAGATCCTAACAGTGAAATCATAAACCACACTACTTGTGACTTACCCAAATGTTCTGCAAAGCAGGAGGGAAGGCTGCAAAGAGTATACCCACAGATTAGATTCATTCAGAGATGTTGGCAATGTAACACTCCTGAGTATAAAATATCAGAGAATCACAGAAACACTTAGGTTGGAAGAGACCTCCAAGATCATCAAGTGCAACCTTTGATTGATCACCACCTTGTCAACTAGACCAGGGCACAAAGGTCCTGTCATTTCTTGAACACCTCTGGGCATGGTGACTCCGCCACCTCCCTGGGCAGCCCGTTCCAATGCTTGACAACCCTTTTAATGAAGAAATTCTTCCTGGTGTCCGATCTGAGCCTCCCCGGTGCAGCTTGAGGCCATTTCCTCTTGTTCTATTGGTGGTTGCCTGAGAGAAGAGGCCAATGCCCATCTGGCTACAGCCTCCTTTCAGGTACTTGTAGGGAGTGATACAAGGCCTCTCCTGAGCCTCCTTTTCTCCAGGCTAAACACTCCCAGCTCCCTCAGCTGCTACTCATCAGACTTGTGCTACAGACCCTTCCCCAGCTCCACTGCCCTTCTCTGGACATGCTCCAGCACCTCAATGTCTTTCTTGTAGTGAGGGGCCCAAAATGAACGCAGCACCTGAGTGCCAGTGCCAACTACAGGAGGACAATCCCTGTCCTGGTTCTGCTGGCCACACTATTGCTGACATCAGCCAGGATGCAACTGGCCTTCTCTGCCACCTGGGCAGTCGCTGGCTCATGTTCAGCCATCATCAACCTGCACCCCCAGGTCCTTTTCTTCTGGGCTGCTTTCCCACAGCCTGTGGCCCTGTCTGGGGTTGGTGTGACAGAAGTGCAGGATCGGGCACTTAGTTGAACCTCACACTGTTGGCCTCAGTATTTCACATAATGAAATACAAGAAAATTATGTCTGCTAATAGTACAGCAAGTGTATTTTTAGGAAAAAGCACTCCTAGTTACGTTACCAGATACAAGGCCAGCTTTCTCCAGAAAGCTGACTTACACATGATTCTTTGTCAGTCCAGTTTAAAATGGATTTTGAATTCCTGCTGTCTTCAATGTCCTGGAGGCAGTGATTCAATCTCCATCTCATGAAAAAGCAGTGGTACAGTAGTAGGTAGTAATTCGTTACAAGCTACTGCCCAACTCCCATTGCTAGGACGATGAAACTTCATTGCAAGTTAAAGCTGGCTTCTTACTGTTTGCTAAATGAGATAAATTGGAGCACTATGAATGCCAGAAGAGGAATAGGAGAAGTTGACCTTTTACACTTTGCAAGTCAGGTTTCATTTGGTTCTATAGTAGCTAATTAGGGGAAGACATCACCCTTTTTGCTCAAGTCTGACGTGATATATCCATTGTAAGTGCAAGTAGAAAAGTGTTTGAGAAAGGCATTCCTGAGGAAGAGACTTGTAATAGCTCAGCTCTACAGATTTGTGTACATTAGCTAACGCGTTATAGGGCCAGATCTTCAGCTGGCCTTTCAGCTCCATTAACTTTCAGTAGCACTATAACAAATTACAAGAGCTCATGATGTGCCCCGTGATGTTTAATATCTGACAACTGGAGAAAAGTGGATTAAAGAAACATCAAAGCATACAGGCTCCTAACTCTCTATATAGATCTGCATGAGTTTAAGCTTAGATTATTTTTGGGTTTCATCCTTCACTTATTTCAAGCATCATATTCAAAGACAGTGAAAAATTGCTTAGCTCAGATTGGGAATCAGTATGATGATCCAGTTATACCGTAACACAAGATATTAAATAGTTTTCTACTTGTTTTTCAAAAAAGAATTCTGCATTTGTTTAAAAATGAAAATATTTTGTGTTTTATTTTGTCATACTATATGCAAAACATTTAACATGTCTATATTGTACTTGCAATGAGGATTAATTGCATAAGACTTCAACTATCAATTGTATAAACTTCAGTACATTTATATAACCATTTATGACAATACAGTACTGATCCTTGTACCGATATTTCAATATCAGACTTGAAGTACAAATTTTCATATATACAAGTCACTAACACACAGATTTACAAAAAAGAAAAAAAAAAGTAGAAAATTACACAAGGGATGTAGTTACAAAGAAAATAAACTTGTTCTGTTTAAATAATGCCTGCCATTGCAAAGACGTTTTACCTCCAAAATCCCAAAAGCAGTGTTTGACAACAATAAATGTATCCTGATCACAGACTGAACAAGTGTGCACCATTATCTGAGATTTTTTCCCACAGTAATAATTCAGTTTAAGAAAAAATCAATAAAACCAGAGGAGCAACAAAATAATAACAAAAACATAAGGAAATTATTTGATGTCAAACACAGTTTCTAGCATGCCCATATTCCTTGTAGCCCTGCTGATGGGACGTTGGCAGGAAATCCCAGAGGGACCGCCAGAGACTCTCTCCTGTGTCACTTGCATCCAGCCTTGCTGGGTGTGAAGTGGCTAGTGAAATTCTACATCTTATATGCATAGGCTATGAAAGAAACAACAGTGATATTATCTGTGTTATCTAGATAGTGAAATCAGGGTCTTACTGAGGTTAATCAG
Organism: Monarcha castaneiventris obscurior; assembly: GCA_026261815.1. NCBI lineage: Eukaryota > Metazoa > Chordata > Aves > Passeriformes > Monarchidae > Monarcha > Monarcha castaneiventris. Next base: position 2,758,011 of record JAMPIT010000174.1, on the reverse strand, counting down.
TATGTGCAATCAGACTCTCTTAAGCATGATTCTTAGCAGACAGTTTGGCTTCCAGAGAGATTAAAATAAAGTTCTGCAGGAACAACAGAGCAATTTCTTGACCACCAAAAAATATCTGCATGTTCATTTAAATTTTTGTGCTTGAACAGCTTCACTAAATCAATAGGGAGGGTGTATTCATGTTTAAGAAAGTAAGTACAGGTGTAAATATCTGCAGAATCTATGTCCCCATGCTTCACATATTTTGTCATTTCAAATAGTCTCATTTTCCTGTTATTCAGAATGACCAAGTATGCATGATATTCATAAAAAAGTTTAGACGTGAATAATGTTAGGAGCATTAAAAACCTTTTAGAACATAAAATGCATCTTACAAAATGTCAAGTGTTGGTGGCTCTCTCACTTTTCTGTGACTATGGCTAATTCCAAATGTCCAAAAACTGTCCTTTGGACTGAGAATATGAATTCCAGGTTTAAACCCAAGGAGGATCAAAATGAGATTTAGTAATAGAAACACTGTCAGATCTTTAGCAACTGCAGAGCTCTCAGGCACAGCAATAATACAAGCAACAGTTGTTTGCAGATGTTCTTGTCATTTTAATCATCCAGTTAACAGAATTAGCAATGATCCACAGTTGTCTTTAGTATTCTGTCTGCAAACTGTTACATTGTGAAAAGATGAAGGGAGTCATAACAGCTTAATAGAAAAAACATTAGGTCTTTTCCAAATTTATCACTTCCAGTATTTAAATGTGAAGTGCTGGTAAAACTAATAAAACTTTTATTTCAGGAACATTTCCCTTATATTTTTTATACTGCAATTACCATCCAAAAACAAAGACTACTTGCTTTCTGTAACTGTTACGGCTAGATATTCTTGCACATTAATGCCCCAGCACATAATACCAGGTTAGCTATTATATGCATTGCAGACATTACCTTTAGTGCTCTCAATTATGTATCAAGCATATGTTAAAAGCCATTTTGAGATGCAATAGGAATGAAAATAGCCCCCACAGAGTTAAAGAACAGGCAAAAATATATTATTGCAAACCTGGATTTTGTTCTTCCAGTAGTTACTCTGCACCTTTGTCTAGAAATTTTGTAGCGAATTTTGGTCTAGACAGGCTCAGGTACCAAAAGATTCAGCTGCAAGAGCTATGAAAAGCACATATAAGGTGCCAACTAAGCGTGGAAAGCCCTAGTTATCATGGCTAAACTGCTGTCTGTCCCCAGGCAAGCTAGTTTTAAAACAGAGTTGGCATGTTTACCTGTGGTACAGTCAAGCCACTAGACTGAAACACAAAAGATGTGCTGTAAGTGAACAGTGAGACCATATAGCCTGAAAATGATGGCCACACTTTCATGCTGCAAGTCATCTTCCTAAATACTTACTACCATTAAAACAGTGCCTGCAGTTCAGCCAAGAATCAGACACCCTGCTGTGGGAAGCACACCGTAATCACAGAATAGGACTGGCTGCTCCTTGAGGCAGGATTTAACTGGCTGCCTCACGGACAGCTTGTGGTCCACCAGGACTCCCAGATCCTTCTCCACAGCTCTGCCTTCCAGCAGGTCAGCCCCCAGCCTGTACTGGCACATGAGTTTATTCTTCTCCAGGTGCACAACCCAGCACTTGCCTTTGCTGAATTTCAAAAGGTTCTTCTCTGCCCATGTCTCCAGCCTGTCAAGGCCCTCCTAAATGCCTGCATAGCCCTCTGGAATATCAGCCACTCCTCCCAGCTTTGTGTAGTCACCAACCTTGTGGAGGAGGCATCTGCCCTTTCATCTAAGTCACTGATGAATACATTAAACAGTTCTGAGTCTGGTATTGAATCTTGGGGGTCACCATTAGTGAAAGGTCCTAACTACTCCTTGATCATGATCATATCCTTGATCATGACACTCTGGCAAATGTCATTCAGTCACTCCCCATCCATCTCACTGTCCATCCCTCCTGTCCACAGTTCCTGAGTTTGTCTATGAAGATATTGTGAAAGATGTGTTAGATAATCTTCACTGTATGGTAATATAAGACAATACTATATCTAGGGAAAAATAAACTAGGCCATGTCTGTGCAATGCTGAATACAAAAGCAGTTGCAGCTCAGGAAAGAGCCATTGGGATCATCAACAGTTCACTGAAATCATGAGATCTGTATGCAATGGCAGCCACAAAAGTCAACAAGATATTTGGAAGAATATTGGGACCAAGACAAATGCATAATTTTTGTGTCATATAAAACCAAGAGGTGTCCATATCCTGAATGGTGTGTGTTGTCTGGTCTCTGCATGTCAAGGAGGATATAGCTTTGTATATACATAGTAATGATCATCTGATGTGCTAAAAGCAATAAAACAGCTATGTTACAAAGAGAGAATAAAGATTCTGACTCTTCAATTTGGAAAGCAGATGGACAATAGATATGATCAAATTTTACAAAACTCATGTTGTCAGTGGGTAAGACAAATACAAAATGAAATTGACTAAACTTTTGAGTGCAAGAATAGGGAGTGCTTGATAAAAGAATAGGGAGTTCAATTTCAAACAGGTAAAATAATATTCCTTTATACAGAATGTAAGAATGAAAGTCATATATCTTTTCAAATTGTAGTAAATTTCTGGAATGTGGAGGTTTCAAAACCAGATGAGGTTATAAAAGCAGACAGCATCAGCAGGTTTAGAAAGGTAAAAAAAATCCTGAGCAGCAAATCCATAATCAAATACAGGTAAGCAATAGTAAGGAATATATCCTCTTCCATCTCTAACATGACAGCTGTTGGTGCCAAAATACCTACATGGAGAGCAGATCACAGGAAGTGGTGAGGCTGATGCTCTTCCTAAACAGCTTATCTTTTTGCTACTACTTTTTTCCCTGTTTCTGGAAGGACTGCAATCAATACAAGGTAATGCACAGATTATGCAGAGGTAGCTTCCGGTACCAGCCCCAAAAACATAGTCCCCAAACCAAGGGCTATCAGATATTAAACTGTAAATAGCAAATTGAAGACTAGATTGATTGGATGGCTATTTTTAGTATTCTTAGACAAGATTAAAGCCATCATTTGATAACCTCTTAACTAAGCCATTTCTAAGGCTCGCAATCTTCTGTACCATATCCTGTCAGAGTACTGTTCTATTTTCCACAGTACTCTTCCATTTATATTCATCAGTCCCTATACCTTGAAGCAACAGTGTTTATTTACACTGTGGCCTCAGTAGGCTGCATACACATCCTTTGTCTTTCATCCAATCCAAAACCCAACACTTAATCACCTCTTTTTTTCTCCTAAAGTCCTCAGGTTTTCCTTTAGAAAAAGTATAACAACCAAAGTCAGACAACAGCTGCAGGCTTTCCCATGTGAAACCATCCTGTTCCTAATAACTTTCCTGCTTGTCTAATTCAGAACCTCCATTCTGAATGGCAATAGTCCCTTCACTTACGGAATATATCCTAGCCATTCTGGGGGGAAAAAAATTAACTAGATGAGAAGATTAAACCTTTCATTTCCAAACTTGTTTCAACTTAATGTGCTCCAAACAGAATGTTTCAACAAACATCTGTGCCCCAAACATTACTGGGCACTCAGAGGAAGCTGTAGCTATGCACAAACACAAGATGATTCAGGTATTCTGTTGTGCCCTGTGCAGCAGACTAGCTTGGGATTTGTACTAGACATAAAAAACCACATGCAGTACAACACAAATACCCAGCAGAAGCTGGAACTGTCTGATTAAACAGCATCTTCTTTATACAAGAACTAATATATTTTAATTCCTCCTGGTTGGAAACCTTGTAGTGACATTGTGTAGGGACATACTGCTCTTGTATAAAGCTGTGATTTGTAGCTTCTCACCCAATGGGGTAATAATACTTACCTCAGACATTGCTTGTCATTAGGCTCTGCTAGAATTATCCTAATGTACATTGTGGAAATAAGACTTTCATAGGTGTTTGCTTGCAAATTTGGAAGGCTGATATATTTAAATTATGACTATGCATCTTCATTTTACCACTGGATTGCAACTTAAGCCCTACATGGCTAAAATCTTGAATGAGATGCAGTTGAAGCTGTATATATAAACTCTCTGACTTAGTTGAGAGTTCTCATGTACTTAAAATCTTTTAGGAAGTGCAGCTTCAGCCTATTACAAAAGTCAACTATCTGAAGCTTTGAACTTTTGAAAAGAAACTCTGTAATCTCTTTATGTTGCTATACACTTGATCTGATTGAGTGTTTACAAAGGAAAAATGTGGATCCAACATTACACTGGAACAAAATCTGTGATTTTTCTATTCCTCCCAGAAAGGATAACAAAACCAGGACTTCTTTACACTTTGATACCCTATCAGGGAAGCTATGGGCCAATGCACTCAAATTAGCCTGAACACAGGCAGAAGATGAATTATATGAACTCTGCTTGGACAACTGTCAAAAGTATGTTGTTTACTTACACAAAATATTTTTCTTTCTTTTTTTTTTTCTTTGATACAGCAACTCAGAGAGTCTACCACTACTTTAATATTTTAAATATATGTTCTGAAACTGAGTGGGGATTCCTTGTATATTAGAAAGTTAGAGAAACAAAATTGAGTGCCATTAACACTGGACCTTCTCAACCTCTTTTAGCAGAAATGCCCGAAAAGACAGTCTCCTTAAGGAGTAAAAGAGGATACTTTGTAATAAAATTTTGTATGAACACAGATTCATTCCATTTTCTAGAATTCTTCATTGTCCTAATTTCTTTTCTGAGCTGAAGGAAGTAGCACCCACCATAGGTGATAGCTTATCTGAGGACTAGTTTACCCTCCCTGCTAGTATTATTACAAGAGTTACTGGAAGAACTCATGGTGCTTTAACCTCATGGTTAAATTAAGAATTTCATCTGAGCTCAGAAAAATAAACAATAAAATAGCTCAAACAAACTAGAAATCTGGGGCTCATGCTCCTTAAATCCAACATACTGGGAAACTCTCGCAAAAGTCCAGGTAAGGTCAGTGAGGTTCTGTTCTCAGTTCTCCCTATAGGCTCTTTCATACTGCAGACTATGCATTGCCTTAGTTCTTTATCCTCAGCATCCTACTGCAAAAAATTAAATAAAGAGAAAATAAAACCTTCTAAAAATGATTAAATTTTTTTTATATTTATGTTATAATGATACTGAATTGCTTAATTTCTTTTTACCTAAGTACATTAAAATACCTCCATACAAGAGAAGCATTTTGTTGTTATTGTAACATTAATTGATCTGGCAGGTTACCACTATTGCAAAATCCAGATATTCTTACTCAAAGCCAAATCACTAGTATTCAATTAAAGGGAGAAACTTTGTTTCACCACACAGACTTGATATAAAATATGATCTCCCAGGGCTTTGTTTTATATCTCATGGAAATATAAAATGTGCTTTGCACTTTGGTTCAAATACAATCCATGGCTTACAAAACATATCACTGTTTAACAGTGAGTAATGGGATGGAATAGATAAAACAGTGTTCTCTAACGAATATCAGTGAATTACCAGATAAGGAAGCAGTGATAGATGAATCCTCCTTAATCTCATAGAAAACTATGACTTGATAGAGAAGGATTACTTGACATAAACACATCATCTGAAATTTACTTCTGGTTTATCATAAAATATTTGTCCCTTTTAAACAGTAAGAGTTGAACCAACCTGGAGCTAAAAAGAAAGGAGGGAATGAGAGTAGTCCCCTTTTTCTCATGTTCAACATAGACATGAAGAGCAGAATATCATTTGAACAGTTTCATTTAAACTTGTTGGGGCATTGGTAAGTGTCACTGCTTTAAGGTTTGTATTGCTTATCAACAGATTTATAAAATGTTCACAAATTCTTTAACTCTTAAGGGAAGAAGAATAAATCAGTCAAATATTTTTGTAAACAAACAGCAAAACTACAGGTTATTATTTTGAAAACAAACAAAAATAGAACCAAACCAAACCAAAAAACCATTAGTATTTCAGACAGCTGCTCCAAAGAAGTCTTGTGTACTACCCCCTACCCTTCCTTTGCAAAGACAATTGATAAAAAGTTATGCTTTAAATTTTCCATGCACTTGAACCATTTTTCCTATAAAACTGTTCTCTATCTTCTCCTTGATTAATTTAACAGCTAGCAGTTTTTATGGCAGCTACTGTAAAAGATCCTTTTATTCTTGTTATTCTGCTTGCTGGTATGAATAAGAAAATTAAGATAAAGTTGCACTTAAAATAACCATTATTAGGAGTAAATCCTCAACTTAGAATGGATGACTGTCATTCTTAGATATAACTATTACCTCCAGTAACCTTATGTGGAAGGAGGGAGAAAGGAATGAAACCATGGAGAAAAATGTGATTTTTCAATTGCCAAAAAATATAAACTGAAGGTGATTCTACATGCACTGTAGAAAATTACAGGATATAAAACTACTTGCATGATTTATCAATATGCCCAGGAGAATGTGGAAAAAGCTTTCAATCTAGCGCATTCTCCATTAAAGAATCATTTAAGTTGTGAAAAATTGTGAATAATCTCTTCTGTGTTTCCAGTATGGCAGAAAATAATTCAACCCTAAATTTAGGTGCTTTATCTGAAAAGTAATTTTGAAAATGATTACCCAGATTTATAAATAGTCAGCTAACACTGATGAAGAATTTGTTCACTGACATCATTAATTCTTGCCTTTTAAATCCTGTTTATGTATTTGTCCAAATTTGAACGGTTGTGCTTTTCCAGAATATTAATAACTGTTCTTGTTATTACTTAGAAAGGCAAATAAAAATATTACAGTGTTAAAATGTATCATTTTTAAATCCAGAATGTCAGAAATACATCATTGTGGACTTCACTATGTTCAAATATTAATCAATGAATGGCGGAACTCCTGTTGAGTGCAGAAAACAGGATGAAATTCCTTTATACATATTCTCACTTTAAAGTGTCTATGTATATGTATTCATTTCTACTCTAAAATAGAGTAAAAAAAGCAATAAAGAGTACAGAACAGAACATCTATTCATGCCACCAGCATGTGTGTGCTACCCTTTTCCTGCCCTTGGCTGCAGAACTGGACTGAATATCCACAGCAGTGTCAGCTGGAGTAACAGGGGGCTTATTGGGAATGACAGGACATATCACTGGGTTGACTCGCAGCCAATCTCAGACTGGGATAGTTTGTCACACCTCTTATACGGTATCTAAGGCCTCTGCAATCCCTACTGTGAGCTCCTCAAGTGAATGTCTGTTATTCTATGTATCACGTGTGGAACAAAGAACACTCTTCTCTGTTGGCTCTTGGGCACCACTGTAATATGAGTAACAGGAATAATACATTAGAAATGAGGCAACAGCTGTGCTAGGGAGGCATTCAATGCCTGAGGAAGTAAAGTAAGGACCACATTATCTAAGACAGTCTTTTCACTGAAGTCAGTTTTAGAAACTGCATTGTGTAATGTGCAATATACACCTGTTTTGATAGAAGAGGGGCAGTGCCAAGCAGGAATGACACAGAATCAAGTACAATAGCACTACACCAAGTACTTTGTGCCAGCATATAAAAGCATTCAACAGTAGCTATTTAGTCATAACCACAGTGACATCAAAAAGCCAGTTTGTATTTTCCATAACTGTGTGCCAAAAAACATGATCACCTTTAAAGAAATTAATTGCAACTCTGTAAGGACCCTCCTACACAGGGCATGTGAAACCCAGCTGCAGAGTCAACCATTATAAGGGATTCTGCTTGCAGCTGCAGCTAGAACTATATTAAATCCCACTAACACATTTTGGGGAATAAAAAAGAGCATTTTCATTGTAAATTAATGCTAATTTTTTATTCTTGATGCATCTAAAATTTCCATGACAGTCAAGGCCTAGCTATAATGACAGGTAGGTGATTAAGGCACTTTGAACACTTCTCTGCCAGGAGAAAGAGACCTGCCCTGTCACTCTACCTATAAACGTAATTTGAACTTGCGTCTTCCAAATGTGGGAAGACTGCTCCATTCTGTTCCATTGACTGAATTTAAGAGTTAGGCACAATTAACCAGGGTTCAACCACAACAATTACAGAAACATTAGAAGAGAAATTTGAAAACATTTCTTCCTGCAGTGGGTTGACAATGGCCAGTACCTGCCAGCTGCCCTCCCAAATGCTCTTTCACCCTTCTTCACCAAGAGAACAGGGGAGAAAATATGATGAAAAAGCTCAAGGATTGAGGTAAAGACTTGGGGTAAATTAATTTGTTGCTAATCAAAACTGATGTGCGTAACAAGAAACAAAAATAAAAATTAAAACAATCATTTTCTCCCATCCCTTTTCACACCTCCATTCCTTATTCTTCAACATCTTCCCCTCCTCAGTGGTGCAGGGAGACTGGGAATGGGTCATTGTGGTCATGCTTATATGAATTCATATTTACAACCATATTTAAATCAGTAATATTAATCAAAAAAGTTTTATCTTTTTGATGAAAGACTGATGAACACACTTTAAAAATGGATTTTATAGAAAAAAAAAGAAATTCTTAAGGAAGTTTTTAATCCAACCTCATACTCTGTGATTCTCTAGGTTAATATTTGAGTGTCCATTTTGGATGCAGTATCTAGCTCACAGTAACTCACAATGGCTTTCAGAAGAAGAGTCACAAATGATTGACACATGCTGTCACAGATGCACACATTCACAAGATACTTTTGTCCCCAAACAGCAGAATGCAACCCACTCTCTCTAAAACACATATATCTGGCTGCCTTTCAGGACACTCAATTAGAATAGAAAGAGATGTCAGACCGCTCAATTCATATGTTCTGAAAATCACGTTTTATGAAAAAAGGAACAAGAAATCAGAATAGAAAATCAACCGTATGAGGTTGGGCTAGACAGATTCCTAAAAATGACACTTATGAAAAAAACAGTAGTATTCAAGGTCTAAAAGCATTTGCAGTTTGTACTCATGTAAGCAAGCTGTTGGGGTCTTTTCCTATGCTTTCCTGCTTTAAACATATTAAAGTAAAATATTTTCATGCTTGTTGAACACTGTCCAGATGCTAAACTCATTCACCTGTGAGGTACAGACCTATGTTCTAAAAGAGTTCCAGCAGCACTCAGATTCATGGACAAAAGTGTGACTTGAAATAAATGTGGGTACAAAAGTCCAACCTACAAATGTTCTCAACCCCTTTTTTTGTTCTCTTCTAGTTTTGCTTTTTAAAAGAAAAATCCATAAGCACACCGTTCATTCAAGTTATGATAAATGTACCATGCTATCTCCAAAAGGGCCAGATCAGAGAGTTAAAATGGTTCTATATAGAGGAGCTTATTCAGAACAGATTTTTAAAGGCCTTCTTTTCTCAGAATAGCGAGTTTAAGTAATCTTTATTTATATCTTTCTGTATGCAAAAAGGCATTTATGCAATTGTTTTTAGATGTATCTATGTGGCACTGATGGGGAAATGCATCATAAAATAAAGTGAAAGACATAGAAGCAGATGAGAATATTTTAAAATGTTTTTTTCTCTAATGCTGATAGGTAGTTAACTTTAGTAAGCAGCAGGTGTTTTGTTATCTTCCCCAGATAATCAGTAAATTGTTTGCATTGTGTATCTGTCAGCTTTGCCATTACTCTTTCAGTGTCTGTTGTTATTTCATACAATCTGGGGGTCTTCAGTGTAGTTCAGTCTCCTGGCAGCTATTACAACTACTTGCCATCACCTCTATTCTTGCAGTTTTCAAAAACATGGAAGTCAGACCTTTTATTTCAACACAATTCCCTTTAGGAGTTCTAATATGATTTTTCTTAGAAAGCTTAGAAATTTTACTGGCAAAGTTTAGTGCATTGTTTTGGTTTGGGGTTTATTTTGGTATTTTTTAGTGTTGCAAAACTACTATGACATTCTAACTAAAGGTATCTTTTTATTCTATCAGAAGAAACCATGAAAGGCTAGAAGAATGGCAGTGCTAAGTGCTCATACATGTTGGAGTGCTGAAGATTAAGGGAGGAATTACAGTCCCTTGCAGGGGAGAAGAGGCTTCTCATCTTTACCTCACAACAGGTCCAGGTGAGATGTGCCCAGATTCAAATGCTTCATGACCAAGGAAACTCTGAACAACCTGCCCTAACACCAACCCTAATCCAGGGTGGGGATGTAGGTCACTTACAACTCAGGCCAGTCTAGGATTCAGTTTCTTGCTCCCAAAGATACTATTCCTTCCAATCCTGAAATCTTAACCCTGACCTACTTTGTCCTACAGGTCTTTGACAATTCCCAGGCTAGAGCCACCTTTCTTCACTCTCTTTCAGAACAAAGTGCTTCCCATACTAGTGTTACCTCCTTCACTTTCACCAGACAGGTCTATCCATTCCATCTCAAAATCCTCACAGTTCTCTTGATTCCATACAAAATTGTTTCATTAAGTTTTTAGTTAAGTCTTTTAAACTTTAATTTAATGTTGTAGTCTTCTAATTCTAAAAGGAGATGTAGCATAAGTGCATGTGTGTGTGTGTGTGTGTGTGCAAGCAGGAGTAATTGGCGCTGTTTCTGGATACAGAAAAGAGAAGGCATCAATCAGCATTCCTATGAGAAATTACTGACTTTCAGGTTTCACAGGAGTCATAGTGATTTTTGCTACTCAGTAATGTCACTGTTTACACCAAAATCAAACCTGTCTTGGTAAAGCTTTGGGAAGAAGGTGACTATGTGTTTCATTACAAAGCAAGGATCAGGAACTGACTCACAAATGGATGGTGAGAGCCTGGACTCTTCCACAGCCATTTTCTCCTTAGAGTCAAGAGGGTTATAAAATGGAAAAAAAAAAAAAAAACAAAAAAACCCCAAAAACCAAAACTAAACCAAAACAACAACAAAAACAAACAAACAAAAACCACCAGAAACAAGCCACACCTGGCTTAGGTAGAAATTAAGAAACTGTGTATCAAATATTCAGTCACGTTTTTTTTCGGAACATTCCTTATTATTCAACAACTGTGGTTTTCTTTTTCTTGTGGAAAAGTCATAAAAGGCTTACAAAGGAAAAAGTAATAGAGTTTGAAATATTAGTGTTCAGAAAATATATCCTTCTCTATTCTGAATTCTGAGATGAGGTGTTATGCAATAGATTTTCATCTTATACTTGAAATTGAAGCATAACTACTTATTGAAAAGACACATTGTGAGGTTAATTACAATGAGATGACGGCTTTTCATTGAAAAAAATATTTTTATATATTTTATATAATTTCCTTTGTCACAGAAAAAAATCACCCATTTTTAAAAGAACCATTTTCAATAACCAAGTGGTTTTATTAGGCCTGGATAAAGGGCAAAATAATTAACTATTCATAATCATATTTTTAAATACAAGCACTAAGTATATTATAGTAAACAATGGAGAAAGGGAGAAATATTTACACAAAGGCTATTCCGTCTAAAAAATATTAACATGCAACTTTTCAGCAGCTCTTTCTATTGTTTCAACTAATCATATCGCAAGCAGAAATCTTCTAATCCATACCTAAATAATTTTGCTATAATAAACTGCAGCTCAGGGCAAGGTTAGACTAAACATCTGAGTGCCATACTTAATGCTAACCATTCAACTCCATGGCAGCTTATGTTTAATAATAAAATCGAAACACATTTCTTATTTCTGCAGAAGTGGTTACCTCCCCTGGATCTTCAGTGGGAAAGGGGACACTAAAACATCAAAGTGGAAAGAAAAAAAATCTAGAAATACATTGCAAGTGTGATGCTATGTGTGATTTGATTCAGTCTGAATAGCAGAGGGTTTTATTTCAAGATTCAACCTTTGCAATCATATATGTTTTCTGCAAATGATTTTCATACACATTTTTCAAATCATAATGAGTTAGTAAAAGAACATGGATTAACCAAAGTAACTTCTTAAGTATTTTCATCCATTTTTGAGTGTATTCCTTAGAGAAAAAATGAAGTGTTAAGGTTTTAGTCTATAATGTCTGCTGATAATTTTTCAGAATACAGTTTGCCACTGGCAAATTATTTCTATTACTTCTTAAATAAGTAATCAGTAGATGTACTTTTTACATTCATTCAAGTGGCTTACGATTTTTAAAATAGCAAGAAATTGTTTCTTGCATTTCATCTTTTTAAGGGGAAGATCATCTCCAAATCGAGTGTACATTAGATTATCTAGTTTTTGGATACTCATCCTCCCAAAGTCCTGAATTTTGTAAGAAGCTGTCTCTAAATCCAACCTTCAGTATTTTCATTCAGTAAGTATAAGGACTAATTATGTTTTGTAGAAGGCTCAGATCATGAAAATATATTTCTTTGTTCTTAATTCTGATTTGTGGTTCTAACAGTTTCACTGTGTTTCTCACTGAGGTGTTTAACAGCTTTGTGTGTCCTCAACAGAGCAACGATTTTCCTGGCATCATCAAACTTTACCATATTTTGAGCCTCTCTTAATTTTTGACAAAAATATCTTCTTTCAATAAATTCATCTAGAAATGTTCATGATTTCTACCATATATTTTTGTCATCTCTACCCTATTCTATCATATGCAGTGGGACACAGTTATTATGTTGGTATTGTTTCCCATGTTCTTTAATTTATGTAAGCAAAACTTTTGCATGACTATTTGAATAAAGTTCTAAACAGAATTTCTTACATGCAATCTCTTGTAAATCATCTGAATCTCTTACACCAGGTACTGGAAAGCCCATCTTCCTGTTTTTAAAGTACAGGACAAAGACATCTCAGGCTTTATCTGCTTTCAAGGAAAGGATAAAATGTTTTTGAGATGACAAGTAGGGATATCAATGGAAAGTAAATATAATTCAAATCTTTAAAATTACTAAAACATTCTTTAAAATACCAGATAATTTTGTTTCTAAGGCACCCTTTCTTTTGCTGAAACAAAACCTGGCTGAAACTACAATGGTGCTGTAATCTATAACCCTGGCTGGATCATTAGGCAAAAATATTGCCTTGATGAATTCTTACAGGCAGTGAAGCAGTCCCCAATTACTCCTAGAACCTGTTTTATTCCACCTAAATGAGTAGATTTTTTTAAATTATACTACTACTTTTTTTCTTGAACATTAAACATCTGGTTATGGAAGAAGTTGAGACATCAGTGCCTTGCAAATGGTGCAATTGGTCATCTAGAATACATTCAGGTGAGAGGTATCTATTACATCTGCTTGTGGAGATTAAAATCTTTGTCTACTAGAGTATTCTTGGAATTTAATGACACAATTGAAGAACAGACACAAACTGGCATTTCTCTAACTACTTTTTTAAAAGCATAAATGTTCAAAAGTCCAAACTCATAAATTATATAATTGCTGGAATTTTTTTCAGGGAATTTTTTGGAACAAATCTGATATAAAAAGTTATATTAAGGAGTTGTACAATGTATGTGATATGTATATGGTATGCAGTGGATGTTCCCTCAATAATCAATTTTTATTCTACTAAACACTAATTTTTAATTTAAAAATATCCCCTGAAATAAAAGGAGCAAAATTCATCAGCAAAATTATTTTTCATTTCATAAAAAGTTCAAACCTTCCATTAGAAACTACTTTTTACTATACTATGTGGTACCATTAGAGGATTTTCTTGGAATAGAATCACTGAAGTAGGTGCACTCCCTTGTATTCTTGGAATAGCCTGATAACTTGGTGCAGCCATGAAATTATAAATGCTTGTAATACATAAATAATAGGCATGTTCTATTTCTGCACAAATACTTTTAGCTGAAATAAAATTTACTTCTCTAGGTGACTTGACTCAAAACAAATAAGTTGTACTCCAGTCAGATGTATGTATAGACCCCATGATTTATTCCTGTACTTGACTAACATCTTTTTTTAATCTCTAATATCTATTAAAATAGCTGAGTAATAGTTCATTCCCCTAGGAACTCTGTGCAAAGGACTGTATAGACAAGAAATGGAAAAGCCTTAGCAGAAGAAGTTGTTGTATATCTTAATTCTCCAGCTCTCACACAGGGAACTGTGTATACCCAAAAATGTGCATGTGACCAAAGGCCAAATGCACAGTCCAGGAGGCAGCCTTGACTTAAAACAAGACTTGCAGCATCACATTTCCTATCTCACAGGAAAACAGTAGTGCTTTCTTCCCATTTACACCTTCATGGCTTTCTAAAATCGTTTAAGACTCAAGGCCTTGGATCCAGCTGCTGCTACCAATCAAGAAGACTTTGGCTGATGTTCTGCTGACAGAGAACAAAAGGTGCTCAGTACACAGAGAAGATGTGCAGCCAAAGGACCATCACAGGCATACCTGGGCCTCCTGACAGCTTTCAAGTTCAGAGTTCTTACAGTCCCTGTAATTGTTCCCCAACAGAACAAACCTTTTGCTTTTCGAAGAAATGAAAGGGAGAAAAGCATTCCAGGAGAAAATTTGCAGGGATAGTTTCTGCTTTGCATTTTTCTCTCAATTTTTGTTCACAATAGGGAAGAGCTCTCCCCATATTTCCCATATACCTCAGACCTGAAAGAAGATAATCACTAATGTTGTGATTATCACATTGATTTTTTCATTATCATAAGGGAAAATTTTAGTGGTGCATGATACATTTCAAATTATGCAATTACAGCAACTCTGCCTTCCTAAATCCATTACATCCTCCAGCATGCTGCTTACCTCTTCTAAGGTGGGTGAGTGCATTTACTGATTTTAGGTATATTCATTATTATTTGAAATCACAGAAATTGCACAATTGTAGTCAATTTTAAATCAGAAAAAACTGAGCAACTATTTAACAATGCTATATATTTATATGTTTAGAACTCTACTGTGGAATTTTATTCACTGCAATGCTAAGAAGAGTGGGAATAAATGACACAGCACAAACAGAATGAATATTGCTAAACAGGTGTTCAACAAGTCTCTCTCTAGCTTTAGTTTTTGCCATAACAATCATAGAATTCACAACTGGTATGAAGATTTTTCAATAACAGAATCCCACTTGTGCATAAAATAACTCTTTAATGTAGTTTTACTCAACAACATTGTTATATATTGAAGGATAGATGAATCATCTCATTGCTGCTCATTGTTTGGCACTGTTTTTTTGGTTACAGTCCAAGTTGCATGTCAGATAATACTTCAAGAAAATTCTCATTTTAATATTCCTGCAAAAGCTGCATTAGGTTTTAGTTCAAATGAAATCCAGTGGATTTACCTGGACTAGTTCCAACAGTGCTTTTGCATTTGTCTGATCTTAAGTTAGTGCAAAAGCTAGACAACTTAGCCTTTAATTTGCTTCAGATAATCATAGTCAATTCATCTGTAAGTACCAGCAATCCCACAGGAGGTGGTTGTCATTCTTAAGACCTCAAAGAAAAGGATAAATGGAATATGAAAGGAATGTGTAATGTAATGTTTAATGCTCTGACTTATAAGAAAAGAAGAAAGAATCAAAGTTTTCATTCCCAAAATCTCTGCCCTAACCAGAAGCCACGTGAGGTAAGAAACACCCACACACCTTGGTATAAGCATAGCAAGTCTTAATGGGGTACAGACATGCCCTGTAACAAATAAAAAGGAGAGAATTACAGACCAACAACCAGACCAGTACATTGAGTCCCACTATTGAACAAATACAGGCTGAAATAAATGTCTTTCTATCAAGCTTTCTAAAGAAACAACTCTTTAATAAGCAATAACATCCTTCTGAATACTAGTAATATAGGAGTCAGGCTCAAGATGGTTTATCAACAATCCAACAGTGCCATCTATCAGATGTCATTAGAATTATATTTTTCCATATGGCAACGTGTCATTTTCTAATGCTAATACAATTTAGAGATTTGAACTGCAAAAAGTGTACAGATGACTAAACACTGTTCATTTATATATTAAATTAATGCATGCAGAATTCTAGGTAATCCTAAAGTTATCAGGGTGGAGGGTGGGAAGGAAAAAAAGTTTATCTTTTTAAAATGTTACAGCTATTTACTAAATAACAATTGATTACATTCTTTTTCAGCAAATTGGTTATCCTTTCTTCTCATGTGGTTGTCAAGTGATTTTCTGGCTTTAGAAGTTTGAAATCTTCTCTGAAACTTACCACCTAACAGGCTTACAAATATAGTCTCTACCATCTAAAATAATGAAATAAGACACAGCTCAATGACACAATTTTTTAAAGTTAGTATTTGAAAAACTACTATTAGCAAAAAATGTGTCTTCTCTTCTCCTGAAAGGTCAGCAGGCAGGATAAATAAAAAGCCATCCTACCATAAAGTTCCCAAAACTCACATAGGATGCAATTAGAACTTCTGAGGTACAAGACAGCTATGTTGTACCTGACTTTCAATTTAACATGAAAGTTTTAGTTTCCCCTTCCTTCAGTGAATTAAAGTACTTTGTGCAAACTTAAAATAATTCAAATTAAGGAAATGTGCATGTGAGACAGAGGACAGGTGATACTCTCAAGATAGAAGGTTCAGGTAAGGAAAAGTAGATGTTATCTGTACAGTTAAATAAAACTGTGACTTCTTGAGATACATCAGGGAATAAAACAATAGTATTTTTCACAAGTCAAGTGGAACTGCTTTCTATTAAACCAGACTGGTTGTCACTGGGTAGTAGTAAACATAAAAGTATATATAAAAATCACCTGTTCAATAAGCATATAAGTTCTCTGGTGCTCAAGGAAAAAGTGAATAGATCTCTATCTACAGAACTTGCAATTAGTTGCAACTGTACAGGACTGTGCAAGGATGGTCCAAATCCTACACCAGTAAGCAGTACAGGTTTATCACAAACAGACGTGCAGGTTTAAGTCATTCTATGACAAAATTACGTTTCTCCTCTTGAATTTATGTGATGAGTTTTTTGCCAGCCCATAGTAATCCATGAGCAAATCAGATTAACTATTACTTGACAAATTCTATGAAATTCATTACATAAATTATTCAGTAATATTCTTCTAACTTTTGCAAAATTTATAGAAATAGTAGAACAATTAGTAAATTATTTAGATGTATATTAATCTCTCTTCCAGGACACTGGCTTTGAAACAGTCTATAATGTCTGTAGAATATTTTATTCTTTAAGCAAAATATGCAAAGTTATTTGTTAATTCAACCAGCATCTGAAATTTTTGATAATTTGTGTCTGTTTAAATTGACAATGTTATAAAGCAGATTCCTGCATCTCGAAATGTCAAGATGATCATAACAGAAATCCTTTTTTTACAATGAGTAGGAAAATTAATTCAGTCATTACATCTTAAATAATTAACTGTGTCTTCTGTTCTTTGCTGGACAACTTCAGTAGGCACATTTGTCTTGAATAGCATGCTGTCTGGGCTTGACTTGGACACCTAATTTTCTGACATCTAAACTTGGATGAGATTAATTTCTTCAGATACTTTGAAATCACTGAACTTCCCAAACTTACAGTTAAATCAATGGTTTTCATTATGAATAATCTAATAATATTTTTTAAATCCACCTAAAGTGAGGTTTTCAAAAGCCCACAGTATTGGCCTAAATCTGGCCCCATTAAAGTCAGAGGAAGTTTTAACACTGACTTGAGGGGGCACTAAAGAAGCAGAGGAGGTGTGGTTGAAAGCGTTTGATGTGGGAAACTTGGCAGCATCAGCTCAGGATTAACTGCTTTTAAAAGTCTTACCCCAAACTTAAATCTGGTCTTAAATATTTCCATGCATTTACAAAGTATGAAAGTGAGTTTTATAAATGAAACTACTGTGGATCCATAAGTTTGCTTGAAGCTGTTTGAGGGAGGCATAAGCGAAATAAGAAATCAGTGGTTTCTTTTTCCCCAAGAACAATGCCTGTTCAAAAAACTGTTTGTTAGAACAAGTCTTAAAACCTCCCTCAACATGATGTTTCACTATTTTAGCTGAAATTAGAGCTTAAATGTTGTAGACTAAATTCAGGCAATGGATGTGCTTTAATGATAGTTTAACATCACCCTGAGCCTGTATTTAGAGCAGAGAGGACTATATCAATTGTCTCTCATGCAGATTATTCCTTCTGATTAAATACTGGTGTATCTGAGATGAAGGATAACAAGGTCACAGAAGTTATTTTAGATCCAACAAATACATTTTGATCAGAAAAATTTTCCGCTTTATCTAGAAATGTTCCTGATTTTTATCACATATTTTTGTCTTCTCCACCCTATTCCATCATATGACATTCTACTATAATGATCATGAATTCTGTCATCTTAGGGGAGACCACAACATGGGCATTCAAACTCTACCCTTCAAATTCCTCCATGCAAATTTAGCATAATAATCATGTATCTAGCTGCAATATACAGCCATAAATTCTGTGTTAGCTGTCTTCAGAAAAAAACCAACAAAACATAACAGAACAAAAAAACCCATCCAAAACAGTTCTGCAGCAGCAATTGATAAAAAGAGACTACCCTTTTAAATTATCTAAATGAAAAATTCCTCTGCAAATTCAAATATACAACAACTACAGTTCTAGCAGTGGTGCAGCAGTCCTGTGTTTATAACCAAACACATTGATATTCAATAAACAGTGCTGCATAAATTTCATTTCCCTGTGGGGAAAATTTAAACTTATTTTATTATTCCATTGGAATATTTTAAATGAGAAAAAAATGAAGATAAACTGCAGTTGACCCTAGGCATTACAAATGCCATTAAGGCTCTCGCTCTGTTAGGCCCATCTGTTGCTTTTCAGGCCAGCTATTCATTAACCTTATTAGCACCAGCCCCCATAGCCTTGAGTTGACATTTCCCTGGTTAATATGGAAAGCCCATTTCCTAGTACACATGAACAGGCTGATTAAAGAATTTGTATGAATTTTCTAATACATGCAGTAGGATACAGAAACAACAGATCTATTTTTTCCAAATCCAATACAAACTTCCCTTCTGCAGGCTTCTAGGGGACTGCAGTGTTCTAATATATTAATATGTAGCTTTGCACAGTTACTGTCCTAATCAAATCAGCAGAAAATCAGTCTTTTTGGCATCAGTAATAATCTCTATCTGTTGCAGCAATATAAATCCAACTGGTATAGTATCAGATTTTGTACTAGATTTACTGATGAGCCAAAAAAACAACAGCAAATGTATTCATTCCACTGATACACCCAGCAGCTTAAATTGATGTGAATACATAAACTGTTTATCATGTTTAACCCATTGATATGAAGTCACAGTAAGGTGAATTGTTTAGTATTTAATCCCAGTGCCTCTTCATGCTGGGCATTCATGAAATTTTTTTAGTCCCACAGAGAATATAGTGAGCAATTAAATTTGCAGAATGAGTTTAGAGGAAGTGTTTTTCAGTCTCCATTTTAGATTAGGTATTGCAAGCATAAACAAAATTCTTTATATTTCTAAACCTGCACACAATAAAACAAACATTTCAGAAAGTAAACAATATTAATTCCTCTCACATTGTAGATTTGATGGCAACAGCTGACATAGTGTCACACACTAGAAGGAAATTATGAAGTTTTTTTGTTAAGAGGTTGTTTTCAATTTTTTTCGGAAAAGTCTAAGAGTGAAAGTAAACAAGCTAATGGGTTAAGCTAGACAGGGACAGTACAGCAGCCTTTCTCAGCATCCCTTTGACATTTCTTATTTTTCTTGTATCTGTGGCAATAAAAGCTAATTTCCAGATAATTTTTTTCCCATAAGTGGAATGCCAAGATAATTTATAGAGATGCCCTGTTCTTCCTGACCAATTTATTTAGTTACGAGTAAGCCTTTAAAGATTTTTAGGGCTAGAATTAAGACTGTCCTTCTTAGAAAAATCCAGTTCAGCAATTCAGCAATGCAATTAATTAAAAATAAGGTCTGATCTACAGAAACAACTACAATTACTATAGATAGAACATACTGGAAAACATACAGCTGCCCAAATCTCTTTCAGTGCAAGGATCTATTCATCAAGTATTCTCTCTCTGTTAATCATTGTGTGTCCTTTCTTGTGAAGTTATCTGTCCCTACCATACCTGTTCTGAGCCTGTGTAAGACACAGCCTTTCTTTCCACGTCTGAGTCTTTTTCAACTATCCGCAGCCCAGCACTGGTTGATAGGTGAAACAAAAACAATAATGGTCATAAATGGTTCTGGTCCTAATCAGAAGCTGGTGAAACCAACGCAAAGACTTGCAGAAACTTCATGTGGTTTTGGAGAATAAGAAGTCCACTGAGGGTCTTGCGTAATGATGTGTCACTGATAATGCTACCAGTGTATTCCTCCTCCTATTGTCATCACTGGGATAATCTCTTTCAGCTCAATATCTTGACTTATGCACACCTGAGGACTGAGCCTGCACCTTTATTCCCTCAAAGAAATGCTGATATTTACAAGGGTCAAGTAACCAAAATTTGATGTCACAGGAGCTATTTAAAAGATGGAGTTAATACAAAGAGGGAAAAGCAGTTTATGTTGGAATTTCTGCCAAAAACGGATAAATCTAAAAGATGCAGTTCAAGCCTTATAAGCATCTCAAAGTTTGGATGCCTATCTGAAAGCTTTTGACTAAAAATCTGCATGATTTACAGATGCTTGGTTTACCTGGGAAGTTCAGGAGAATAATCTGGTTTTGAGGCATGTCTAATAGATACAACGGAAGACACTCAAAGATAATCAAGAAGTATAAGGTCTGAAAAAAAGAACGAAAAGAAAAATAACTAAATTCTTCAGACCTCAGAAACATATTTGACTCAGGAAATAGGTTAAGAAATTGATTGATTCATTCATTCATTTTATTTATGTCATCACTCGTAGTTGCTAATATTACTTTAGTGGTTCATATTGAAAAAAAAATCCCAACCCTATAGCATGTTAAGAACTGCTTATCTTTTCAGTGACACAGGGGGTCACTGGGGGGTGAAAAGAACAGCTCTGTCTGTTCCTCTGCCTGAGTTCCTCTGCAGTGTGCTGTGCAACAAGCTGAAGCTCTGTAACGCAAAAACTTTCCTAGTTCTGGTACGACAGATGTTTTCACAAATGCTTTGACTCTCAGAGAAGCAAGGCTGGAGAAAACTACATAAGCTTCCTCATCCTAACAGAACAGCACACTACCTGACAGTTACAAAGCAGCCTTTATGTGAGATTTCCTATAAAAATATAAAGTACCAAAAAAAGAACTTTCACACCTAGGAGGCTATCTTTTTTCCATGCAATTATTCCTTTTTCTCCTGCATATGCAGCTTTTCCCACTTCTGCAGCATATTTATCAATTTTCTGGCTTAAAGTTTGTGCTTTGCCTTAACTTGCATAGTGCTACCTCAAAATTCAGTTCCTAATTCAAAACAAGGTTTCTTTTACAAAGTCCTGTGCATACAGAAGAAAAGGCTCTGTGCCTTATCCTTTATAACTGAATAAAGATAAAATAAATAGATATTCTTATTCCTGCTTTTAGATAAAATTTTCTTCTTTTTTTCTGCAGTCCTTTGTTCCCCACCACAATAAGGCCAAGCCCAAAATACTAAACAAGCAATTCTAGTTAGTGCTGTTAAGAATTATCTAAGTAAGTATTAAAGAAGAATATTGCATGGCATTTTTTTTTCCTAGACAACTAGAATAATAAGTAATCTACCAATTTCTTTCAGTAAATGAAAGAAAAACATGGACATCATTATTCCATTTCAAAACAATTGTTCACAGAGTTCTGACTCTACTGGAATGTAGGTGTTTTCTTTAGGGTATTTGAAGTTCATATCTAATCCAGCAGAATTTAATACATATTTCTTAAATAATCTATTTGAATGCATGTTACTCAAATAACAAAGGATCTTGTTCCATCTAGGAAGAGAAGAGGGCATGTCTCAGTCTTGCAGGAACTGAAGAGAGATTGTCAAGGTTTTAAATGTGCAGGTAGCAGGTGAGTTTGTACTGTTGATAGAAAAAAAGCAACCCAATAACAACCGTAAAGCCCTCCTTGTGAGCTAAGTTATGTAAATTGCAGAATGCCCTTATTGTCAGCAGGTATATTATTTCAGAGAAGACAGACAACTGTGTTAATCTCCCTTCTGCTTAATCCCTGTCTCTCTACAAATCATCATGTCGACAGTTTAAACAGATTTAGATGTGACTGAAATCAAGAAAAGGAGATAGTCTCAGGATGCTGAGGCTGATACAGGCCTCCAAGAGGTAATTTTGTTTGTGGTAGAGAGAGAACACAGGAGAGAGAGTAAATCTAACAAATCTAACAAAGCAGCCTTCTGGCCCAGCCCTGAGGATCAAATCCAATTCTACCAAGATACACATTAAGCTCTGTCTAGCACAGCTTTGCCCTTGAAAAGACAAATAATGATGAGATTCACCTTGTTGTGCTTGTCTCTGGAGAGAGGAGACAGAAGACATTTAAGGAATCTGCTCTGTTGCTCATTTTGAATGCCTTTTATTATTTAATTCTTATTACCTTAGAGCAGGGGTGAAAAAAAAAGTTAACTGTTAGTTTAACCACTTTTTGTCCCTTAAGTCAGAAACAATAATCACTAGAGTAATAAAAACAGTCAAGAATCAAGAAAATGGTGGTCAGTGGAACAGTGGTTCATGCATTATGCATCTTGACCAAATTATTTGTTGCAAAATCCATCTGTTATACTTCCTCTTTTAAGTGAAAAGGACCAATTTCTACTCAGTGCTCTGCTGAAAATCATTGTGGAAAACATTCTCAAAAGACTGCTCTGAACTTTGAATATTTAATTTAAAATTTTTCTGATAGTATAAAATTTAGATTCCCTTATATTCCTCCTGTGCCTGGGCTGTGTCAAAACCAGTCCTTTAATGCTATTTTTCAGTACTTAACAGTCAAGTTTTAGATGAAAGAATCCTTTTTCAATAAGGTTTTACTAGGATGCCACTCTTGAAATTTTTAAACAGAAATTCTATCATTTAATCCTTTTAGTGTTAACTTTTATCTGACCAAATTAGCATTTGCAAGACTACACCTAAAATAACAAAAATAGGCTTTGGAATAATCTTCAATGCAAAGAAAATTATAATTAGCTGGGTGGTCTGCATGATCACAGCCTGCAATACTGTGTCTTAGAAGAAAACCAGAAAATTAATTAGCTAATATTAGTGATACTCTTTGAAGATGAATAGCTATATGAAAGTGCTGGGAATTATTATGGCTATTAGACAGCACAATCAACTGCTACTCACAATTGCAGTAATTTAACTGAACTAAAGGGGATGCCACTGCTTGCAAATCCTTGGGCCAGCTCCCCAGGGTTTAGCTGATGGACTGAGAGGAAAGCAAAAGAAAATCTGGGCAGATCATGACTGTGCAAGATTACAGGACCTTTTGTGAATCACCAAGAGTGCAGGCTTCTGCATCCAGAGTGGCCAGGGGCCATTCTTTAGCTTTTGCCAGTGCAAAATCCTCTCTGTCCCCTTCTCCCAACAAGAACTGTTTCCTTTTCTGTCCCTTGCTGTGGGGTCTCTCCTGTCTGAAGAAAGGCCCACAGAGGGAAAAGGTGGGTTCACCTCACAGTATGGGAAATGGAGCTTGTGCTTTTCTCTTTGGAACATTTGTAGTCTCTCCTGAAACCTTCCTACTCAACTTCAGTTGAAATTATTTCTGAGAAAGACTTCTGGGTTTGGCAAATTAGATTTTAGCATCAAAGAAAGACTTCAGCAAAATTACTCTGACCTATTCTAGATGCAGAAGTTCACTCCCTGGACCTTCAAGGTGCCTAATTTGGAAGGCACTGCCTCTTCACTGGCAATTCTTATGTTGTGTTTTAGCGTTTTTATCTGTTTGTAGCTGTTCGTTCATTGTGTCCTTTTGACTATGTTACCATGTTATTCAACATGGCCCTGAGTGGCAATTGCCACCTAGAGATTTATTTTATGTAGTTTAAATTGAGTTTGCAACACCTGCTGTAAATTTCATTCTCAGCCAGGTTTCTTTACTTCATGAAATATAATTTCTTAAATGCTTTTAGATCATATGAATGAAAGAACTAAGTAAGTATAAGATGCAATATTCAAATTACATATAATAATATTAGCATATAATTCAGTTGAGAATGAATTGACAAATTTAGATTCCCCTTCTACACCATGAGCCACATTTCCTGGAGCTATTCATAATTCAGGCGTATTAGAAGAATCCTTAAATATGGTGTTTTATGGATTGCTGAATATTCACAACTTAAACCATACATTCTCTTAAGGAGCTCAAAGAAGCTACATAATGAAATTTCTATTCATTGATTGCTTAATTTTCATGAAGATTTGCTTATGCTTCCAAAATCAGAAATAAGATTTTTGTTAGTATTTTCTCATCACTTTTAAAATTTTCTTCAGGGAAGCATACTGTTTTACTCCAGGAAAGCACACTTTGCCTGGATACATGCCACAAAACTCTAACCCTATTCTTTAGGTGAAAAGAAATTCCTGATGGCAAGTTAAAATTCTTTGTCATAGCCACCTTGAACTTTTAGTGGGTTTTTTGTATGTGCATAATTAATAGGAGTTTATATTTTTAAATTGGATTTCTTTCAAAAAGCATGACAGATGTGAATCATTGTGCTCATGTTTAGTGGCCCAATGCCACTTCAGTCATCACACACACAAATGGCACTGAAATCAACAATGAGCAAAAGTGCTGACTCTTTAAAATGAAAAAAAAAAAATCACCTTGGCAAGAGAACTGGGTTTTGCAAAGATCTAGAATATTTAGTGATAATTAAATGCAGTAAGAGGAATAGTCTCAAAGTTAATTAAATAATCAAAAACACGGAAGAAAGCTGTGGCAGCTCTATTTCTCTGAACTATTTCTCTAAAGGAATTGTCTCTGCACTGAACTGAATGTTTAAGGCTTGTGGCCACCTTACATTGCCTGTAGTATACTCAACCTCTTCAGAGACTAAAGAACAGAGAGGTGGATGTCTGCAGTGGCTGAGCCACCATGAGTATTACAGCACCAAACAGCTGCACTTCATAGTGGCACAGTTAGAGAAGAATGCCCTCTCAGGGTCATTGGCCCTCCTTGTGCCCAGATGCTACATATGCAACTGGGTGCCAGGTGTGAAAAGATTAATAATGCAGCTTCCAAAACGCAAATAGTAAAGAATCTGTCTCTGCAAAAGCATGGCACTATCATGAAATGGATCAGTTTGTGCTGTTTGTGTTCTTTGTGCTGCCTGCTCAGCCCTGAAAATCAGCCTTCATGCAAGCGAGCACCAGGGCATGACAGAGGGAAGCGTGTGCTGAGTATTATCTTGTGGCACAGTCAGGTCTATTCCATGTTGCAATAAGAGATTTTGAACTATTCTGCTAACCTTTATGATAGGCTATCAAAGTACTGCATTCACTGAGGAAGGAGGATGAGAAGGGAGTAGTTCCAGACCTGGGTAACCCAAAATGTTATAGTGTTCCATACCCATCTGTACACAAAATTGTTATCATCTCTTAAGGCCTGGCAGCCTGAAACAGAACCACAATTGTAGAGGGACAGGCTCCAAATGTGGCAGCTGTCTGTCACTCTGACACCGTCTCCAACCCCGCCTCTGGGGAGGAAGACTCCTCCTGGGAGGAGGATTCTGTGGGCGGCACAGAAGTCTAGTGCCAGCCCCTTCTTCTGGAAGGTTCTCCAAAAGGCGTCGTGTGGTTGGCTAACCCATGATTGATGTGTTCTGTAGACCCCCCCCTGTTTTTCGATTTGTTCTCTGTTCGTGTCTCCCCCCTTTGTCTGATGTTCTATTGGTTTGCTATCTGCCGCCCCTCCCATGCTTGCCCCCCTTTATGAGGCTGTGCACCCCGTTCCCCCCTCGGGATTTCCCTTGGACTTCTCCTCGGAGCCTGACCCTCACCCTACAATAAAGGAGTTCACGGGGACACCCCCTCTCGCAGCCCTTTGCCTCCTCGCCTTTATCGCGCCTTGCCTTTCCTCATGGGGAACTGCTCCTGTCTGCGGGAACCAGCCCCGCCTGACCTGCGGCATCGCATTGGAGGCGTCCAGGGTTCTCGGGCCGGCGTCCTTTCGCTGAGGGCCGCTGGGACAGCCAGGCGACACACAATGTCAGCAAGGGGGTGATGCTCTTTAAAGGTCAGTGTCACTCAGGCAGGAGCTCTCTTGCCTTTCCCTCTCGTTCTTGCCAGGAGAGCTGAGGCAGCGCATGGCAGACAAGCAGCACCACGCTGAGGAAAATGAAAGAGTCCCATTCCATACAGCCACCCCAGCCTGCCAGCAGTGCCCGGGTGAAGCAGGAGGGCACAGAGCCCAAGCCACCCCAGCCAGCTGAATGCTGCTCTTGCCGAGTAGAGGGTGAAGTCCCTCCACAAGTTCCAGCTGCTGACCCAGTTACGGCTGTCAGAGAGATAAGAGGGGCATTTGGCTGGTTTTGGACTCCAGCTTTTCCTTCTGTTTTGTCCTCGTTCACCATTGGTAGTTATTTGGAGAGAAGAATGAGTTTTTGTAATTGCGGAGGTTCACTGGCTGTGTTGTTTTTCTTTCTTTGTTCTCTCCGCTCCACACAGTCACCTGTGGAGGGCACCATCTTTGGGGGAGCATTTGTCTGCCATTTTTGTTTCTCTTTGTTCTGAGTCTGTGAGAATCAGGAGCTTTGTAGCTAGTGTTTATCACTTTTGTTTTTCACCTGTTGCTGTTCCTTTTTTTACTAAACTTATTTTTTCACTTATATCTTCTCACATTTGTCTCTCCGTATTGGTGAAAAGGGAGTGGTTAAAACTAAAAAGGGAGGTAACTCATTTGGGAGTGCCTGCCAGCTTAAATTGTCTTAAACCAGACAAGACAGTCCAAAAGGTAAGAAAATATTTTAATTAACACTTTGCCTAAATACAGACCACATTCATGTTTCTCCCAGGTGTGATCACAGCCAAATAATACATATGTCACCATCTTCATTTCATGCCTCTGCATTACTAGATATTCAATGAAATTCTAACCTAACAGGTAAGGACCACAAAAAGAAAGGCGAGAGCCTGGATACTGCTGTATCAAGCTTTGCAGCTAAATTCCTTACTATTGCCCTTGCCTGGCACTGACTTCTTTGGGGCAGTAGTATTTCATGTACCCAAGTGGAACTATCTGCCAGCTGAAATACAACTTGTAATGCCTTGGGCCTTGATTGCTTTATATGCTATGAAAATATTAATTGTCTGGTAGCTATCTTCTTTCATTTTTTAATCAAACATTTTTTCTACGAACATTTTTATTCTTGCAGTATGCCATGTATTGAATATTTTAAAATAATCTTCTTGAATTAAAAGTAATTGTCTTTCTGGGTTTTTTCCCTTTTCTCTTATTTCTAAATTTTATTTCTCTGTTCTGCAATCTAGATAACACTGATGAACAAAAAGAATTGTTGTAATGCTTTTCTGTCCAGTGTGATTTTTGGCTGAACCTCATTATGATGTTTAGAATGTTCATTCTTGTTCTAGTTATGTGAATGTCTTCATATAGGCAAATTTTAATGAAAGCAAGACTGTTTCCAGTATCTTCATGAAGTCTTTGTTCTTTTATTCATTACACTGAGAGAAAAGAAAATGTTATCTAGAAATCCAAGTAAAGGGTGCAATGAACATGACAAAATTTCCTGTGAAGGCTTTTCTAGTTTCGATAAGTGACAAAAATAATTATAGAGTGCAGAACCCTCTCCACTCCCCTCAAAGTCCAGGTGTTCCACTTTAACCAATTCAAATTTCAGAGAAGTCACTGCTGATTTCAAGCTGCATGCAAAAATATAACCAAACCATACACATGTGCTCCAGGATGATTTTTGGTGTAACATATTCCTTTGGCATTTGCAAGTCTAATCATCCCAAGGTTATGCACACAGACAATCATCCTGAAAAGCCAACTCATGCTACAGATGGAAAAAATTATGCCATCATGTTCCTATGCAATAATCTACCTCAGAACAGGACTTGCATAAAAGATGAAGAATATGACTTGCACTGAAAACAATGTTCAAGACAGGAATTTCCAAGTTTCCTATGCCTCGCCCTTCCAGCAGCTCTCAAGAACTGCAGTGAAAAATGTGTTCACTAACATGTCACAGAAGTGGGAAAGAAGCTGACATCCCAAGATTATCCCTAAACACAGTATGTAGCAACAACAGACCAGTTCAGTTTCACAGAATTAATGAGTTTAAGGAGAAAAGGCACTTTCCTCTTGTGTATAATTACAAAGACCTAACTTAATATCTTTGTGATCATATTGTAAGTCTTAATAAAGTAACAGAAGTAATTGCAGCTGATTAGGGGCCTTGATGTAATGTTCTTAGACTACTGTAAGGCCTTTGACTTACCACATTTTGCTTACAAAATTAGATCAACAGAAAGCGAATATGAAACCTATCAAAGGATTAAAACTGGTTGATAATTTCATAAATGGGTATGAGCAGCTCCCACCTTCAGGAGCCCACCTCACCTGCTAGTTTTTGGTTCCCTTGATTCCTTCTGTAGGTATCAGAGAGAATGAAAGAGAAACTTCTTCAGAGGGAAAAATGTGATTTGCATGCTGTCCTGGGTTGCAGTGTATTCTATTACCACCCTCATGAACCGTTGAAACCAGGTGGGGCAGTGTTTCCTTGCCTCCTCCCTCCAGGCTATTGTTCTGTTAATGGCCCATTAATGTTGTGCCGCATGACTCAGCAGTAACTCCCCCCCGGACCATCTGCTGTTAATGAGCCCATCAACACCTGGCCTCATGACTCATCATCCCATTGTGAGAGGCTCCGCCCAGAGGGGGGAATCAAGCATTCCATCCCAGATAAATCTGGGCTTCTGAACGCCACGGGGGGCTGTCTACTGGATTCCTGGAGGACAAGAGCTACCAGTGGACCTTCAGCTGGAGACTAGACTTCCCATAGGATCACCAATTCGACTGAACTACCTCATCTGGACTACTACCACCACCCTAATAGGGTGTCAGGTATTCTGACTTTGTCTGTGTTTTTCTTTTCCTTTTTCCCTTGTATTATTTCACTTATTTTTAATTATTTATTTTCCCCTATTAAATTTTAACCCTGACTTGGGATCTCGCTCTGGTTTGTTTTCAAACCATTACATCTTTTGGCGCCCAATGTGGGGCAAGACCTGAGGGAAGATCAGAAATATAATTCTTTATTACAGAAATCGTATCACCATGATGCTCAGCTTGTCTATGTGGGTGCTGTATCTTGCTCTCTATATTTTTCCGCACCTGGGAAACTATTTGCCTGTTGTTTTGCTCCTGTTGCGACCAGGGAATGGCATGAGAATTGCTTTATTGGTTTACTATGCCTATTGCATGATAACCAGTGAGGCGATGAATGCCATTCGGAATATATACTCAATTATGTCTGCCTGGCCTAGTCTGAGCTGCTACGTCTGGGAACTCCTCAGCAATCGCACCCAGCCTCTGGGGGTAGGAGGAGAGAGCGGTTTCTTCCAGCCTTTCAGGCCAGGCACAGCTGTTTTTGACAATATTGAGTTCTCACTGGATGTTAAGGATGGCATAATCTTCCTGTCAATCCTGTTTTCTTTTTTCTCTATGACCAGCACTGTGTACATCATGCTGAGGAACAGAACAATACTTGGTGTGGTACAGCGTCTTCTTGAGGAGGAGGAGAAAAGAACCAAAAGAGCAGGCGACGTCTCACCACAAACCATTGCCGAACCAGAACAGCCGAAGCCAGTCGCAGTTGCCCCCATCCAGAAAAAGAAATCAAAGAGCAAATCAGTCCGCATAGTGACTGACGAGGATGTGGCAGGACCATCGCACCCAGCCGAAGAGACAGAGCCGGAGATTATCACTCGCTCCCTGTCCCTGGGGGAGCTGCGGGACCTACGGAGGGAATTCACCCGTCAGGCGAATGAGTCCATCCTGACCTGGCTGCTCCGCATCTGGGACGCTGCAGCCAATGACACCATTCTGGACAGAAGTGAGGCCAGGCAGCTGGGATCTCTGTCCCGGGATGTGGTCATTGACCAGGGGATTGGAAGAACCCAGGAAGCTCTCAGCCTCTGGCGGCGATTACTGGCGAGTGTACGGGACAGATACCTCTGTAGAGAAGACCTCCAGAGGCACCAAGGAAAATGGAGCACGAGAGAACAAGGTATCCGATGCCTGAGGGAATTGGCTGTGTTAGAGATCATTTTCTCAGAAAACGAGAGATTCCCTAAGAGCCCAGATAATGTCCAGTGCACTTCACAAATGTGGCTAAGATTTGCACGGCTTGGACCAGAGATATACTCTCGTTACCTGGCAACACTGCAGTGGAGGGAAGGAGAGGACAAGGTGGGCGTGTTAGCCAACAAACTGAGAATCTACGAGGACACTGTCACTGCCCCACTGCGCACCCGCGTCTCATCGGTGGAAACAACGCTGGCCGAACAAGTCCGGAGCTTGATCGAAGAGGGCCACCAGAAACTAAGGAAAGAGCTCAAAGAGGGAAATTACCGTGCCTCACCGGAACCAACAAGGGTCTCTGCCATCAGGAGCCAACACTCCCCAGCCAGGGAAAGAAGACAAACTCCGCGAGGTAACCTCTGGTTTTTTCTACAGGAGCATGGAGAAGACATGAGAAAGTGGCATAGGAAACCCACCTCCTCTTTAGCAGCCCGGGTACGCGAATTGAAAAAGAGACATCCACCTCAGGAGGCTCATCTAGGTTCAACACTGCTCCAGTCTCTTGTGAACAAAACCCCAGACGGCATGGGAATGACAATATGACTAATCCTCTTGAAGGGACCTCAGGAGCACATTCACAGGAAGAGAGCATCGTGTACCACAACCAGGATTAGAGGGGCCCTGCCTCTAGCCAGGGAGAGGAAAGGGATAACCGGATCTATTGGACTGTGTGGATCCGATGGCCTGGCACGTCTGACCCACAAAGATACACGGCTTTGGTTGATACCGGCGCTCAATGCACTCTAATGCCATCCAGGTATGTGGGGACTGAATCCATTTCTATTTCTGGGGTGACAGGAGGATCCCAGCAGCTGACTGTACTGGAAGCTGAAGTGAGTTTAACTGGGAAGGAGTGGCAGAAAACCCCATTGTGACTGGTCCAGAGGCCCCATGCATCCTCGGCATAGACTATCTCAGGAGTGGATATTTCAAAGACCCAAAGGGACATCGCTGGGCTTTTGGAATAGCAGCCGTAGAGACAGAAGACATAAGACAACTGAATAACCTGCCTGGTCTCTCAGACGACCCGTCTGCTGTGGGACTACTGAGAGTTGAAGAACAGCGGGTACCAATCGCTACAGCAACAGTGCACCGCCGGCAATACCGCACCGATAGAGACTCTGTGGCCCCCATCCATAAGATGATTCGGGAACTGGAAAGCCAAGGGGTGGTCAGCAAGGCCCACTCACCCTTTAACAGCCCTATATGGCCGGTGCGTAAATCCAGTGAAGAATGGAGACTGACGGTGGATTACCGTGGCCTGAATGAAGTCACACCACCATTGAATGCTGCTGTACAGGACATGCTGGAACTTCAGTACGAGCTGAAATCCAAGGCAGCAAAGTGGTATGCGACCATCGATATTGCCAATGCCTTTTTCTCCATTCCTCTGGCAGCAGAGTGCAGGCCTCAGTTTGCCTTCACCTGGAGGGGCGTGCAGTACACCTGGAACGGACTGCCCCAGGGGTGGAAGCACAGTCCCACCATCTGCCATGGACTGATCCAGACCGCACTGGAAAAGGGTGAGGCTCCAGAACATCTACAGTACATCGATGACATCATTGTGTGGGGGGACACAGCAACAGAAGTATTTGGGAAAGGAGAGAAAATCATCCGGATTCTCCTGGAAGCTGGTTTTGTCATCAAGAAGAGCAAAGTCAAGGGACCTGCTCGAGAGATCCAGTTCCTGGGAGTGAAGTGGCAAGATGGACGGCGTCAGATTCCTACCGAGGTTATCAATAAGATCACAGCAATGTCTCCACCAACCAGCA
This sequence comes from Monarcha castaneiventris obscurior, assembly GCA_026261815.1. Taxonomy (NCBI): domain Eukaryota; kingdom Metazoa; phylum Chordata; class Aves; order Passeriformes; family Monarchidae; genus Monarcha; species Monarcha castaneiventris. The sequence goes on along the minus strand of JAMPIT010000174.1, from coordinate 2,726,090 downwards.
AAAAGGAGACGCAAGCTTTCCTAGGTGCCATAGGCTTTTGGAGGATGCACATTCCTGAATACAGCCAGATTGTGAGTCCTCTCTACATGGTTACCCGCAAGAAGAACGATTTCCACTGGGGCCCTGAACAGCAGCAAGCCTTCGCCCAGATCAAGCAGGAAATCGCTCATGCGGTAGCCCTTGGCCCAGTCAGGACAGGACCAGAGGTAAAGAATGTGCTTTACTCCGCAGCTGGGAGCCATGGTCTGTCCTGGAGCCTTTGGCAGAAGGTGCCTGGCGAGACTCGAGGCTGACCACTAGGATTCTGGAGCCGAAGTTACAGAGGGTCTGAAGCCAACTACACTCCCACAGAGAAGGAAATCTTGGCAGCTTATGAAGGAGTCCAAGCCGCCTCAGAAGTAATTGGCACAGAGGCACAACTCCTCCTGGCACCCCGACTACAGGTGCTGGGGTGGATGTTTAAAGGAAAGCTTCCCTCTACCCACCATGCCACTGACGCCATGTGGAGCAAATGGATTGCCCTCATCACACAGCGCGCCCGTATTGGAAACCCAAATCGCCCTGGGATACTGGAAATCATAACAAACTGGCCTGAAGGTGAGACTTTTGAATTATCTTCAGAAGAAGCAGAGGAGCAAGTGACGCGTGCTGAGGAAGCCCCACCATATAACGAGCTGCCGGAGAGTGAAAGACGTTACGCCCTTTTCACCGATGGTTCCTGCCGAATTGTAGGCACAGACCGGAAATGGAAAGCTGCAGTATGGAGCCCCATGCGACGAGTTGCACAAGCTACCGAGGGACAAGGAGGATCGAGTCAGGTCGCGGAGCTTAAAGCTGTCCAGCTGGCTTTGGATATTGCTGAACGAGAGAAATGGCCAAGACTCTACCTTTACACTGACTCCTGGATGGTAGCAAACGCGCTGTGGGGATGGTTGGATCGCTGGAGAAAGGCCAACTGGCAGCGCAGAGGAAAACCCATCTGGGCCGCTGAGATTTGGCAGGACATCGCTGCCCAGGCAGAAAAGCTGACTGTGAAAGTTCGACACGTAGATGCGCACGTACCTAAGAGTCGGGCTAATGAAGAGCATCGTAACAACGAGCAGGTGGACCAAGCTGCCAAGGTAAAAGTATCACAGGTGGATCTGGACTGGCAGCACCAAGGGGAATTATTTCTTGCTCGCTGGGCCCATGATGCCTCTGGTCATCAAGGGAGAGATGCAATGTACAAATGGGCTCGTGACCGAGGGGTGGACTTGACCATGGAAAGCATCTCACAGGTCATCCACAGTTGTGAGACCTGTGCTGCAATCAAACAGGCCAAGCGGGTGAAGCCTCTGTGGTACGGTGGACGATGGTCAAAGTACAGGTATGGGGAAGCCTGGCAAGTTGACTACATCACCCTTCCCCAAACCTGTCAAGGAAAGCGCTACGTGCTGACCATGGTGGAAGCAACAACTGGATGGCTGGAGACCTACCCTGTGCCTCATGCTACTGCCCGGAATACTATCTTAGGTCTGGAAAAGCAAGTCCTGTGGAGACACGGCACCCCTGAGAGGATCGAGTCAGACAACGGGACTCATTTTAAGAACAGCCTCATAAGTACCTGGGCCAGAGAACACGGTATTGAATGGATCTATCATATCCCTTATCATGCACCAGCTGCCGGGAAAGTTGAACGCTGCAATGGACTACTTAAAACCACCTTGAAGGCACTTGGTGGGGGGACCTTCAAGAATTGGGAAGCAAACTTAGCAAAGGCCACCTGGATGGTCAATACCCGAGGGTCCATCAATCGAGCTGGTCCCGCCCAGTCGGAACCCTTGCACACAGTAGATGGAGACAGAGTCCCTGTGGTACACATGAGAGGTATTTTAGGAAAGACTGTTTGGATTAATCCCACCTCAGGCAAAGGCAAACCCATCCGTGGGATTGTCTTTGCTCAAGGACCTGGTCACACTTGGTGGGTAATGCAGAAAGATGGGGAAACCCGTTGCGTACCACAAGGAGACCTAATCTTAAGTGAGAACTGTATGTAGGGTTTTTTATTGTATATATATGGGGGTGTGTGTGCGTGTAGAGTTCAAGGCATTGATGTGGGATGAGGTAGATGGTAATAGAATAAGGGGTGGATAATGTCCTGGGTTGCAGTGTATTCTATTACCACCCTCATGAACCGTTGAAACCAGGTGGGGCAGTGTTTCCTTGCCTCCTCCCTCCAGGCTATTGTTCTGTTAATGGCCCATTAATGTTGTGCCGCATGACTCAGCAGTAACTCCCCCCCCGGACTATCTGCTGTTAATGAGCCCATCAACACCTGGCCTCATGACTCATCATCCCATTGTGAGAGGCTCCGCCCAGAGGGGGGAATCAAGCATTCCATCCCAGATAAATCTGGGTTTCTGAACACCACGGGGGGCTGTCTACTGGATTCCTGGAGGACAAGAGCTACCACTGGACCTTTCAGCTGGAGACTAGACTTCCCATAGGATCACCAATTCGACTGAACTACCTCATCTGGACTACTACCACCACCCTAATAGGGTGTCAGGTTGTATCTGACTTTGTCTGTGTTTTTCTTTGCTCTTTCCCTTGTATTATTTCACTTATTTTTAATTATTTATTTTCCCTATTAAATTTTAACCCTGACTTGGGATCTCCCTCTGGTTTGTTTTCAAACCATTACACATGCTCAGAAATAGCCTTGGAAAGAATTACCTCAATTTCATTAGGAACTCTGGGAGATTGGGAACTGAGATCACTAAAGATTCAATCCCCCAGACAGAGAAGGTAAAATAAATATCATTATTTGCTCAAGAGTGGACAGCAGCTATTCTTTTAATGTGTGCTGTGTGATATATCTGTGATTACATAGCACTAAGGACTTAGAGAGGACATAAAATAAGGTACTTTATTTCTAGAAGACATAACAGTGTGTGAAAGGCAAGCAATAAGAACAGGTCACTAACACTAAGGGTAGATCACATGCTAAAATGAGCACCAGTGCAGACATTCAGTATGGCTTTGAGTTATTTTCTAAGGCCTTTAGTAGGTCCAATATTACTGAGTCCCTTCTGGTTCTGTGGGCTCAGATGCATGAATGCACAGACGCAGAGATGACTTCATTAATATGAATCTGATGGCAAGGCACTGAGAAGGGTCCTTGCATAGAGTTCCACAGAGAGCAGTTTATTGCTACAACTCGTGAAAGTTTCCATGGGCAAGTGACTCTGAACACATGACAACTCGATCTTAAGTATTGTAATGGTTTGAAAACAAACCAGAGGGAGATCCCAAGTCAGGGTTAAAATTTAATAGGGAAAATAAATAATTAAAAATAAGTGAAATAATACAAGGGAAAGAGCAAAGAAAAACACAGACAAAGTCAGATACAACCTGACACCCTATTAGGGTGGTGGTAGTAGTCCAGATGAGGTAGTTCAGTCGAATTGGTGATCCTATAGGAAGTCTAGTCTCCAGCTGAAGGTCCAGTGGTAGCTCTTGTCCTCCACGAATCCAGTAGACCAGGGCCCCCCCGTGGTGTTCAGAAGCCCAGATTTATCTGGGATGGAATGCTTGATTCCCCCCTCTGGGCAGAGCCTCTCCCAATGGGATGATGAGTCATGAGGCCAGGTGTTGATGGGCTCGTTAACAGCAGATAGTCCGGGGGGGAGTTACTGCTGAGTCATGTGGCAGAACATTAATGGGCCATTAACAGAACAATAGTCTGGAGGGAGGAGGCAAGGAAACACTGCCCCACCTGGTTTCAACAGCTCATGAGGATGGCAATAGAATACACTGCAACCCAGGACAGTATAGGGGAGTGGCTGACACCAGGAGCCAACCAGGGAATCAGAACTGGGGTACATCACCACCCCCAAACAGGCATCCTGGGAGAGGCTTCCTTCCTTCATCATAACCAATAGATCTTTGGCAGCAGAGACTGTCTTACCAAGAATACTCTCAGTCTCTTATACCACAGGTTAATCAGCCACCACAGTCCAAATGTAGCCAGTGCTTACAAAACAGAAGAATTTGTCTCTTACTTTTTATCTGAAGACATGGGTATTAAAAAACCTATTCAGTTAATAGCTAATTCAACCTCCAAATGCAACAGCAAGATCAAAACCAGTCACGTAAATCCTGTTTCACTAAATAGGATATTTATTGGGTATAGAAAAGGAATAGATATTTCTGTACTTGGCAGTGGTGCAACATCTACGGAGATGTTGTCTTGTCCAGCTCCAAGGCCTGCAATATTAGAAGGATGTTCATCGTGTAGAAAATGTTTATACAAGTTCTATTGATCAGAAACTACCTCTCACAATACATGTCCTTCAGCAGCTAATTCATTCAGTCTTCCTTAATAAAGGGAAGGTTGGGTTATTGCACACCTTAAGTCTCTGTACCCCCATGACAAACAGGCACTTCATAATAGCAGATTCATCAGTGCAGCACGTAATTCTGTAATGAGATCAAATGATCTAGATGAAGTAAGCCAAATTCGGATCAACTGTAAAACACTATAGACTAATAAAACATTAAAATAATTTGCTCCTGATTATGGCAGACATCTCTGGAAACACTTTCAAGATTGGCTATTTTTCCAAATGGAAGACTTTAGTTGATATGGGAATTAATTCAAAAATATCCAATGGACTGTGTTATGCAGGAGGTCACAGCAAATGATCACAATGGTTCCTTCTGGCTTTTATGATCTATGAATCTCTGAACTTGGTTCAATAAAATGAGTACAGCTGCCTAGCTGCAGGCACACCAGATAATGGACTGAGCTTTCTCCTCACCACTGATATGTAAGCTCGCATTTAGAACTCCCAGCAAAAAGTCCACTGAAATAAATTAATATTCTTCTTGATACAGGTAGCTGGTGTATAATTCCAAAAAATATGTTTTGACTGTTTTATGTTTAGACAACTTGAGCCTGAATTAAAAGAAAATTTAAGTACCTAGAAGAGGTAGTCCCCAGGGATGGGAAACAGTTCAGCAATGACCTGTAGTCAGTTCAAAACCCAAGAAATTCATGTAACATTTCTCTATAATGAGAGGAGTAAGCAGCCCAGAGAGGTGACTCCAAATCCAAGTTAGATGTCCAGGAGAGTTGGAATGAATGAGACCTAATGGTGCCTTTCTCCCTTGCTGACTATGGTGAGTGACAAATGCCTTGTATAGACTAAACAGCCGAAGTGCAGACAGCTAGGTAGGTGAAACCTGAGAATATGTGATTACAGGTAAAATTCTCTGTCACACTCTCAGTGACTGCCTGACGCTGGCATTACTACTGAAAATATGGGAGGGGGTATATATATATATATACATATACCAGTCATAAAATTAGAAATCACCATGACAGAAATATTTAAGAGACTGATAAGCCAGGCCAGTTTCAAATTTCAAAACGAGGTTTGACTAGATTGCTGCTCATTAACAACACACGTCACAGTGGTTGCTTCATAATCACTATGAATCATTATCAGGACAGTCACAACTTTCAATCCTTACCAATCATATCCTCAATTAACTGTGCCTACAGAGTGCAGCTGAACTGACATAGCACAGTTACCTGGCTGACAGCTGTGGGCCTTGACAGCCCATCTGGCTGTCAGACCAGGATGACCACATCTAAGAGCTCCTCAATAAATCAGAGAATCACAGTCATAGAATGTTAAGGATTGGAAGAGACTGTAAAGATCATACAGTCCCAACCACCCCTTTCATGGGCAGGGACATCTCTCCCTAGACCAGGTTGCCCAAGGCCTTATCCAACCTGGCCTTGAACACTTTTAGGGTTGGGGCAACCAAAACATCCCTGGGCAACCTGTTCCATCCAGTATCTCACCACCCTCATAATGATGAGGCTTATGGCTTTAAATAGTCAACAAGTATCAATTGGGATTTCAGTACATATAAGATCTTGCAAAAAACATTAAATGCAAAGCTTTTAACCTAGAATTTGTATAAAATAATAACTGCTATTTATTATAATTTTAATTTTACTTCTGTATAGTCAAAATATCCATATGAGAAAAAATGGAACATCCCTTGCACATGGAGGCAGAAATTTATTTTTAGGCTAAATAAAATCTTAAGTTTGTTTATGGTGACAGGGACTCCTTCTTCCTTAGCTGTACCAAGGTAGGTATAATTTTACCATTCCTAATAAATAACCAAGAGGTTATTTAAGCAGATGTTTCAGCTTTCTGCATTTACTACATGGTATTGCTTTATGCTGAACCACATAAGAAAAAGCTTTCCAAATAGATAGGTGGCTTCCATGTACCAGCACAGGTGCTATTGCCAATCCATTCTTGCTCACTGAAAGTGACTAGGGATGAAATTCTTTCTAGATACAGTTTGCTTGTCAGCAATCACAGCAGCTCTCCTGCTGAATAGAAAGATGCTTCATTTCTTCAGTACCTGTGAGAGTCAGGGAAGATAAACCTTAGAGAGCAATGAAAATTGTGGTGTACTAAACACTTTAAATCCAAACGCATAAAACTGCAATCAAATGAGAATTCAAGAATGACTGTTTCAAGGTTGTGGAAGGAGAACAGTATATGAGTACAGATATGTGTGGCAACTTTTCTGCTGAGTTAAAAGAGAGCTGCTCACTGGCTTGATGAAGGAAAGGAGCAGGTGAGCTAGAAGTAAAGGAGGAATGCACTCAGTATTTAACATATCAACATCACAATGACAGCTCATCCTGATGGAGTCTGTATCTGCATCTGGTTATCACAAGAAAGCTAGCGTAACACCAGATAAGGAACATGGTAAAGACACATCCCCTCAGAATGGTACACCTTCAGTTATAACACTGAGGTTCAGTTTTGAGTACAAATGACCTGAGAAATCATAGGATCACTTTAGCAACCAGTTGAATAAACCCCTCTGGGCACTAATTCAAAATGTAAATAACATAGTGTGAGTAATTCCTTTCAGTTTAGTCACTTTTCCTAGACTTAATAAAGAAGCAAAATCAGCCTTTCACATTCACTTTTCTGATGCTGTTGGGTCACTGATGAGAAAAAGTTAAAGATGAAAAGCCTGCAAAGTCTGTTATCCTGTACTGTAAGAAATTGCTCATAAACTGGATGGGTGAATGGATGTGTGGATGGATAAATGGATGGAAGAATGGAAAGAGAAAGATGATGCATATGTGAACATACTTATGCGCACACTGCTTTCATGTGAATAGAAATGTGTGTGTACACATATACCAAAAAGTGAATTTGCTACAGACAAAGCTTAGTTCAGGCAGACCCTGAGGGAATGGATTCAAAAAGAAAAAAAATAAAAGGCTCTCAGTGAAGTTAGCTGACAAACATCCATTTCAAACAGATTCAAACACTGTGGCAGACAGTTTTGTAAAATAGAGCAGTTTTCAGTAGTACGGAAATCTGATGCTATGCAGTAGCTAAGGTAACAGTTTTGAATTTAACAACCAAAAACAGAGAACTTAAAAAACCCAGAAATTAAATAGATGCAGTGCAGCATATACAGCTTATTAAGTCAGTCACAACATTTCTGGTTTGTGCTGCTGTTTTAACCACAGACTTCTGATTTTTAAACAAAGCTCCTGATCTCACGCAGGGTTAGCCTAGATTTTAAATTCTGATAGAAGCACTTTCATATGTTAGAGAAAACTCAATAGATGGAAAATAGATTGTTTTTCTTCTGTGATTATTTTGTTCCACAGATCACGGAGTTGCTAAAGGCAGTGGGACGCTCCCCTGTGGTGCTTTCTGCTTGGTGTTTGTCAAATGAGTTGCAGAATTGTTCATCCGGTACTAATAAACAATCTCATTAATGCTGTCTGAGCCCTGCTGCCTGTTCCAGCAAATCTGTCCAAACCTTCATAGACTAGTCACCTTTACTGCAACACACTCTCTCCCTTGTGTGCAGGAGAGCTCCTCCTCCCTGCTGCATTCCTTGTCTCCCCAACTATCTCTCTGTGGTCTAGTCATTAAATTAAAATGAAAAAAATGATGTAGCAAAACTAACATACCAATTTAACAGGTGTATATTGCTTTCACAGTTTATTATACAGTAAGGAATACAAACCATATGATCCAGGGGACTGATCATTTTTCATCCCTCTATTATTCATGGACTTTTTTTATTCACTGCAAATAGTCCATTAAAACTGTAGAGAAATATGATTAACCAGCAAATTTCAAATCCTATTTAAGGGTACCTTGGATCTCAGTCCTCTAGGAAAATCATATTAGTTTGCTCTGCTAGAGCTTAGAGTCCCTCAAAAAAGCAAAGAAGTGTCAGGATTCATTCCTATTGTCTGGTTAGACAGTCCTCAAAATTACTAAACTTTGCCCATGAGGACATTTGTGTGGCGGATCCCTAAGAGTTTCCACAGGTAGAAGGAAGGTGAAATAATAAACTACACTTAACCACACTTAACTACCAAAGCATCCAAGGTTTTTTGTTTCACTAAATAAAGATGTGGGTAGTCAGTTCTGTTTTTCTAAGAGCAACATTTTTTAAAAGTTTAACTTGGGTTTTTCTTGCCGGGTTATTGGTTTTGTCCCATGTAGAGTCTTTATATTTTATTTGTGCAATAGGCTTACAGTTCAAAAATATATTTCTCTGAATTATGAGAAGAGGAACCATTAATGACAAAATGATAAGGCAGACTATCCTTATAAGAGAAGGTCTGCAGATACAAAAGTATTGAAAAAATATGTACAGAGCATCTATACAATGCAAATATGAGATCTGAAGGCTCTTAAGGCTCCAGAGTGAACAAACTCAATGGAAGAAACATGAAAATAACAAAAGGTCATTACAAAGAATGTTTCTGAACTGCCAGAAATATCAGCTGCCGTAATGAGGGCAGACCTACAACACAAAACATCCACATGACAGATTTCTTTGGGATCGGGGAAGGCATTCATGTGTGTACATATCAATATCATCCCTCTGCTTAGTCCATTCAGGTAGTGAAACATCAGGACCTTGATCTTACAAAATTTTGATGAGAGTCATTCCTTTCTGACTATGCTAGAGTGGATTCACAAAAAGTGATAGTTCTTTCCAAAGGATCAGGAAAATAACTGCTTAATGAGCAGTCAGGTAGCCTAGTTTGGCCTTCAAAACTTTCTCAGAACAATAAGGGCATCTGGATTTTTGCAGGCTTGCTCAGAATTATTCATGTACATTGAAAAATCTCATTTATTTTATTCTTGTAAAATATGCTTGACAATTTACTCATGTCAGACAGGGGAAAGGAAGATGATTCCTTACCTTTAGATTCAGATGCTGCTTCAGAACTGAAAAGCACAGATTTAAAATTGGGCTGAGTTTCACTAATGTTGTTTCATAAAATTTCCTCTTATGTTCTCATGTGAAAATGCATCCTGCCTGGCACAGCAAACCAAGGAGCTGTCATATGACACCTGGTCACTGCCATGCCTAGATCCACCATTGTCCTAGGTTCCAATATAGATGTATTCTATTACCCCCAGCTGTGGGCCATTAGCTGTTATCTCCTGCTATGACCCACCCCTGATAACAGACAATGGGCCAGCAAGAAACCACTGCATGACTCATGGACTTATCTCATCCTATTGAGAGATGCTCTGCCCAGGAGGGAGGAGCCAAGCATTCCCACCTGGATATAACCTGGCCTTGGAACTGCATAAGTTAGCCCTGTCTACTGGGTTCCCAGAGGACAAGAGCTGCCACTGGACCTTCAGCTGGAGACCAGACCTTCCATAGGATCACTGCTTCAACTGAACTACTTCATCTGGACTGCTACCAGTGTCAGGTTGTATCTGACTTTGTCAGTGCTTTTTCTTTGTATTATTTCACTTTTTTTTTTTCCTATTAAATTTTAACCCTGACTTGCGATCTCCCACTGGTTTGTTTTCAAACCAATACAACCATGCAAGATGGGTGAAATAGGAAAGGCCTCATATTCTGCTGTTTCTGCTTTCTAACATCTTATTTTTGCTAAAAATGTTTTAAACATAAAGAGGTTTTTAATACTGTTATGTTTTAAAGGAGTAATAACAAGTGTAAACATTTTTACTAATTCGTTCTTAGTGAAAACATGTCTCTTGGAGGTAAGAGAGAGATTTTGACTAAACCTAAAATATTCCTTCAATGCCTTCATGAGTAGAATTCATGAGGGGAATTCACCTGCATAAAAAGTCCATGAAACACAGGATGAACCTCAGGAAAACAATCCAATACATCCCATGTTCTTAACTGAATCAGATACTTCTAATATAATTTGGTGATTAGTTGACACCTAGTTTGCTACACACGTACAGTTTCTATCAGCTATCAGGATGAAACAACCCCAATGCATGACTTCTGAATACTCACTCAGCTAAGCTATTTCAATACAGCCTAATACATAACAATCTACCAAAAGGAGTCAGGAATTAAGAAACAGACTTATTATCAAATAAAACTAATTTATTCCTCACCAATTTTCTTTTTATTGCCATTGTCCATGTTTTCTCCCACCATTCTTGCTCATTTTGCCAAATCTGATTATGTTTTTTTAATCTCTTCTTCCATTTCTGTTTTGTCCTTTCTAGTTTTCACCCTTTTTATATCAACTCAATTTTCTTTTTTGCTTTTGCAATTCCAGTTTAAAGGCCTTCCTACATTCTTAATTTCTTTTCTGTATAGTGATTCATTCAGTTTCTGCAATCGCCTGCCTAAACTTTCTACACAATCTTATATTCTGACCATGCACTTCAAGAATTTTTTTTTTCACTTTTTTGTACTGAAATGCATTCACTCATGCTACCTTTTTCTGCCTTCTACTTTTTAATTCATGTAGACATTAGCAATGTGCTGCAGATTTGTTGTTAAGATCACACAGTCACAGAATATTCTGAGTTGGAAGGGACTCTCAAGGATCATCAAGTTCAACTCTTAGGTAAATGGCCCATATGAGTATCAAACCCACGACCTCAGCATGATTAGCACCATGTCAACCATTTCATAACTAAAGAAAAAACCCAAAAAACAAAACAAACCAAAACATATTCAGATAAGGAAGTCTAATGTTTGATACGAATGTCCGGTAATTAATATTTTCAGCATAATTAAACAACAGAGGGGAAGACCTCAAAGTTAACCTAATCATCAGCTACAATTTAGAAAAATTTTGCATTCTCTATTAATACATATGTGCAACTGCATTTTTTCAGTTCTGGACTGCACACACATGACCTTGACAACCTTGAAATATGTAGGACTCCACAGCATATCAGAGCCCAACATGAAGCTCTCTGCTTTTGCAGTGACTGCCACATTTCAGTGAGGGGACATGCAAATAAAACAGCCTAGGTCTGGAAGCAGTAAAACAACTTCTGGTCAGTTCTTCATCTGGCTAATAGATACCCATCTGCCTTTGCGTGACTGAGCTAGAGAATAATGCAGCTATACTTCACTCCTTCTGGGTCCCAGGATCCCCTCTTCCACACTGCCACAAGTCTTACTTAAGCCAAATGTCTCTGTATTCACAGTGCAGTTGGGCTCTTCAAATGACAAAGGGACATGCTCTTCTTTAGCAGTATGGCTGATGGCTTTTGTAACCTGAAAAGAAGAAAGGTTGAACCCATATCAATAGCATTGATGTAATTTTGCAATATTTTATTAATATATATTTAGGTGTTAAGTATATTTATTTATTTATTTATGCTATTGAATGAATTTCTAGGGACCCTGAGAAATATGTCCCTAAATAAGGATGTCAGTGTGATGCGGAACATACCAGAACTGTATTGAATTCCATCTGGAAAAATATCGCTGAGGTGCCAAGGATTGGAAAATGTCTTAAAATATCTGTATCTCAAGAAAATTCACTGAGTTATCCTGATAAATACCTAAAAAGCTTTAGCTGCCTATGGAGGCTTATCCACAGCCAAGCAGCACATCACATTAACGCAAGCAGGAATCTGCAAAACCAACTATTTTGACAGTGTAGATGAAATCACCTCTGAGTTGCATATGCAGGACTGTAGCAAACACTGCAGAAATGTGTAGGGACCCCTTCTCTTCAAAAGTGACTGTGCAGAGTTGTTTATTGTTATGTGAGGTAGGGTACTGCTGCTTATGTTAGGTATTACTGTATCATGGAGGGGAAATCTGAGTCTCGTATTTTGGTCTCCACTTTATGTTCAGTCAGTCTGATTCTGTCCTTGAGATTTGGATGTAAAATTTTGATGCAGAAGATTGATCCATTTCTGGATAATATGTAAACTTCTGTGCCTCAGCCTCAAGACTCATCAACCCCATCCAATAAAAGGCAGTGTAATTTGCAACATCCTTCTGTGTCAGGAAGCTAATCTAGCACATCAAGCACAGGACTACCTCCCAGGCTTGTGCCTCACCACAGTGCTGACTATCATGTAATGCCTATCCAAGCATAGTATGTATGTCAACACAGCACTGCCCCACGGGACAGGAGAATATCCCTAATTCAGCACTGACTCATATAACAGCTGTCTCTTTATTCACATAGGAGAAGCACAATCACAGAAACATTGCTCTGTGTGGCAGACAACAGGCAGCCCTGATAGGAGTGTGTCTGTGTGAATCCACCACTCCTGCACCTGCAGCACTTGGCAGCCTCTGCTGTGTTTTTGTGGTGGGCTGACCTTGTCCATCTGCTGCTCGCTGCCCACCCAGCTGCACTCTCACTGCTCTCTCACTGCCCCTCCTCAACAGGATGGGGAGGAATAGGATGAGAAAGCTCATGGGATGAGATAAATACAGGGAGGTCACTTACCAGTTACTGTCATGGGGAAAATAGACCTACCTTGGAGAAAATTTAATTTATTGACAACTGAAATAGATTCAGAAGTGAGAAACAATGATTAAAACAACAACACCCCATGAGGGGAGGAGAGGACAGGACAGAAGAGACAAAATATAAAATAGTTGCTGACTATGTCAGTAATTCACACAGATAAGGGAGAACAATGCAGTCTTACCCAACCAGAAGAAAATCCTCAATTTTTATCATATTTTTATATACTAAAAATAAAACATCATTCATTATTTATATTTACATCTGTTGTGCATAGTTATATCAGGTGAAAGGTGAGTTAGGTGTACAAGAGATGGCCACAGTGGTCCCTGCCCTTCACTGAAGAAGGCAGGACCAGGATGGCTTTAGATCTCTGCAAGCCTCCTTGAGCAATGCTACCACAGGGACATGAAGAAGTTAATACAATGTAAAGCAATTTTAGCCCTAATTTCCACCATTTGGTGCCAGACCATCCTCTGGATTGTAAGACCATACCCCCCTCAATACAGCTTCTTTGTACTCCATCAGATCACCTCTGCTACAGCAAACTCTGGGGTACTTGGAGAAGGAGGTATTTTGTCCCTTTGAACCAGTCTGAGAGAAGATCAGAAACTAATCTAGACTATTCAAAAATGTGTATTTGTTTGCCCTCTGAAACCAGCACCAGACACTTGAAGTCACTTAGCTGAGAGAGGTATTTGCACTGTACTAGAATGGTTCAGAAATGTATTGTAGTTGAAATAGGTCATAAACTGTTATTGAGCATATTCAAGAATGATATGCTATGGATTCTTCAGTGGACTGTACTGATAATAAAAATGATTTTGAATGTAGGAATTATAACTTTCTGCAGATGTAGGAACTATAACTTTCTGCAGTTTTACAGTTTTCAAATATTTTAATTTATTTTCCTCATCTAAGATTTACACAAAGCCTCCAAAAACCCAAACAGAATCGTTGAGTTGGTTTTCCACTGCTGACATTCTTTGACTAAATCTGTGTATTGGATAAGATTTCGTTCACTGCCAAAGGATTGCAAATGGTCTTCTCTGAATACAGCAACCTTCAAATGTCTGTACAATACTTTAACTGCCCTTAATTTAGTAGCTGGACTGGGCTAATTATCATGAACATCAAAAGGTTTCCAGAAATACAGTCATTAAATATTTTTTCTTTTTCATAGCATTAAAAAGCAACTCCTGGCTTTATTAGCATAAATTTTCTCTTTAATTGGGTGCTAATGATGGTGCTTTTTCAAGGATTTTCGCAGCTAGTACCTTGGGGTAAGTAAACATATAAATAGCTCTGGTAAGCTTTGGGGCTGAAATCTCAGGTTAACAGCATCATTATGGAGAGGATATACAATTCCAACTAGAAGTAATTCCTGAAATTATTGCTGGGGCTTTACATTTCCAAATTACTCTTTACATGACCAAAGTCATTAATATATGCCCAACCATTAAAGAAATAAAAGTTATTTTCTTGCAGCTTCAAACTTGTGATAACTATTTACTGCATTCCAGTGATACTTCTTTTTCTTCTTTACAGCGAACATAAAATTGGAAGGACTCCTTCAGCAGCAGCAGCCTCTCAAACAATTGGAATGTGAAGAAACAGGATCTCAGAGGAACATTCTTAAATACACACTTTGGTTTTCCATGTGTTTAATTAAAGACCATTTGCTCACTAAAGTCACAGCTGATGCTTATTGGTGTCTTGAGTCCTATAATTTACATTGCATTCTGCTTTGTACCCAAAGATTCCAGGGAGGTGATCAAGCTCCTGTCCTTCTTCATGACTTAAATGCATTGAGGGTAAGACTCTTTCTTGTGACTTTTCATTCTGGTAGTGCAGGAGGGTATGGAGGAGTGAGGGCTGTCACTGATGACATTTAAAGCACAAGGTTTGTCAGTGATGGACTACTGTGAGCACTGGTCCTACCCTCCCTCGGTCTAGTGGTAACACAAGCCATTATTCTTTAGGAAACCCATAACAGCCTGCTGTCACCGACCTCCAGTGTGCAAAGCACTGTCTTACACCAGAGACTCTCTCTGTTCTTGTTCTCAAAACATAATGACTTCTGCTTTGAGATTCCGGGAGAAGAACAAATCAAAATGTTATTAATGTGTTTTATGCACTGACCTTAACAGCAGTGACTTCAGCTGGGAAAACATTACTTTTTAGTACACATTCTTTCCTACAAAAATGCTTCATTCTTTGTAGCAGACTTAAACTTCCCTCCACTCAGATAAGAAGGAAAAGAAGCGGCAAGTGACCTACAATTCAGCTATTCTCCAGACATCGTAGGTCAGATTTCTCTTTATAACAGATTTTTAAATGCAAAATAACTGCCATTCATGTGAACTAGAAACTCTCTATTCTTCAGCAACTCTAACTTTTTTATCTAGATAATAAACTGGTTAGCTTATGAAATAGGAACAGAGGAAAAAGTAAATTAGAGAAGTTAATACTGAAAAAGTTGACCTTCAAATTTTGTATCTGTTTAGAGCATTTTATAGTCTACTTAAAATTCTTAACGTTTTCTTCATTAAATGAAAAACTGAGAATGATTCTTTTATTTCTCATCAAAAACTTCACAGAAAGGAATAAGTTCAGAGGAAACATCTGACAGGTGACTTGGTGACTTGTTTCTCAACGCATCATGAGTTGTTGGCAGGTAGGGGAGCACTTGGCATGGACATGGATTGACATTAAGGCAGCCTTCACCAGAAAAAAACAATGATACTTTCTCTGTGCTGTGGAGTCTTGGCATTTCCAAGGCTGCTGCAGAATGTTTCCTGTGGTATTGAATCACAAATGGTGTGCAAACTTATACTTAGTCCCATGCAACTTTTTAAATAAGCCATATAAATATAGAACATAATTTTTGCAGGTAATTTTCCTAACATTTCTGTGAAACTACTAACAGTATTACCAATGCTGAAAATCTCACCATTCTAAAGCTTTTTCAGGGACCAAAAAAAAATTCACAGATTTTAATTATTTTACTAAGCAAACTCATGTTGTGCTTTTTTATTTTTATTTTCAATGTTGAAACAAAGAAACATTTCCTTGTGACTGAAAAAAAACCCTACTTCAAACCAATTGCCCTCTATCTTTGAATAAGGTGCAATGATAACAATTTGCCAGACTGAGACCTGAACCTCACTCTTTACAAAAGAGAAGTTTGCTCATTAGAGTCTTTGTGCTTTTAGCTATAGGAATGTATCACCTTCCTTAACAATGCCCTCTGGTCAGCTGGCTTTCTGCACTAGGCATTCTGCTCCAGACAGATGTGGGGAATATTAATCATGACAGTGTTTTACCTCCTACTGCCCTGACCTTCACTAGGGAAAGTGAAGATCTCGGAAGCAGAATATCTGAAAAAGCAGATTAATTCGGGATGAGTCCTTATCATTTTGGGCCAGATCCCAAACCAGAATCAATCTAAAAACTCTGCTGAAGGCAACAGAATTATGTTATTGAAACCAGTTGAATGTCTTCTGCCACAGCAGTCTCTGCATGCTTAGGAGAAATTTAGTTTTCAGTTGATTCTAGGATGCCTAAAATATTAAAACCACTAAAGCAAGTATATCAATATTATATGTAAATATTACTATTTCAATTCTTTGGGAGTCAAACTAAAACTATCATGATTGGCACCTTGCAAATTCATCTGTAAATAAGGATTAATTTAATTCTTGCAGGCTAGTTCTCAGATAATTTTGCAAACTCTCTTCTTCCTACAATTGCTGGATTTTTTCAGCACCATCCTAGTAAATATTGTGAATATATGAAAATATCCAGTATTGATTTCTTATTTTCAAGGAAGGTTCTAACTATAGCAAAAAGCACAAAAATGTCTCTAATATTTAATGACATAAAAAATTTACACAACAAGTTAAAAAGAAAACAAAACCAAACCTACAGGAGTCCTCACAAACCTCCTGAATACTGAAAACAAAATAATGCTCTGGAATGCTGTTCATCATATTTCAGTTTTTGAGGCTGGCAATGCAGCTGTTAGTCCCATTTCACAAATGAAGAAACTGAAGCAGGGTTTTGGATTGATCGGGGTGAGGTGCTTTGAAAATGAGCTAAGTGTTAGGGTTCAGAGGCAGGAGGGACCACTGAGGTTCCCAAAAGCCCCAGATAAAAGTTCAAATTATATTAATCTACCTTTTAGACTTTATCATCATGTAATGAACTATTGCCTCAGAGAAAACTAATCAACTCTTGTCCTTTCAGGGTGAAAGGACAAGTAGTCACATTGTAGTGACAGGCTCTCTTTTGGAAAGCCAGAGACCCTTGCTCTAAGCCAGCATGCAGTTCTCCATGCCTTGTGTAACTCAGTGGAAAATCTCAGCAAGAGATGATTAGCCAAATTCATGTGAAAGTAACATAATTTATGCCAGTGTAAATAATATAACAAAACTTTACAGATTATTTAAATAAATATGGTACTGGAAGTTGGCAAGAAGCCTTTCAGACAGGAGAAAATAAATTTAATTGGAAAGTGTATTAATGACCTCTATTTTTGACAAGGAATAAGTCTTCATGAGACCTATCTCATCAATAGTTTGTAACTTCCTCAAAAAGCAGCCATGGCTGGGGCAGGAGCAGAACAAGCTGCCCTGCTAATGAGCCTGAGCTCCTATTTGAAGGAAGAGTGGTGCCCTTGACAAGAGGTCCATAAATCCCTGGCACAGAGGAGGGAAGAGGGGCTGCCTGACTGACCAGCTGTAGTCCCTGCTCAAGACCGAGGAGCATCTCCCCTCTGGGACACACTCATGCATGGGCATGAGCCAACACCTGCCCTAGGGAGTTCTCCAGTGTGCCTGGGAGCTCAGGGCCCCAGATCAGCTCCCACCCTGCCTGGGAGTAAAAGGAGCACCAGCTTCCATCCTCCCTGTCTGATGAGATCCCATCACCAGATCCTGTCTCAGCCATGGCCCTGAGAGCGAGCTGCTCCACTCGTTTGTCTGCAAGCAGTGTACAAGTCACATTTACACTCTCCACATTTTGCATCTTGTAAGAAGCCTTCTGGCTTCTTCTTCCCACCTCTGTGGGAGTAAGGCAACCCTTCCCACAGGGGTGGTTCGCCTCTGCAGGATGAGGACAATTTCAGAAAAGTTGGAAGACCAGAAGCACCACAGCCCCTCGTGGTGCAGGTGCTGCCGTGGCTGCCACCATGGTGGGCGAGGAGCTTCCCAGCAAAATGGCACATGCACACCATCCCTGTGTGCGCAGCTCCCGCCTCAACTTCAAAAGAAAAAAAATCTTTTGCTAAATGTTTTTTTTTTCCCCCTTCCTCCTTGTCTAGAGAAACCTCCCACAGTTTGACAGCAAGAACCAAGGCCCCGTACAGAAGAACTGCCAAAAGACTCTTTGGAGCAGCAGGACAGTAGGAACATCCAACTGCACCCAACTCTGCATTTCCCTCCAAGTAAAACAAAGTGGTATGACAGGTTGGGTTTAGAAGAACAAATGCTTTCCATGGTGGTGTTATTATACAAATCTCAGTTTGCGATACAATGGGTATTTTACACAGTAATTAATTTTAGAAAAAAGTTTTAAAATTATAATACTTTTTATAATAGTTTCCCTGTGATAACCTATAAATCCATTCAGTTTCATGCCCTCTGAAGTGATTTCTCTTTTAATTTGCTTTTATTTTAAGCATAATTTATCTTGTACTTCTTAGTGTATGCAGTAAAAAGGATAATATTGATCGTGCATGTG
Source organism: Monarcha castaneiventris obscurior (assembly GCA_026261815.1). Lineage (NCBI taxonomy): Eukaryota > Metazoa > Chordata > Aves > Passeriformes > Monarchidae > Monarcha > Monarcha castaneiventris. The sequence continues at coordinate 2,707,546 of JAMPIT010000174.1, read as the reverse complement.
TTTACTGCAGAGGAACAGTGTCATTTTAATAATTCTGTAAATAATACAGCTTTAAATGTAGAAATATAAGCCAGCAATGTATGCCAGGTTATAAGAAATGGTAAAAGAAGAGAAGAAACTCTGCTCATGTATACACACTACTATGTTTCTTCAGGCAGTTTGGACTAAAAAAGAGCTCCTGCTGGGGCTTTTTAAGAATAGAAGCAATTAACACAAATAACTTTTGACTGTTTACGTTCTCAGGACCTTATCTCTCTCTCTCATTAAAAGCAATTGAAAAACTCCCCATTACATCACAAGACTTAAACAAGACCTCTAATTTTTCTGTCAGCTTTCTAGACTGTTATGTAGGTGTGTTGTTTTGCTGGCATTTGAGATAAAAAGAGAAATTACGTGGGTAGGTTTTCTCAGTATTTAGATTACCTTTTTTATGAACTTTTTTACACAGCCATGGGGATCAGGTCTAATCTTCCTATTAGCATTTCTGAATCAGAGCTTTCTTTAATAAGATTGAGATACTAAGGGAAAATTATTGTAGCCTCTTCTAAATTTATCTCACAATCAGCTCTGTCAGTGGAAGACACTATAATTCAGTAATATTGCATTGTGGTAAGCTCTTTTTTTTTTTTCCCAGAAATACTAGCTGAAATGTGCAAAATATGATTTTTCTTATACTTTCTTAACCAAAAAATATTGCAGGTGATGAATAAAGGTAACATATATTTATTAAAATACTTTTTCTAATGTCTCATAAAATCTTAGTATCTCCAAAATTTATTTCAATTGGAATAGTAATAACCAAAATCGTACAAAGTGGAAACTATCCAAATAGCCATAAATACACGACAGTGATAAATATAAGGTTTTGATTTGTGGGAAGAAGTATTAAAGATTCAGTTTTGTTTTAAAGTTCCTCTGTCAAATCTGGAAAACAGAAGGAAATTTGGAGGGAAACAAGGGTATCTTGAGAAATTTTAAGTTTGAAGTTTGAAATTTGATATCAAAAAGTGGTACAGTTTAAGGCACTTCCATCTCATCCCTCTGAGTAAGACTCATGTAGATCAACACATGAAAAAAGGAGAAACCAGGAAATCATTTACATCAGAAGAGGTCAAGCTGATGACACTGTCCTGTCACCAGGTGACAGCACCCACTCCTGCCAGTCTGCAACACCTCCTTTTTCTGGCAGTGCCAAGCCTACAGCTGCCCAGAAGGACTCTTGGCTGTTTGCACAGAGGTCGAGCGCGGGATCAGACCATGGCTTCAGCCTACACTGTTCTCTGTGGTTACTGTAGCTTTTGTCCCATTTTCTGAAGGACATAGAAGAATTTCATGCTGGATTTCTTCATTTCTTTTCCACCAGTCCTTATTCTTTTCACTAATCCTGGTGATACTGAAGTCACGATGGCCTTTGTCCACTTTATTCTCTAAAGAAAGGTAATAGAACCTCTTTTGATGTTCAGAAGCCTTCAGTAACTCAGAAAATATGAACAAAATCTAATGCAAGAAAATATAAAAATATTAATCTTGGTTTTGTTGGCTTTCTTTCAGATAATTTCCCTTTTGTATTTAATTATTGAATTTTGACATTTCCATATCCCAAATTCAAGCCTTGGAAAAATGAGATACCCTGAATAGTAATGAGTAAGTGCAGCTTGCTCGTTGAATGAATACAGACAAATTACAGTATTAGTTGTGATTTTTTCCACTAAGACTAGCAAATGAGTGTTTGTCATTGTCCAGGTTTTGAAATAATATTTTAATCTGGAGGAAACAACTAGACAACCAGAATTCCAGGGCTGATACATGGCTGTGACACTCATGCTCTGCATGTTGTGCTCCAAACACCTTCCCAGGGCCTCCTGCTGCCTGTTTGTGAAACCATTCGCAAGAAGGCTGGTTTATGCCCTAGCAGTACACTACCAACTACACCCTGCTAAACAGACAATTTTGAATTGGCATAATGCCTTCAAATCTTGGAGTGCCCAGGAGAGAGATGAGCAGCTCCTTCTGGGGCATGTGTACACCACAGTGATAACGATGAGTTCGGTGGAGACAGACGACTTCTCAAAGCTGAGAAGCTGCAATTGTAGTGCCTTCTTAATGCTGAAGGTCAATTATTAGGTCAATATTTTCAAAAAGATTATCAGAGGTTTTATTGCTCTGGTGGGGACAGGGTAAGGTAACGTGTATACTGAGCAGATAATGTGCAATATGTAGTTATGCTCGAGGCTTTTGTTTGAATTAAACATACAGAAGCCATTAAGAGATGTTCCTACTTCTAAACAGCCTCCATACTTTTAAAAAGATTGTTTCAAAACTAGCTGCCTGAATGAGAGTGTACACAGTGAGAACTGGCTATATCAAAGGAACATGTTGCTGCACTACTGGAGCTGCCAGTTTTGAGGGTACTGGGGCCCATCAGAACGTGCCTTAGGGTTGCTTGCAGTGCAGCCCCAGACATGAGCACAGCACAACAGGCTTCAAACCGGCTCCCAAAGTTGGAAACAGCAGCAAAACTAGCAGAATACTTTGTGAAGACACTTCCAGTCCAAGATTGCCATCTTGTGGACAGCAATTGCAGAAGGAAATTTTTAAAACCTCGACTTGCCATCCTGTGATCAGTGGTGACAAATTTGACAAATTTATTGCACTCTAAAATAAAAATTAACTACTTTTAAATGAATCTTTATGATCAAAGTAAGGATTTTCAGCTCTCCCGAAACAATTAGAGAAATTTCAGTTTACAAAATATTAATAGCATCTGAAAATAAGTATTTTACAGCATCAACAATTTACAATTACAGGGAACAGTTTTACATGCAAGAATTACCAATTCATACCGGCTGGGGAATGAAGGGACTGAAAACAGCTCTGATGAGAAGGACTTGGGGGTGCTGGTGGATGAGAGGCCGGACATGACCTGGCAATGTTCACTTGTGGCACAGAAAGCCAAACGTGTCCTGGGCTGTATCCAAAGCAGTGGGGCCAGCAGTGCAAGGGAGAGGATCCTGTCCCTCTACACAGCTCAGAAGAGACCCCACTTGGAATACTATGTCCAGTTCTGGGGTCCCAGCACAGGATGGACATGGACCTGTTGGAGCAGTCTAGAGAGCCACAGAGGTGGTCAGAGGGCTGAAGCACCTCTGCTCTAAAGAAAGGCTGAGAGAGTTGGGGTTGTTCAGCCTGGAAACCTGATGTCCCTGATCATTGCAGGAGATTTGGACTAGATGACCTTTAGTGGTCCCTTCCAACCCATAATACTGTATTCTAAGACTATGATTAATGGTTTATAAATTTAGACATAAAAATTTAATTAAACCTTTTAGAAGGTGACTTGGTAAAGTAATATTCTCTCTCCACAGACTTTAGCTAGCAAAGCAGCTTTAATACAGGGAAACTGCTCACCTATCAAGTTACACAGGTAACTGATTCCTTTGAAAGGGTTAGTGGGCATAAATTATTTTATTTACTCAATATTTGGATCTAAAATATTTAACATATTTTTATCCTACTTAAATGTATTTTAGAATGCTGATTTAAAAAAACCCACAAAAACAGTCTGTTCTCAAGGAAAGATGTGTGTAATAAGGAAGGATTTTAAGAACAATTATCTGGACTAATCAGCATATAGCTAATATACACACATGATGCATATATGTATGTTTGATTTACTTAGGTTTACCATTGCCATGCTTTTGAAACTGCCCTCCTGGACTCGGATTGCTGGGCTTGGAAATCCCAGGCACGCAGACATTCCCTGCAACAGTGCACATCTGGAGCATGCAGGTTCATTATGGTGAATGCTGAGCCCCGCTCCCTGCTCTGTCATCTGCTACGAATGAGACTATTTCATCCAAAGATAAAAGCTAAGAGCATTGTTTTCTGTTTTCCAAGACCCTGCAGTATCTGCGGCTCCTTCTTTGTACTGTTAATATGTAGCTTACAATGAGACCTCAAAATGCTGCATTCATTTGGGAAGCCAATGAGCCTGTGTTGAAAGGGACCCTTGGTCAATAATAGCCATATATTGGGGATGCAAGATATAGAGGGTATCAAACTGGGACATTATTGAAGATATACTACTTTTCTTTAAACATTTTGCATTTTATTTCAGAGCTACAAATGATAAACAATAACATGTTTGAAATCTAATCACAGAGGAGCAATCCAGTAACAATCAATTACTATCAGCCTGATTTGCATTTCATTTACAACTTCATTTTCGTAAATGGAAGTTTTCTTTTAATATTTTATACTGTATTGCAATCACTTTAAACTGTGCATTAAATATATAATATCAGCTAGTTAACTGTAAGAGATTTCTAGTGCAATTTTCCATAATATTTTATATAATGATCACTCATTCTCAGTTAACTTTGTCTCAGCTCTATTTACTCTGCTATTTATTTGGTATACTAATACACAGAGGAGATTCTAAGTAAACACACAACTTCTATCACAGAAGTTGAAAAAATGCAAATATATTCGACAATTTGTGTCCATAATAATCACATGAATTTTAACAGTGAATATTCATTTTAACTTTCCAAGTTGAAAGTATTCATACCTGATTTTCAGAAGCTTTAAAATTCCTCCTGTCTAAATTAAATGAAGAGAAATGTTGCTCCACTTTTGAAAAAGAATCATTAATACCTTGAATGGGCCATGTACCAAAGATTGTTGTATTTGAGAAAATACAACACAATGCCTCAGTGAACATCAGCACACATCTGAAAAGCTCAGGTCTGTAATACAGCACACATGGCACAGTCTAGAGCAAAGAGTGTGGTAGAATATTTCAGTCCTTTAAAACTAAGGAAAGGCAAGCAAACAGGTTGGCTCCCTTCCACCAGGCACTAAGGTGTGGACTTGACTAAAAAAAGGCACTCCCGTGCTAACACACTCACACCTCAGCAGAATGACAGTCGCACACTCCATTCAGCTGTTATTAAGGCTGTAAACATTGAAGAGATTGCCATAAGCAGAGATAAGACCAAACAAAAAAATCCATCTCTTCTTGGTATGTGCTGTTGCAGTAAGCTTTGTCAGTTTTATTGCTTTGTCTTTTGTTCAATTTTTGCAACTTTTCATTACTATAAAATTCTCATACAAAGCACATGAGTAGGAGCAGATGTTATGCCCCAATAATAACAAATATACACAAACTCATGTGATGTGTTTTGACATGTTTACATTATCACCTTTCTGTTAAATCACAGTTTTGAAAACATCAGATGTGACATCAAACATCATAAAATGGAAAATAAAATGTACCTATAGAGAATAACTTAATATGGATATCTAAAGAGGCCATCTGCTGTCATTGTCCCTGTATATATCAGCTGACTAAATCCAAAATTCTGAAAGTGGCTTCTGACACTAAAGACAAAATCATTTAACCTTTTCCTGTTCTAATTACTATTGTATCCCAATGTTTCTTCCAGCGTGAAACATTAAGTGGGTCTATTTTTAAAGAGCTGTCTAATACAGTACTCATGGCACGAAGACCAGTGTTTCCACTGAAAAGAACATAAAGGAATAAAACCAATGAGCTCCTGAGATGAGCTACTTGTAGCTTGTACTTTATGTTACCACCCAGAGACACAGGGTGACAGAAAATTCCACACTAAATGGAAATTCCAATTCTGTCTGGTGCCGCAAAGAGAAATATGTAAGCAATCCTGCTGTGGACCATAGATAATTATTCCTCAATGAAATCAGTACGAATACGAGGGCAGATTCACTGTTTGCACATTTGAGTAGTAATCTGCAAATGTCAAAAGTTTAAACTATTACTAGAAAACAACTTACGTGGAGTTTGCTTCTTTGGGAAACATGAAACATCATTAGAAATGTTTTAGACTTGTATCTTGGTCAGCAACAACACCTTTTAAACAAGGACCAAACATCTCCAGACTGACTGTGGCTAACACACTTTATTCACGCAAAGTAATTTTTTTTATTATTATTTTAGCACAGAATAGAACTTGGTGCTTACTGGGAGTCATTTTATCCTATCAAAACGATGGGGATTTCTTGGGAGTTTCTGTGTACACACATTAATCATCTTCTGGCCCATATGTTTGCTGCAGCCATGTGCTGAAATTCACTTTAAAACCTCCATTGATTTAAAAATGTCACAGCTGTTTCTCAGAAATATGTTTTTCTGTAAAGACAAACGTGGTCTGCTTCACGCAGTTTAATAGAGCCTCTGTATTTACAAGGACACTAAACCATCATTGTGCAGAAGCTGACAGAGCAAAATTTCTTTGCAAACCAGCTTTAAGTTTTAGTGGGTTTAGAACAGGCTTGAAAAGACATTTCTGTAGCAGAGTACAGGACTTAAAACCCAAAGGCTCAGATTATTCACTCTTGCCTGTGAATGAACATTTTTAATCTCTCTGAATATTAAGCCTAGACATTTTTGTACCTACTCTCTCTACCTGTACAAGCAGATAATCTTGGCAGAAATACTGCAATAATTTTAAGCAGTGTCACAGAATGAGCCTTGCCTTTATCACCCACAGGTCTATCACATTATGGGAATTGTCTGTAACCCAGAGATGAAAAGATATTAATACTGCATCACTACATATATCCTTCATACTTTTTATAGACATTTTTATGACTCATGTGCTGGGTTATTCTGGTGCAACAACATTCTGAGCTCTTCTCAGTTGCTAGTCAGCTCATGAAGAAACAAAGTTAAAGCTGTGGATGTTATTTTCCATGGTCATTTTGGGGCCAACAATACGAGCAAGTTGACCAGAACCCTACAGCAAACGCTTTCTGTCACAGCAATGATTCCAGCTGCATTCCACAAAACTGACCAGCACAGGTGGCCTTGGGCTGCTCCCACAGAGCCTGTTCCTGATGAAGGGAGCGGGTGAAGGATGAGAAGCTGCTGCAGTGACCACAAAAGGCTGCAGGACCCAGCACTGTGTGGTTACAGCAAGACGTGTACTGCTGCCAGAGAGACACGGGTGACACGGAGGGATCCCCTGTCCCTGCGTCAGTGCTGCTGCACAAGAGAGGTGTCCTCTGTATTCTGTTCAGGATGGACAAATACCTAAATTATATGCTGTCCTCAAACAGCAGCGACTTTGAAGGAGAAAAAATGTACCCCAGTACCCCAGTTGTCTTAAAAAAAAGAAATGAAATATGGAATATGGAAATAGAGCATAATGCAATGTAATTAATCTCTGCTGTTTTATCCCTAAATAACCCAAATTCTGTCCATAGTACTTTTGTATTTGGTTTTTCATGAAAAGGAAATTAATTTCAAAGTCCCAAGTAAACTGTCTTTGAAAGGTGGATAGTGGTTTTGTGCACAAAGAACCCATAGCTCCATCTTAGAACCACGTAAATGTTTTAAATGAACATATTCAGGATCTCGGAGAAGAGCTGACCATCTGTCAGGAATAAGGAGAAATCCCTCCAGATCTTGTTTTGGACAGGAGGCTGCATTAACCACCTGTCTGTACATATGTCTTTAGGGACATTTGGGACCAGCTCAGTGTGACCTCTGTGTTCATTTAGATTTATTTTAACAGGCAATATGTTATGTTAAAACAAAACTGTCCCTGTGGCATCACCCATCAAAGAGAGTATCTGCAGCATAAAGAGCAGGCCTTCATGGGGGAAAACACACAATTCTTTTCAAAGTTGTCAATATTCTTGAGTTTTTATTCAAATCATAGCTGGAATTTTCTCTGGGTAAAAGTTAGGTGCAATTAAAAGGGCATGTTCATTGGAAAGATTAAAATAGGATTTGGATATGAAGTTAAATCAAGACTGACATAAGAAAACCCCCACAGATTACAATATTCTGCTAATTTCTGTTAGAAAACATAGGAATCTCCTGGGTTTAAGATACAGATGTTAAGATGTAAGAAACTTTCTATGAAGAAAGAGGTTTGACAAGGTTTTGGTGACAGCTAAACTAGATTTGTAGGACATTTTGGCTCTCTTTCTGTAAGCCTCCAAAATGTTTCTAGGCACGTTTTTTATCAGATTGATAATAAGAATTGCAGTGTCACACTAGGGTAAAAGATTTATATTTCAACCACACACAGCTTTCCTGTTCTGGGTACATTTATGAGCTGATAGCAAATCCATAATAATGAAATAATTTCCTATTAAAATTATAATAAAGTGCTACACAATGTCATTGTAAGTATAAAGATGTTCTTCAAGTTTCCACTACTCTATTAATTTCAGTATTAATTCTAATACTGATAATATTATTTTAAATGTCAGTACTATCAAGTGTTTTGCAATTAAAATACTAAGAAATATGATGAGACTTGTTATAAATACCTATATCAATGTTATAAATATGGGTAGCACCAGGAACATGAAAATAGTGTTCAAATTAAAACATATTTGTGTTTAATAGATCATGAGAAATGCCTTGAGCATGAGTAAGTGCAGTTTCCATGGAGTAATTTAACTTTGATATTTTCCTTTTTTTAACACAAAAAAAACATCCCAGCAAAAGTAAGAAAATTATCATCTGTGTCACTTGCCACTGATGGAAGTATTGATGGTAATTCCATCTCATAAAACAGTTTGTCTTTTTATTTGAAAAGTTCAAAAACCTTGGCCCTTTTTTAACGTGTCCCTTTTTAGTTTTCCACTTGGAAACATTTTACTTCAGAAATGGCCTATCTTTATTTTTAACTCCCTGCAAGAGGGGAGAAGTAAAAATGGTTCACATCGATGTAAAAGTTTTAAGCACAATGACATTTACAGAAAAAGAGGATTGGAATATTATTATACAAAAAAAGGAAAAAAAACCCAATGTCCTGAAATAGTTTAATTAATTACTCTGTTAAGATAGAAAATTATAAAATTCCACAAAATCTGTCAGCTATCTAAACCTGAGCTGTGAAAGTAACAGTATTAGGGAGCTTTTTCCCTAATGTCAAACCTAAAACATCTTGACAGCAATTGAAGCCTGTTATTTCTTCTCCTACACAAAAGTTGTTGCAGAAAAAAGTTCTTTTTTTTTTCTTTTTTATCTACTTTTTATATACTGCGGGCTCATCTTGGCTTCTCAGAATTAAACACCACCACCAGCAGGATGGACTATCAGATGTTCCTGTTTCTGTTGAAAATGAAATCTTCCCTGTAGTCTGAGAACAGAGCCAGCTTCACACTGCATGAAACCTCCCAAACGATGAAGGTAGCAGGGCTGATGCTGCTTTGTCTTTTCCTGTTGCTGCTGTTAGGAGAATTAAGAGCAAGAAAGGGACAGGAAAAAACTGACTAGAAGAGTAACCTCACGAGGAGAAAATGGTCTTTGTTTCTCACCCAGTTGTTATTAAAAATGTACGTGCCAAGTATATATGGTCTCTTTTTCTGCAAACCTCATTTATATAAGCCTGAACCCTGCAGTCGAACTTGTGTAATCACACTGCAAGAGTAGGACATGGCCAGCATCCTGACCAGCAGTGTCAAAAAGCTGCAGTTGTCACATTTATGCAAAACCAGTAGTAGAGCACAAATCAACTAAACTATTCCTTGCTGGCTTTTCTCTATAGCCTTATGTCTTACCATACCCCTTTTTTTTTTCACATCAATGTACAAAGAGGATGGGGAACAGAAGCAATGCTTTGGCCTCTTTAAGGGTCTTGGGACATGGCTAGAGATTGCCTGAACCATTTATTAGCCTTGATCCACTTCAGATGTTTGTGCAACATAAAGAGCACTCAGAATGAAGCAAAACTCCCTATGTGAACCCATTTACATCATATGGGTTTACCTATACATGTAGACAGACACATAGAAACTGAATTATACAGGTGGAACTTATCAGAACAATGTTTTCTGTAATTATTAGATACACTTTTTTATTCCTGGACCTCAGTGAAATTTGAAAGTCTTTGCTTCAGACTCGTATCAACAAGAGTTGCAAATAATTGCAAAAAAATACATGCATAGATTCATTTGGCATGTACTCTCAAGATACCTGAAATTGTTGCTTGTTCTGTTCCCTTTGAAGTAGGAATCCTTTTTAATCTACATGTCTGTAGCCTTATGATTCCAACTGACTATTTAAATATGAAAGCAAAGCCATACTATTTTGAATCTGATAAAACAGTCACCACTAAGCCTTTGAGATCTGTTGTCACTTTAAAGTCTTCATTAACAGTGGAAGAGCAGCTACCTTGAAGTATCTGCTTTAGGATCAGATCCCTCCCAATTGTGCTGTATTGGTCACGTACTCCAGACAGATGGATGTACAACCCATCAGTCCAGTAAATACTGATTTAATGGAAAGTCACTCAATATTCTCAGTAAATTTCAGAAGAAACCAGCAAATTCATTTTGATGTATTGGGCAGGTAGTGATGAATTAGCATGCAGAAACAGCAGCCCTCAGAAATCAGGAAAAGTACGAAGTAAGTTCTAGCTGGTTGGATTGTGGACAGTGGGAAATAATAGCACTCTGAAAATGGCCTAAACAAAACAAATTTGGATAACATAAATAAAAAGGTTAAAATGACATTCCCAACTTATGCTGATTCTGCAGCAGGAGTGATATTTCAGCTCTGCATTTAAAGTGTAGCAGCTTATAGTATTAGACTCTAATTCTTCCATGGATAGACTTCTATGCTCATATGCTCATTCAGTGGCTACCTGGATAGGACTTCTCTTGCAAGGAAATGACAGATAGGAAAACAACATTTTTCAAATAAATAAGTTTATTTGTTTCAGAAGACTATTCAAATCTTTAATCTGAGATAAAAAATGCCTTTTAGTTATTTACTTCAAGACTGTAAAAGTAATAGAAATGAAAACAAGGAAAATATCTACATGGTATGTCTAATTTAAACCCAAGTTTTTCACCAAAAGTTCTTTAAAATCTATAGGGTTAATGGCTTAGCTGAGGTGCCCTTCACTCTGGAAAGTCTCAGAAGGTCTGCAAGGAGACCTGTCCATTCTCAGAACGCTTGAAGCCCCTCAGTACATAATATATTGCATACAATATGGACTGAAAGACAGAAATGAACAGCCTTTGCCAGGTGAGTACATGATCTGTTTGGGTCTGCATAGTTCTCTTGTTCCAAAGCAAAGTCACAGAGATAAGCTAAAATTATGATGGTTTATTATTTTGCCTGTGATGAGAAAGGTCTTTAACACTGCTAAAGTTACTCCACTTTAAATAAGCAATTAAATATTTATCAAGCAATGAATCCAGACATTTTATATCTTGTGTTTGGCCTGCAGAGTGAGTCTTTGTGGAAACAGTTTAAAATTTGCCAGAGCTGAGCAGCTCCACCAGAAAACGAAACCATGAGTATCTGCTTGCACTGTAGATACGAGGGCAGCAGTGGAAATATTTGCACGGCTGTGTTTGGATTCCTTGGCAAACTCGAGCAGGGCACAGAGTTGATCTCAGAGATCCATCCTGCATGGATACTGCCTACCAGAACCACAAGAGTTGCTTCCTTGAGAGGTGTGGGGGACTGACCCTGACTGGGCACCAAGTGCCCACCAAAGCCACTGTCACTCCCCTCCACAACCGGACAGAAGAGAGAAAATGTAACAAAAGGCTCCTGGGTCGAGATAAAGACAGGGAGAGCTCACTCAGCTGTTTGATCAGCAGATCCCAGGCAAAACAGACTCAGCTTGGGGAAATTAGTTTAGTTTATTGTCAATCGAATCCAAGTAGGATCAGGAGAAATAAAATCTTAAAACACCTTCCCACCCTTCCCTTCTTCCCAGGCTCAATTTCACTCTACTTCCTCCCCACCGGCTGCACAGGGGGTGGGGAATGGGGGCTGTCATGTCAATCCATCACACCTTGTCACTCCTTCCTCCTCAGAGCGGGGACTCCCCGCACTCTGCCCCTGCTCCATCAGGGGGTTCCTCCCCTGGGAGCCAGTCCTCCCGCACTGCCCCAGCACAGACCGCCCACGAGGTCACAAGTGCTGCCACCAAACCTGCTCCAGCCTGGGCTCCTCTCCCTGTGAGCCCAGGTCGGGCCAGGAGCCTGCTCCAGGGTGGGCTTCCCACCCGATCACAGCCTCCTCGGACATCCACCTGCCCTGGCATCGGTCTCCTGCGGGGGCTGCAGGTGGATCTCTGCATCCCCAGGGACTCCATGGGCTGCGGGTGGATCTCTGCATCCCCAGGGACTCCATGGGCTGCGGGTGGATCTCTGCATCCCCAGGGACTCCATGGGCTGCAGGGGCACAGCTGCCTCACCAGGGAACCACGGGCTGCCGGGGAATCGCTGCTGCAGTGCCCGGAGCACCTCCTCCAGCTCCTTTTGTACCGCAGGGCTCTTAGGGCTCTTTCACACATTCACACTCCTCTTTCCAGCTGCTGTGCACCAGTTTTCCCCCCCTCCTCTTAAATCTGTTATCCCAGAGGCACCACCACCATCACTGATGGGCTCAGCCTTGGCCAGCACCGGGTCTGTCTTGGAACCAGAGGGCATTGGCTCCATTAGATGTGGGGGAACCTTGTGGAATCTTCTCGCAGGAGATACCTCTGTGGCCCCTCTGCTACTAAAACTTTGCCACTCCAATCCAATGCAATGGATTAAATTGGCCCCAGAATACTCATTTTCAAAGTCAGTGTCAAAATTTCTCTATTTCATGCAAGCATGGGATTCAGCAAGTGACCTTTTTGATAAAACAAACTTTTTATAACTGAAAAGTTGTTTAAAGCTTAATGACCTAGATTTATCCTTTGCCAGCAACTCTTCCTCAGAGAACAAGTCAGGATTTAATTATGTCCCACCCTAGAGATTCCCATGACCTTCTAAATAGTTAACTTTTATAATTTAGTCTTAGAACATTATAATCTTTCTCTGCCAAAGGCCTATTGATATTGCTATTGTCTACATGATCCTGAGACATCACTAGCAGTAAGTCAACTCTGTGACTTCAGTAACAGTTGAAGGACACAGCAAATTCCCTCTCAGTTGTGGACTGCATGAATCAAACCATGACAAATGGTAATAAACTGAGGGAAAGAACTGATTTTATATATTGTAATATTTTTTATACAAGCTCTCCATAATAAAAAAAACAGGCTTTTATCTCAAAAGCATTAGTTTACCAAAATAAATTGGACACGAGTCAGTTCTACTCTGCAGAAGGCAGGCCTATTTAGTGAAGAATAAACTGCTTTAATTACCTTTGCATTGTTTGTATATATTTCTTCTGTTTGAACTACTAGTTGCAGATATTGTCTGGAAATCAGCACCTTTGAAGACTTGTATTTGTCTGTAATGTGTATTGTTTTGAAATAGGTAATACAAGAAATCCAACCAAGCAGCTAATTTAAAATTTCATATTGCATGCGTATTGGCACACGATTGTAAATGCTAGTTGTCAAAAATCCAGACTGCTCACTTCAGCAGGCCTGTTTGGGTGCACAGAGCAGGATCCAGCTAAACTGGTTCTTGTACACCTTCCTACTCTCACACTGTGCAATGGTAAAAGCCCCACGCTGAAGATATCCTCAGTTTGTTCACCTCCTTCAGAGTTAACAATTTCATTTCCCCCCTCATAGCAGAGGAGGAGAAAGAAAATCAACTAAAAGGAAACCTGAAAATTATTGTTAAAAACAGGCCCCTAAGAAATCTGAAAGATGAAGCAAGAGAGGAAATGGAAAGCAGGGCCACATCCTCTTGATTTCTGTCTCCAGGCAGTTACTTTTACAGTTCCATCCTTGGGAAAGATTATCAGAAATTATAAGGGATGAGCAGAGAGAGGGGGAGCAACAAAACACAAACAAGTAAACAATTAAGCAAACAACCTTAACAGAATAAGACAGTCAGGTTTAGATTTTTGTTGCAAAAATTTTGGTCCATGGCTGTAATTTTTCAGTGATGATACATGAATTTTAGCCCAAGCCTTAAGTTTGGGCAAAATTCAGGCCATTAAAATATCTTCATTTTGCTTCTGAGGGAAAATTATTTAACTAAGGTTGTACTCGTTTAGTGAAAATGAATTATGTTTGTGAAACATATATAAGCAGTTTATAATTTTACTGCGTTTTCACAATAAGCTGGTCTTAATAAGAAAAGTTTTCCACAAGAAAAATTATGCCTAACATAGTTCTCCTATCTCTTTGCAGTATATTTGTACTAAATGAGCAGCTCCTCCATCAGAAAGAAGTACTCAAATCCCTTAAAGACCCTGTGCTAATTCTGTGCTATCATTTGATTAAAACTCAGTGCCTCCACTTTTCCAAAATAAGGAATTTTTTTCCTCTTTTTACTACTTTAACATGTATTCAGGGAATAATACTTAACAACCTTTTTGCCCAGAAATCTAGCAGTATGGAATTAACTTACATAAAATGTTAAAGCATTCATATTTTTGTCAGCACATAAAGAAATGGAAATGGAGTTTCTAAATGAAGTCGAGACTGGTAAAACCTCATAACTTTAAACACATTACAGATGAATTTAAACTCTTTAATTACACACACTATTTGCTTTGGTAGTCCCCAAATGCATTCCCAGGATGCACAGTAGAACTTCTATTTATTTCAATCCTGTCATGGCATACCCACATAGATTGAATACTGGGAACAACTGGTACCAGCAGTCAATATAGCAGTAAAGAGATTAAGATCAATTAGTATCTCTTGTATGAGAAAAGGTCCTATATTGTGTTTCACATCTGCAGCACAGGAGTAGAAATTAGGTAGAGTCAAGATTTATGAGTAGATAAGAGACCAAGATAAAAACATGTACTGAAGCAAAACTTTTTGATATAATTATTAAACTGGTTTTGGGAACAACTTTGATTTTCATTGAAGCATATTCATTTCAACAAGGCTTCTTTTAGAAGGCTTCCTGTTTACAGTATGGATGACTGGTCAGGGTAACAGCAGCCCAAGTTCAGTGTCCACAGGATGAAATGGGAATATGAGTTTCCCATATCCCATAGGGCTGCTCTGCCTGCAGCACTATTGACTATTCTAAAAAGAGGTTACAGGATTTCTGCCTTAGAATAAAAATTAAAAATTTACCATTTACCATTGATGCGGATGCAAAATGAAAGCAAATTGAAAAAAATCTTAAACTTTTGTACTTTTTGCTGTCTAATCTCGACCCACAAGTTTTCTCTCTTTTTGCTCTTCCTCTGCCCTCCCACATCCCACAGGGAGTGATGGAGTAGCTCTGCGGGTGCTTTGCTGCTGGCTGGGGTCAGCCCAACACACTCCTTTTCTAACAAAATTCACTGAGCAGCTGAGCCGGTGATTAAATCCCAAATCTATCAACTGACTAAAAAAGAAGACATAATTTTGCCACTGAGGCAGAAATGTGTTCAGTTTGATTCCTAGCTCTGTCCCAGGCTTTCTCTGTGGCCCTGGACAGTCTGAATTGCTACTGTCCTTGGTTAATTCACTCAATTTTCACCAATGGGAGTTTGACCAAAACTAATGTAATAGCAGCAGCAACACTAAGCCATGTATTGCTTTTGTCTTGATCTAGAACTGTTTTCCTTCTTGTTTGTAATCAAATTAATCAGTAAGAGGTTGTCTAAACTTGTAGCCAAACAGCCTGTGGTTTTATGTTATAGAAAATCCCATGAAGATCAGAAAAGACAGTGTAATTTGATTATGTGTGCTTGAGAGGACCAGCATCTACTGCAGAGGTTTCCTCTGTTCTCTTGCTGCAAATGCAACAGCTAAGGAGGCTCAGCTTCAGCTTTGCAACTGTGTTTGTTCTTTAGCTGGTAATTGTACACATAGAGCTGACATTAAAGATACTTCTGAATACAAAAGCTAATATGAACTTCAGGCTATCCCCCAAAGTAATTTTTAGAGAGACAGGTAATGAAACAGACTTGTGTAGTTCATTAGCTACACCTAACCCGACTGAATACATCACTGTCAACTCTAGTAGCCTTGGACACAGAAGACAGTGTCACACTAACCAAGATTAATGAAACTACTGAATGTTAAATATAAAATAAGACCAGAGTTTTCAAAACTAAAACTTTTTGTTGCTGAGGTGTTAAAATGCTAATGGTTTATTTTTATGCAAGTAGCTTATATGAAGCATGGGAGATTTGATAGACACTTTGAACAATTGCAGTAATAAGCAGCATGAACAGTCTCTGGAATACAAGGCTCTGGAGGAGGTGTCATGTGAATATCTGCTGCTGTTACTGTCTTTGACTTTATTTTTTTTAATTCGAACTCTAAACTGAGAATCCTACTCTCATTTTCTATGCAGCCTCCTTTTCCTTGTTTAGGAATTAGGACTTTTAAAATAAAAACTATTTTCCTGTTGTCAGTTCTTTACCTCTTCAGTTTTCTTTACATTTTCCTTATATTTTCTGGTTGACAGGCATAGTTTCTGATAAATCAAATAATTCAGTAACTTCTCTTAACTGCTAACAATTCTGTCTTACTCTATTTTGATGAGAAGTATTTTTCACTCCATTCCAGAAGGTCTTCTGAAAAACAGGAAAAAATTACAATATTGGATGACACATTTTATTTACATAAAATACCATTATCTTTATAGAAACTAGAACTTTTATACCTCTTAATGATATGGCTTGTATAAACACCACCACAACAATGCAAAATATAATGAAGTAAATAATAAACAGAATGTGACAGTAAGTAAACAAAAAGGAGAGCAAAAAAACACAGCATGTTTGCTTTTCTCATCCTGGGAAACATTAATTCTGATTACCTATTCTGACTTTATTTTAACATATGAACTGGGGGAAGAGAAAGGAAAATAATTCATAGTAGAATTAGACTTAAGGAAATTAGATAAAAAGTTGTATTTACCTGTCATGAGGCAGCTTAACAATTAAGTAACAAAGCATTGAAGAGACCTTCTGGGCCATCAAGGACAATGACCTCCTATTGCATTATTGCATGGTTCCTGTTGCAAAATTATGAAGATTTTTGTTTTGTTTTTAATGCCCAGTTACCTCTACCCCACTGCTTCAATGCCCCCGTGTGAGATCCATGCAGGAAGCTTGTTTGCTTGCTTCACCCATGAGTTCCTGTACTGTGTGATTCATGGAAGGGAAGCACTGATGCACTGAGCACCCGGGTGAGGAATTGTCCAAATGCCTGCTCTTGTCTGTGCAGCATCTGGGGATGTTTTCTGTTTCGTGCTTCCTAGCAAGTGTTGGTTTGCTGTCACTCATTCTCAGTGCAAGAGGAACAGCTGAGGAACAACAGACTTTTATTAAAGTAGCATTAAAAATCAGAACTATTAGAAAGGAAAACCTTGTGGTAAATTAAGCTGATCTCTTTGGTCTACAACATAAAATGATATTATCTTAATTATTTTAAGATCATTGTTTTAAATATTATATTACTATTGTAACTATTACATTATTAAATATTATTATGTTTCATGGCTATTTTTAATTAAGATAATGGTATTATCTTATTTTCCTTATAAAATGGTTTCCTTATGCTAAACAGAAAACCTTAAGCAGCAACACTTCATGAACACCTTAATCTTAAATTATTCCTTACATGAGTCTTAAGAAAAGAAGAAATGATTGGTTTTCTTACAACTAAAGTAATTTACAGTGTTACAATACCTTTGTGAACTCTGCACACTGAAAAACTAGACAGTCTTCAGTCCCCAAATCCTACAAGATTCATGGTAAAAAGTTGCTTATGTTTTTCAATAGTTCCCTATTGATTATTGACAAAAATTATTCATGCTCCTGTAGCTCTCCATCTACCTGAGCATGAGGATCAAGTTTCCATGGCCCTAAAGAAAAATTACAGAAGAAATGTATTATCAGCTTTTTTTTAACAAGGGCTAGGAGTCTGAAAAAATGAACTGTCACAATCCAAAATCCAGTGACAAATAAAGCCCAAAAATCAATCAACACAACTCCAATCCTTCATCATCTTTGCACCATCTATTAGCAACTCTGTTTTCCCATTAAAATGACGGGTGTCGATTCTCCTTTGTCCTCCTTGCACTTTCCATGTATTTAGGTAAGCTTTTTCTGTGGTATTTTGGGGTTTTTTAATAAGGATGTAAAAATTCCTATCCTCATATAGCCAAGTATGGAGGAGTGAAGGACCCAGTAACTGACCACAGGAGAGGAAGATGTGTGAACATTCCTAACCCATCTTAGGCCAAACCTACCTGGGACTGTTGCCAGGGAAGCTGAACAGAGAATACAGTTACATCTCCCTAGAATTCACAAAATGAAGCCCTTCACAGCAGAGGATGGCTCCAGACAGCTGAGACAAGACCAAAAATGCAGTTTAATAGGGGAGATGAGAAAATAGTTATCCATACATAAAGCTTCATATGAAGAGGAGCCACCAAAGACTGGACATGGAAACTATTCACATTAACCACACCTCTCTGTATAGCCAGACATTAGCCCAGTGAGCTGAGACCTCCCAGGTGTGCTGACAGTGCTGCACTGAAGGCTTCAAAACAGATGATCAAAAACTGAGCTAAGCTTGGAGGAGCTGTGAAAATAAAAAGGCAGCAGAGCAGCACAAAGGCAGCAGAGCAGCAGTGTGATGGGAAGATATGTGATATCACAGCAATTAATTTTAAAAATTTAACGAATATTTTAAATTATTAAAAGAAAAATAAAATTCTTATTCTGTCATCTCTCTTCATGTAGTATAAGCAGAAAATAGAATAGGGTGACTACCATCATTGCAGTGTTAGTTTAACACATGGAAACCATTGAAAAAGCTTGTGAATATAGCTAAAGTACAGCTGCTGAGATCTTGTATTTTCTTTCCTGACCATCAGAAATTTGACAGCAGTGTCTGTGCACAGCCAATAAAGTTGAATAAACAGGCAGGTAAAAACAAATTTACAGCACCTTCCCATCAAATACCAACTCTCAAGAGTTTAAAAAGGGTTTATCATCTTCATGTTATTCCAAAATATTATTTTTCAAACTTTCATTACTTTGAATTTACTCTTTTTCTACATTAAAAGTTTTAGAAGAAACAAATCTTCCAAGGAAGGACTGATAAAAGAGGTAAGTCATAGCAACTGAATGATGTTAAACCAAAATATAAACAAGGTAACTCAAAGGTGCTAAGCAGGATGTGGACAGCAAATGTGTCCTCCATTTACATTTCACTTCTGTATTTTTTGTTACAGACATACCAGGGGTAACAAAGGTTTTTCTCACATAGACAACAAACTTTAGCCATATGATCATGTCTGAGATTAATTTATTTGACTCCCTTCCACATATCCTCAAAACAACCTCCCCTTGCCAGGCTGCAGGACAGAGCAATTGTCTCATCTGGAACCTTCACCTCCTTGAGTATTTCTGTTAATTGACGTGTTTGACTTGCACTGTGCTACAAGCAGCAACCACCTCTGAATCCTCTTCTAACACTACAGAAGGCAACTGCGAAAATAAAATCAACAACTAAATAAGGGTAAGAAGTTACTCATCTGTCACTTGCAATTAGACATGAGAGCCAGAAAATTCAGAGCTATCTGTCCTTTGTACTAGCTCTAGTTAAAACTAAGCATTCCCAAACCACCCCACTTGCAGCAAGAGCAGAGAAAGCTACTTTTGATGGACTAGAAATACTAGAAGCAAAAAAGACTGTTTGTAAGCTGGAGGTTTTAATAGCTGGATTTTGAAAAGGAGAAACTGAATAGTATGTGGGTGTTGATAGTCTGTGTGCATTGCTCCCTCTAGTGTAAAAGATGAAAAATCACAACATTCCCCAAAAAATCACTGAGGTTGGTAACAAACTTTTTTTTAAAAAAACATTATTCTCTAGTCACATTTTCCCCCTAAATATTTATAACATAATTGCTCATATTTTGGTACAAGACATTTTTGCATCGTTTCAACTGATGATGCACATCTCTCACGCTTCTATTAACAGAAAATGATCACACCACAGCTGAGCAGTGAATGTGCAAACTTACACATTATACTTACAACTTAACACTCCCCAAGAAGTTGGCAAGCCAGAATGTGGTGTTCCTTTTTTTTCTCTCCACTAGAATATTGATTTCCACTCTATGTTGTTATTACCATCATAGAAGCACCTGGTCTAAAATGTAGTGAAGCACACTGTGATGTGCAAGTGTTCATTCCCCTACTGTATCTGGTTAGGCCCTAAAATTCAGAAATAAAGCAGCTTTGGAGCTCAGATTTCCTTTCCTGAGTAGGTATGAAATCCCTTAAAAACACCCAAGTCACACCAAAGACTGGCAAGTCTGAGAAATTATCTTAGACTTTAACCCAATCTTAAGAGCCACTGGATGACACTGGAATTCATCACAAGAGAATATGGGAACAGCAACTGACACTGCTGCAACCTCCTCTCAGACAGGTTCTGGGAAGAATTCCTGGGACAGTTTCAATTAATTTCCAGAACAAAAATAAACTAGCCTTTCATTCCAGTTTCATCAGAAAATGCAGTGTGCTTTGTCAGGATACTTAACAGGCTTCTTTTAATCAGTAAAGTTTTCCAGCTTAAAATTCTCCTAAGTGCATACAATCCCCTGTAAGATGAAAGCAGAGTATTTTCCTTCTCCAAGAACTGATGAAACCATCTCTGAACAGAAAAGCCATAAAATAAGACTTGGAAGTCTGAGCAAAATTCAAACTAAAGCTTTCACTGAAGATGTGATTAAAAAAAATCATTCCAAAATAATTAAATTAATGCTGTGCTCTTGTTTACAAAAGATGAGCTTTCCTTCAATGCTGCTAGCATGAGAAGCAACTGAGAATGTAGGAAGCCTTCTAAGGAATCATTTTGCAACTGTATGTATACTTTTGTTTTTACAGGCATTTCATATTTCACAGGTTATCAACATTCTTATCATACAGGTACCATCACCTTCAACTTCTGTTGTAACTGCATTTCACCTTTCCAAGGTCCAAGACAGAGAAAATGCCCATTTCTCTGTGTGCCAAAATCAGGCTGTGAATCATTATCTAGTTTTACCCACACAAAATCTGTCTTTTGTGGAATCGGCCTGAAAAAAAATCTGATGCAGGGTATTTTTGTTGAAAACCCTTAACAGAGTCCTAACAGCAAGTGGTTCTACTGTCTCAACATTGCCCCAGTTAAGCTCCACTGCCTTTAAAGAATGGTTATATGGCAGATCCTTGAAGTCATTATACAGTTTTATTTAATGCAAGCAACCAGATTTTTATTTTTCTAACTGATGTGGCTGTTGTGGCCATGAGAGCAGCACACCTCAGCAATGGTCTTTCCAGGGTACCTGCTATCACTGTTCTCCCTAAAGCTGTGTTTGCTGTCAAGTCTGAGAAAACTACATGCTTGATCATTTGTGAAATTTATCCAACTCATTCTTAATTACCAGAGTCCATCACAGGCAACTGGTCTCAGCTAACTGGAATACCTCCTATGCCAAGGGGTCAGTAAGGACAAGGCTGGGTGCCACAGGGGAACATTCAGCTTCTTGGCCTAGTGCCTCTGGAACAGCTCAGTCATGGAGTAAGAAAACGGGCACTGCAGCAAAATCTCAGGGGCTAAATTCAGGACAAAATTTACAGTTGAGAAAGAAATTTTATTTCAAGCTTCTACGGGGGTATTACAAACAATAGAGAATAAAAACATTAAAAACTATTTAAAAAGTAATTTTCCCTTTAAAATAAAGATTCAAGCAGGTTTAACAATGAAGTATGCTATTCAATGAAGTTTAAAAAAAAAGATTTAAAAAGTATTGGTTTTGCTGTATTTGCTAATCCTTTATAAAAAAGCTGGGCATAAATACTTCGTGCATTCATATGCATTATTTGGTGTTTCATATTATATAACTTGGTACAGTATTTACGATATCACTGCAAAAGAGTTCAAACACAGTGCATTTATAAATAATGGAGCCATTATAAATCACATTGCAAACATACCTTGCCATTTTCATTGTTACAAATTCAGTATCTCAGTGAAGGTAGGAATAAAGTAGCTACAACAATCAATATCTTGACTTTATTTTTTTTTCTTTTTAATATAAAAATGCAGTTCTGGAAACCCACCCTCCTTCTTCCCCCTGCCCAAACATAATGCTTTACTTCTTAAAAATAAAAATAAAGTACTAATTCTATATACATCACATGTACCATACAAAAATGTATCCAAAGTTTCTATTGCTACCAAAGTGTTCTAAATTAAAAGTTACATAAATCCCCTCATTGGAAACGAAAGATTACAAGTTACCAAAAAACCAAATTACACACAAACCATCGAGTTATTTTATACAATTTCCAATACATTTTTCTCCCGAAGCAAGTTGTCTTCTCATGTGCCTGTATAAAAATGCATATCAATATATTTGTCAATTTTATTTTTCATTATAAAGCAAATTAATACATTTTCTACAATAAATAAAACACAGGGAGGCACACATATCAACAAAATTAAACCAATGGGAGATAAATGGGATATGGTTTTGAAAGAAAGAATGTGCTTGCAGGCTTTAAGCCAGGTTTGTTTAAAACAATAACAACCTTAATTCATTCTGGGCAACAATGGAGTGTTTTTGGTGATTTGCAAGTGATGTACATAGTATAATTTTTATTGATGTCTTTCTCACAAAGTACCCTCCAAAATAACGCAACTTCCTTTCTTAAAATACATATTTGTAATTGTAAATTTACATCAATCTTAAATATGTGGTACTTTGTGCAAAGAGCAACAATTTACACAAACATTCAGAAGTCTTTTTCAGAAGCTACAGACCACGGAAGAAATGATACAAGCAGCACCATACTGTATATGATTTAGGCAAACATATATTTGATGCCATTTTGATATTAGGCTTTAAGATCCACTAAACACCTTAAGCTGGAAGATGGTGCTTAGGTAACTTAACCTCAGAAAGAAAGAAAGAAAAAAGTAAAAAGCATGGAAAGAAACAAAACCCAATTCCCTCCCCAGCAAAATTATAAAAGGAATTAAGGAGCTACTTCTAAAATCAGAATAAGTTAAGTGTTGAATATACATTTATGTACAATTATGAACACTATGAACAAGACATTTTAACAGGTTTAGTGGAAAATCCTCCAATCTACAACACAATAAAATAATTAATCAATATGGCAATGGTGATTTAGAAGAATTGCTCAACTATTTCAAGTTTGCAGAACTCAGCCACTGAATCAACAAGTAAGGGGTTGTATTTTCAATACATTCTTTTAGACAAAGAGGTTCATTAGTAGAGTTCAAGTCTCTGTGGTATTTTTCATGCCTTGCTAGAGAATCTCTGTTAGTCAATATCACTGAAGTCACTGACTGGTTCTCCATGGACTCGACTCAGGTGATTCATAGCACGATCAAAAGCAATTCTTACTGCTTTTCGTATGCTCGAGTTACGTCCTTCCATCATTTTTAACTTGTCTATGGTCTCATCTATCCCAAGGGGAACCATTTTGGATTTGGGAAGCCACTGCCTGTAACAAAAGGGCAAAAAATAAATCTGTTAAATATAGAATAAAATCAAGAGGTTTGTCCAGAAATGTCAGGGCTACTATGCCGTGTTTCATAATGCAGATCAGCTTTACCATCTTAAACAAAACAATAAAACACTTTTTAAGGTAGTGCTTACTTGCCTTAAATATTTAAAGAACATGAAATATTAAGAAAATCTCTTCCATAAAACAGAGGCTACATTCCGATTCACTGGTATTTAGTGATTAAGTATCAACTGAAAAAAAATAGCCTGAAATACTGATGCAGTTAAATAGGCAGCTACAACTAACAATGGGCATGGCTCAAGAGTCACCTGACTGTTTCTCTTCATTCTTTCCCTTCCAGTATCACAAGGAGTTTTCAGATGATGGATTTTTGCCGTTCACTTCAGGCATCTCGATTTGTTCTTTATGGGGAAAGCTAAACTGGCAAGGAAGTTCTGCTTAGCATGCTTTTACCCTGCAGCATGAAATCCCACTAGCTCCATATTCAGGGTACTTTTTTGTTTTAAGTTCCACAAACATCTTCAAATTCTGGGCACAGAGGAGTAATAATGGAAAAATCTCTACATCCCATTCTAATTAAAGCATTCTAAATATTTACTTTAAAAGTAAAAATTAAATTTACATTATTTTCATAAATGTTGATTGTAATCCTGTTTTCTTAAATGACACACATTAAGAAAAACAAAAAATAGGTAAATTAATAAATATCTATCAAGGTATGTTACTGTAGTCTGCAATCCCAACCCTACAAAAGGCAGAAGCCCTCCTTCTGTTCAAAAACATTAGTTTGGGAGACCATTTGGAGCCAAACCAACAGGAAATCAGACAGTCAAATCTGCAAAAATTTTCTTTTAAATAAGTAAAATTGAAATATTGGAATATTTTCATTCTTTTAAAGCACTCTAAACTACAGCCCTATTGTACTGAGCATACACACTGAAATAAAATGTGAAGAGTCAGTACAAGGACACAGACAGTATGATTAACAGAATGAAAATCAGCAGTCTAACCATTATCAGTTTTACTACAGATCAGAGGAAGTTTTAAGAAGGTATTTTTAAGAGAAAGCTTTCCAAGTTCCCCAGATACAAGCGGTGAAGATGAAGAAACAAATGTGAAAATCCATAGCTGATAAGATATTGGTATCACAGACTGACACACACACTGCAAATGAATGAAAATCACAGACAGCCATTCAAGACTGAAAGAGACACAACAGAGGGAGAATTCTGAGTACCAGAATAATCACAATAGAAGAATCATTACCAAAACAAGTTGGTGGGGTCGGGGTAGAGGGGAGGAAAGGGGCTGGAGAAAGTACTGAGTTTTTTCCTGTCCATCTATGCAGAGTACCCATTAGAGAAAACTTTGCACAGTATTTACAAGATTTAGGACCACCTGCATATAGAGACTAATCTGAAAAGTTTAAGCTGCAGGGGACTCCCCAGATCAAGAAGCAATCACAACAATTACTAAGAAAGTGGCCAGGAAGAACATGCATTACACTGGTAACACCAGTAAGAGAAAAAAATGAGAAATAGAATGCTGAGTATGTTTAAATGCAGATGTTCTCTGCCAACAGAGGCAGAAGAATGCAGGATCTTATGGAATCCTGTGCAACTAAACAAAGACAATTATGAAGAAGTACCAATTCATTAAGAAAATAATTGAAGAACACAGAAATTATGCCGAAAGCTTTAATGGGCAGAAGAGCAAACACCAGTTTTATAAGATGTAAGCAGGAAGTTTTTAAGTGACAGTGCACTGGCACAGAGAGAGTCAGGAGAATGGCAGCATCACCAGACACCATATACAATCATCGAAAGAGGAAACTGATACCTAAAAGTAAGCAAATTCAAGAGAAAAACAGAGATATGGACAGATTTATGGTTAGCTTGACCTGTATGGAAACTTGGAGAGGAGAAGGTCTACAGAGAACACAGAAAAGAAATACACAGTTTGATGAAAGGTAGATGAGAAGCTTCCATGTCTAGGAAAAATCCACCAAAACCGAAAACAACCCTAACAAAGAAGAGAACACCAAAAAACCTAGCGTCTCCCCATACCCCCCAAAAAAACCCCACCAGCCCTAAAACCAAAGACCACTCAGGAGGGAAAGAGAATGTTTTGTTGTGTGAATTATCACCCTTCAGGCATATTGATGATACCAAAACAAATGGAAAAAGGGAAGGTTTCATGAAAAAATTTAGAAAAGGCTAAGAACTTCAAATGAAAATATTAATAAAGCATTTAACTGAAGACAGGTTAAAAATTCAAAGAAAATGCACTTGAGTAGACAGAGGGGAGAAGTGCTGTAATTTGGAAAGCAACAATGAAGGATGATAGAGATATACGTTAGACTGTTACTTTTAAAAAACCTGTGAAGCAATGAAGCAATTTTATCAGGTCAATAAAAAAAAGCAGCTTGCAAATTAAAAAAGACTATTTAATGACTTCTATTATTTTCTTCCAAACTGACCATAAAAAGATATCTTTCAGTGATGATATATACCTTGGTCCAAAACCAGACTCAAATATGAAATTGTAACCTTACAATTTATACTTCCATAGGAATTATATCCATAGAAAAATAATGTTTCAATTTTCTTCTGGACCAAAGGTACAGGTTTTTAAAATTTAAAGTCATTGCATCAAACAATACATTTCAATAACATACCAACTTCTTTTATTGTCAAAAAATAGTACTAAGAATAGTTTCTCATCTGATTTGGTCTGCATTTGTTCTCCAATTTTCAGTACATCTAGAGGTGGCACTGGTATAGTAACACCATTGTGATGGCCAGCAACACGAGGCATCTTAGGGTCAATAATCTGTAAGAGAGAAGAAAGGACAGTTCCTCATATTTAAAATGATGTAATTTGTTTTAAGAAGGTATTACAAATAAGGTTAACAAGAAAATAATAAAGTAAACAGCCACTGGATATAAACTGACTTCACGTTACACACAACTTTTTGACATAAACTGAACAGGCATAGCAGAGACCTAGTGGCAAACTTGAATGAAAACACTGAAAAAAGCATTTTTGACCCGTATCAGTTCTTCTTAGAAGTCCCATCTGAATTTTACTTAGTACAACTTTGAGACTGACAAGAAGGTTTTAGAATGAAAAAGTCTAACCAGGATTTCTAAAAGCTGTAACTGGCCTCAAATTTTAGGGTTTGAAATTTATATACCTTAAAGAAACAACCTATGTTAAGGTTTAAGTATTTATGTAAAATACATGCTCCATACTCAAACTCTGGAGCAAAAATCTTAACAGGAAAAAAAAAGCATATCACTTTCAAATATCTTGCATATCCAATTTAATAACTCATTCTTCAGCAAAACATGCAGTTACAGTCACAAAGTCTTTCTAAATAAAACTTGAGGGAGAGAGGGAGCATGCTGCTAGCATTAAACTAACCACCCTGATGGAAAAATTCCTTGGTAGGCAGATCACAGCATTATGTGTGTATATATATACACACACACACATATATATATATATATATATATATATATATATGTAACTGCTTAGCTTCCCCCCAAAGAAGGGTTTTTACTCCATGCCTGTTCTACCCATCTCCTACTCTACAAACTCCTGTTGTTCTTCTAGCATCCACACTGGCACCAGTCTTAATCCACAGTAAAATAAATGACTTTGGGAACTGAACAGAAAGCTAATACTGTGGGGAGCTTGTAGAAATCAGAAGAATTTTCTTCTCTTGATCGAGGTTTAACTCCTCAATCAACTTATCCCACTCTCAGAAACACCAACGCTGACATAAAGGAGAAGGCAGAAAATGAACCCTTTGGTCTTCATCAGCTTATATCTAGTGTTAACACCTTTCAAGAGACAATCAAATCATCAAATTTTCAGCATCTGAGCCAAGTCAGCCACTGAGACCACTCGAACGCTCTGAATGTCACCTCCAGAGGTTTTAAGCTGACTCCATATGATTACAATTCATGTTGTCCTTAGAACACACACATACTAAAAATCACAATTGTCCAGAAATATATAAATCAAGCCAGTGTATGAAATGTTCATATCACCTCAAAGGCTTAAAGCCAAACACCTTATCAACATTTTCTCTTGCAAATCTTGATGTCACTAGAACTGTCTATTTGTCCCATATTAACAGATGCATATATATTTCCTATATTAACAACAACTTTAAGTTTTCAGTACATCATTCACAATTGGCTGCAATCAGTCAGCTCATACCAGCTATTGAGTTTTTTGTTTCTTTAATGAGCTGTAGAATCAGGAGTATTTTTATATTCACCTTGCAGCAGAAATAATATATAATGCAGAAGCGAAGGCTACTGAGACAAGTATGGTGGTTTTACCAGTGATAGAGGCAATTTTCCTTGCAGTAGGTGGTATGGTTATTTTATGGTATAAGGTGGCATGGGGCTATGTTTTGGATTTGGGCTGAAAACTGCACTGACAATATAGAGATGTTTTTGTTAATGCTGAGCCATGCTTACACAGAGTCAAAGCCTCTTCCCCTTCTCATACTGCCCCACCAGTGAGGAGACTGGGGGTGCACAAGGAGTTGGGACGGGACACAGCTGGGACAGCTGACCCCAACTGTGCCAAGCGATATTCCATCCCATATGGCATCACGCTCAGAATACAGAGCTGGGGGAAGAAGGAGGAAGGTGGGCACATTCAGCGTGATGGTGTTTGTTTTCCCAAGCCACATGCGACGGAGCCCTGTGTTCTTGGTGATGACTGAACACCTGCTGCCCATGGGAATGGTGAATGAATTTGCTTTGCTGGTGTGCATAGCTTTTGCTTTCCCTATTAAACTGTTTTCATCAACCCACAAGTTTCCTCACTTTCACTCTTCCGACTCTCCCCCCACCCAGGGGGAGGGAGCAAGCAGCTGCAGGAGGCTTAGCTGCTGTCAGGGGTTAAACTGCGACACAGGAGTATAGCACATCTCAAATGATGGGCAGGGTAGCAGAGATTATTGACTTAAAATCTGATATTGCAGTAACTTTACAAACTCAATGCACAGTAAAGAAGGCAGAATAAGCGACCTTTATTCTACCTGAATGGGAAATTACCAATTACCTTAAGTTTGCATATGGTGTTTTCAGACCAGAAACAGTATCATTACTCTACTGGGAAGGTGGGCACTTACCAGAGCTGGGTAAGAGGGATATCCACTGCATTTGGCCCATACTACTTTCAGAGGCTCAAGAACAGATGTTGCAGCGTCAGTTGAAATCCACATACTGCTATGCCCAACTTCTAAGAACAAAGAAAAGTAAAATTAAAATGTTCCAGAATGAAACCTCAGACAAATCTTCTGCAGTTCTTGGTTTCCTAATAAATAGCTCATGATCATTAGAATCCAAATACTAATATAAACTTTCACACACATACCAATAAAAAACAGGGACAGCTCTTTACATGACACTACTACTTTATTCCAAGCCTACAGATAAAGAGCAAGGGTTTAGACACTTCTAGAAATAGCGTATCTTAGAACATCTTAGTTCTTAGGAAATGTTTGCCAAATTCCAATAATTCTTTCCCTTTGAAAAAGCTCCAAAGAAAACATAAAATTAAGGTACTTCAAACAACAGTTTCATTTACAACTGTGATGACAATCCTGTCAAATAGGTGATGATTTTGAAGATGCAAGTTGCATGGTATATGTTTCCAAGTGTTGGGATACCAGGACACCCATATAGCACTTGGTAACTCAACAATATTTGTTTGGTACACCTTTCTATTCTTATGCCTAAGTTCTAACCCGCATTTTGATTTCTATTTATTTTTAACAAGTTATCTTGGTCTCTCTGCCCTGCCCTTTCCTGCAGTCAAGTTCAAAAACATCAACAGGTTTCCAGGCAGCAGCACTAATGTTTTATTTCTTCTCAAAACAAATAATTGAGTTTATGTTACTGCGTGCTTCTACCAGAATCCTCTATTTTCTTCTCTGCTGCTGACCAACGGATTGAAGCCTGAGACAGGTTTAAGCCTTTCAGTCGACCAAAACCACAATTGGTCCCCTAGATACAGTCCAGAGACTGGTCAGAATACAGTGTGTTATACCCTCAAGATGGAACTGGGGGTGATGATTAAAGGGGGAAAAGTTATCTGAGTTCATACGCTGTAAGGTGAGGCAGCACTTCTTGTATGAGGAAATGTGGTACCAAGATACAGTTCAGGGGCTGCAGCTGCACTTTCTCTCAGCAGCAGGGCAACACTTGACAAAGTAGCTCACTACTTACAACTTACTCCTCAATTATTCTCAGTCCACTCCCATTTCAAATGGGCACTGCTTATTTATAATGAAAGGTTCTATCTCAACATTACAAAAACATACTAGGGGAAAGAAGTGGTTTAAGACCTTTTAAAAGTAGAAATAGCAGGAAAAAAGTGTTTAAAGTGATCACATAAAAAAAATTAGTTCAATCATTCTACAGAGTAAGTTCTATTTCACAGCTCTGGTAATAACAGTTCATAAAGTATTCACACGCCAGTTAGAAAGAGCCATGAGGGTCAATTAATGCACCCTACCTTTACAGACTGTTTCTAAAAATATGTACAAAGAACTGTATCTGGTACATAAAAACAGTACGAGTCCTCTTGTTCAGGGCAGCTAACAAGAAAGAAACCTACACTATTCTCAGTTGCAAAGACAATGGTATTTTAATGCTGAATAGAAAAATCATACACAAGCTGACAGGATGCATGCAGCCAGACAGAGACTTCACAGGTGTATGTACAAATAAGAGTCTCGGAATTCTTCCTAGTCAGAATTTATTCCACATGGTAGTAAGGGGTTACTAATCTAGCACATATGACTACTTATTTTCTTTTACAAGAACTGTAAAAGAAAACTCATCTTCTCTTTTTTCTTTCAAAACCTCTTTATTTCCTCAAGCTAGGAGAGACAATTAATCAAAATCAGAGTCAGATACTATTCTTTTAAAAGCCTTTAAAGCATCAAAAGCAGAATCCAGTAGTTTCCAGAAGGATATCAACAACAATTTCAGAATGCTTAATGTATTTTAGCAGTGAAAATAAGAATGTTAGAATCTGTCAAATAAATGGACAACATTATAGTTATACAACACTATTAAGAATACAATTATTTATAGTTACCAGCTGCAATTCTTGCTGCTTTGGCATAGTTTCCATTTTCAATGCATGATATCAATTCACTTCTGTCTTCCAGTGTGTGTCTCCGTATCAGGGCAGGTTTACCTTTACCACACTTCGGTAGACTGAAACTACAGAAGTATTAATATTAAAACCATTACTTGATAATTAACATTGCTCACTATAAATCAAAACTTTGGACAAGAATTTAAATTTCATCAGTAGAGCAAGCTCTAAAAAAAATTTGTGTAATGAATACAAAACAACAACATAAAAGCCAAACCCCCGATTATTTTCATGCACAGAATTATCAGCAGAAGACAGTTCCACTGCTCCCACTACAGAGAAAACACAACTATTCTCTCTTTAATTTTTCACTACAAATTCCACTCTTTCAATTGTGAAATGTCTATACTCAAAATGGGAAATTTGTTGTCTGCACACTTTTCTTCAAGAAATCATAGAACCTGAACAACAATTACACTGACAATTTGATCTAGAATATCACATTTGAAACAGATGCAATATTAAATTCTCTTTGTTCCTGAAAGCCTGTTTGACATGACTGCATTAACACAATTCCCTTAACATGAACACATGAATAAAGTCCTCTCTCTTTTTCTGGTAACAGATTCACCCTATACTCTCCTGTATGCCCCATCCTCATAGCCCAGGACTGCAGACAGCTACCTTTTACCTTTAGGTTTTTTTCGGAAAATACACCATTGGTGATGGAGACATACTTAACAATGGTGGCAGAGGTGTCCATTCTTACAGTCCTGCCTTTAATGACAGACTACATGGAGAGAAAGTCAATAGCTGGTACACAGTTACTATCATCACTGTAGTACCTAGCCAGCAATCCACAGACTGACAACCTACAGTTCCAAACCTATTGAAAACTACCTTTTCTGTGTACAAGACTCTGCTTTTTAAGTTGTTTCTCTCTTGCCCTCAAAAAATACACACATTTTTAGTGTTCCAGTTTAGGAAGGTAATTAAACCAAGATAGGAACAAACATATCTGTATCTTTTCAGAGCAAGAGAAGAACAGGCAGTTTAAAAATGTAACTGCCTGGATATACAATAACCTGAATTCAACAGAAGAATCCCAGCAATCCGGAAAGGTATCTCGGATCTGACATAAATAAGAAAATTGAAATTTCTCTTTTTTCCAAAATTTATGCAATCCTTCAATGTGGGTCACAAGCAGTATAGAAAACTGATATATCCAGTCTCAAATTTGTATTTGAGATTTACAGTTTTACCTTGAGTTACACAAGAGACTGTTACTAGATGAAATACTAGATTCTGATGCACAGCGACGACGAGGTTCAACTTTTCTTCCTGGAGTATCATCTAATGCTCTCTCTTTACTTTCATCTCCAAAACCATTTGATAGACCTGCAGCATAACACAAAAAATAAACTGCATCAAACTGGAAACCACACCATTTTCATTAGCAACATTTTGTATTTACACAATGTATCATTATTGTTTTGTTCTTCAAGTATTTTGGTGTGATGAAAAAGAACATGAATATTAACAAAATATTTAATTTCAAGAAAGTATTATAAATAGGAAGTTCCTGTTGTCCAGATTTTAAAGTCAGGATGAACATTTAGGTAAGGTACAAAAAAATGAAAACAGAGGTTGTAATATGTGAAATGCCAAATGGACTATCAAATCAGTTTTTGCATGTAATGTTTCCAGCTATTAAAACAATCAGCCTGCAGAAGCTGAGTAGAAAAAAACCCCAAGA
Organism: Monarcha castaneiventris obscurior; assembly: GCA_026261815.1. Taxonomy (NCBI): domain Eukaryota; kingdom Metazoa; phylum Chordata; class Aves; order Passeriformes; family Monarchidae; genus Monarcha; species Monarcha castaneiventris. The sequence goes on along the minus strand of JAMPIT010000174.1, from coordinate 2,675,225 downwards.
AAATAAATTGTTACACATCAGGCAGATAACCAAGGTAACAGAAGACTGATCTCAATGCAATGCTATAATCATTAAAATCCTTTTCAAACACTGGAAGTAAGACTGGTATGGATTTCTTCATGACATTACAGAGTTCTTCCTGGTAGTCTTTCTATTTTAGTAAATTCAGACTGACTGACATGATGATGACTGTTTTCTGTCACCAATAGTCAATAATATACATGTTACTGTTTTTAATTAGCCTTCCCCTAACACAAGTTTATATACATCAAAGGATATTATATTTTAATGCCTCAATTGTAATGAAAACATTAAAAAGGTTTTTATATTACAAGCTACTTATTTGATCGGCTGTTGCCAATCCTGCTCTGGGTTTGCTATACAAACAGTATTGTCCTTATTAAACCATTTCTATACTTGATTAAAGAGACAAATGAAGAGTTTTAAGACAGCATGTGGGAGTGTGTGTGGGGGTGTGGACATTAGGACTAACAAGGAAAGAATCCAACAGAGACTCTAGAATACCATCAGAAATGCACTCACTAAAGGCAATGGTACCAGCCTGCAGTCAGCTACCGCAAACTGTAGGCTACAAAGAGAACAGAATTTTAACAGAAATTCTATTCTGAGCATGTCGCTCACAACACAAGAAAAAGCTACCCATTCCAGCCATCCTGCCACTACCAGAGACTTGAAGGCCATCATGATCATTGTACATTCAGACACAGTCGAACAAGGTTATATAACTTCACATGCCCCTCCACAGAGCATTGTAGTATAAAACAATCATGGCAGAACTCTCTTTATGAAGTTTAATTCTTCCAGTCTGTTTGCTATGAAGACCTCTGCAAAGAAGGCTGACAACTAAGGAACTTGAGCTTAGCAAGTTACTTTGTACAATCCAGTAATTTGTCGAGCATTTCCATACAGTGACTTGTGGGATTTTTCCCTCCATCCCAGGAGACCTTCCATTTATGATTATTATTATTATTATTATTATTATTATTATTATTATTATTATTATTATTATTATTATTATCAACACAATTTTAGATTTTGAAGAGAAAAAGGAGAATTTACTGAAAGATTTATATATAAGCATTCCCTTTCACTGTCATTTAGTTGACACTGTAAATATTCATTCAAGAGTGTTTGCTTTGTAACTCCTATATTTGTCTTTGATTTTCTACAGAAGAAAAATGATAAAGATAGCATTGTACTGAGTGTCAAGCACCAAACTATTGATCAGTGCTATTGATTAATCTTATTCTCACTCTCAGCAAGTTGATAAAAATATCTGCAGATTAAGGAGGAGTTGGGTCCTAGATCTGAAACAAGAGTATGCTTTACGAGAAAGTGTATAGGGGAATTTAAGTTATCACAGTACACTTCACATGGCATTTGAAATGAAAAGCTGAAAAAACCATTCTGCAAAGGACATCTCTTAGGACTCTGCAAAAGCTATTTTTATATCCTGTCAGACTTATCTTTCAAGTGAAGTGTATAAACTGTTTTGTTTTCATCTTGCCACAAGCTGGAGACACATTACTCAAGTTATCGCTCAGGCATCTAGCTAATGTGAATCAGCTATCAGCAGAAATAAGTCAGATCACAGACTGAATTTTAAACAAAGACAGATCAAGTAATGATTGCTGCCAGAACAAGACCACAGGTTCAGGTTCCCAACAGACTGTGAAAGTGGAAAAAAGTACCTGTATTATAAGAGCATGTGTAAAACATTTAACCATATATGAGCCAAATGTGACTTGGGTACTTATCTCTGCATACACTGGTTTTGCACACCCAGGAGAAAAAGGCTTCATATTTTTATTACTTCCATCAGTTTATTACTGTGCTGTCACCAAAATGGACATTTTGGCACTCTCAGTCCCCGGCAATGGTGTCTTCTCACTGTCACCATGTCAGTACCAAGAAACACATGGTCATGGTAAGGAGCTAGTTTTCAGCAATGCACTGGACAAAGCAACTATGTGATCGCCTGATTGCTGATGCTAAGAAACAAGGGATACAACAGAAACATGCAACTATAGCAATGGAGACAGCTCTCTGCAGTGGCAGTCCAGCTTTATTCTAGTTTAAATATCACCTTAGAGTTGAATGACTCATTTAATTCACTTACAATTACAGTAAAAAATGTTTTATCAATCTGTAGAATTGGTTACTAACAAGTGGTGCCCTGGTTTCTGCTGGGATAGAGCAAATTTTGTTCCGAGTAGCTGGTACAGTGCTGTATTTTGATTTAGAATAAGAATGATGTTGGTAACACACTAATGTTTGAGTTGATGACTGTGCAGACAGTAAGTCAAGGACTTTTCCGTGTCTCATGCTCTGCTAGTGAGCAGCTGCACAAGAAACCAGGAGGGAGCATGGCCAGGACAGCTGATCCAAACTGGCCAAAAGGATATTCTGTACCATGGAGTGCCACACCCCACTGAAGGCAGTTGGCTGGGAGGGGCTGATCACTGCTGGGGGATGGGGTTGGGCATTGGTCAGTGGGTGCAAAGCAACAGTATTGTGCATCACTTGTTTCTCTTGGGTTTTATTCCTCTTTTTCCTACTACTATGACTATTATATTTTACTTTGTTTCAATTATTAAACTGTTCTTATCTCAACCCACAGGTTTTGCCTTTTTATGATTCTCATCGTCATCCTACTGGGGGGAGGGAGGAGCAGGGAGGTGAGGGGGATGGCTGGGTGGTACTTGGTTGTCAGCTGGGGTTAAACTACAGTAAGTGGGGAAAAAACCCCAAAACATTTTTGACACATTAGGAATACTAACATGCAAAAGAATTTAGAACTTCCTTTAGACATATTTCTCTCTTGCTTGTGGAAGTATGAAAAACAAAGAACTTGCAAGCTATCAGCAGTAGTTTTCCTGACCATCAAGCCCCAAATGACAGGAGCTTACACAATCCATGATGCTCAAGTTCATACAACTTGCATTTCAGAAGTTATAGGGAATAGACATTATTTTAAGAAAGGAAAACCTCAATGCTTGTTTTAAACAAAACACACTCATATCTAGTCATAGATGAAGCACTTTGCAAGTGACCTTGTAACTCACCAGAAAAAACCCAGGCAATAAAATATAAGTGCTTTATGGTAGTAGCACTGATATGCAAAAAAACCACCCCAGATAGACTACAGAATTTGGTTTGTTTTATCATTACAAAACTATTTTCTACCATGAATCATGAAACCCAGTGTCCTGTAGCTGCTAGAGTACGTGAAATTAAAGAGCTCCATTTGCTTCAAGGAACCTGCATTTCATTGCATCAGTAGATATAACTAAGAAGGTCAAATAAGGAAAATCCATGAGAGACATAACTATCCTGCTTGCAACTTTCCAAAAGCTCATTATTTTGTTAGATCAAATGAGCTTTCTCTACAGTCATGGAGTGAAACTTCACATCAGGTACTGATCTTACACATACTGCCTCACCAACACATCTGAATGATAACCCTCCCCTTCCCCTCAAAAGTCCTAAAGATCAAACTAAAAGCCTTTTATTAAGTGGTTCATTTCTTATACTTTTCCCCTCTGTTCTTAAGTTTCTTCAAAAAAGCAGTCCACTCTCAAGAGGCAGAACTTAACTTTTTTCTCTTAAAAAGGGACTTCTCAAACAACAAAGTCTGCTATCGATCTTAAATGCAGGGTTATTGCCATTTCTACTCTTCAGCTCAACTTCAAATTACATGGAAAATTTACTGCCTTGTCAATCATAGCATACAATACAACCATTTTGAAAATAAAGAAATGCTAACTAAGAAGAAAAAAAAGTAAGGTGAAGATGTTCAGCGTGATACTTTTCCACAGGTCTCTCACTGCAATGAAAATTGTATTTATCAGGCAAAGTTTTAACTTTTTCTCAACAGTGCCAATTTGTTCTTAAGCTGCCATTAAAACTTTCATTGAATACCTACATCAAGCAAGTTAGAATCTTGTTGCCCATAGCAAATTAATGGAAGGAGGGAAAGGTAATTCCCAAAAGAGAGCAGAAGTTTGGAAAAAAAAGGTAGAGGAACAAAGCTCAGTATAGTCAGAAGAGCAGCACAGCATGCCCATGAATGTAAAAAATGCTGCCCCAGAATACAGAATTGAGCATTTCAGACTGTAATCACATCTTACAGTTCTGCTGAAACAAAAAGAAAGAAGCAGAACTTGTACAAAATTACTCCAAAGCAATTAAAACTGCACTATGCAGAATGATGCAAAACCAAGCACATCCAAATGTAAGATGAAGTGCTCTACTAAAACTAGACCTGAAGGGCTGAGATTCAACTGCCAAAAAACCTGGGAGCATTCAAAAAATGACTGCACACAGTGCACTTATATAATACTATTTAGTCTCATTTTCAGACGCGACTTGTGCACTTACCCAGAACCAGTGATGTTACTCTTCATTAAAATATATATACAGCAGAGGAAAATGTGCATTGTATTTAAAAACCCAATTTTTTTCTTGGTAGGTTTCATTTCTCCAAGGAAGATGGAGAAATGGGGAAGGGAAAAGGTTGGAGATGTAGCATTTTTAACTAATCTGCTCTCACAGAACATGTTCTGGGAATAAGAATGCTGGGACTGGTAAAACTCTGCGACCAATCTGTGTCACATATACTACAACACGTACAACTTTGTAACTTACGGAAATGGGGCAATATATTGAATGAAGAGCATAGTTTCATATATGTCAAAGACTTCCTCCAAGAGTGTTCATTTCTATTTGTTTTTTGTTTTAAGGATGGCTGGTGTCTCCAACATGATCCAAATTAATTACTTGAAATGTAATTGTCTTTCTGCGTTCCAAAATGATCATTTAATTGAATTCCATTCCATGTTGAGGTTAATAGAAAATAATTAGGATCCAAAGAGATAAATACCCAGCATGATATTAGTTAATATGAGAACCTGGAAGACAGTGAAAAAGCCATTAAGTCTCTCTGAAAGGAAACAGAGCTTTCAAATAAATAAGCCATCCTTACCGCAGTGTCCAGAGACAGTGAGAATGACAAAAGTGTCCCACATATTCTATCACTAATAGCTAAGGTTTCTAAATGGACAATCTAAACAAATTTCACTTTGATTCAGGCCCCTTTCTTGAAAAAGAAAATACTGAAAGTCATTGAAAGCACAGAATACAACCCCACGTGCATGATATGCATCAAGAACACAGTTCAGAAACGTATCTAAAAATACCTCCAGTAAGAGTAAGAAAGGGGATGTCACTGATATAGGGGGATTTATATATACAGGTATGCACACACAGGATAAAGAAATACTTTAAGGTAATAAATCATCAAAAGTTACTATATTCTTAAAAATGCAAACCTTGAAAATGGGCAGACTGCAGAAATAGGAAGGTATCTACTAATTTTTTTTTAAGAATGACCCTAAAAGTAACCCTTTAAATGTTACTTCAAACAGTAAATTCTGGAGTGCAGTAGGAGTATTAAACATAATTGTTCTTTTCCAAATACACAGACGAATATCAAGAGCACATCGAAGTTTCCAGTGCTTAAAACAGTCTTCAGTATGCAGATGAAATGGAAGCCAGTTACTCAAAGACTACAAAGCCTGGTGTGAAGAATCCCCTTGGAAATAAAGCTTTTAAAACTTGCTTAAACTTGGTCGTGGCTAAAGATAGCAAAGACAGCTCAATGTGAGCCCATGATGTGGCACCGACACACCAAACAGCGGCACCTTTGAAGATCCTAACCAGAAAATTTTAACCTTTAAAGGTTTAGGTGACACAGGACAAATACAGTTTGGTGGCTCAATGAATGGCCTATTTGATGCGTTTCGAAAGAATGCCAAAGAATTCATCTTGTAACTACAAATTTTCTTCAAATCCGAGAATTAAGATGTGTCTCTGGCTAATCAGATGAGACTCTGCTATAAGAGCACAATCTGATTTGCACAACAGAAAGGAAAACTAATCAACATTTAATAACTACAGCTTCCATAAGAGAAGGATCATATGTTGCTCTGCCCTACAATAGGATCTCTATACTGTAGGATGATTGTTCAAGGCATTTTAAAATATGCAAGTGGGAGGCAACCTTAGTGGAGGAGTTTGAAAACACTCCAGAAAACTCTGAAACGAAAAAAGAGCATACAAGCAGAAACATTTCTCAAAAAAAAAAAAATTTACAACTTCTTCTAAGACAGTATCAGCTGTTCCAGTGGTACAGACTGATGAAGCAGTAGAGTAGAAAATGCCACTAAAAAGTGCATACACAAAGTCTGAAAAATTCAAAACTAACTTTACAAACTGAATTCTTGAATCAGCTTTGGTTTATATAATTTATGACATGTGAAACAAAGAAAGATGGTTGTAAAATACAAGCTTTAAATGCCCGAATCACATACAGACCAGTGGTATGTCATTCAGGATCCAAGAAATTATTACAGAAAGTCAGTAATATTTAGGACCATTTACATCTAATTACTTTGGCAAAAACTACTTAAGAGAATTTAAGATCAGAATCTTTTTTCCAAACATTTTTACTGATTTATGCCCAAACAGTAAAGATTCTTTAGAAAGAAACAAATTTTTTTACACATTTTCCATTTGAAGATTTTTACTTTCTCGCCTAAAAAATTCTGATATAAATGAAAAAAAACTTCAGAGATTTCTTTAATACTTAAATTAATAAAGATTATTTTAATTCTCAACTTATCTAATGCAAAAGCATGATAATTATTTATCAACATACTGCATGAAAATTCTAGTGCCTAGCAGTCTTTCAGAGCAGCCCAGCAGGACCTATACCTACAAAGAGATGTTATTCCATTCCTGAATCGAGCTGCTTCTAAATGGAATTGACTTTTGTAAATTAGTATCTACACGATTTTATACAGAGCTTTTATCAACACTTTTTTTTTTCTTCCCTGAAAGTAAGGGTTTTTCCCTGTAATTGTGAAAACACAGTTTTTGGATATGGTATCCAAAGAAAAGAAAACAGATGGACAGAGAACTCCAGAGCTCTCATATGTAAGCAGGTCCAGCAATCCTGTTCTATTAAAAATAAGTAATTTAGCATTTATTTGCCTTCTACAGCTATTTATGGAAACTGGTCCTTAATTTGTCCCTCTTTCTAGGACAGGGATCAGAAAACAAAACTGAAGATGCTACTTGAAAGAAAGATCAAGGCAGAGATCTGCCACTCCTGAGACAACATATAGGACACCACAGTGAAGTGCAAATCTTTGAATTACTTTAAGTTACAGAGCTGCATTCCCAGCCCTAATTTTCCAGGCCCTTTTTACCTTGAGAGGTACTTCATGCAGGGAGATTAAAACTTCATGTGATTCAGTATAAAAGATCCAGTGCTTTACAGCCTCCTTCTATAATAGCTCGCAGCGTACTTGAGGAAGTGCACGACCTGAAACCTTTGAGACTGAAATATCATACTAAAAAATTATTCCAGCCTCGCAAAAATTAACAGTGCTTCCTATTCTAAGATTGTCTTCCTGGCTTCATCGACAGGAGCTGCAAAGACCAAATGAGATGTTTCACTGCTCATGCAGTCAACCTGACAGTGCTTGAAGCACCATCAAGAGAAGATAATCAAGAGCTATTAAATACCAGCCCAGCTTTGCTATTTCTAGGCAACACTGAACTAAAGAGTTAAAATAAGGCTGACTTTCACGTTCGTATCTTCGTGTCTAATCAGATGAATCTATAGTTGCTTTTTTCCCCTCAGATCTGAAGTACTTTTATCTTCAACACAGATCTTCTTTTTTTAGAGAACTCAGAAGTTAGCCATGCTTATCAGATGAAGGTTAGTTCTCAGTATCTGCTTTTGTCTCCATTTCTTTCCAATGACATGCTGTTAGGAAGTAATTTTTGAGCATTATTACAACTTTGGAGGGAAGGGAAAAAGGAAAAGTCAAGGAAGGAAATAAATATAAAAGGAAGGAGAAGAGAAAACAAAATCAAAGTGGAAGCATTACCACATTAGGATAGCATGGCCTGTCAAAGTGACAGCATGACCAATGACTGCTGTTTTGGTAGCAAACAAAAAAAGCAACTTTGCTTCAATTTTACCCGTTCTAGAATAATACATGTTTCCTTGTACGGAATATCTTCTTTATGTGCACACTTCCCCTGTGCACGCCAAAGAAAATACATCTGAGTACTCCAATGGGAAACATAGAAGAGAGCTATTCAGTTAAAACCATCCCAAAATACTGGGCTGTGTCTATAATACAGTGAATGAGTACATGCTACCATAATTACTCTTCATGGAGGACATCCCTTGTGCATGCAAATACATAACCTAATCTCACTGAGTGGAAAAAGGGGAAAAGAAAAAAACCCCACAAACCACAAATCCACACACAAACCTTCTCTGAGAGATCTTAATTTGCAGTCAACCATACTGTGTAACCTGTACCACTGTCTCCACGCACAGCAGAATGGGCCTTAAGTGACAGGTACTTTCGCCTGCCAGGTTCAGTGCCTGATGGCACTGTTGGAGTCACTGCACTAACCTTTTCTATTGTCCACTTCTTAAATCAGACCTGTAGGTCAGTATGTGGAGCTTGGACTAGATAACCTTTGAAGGCCCCTTCCAACCCAAACTATTCTACAATGCTCCAAATAGGTCAGCTGACTTGATCCACTTCAGTACCTTCTACGTCTGGTATGAGGGGACTTCACAGTATCTAAGCCTGTGACTTGGAAGGTAGAGGTCATCTATACTCCACCCCAACACCATGGCAAGTGTCTTCTTAAATAAATTGGGAACACACTTATAAAAAGTATGATGTGAATCTCCATATTCACTAACTTTTTTAGTATCTTCCATAAACCCCACAGTTCTGTTTACCATCTGCACCACACCGAAAAAAATAGTCTTAAATGTCACAGATGAAGCACATAGGGGACTGTGACATTTAATTTTTTAGAAAGCCAAACCTGGGCCAAGAAATGAGCTAAGCATTAAAAAAATAAAAAGCAACACCCAAATACAGTAAAAGGCTCCAAAATTCCTACAGCATCAAGAAAAACAGAGGGGCTTCTATACATATTTATTACAGAAGATTTGGTTATAATCATCTTAGAAAACACAGCAATTGTTGGGTTAACAATTAAGTTAACTGGGTTAATGATGTCCAAGAACTTTAAGTTGGGTGTTAATAATTAATATCTTAAAAATACCCCAAAAGACATCACTTTCAAAGAAATTAAGATGTTTAAGACCCAAGAAAAATTTCCAGAATACTAGTGTATAATGTACCTTACACATGCACACATTTCACAAGCCTTGAAAAAAGCACAAACTTGCCATTCATCCAAGTGTTCATCAATCCCCACCATTCTCAGTTATGTTGCTCAAAATTCCCTCTATTTTAATAATATACATCCAGAAATAAGAAAAGGATTTTTCACAGTCAGGAAATTAATAGTATGATTATTTATATGAAATAAAACCAAAAGGAATATTTATTTTCTTAAGTGACTGAGAGTGTTGATTGGCATAAATAGTTTCCTACCCTGTCTTTATGCCATTATTTTATTCTACGTGTATTACAAAAACCCTCCCTTATCTCTCAATATGTTTCCAGAAATTAAATTGGCAGAAATTTTCCCAGGGCTGCCAGAACTCCTGTCCAAAGTTTGAGTGGGTCAAAAACAAATGAAGAAATGCAACAGGGTTCTTCCCTCCCCCCAATTTCTCTCCTTAATTTGCTTTATTTTCTTAGCAAATGGTCCTAGTTTTCCCAGTGGCCCATCAACCCATTAGAAAACCAATCAACCAAACTCATCCTGACAACTCAGCAGTCAGACTCCTGTAGTCCCCATATCTCAACACTGACAAATTTAACAATCCAGGGAATAATTCCTTTTAGGCCTTCCCAATGTCCAATACTTTGTTTGTTTGCAAATGCACCTTAAAACATTTAATGTTTTCAAACCTCCTGAAGTCAGGCAGCTAAAATTCTTAGACATCACTAAGTGCTTAAATAACTAAATTTCAAGTCAGACTTCACATGAAACAATCACTATGTATTTAAAGACAACAAATCGGGACTGTGATCTGCCAATAGATGTAGTGAAATTGCTGCACTTGACTCATGAATAGAGATTATATATATAGATAGACAGATATGCACATGTACTATCATTCCTGTCTATGCTAACCAGAAGAGCAACTATACCAATTTGCTTGAGTTTTTTTGCTGAGGAAACTTTATTTTAGTTTTTTTATTTATTTTGAGGACGTAATATTCTCAGATATGCATGGTTTAGTTTCACTTCCTCCATTTAGTGAATGGTAACTGAATGCTGCACACATAAAGCCTGACTTTTAGCCAAATTGGGCTGTGCTCCAGAGAGGCAAAGATTTACTAGAAGTCAAGTACTCAAGAATTAAAAAAATAAACTGTGTTCCATTTCACTCCAGACATCTCTACCCGTATCAGATCAAATTAAGTAATAGTGGTCATCACTACAACATTAAATTCTATCAAATGCTGAGAGGGCCCAATATATATGCCTCAACATATGTCACTAATGAGGTGAAGAAAATTCCTATAAAAAACACTGTGTTGCCCTGTGCCCAGAGAGGCTTCACCTGGCAGCCAGTCAGGGCAGAGGAGGCTTCCATGCTCAGACTGCGAGCAGCTCCCTGCTCCCCCCAACACACGCTTTGCTGTACTTGGTGAGAGCGAGTACCTGGATGCCCCCCAAAAACGGGCCGCGAAGCCAAATTGGGGACGAGTTTGGGGGCACATGAAAGCAGCTCGCCGCAACACCACGGGGGCTGTCTTGTCTTTTTAAAAGCTTCGGGTCGTTCGAAGGGTCTGCTTGGCCCCTTCTGCTCCCGCCTTCGCGCCCTCTTTCCTGTGGTCCTGTCTCCCTGCCTGTGCCCGCTTCGCCCTGCTGTGCCAATTCTAGGAACTGGCTTGTCGCCGTGAGGATCCCGTGCCCGCAGCCGCCGCGCCCGGCGCTGAGAGACCGCGGCTGCTCCGGGAGCGCGGCTGCAGCCACGGCAGCCCTGTGTGTTTGTCCCCGCCACGGCAGCCTGTGTGTTTGCCCCCGCCACGGCAGCCTGTGTGCTCCCCGCCACGGCAGCCTGTTTGTTTGCTCCCCGCCACGGCAGCCTGTGTGCTCCCCGCCACGGCAGCCTGTTTGTTCCCAGCCACGGCAGCCTGTTTGTTTGCTCCCCGCCGACGGAAGGGACTCGCAGCCCGCTGCTCTTTGAAAATCGCGCCCAGCGCGCCGCTGCAGCTACGCGAACGCACCGCACACGCAACACGCACGCTCCCTCTGCCTCACCGATGCTGACAGATCGCCGGGGTTCTGTGCTAACGCTGTCCCCTTTCCCCCTCTCTCTCTTCTCTCTCTCTCTGCTCCCTTTTCCGGTTCCCCCCCACCTTTTTTTTTTTTAATAAGAATATTTAAGAGGTTTTTTTTTGTTTGTTTGTTTGTTTTATTTCAATAAACGGTTTTCAGATATAATATTGCCATGTTAGTGCTTGATTTTTTGTCAGAAAAATCGAAAGAATCCTTCCCGGCTTCCCCTTTTATAGTGGAACGGGACAAATGCAAATGGAATTCATATTCAGGTAACCTGCAGGCAGTTCTTAAGTGCCATCATTTTGTAGTAGTCAAGCAGAAACAAAGTCAGCCCAACATTTACTAATAGACTTAATAAGGAATCTTTGTTGTATACTGATAACTGTACATGAAGTATATACTAAGAAATGATAAATTCCCCCACTCTGCTTTTTACTGAGTCAAGTATTCTGTTCCAGTGATCCATATTCTAAATATTTGTTTACATCTGCTTCAGTACCTTGAGAAAATCTGTGTAGCTGGAAGCAAGAATATGAAGTAAATTACATTCTTCACTGAAATTTTCTATTACTGCTATTTGGCCAAGAAATAATAGAAACACAACATGCTGCACTATAATAATCACTATTATAAATCCTGATTCTATGGTAAGTTACAGTGGTTGTTTTAGGATAGTGTATTTTAAATACTTAGTTTCTAATTAAAATAGAGAGTACTATAACAGTAACTGTGAATTATTAACCTAAATTTATGAAAGCTTAGAGATGATTGATAACACCAGGTACACATGCAAATTTCATCTGATCATAATCTAGCATTTTCCAATGTTAAAAAAGGTTTCTTAAAACAATAATTTGTTCCATCTGCTATCTTACACAACTGATACAGGCAGATTTTTTAATGGTCAGTAAAATCTACCTTCTATTAATTAATCAGTTTCATTTTTCTCTGATGTAATAACTGCACCAACTATTTCCCTGACAAAAAGAATTTGTCTCTGTAACAAAAGAGCAAGGTAAGTATACAATGGGTATTTTGAAAAGGTCATAGAACTTGTCACAGTAAAGACTTGACATGCCCAACCTTCAAGAATCACACATCAATCTCTGATGTCACCATAATTTCCTAAGTAAAACCAACAATCCTTTATTTTGAATTGTTGCTAGATACCATGTGAAGCAAACCCAAAATGCATCAAGCATGTATAGGAAATTTTTCAACACATCTCTGCTATGTAGCTGTCAGTTTCCACATAGCAACTACAAAGAGATGTGCTCTGTGATAATGCCCTAGCAGAGCACTAGAAAATTTAAATTTAAGATTACACTACACTACTGCTTCATGTATTTTAAGGATTCAAATATAAAAGGTCAGAGTATTGAAATGAACTGCTTTCAGTCCTCTTTGAAGGTTACGTCATGTTGTTCAATAGTCCCCTATTTCTGAAAAAGAGCTGGCATGTCAATTATCTTGTGTATGAAAACCAACAGCATATGAGACACCACACTTAGAAAGAAGTGTGTCAGTGGATCCTGTGTGTGTCATTAAAAATAACTGGCAAACACACCAACCCTAAAATGTAAGTCAAGAGAGCACAATAAAAGCACTCTATAATAGTAACGAAACAACCAAGTAGGTGTGGTTTTACTCAATTGAATAAACTTCAGAGTCTTCCTTTGAACTTTATCATGTAAGAGTACAGGAGTGACAAGAAAGGGGTAAACACTGAACAGACTGTACAGTATGGGACAGAAACAACAATCCTTAAATGTCAAAAACCCTCACACTGGCTATGAGTAGGTAAGGAAAAGAAGATATGACAGTGCTGCTCTTGACCACTTAAAATTTCAGTGCTTTGCAAATTAAGCAAAGTTCATTTTAATGACTTTTTCTATATCCAGTAAAATTAACGATATTTAACATTCACACCATTCAAAAAACTGCAACAATAATTCATTTTGAACTGCAGGGGCTTCCCACAAAGCTGCTAACTCATGTCAACGCACACAAGCAGCCTGTGGCATGCCTTTTCCTGTGATTGGGTGGCTTTGGAAAAAGCTCTGCTGGATTCTACTGAATAAAAACATTTTTACCTATAGCATGCAATTAAATTTTGCAAAAAAATAGAAAGAATATATTACTGTATACATGATCTAATGCATTTTTATCATAATACAGACATCTGCATGAATCAACATCAGCTGCATGCACAAAAAATCTTAACTCTTTTTAAATCTTGGTAAGTATCTGACATTTGAGCTGGTTTCCTGCTGAACTGCAGCTCAAGATAGCTGCCAACTTCAAATTGCTTGAATTAGTATGGAGACACAAATTTGAAAATAACACGAGGAATAAAATTTCCTTTGTGAAAGCAAAATGTTTGGTTGCAAACAGGAAACCTAATCAAAGGAGTAAGATCTGATAAGCTGCCACGCCTGTATATGCTTAAAAAACAAGGTACTATTAAAGAATAACTAGAACATTTTCAGGTGAATATTAACTGGCTAAACTGTTTCAATTCCTTCTTCTTGAACAAGTACAAATTCTAACTATAAATGCCCCCTAAGTATTTGTTCTACATAGATTTAATTCTGTTTTTATCTTTACTAGCTTCAGGAAGAGACTACATATATTCGTTTTAAAATAACAACAGAAAAACGTTGGAACTTCTGGATTTTATTCATGTAACTGGGTTGTTTGTTTTGAAGCTAATCAAAAGCATATTTGCTCCACATACACCTAACTCCACAGAGAAAAAGAAGCAAAATGGCTGAATTTAAACGTATTCAGAAATCTGGTGGGTTTCTTACAAAATAAAAACCTTTTCTTTCCCCCAAGGAAAAAATTCACAATGTTTAATATAAAAATTTCAAGGAATTAGTACTAATTCCTCGTGTAATCTAGCACAAAATGATTCACTGTGTGTGATAAAATGCAATCTATATACAGATACGTAATGAAATTATCTAGATTACAAACTGGCAAATTAGGATATTTGGAAACCAAAGCTTTTTATATTATTAATAAAAATTAACTCATTCTTATTATCACACTACCTTCACTTGGTTCTTACTTCAGAACCAAAGTACCAGACCAAATCTGCATGCTCTTTCCAAGGTGTCAGGAAAAGCAATGGAAGTTGGGGCTTTCCAAAGAAGAAGACCACACAGAACGACAAAAATACAAATGAAAGAGACTTCCCCCCACTAAATCTCACATAACATCTTCTCATGCTAGAATTCCAGCATTAGAATCATTAGCGTCCTGACCTGATCTTTCAAAAAACCCCAGCTAACCAGCTAACTAAAAAAAAAAGCACCACCCCACACCCCAAAAAATCCCACAATTCCAAACAAAAATATTCCCACCAAACAAAAAAAGAAACAACACAAAAATTGACAATGCTCCCCTTTCCCCCCCCAAATATATCCCCCCTTTCCTTTCCCAGCTTTTGGAGCACATCTTCATGCAATGTTAAAATTAAACTCCTATTTCTTTCATTCAAAGACACAACCCCCCCACATGCTGTTTTCATACCTGCTAAGGGTTCCCAACACGACAATGAAAGAGTATTTATTTCAAGGGTAATATAAAAGTCATAGCAATAGCCATGGATAGCATTAAGGAAATATCCATAAGTAATTTCCTTATGCTCCTTTTATTACTCAAAGGTTTTATACAAACTTCTAGTAGAACTACCATGTGCTGAGAGAAGATGTGATTAATGTCTTGAGCTGTTCTGCACTAATGTATCAAGGTAACATTTTCTTTAAAATATCCTTTAGAGAAGTCTCTTTAAGAGCATAACCTTCCACTCAGATCATTCAACTTCACTTAAAGTGAACAGACTAAAGAAAAAAAAACACATGAAGTGTCATTTTACTTTGGGATTTTAACACTTCATAGAATACATAGATGTATAAAGTGCCTCATACAGAGTCATCAGTTTCATAATGTTAAGCAAGCTTGGAGTAACACTCGGCAAAATGAAATCATACATGGCACAAGTATTTTTCATGCTCCTGCTTACAAGCCCAATACTGTAATTGTCTGGCTCTGTGGGATCCCGTGTGCCCCCACAGGTGCCTGGGCAGGTTCAGTATTAAGTCAGTGACAAAGAGGCATTTTTGCTTATTTGCTTGCATTCCAGCAGGAGGATTTATTGCATCTTCACTGTCGAAGGGTGTAGAGGCAAATACAAACAGCATGGCTAATTCAGGGCTTTTCTCGGGCCAGGGGAAAGGCAGGACCAGGGATCAGGGACCAGTGGAAGAGCTCTGGGGGAGTGACCCAGACCGGGACAGATCATCCCAAAGAGCAATGCACCTCAGGGGGAGCCCCTCCCGTCACCCCAACACAATGTATGCTCACTGGCCACCACACAAGCCTTCTAGTTTTGGCACCATACATCAAGTTTCCATGGAATTTAACAGGGAATTTGCAAAAAAGCAGCCGATTAATCTTTCCGACAAGTTTCAACTACAGGAAAAAAAAAACCCCACCCATATGTGTAATCTTAAAGACTGCATCATGAAACCAAAGAACCCAGACTTGGTTCAGTAGGTCTAACTGTCAAGGGCCAACACAAAAATGGGTAATCATTTTCTGAACTATAACTACTCAGCTGTGAGGACAGCCTGTTTCAAGTGCTAAAATCTGAAGACTGACAACCACATGTACGTAAAAATTAACAGGTATATTAACTTTCCAGATGCATCCATTCAAATAAGTTTTGTAAACATTTACCTGTATCCAAGCGCTTTACAGGGGACTCATCATCAACCTCAGAATCTCCACATGCACTCCTTGATCTTTTCCTTGGGTGCAGAAGTGTCTCCAACCTTGGAAGGACTACAGACAAAAAGGTTTTGGTCCCTAGCTGTGGAGAAGTTGGCTGGGTTTCAGTGTTCTTTGCAGACTTTTGGGGGCTTATACTTTTCGATTTGCAGAAGAGAATGGATGTACGTCTGTTTACATCAGTTGATGACTCAGCTACAGCAGAAACAGTCGACTCATTGAGATTACTGTCAAGTAAGTGTTCTGGAGTGTGTCCATTTATTTCTTTCTGAATGGAAGTGCTATATAATTCATTATCAAATTTTACTCTTTTGTAAAGCTTACTCTGCTCTGGATTGAGTTCTACTGGTTTGAGGGTTGGTGGTTCTGAATTAGTCTCCAAGTTTGAAGGAAGAGGTAATGCATCTGATGGTTCAAGTTTAGGGGGAGATTTATCTCCTGAAAAAATTATAAATAGAGTGTGATTTTTGAAAACCTGTAGTTATAAAGTCTATTATAAAACTCACTATAAATGTGCAGCCCACCAAATAAATTGCTGTCTGGAAACAAAGCATAACATTTTAAAAACAAAACTTGTCTAGCAACAATCTGTCCTAGTTAGTAGTTCCTACTTTTATACTGGGAATGTAACAGGGGTAGAAAAGAAGATGTTTATAGTTGGTGTTAACAATTTATACCTGGATAAGTACTTTTTTCTTCTCATGCAGTTATGTTAGTTTCATTAACTAAAAACTACAAAATCTATTTTTTCATTAGAAAGTTGGGGTGGTGGATTATCTGTTAAATGCAATTATACTGCCATTCAAGTAAAATTTTTGATAACATACATTTTAATCTATTTCACCTTATCAATATTCACCTTACCTGCCTATGAAAAATTTTATCAGACAACCAGTAAAAAACAATAAAGAATATTTGTAACCTATTCTACTTCAGTGAACGAAAATGTGTTACAAAATCTACACAAGGGCATGATTTGTAAAGCCGTTTTACAGTTGTAACCACAAGTTTTACCTACCAAAAGGAAAAAGTAATAAAAAATGGGGGAGAAAAACCCAACACCCCCAAAATCTTGCAGCTTGATTAGCCACTAGCTGACAAATAACACATTTCACAATGCAGATCTGATTGGAGACATTAGAAAAACCACCATCTACTGTTCTTCTGCAGGACCCTTCCCCCCCCACATTTAAATTTTTTTTAATATGACAATGTCCCACTCAATTTCCCTAAATCCATGCTGGGAAAAGACAATAGAGATATGACAGTGAGTGTATAAAAGTAGTTTCAGTTTCTCATCGCAAGCAATGGGAAAGAAAACAAACATTCTACTATTGCAGCATTCTGTGATCCAAACAGAAGGATGTCCTAACCCATAATTATCAACTCAAAAAGATGTTAAAACCCTTCTAGCTTCCAAAATATAAGACAATACTTATTCTAGAGTAACTGTGTAACACCAATGTACTATTTACGCTATCACATAAAAAAATTTAAACTTAGTTAAATTTTCTATGCCACATGAAGAAAGGTGTAAAACCCCCAAGCATTTAAGCTCTCCATTTGCAGTCTGTGTTGTTTGGTTTTGGCCCAGCAATGTTCACTTGGAAATCAATGACTTCTAAGTGCAGAAAAATCTCTACCCTGCTGTTTAAGGTTTAATCAAACAATAGCATAGTTCATATTAAAAATACTTATTTTTACAATATAGTGAGACTGTGCTCACATCATTTGAAGGCACACGGGTATTAGAATTGGTAACCAATATTTCAGGAAAACAGGAGAATGAAATGTACAGTCAGATAAGCATATTTAAACTACCAGCAATGAAAAAATCCTGTAGTTTAGAATCTCCAAGGTGACTTTCTTTGTGAACAAATTCTGATTTTCTTACAAGTAATTACAAAATATTCAAAAAAAGATTTAAGAACATAAAACCACTTGAGAATTATTTAGAAATAAAACCTGAATTTCATGGGGTTATTCTGGTACTGTATTTTTCACATGATCCAAGACTGGAAACTGAATTGCAAGGGGGTAGTTCACAGCTCTACCAAAGTCAGCTCCTGTAGAGATCCTGGGCACAGGAT
Source organism: Monarcha castaneiventris obscurior (assembly GCA_026261815.1). Classification (NCBI taxonomy): domain Eukaryota; kingdom Metazoa; phylum Chordata; class Aves; order Passeriformes; family Monarchidae; genus Monarcha; species Monarcha castaneiventris. The sequence goes on along the minus strand of JAMPIT010000174.1, from coordinate 2,657,007 downwards.
TCTAATACTTCTCTTATCTTTTTTTGGGCAATTTGTTTTCTTTACTCCTCTGTGTACCTTCCACTTGAGAACTGAAATTTGAACTAATTATTATTACTCTTCACTAGATCAGAACTATAACAACAACACCAATCAACCCTGGATCATGCCTTTCATTATGCTTTATTTAAAAAGCTGTAATATACTGTAAATATAAGAAAATAGCTACTGCTCACTTTGGACTGTTTTTTTCACAAAAAATAGCTGAAGTGAAAGGCTGTGGCATAAAAATGTTAATCTACAAATAAAAAAAAGTTGTGGATTCATTAGCTGCCAAAACCCACATTCCTAAAGAACTATATTTAATACCATCATCACTTGAAAATTAAAAAAATACCCAAATTAAAAAAATCCAATCCATTAAACATTTTGAGAACACTTAAAAGCCTCAGAACAAGATAATGTGCCGATTCATGTATGCTTTTTCTACCAATGCTCAAATCTCCAGCAAGTTCTGTTTGCAAGTAAACACTAAGTTGCTGTTTGAATGGCAGTTAAGGACAATCATTTTATTGACTTCACCTTTCAGAAATTTTGAGAGCATCAAGCCGCAACAGATAGAGACTATTTTATTTATTACCGTGCTTCCACTTTCCCTTGAGCTCCTTCCTCCTCCTATTCAGTACACTTATTCAAAAATGAAACCCATCTCTAACTCTCCTAAAGAAAAAGTTTAGTTTCTTAGAGCTAATCATGAAACAAAGTCAATAGAATTCTTATTTGAGTGACAGATTTTCTTTGCATCATTTAAAAATGAGCAATAAAAACCTCAGAAACTCATTTAAAAGCTAAAAATGCAAATATGATATTCAACTGAAACACTAAGTTAGTCCTTCTAGCACACTGCTCTCATTGAAATCAATGGCAATTAGCCAAGAACAGACGCAGTTCTGAGACAAATGTTTCGAGGAGGAAGAGAAGAAAAAGGGGAAGAGCTGGGTAGATACAGCTGGCTTGATTAAACATGAAATTTGCTAAGTCTTATCAATAGTTAGCTTTATTTAAAATAAATAAATAAATAAATAAATAACCCCCAAACCTACCCACCCTCCTCCCCAGAGTCTAGAGCAGAGAATAAAAAAGGCTAAAAACACAGTACAACAGCCAGAGACTTCATTACCATTGACCTAGGCTCACATGATCCCTAATACATACTTTGACATTTAAGTGTACTTCCAAAAGTATAAAGATATTTTCCACTCAGCCATTTCCAACTGCTTTTTGTATGAGATTGTTTGCACTTTCATTTTGTAAAACTTAAGTTTTTAAAGCTTTGCTACCATGAAAAATAACGGAGGGAGATTTTTTTTAAGAAGATCATTCCACTCTTAAAATATTTGTTGTGATTAAGCAGCTATTTGCATATTTTAAAACAAATATTTTAATTTTAAAATCAGTATTTTAAACTTAATGAATATTAACTTATCAAACTCTTTAATTCACATTACTATTCACATTACAGCACCTGACTGAAGCGGTTCAGAACAGTACTCATTTAAACCTGGTTTACAATCTTACCTTCTTCTTCTCCATCTTGTTCTAATGCTGCACTTTCTTCTTCGAAACTTCCAATACCTGATTCTATTTGAGGAGCCTGGTTGTGTTGCTGACTTAGTTTGTTGCGAATAATGCTGATTTCTTTCTTTAACAGCTTTGCTCTTTTGCTCCTTGACCCACTGGATTTCATTGCACAGGTGAGATCAAGTTTTTCTAGCAGCTCTCTCAGCTGTTCTTCCAAGGACATATGTGCTCTGTTTGCAGGATTCAGTAACCTATCCACTGAAGTCAAAACACGTACAATTGAAAACATGTTAGCATTTCCCCGAATACTTCTCAGAATACTAATACCAATAGGAGGGAAAAATCGCATGCAAAAATAAAAAAATACTGTCAAAAACCTGTTTAGATTAGTCAGAAATGTTGAAATTAATTCCTACTATATATTTACTATTTTTCTTAATCAGCATTTTGCTCAAAAAAACTTAGTAGAGCAAAGAAGTAAAAGGTCAGAAGGAAGACATAATTAATCCTTCACACTCTAATAGATTAATTCCTTCTTGCTAAAGAAAAGGACAAAATTACAGTTATAAAAGAAATGTGTTAATTATTCTCCTCCACTGCCAAACCTTAGAAAACTCACATGTATGTTAAAAGAATAAATTTTAATTCCTAGCATTACAAACGTGTTAAATTTTTTAACAGAGTAGGTTATTTAAGAATGTGCTGAGCTTTATGAACACTGGTAGTCATTTCCCATGGCTTACAAGCATATACAATCATGTGAAAGAAAGCAATCAACTTAAACACCTTTTCCATGTAAGTTGTTACATTAGGCTCTGACTCTGCGAAAATCAGAATCCAGATGGCACTGATGTCTAACAACAGATCTGGTAGAACAGAAACACCAGAATCTTTCAAGCAATATTTTTAATGAGGGCTGGGGAATCTAGTTAGCAAACTGAACAGCAAGAATCCTAAACATCTGTATGGAACACACACTCTGTGTGCAATGAAAAATACAACTTCCAAAAATAATCGAAAAACATCTTACCATCTTCCCAGGAGAAAGGCTGGGGTGACTCAAGTTTAGGCCGTTCCGGTAAGTGCATTCCAGTTTCATTGTTATAACCAATTCCTTCAGCATCTCGCCTGGCTTGCCTGAGAACTACACCTCCTTGATCTCTTAACCGCACCGCAGCTCTATAAAATATTGTATCTTTTGCATTGTATTTCATACAGTTATCTATGATAAGATTGAAGTCTTCTTCAAACTCAGTGAGGTTTTTATAGCCTTGCGCTTCTAACCGTTTTCGCATGGTAGAGAAATCCATAGGATGCTTAATATGATCCAAATAGTCTGGAACCTTTGAATAAACATTTAAAACACAAATGGGTAAAATTGTCTTATTGCAGCCAAAGCAGTGTTAGTTACTAACTGATCCACTTCTTAAATGTATTTTGTAACAGCTCAATACAAGAAATTCAAAAAGTAACTCAGAATTGCACATCTTGATATTGCAAACATTTGCCTGCCAACAGAAGTTTACATATTACAATATTCTGCATCTTGGGTAACAAGTTTGAGCTCTACTGAGAGATGCTGAAACTACTTTTTCTTTTTTTTTTCAGTTCTGTGGTTTTGTGTACTCCTACTTCCAGGCAACTAGTGACAGGACAAGGGGACATGGCCTCCAGTTGTGCCAGGAGCAGTTCAGGTTGGATATTAGGAAAAATTTCTACACTGAAAGGGTGGTTAAGAATTGAACAGTCTCCCCAGGGAAGTGGTGGAGTTGCCATTCATGAAGTGTTCAAAACAAATGGATGTGGCACTTTGTGATACGGTTTAGCTGGCATGATGGTACTAGGTCGAAGACTACACTTGATGATCTTGGAGGTCTTTTTCAACCTTAATGGTTCTATGTATGATAAACAGATGTGTATGCAGTACATGCACACACACGCACACACATATATCTAAGTCTGTTCAGTTTTACCTTCAAATAAGAACATAGTCTCTGCATTTCAATTTTTGACACCCTTCAAATTTGCTTTACCAAAATCATCTTATTGAAAAATATCAGTATGTGCACAACATTCCATAGAAGTATTTCCCAGAAATTATTTTGATATGTAAACATGAGAAGGCTTTCATAGCAGTAAACCATAACTCATAATGTTAATTATCAGAATAAAGATTAAAAGGCAACACTGCTTCTAACTCTGCATGTAATGACTCGTTTCTGGTACTTATGTGCCACCAAGCCATATGTAAACACCAGGAAACACAGCTGCAAATGTACCTCTTTAAGGTTCACCGGCTGAGCAAATATTCGAGCAGAATCCTTTTCCTGCAGCTGATCCAGAACCGATCGCAGGAGGACAGTGAATGGAATAAGCTGAAGTTCCATAGTAACCTGCTCAATCTTGACCTAAAGAATAAGTTATCCAGTTGAGCATTTTTCATTAACAATCTGTATTAAAGTTGTTTTGCAGCAATAGCATAGTATTTTAGATAAGAAATAAAATATAAATACATTTAAGTAAATTAGTTCAGTACTACTTTCAGTATCATCAGCTGGCATTTGTCTGACCTAGGTTTTCAGGTAATGATTTTACAAGAAAAAATCATTCTCATTCCTACAACTCCAGCTTCCCAGAACTCAAATTTGTATTCTATATGTAAGAATTCTGTTACATATTAAAATGTATTTTTCTTCGAAAATGTTACAAAACAACAGCTCCACAATTCATGAACAATGTGAAAATAGTAAGAATTTAAAGGTAACATGTTTCAAATTAAATTTCAGTTATACTGCTATGTTCGAAGTTTAAAAAGAGAATCTGATTTACAGGCTACATAAGACCAAAACAAAGAATATTTGGAAAGACAATGTTCTACATAAATTCCAAGAAAAGAATTTCAAAAAACAGAATCAGCATCTTCAAATAGTTGAACATCCTCCAGAATTTTTGTTATTTTTGACACTATTTCAATTCCTCTGCAGATTAATTTTCAGGCTGTTTAAAGAGTTACCAGCAATGCCACAGTCTTGCTATGGCAAAAGTAAATTCTTAATGAAAAATTAAAGCTCTGTGTATATGCATATAATATAAAAATGTCAATAAAGTATAAGCAAACACACATATGTAAAATACATGCATATAAATAATTCCTGTGTATAGCAAGCAATACGTGAATGAATATGAACGATGCATAGAATTCCAGAAGACATTCCAGAACGACAGATTTTATAAGCTTGAAATGAATGTTCACAGTTTGCAAAAGTCAAGATGAAATGGTGTTTTTATAAATAAGGACCATTAAAAACTCCTAAGTGCAAACATTTTGCTTTCACAGTTTTCATATAAAAGTTTATCTTTCTGCATTACCATTTCCTCAAATCTCTTCTCCTGGCAATGTCAACTGTAGAATGTCGTAGAACTTCAGATACAGCTTTTTTCTTTTTTTTTTTTTTTTGGGACAGAAGGATAAAAGTACATGGACATGTATTGGGAAAACCTGAATAGATCAAATCTTCTACAGTTCTTCAGAAACCAATTGTTTTCCCAAGTCTAACAGAATGTCTTGTTAAATAATTTCTCTATACCAATGCACACAGCATGTGCAACAAACAGAATGAACTGGAGGTCACAGTGCTGCTAGAGAGCTATGCCCTAATTTCCATTACTGAAATTTGGTGGGACGCATACCATGACTGGAGTGTGACTGTGGATGGCTACAAGCTGGTCAGAAGGGCCCAGAGGGGAGGAAGGACTAGCAGGGTTGCCCTCTACATTGAGAGACAAATATATTGTGAAGAGTTGTCTCAAGAAAAGCCATGAGCAGGTTGAAAGCTTAAACACTGAGGTGAGTGAGGGAACCACATTGTTGGCATTTATTTCAGATCTAGGGGAGCCTATTGACAAAGCCTTCTTGCTCCAGCTACAGCAGGCATTGCTTTCGCAGGCTCTTGTCCTGCTGGGGATTTCAACCACTCTGACATCGGGAAAAGTAGCATGACAAGCTGTAGGAGGCTCTTGGAATGCATTATGGATAACTTCGCATGGCAAGTAATAGACAACCCTACCAGAGGGAATGTGATAGAGGATCTGGTGGTCACCAATGCAAGTGTGCTAATCTGAGACATCAGGACTGGAGGCAGCCAGGGCTGCAGTTATCACACATGGATGGAGTTCATACTCCTCAGAGATATGGGTCAGGTGAAGAGTAAAGTCAGCATCCTTAATTTTAGGAAAGCAAACTTCCAGCTGTACAAGGCATTGGGCCATAGGACCCCATAGGAAACTGCCCTCAGAGAGAAAGGAGCAAAACAGAGCTGGCAGATCTTTAATGGCACTTCCCATATAACACAAAAGCTCTTGATACCTAGGTTTAAGGAATCAGGAAAGTAAGGCAAGAGACTGGCAGGGATAAGTTGAAACTTGACTGATCAAACTAAAAGGCAAGAAAGAAGTGCACAGGCAATGAAAGCAGGGACAGGTAACCTGGAAAGAGTAGAGGGATGCTGTCTGGTAGCCAAGCCACTCTGCATGACATTTGCAAGGTCATGGCAATGAAGTGAAGACCCAGGTGACTAGAAGAAGAGAAACACTGCACGTTTTTCAAAAGGCCAAAAGGATGACCGTGGGAACTACCAACCTGTCAACCTCACATCTGTGCCTGCAAACATCATGGAACAGACTGTCCTAGAAGCTATGCAAAGCTTCCATGTGGGGGACAAGGAGATGGTTCGGGAGAGGCAGCACAACTTTACCAAGGGCAAGTCCTGCCTAACCAACCTAGGGGCCTTCTTTGATGGAGTAAGTCTTATCAGCAGACAATGGAGGAGCTATGGATGTCATCTATCTGGACTTCTCTAAGCCCTCTGACATGGTCCCCAACAACATCCTTCCCTCTAAACTGAAAAGAGATGGATTCAATAGGTGGACTGTTCCATAGGTAAGGAATTGGCTGGATGGCTGCATCCAGAGAGCAGAGATCAACAGCTTGGACTTAGGATGGAGATCAGTAACGAGCGGTGTCCCTCAGGGGTCTGTACTGGAACCAGAAGTGTTTAGTATCTTCATCAATGACATAAGACCATAGGATCGAGTGCACCCTCAACAAATCTGCAGATGACACCAAGCTGAATTGTGCAGTTGACACACCTGAAAGACAGAATGCCATCCAGATGGACCTGGACAAGCTCAAGAAGTGGGCCCCATGGGAATGCCATGGGGATCACCAAGGTCGAGTTCCACGTCCTCCTGCACCTGGGTTGTGGCAACCTCAAGTATAAATACCAGCTGGGAAATGAACAGATCCAGCCCTGTCAAGAACTTGAGAGTAATGGTGGATGAAAACCTCAATACGAGCCGGCAGTGAGCGCTTGCAGCCCAGAAAGTCAAATGTATCCAGGGCTGTATCAAAAGAAGTGTGGCCAGCAGGTCAAGGGAGGTGATTCTGTCCCTCTGCTCTGCCCTTGTTTGACCCCACCTGGACTGCTGCATTCAGCTCTGGAGCCCCCAACATAAGGGCATAAAGCTGTTGGAGTGAATCCAGAGGAGGGCCACAAATATGATCAGAAGACTGGAGCTGTCTTCTGAAGAAAGGCTGAGAAATGCAGTTGTTTAGCCTGGAGAAGAGAAAGCCCAAAGGAGACTTTATTGCAGCCTCTCAGTAGTTAAAGGGGGTTTATAAGAAAGATGGGGACAAATTGATTAGTCAGGCCTGTAGTGACAGGACAAGGGGTAACAGTTTTAAACTAAAAGAGGGTAGATTCAGACTACATAGAAGGAATAAATTTTTTACAGTGAGAGTGAAGCATTGGAACAACAGGTAGCCCAGAGAGGTGGTAGATGCCTCATTCCTGGAAAAATTAAAGGTTAAGTTGGATGGGGCTTTGAACAACCTCATATAGTCGAAGATGTCCCTGCTCATTAAAGAGAGGTTGGACTACATGATCTTTAAGGTTCCTTTCTACTCAAGCCATTCTATGATTCTATGAAAATTTTACATATTTTCAATAGTTTGAATGCACAGCATGCACATACGTTACTTGACCCTGTGAGGAGTAAAATACAGCAGTCCTTCTACTGAAAAAACTGTGTGAGAATACTTAAATTATCTTTCCTTCAGAAAAGTTTCACCAAATTAAAAGCTGCTCCATTTACCTGTTCTCTTTTTAATTTTTCACGCTTACGTATAAGTTCTATCAATAAACGTGCTCTTTCAAGATCGTGGCGCAGCCTTTGCCAGTACTTCAATTTTTCTTTTAAGGCTTGCATTTCTTCATCATCTTCTCTCTAAGAAAAGAATCAAAATGTTTTCATGAAATGAAAAATGCATACCTTTTTTTATACAATAGTTTTATACAATTACAGAACGTATGCATGTGAAAGGAGAAACTACTGTCTTATAGTTATGGCACTTGGTCATAAGCTTCATGCTGCAACAAGAGAAAACTCATGGTCAGGGTATCTTCCAGTTACTCAGGGGTCTAATTGAAAACAAAACCTAAACTGGACAGCAATCCTGTGGCAAAGGCTACTGACATCAGAAGAAGCAATGCAGCTAACAGCAACCTAGAAATACAACAAGCTGCAAAATACAGTACAATATTTTTGCATCAAAATCCAAACTAGGCGAACACCATCAGTTTCTTCAGAAACTCCAGCCTGGTAGAAACAAATTATTCATGTGGTCATCACAGTCCATCTCCCTCACACCCAGCAGAACTAGGACACACTTGTAACAAAACAAAGTAATTATGGCTTGTGAGGACAGGAAATGAAAAGATGTTTATTAGATAATATAGTAACTTCAAATGGTAGTTCAGGTGAATAATGCAGCAATACACCCTTTCGGAAAATGGATGAAAGAATTTACACATTTTTCAGAGTAAGTAATGTTTGAACACTTGCATTATTTAGATTGATTTGTACATACAAAACCCAGTGATTGTTTCCCTTTACTATTTTTCATAAAGAAAAGGGGGGGATACTGGAATACTACTTATAGGATTCAAATGGTATTGGTAATTCACCAGATATGAGGCCATAAGGAAACAGAAGTCCTGATATTAGTACCAAGTACACAAAAGAAACATCTGCTTTGTAAAATTATTACATTTGAAAAATGAGTATTTTATAAAAGCATCTCTGAGAGATATCCAAAACTTTGCATGCCTGCCCATAACTAGCATAATGCAATATACACTTGGTAATTCAACTTGGAGGGAGGGTGTTCTAAAAGGTAAAATGAAAACAGTAAATTCCATAAGCTATAAAATATAGAAGACAGAGGTATAAAGAAAAGTGGCTAAGCAGATGAACAACAAACAACATTACAAATTATTACACTGAAAGCCATAAATTCCTTAAGAAAAGAATAATTTAGAAGTACCATAGGTCCTCTAAAGGAAGCTTGTGTAATTTTTCAGACAGTTGGCTCTAAAAATAAAACTAAAAAACATGGAAGTTTAAAAACATTATCTAATAGATTTGCCAGTGCTATAATTACATCATCTGCATTGTATTTTGTTGCTTTAAATACTTTGCAGAGGTAAAGCTTAGTTTATTCAAATCTCTGACTTCACTGAAGTTGAAAATACTTAAAATATCAACTATCTCTGTACTAGAATACAGTAGTCTGGAAATAGCAGTTTGGTCCTCTTTCCAGTAAGAAAAAAAAAACCAACAAAAAGAAAACCTAAAAACTGGAGCTAGAAACTTCCTAGTTCCCTTTCCCAATAACTATTACAATTGACAGTTATAATTTATTTTAAAGAATTAAATCTTGACATAAACATAACATAATTTAACTGCTGGGGTCAAAACAGTTCAAAGTAAACTTTGACATAAAGGAATATTAATATTTTCAATTCCATAAAATTCTCAAGAGACTAACTGAAATAGGAAGTCTACACTGACACGAATTGCTGCTCTCCTAAACCCTTTCATCTCTGAGTATAGACCCCATGCGTGGAAAAACAAGCTAACTCTTAACTGACATAGCTGTACTGTTTTTTCACTTCTACTGTTTTCAGAACCAAAATTAAATTGTGGTGACTGCCAGAAGTAGAAAGCTTGTTCTCCCTTTGCTTGCAAACATTCAGAGTCTGCTCTTTTGCCCTATGTAACTGCACAATTTAAGAAACTGGGGAACCGAGCCTTATGAAAGCTAAGTCAACAAAGCCGTACTAGTTTTAGGGTGGGTCAGGACACTTAAATACAGCAAGAAAAAATGATGTTACAGCAGGCCTTAGGGTAGTTTATTAGAGACTTAAGTATTTGGCTAAACCTCAAGGTGCAGGTGCACTCAAATAAAATAAAAATCTTTTTACCTGAATCAGTTATTTCACCAATTTCATTCCACAGAATAGGCACATACTTGTCAATCTGTGGATGTGACTCAAAATATCAAGAGCACCCTGTTTGCCTTTTTTTTTTTGGTACACATACGCTACCTTTCTGAATGGCACTCTGGCTTGGAGATTAATAGCAAGCCTCCAATTTTTTGTCACTTCTGTGTGAAGTAATGTTGGCAGATAGTTTACAGTTTAATAGCTAAGATAACCCTCCTCTGCCCTAATCTATTTACTACCTGACATACAACATATACCTTTTAATTAGATTAAAAGATCCAGGCAAGTTGAAGGGAGTATGAGGATGCGGTTTCCAACAACCAACCAGTAAAAACTTAAGACAGAAAGAGTTCCTTCCAAAATTTTAGCTTTCTGATAAAGATTTTATTAACTTTTTGGTAGGAAAGTTCTTCTTCTTCCAAGTCTTTCTTTCTCTATAACTGTCCTGAGAGCCACCAAGTTTCATTTGGCTGATGACACAAGAAAATTTCATAAAGAAACTCTTGTTTGGAGAGGGACTTCATCAGGAACTGTACTGATAGGACAAGAAGCAATGAGTTCAAACTGAAAGAAGAGAAATTTAGAGTAGACATTAGGAAGAAATTCTTGACTCTGAGGGCGGTGAGACACTGAAACAGGTTACCCAGAGAAGCTGTGAATGCCCCATCCCTGACAGTGTTCAAGGCCAGCTTGGGTGGGGCATCAGCAACCTGGTCTAGTGGAAGCTATCCCTGCCCATGGCAGCAGGGTGGGAACTAGATGATCTTTAAGGCCTCTTCCACTCCAAACCATTCTGTGAGTCTATGATTTTCCAACGTACTTAGTTCTTGCCAAACACAGTATTACCTGGAAAAGCTAAAACTTACACATTTATTATGATGCCATGATGATTTTTTGCCCCTTTTTTATATACCTGTTATATATCCTCAGTGCTCTTAGCATGCATACTTGTAATTCCTTAAGCCCGATAACTCAGCAGAGTCCTAGTATTCTGTTAAGCCAGGAGAACAAACATCCTGGAGACCTCGCAGCTGGAGGCCGGAAAGCCCTAGACTGTCCCAAGAAACCAAGGTCCTCTCTAGAACACATCCTGTAAACTAAGATTAGGCACAACCAGGGGGGAATTCCTCGGGATGGGGGATATCAAGCTAACCATTCAAGCCTCTCATTGGGGAATCTTTGATAGATATGCTAATTTGCAAGGTCTAAAAACTGTATACACAATCTGTCGTGTGGGTGAATGTCGGCACACTCCACCTTGGTGAAGTGGTGCACCATAAGGATCCTTATTAAATACTGAGGTAAAAACCCTTTCTTCCCTCAACCATGTCTGGCTCTTAATTTTTAAGACCAGGAAAAGGCATCAATTAATACTGAGGGAGGAGGAAAACATTTTTAGGTCTACACAAAGAACATGCAGCAACTGAGAACTAGTCTCACCATTAGTATGCTACCAGTCTCTCCATATTAGCAGGAACACTGCCAGTGCAGCACCCTATCTCTCCTTATTCTGGATGTGAATGTGTGAGAGCAGCCTCACTCCTTATAGAGACTGTAATTTAATATGATACAAACAAAAACAGAATGACAGTGATGAAACTGGAACTTGAGCAATACAATTACGCTTTATTAGCATGCTCTCCTGGACTTGTATGCCAATCAGACAAAGCCATTTAGTGGCTGAAACTTGTGTTCTCAATGAAATCTTCAGTGCAGGTGTGACCTTAAGTCATCGGCACCTTCTTCTGTATTTCTTCTAACAGTGGCTTTGAACTAACTTCACAACAGCAGCAACAATCTACACTTAAATTTCACACCTTATTTTCATTCAAGCATTCCTAAAGTTCAGGGAAAAAAACTAAAATAATGAGGATGTAAATTTATTAGAGTATTCCAGTAACTTTCTTTAATTTCTACGTGAAGAGAAAAGTGAGGGTATAAACCATTCTCTTGCTCCTTGTTCCTGCAGATGGTGAGGCAGTCCAGGTCTTTTTGCCTCATTTAGAACTCTCAGACCTTCAAAATCATACCATAACTGAACTCTGAAACACATTTATTAGGAAGTAAATCTAGGTCATGAAGACCTATCCCTTTGCCAAATTTGTTCTAGTAATTAAACAGAGAGGGATCAGAACCACATTTCAGTACACATCCTGAAACCATTTTCAGGGTTTTGGCGCCTCCTTGTAACAGTTCTTTTCTGTTTAAATAACAATTTAAAAAAAATCTGAATCTGCATTACATCGCTGTTTATCCTTCTTTGACTAACTGAAAAATCTATGTAGGTTTTTTGATACTCTGACCCCTTCACATAAAATTAAAAAAAATAAAAAATCTGGACTGAAATGAACAAAATAATCACGCCTATCTAAAAAATTTTGTGAGATTTTTCTCATAACAGCTATGCCACAGCTGTTTATTAATGTCTTCATTATAATTTGGTTTATACTTGGGAGTAACAAAATACATTAAATGCCTTGCAGTTATGACTACTTTAATAGATAGATATTGAAAGTGCTATGGAAAAGAAACAATGTCATACACAGGACACTTGCTTCTCACTGAAAAGCACTAACTACACATTTTTCATCAACAGAATCATTTAATACTCAGCCTGCCTTGAAACCAGATTTTACTTTTCAAAGAACAAGCTTTTTAACAGACCAATATAAATAGCTTCCAATTTATTTAGAATATATTTTTATTATTTCCTTATTTAAGAATTGTTCTCAAATAAGAAAAGAAAATTAAGAAATACTGTTTGTACCAAAGTGTAAATAGACAATTGAATTTTAAAATGCTGATATCAAAGGCCTATTTTATTTTAATCAAACATCAATTGCAATTACAGTTTTATTATCACAGTCATTATTTAAATACATAGAAATGCTGCAGCCTTATCATGCCATCCCAGAAGAAAACTGGTACGCGTAGTTTTTCAGACACTAACAGTGGTCTAGTTCTATACTGCCACAATAGTACCACACTTCGGTGCTTTAGTATTTCATAAGGACTCAAGCTCATTAAAAAAAAAGTTTATTATCTGAATAAAAAAAAAATATTATCTGAATAAATGAATTTCAACCATTATTACGTAACAATAATTAAATACACTGCCAGGTATCACTCTTCAGAACTTCTGAGGCAGAAGTACAAGATTAATCAAACTTCAAAATGCAGCAATATAGAAACAATGAAAACAAGATAAACAAGTAGTCAATTTATATTCCAAGTTGACTCCACCTAAAAGGAATCCTGTAACTGGAATTTGAGAATCTCAGCTATGAGGAAAGGCTGAGAGAGCTCTAACTGTTCAGCCTGGAGGAGAAAAGGCTCAAGGTCAGAAATCTCACCAATGCACATAAATAGCTGAGGGGAGGAGGCAAGAAGATAGAGCCAGGCTCCTTTCAGTGGTGCCCAGTGACAGCAGAAGAGCCAAATAGTACAAAGTAAGAATGGATATCAGAAGAATCCTGTTTTTTTTTTAAACTGTAAGGGTGACCAAGCATGGCCTGGTGCCCAGAGAGGCTGCAGTTTCCACCCCTGGAGATATTCAAAAGCCAACTGGGCATGGTGCTGGACAACCTGTCTAAGTGGCCCTGCTTGAGCCACTTCACTCAGCCTTCTGAGTGAACCTGCTTGGGGTTGTACCAGATGACCTGCAGAGGTCCCTTCCAATCTCAATTATTCTGGAAATTATTAATTATTTTTTCAGAGGAAAAGCTAAAAAAATACACACACACAAACATGACAACAAATAATGAGGAAGCAGTGGTGACCATGGTATTTTTATGACTACTTCAATCAATGACTTAATTCAGCAAAGAGAAACACAATTCTAACAAAAATAATAGTTCCACTTTAGAGGGGAAAAATTCAATTTAATACAAGTAAATTATTGTAAAATTAATTTTTAAGTTTTAGAGGCTATTTTGCAGGAAGTCAAACATCTGGGGAATGGAAAGAACACAGCCAACTACATATTCCATTCAATTAAAAAAGGTAATTGGGATGCAGTAAGAATTTCCACATCATGATGCATCACAGCATTTCAAAGTCCATACACATGGATCCACACAACTCAGAAGTTTTAATTATCTTTGAAACTATCCATTAACTTGAAGCCTAAACAGACCATGTGGAGTCACTGTTCTGATGTTTTTCAGCAACTCACTCGTAGGAGTGTACAACTTAACTTAGGCTTGTCTACAATCCCACTTAACTGTGAAAAGCGAAACCAGAAGTTGAAACAGGTCTTTGAACTTCATCAACAACTTGCCTTTTGTTCTGTTAGTACTGAACAAGGTGGGCAATATGGATGTGAATTTGAAAACTGTAAACTAGCTGTCTTATCCTTTACCCAGTTAGAATTCACTTTTTTTTTTCAAGTGTCAAGTAAGACACCTGCTTTGCATCTTTTGATGAATTAAAAAAATTTTTTTTTTAATCTAACTCACAGAACACTGAAGAAAGTTCCAAAAAACTCTAACACTAATCAAAGAACAATGGCGTTATGATATTTGTGATGATAGTATTTTTGTGAAACATTTAAGCAAAAGAAAAAGCTGCAGATTTTTTTTTTTTAGATCTCACATAATAAAAAGTATTAGATAATTCCCAACTGCCAGTATAGGTAATATCACTTCAGAATATGGTAAATAATTTATTCAGTCCTGAGTACAAGTTTTCACTTTGTGCTAAGCTTCCTTGTTTATTTTTTACTCAATAAAATAGAAAATTTCTGATTTCTTCTTGTAAGTAAAAAGTGTATCACATACCTGTTGTGTGTTTCTTTGTGACTGTAAACTGGACTGTAGCCTTCTCAACAGTGGAACACCATTCCTAGACAGTCTTTTAAGCAACCAGTAACTGTGCACTCGTTCAACAAAATGCTTCTTTCGCTGAATGGCCACCTGATTCATAATCTTATTTAATCTAAAACATGGAAAAACTGATATTGTATTTTGCACAACAAAGCATAAAACATATTTATCTACGGAAGTTAAACATCACATATATATGAAAGCATACTATAAAACCAGAAGTAATCACTATGTCATGAATTTCTTTCAGTAAGACCCCTTCCAGTACAAGTATTTCTGAGCAGTAAATTACAACCAAATACATCTGCTTGACACTGCAGTTTCTACCAAATACATTAAAATACTTTATAAAGTTAAAGGGAATAAATTTTTTCGTAATCATTATTGGAAGTGCAATCCCAGATTAGGGCCAAGAATAAAGCTTTATGTGCATTTCAGAATAATTTTCCTATTGAAAATGAAATCAGATAAAAAGCTCCAAATTACTATGAAAATCATCCGATCATTTGTTACCATCTACAGAAAGAATTTGTAGTTTATTTTACAGGCAATACATCTTCAAACTTTTTGCAAAAAAGCATGCAATGGAAGCCTTGTATTACTCTATTAATATTAAACTTTTGACAAATAAACCAAACAAAAAATATAAAACACAGGAACAATTATTATTTTATCCCACACATATAATGAAAATAGCCAAACAAAGAAGACAAAAGTGAGGATGATATAAACAGTTAAGCAAACTCTCTCAACCAAAATCAATCAGTATTTTCTCCAAAGCTGCTACTTAACAAATGCAAATACTCTACGTATATGCTCATTTGCAAATACTCTAGGAAAGTGCTGCATGAATATCATACCCAACAATACTGATTCCTGTTTTTCAAATAATGACAGGTTAGATAGATGTCCAAGTCTCAAACACAACACTAGCCTCTCAAAATTTATATTCAAAAGGAAGTTTATCTGAAACAAATCTTCAGCTCTCTGAGCCTACAATTTGCAATTACAGCAAAATAAGTTAGAAAAAGTTAATGGTTATAGAATGAAAAGATTTTCTCTTTGCATGATAATGCTGGTATTTGTAACTGGTGGCAGCCCTTGTATAATTAACACAAGATGCCCCAAGGTACCAACCACCTATATTGCTAGAGAGACTGTTCCTCCATTTGGGGACAGGGGTGAATTGGAAAGAGAGCTGGACGTAAAACAGTTACAGAAAGGTTAGTAACAATCAAAAGAAATCTGTTAATTCTTCACTCACAATATTACTTCCCATGGCAAAACTACCACTGATAGTAGGGGGTTTATCAGATATTCTCCAAAATTTAATACTAAACCAGGCAAATATTAATTCAAGAAGTGTCTGATTTGTAGAGCAGTACCATGAGACATTTAAACAAAAATCATGACTGTATATACATACTAATGTTTTTCTGCTTTTTCCCTTTTAGTATTAGGAAGAAAGCAGTTTTGCAGGTAAGTGATAAAAGCTAAGTAGTCAAAACACCCAAAGAAAATGTAAAGTTAGAAGTAAGCCTTGGGTAAAATTATTTTTAAGAATATCTGGGAAAAATAAATATTTTCAGACTAACATACAAGCGAATGTACCCTGAGTTCACCAAAGGTCATCTATCCCTGGGGTTTTTTTGGGATGTGTAGAAGATAAGGTGCAATAAGGTCTACTCAGTGCTACAGTAACTATGGCTAAAGTTTTCAGTCCTCACCACGCAAAGGCAGAGCAAACCCAAGTTTTCTTCAAAATACAGTGCCATTGTGTCCTTTGGTCCCCCAATGACACTTTTTAAAATTAATAACTAACCTAGTTAGGCATTCTTGAAGAATTCTAGCGTAACTTAAAGCTTAGAAGGTCTGCAGATGGACTTCAGACTGTCTTGTACATCTTTCACTGGAGGGCAGACACAGGCTTCAGAAATATTTACTCCATGCGAATAGATGTGACTCTACTAAACTTCAAACAACTTAATTACAATTAATTATAGAATGCAATCAAAATCAAATAATTATTTTCACAAATCTCTTGGAAACAGTAAAATGTACTGAACCAAGTCAAAAAAGCACAGCCAAATACACACCTATTTGGAAAGATCAGAGAACCATAACATGAAGAAAGGTGCCTTGGCTTCACGCCCATCAGATGTGGCAAGACTAAGCAAACATCTTTAACTACAGCTTTAAGTACATTTGCCAATTCACATAACAAACCATTCTATTCATATATTAATTATAATAGTAAAGTGCTAAAATAAGCTTAAGAAAGATGTTCACAGAAGACACTCTCCAACTTTCAAAATATAAATAAACAGACGGTAATTTGCAGTGCAGAAACTACTTAACAAGGGGTTGGAAACTACTCCTCTCTGCTTTCCCCTACAAATTAAACTAAGTATTTAATTTAAACACCACACATGGGTAGCAGCAATATACTTCTCAAAATACAGAGGTCTGAAATGCTTCATGTGGCAGGTATTTACAGAGCCCTACATTATGAACTTAGTGCTAGGAGGATGCTACACCTGCTGTACATCTGACTCTAACAACCCACTAGCTATACCACAGCTCTTCAACCACCCTTTTGCTTAGTCTGATACTTCCAGGTAGACTTTACTGTCCCAAACACTTTAAATTTTGACAGGCAATACAACAATTTTGGGGAAATGAGACAACGCTGCTGTAGAACCCTAGAAGTCGCACAGACTGGGTACTGATTTAGAAGCTCCCACCACTTAAAAGAATTTGCCATGCATTCCACTTTCCTTTTTTTTTTCTCCTTGACAAAAATATTATTAAAAAAATACTGAAGAATAAAAAAAAGGCATGCATTTGGGCCACCTAAGGGAGAGCTGTTTAAAGACTTCATCATTCTGCAATGCAGGATCTGACTTGGACACAACAGGATTAATTGCTACACTGCACTGACAAATCCCCAATGCAGAGGCAAGGCTTACAGAACTTAGGGCACCTCCCAGAACAACCGAAAACAGCTCAACGAAGGCATTTTTTTGCTAAGGTATCTGTCCACACTAGAACTTTTTCCAGTATAAGCACTTCAAAAAACAACAGCTTTCTGTATTATTTTCTAATGGCAAGTCAACCCTACCAACTACTGGGAGAAAAACTGCCACTTTCCCTCAACTTACCAGTTATTGAAAACAAAGTACATCGATAGAGGAATTTGACAATTCTTAAAAAGGTGCCTATGTTCCAATGGTATTCAGTGACTGCTGCTATTTAACGAGTCTCATAAAAGAAGCATTAGGTTTCAAGCTGATGACCACTGCAGCCTTTTGATGTTTTGGCACCAGCAGTCATACTGATTCTTGGTTTGTTTTTTTTTAGAGCTACATGCCAAAACTACACAGATGACAAAAACATTTTTCAGAACTGTTTTAATTGTGTCACAGCCAACTGAGTGAGCCAGTACTACTTCCTTTCCCTAGCCCCACACTGTGAAACACTGATGTGCACTACAAACAGGGGTATCGTAGAACTCCCTGCTTGTCCTTAAATAGGGAAGGGTCTCCTTTGAACTGAACCTTTGAAGCAGCACCTACAGTCTCATCCTGACATGGAGATATTTGATGGATATCTACTCTGTAAAGGGTGATACACTTAATTTACTGGTCAATGCATTCAGAGAGCTGAGTGTGTTACTCCTTGTTTCCTCACCTTTTAGATGCATTTTAAATGCATAAAATAAACTTTGTCAATGTAAGAGATGTGCTTTTAACATATTAGCAAATCTCACAGCTGCCTTCTTTGACTCGTAACTTCCTTCCTTTCCCAGTTTCAGTTACATATCACTGTGGCAACTATGGCAACTGGTTACAGGGAAAAGTGAAACGAGTATTTTGGTAACCAACGATGTGGCAGTTTAACCTAAGAAAGCCAATGAGAGATAATCAGCCACTTTTTTATCAATCATCACTAACCACTGCACAGAAATGCTTTTTAACCCCACTGGTATTATTTTGTATTACAGTACCTCAAGATTCTTAAGTTTTTGAAATATAAACTGGAAAGAACATTTTCTTAAGTATGTGATTTTGACAACATTACTAGAGTAACTCAAGCACAAAGAACTTAATATAAAAATCTGTATTAATCAAATATCCAAAGGAAGATCAAATACCCATTAAAACCAAGCAATTTTTAAACATGAACAAACCCTATGGTATTTTAATTACCATACTTGTCCTGAGTCTCCAGTTTTATCAGTTTATGTTGCATCCTCCTTTATCCAGCATAACAGTACTAAAGGTACACACAACACAGGAAAACTGTATTATACTCTATAAAATTTCATTCAGTATCACTAACATACCAGTTTCCCTTGACCTATGGTAATATCCATTAACAATCAAATTATGTTCCACTTCACCGAGCAAATAAAATACCCATATTTTCCCATACAAAGATTGCAGATATGCTTCTAAAACCTGTCAGAACAAAATGTAAAAAAATCTGTATTGAACAAGTTGAAACAAAGTAAACTGAGTTTCCAGAACACTTGAATTTTCAAGCCTTGTTCAGCAAACTTCCACAAAATATACTGAGACTTGCAGGAAGCAGGGAAGACACAAGAGCTCCCTACAGATAATTATAGTAATTCCAATGACACTAGAACATAATTAGCATAGAACTAGAATAAAAAGCTATGGAAGAATTTATTTGGGGAATTGGAATTAATTCTGGAGCCTTACCAACTATTCCTCCTAGCTCCATATAAAAAAATTTCAGTTTTTGAAGATCAGAATGCCCACCTGGACAGATGAAACTCTCCCTACTCTTCCCATGAAAAATCTTTGGCAGCAGCTGCTTATCAAAGTGTTTGTAAAACTCGTCTTTCAATATACTTTTTATTTTTTAAAACACTGAAGAAACACAACTTTGTTATCTCACTCCTCAATGAAAGATAAAACTTCCTATACGACTTATTAACTTAAAAAAAAAAACACCTCAAACTGCTCTGACTTGAAAGACAACACAGGCAAATGAATAACTACGTAAAAATCAGAATCCATCTGTTTGCCTTTATTTCCTTTTGAAAAAGGGTAACATCCCTTTAATACCAAGCAGAAGTCAGCTACATGCCTAATAGAGTACATATCAAATCCTGGAAAGACTGAAAAAGATTTCATTTAAACTTCTCTGCAACACAAGTCTGCAGAATCCCCATGTACCAAATACATACCTTCCTAATTACAACTGCTTTCCAGATTTTATTCCTTTTTGTCTGTTATGTTTTAGAAGTCTAGCTACTGAATTTCCCTTTCCTGAGGCTGAGAGTCTAGCAGTATATATTTTATCTACTATTAAGTAGATACATTTTCTGAAGCCAGAAAGTCTCTCCAGGTTCCTATTCTTTATTCAACATTTACTGGTATTTAAATAGTATTTGATTTTGAATGCACATGTAGGAAGCACTTAGTCTTGCTTACATGACTGTGAAACTCCTATTTTTCTATTTGAGCAAACAGCTTGTAAAATTTTGCTTTGACAGGGAAAGTAGAACAGTGAACTTAAGACGCAAGAAAACATTATTATTTCACTGAATTCTCTGTTAGCTATAACAGGTTATCTTCTTCCTATTCTAAGTTTTTGATATTCCAAAACTTCGGATAAGGAAAAAAACCCAAAACAATAAATAAAATAAGAAAGCAAATCCAAACCGAAACCAAACAATGAAAACCCCCCCACTTAGTCACACTGGAAAAACTCTTCTCAGAAAAATCATATGCACACATTTACTTCTTCCAGCTCCTATATGTATGTAATGACCACATGACTTTGAAATCTAGTATCAAAAGGCTGAATTCACATCAGATTAATCAAAAATCACCTTTCAATCTGTAATAAGAAGAAATCTTAGTATTTATCTTCTAATTCTTTGTGCACTCTGTAACTTGATCAATGAATTAAAAAAAAACTGCCAGGAGACAGTTCTTCAGACAATGCATTCTTTAGATGTTTTGCTATGGCACAAGTCACAACACCCTCTAATTGCCACAAAACCAACAAAATTAATGGAAGTTCACATAACTGGTGAAACTCAGAAGTTCTGAAAAACAAAATCACGCATATCTTGGTCTTCATAACTGCATTATCACATATATAATCATTATGGACCAAACCCCTTAGAAAGCACGCAGAATACTAATGATATGCCTTACAGAGGTAACATAATTCATTTATTTTAAGCTTCTTTGCCTTGTACATACAAAATAAACAGAACAAAAAATGTATTATTTTTATTCAAACGCTACTTTTACAATTTACTAAATAAGTTACACTTCTTCAAACACATTAATTAATCCTTATTTAATAAGCCAACCACTGTCAAGATGAACTAGCTTCCAAATAAGGTTCTAAAGTTACCCTTCCTTTTTTAAAATACCGCTGAGGCAAAACTAGTGAACACCACAGTAGCTTTTGCTTTTGATTTAGGGACAATTACTTTCCTAATTTAAGCAAAGACATCAGGATGGTATCAGCAGTAGTTTCTACATGTAACAGAAAGATTTCAAAGTCAAACAGTGTGACAAGAAACATCAGCAGTTGATGACTTCTGGCATCCCTTTCACTTAGGTGATTCTATGATCCAAGTATTAGGTACAGTCACAAGGCACACCTACATAATGCTCCCCTGGAATTAAAATAAGCATTTTCACACGATTCTGCGAATTGTACATACATGTATATTCAAGGATTAAGAGCTAACAGACGTTAGTCTGGATTTATTCAGCTTCCAATTTCTTTGCAATGCTGGCCCTAGCAGTATTTTTCAATGGCTTTTTTTATGTTGGATTTTAAGCCAAATTTCTTATTCTCTCCCCCCACCTTAAAAACTTTCTGAATGTATTAAAAAAAAAACCCACAGTACCCTAAAAAATGTTTTAAAAAATCCCCCAAAGAAATTCACAAGCTACATATATGAATAAGAAGCATTATCTGTGAATGCAGACTAACAGTGTCTTGACGGTTTTGTAAATGTTCCTTTCCCCTTAATACTGCATTTTAACACTTTCTGTTCATTTATTATTTATTTTTCTGCTCCATACTTCCTTTCAGAGACAACAAGATTCTTCTGTTAAGATAACAAGATTACATGTAATTACTTAGCAAGAAAGTTCAGGATAGCTCAAGCGGGTAAATTATAAACCAAAGGAAAACACTGGTTCTGCCTTGAGACACAGTAACAGAAATCCAGCTTTACTTCCAGGCACAGTATTCTTCCTAATAAAAGCAAAGATCAACATAAAGAAATCAGTTAATGTGGGGCACATAAATGCTGATCCATGAGAAGAGCTGAAAACGCTTTTGTAAGAGTCTCAGCAATTTTTGCTCTCAGTTGTAGGCTACTACTCACCTACTTTCATAACAATCTTCTAAGATTAATGACACAACACACCTCATGCAACAACATACAGTGTTTGTACTTCTAATAAAAGTGGGGCTTTTTTACTTATTCTTTGCTCTCTATGAAAGCATTCAATTTCAAATGTTTTCTTCATTTCAGACATAACAAACATGCCATGTTTGTAGAAAGAGAAACCAAAGATGAAAGCAAATATTTATATACTTTTAATGTCAGCTTCCATTTAATAGAGTAGTACTTGCATGAATGGCATTTTAATAAAGCGGATTACACTGTACCTCAGTGCATACTTTAAAAATACTGAAGATTAAGTATTTCATATCACATTATATTTCCTTCCAAGTATATAGCTACAATATCATAGTTTCACAGCATTTTTAAAGAACATGAATATTGACACCATGCAAACAAGCAAACATATTTTAAAAGCCTCTTTTGACACATAAGATCAAGAGACTACACAAAAACAAAGCTATTTGTACTAAAGAATCAAGCACTCAAAAAAAAGCAAAACCATGTAGTTTTCCCAGCTAACATTGTAACTCTTCTGCTTCATGTACTCATCCTGCTTGCTGAATAAGGCAAATGTTATACATGACAAGGATGAGCAGCAGCAGATAAAAAAAAATCCACAAGGAATTGAGAAGAGTCAGCGCAAGATAACTAAGATAACTAAGAAGCACATAGATTTAGATTGCCAAGCTAACCCTAAAAGGTAGGATTTCTTAACTTGAAAATTCTGGAGCTGCAGTCTAAACAAAATCCTTCTAGTATTTTTTTAGGGTGGGGGGGAAATCTCTCTACCATTACACATCCCCAGTGGCAATTCTACATTTCAAGAACAAGTTTGCCATTTTCTTCAGCCAAACTAGCTGGTGGCAGTGGAAGGCTACTTTTTGACTACCATTTGACAAGAGGAGCAGGTACTGTCTGTCCCTCCCATACAGTGGGGACAGTTTTAGAGTGTCCTTTCCCACTCCCCTCCCCACACAGCACAGCTGCTCCGGCACTTCCCAGAAACACAACTTTTAGACGAAGCTCATTTCTACTTTTAAACAATCAAAAAACCCCAAAAACAAACAAAAAACCCCCACCAACAACACACAAAAAAAGCTGATGAGTACAAACAGTACAGTGTAAGCAAGCGAGAGTTTTGTATTTCAACAAAAACTGAATGGAATTTCCTAGTAAAGAAACAACACATCTCTGTAGCCAGGTCTGATGTATATGCTCCATGTGTAAGAGTTCCCTGGTGGTCCCATACATTATTACAAGTGCTAAGCAAGCTCAAGTCAGCATCAACAGCACTGAAAACTGAAACTACCTTAAGGCTCTAAGATGAACTGCTGCACCTTTGGAAGTAGATACTTAGGTATAGACTTTCCAAAATACCTAGGCAACAGGACAGATATAGGCCCAGCATTAAAAATAAATTAAAAAAAAAAAAAAAGAAAAAAAAGAGACAGGGGAGGTAAGCATTCATCTCCTATCATCAATGGATCAATGGTTAGCAACTTCTGATCCTTCACCCTCAAATAAGTACTTCACAGATGAAAGTCTGAAATGTCATATAACTAGATTATAAATGACCTAGAGAATGACACTATCTATATAAGTTAACAGCAAAAAGCTTAGAGTATGACATCTGTGTAAGAAATTGTGGTCAAAGTCATTCAAGGAAGCAGCATAGAAACCTGACCTAAGGTAAGCTGATCCAGAAATTCATGAGCTACAAAAGTTGTGTAGAAATTATGAAGTATGTTGTTCCACACCCAGTCTTTCTAAAATATTACAAACATTAAGATAATTGTTCTGGAAAACAAAATGATCAAAAATTGTGTTATTAAAATGCTCAGTCACTCATATACTCTCACCATCCACGAAAGAATATAAATCCTTCCCCCTAAATGGAATATAAATTGCAAGATGCCTTTCAACTCAAGTTTCACCAGATGAACTCAGGGGCTGCACCTAGAAAGTACTTTCCTCCTCACTATGATCTTCATATTTGCACACTCTTCCAACTCCCAACTCTGAAGAGCCAGCAATATGCCAAGGAGGTGTACTGTCTAGTTATTAAGAAAGCAATCCAAACCAAGCATCTCCACATGTGCCTCAATTTCCAGAGATGTTGAAAACATATTAAAATCAAATTCTTCAGGTAAAAAAGCACTAGTGTTTAAACACTGAGTGTATATATTTATTCAACTTAAATAGCTTAACTGTTCTTCCTCAAGAACTCCGAAAAATCATGCTTCAGCTCCAAGGGAATAAAAGAGTACTAAAAAAACAGATTAGAGAAAAAGAATAATTTTAATGAAGACTGCTGTGAAATGATCCAAATAATTTTTTAATACTTTATGGGTATGTACTTAACTCCTACAGAAACATGAGAGAGTTTGCTGAACAGAAAAAAAAATTAAAGAAGAATAGCCAAAGAATACTACACAACTTTGGGTCTACTACTAGAGATTTGGTTCTGCAGTGTAACCACTTTTCCTTTTAATATGCCCATTTCTGTTTCACTTTTAATTCAGGGATCAGTTTTCTAGGACTGAACATGTTCACGTTACAAAGAATACTTAAGCAAGGGTCTCACTCAGCTAATGACAAGTGATTTATAATAAAGCTCAACTTTAAAATAGCTTTAAACTGTGCACATATTTTACATTTATGACATACAGTACAGGAACTGTACTTGTTTCTAGAAATATGAAAAGAAGCATAAATAGAAGCATGCTGAATTTCTCTACAGTCTTGAAAAGAAATTCAATCATTAACGTGAAAAAAAAAAGACAGAAGAAAATGTTTTGTGTTTTTGCTCCCAGTATCTAATGACTATTAAAAAAAAAGCCACCTGATGATAACATCTTTTTAGGATCTGGCTTTTTTAAAAGCTGCCAGTGGAATGAGATGCCAGAGGCACAACTGAGAACATACTTTCTTATCCTCAACTCTTAGTTCATGTTCTTTCTTACACAGTCTTAAAAAAAGCAAAACAAAACCACACTACGCTACCAATTGGGATTGTCCTAATTAACACAAAGCCAAATTATTTTACACCAACTTCCCCCTTCCATGGACAGTAGTTCCCATTTAAATAGCAGTATTAATTGCCTGCTGTCAATTTAAGTTTTTCTGCAGTGCATCACTAAACAAAAATACCATTTTACCAAGGAAATTGTAACAGAGAACACAGCAATTAATCTGTTGTTTGTAAACACCACAGGGGAGCTGAAGGCTGTTTGTCAAAGTCAGTCAATAAGCAGCTTCTCAGATTAACAAAACTCATTACAGGCAAGAACTGCAGTCTCAAAACACGTATTTATTTAGGTTAATTTAACCAGCTTTAATTGCTCACTACCTGAGACTTGTGAGTCAGATATTTAAAAGGCATCCTATTATTTTAAAAGCCCTCCCTCACTTGTCTGTGCACTCTGAGTCCGGTCACAGTACAGGCAATGAGCCTGCACATGGAAGTGGTGCCTGTTCTGAGAAACTTTCCAAACTACTGCTCTTAAACCAGTAAGACTTTAATTCAACGGGTAAACAAACATTGGTGTTGTAAACACACAAATATAAATTCTGGAAATAGGCCCTGAGAAGTTATTCTGCCCCACAAGGAAAACACTTCCTTAAAGGTTTTTTGTTAAACTTACATAGACCTTACACTACAAGTTTATTCTTAATTTAAAAAAGGTGAGATGAACAAGATTCAAAACTTACATACACAAACACAATTTTCATCCTGGATCTCTTAAAATTAGAAAAGGAAGCTCAGAATCCAAAACTACAAATAAAGTAAACTTTTAGCTTGGCTTTTTTTTTATATATGAAGATCAACTGCATCTATTATTCTAAATTCAGCGGTTAATTCTCAAAAGTACAGTGAATGACAAATGAACATACAACACAACTTAATCTGACAAAAAAAACCCCAAACCAAATGTTCTGAGGACAAGACAGACCACTTGATCATTTCATAACTTCTCTGAAGTAGTTACCGCATTTTTAATGCAACTCCACAAAAGTACAATGTACATAATTAACAGTAATTCTCTGAGAAAGACCTTCAGAGAAAGCATGTAAAAAACATAAAGAACTTGAAGGAGGCATCTAAAAACACTGGTTTAAAATTAAACAGATAATAAAGTAAAGGTTTCTCACACTTTGATGGTTTGCTTACCTCTGGGGGGGAATATAAGGAGCAGATACTGTTGGCATAACTGTACAGGGTTCAACCACTGTTTTCTTGGCTTTTTTTGTCTTTTTTCTGATTTTTGATGTAGACCTAGCAGTTCTGACTGATCCCTCCTTTCTACAAACACCGTTTTTGATTTCAGCTTCTCCATAAATATTCAGAGGTCTCCGTGTGCAACCTGGTGGAGTATGTACATCGCAATAGGCAGTCTTTTTCACAGAGAATGTTGTTCCACTGCCCGTTAGTTCTTTCACAGGTTCCATTTTCATGTACAGACCAGCTTTTTGAGCACACGTCACATGGAATGCAGTATAGCAGTTTGCTTTGTGGCACTGGATGCAGGCACCAACACCTTTCTGTTTACAGAGGTAGCATGTTAACTTCCATCTGGCTGGGGGAATGTTCCTGACACCATCAATTGGCTCAATAAAAACCGTATTGGCAAATCCAACTTCTGGAATCCACAAAGCACACACCACGTGTCCCCAACGATCATCATCTGTCTTTTTAAAGGCACCTCCCTTGTTTGGGCACAGCACACAGTCTACAGGCCGAGAGCGGGACTGCAAACAGTGTCTGCAGAGCCACTGGCCCTCAGGTATATATGGCACCCCATAGCATTCCTGATGTACTGCTAAATTACACATATCACAAAACAGGATCACATTGCTGTTCTGACATTCACCATCCATGCATATACAACACACTGCATCTTCATCAATTAAAGACTGATGATCACCCTGTTTTTGGTTCTCACAATAAGACTCTTTTTCAAACCTATCCATAAGGAATTCAAACATATTTTGTGAAACAACTGACACTCCATCACTTTTCCGCTTATCATTTATCAATTCTAACCATGCATAATCTTCTTCATCCATGTCATACTCAACTTCATTATCAAGTTCTTCTGCTGACTTCTCAATGAATTTGTAATAAATTGGAGGTCTCCGAGGAGCTGAAGGGGGACTGTATTCAACAATCCGTACTTTTGGTTCTGGAAGAGGAGCTGTAGTAGCAGGTATACCATGTGAGCTCGGAAGAGCTTCATTTTTCTTTTTCACTTTGTTATTTTTGTGCCGTTTGCTTCTTAGACAAACTGGTGGTCTTTCACTATTTTCTTTATTGCTGTTGCATTCACTCATTTCCTGGGCAGTAAGATCATCTTCTAATATAATTTCTAAAGGATCAAAGATACTGATCCTATGCAGGCGACCTTCAATTTCTATTTCAACCATCCTTTGAGCTTGAGCGTATGTCAAGGTTTCTCGTGTCGGGGAGTGCTTAATACTGCATGGGGACGAAGAATGCCTTGCTGCCGATACTCGATGGCATCTTCCTTTTCTCCTCATTTGGTAATGTTTACCTAAAATTAGAGCAACAGTTAATACAATGAACTCCAAACAATCGTATTAAAATATTAGTAAGGAAAAAACTCTTCAGTACTACTGCCCTCTATGTATATATTTAACTAAAAATAAACAAAACCTGTCACTCTTACTCAACAGGACTGCTCAGTTTTGTACAAGTTTAACCTAAAGATCAATAGATCTTCTAAGTAACAGCTTCATTGCGTAAACACAGCTATATAAAATCCTTGCTACAAAAACCCTCTAGAAGCACTGTTTGCAAGACCACCGCATGAGAACAGAAACTTTTCACAAGTGTCACAAATAAAAAAAAATTGCATTTGTTACCTTGTAAGAAAACCTTTAATACAATACTTTGTAACACCTTAGGGGTGCCTGCAGTTTGAAAATTTTTGCAACAGCTACAGATCATGCCCTGTAGACCTCTCTTCAGAAGAACTAACCCAATTGTGAAAGCAAAAAAGTTTTTTCTGAATTTTTTTCCAGCACAATTTGAAACACTCACGTTATCAACTCAATTACTATAGCTACATTTAAAAGCTAGAAAAGCACACATACTTCCACATTTGGCAAGTGGGCAGTTTGACAGCCCCATACTTTTTTTACTTTCCTCAATCCTTAGCAAGCCCATTACTCTTCACAACATGACAAGAAAAAACAGAACTCACAGCGCCCAATATGGTGCAGTACGGACTGTAACTAGTAAATATTCCACCTGTAAAGCAGGTTTGACTTAGAGCCAAAACATGTTCCCTGCTTTTAAGTATGCATGTACACACACTCTTCTCCCTCAACAGATTCTTCAGGAACTGTTCTCAAATCAACTGCTGACAGATAAAAATCTCCCTGGTTTTAAACCCAGTCCCAAGCTCTTTAGAACAATTTTTAAGATTACCACCTACTGCAAAAAGATCACATACCATACAAAAAAATAGCTTTCTTCCCACCATTCCAAAGCCCCAAGGCTAGGATGAGCATGCATTTTGGTCACAAAATTCCTAAGTTAAAAGCTTCCATACATACTTATGGCCTTATGACATCTTCACGCTGGGTAGGGCTTTTCTCCTACAAGGGTTGAAAATACTACAAACCTGACTGACATTGTCAAGTTAAAATTCTATTCCCCTCCTTCCTTCTTCCCAATAAATCATTAATAAATTGCATCATTCAACCTCAGCTACATAAAAAACCCTTGATCTTTAATCACTGCTTAAAGTATTATTAAGGCCTCACCATTTCAACTCCGCATTTCTAGTCAGTGTTGCTCACTATAACACAACTAGTGTTAGCATGTGTTGCCAAAATAGCAGAGAAATAGAGAGATCAAAACACAACTACTGTTAAATACCAGTATATCTATTTCAGGAAGAAAACAGCAAGCATTGAACAACTACATTAACTACTCCATGCCACTTGCCTTTTCCCTAAGTCTACAACAACTTCGAAATGCATACCCTCAGAGTACTGAAGCAACTCCTTTTACAGGAAGAGTAAATCACTTAGGCAACTAACCCTAAGACTGGTTCCTGAAAGGCTCTGATCTGTCTGCTCTCACAAACTGACCCTGCTTTCATAATCTGTGCTTATTTTATTATTCATGTGAGAATTGTGCTTCCTGTAGATCTTTCACACAACTAAATTCTTAACTCTTATTACTTGTTTCTATACCATATAACCAGACAACAGTCAGTGTTTAATCATGACTGATCTCCGATCTGCTCCTTATAATCAACAGAAGAATATAAAAGCTTCCACCTCTTTAAACAACTTTGGAAACATTTAATAATTAAATTCTGTAACACAACACAGGATTCGATCATACTAGTTTCTTAACTGCAGGAAACAGTTTAAACAACTAATACTGCCACAGAAGGTCCAATGACTAAAACCAAATACATTCCAGTAACATAACCAAAATTAAGTTAGTTCCCAGTTTCAATACAGCTTTTTTAGTTGACATCTAAGTATACTGTAATACTCAACAGTAAATACAGTTGAATTAGGAGGAAGTTACAGTCTCAGACACAGAATGGATACCCTACAAATACAATCTAATGCACACAGAATCGACACTGGTAGTACTCTGGCCTAATTTCATGCATATTTAGCGTGAACAACTTAAATGCCCCAGTGGACAAAGCAGTGTTTTGTTTCTCCAAAATGCTTGTATTTGCAAATGTTCTATAAATACTCCGGATGAAGACCAGATTTCTGCATAGCAAATTCATGACCTACGACTGGTTTGCTTTTCCTAGACAACTATCAGCTAGCTTTTTTCCCTCCCACCCCTCCAACTCCCCTTGCCAGTATCCTGTAGGTGGACAGGAATGAGGATCAAGACCTAAATTTGAAAAAGAGTAAACTAAGACAAGTTTCCATTCAGTGCTCACAAAGATACTGCACTAACCGTACACGAAATTATTTTAATGTACTTCTGTTAGCACTGTCCTGCCCTCAAAGACTACGGGATATAAACCAGGAAAGTTATCCACGGCTCTCCTCTCCCAGAATTGCATCAACTACTTAGGAAGAAAATCACCGGCAGACACTTTTCCTCACCACAACAGAAGTAGATGGAGACAGTTGTTTCTGTGTAATACACCATGTGAGGCAAAAAAAAAAAAAAAAACCAAAACAAACCTAGTTATCAAGGTGTAGGATAGCTAAAACCAATACGAAAAGTACAATACCACACAGTTCTAAATTACAATCTCTGTCCTGGTTACCTTCCTACTCTTCAAATAAACTGCCTCTGGTCCCTGGATTCCCTGCTCAATGGACTAGGGAATTCCATTCTCAATGGCACTTTCGTGTAGACCATTAAAAAGAGAAAGACAGAGGAATGCTCTTTAGTCCTAGACAATGAGGGACGGTAAGCAAACAGTGCTTACAAGCACACGGGGCGGTCACCACCCGCCGCTTCGGCCGCGCAGCAGGAGCGATCCCCTCGGGCACTGCCCGAGCGGGGGCTCACGGAGCCCAGCGAGCGGGCGCAGCACGGCCGAGACACGCGAGAGCACCAGAGCCGCTCTCAGCCGGCCCAGCGGGAAGAGCCCAGCGACGCCCGATCCCGCACCGGACCGGCGGCCATCCCGGGATCCAGCCTCCCGCGCGCGGCTGCCCCCGCCCCCGGGCCCGCCCTCTCCGGTGCCGCGCCAACACTTCCTGCCCACGCCCAGGGAGCCTCCAACGCGCTCCCTCCCCTGCCGCCGATGGTTCCTGCCCGCCGCGGCGCTCCCCCCTCCCGGCCCCCGCCAGGATGGTTCCTGCCCGGGCCCATCATCTTCAGCCCTTCCCAGCAGTCACTCCCTCCCCGCCGCGAAAATACTCGGCCCACAAATATGGCGGCTGACAAAACAGCTCCAGCGGCGCCCTCCCTCCCTCCCCCAGACCTCCGCGCTCGCCTCGCTTCCCCGCCCGCCCGCCGCTCCCTCCTCCGCAGGCTGCCGTGCCCAGTCCGCCCTGCTCTTCCCCCCATGCCGCTCTCCCGTCCCGCTGCGGCGGGACCAGCCGGCTCCCGCCCCGCAGCCCCCGCCCGCCGGCCCCCGCCGCCCGCCCGGCCGCACTCACGCTGTGGGAGCCGCCGAGGAGCGGCTGACAGACCTCCCGCTCCGCCGCTGCGGCCGACGCTCGGCCGGGTTAATGGCGGAGGCCCCGCCGGTGCTGCTGCTCGGCCCCGCGTCCGGCAGCCGCGGGCGGGCGAGCGGGCGCTACGAGGGCCGCGCTGCCCGCGGCGGTCACCCGGCGCTGGGTGCGGGGCTGCTGCTGCCGCCGGGCGCGGCGCATTCGTGAAGCGCGGCGCGCGTCGCCGTCCGGCTGCGGGCTCGGCGCTCGGCTCCCGGGGCTGAGCGGCTCCCCTCCCCCCGCGGCACAAACAATGCGGCTTCACCACAGCGCTGCGCCGACGGGGGGGAGGAGGAGAGGCGGGCGGGGAGGGAGCGAGCGAGCGAGCGAAGGAAGGGACGTGAGGGCGCCAGGCGCCGCCCAGCCCCGCCGCTGCCGCCGCCGCGGGGCGGGGCCTGCGCGCCGCCGCTCCCCGCGCCCCGGGCCGGGGCCGGCACCGGCCGCGCTCGGGGCGGGAACGCGCTGCCCCCGCCCGCACCGGCCGGGCCCGAGCCCGAGCCCCAGCCCGAGCCCGAACCGCGTCCTTGGCAGAACGTTCAAACGGCCCAGCGCGGGCGGCAGGGAACGGACGGGGGTGGGACGCGGCTCGTTACAAAACCGAGGCTCAAAAGTTGAAGCGAGTGGTATTTATTATCTCTTTGGGGGGGGAGTCCAAGCTCAAGATTCCTTACGTAGAAAATGTGCTTGAAAGTCAGCTCTTGCGTGGTCTCCGGGTCAAGCTGGTGCTTGTAGATTAACTGATAATAGCCTTACATTTTGACAGAGCAAAAGCAGGTTATTTCTGGCTCCCTCTGCGAAGGACACGCTTTGTTAGGTATTATTTTTAGACAGCCATTACAGCCATATTCGAGAACTGGAGGATTTTACTGCGATACATTTCTGCAAGGCAGCTGCACCCACATCCTTAAAAAACAACGTTTAGCTGGCCCAGCCTCACACAAACACTTGCCTGTGCCGATCATCCGGAACAAGTCCTGCATATAGTAAAAAGCAAGTGATTGAGAGTAGGTGTGATTCTCTTTAGCCATCAGTATTTAGCATCCACTCAGCTAAATTGCTGCAAAACAATTCATTTTTATGTTTTCTCTAGCAGTAAGATGTCTGCTTGCCTCAAAAACCAGTTGGTCCTACAATAAATATATGACTAGGGAATCAGAAATAGACACACCTGCTATTACTTGCAGAAAGTTAATTAAGGTCCAGAGAGTTTAAGCAACTTGGCTAAGGAAATCTTGTAGAATAGGAAAAGTACTTTCCAAGTCCTTTTTTCCTCATCAGGGACCATTTAGCACACTGATCTCTGAACAAAACACAAGGTATTAAAGCAGCTAACACTTGTGCATTGCACTCAGTGTAGGAATAGATCCTAAGGCTCAGACAGACACAGTACCTCAAATTTCCAATAGAAGAAAGTTTGTATGAACTGTGGGGGGCATCTGGTCATTTGTGTACTTGCCTGCGAGGAACTACTCTCCAGTTAAATTGTTTTAGTGATCCTACCATCAGACTCAGAAGTCTCATAACATGCTGATATAAGTGTTGTTGCACTGGAATTCAACCTATGATAGAAAGGTATTAAAGAGGGAGCATCATACCAAATCATATACATTAGTGTGCAGAGTATATAAATGAATAGAAACAATGTTGTCAAGAACCTAATAATATTATGATAAGGAAGTATGTTGGTTTATCTTTTAAGGGATAATTCACGTGTATATGCTGTGCTGCCATACAAATCCTTTCTAAGTGGAGACGAGCTTTCCACAGAAACCTTGATGGTGTCAGTGTCCACATTCTAATGTGTCTGACACACAGCAAGTCTGGCTTTTTTTCCAGTTTTTCTGCCAGGTGGACTACAGCATTCTGTAGTCCCAGGACATCCCTTTGATAATGTGGTATTCCTTATTGGTATTTGCACCATTTGACCACTTTTCTGTAATTTAAACTCATGCTTCTAGATTCTCCCAATTACTCTCAGTAAGACGGCATGTGGAGTTTTTGCTCTGAACCATCCAGGCTAGGACATGGAACTCATGTCATTCCTTGATACGGTATTTCAGAGCAAAGATCAGGGCACCCTCAACATAAAGCTCTGTAGTAGGAGTCTTAGGCTTTGAAATAATTTCTCATTGACCTTATGACAGGCAACCAGAGCAGGATCCTCAACTCCTCCTTGTAAGTGTTAGTATGATAAGTTAGTATTAGCCCATATATTTCAAAATAGAACAGTATGTACTATTGTCTGGGGCATCCAACCAGTCCTCAGCACATGTCCCTATAATGTCGAAAATCTGTTACCTTTGTCTTTTCCACCTCCCAAGTGAGACCTGGTTACTCAAAAGAATACAATTCTATTAGCATATGGTTCAATTTCAAGCAAAAAATAAGAGGCACTGTGGTCTACAGTTTAATGGCAACAGACCCCTCACCACCTTTTTTCACACCAGTTCAACATGTGCAAGGGGCTTCAGTCCCAGTCCATCAGAATCCTCACACCCCTACCTGGCAGCACCAAGTTATTAACCAAGTTGCTAATGCTGACTCACTCTGCACGAAAAACTTCACTGAAGGAGGATCTTCAGCCTACCAGCTTTCACCTCCACTAGTTGTCAAATTCTCAACAGAATCACTGAAAGAAAGATCACGTAAAGAAACACAATCACTATTTATCTGCCTCAGCATCCTCCTCTCTTTTCTCCTAGAATCAAACTTCATGACACATTTCTATGTTTCTAACGTGTATCACCTTTGTTTTACAGATTAACAAGTCAATTTAAGACTAGCTCTAGCACTAAATACTGGCAGGGGTACTGATCTTCCTTGGATGCAACTCTGTATCCCTCTTATCCCTCTCCTGGCCTGGACAGCAGCCTGGTGAAGGGACAAGCAAGAATCAGAACTCACTCCACACCTTCTTTAGAAACTGCATTTTGAGAAGGATTTTGGACTGCTAAAATATACATATGTGGGTCTTCTTCCCGTCATGACAAATCTGCCTAACCTTGCATGTGATGCTTCTGTATGATGCCACAGGGCAATCTACCACTAGTAAGCTTTCAAGTTTGGTTTCTTCATTATACCATTTACACCTTCACCCCCATCTATGAGATACAACATTACCATGGTCCTCTCGTCCTACATGAGAATGCTTTTAGATCTCACTTCCTTCATCAATCATGGTGTGTGGCACTGGTAGAATACTCATGGGCATGACTTTGGAAGTTTACAGGAGAAAGGCTATTCCCAAACTTCACAGAAGCCAGAACAGCATTCACTGTGGAAAAGATGCTGTAACCTAATCAATAGACAATTACAGCAGTGTGCTGACAAAATTTCAGCTGTTTATTTTCAGTCTGTGGGGTGGTACAGGATCACTCCACATCATCTGAGTGATCTTTGCAAATTATTGTCTTTACAGAAAAATACACGTATCACTGATCCATCTCCTAGTAATCATAGATACCTTGTCAGAGAGATTGACCCATCATACTAGACTAAGTGGGATGTACGGTCCAAAGTCCTCAATGACCATTCCAGAATGAGGATCAAATTTTTGGCTTCAAATATACCAGAGAAGTGTTGGTCCACTTTACTCCTACATGGTTACTGAATATATTCCTTGTTCTCTAGTTAGGAAGAATTGTCTGGATTACCCTTCTCATTCCTCTGATCTGGAAGTTTTAGCTGTATTATGACAAAAGGTCGAGTAAAAATGAAACAATACTGGTGTTCATAATATTCACCAACTGCTATGGAATCAAAGATCTTTTGTTTCTTACAGCCTCAGTAACTCTTACTTCCTGCATGCACCACCCTTCTCATTCTCACAGCAAAAGTAGCTCTCTGTTTATAAAATTGGTGAGACCTTTAGTCTGACCCTTCAGAACAGTTCATGTCAATCCAAACGAAGAGTCTTCACCAAAACACAGGTTTTAAAACAGAGTGGGAGCTGTGTCAGTGCCTTTTATGGTATTGATGAAGGTCCAGAGCCCTTTTATCATCAGAGCTCCAGCAGAATTCACGCTTGATCAGTGTGCTTGCTAAGAAATATCTCTGTGAGCTGCATCTGCTAAGCAGTCTTATGGAATGTTATCTATAGAAAAGCTTGAAGATCATTTGACAGAGTGGTCTTCAAGTAGTAAAGCTGCTATGCAAAGGCCCTTACCCCATTTCCATTTAAGCATTTTTTGGAACTACTGCTTGGGGTCACCTACTGCAATAAGAGGTATGTATCCTGTCACTTGCTGACAGAGAGATACACCAAGCACTGCTGAGATACACAACTGACAGGGAAACCTATTGCCTGCTTTACTTATCTACTATCTTGAATCCTTTAACATCATGCATCTTTAGGATTTTGCAGTTTTAAGATGCTCTCTACAATATGTGCTCATAACCTTTGCATGGTGGATGGTGAGGATTGAGCTCACTCCTCTGGACACTGCAAAGATGCAAAACCAAACTTCCTAATTAGGAAATACATGAAAACATATGTAAACTATGCCTCAATAATACAAAACAGAAAACCACACCCAAATTACAACATGATGCAGCACAAGCACAAAGCTTGCCCATGTACTGACTTGTAGGTCTGCCAAACAGCAAAACTACAGTCTACTACTTTAGAGACTATTTTATCAAGTACAAACCCTTGGAACAGAGTAATTGGCAGTCTTACGTGTAATGATATTGCTGTTTCCAAAAGAGTAGAAAGAGCCATAATCAAGAGAATAATATTCCCCTTCTCTTCCGTCATTGTCTCTTCGGCATTAATTATTCAACTCCTAGTGTTTACAGTTTGGCACCTTTATTATGTTCTGCACAGTAACTCCCCCTGCAAAGGTCTATATGGGAAGCTATTCCTGCCACAGGAAAACTGCCATCAGAACATCCCCTTCATAAACAAGTCACCTATTTTCTGTTCAGCTCCCAGGAGTGCCTCCCTGCATGACCAGATGAAAATGATTACCAGCACAAGAGAGCAGCAGTGAAGTAAATCCAGGATTTGGGAGTGCCCCTTCAGCACCCCCAGTTATTAGCCATCATTAGTTTACTTTACAAAAGCAGCAGCATGTTTAGAATTGGAGCGTCTGTCAATTCACACAGCATAACTAACTGAGCCAAGTTATGGGCAAAGACAGAATGTCAGTGGTAATGGGTAGGAATCAAAAAACAAAACAGTAATTGCTATGCAAAAAGTTCTAAAAATATCATACTTGCACAGCAAAGAATTACAAAACAGCATGGCTAAACAATCTACATTGGATTTTGACCTCTTTTTTTTGCAAGATACACTGAGGAAACCTCAGTAGCAGATATAAGACAGAATTTATAGAAGGTCAACACAAGAAAAAAGCACCTATTTGAACTGCACGGTTTTGTCAAATGCAGCCATAGAAAAGGGAAAACAAAGTGTGCTCCATACCTGTATCTTATATACAATGATTTTTGAGAAATACAATTTCTTTTACTTCTAATTTCTGTGGTTGTTCTCCTATCAGGTTCGGATTTTAGAAGATACCTGATTTTGGATAAAAGAAGTAGCTTCTAAAAATAGCATAACCCACATAAACAATATTAATGCAAATACATTGTTACCTTCTCCCTTTCCTACTTCCTCATCCTTTTCTCTACACTGAAAAGGATTCTCCATACGGCATTCATCCAAGCAAAGACAAGTTGCTCACTGCCTTCATAAAGTTTAATAATAAATAAAGTTTATTTTATTTATTGAAACCCTTATCCTTAGTGACTTCCCTAATCTCACTTCCTCTGGGGTCAGTATAAAAACTTGCAAATGTAATACGAGATGAGGTACAAGCTATGAGGGAAGTTCTTTTCCTAGTTAGGTCACTCACAAACATGTATCTCTAAGAAACAATCTCCAACGTTTACAATGAGTTAATACTACAGCCTTAGCATAATTAAGTTAAAATTCAATTAGCAATGAGACCCAAATCCAGTCTTAATTACTTCACTATCCCTTCCTCAATCATTCTAGAGGACAAACCTGGTCTGCACATGATTAAGATGGTTTCCAATGGAGGAAGCTCAGTTGCTAGAATCCCTAGTCATTTGTCACAGAAGAAACCCAAAAACAGATGGGCTCATTCAGAATTAAAACCTTGCCTCCTCGTTTACGTGGGGAAGGATTACAAGAAGGTGACATCAAAATCTGGGAAGGAAAAATAAAGTGAAAAATAAGTCAGAAGTAAGACTCAACACATAACATCCACAAAAAAACATGAACCACCAAGAGCAACCAACATGGCCTGTAGCTTCCTCTGTTCAGAGAAATGCAACTCATGCATATCATTTAACAAGTAGTAATTGAGTCCTACACAACTCTGTCCCAGACCTGCTACTGCCTCAGCCAGGGCCTGATGCTGACTAATAAAGAGAGTTTCCAAACTCATGTATATATAAATCAGTTCCGATCGTGATGGCTTCATAATGCAGACAAAATCTCCACAGGCCTAGTAAAAATGCTAGAATAGGAACTTGAAACTGAGCACTCCTGAAAGACATACTCTAGCACGATGCTCACTTCACATAAAGGGTAAGCATGAGTAAATCTTGTCAACTTGCTATTATATGCTCAACTCCAAGTCAAAAATCAGTGACACACACCTCTGATGTGCTATAGAATGAGGATCATAGTGATTTAACAGTTGTGTTTGTAAAAAATGAGGTAATTAATATAAATGCACAAGGGCACCACGGTTTGGGCAGTGAATGCTTGTTTATAACTACTGTGTGATTGCTCATTCCTTATTTCCTGAGCACCCACCTTGACACCTTGGATCTCATGAGCAGAGCCAAGTGCCCACTGAAATAAATGGGTATGTATGCTAAATATATAAATACTTGCCTATGTTACATGTTCTTAGAAATCATACCCTTGTGATAAGATACTAAATTGGACATCCAAATTTAGTACTTCCGGCCTCTATTTTAAGGTTTTGATCATTAAGTTGACTTTGCCTAGATAGGTTCCTGGAAGAGGCTGGAGTCTATACAAGGAGGAAAGGAGATAATTTTATTAAATGCATTACCTCAGCGCATACAAAAATCCGCAATTCTTTGTGCTTTATTTAAGAACTGTTATCTCTTGATGTAGTTTTAGTCTTCATGACTTCATATGGAAGCTGCATCACTGATGCAGGAGTTACTAGAGGTGAAGCCAAAGGTTTGAGTGAAAATAAGCTTATCATAGTAGGTTTGGAGATAAATATTAACTACTCAATTTTGCTAAAACAAGGTAACACCATCAAAATGGTTATTACTCACTACACAGTTATTATCAACATTTAGTGTTTCCAAATGCATACAAATACAAAAAGACAGAATTACACCAATTATCACTGCAGTATCAACATTATGTTTACTACCAAGAAAGAAATTGAAGGAAGGAAACAAAAAAACTAGATTAAGATGAACAGCCCAGTAACTGAAAAGACCCTGGGACCACAAAACACAAAACTCTGTCTGCAGCACTAAACATCCACATTTGGCTAATAACATAATATTGGAGGCATATTTTAAGTTCTGTCACAGTAGGATAGGATATTAAGAATTTAGTTTCCAACTGGTCTTAGGCTCTTGCTATAGCCTCCCTGAGAGCCTTCCAAGTTCAAGGTGCACCCCAGTACTGAGAATGACAGAGAGCTGGTTACTTACAGCTACATCAATAATGTTTCCTTCTTCTCTCAACCTGTAATACCTATTTTCCAGAGAACCCAAACAATTTATTTGGGAGCATGATCTCCTAGCTTTCCACTATTCTACAAAACATAATGGGGAGCCAGATACTTGCAGTTTGCTCCAGGGACTTGAGTGAGAAATTACGTTTTAATATTCATTTAATATCATATCACTTTTAATTCATGCCAAGTTCAATTAACCATGCAAATAAAGATGTTTATTCACAATATCTGAAACAGATAACAAGATTATAAACGCATAAAGGGAGAAAAAAATCAAAGAAAAAAATTACTCTTCTGAAGTTAAATAATAGAAGTTTCGGGTTCTTCCTGTCAGGATGCCTTGCAGATTTTCCTAATTACCTGTCTTCCTAAATGGCTATGTTCTTTCAGATATTTATATCTCAGACTGCAGCCTTTATGGAAAATCTGTATCTTTAGACTATTACCACACCAGTGCTGCTACATTCACCACAAGCCGGCAGTCTGGAGCCTTCTCTAGGAATTGCAGTTACTCTTTCTTTTGCCTGTCACCAGATCACCATCTCTTTGTTTTATTCATCACATTACTTGGTTGTTTGTGAGAAAACTTTCTGGATCCAGCTTTGCTCAGATTTTTAAGACCCAGTTTCTTGAGTTTCCAGTGTATTTTTGTAAAAGAATAAGAACAGAGAAATTCCAGCTATTTCACTCAATCTGTGATGTACACCTGTAGATTATATACAGAATCACTGATTGGTTCTCAAGCCACCTAAAAGATAATTTAAAGAAATAATTAACTTTCATTAATCTCAACTTCCCTAACCCTTAAGGAAGTTTTCAGAATAGGACATAAAAAAATTAAGAGGTACACAGAGGTGATTACAGAAAGAGCAACAGTAGTGCAAAATTAATTTACAGTCTTTTTTAATTCACTGTAAAATTTTCAACTATGAATTGTGAAACTCTCCAAAATCACAGCTGCTAAAAAAGGCAGTCAACAAAGCCACATACTCTAATATTTAATCTTTCCATATTGTGATGAGCATAACTATTTCATTCCAACTGTTGCAATTTTATAGTTCTCTAAAAGATGTTTTATGAGATGACATAGTTCAATACCAATAATAATAACAGTTATTGTTATCACCACCACCATAATTTCCTGTCAACAGACTGGTGATAGAGACTTCTTAACTAAGCTCTCACACCTCTATTACTGTGTCTAGTTGGCAGATCTAGCCAAGATCAAACTTCATTTTCAAGCAGTTCTATTCATATAACTGCACTTTGTAACAATGGAAACAGAGCAACTCCAAGTAACTTCACCTCAAATCACTTTGGCTTCAGTTGCTCGGTCTCAATCCCCTATAGTAACTGACATATACACTATATATACACTATATATATATATACACACATATATATATAATATTGTCTGTATATACATATATACACACACTGATACAGTTGAAGTCTATCAATAAAAAGAAACTGTAAATTAAAAAGTAAAAAGAAACAAAGGACTGGCAACACACAGTGTAACAACTATTTTGTTGGGACTTTGAGTAGTGTATGAAATAAAAAATAAACCCACAATTTAATGTGAGCTTTCCAAAGGAAGTATTAACCGTAACAGAACATTTACTGTATGTTGACTAGCAGAATCCATTTAGAAAGTCCCACCAGTACTTAAGTACAAACATACAACTACTATGGAAGAATGCTGAAGACCTCCAATACTTCAAATTAAAAAGCTAGCAACTGATTTTTTCATATACGGCCATATAGCCAACCAAAACATTCTTTATTAAGTCTGCTAAAATTAAAAAGAAAATTAACTGATGAAAATAACTCAGATCAAAAAACAAGGACTTGCTTAAGCACCATCTCTCTAAACACTGTCTTAATCTAAAATTTAACACTATTTTGAAAACAGTACCGTTTACAGTACTCTTAATGTTTTTCTCCTGTTTTCACTCCCAAAGTTAAGCAGCGAGTTATGACTAGAAACATTTAAGGCAAAGAAGGTGCCTTGACTCTATAACTGCCACTGGGAATTTGACATCAAATGTCACAATCACACCAGATATCTCACTCAGCTCTCCGTAGAAATTACGTACAAAAAAAGGAGCAAACAAACCACTTTTCTTCACCCTCATCCCCCCAGAAAACCCTGGATCACTCGGCCCACTGATAACCTCAACTAATGTTCCTCAGCCGGAGAAGACAATCACCAACCTACACCCGAACACCGGAATTTTATCCGGAGAAGCTTTATCCATGTAGCTTTAAGCATATAGAGGGCCACTGTTTCCCTGAACCGGCGCAGTGCATTCCCTTCAGCCCTGAACATCCTTCCCTGGGATGGCTGCTCAGGTGAGACTCAAACGCCACGCCAAGGGCTCCTCCCGAGGCAGACTGAGCACATTAAAACAGCGCCCAGAACCAAACCCGCTGTGCGTTAGACCACGAATACACATCAAGGTGGGTTTCTTTAACTGGTGCTACGAACAACGGAGGTTAAATTCCTGACAAGGCGAGGGCTGAGCTCGGAACAGCAGGTCCGTGCCCGCTCCGGCGGAGCGATGCCCAGGAAGGCTTCTCCGCGCCCGGCCCACGGGGAACGCGAGGCGCCCGCCCGCGGCCTCCCGGGCAGGCGCAGCCGACCAGGCAGAGGCCCCGCGCTCCCCCCAGGCCCGAAGCTCCGCAGGAACCGCCCCGCCCCCGGCCCGCCGCCCTCAGAGCCCCGCAGCCACCGCCCTCAGCCGCCCCGGGAACGAAGCGGGATGCAGCGACCAGCGGCCGCGGCCTTGCGGAAAAGGCCGGTGTCGGGGCACGGCCCGGCCGCGGGTGTGAGAGGAGCCCGCGGCCCCCGGGCACGGCGGCCCCGAGCGGCCATTTTGCGGCCCGGCGCGCTGACATGTCGCGCGCCGTGCGTGGCGCCGCCCCCCGCGCCTGCGCCCCGCGCCCCGCGGCGGCCGAGCCGGGGCAGCTGCTCAGCGCCGCGGCGGCGGCGGAGACAAAGCGCCGGGTAATGAATGGGACGGGCCCGCCCGGCCCTTCCTCTTAACTCCTTCGGGCCCGGCCGGGTGGCGGCAGCGGCGACCTCCGGCTTCCCCCGCGGCGGCCGCCCGGGGAGGTGAGTAGCACCGTTCCGGCACCGGGAGGGCGCCGGGCAGGGCGGTCCGGCTCTCTGCTCCGATGGTCCCTCACCCCCCCCCCGTGCCCGCCACCGCCGCGTTTGGCCTCAGCGGCCTCGGTGCCCTGCGCGGCCGGGGACCTGCGTCCCGGGCCCGGCGGCGCCCTGTCCCTCCCGGGAGCGCCCGCGGGACAGCGCCGCTAGGCCGGGGAGGGGGCGTGTGGCGGCGGGGCAGTGCAGGAAGCCGGGAACCAGGCCCACGGTGCCGGCTCTATTGTCTATGGGGCCCCGCGGCGGGCCCGGGCGGCCCGGTGAACGGAGGTCGCCGGCGCCTAGGGGCTCGGTGCTGTCCCGGGCCGCCCGGCGGGCCCCACCGCCCCCCGCCCGGGGAGGGGTGTCCGCCGCGGCGCTGGGCGCGCCTCGCCCCCCCGGCATTGTGCGCGGGCCGGGCCGGGCCGGGCCGGGCCGGGCCGGCGGGACCCGGCGGGGCTGAGCGCCCGCGCACACCTGGCGGGGCCGCGGGAGCCGGGCCGCGGAGCGAGCGGTGACCATGTGGCCGCTGCTGTCCCGACCCAAGATGGCCCAGGCAGCCCCGGGCGGAGAGCTCGCCGCCCCCCTCAGGGAGCGGACTGGGGACCGCCTTGGGTACAGGCTCCCGAGTCGGGTGCCGGGACCGGAAAGCCCGGGAAATCCTAAAAAGCGTTTTTCCCCGAGAAACGGGACACGAGGTGGGCAGGCGCCCGCCAGTGGCTTCGGCCGCGGCGTAAGCACCGCGTCTGTGCTTGTTTGCGGTGAAGTTTCAGCCATCCCTCCTGGGCAGAGTCGCTCAAGAATAGTGTCTCGGAAAAGTGCAGAATTTAGCTTTCATGTAGTGCTGCTCTCGTCTTCTACTTGGGGCGTGGTAATTTTGCTTAAAAATGTCTTTTGTAGCTTCTAGGTCTACACTGAGACAGCTGCTGTTGTTAGAGTGGTTGTGTTAGAACGTTTACTGGATTTCTCAGGGTGTCCAATACACTTAAAGTTGTCTGCTGCATATACAGCCTACTAAAAGTGTAAAAACATTTATCATCATATTGAAAGGTTAAAGCCTCTTTTGCATTAATAGTGATTCTGTTTATCATTGCTAAGTTTAGTAGGGTTGGGCTTTGCACTGTAGAGACTTTTCTCCCTAGTGCTTATGTGTTAGAAGCAGTCCTGTCTTGTTTTTCTGGGGGATTCCTTTGAGAAATTTCAGTAATTTAGCATGAGCTGTCATATAAGACTAAGCAAAGAAAACTTTTCAAGCCCCCATAACATGAATGTACTTTCCCGATTTTTCCTTACATGTTGTTGACTTTATGGCCCGCTATACATGTATCTGTTTTGCTTTTCAAGAGTATGAGCACAGCACTTTTCTTCTAAAGGTTATCTTCAGTAATGCAGTGTTTCACTTTAAGAGCAGACGAACACCCTTGGGAGGACATTTGTGGAGTACATACTGGAGGGAGTGAAGTCTGGAAGACTTTATCAACTATCCTCAAGATACTATGCTGCTACTAGGAAGCCTGTGTTTGTGTAAATACTGGGCAGGGGCATTCTAGTTATTATTCACTATGGAGACTGGTGTTGCAGAGGAAAAAATTCTGTTAAAATCAACATAAATTCTTTTGTGGACTATTAGAAATTTGAGTGTTGTCCACTCAAGACCAACAGGCAAGATGCTGACAGTTTTTGTACAGTTGGATGTGTGTCTACTTAGGTTCTTTATGTTGCTAGTACCTTGCAGCTGTAACAGATGTTGAGGAATTTATTCCGTAGGAGTTCTCCAGAGAAGTCATATGTAAGAATTGATTGAGAATAAGTAAAATGACATACCTAAACTAAGCATCTCAGAGAAGAATTTTCTGAACAGTCCTACTGTTGCGTAACAGTAATTCTTCTAGTTCTGGCAGTGTAACACCCCCCATCCTTGTGACTGCTCTGCCTTCTTGGAAGCTCCTGGTAAGCCTTGACCACACCAGCTGAGTGGTGAAGTGTCTCTTGGCTGTACTACTTGGGCCGTGAGGCAGTCCCTGATCGTACCAAGAGCTCTGGCGTGGTAAAGGTGGGAAACAAAGGATA
Source organism: Monarcha castaneiventris obscurior (assembly GCA_026261815.1). Lineage (NCBI taxonomy): Eukaryota > Metazoa > Chordata > Aves > Passeriformes > Monarchidae > Monarcha > Monarcha castaneiventris. The sequence continues at coordinate 2,612,761 of JAMPIT010000174.1, read as the reverse complement.
AGCAATTACCTCTTGTAGCCTTGGTAAACCATTTACCTGGATGTAGCCCGAGTGGAACGGTACCATTGTTACTGCACTTTGGGGAAAAAAGCTTAGTAGTTACTGACTTGATTTATGGTCAGGAAGGCAGCTTATTGATGATCAAAGTCAATCAATCATCTTCTGACCCTATAAACAGCAATCCTAAGTGAGGCTGTTTGAGCTTGCCTGGACTGCAGCAGGCTGTGCCAGCACCTCCCAGAGCTCACAAACCTTCAAGTTTGTGGTACTCAAGGACTGGCAGCCCCTCACCCTCCATCTCCGTGTTCCTCAAGGGGCAAACATTGCCTGTTGGGAAATGCAAAGGGATTGGACATATTTTAGTGAATTTGAGGGGAATTTTTCATAGGTACCTTTACACACATAGAAATAGGTGTACACATTGTTTTACCTGTGTATGTTAATTGATTATGGTACAAATGTTACTCTTTTGAATCCATAGTTAAGTAATTGTTATAATTGTTGTGAAAACTATCAAATCACTTTGTAAATGTTAAAGTACTCAAGTATTAAGTGCTGCTAAACCCTTCTACATCCTTATCTTTCCACCCATATCCTTCGCAGTCTTACTGCTTTGGCATTCACAGCTTTTGTGTAAATCATTCCAAACTGCTTCTTGTTTGATCTTCCTTTGTGTGCTTTAGTGTGTGTAGTAAGCAGTAAAGTGAACCTCGCCATTGAACTCTGTAAAGTTGCATTTTCACATATCCATATTAAACCCTGTTTTTGCCAGTACCTTTGACAGTTTCTTTAAGCGGCCAAACCACTCATTCATGACATGTATGTAAGGCAAAATTGTGACAGGTACAGCATTCTCATTGATAATGTGAGAGGCAAAGTACAGAACAGCAGAAGACTAGACAGGTGATGAGCTTAGAGTAACGTTTGCTATCTTTCTGTTACCATGTCTCCTGCAGCCTCTCTCTCTGGTGTTTCCACCTACTATGGCTTGTTTTAAACCAAGATGCTAAATGTCCAAAGCAAGAATTGTGTTTGTAGAACAGCCAGTGTCACAAGTGCTTAGTGCAGAGGGGGTCTTCTTCAATAAACATAACACATCACTAAAACTTAAAACAGGGCCTTGGAAAATACAGGAGGGCAACAGAATTTTACATGTTTATTTAAAATTGTCCATCCACTAAAGTAGAATATCCTACCAAATACTTTTAAAAACTAGGTATTACAGAAGGAAGTGGCCTTTGAGCCTGTTGGGTTTTTCTGTTTCCTTCTCCCTTTTTTCTTAGAGTTCATCCTTCTTCGAGTTTTTAGAACCCTAAATACATTAACTTCTGAAAGATTTGTTTTTTCCTCTGGGAAAGTTTGAGTTAAAGAATGTACATGTTGTATCTTTCAACAGCTTGCTGCGTTTTGCCACCATTCACAGTGAAGAATATATACAGATTGTAAATCCTGTTTTTTGCAGCTCGCTTTTAATTTTTAGGAGTTTCATCTTCAAAGTGAGCAGGTTGTGCTATGGGGTTGCCACTGTAATGAGCAGTTAAAACAATCAGCCACATGCAAATAGCACGATGATACATGTATATTGGCTTAGTGTTATATGGAAAAGAATATTATAGATAGTTTAGTGGGAAATTTTGCACCATATAGAGCAGACTGTTTAACTCATCATGACTGACATTTTTTCCTGAAGTAGGGATGATCTACGTATTTTAGTAGTATCAACATAAATTAATGTAATTTACATAATGTTACCTGTTGTACTGTATACTTTCAAAACAGATTTCACAAAGAAAGTGTTCTTTTATGGCAGATGTGCCTTACTTTTTGCACATCTTTGGCTGTTTATTTTGTATTTGTTACTGGCATCCTCAGTATTGTTCAATTTACAACTATGGAATTGTTTGATTTCAGCCAATTAGTGGGAAAAATGGCCTAACTGTGGCCTAACTGTAGCTTTCAAGTGAAATCTAGAGTTTAAACCTCTCTGGTCAAGAAGTAATAAAAACCAAAGCTTACATTGTAATTTTTTGGTGGGGGTTTTTTGTTTGGTGGTTTTTTTTTTTTTTTTTGTTTGTTGTTGTTTTTGTTTTTTTCCTGAAGCGAAGGAACTTCTGTCCTAAATTAGTGTGATACATAGTTTAACCATGGTAGCATTGATTTAGGTTTGGGGTTGTGGTTTGGTTTTGGGGCTTTTATTGTGATGAGATAGAACTCAATATGATGGGCTGTTAAAGCAACAACAGGGAAATAGCTTGATTTTTAAGGCCCTTATTTTCATTCAAGAGTGATGATTCAGAATAAACAGTGATTTTTTTAATATTGGACAACAAATTGGAAAGTGAGGTATGAGTCTTTTCTGTAGTCTGACTGGTTTTCAGTGGATGTTGACGTAAGAAATATTATTATATTACTATAATCTTTATGTAAACTCAAAACCTGTGTGCTCTCTTTAGCAATTACTGCGCACTTGCGTCCTCTCCATCTCTCACCTCTTTCCCTTCCTTCTTTGTTGTTTAAGGACATGTAGGGTTGGACGATCTGTCTCTGAAGATTTAGAAGGTTACTAGTTTGTTGTTACAGCTGGGTGAAAGGTTGTTGGATTTTTTTTTTTTATGTCATGTCTTCTAGTTTGCATTCACTAGTGTCATATAGATATATTTTTCCTGTGATGTGTTAGTGTAATTTTTGCAGTGGCTGTTCAGATTTTCTGTATATTTAGTATAAAAGCCAGGTCTGAGGTTCAGTACTCACTAGCTTGAAAATCATGGCTGAAAATAGGCTTTTTTTAACAGCTGAACATTTTAGCAATACTTTTTTGCAATTATTTGCAAAATATATGGGAAAATATATTTAATAATATATTTCTGTCGTGTGACAATGATCAAAGAATTTGTACCTATTTGGCCCCAGCTAAATGGCTTTTCAATAATTATGCTGCTTACCTGTTGCCATAATTCTGTATGCTATTTTCTGAATCAGTGTTTACCTCTGAAGAAAGTAATCTGCAATCCAGCTAAAATTACTTTTTCTTTGTTATTCTTCTCACAAAAATAAACAATCAAGAAAACCCAAACATTAATTGTAATTGAACAAGATGTTTGGCCTGGCTTGAAACTATAGTCATCTTTAATAAATCAGAGAGGGGGAAAATGGGAATGGAAGGGTTGAGGGGTTCTGATGGTTTTTTTAAAGACATCAGGGAGTGTAAAGATGCATATTTGTACTTTATCTTGCCTATAGTCTGATGGCTCTGGCACTTGCAAGGAATGTGGGAGAGCCAGGTTCACTTCCCTGCTTTGCCCGAGGAGCTTAATCCACATCTGAGGAGAGTTCTCTAACTGCTCCACTGAGCACCCTGCGTCGGGTGGGTCTGTGTCTCCTTGGCTGACACCTTCTTCTCTGCATACATTATTTAAATGTTGCTGTAATAGGGATAGCTAAAGTATCTCAACAGTCAAATTAGCAGCAGCACAGCTCTGGAGGTGTTTCAATTGCTTAAGAGGCACTATAGGAATGTTTTTAAGTAAAAAATGTTAGTAAGAAAAGTGATACATAGTTTGTTTCATAATGCACACTGAGCCAGTCATCAGAACCATCTGCCCTCTAAGAGGTGATCTCCTTCCTAAGGAAAGAAAACCCTAGGTGTGGGTATATATATATATGTATGTATGTGTGTGTGTGTGTATATATGTATATATATATATAGTTAAACATCTCAGTCTGATTAAGAAGAGTAATCACTGCAATGTAAGAGAATGCTTTGCAGCTTATGGATTTTCTAAGCTGGCAAAATGTTTTCTTGGTTTGTTGGGTTGGGTTTTTTTCAGTGTGCTGGGGCAGTGTCACAGCTGTAGCCTCTACACAATGGCACTCATGTCTGTATAATGGTCAGTGGGACTGAAGTTGCAAAACTCAAAAAATGTGTCCTGCAATAGACTGTTTTGGTCTGTTTTGTTGCTAAGTCAAACTATGTGATCTAATATGCTCCACTTGCAATCGTTCCTTTCTCATACATGGGGAATGATAATCTTGTGTTGATCCCATGCTATTGCATGTTGATTAATACACATGGTTGGTGCAGTGTGTAAGCAATATGTTTAGCTTATGAAGAGAAGGTGTAACAAGGTGAATCCTGTAGTGCATGGAAAGGTGTCAGCAACCTCCTTTCAAATCTTACATGTAATGTAGACTGTTTCATTCGGCACAAGCATAAAAAAATGGAGCAGTGCTAAAATAAGTATAAAAATTTGACTTCTAAATTTTATTTTTGCAATCATCTGAGGGGCATATACTGTATTTTTATTATTTTTATTTGAAGTGAGAATGTCTAATTTTTCTTGATAATTGTGAGGGCTGGAGATTTGAAAAAAGGTGAGAGTTACTCATGTAAGTGCAATTCCTGGAGCTGTCACCTAAAGAGAAATTTGAAACATCCCATGAGTTGCCACTGTGACAGTTAATGTGTTTAAAAAAAATATTAAAAGTAATTACTTTCTTCTTTTCCTTAGATACAATCATCTCATTAAGTTCGAGTAGCAAGTATTTAACCTCAAATGAAGCCGCCTGCCTGCAGTGGAACAGATGTGTAAGTTTGTTTGGTTTTCTCAATAAACTAATGGGCAGTTTGTTTGTTTTGGGTCTTGTATCATTGTTTTTATTAATTTAAAGGAAGACAATGGATAAAAGTAATGAATAATTGTATGCCTGTGTATTGACTTGTATGGAGCTTAATAATTTAGCAGGAGGTTTGTATGAGTGCCTGAGCCTTAAAAATTAAGTTTGGAAGCCTGGATATCTTTAGAGTGGTACAGAAATAGTAACTATTTTATGATTTATGGGGCACCTCTTACTCTGGTATCAGCTGGCACATATACATCCTTACCCTGAATTATACTGCTTAAAAAGGGGAAGTAACTTAGATGCTGCATTCATCCTGTACTCAAATTACAGGCATCTTAATCAGATTTCATATCTTCACTGAGAGAGTTAGTTTTAATATTTTCTTCTAAGATTTTTCTCTGAAAATATTAGAACTTTATATATTCTGTTTGAGCTTTTGAGTACAGACTTTATGGAAGCCTGAAATTCCTGAGTAAGATGCACAAAAAAAAAAGTTCATATGAAGATCAGCACTTACATGTAGAGTAACAATAAATGTTGTTCTTGTACAGTATTTCAGAGCTTTGTGTTTATTTCTTATCTCATTCCCTCTGGGCCCTAAATAAAATAGTTAAATTTTTAAGCTGTCTGTATTATTGGTTAACATGCATGTTAGCAACAGATGGACAAAACATTTAAGACAGAGAAAATGTTGAGCTAGGAAGTCTTGGTGGGGTTATAGAATCAGAAGAAGTGACCTCTAAAGGCCACCTAGTCAAACCCCTTGCCATGAGGAGGGATATGTTCAACTAGACCACATCTCTCAGAGCCCCATCCAACCTGGCCTTGAATGTTTCCAGAGACAGGGCATCTACCACATCTCTGGAAAACCTGTTTCAGCATTTCACCATCCTCATTGTAAAAAAATCTATTCCTTATATCTAGTTTGGCTCTACCCTCTTTTTGTTTTAAATATTGCCCTTTTTCCTATCATTACAGGCCCTACTAAAAAGTTTGTCCCTATCCTTCTTACAAACTCCTCTTCCTGAAAGGATAGTTTAAAGTCTTGCTGGAGCCTTCTCTTCTGAACAACCCCAACTTTGACAGCATTTCTCTGTAGGAAGAGAAAACTAAAAGCATGATTCAGATTCATTCCTTGAAGGAAAGTTTTCCTAGGTGACACATACAGAAGATGTGGGAGATTTTGTTACGTACTAAATCTGTCTGTGGATTGTTCTTCACCAGAGTCTAAGCAAAAATGAACTGCTAGTGCCTTCCAAACCGAGAGCAGAGCTGAAGAGCAGGAGAGAGTAGTTGTCATTTGCACCAGTCTCTCAGGTCAGTTTTAGACCACTGTAAAGAAATCTGATAAAAGGGACAATGTTGTTTTTCCAGAATATCCAAAAGTTCACTCTCCATGTAGTTAATTCCGTATTCTAATATACTCATCTCAAGGTCACTGAATGCTTTACACAGTTTCATTACATGATGTCAAGCGCTGTGGTATATTATACTTAAAGTGCCTTTCTATTGTGACTCTCAAGGTTAAAAGCCTTCAATAAAAATAACCCACTTTAGTACTGCCTGTCTAATGAAAGTGAGTATCTGGTCTTGGTACCTTCAAGAAGTATTTCTTGATTTATAGTACCATATGAAATAATTGTTGACTGCAAGCTCACTGTTCTGCTAGATGCTTTCTTCATTTGTCATTAAGTCAGCTCTCTTGACAGTGGGTACCCTAAAAAGAGATACTTACATAGAGCTGCAGTCTCTTGAGAGCAAAGATTCTGCTGTCCAGTTGTTACCTTCTCTGTTAAAATTTTTACTTTTGGTAGGTCAACAATGTTACAGGTCTACATACTTTAGCATCCACTGTAAGAATTCATCTTCCAGTGTATATGCTATACAGTAATTTTTATGTGTAGTTTAGATCATTGGAGAAAATCTAGTTCCTGATTAAAAGGATCTAGTAGTGCAAGATGTGCCATGAGAAGGTGGGAGAGAACAAAGCAATGTGAAACCTGGTGCCTGTTTATGTCTCACACCCAACTACTGGCTTCTAGCTCATGACAGCTTTTCTTAAATTAAGATTTGAGACTGAAAATCCCAGTGCTACAATATGGCATACCTCATGGCAATTGTATCATAATTTCTGGTTTTTACTCTGTGGTTCCCTTTCTTTATTCTGCATTAAAGGTGGAAACATGATATGCATGATATGGGAGCATATGTACAGATGGGAGGAAAAAAAACAACCAAAAGACAACAGTGTAAAACTCATTTCATGGGAGATTGTAACTTGCTGTGACTTGCATTAATAGCTGCTGAAACAGTGGGAAGAGTAGGTCAGCTTTCAGGAAGCCAAACAGTGTGCAGACCGTGCTGTCAGCAGCATCCTTGCTTTTTATACTGGGAAATGGGAGGAATTGAGGTTCTGTTTGTTTCCTTTCCTAGTGATTTTGGATTGTCTTCTGTGGCTTACTGAATTGTGGGGGGACCATAATCCATTCATGACTGGAAATAAAATGATGCTCATAAAGAGGAGGCAAATTCCTCTTCCTTTTCTCAGAATGTTTTTATTTTTTTCCCTTTTCTATACCTCACAAAAGATTATTTATAATAATAAATAATTATTTATAATAATAAAAACCAGGTGAATGGGAAGGGTTATCCATTTCTGTACCTGTTCTTTACTAATAGTGTTGTGGATCCTGTTCTGAATATGACACCCATGTAGTCGTACTGGGTAAAACTTATTTAAAAACCAAGTTGCATTACATGAATTAAAGCTCATGAACTGCATGGGTTGGAATAAGTACTACAAAAAACTTTATTCTTAATTTAAAATTTCTTGTATTTTTTGCTCCTTGAGCAAAACCTTATTTGGTCAGATGAAGATGTGTTTATGGCAGTAGGATGGTTCTTCTGTAAACCATTTCTTTTGGGAGAAGAAGGTATTAGAAGCTATTTGTTTGCCTAGGGTGGGAGAGTTTCTTTACTTCCTGCTAGTGCTCAGTGTGGTGCTGGTGGAAACAGTGTTGGCTTCCCTTAGCTTGGTTATGAATCAGTTAAGTCTTTGCAAAGTCTCACCTTCCCTTGAAGAAGGCAAAGAGAATATATCCCTAAAAGAGGTTTAGAGGAAAATACCTCTTGTCATGGAGGCTAGGAACTGGCTGGTTGACAAGTGAATACGGAGATAAGCATGCTCATTTCTCCCTCCCTCACCCCTGTTCCATGAATAGGAAGGTTTGTTTTGAGAGGGACAGAGATGTGATCACTGTTTTCTAAACTGGGATTTCAGGTGAAAATGTCAGATGCTACTCATGAATGTACAGTTTACTCAGGAAATACAGAATGACAAAAAATACTTGAAAGAGGCATAAGAAGATCACCTCTATCATGGGCATGTGCATTATGCTTGCATGTGATATGAAAGCTTGGTTTTAAAGTTACCTCTTTGTTTTTGTTACAGTTCTTGTACTCATTGGCACAGTGGTGAAACTGAGGAGTGTTTCTGAGCTCTAAAATTTACCTTGGATAGTACTGTGAATATTGGTTTCTGGTTTATTTAGTAGATTTAGTAAAGAAATGATCTTTTCCTTACTTCAAGAAAAATCTAGACATGCTTCTTCAGTTTATTACATACGGAAGAAAGAAGATACCCTCAGTTGCAAATGATTCTCCTAAGAAATTTTTCTTCTCCATACCACGTGTCTTCTGACTTGAAATAAAGTTTTGTGACAAAAGAATGATTAAGCTTACATTTAAAAAATCCCTATGATGTACTTAAACTATGGTTTATACTCTTGAAAAACATTTTTTGTCTTTTTGGGTACTATGAATTGCATTTTCTTTCTAATGTTCCTTTAAGTTCACAAGCATTCCAGGACAAAAATGTTTTAATACAAGCATGTATTATGTCTTGTAACACATATACAAATATAATGTGTATAAATCATGGAAAACCTCTCAATAGCACTGTTGAAACTATCTGAGGACATATAACCAACTGGCCTCAATATGAGCACAGAACTGGGTTGATGGGTAGCTGTGAAGGGTTTTTAAAACAGACATCTTCAGACTTCATCTGGTTAGCAAGAAAATAAATACTACTATATGGTAGTCTTAGTTCAACAGATACAGTTCCATTTTTTATATTAGAAAAATTATAGTTGTAACAGGTTAATGTAATGTATTCTCTAATGGACTCAGTTTATATTCTGTGAGGTTTTTTTCCCACTTTCTAATTACATGGATGTTTTCAGTAATAGTTCCAAGAAGACTGACTACACAAAATGTGGTGTGTCTTTCCTAACTTTTTTCTTCATCATCCTGCCTTTTCAGCTTTGTAAGCCTCAACTTTCTTCTTTACAGGTGTCTCAATTCTTACTGTTTGAAATAATCCTTAAAGTGCTTGAAGTTTCACACTTACTGGATTTAAAGATTGACATTTAACAAAAAACCCACAAAAGTGGGTTTTTAATTTATGTTGCAAGCTAGGAAGGTAGAGTAGTCAGAAAAATCACCTATCCTAATTCTATCCAATTTATTTTGTCAGCTGTGGGAGATGCATGGGAGGAGAAGGAGAAGAGTCTAATGGGCTATTCAGAGGATTGATCACTTGGAGAGAAGAGTTGTTAGAAGAGCATTGCTTTGAATTTTCTGATGCTTTTCTGGAAGCAAGCTGCCATTCTCTAGCAGTATGGAGTAAATCTGTAGTTTTTTGCCTTTCATTCTTTTCTAGCTTACCTGTTGTTACTGTGGTTTTGGTTGTGTGCTTTTCCTATTCTGTGATAATACTGATGCATCTTTTCTACTCTGTTATTATTTTTATCTTCTCCATTTTACCCTTGTGTTACTGCAACCTTCATTCATCTCCTGTCAGCCCCAAATTGTACAGCATGTGAAACTAAAAGCAGCTTTGATGTCTTGCTCTAAAAGTGCTCTAAGCCAAACAATACATGCTTCAGCTGTGTAAAAAAAAAAAAATCTAAATTTTTACTTAAGAAAACCATCTTATTTCTTGTAACATTAAGAATTTCCCCATCATATCAGCATATGATACTGGTTGGTCAAAAATTATAAAAGATAAAAATATCAAAATAAATGTATAATTTGCTGTAGCAACACTGAACTGATGTGTAAGACTTGGGAATATCCTGCTTAAAGTTTTAATGAAACTATTGCTTAAAACATTGTTATTTTAACAAATGAAAGATCTGACGTTTTGTAGGTGTGAACAATAGCTCAGAAACATATCCTGCAAGTATTGCATGCCTGATAATGAGAAGTAACACTTCAACACTTGAGACAGTTTGGATCCTAGACAAATGTTGACATAGTTTACTTAGTGTGATAGATCTGTTTTTTATGAGTAATTTCTTAGTAGAAGCTGGGACAGAAATTACTAGCATGTGTAGAACCTGCTTTTTTTGTCCTTCATTACAGTGTGCTGCAATGGGAAGTTAGCAAAGGGCATGTGAAGGGATATAACCCCATTTGAGATCTGATGGTATTTTTAGTGCACTAAGGAAAAAAAAATAGCAACAATTAAAGGCTTATCGGGTGGTTGTAGGTGTGAATAGTGCTACTAATTCTAGTGATACATAATGTTATGTATGGTGGTAATACAACATGCTTCTTTGTTTTTTTACTAGAAGTTGGGAGTGACATTATTTTGACCAGGGTGATTGTTTTGTTGTTGTAGCTTTACATTTTTATTTTACATTTAAGATAAATGCTGTTCAAAATCGTGTGGAATGGGGATTTCTGTGCTATGGGCTTTAGCATATTTAAGGGTGTTACTTAAGTCTAGGTGGTGGAGGATGATGCTTCAAATAGGTATGTGCTTAATGAATTGGTAGATAAATTATGAAGCTTGATTTCTCCAGAAATAAGGTTGAGCTTTGACTCAGTACCCTGTGTCAGACACCTTTATTCTTACACATTCTGAGCAGTCAGCCTGCATTGAGTCTGATGAAACATTTGGGTACTGAGCTTGTTTACCAAATCCAGTGGGCAGAGTGGGTGCTTCAGACAAAGTTTGTTATGGAAGCCCTCCTGTTGAGTCAGAGGGTGCAGAGAGGACCTCCATGCTTTCTAAACTACTTCTCAGAGAGGATCCAGTCTTACCCCACACTTTGTCAATGGTTTTTGTTTAAAGGATTATACAGGTGTAATTGGACCTTTATACAACTTTGTCCTGCAGGATTAAGGATGGCAGACCAGATATATTTATATAAATATATATGTGATGTATTATGATAATGATTAGAGTCAAATGATTTACAGAATTGTTTACTACACAGTATAGAACTGTAACAACTATTACAGTATAGTGCACTATGAAGCAGTATTGAAGCAGTTGTATTAAAGCAATTTTATTAAAGCTGGGAAAACAATTAAGTAGATTGATGTTACTCACCCATAACAACGACCTTGGGCAAATCTCTTTAGCTCAGCCTCAAGGAGTAAGAGGAGTAACCTTGAGGGATGTCCCCACTCAGGGAAGGAATCTCCATACATACACTACAAGAAGGCTTATGCCAGAAGACCCTGCATTAAAATTTGGGACTGGGCTTTTATAGTGTAAAGTGACTGATGATGGTCAGATGTCAGATCAGCTGTGTCAGCTCAGCAGCTTTGGATAAGTTATCAGTATCACTTGTTTGTTCCTTTATCCAGGAACAGATCTACCATACGTTCATCTCACTATCAGGATGTTTAGCTTTGGGACTGATGAGTCAGACTGGTTTCAGCATCATTCAACACCAAAAGCAGCACAATGCTCCCTTTTTCATTTACTACTTGTAGGTTTGCAAACAGGGCATTGTTCAAGTTGGTTTTCACCCATTCCAGGCAGAGCATCCTGCTACACCATTAAACAGAGCTACCAGAACTAGATGTCAGCCCGATGTAAATGGTATACATGCTAACATGAACATCCTTATTTATATAACACTTTGATTAATATGAAATGTATAATATTGTATAATAGTAATGTATCATATTTTAAAAGCATTTTCTCAATTCTTTTAAGAAGTTTTATGGTTGAGGATATGAGTGTAAGAACTCAATTAAGAACTGGATCCCCTTTTTTAAAAATAAACATTACTTTAAAAATTACATCTTCATTTCCACTTTGTCTCTGTTCCAAAGTATTTTTTTGAATTGTGCTAATTTGGAGATCATATTGTTTCTCTTCAGTTTGACCACTGTCATGAATTATTTTCAACCTTTTACACAATGGAGTAAGAACCAGTGTAGTTTTGTGCAGGGGGAGCTGGCATGCACACTGTGTTGCAGATGATTTAGGGTTTCAGATGGAGGTATTGGTACAAAGCTGGAGCTTCTAGTTTTGAATCTTTTCTGAGGTTTTAGGGAATATCTGAAAATTATTAGTAAACAGCATCCCATTGACTTTTCATGTCATACAGCAGCAAGAGAAGAAAACAGCTGTACAAATAAAAATACCTTTCAAGAGTAAGAGGCTAAATTTGAGGAGTTTGAGCATGTACAGTGTTAGGTGTTTTCTGTGTGCTGGTTAGATTTTAACTCAACGCTGTCCATTTAACAATAGTCTATGACTAAAATTTTTACTTCTGAGCTGTTACCTTCTTGAATTGTTATTTAATTAGAGGTGGTGGGGAAAATAGAAAACATAGAGAAAAGTCCACTAAACCAGAAAAGTGTAGCTTGGCCCTAGCAGATCTATTTTACTGCTTAAAATCATATGTGTTCACAGTAAAATTATTTGATGTTTTGTGGGGCAAGAGGCAAGAAAGAGGGGAATGTTTACATTTAGTGGCCATTTTTATCTTTTTAGTCTCTGCTTCAGATAAAGTCCTGCATTTGTAATTAGAGTTGAGTACTCAGAGTGTAAGGTGACTGTAATACTCAGCTGTCTACGCCTTGTTTTTTTTCTCTGCTTGCAATGACTGATTTAGGCCGCAGCTTACACCAAGCCCTGAGTTTTCCAGCAACGTGAAGGGGCATGAGCATCTTTATACTTCAGCAAATTGGAGATCTCTGTGTCGTGTCCTGACAAGTAGCACAAGCACACCAGGGAGCTCACAGAAGACTATTCATGTCAACAACATTGTTGACATGCACACAGCAGTGCTCAGTATTGGTGGTGCTGTTTCCACTCTTCATTCCTTTGTGTCCAGATGGAGCATTTGGGGTTGTGCATGTGAGAGGGTGTTTTACAAGTTGGAGAGACAACCTTTGGAAAACCACAGCAGTTACTGGTTTTCATAAGATCTGCCTTTCAGGTGACAAAAAAGTAATGGAAGAGTAAAGGTGTCACCTCTTTTCTCTTGAGCAGTTGTCTACAAATCATACCTCCCATGGTGTCCAGAACAACTTTTTCTTCTATTAAATGTGACTTTCTGTACTTTATTTGAGATTAAACTATTGCATACCCCTAGTTCATGCTTGTCCATCTGTGCCAATTTGTATGAGCTGTGAAATGAGAGTAGGACCCACCTTGTTTTAGTGTAACTAACGTGCCAGTTTTGCAGTTTTAATTCTGCAATTTGATTGATCAGTATCTTGCAAACCTGTGTAGTTCCTTATGGGTTAGCTTGTACTGATATTTTGTCATGGAAAATTTCTATAGAAAAAATGCACTGTTCTTAGTTTTCTTTCTTCAAGGGATTTACAACTTTGAAAATCAGTAAGATTCACCTGGACTATAAATTTATATGAATATGTTCTGCTTATTTGTTTAGGATTTTGGATGTGTGTTCTTTGGATTTTTGGAGGAGGTTTTGTGTGTGTGTGTTTCTGTTTTGTTTTGTTTGATTGTTTTGTTTTAGCAAATATTTCATAATTAGCATAGTACCTGCCGTTGCAGTTGAAGCAAATAATAATTTCCTAAAGTATGTGTTTCTTATTGCTCATATTGTTTTCTCTTAGGGTTTTGCTTTTTATTTGGTATTCTTAATGGTGCCTGTACATTTCCAAAAGTAAACAAGATTAACGCTATTATAAAAGTGACATTGGTTTGTGCAAATTACTTTTAATGAGCTTTTATGTACATCTTATGCTCAAAATGTCACTGTTTAGATTTTTTTTTTCAAACTAGTAAATGCTTTTACTTTCACTGTCTCCACAATTTGCATCTTTCTTGAAAAAACTGCTCTTGCATTTTGCATGTGTATGTCTTTGTATTTACACTACTTGCTCTTCAATAATAATGTAAAGTTTTTTGTTTTAAGCTACTTTTTCTAGACCCTTATTTGCACCAAGATTCTGTGATATAATCAAGTTCATGATTATTGCCTGACTATTCAATCTAAAATCGTTTAAAGCTTACAGCCTACTCCCTGCTTTACAAAAAATAATCAGCTTATGGTTCAGTGTTCTTGCATACTTTTCATACTTCTCTGTGTGTTAATGTATGTCTCTGCAATTCTGAGACACCAGCGTTTCACTTTGTACCTCCTTCCTTCAGCAGTGATTTCTTCTGGTCATGGCAGTTTGCTGTGGCACTCAGGATCAGTGACATTCTCCAGATGTTTCTTGTCAACCACTGTACGTTTTCAGTAATCCCATCTTGAATGGAAAATCCTATAAAATGTTTCTGCAGTCTTCTTACCACAGCAAACCACTGACTGCAGCTGCTCAGGAGCTAATAGTCCAGAGTAGCGCATTTGAGCAGAGAGTTGTTCTTTAGTTCCATTTATTTTCTTTGAAGATTTTTTTGTTGCAAGGTGACTCTGTATCTCATTGTGGAGATTTCAAAAGCATAAATCACTTTGAGCTGACTGCCTGTGGCATTTTGTATCTTTGAAAACATTTTTCTTCTTGAATATTCTGTTCATTTAGCAGTAGTCCTTAATTTTGAGTTGCTTAGGTCCAAGAGTAAATAAGCTATGTGAACGTGGTCATAACCGAATTCATACTTTGTTCTAGGTGACTAAAATTTTAAAACATTCCATCCTTTTTTGTTTCATATTAAAACAGATTGACTCTTGCATAGAGTTGGCATGGGAGGATGAGATGAAAAACATCTATGTTTCTAACCCTGAGTATTATGGGGACTGTATTCTAAAGATAATTTCAGTTGAACATGCAAGGGTGTTTGAAGGGAAGTAGCTTGACTTAATTTTACAGCGTCGTGTAACATCATAACACAGAAGCAGAGAATGATGGTGGTTGGAAGGGACTTCTGGAGATCATCTAGTCCAGCTCCCCTGCTAAAGCAGGTTCATCTGGAGCAGGTTGGAAAAGATCTTTGTCCAGTCGGGTTTTGAATATCTCCAAAGGAGACTCCACAACCTCTCTGGGCAGCCACATCCAATGCTCTGTCACTGTCAAAAGAAAAGCTTTTCCTTGTATTCAGATGGACCCTCCTGTGTTTCAGGTTTGTTCTAGTTAGGTTTCGTCTGACTAGACTGCCCTGCTGATTGCAACCCTCTGAGCTCTGCCATTTGGCCAGTTCTCAAAGCAACAAAAATCGTGCTTAGATGTTTGAAAGAAAATGGAAAAAAATACATTCAAAATCTTCTAAGGGGCATCCAACTTTGGGGATTTCCCAGGAAGTGATTGTCTCTTCTAATCTCAGCTATTTCTGCTAATTTCTTGAGGGCAGCAAACAAAGCTGAGAAGAATATGTACTATGTAGCCAGAGAACTATAGCAGCCATAAAGTGGGCAAGATATAAATAATTTTTTCTTGTCTTACACTCAGTCATAAGTACACTAAAATAGTGTAACTGACCACAGTCTGTAAGTGCTTTCTAACACTGCTAATAGAATAATAACCCTGTTAACAGCAGGGAGGCATTTTCACAGCTAAGCATAAATATATAAATAACATCTAGCTGCAAAGGGAGACAAAGGTTTACTTGCACAAAACGGGGACAAAGACCATGTGAATCAACAGTTCAAGCAGTAAAAACTGCAATCAAAAACCAAGGATACAGAATAATCAGGAAAGCTTTCTGGTGGACCAAGAAAAAATTTTGGTCCTGAAGAAATAAAGATAATAGGATCAGGAGCAGATGAGATTGCATCCCACATTTTTTGGTGGAGGAGAGTATGAATATTAAAAACATGCAATGACAGCAAGGAGAAATAGGGAAGGAAGAAGTCTACTACCATGGTTCCTGCTTCAGAGTCCAAATAGCTCCCTCACCTCTTCACCTCAGCTTCAGTAATGTAAGACTGTCAAGGACCACAGCCATCAGTATTTAACTTACATGGCATCTGCTCAGTGGTATTGTGTACTCAAAGCTAATTTAGGATAAGGTGATTAGGGCCTAAGTGTTTGAATATGTAGTGATAATGGCTGATAATGATTAAGAACTTAACCACTGGCAATGTGTTGTTAATGAATGTCAATCTAGTTAAGTGTGGTTGTAAAGTTTGCAACTGGTTATATTTATCAGGTTTTCAAATCTTCCCATCACAGCTACCTTGAGCTTCACTGTGTTAAGCAGTCACTGCTTATCAGGACAGAGGCACTTGAAGCACCTTCGCGTTTTTCTGTTTAAAGCCTAGAATTGGTTTTGCATAGTTGAGAAATTGCAGGAATTGAAGGATGAAAATGTGATTACCTGTTCTGAGCCAAAGAAATTGCACACAGCTTCATCAGAACCCGATGCCAGTAGATATACGCATTTATTTTGTGCAAATCTAGCTAGGAATCTGTAATGTCCTTACTGTAACTTGGCACTTCCATGCATAATTTATGCTCTGTAAGCTCTGCATCAAGTCACTTGCTTGTGAGCCTTTCTGTTCTGTGATCCTAAGTCACAACAGCTTATTATATTTTCTTGCTTTTCCTGTTTGCAGTACAAGCTCCAAATTCACAGATTAGATCAAAGTAAAGATGAAACAAAAATCCTCTTGAATTGATTGCTATTAAAAAAAGTTGACTATATTACACTCTCTCTCGTCCCAGATCTATGTACTTCCATATCATCAGTATGTGTGTGATCATTAATTTCTCTTTCATTCAGTTTTATAGTGAGTCATGTAAATTTAGTCTGGCAGCCAGAATTGTTCTCACATGTGACTTCACAAGCCAGTGGAAAGTCTCGTGTACTGTAAATTTCTTCTAGAAATCTAAGGTTTTTCTTCAAATCTTTCCCTTCATTGTTCTTCATGCTCAAACCTCATACCTTTTGGTATCTGAAAATATCTTTCCCCCCGCCCCCCCGGGAATGAGAGAGAAAGGCACAAATACTAAAACTCACACAGAAAGAAAAGCAGACTTGCTCCCTACCTCTTAGCAAGTTCTGAGTGCTCCATCTCCCTTTTCTTAAAATAGCTGCAGTAAGATCATTGCCCCTCTTTTTCCCTGCCCCTTCCCTTGCACTGGAAAAGAAAGGAAGTTATCACTGTGATAGGCTTTCCATGAATCAGAAGTTCACAGAAAGTATTTCTAATTTCTCTTGTAAACAGACCTCAGAGAAAAATTAGTTAAAATAGGTTACAAAGCTAATATGACATTGATCTTGATACGGGGGGAAATGTCAGTGTGAATAACAGCCTTTTTAATGTGTTTTGTGGCTACAGCTAATTTCCATTGCCGAAATCATAGAATATGCTGATTTGGAAGGGACCATGAGGATCATCAAGTCCAACTCCTGGGCCTGTGCAGGACACCCCAAGAATCAGCCCAATTCTTCTTGTGTTTTAGTAACACATGAAAGTTGTGAGAAGTTTTTAAAATAATCATTTTAAATTTGTGTTTTGGCTTCAGCTGTGGAGAAAGAGTTCCATAAAATTTAGTTTGCAAAAATTGCAATGCATAGTGTAAGCATCACCAGTGTGGCCAAAAATGTTTGTTATCTTGAATGAAGGCACCAATAACTGCATTAATGGCGCAAAAGAATAAATTGGAAAGGGTTTGGCAAAATTTAAAATTCTAATATAATTGTAGTGGGGAAAAAAAAGTGACCGATAAATGCAGACAGCTTCTTCATGTTTGTGAGGGACTACTGGGGGGTTCCAGTTTTTGAGGCTGCTGTTGCCTTTTTGTATGAAACTTTATATGCAACTTCAAAACCTACTCTTTGTACTGGAATTGGTGGCAAAGAACCTTTACTCACAACTGAAATTAGCTCTCTTGTTGTAAATGGGCTTTCTAGTGTAACTTTTGGGACTTGAGCTGGCAGTGCTGCACTAGGCACCAGTATATACAACTGTGTGTATCTTTGCTACTGAGTGATGTTGCTATGCTTTTGGAAGACCTGTCTGTATAGCATTTATACAGCTCAGTTGTCCTAAAATAAACATTTCAATTTTAATCATGAAACTCTAAAAGTAGCTTGTTTGGGAGTGTTATGGCATGAGTACAAATGTGTGACTATGGTCAGAGGAAGAGTGATTAGTGTGACAATGCTGGACACCCTTACAGAGGTTTCTTGTTTTCTTTTTAAAGACTGCTGTCAGTAATGAGGGGCTCACATGTACAGGACTATGAAATAACATTTGATTTTAAGTACATACTTCTGTCCTAATGTGATTAAATGCCTGCTTGTGTTCATATATATTGGTAGATATAGACACCTATATAGTATATGGGGTTAGATATTATGTATGTGTGTGTGTATTTCAGTATATGTGTGTGCCTGCAGTGGTTGAATTATGGATGTAGGATGAGGCATAGGTATGTGCAAGCAAATACAGAAGTGATGCTTGGACTAGATTTTGTCAAAGTTAAACCAGAGCTGTCTGTGTAGACACATATTTGCCCACAGTAAATGTATTGAGTAAATGTTGGGATTTTTCCTCTTTCTTTTCTCAATAGTACATTGAATAGATTTTATCTCAAAGGAGAAAAAAACCCAAACCTACAGAATACTTAAGTGCCTGCTTTCATTTTACCTTTACTGTAGTTCTTTAATGTGTTAGTCAACTTTGTCTTCTGATTTTTTTTTTCTAGACGGTGTAAGAGAATCTCAGTTGCCCAATCAAGATGAACAGAATGGCTTTCTTCAACAAGAAAATAGAACATTCATTTTTTAGGATTATATTTACAACATGAAGCCTTTAGCAGTAGCTGTCTTTGAGAACATTCATCTATGACCTAAAATGTCCTGATCCTGGGAAAAAATGAGATTCAATTAATTAAGTCTGTAATTTTTAAATGCATTTTCATGACTAATTATATTTGCTTATGCAGAACACGGATACAGAATTCATAAACCAGAGATTATTTTAACACATGCACACATGTTGTTTTACATTCGGGATACAAGATACCTAATTTTAATCAATTTTTAAATAATCTTTTAAATTATCTATATTTATTAATAAATGAAGTCTTGGCAAGAATTTGTCATCCATGGACATGAGTAAAGCAGATTCCCCCGGAATGGATGATAATTTTGTATTAGGTAAAATCAATAACTTGAAAGTAGAGCAAGAAGACGACAACATTAACTGTACTCTAGAAAGAACGGATATAAAGACAGAACAAGATGATTTCAAACATGCAGACAGCAGTGATGAACAGGAAGACAAAGAAAAGAACTTCATTACCAACAACCCTGGCAAATATTTGTCTACAGAAAATGAAGATGATTATGGATCTCTTTTTTCTCAGTATAGTAATACGCTGTATGATGTAGCAATGGAAGCTGTGACACAAAGCCTCCTTTCTAGCAGAAACATAAGCTCCAGAAAAAAGTCACCTGCTTGGAACCATTTTTTTATATCTCCTAGAGATAGCACTAAAGCAATATGTATGTACTGTATGAAAGAATTTAGCAGGGGTAAAAATGAAAAGGACCTGAGTACAAGTTGTCTCATGAGACATGTGAGGAGAGCACATCCCACTGTACTAATTCAAGAAAATGGGACTATGCCAGGTATATCTTCGTTTTCTTCATCTACATTATTGCTGCCACCTCAATCTGCAGATGTTGGAGATCTGAGTTCTATGTTATCCCCCATAAAACTGGTCAAGAAAATGGCTTCTAAAATACCATCTCCAGATCGAATAATGGAGGAATCTGTTTCCATTGTTTCTTCTGAAGAAATTCCAGATCTCTCAGTTTCTGAAAAGTGCAGCAAAGAAGAAGTCATGGTTGGTTCATCTCCACAGCAAGCCAACAACCAATATGATGACACTGTTGAGAATGTAGCAGAAAAAACAGTTGTAATTCCAAAGAGTGCATCAGGTTCTAGAAGGAGATCTGCTGTCTGGAAACACTTTTATTTGTCACCTCTAGATAATTCTAAAGCTGTTTGCATCCACTGCATGAATGAATTCAGTAGAGGAAAAAATGGAAAAGACTTAGGAACGAGTTGTTTAATAAGACATATGTGGAGAGCTCATCGTTCCATTGTCCTGCAAGAGAATGGGGGTGGTACCAGCATACCACCTCTCTACACTGCACCTCCTACTCTCTTGCCTTCTTTATTACCATCAGATAGCGATCTGAATTCTATGTCATCCTCTCCTGGAAAACTAATGAAAGAACCAACTTCTGTTTCCTCTTCTCCAGACAGAATCTCTGAGGAGATCCATACTAATATCACTTCTGGAGATGCTCTAGTGGAAGACTCAATGTTGTCATCTTCTGATGATATAGGTGAAGTCTCCTTTGTTTCATCTCCTGAAAAACAGTGTGAGGGATTAGGTCCACTAATATTTGAACCTACTGCTGTGTTTCAGCAAAACAAAAGGATTATGAAAAGGCTTAAGTCAGAAGTCTGGCACCACTTTTCACTCTCACCTGCAGACAGTCTAAAAGCAGTATGTAGATACTGTAGTTGTATGATAAGTCGTGGTAAGAAAGGAGATGTGGGCACAAGCTGCTTAATGAGACACCTATATAGACGCCATCCTGATGTAATTGGAAACCAAAAAAGCTTTCTTGATGTGAGTTTGGCAAATTCTCCTTACGCCACTTTGGCTTCTGCAGAATGTTCATCCTCAAAGTTGACTGACTTGCCTACAATGGTTACACATGATAATCAAATTATATTTCCTGTTAATAGTAAGAAGACCTCAAAACTGTGGAATCACTTTTCAATTTGTTCTGCAGATTCAACAAAAGTAATATGTACACACTGTGGACGTATAATAAGTAGGGGGAAAAAGCCAACAAACCTAGGCACAAGTTGCCTTCTAAGACATTTGCAGCGGTTTCATAACAACGTATTGAAAACTGATGTCCCAGAGACAGTATTATCCTCATCTACGGATAATCACATGCCACTCCGCACAGAATTACTAGGATCTTCAAATTTTGATGAAACCAATGACAAGTTTTGTGACTCTCACCCAGTTGCCAAAAAAATCACAAGTCTTGTAGCCGAAATGATTGCACTTGACCTTCAGCCATATTCTTTTGTAGACAACATTGGCTTTAACAGGCTGCTTGAGTATTTGCAACCTCAGTATTCTTTACCTTCTCCATCTTACTTTTCTAGGACAGCAATTCCAGATATGTATGATAATGTAAAACAAATAATTATTTCACATCTTAAAGAAGCTGAAAGTGGAGTGATCCATTTTACATCTGGAATATGGATGAGCAACCAAACACGAGAGTATCTAACCCTGACTGCTCACTGGGTAACATTTGAGTCTTCATTTCGACCACAGTGTGAAGATTACCATTGTTCAGCACTATTAAATGTATCACAAATCGATTGCGACTACAATGGAATCAGTATTCAAAAGCAGTTAGAATACTGGTGGGAAACGTGGATTACTTCCATTGGACTTCAGATTGGGATTACTGTTACTGATAATCAGAGTATAGAGAAAACTTTAAATGAAGGTGATCATTCAAGTGTACAATGTTTTAGTCACACTGTTAATGTAATTGTAAATGAGGCCATCAAAAGCCAGAGAATGGTTCAGAATTTGCTTAGTATTGCAAGAAAGATCTGTGAACGCGTCCATCGGTCAGCAAAAGCAAAAGAGAAGTTAGCTGAGTTGCAAAAAGAGTATGAGTTGCCTCAGCATCAGCTAATACAAGATGTTCCATCCAAGTGGAATACGTCATTTCATATGCTTGAACGTCTTATTGAACAGAAAAGAGCAATTGATGAAATGTCAATAGAGTGCAGCTTTCGGGAGCTAATAAGTTGCGATCAGTGGGAAGTCATGCAGTCAGTGTGTCACGCTCTCAAACCTTTCGAAGCTGCAAGTAGGGAGATGAGTACACACATGTCTACTCTAAGCCAAGTGATTCCAATGATTCATATACTTAACAGAAAAATAGAAATGCTGTTTGAGGAAACTATGGGCATAGATACTATGCTGAAATCTTTGAAAGAAGCTATGGTGAGTAGGTTGTCCTCCACACTTCATGATCCAAGGTACATTTTTGCTACACTTCTGGATCCCCGGTATAAAACATCGTTATTTACAGAAGAGGAGGCTGAACAATATAAACAAGACTTAATCAGGGAGCTGGAAATAATGAGTTCTACCTCAGATGATGATAAACCTG
This sequence comes from Monarcha castaneiventris obscurior, assembly GCA_026261815.1. Taxonomy (NCBI): domain Eukaryota; kingdom Metazoa; phylum Chordata; class Aves; order Passeriformes; family Monarchidae; genus Monarcha; species Monarcha castaneiventris. Next base: position 2,590,734 of record JAMPIT010000174.1, on the reverse strand, counting down.
TTTCCAATGGATGTGATATAGGTTCACCATCTACAAATTCGTATGGGGAAGATAATCTTTGGTCACTCATGGGTGACATGAAGAAAACAAAAGACCTGAAAGAGAGAGCAAAGTTACCAGAGGAAATGGTGCTTTCTTACTTGGAGGAAGAAGTGCTTGAGCATAACTGTGATCCTCTAACTTACTGGAACTTTAAGAAGTCATCTTGGCCAGTACTGTCAAAATTGGCTGTCAGATTCTTGGGTTGTCCACCAAGCATTATTCCTTCAGAGAGATTGTTCAGTACATCCAATGAAAGCAACAGCTTTAGTCAGTCAAGGTTAATGATTGAACACTTTGAAAAGCTTATCTTTTTGAAAGTGAATCTTCCTTTAATATACTTCCAGTATTGAAACTAATGAACAAACTGCTAGACTAAATCTGTTGTTGCTCACTGGATATTAACTATCTATAACTCAGATTTTTAAATTGCTCCAGTAGGGGCCATGTATGACATCTAATCAGTGACTATAATTCCAAATTTTAGGTTCATTTTTTCAGCTTTCAATATGTCTACATGTGCCTTATTCATAGTACTTCAGGCCAGATATTGTATATATGTTTTTTAAAAGTTCACACTAGAGATAGCCTGTCTCGTCAAATTATACAAAATTATGTAGGTTTTAATCCATAATTGTAAATGAACTTTAAAAAGCTCAGTCATTTGTTTTAATAGAATGGCAAAAAAAAAAAAAAAAAAGATGTAAACAGTTCTATTCTGTAGTTTTTTATTCAATTATTATGTAAAAACCATAAACCAGGTACTGTATTTTAGTTGAACATTGCTTTAATTGCAAGAAAAAAGGTTTTGTACTTGTCAAAAGAAAGCTGTACATGAAAGATGGGGTTCAAGCTGTCTTTTTATCATATGGTGTTTTTAACTGCAAGCCGTGAAGTAGTTGAAGGATTAAGAAGAGTTATTGAGGAAGATGTCTTTACAGGAGAATGTTGACTTAATAGCTGAAAATAAATCTTAAATTTAAGATGAGATGGAATGTGAGTTATACAGCAATCGGTAGTAAAACTTCCCATTCTGGGTTCTCCTGTTCAGGTTTTACATTTTAAATGAATTACAGAAATATTCTGGGTATTTATAAAAGGTCTTTGGAAGTTCTCTCAAAGTTTGTGAATTAATGCTTGTTATTTAATGCCGTGTACAAAAACGGCAAGAAACTTACCATGAAGACTCTAATGTCATTCTGAAGCCTTTTCTAATCTTTAGTGCATCAAAACTATAAGGTCCCTTGTAAAAATTGAGCCCTTACTCCTAATGTAATTTCAATTGTGTAGAACAGCCTGTCTTAAAGCTCCTAGTACAGAAATAACTGATCTTCTGGTTTTCAGTAATAGCCTTATGGATATGGTGCACTGCTTAGAACTTTATGTAGTAGGGTTGATTCTTAACTGTTGGTGTCCATCAGGCAAATGGGATATAGAGCCCTTAAAACTTCAAATAAGATGGAAAAAATAGCCAGCATTTTAATTTGAAAGGAACATTCTCCTTAGTTTAACTCTAGAAAGGTTCATCTTTTCATTTCAGTTTTCATTGAATGCATTTTTGGGAAACAAGTCATCATTTGCCTATGACCTTTTAGAAAAGTTGTAGCTTTGTTAAAATACTCTACCTATGCCTAATCTAATTTTGCATTTACTATGTTTTAGTGTATTTATAAATGGTGAACTCTGTTTCTGAAATTAAACATTTTATTTGCAATTTTCCAGTGGTAGTCAACACTGCCTTTTATTTTCAGATGGATTTAATACAACAATTGAATAAAAATTAATTCAAACAATTGTAATCATACCACAGAACAAGCTATGTGAAAATAGGGGTTTTTCATTTAGCTCTTTGGACTTGAGCCTGGATTCTGGTTCTTTTCATTTTCCAAAAGCTGTTTTAACCAGGAAAATTTGTTAAATTACTTGCCAAGTGGCTCTGGTTTCTATGTTCCATTTCTCTAAACATTTTACAGTTTCAGGTATTTCAAGTGTTATTCCATCATGTTATGCTTATACCTGTACTATTTAAGTAAATCACCACATAGTATACTCGGGAAAGACCAATACTGCTTTTTTCCCTGCAGTATTTTAAAATATAATGTTTGCTTCTGTCAACAGTCGGCATCTCTTTGTTCTTCTAGGGTTAAATGAGAACAGCACACATTTTTTTCTGCAGTAATAAAACAATGTTCTAGTTTATATATTGCTGGAAGTAAGTGAGTTTGAAGCAGCTTATTGGGAAACATGTTTAAATGGTTACTGGTTAATTATTATCTCAATTTTTCCCCTACATTTTAACTGTGAATATAACCTTGACCCTTGTAAAGGAGATTAAAAATCTCCAAACCAGTGGAGAGGAGAGAGGATTAAAAAAAAAAAAATTTTAAACAAGTGATACAATTTTCATTCAAGGCTTGAATGTAAACACAGCCTATGACTTAAAGCATTGTGGTGTCACATCGAACGAGGAGGAATGCTGGCAGCGAAAATCATGGTTCTCTGGACGCAAGCATCTTGGCTCCTCTGAAGGGAGTCTTTGCTGTAGCTCCTATCAAATTCCCTGTGTGGAAAGTTGTAGTGATGGCATTTTGTAGCCCCAAATCTGCTTCTTACTCAAACAGATAATTACTTGTATAGTCATGCTTTTTGTCAAAACTTCCTGAGAACACAAGAACTGGTCACTATTCTCAAAAGCAAAATTTTGTTAGTTGAAGTTAGTCTATTTATACATGCAATTTCCCTTGTTTGGTTTGGTTTGGTTTGTTTTTTTTAAGGGCTTAGTTGTTAAGACCATACTGTTTCAGTGTCAGTTTGGTTAAGAATTAATTAAAGGCTTATGTTAGAACTTTTTAAAAGATAATGTGCAGGCCCAAAAGACCTTAAAATTGAAACAATTCTTAAATAAAAATAAGGGAAACTGAGAACATAAAGTTGCTGCTTTCAGTTGTAAGCCTTGATCCTTCTGTAGGAGTTACAGGAGCATCTCCTTCAGTTCAGGCACTGCGGAAGGAGAGCAAAGAATGACTCCAAAAGAAGGACTGAAAACTTTCATTGAAGCTTGAGGGTTAGCTATTGAGTGACTGTTTTGTGTTGGGTTTGCTTTTTTATTTTTAATGTAAATTCTCAGTGATTGCTAAAATTTTAGGTTTTTACAACCTTTCTTTACAACAATTACATATTTGTAATAGATAGGATCCCACCTATTTTTACTGTGCTTTCCCTCAGACTAATAAAGCTGTAAACAGTGGGAGTTCTCATCAACCTGAGTCTGTGCTGCACCAATCCCTGTGGCAGCACAGTTCCCTAATGCATAATATGGTGACCCTGCAATAGTGATAGTTAAACAGATAATTTCAGTACATTAGCAACTTCAGAAATAAATTTAGTATGCAGACCTTTTTTCAGTGTTTGCATAGAAAGTAAAGTGTAGATGATAATTGGTCATCATAAAAATCTTAAAGCATTTGCTTCTTTTAAAAGTAGGCAGGTGTAACAACTATAAACTGCAGCAAGAAATGGTTTGTAGTAATAAAAGTAGGAAGGGGAAGATGTTGAGATCTGCAACAGCCTTTTCAAAGAACTCAGGTCTTGTAAAGGGTATATAATGGAAAGTATCTATTGAGATATATATTATGCTCCAGAAACCTGAGATAATGCTTCCCCCACATCTGCCTCTTTATATGTGGCCTCTTTCCCTACCCACCAAGTCCAAGTCAAGGAAATGTGTTTGCAGAATTTAGTCAGTGAGCATTTACTAGGAGTACTCATAGTTTCCCCTTGCTCCCCAAAAGTAGCTTCTGAATTTATAAAGAACTGAAATCTCAACTAGAGCAGTTTTAACACCAGTATAAGGATGTAATTGATTGATGACAGCTCAGAGTAGGTGTTTATAATTGTTGAGATCTCTCCCTTAATTTTTTTTTCTCCCACTGTGCAGAGCTGACCATACTAAACTTTCGTTTTGGTACCTCCAAACATAGGAAAACTAAATTAACATATATATAATGTACAATTAACAAAAAACACTTTCTAGTTTCAGATTATTTAGATTTTATAAACTATGCATTTTACTCTCTCAGAAACATACTCATCTTTTGCTTCATTCTTAGCAACAAAAAGGTGTTTCTTTACATTCCTGGTTTCATTGCAAAGCTGACCCAAAAGTGATTTCATATAATGAGTATGCCAATCAGAAACAGTAACCACAGTGATGTCCCCAACTCGAGTATCAGCTTGGGTTCTAAGGAGTGAATCTTTGTCTAAGCAGTCCCTGACTCTTACTTAATCTGTGAACCAACTTTTTAAGTTGGCAGTTTTAAAGGAAAAGGGGGACTCCATTTCAGGCAGCATTTTTACCTTGTACTTGGCACAAACCGACAGATGATGCCTTGGTACAGAACCAAGGGCAGTTGTAGCTGAAATAAAGCAGAATTGGTGAAAGACTGCCCGTGACAGTACAATGTAGAATTTCAGAGGAAACACTGGCTGCCCTTTCTATCATAAACAAAGGTCTGAAATCAGCAACCAAAAGTAATTGTAGTTGCTCATGCTTATCTAAAGAGCTGATCTAAAATAAGTAGCTGCATACAAAATGGACCAATTGCACTTACAAATCATACATATTTAAATAGGAAATGAAGAAAACTTTTGTAGAGGTATTTTTTATTTAGCTTAAGGATTTTTCCAAATACCCTTTTCATCTTTGGTGTCCCATGTTAAGATACATTATATGTATCACATATTTCATGTATGACTGTTCAACAGCCTCTTAACATTAGTCTTGGTATAGTTGAGACTAATTATGTAACCAGCTCATTATGAGATAGCTTTGGGTAAACCCTCTTGCTTACATCAGTGATAAACTCAGCTTGTTGACAAGTTTTGTTTTCTTGCAAACAGAAAGTACTTGTACAAGAAAGAGCCTTTGAATACTACGAAGGAAAGCTCTTTGAGGGTGGTAGTGGAAGGGGAGTATTTAAGAATGAGCACAGGTAGTAAAGGAAGGGACACAACACTAGGCTATAATTCCTGGAATTTCTGTGTAAGTTATGAAAAGATGCTATCAAATGCAAGGGAAGCACTTTCTTGCATTGAAATTGATACAGCAAACCAATGCAAAGACCTTGTATCAGTTTTCAAGCTCCCTACCATTATAGGAAGAACTGTAAGTATTCAGGAAAATAAGAATGGTTCTGGAACAACTGTAACTGCAGGAGTGGCAGCACAATGTCAAGCTTGTTCTGAATGTAACCTGTCTCACTAAGGGGATGTGTGAAATGGCCAGGGAGTGAGAAAAAGGAGTGTGCTCAGTGTTGCACAGATAGGGTGCGCTGAAGTTGTGTTCCGATGGACGGACAAGGGAAGAACCTGAGACATATTCTGGTTTTTCCTCAGTGGTAGCAGATAAATGTATTTGATGTCAGATCCAGGCAGATTAGGGCAGGTATAAGGTAAATAGACTCTGATTTTTTCCCATTAGAGAACATAGCAGAGACTTTGTGAACTGGAGGTTGTTCCTTGATCTTTAGTTCTTTTGGTTCTTGATGCAGGAGTGATCAGTTTCATTTTATTTTGAAGCAGCTTTTACTTTCAGTATCCAGTAATGTCCTCTATTGGCCAAGTTCCACAACTTTTTTCTCATGCAATTACTTTATTTAGTTTTATAACAAGGACATCCTGTATCTCAGGCTGTAAGATCATTATTTTCACCTTCTCCATGTGAAATGACATGGTGATGTGTTTTTGACCAAATAATCTGTTGGACTTTTTACAGGAACAAGCATTGCTTGCAAAAAATTAAGTCAAACTTTAAAGAGAAATGTATGATGCTACCCTTGGAGATTTTAACAAGACACCCTAAAAAAAATATCTCATTCTATAGCAGCATTATAGATGAACTATACCATCTGTCTTTTGGCTTTTTTCAGGTTAATTTAATCTTCAGTTAATTCAATATGCTCACCTTATTTCCGCTTTTGTTTAGAAAAGCTGAACTTTTTGATAGGATTGTTTGTAATTATTCAAATCAAAAGGTGTTTTAAGAATTTAATAGGCATGAGAAATTTATTAAAGTCCCCTCAAAAATTCCCCCAAGTGTTCAGTTTCTGTCCTCCTGCCTGTCCCATTCATTCTGTAACTTGACGCTTCCTCCTATGTCCCCCAAATGCAGAAGAACTTTTAACACCCCACTTCAAGTTTGTAGAAGGAGTGAGACTGCCTTCATGCCCTCTTATATCTAAGGGAACTTAAACTCACACTTCTTTCTTCCATGCAAGTACACTGAATATTAATTTATAGTAAAGGAGAAGAGCTGTATTGTTCTTGTGGAGCTAAAGAAAGGCAACACAAGATCTGGAGATGAGAAGATTCATTTAAGAAAAGGAAGAGATGGCTTTAGTTTCTGTTCCAAGGATTGCTTGTTTTATCCAAAGCAGCCTTTAGGGGAAAACCGCAGTAATCATCCCAATTCACAAGCTGCCCCTTATTCCAAGTGTGGGCCACCATAATATTCATTGCCTGTGCTTGAGGCAGTTATCCATGGAATCACAGTTGGGAAGGACACACAAATAGCAAAATTCAGCTCCTGGTCCTGCACGGGACACCTCCAAGAGTCAAACCATGTACCTCAGAGTGTTGTCCAAACACTTCTTGAACGCTATCAGGCAGGTGCTGTGACCACTTCCCTGGGGAGCTGTTCCAGTGCCCAACCACCCTCTGGGTGAAGAACCTTTTCCTATTATCCAGCTTAAACTTGCCCCAACACATGCTGTTACAGAGGGCATATAGCCACAGGTATTGTGGCGCTCCACGCACTGCCATGGTCACAATCTAGCTCTTTTATCTACAAAACCAAAGTTGTAGATTTTCAAACTAAGCACTTTCAGTAACCACATATGGAGAACAAATGTAACAGGGCCCAAGTAAACTTCAGACACTTCATAACTACAATCCGGTATCTCCTTCCTGTCTATATGTATTTTACCTTTCTCTACCCCAAACAAATAGAGTAAAAGGCAGCCAGTTTGAGCAGATGGCTTCTATTTCCATGGGTGATGAAGCTATGAACAGTAGTACACTCAAGCTCCACAGCTGAACACCATCACCGGTGTAAGTCCCAGAGGGAGCACCTACATACCAGAGTAAAAGTCTGTCGAAGGACCCTGCATGGTGTATGATACTAAGCAAGATGAAACTCTTCAAATGCCTCATGTCTATGTATTCTGTGCCACTTCAGACAGTAGCTTGAGATGCCTATTCTGCAAGCATAGTAGCCCTAGGTTTTCTCTGTAGGTAACAGAAGCAAGTTCCTGCAGAGGGGTTCTGACAACTGGGGATTTGGAAAGCTGGAGTAACCACACTGACATTTGTATACACCTGGGCAGGATAAATTTTAGTTTGGGTTCTTGCGCTGTGGATTACAGTGAGGGGGAGTTACATAAAGTTCATGATTAGCCTTAACATGAAGACCTACCTCCATCCTTAAAAGTTTCCCTTTGTGTGCTTCCAAATTTGCAGCTATTTGCACATGTATTTCCTTCTGTCTCTTGTGAATTGTTTGATGTTCAAACTGGCTTTGGAGGAAGCTAAGTTTTCTTCCAAAGACAAGTCAAATAGATAATACTTGAATGATTTAAATTTCAAGAGCAGCCAGAGACTGGACCAACAAGTTCTGCAGGTTGCCTTTGCCAGATCTGCTCAGCCTGAGGAAGCCTGGGCAACAACAGCCACCCACGAGGGAGCAGGCTCCACCCCACCAGATCAGTTCCTCTGATACATAATCTAGAGGATAAAAAGAAAACATGGTCCCAAAAACTGAAACATACACAGGTAAACGTAGTTCTGAGTCAGGCAAGAGTAAAAAGAAAACAAACAAAACAAACAAACAAAACACTTTATTCCATACTTACATTTTACTCAAGTTTTCAGTCAGCAAGGAAGAGTTTTCTGCCCATGATAATTTCAGCAATTCTGATATTTTACACTAATGGAGCTTCTGTCATATTACACCTGGCCCTAACCAGAATTCTAACTTTTTTCCTTGTTCCATTCAGCAATCTATGCAGACATCCTTAATAAAAACATCTAATAAAGAAACTACAGAGCATGCAATCTTATTCTAGTTTATAGAATGCAGCACATGGCACATTAGAGTACTCCTTTCCAAAGGGATTACTTAATAAAAAAAAGGAAAACAGCACCTATCTTGAAGTGAATATTTTCATAGGTAAATTTTTGCACTGCAAATTAAGGTATCATTACAGCAGAAGAGGGGAAACATTATTTTGAAAATTCTTTTTCCTCAGAAATCCAAGCTGCTGCTTTTTCATGAACTGTTGGAATGAAGATAATCATCCTCAGTACTCAAATCTGTTACAAAACCGTGCTTGTCAAGAGGTCCAACTGCTTTTCAAGTGAATGTTTCACTTTCATTAGTCTGGTAGCCTACAGGGCACAATTAGGTATTATGATGAAGCTACAATGAATATGGCTTTCCTATGTTGATAACATTATTAGGTTTCACACAGGCAGTCCAACGGCTGAGGGGGTTACAATCCTGCAGATACATTAAGTCTTTGCACACACAGATTACATATCAAAGTATTGCCATAGCACAAACCTGTTGATTTTGTATTTTATATGGGACAATTAGGACATGCCTGTGCTACATGATGAAACAGACTACCAAACCAAGTAGACAGGTTTTACTTAATACCGCGAAACTTGCAGGCAACCTCTCTCAAACACATCTAACAACACAACTCAGTATACTGAGTATATACTGACTAGGAATGCACTGAAATATTTATGTAAGAAACAGGACGGAGCTAAATACCAATCAGCACAGAGATTTTCCGTGCCTTTCCACAGAAGCTGAGTTGCAGTGCTGGAATGACAATTTGCTGCTATCTTATATAGTTCAGTCATCAGCAAAATCACATCAAAAGACTTACTTAAAATTCACAGTCAAGATGATAGAGGAAGTTTTTCCAACAGTACTAGTTTTGGTTTCAAGTTTAAAGTAAAAGGAGGTAGTGCAGTAAGGTTCAACCCAATTTTACTGATGCCAGGTATATTTGCCAATGGCCTGTGGGTTGTCTTGTAATGTGATATTTGAAGAGGGTTTGTTTCCATCAGTATATGTGTGTAAGAAAACATCAACTGGTCTCCTGGTTTAACATCTTCTCTTTTGTCATACCTGTAAAGAATAAAGAAGGTTCATTTTTATTCCTTGCTTTACTTATTAAACATGGCCATTATTGCAGAGGCATGTAGCATCCAAGATGAAACACAAAAAGGAACATTCTCAGTTACATCTCCTGATTAAATAGTACTAGAGGAGGAAATAGTATTTTTGAAGAATTTAGGGGCTCCGTCATTCCATGCAAGTCTTTCTGCTGCTATTGTGATATAAATTATGAGTCCTAGAAAATTCACTAGTTCCCTATTTGAATTCAGTGGAGAAAGGACACCAACTGAAGACTGTAGGAAACTGGGCTAAAGTTTTACTCTGCAAGAACTGCATTTGGAGGAAGGTGGGTTTTTTGTTTTGTTTGGGGTTTTTTTCCTGGTTTTCCGTTTGTTTGTGGGGTTTTTTAGTAATTCTAAAAAGTACACTATGTGGTACTTTAGCAGAAAACCTTTTTCTTCTGGTAGTCATACATTAGAGTAGGAGCCTCAGAGAACAGCAGGGAGAAGACCTCCTTGAACACAGGAGGAAAGAAAGAGCCTGGTGATTACAGTACTAACTTGGCGCTTGTTATTCGTAAGTTCAATTCCCTGATCTACTACATGTTTGGGCAGGTCACTTTGGGTCAGCTTTTATAAATTGTTTAAGTACCAGAATACATATGAATCATATATAAAAAAATATTAAAAAGTAACTACTGAGTTCTAGGATTATTAATTATGTACACTTACAATTATTTCTTTAAAGGACTTATGTTCAATCTACCTGTGGAGGGAATTTACAGGATGAGAAAACAAGTGACTTAGCCATTTGGCAGATGTGAAAGATCTAGTTTCAGCCACTTTTCATCTAATCTAAGCCCAAAACTGAAGTTCATTATCTCTTAAGAGCTGTATGAACCCATTTAATCTTCTAGGAATAGGGACAGGTCTCCCTCCCTGTCTCATGAGGACTTTCTACTTTGCAATAGTTATTCACTGAGGAGAGTCCGGTGCAATTTATAGCCTAAGGCTTAGGATATTCATACTGGACATGGCAGCCTGATCGAGTCCTCAATCCAGCAACTTCAAAGGAGAAGAGGGAGGTAAATTCACTCCAAAACACTCCATAAACCACTGTTAGGCTCTGTAATCTGAGTGAAGAGCAGTGCCCCCTTCTTCACCTTTTCTGCTGCCCTGTTCTGGGAACTGTTTTCTACCAGCACCTGGAGCTCCTATTCTTAGGCACCTGAATCCTTGCACACATTTCACAAGCATGTTACTCAGGCTGTGACTTTCCTTGCAGGCATGGACAAAGGTGGGGAAACAGTGCAGTCCCAACTGTACATACCCTTGAATGCCCCTAGGATGAAATCCAGCCTGCATCTTTGGCAATGTGTGTCTTCATAGGCCGGGACGCTCATCTACCTGAATTCCCTGAAATCTCTACTGATATTTTTGTAATGCCACCTGACAGGGCAGTCATTAACACTTAAGATATTTGAAGGAAGTACTTTATGAAAAACTAGAGGTTTTGTGTAGATTGTTAACTAAAATTCTGGCACCTCAGAAAAGTCCCCAGGCTGACAGAATTTGTAAGTGTCACTAAACACACCATATAATGCAGAACTAGACTTTGCACACTGAACAGGTGTTTTCTTCTTCTAAAACAACTGCATGCTGATTTCACCTGCTATTTCCAAAAATATCACAATACCCCTTAGGTTGGTAGACCCATCCAAACTGGCAGAAAGAACAGCATTACATTGTAAAAACCTTACCAACTACTAATTTCACATTTTCTTCATCAGCAAGTAAAAGGCCTTTCATCTGGCTGCAAGCATTTCTGAATTTTATTATTTTTAAATATTTTAAGCTTACACAGCATATTTGTTCAGGGTTCAAAGAGACTGCACTAATTGAAGACAATATTGTAACACCTGTTCTGTGTAAGAACCTGCATCGAGCTCCTTTCCATCACCCTTTGAAGAAAAATAATAGATTGCTTGCATTTTTCTTGAGGCAAATAGATCTAATCTGAACACACTACTGAAAGCTGCTAACTTTAAGACACTTTTATTTATGGATTGCGGTTATCTGATGAATCATCAGCCTTCGTAGCCACCCCATCCCTAATCTGTTTCCACCTGACATACACTGTCTATGAAGATGCTAAGTTATTTTTCACCCATCTGCAAGGCTGTCATTTTCTTGGACAAAGAGAAAATGGACAGCTGGTGTCACTAAACTTTGCACTACTGTGCTGTCAGACCAAGTGGTAGTCCTGTGTATGATGCTCAGTTGTGGATTTTGCCTGGCTTTTTTGATGTGAAACTTCATGCTGAATCAGCCCTGCCTTGGGGCTTTGTTTTGCTGAGTACAGAGAAAAGTGAGAACCTGCTCTGTAGCTGCAATACTATGAAACATCCATCAGTGACAGGGATAATATTCATTCACCTTCCAATCCCACTACACTACAGCCTTACAAGCCCAAAGCAATCCAAAACTCACCAACTCAAAAAGCTCATTGGAATGAAGCACTCTTTAGAGAGTAGAGCTGTATTCAGAGCAGTGTGTGTACTTATTCAAAAATCCCAAAAACTGAAACATTTTAGCTATCATGCATGTTCTATCCCCTGTACTCTAGCAGCTTAATGTCTCCTCCCGATTCGTGGCTTAAGACTTTCTCTAGATTCAACATACAAAAAAAAAATTGAAATAAACAGTAGGTAGGTGATTGGGAAGGCTTTAGAGAGTGCACCATCATGAGAGTGCTTGGAAATAAAAGAAGACATAGCAAGATCAATGATTTTCGTAATTCCCCTGGAAGCATTATTTCCCCTTCTTCTGCTTTACTTCCAAAGTGCTTTTATCTCTAAACATCCCAATAATTAAATTATGTTTGTTCATCTGATCCTGAGTACTGTAACTGTGGAAAAAAAACTTCATGCTCAGAGCACTTCTTAAACCAAAATCTGCTTGTGCTGCTTTTGTTTGGTGCAGTACCAAGGGAGGCTTTGTGTCACCTTCTAATGAATCATTTTCATTAAGATCATTTTCATTTAAATTAAAAACTTACACTTCAGCTGAAGAGGTAGGCCTGAGAATCAGAAAGGTGCCTATTTTTTGGTTTGCATCCTGAAAAGCAAATAATGCCATCCCACAATGTTTCCTACTATTCATTCCAATATTCCAACTCTTAGAAGTGTCTATCTATCACTGCTGGTCACAGTAACAAAGCACTCAACAGCCTTCTCTCAGAGCTAATGAATATTTTCACAGCTGCAGCTTCAACGCCATCTATGTGAAGGATGTTCCACATAAAAACACACTTTCAATATTAAAATGTACATGAGCCTCACATTGCCTCACATCATTCAGACAAACAAATAATTATATAGACTGTTCTGCCAAGAACATCTCTGTTTCACAAGGTGGAACAGTGGGGTATCAAACCTAGCTGCATTAAATATATTGGTGTAAATTTTGGTAAGCTAACAATTTTTGTGCTGTTTCTGACATCTTAAGAATCAGAGAATCATTAAGGTTGGAAAAGACACCTAAGAGCATCAAGTGCAATCATCACCTTAGCACCACCACCATGTCCACCATAAAACCATGGTCCCAAGTGCCATATCCACACGTTTTTTTAACATTTCCAGGGATGGTGACTCCACCACTTCCCTGGGCAGCATGTTCCAATGTTCCAATGCTTGACAACCCTTGCCATGAAGGAATTTTTCCTAGTATCACATCTAAACCTCCCCTAGCACAACCTGAGGCTACTTCCTCTCATCCTTTGAAATATTCGATGTATACATGCAAATCAGAATCAACCAAAACAATGAAAAAACACTGCAGTGCTTTATTTCTGAAATGGCAGCACTGCAGATATCAACAATTCTCTGAAGATCCACATTGCTCTACCAGAAATTGTGTTTGCAGTGCTTGTCCCTGTGCATATGCAAAAAAGGAAAAAGCAGGCTACAGCCCTCAGATCAAAATACCTCATTCAGAACATACCTCCAATCAGAATTGATTTCTAGAAACCGAGAAACTCCTGTTTGCGCTGCAGCCACATCAATATGAACAGAGACGTCTACATAAATAAAGAAAACAGAATACAGTTTCAAAATTCTTCAAAGTACACTCTGATTAATAATAAATTAACAGAATAGTAACAAAAAACATGCATGTACCTAGTTTGAAATAGTAGTATTCAATACATGAAAAGATATACTGAAATTAACATTAGGAGAACATACCTCAAGCCAGCTTTACATACCTGCTGTTGAAGGTACCAACTCATGCAACTTCTGAATTGCCACTCCTCCAGGATAATTGAAATGTGAAACATATAAAGATGTTCCCGAATAAACAGCATTAACTAGAAGATGCATTATAATAAAGGAAGATCCAAGTTTGTACAGCCAGGATCTCCGGTAGTTATTCAGACTGTTGAGGAAGAGAAAAACAAGGAAGAATAAACTGTTATTTTCTTTCATACTGGTCACTAACTAACTACTGTGACACAACTGTTATGGAAACTCCACTTCTAGATAATAAAGATTAATGCAAATTTTATTAATCCTGTATGGCATGTATTTATTAGCAATTTCTAGAAGATTAACTTCTAGAGACACTTATTCTCATTAATAAAGCTAAGACATACTTATCAATAAAGCTAAGTCTTTGTTTAAAACCTTCAGCTATGAATGTATTCTCTTTCAAAGAAGTTAAACTCTGAACTTCAATTTCTTTACTCAATATACCCAAACACAACAATTTCACTCTGTGTTTCACAAGCCTTGTCTGTGTATTAAACTATCTCATGAGGTAAGCTGTGTTAACAGCACAGGAGTACACTGGAACACGTCTTTTTTCTGGTAGATAAAATAAACTGCATTGTAACAACGTAACAGTAAAATTAGGGCTCTATTCTCAACTCTCCTCCAGACTTCCCAAATAGTCCAGTCAAAGCATTTGACTTTTCTCTGTGTCCACTCGCTCTCTAGTCAAATGGGTACAAATGACCTTGACCTCCTTTCTACAGCATATGAACCTTTCAATATGATCCGGAATTCAAGATAGAAAAAAGTGCATAAAAATAGAAATAATAGCTTTTCTTTTGCATTTTCAGAGGAAAAAAGCCCCAACAAACAGACAGGATTTTGAACTTACATTCGTGAGCACATTTTAGCAGCCACTATGTTGAAGACAGGGAAAGTATAGATGATGAAACGCAGCTCTTTGTGTGGGAGAAACGAATACAAGAAAATAAAGCCCAGTGCTGGCACAAGTAAAATCCGAGTTCTCTTTTCTGTTACCCCTAAAGGTACAAATACTATGCTGCATCCCAAAGCACGAGGCAGCGCTGAATAGAAATACCACAAGAAGGGAGAGGTCTTCAAGGTGAAAAGAGTTAAGGATGCTTTTACTGCTAACAAGTAAAGTAACTGTTCTTTACACTAGTCCCCACAAATTTTTGGGTATATATTTGCAAATATGCAGTATATTTTTGTATACACATTCTTCCAGCCTTTCATTTCCTGCCTTATCTTTGGAGAACTAAAAGCAGCTGCTTAACTATGTTCACATCACCCAAGAGAGGCACATCAAATGGCACTAATGATGGGCAACATGAAAAACCAAGGGGAAGAAACCTGGCTTTACATTGGTAGAACACAAAAAGGCAAGAAAAAAGTTAGCAGAGGAAACTTACAATTTGCAGAAACACCTAAGAGACAGACATTGTCTTGTAAGTTTCAAATAATGTAAAGTAGAATCTAACACCCTGAGTCTCAGGAGTAAGTCACATCACGTCTTTGCTTTGGCTGGTAGTGTTCTTTTTCCCTGGATGTTTCAAAGGATACTCCCCAGTTGGAACTTTTGTTTAAAACTGTGTTATACCAGAGCACTTTCCCCTCAGGCCACACAAGTTGCCTCCAAAACAGAGAATCCACAGCAACTGTTAGCCCTAGAAGAATTAAAGGGATACAAATCTGCATGAATTAAAAACCAGGGAAAAGCAAACTAACACATCCAAATAGCACATATACAGCATATTGAGACCAACATAAACTGAAACGTGCATTGTAAGCCTCACCCAAAACCACAGAGAAGGCTGAATATTTCTGTCTTGCAAAGGAAATGCAGGGAAGGGAGATACTTCTTAATAGAAACCTTAAAAGCAGCATGTTAGACATGAATCCAATTGGGATTTGCTCACTCCAACCCAAGATGTGAGAAAAGTGGTTTATTTGAGGTTTGTTTTAAAGGAGTATTAAAAGCATTAAACGTAATGAATGATAAGATGCTCATGTTAACTTCAAATAGTACTAAATGAATTTTTATTGTTAAGCTATGGTTGTGTTTTGTTACGTTAGAAAAAACAATCATGAAGTTTGCTACTATTCATTAGGTGGAGAGAGAAGGATAAGGAATGAAAGGCAAAAAGAAAAGCAGCAAAACTGCCAGCCCCATCTCCTCCACTCAGCTCTGTGAAAACTGCTCTGGTATTTAGGGATTTTGCTCAGATAGGAAATGGGAGTACCAGTGGTTAATTCCCACTGGACCTCCAAAATCTTACATCATGAGGTGCCTCCAAATGCACCTGGCATAATTGTTTAGTGTTCCTATTGTGCACACTGTGAGGGTCATCATCACATATCTGACAATAGCATTTTTAACGAGGTAGGCTGGCAGAGCAGTTTAAGAGTCTTCCACAGATGGGTAGAGACAAGGAAATTCTTCAACCTCTCCAGCATGGAAATCATTCAAGCTGTTATATTTAATAAGGGAACAGAGCTGAACTGTAACTTTCCCCACAACCCTCTTGCTTGGTATCTCTGTCTGTTGCACCATTATATTTTAACCTGGGACTCAGCTTATCACCATGGCAATAGATACTACAACTGATAATATGCACAAGTAGCTACAGCCAAGTACTAATTGTACTGAAGTCAACTTGCACATCTAAGCCTCTTTAAGGTCAGCACATTACACTGTAAGCATCTAAAGACAGAGGCCACAGTAGCTTTCTCTGCTCACCTATTTCCTCACATAGACATTTTAGAGAAATAAAAGATCTTGTCATATTATTAATGAATAGAATCAAACTAAAACAAAAACAACCCACAACACCCCACTTACCCCCTCTCCCCACCCCCCCCAAAAAAGCACCTTAAGGGCCATTCACCAGATAAATCAGCCAAAACTCCAGACTTCTCTTGAATTTAATGTCATTTGCTTTCTTCCAAGCAAACACTTACCCAACCAAAACATCCCAGCAGGAACAGCATGAGAAAGCACCTTGAAAATGGAGATTCTTTTAGTTAATAACGTCACCAGGAGCATGAGGCCTAAGAATATGCAGAGCTCCGACCTGAACACTATAATTGCCAAAGCTGAGAACCAAATAAATGGCCTTTGCTTTTGCTGTATCCAAAATGTCAATGCCAGGAGCACTGCAAGAAACAAACAAACAAAAAACCCCAAAATACATCATCCGACATACTGAATTATTGATTTTCTATAGGGCAACACTCAGTGCTATCTTCTTGTTCCTCTAACTTCTCACCGATCCTCTCTTGGTCTTCCTACCATTTCTAGTCCAGAAATTCTTCATGTGTTAGAAAAACGTAATTCGGAATAATGAACAGCTTTATATTGTTGATGTTTAAGTAATTAGGAAAAGTATAACCACAGAAGGAACACATGGGAACTCTTTCTAGACAGCATATTTAATAGCTGCTGAGGGGGAAAAAAAACCCAAACCATTAAGGGAGTACTGAAAGCCTCTCAAACTACAATCCATAATTATTATTGCTCAGTATCAGCTGAGCAGTTTATTCTCTTGGCTAAGTATAATCTATATTCATGATAACACAAACCCATTTCAAATAGGAAAATGAGACTACAGGCTACTGCTGAGGGAGAAAGATCTATAAATTCATTTGCATGATTAGGTGGGACACACCGTATCTCTGCAGATGAAGCTGTCTCTACTTTTAGTTTAAATCTCTATATAGTTAAGTGCTCATGATCCTAAGGAAAACGTGAAATACTAAGAATACAAAATCATGAAATAACTTGTATTTTTTAATACCTGTAGAAATTACCTGAGTGTAATCACTGTGTAAAACACAGTGTTTATCTGACAATTCATCTGTTTTTGTTTCTCATTTCTGATCTATACAGGTTCTTACATCAACCTTACATTAGCTGAACAACTAGCACTGAAGCATTTAGTGACTCAGCTAATATCTCTCACATGTGATTAATTTTCATTCTCATCAGCTCTGGGGAAAACTGTCTATATAGAGAAGCATTTTGACTTTGATTTTTTTTTTTTACTTTAAGTGTAGAAACTGCTGCATTTGTAGACAACTTCAGAAGAGGAATGTAGAGCTGCTGCAGTAGGAATTTCTTCCACATTTTCATGAGAAAGTTGTTTCCTGCGCAGCCTAAGTTCACAGGGTTTTTTTGACCTGCAGGTGTACCTCATGCCTTTTCATAGCTCTGTCCTTTATGCATTAGATAGATGTACTCAAACCTCTAGCTCATCAAAGCCATCTGACAAAACCCACACGTACTCAGATTCAAGAAAACTTGATTCAACAGACATTGTAAGTCATTGTCAGCATATACGGTAAAAAAAAAGAAAGAAACCTCAACTTAAGTTTTCTAGTCTTGTTATCACACAATTTAATCAAGTAGATATGTTAATTTGGTCTGACCATATTTTTCCTGTGCTTTAACTACTGATATATTTGAAAAAAAAGTTCTAGATTTTAAAATCTGTCCCATGAAATACCTACCAAATGGAAGTGCAAACACATTAGGGAGGGTTCTTGTACAATAAAACATCAAATGAAACTGAGTAACAGTGATGAGACAGAAGATTGATGCTGTAGTTGCTCCAAACTGTTTTCTAACTTCTTTCTGAAGCTTCCATAATGTGTAAATCACACTGAGCCCCAAACTTCCTCGGACTATTAGGAGAATAAAAACAGGAATTAAAAAGTAGTATCAGATGGATCACTGATGAATGGCCACGTTATACAATGTAATGGGAAGATGTTCTGAGGATTAACACTTAAGATACCACAATATAACTACCTTCAAAGAAACAAAAACCCAAAACTGAACTGCATTTAGTTTATCTATTCTACTTCACTTTTAACTTGCCTGGTAGTTCTGCACAAAGGTCAGTGCTTCCCTGCCGAAGTTAAGGATCCTTTCAGAAGCATACATGGGAATGTACTCTCTGAAAACACTTGAGAAACTTGCTTTTTCTACGCTGCCCGACATTTGTTAGCACAGACTTTCTGTGTGCTGTAGTTACTCCCCAAAGAGGGAGTGGAATGGCCATGCTGGCCCAAAGCACCATAGTTTGGGTTTTCCCTCATTGAGGAGAAGACTATCACAATTTAACCATAGATCCAAACACTGAATGTAGCAACAATGTTTTTACTGATGCACTAATGGGTGACATCTCTGAGGATTTGAAGTTCTCATACCTATCAGCTGGGAGTAAAACTTGGACATTCTTAGCACAGAAAGTACGTAGATAGCGGGGCTGGAAAGAGCAGCAATAAAAATTGGTCCAAGGAACGTTCTCGGGACAACTCCAGGAAATTCATGATGGTCATACTGCAAAAAGGAGAATCTACTTAACATAGGCAAGTCAGAAACAAAGGAAAATAAATCATATTCACACTGCATTTATCCTACATGTATTACAATGAATTGCACTACTGTCCAAAACACTGTCCAAAAATGAAGACATTCTTTATAATTTACCTTATCCAAGTCCAGTTGGTGGTACACCACATCATGGATAGCTTGTAGGTTAAAGCTTTCCTCCACTTTTGTAAAAGGACAGACAGTTAAATGAATAAAGGCCACAACAATAAGCAGCAGCAGCAATGGGAATGACCGTCCACTTGAGCTCCTCTTCTGAGCCATCTTGGCTTTGAAATTCACCTATATGCTATTATTATTAAAAAGAAAATAAAAAGAAATTACATTAATAACATGGCATGAAGTGTACAACCAGAAAAAAAGATTGATGATGCAAGGAGAATGTACTACAGCAGTCAAAAAGTTTAAACAGAGATGAGTATGTCAAATAACCCAGGAAATTTTTTACTACATTCAATGAATTAAGGTAGTCAAAAATATATTCAGGAAGCATTTCAGGATTTATGCCACCCTCTGTAAATGTAATCATTTTAGTTTTCACCTAAAAAATCTCAAGACAACATGGACCCTCCCTAAGAGAGTATCCCTTTGCATTCCATACTGCCCCCACTGCTAAGTGTCGCCTCAATTATGTCTGTGCTTTGTGGGACAGACAGCTTTATAATTTACCCTCACTTTAACTGCACACTACATTTACAAATCATCTTTAGCACATCTTTTTTGTTCAGGGCTCCAAAAACAGTGGGAGAGGATCCACGACGATGAGAAATTATTCAGAGCAGAGCACTCTGATCGCCTGAGTTTGCCAGCAGTTAGGTCTGGACTTGGCCAGAGAAGGACAAATCCCCTCTGGCACCCATACATGTCACTACGGCATGAGACAGTCTGTACCCCATCCTTCAGGCTTCCACCCAGAAATGAAGTGCTTCTCCCTAGTGCTTCATTTCACAACACTGCTGAGCCATTCTTATGGTAGTATTTATGTTGTATTTTATTGTTATGATAAAATCATGTGTCCAGGTGATGCCAGGACAAATGCTTCATGTTCTTTTAATTTAAGCTTCTCAATTTTTTTGTAAATTTACAATTTAATAAAAGACAAAAGATTTTGGTTATTGTTATTCTTACTCTGTTCTCACAGAAACAATATTTCAAAAACAGCACTTTTAAGGTACAACTGGGATTTTGGTTAGAGATGTTTTCTCCTGTGTTTTGGTCTAAATATGTCCATCAAACAGATGTAAGATACTTGGCAAATTTCCTAGCAACTGCCTCCTAGAGCTATGTTTTCCTGAAATGATGTTTGTGCTGCTCATTAGTAAAAATAAGAGTGAGCTCATGTACCTTATATGCACAACTGGCACCAATAAATCCTGACATTTGTGCATTTCCTGTAAATTGCATGTATCTACTATTATTTTAAATATCTCACTGACTGCATCTCTTTTTCTGATGATTGCCTGTGCTACAGACTGTAACCGAACCTCTAAGCCTGGGCTCAAAGACAAAGCATTGTCAGGAACCTAAACAAACCCTTCATCCCAGGGAGTGGGAACAGCCTTTTAAACCTGTGCCTAGTATTACTTCTTTATAAGAATGGATAAAGATGGTTTATGCTACAACAGAATCCCTTTCCCACAGAAGCAGGAGAAGAGGCATGGGACTGACATCAGGAGCACCTCGAAAAGTGTCTAGCAGGAATTAAGTCCTTGCACAGGACAAATTATCTTGCACAAATTCCTGTCCACAGAAGGAAATCTTGCTGAATTCTTCTAATAAATGCAGAAGAATCTCATGCTTCTGGCCAAACTTAACTGAGGAGAAAGATGGACACTGAAGGGTGAATCCACTGCTGCACACAGCTACAGGACACTTAAGCAGCTCATGCATCAGGTGAAACAGTATATAGGTATTCACCAGCAAGGTAGGTATTCCTGACTCCAAATTCACAGCTTGTTAACAATGCAGGTATTTTAGGACCCAATAAATTCTTATCTATAAATCCTATATAAAAATCCAAGTGCCAAGAAGCTCAATTTTTTTCCTTCTTAACTACATCAGCTGCATAATAAAGAGCTGTTACCTTCACCTATAAATACTGCATTCATTATCCTCTGACCAATCTACAACACAGCCTGCTCCTGGTATCTTTAGCTGATAACCACATGAATAATCAGTCTCCAACTTCCTAAACCAGAATGAAAGTGAAGCTACATACACCACACAGTTTGTAACAAGCTTTTTTTTTTTTTTTTATCCTGTTGACTCCAATCCTTTCGTATGCCTGAAGAAAGTGAGCATGCCAGCATACTTGTACATCCTGAAGATAATTATATGCATTATAAATACTGAAATTCCCTGAAGGGAAACATGCTAGAAGATAAAAAACCAAAGCATGAAGACAACACCAAGGTTTCTGAGATAAAGCTTAATAAATTCAGTGGTCTTGTCAAGACTCAAGATAACTTGCTCTGTTGAAAATTGATGCTGACAAGCATCAAAATTCAAGTGGAATTTATGAAGACAGGTAGACACTGAATTAGATGATTAAAATAAATTTGCTATATAAAAGCAAAATACTTGCAATTATAGTTTTTTATTTTTTAAATGCCAAAACCATAGAAACAGATTTTCACTTAATAAAAATAATTTAATAATGAAGCTTAGAGTAATAATTATAAGCAAATACATATAGGTTTGTCCATTGATCATATTCTGGCAACTTCAGAACAATCTTCCTCAGGCCTCTACAACATATCCACATTAACTCCCCCAAGGAACCTACATCAAGGCTGAATCATAGAAAGCAGGGGTTTTTAAAAATAAAGAATTCATCTTTTCCTGGGATTAAAGTGAGTGGAAAAAAAAATCGGATTTTTATGTTATAAAAAAGGCTGAGATACTTCCATCAAAAATGGTTTGTTGCCATTTTATACTTCTTCAGTGGAATTATCATTAGTTCAAATAGACTTTTTACTCTTCCCGTGAAAAACCTACCACATCTTTATCTCACGTTTTTCAGGCACTCTTCAGAACAGATATGACAGTTTGGCAGCCAAACTGCATGTTAAATCTGTCTACAGTCATTTCACTCCCTCACACGGAGGCGTCTAAGCAGAACCACCAAGCGCACCCTGCCATAAGGTCTTCCCTCTTTAGCTTGATCTAGCTTTGGCAAAACCCATTTTGTATTATCTTAAATTTCCATGGCTTTTTTCCTACACTTTAACAGCTCTTCCAAGTTTGTTCTACAGTTAACACCTCAATGAGGTCAGATTTAAACCTTGTAGTTGCTGGGATTGCTTTTTCTTCTTGAATTAGGAAAAAACCGCAGTTACTATTCTGATATACACTTCCTCATGAGTCTGGGGACTAGCTGGGGAAAAAAAATTAAAAAGCTAGGGAAAAAAGGGAAGAGAAAGTTGAAGCAGGAAATAAAGTGTGGGACACTACCAGACACAAAGGCACGATGGAGCTATAAAGAAATGTCACTCTGGCAGCCGGGGAAGAAACATACAGCATGCTCTCGACTGAAGGCTACCTAAAACCAACCCGAACACTCTCCCCGCGCCGCCCTCGTCCCCCGGAGCCCCGGCCCGAGCAGGGGACACCGGGACACCCACCCGCCCAGCCCAGCCCCACAGGTGCGGGGTTTGCAGTCCCGCCCGTCAGATCACTGCCGTGAGGGGGCTCCGTGGGGGCTTTAGGCCGACACCGAACACCACTCGCTGCTCCTGCCGCTGTCGGCACCGCCCCAGCGGCCGCCAGGCCCCACGGCAGGGCAGCACCGCGCCCCGCGCACCCCTCAGGAGGCGGCTGCCCTGCCCTGCCCGGCCCGGCCCGGCCCGGCCCGGCCCCGCTCCCTCCCGCCACGCCACAGCTCCCGCGCCCGGGAGGCGGAGAGCGGGGCGGCCGCCTGGCAGTGCCCGGCGGGGCTCCCGGGAACGCCCTCCGGCCCAGCTGCAGTACAGGCAGGGGCAGCTGGCGGCTCTCCCGCCCGGTCGCTGCCGCTGCCCCATCCCCATCCCTCCCTCCCTCCGTCCGTCCCGCCCGGGCAGCGCCCGCGGCCCGTCCCGCACTCACCGCGCGCGCGCCCACGTGGCCACCCCGCAGCGGGCGCCGGCAGCGCGGGAGCGGCAGCGCCGGCCCCGCCAGCACGTGACCCCCGCCGGCCATATTAGGTGCGGGTAGGGCCCGCCCCCGGCAGCGGGAGGCGTCGGCGGCGGCTGCCGAGCACAAATGGCGGCCGGCGCTGAGGCCCCTGCGGAGCCCGGGCCTGCCCTTTCTCGGGATGGCGGCGGCGCGCGCGCCTGCTGGGCGTGGCTCATCCCACTGCTCTGCCCCGCCCCCGCCCGGCTCGCTGGGCACGCGGGGGCATCCCATTGGTCCGGAGCGTGGCGGGCGCTGATTGGACCACGTCCCTTCGCTCCGCCGCCTCGACCAACGAGCGCTCGGGGCCGGTGCGCGCGTGGGGCTGACGCAGAAATCTGAATGGAGCTCGCGGGCCGGCGGCGGCGGGGCCGGGGCGGGGCCAGGGCGGCCGCCGCTGAGGGGGCTCGGCTGGGGCGGCCCCGCTCCGCGTCCAGGGGTCCGCGCCCTCGCCATGGGGCCCGGCCCCGCTCCTCGCCCGGGTCCCGCGCCGCGACCGGCCCGTGTAGCCTTGGCCGTGCTGCTCTGCGCCGCCCTGTTGCTGCCGCCGCCCGTCCGTGGCGCCGGTGAGCGGCGGCGCCTGGCGTGCTCCACCTGCCGGGGCATCGTGGACAGGTTCAACCAGGTGGGTGTCGGGGCCGCGGGGTGCGGGCGGGCGGCTCCGCGGTGGGGCCGGCGCTCGGCGGGGCTCCCGGCGGGGCCGAGCAGCGGCGAGGCGGCTCCGCGGCGCCGAGGGGCAGCGGCGGCGGGCGCGGCGCGAGTGAGGCCGGCTCCGCGCCCAGGGGCCGCGCTAGGAGAGCGCCTCCCCCGAGCCGCGTTCCCGGCGGCGCCCGGCCCAGCGATGGGGCAGCGGCGGGTCGTGCTCCGGCAGCGGTCTCAGTGCTGAGGCTGGCGGATGGCAGAGCTCCTCCATCTCTGCCGTCAAAGGTGTTTTGGTGCTTTTTGTGCAAAAAGGCTGGCTCCGTTGGAGCGTGCCCGGCTCCATGGGAAGTGCTGGTGGAAAGCTTCGTCCCCAAACAGTCGGTGTCTGTTGCCACTTGCGGCAGCCGTACATGTGGTACCGTAGATTCAGCGTCGGCAGCGAGGGGCTGCTGCGCCTGGTGACAGGTGCTTAGAGCTCTCCATGCGCATCTCGGCTGCTGCAGGCTCGCTAGGTCGCTGGAACTGACGGGGCTTTCTGCGAGATGTCCTTTGGTGACATCGGCTCTGACTGAGGACAGCTGTGCTGATCGCCCTGTTGCACGGTTGTGTGCTTGAGTTACAACGTGGTGCAGATTGGGCTGTTATCAAAACTGAATGAAGTAGAGGTTCTGTTCAAATGGTAATAATAAACTTCCTGAGAACCTGAGGGAGAAGGGTGTAAAGTTTCATACATGCATGGTTTTTTGTAAACCAAGACTGTAACAAAGCTTTGCTTATGCGTTAGGAAAATTTAATCATGTTATGCTGTAACCTACACTTTCTCATTTTTCGTGTTGTCATTAGTTGTTGCTTTCACTCAGGAATTTGGTCAGCAGCTTGATGGCTCTAATGTAGTTTCTGCATGGCATTTTCCACAATTTTTATATAAGCATTTATTGTTGCCCTTAATTTTTGTTAGAAACAAGCCCTATGTAATTTCTTGTACTTTCTATTTGTAGGGTTTGGCAGATACAGCTAAAAAAAACTTCGGTGGTGGAAACACTGCTTGGGAAGAGAAGACACTGTCAAAGTATGAGTCCAGGTGAGCTGTCTCAGTACTTCTCATTCAGCTGTTTTGTGTCCACTGTGTGTAACTTCACTGTACCACAGTCTGTTTGGAATGTAAATACTGAACTTTGCAGCTAAGGTTTCTTTTGTCCAAACCTCAGATTCTTAATGATTAAAATGTTATATTACATAGTAATCTAAAGATTATAGTAAAGACTGAAATACCTTATTAATGCCTTTATTTGTCTGGTTTCTGAAAACAACAGAAGTTAATTCTGTCATTAGTCATAGTTGGTTTTTTCTATTTAGCCATTAAAGTCTTAAAGTAATGATCTTAAGTAATGATTGATATTTTATTGCTAGTCATAAAAGGTACAGACTACTGAAATACTGGGTTTGGAATTAAAGTAGTATCTGCTCCCTAGAGTTGTCACTATTTCATTGCCAAAGAGAATGCAGATTACTGTAGCGCAGGTATATATAGTTGACCATGGAGCAAAGTAACCTGATATCCTTCTCCTACATTTCAAATTTTTATCTTAGTTGGAGCACTGAGATATTACTGTGAGATTCACAGGCTTGTATCAAATAAAAATATATTAAATTTATTGTTGAACATAAAAGTACTGCAGTCCAATTTTCTGGGAAGCTAAAAATCTATCAAACCTACAATCTGCAAACATAGTAAATGCAAGCAAGTCACAAGGTTCTTGTGCTCATTATTCTGGTTTTGGGTTTGGGTTTTTTTTGACTGAAGTAATGTTTATAAGTTCTTTATTCTGATACTTGGTGTGTTCTGAAACTAGTTCAGGGCACCCCATAAACTGATGAAATATTCTCACTGAAGTCTGGCTGCTCTGTCATGTCTGGAGTTGTGTCAGACATTTAAATTAAATTAATTTTCCTTCTCTGCTCGTAGTGAAATTCGTCTTGTAGAGATCATAGAGAATCTGTGTGACAGTAGTAACTTCGAATGTAACAACATGGTAGAAGAACATGAGGAACTTATAGAGAAATGGTGGTTCAAATTGTAAGTATCATTTTTTTGGTAGGGATCTTTGTGTGCATAAACTATCTTAGAGGATGAACTAATAATGTTAAATCTTGTGCCTGAGCAATAGCAGTATGGGTAATTCTTCATTGTCCTTCAAGAGCTGCCATTGGGTACAGCTGGTTTCAGGCTGACTTTTAGTATCATGTGCTGCTGTACTGTGTTCCTTTTAATTCTCAATTCCAGCAGTATTGCACCAAAGCATCTACACTCGTTTCTTTTACACTGTCTACTTAGTTACCAGTGGGGTGTTGAGGCAAACTAACATTGGAAAATTTTGACGTTTAAGCCTTTATTTGTTTTCCTTTGTCACAAAACTGCAAGGGACTCTTTGGTTCTTGTAAGTTTTTTGTCTGCTTGCTTTTTTTCCTGAAGCTACATTTTGTCCTGCTGTCAATCAAAAGAATAGTTGGTCCTAACCAGTATAGAAGTTGGATATCTTGAGGATGGTAGAGTAGCAGCTGACTTTCCTACCTGCCTTTTGAGCTAGACTGTGTTTTCTGTTATAGCTAAGCTTTTCATGTACCAGTCTTAAATATAATTAGTGCAAGGATGGCAGTGTAGCATTTAGCTTTCTTAATATTTGGGTGTTTTAGTTCCAAATCATGTTTCTTCTAAGTATTTTTCACTAATTTAGACTGTTAGCACTCCTAATTAGCTAAGATTCAGTAGGTTGAACTGCCATTATAATGTTTCATAACTGGATAAGGTTTTTTGATAATCCACTTTCTTGTAAATGACTGCTTTATCCTTTCACCTAAGTATACAGGATTGTATATATGTTAACACCTCATGAAAGGAATAGAATAGAATAGCAGAGCAGGGAACAGAATATTTCAGTTGGAAGGAACAATGACCACTTAGTCCAACTGCCTGACCTCTTCAGGGCTGATCAAAAGTTAAAGCATGTTGTCAAGGACATTGTCCAAACACCTCTAAAACACTGACAGGCCTGGGGTCCCCTACCTCCACTACCTCTCAAGGAAACCTGTCCCAGTGTTTGATCGCCCTCTTGGTAAAGAAATTTTTCCTAATGTCCAGTCTAAACCTCTCCTGGTACAGCTGTGAACCCTTCCCCTGTGTCCTGTCATTAAATACAACAGAGATCGGCACCTCCTTCTCCACTTTCCGTCCTCAGGAAGCTGCAGAGAGCAATGAGGCCACCCCCTCCACCTCCTTCTAGACAAGCACAGAGTCCTTAGGTGCTCCTCATAGGACATGCCTTCCAGAAAGGTAAACTATGCAACCCAGAGACTTTAATTTGGCTAAAATTTGCAGAACTGGTCTTAAACTAGAAAATTTGACAAAGTAGACTTCCTAAAATAATAAAAAAAATTTATAGAATACACTGGGTTTTGGAAAGTTTTTGTATTTAATAGACGTTTCAAAAGCAATTGACTGTTCATCTTCCTTTCTTCAACCTGCAATATCCAAGTGTCATTCAGTTTTGGTGGTAGTTTCTAAAGACACTTTCTTTGTCCATTAATACCTTAGGTATTTTTTACAGGTTGTTAATAGAGGGTGGTCAGTCACTGGAACAGGTTCCCCACAGCACCAAGCCTGTCAGACTTCAGCAATCATCTAGACGACACTCTTGCTCATGTGTTTTAGTGTAGGAAGTCCTGCAAGGAGCTGGGAGTTGGACTCAATTAACTGGGGGTGTTTTCTGGTGTTCAAGTAGCATATAACTGACTTCTTCTAAAATTTCTTCTAAAATAATACTCGATCAATGCTAGAGGAGGAATTTTAACCCTCTCGTCAAGTTGCTAATAATTTGAGCAAGTGTCTATCTTCTGTAAACTTGAGAAAAAGACACAGCAATTATCTATAAGACATAAATGAGACTGCTTAAACTATATATACACCTTCCCTAAAAAAGGTGTTTAATAAAAGGAGTGTGTGTGAAGATTAATTGATTTTATTTGTTGCTCTTATTTCACTTTTTTCTTTAATATAATCTATAAAATTTGAGTAGAGCTTGATAATAGTATTGTATTTTAAAAAGTACATTTTTAAGTTGGAGGACTTCTAGAAATTGGTTCCTGAAAAACTTCAGAAGAAATAGGTTTCTAATCTGTCATGTGCAATAGATTTCTCTTCTGTATTGTGCTGGGTCAGTTGTGTGATTCTTTTAAAGAATCTCTGTTCTTTTTGTTTGTAAATGAATGTCATTCATATACAGAAAGAAGAAGTATCCTGATCTGTTTAAGTGGTTTTGCATTGAAACAATAGAAGTTTGCTGCCCTGCTGGAACGTATGGACCTGATTGCCTTGGTAATTTTTCTTCTGAAAAATTCAGTAGCTGTTATGTTTTTTTACCTGTTTGTTTCAGTCTTTCCTGTCATGGACAAATACACGATGTATGATATTTTGCATGAGACACTGGCTGCTGTGTAGTATGTACCTGCCTGTTGCCTCATAATTAAGTGGCTTGTGAATATCCTGCCTGAATAAAAGTCTTCTGGGCATGTAGTAATGTACAAAGTTGTCAGTGGTACTGAGATGTGCAGAAACCATTGATCTGATGCTCATATCCACACCTGATCCATCTTTAAAGGCTCTCTGTGACATGAAGGCTGTTGTTTAGGTGGCCTTGCAAAATCTGTGTAGACAAGAATCCTTGACCAGTTTCAAGTGTAAAATAACCAGAAATGCTGCTGGGGGATTAAATGAAGAAACTTGCAACTGAGCATCAGTTAAAAAGGCGGTGAGAGAAATTAGGTAAAAGTAGGTGGGAGATGAAAGTAGGGTATTTGCAAAAGTGATGAGAGATATTTTGGCCTCTGAAGCTGGTATAATTTATAAATCTCTAAAACTTTGCACCTTGTTAAGAGATCAATTTTGGCTGCTTAATATATTGGTAAAAATTAAATCCTCACTCCCTATATGGGTCTAAGTGATACCTGTTAGATTTTTGCAACTGTGATCTGAGCCTTCCCAGAGACCCAAAAAAAAAAAGATACCAATTTTATCCAGGAAGCTAGGAAAATAAATAAAATTTTGAGCCATGGTCTTTACCCATAATTAAATTGATAACTGAACTTTCCTGGTGATTGTTTTGAGTTTCTCTTGTACTTGAATATGTTATTGAGCATTGCCTTATTGCAAACCTTTTGGTTA
Source organism: Monarcha castaneiventris obscurior (assembly GCA_026261815.1). NCBI lineage: Eukaryota > Metazoa > Chordata > Aves > Passeriformes > Monarchidae > Monarcha > Monarcha castaneiventris. The sequence goes on along the minus strand of JAMPIT010000174.1, from coordinate 2,561,816 downwards.
CTCTGAAGGGTAAAATAGAGTTTGTAAATTATATCCTGGTTTAGTGTGACTGTTTTTCACTTAATTTTTATTTTATTTTTTGTGAAGAGGGAAGGACTTTGGGTTCTTGTGTCTGAGAGTAGAAAGTTGCTTCCTTAAACATCTGATTTAAAAACATTTTTTGATGCTTTTTAGCTTGTCGTGGTGGGTCAGAAAGGCCTTGCCATGGAAATGGCCACTGTGATGGTGATGGTACCCGAGGTGGAGATGGCTCATGTAGCTGTAAGAAGGAATACACGGGAGAATTTTGTTTGGACTGTTCTAGTGGTTACTTCAGTTCCTTGAGAAATGAGACGCATTCCGTTTGTACAGGTAACAAAGTCTTAACACATGCTTATATCTTTGTCTTACTTCTTCAGTTTTTTTAAGCAAAACTAGAAACAGTTGAAACTAACAAATGCAGGAACAAAACATAGTTTGGTCACTCAGCTTTAAGCATAAAACACATCAATCAGTTTGGTGGAATTCTAAGGTTTTTCTAAATCATTCTTCCAGATTGCCCTTGATTTTTTAATTTTTTTTTCTGCTTTAAGAAGCAGAACTCATAAAAATCTTTGCCTCTCTGCTTCCAAAGTACTGTTAAAATCTTGAGCTGCATACTGAACTACTTCAAAAGCTAGGTTTTCGTCATGTCTCAGATAAATTGAATAAATAGGCATGGAGACAGTTGATCTGTACTGCAAACTACTTAGACTCCAATTAGGTATGCCTGAGTTTAATTTTGAAACAAAGTCAGGGTCATAGGAATAAAATTTTGCATTGGTCAAATTTTCAATTGTTCTTAGACCCTTGAAGAGATTCTGCAACTGCTACATCCTGACCCTGAGATCTAATAAGATTGTTTTTAAATAGTCTATGTTGGGTTTTTTTAAATCTGGTTGTGTAGTAATTCTTCTATATGATTTGTTTTATATTGTAATATACAACATACATATGTTATATACACTGTGTTACATGTTGTATATATATATGTATAAAATATGCATCTACAACTAGATTTCTATTATATTTCCTTCTTAAGTTCTTCAGAGTAATATCACTTCACACATTGCTCTCATAGCTATTTGCAAATGAAGTAGTGTGAAGATTCATTAGGTAGAGAAGTGCAGAGTTTGATGTTTAAACTCATGTCCCAGCTCTGAGGGGCTGAGCTAAATTTGCCTTCCTGATCTCCTCTTTCCAAATATTTTAGAAACTGGACCTGCCACTTCCAGTCACTAGACTTTCATGGCAGATTAAATTCTAGTGCAAATAACTGTAATTGCTAGGTTCGGTTTCCAGGGGTATTTTGAGATTTTGCAGTTGTTTTGGACAGATAGCTGCATGTTTCTAAATTAAATCTTGACCTTATGGAGGTGCCATCTTGTGAATGGGAGTTTGAAGCTACTAAATGATGATGGCTTCCAGTGAATCCTAAATAAAGTTTTCTTTGAGAGTTTGTGTACCCAAACTTGTCTTGAGATCTCTCAGCAAAACTCAGCTTGTAGTTTTCTCCTCTCAGCCTGCCATGCTGCCTGTAAGACTTGTACTGGTTCAAGTAACAAGGACTGCCAAGACTGTAAAGAAGGTTGGATTAAAAATGAAGGTGGAGCTTGTGTGGGTGAGTAATGCTTGGCAGACTTCAATCAGGTTTTGTAGTAACAGTGGCTGGTAAGATTAGATGACATCACTTCCAGGTTTTATTGTATTTTATGGAAACGATCTGTCACTTTAGATTTCTACAGTTTTATTAGTCTCTCTCTTCCTAACTTGTTTCTTGTTGCAGGAAAACAGTATTTTCTCACCACTGATTGCCTGGTGATGATAGTTATCTTTATCACACTGTTCACTATGTCTCTTTAGTTTAGTGGAATACATATAGCAGTAAGTGGGGTGTGTCTTTTTAGACATGAGTTTTCTTGGTGTTTGTTTGAATGCTAAACAATGTTCTGCTCTTGATTAAAGCTATTTTGTCAACTACAGAAGATTCCTGTAAACTTAACTACATATTTTTGTACTAATTGCACAATTGCCTTGACCTAACTTTGTCATAAACGCTCAATCCTAATAGAGTTCAAACACTTCACTAAAAGCCATGCATGCTAACTTCTCCTGTTGTTGGACAGAAATACTGGGAGACATCAAGCTCAGTGCTTCCATTAATCTCTTACCTGTTTGTATCTTATCATTTAACTTGGTTTATGAGGAGATAAGTGTGAAACACTTCAGGAAAAATGTGAACACTGAAAATATTCCCAGTGCAGGAAGGCACTCGGGGAGAGTAACGCATTCTGTTTAACTGGTTGAATTTGACCCCTTAAAGACCTCTAACATAATGCCTGGAAACAGTATATTAGACCTGCTTCCTTTTCAAAGTGACAGTGAGAACTGGGCTTGAATTACAGCTGCTGCAATGCCTGCTTAGGAAGCTATTGAACCCCAAGGGCGTTTTTAAGATGCTTTGATATTGTCTTCTGTACAACTGGGGTTTTTCCAAATAATTGTTGCCACTAATGAACTAGAAATTAATTGAGTAATCAGTAGGAATGATGGGTGCAGCAACAGGGTGAGAGCGACAGCAATGACAGGAGGAGAGGGACAGCAATAATAGCCTTTCTTTGTCTGAATTTTTTAATGAAATACTCTTGCGCCCTTTCCTCAAAATCATAAGGTTTGCATGTTTTAACTGTGCAGTGGAATTCGTTTTCAGCTTGACTGGTCCTAATCATAACTTGGTTTGCTCCAATTTGCTTTGTGTGGAATACTAAGTGGTGTATGTATGTGCATTTATGTAAGTTTTTTTAGTCATATAAAAAGTTCCGTAACTTGGTAATGTAGGAGTAGAAGAGAAAATAGTGTTCAAGAGCAGTGAGCTGTCTGCTTGTTTGTTGTGATACTTGCATAAATGACTGCCTCGAAAATGGCAAGGATTGCAGGTACTCTGGAAGTTCATTTAATTTCAGCTCTTGAATTTCTGGTACATCTTTTATTGCCATCACAAAACATCTAAGGATCAGTTTTGATTTTCTAATTCAGGTTTAAGCTGAGCAAAGCAGTGTATGTTACCATGCTAGTTCTGTGTCTAACATTGCATACCTGATCCCAAACTCATTGCAACAACTATTCTCAATGCAGTCAGTTTAAGTTCATAGCATTCAAATATTGATCTGGCTGTTTAATCATGACTGCTATTTTAGGTAACTTGTCACTTTTTATCTTTCAGATTTGGATGAATGTGCTGCTTCTCCTTGCAAAGAGCACCAGTATTGTTTGAACACGGATGGATCTTTCTCATGCAAAGGTTTCTTTTCAATCTGCTGTTGTATTTTGCTGTCTAGAATCCTAATCTAATGCTAGAGGTAATGCTAGAAAATGCATGATAGGTATTTGGTACAGTGTGGTCTGATCCTCAGTGGGGACGGGGAGGATGAGGCTTTAGACCTATTGTATGAGTAAAACAAGAGATTTCTGGTTATTTCTACTCTGCTTTTGTGAGATCCCCCCACCTTGAGTACAGCATCCAGCTCTGGGGCCTCCAACATAAGGAAGGCATGGACCTGCCTGAGTGGGTCCAGAGGACAACTGTGAAGATCTTGATTAAGATGATCACCTTCCCTGTGAGGACAGGCTGAAAGAGCTGGGATTGTGCATTCTGGAGAAGAGAAGGCTCCAGAGCCCTTCAGTACCTAAAGAGGCCCGCAACAGAGGCGGAGAGGGACTTCTTACAAGGGCATGTAATGGACAAGTCGAGGAGGAATGACTTCAAGCTGAAAAAGAATAGGTTTAGGTTAGATATTAGGAGGAAAATCTTTACTATGAGGGGGTTGAGGCACTGGACCTGAGAAGTTATGAATGCCCTGTCCCTGGAAGTGTTCAGAGACGGGTTGGATGGAGCTCTGAGCTACCTGGTCTAGTGAAAGGTGTCCAATCCATGGCAGGGGGGTTGGAACTAGATGATTTTTAAGGTCAACTTCCAGCCCAAGCCAATCCATGATTCCTTGTGTGGGTAAGCCATCTGACTTTAAGGGCGGTATTTTAAACCCCAGATATACAGATTTTTTATGCATAAAATACTTTATCTTTAGCATGTGATGCCAGCTGTGTAGGTTGCACAGGAGAAGGTTCTGAACAATGTAAGACCTGCGCATCTGGATACGTGAAGGAAGATGAGAAGTGTACAGGTTGGTGGACTTAGCAGTACCTGGTCGAGCCATGGTTTGCTCACTCTTGGTTAGCCATGCTGAGGAGCTCATAAGTACCCTGATGTTTGTGTGCTTCAGCTTTCATGCCTGTCAAAATGAACCCCGTCGTTCTGGTATTAGCTGCAAAGATGTTCTTAATAACTTCTTTTATATTACTGAGCTGATATGCTTGACAAGGCTTAAAGTGAACCACTGGTATGAAGGAACAAGGTATTTTTATAGTAGGTTCAGGAAACAGCTACATGAGTCTTTTGTCAGTTACCTACCACTTCAGATCTGTGTTTCTATTCATTTTGTAACAGAAAGGCAGGAATTCTGTTAATCCATCAATGTCCAAGTTCAAATGATATTCATTCGTAGTGAATTGTAACATGAAATTAGACTTCCTCTGTGGGAAAGAGCAGAACATATGCATAATCTGAAGTAGCTATTCACTGTGATGATGTAGTATTTACAAGCTCTGTTCCCTTTAGCTATACTTTGATGGCATAAATAGAAAATGACTGTGGGGGAAATGTTCAGTAGGTTAAGATGAATTACCTAATTGTGACAAACATAATTGCTTAATACATTTCTCCGTACAGGGACCTGCAAAACATTAAAAAACAGCAGTTCTGGGTGTTATCTGAATAACTTTGAAACAGTCCAAATCATGAAGAATTAGATTATTTTAACAGAAGTTAAGTCTGTTGCATCAGCATTCTGCTCCTCAGTGTTTTTCATATTTGAATAGAATTTTGTTTATATGACTGAGCACAAATAAGGTTTATAACAAAATAACAGTAATGGACTCTTTCTTTCCTTGTGCTATCTCTAGATATAGATGAATGTAACCTTCCTGAAAAGGTCTGCACAGAAGAGAATCAAGACTGTGTTAATACGTCAGGTAGTTACAAGTGTGTGTGTTCAGAAGGGTTTGAAGATAAGGATGGAACATGTGTTCAAACTGTAAAACCAGGCAAGTAGCTTTTCAGGGACAGTTTTTTAAAAAATATGCTGTATCGACAACTTGGAGTTTTATTTCAGTCTAAGGGTCTAGTTGCTTGTAAACCCCTCTGTGTAATTTGTTGTCTTCATACAGCTGTGGTCTGTATCAATAGTTTATAGTGTTGGCCACACTCTGCCATGTTCTTTTGCTTAAAGATAGTTGATGTTTTTGAACATTCTGTTCTTGTGTTGCTACATTTTTGCTTAACTCAAGGTTGTGTTTTCAAGTCACTTAAGGGTTTGGCTTTATTGCATAAAATGAGCTAGCAAATTTCTGTTATCATAAAAGGAGTTCGTCCTCCCCACTTCTTTCCTTTATTATTAATTGCAATGACTTAAGGGTTTACCTGATTGCATGCAATCTTCAACTCATTGAAATCTCAGAAAATTATGAATTCTTTTTTCTGGATGACAAAGCTGAATTTGTTTATTTCGTGATCACATATGTGCCAGAGCTGGTGTTAAGGTGAAGACATCCATCTGTCAGTCATAGGGAACTGTTTAGCTTCACTTAAACTATACCTTCAGTCAAAAAATGCAATTATCATTTTTTCTAGGATGTATTGACCCATATGGACAGAACTACATTCATTAAAGATTCTATTACTCCATCTAGGCTTCTTTTACAATTCCAGAGAGAAACATGGGATTATTTTGCAATAATAGCTGTAGGACAATGGATGAGAGACACTTCATTTCATACCTTTATTTTCTTTGTACTTCTTAGCTTGTTTGGATTTTTTGTCCCCCCATTTCCATCCCCAAGACTGATTTTTCATCTTGTACTAATAAGTTGTAAAGATGCATGTTGTTTTGCTGCTCAAGGCCACTCAATTCATACCTTATACTCTCTGTGCTCACTGTTATTACTCCTTTAGAATTAGTTATGTACTTCTCTGATATGCAGGGTATCAGGTTACTAAGATTTTTAATGTGGTCTGACATTTTGAGACTAGAAGTAAAATGAAAGGTTGACAAACTGGCTTAGGTTTTTTGGTTTAGATAATGCTTTTCCCAATACAGTAAAATAGTGCTGCTTTTTTAGAGGTTGTTTTAAGATCTGAACCGAGCAGTTTGTACTATACAAAACAATTCTAAGTAAGACTTGGCCTATTTTTTCAAATATTGGAACTACTACTGACAGGTTGTATGGAAAGGAGGAAATTCACTGTGAATAGCTGAAAACAAAAGCCTAGAACAGAAATATCTGTGCTGATTGGTTTTTTTTTCCTTCCACTAACAGTATAATACCAGTTTATTTGAAAAATTTTGTTTGCATATAGTAAAAAAAATAAATACAAGTTTAGGTTAGGACAATGGTGCAAATAGATGTTATATAGAGTTTAATTGCTTCTCTGGTCTTGATAAATATGATGATTTGGGTTTCTCTTTAAAAAAGCCTAATTTCAAAAATCATGATTTTATATATATAATTATATATGTATAATTCGTAGTAGATTTGTATTCTAATTGTGATATTTAACTTCACAGGAGAGGAAGTAGAGAATGAAACAACTGAGCCTTCACATACTGAACATGTTGACTTATGATCTGCGTTCAGAACCAAAAGACATTCCTATCTCAAGTTTTAAATTATTGGACTAAGCCTCTGCTAGCTGACATACTTGGAAGTGATATGAAATATGCAGGTTGCCATTAAGACTTTTTTCTTTTTTTTAAATGGTGACAACCTGCTCTTTAAGCTGCATTTCTTTATTCTTAAATCCCACTTTTTATATAATTCTTCAAAAACAACACTCTAGATGGGTTAGTATAAAATTTGAATGAACATAACATTGTACCCAGCAACTGTAAACAACTTGCAGGCTTCTCATTCTAGTGCCTACTGAAACCTATTATCTTCTGGAAGAATTTAGTTGTACTTCATAATTCAAGGAAAATTTAGACTGAAGTTGGTTGTTTCTAATCATGAGAAATTTTTCTGTAAATGAAATACAGCTTTTGGAAATGGTCATAGGGAATCTCTTTGGGGGGGAAGGGCTGTTCCCTTAAACAAAATAGAATGCCTAACATTGCATTCAATAAAAGTTTATTTTGTTGGAATGTGCCTTAAAATTTTTTAAGATGTTAATGCCTTGATGTGTTGTCATACCTATTTTTTTTAAGTCAGTGAAAAAAAAATCCAAAACCACAAAAGCAACCCAAATAACCCTCAAAAAAACAAAACCCCAGAACCTTTTAAACTGTATTTCAGTTCAGCACTGAATTCTAGCACTCAGTTGTGTTGGAATAGATATGAAAAAAAAATGCAACAGCATCCCCTCTCTCACACACACTTTCCTTTAAAGGAAGAATTACATCAAACTTTACTTTTCAAAGGCAGGTTGACAGGTCTTACTTGACAGATACTTGCATTAAATATGTAAACTAGTTTATAAAGTGATGAAAAGTAGGTTTGGCTAACACATGCCTGCAGTTGCTCATAGTTACTATGAGACTACTCTCTAGAACTGATGAATACAGGACTTTCACTACAGCCTACTGCTGTGTGTAATAGCCTCCTGTCTACTGCAGAGCAAGTATGCTACAATCAATTTTTCTTCTTGTCTCTTGTGCCATTTCAGAGGGAAAGCTTATAAGCATAGCATAGACACAACTTCCTACGTGTTGTCTGTAAGCTTAAAGGCAAGCATAAGAGCTAAAATAGATATATCCTATAGGACTGTCACAGCTGTAAATAAAGCAAGGATTGTCCAGGTACAGTCTCTGGTGGAAGTGAGGAAAGCTTAGAGTACATTGTGGTGGTGGATGCAGGGAGTATAACGAGGGGTTATAGAATACATCTAAGAAGAACACAGTTTAGGCTTGACTATGAAGAAGTTATAAACAGTACCCTGAGGTAAGGGGACATAAAAGGCTATGAATAAGATTGACCTGTTGAACCATAAAAATCAGACATCTTCTGTATATTTCTGAAGACTTTCGTTCAAACTAGGTCACAGCTCAGTTTGTGAACAGTGCATGTAAGATTTGTATGTGCAATAGAAACCTAGGTGAATATTGTACAAAACCTGATTCTGTTGGATTCTTATTTTAAAAGCTGCCTAAGGTGATCTCGTGCATGATAGTTTAAATATCTAGTGGTATTAAGGTATCTGTAATAATTTTCTTTAGCTGATATATCTAGATATTTCTTAACTTGGCAGTCGGAGAATGAAATCTTTAGTGCTTTCTCAGCAATAATTGTTAGAGATGGGCCTTTGTGCCACAAAATCTTGCAAGTTGGAGGGTAGGCATTCTATTTAATGAGTACTAAATTAAAAGGAGGAAAAAGTAGGCAGTTTGGGAAGCACATGGAATACAACCCAAGGATCTTTAGGGTTTTTTTAGCACAGGTGTAGCCAGTTGCAGTAATATTAGCCCCTAAGGATTCTGCAGGAGTGTCACTTGTCTTTGTTACTTACTCACATTTAACTCCCAGGTGTTGCAGGTTGTGGTAAGAATGCTTGTTAATCCAAGAGGAAATGTTGGTTCTGTTTAGAAACTACATCAACTCGTACTCAAGGGAGTTGTCTGTCCTGTACAAACCTTTTTATTAATATTCCAAGCCTGAAATAATGCTTCCCCATGAAGAACTTGCTACTCTAAATTTCTTTCAGCTTACTTGGGACTCTGAGGGATACCTGTTGAGGTTCTTAACTACATGATGGAAGCATTTGCTTCCTACCTGCCAAAGCTGTGGACAGAAAGCCTTAACTGAGTTGCTCAGCTCTGAGATAAACTGATAAAAACCAAAAACTTCAAGAATTTGTTTTTCTGTGGTGATAGAGAGGAGAAACTCTTCCTAGCCTGACCTGTGGAAGTTATGAGAATAGTCCGATACAACCACACTGTTTTTCTGTTCTGGAGAAAAATGTTCCAGCTTTCTGTTATTGGAGTATGAACATCAGTGTATTGTTCCCTACAAAACATACAGATGGGGTACCTGGGTGTTATTTTCCTCAGTTCTCCGATTCTCCTCACCACCAGTCATAGGCACCTATTGCTCTGCATTAGATTATTGTGGGGTCCAGAAAGGTGAATTCAAATATTTAGAGCTTTCATTGAAGGAATATTGGCCAAGGTATGTATGTGATAGATATTTACTTCTATGCTACTGCCTTATGCCCTCTTGCTGCTGAGTTTTTAAAGAGTTAGTTCCCTTGTTTTATTCTGTATTCTCCTTTTACTACTTCAGCCTGTAATTACTGTTCCATTTTAGAAGTTGAAACTAAAAATTGTTTTGGCTGAATTTAGTCTTTTTTCCCCTCTGCATTGAATACAGTGGGGATCAGACTCTGAGTTGTCTTGGGTTTTGCCCTATATAATCAGAATGGAGGGGTGCAGGAGCAGGATTTAAACTGATATGCAGAACTGGCAATTAAGGTCAAGTGCTTTTTGTTAACCAAGCCAATCCAGACTATAAATGCTTTCTACTGTATATGTTAATAGTTGAGTGCTGAAAGAAAGTGAGCTGCTTCCATTAAATTTTTCATTGCATTGTAAGGACATCTGGTTATGTGGTACAATACTGTGTGCTTAGGGTTGTCTGGAACTATAGGTCTCATGTCCAGCTATACTAAATATGTTGGTAAATACTTCAGAAGTGATCTGAGATATCCGACAAACAAGATTGGTGCCTTAGTGAAGTGTTGGTTAGGTACTTCTGTCATAAGTAGCAAGGTGAACTTCTAGACCCACACCTATGATTTATTTTGTGCTGTGGTATCAAATTGAAAGTGGCATCCCTTTTCCTAGATTGTTTTGCTACTACTTTGGGGTTTCTTGACCTAAGACTTAAGTGGTTTTTGCAATGGGATATAGTACTGAATAGTGTATCTAGGCACTTAAAAGGATAAGATTCTCTTGTATGTGATAGCCGGACTCCACAAAAGATCCAGAAATACTTTCCAGGAGCAAGCAAATGGAGAGACCTGTATGTTTCATTTAAGGCTCTTAAATAAGACCAGGAAAGCAGTCTCAAGTATGCAGCATCTATACCACAATCATCCTGCAGTGTCTCAATTTAAAAATCCAAGTATATACTGAAATGTTTTCAGCTGAACATTGGTGCATAATACTGAATTTTTTCTTTGATGTGAACTCCCAGCGTGTCTGTAATAGACACTGCGTTCTCTTCAAAGTGTATTATCACCCATTTCTAAATAGGGTAAATTAAGTCTCTTTTGTGGAATACCTTGATGACCTAGGTAATTTAGTCAGTGATCACCTGAAAGGGTTCAAATCACAATCTTCTTTCTCAGGAAAGGTGCTAAACTCCATAAGTTATAGACAACATCAGGACACAGGTGACTGTAAAATATATGGGATATGCTGTACAAACACATGACTTTTTCCTTCTATGGATGGTGAGGACTGATCATACATCATCCTGATACATATGGGAGAGGTACTATTCAGTCAGGCAGTTGACAGTTCAAAAGTCAAACATTTGTAAGTTGAAAAAACACCAAGAATTGTGAAAATGACCAAATCACATTTTTAGCATAAAGCTCTTGGTGTATGTGACACTATGTGCATAGGTTGAGACAATTCTCCCTGATGAACAGGGTGCACCCTGCCCTTCAAGGTTTCTTTCAGACCATTATTAATACAGCACAAAGTGAGGCACACAAATAATTCAAGTTTGCCTTAGTAAGTGACTAACTGAAAAAAATGTGTCGAGAGAAAAATAAACAACAGAAGAAAACCCCCAGCAGTAAAATAAAAGCTTTAGAAACCCGAAGAAGTCCTGGATCAGGTGTAGCAAGAATATAAATGGCAGTTGTCCATAATGGTCCTAGCTGACCTCCTGATACCCCTTCCTTCCCTCTATCTGTCAGAGTGCTGTGGATTGTTTCCTAAGATTGTATTTTATCTGTTCTGAAAGGAATCTTCTGAGGTTATTCAAAGCAACTGCCTGTGCTTTTTTTTTTTTTTATTCCTTCGATCAAAATGGAATTTTTCTCATCCCTTTCAGCAACTTCACACCTTGTCTAATTTCATGGTTTCATTTGCTGCAGACATGCCTATAGCAGCCCTTAATACTCTTCAAATTGCTTGCTGGTTCTCCAAGCAGGCTTTGGCTTTCTTGACTCCATTCCTTTGTGCTAAGACAGTGGCTCTGTATTCCTTCCAGGTCACTTGCCACTGTTTCCACCTTGTGTGTTCCTTTTTGACTTTAGTCAGGAGCTCATTGTTCATTCTTGTCAGCTTGTCAGCTTCCTGCCGCCTTTGCTTGATTTCCCGCGCATCAGGATTGGAGAAGGCGATCACTGAAAATCAACCAACTGCCTTGGACCCTTCTGTCTAGGACTGTCTGCCTTAGCTTTCCTCCCATGCTGATCCCTGGACTGCCCAGGTCTACTCTTCTGCCGTAAGAGGTTATGATCCTGCTACTGCTTTGAAGGCAAAATAGTATTTGGTTACACTTCTTGATTTGCTGCTGAGGTAAAAATATTGTCTCTCTACTTAATGGTGCTTTTTTGTTGAATCCAACCCATCTTACTCAGCCTTGGTCAGTGAGGCAACTATAGGCTCTTTGGGACCAAGGGTCATCTTCTTGATCTGCTTTTGTTAGTGATGTGCCCTAATCCTCACACGCTCCCCCCAGCTTGCATCACAACATTTGATATGTAGGATTCACATCTAGCACTGCATCCACTGGTGCAGAAACTACATGAGCAGTAGCTGGAAAGTTGTGCAGCTAGAAGAACATGTTTCTGTTGCTGAATTCTATGTTAACAGCACATAGTAAATCCAAGAGGGAAGAAAAAAAAAAACCAGTTGGATCTTTAAGCTCATATCAGGGCTGCTATGTCAGTATTTTTAAGCAGATTTGAGAAATTATGGATACTTTGGTGGTGCTGCTTCATGTTTTTCAAATTGTGTTGTCCACGTAGTGTATAATTTTGGTAGATTATGTATACAGTAGATTCATAAATCTTTCTGTATTTCTCAGAGGGGGTTGATAGATATCATATTTGGACTAAGCAAATTTATCTTCCTTGAGGAAAAAAGCAAAAGCTCCTTAATTAAGATCTGTTCTGGTTCACACTGATTTTTTCAGTGGTTTCTAGGAATTTGGGCCAGATCCTGTTATTCTTGCCCATTCTGTGTACCTGTAAGAAGTGCTTTGTAATTAAAAATTAAACAAACGTTGATTTTCTTTCATATTTCTTAGTTTAAAAAAATCTTTTTATTTTGTTTTTTAATGAGATGGAGGAAGAAGGAATACACACTTTAAGAAATAAGGTGTCCTACTTACTCGGGTTTTTTATTTTGTTTTGGTTTTTTCTTTGTAGATAAAAATAGCTGCCCAAAAAGGGATGTGTGAATAAATTAGTATTCTAACAAGCAAGACCTAGTGGGTCATCTTATTCTTCCCTTGCCAATGTGGAATTATTCTCTCTGTGCCATTTGGAAATGCAGTATCTAATTACCAAATTGCTGAGGTAATGTGTTTTCCGTCATTCCACATTATTTTATCTATCAGAATATATTATCATTTGATAGTAATTATTTTTAATGACTAGCACAATAAACAAGAACTCTCTCACGTGCAGCTGATTATGCCTCATTTCTTTGAGGTAGTGCACAAAAGATAGTCCTGTATAAGATCTTTGCTTTGCAAAAGGTGGAAGAGGAACATGTTCAGGGAACTGAGACTCATCTTTGACCTTTAGCATAAAAAATGCTAAAAAAAGCAGCTTTTTAGTTGGCTTCCAAATTTTTTGGTTTCTGGAATAAGCAGTGTCACATTTTCAAGCACTGAAGTGAAGAAGACCAGAAAATACCATTTAGGAAAGCATAACAACAGCTGACATTTTTGTATGAAAGGTAGTTACCTGAAGAAAATGGCTAACCATAACTTCTTGGCAGCAGTGAAACACAGTTTCAGTACTCTGATAAATCAACTTGCTCTTGGGAAATTCAGATTTTTTTTCTGTGTGAGTGTATCCCCTCAGTGATTTTGTAGCTTTAAGAAAGTTATTTTTATTTTTTTATCAAGTAACAGCAAGGTTAGCTGTGGCAGCTCAGCATGGGCAAAGAGAATGGTCACACATCACTGGGAGTGGAAAAGAGGGAATACAAAGTCACCAGGTGTATGGAGCAGCCACTAGAAAGGGATGGTGTGGTATCTACCTTCAGTGGCAATTTCTTGGAGCTCTTTATTAATTTTGTTCAAGAGCCTGGACTGAAGCAGCAGCTTCTTAGTTTTAGGTTAGGAAATAAAGAATTGTCTCTACTCCATTTTTACATTTACTCATCTATACATCAAAATGCTTTTGTTTATAATGAAACTCTTTCATAGGTAGGTATATCTAGACCTATGTGCCATAGACAAACTTCTTCCAGTTTAAGTACTTCATAACTTTTTAATTTTTTTTTTCCACTGTGCATCATAATATATGTAGTGATGAAAATAAATTGTTCCTACCTGATGTCAATTTTTGCAACAAGCAATTTTGTTGCAGTGTGAGCTGTAGAAGCTGGATAAACTCTTCCCATTTGCTTGCAAGGGAAAAAAGATGAGTCATTAAGACACAAGCTGTTGTGTCTTTTAGGACATAATTCTGTTATCAATTCATTGCACACTATTCATGTTCATAACAAACAGAGTGTGCCTAGAATAAGTTTTGTTTTAGGCTAAAGCTCTTCACCCAGATGGCGTTTGACAGGCATATTTGACAAGACAGTCATTCTAATGGGACAGCTCTGGAATTCCAGTTGTTTGGGAAAGAGAGCTCTGTGGCCCGTGGTGCAATGTTGCTTCAGGCTTTCCCTTTGTAGGTGATAAATGCTACAGCACAGCTGTTTGCCCCATGCAGAGATGCACAGCTGTGCTACTCAGGAAAAGGAGTTTGTCTCTGCCATGCTGGTTCACTATGTTGTGCTGCAGATTTTCACAACTTCAGTGTTAAGCCAGCAGAGGGTACTCTTAAGCTTCCAAGAATAAGTTACATTGGATGCCTCAGGAGGTTACTGCCTCAGAGTTACTGTACTGAGGGGAGGGGCTGGAAATGTGAGCTCTTAATTATATGAGCCTCATTGCACTTAAGTAAAAGCATTGAATGGGCCACATAGTTTATGAATAAACCTAGACTGCTAATTTTCCGAAAGCACAAACCAAGATCTTGTCAGTACAGTACAATCTTAAAAACGGGGAAATTCAGGTTTGAAGGGACTGCAGGTTGTTTCTCGTCCAACCAAGTGGTGATGCAGGGTTGCTGTGAGAGCTGAGTAGTTGCCTTACCTGCTCTTGAAAACCCATAAGGATGGAGACTGCACGGCCTCTTTCGGCAGCTGTCCTCACAGGCAAAGTGTTCATCTGTGTATTCATGCTGAGCCCTCCTTGTTCCAACTTACACCTGCTGTTTCTTGCCCTCTTGCCGTGCACTGCTGTGAATCCTTGGTCTAGTGGCTCTGCTTTTTCTAATGCATCCCAGAAGGCTGCTGGCTGTCTCTGCTGCCAGGGCACTGCTGGCTGACATTCATCTCACTGCCCACCAGACCCCGAGGGCTTTTTTACACAGAGTTGTTCTCCAGCTCTCCGTCCCCAGATGGTGTCACTGCAAGGCAATCCTCCTTCCAAAGGGCAGCAATTTGGGTTTGTCCTTTTTTGAGTTTTATAAGGTACTGTCAGTCCATTCCTCCATTTTGGCTAGATCCCATTTTTCTATGAATTCTTATACTTACACTCCATTTTCATTTAAATCAAGAGTCCTGCTGCCTTTAATAAAATAAATTTACTAGACTCATGTACAAATCTTAGAAGTTTGTAGGCTTGTGGATTGCAGATTTGTACACAATGTTACTTCAAGTTAAACTACAAAATTAGATCATGGATTTCTAGACTATTCAGCAAATAACAGCGTTTCATCTTTTCTTTGAAAAATAATACTTCAAGAAGAAAAATAGTCTTTCTTATATAACTTACATATCTCATGTGTGATATGATAGTCAAGGTACAAGGCACAAATGCACATTTAACTGTACTTGACAGACTGATGAAAATCTTACTGTAAGTATGACTTTTAAATGCTCATAATCCTTCGCTAAAAACCAAATATATTTATGTCATTACTCATGTGTACAAACAGAGATTATTTAAAGCACAACGGTTGCTCCCTCACTGTTCTTCAGTCTTCCCCTCTGCCAGTCAGCTATATCACCAGTTGCTCCTTCTGTCTACAGCTGGATGTTTTCTGCAGGTCACAAGCATAGCAATGAGGTGGCAAGAAACACCTGGGACCTTTTCAGAATTCTTGCTGGTGCATCTGGGGCTCCCAGGATTGTCAGAGCACTGAGACTAAGGGAACCACATTTATGACCAGTTTGCAACCTGGCACCGCATAAGCCAGATGAGTTGATGAAAGCTGGTGACTCATTAGGGGCAGTAGGAGCAGTACAAGACCCTTGACTTGACACTATGGTCAATTAAATTCTACCTATTTCTTCCCAAAACCTTGTGGAAATGTACTGGGTCAGCAAAAATATATGGTTTTGTGAAGGTCACAGTCTAATGTACTTTGCCTTTCATTTCTTTTTTTATGGTTTCATACTTGGAAAAGGTGAGAGAAGAGAAAGGAGGGAATTAGGTGCTGTAATATTTACAGACCAGACAGTTACCATTCTTATTACCTGAAGAAAGGTGAGGTTAGTCTTCTGCTACTTGTTTCATTTTAAAGTTATGAATAATCTCAGTCTGTAACTGATGCAAGTAAATTTTAATGGGAAAGCATTCAGTATCAGCCTGGAGGGTTCAATGTGCTGCAGAGATAGAAGTCTGCATATGGCTGAAATATTTCCATCTAAGGCAAGGGTCAACAACATACAGTGCAAGAAGTGGGGGAGAGGTCATCCCTTCAGATGCAGTATTTTCTAGCTGCCACTAAGCTCCTTCAAGTGTACTTAGCCACTAGTTGGGGGAAAAAAAGTAGTCTGGCACACTGCACTTGAAAAGATGCTGACCCCTGTTCTACATCTCACACTTCCACGGGAAACGTCCATGGTTGTTGAATTTAGCTATATTAGAGCATGTGTTTCAAATCCTGTGAAGTTACGTGTTCGTTAACAGCAATGTAAAAACCTGCCAGCTTTCATAGAATTCTATAAACAAGAATATGGAGTACTTCTGAGGAGTTATCTGCTATTACTCTGAAAATAGTCTGATGTTTACCAGAGAAAGCATCACCAGTGGAGGTACACGCTCCCTATTGGCTTGCATTCTGTATTGTAATAATATTTGGACTTGCCTCAACGTGAAGTAAGAACACAGTGTTTATATGAGCTAGAAGCACATATAAAGAAAGAAGCAGCTATATGAGTTAATGTTCTTTGAATAGCAGTTGAATAAACTTCCATGGGAAATATGTTTATTTCTGAACTTAAAAATGGTTCTAGGAAATACTCATGCTGTGACAAAAAGTTTCACTCTTCTTTGGAACAGACAGGGATTTTATCATGGGATCGTGGACTTCTGAGTTTGCCCGTAAAAGAATGAATAGGCGACTCTTTTTGAGTCTTTGTATTTACAAATATAGAGAAGAATGAAAAAACATCATAATTCTGGAAACTAAGTGTGACGACTCTATTTAAGGTTCCACGAAAGCCTTAAAACCCTTACAATTCCTAGTAGCAGGTTGAAAAAAGAGATAATGGGTGTTTGTTAAAATAAGAAATTGTGGGACACAGTCACTGGTGAGTTTTGTCATTGCTAATATTGTTTCTTTTAATCTTGCTGTGCTCTATGAACAAGCAGCAAGTAGTTTTTTAGCACAGCATCCAAACTAAGTGAGCTTCGACAATTCTCTTTTTTTAAAACCCAATAGGACTATGGGAAAAACAGATGTGATGACATGTAGAGCAAAACATAGAAGCTTCTGAAAACCAGAATAGTCCAGAATATATGGTGAAGGTGATGCCAGTGAAATGGAATGAGCAGGCCCTTGCCACAAAAGTCATTCCAGTAGCACACTGACATTTTACTTTAGTTCTTCCACAGGAAGAGCTGTGGAACATGCCTCCAAAGCTTTTTGACTTACACCTGTGAGCAAGGACAGATGACCGATGAATTGAGATGACACACTGAGGTATCAGTCAGTTGCATCCTACAAGATTTCAACAAAGATTGCTCTGAGTTTCTCCAGGGCCACCTTTGAAGTACCTTTTTTAAAGTGTAGGACATTCACACAACATGTCCGTAAGCAATCCATGGTGGAGTGCAGGCAGGGATGAGATTCCTGAGTTCTAGATCTAGCCTTCCTCTAAATTATTTGTGTGATTTTTGGATTGTTTGCTTCATTGAGCTTTATCCTTTGGGCAGGCCTGTACTTGATAAACTGGCCTGGACAGTGTTATCCCATTGTGAGGTAGGAGAGAACATCTCTTAATACAGAGAGTGGAATGACTCTAGTGTCTCTCATTGAATTTGAAGGCCAGAATCAGGAATGAAAAGCATTGACCTTTATGAGGAAATTTAGTGGGCTAAGTGGCCATACATAGGCATTGTTATTCAAGGCATCCATTTGGTTACCTGACTTGCTCTGGAGAACCTGACAGGCTTGTGGCATCCTGGGCTTTGGATGAACTCGGTGGTATCTGGTGCAAACCAAATATCTCTAGTGAACACAGGGATTTTGTGCTTTCTAGTGCTTCTGTGAAATTTATATCACCACAGAAGTGGGAGAACCACTCAAAAACCCCAATGTGAAGTGTCCAAAATTACGAAATAACTCCAGGCTTTGGACTGTGGACCATAACACATATCAGTTCAAACAAATCCAAGAATTAATGTAAACTTTGTAAGGACAGGCAGCTGCAATTTTGGCGAGAACTCAAGAAAAATAACAGGCAGGGAAAAAAAGTTGCTTTTGACAAACAAGGTTTGGTTGTATGGTCATAACTGGAATTTACACAGCCTCTTGTTCAGGGAATCAGTGCTGCTCTATGCCTACAGCAAGAACAAAATAGAACAAAATAGAGAAAATTATAAAATGCAACCTGATAAATGCATATTGTCCCAATCTCTTATTTTTTTCCAAATGGAAATTTTTTATTTTTTCCCTTTATTTTGCCTAAAAAGTAACAATCTAAGAAAAACAAAGCTGTTTAGGGGATAGCATTAACAGCAGGACAAAATGTTCTTTCTTCTTCACAGAGCCAACTTACTGGGACCTGTTAAGAAATGCTAAACTTCATTAAACTTCTTTAACCTCTCATTCTTTCATAGCTAGCGATGGATATTGTGGTGACAAGTGATGAATGATTTTCTAGAATACTTGTTTCTACTAGCAGGAGTCACAACATATTTTCCCACATAAAAGCTTTTAGATACAGTGACTAGTGTTTAAAGTAGAAACTGATTTTCAGAATTGATATTGTAGTGGAAATCAATGAAACCAGACAAGTGAAATTATTATTCTTTTCCAGCTGCAAACACAGCTTAAGTTAGTATACTTAGATGGCCTTCTGCAGTTTCAAAGTTAAAGACAAACATTTACCTAATTAGTAAAGTTGTGCATGAAGGCAGGGAGAAGTTGAAGAATGCTTTCCAACACTAAATGGATTTTGGAGATGGCAGGTGATACTGATTAAGCGATGCTGAGGATCATTTTTTCTGGCTAACTTCTTGGCTTTCTCTGCCCCTCCCTTCCCCACCTGCTGCATTCCTCCCCACTCCCTTCTTGCTTTTATCTGCAGCCAGTCTCCTTCCTCAGACCACAGCTGTCCAAAGGCCTTTGCTTGCTGCTTACTTTTTTCCCACACTTGATGTTGTTTTACCTCACTTCTGTTGGTGTCTAAAGAGAGGTATTGGATGCTTTCCCTTGCCAGTGAAAACTGTGCTGATCCACAGCGATTCAACACCACTGAAGGGATGGATCTAGCCCGCCAACCCTGTCACTTGGGGGTATCACTGTAAGTCAGGTGCTACCATTGCTGTGAGTCAGTGGGAGACTTGCCCACAATTTTTAACTGGACCATGGCTGAGACCTTACAGCACTGAAAATGAATGGGTGAAACCAGAAACCTTTCTGCCAGTGTTTTAAAGAGGTCTCTTGCAAGGACAATACCCTAGTCACTGGGACTCCCCTGTATTGGAGTGAATAAGCTTTCAGAAAAGAACAAAAGTTCAAAAGAGAAGAAAGATAAATGGATTTTGCCTGAATACTTGAATTAGAGAATTAGACAATAGCATAACAGATAAAACTTCATTTATTCTGGCTCTCTCACAAAGAGAAATCTCAAATTCCAAAGATACACTAGAGTAGAGGCTAAACAGAGGGATAAATTGAATAGCAGATGGGTTTGCTTGCCCATATGTAAGAAAAAGCAAAATACCTTTATAAGCCAGTCCCTCACATGGGAAGTTCTTGCAAATAAGGACTGAATGTGAGTGGAGTAGTAATTTGGGTGACACCAGTAGCTGCATCTCTGGTCTGCTGGTGCCAAATTCCTCTTAAAAATTCTCCTCCCAAAACACTCGGTTGGGGTAGCTGAAAATCTCTTGGTACGGTGCCAGTCCACGGTAGGTGCTTCACATAGATATTACAAGTTGTTTATTATGATTGCAGGTTTCTCTGCAGGAGTTAAGCACTACTGAGTAGGGCTGGCAATGTGTTTTTATATACCTTTACCAAAGCCTGGTTGTCTGCTGAGTAAAACTGCAAACAGAAATATTTATGAAACAGTTGCCCAAGTAAAACATAGATAATATTTCTGAACGCAAAAGCTATTACCCCTCAGTAAAAAAAAATGCTGCTACCTTGATGATGATTCTTGTTTTAGATGTGTCAGGAGATGTAATGCAAAGTCAGACTATTATATCCCCAGTGAAGCTGAGAAAACGGTATCACTCAGCAAACAAAGTCAGACCCTCCTGGTTTAGAAATTGTCTTTTGTCCTGCAGGGAGTCTTAATTTGGCTTGAATTAGCAGAAATGTCATTGTAATGGGTATGCAATGATGGAAATCAAGTCTGGCTGTGAAGTACTACACCACTTTGAATGCAGGTTATCACAGAATAAGGGTACAAATGAGGCTTGGATGCAAAAGCGCTAAGATTTCAGAATCAACATACATTTTTCAAGGCAGATCTGCATTGCAGTTTCATCAAGGAAAAGATCAGAAAAATGTGTCCTTTTTTAATTGGAAAAAGTTCTTCTGACACTCTGAACACCCCTCAGGCAACTGACAGACATTTTACAACACCTATTTTATCACATCGATAAAAATTTATGCTTGCAGAAGTTTCATGGTACATAGCAATGATAATTAATCCCAAATCCCATCAGTTGTATAGTAGTTTTAGTGTTATGATATGTTATTAATAAATAACATGCCATTTCTCCAGGGTGAAGCTTCTCATGCAAGGAGTATATTTTCAATGTAAGATTCTATTTTTATGCTGGTTGAGTATGTCTACCAATTCAGTAAACTGTATTATTGGTTTTCCATTATTTTTAATGAAATAATTTTTTATTCAATTAACAATGGTAATAATTGTCTATGAGAGTCTGCTTTCTGGACCAATTTTGTAGTTTCTCCAAAACCAACAAAAAATGTAATTACAATAAGATAGTTTATGATAAGATATTAAATGCCTTAAGTACCTGTCAGGATCAGACCTGTATGTTGCAATTAAATGATTTGGTATTTTTGATAACACCTCCTTAATATCTTTGAAGTCTTCAAAAAAAGCATGAATTTTCTTTGCCCAGCTTTGTGTATAAAAAATTTGGGGTGTCCAGCAGAGATGGCTTTTGGGGCTACTTAGGAATTATCTGTTCCCCTATCACGTCTCTCCAAAAAGACTTCACAAGTGTTGTTGTCATATCTAGTTTACAGTATCTTGGGTGCACTGTGTGATAAGCTGCCAGAGTGGAGCCAGCCATACTGCCAGGGCTGTTTAAAAGGGTCAGGATATTCTCAGGGACTCCTCAATGCAGATATGTTGACTATGGATCAGCACTCATGTCTGGCATTGACCCATCTGCACACTGGTCTCCCTTCAGAGCAGCAGCACAGGGACCTCAAGTCAACTTCATCTGTGCACAGCAGCTGAGTTTGAGAAATCTTCACCTCTGTGTTTGTGGATCTCATTCAAAACCAAAATCTTTGGGTTCAGAAGCTCTAGGCAGTTCTGTTGTCTGGGTTGCACTTAGTTCAGGGTGAGTCAGTGTTGATTTACCCATCAGGGCAGCCAGGGATTCCCTTTGCACAGAAACCACCAAAATGGATTAATGCAGCATAGCAGCAGGAGAAATTTGTTCCTTAATTAGAAACATAACTCTTTGGGGTAGGTCTCACCCTGCTAAGTTGGAAGTAACCTATGTGCTGTTACAAACTCTGGTAGGAGCCACTTTGACCTCTGGTTGGGCTAAAGGTGATGGGAGAAGTACATCACTGTTCTCCATATGCTCCCCACTGTGGAAATTCTGCCCACTCCTTACTCATGGCAAGCCAAACGTTTCCTCATGAGGCCCCTGACAAGTCAGCCAAACCCCATAAACGGCCCCTACCCACACAAGCATCTTCAGTCAGAAATAGACCTCTGTATTACAGAGCTGTTTCATAGGGTAGCTTTAGGAATGGTTTAAGCAATAAAAACCACCTGTGAAGTGTTAGAGACTCATTGCTTATACCAAATCAGAGCAGGAAATTACTTTCTTCTTAGGATATGCTCCTTTCCTGAACTTACAACTCGGCAAAGCCATGGTATGGTGTGTCTGCTCTTTGAGACAAGAAGTTGCTGAAATTACAGGAGAAAAGGAGAATCTTAGTTCTCTTAGAATTCAGAGTCATTAAACTACACTGGAAAAATGCTGTATTCTTGTCATCCAGTACTTGCTGAATGTTCACTAAAAAGAAAAACAAAACCAACAGAAAGAAAAGCATCCAAAACACAATTAGGTTTTTGCAGAATACAGCAATTCATCAAATGTAACCCACAAAAGTAACTGAAACCACCTGTTTCCACTTCCTCCCTAAGAAAAGGGAGATCTGCATTGTATGAAACACGGAGCAGTCAGTGCAGCAACTCCTGCCGATGACTCTCAGCAAACGAGTTGCACAGAACATTTTTAGCAGGAAATGGCATATCCCCCTCTTTTTCACTTTGAATCCAAGCATTTGTGTTCATTATCTTTTGTATAACTTCAGCCTGCTAGATGATAAGCCTCACCTACTGCAACTTGGCATCAGATTATCTGCACTGTAAAATTTTGTTAGGTTTTAGGATTCTTTCCAGGCTTTATATTAATTGGGTTGTGTCTAGTTTGGAATCTAATGATGAAAATGGTCACAGGTTATCACTAAAGAGCTCAAAATACATTTTATTCTCACTCCAGCTGAGGAGGTAATGATCATGACAAAAACTTCACCTTCTTGTGGTCTCCTGCTTAGGTAAAAACTTAATACTGTTGTTAAATGGTGCTTTACCTTGTGAGTGCCCCGTCAGTGCATGTTGATCTCATCTGACCGGGTAATTAGTGCCTCTGCTCAGCAGATGATGCATTCGTTCTGTGTTCTCCTCTCTTGCTGACTGATACTGAGGTGTTTTGAAACTTTACTCTCCTCACATTCTTTAAAACACTATAAAGAAGATTTTCAGGTATTCAATAGGTAGCTGTCATTATTACTGCTGTCCTTAGCAAGATGATTCAAACACCAGTTTTCCTAAATGCTAGGTTCTGATGTTTCACATCCCAGTCTTTGCCTTATATACATTAGGTGTCTCTACTAGGGTACTCCTAAAACTGCAGCTGATTCCTGCCCTAATATTTGAAACCACTATGTCTCCAAATATCAAGACCTCATAACTTAGACTGTTTATACTTCGCTGTTTTAATTAACTTAATGGAACAGAATAAGTAAAAGAAAAACATAAAACCCCTTTTCATTGCAATTGGGCAGATCATTAACTGGCAAAACTTCAGCAAAATTTCATCAGTTTACAGGATGAAGCCTTCAGATGCTGGAGAAATTATCTCTGAGAAGACTGTATGCTACATACGTTATGTATATAGTGGTTTGCTGTACAGTAGCTGCTAATTGATCATTAAAAAAATCATGATTAGCAATTTAGAAATCATTAGAAATTGTACACATTTGCACTTCTTGATCTTTCCTTTTGACATCCTTTGACTGACATTTATGTTGTCAACTTACTCTGAAGCATGCATAGTTACATAAGCATTAATGTTACAAAATCTGCTTTTCATATCTGCTTAAAAGCCACAGCTATCCCTCCTGCTTCATAACTGTGGCACTGGAGCCTGTTGTACTAGATGGTGGAATGAGTTTGTGATTTGATTCCCAAGAGCTTGTTTTCAGTCCTCCTGTAACGTTCAGGTGACTCTGCAGTGAACATGGCCAGCACAGCTATGCAGGGTGTGTTTGTTTGGTGTCTCATTGCAGTTCTAGTCAGGCTTCCCCGGGGGGGCAAAACAGTTCAGCAACAACAGCAAAATGACATATACTTGAACTAAGAGCACACGGCATCTGTAAAGCTTCCATCCTTAATGGTTTGGCAGTGGATCATTTGGGAATTAGGGATGAAAGCAACAGATGTTATACATTCAAGCACCTGGATAAAGAAATGAAACTACATATATTAAGCAAAATGATGAAACTTGCATTTGTCTGTGATGTCCCATTCTACTCAGATAAGGTACTGTTTGTTTTTAAATGGAAATATGGCTTGGCATAACATGACAAAACCATAAAGGCCCTTGTGGCCATGTTACATCTGGGTCAGATGTATTTGATGTTCTTACTTTGATCTCCTGTCTAATCAGTGTGTTTTCAGCTTAGATCTGGAATCCACGTCTCTTGTAAACATGAACAATTCCCAGACCTTTTGATCTGCAAAATGACTCATTCTTCCACAACTCTACTCCAGGACAGCAGAGAGAAGTGACTCCTCCTTCTTCCTAGGGGTTTCTTTGGCAGGCTCCCCTGAGACATATAAAGCTCTCCCCTAATAAAACTAAAGAGGCTAAACAAGGTCTCCACTGGATCTCTAGGAGCTTGTTCTTTGACATTCTTCCCTTGGCTTTCCTTGGGACTTAAAAAGTTGGATAAAGTTTGCTATGATGGCTGGATTAATTTACTGCATTACCTGGGCTTTGTTGGATAAGGAAACTGAGACTGTAAAGTAAGAAAGTGAATAATGGGTAATATAGAGGCTGATGAATTCTGAAGGATGCAAAGAAACCATGGACAAGGACCATGAAAGTGCAAGACAAGGTTTGACAGAGGGAGAACAAAGACAGCAGAGCTAACAAGGACTTGGTAGCAGGTGGAGCTTTGAGATGGGCTAGGCAAGGACATGAGGGGAAGGGACTGAGGTGCCCCAGGCCAGCGTGTTGCACCTGGCTGAGGAGTTTGGAGAAGAAATTAGAAATCCGTACTCCTGGGATCAAGACCTGTGGGTGGAGAGGAGTGATGGGAGGTGTGTGAGAGTGGGGCCAGGCTCCCTGAACGGGCCAGAGCAGGGGTAACTTAACTCCTTACTGCCCAGCCTCCTACAAAGGAGAGCAGTACTGGCTCTGGGGTAAAATAGGAACAAACTTCAGAGGCAGGGATGTGGAAAAGACAAGACTGAGTCCAGCCCAGAGGGACAGGGAGCCCTAGCAAAAATGGGTGAGAAGTGGTGACCACTAAAACCATTCTGCACCATATGACTACTCTCCTGATTTTCACCACGCATCCCCATTTACCACTTTTTGTGGTACAAACTGGTCCTGTTTCTTTCAGAGCTCATGAAAATCTCCTCTATAAATTCAAGGGATTAGGTTTTATATTAACCCCCCCCCACATTAGTCTTATGAAAAGTGTGAAGGTTAATTTCAAATGCAAGAGAGATTTTTTTCTTTGGAAACTTACAGCCATTTTGGAAAAAAAATTTTTCCCACCTGTCTCTATCCCATTCAAGCAGCAAGTACTAAATAAGATATGAATCTTGCTAAAAATAGGATGAGATCATGTAAGGAAAGACAATGCCAATGCACTCACAGGAGTCTGAATTACAATAATCCTTTTTACTTTGCCCACGATTTCTATTTCTGTCTACTGCTTCTATGGTGCTTCTTTTGTATGATATATTCAGTATATGGGTAGGAGCTGTGAGCTATTTTTGGTGTGTAATACTACACATGCAAGCAATGGATCACGTTTGTGAACAGAGGAGGGTTCTGCAGAAGATGTCTCATTAAGTACTATTAAAAGTATATAACTCCCAAATAACATGGAATGCAGCAACCTTCCAAGACAGCAAGGCACAAAACCTGTTTGTGTTGTAAGCAAACAGAAACAAAGCAGTGCTGCATTTTTCTAAGTGATGGGTGCAGTCCCCTTTCTAAACAGCTTATTTTGACACAAAGTCACTGCACAGCCACAAATCTAATTTTTTTACTTTGGTTTCCCAGTTAAATTTCTTTGTTTCTTTTCTTCAAGTAGAGGAAAAGCCAATGTTTATGTGTTATTCCTTTTATGTGCTTTTACCTGAAAAGCACGTACTGAGCTGTGCCAGAAAGCTGTGACGTGTCATCCTTGAGTGTTTCAGCAGCTGCGTATCTGGGACCTGTGGCATCCAGGGGGGTGCTACAAATCTAGGCTGATGAGTTTCCCTGGCATGGCTTTCACATCATGCACAAATCCATGCTTAAAATATGCTGCGTGGGCCACATCAAGGCACCCCTGCTGCCATTTCCCTTACTGAAGGTGCCACTTGCTCATCAGGTCATTTTTAGCTTTTGGCTGGGAAACTGCTGGGGCTTACTGAAAGGCCCGGGGAGTTCCCTGGGTGTTTTCCATTGGAGAAATCTACATCCTCTTACTGGGGAGCTTTTCGACTTCCCTTTGCAAAGTGAAAGAAATCTGGGAATGCAATGTTTATCTGTTCTGAACTCTTTCTGGCCCATGTCTGTGTGTGAACAGCAAGTGCCTAAATAAAAAGGAAAAGCTATCTAGTAGAGC
Source organism: Monarcha castaneiventris obscurior (assembly GCA_026261815.1). Lineage (NCBI taxonomy): Eukaryota > Metazoa > Chordata > Aves > Passeriformes > Monarchidae > Monarcha > Monarcha castaneiventris. The sequence goes on along the minus strand of JAMPIT010000174.1, from coordinate 2,535,628 downwards.
GCTGATTTAAAAACCAGCACAGAGGGAACAGCACTAAGAAGTGTGTATGTAGATGTAAGTATATGCATGTGTATAAATGCATTAAACACTGTGTGATGGATGCTAAAATAACCATCCTTCAGGCCAAAAACATTTCCATTCCTAACTGAAGATTTCTTGCACATGCCTATCTGTACCTATTCCTGCACAGCACACACAGGCGTGTGTCTGTCCATATCGCTGTGTCACACACCCGTCCCGCGGGGACCCAACCTCTGGTGTTTTTAAGCTGCTGGGGAGGTCTCCAGGGAGCCCTGCAGCCGCTAGAGGGAAGTGCGGCTCTGCGCCAGAGCAGCGGGATTTGGGGCTCACGAGCACGGACTTTTGTTGCTAATACGTTTGTTTAATGTTTCGTTGCCAGGTCTGGTGTGTGTCTGTGATAAGTCCGCAGAGGCAGGAGCAGGTTGTGCTTGGAGTTTCCCTTTCACGCAGTTGGACAGCGGAGGGCAGGGACGGGGTTCTGGTGAGGAGCTGCTGCCCTCGCACCAGCTCCTGGCCGCACAGGGGCAGGGCAAGGGGGTCCCAAAACCTCCTCCAGTCCTCTGGACATTTGATTCTAGAGACTACAACTGCTCCAGTGGTGCTCACAGGGAAACCTGCTAAGAACATGAAAACTGGTCAGGCAAAATTTAACCCATGCACATCCCAACTCTCAATTCCATAATGCCAAGACAAATATATGCACACTTGGCTGCACAGAGAGCCCATTCAATGATACTTCTTTAAATGGTAAAGAAATTGCTATTTCAGTTTTTATGGGAAGGAGAAAGCTTAAAATATGCATGCATTGTCTGGATATATTTGCAATATAGCATTCCCTTATGCAGTTATGATATTTATTCAGAAACAGTGGATAAAGTAAGCTTGGATTCTGGATAGAGTTGAGACACCTGGTTCATGTCCACTGTTGTTTTCATGTCCTGTAAGTTTATTAGAGAGAAATGACAGCTTAAAAGAGTAAACCCATGTGGACGAAATCCTTTGCTTCCCTTGGGGCCAAGAGAAGGGCTCTGAGCTCAGAGATACAGTAGTACAATACTAATACCTTTTCTGTTTCTTTTCAGTGCTACCACCTTGCCCTTTTGTGGGATATTTTATTATGGCTGAGTAGAGCGCCATGTTGCTGACACATGGTCCAAAAATGCCAGAAGTCTTGTCACCTTCCCAATTTCTCACAGCTTGCTTTACTGCACTTTCTTTGTATATTGTCTTCAATAGCTTCCCAAAGCTCTAAAAATGCCTTGAAAACCTTTGGGAATAGTCCAGCTTAAAAATCTGTGGAGTCAGTTAGGAATGTTTCACTGATTTAAGTTAATTTGAGTAAACCCTCCATCCTGCTTTAAAACTTGTAATCTTTTTGTTTTTCAAGCATTTGTGAGTTCGAGAAGCATGCTGATGGCTTTAATGTGTTTAACTGCCTCAGCACAGTTTACTCTCAAAATCTCAGCTGAGCAGCGAAGCCAAGGGCCAGGCTTCCAAGAGCATTCTCACTGCTCTCAGATTGTACTGGAGATTTGTTCTTTTGTAAAAATCAACCTGAAGACTTCTTCATCTGATCTCTGGCTGAGTTTGACCTACGTGATCGATGAGGTGTCTCACCATGAAGCTTTCAAAGGGTCTGGCATAACTATGGGAGCTTACAGCGTACAGTGGTAGTGGGTTGGAGGTTCCCAGTCAGGAGCTGGCTGATGTGTAGGAGCCTCTCAGCTGGGGTAAGGGACCAATAAGCAGGGACTCCCTTTCTCTCTGAATGCATCTCTAATCTGAGTTATAGTCAGAGAACCAAAGGTAATGGAGACATCTGCAAGATTTTTTAGGAGCTTCTCAGAAACCAGATGATATAAGAAAATCATCTGGAAATCCCTTTTCTTAACAAAAAAGAAAAAAAAAAGGCAGAGGATTGCAGGTCAAAAGTGCAGCGTCATAATAGCCAGCACTGCGTCCGGGAAGGGGAAAGTGAGGACAGCCTAGGAACAGCTCCTATAAAAGCAATAGGAGAGGGAATCCCCTGAGCTCCAATTTATAGAAGGAAATTCCAGAAGGCAGGAAGCCACAGTGAGAAATAGGGCTTTTGTGGCTTTCTGTGGTCACCTAGGGTGACTTGACGTTTTAAGTACTGATGGTGATTGAGGTGAATCACCCCAGGTAGAAGGGGAACAAAAGCTCCACAGTCGTGCGGACCACATCCTGGCCTCTTGAATCCAGCTGGAAATATGCTACTTCTTGCACTTGCAGGCAGTCCCAGATATTGTAATTTTCTCTTTGCTGACAGTGCTTCAGAGGCATCATCAGATGTCATGGTGGCTTTAAGCTTACGCCAACCACACTAGAAAACAACTTCTGAGTAACCAGGATATGGCAGAAAAGTTCCAACCCTTGGCTTTGCACAGGTGAATAAGTGCTTTATAGCCTGTGCTATGCACATCCTACCCCGTCCTACTCATATCCACGCTAAGCAACATGCACAATTTCCCTTTTTTCACTTATTTATCTTTGTGCCTTTTTATTGGGGTGTTTTCTCTGCTGCTTGGTTACATATTTGTGTTGAACTGTGAGTTGGAGAAGCATGCTGTGAATAATTGTCATGGTTGGTTTCTTGCTTGTTTGGCATAATTCATCTCCTTCATTTAAAAAAAATTAAAATGAATATAAGGAAGAGCTAAGGTGACTGCAGAGCAGGTTGTTTTTCATGTCCTTATTTTCACTTGTTGTTTGATTTTGGTCTGCCATGAAGGGCCAGTTGCCAGTGATTATATCTGCACACACACACGTACACACACAGATACAATGAACTCTTTCATAGTCAGGCTTTACAAGTAAATGGAGGGTGCTTGTGTTCATACAGTTAGTTTGGATTCGTTCATACACGCTTTTGAATGCTGCCTGTAAGCTGCTTCATGACCTCAGATGTCACACAACATCCCTCTTACATCTGATAGTTAAGTACCAAGCTGCTGAAGCATCTCTGTGTGAAGTGGATTTCAGAGTCTTTGCAAAAGAGGTTTTTGCTGAAAAATTCCATAGAAGTATGCGCCAGTAAATATTACTGTTAGTTCAGATGAAAGGCTTCACTTAATAGTATTGCAGAAGTCATGTAGTAGTGAAAAATGTAGGAGTCCAAGAACTTGTTTACAGCAGTTTTTTTAGCAGGTTGAAAGTTAAAAAGTATTAAAAAAAAATTGCAGATAAATACTCCTGTATATATATTTTATAGTGAAAGAGTTCAAGAAAGATCAGATTCAACACAAAGTTCATTATTTAGATGTCAATGTCAATTTACAAGCAATATTGCAGCCAAATCATGCCACTGTGGAAAGACAGGACCTCTCTTGCTTACCATGTTTCTCCAAATTACTTGCACTGAGTTGCAGACATGTATAAGCAACACCCAACTTAATAATTTTCAAGGTACGGTGCAAAACACAATTTTTATGACTAATAATCACAAAGGGCTGGCCTGGGGAGTGAGAAATTACCTAGATATAGGGTTAGCTGAGGACATAATTGCCAGGCATACTGTCATACTAGTAAAATGCGTGTATGGAATAGAATGATTTGAATTTGCATATTTGACACTGTTTATTTTCTCGTTCCCTAAAGCATCGAGGATAGACATTTCGTATCAGCCAAATCTCATAAAACTGGCTCCTGCCTTGCACTGGCATGCTGTAAAACATGTATTTTAAACCCTACCAGCAGCCTCCCTTCTGCTCTGTAAGTGCAATGCCAGCTGCCACCGGTCAGCCTGATCTTGCCCACTGGCAGGGTGGTTGCTGAGTAGGAGGAAGGCCAGCAGCTGGGGTAAGCATGTGCCCAGCCCAGAGCCAAGATAACATTGCTGTGAATTTTTTCAAGCGTAGTGGCTGATCTGACTAAAGCTATCTGGAGACATAGTCATGCAGCTTCTATTCATATTGAGGATACATACAGGGTGTGTACATTTAATGCTTGTGAACCTAAGGGCTGTGATCTCATACTCTGCCTGGCCACTTGGGAACAGCAGATCACTGATAGTTAAAATCATGGTGTAATGAGTGTGAGGTGATAAGAAAATGTGGAGGAAACATATATTCATTACATGAACTAATATGTTAGGAACAAAGTTCATCTTACACCAGTTGCTCAAAAAGTTAGCTGTTTAAATCTAGGCTGCCAAAATTCAAGTTTATTTCATTCTAGAATACACTCATGTGCATCTGGATTCAGTCATCTAAATGTAGATCCAGTCTAATTTTAAATGCTTGTGAGACATACCACCTGCTGTTCCAAAACACATCAAATATTTTGCAAATTCAGTGTCATATGCAAGCCCCGTGCTACCTCCACATGGCTTGGAGTAACTCAGTTCTCTAAAGAAGCACGAGAACCTACAAGTATTCCTTGAATACTTTACACGATTTCAACACCAAGGCCTAGTTGTCTTAATCCAAAGCTAAATCCTGCTCCTAAAAATTCAGTGACATCCATTCCAAAAAAAACAGACTTCAAAACTTCAGCTCTGCTGGTGTCCATCACTATGCTTGCACTAATAGCTATCAGTATCACACTGGCTTAGTAATGATGATTTTGGACAGGAGTAACAGGCTTGAATTAGGATGGAAGACAGCAGATCTCATTATTCTTTGAAAATATGAAGCAGTTAGATTTTTGCTTCCTTGAATGGCTCCAGAAAAACAGAGCATCACGATTCTTCAAATTTGGAAAGTAAAAAATATTGTTTTATATATAATGATGAATGGAACAACATTATATTCTCACACACAATAAGCTGTCATCAGTTACTGAATCCAATCTGGAAGCCGGAGATGTTACTGGAGTTCTCTCTCAACCTGTTTTCTTTTCATGCAACATTTCATCCAGCAAGGATGAAAGACCTGCAAGATCTCCTTGAGCCTTAAGCTTCTTTCTGAAATATGGCAATTTGTGATTGATAGCAAAATGAAGGTTGAGATTTTTCCCTGGAATAGGAACATCTGCTGCTACAATCTCGTGGGCCCCATTTGTATACAAATGCAGTCACCCAGCCTTGCTAGAGGAGACCAGTCACCTGGGTGCAGGCAGATCTTAACGAATCTCATTGGTTCATTCAACCAAATACACGGATGAAAGAGTATTTCACACTGGTTTTTACCTTCTTTGAGAACACTTCATTGTCTGATGTTACCATTTTAATTTAGGCCATTTAGTCTATAGTACCTGATGTTATTGCTTATATGGAGTTAAACCTTTAACTAAAAAAACATGTTTCTAGCTATGATGTATAGGGTATGTATTTTTATTTTGCGTGGTGTGTTTAGTAGGTGGCAGTCTGTCTCTTCCTCTCTAAATGTTCCTGATTTATTGTCATGGTAAAACTACACCTCTAACTTTGTAAAATGGAGGAAAAAAATGTAATTTTTTCCTTGACAAAACTTTGGGATGGATGAAGCAATTTACTTAAGTGTCTTAAAAAAATATTTCACCTTGAGACAGAAAAATGTAGCCTGTTGCAAAATTCAGGGGTGTTAACCCCTATATAATTATGTGCCTATGTAGACAAAATAATAAAAACCCAGTATTTTCTAGGAAATCACCAGTGTGCTGTATGGTTTCTAACAGTGCATCTGAGGAAGCTGCAAAGCCCCATTATCCAAATGTCTGCAAGCTTCACAATATTCAATGTTTTTTCTCATACCCTCCCTGTTAAGGAGAGAATGCCTCTAAGGAGAGAATGCAAACAGAGAACCAGGAAGGAGTTCAAAGCACTGCTGTTCAAAGACCACTGCACTGAATTTGACCATCTGAGCTTGTTTCTGAGTTTGTTCCAGCACACAAGCTGCTGTGGCTCAGCCCTGTGGGCTGTGCTCCTTTGCCCTCCCTGCTGCGGGGGCAGGAAGCAGCCAGGAGAGGATACATCGGTCTGACACCGTCCCACAGACAGGTGTGTACCTGCTTAGCCCTGCTCATGCAGGCATCAGTCTCCACTAATTCTGAGCAATGCCAGCTGGCCCACACAAACGACAAGGACTGCAGAACTCAGCCAGGTTGCTCAGTGTCCCTGGATGCCTCCAGGTGACAGTGCCATGCTCTGCACAGCCGCCTTTCCTGCACTTGCAGGGGTGGTCAAAACTCTGTGGCTTATGCCTTGAGGCACTGGCTGCCATAGCTAGTGCAGCTTTCTGGCATCTGTCTTAAATCTAAGCCAATTTTGCAGCAAATTAGACCTGTCTATCACACAGTATTGAGTTCAGCACAGAAAAAAAAGCAGTATTTTCCAAACAACAGCTAAAGAAAACAGATAGTACTGCAAGACTACAGATGTTAATCAAAAAAGGGGGAGATCTGATTTAATATTCCTCTCATTCTGATGAGATTCAGATTGTCCTTCCCAGGATATTGCACTCCTTGGCAGTCTACAGACAAGACTGTGGTCATGGTCATCTACTCTACAGGCAGAATGTGAAACTGATGGGAGCACAGAAAGCAGAAAAGTGTCTAAATCAGCAGGCTGCTATTTATAGGTGAATCCTCAGCAAGGAGAAAACTTGCTTCTGCTTCCTGCTTCCACATTGGTCTGTGTGTTTGATGCAATGATCTGTGATGAGGTAAATTCAACACAATGTGGCAAGGGTTTTATGTCGTATGAGGCAGTCATGGCAGTGTGGAGTGGGGTGATGTTAATCAATAGTCACCATAACTCCTAAGTTGTTTCTCTCAGTCAGAGATCGGTGAGATTGGAGATTGGTGCTAAATTATTGCTAACAGTCCCTTCCCACATGGAAGGAATGGGAGAGAGTTAAGACATAAGAATGGGATGAGATCAATAGGTCAGAACATGAAGGCAGGTGCTGCGAATGCTGGAAGACAGAGCTATTGCTCCAGTGGAGGTGGCACTGGACAAATAAGAAGCTGGGGCCAAGATGGAGCTGTGTCACACAGGGTGTTTGCAGAGAGAGTGGGCTGTGCCAACATGAGGAACAGCGCAGTGGGGAACCATTTCTTTAGGTGAAAAATGAGAACAGTGACCTCTGCAGATGTTTGAAGAGACACCTAAACTTACTTTTATCTTTCTTTTTCAGTATATATAGCATTTTACTTGGGAGCTGCACATCTCTCAGGCTGGGCCGTATAATGGTAGTGCTTCTGCTTTCTCCCCTCTGTGTTGCATCACACAAAAAGGGAAGGACCTGTCCATGATGCTGCTATCCCAGCTCTGGAGCCTTCCAGTGGTTTCTTGGCCTTCAGGATCTCACTGCCAGCTTCTGTTTGTCTCTGCATCCCACAGGCACTCTGAAATCATGCAAGAAGCTTTGTCCCTGTGCCGAGACAGTGCTGGGGGCAGCAGGGGCAGGTGGGCACCGTGCAAGGGGTCTTCAGCCTCTAGAGCTGGGTGTGTCACAGGGCTGCATGAAACTGGAAGGAATTCTCATCTCCAGATAGAGGGATTTTCCTTGGACCTGTCCACATTTTAGCATATATAGGAGTCCTTCAAAACAGAATCTCATCTTGGAAAGACTTAAAGAGGTTTCAGCAATCAAGGCAGGTGATGTTTAAGATTAATTATGTTCCTGCCAAACCACATCCATGGTGCTAGTCATGTATTCCATGGGATCTGTTAAGAAAATGGAGTTAGTAAATCAAATGGCTAGTGTCCTTCTCTGGTAGAAAAACAATCCAAAAACATCCTGCCAAATATTATAAATGAATGGTCTCCCCTTAGTTCAGGGAATAGTGCAGGATATGATGGTGTTTCTCTTCATATGGATAATATTTCCTGCTAAAATAGGAGAATTTAATAAAGGATTTTGGCACTATCTTGAGTTATAGTCAGCTGTCATTTATTATCTATGATCATAGCAGCATGACAAGTTTTTCTTGGCATTCTAGACACTTTCAGAGGACATTGGAAAGATATTTAAGTTGGGTGAGAGATACAGTACCAAATGAGAGTAGGACTGTGAAGTCTAGGCAGTAAGGGCGGGGATGTGTATGATGACTAGAAGCTCCTATCTCTAAACTGCCAGTGATTGGTTAAACAAAATCTAAGCCAATTTTCTCCTGGTTGATGGGCACCAAAACCTTCCTTTTGGTAGCCACCGAAGCCTGAATGAGCAACATGATTATGGGTCATTCTGCTAGTTATTCAAACCATGCTAAATAAAAAAAAATGCAAAGCTGAAGTGTAATGAAGCATTAGGACTTGTCATCAGATATCTTTTACATAAAGAATAAACAGAGTAGTTGGTTTAGGAAAGCTACATAAGCAGCATTTTTCCTTACCATCACACTTGAACTTAGTTACAATACCTCTGTTAAAATATGCCAGATCAACTATTTTGAATTGCTGAGTTATAGAATAGACTTGATAAGTATTTATAGTCTCAGGTGGCCTGCTATGACTGTTTCTTTGTACTACGTTTCTTAAATAGTCAATTATAAAAAATAATTAAATTTCACGATTTGCGAATAGTTTAATACAAAGAAGAACTACATTTTCTTCAGTAATGTTACGTCATTACTTCATTACTGAAGTTTTCAACACTTACCAGGAAATTTGATTTCAGTATCTACTTTTATGCCCCCTCTTTAAAAAATGCATCTGTAAAAAATATTGAGGAACTAAATCAAATGTTCATACAGAATCACCATATGGATAAGGTTGGAAGGGACCACAGTGAAGGCATCTGGTTCAACCTACCCACTCAAGCAGGGTCATCCCAGAGCACATGGCACAGGATTGTGTTCAGATGGTTCTGGAATATCTGCAGTGAGGGAGACTCCAGTGAGCACTGAGTAACTGAAGCAGTAAGTCAGACATAACAAAGTCAGCATTTAATTTCTGACTCTTGAACTTCAACCTGGCACTACTGAGGCAAGACTAAATTTTGCAGTGGTGGACTCTCAGGAATCCCTAAACTAGCTCTGAGCAATAGCTTTGTCTACAGCCCCACTAGGTACAGATGTTGACTTGGCCATAGAAGCAGTGAACACTGCTCTGAGCCTGAACTAACCCTGCCTGTAGCCTGGTTTCAGGACTGCACAGCACAGTGCTGGTGCTCTCTTGCCTGTGAGCATCAGCTACACAACAGCTGTGTGCTGAGTGTCCTGACAGACTGCCAGCACGTCCTGGGTGCTCCACTGGCCTCAGACCTTGCTGCACCAAGTCTGCACAGCTCCACTTGCTGCTGGGCTGTGGGTCAAAAATGGACAAGAAAGAGGGATTTGTTGGGTTTCGTTTTGTTGCCAATGCTCTTTGAAGGTTTTGTAGACAATGCAGCCTCAGCTTATGGAGAGCAGTGGTGAAGGACACCTCCTCTGTGTCGATACTGACCTTCCTATGTGGTCATTCATTAACACACTAGCTGTTCTCCTCTGCTTTACAATTTGGTTAGTCAGAGATTTTTAAAAATAGATCCTCTTCGTAACCACAGTGCATCTGAGAAGAGTCACTACCTTCCTTCTTTCAACTTTGAATGAATCACAGAGTTAATCTTGGACACCTAGAAAGCTGTATTTCTAAATATCAGGCAGCTATTTAAAACCTGCGATCAGATGTCATTATGTCCTGATAGAGGTTGTATGGCTCTGAAATGTTGAAAAAAATGCACTATTTGAAAATAAAAGCAAGATGTAACACACCAGACTGCGAGCATCTGTACTGCGAAGGCTGGATGCAAAGCTTAGAAAAGAATACAGAGTGGAATTACATGCTGACAGTTCTTGGCATTTTTATTCAAATGTTTCATTTAGGGTGATTTAAGACCTCCATGAGCAATGCCAACAAAATAAATAAATAAATAAATGTAGACAGTCTATGAGGATGCCGCTATCGTGGGAGAATGATGAACAAATACCCACACATCACACTCCCTGGGGTCCCAGCTTGTCCGCTGCCCTCGTGAGACGGGCTCTGTGGATTTCTGAAGTGGTATCAAAGCTAGGCACCCACTCCTGGTGGTGCACAGATGTGACATCCCTAAACACTTGCAAGTGTGCCTATGTTCGCACATGCAGAGATGCACATTTCCATCCCTCTGTGATTAATCCTGTGGCCTGAGTGGTGAGACACTTATTCTGTATGTAAGACATTTCTTCTGGTCTCTCCTCAGAGTTTGTAAATCCTTAATACCGCTGAAATAATTAAGAGGGTCCCATGCCTTCACACCTAGGGAAAAATATGGAAGATGGGGATCTAAATATCAAGCACAGACTTGAACCTGCTATTGCCTACGGGTGTCCTAGTTGAGTATTATCTTTTGGCTTAAACAAACCCAGCATCACAGTGATGAGTTGAAACTATCCCGGTTTCATATTATCTTTCCCATTTTTCCCTCTACTGACAGTAATAAGCTATTTAACAAAACCTGCAATATCTCCTATCATCAAAACCAGTCTCTGCCGTAGGAGCCCATGCAGCACTAGTGTAAAGGGAAGGACACAAGCAGATCAATAATCATAAAGGATGGACCTTCCAGGTTTGCATTTCTTGAATGTTTTCTTCCTTACCATTGCAATATCCATTAAGTTGCTAATAATGTACACTACAGCTTCTGGACCAAACAAAGTAGTGGTCTTCTAGATTGCAAGGTCTTGCAGTGCTCATGTATCCTTCTGAAACAGGATACAGGGGAGCGAGTGCTTTATTTGAGCTTATTAATTCACCTGGTCTGACAGATGAGTTAAAGACTCGAACATTTTCCTTTCTTAGTTAGGAAAAATCCAAACCTAATCTTTGATGTTCTTTGTTATGATCAAACCAAGGTATGACAGGTTACTGTAGATTTTTAGGTTCTGTGCTTTGGCCTCTTCTTATGAGCTCCCTGTGCTCCAAAACTGAAAAGCAGATGTAAACTTGTTGGGTCAGAGATCATGTCTCCCATTTAGAGTGCAGTACGGTGGCACCTGTGAGACATACATTACAAAGTACAACTGTAATAATAATTGACATTCCAGAAACTTAACAGGGGTCAACCAGACTTACTTTCCCAGACATTTCCCTCCTTTTATCATTTTTACTTTTGAAATGTTTGAGTTAATTCCTGACATAATGCAAAAATAATCCAGGGTTGATAAGAGAAACAATTTCTGGATTTGTGAGAAAGTTGTGGAGTAATTTATGAGAAATCTTTTAGAAAAGGCCTCACCATACTTCTGCTCTTTGGCACTGTGAATATAGAAGCTGTTTTTTTCTCTAGAGTGATCAGAGATACATGACTTTCAATGCAGTAATTTTCATGTAATCATTTCAGTTAGTATAAGAGAAAAAGACATTTGTCGGTCTCAGTCCCAGTGTGAAAATAGAGAGTTTTCAATTTGTAAATTCATTTAGCTAATCTGGGACTCACTCCCTTTTGTAAAAACTTATCAGTCTGTCCCAGTGCCTAAAACTAATATACATCCAGTCAAACACATTTCTCTAAAGATATGGAAATTTCATGGATTTCAACTAAGTAGGTTCAAAACATTTTAGTTAAAATACTGTAATCTCTGTGCACCACCCTCATTCACAGGATTAATCTAGATGACTTTTATGGGAACTTTGCTTCATCTTTTATTTTTCTACTAAGGCAGCAGAAATCAGTAGCTTCATTTTGAGGTGACTCAACAAAAATCAGACAGTGTTAATCAGTGGGAGCAAATCCTCATTTGCGTGAATGTAAACATGTGTCCTGAAATAAAGCAAAAATTACATAAAACTTCACTAGCCTGTTGCCATGACATCAGGAGGTTACAGCACCCAGCCTTCTCACAGGAATAACAGTCTTCCTGGTGGCTTTTCATACAGGGCTTTCTTCAAGAACCTGTCTAAGATGAGGCAAAGAGAAGATTTGACACCTAGCCATGGGCAAACCCCGAGGTATCTGGGTCCCTGATTCATGCATGGAAACTCAGTATTAGTCTGTGATTACCCAGGCTGATGTGTGCTGTACCTCGTGGCTTTACACAAACAGTCTGTTGTGCTGAAGGGGGTTGACAGGTCCCTGATTTCAGGATGCCTGAACCCAGCGTAAGTTAAAACAGGATTCTTTAATTGGTACCTGTTGAAGAAAGGTTTCCACATGAAATTAGAGAAAACAGATCTACTGAGGTATGTTACCTCCCATTTGACACCTTTCAGATCCTACCTCCCAAAATATCATCTGTCAAAGGTCAGGCAGCTGAAGGAAGACAGGCAGCAGAGATAGGGCTAATCCAGTCATGGGAAGGCACACACAAGTGGAGGACTTTCTGCAGTGGCATTTTATGACCACTTTCTCTTGAAGATGGTTCACGTGCCCCCCATGAAAAAAAATTGCTCGTGTTTGAGGTGTCAAAAACAATGGAAAGACCAAAAACTCATCTTGGTGCAAATTCTACTGACTTCTGTGGTATTCTGGGAGAATAGCCTGACTCCAGGGATAGAAGACTCTGCTATTTACATTTGAAGTTGTATTTGAAGTCACTATTGTATACACAGGAAACGCAGAGAATAACAGCAAGATTAGCAATAGAAATAATTTCAGTATTGTATCAGATAAAGGGCCTTGGACACTGGTAAGACTCTGATTTCCCCTTCTGTAAACAGAATCCCTGAGGAGCTTCCGAGTATTTCGACCCAAGCACTGAAAAGATGAGCTCAGATTTGGATCTAGCTTCTGTGTTTGGAGGTGAGAGTACATCTAGATGTGTGTTCCCACCTCCTCCTCCTCCTTGTGTAAAGGTGAAGCAACAGGGTGCAGGCTGTAACCATTACCCCTTTGCCTGGTTACAGGAGCAGGAGCCTTTGGGCTAAGGAGAGAGTAGAAGACTTTGTGTGATAAGCAGCTTATCTTAACTCAGGGCCATTGGGCATTTCTTTCAGAGTTTTAAATTTAGATATTTAAATATTTGAGAAGGGTAAGTTGATGAAATGTAATGACCTGTAATGTGTCAGAGTACAGACTAGCTAATCTGATCTTTTCTGTAGAGCAAGAGAAGTTACAAACTCTGCAAATATTCATTATTACTATCATTCAAGTGAATGGTTTAGATTTTTTCTGGGCTCTGCTTCTGATTCCCAAAAAGTGCATATGTTTTTGGTAGGGAAGTGATGTGATAGGGTTTGGCTTGTGTGAATCTTGAGGGTGGACCTCTTATGTGCTTATAAAGTACAGGTGGGATGCAGAATTTTCATATATTTTGTAAAATTATCAGCCAGAGAGAGAGACAAAGAAACACCCAAAATAAAACATGGACTTTTCCCCCAAGGATTTGCTAGAGCTAACATATTTTATTTTAAATACTAAAATTGTCTTTTTGGTGCTTTTCTGATCATTGGTTAGAAATGAATACTCACAATAGCCGAATGTGTAACTGATAATGTCTACAGTGAAACAATCTAGAACAAGGGACACAGAATCAGTTTGGACTCACAGAAGATTGATGTGCAAGATTCCTGAGTTTCTTCTGTAAAGCCCAGTGGTGATGCCCACCCTGAAGGAATTCTATCACTTGGTCTGTCTCCTAAAACCTGCCCAAGCTTTATCCTACAAGCAGCATCACTTTTACCTCCACAGAGATGGTCCTCTTGGGCTTATTTTAGTTATGATATTTAACCAAAGGAGATTTAAACACTAACTTAAAGGGGATACATTCCTTAGTTGGCCCTAAAATGGAAGAACTAGGGTGGTTTCACACAAAATTTTAGTTATATCACATCCTAAATATGGCATATGTTGAGAAGTGGTGAATGAAGTCAACTAAACAACAGGAAAAAATCTTCCTATAATTAGAGACAGACTGCAAAAAAAATTCCATCACACCAATAAAACAAAAAGGCTAAGTGAAACAATATCATCAGGTTGAATGATTTATAACCTATTATTCTATACATATATCCGGTAACATCAAAACTACTGCACATATTTAAAAATAAAAGAAGAAAAAACTTATCCAAATATTAGTGATTAAATAGCATAGACAGTGCTCTTTTAGTGCCAGAGATCTCTCTTTGATAGTTTGTCTCTCTGGTATTCATGCCTTTGTTTTTAAAGCTATCCTTGTATTTCAGTTTCAGCCTTGCAAAAGTACAGGCTTCAGTGGAAATGCCGACGCATAGGTTTAGTTTTAGTAGGGTTGTCTTGCTTTTTGTGACAAGATTTAGGTAATATACCTTAGGTAATTTTAGTATTTTTTAAAATTTTCTGCTTGATTTAGTATTTTCATTCTTCCCAACACTTAAATAAACCTTCACTTTATTTATCCCATATTACCCAAATATTCCCTTGATGAAACTGAATCTTTGCCGTGTACAATCTGCTGGGTGCAAAATCATTGCTCTTATGAAATCAGTGGTTACCCCAAATTTAAATTAAAATATTTATTTCTGAAACTCTTAGGAGACACTCTTGTCTTGCAATGAACTGAAATAATTTAAATCGGGATAGTGAATGCCAGCCTCCCTGCTGCCTCAAAATCAGTTTAATGTTCTTCTAATATTAATGTTTACTGTTGAACATATAAATTCTACCACTTCTTCCAGTGTGAAGCCAAAATAAAGTAGACCAGACCCATTTATCTTTTCACTGCTGTTTTGAACTTTTGGCTTGCTGTGCTGAAGAGAAAAGGTACAGTTTTCTTTTAAACATGAAGTTTAATGTGATCTTTGATCTTTGCACTTCAAAAAGAGGGTTTTTTTGCCTGGAACAGTCTTCCACAGATGAGTTATAAATCCCTGAAAACAGAAATTTATAATGGAAAAGCTGTCACCACATTAATTATGATAGCAGAAATGCAGTGCTGCTTCTATAGCAAGTCACTGCTTAAAAATAAAAACAAGGAAAAGATGTTCTGACATAAAGTCTATGCTCACAGTACTCGATGTCAAATGTTCAATGTTTAGTTAACTGTGTTTTTAAAAAGCGATTGCTATAGTGCATTCCTTTACTTTTTTTTTTTTCCTTTTGAGAACATTAATCTGTTGGTATATAAAAGATTACATTTCAACTGACAGATAGGAGCTGGAAAAGAGCAAAGATTACATATATGAAAAAGCTTCATTGCATGATAAAAAATATCTTGGATGTTTACTTAGAAAAGCCATTAGCTGGTTTGCTCTTTTTTTTTTTTTTTTGAGCTTGCATTCTTTGTCAGCAGTTTGGATTCAGACACTCTAAATTTAAAATTTTATATAGATCTCCTGTAGGTCTTGGCTTCCTTCTGATTGCTTCTGGACTTATGCCAGTTCTTTGGGCTTTAAATGAATTTGGAGGATTGAAGTCACTTAAAGATAATTTAGATGATCTCAAATGGTAAACTTAGCAGACATTTAATAGATTGTGTGCTATTTCTTGGTGATACTGAGGGCATATATTATAGTGTATTAGTATGTATCTATTTGGCACAGGGAAAAAGCACAAATCATGGAACAGTACAAATTTCATGATGACAATCTTCCAGGAAATATCTAAAGAAAATTCTGAAGGAAAAACTGTGTGGTGATACAGCATGCTGTGCTGTAAGGTTTTCTGGACTTCAAAAGGCATACAAAAAACATAACAAATAAAAAATGCTTATGAAGTGGAAATAGATAACTTTGGTGCTACAAAGCACTATCGTAAAGCTGACACTGCAATCCAAAGATTTTGGCCTTGGCTGCAATATTTGTGAACCACTGAATTTTAACTGTACATAGCTTTATGTATTTTATCCTTTGCATGGTTCAGAATGTGACAGAAGGATCTTTTAACATGACTGAAGATAAACCAATACAGAGAAGTAGCTGTAACAGTCCCACTGAGGTATCTGTTAAGAAACTGGGTGTACCACAGAAAAAAAGGATTCATTTTTCTGTTTGTTTTGAGTTCTCCCAGACTGCTCTCTGTGAAGTCTCTCTGTGCCATTCTCTTTCTGCATAATTGTGTCATAATCATCTTTTCTGTTTCCAACTCTTGTTTTAAAACACATTTCTTCCTAACAGACTGCTGAACATTAAACCTTCCGTGGAAAGGTGTGATTGTAGTAATTTTCAGAGAGAGCAGCCTTTCTCATTACTGATCCTGGGTGATATTATGGGATCTGGCATTACCACAAAACATGTTCATCTTATTCCAAGCATTGCTGAGCACAGAAGAACTGTTAAGTGCATGTCAAAATTTAAGTGTTTTCATCATAATCATCTAATTTATGCTACGTTTTGACTGGTCCTCATTTTCTCTTCCTTATGTTATAACACACAGACCAGCCAAAAATAACAGCGTGAAAATGCTATTACTAGTGGTCCTGGTCACAAACCAGCATAGGCAAAACATGATGCTTTCCTATCATTGCATGCAAAGCAGCAAAATCCAATGTCTTCTGCAGAATTCCTTCATTCTTCCGTGGCACTGGAGATCTGAGTGACATCT
The DNA here is from genome assembly GCA_026261815.1 of Monarcha castaneiventris obscurior. NCBI lineage: Eukaryota > Metazoa > Chordata > Aves > Passeriformes > Monarchidae > Monarcha > Monarcha castaneiventris. The sequence continues at coordinate 2,519,246 of JAMPIT010000174.1, read as the reverse complement.
CTCATCTTGGGATCCTGCCTCGCTATTGCCTCTGACAATGTGCACCGCGCTGGCAGCACAACCAAATGATAAATGTCTTAACATCCAGTGCTTTAATATTTCTGGTGTTTTTGAGGTTGGAATTAGGCCTTGCTTATGTACTTGGGTATTTTCCTCACTAAAGATAATAGGTACCCATAACTCAGAGCAATTGATGCACAACAATACTCCATGGAAGACAGGGCAGTTTATAGGCTTCAAATAAGTTAAACATTGAGCTAATGACTGTAGAGAAGCCAAATGAAATCTGAGTTTCTTTGCATTTTCTAGGATTTAACCTTTAGTTAACTAATTCAAAATGAGAACACACCTTTTGCTTTTTTTTTTATTTTTCCTTTTTTTTTTCCTTAGTGAAGGCAAGACCTTGCATCTGACATAGCAAAGCAAAAGAATATTTAATTCAGGATCCAGATTTTGCAATTTGGGTCCATCTGTGATAAGAACAGAGTGTGAACTCATGGAAATGCTTGTGTGAATTTTTAATAAATTGTCACTACCCATTTTGGTACAAGGTAGAAAACCACACATAAATGCAGCAAAGAGCTGCCAAACAGAAAAGAGGTGTTTCCCTAGCAGAGTCCAGGCCAGCCCAGTGCTCTCCAACAAGGTGCAGAATAAAAACTCCTGATAGAAGCCTTTGACTCCATCTCAGAGCTGCTGAATTGTTATAATGGGGCATGGTCAGAAGCACTGAAGTCTCTTAAGGACAGGACACAGACCAACAAACACTAAGAGAAGCATTTGTATTTAATCTGCTAACCTGATTAAAACTAGTTACCTTATTTTCAGAAAAAAGATCCTATACTCACAAATGTTTGCATTTGTAGTAAGTTCAGCATAAGAAAAAGACATAAAGTTTAGAAAAGTTTTGTTGTTGTTGTTGTTTTTTTTTTTTGTCCTCAGATAATTTTCACTGATTTGTCTGGTTTTTTCCAAGGAATTAAGAAAAGGTCATTTTAGGTCAAAGCAGTTTTTATTTCATTATTTGATCATTTTTTGGCAACCAAATGATACAAACAGATATTCACATAGCTTTGGCTTGTAGTTCTGGTGATGGCTGTTTTCCAAGATGTATTTGGGAAACTAGATCATTTTTTAGGAAGGGAAGTATATTTGAGATTTCACAATTCTTTCTTATTTATTTGCCCTTGTATGCAGTTCTCAGGATTGCAAGGAAGAGAAAAAAAAAATCCCTTTTTGATTTGAACACACAAATTTGAACTTAACACGCAATGTGAAGAATGAAAATTCCTTTTCTGGGTAGAGTTTGAACACTCCTTTAGTAAATTTGGCGGACACACGGTAATAATCTATATTGTGTTAAGATACGCAAATAGTTTTCTATGGAAACTAGAAAAAGCTGCAAACTTTAAATCCCAGATGGAGTTCTTATTAAGGAAACATCGTACTTTTGAAAATCCTATTTCTCCATCTGCTTATAATATCCTTGAAGGGTTTCTCTGTATAACTGTAATGATGATTTCTTTGGATCATATTCTTTATTGTTTATTGCATAACTCTACTCCTTCCTCAAAAATGCAAATATTCACCTTATTAGTTAGCAAGGACTTGATTCAATTTCCTCTTGCTCTGATCCGAGTGGGAAAAAGTGCTACTATTGTGGCATCCTGGAAAAGCTCCATAAAGGGAGCTCCATGTATGGTTTGAAACACCCTTCTTCCTCAAACCCTCTGCAGAGAGAAGTTCTGTGCCAGAGACCCTCTCCCGTCTTGTGGTCTGACTCATTCTGACTCACTGAGCTCAAGAAAGCAGTCAGTGTTACTTCTTTCTGGGAAAGTGCAAAGAAAAAGCAATTCTGCTCCAACTAAATGCAAATAAGTCAGCTGCAAGCATCTGGGGAAAAGCAGTTAGAGAAGTGAGAAATTACATCTTGTCATCTCGTATTCAACTGCAATGTAATTTTGATCATTATCTTATTTTTCTTTCCTGATGGAGGGAATGATGTTCATAGGTTGTGAATACAAGCTCAGTACAGGAGTTGGGTAAATAATGGGTCTCATTTAGTTAAATTTGTTTTTCAAGCTGTTGTTTGGAGGTGCTTATCCAGTCATTTCAGTTAGGAGAACGAGCAATTTCATTGACTTTGGTACATGGTTCAAGTGCGTTGGCTTAAGCCTTGCGTGATTTACTGTGAGAAATGTTGCAGTTTCTCAAAGAATACTGGCTTCTCACCTGATTTTCTTGCATGCTCCTGGGATGATACTACAAAATCTAGAGGTTCAGCCTGCAGATATAAAAAGAGCCAAATCAGTCTTTACTAGAAACTGCTTACACTAGGAGACAGCTTTTAGCTGGCAGCATTGCAGAGCTGTGGTGATAAAATACCTGCACCTGCCCTGAGAGAAGTGATGGAGGAGCAGCAGGAAGCTGTCTGCTGCTGAGAAGCCCTCTGCTTTTCCAGCTTCCATAGGGTGCACACAGGTGGTGCTGACTGCTCACTGGGGATTGCCACTTGGAACTGGATCTCGAAATACTGTAGTTTTCTGGTGATAAAAGGAGTATTTCACACATACGTTGTAAGTCCTGCAAACTCTTTTAGTAGCCAGATGGTGTCAGTCTTGTATTGAAGCTTTATAATTAGTCTCCCCAATAGACTCAGGTGCTAGGCGCTCAATAGACTAATAAATTCTGCTGCTCACATATTTTTTTCACCTGTGCTTGCCTAATAACAACACACACACAAAAAAAAAAGAAAGAGAGAAAGTAAAATGAGTGACTTGCCAAAATCTGCTATGAGCAGATTACACAGTCTCCTTGAATTGCAGTGAACTTTTGCAGATGAGTGCAAAATCTGCATTTTCCTTAAATCTAGGAGCTCCTCTCTGAAAAATTACCTGATCTGTATGTCTTGATTTTTTGTCAGCATAAATGACTCCTGCAGAAATGTTTATCAGCAAGAGACAGAAAAGAAAGAGTGCTTGCAAGACTTTAAGTGGATTAAACCCACCCAGAATTAGAAAAAACAACAGCAGTGAATGACAGACCATTTTAAGCCAGGCACCATTACCATCACCACCACCACCACAAAAAAATCATAATATGTAGAGCTGCAACTTGTCACTAAAATGGTAATTATTATATAATCCATTAGTTACTGCAAATATTATGGGGTTTTGGATGAGCTGTAAAACCAAGTTCTTGGCCACTCTTAACTTCCAGAAGTGCTTTGACACTTTGGCCAGGAGCTAGGGTGTTAACACGAGAGGTCTGTCCAAATTCCATGTGGGTAACTATATTTTGTCTAGCTGACATTTACATGTAATTTAGTTAGATACATTATTATTCCTTTTTTGTCTCAGACTGTAGTAGAGTGCTGCTGTATTAAGAGCTGTTGTTGCTTTGCCAGAGGTTTTAATAATCCAGGGACCAGTGAAGGGATTCCTGTTAGCAGCAGAGCAGGGATTTCTCTGGTGGTCAGTGTTTTGGGAGTTTGGAATGAAAGCACTCTATAAACAAATGTTCATAACCAAAGCTCTGTTTTAAATATCACAGATACCCTGAAATTCTTGGCATTTGCTAGTGATGCTGAAATCTTGAAACTGTTGGCAATACTAAGGAAATTGGTTAGCACCCCTGCTGGGCCCTGAATGAATAAAGCAAGAAAATTGGTAAGAGGGCTCAAGAAATACATGTTGTGTGTCTTTTTCTTAGTCAAATTTAAACTAATTATTTTCAAAACTATTTAGCAGGCTATCGAAAGTCTGTACACTGCATCAAATCTTCTTTCTCCAGAAAGAAGCATGTTCTTTCTTCAGAGGCAGATTTTACAGTGTCCCCTGGTCATTCTCCCATGGGATTGGGTATAGTCTTTTGATGTGACACCACTGTTGTTTTTTGGACAGGATATTTTGAAAGGTGTCTTTAGGAAATTTGCGCCATATTTTCTGGAAGGTTGGTCCCTCACTGGATCCTCTGGAACAGCAATATTTTGTTGTCTATCTTTTATGTGCATTTTAAATATTGTGACTGGGGCTGTTTTATGGAAAGTCAATCACATCTTGTCATCGTATTTGACTGCCAAGCTCCTCTGAGCACAGTAATGCAGGACTTTTGTGGGGCAGCCCAGTGTGTGCTGCAGTGATCGGACAGAGGAGAGGCTGCCCATGGCAGGTAACAGAGGGTGACCAAGGGTCAGTGCCACTACTGCTGAGTCCTACAGTCTCTCCTGCTCTTTTGGCCTTCCCAGGGGCCATGAGTACACCAGTAAAAGGATCACAGCCACAGTGAGGGCTGGGGGCTGTCCCATAACAGCCCAGCCTATGGCGTGTGTTTGACTGGCCCATCCAGGACTCTACCAACAAGTACCTGGCCTTGTTTCCAGGGATAGAGTGATCCCGGAACTGTTCTCCCTCTGTGACATCCAGGATGGGACTACTCTGCTGTGGGGGGGCAGAGACCTAAGGTAAGCGGACGTGACTTCTCCAGAGCTGGTTATGTCTAAATTTTGGGAGCAGAAGGGGAACTGGCATTGAAACCAAGCTGTGAACATCAAATTCTTGTGGTTGTGTCCTGTGTCTCAGGATTGTACTTGTTTCTGTTCACAAGAAGCTATTTCAGTCCTTGGAAACCAAGACAAGTGGGGCAGAGGAAGACACAGCAAAATTTTTCCTGGCTCATGGATTACATACCCTATTCTGCCTGACATAGCTAGCCATAGGAGAGACTACAGCATCTGGCTGGTTTCTGCAGGAAATCTGAGATCTGTCAGCTCTGTCTAACAGCCAGGGATTTTGGGACCTTTTTGCGACTGAGCAGGCCATTCTGCTGTGCTTTCACAGCTTGAATTCATGGAGACAGACAACCCCTCTGGAACCTTGCAGTTGCTTTCCTCCTCCTGCTGAAGAGAACCTCTTCGCTGGTTTGAATTTAGCTTTCCTATTTTATGCCTCTGGAAAAAATGGTGACGCCTCTCTCTTCACATCTTGGTATCAGTGGGGACTTCCAGTCACTGACAATTCATAGGCAGCATCAGTGTGTGCAGCATGGGAGCCAGAGACAAAGCTGTTGGATTCCAGTCCTCCCTGTTCTATCTCGCCTCTGTGAAGTAGGTTGTTCTTTTCTAGGAGCAATGACCTTCATTCCCCCCATTCTTCTATCCTAAAAAAATTATACCAGGCTTGGCATTCTGTTATTTAGTCTTCTGTCCCACTAAAAGTATGATGAAACAAGCAGTGAAAGCTGGTACTGTGTTGTATATAGAAAAAAAAGTGATATTTTATGAATTTGGTGATGCATAGTGTCACTTCCAGTGGGTAGCTCTCAGTTCATCATGTTTGTTGCCATGCAGAATCTGGAGAAACATTGGCTCTCACACAAATGGGTTTTACGTGTTTTTTACGTGTTATAAAGCACAGCTTGTCTCCAAAGGGAAACAAATACAAAGAAAACCTATTTTACAGAGTGAAAACTTGATGATTCTGATTTTCCCTTTTGCTTTATTAGAGTTTGATTTTTTTTTTCTTTTTGATTTGCTCTCCCAGGAGTGCAATTCTAAGAGTTATAATCTAGTAGTACCCTACTTGTGTTTTTGGTCACTGTGTAAGTGTGCTAAGAAACCTTTGTCTTTTTGGATTACTTTTTTCATTAGTTCATAAGCCTAAAAAAAGGATCTTCCCAAGTACTTTGTAGTCCTGAAACCATGATGCATTTAAGCAAAGGGGTATATTCTGTTTGTGCCTTACTGTGATGCAGCTCCACGGGACCTCCTTTCACTTTCACAGAGTTTATCTGGATCCATGTAAGTGTAAATCAGACCAGAATTCGGCCACTAAGAATGAAGCTGATTGATACATTGGCATTAGTGATCTCACTGTACTTAGAGATTCAGCCAGCTGTCTTCCAACTTCATCTCCTTTTAGTAGTTTTTACTATATTCCCTGGTGGCAATATGGGTTGACATGATGAGTTGCCTTACCTAGCAATGCTGGATATAGAGGGACAGAAAACACTGAAACACTGGGGCAGTGTTGGCTACTGCTGACGGTAAAAGTCCCACCCACACCCTGCAAGTGCCTGAATCAGTGAAGACATAAGACATTTTCCAATTAAAAAGGCCTTCTACGCCCTTGTTATTGACAATGTTGTAGAAAAAGGAAATTAGCAAATTGAAAACAAGGGCCCTTCCCTGATTAAGCTCTTCCTTATCACAGGACATGCCACATTTAGCCCTTGTTACATCCCAGCTCACTTTTGGCTTTCACAAGTCAGAATGAGCTTATCTGTGGCTTTTTCATGTTTACTCAACCTCTCAGCTTGATAGTGATGCACGACTAATACTTGGGTGGTACCGCGTTCCAGAAGATTTGTAAAGTAAATGACAGAGAGAGAGAAAGAATTTTATTTCTATGAAGTTAGTTCTGGAGTTTTCCTTTCCACAACCATTGCTATAAAATCTGCAGACAGCAACTTCAGCCCCATTTGGAGCCCTCTGTGCTCTGCTGGCAATGCAGAGGGTGCCAGAGGCTGCATGAGCAGCTACCAGGGATTTTTTGTGGCTGCACTTTGCCATTTGGCTGCATCCTTTTGTGGACAGAGGAAGATTTGCCAGTATGTTCTGGGGCAGTTTCTGCACATGGTGAGGTGCTCTGGCCATCCAGCATGGGTTAAGCTGCCCTGAGATGCATCCAGATCACACTGGGCATGGAATCAGTACAGAACAGCCCCTTGAACAAGCAAGCTGCAGGAAGTTTCCTCTCCTTTGCTACTGCATAGCTCCCTTGAGTACTTGTTGGAAACAGCCAAGGAAAGAGCCTCATATCTTCTGTTACTACACTTGGAAGTGCTTCCAAGAAAACGCATTTTTTCAGTCTTATGACCTTAAATGACTGTGGTTTGGTTTATTTTTCAGTTTTTAAAGTAAGAAATCTGACTGGAATTGATGAGTTCTTTGGGAAAAAATATACCTCATGTCTTCTCATGTTTTTTAAATTATTTTGTTACATGTAATTTTTAGAGCCTTGAAATTGCCAGGAATCTTCAGGAAGACTGGATCTTTACAAAGATATAGTTAATGATACAGTGTTTTTATTCTAAAACAGTGGGCATGTTTTTATTCTGAATTTCCTTTATTATTTTTGGAAGACAAGGTAAGGGACATGCATTTTGCTTGGTACGTACACAAAAAGCAAGAAAAGCATCCCTGCTTTTACTAAGTATTTCCTTGTGATAGTGGTGCAAGGTATTTTAAGGTGGGGTTTTTCTAAGTTGTTTCTTGGTATCTCCCCTAATGGATGGGTTTTCCCACCTTCTAGGGATGGTTGACCAATGAAAACATGAACCAATAAGCTCACTTCTATTTTTATGAGATCTGAAAAGGGTAGAAGAAATAGTATATTCTCTGCCAAGTGATCACACTGCCGCTTATCACTTAGTCTTGCCGGCGAAGTCAGCACAGGAAAATATTGCAAAAGAGGCCCTTTCCCACTCACAAGATAGGACATGTATGCAATGTAAATTCTCTTCACACAGTAATCCTGGGGTTCTGAGCTTGTTGACCAAGAAATCTTCCTCTGGCTTGTCCTGTTGCAGTGTTTCCAGTGGCCCACTAGGCACAAATTCTCTAACACAATATTTAAGGAAAGGAACCTCTGGTGTAGGCTCTGGGTGCCTTGGAGCATGTCAGCTGGTGTATCCCCTGATTCCAGCTCCAGAGACCTGCACCCGGGGTTTAGCCCAGGCAGAGTGGGTTACCCACCCTCTGCCACATTTGCCCTCTCGTGCTGACCTCAGGGCCCTGTTCCCATGCATTCCTCAGAGAGGAGTTTTGTGTAGCCTGCACCCATATGAATGGTGTGGTTCTTCAAAAACTCGACTGCAAGAACACATAGCTATTTAATTTTCAATATAGCATCTTCCTTACAAACATACCAGCATCCCTTACTGTTTGGGTGAAAGGGAAAGACGAACATGAGGGTAATCCCACCAATCCCTGTCTGTAAGTACAGACCCCCAGAATTTAGAGTTTGTTGCTCCAGTCCGTGAGGTGATATTTATCGATATTTTGTCCTCTCTCCAGTACACAGGGATGATGCTTGGTATCATATCCAAAGATCAACTGTAGAGGAGGACTAGTATGGAATGTTGCAAATTTCCATGAGAAAACAAATACAAAGGACTTGCTCATGACAAATTGCTGCGCTACAGAGCTGTGGGATTCAGGCTAGATTACAGAAAGCGGTGTCAAACCAAAGACGGATGCACTGCCACTGCAGAGCTCCTGACAAACAAACAAACAAAAAGTCTGAAATTAACAGCCCGCTGTTTAATCATCCATGGCTGGAGTCACACAGCTCTACCTTCCAGCTGCATGGCTGGGAGAGTGGATCACATGCCTCCTGGAGAAGCAGTGTAAAATTGGGTGGAATAATGCAAAGTGTGTGGAAGGGCAGCAGAGTATGTTTATTTGAAACAAGTGAATAGCAATTCTGCATTAGTGAGGAGAGATGTTTGCTCTGGTAACTGGTCTGGTTTGTGGGAATGCTGAGTACCCAATGATCCCTGTGAGCATCCTACCCCTCTATCTCCCTAAAGAACACCAAGAAATTTGTTGGGCCAGACAAGCAAAAGGAACTAAAAGAGCTAACAGGCAAGTGCTTGACCTCCTGAATAGATACTTTAACTATGGTTAGGCATTTAACTGCTGTGAAGAGACTTCCAAAATCACTAACACATTAACTGCACTGCTACTCATCACTAACCAACAGAGTATGCTGAGGATGGGGCCATGTCTAAATCTAGATCTTTATTCTCCTTTTCCAGAAATACAGACAAAATTTCTCTGGAGATGAATACTTTTCTTTCTGCACATGGATAGAAGAGGAAGCACAGTAACAATTTTTGTATCATTCCATTCATTATAGCATAAGATAAGGGAATAGAAGAATTTAGTGTTACAGTGATGGTTTGAAGTTCTTCTCCAGTGAAAAGCCTTTCTGTAACTTACTGCCTGAAGTATCTGGAAATGCTTTTCAATGAACCTAGTGCTGCCTTTCCATGATTTGTTTGTTGTGAGAAAATTTAATGTTGGGATAGGTATTTTTGACATCCCTCTCTCCTTTGCAAGTGGATATTAAATTTCACCTATATCTATCTTCACAACATGGTAGGTGATCAGAGTGTCCCCCGAGACTCAGAGTGTAGTAGATCTTCCCTGTCTCACAGGCTCTGAGAGGATGGGGTTCTGCTGCCATGTATGGACCATCATTTACCAATTATCCACCAAGAAAACTACGGCAAAGGTTACAATCACAAGCCACGTGGCAAGAAGAGTTTTATATCAGTGATGGGGACCCTACTACCCTCACTTCAGCATACTTTAGCAGGGCTTATGATTAGCTCTTTTATTGGAAGTATCAATATGGTTTTTGTAACTGGTTACTGTATCACATTTTTCGTACTCATTGGTAAAGTTTAATAATAGTATGCTGTAGCAGAGGGCACAGAAAATCTGATGACTGAAGTTCTTACTTGAGCAAATTTTAGCTTTCACAAAAGAATTGTCTTTTAGGGCTCTGACACATTTATAAATATTTCTCTCCCTTTCAAAGCGAGGGTGATATTATTACCTAGGAAAATTGCAGTGTGGGAGAAAATGCTATGCAACTAAAAAAATGAGATTGAATAGCATCTCTAGGAAACCTCAACTTATTCCTGTGTTTCTGTGTTGCAATTAGCCAAAAAAAGTATATTTTCAGAAGGGAGGTATATTTTCAACATAGTCCCTGTGATTCTCAAACTAGCAATCATGGAATCATTACAATTAGAAAGGTGGAAGAAGTCAATGTGCTGCTCTTCACACTGATGATGAAACTTCTGCTTTCAAACCGAATGCTCTGTCCTAATAAATGTCTATATGCCCTTGACATACCAGAAGGCAGCCACAATAACCAGAACAGTCAGGAAACAGCAGTGCTCTTAAAGCCTATGTGAACAAAGGTAAGAAGCCTGAGTACAGGTAAGAGTAAAGAGATGAATAAGGGAGAAAAAAAAAAAAAACCAAAGAAAGAAAGGAGACAGAAATAAGGATTCAGAAAGATTGTTTAGTGTAAATTTAGTGCAAGTTTCAGTACAAAACACGAAGACTATACTGGAGGTTGACAAATATTCTAAATTACGAATCAGAGTATTTAAGATACCATTAATAATTCTTTCCATTAGTACCAAGATGATACTAAAGTGATATTGCTCTGAAATAGAGGTTGGATGAACTGGTAAACTAAGACACTTTTAGAAAGAATATTATTTAACTAAAAGAATATAATTTAACTGGAAACTTTTTAAAAGCATTTCTGCTTCTTAGTTCCCTGTTGTCAATCTCAACCAAAACAGTTCATATTATAAAACATACAAACCAAAATTTATTTTAAATTATTCAAACAACAATATTGTCATTTGGGTTAATATAACAAAAAGTGATTTCAAGTTTTTGGCAGAAGGCCAGAAAGAATTATTTGAGTTTTACACACACATTTATCTGAAACTAATAAATATCAGTGGAAATTTAACTCTTTTGTAAGAAATTATATTATGTTCTGTTCATGTGGTATATTAAAATATGTCAAAGGCTGTTGTAGAGCATTTTATGATTTTTTAGGAATTCTGTCAATATCAATTAAAAAAACCCAACACCCCCTCCCCCTGAAAAATTGAAACAGTAAAAAGCCAAAATACAATAAAGGATGGAACCATATTGGAGGCTGTTTTCAATTACAAAAAAATTGTTGACAGCTTTGTAGAAAAGCATGAGTGATGCTTTTCAATAATTACTGAGTCTGCAGTTTCAGTAGATACTGAGGGTTCTGATTCAGATCCGAATTTCATGATGCAGAATCAGCTTTTCCATAAATTCAAATATATCAGGGTTCAAAAAGGTTTAGTGTTAAAACCAAATATTAGAACTAAGAGCCATCTTTAAGTCTGAGAAACCTCCTAATGTCTGTTTGATATCTCATAGTGCTGTCAATTAAAAGTGACTTTGTAAAATGCACTAATATAAATGGAAAACTTTACAAACTAATGTAAAATCAGTGTAATTACAAAAGAATTGGGTGCTTTTTTAGATTAAGGTTTAAATAATTCATTTTCTTCTTCCATTTTTGACATCTCAGCCCAGCTCAGGCAAAAGTGTGGGCTGAGAAGACAGCTACACTAGGTAGGCAGCCAATTAAAACAGACTGTCACAAAAGAGCAGGATGATTTTTCAGGACAGGCATCGTTATTTTCTGAGCACCAATATAACTTCCTAAATGTCTCACAGATGCAGTCTGAAAGAAATTGCATCCCCCTCCTAGTAAAAATATCTTAGCCACCTCAAAAGAAGAGACCATCTGGAGGCTTACTCACTGTGGGGGATGCTGAGTTAATTGAGTGAAAGTCCAAATAACTCTTTAGGAGAAGCATGCTGAGGAATAGCAGTAGACTCTAAAGAGATTTAAAGTAATGTAACTCCAAAAGAATTTGCTTCAGTATTGCTATTACTTAATCAGTATTATTATCACCATATTTGGGAGGCCTAGGCATAAATGAGGGCTCGTTTTGAAGGACTGCAAAAAGGAATTTGCTGAGCACTGTTATATGTATTTACACTAGAAATTCATACAAAATCCAGTAATATTTCAATAATGAAATCAAACAGCAAAAGGAACGTGCTCATTCTTTGTCCCAAAGAAGTGACTCCACCTGCCCAGAGGAGTATCTAAGCTGTGATTGAAAGGTGCAGCTCATGCATCCACCCAAGATACTTGGGAGTAACATAAGATCACCAGCACTCTCGTTCCAAGCTTTCCTGGCTGCCTTTTTCCCAGGTTTGCTGGTTGCTGTTGGGAATTGCTCTGCCTCTTTAGAACTGTCTGTGTGTTCAGAGCTGTCAGTTGTCTGATCAGTTTTGAGGGCTTTTTAGTTCAAAGTGGTGATACTGTGCTGAAGAGGTGCTGAGGCCTCTCAGTTAAGAAATCTCCAGTGTCATTTAGACAATCTACAGATCACTCCTCAGTCTGTTGTCTCCAGTCTGGAATCTCATCAACCCTGAGCATTGTAAACTGTGTTTGCAATCTCTATGCCAAGAACTGACAGGGTGAAAGATAGAAGACTGTCTTGAGAAGAAATTGTTCTTACTGCCTGCTAGTGCAGGATCTTTAGTTTGGCATTTTCTTCTGTTTGTCCCCTTTTAATGCTACCTTGTTTTTTTATGTAGCATGAAAAGAGTAAGTTTTGCCATGCTGCCTACATAATGCTCTTTTGTAGCCTGATGCTCCTCTTTGATTCTTTCTTTGCACAACAATTCTTTCATTGTTTTTTCCCTGGATAAGTTGAATTGATGCTGTGCCAGTGACTAGAAATTTTCACGTCTCAGACCTTAGCCTTATCCTTTAAGTCTTTTTTTTTTTCCCTTTGCTGTAGTGGAATTACTTATCTACATCTATTTACTCTTTAATGGATCTGGGATTGTTAAAAATTGGGCAGACTGGGTCCCTTCCATTTCATGTGAAATTCATAACAAAATAAATGGGATTTAGGATTCTAAATATATTTGAGGATCTATGCCTATCTGTGTCTTATTGCTTTTTGGGTGATATACACAACTGGCTTAAGAAAATGGTCTTAAAACTATACTGTGATGACAAATGGTTTTTCGGTGTTTTTTTTTTTTTAAGAATCAGTTTCTTCCTGCAGATTGAAATAACCTAGCAGTTAGCAAGGTTGAGAGAGAAGCTCAGTTCTCTTTGCTGCCTCAGAACACTGAAAGCAAAGACAGGTATCAGCTCCTAATGGTTGCTGGAGGTGGGACTCTGTTCTTTCTCACATAAAGGTTGCAGCAAATCAAGAGTATTTTCCCTAGTGACAAAAGACTGACTCTGTAAAATGGATAGAGCAGTTAGAGCTTCCAAATGTAGGAAGAGAGTGCAAAGAGGCACTAGGACCTGAAACCTCCCTATTACTGCAATTTTTTGCAGGAGTGAAATGCAAAGCCAATGTTACTCTAGACTTTTGGGTTTTGCAGCCTTCCAGTCTTTCCAGGATTGACAGAATTGCTTCTTGACTTGTTCAGCCCATTCAAAAAGGAAAACTGCTCAATTCCAGACACACATAGCCTATAGTACTTTGCTTCTAGTTTTCCTATTCTTCAGAGAACTGACTTTTTTAACACTTGAATACTTTCAAGCAAGAACTGTGATGTCTCCTGAGTCCTGTACACTGCCCAGTACATAGACAGTATGGTGGGAAACAAGCAGAATTAACTATACATCTCAGAAAATCAAAGCACAACTTACCTGAGGTCTGCAGGCGCACTCTTCTATCTCCCAGCCTGTGGAAGCTGGAAAGTCCTGCTGTGTCCCTGTGTTCTGCTGAATGGATGCAGTCCTAGTCTGTTGTCCAGGCTGAAGCACAATTTGGAGCGCAATAAGCACTCCTTCCAAAGAAAACCTGAGTGCACACGTGGGAGATTACACAGCAAGGTCCTTCCTGATCTGAAGACTAGAAACAAGGAAAGACTATCCTTCCACCTAAACTCAAACTTTTATTTTAGTGATGGCCTAGTGAAGCTGAAGAGCTGTGGCACCATTCAAGATGTCCTGTCAGCAGTTTTGGTTAGCTGCAGTTTAGAGGACAGGTATTTTTATTCTTTGGGCTCACACAGAATTAGTAAAACCTGTAACACTGGACAATTGCTTATAGAATGGGAAGGATAGAAGAAGAAAAGAAGCCATCAAAAATCCCAAGCAAATTCAAATGGTAGAGCAAGAACATCTAGAAAGGGTAAGAGACATAACGACTTAGAAAAGGCAGATTGAAATGAGGGAATGAGAGTAGTGACAGTGAGAAGACATCAAAGAAGATTACTGATATGCAGAAAAACACGTGGGAAGGGCAGAAGAATAAAAAGGGAAGGAGTTTCTTGCAGAGAAAGAGAAAGGAAAGGTAGGAAGAAGTAGGAATGTGACAAACAGGAATAATAAGGGAGCTGGTACATCAGATGAGAAGAGGGAAATGGAGGAGGAGGGTGACCAAAGAGAAAGAAAGAAAGAAAGAAAGAAAGAAAGAAAGAAAGAAAGAAAGAAAGAAAGAAAGAAAGAGAGAGAAAGAGAGAAAGAGAGAAAGAAAGAGAGAAAGAGAGAACGAGAGAAAGAGAGAAAGAAAGAGAGAAAGAGAGAGAGAAAGAAAGAAAGAAAAAAAGAAAGAAAGAGAAAGAAAGAAAGAAAGAAAGAAAGAAAGAAAGAAAGAAAGAAAGAAAGAAAGAAAGAAAGAAAGAAAGAAAGAAAGAAAGAAAGAAAGAAAGAAAGAAAGAAAGAAAGAAAGAAAGAAAGAAAGAAAGAAAGAAAGAAAGAAAGAAAGAAAGAAAGAAAGAAAGAAAGAAAGAAAGAAAGAAAGAAAGAAAGAAAGAAAGAAAGAAAGAAAGAAAGAAAGAAAGAAAGAAAGAAAGAAAGAAAGAAAGAAAGAAAGAAAGAAAGAAAGAAAGAAAGAAAGAAAGAAAGAAAGAAAGAAAGAAAGAAGGAAGGAAGGATGGATGGATGTGCTGGAGCCAGAACAGAAGAATAAGAGAATCCTAAAGTAAGAGGATTTATGGAGAAATGGAAGCAATCACAGAAAAAGAACAGTGTAAAATGAGAAAATGAGCAATGAAAGCATGACGAGAGAAGAATAAAGGTATCATGAAGTAGGGCCTCTACATAAGGTGATACACTTCTAGATGTTAGAATTAAGGTAGATGAACCCCATTGTAAGATGTGAAAAGAACATTTCTTTATTATTAAACTTAAATGTTATAGCTGAAATGCAAGTATTTTGTAGAAAATACTAGTTGTTGTGATTTTTATAAATGTTGGTCTGTGCTACATATCGCTTTGTAAAACATGCCAAAGTAGAACAAATTACATCAAGATGTTGTGTAGAAATCAAAAAAAGAAAACAGAAACCTGATACTTTGTAACCCAAGCAGGAAAAAAGCTGTCTCATGTATGCTATGACTTACAAATCTGTGGAGCTATTGTGGCCAGGGTCCAGCCCTCACTTTATACATTAGTGAGTGCAAAGGGTGATGTCACAGAAGGATTAGGTCTAATCCTGGACAAGAAAGCCTTGTGATGACTCAACAAGGAGCAGAAAAGATGGAGCTAAATCAGCTTAAAGTCAGGCTTTATGGGTTTGGATGGAATCAGCATTTTGCATGTGTGGTCATGCTTTGCATGTAACAACAGACTCAGTTCATGATGATACTCTGTCTACAGCTTTCCTATTCCTGCCTCCCATTTTGGCATGCTGCTGGCCAAGTGTCTGGCTGCCACTAACACAAAATAGGAGACTCCAGAATTGATACAAGGAAAATTTTAATTACCGGCAGAGTTCTTGGCACCACAGAAGTTTCATAGTGCATTGGTCAGTGCAGATAACCAATACATCAGGGCAGACCTTTGGTTGCCATGCAGTAAAATAGGTGGATGCTTGATAAACCAGGGTTTAATTCTCCAGTTCTGTTGGTAGTCTTTGAATATTCTGTCTGGCAAAGCACAGGCATAGTTTGAAGCGACCGAATTTACTCACCTGCTAAATGGTTGTTGAGGATTACCTGGTTCCTCTGAACCCAGAGCTCTGCTGAATGAATGGCAGATGAGAGGACAGGTCCTTCTGGATAGGATTGCAATTTCTGTAGAAGATATTGATGAGGCCTGGAACATCTTTGCAACAAGTCACACTGTCCCATACGTGGGAATCAGACAGGCAGCAAGGAGCTCAGGGCACTTCTGCATCATCATTTCCTGAATCAGAAGCAAAAGGTGAATGATTTGAGTGTTGTCTGAAGTGGTCACTGCATTGAAGGCGTGTTCTCATGACTAGTGCTACAGATATCTTCTTTGTATTGAAATGAAAGCAAACCATTTGCAGGGATTTATAGAACACTTAATTTGACTTTTACTAGAAAAGCACTAGAATCCTGTTCAGGGAGGTAACAAATGGAAAACTTCTTTGCAGCACATCATGGTTCTGATATCTATTTCCTTATTTATTTATTTTTGAAAGTAGTACAGTAGTGAGTGATAATTTTTGCTGAGATGATTTAGTTTCTGTTTCAGAGTGGTTCAATTTAATAGTTTTCTTTAGGCTCTAAGCAGATTAGAAAAATAGGGACTCCAGTGATGCAGCCCAGTGTAATGTTTCTTTACTTACACTTGTTTTTAGTCTCAAAAAACCAGTTACCTCATTGAAAAGTGCCACTTTAAAGAGACTTGCAGGTTTATTTCAGAAGTTTGCTAGACAGTGTGGGGGCTGCTCTAAAAGCTCTGTTGTAAAACTGAGAGTTTAAAACTTTAAATGGGAAAGCCAAATCTGCCCCAGAGGTAAATTTCCTAATGTGGATGTGACAGTTGGAATAAAATTGGTCCATTATTTTCAGTGCTAGTTACTCAATTATTAAATTACTACAGCAAGGCTTGGAGGTGTAGGAAAAGACTATAGGAAAGACATTCTAGCACAAGGAATAAAAATGAGAAAAATAACAAAAAATAAAAAAAAATTTTCCACTAGGAGGTATGCAATTAGGTGATATTTCCCAGTCAAAATATTGTGTAAATTGGAAGAAACATAACTAGAGAGATCAATGACAATGGTTATCTGACAGCTCTTTGTCACCCTTTGCGTGACAACTTTGACATGCTTCATTTGAGTCACTTCCCAAAGGACAGTTGTCAGTCCAGCTGTCAAAACCACATCCCATCTGGAACAGTTCTGCAGAGAGAGGCTCCAGGTCCCAGCCTGAGGACATGAGGGAATCCCAGCACACTGGGCACATGGAGAGGAAGTTGCACTGTCCTCGTGTGCTACCCTAACAGAGGACAATAGATAGAGCCAGCCCAACAACTGGTGATCCTCTCTGCACTATGGAAAAGTGTTCTTGAAGGGGGAGTCTCCTTTCTTCCTTCAGCTGGAGAGGCTTTTCTTGTCTCAGGAGTTTCTTGCTTTTGTGAGGAGGCAGCACCAATGTTGATCAGGAACAGGTAATTTACTATGACAGCATCTCATAATCCCTCCCATAATGCTTTCTGAGGTCATTCACCCATTGTCTTGTGTCCAAGTATGGAGGAAAAAAGCAGAAAACCACTTCAACCTCGTGTTCCTGAAAATGATCTGGAAGAGATTTTGGAGCACTAAAAGGAAAAAAAATCAAAACAAGGTCATATCTGCAAAAAGACTCGGGTTTGAGGAAGTTCTGGATAAATTTGGGTGCAGCTGAGCAAAATTATGATCCCGAAATCCCCTTCTCAGCTGCAGCTAAGCCAATACAGATACCTAAACTCACCAGGGGCCCCTCTGTTTGATGTTTAACAATAGTATTATGAGAATTCAGTTCTCTGCAGCCCATCTCAAATTGCCCTAGTATGAGAAGTTCAACAGCTGGTTCAACACTTGATCAGGTTTCAGAAATAGGATTTTTCCCCTAAGTCTCTCTTTAAGTTGGAATATATTCTCAGAACATTCACAGCAAACATGCAGAACAGTGTGCTTCTTGAAAAACACAGTTATGAATATTTTTTAAAGGAAACAGAGTTTTTTAGTTCCTTCATAATATGATGCAATAGCTTTTCTAATACTTGGAAAAATTGTGAATTTTTGTCTCTAGGCCTTCCTTGGCTAGACTGAGAAAGTTCAATGTCAAGTCTTTCATTTCTTGACTGAGTATCAGACCTCTTCAGATGCAGGTTGTTCTGTATATTTTGTAAACTCTTGAGTTGAGATTGGAATAGTCACAGGAAAAAAGAAGACTAACAAGAGGAGAGCAAAATAAGGGGCTCAATCCTGAATGTTAGGGGCTATAATAAACATCACAAGGAGAAGAAAGATTTCTTGATTCTCATTACTGTTTCCAGGAATGTTTGGTCAGTTTATCCAGTGAATACTTAATATCAAAACAGGAGGAGAAATGAGTCTGGATTCCCATTGGCTTAAGAGGAAATGAAACTTGATGCTCATACTTCTTGAATAATTGCTTTTGTCTTGGGTTTGCATGGCAAGTTTTTGGTAGCTGGGTGGCTACAGGGCTGTGAGAAGCTGCTAGAAGTTTCCTTTATATCTGATGGAACCAATGCCAGTTGGCTCCAAGTGTGGCCCAGAATCTCCAAAGAGTTTTTCTGAAGGCAGCATAAGGAAGAGGAGGGCTCTGCTAGAGGCAAGGGTAGATGAAGAGGTCATACTGTCCCTTGGCAGTCAACAGGGGGGTAATAAATGGATTATAAATGAATGGCACCACTCAGGAGGTGGGAACCAGGCTGCGAATACTAAGGATGTGGAGCACAGGGGCTGCAGGAGAGGAAATGAGAATTGGGAACAGAAGGGGAACTAAAGGTCTGGGTAAAGGCTTGATAAAGGGTTTGGAGAAGAAAGGTGACAGATGGGAAAGGCAGGTTGGGCTTCAAAAAAGATTAGGAAGGCCTTATTTCTCTAGTTTAGAGGTTTGGGGATTGCAAGGAGTGGCTCTGGAGGAACAGGGTTAGTGAAAGTTATGGGAAAATAATTGTCAGAGATGAAGTAAATCTAAGCAATGAGAGATGGGGAGGAAGATGAGTGGCTTTTGTATGGGAGGAAGGTGATTTGAAACAGCAGAGGCCTTGGAAAGGGACAATGTGGAAGGGGAGCCTCAACGGAGAAGGCATTTGAATGAGTTTTTGGGCCTTGAGGACTTTTGAGTCCTTCCCCAGGAAGGACTGGGGAATTTGAGGCTTGGGAGAGAAGGGACTGAGGACAGCATGGTGTGAGGGAGAAGTTAGGGTTACCAATCTGAGGAATAGTATTTTCTGGACTCTGATGTCAGAGAAGAGGCACACACAGAGAGAGCTGCCTCCCTGTCCAAAGAACAGCTCTTCCCTTTTCCTCTGTTTGTAGAAATTAAAATAGCCCTGTTTTGGATAGAATAATCCAGAGATTACCTTTAAAGTCAGAATGACATGAATTTCGAGTCATCTGTGGAATTATGTGCCATATGAAAATTCTCTACATGACAGCCAGTTTGAGAGACTGAAACTTAGTGTTTCTGAGCTTGTTTCACACAGAAAGTGTGCCCAATAAATCCCAGTTTTAAACCAGACATTCTTCCACACAATGACATGCATCAATTTAATCTTCACTATTTCCTTAAATATCTCTTCTCTGTAGGAAACCAGTCCCAAATCCTTCTGTCAGATCCCAGATCCTTCAGTAG